>OX465285.1:79410226-82220821 GCA_949987705.1 Thereva unica
TTTTCTGAGTTCAGGAAGAATCCTGAATGAATTTCCGCTTACCGGTGACCACAGCTTCTTAGAACAACTTGAACTTTCCACTCCTGTTGCGTTGTTTTCGGTTTGAAGTTGAAACCGCAACTGCCACGGTGGGGACTTGTTTGAATATGCGTTTGCACTTTGAATTTTAGAGCAAGCGAATTTTACAGTTAGGGATTCAAATCGAACGCGCCGAATGGGTTTTCGAATTGTTGCAGGTTCATGAAAGATCCCCCGAGCAGAGGGAGCCACAACAGAACATTCGAACGCATGCAGGCTCTAGCGGCACTGCGGTTCGCAATTTTAACGGAAAATTTCGGACAAAATTCGAATACGTGTAAGTTCTGTATTCTGGCGTTCCGGTTTGCGATAAGAGAGAAAAAATCAAAGTTTTAGGCCCCAAAAACCATTCGTGAACGTCCTATCCCGAATCGCACAAGTTGGTCCATTTAATATGCGCAATTAATCTGGATTTTTGTAGTTGGGACATGCCACGGAGAGGACATTTTGCACAGTTTCTGGGGCCTGCCGGGCTTTATGGATGGCCGTTTTTTTGACGTGACAACGTCTATTAAATCGGTTTAAGATAGGACGCGCGTGTGAAAATGTCCCGCACACAAAAAAAAATCATATCTCCGCCCCCATACATGTTAGGGGGGTGGTTAATGGCTCAAAATTTTCGTCAATTTATCCTCTACACGGGAAAAATACATTCATTCACCTTATTGATGTGACAACGTCTATTAAATCGGTTTAAGATAGGACGCGCGTGTGAAAATGTCCCGCACACAAAAAAAAAATTTGCTTCGAAATATATAATTTATTAATTGAGAAAATAATACAAAACGTAATTACAGACGTTGTCACGTTCAAATTAATAGACGTTGTCACGTTAAAATACGGACGTGATACTTCACATCCAAGACCATTAATTTTTTGTGGAAAAATGTTTGAAATGAAAAACATTTTTTTGGGTACTCATTTCCGACTCTAAAACGGTCATCGACTCCGGACACGCATATGCCTTTTTCCGCGTTTTTGCCCATATAGAGCTTACGAACGAGAAGTCCTTCTTTAAGATCAATCTAGGGCGAAGGGCTGTGGTTTGCAGGGTCGATACTCTTGGGTAGCAAGATGTTCGAGAGGTTTTTAGTCAAGGCCTTGGGTTCTCTCAGACCGGCGGCACTGCACGTGGCTAGGTGTTTGATTTGAAGGTCGCAAGGGAGCAGCTGCAGGAGAATATCAAGGACTTTTGTTGAATTTATTTTAGTCCATGAAGGTTTGCCATTTCTTTTTGTTTTTGTATTTCGTTAAAAGAAGTACTTTCTCGAATTTATTTTCCTGAATTTATTTTAATTTTGCATCAAGGCTCAAATGTTTTTGCTTACTTTACTTTTATACTTACACGAAACCGAACAAAAAACAAACAAGGATTAATAAATTTTCGAAACATTGATGCCTTAAAATATTTAAATGAAAACATTCCCATCTGAAAGAATCCCTAATGTACTCTCACCGAAAAGCACTAAATCACCTTCTTCAATATACATTTTCTGACAGGGTTCCCGTTCCAACTATTAAATATTCTCTACCTTCTAGAATTCGAAAATTCCATCCACCCACCGCGCTCGCATAGTACATACACTCTGGAGCGGCAAAAAAAGAAGTAGGTATCTTTTCCATTTTATCCAGCCCGGCTTTCAAGTGTCTCACACCTAATGGCATTTCTGCGGAGAAGTGTTTAATCTGAACAAATGGAAAGCATACGAAAACAATTAGACCAATTCAGGTAACCTTCTACGCCACATCGCTCAAGGTACACGGAGAGAGCAGAGATCTGCTACAAACGTTGAGAGGACGATGACGACAAGACCATCTGTAGGGCATTTATCCCTGGGACAGAAGATGAAAACTGAAGGCAACCTTTTGTAAGAAGAGTGTTTCTTCTCTCGCAAAAAGCAGATCTTATGTAGACTTGATACCGAACGTTTATGCTAATGACGCGATTGGTATCATTTAACGTGAGGACCTCTTCAGGTGTAATGGAACCCGAGGATCCTTCAAGGGACCTCAAAGTGAAAGTGGAAAATGCTCAAAATTAATTAAGTCTGAAGAAAATGGCTTGAATTGGAGAAAATTTCGAGTGCTTTGCCGAAATTAAAATTTATCCATGGACGATGGATATGAATCTGGAGTAGGACAGCACAGCGCCAGGATGCGTCAGGGACAATGATGAAGCTGTTATTATATTCAAAAATATTTGTAAAAATTCCGTGAGTACGCAGAGAGGAAATAGTACTTGGTTGACATTAAGGGAATACGGCGGCCATTGTTCATTGTCAATTATTAATTTGCCGGTGTGTGTGTGTATATAGGAAGGATAACAAGGAATGTCCTACAGACACTGTTCTGGCCACGCACTGCCTAATTCCCTAATTCCGCATCGCAATGTTTATGAAAGCCTCCATTTCAACGTTAAGCACGGCGACGTGACAAAGCAACAGGAAACAAAAGTTTATGCTGGTGTAATCCTGAATCCTTGTGTAGACACACAGATATTTCCATTTGCTTAGCACTTAAAGCATTTGCACTGGGATGAATGTGTCCCGCAGGAACACTCCCGCGAGGATGTATTACAGTACAGAGACGCCACAGGATACGATTATTCGGCCTCGCACATTTCAGGACACCGCCATCCTTGCTGCTCCACTTCCACTCCTCTGCACCACTCCTACCCCCTCCACCCCTCCCCAGCCGTCGTCACATGCAGACTTTTATGCAGGTCCCTCTTTTGGGGATTTAACGCAAACCTCATTTCACCATGTTTCGTTTCGTTGTGTTATGTTGCGCTATGTTGTGTGTTGTGTTTTGCCAGAGCCACCACACCAGGATGCGGAATTTATGACGGTTTTAAAAAATGAAACCGTAATCATAAACTTGACAGAGCATAGGAGCGAATGGCCCCAGCTTCCATTGTAAGAATTGCACGAGTTTTATCACAACAGCTTCAAATGAGTGGGTAATGACTTGTATTCCTGGGCTCTCCTGCTAAGGACACTTGACTTACTTAGTAGTTATGAAAGTTTAAGTGGGGGTTTTTATGCTTTATGGATTAGATAAAAACAGATTTGAAAAGTTTTGTTAACACAAGATTTTCTAAAAACTTTCCACTGTTTTCCGCAATTTTCCTGGTTAAACAATGATTTCTTACATTTCATTTGTTACAGTTGTAAGGAGAGAAGTTGAAGTTGTTATCGCAGCACCAAAACAGGAAAAATATTCAAATTTCTTCCAGGAAATTGACACAGTGTTTGAGGGGTCTTTGTGCCCTTCTATTTCTACTAGGAATTTGTTTTTAAATTCGTATAATCAGGCACAGGTTTACTATTTCGCCATTTCATAAACTAAATTATCTTGCCGAAGGCGGCAGTAAAATCAAAATATTTTGAGACTTGATTTACTTTCAGCCTTAATTGGAAAAAGATTGAAAAGTTCTTCGCACTGCTGGACTCAGTTTAAACTCTTCTATACTCAACATTCTTCTTCGTACTAAAATTACTTGAAGACAGTCTATCTTGGGTTTTCCTTAGGATACGACAAGGTGGGCTCGTACGGTATAAGCGTGGTTCCAATACAGGAGGTTTGTGAAGTTTCAGTACTCTACCTACTCTCTTTCAAGCAGATAACAAGTAGATCTTTATTTTGTCTGAAAACCAATGCGCATTCAGAAGGCTTGGATTGTTAAACAGTAGTACAGCAATGTGGGCTCTAAGCCAATGTCGTTATCGGTTGTGGTCTTAGGTGTGGATGCAGTATCAAGTGTGAGTAAGCGCCACCTGTATTAAATTCTATTTTGGGTTTGTGCCTTGGGTGAGATCTTGAGGAGAATTTGTAGTTGGATGTTACTGTTTTGGGTTTGCCCCCTTAAGTTAGTTTTCACGCTGAGGGTCTTGTTGAATAAAATGGTATTTTTGAAAAAAGTTCAGCTTTTTCGAAAAAATTTCTGCGGTGATGAGTTTTAATATCCAAAAATAGTCACAATGTTATGAACGAACATAAAAGATATGTTAAAGTCTTCATCTAACCCTCAAGGACTAATACGACGATGTTCAAGCACCAACTTTTTAGTTTTCGTCGTTAGTATACATCAGTAGTAAATCAACTAGCGCATTTCGGCACCCGAGGAAATGCATGCTCTGAACTACGATCGAGGTACCAATTCACAGGCCAGCAAGTGATTACTTCATGCCCAGCAAATCTTCCCTACGACTCCAGGCTGGTGGTGGGTGCCTACGAACTCAAGAATATTTATTTCATTTTGGGTCATTCTAACAAGAGCAGATCTGCAGATCATCGTAGGATGTGATACGAATGCCCAGCATGATGCCTGGGGGGCTGTAGTGGAGTGAGCAAGAGGGGTGAATACCTTTTTGATAATCTATTAAATTCAAACCAGGACATATTAAATCCTGGCACGGATTCAACCTTCGACAATGGTAGGATACGTGAGGTTCTAGACATTATGCTGGCCACTCAATACGTTGTCAATTACGTGAGTGACTGGTGGGTCTCAAATGAGCCATCGTGCTGAGACAATAGACACATTCACAGCTTTTCGTTGGGCGAACTAAGTAGCGTATTGAAAAGTTCCTTGCATTCAATCAAATCTACGATGGATGTAGAACTATCCGCGGACTTACTTGCGGAGGTGGTTACTGCTGCTTTCAATAATACCTGCTCCGTTCTGATGAGGACGCCTAATAGGAAAACTCCATAAAACTAAAGAATAACAAGTTCTCCAAGTTGAGATCAGCTACGAGGAAACTGTTCAACGCAGCCAAGAAAAGCGGAATCTAGGAGAGTTATAAAAGCTCGCTAACCACCTATAACATTGCGATCAGACGAACAAAAAGAAATAGCTGGAGAAATTTCTGCAAGGGTATCGAAGACATCCGAGACTCAGCAAAACTCCACAAAGCTTTATTAAAGGGCTTATCGGGAGATATCGGATATATTAGGAGAACCGATGGCTCTTTGACCACAGTCTAGGGAAGAAACCTTGATAATATTGCACCAAGTACACTTCCCTGGCACAGCCATTTATTCAAATGGGACTGCAACTTCTTGTAGGCAGCTACCAGGCCCGCTTTCTAAAGCAACCAAAGCTGCCTGGACAGAAGCAAACACCGTGCTTATCACCAAACTATAAGGGAGGCGATTAGATCGTTCAAACCAAACAAGTCTCCTGGAGCAGACATTATCTAACCCATTCTGTTACAGGAGGGCTGCGATCTATGTAGTCACTCTCTTATTATGCAAAATATTTAGGGCTTCCTTCGCACATGGTAATATCCCATCTGTCTGGAGGAGCGTCAACATAAAAACCCAACCACTAAACTCCTATCAGCATGCATATGAGTTGGGTGAGTCCACTGAGACCGAATTGCACAATCTGGTTGTAAGGCTGGAATGCGCAGCACTACACAAAGGAGTTGGACTAACGGCATTTCTAGAGATTGAAGGAGCCTTCGACAATAACTCCTTTGATACTATAACTATGACTCTAAGAAGACGCAGTCTACTAATGGTCTCTCATGTTGAGGGGTCTCTGGAGGGCACTATAGCAAAAGGTTGTCCACAGGGAGGAGTCCACCGAAACTTTTTCACCCAAGGTTACGCTTACTATGTCGTCATAGTAGTTACAGGTGAAACTGAAGGAGAAATGTCAAGGCGCTTGCAGAAAGACTAGATGTGGTGGTCTCTAGCTGGTGGAAGTCGTAGGTCTAAAAGTCAATCCCGCCAAAACGATTCTGGTTCCTTTCACCAGGAAACGATCGCAGAGCTATAAGTTTTTCACAATAAGCCACAAATCTACATGCCAAGCTCAACTTGAACCAACATATGGACAGTCTAATGAGCAGATTGCGCAGATCATTGTGGGCTTGCCGCAGTACTTGTGGATCCACATAGAGCTTGCAACCGCAAAACCATGTATTGGATTTACACCACCATCATTAGGCCCATGGTAACTTATGGAGCTTTAGATTGCTGTCATAAAACAGCAATTAAGGGTTTCATAACCATTTGGCCAAAATTCGAATTTCAAGGCAAGGAGCAGGGTTTCTTTGTTCGAGGAATGCCTGCTGGAGCATTCATGCGACAAGCAAGCCACAAGGCAGACTGCTGAACTGGCCTAAAAATTTGAGGTATAGTGTTGTAGTACAATAGGCCAACTGAATGGTCGCAGTACCTTTGGACCCAGCACCTCACACAAGAACAAAAAAGTATCGTTTAGAAACTAATTGTTGGTGAATGAAGAGTTGTTGGTTTTAGGAAAATTTTCAAGTATTCGGCTCATGCAATTTCGCTTGAAACATAAAATTTAAGGCAGCTAATGTATAAATTGTACAAATCGCGGAGAACTTAAAAGCATTATTACCATTATAAACTGCCGTGATGATGATATTCAAACTCCGCTTGGTATATCGATTCAGTCTTACCAGTGTATAGATTTTTTTCTCGCAAAGTTTCTGAAAACGCTATCTTTAAAAATATCAAATTTCCCAGCGATAAAATATGTATTGTCATAAAATTTAATATTCCTCTGAGATATATTTTCTCAAAATGGCAAAAATTGTATTATTATTAATAGTCAAATAGTATCAGTCCTTTTATGACAAAAGGCTCCTCAAGCGCCAGTGCTGAACAAGACCGAACCCTCTTTAGTATTCTGACAATTATAGTAAAGTATCCTTTTTCCTAAATAACAAAAATGTAAATTACTCCCTATCAAGTTCCCGAAAAAAGGATATCCTTTCTTCTTTTATACATAAAAATGGCAAAATGTGTCTTTCTAGAAACATTTCTTAAGCCACGTTGACGTATGGTTATGGGATCGGCAACTTAGATATGCAGTCCGAAGCCATTTCTTATGTTAAGTAGTTTTTAAACTTAAAAAAAAAAAAACGTTGCTTTCACATATTTCAGGTAGATAAGAGTTTTCACAATACTTCCAGGATATCATAATTTTAGCACATCAAAGAAAGGATTTCCAAGAAGAAAAAATCTAAAACTACCATGAGAGTGTGGGTCCAAGGAAACAAAAACTGCCAAGTCATCTGTAGTAAACTTTAAAAAATCAGATAGACCAGAAAATTTGTCACATTTAAAGATCCTTAAACTATGTATAAACGATGGGTTTACCCTCGTACTTAAAGTTTACTGACAACAACTTTCGTAGTAACTGGAGATGAATAATTCATGGCTTGATACACTTTGGGGCTGGGGAAGGAGAGACTTCTGACTTAAAGCATTCCAGTTTGTTGTTAGCCAAAGATCTTTGGGTAAATTTGTGCAGATGAAGTGTCTCCTGAATTTTACATCGATTTTGGTTGATTGTGTAAATCTTTCATTTCGCATTTGATTACCTATAATCAGAGATGTACGGTGAGTGGCTCTCTAGATGGTTCATTGGGTTTATTGAACTTTGACCTTTGCAGGTTGAATTGAATCAGTTTTGAGTGTTTAAGGTAAGATTAAACTTTTAGTTTTGTTTAAAAACTAATTATTAAAATATGTTTGTACTTATTTTGAACCTTGTGAGTATATATCAAACTATAAAATTCAACATTTGACGACAACTATGAAATCATCATTTGACAACAAGCTTAGAAGAAAATTCTTTAATACAACTGCTGACAGCAGAAACTTCTGGTCTTTGGTAAGTTCTATCTAGAAGAATCTTACCACGCCCTTTACCTACAATCAAAGTGGCAACAGCCAGAAAATCGAAGGCCGATTTACTAGCAACTCTGTTCGCTTCGAATTTTTCTCTGTTCTACATGCTATGCTATGCCACCCCGTGAACCCAAGTGCTCCACACAAAAACGGGAAATGGTGCTCTTTAGTACTTGCGATATGTATAGGTACCCCAAAGAGCTCAATGCCAACAAATCCACTGGATCTGACCCTACAGCCCTAAGGGACTGCTCCTCATTTAGCTAATCCACTGTACAAGTTCTTATCATACTTCTCCAGAGTTTATCCACTCTATTGACTAGGGGACTCCAGCAATCCAATAATCTCTCTAACAACCGTCAGTAGTGTTGGACAGCCTCAAACCTAAACCGAACACAATCTCAGTCGGTGTCCCCAGAGGTCAATTTTATCACCCGAACTGTTCCTAATCTTTATAAAAGAACTTTTTTCTTTCCATCCAACCCACTTCACAGCTTCGCTGATGATAGTAGGCGAGTTTCATTTTCATTGGAGTAAGTACGCCGGCTCAGCTGGAAGCACATCAGCATAGATGAAGAATTCAGCGGCGCTGAATAGTAACCCCAATATGTTTACAAACTCTACGACGGCAAATGACAACCTAACTTCTTTAATTAACAACACAGTGATGTCAAGTAGTAATTCAGCGGCGCTGAATAGACAGGCAAATGAAAGTATCCGCAGAAATCCTTCAACAGGCGGCATCATAAGAGTAATTGACTCAAAAATCTTAATGCAAAACTTTTTAATTTTTCATTTCACCGAAAAGGTTTGGAAGAACAATGTACCGGCAAATAATGGAACCAAGCGGTCATTGTAAAGTTCTCAAAAAAGTTGATCAGCTGTTTTACGAGAAAGAGTACTTAGGTACGTTGTTCAAAAAGACCCTTTTCGAGCGGTCACGTCCAAGCGATATTTTTAGTACTTTTCCACCAGAGCTGTGACCAAAAGTATCAACTAACGTCAATTTTAACATGCAAACTTCCCTTCAACTCAGTAATAATGAGCGAATAAATATTTCAAATTTATAAAAGACGCATCGCTTCGTTTTCACATAGTGCGTAGGATCCAATCGTAGAATGATGGTAGTTTGTTAAGCAGCGAACCTTCCGTCATTTGGTGACCGGGCTGTAAAGCTACTGCTCCTCGTTCATCGAGCCATGCTTAGTAGTATAGCTACCTTGATCCGGTGCCAACTATCGCACTGAAGCTTCGGTTTGTGTCTTTGGAAGGGTTTTCAAGCAGATTATAATTTTTATTATAGTTTTACACGCATAACACACGCAAATCAAACTTAACTAAAAAATAGAGAGAGCAGTTAGATAGATCGAATAGAAATACCATACAGACCAACTAGTCTAGCCGTCTGCTTGCATGGTATATCTGTATAGTTGCCTCACTTTGTATACGAAGCATTATAAATTAAATTAAAATTCTCAGGTGGACAGCTATGTATACAGGCAGCCAGAAAAACAGGTAGGCTGGTCTGTCTAGTAGACAACCCCAGCATGAAAGCCCACCCAATCGAAGTTAAACTAGTTTCAAACGTGTGGCGTAAAGGTACACCAAAAAATCTCACCAAACCGTAAAAGCTCTCAAGACACAAACCGCTTCAGCTCATGCCACCATCAAAAAGCTTGATTGCGCAGTATTATGAAATAGGTGGCTCAACATAGCTATACTACCCCAGTCGGGAAAGGAAGAACTTCTTCATTAATGCTGAATGCCTGATTTTGTAAATGGTATACACTACTCTTATTACCAGCTGGATTATTTTGTTAATTACAATTAACATAGAAATGTCATAGCCATGGAAGGCCTTACATAGGTCATTACTGGTAAAAAGGAGAAAGAATCAAAAGAACGAAGAAATAACAGAACAGAACAAATAAATGACATGCATAGAGGCATTACCCTCTGCATTACCAGGTAATGCAAAATGTAAGTAGTATACTTTGGCTGTGGACGTTGTGGATTCTGTATTAATTACATTGCAACCGATTACCTTTGCAGTGTCAAATCAGGACTGAAGTAATCAAATACATAAGTAAGGGCTTCCAATATTCCCGACTGGGACTATGCCTTTTCCCTATTAGTGTGGGTATGCGCCATTTTAAAGGTTGGGGAGAAAGCTTGGTTTTTGTATGTAACAAAAGCTGTGGCGAAAGCAGTACCAGCCTAAGCGGAGTAAAAGTACCTTGTTATTAACCGGTGAAGCCGGCGGGGATCACGTTGCATATTCTTCCAACAAGTTCCTTACACTGCCTTGCCCTGAGGGTTCATGATCTTCTACTAGTATAAGAGAGCACACCATTACTTTCGCTATCGGTAGGACATGCAACTGAGATTTCTTAAGTACTCTTAAGTAAGGTTCGCTCGTAGAATTTTAGTGTATTTTGAAATTTACTTGCGGACCGCGATTCATTACTAATAATCCCTCTCCCAAAAAAAAGCTTTTGAAAAATATATATTTCCTGTTGAAAGCTTCCGCGATAGGCGATTCCCTATTTGAAAGCTTCCTTTCGAAGCTTTAAAACTACTTATGCTGTAAACATACTAAGGGCGACGGTGACGGTGCACACAAATTAAAAAGCACACACAAGAATAATCATCTTCGACATCCGAATGCTACACACGCGCACAGGAACATACGAGAATAGCAACACAATCCCATGTCACACCGCCCAGGCAACTTTGAGGGGCGACGGCTACGAAATAGAACTTGGATTGATTGAGTCGCCACTCTCGGCGACCTCGTCGTCGAGTGGTCTGCATATTGTGCTGCACCCTTCATACTCATAGAAAAGCTGTGTGTTCTATTCGTTTTTTCCAGTCGCTGTGGGAACTATTTTCGCCCTTAGTATGTTTACAGCATTACTCTACGAGCTTTCCAGGTATAAAAGAAACCGCTTCACTAGGCCAAATTTAGTCTTTCGCCAGACTCGTTAAGGAGAGGTCATCTTCTCCGGTTCTATACCGTGTCGAGGGGTACGTTCCGGCACGGTCAGGCCACAGGCATAACACATACAGACCACATAAATAATAGAGTAGCCCTTCGAACACAGAAGGCGCGCCTCTCAGCTGGGCTGAGAAACATTTACCACTGCCCTGGGGCTCAGCTAGAGGATGTAAGCATAAAAGCATATACAAGAAATACAAACAAATAAAAGGGAAGCGTGAAAAAGCAAAGAAGGAGTCAGGCCACATCAAAAAGATATTTGTAACATTTTTATTGACATTAATCGCATGCCTATTAACATTAATCGCATGCCTATTGTACTTACCGTAATTCGTATTAGAAAAATTAGTGTGCAAGAGAGGTTCACCCATCAGGTTATAATTACTCGCTCTAAACGACGCATGGCTTCGCAAGAGTCCTGAGTCCACCTTACCATTCAGAAGCTGATGAACGAAAATAACGTCAGCAAACTCACGACGCTTATGGAGAGAGCTTAAGTTGATTAATTGAAGCCTGTTCTCGTAAGATGGAAGCATAAGAGGGTTATCTCAAAGAAGGCGGATGAGCGCAAATTGGACAAACTTCCTTTGAACCGATACGACACTTCCAATTTGGGACTCTCTTGCTAACATTAAGAGCCAGGTTGTTATTGGAACACTAAAAATAGAAGGTGTTAAGGTCAATTTGCAAGCCTGCCTTAAAAAAATAAGTTTAGAGAACCACTGAACGAAACAACAATAAAATAGCGGAGAACTCATGTGGTTCTAATTTTGTCGCTCCGCACATGACTACATCAAATAAAATGCTATGACGCTGATGCTTCCTCCACCACCTGCTAGTTGGATAGCCTTTTCAACCTCCAGGTACTATTGAGTGTAACATCTACGACTTAACTTCCTCTATTCTAGCATCGATGAAAATTGGTTTAGTTAGCCTGTTTGCAATAGTCCAGAATGCTGCAGACCTCAAATTGGATAAGAACCGCAACTCTGTGGTTGTCATTCTGTTACATGTGTTTCCCACCACAACTTCTTCTCAAGATTTCTAGTTCGCTTGGGACTAGGTTCTCGTTCTAGTGACTCCTAGGCCATGGTACAATGTCTAGTAGTAAAAGCTTAATAAGCGGGATAGAATAGGTTTTGCCTTAGGCTGGTCGTCCACTGGAAGCGTATTCGAGCGGCTTCGCGCTTCGGCCATACAAATGAGCCGCTTGTAGCCGCTCATATGTATGGCCGTAGCGCGAAGCCGCTCGAATACGCTTCCAGTGGACGACCAGCCTTATGAGGAACAAAGAGGAACAACGAAATCATTTTGGGGTTGCCCGCATGTACAGCTTAGTCCTTGGCGATTTAAATCTTTTGATCGTATCTGCTCCCATTAAAAATGTATATAAAAACTCTACGCCCATCATATGTCCCATAAAAAGCTCAGCGGCCGGTTTTCGCCCGCTGTAAGCTTATTTTTTATTTTTACTCGGATCCTCTGCCTCTGAAGCCATTTGCTCATACATTCTTCTCTTGTCCCGTTTAGGACTATTTACAACTAAAGATTTTTAATAGACGTGGTAAACGATGGCTAGTTCCACAAAGATAACGTCACTTTTTAATTCAATTAAGCCCTTCTTAAAATGCATTTTCAAAATAAAAATTTTCACAATAATCGTTTATTAAGTAGATGAAATTGGCATCTAGAAATTTTCCTTTTGTCAAAATGTCGGAGAAAACATTTTTTTTTCCCACTGACAATTCTATCTCCTCTTTTCTGTGGATAGCAATTTCCCTTTTAGAAATTATTAAGCACATCTCCATTCGCCAGAAACAAATCCGTCTGCTTATGAAACATATATACGAAGCTTCAATTCCGTATGGCAAAAAGATATGCTACAAGGCATATCATTCCCAGGCACAATGATAGGAAGACCTTTGTTTGTTTTTTGCTGATAAATTCCTGTGCTAAGCCACATCCTCCGGCTGTCATATGGCATAGCAAGAATATTTGGAGAATCATATCCTTCTGGAAAATTCCCTTAAATTAATATATTTCTGCAGAATTATGTATATATTTATATCCTAGGTATTCCAACACTGCACAAATATCATTGGCTCCGTTAAAGGACGAACAAAAAAAAAGAAATAATAAATTGCATTCTGCAGGCTTCCACAGGAGAGCAAGGAGATCCAACGTTGCCAGGATAATGTCAAAATGCTATGACGTCTAATAGGGCTAATTCATTTTGCTTAAGCTGCTCCTGCTCTCTGCCGTATATTAATGACGTTTTAACTTAATAATCCAGGTGAAAAGTTTCAGCGAAATTCTCCTGTAATAAAGAACAACTTGAGATAAGCTCAAGGGACAAGATAAATTCGTCGTTATCGTTCCGTACTAAAAATTTCCATGCAAGATAATCTCCATTTTGTGATCTTGAAAATTTCCATGGCAGAGTGAAAGTTTGCCAGTAAGAAAAAACGAAAAAAATAGACGGGGAACGGCAGAAAGAATCCTTAAATCCTTGCAAAATTAAGTAAAATACTGGAAAACGGGCAAGACGCCGGCGACATCCTTAATAGAAACAAAAAGGCGAGTTTAATATGGAAACTTTGCGCATTTCTAGCGAGGAGAACGCATTTAACAAATTTCCTTTATTATATATTAGAGGAAGCCAAAAAAAACCCCAAAAAAAATGGTGGAAGAGCTCGTCTCAAGCTCGAGAAAGTTTCCTTCGTCCTTCGTTTTTGTACGGCGGCGGTGGTGGTACAGGACTAGCGTCGATGACGGTGCCAGAAACTTGCTGGAGCTCCTCTCAACTTTTCGTCCAAGAAATCATCATCGATTTCTGAAAATATTCTGTTTGGCAGGAAGTCATAAATTTGTGTGCTGAAGTCAGGCAGGTCCTTACACTTTTCGGTAGGGACTCCCTGTGTGCGAGCAAGGATACGATCGGAAAGTACACAGGCACCCGAAAGTGAGATAACACGGAGCGGAGGAAACCGGAAAATGATAATTTTCTTATGAAAATATGAAGTCAAAGTGATGATGTAATGCTGGTAGTGGAGCAGTTTGCGTTGAGCGATGTCTTCTGAATATTAAACAGATAAAATTTGGAAAGTAGAAAACATAGAGAACATAGAGAATGTGCAAAATGAGCACTCGAATGCTGGGGACGAGTATTGCTTAAGTTGTGTGCTATTTGGGAGAAAAGGTCGATATTAAAAACGATTTTCTGAGGGGGTTAATTATGGCGGGGGGATCCTTGGCGACCAGATGCTTGATATTTGGGGTGTCGATATTGATGTATTGAAACTGAAAAGGGAAACTCGTCAATTTTCAAATAAAATGGTTTTTTTTTTTTGCTTATTAATTTATTTTAATATATCGGAACTTTTTCAAGACAAATACAATTTTTTTTTTTCAATAAAATGTTTGCTTTCAATAAGACAAATTACAGCTTTGCAACTTCAGGTGGGCCAAACCGAACCTGGCATAACCATTGCCACGAGACCTAGAAAAAAGCCTCGGATAGGACCATGATTTACGAGCTAACGTGAATTGTAAGGGCACTTTCCTAATCTGGTAAATACTGCTTCGATTGAAGATTCGCCAGAATAAGAAGAAGATGCATTCTACGAAGCCCTAGGCAGAACGCTAAGAAACTGACCTAGATGTCCTAAAAACCCAGCTGTTGCTCTAACTAAAGCCCCAAAGTTGATTTTGCAATTAAACCACCATTTGCGCAATATAAAACCCCAAAGACTAATTTTCCCCACAGAACTACTGGCAACTTAAACCCTAACTAAACCCCAAAAAGTTGATTCGGCCACAACGCCACCTATTTCTCAATTCAAACGATCAGATTTTGCCATAACTAAACCTCCAAAAGTGACTGATTATAAGGGAGAGGCCGATTGTACATAGCGAAAATGGTATACACTTGGCCTTTTTATGGCCGTCGTATGCCTGTGTGTACTCGGCCATTTAAGTCTTTTGATCAAGTTTGGCCTTCCTGGGACCGTATGTTGTTGTGTTAAAAAAGGTTAAAAACTTTACGGCCATCGTAAGTCCCGTAAAAACCAAAGTGGCCAGTGTTCCCCCGTTGTAAGGCCATTTTTTATTTTTGTTCGGGTAAAAACGCAAAACTGGATTCCAACAAAGTGGATTTGATCAAAGTGAAACTCCATAAAAATCCATCAACGTAGACCAGTATTGAAAATTATTATGCACAAGAAAATACAGTACAGTGCGTCTCCCTTCTTCTTAGCCTGCTTACTCTGTCACTTCACCTAATTCCTTTCATTCTTCGTGACAGCCCCACATCAAAATAGAAAGTTAAGGCTCAAACACACGATCAAATTAGATGGACTTCGAAGTGCGGATGTACAACCAAAATTATTGATCGTAACCCGGTCGGCTGATCGAAACTCGGTGCGCGCAGGTGGGTTTGATTAAAATCTGGATGTACATGAAATTTGACAGTGTATGAGGGCCTTTACTCTACCGCGACAAAATAAATTTCACTTCAAAAACGCTCTATCGTATTTTCAAGTGTTCTGTGTAATATACTACAACCATGTTTGTAACGAATAATACGAGTAGGCCTGCAGCGAACCCCCAAAAAAGGCTCTAGAAATGGAAAAAGTGATGGAAATGAGATAACCGGTTGCAACTAATTGCAATCGGTAGAGGATGCAAAAGTGCATCTACAGTTGATTTTGGCCGAAGTTTGGACATTGCCAACATATAAAAAAATCATAAAAATGCATTTTTTTGGTATGGACTGTTTTCAGTTTATCTCGCCATATCTCAGTTGATATCACAGATATCGATTTAAAATTTTTGGTTTAAACGACATAAGTGATTTTTGTACCTGCACGATATCGCGCAAACCATAAAAGATATCGACTTAGTTGAGACGCCGTTCGAAGAATATTAACCAAAATATGATCTGAAAAGATTTTCATAAAATTCGGTCGAACCGTTTTTTTTTTGTTTAAACGATGTTCGTGATTTTTGTACCTACCCTATACCGTACGAACTAAAAACTATATATACACACTTCTTTGAGGAGCCGAAAAAGGAAGATTAACGAAAAAGTTCCCTGAAAAAAATTTCATAACTTTCGGTCGGGTCTTTTTTTGATTAAATGGAAACACTTCGGATAAATGTCAGAAAGACCTAAATTGATAAATTTTGCTAATATCTAATAAACTTGATGGAATGAGACCCGTTCTAAACGAAATGATCTTTTTTTAATTCTGCACAGCGATAGCCTTCCAACAAAACATCACTTGTCAAAATTCGACAAACTTTAAAAATCGTGCAAAAATTGCGTTACCCTTTACAAACATCACGAATTTTTCAAACCTTGGATCAGATTTGACGGGAAATTGTTTTCTACGCGTGATACAGTTTCAGGAAATTGCGGTTCATCCCGGGATTTCCATTTGTTACCGAAAAATTGGTTCTTTTTGGTCAAGTCTAACAAGTGCTATCTCCGGAAAGCCTAGCGGTTCATCCAGTAGTTACCGAGAAATTTGTTCTTAGTAGAGGAACTGCAGCATATTTGGAATTCCAGTTTGTTTTTTAGGAATAAGTAGTAAAGGAAACGGGTTAGCTTTAGTTGCTTTACTTGCTTGCTTTAGTTGCTTGCTTTAGTTGCTTTAGTTGCTTTACTTGCTTGCTTTAGTTGCTTGCCTTAGTTGCTTTACTTGCTTGCTCTACTCGCTTTATTTGCTTGCTTTAGTTGCTTGCTTTTGTTGCTTTACTTGCTTGCTTTAGTTGCTTGCTTTACTTGCTATACTTGCTTTACTTGATTGCTTAACTTGCTTGCCTTAGTTGCTTTACTTGCTTGCTCTACTCGCTTTATTTGCTTGCTTTAGTTGCTTGCTTTGGTTGCTTTACTTGCTTGCTTTAGTTGCTTTACTTGCTTGCTCTACTCGCTTTATTTGCTTGCTTTAGTTGCTTTACTTGCTTGTTTTTGTTTTTGTTGTAAAAACTTCAAAAGAAATGGAGGAATTTATTTGCCGCATTTGGCTTCTAATTGCCGAACACCTGAATAAAAGAGGTCAAATTCAATTAGAACATTTCAATTTTATTTCATAAATTCAATAAATTCATAATATTAAACGTGAATTCAAAAAAAGTCGCTTGCTTTACTTGCTTGCTTTAGTTGCTTGCGAAAATTTAGGCCACACGAAAACTTAGGCTGTAAATTATTGAAAGCAAAACAAAGCTCATCTAACGTTGAGTAATAATCAAGATAGAAAAACGTGAATTTGAAGGAGTACAGTTCTTCTTCATTTCGCTTTAAAATATTAAAATAATTATTCTTTAAACAAAAGCACTACACCTTTCCCCAAGACATAGAAGACAAACTAATCGATCTGTTGACCTGTTGAAAAGTGCTGAATTAAAATTTATTAAGCAAAAGTAATTATGTTGTTCTGCTTTAAACTCCAAAACAAAAACAAAAGTAACAAAAATAATTATCAAGTATTTGCTTTGGCAATTCTCTCCTGAATTAACATTTATCTTATTTTTGGTGATACTCCAGTGGTTTACCAATAATACCAAGTAAACTAAAATAATTCCCAAGAAATTTATAACCGAAAGCCATCTGCGCCCTAATAAATCATTGAACAAGTCACAAATCTTAGAAAGTCTCAGGATAATTTCCACTTTTCGTAGGAATAAATTTTTTAATTACACCAGCGCAGGATTTCTTCATCCGAAAAGTTTATAAAATCCCAAAGCCAAACAGACATCATCCCAATAAGATGTGATACGATGAATAATTAAATTCTTAACCATAATTCGAAGACAGTTGTGACTGTATGTGTGTGTGTGTGAGTACATTATCCCCCTTACGCCGTTACACACCCTCGACGAGAATCCACTCGTCACAGGATCTGTGAGTGTGGCCCGCTCCGGCTCAGTTTAAAAAGGAGCAAGTGGTCATGATTCTTGCTGGCAGGATTTAAAATTTCCTACCCATGTTTTGTCCCTGAAATCATAAATCATACTAAACACAAGAAGCCCTCTGCAATATCTTACCAAGGATACAACTTCAGGAAGTGTTGAAAACGGAAAACGGCTGGGGCTGGATGGGGTTGTTAAGGAGCGAACAATGTAAACAGACTTGAGTGTAGCATCTTGAAATCCTTCTTGTATTGGGGAGGAAGCGGGAATTGCCCCATAAATCATTAATATGGCATCCCACCCAAATCTTATTTCCAAGAGTTGTTCAACTCTTAGATTTCGTGTACTACATATGAGGAGGAGAATAGGTGTTAGCCTGAATAAAAAATGTACGGCTGCGAAATTATTTATAAATTTGATTTTAAAGTGGAACCCTCGATCGGGGCGGGGGTGGGCTGGCTTTAACTTTTTTTTCTGGGGCGAAACTTTTCCTTTTGGGAAACGGGAGAACTTATGTTGTCCTTCTAGCTCCGAACAATGAAGTGTATTCCTTCCTACGAGAGGGCCCAATTAAATCAAATAGGTTCGGGCACAGTACGCCCTGGGAGAGTGGGCTTATTGAGTGTTCGTTTAAACAGATTTCCACCCTAATACTTCGGAAATTAGAGGGAAACACAAAAACATCTTCGAAAGAGGAAACAGGAGTGGGAGGATATCGATTTTTGATCAGGTGGCGGGTTTGAGGTCATTTCAAGGTCAAGTTCGTTGTTTTGAAATGGAAACGATTTTTGCTGTAATTTTTCTGTTGTTTGCAAAGAAATAAGAGCAAAAAAAATATCTTCCATATTTTTCTGGGCCAAGCGTAATCACTTTAAAGAGCAGAGAGGCGCAATGCAGAGCTCTTCAGAGTCTAAAATCCATGAAATTACAAGATGGACAAAGTTACTCGGTGAATTATTGGACTGTCATGCCATTCCTAGTGATAAATTATGATTTTTTTTGTTTTTTTTTTTTTTAAGTAAATAAGTAAGAAGAAAAATTTAGTTAAAAATAAAATACAGTGCGGACCATGTTAAACGCCACAAATTCAAGCTATCATTCTCTTGTATGCGACGGAGAGTCCTTTTGCACTACCAGTCGTTCATGCCATTGGTCACGGTATTATGTAATGTTTTTAAGCTTAATTCCAAAAGATTGGTAGAGAATACTAATCTAAGAAGAGTATGGAAGGTCTATGGTTGAGATGGCGATTAGACTTGCAGAATGTCTTGACCGAGTAAAAATAAAAAAATGGACTTACAACGGACGAACTCCGACCGTGATTGAAACATAGCTGAAACATGCGACGGGCATCAGAAGCTCGTTTGCAGAACTCTACGGCCGTACACCACACCCACACGCATCGACGTGTATACGCTTTTAAGCAACGAAATTTCCCACTAAAATAAAAAATAAATCAACACGCACTATACACTTCACATACAATAAATCGACGACTGGCGAGCCCGCTGTTCTTGTGCATCGATAATCTTTAAGTAGCATAAATCGAAAGGACCTTTGTACATAACGAAAATGATCAAGCTCCCATAAAACACATTCAACGTTCGTACAGCTCAGTACTTTGCCATTTAAGTATTTTGGTTAAGTTTGGCCATATGTGCTCCCATTAAAAGTTAGTTAAAACTCTTCGGCCATCATACGCCCCTTAAAAAATCAAACGGCCAGTGTTCGCCCGTTGTAAGGCCATTTTATACTTTTACTGAGGTGATGAAGTGACCGAAAGGCGAAATATGGTGCGCTAGAACTGCATGGATCACCGTGTCATTCTAAATGATAAGTCGTTGATAACTCTGATTTACCGGATTAGAGAGAACTTGTCGAATTACTTGGGCTGCACCTGCCGTAAACACATATTTTGCATTGAATAGTAATAAAGAGATATCTCGTTGTAGTGGAGGGTTTGGGAGCAGGCGATCATCCAGCAAGTATCCGTTCGAGATTTTGCGCTAGCATCAAAGACAACTTTGGTAAAATTCGTACCACAAAAAAAAGTAAATGAGTGCGCATCACAAACAAACAGAATAACGTTGTTCGCTTGTGGGGGCTTGAGACTCTCCCTGCTAATAGAAAAAGGGGTTTTGAGATTTCCCTTTTTTATGGTCCGGCCCATAGTTAACCTTTCAACCTTTTGTATGAAATGGTGCGGAGGATACAATAGCTTGTCGCCTGATTTTGGTAACGATGGTTCAGAAAATTTTTCTCTATGACCTTCCTCTGTTTAAATGGTCATCAATAATGTAATGATATTCTTTGATTAAAACCGGTTGTAACGAACCCCGATTCATTACTAATAATACCTCCTCAAAAAAACTTTTAAAAACAAATATTAAAGCACAGGCCAAAGAGAGGTGATTCTCTCTCTCTGAAAGCTTCACTTCGAAGCTTTAAAGCTTTCTACCCAGCTTCCACTTCGAAGCTTTAAAGCTTTCTACAGCTACAAAAGAAACTGCTTCACCAAGCCAAATTCAGTCATTCACCAGACTCGTTCCGGAGAGGTTATCTTCTCCGGTCCTATACCGTGTCGAGGTGTACGATCCGGCAAGTTAAGATCACCTACATAATACATAGAAACCACATACCAACCAATTTGTACATTCTCGTCTAGTGCGAGAAGTAATAAACTGGAGATAGAAGCTTTTGAATTTCGATGGAACAGTCTCTGTTGTAAAATCTGAAAGTTTTATCAGGGCTGCCCTTTTTACATGGTGGGTCAATTGGGTACAGCAAATTGAAACTGTCTCCGATTTGCTTGAGGGCACCTTTTCCATGCGGGGCCAAAAATAGGACTTGAAACTGCCTTGGGAAGAAGTGTGATCTTTTCCACATCATAGGATAAATAACTATATTTGATCACTTCACCACAGATCGTTGGTTAATCTTAAACCGAGAAGGTTATGAAAAGAATCAGCTATGAGAGGAGAAAGATAAATACTGTTCACTGAAACGAAAAGAATAATGAAACAATTTTTGTGGCCTCAATCATGGGGCATGAGTTCACAATCGAGAAGATAAGGTCTGGGCGACGAAGGTTGACTGTCTGGATCAACTTAATAGAAATAGTGGTTTAGCCAAATGCTGATTTCTTAAGGGAAATGGGGGTTTAATATCTGGGCCAGTAGAGCTATTGACGTCGAGTGCCAGTCCTGAAAAATTCCGCTATTCAGTGGATATTGCATTTGAAATAATAGTATCAGGTAGGGTAGAATTTGGGCAAATAGAGATGCTAATCAACGTAGTGTCTAATTCCAATTACGTCTGCATGCTTTGTAGAGGGCTTCTTTGCGATCGTACTCAACCGATTAAAACATTCATTCGGCCCAGGCTTTATAGGCTCGCTGCGATAAGGAATTTTCAAAAGCATTCCGCTCATCTAGCTGTAATTACCCAGATAGCGATAGTATTGGGGTTATAGTTACGGGAATACAAATCCCAGTCATTAAATTGGAAGAAGCCTATAAGGCCTAACCAATTGGTTTTTACATAAAATGCCAGACAGTTTTTATCGGCTTGGTATTGGTTGGGGAGGTTGAGGTCAATATTGAAAAGGAAATGGTAGGTATTGATCCGAGTTGCCGTGAGGTGAGTTAACATAGACGGCATATCTTGTTCGATGCGAAGGGAGAAATATATCAAAGAAATAGGTGTCTTGGCCTGCTACGTCAGGAGCTCTCGTAGGATGATCTGCAATTTGAAGAACATCGTCTATAAGGATTTCAGAGTCTTTGTCAGGACCACTGATGCCTGGTGCAATCAAGGCCGCGTTGTCCGAGTTGGTAGCTGCTGCTGCAAAAATTGTACTTGCTGTGAGTTTATTCGATGTTTTCTTTGCGCTGGAGATCCAGTCAACAATAGTTCAATAGTTTTTGTTTTCCTACGGGAAGCGTTGAATTCGATACGATTCTATAGACTCCAATTCGCAGAGAATTCAATGACAGTGTTGATTTAGTCAGACATAACGCCTCAATGATAAGGATAAGATCTGACACGTGATTGCACATCTGCAACCCTGTAATTTGGACGGCGACAACGATCACAGACTCAATGAAGTACTGCCGGCATCAGTAGCCTAGCGTCGATCGAAGGCCCGAACGCCATTCGAGAGGTCCATGGTTCGACTCCACGCTGTGGGCTGATCTTGGGCAAGTTTCCAAGAGTTTGGATACTCCGGAGACTTATGATACGATTAAAAGTCTGCGTTGTGTTAAGGCACATTTTTTAAGGACAATCAGTGGGGGCTATTACCAGATCCCTACCTCCGCTTTTTTCCATTTTCTTGTCTAAAGCAGCAGAAGGTCAATTTACCATTCGATAATGCCATAGAAATTGTTAAGAACTATCTGAACCATACCATCAATTCTAACCAAACGAAATACGATTTTGAACCCCCTAGAATGCTTTATTTCCAACATAACTCCTTCTTGATATGTGTATGTTGTCAGTTAGTTCACAATAACCATTTTTAACATTCACACAAACATTTTCCAACCACGATCAAATTTCAATACCCCTCTCCCATTCACTCATAAAATATGGCAAATCGTTTTCAAATTGACAAAAGTATCACATTTTGAAAACAGTAACGAAAATAAATTTACATAACAGCTTACCACATCAGAATCACCAGCCCATTTCGACAAGAAAAATATTGTTTCATATCCGAACAAGCATTAGGGATCTGTGCTAGTGTGCTCGGCGCAAGGATACGCCTGGCGGAGTCGTACCGAAGAGGAAGAACTAGGATAATAAATTGCCTAGAAATGCCTTTTATCAGGAGCTTGATTTTTCATCTCGATACCGGAATGCGAGTGTGTTTGAATTTATGAACTATTGTGAAAATTGCTGTTCATTTATTGGAAGTGTTTTTTTTTTCGCCATTTTTAAGTGAACAAAGTGAAAAGGAGGAAAAATATAGGAAAGAAGGATTTCATGGATTGATGAAAAGTATAGGAGTGAAATCCAATTAAAATTCCTAAGTAAGGATTCGCTTTTATCCTTTTAATCAAATAAATTAGCTGCTGCTGGTTTAAGTACATAATCCTGTATCCATTAAGCGCTTCATCCTTTTCGCTCTATTTTCTGCAGAATCTATCTCAGTTAAGCGTTCTAAGGTAGACACACATATATACAGCAGAGCTAACTAGGATATTTCACGTTAACGGGATTATCATTTAGAGAACGTTTCACTTTTACAGTAATTTTACAAAATCCTCTATGTCCGCTGCCATAGTGCACAAACAATTTGCCCGTATTCATTCTGAATAGTTCATCAAGGGTTCAAGATTTAAGTGAAGATTTACGCCCCCAATTTTTTCTTGTTAAGCAAATCCAATTCGTTTGTGCAAGGATATTACCAGCAAACGAACCAGCAATTCTCCCGGGTAATGGGGGTTTTATTGCAGTTTCATTTTCTGGCTAAAGGTGTTTCCTTACCTTGCCATCATTCCGGTGAATATATGCATGCATGTTTTGAGAGAAGAATTGCAAAGTTTTACTCCGTTTGAGAGATTTAATTGAGTTTTTTTTTGCATTTTTCAGGGAAATGTTTGTGTGGATTGTGAAGAGATATGATTTTTAGAGATTTGGAGTTTTTGTGGAGATAAATTAACACTCGTTGTCGTTCAAAATAAAAAAAACATCTAAACGTATAAAGTTACAAAACTATATAGTTCGATCCCTCCCCAGGTGAGATAGACATACCCTCTATCCTCCCGAGCGAAACTTCTAGGTCTACTCCTGGACCGTCAGCAAGGGATTGGGTCTCAAACTAAAGATGGCCCTTCTGCTGAGCAGAACTTAAAATACCGTAAAGTTAGGAAGGGTCCAGAACAATAGAGACAGCAGGACATGAGAAAGTCTCCACGAACGCACTTGATGTGTTGTTGCACTTTCTCCCTCAACAACTTGGATTTAGTACCCTTCACCGAAATACCCTCAAAAGGAAAATGTTAGTCTGGAGATTCATGCTCCTGAAGAAGGATATTCACCGACTGCTCCAAAACAACTGAGGGCAATGGGGCATGGGACAATCTAGACACCAACTACCAGGGGCGTTCATTGCGCGCACAGCACAACCAAAGAAAGAGCTTTGAATGCGGATAAAGGTAGATCGGCGCCGATGTTTTTCGTGTCAGTGGCTTCCGTGATGAATTTTTCACTGACATTCACACATCGATCGAATTTTTCCGTACCCCTGATCAATGTTCAGTGACATCCGATATTTTATTAATGAAAAATGGATAGTGATCTCAAGTGCACCATGGAATTTAGCGTGGAAAGAGTGCGTTGATCGGTCTTGCTGGATTCTTGTACTTTACCTAAATTTCTTTTGAATTATTATAAAATTTTCCGTTGAATTTATAAAATATTCATTTCACGTCCGGGATAAATTAAAAAATTCCAATGGTAACGTATTTTTTGTGTTTTTCGCGGACGCCTGAAGGGTACTGAGATCGTCAGTTCCCCACTGCATAGTATGTCTATGTCTTCGTACCGATATTTTTTTCCACTGGTGCTCCACTGGTACTGCACTGACGTCGCCATCACATCACGGATATGTGTGGATCAACCTTAAGTGAACCACATTAGGGTTTTAATTAGTGTGATCAACAATGGTCTTACTCTTGCATTCTTGGTCTTGCGCAACATCAAGGCGACTTAGGCTGCTTACACACCAAACTCGACATCGACTCGACATTACAAAAAGTCCATCGACAAAAAAATTTTTGTCGAATCTTCGTACACACCAAATTCGACGCATAATGAACAAGAAGTTCATGTCGTGTCATGTTGAATTCAGTGTGTACGGAGATTTCAACCAGAACCACTCGACACAACGAAAGTCACTGCATAAGTACTCGACGTGTCGAAAGTCGTCGTTCGACGTTTTTCCTCGTGTCGCCTTCAGTGGATATAAACTGATTTGAATGTGAAGCCCTTCGTCGGTAACAGTTTTTTTTCCTTGTCGAGTTCTGTCGAGTTCTGTCGTGTCGTGTCGATGTCGAATTCAGTGTGAATAGACTCGCTTAATGATAAGAATAGATGTGTGTCGCGACAGAAAAATGTTGTCGAATTTCGTCGTGTTATGTCGATGTCGAGTTTGGTGTGTAAGCAGCCTTATTCTTCTGCAAGACCAAGCCTTTCATATGCCGCGATAACATTGCAAGGTTTTATGAATTCAATCATGTCCCATGTCTGGCACGAGTTGGCCATATTTTCAGGCACGTTCCTGCCAACAGCTCATTGACCTGACATCTTCCGGTGCAAGTTAGTATCTTTCAAGTCGATATACTGGTAATCCTGAAGGCCTACCAGATAATTAGGTATATCGCTATTCTAAAAGCAGTCACAAGGCACAACTAAATACAAAATGTAAGGTATTTTCGCATTCTAATTTTGGAGTCACATTTTGACATCTGCAAACAGTTGCAACGGGTATCAAAATTGTGACAGGTCACAAGAATATAAAGAGCATGTCTCTAGCATTTTTTTTATAGCATTCTCACAGTATCGACAGGCAGATAGTGTCGATGAAAGGTGCTCTGACATTCACATACACTCTGCTACACTGCATCAATGGTTTCTGTCGTACTTTGGCTACATAACATAACACCATCACAAATTCACCATGAGAGGTGATTTTTTTACGATTTTTCTTGTGACTGGATGCTTAGAATATCTAATAGTCACAAGAATAGTCACAAATTCATCAATAACAAGAACGAGTCACAAAAGATTGTTACTTATGACTGGTCACAATTTAGAATAGGGGGTTAGTCTCGGACCTACACAAACATGTAGCATTGGATTCCATAAGAATAGTGGAGATCCATAAAGCTGAGATAGATAGGCTCTATAAAATGAATAAGGAGGCTCGTCAGAGTTCTTGAATATATGCGTCAACACAAATGAAATGCGAATGCCGACTACCTAACTGTGTAGGGAGAATTTAGGTTGGGTCAAAAGGGCTATATTTCACTACCATCTGCTGCTAGCCAAAAAAAGGTGGAGCACAATGGAGACCTGCATTATGCTCAGGACAACTTTGCACACTTTGAATAAAGCAAGAAAAATAAGGTTCCTAAACACACCACGAAGAAATATTTGCGGGACATTGGCCCGTAGAGGAAGCGCTGCCAAACTGGGCATTGATGACGTCGTCTGTTGCCGTAACTACGGGGAGACGATCAAGGGGGAAACAACACCTATTTAAATTTCCAGCTCTAGACAAAGCCAGGCATCGCACATTAGGCAGGTACGTTCTGGACGACTTAAATGTGGTCTCCAAACTGGAGGTCAGATCACTGTTAAACCTGTTAAACCATTCACGATAGCTTTAAAAAACCAACCAGAGACTTCCAGGGCAATGTGGACATGAAAATGCCCAAATGCAATACTAACGCCCAGTAGTGTTTAATACAAATATATAGCTAACTCAATCACAAGATGTCAATCCTTTTGTAACTCAATTCTTGTAAAAATAAAGTCAGTTGGTTACCTTATTGGACACCTCTCTTCCGCCAAATTCACTTTCTCATAAAGCATGTCAAACTAGCTCCAATTTGTTTTTACAGATGTGCGACATGTCACCTCCAATCTCCTGTAATCCTAAAGGATGTTCCCTGACTTAGAAACCCGCAAAAAAATAGGTGAAGGAGGGGTAAAAATCAGGAAATCCAGAAACTTTTTAACTTTTACTTAATGGAAAATAGACGAACAACTGGGCACAAAAAAAAAACAACAAAGGTCAGTACTGCTGCATGAATTTTAAGCACCATAAAATTTTATGTTTAATTAAAAATCTAATTACAAACTTGTACCAAAAAAAAACTTGGGCTTTCTTCGCCGGGGAAAAGGATTGACGTCTAAAGTACCAAAACAGAGCAGCAGCGAAACTCGTAAAACACGAGTCCTGAGTCCTGAGTCTGGGATAATAAAGTTTGCTCGAGTTTAATAAGCTTTAGATGACTTTTTCCTTGTCGACGGAGTCTTAAGGATTCTTCCTTGTATAAGTAATACTTTATTTTTTTTTTTTGCTTCTGCTCCTATTTGTGTTTTTTTCTGCTTCCTTTTTGAATCTCAACACTTTTTGTGCTGCCTATTGAAGATAATTCAGCTTTGATGAGTCATTAATTTTTTCCTTGCTGGCGAATGGACGGATGGATGGCAACAAAGTGTTCAGATTTTCTCTCAAGGATCTTTATGCCGATATTAAGGATTTATTCTTATGAATTCACATTCAAGATTTATGAGTAGAGGAGTAGGTGCGAAAATTTATACTTGAATAAAGTGAGATTTACGCTCCTTTTAGCGAATTATTTTCCTTTTTTTTTCTTTCGGGATTTAATCAAGAATTTTGCAAATTGTTTTCTTTATTGAAAGTTGTTGTAGTTAAGTTTATAAACGGGTTAGAACAATGTAGTTTAGTTTATGGGTTTATCAAACTTATAACAATCGATAATAGTATCACTTTTTTCAAGCATGATTGGTTACAATTGTCAGTGGAGTAGGGGGAATAATATGAAGTACCTGAAAATATGCACGCACCGGGTTCCAAATTGGGGGTCCCAAACTGGGGGCCTCGGAAGTCTAGGGGTAAGGCACCTGACTGCTGTCCCAGAGGTCCCGGGTTCGAATCCCGGCCAGCCCCACGGTCCGTCGCCTTTTCCACTTTCCCACCTACATAACTTCCCTTCTCTCTTCTCCCTCTTTACATTCCTTCTGTCATAGCCTTCCCTAGTCCTTCCCCGCTCCATCAAGCGCTTGCCATCGGTTGGTTGATGAGATTCAACTCGTTTGAGGAGGCATAACACTCCAGCGAGTTGTTCTCGATGCCCCGATGTCAGAGTCGCGAAATGGTTGTGAGTAGGTGGAATAAAAATATCGCGGCGAGGTTGTGACAGTTCCTTCCTCTCTTCTCTCTATCTTCGGGCTAGAGCTGCTGTTCGACCATGTATACGGAAAACATAGATTGTCGCCAGTACAAAGGGAATTTCCCTAAGCCCCTAGTCTGTCCCATAAAAAAAAATCGGTAATTCCTATAGTTTTCATTGCTCTAGCGCCTGGACTAAGTGTCGACAGCAGTTTTACCGAGCGGTCCCCCAACTAAGTACCAACTATAAACAAATGCTGCCTGACCACCACATCGAACGAGACCGGCTCTTCATTTACCCCTCTTCTTCTCTCCATACAATTCGCTCCTCTTCGATTTTAGTAAAGCACAAGGGCCTGTCTACATGAAACCTGTTCCGTTCTAGGCTACATACACTAAGGCTAAAGTACATATACCCAGTGGGAAATGGAGTGCTCTAAGGACAATGGAGGAGCACTCCCATGGAAGCATGGAGTGCTCCCTTTCCGCTCCCTCTCCATATATTTTTTAACATTAGATGTCCGCCTAGGCTAGCACTCCATTTGAGCTCCCATAGGAGCACTCCTGCAACGATGTAGTTGGAGACAAAAAGGAGCATTATAGAGCTTTTTTAAATATCTACAGTAGAGGTCAACATTAAAGTACCCTAAGAATTTTTCAGTAACTTTACGTTTTCAGTATAACAGTGAGTCATCGCATCAATACAATTTTAAGTTTTGAGCTTGGCCTATTGAATTTCTTAAATAACTCCAATAATGCTCCCTTGGGAGTCCACTGAGAGCCCTCCAACTTCCCTCCCTTTGGGACTGCTCCCAATTTTTCCCGCTGGGTATTGACATGCATCTACGAGGACTTGAAAAGTAGGACGACTCAGCAGAAAATTTGGGAGAGCTAACTAAAGGATGCATAAAGGAGCCATCCTAAATAAGTTTTCAGTCATTGATTAGAGAGTTTAAACCGTGGGCTGCGTTAATGACTCCTTGACCTCTCCCGACCTTAGAGCTCAAGACAATATCTCTAATTACAGTCTACAGGGAGTTTAAAGGGAGTACTGCAACTCGACTCCATTGAGAGCTCTATAGGAGTTCTAATTTTAGACTTTTTTTGAGGCCAGAAGGAGCGCTCTCCTCCAATGGCATGCTAATGTTAAAATCATGGCAAAGGAAGACATTTCGGAGGTATTAATACCTCTCAAAGGAGGCATCCTGCATTACTCGTGGAGGCCTCTTTTTCCTGCTGTGGAGAGCTACTTAAACACATACTAAATAGATACGAGCAATGCTTAGCCTCGCCTTAATCTCGAAGGTTTTTAATGATTTTAAAGAGAATAGTAAGATTGGGAATTTCTGTGAACAAAAAAAACTTGTGCGGACTATCTCCACAGATTGGGATTTGATGTCTGGTACGACAGCTGAACGCTTTAACCTAAAGGATATTGAAATCAGCTTATATGAGCTGATCAATCCAATTTTTTGATCTCATTTTCTAGATGCCTGTATGATATTTTTTAAATGTTTGTTTTTTTTCACGGATTTATTTCCTTGTAATAAGTTGCACGCTTCGATAAGGATTTTTTAACTCAAATTTTATTAATCACATTTATTTTTCTTCGTTTTCATTATTCTCAAGTTTTCTTTTTTCAGCTCTTTGACAATGCAAATGACAAGAGTGAGCTCCGTCGCTGACCCTTTTAAACCTTTAATACAAATAAACCTTCCCCGAAAAAAATATAACGCAAAGTGGAGGTCCTTTTCAGGTTTTTCATAAAATTCACACAAATCAGATTAATTTTAAGCCGAAGATGGCGTAATCTTGATGGCTTTAAGGCATTTTATGCAAATTTAATTCGATCCAAAACGAGTTCATGACAAAACCCAAAAAATTGTTAACCCTTAAATCCCAAAAAAGTATTCACCCGCCCCCTGCAAAAGAATATCCCCCAAACTTAGCTACCAACTACCCAGGAGGAATTCGACAAAGGGGTGGATGTACTGAATTTAAAATCGTCCTTTTGGAAAGTTTTTAACCCAAGTTGTTGAGGCAGGCAGGAGCTGCGGAGGTCAATGCCTTGCTAAGTTGATTCGGCAAAGTGCCGTCGTCTAACGATGTCAACCTCGTCGAATTAATTCCGAGCCGGTGACGGGGTCAAGTTACTAAATCTTCAAAGGGATGGACACAATAGAGCAGCTTCCCCACTGACCGCAAAAGGAGGGCCACTAAAAAGGAGCGTTATTGCGCCAGTGTTAACTCTGCCAGATGATTATCTTTATGCGGTTCATTTGATTATTCAGGAGCAGTGTAGCTTGCAAATAGGATTAAAGGCCGAACCCCCACCCCGCCCACACCTTCGTCGCCTGCGGGGACATTTCAGGTTGAAAGTTTTATTACGAAAGGACACCTATCCCCAAGGAGTTAATGTTCATTTCTTAATTTATTGTTCTGTTGTTCAACATCGGAACTGGAATTTTGTTTAGGAGGATCTTGGGGAAATTTAGAACGCACAGGGAAATTTTGTGGTTGTTGTACGGGAAACAAAAATTTAGGGGTTTTGCAGGCTGATAAGGATTTTCAAAGTTTTTAAAGTGATAAAGATTACGTTGGTGGTGGAAGTGTTTATTTTTGTGGAGAAATAATCGGAAGTGCTTCTATTTTGATACTATCGGTGGAGCAAGGTTTGCCTAGTAATGGAAGCATGGTCGATCATGTCAATACACACTTTATCCAATGTGGTTCTTTACTTCTGACTTTACATTTGTTTCAGTCGAATCGAATTGAAAATCAATAGAAGGTATGTTCTACGTTAATCTGAATAATATCATTTATTGAGACAGTTTCAGTCGTGACAGTGTTATCTCGAAGAAATCCAAAGACAGAATGATTAAAGTTGGAGGAAGTTAGGTAGGTTAAAGCCGTAACCCTGTCTAAAAAACGAGTAGGGACCCAAGGGCACCGGTTTGTAAACACACTCGAGAGAAACCAAACAAGTTAGTGTAGTTGGAGTCACTCTAGAACATTGTTTCTCAACCTAGGGGTCTCGACCACCTAAGTTGTTGCCATTACCTACATATAATCACAATTCGTCCAAAAAAAATTTTTTAATAAACTAAATTTAAAAAAATATTTTAATTATAATTAAATAACAATCGCAAAAAGTACAAAAATTTAGCCAAAATTTTCCCGATAAAGGTCGATGAACATACATCCGTGACGTGGCGGAAACTTCAGCGCGAGTACCGGGGCATCAGTGAAAAAAATATCGCAACAATGTAATTCCATGGAAAGAAATTGGGAAAGGCGCGGCATGCTCCCACACATCCCACGCAGTGGAGCTCTGACGATCTCAGACCCTTCAGGCGTACGTAAAAACCGCAAAAAAATAACGTTGCCACCAAAAATATCGAACCGGACGTGAAACAATTGTTTTTCAAATGCAACGGAAATTTTTTTATAATTCAACAGTAATTTGGTATTTTCTATATCCTCCATTTCCACTCGAGACCAGTGTGAGGTAGTAACTCACTTCTCCACACTCCCACGCAACGCATTTATCTAGGAATAAGTCTGACACCGACTGACTCTTAACAGACTTGTCTCACTTGCCTTGTCATTACTTTAGAGACTCACTGTGCATTATATGCTGCCGCACTGACTTTGGTTTCCCCTTAATATTCTGGATCACAGAGACGCATGCCTTCTCTCGCTAGTATCTCTACTGGTATAATTCCCTCGATCACGCACGCCGCATCGTTGGATATGGTCCTGCATTCGCTGTAGAAGCTGGGGACAGATACAATGCGTTCGTTGGAGCGTGTGATGATTGATATAATAGAAGTGCGTACATTCAAATGCAAAGTTACGTAAACAGATCGCACGCATCGCAAAAGCTGGTCCACTTCCAAATACAACGCACACATAACAGACATATACACTCGCCGCTTAGATTTCTTGGTTATTTACTAAAGACTAGATGGGGTCCAAGCACGCAACTCTCTGTCAGCGAAAATTCGCCGCATGCACCGCAGGCACTGTACGCACGCTTATATCTGTTTCCAGCTTTAGTCTTTATGCGGGTTCTCATTTTCTGCTGTTGCCCTCTTTCTTGCTGTTGCGCTCTCCATAGTGGCACTGCGCAAAGCTAGACTAAGCTAACGACCCTCGCCAATAGGAGGCGAAGTATTGGTTTGGCCTCCCTTGTTGGCAGTCTTCTCGGAAATGCTGCACAAATAGCGGAAGCTTGATCCGCAATGCCCTCCAAGTGTGGCACTCCCAGGTACCGTAAGGCGAGCATATATGTATATAAGGCCATAGTATCCGTAAGAATACTTGTTTTCCCTGGTTGCTCATCAGTGCCATTACAACTATGTTTTCAGCGAACGGCAGACCAGCACTTTTAGGCCAGCGCTTTCGGGCCACGCTTTTATACCTTAGATAGCTTCGTTCGCATTACTCAATCACATCGAGGCGTAGCCTTAGCACATCATGATACATTGTGAACCACCTGAGAGATCCTAAGACACCGCAAGTTTCTCTGTAGTCCTTGGCCCATCTTACAATTCACAATGAAGTGACCTGCCTTTTTTCCTCTTTAGGAAAGGTTGTTATCAAATAACAGTTTGTGGAGCGGTGTATCAGACTGACTACTCACCCGGACCTCACACGATCCCCTGGCACCGGAAAACCGAAATATAGGCGACTCAATCTCCTCCTTGCTATAGCGTCACAATCACGCCGGATCCACTTGTTTTTGGAGCTGTTTCGCAAGAACCGGTAGCTACCATCAACTATCAGCCGTATTCGATAATATTCAGATACACCTTGATCTTATTACATATCTCAGGTTTTTAATTCGTATCTAAAGTATGCAACAAAGACACCCCAAATTTCCTAGTATTTAGCGAGTTCGCACAACCGTTAACCATCCGCAGATAAACAAGCACATACCATGGACAAACACATACCATTCTTGGCATTCGAGATCGTCAGTCACGTCGAGTTCATTCAATAGATACATCCAACTCATTCTTGAGTGGAATTGTAAGAATGGTGTTAAATTTAACTCATTCAAAACGAGGGTCTTTTACTACTGTCTCATCTCTAATAAAAATTGCATCGACTTTGCTTTTATATCTGTGGTGTTATGAATATAATGGCTAACCCACCTTTGAGCTTCTTAGGCCGGCCGTATACTAAACTGTATCTGCAGCTTTTCGTCATTTATGTATTTATGTATGGAACAAATCGTCACATGCCGCTTTGCTACCTACAGTGATGAGCAAACGCAAAAACAAGACAAAACTAATCTAGTCTTGGTCTTGTCTTGTTCTTGTTCAGTCTGTCTTGTTCTTGTTCTTGCAAGCATAACTAAGTCTTGTTCTTGTTCTTGGCCTTGCTAAATGTGCAAGAACAAGACAAGACTGCAATAACCAGACTATTTTTGCTCATAACTAGCTACCTAAGCCTCCATACAAAAAATAAAAGCTCCTTTTTCTCTCACATAGACTGCTCGAACCACCGGAGAATGAACCAGCCCTCTTATCATAGCAAGCGTTCCACTGATATTAAGAACTTCCTGCGGCAATATTTAGCCTGTAATACCATACTAGTAAATGCGATCACCCCCACTGACCGCAGTCCTCCTTTACGCGCACATTATAGCCTAGAAGCATTTGAATAGAACAACTCGAATATGGAACAATTTGCCTCATTCAGTATTTCCGAACTCATAGTATAGCATCGCAAAGCTTAGACGTAACGGTAATTGAGATCTAATAGAGCACCCCGCAAATTTCTGGCCTATTTGATCCTTATATATTTCTCAAATATATACTGGACTAGAGTTAAGCCTGGCGCGGATTCCAGGGGTGGGGGGGGTCACGGGGGTCATGACCCCCCCAAAAGCCCGCTGTCTAAACAACGAAATTGGCCCAACTATTAAAATAGAAAAACAAAAATAACCAAACGAACAAAACCGACCCAACTTTTTGCAGAACAGATAACAGTTTTGTCTATTTTTTCCTATAATTAAAATATAATTGTATTTATCCGGTTATTACTGTGGTTATATGTCATACTCAAAACATTCTGAGGATCCTTTTCGGAATGAAGTGGTTCATGTAACCGTTGACCGGGCTAAACAGCATTCAGAAAGTATTCTGATTTCGGAAGCAAAATTTTCTTTGGTTGAGAATGGTTTTCAGAAAGAATGCCATGGAACACCTAATGGGAAAGAGAGGTTATAATCATTAAAATTGAAGTACTTTGGTAATAACCTTAATTTAGAGTTTGGTTGTTTCATTAGAAAGTTATCCATTTTATCTGAAAATACAGAAAAGACTCATTCTGAGAACCACCATATAACTTCGACCGAAAAAACATTTTCAGAATGATTTCAGTCGGAATACTTTTCGAAATGCCATGTGACCACGGTATATGTTGTTCAAAATTATACAACAAAACATTTATATAAGAAAAACCAATGGTCTATTTTGTTTAGCAAATCTGGTAATTAACGCATCGATACCTAAACTGATGTCGCGATGAATGTGCAACAATGCACAGTGAGCCTCTCTTCTGTCATTGTTGATCTTATCCAAGTTTTAAAAATAACTTCGTTCGGCAGTGGCTACACTTACAGGTAGTGTGATAAGGATACGTAGCAGTTTATTAATACATGGATAAATATCTTGGTTGCACTCATCACAAAAGAGAAAAATCGAATTAACAAGTTCACCGCCGTTTTCAACAATTCGATTCCACTTGGCTACTCACAGTTCGAACTATGCAATAATAGTTGAGACGGGAGAATCTAAAAGCTGCTGAAACGCTTCTGCTACTTGACGAACATCTTGAATGTCTCAACGGATCAATGTCTCGTTCCAACATGTCTGGAGAAAGTATTTCATTAAATTCGGTAGCAATGTTGTCCAATAAAGGAATGAAGATTTCTTTTCTGTAATATTCTTCTGGAGTTTGATTTTTTTAATGATTGTCACGGTGTTTTTGACGATAAACAGCCCATGACATACCCCTTTCAAATCAGATGCCATCACCGAGCAACTATCCAAATATTTTAGGTCCAAATCGAATTTCTCACACAGATCAATGACGATATGTGCCACTGCCCCTTCTGTTAAACGACGCTCCTTTACTAGTTCTTCGGAACGAATTGCTTGGTATGCATCGCAAAATGTGATGAAATCTTCTCTGATTGCTCTGTTGCAGTAGTAGCGTTAGGATAAGCTAAGGTGTTTTGTATGGGAATTGTCAGTCGTCTCATCAAATGCAACTGCACAAAATTTTGCCGCTCTAACTCTGTCCCGACTAGCTTTCTGAATTTCTTCTTTGCAGGCTTCTACATATAAGTTGATTTTGTGTGGTTTTACTGATGTATGTCACGATTGAACTCGAGGCTTCCAAATGATGCTGAAGAATAAAATCACCAAATTCAACTCTATAGCGAACAGCGCCCTGAAGCTCCTATCATTTGCCACCAGACTATCTACTTTTCCGTCAGTGTCACGATTATAGGGAGGTTCATCATCCCTTCATAATGTCCACGTAAAGAAATATTCTGCTGACATCGATCTCGACTTTCGTTTACTTGTGCGTCTCATTGTCACACTTGGTTGACCACTTCAGATGCTGGGTTATGGAAAGTCTGAAGGAAACCTTTTTCAGCTTCTACCACCCTCTGATGATATTGGTTCCGTTTGTGAAATGAAAGCGTTCCATTTTGTCCAAGTGAATCGTCGAATGCTTTCAGTGTTTCGCTTTCTTGGTTTACTTTTAATTCCGTGACCCCCCCCCCCCCCCAAAACAAAATTCTAGATCCGCGCCTGAGTTAAGCCTTACTTCTACGAGGCAGTACATTTGTCCCTTACATGATGGTTAATTGTACTGAAGCCTCAATTTGCTTAAATATCCTGATTCAAAAATAATGTATATGAGCGTGTATCGAGATAAACGAGGCGAGGTTTTACCTTGCTACCTACTACTCATTTTATAACCGTGTCCTACCCAACACTAGACTGGACATTTTACCATGACCCAAATGGCATGACCTACTGGTAAAATGACATGACATGACGAACTCGGGGCTATTAATAAAAATCGGAATCAAACGTGTACGAAATTATAAAATTTACAAAACAAAAGTTGTTACATAGTTGTGCTTCTTATGAGACTACCCCAAATATTTATGAAAATATGGTACACTAACGTACCACCTGCCACAGCAACATTACTCGAAAATACGATACAATCTCAACAAGTCGTCAAGTAGGAATGGGCTTCATTATTACGATATGAATGTCAGTAACAACAGGTCCTTGATTGAATACGTGAGAGCATCCCCATGCAAGATGACAATCAATATGTCTACACGAGATTCCTAGAATATTTGTAGGATGAGAGACGACATACTAGCCCGAGATATGTGATTACAAAGTGCTTAACTTAGTACAGGACATCAAGCAACAAAGTCAACCAGGAAAAGTTTCATTAAGTAAAGTGCCAAGACTTAAGGTTTGACAACTTTTGACATATATTTTGTGTTTGACCTAGAATGGAAGCTCGTCTGTTGTTTCGTGCTTTACATAATCACTAAAAAAAATATATACATAAATTGCTGAAAAAGTCACAGTTTTACAAACAACCCCAGTGAACTACGAAAATTTCCACCATTCTCTATATTATAAAATAAATGTTTGCTTCGTCCCTTGGTCATACTTGAACCATGTGCAAGTCCACAGCTAATTTGCATGCAAAGCACTTTTAAAACTATATCATAACTTTCTCAGTCGGCCCAATTCACTGGGGTTGATCGTTGGTCATTCATCCATTTCGAAATGAAACTTTTAATAACTAGGATTCAACATTTCACAAGTGAACAAATAGCTGGAGCCATATACTCTCAAGAGTCTACTGCTGCTGCTGCTGCATCAAATATTGCAAAATTTCTGTTCATGTATGTATAATAATCCAGCTTCGTCCTGGGCCATTTTATATCCTTATTGGCCGGGCAAATGGAGGTGATATGTATAGAGAGCATATGAATGTGCGAACCGAGCCAGTTAAAACTTTCTTTCGAGTCTCATTTCCATGAAAGTAAACAAATTGTTATATCACTGCTGCACGAGGGTTTCATTAGTTTCTAGTTGATATCCTGGCTAATTCATGCTATTTACACCCCCATTTAAAATTACTCGAACTTTCTTTTGCATGTATGTACAGTACGACAGCAACAAGGACTCGTAAGTGAAAATTTCTGGTTATTTGTGTTTCAGTAGTTTAGAAAATGCTTGTTTATAATGCAAATTAAGCAAAAAGAGCTGCCGGAAGTTTTATTTGTTTCGAGAATTTTTAATTAAATTAAAAGGAATGAAGGACGAGCAGTGAAATGTGAAATCCACAGCCAGCCTTGAGCCTCTGCACCACCAGCCCCATCTCTCCCCCAGCCCTGGAAATACTCAAATAAATGTGAAATGACAAGAAAGAAATTCCCAGTCACCAGAAATATTTTATCTTTGAAGTTTCGCTATCACGAAAAGTTTCTTATCGCATAAATCAAAACAATTCGAAAAATTCCAAAATATAAGTTTGCTCCTTTGAATGAATAAAAATTGCGAGCGTGTGTGTGTGTATGTGCATGTATATACATAGGTTGAAAGTTGGGGATTTTCCTTGGGTACACGTTATTTTTTTTATTTTATTTCTAGTTTTCCCCCAAAGTTTTTACGTTTTAAAACTTTTTTTCTCATAAATTTTCGTTTCTTTTTCTTAACTGTGTAAACTCCTTCTAGCGAAAAAGGCAAAATGCCAAGGAAATTCACGGAAAAGAATTTATTGCATTCAAAGCTGTAAACCGGTTTAAATCCGATGTTATTGAGTAACTTGATAAAATCTCGGCTTTAAAGTTATTTTGGTTAAGTACATATATCTGTGAACCTGAGAGCTGAGGTATTGCGTCCTTGACAAATATTCTCAATGTGGGCTCCGAGGCAAGAGATGAAATTCTGAATTTGATTATAAAAGTTATAAAGTTGGCAACTTTCTGCTTTAAATGCATCTGACTAAAAAATTATATTAAGTTAATCCTCAGACAAGTGTTAGGGAAAGCCTTACAACGGGCGAATACCGGCCGCTTAGCTTTATAAGGGGCATGTGATGACCCTAGCGTTTTTAACCATTTTGATTGGTAGCACATACGGCCTCACGACGGCAAAAGTTGACCAAAAGACTTAAATGGCCAAATACTGAGCCGTAAACGACGACGTATCCCCGTCTATGTGTGTGGTGTATGGCCGTACAACCTTCTGATGCCCATCACATGGTCAAGGACTATATTCCAATCAGTATGTTCGGCCGGTGTAATATCATTTTTTTATTTTTACTCGGGTGGCTTCGTGGGTGATAGTTTTCAGGATTCCGGAAGTGGCAATGCTGTAAAGGCTCGGGGACACATAAAGCGGTCTTTTACGGTGGGCAGCGATCCAGTGGTCGTCGCTGTGGTCTGCGGTATGGGTACGTTACATTAGAAGCGATATGTTTCTATGAGCGGTCCAGTCTAGTAGCACTCCTTTTGAGAAGCTGTAGTGAGTTTTCTAAATTTTTCTACTAAGTGTGAGCTCAGACGAATAACAACTCCTTCTACTATAGCTTTGGAAAGCAAAAAGAAGAAAAGACGATGTTGGGTGCATGAAATCTATAAGAAGAGAGGACAATTAGGAAAATACCACCGCTTATGTATGGAAGTGAAGTATTTACGCCCATGTTCAGTTAGTTCACCAATTTTGTATAAAACTGGCAAAGCGGTCATGTTGAAATTTATAATTTTGTACAACCCGATCGCTTGTCGTCGTAACAAAGACTAGCAAGCAGCGATAGATCAAATTTTGTTTGATAGAGATGGTGCCGAATTGTGTAATACAACTAGGCCGCTTGACCGCCTCGGTTGGAGATCGCTGCCAGCCGCGACGGATCGCTGTCTTTGTGCCCAAGCCTTTGGACTATATATCCATCTTAAGGGGGGAACTCTATTTAGAACTTTTTTTTTCGAAGAATTTTTTTTTTGCATTTATTCATAGTATTATCCTTGGAGAATATGCCTGTAAAATATCAAGGTGAAATTCGAAATTGTTTCCACGGCACAGTCATTTGAACCCGACTACCCCCATTTTGCTAAAATACAATCGATATAGATTTTTGATGTTGAAAATTTTAGTCGATGTCGCTGCGTCTACATGGCAATGAAAGTATATAAGTACATAGTAGAAACCCTTTTGACCTGCTTTTCCTTTTTGTCTGCACCTGCTGCACCTGTTTAACCGGTTTTACCTGTTTTACCTGTTTCCTGATTACCTGGATTACCTGTTCTCCCGTTTTTTGTAGCTTATTAATGGTGCTGTGGAAAACTTCACCTCACTCCTGTGATGGTTTTTGTCCTGTACCTACGTTCTAAAATGTATCCGAAAGGAAGTAAAGATAATTTGAGTCGCGTTTCTAGACCGCGTAAACGACAGTTTCGCGGGAATCAATTTTTAGAAAGGGACCATAGTTCTGATAATCCGGAACCCGGGCCTAGTGCTTCTGCCAGAAAATTAAGTACATCGAGTAGTGCGAATGTTTCAATAAATCCTTTGCATTACTACAGGATTATTGAATTTTTTACCGTTTTTGGTGCGTTGCAAGAGTTAGTAGTTTGTAAACAATGTAAAGGTAAAGTGAAATTCGAAGAAACCGGTGTACGAGGTCTAGGATTTAAACTTGTGATGAAATGTGTATGTGGTCGTAAAACAATAAATTCCGGGCCTTTAATTAATACGGGATATGAAATAAATCGAAGAATTGTTTTTGCTATGAGAATGCTAGGCCTCGGTAGACAAGGTGTAAACATATTCTGCGGTCTCATGGATATCGGACAAGGTCTTGCTTCGAGCACATATGAAATGATCCTGAAACATATACATAAAGCGGCTAAATCCATTTTGAGTTTGTGTGCGAAAAAGCTGTTCAAGAGGAAACGTTAGCAAACGTGAATAATGGACAACCAGCACTAGATTTCAGAGTATCCGGAGATGGTACGTGGAAAAAACGTGGGTTTACTTCATTATTTGGTGTTGCAAATACTGTCATCAGTGTGCAATTTGGAACAGTAAAAAAGATAGTGTAGAGTATGATATTTGGTTCGAAACACACCAAGAAGAGTGTCAAATCAACCATGAAGGTTCTGCAGGCAAGATGGAGGTAGATGCTATGAAAGAAATGTTTGCGTCTTCTCTTGAGAAATACGGAGTCAGATATGTGAATTACATTGGAGACGGGGATTCCAAAACATTCAAGGGCTTACTAGATCTAAATCCATATGGCGATGACTGCACTATAATCAAAAGCGAATGTGTTGGACACGTGGGGAAGCGAATGGGCAGCCGACTACGAAATATCAAGAAGAAAGAAAAACTTGGAGGAAGAGGAAAGCTGACTGATAGTGTTATAACCAAATTAACAAAAAATTATGGTTTAGCAATTATACAAAACAAAGATTCAGTTTTGGATATGAGGAAAGCCATATTAGCATCTCTTTATCATTATTGCTCGACTGATGACCATCCAAGACACGAATATTGCCCGACAGGAGCGGATAGTTGGTGTTCCTGGCGTAAGGCGGAAGCACGTGGACACCTGGACAATTACACTCATCCGCAACAACTTATTTCTTTCGAAATGGAAAAACACCTTCTCCCTGTTTACCAGGATCTTTCAAAGGACGATCTTCTAAACAGATGTTTAGGCGGATACACGCAAAACGCAAATGAAAGTTTCAATTCAACGCTCTGGCGTTTAGTTCCCAAACATCTGCATTGTGGCTCTAAAGTACTGGAAACTGCTTCTTTTCTGGCTGTTAGTATATTCAACGAAGGTTATAGTGCAGTCTTACGAACTATGGAATCGTTACAAATAACTATTGGTAACCAATGTAAAACTTTCTGCGACAACTATGATGAAGATAGAAAAAAGAGGCAGAGTCATCGTACACGAGCAAGCACAAAGGAGGCCCGAGCGGCACGAAGGATCGCCAATGCTGAACGAAATGAGTTCTACCAGCAAGAGGAAGGTCTACTGTATTCATCTGGAATAGCGGATTAGCATGAACACTCTGTAAGTAGACAAGAAAAAAAAACAAAAAAAAAAATTAGTATTTTAACAAAATCTTTAAACGCGTTTTTCTCGAAACCATCTTTTTAGAATTGGCGGACACGATCACAAAGTGACGAAGAAACCTATCGACTTGAAATTTTACATGCTTATTCACAATTAAAAAATGTCGTCGATGAACCTAAAAAATTGTGAAAAAATTAATAATAGGCAATTTTTTTACAACAACAAAGCAAAAAATTTGCAGCAAATTTCGAACTTTTTTTTTTCAAAGTCTCCTAAAATAACTAAAATTACACTTTCTTCACAATTTTTTAGGTTCACCGACTATAAAAAACCATTACGAATAATAATCGGGTTTGATATCTCGTTTCAGATAAAAACTAGAGACGTCAGCGTGTACGCCAATCAGGGGAAACTGCGCGTGGTGGTGACATTGAAACATGTATTTCTCCCTCAAAAATAAATTTAAAAAAAAAATTGTCTTTTTTGTCTTTAAACATTCGTTAATATATTGAAAAAGTTTTAAACAAATTGTATAATTTATTAGGTTAAAAAAATAATCATGAAAATAGCTTCGTTTTTCATGTTCTAAATAGAGTTCCCCCTTAAAGCTTAAGCTTCTTTCCGTACATACCAATATGGGTGGACTTTCGACCAAACTACAAGCATCTGGTTTCGATGCTATCATTGTCCTGAAGTTTGACTTGATCATTAAAGAGGTCATGAGAACTGCTATTCGAGAATTTCAAAGATGGTGCACCACTGGGTCAAATAAGACCGTCCTAATCTCATTTTCTAAATGTTAAAAATTAGAGTTGAGTACTCAGACTCAGTTAAAAGTCTGAGAGTACTGCTCGATTGCAGGGGTAAGATCGTAGATACCGTCGTACGTCCTCTCCGGTGTTTTGTGGATAACGAACCGACGGCCGAGGTTCCCAATGCCCGAGGTGTAGCTTGCCCATCCTATCCGATGGGGTATTATAATTCACGGATCCGGTCCTCCTGGTAGTTAGGTTGGGCGTTGGGCTAACTACTGGATCTGAAACGTCATTCAATACCATTTTAGCTACGAGCTATGATTGTTGCCAACGGACAAGCCGCGTCGTTTGCAATATGGAAATGCCGTCGCAACAATAATCGATGCCGAGCCAGATTTTTTGGACAAAATCTTGATGACAGACGAAGCTCATTTTACACTCTCTGATGTAGCCAATAAACAAAACTGTCGAATTTGTAGAACAGAGAACCCATATGCCATTCCCGACATACCACTGCACGACAAAAAAGTCACACAATGTGTGCTAAAAAACCATCAACGGTAATTTTTCTTCTAACTTGAAGAAACCAACGGCACACTTTGTGTTCCGAAAACGCGTCAAAAAGGATGAACTTCTTCTTCTATTCTCGGCAAGGGGGCGCACTTTGCCACACCGAAACCGCGAATGAAGTCCTTGCAGCGCGAGTTCCCAAGATACGTTGGACCGGCTCTGCACGTTCAATTTTCTGTTCAATTTTGCGATGTTCAATACTATTTTTAGTTTCGGTCTTGAATTGAATAGCTAGTGTAGAGACAAACGTAAAACCAACACACTGTAACAATCACTCAAGTAATTGAAGAAGAAGATGATATTGTTATGGCTATGTTACTCCTACGCCTATACCCACACCTGAAGGATCTTGTAGAGATGCAAATTGCGAATCGGATCACTTTCTAGTTAAAGCTAGATTTAGATGTCGGCTGTCCAGTCAAGTAAAAAGAAACAACAAACAAAAGAAGTTCAATGTTTACCACCTCCAAGAAAACACTGTATTAGAAAAATGTCAGGCGAACACTATAAGAAAGGATAGGTACAGACATAAATAATACAGACACAGTCGAGGCAAAAAAGATAAAACTGAAGACGCAGCTATAGAGGCTTGAAATAAAAATAGAAAAATACACATATAGAGACCGACGAAGAGCAAGAAATTTAAATGCGAGAAAACAAGAAGAACAACAAAAAACAGCAAGAAAAAAAGACAATTTCTCAATAATTACATCTTCACGGTAGAGGAAAAATTTGCCCACAATAAAACAGGAGAAGCATACAATGGAAGTAAACTACTACAAGAAAGGTTTCAAACCCTCCTCCCAGTATATGTAGAACAAAACAAGGCACTATAGTCACAGGCAGCGAAGATGTAAAAAAAAGGGGGAGAGAATTTCTTAACGAACTGATGAACGAAAATGAAAGCATCATACCTGTACCATAATCCCGTCTACAATATGATGAGGACGTCATAGAAACAAATGTACCAACCCTGGAAGAAGTACAAAGTGCCATACGATCCTACAAAAACAACTGATCCCTAGGAATAGATAACATCGCAGTAGAGCTGATAAAACAAGGAGGCGAATCAGTTTCAGCAGCTATACCTGAATTACTATGCTGCATATGGAGGAACGAAAAAATTCCAGAAGATTGGGAGCAAAGCTTTATCTACCCAATACACAAGAAAGGGGACAAATTCTACTGTGGAAATTATAGAGGCATTTCTCTTTTAAACACAGTATACAAACTAATGATAAATATAATTGAAGGCAGACTGGAACCTTATACAGAAGCCGAAATATGTGAATACCGGATGGATTCAGAATAAATAGGTCAACAATGGCCCAACTCTTTTCAATAAGGCAGGTCCTACGAAAACTCATCCATTTCTTCATAAGCTTTGATTTTAATGTGCATAAACTAATCGATTTTAGGGACTAGTTTAATTTCCCACGCCTAAGTGCCGCGCTACCTACTCATTCTTTTTTTCTTGTCTTCCCTCTTTCCAGTAACTCTCTGAAATTTCTCTTGTCATCGTTTGTTGGCATAATAAGCGAAGAATCAATTTCAAGTTCAATCGTTAAAAAAACATTCTATCGCTGTAATGGGATCCCTACGATTCTATTTCGCTGCACGGTCCTAACTCTTTATAGTTGAACCACCTACCTATATAAGATTCCAGTAGGTACTGTGGCACTTGTGCCTGGGAAAATAAGCTTGTACTTAATGGATCTATTTTTACTGAATGTATTATTACCTGTTTTATGTGCAAGTAAGAACTGGTTTATTTTCCCGGGGCTAAGTGCCGCATTACCTACTCGTTATTTCTGGATACGTCCTCAATGTGAGAGTTACCTTTTAAAAATACTATCTACCTACAATACCATACTTAAGGGAAAGGATATTCAACTAAGTCCTACTCTTTTCAACAATACCCTATAAATGTTTACTATTTCGAATCAATAACCACACAGTCGATATCATTAAGGAGTTCAGCAACCCTTACACACATAAACCATATTTTTCACATCTAATTAAATTCAAATTTTTCATCCCAGTCATATTCAAACTCGCATTTGTGTCCAGGGAATACATCGAAAACTCAAGTCACGTCCTTACCCTGATGACCACTGTCTGGCCCATATATACGTCGTTGATCAATAACAAAATAACACCATGACCATCTTTCTCTAATCTCCTAGTATCTATGATAAATTGCTTGACCATCGGCACCAATGACTACCATTTTACGAGGATATGAATTTCGGTAATGTTATTGGGCTTCGATAGATAATCAGTCCTTAATGTACGGACAGAGGCTTTGTGTGTGTGTGGTGGTTACCAAGTGTTCGTCCATTTTATCTTATGACCTGCATCTACCGGAAAATTCATTTTTATCTCACGACAGAATCTTTCTTTCACGTTCCACACATATGAATTTTTTTTTTTAGGTCAGTCAGTTAAATGATGATGAGAACATGAAGGCCCTTTGTGCCTAATTTTTGTTCCATTATATATGGGGGAAGGGGGAGATATGGGGGTAATTGATAGGTTCAAAGTTCGGCGTATTATCAGGGGGTGGGTGTGGAGTTGCAATCACGAATTTTGTTTCCAGAACTGGTGATTTACAATAATAAAGGCGGGCTTATCGCGATTTGCTTTCGAAGTTTCTACGTGAGCTCAAAAATTAAGTAATCCCGAAAATTAACTTGAGAACAGCCGGGAAATAGCGAAACTTCATCCAGGATATTCGAAATCAATGGCAACGACGAAAATGAAGAAAATTGTTCCTGGAAAATAAGGAGCAATTTCAAATTTCGATATTCAAGTACAGACAAAATTGTACGGAGGACTCAGAAACAACAACAACAACGAAAAAAAAAACGTAAAATTCAGCAGAAAGTCCTGCCGATGAAGAATTTTACAAGAAAAGGAATTCACTACCGAGAAAGGATCCGCATTCACAGAATAAAGTTTGCATAAAGTTACAATTGGGATCTTCAGGATGTTGTGATTTTTTTTTGCATGGGTAATAATAGCTGCTACACAAGGACTGCTTTTTGGCGACTAATTAAATTTGGAAACTTTTTTTTGTGTGTGTGTGTGTGGAGACTATTTTAAGCCGTAAAGTTTAGTCCTGTGTGACGAGGACAAGGATGCAGGCTGGGTCTTTTCTGCAGGAGTTCAATTAAAACTTGGTTCGTTTTATTTCGTTTTTTTTTTTTTTTGTTGCGAGCCATGAAAGTTTATATAAAAATGTTTAAAAATAACTTCACACACAAAATAATAAAAAGGATGCGAACTGGTAGCGTAGTGGATGAAGGCTTCTCGGCTCCTAATTGAGAATTTTGTTATTGCGGTGTATTTTTGGCTTTTCCTTGAATTCCGACGAAAAGAAGTAATTTATTATTCTGCAGCAACAAGCAGCTTGGATACGGTCTTCTTGTGTGGTCGTATGTTGCCACAGGAACGTGTATTTGTAATTTGGTATTATAATAACAAAAAAAAAAGTTGGGGACATCGCTGTGTCCTTGTTGTTTTTGGCTGGGTGGATTTAGTATATTCGGAATAGACTCTGTTCCAATTATGTATCATATTTTAATTTGTTTTTTTTTTTGGCGAAATGATAGATACCTTATTACGGCAGTATATTTTTGGGGAAGCCAGAAAGCGTTGTCAATGGAAGAACATGTCGTCTTCGGCGAATCTTTTGTGGTTTAGTTGACAGAGTCTTCGCAGGGACTTCAGAGAATTGGCGAGTTGCTTAATTAAAGTTTATTTCACCGGAAGTAGCTTTAAACATTATTATTGATAAAGTAAACTAAAGAATAATTTTTACGGAGTTTGTATTGTCCACTAGTAAAAAATACGAGGCAATAGTTTAACATTTGCTACTTAAGCTTAACATTTTTGTTTATTTGATTGTTCCTTAAGTGGCTATTTCTCTTCTCTTCAGATATCTGGTCGAAAGATGGGAAAAGAAGAATTTAAGGCAACGATTGAACCTCTTTTTTTACGAGGGAGTGGTAGGTATATAACATTGAAATTTGTGTCACCGTCTGTCTAACATTTTAGTACTTCATCTTTTTAGATCTGTGGCTTAAGGAGGCCCCAAATTCAATCTCTTTTATACCAAATGTAAGGGAAACCCCAAAACAGGTATTCTGGTCAAAAACTATATTAACACCTTTTTTCTATCTCAAATTAATGAGTCTAGGTCGACCTAGAGTTAAAACATAAGAAACTCAGGAAGGCCTGTTTCAATCTAGGCCACGAAGATCAGGGCCCTCTACCTCCTATGGCCTTTCAAGACCGCACAGATTCTACCACGGTCCTGGTTATGGGAGGTGATGGAAATACACACCATACACAATGGGACATCACGAACAGCAATGGCCGACTTGAAGCTATTTTTAACTATCAAGCTTTTTTTTTATATGAAAAAACCAAGCTTAGGTGTAACCCTTTATACTACCAGTCCGTCATGTCGTTCAGTTCATGGTGCAATGTCTAGTAGTAAGCTTGGTTTGAAGAATAGAGGAGAATAGGAAAGCTTGCAATTTGTAACAAGGACAACTTATGAGCTTAGACTTTCACATAAAAAAAAGGATCCCACCTGTGTTACCATAAACAGAGAAGAAGTGCTGGGTATCACCCTTGTCTCACGCTGCCACTCCGACCAAATATTGACTTGGGAGGTTTTGATGAAAGAACATTCTTTCTCAGATCACAGGTTTATAGAATATAGAATAGACTCTAGAAAACTCTGGAAGTTTAACCCGTACACCATTACCCTGGAATTGGCGAAACTTGGGATCGAGGCGTCGCACAGTGGTCTGAAACCCCAAAACCTGGACAAAAGTACCAAAACGAAAGTTTTTATTTAGGTACTTTTTTCGCGTGGGTTAAGTATAGTGGCCCCCTGGAGTATTTCAATGCCCTTGGCAAGAGGCAGATGTTCGAAACCTCTTTTGTATTCCATTTGGAAAGTGAGTGTCGAACACGCTACACGCAGCACGTTCTCTCGGAGCAAAAGCACGTGTTACGGTTTTGCGTGTAGATTGCAGTACGTTTGCCCGTTTCCTTTTCTGTAAAAAGGTTTCTTCTCCTAAGAGTAAGTACAATTATACTGTGTTATTGAAATGAACATAAATAAATAATTGTATTGTTTATTTATGATCAAATATGTAGTAAATTGTGGTGATTTGATTAACGATTCGGCTTATAAATTGATGGCTAAGTACAAACTTCCATCGACTTCCACTAAGTAATACGCATGTAATTGTTTATTAATCATCTCTGCAAAACATATAAAAAAATCAGCTGCTCCTGCTTGCTCCATGTCATTCTATCCACGATAGAGCAAAATATCCATGGCTCTGGGCACTACCCCCACTGTGTTTCAGGCCGAGGTACTTGCCATCCAGGTGTGTGCTCAGACTTGTATAGAGTCTTAATAGAGCTCCAAATAGCTCTAATATTGTTATTTTCTCCGACAGTCAAACTGCATTGCTGGCCATTAAATCTCACAGGGTGTCATCAAAGACTGTGCTGGATTGTCTCCGATCTCCGAAATTCTTAAGCAGGAACAACAGTGTCACGCTGACATGGATTCCGGGCCACGAAGGTCACATTGGTAATGAAATTTTTTTTTTTTTTGTGATACGAGGAAGCTTAGGAGTCACCCTTTGTACTACTAGTCCGTCATGTCGTTCGAGTCATGGTGCAATGTATAGTAGTAAGCTTGATCTGAAGGATAGAATAGAAAGGATAGGTTAGGGGTCTGACAAATTGCCGACAGCCTGGTTAGAGTAGGCGCAAACTCATCACCTATCGGTCCGGAACCTTTCTGTAGCTAAGCAAGCTACCACGTTAGAACGGCCATCAAAAATCGACCAGCTGTTTCTTCATAGCTGGACAAACACCCAGGGTGCTCGTCAAGCTAAAAGATTCATCCAAATCGATAAAGCTAAAGCGGGAAAACGTTTACATCTCAACAGGTGGGAGCTAAAAATAATAATAGAGCTCTTGACGAGCCACTGTTCGCTTAACTACCGTCTAAACAAAATAGGTCTGGCGGCTGATTGTAGCTGTCGGTTCTGCGGAGCAGCTCCCGAAGCTGCGGAGCGCTTGCTGAGCGATTGTGAGGCTACAGCGAGGAAGAGATTGGGCCTCCTCCATCGGGACTTTCCTACCCCCAGGGACATTTGGGACAGAAATCCTAAATCAGTTTTAGGCTATATTAGAAGCCTTAACCTTGATGGTTTTTAAAGACGGGGATGGCACAATAGACCTAATAAATAGGTCGCAGTGCCGGCAAAGGCACCCCTCAACAAGAAATAGAAAAATCCACGATATACTACATATTTGCTCAACGAATAGTTATGAACGTCCTATTCAGGCGCTATATATTAACTTTTTTTCATCTTTATAACAAAGTATTTATAACAAATCTTTGCAACAAATAAAGCCTAATGTATTTGAATTTGAAAAAAAGTTTGCATATAAAATTAATTTAATAATTGTTAAATTAAATAAAAAAAAGTTTATTTTCATTAACAATTCTAGTACATTTTCGTTAAACATTATTACAGAGCAACCACAAAACGCCCTTATTACAGATTTTCATTTAATTCAAAAAAACAAAATTGGCCGCCATATTGGATCCACTATTTTGTTTAGTAAAAATCTAATGACGGATTAATAATTAGCTACTCCGAACAGCCATTATTGCATAATTTCATTCAATTCAATTAAATATGAACAGAGTTGGTCGCCATATTGGATGCGCCATTTTTTTTTTTTTCCAAAATCTGATAACGGATTCTTACTCAGTGACCCTGAAACCCCATATACCAATTTTTATCAAATTTGCTTAAATTTTCATAAAGCTGGTCGCCATATTGGATCCGCCATTTTGTTTTTTGAAAATCTGATAACGGATTCTTACTCAGCCACCCCGAAAACCCCCATATACCGATTTTCATAAAAAAATAATTTTTCTTACGGTAGTAAATTAATTTTGTCCAGGTTTTCGTGATTTCAGACCACTGTGCGTCGCTGGTGTCTCTCTTCCATCAAAAGCTTACTGACAGAACTCGAGCCAAGGGACTAAAGGGTCGTCAACAGAGAAACCACGCAAGGAGGAGTACTTTCCTCGTTTCAATCAGTCGCGACTGTGAACCAGCTACTACGGCGCAAGGAGGCAGTGAAACATCACGTCCTGGGGTTCGCGGATGACTCAAAAGGAAAATTTCCTTGTCTTCTGTGATCTCATGGAAGAGATGTTACAAACTCTATCAAACTTGAACCCAGCAAAGACAGAATTAGATTTCTTCACGAGGAGGTATAAAACCCAACCCCTAACTCCTCCCCGGCTTAACAAAGTTAGGCTCAAATTTAGCAACAGTGCCAAATATCTTGGGGGTTGTAGATCCTGTTCTTGTTTTTAAGTCAAGTTTTTTTTGTCAAGTTCACATCTTTGTTTATATGGGTACGCCATCTAGATCTTCGGTATTTAAACATTGAATAACTCTGATATAGTTAGAAGGGTAACTCTATTATACATATATTTTTTAGCCGATTCCGACAAATGTAGACGATTCTGAGGCGTCATTGAAACGGTACTTTTAATAAATTTAGCAAACTTATTACAATAGGTTACTTTAGGACCTTGTAAAATTGATGTTGGTCGAACAAACGACGAACAAAAACTTAGAGGGAACATTGGCCAGGAGGGCGTTGAAGAAGTTGGCGATGAATCCTACGTTTGAACTCTTCGATATCGTATTAGTTCGGAAATACAGACCGCAAACGATTGTTCCAAATTCAAGTTGTTCTCTTTAGGAAGAAAATCCTAGTCTGTAGCTTGCCCGAAGAGAGGATCTGTAGGCAGAGGGAATGAGCTGCTATAAAGTTGGGAATTAGAAAAGCGTTTATTTCCATGGAACAATCATATTGCTAAGGCAGCTCAAAGAGTCGATGGTGGAGCACATGACGTTGTCACTGAAAAGTTTGAGGTCTGTTTTTGGTATTTCATCTAGCCATGCTTTCAAGAGCCCCGACCCAAAATAAGGAGTTGTGTTCGATGAGAGACCGAATACACAAATCCTGCACCTTCTGGTTGCTTTTTTGAAGTTCGTGTTTTTTCGAAACTCTTAATGCCGATGACCTTTTTTTATGATGCAATGTGAAAAGCCGTTGTTACTCCAAGGATCCACAACAAATTGACACAGTTAAGGAAAGTATCCGTTGAGCTATACGCGAAATACTTACGGCAACAAGAAAAACGACGATGGACTAAAAAATGTGTTAACAGGATGGGCTGCTGCCGAAGTAGTCGACTATTTGAATTTAGTTTTCTATAATCAAAATATGTGCTCTCTTTAAATTCAAAAAGAAAACAACAAATAGGACGACATGTATTACAGCTAGAGCTTATGGATACATGAGAAATTTGCATCTCTTAAGAAATGCTCTTTTAGCGATATGAAATGCATTTCCAGTGTAGCTCAATTCAGTCGATTTAAATACAAATCCCTATCAATTAAAGCCATTCCACATATCAAAATTAATTCGATCTCCAGTAATGCCTTCCAAGCAATCGATTAATTACTCAAAGTCACTAAGAACTTTCACTTTCAACCACCTGGTGTCGGTTATGTGCTTCTAATATTTTATTTGTGAAACTAAAATTGCCCCTGATAGCCAAAACTCTCCTAGGGGGAAACAATCTAATGATCGAACTATGTGTGGATTTCCAGGCACGTCTGGGCCCACCAGCCCCGAGCTCAGTTTAGCCGCACAAAAGCCATAACATTAAGGAGAATTATGGTGGTAATACCGATAGATCTTCTAAAATTAGACAGTAATTTCGGCACCGAATAACCCGAAACAAAACGGAATTCCTTTTAAAATCCTTTCTTTAATCTAAATCTCAAGTAAAACCGCAAAAAATTAGAACAGAATAAACACTAAACCGATTCCCATTATTCGTACTTATCGAAATCCAACCCCAAGGATAAGCGGGGAGCAGTGGTAGCGCCACTAAACCATCACCCTCAGCCCCGAGAACAGAACGAAAAAGGTAAAATTTCGATTTCGACTTGACTTTAAGTAGTTTCCGGTGAATATTGATTCGAGCCACACTTTCCCCCCCGGGGGGGTCAGGGGAAGTTTTTCCGGGATAGGTCGGCATTAAAATTTAGGATTATTGCGGCCCTAAAGCTGGAGCAGAGCCGGAGCAAGAAAGCAGCGTCCAACAGATGAGGCTTAACCCTTCTGGAATTGCAATAGCTGCGATTGGGATTCCAGGACTCAACTCGAGCTATACCTAGGCTAGGTGGGGGTGTATAGGGTAGTAGTGCCTATGTAGGGCCCCCCGAAAGGTCCGGCCTCGCCGTTTGGGAAATCGATTTCGGCGTTCTGCGTTCTCGCAGCCGCCATTCATACCGTAATGGAATTTTTAAATAATTCAATTTCCAAAACACTAAATTAAAATGGTTTTTTCCCGGATTTTTCCGAGTCGCCATTTTAACGTTTTCCGTTCTGCTTGTTTCTCGCCTGTCCGTAGTCATGCCCGATTGATTTGGTCCGGGCATAATCCGGCGTATGAAAATCGCTTTGCACGCTTCACGGTGTCCTTTAGTAGAGGACTGCGAGCTGTTCTCGGACTGGAATTGGAACGCGGATCATTCGATTGCATAATTGCCAATAAACAGATATTTTCACTCTTCATTTGGGCGTTTTGATTGTCAATTTTCCTTTCACTCGTGCACATCCCCCCCGAAAGGGGATGAAATGTGTAATGAAAATCCAATTTAAGCACTCGAAAATAAAAATTTAATTTTGAAGGAAGTACCTGAAAACGATGTCGTTAGGGCGCTGTGATTCCGCCTGAGAATGCTTAAAACGTTCTCATTTATTCTGAACGACGTAATTGCTGCGATGTAATTGACGTCGAACCTGCTATGTACTGGAAATTACCTGAGATTTTATCTGACTTTTTCTAGTTAAGAATAATTAGCTGCCCTTAGACATGGGCTGGGGGTGTTTCTTAGCAGAATGCCTGTAAATGGAGAACCAATAGTTTGTTTTTGTGAAATGGGGGATGGGGTCTTGTGTACACTTCGAATAGGTTGTAACATGAGTAATTACCCTATTCTGCCCTAGGCCAATTATCACCAACTACTCACAGAAATTACCTTCCGGAAATTGTATTTTATTAACGAGAAAGGAACTTAGAATAAAGTGTTAGGTTATATTTGCCTAGCGGATGAATGAGTATATGGCCACAGTAACTAAACATTTTCTTCTATTTGACGAAAACTTAAAACCGTTTTCTAGTTTTTTATCGAGTAGGTGAATGCATCTCGGTCGAAGGTCTTCGGACTGGAACACAAGTGGTGCTGTTTTGCAAGTAAATGGATTAGAATTTAGCCTTTAGATTTAGCCTGCTATACAGATCAACTTGTAAAAAAAAAGGCTACCAATTGGACGGCGCCTGATTCGGACAAGGTTTCCAAATTCTAGAGCTGGGCAACTTCAAAGACTGTTCCCTCAGTTACTCGAACCCGGTATCCACTGGAGAGTACCCCGTACCTACTATTGAAGAAAAAAACCTCATTTTGACAGGTTGCCCCAAGAAATTTGCTAACAGTCATTATTTACGAACTCGTAATATCCAAGAGTAAAGAGATGCGGTAACCAAAGACGAATTCAAGGCCTACTTATTCCTCCATCCCATTTTTTACCACTAAATGGACGAAGTTTTCTTCAGGACGCACGTAATGTTATAGATGCAAATGGTGCACTTGCACCGGGCGCAATTTCAGAAATTAAAATTTAAAAAAAGTTTATGACGCTGAAAACAAAATTGAATAGGTGTCCCTGTGATTTCATTTTCACCACGAATTTATTTTTATTACCACAATTTATTTTTCCAGTTTATTTTCCCGATAAAACTCCGCAGGCGCAAGAAATTACACAAATTTACCCAATTTCTGTCCCAGTACTTTCTCATGCAAGAAAAAGTGCGAAAATTCTCCTCGTCTCGAGCTTGGTTTCGTTTTTCACTATTCTTCACTGCCATAAAAAAATAAGAAACTGATGGGGCGCAATAAAGGCGCACTGCACCGGGCGCAAAAAAAAACTCAAGGGGTTCCCCTGCGTAGTGTATAGATGTCTCAAGGAACTTGATATCAATAAATCTGATAATATATCTCCTATCGTGCTCAAGAAAGGTGCTTTCTTTGGTGGCTTTACAGCTCAATTCGAGCCTTGGCCTCCATCAACTTTTTCTTATAGACTTCTCTCTTCTACGGAGCTTACCTACTGTTTTTGATGATGAGGAATTTTGCTTGCATCTGCCTTAACACTATCTTCTCCCTTGAAGACAGTTTGGCAACTGCTCTTTTCCGGTTGTGGACACAAGGATTTTTCGGTATCCTTCAGTCATCAATTCTTGGAACATGACCGACCCAACCGGGATTATTATTTAAAGGAGCTGGTCTCATTCAGCGTGTGAGCCAAATGTGACAAATGAAAGGCATGTCGAAAGAGAAAAACAATATTACTGGAGTGATGTATGTCTTATCACTTTCTCATAAGGAACAAACCTCATTATAAATTAAATTTGGTAATGCCAACATCTGTCTTACGCATTCAAAAAACTAATTTCCTTAAGCTGTCGTTTGACTTGACTTCTTTCAAGCCACTGACTGGAATTTGTGTTTCCGCGGTGCCAGTGCGAACTATGCTGCGCTCTGTATTACCAAAATAATACGGGCAGGAATGTGTCTGTTCATTCCTCATTCTAATAAGTCTATAAAGCCTAGGCCAAATAGATGGTTTAATGGGGAGTGTAAGAACGCAATAAAAGCTAAGGAAGCCGCCTATAGAGCGTACAAATGTTCCCCAAATGACACACTTCGGCGTGAATATGTGATATCGAGAAACTCCTGTAATTCCATCATCAGGAAGGTCAAAACGTCATTTGACGACAAGATGCGAAGTAAGATCCTTAATACACGCGTAGGCAGCAAAAACTTCTGGTCCTTGGTAACTTCCATCAAGAAGAATTTTACGTCTTCCGCTATCCCTCCATTTATCAACGGGGAGGAGGTGATAACAGAAAGCAAATCCAAGGCCGATTTATTGGCATCTCTGTTCGCCTCAAATTCTTCTCTACCCGAAGCTGATACGTCACCACCGGTCCTCGAGCGCAACGCCCATTCAATGGACGGAATCTTCCTCAGAACGCGCGAGGTGTATAAATGTCTCAAAGAACTCGACGTCAATAAATCCACTGGCCCAGACAATATTCCCCCTATGGTACTTAACAAATGTGGCTCACCTTTGGCTAAACCTCTGCGCAAACTTTTCGCCCTGTCATACTTCTCCGGAGTTTATCCCAACTCTTGGAAACTAGCTCATGTTCAGCCCATTCCCAAAAAAGGTGAAGCCAGCGACCCTTTAAACTACCGCCCAATAGCAATTACTTCTGTTCTCTCCAAAATCATGGAGATAATAATCAATCGAAGGTTGATGAAATATCTGGAATCCAACCAAATTTTACACGACAGGCAGTACGGCTTTAGACCGAAAAGATCTACTGGCGACCTTCTTGTGTGTCTAACTGAGGCTCTCCACCAAAACATCCATCGCTTCGGTGAATCTGGTTTGGTTGCTCTAGATATATCTAAGGCTTTCGACAGAGTATGGCATCCCGCTCTGCTGCTTAAACTCCAAGCTATTGGTATCGACTCAGTTCTAAGGAACTGGATTGAGAGCTTTCTTTCCAGCCGTTCAATCATGGTAGTGTTGGATGGCGTCGAATCCAACCCTCATTCCATCTCGGCCGGCGTTCCCCAAGGCTCGATTCTCTCGCCTGCCCTCTTTCTTATATTCATTAATGACCTGCTCTCAATCCCCTCCAACCCACTTCACAGTTTTGCCGATGACGGTACTCTGCGTTACTCCCACACCTTCGATAATATAGGACAAGCACGTGCCAGACCTTGTCCCGTAGACCGTGAACTAATGTCCAATTCTATTAACGGGGACATTGAACTTATTCTTGCTTGGGGCCGCAAGAATCGTGTCGAATTCAACGCAACCAAAACTAAGTACTGTCTCATCTCTACAAAAACCTGCACCACCCGTCCCTCTGTCTCTGTGGACAATAAGAATGTAATGGCTGACCCATCTCTAAACATCCTAGGCGTAACCTTATCTTCATGCGATGGAATAATCACATATTCCAAATCGCCAAACAAGCTTCCCAATGCCTGGGTTTCCTCAAGAGATGCAAATTCCTTCTTCAGCCAACTGCTCTGGCTACAATCTACAAGTCCTTCATTCGGCCCCGCCTTGAATATAACTCGTATATCTGGGCGGGTGCCCCAAAAACCACCTTGGCTTGGCTGGACAAGGTGCATAACCGCGCCATCAAACTCATTGGCGATAGCACCCTTTGCTCCTCCATCGACCCTTTAAGCCATCGCAGGAATGTAGCAGCCCTTAGCAAATTTTACCGCTATTACCATAGCGACTGTTCCACTGAAATCAGAAACCTCCTGCCTACACGGCAAATTTTTTCCCGCAACACAAGACTAGCCAACTCGGCTCATCCGCACACGCTACAGCCCTCCTCTTCGCGCACATTACGTTTTAGTAGTTCGTTTATAAATAGAACAACTCGATTGTGGAACTCCCTTCCGCAGTCGGTGTTTCCGAACTCATATAATATCTTAGAGTTCAAACGCAAGGTTCATCGACATCTACTCACGCACCCTCCAGACCCCTAACCTATCCTTTCTCCTTTATCCTTCAAATCAAGCTTACTACTAGACACTGACCATGACTTGAACGACATGACAGACATGTAGTACAAAGGGTGATTCCTAAGCTTGCATTTACCACATAAAAAAAAAAAAAAAAAAAAAAAAAAAAAACATATCCATATCTTTTCTGGGATATACTCCATAATCGAGAGATACTCCATAGCAGATTATTATTTTGGGTTTTATGTACATAGATGTCTCTGGACTACATTATGCAGCAGTAAATGTGACCCCTTTAAATGCTAGCCGGGCTTCTACCCATCCGCAATTATATTCTCTCCAAAATTATTGGACACAATAATCAATAGAAATCTGATGGAAAAATCTAACCAAACTCCGCACGACAGGGAGAACTGCTTCACAACGATTTACTGTCTCATCTCAAATAAATGAGGATTTTAGTACCTCCATACGTAAATTGGTTTTATAGACAAGGGGTCCCATGGCATTGTTTTTTCCCCCACTTTTGGCTCAGAAAATTTGTCAGACTCAACTATCCATCGCATCAACGTTCTCGGAGGTCTGTGGACCGACTGATGTCTAGTAGAATTGAGCCACTTACACGAGGCAGTACATTTGTCTGTTACACGATGGTAAATTGTACTGAGGCCTCGGTTGAAAAAAAAATGTCCTACTGATTTGATCGTGCATTGAGATAAATTCATTCTTAATTTTCGATATTTAACATATACAAGGAAATGAGGCGAGGTGTGATTGTAAATGCGTACCGGAGAGACTTGGGTTTGCTCTTTCCTAATTTTTTTTTTTTTTGGGCAGTAAAAATCAACTTGAAATGAGGCGAGTTGGATTGTAAAATATAAATATACATAAGTTTCTTCAAAGGTAGGGATAGATTTCTTACTTTGTTACTCCTACGTTGAGGCAGTTTAATGAATATTAGAATTAAACTTAGAAACAACTCTTCTTTTGTATTTATTTCCTTTCTTTCTTTGTTTAATTTGCTTGTTTTTGCATGTTTTCATTACAATCACACCTTGCCTTATGTGAAGTATGACATTGTACTGGCTCATAAGAAATAAGAGGCACCTCTTACAAACTCATTTTATAATTGTGTCCTACCCCACACACTAATGGATAGTGGAATTTACCTCATTAAAGCATCTTTCATGTTACGCGTTACAAAAATTTGTGTATGAAGAGGTCAATTGAAACAGCTTACGTACTAAGTGCTACCACCCCAGATTACCCAAGAAGGTGTCAATTACTACTACAGCCCGCGTATTTATTCTGACCGATGTTATAAAAAAAGATTGCCCACCCTTATTCTAGAAATTTGTTTATAAATAGAACAGCTCGATCTTCCGCACTTATTATTTCCAAACTCGGACAACATCTTAGAGTTTAAACGGCAAGTTCATCGACATCTACTTAAACACCCTGAGACCGCTTTTATCTGTCCTATCTGTCATAGTAGGAAATACACGCAAATTTAAATTACTCTATACAAGTGAATAAAATATATGTTCTGTGTTACTGAGACATAAAATTACTGAACAAAATATAAATTTTAACTTTGGAAACACAAATTAAGTTTTAATTCATTTTCCCAGCCTTTAGTCGACTTACAACAACACAATCATGAATAATTACAGTCGTTCGAAGCACTCTCAAACTATATCAAAACAAAAATAAGAAGGGAATGTTGGAGAGCCTTGATACAAATAACCAGGTTGAACTAGTAAGAGGAAAATAGCAAACAAATAACATAATCTTCCCATTTCTAAAAAAAATATAATATGTAAACACAAGAAACTGATTTCAATAATTTTTATTCAGAAGTTTGCAAAATTCACTTTTAATAATTTCCCCACTTCAAATAAAGTCGAACTTAACTAAAGCTAGTAAAAAATATTCAAACGAATGTTATCCTTTCTTCGGAACCTATTTCGAAAAGTTAAATTTCACTTTCATTCCAAGTGTCCTGCATCCTTTCACGAACGTTTCCCTACTAGCGGCGACTCATGCTTCCACACCAAAAACAAGAAAATATGGTCCACAAAACCGAAACTGGGGAAAGGAATTTCCTGCGCAAGGATAATGATCCCACATCCCACCACAGAGCATCGCAGCAACTGTGGTGAAAACGGAATATTTTGAAATTTTTGTTCCCGGAAAAAGGGGAAAAGTTAATGTGAATTTTTAGATTCGAATCCTACCCCAGGATAATCCCAGAGTATTCATTCAATTTGTTCAAGCTGTTGAAATAAAAATTAGGAATGACGTTTAATCATCTGGTGGTAGTGGGCAAAAAGGACGAAACATATAAAAGATTTACGGGAAAGAATTCATCTTCATGGCCGCAAGGTCAGTGATAAAGATTTATTGGGTTTTCCTGGCGCCAGATAAATTTTTGGAATACAAAAGGAAATTAACTCGTGTGAATTTATCGACGTGATGTAATCAGAAAATTTACGATGGCAATCTGTAGAAATGTGAACCTAACATAGAGACGAGTGCTTTTTTCGGTCAAATGTAGATTTTTTTTCCCAAGTAGTTAAACCACCTTTTCTAGGTTAACCGCTTTAACCCTTCCAAGGAGCAGTTGACGTTTTGCTTTGAAACATAGACGTTTCTTAGGTGAAAATCTCAGTCCTTCAAGGCCAAGTTAAAGGTTTTTTTTATATGAAAGTCAAATCTTAGGAGTTACTCTTGTACTACCAGTCCACCATGTCGTACTCGTCATAGTGTAATGTCTAGTAATAAGCTTGGTTCCATGAAATGAATAGAGGGCATGAGAGATTACTACATACTCAATGAGTACTTTTAATTCGTTCAAAAGTACTCGATTCCTTGAGAATCAATGAGTACTTGTTTTGACGTTTTTGTAAACTACTGCCTTATGCTACAGGTACTCTCAACGCTCGTGACGGCGACGGTGAAGCTGCGAAACGTCAAACGACGCTGGAAAAGTTCGTGTCGGTTCTAAGTAGGCAAACTGAAAGCGTTCTTATTCTTGTTTATTGATAAATATTTGCAAATTTAAAATGCCTAAATGCGAATCGAATATAATTGTTATAATTGTTAATTTGCTCTATTAATTTTTCTTCGAAAACCATTATTCAAGTTTCCACTTTTATTTTACTCCTTTGAAATCACAAATTAAATCTGTCAAAATGATGCGGCAAAGCGTTAAAAAGTTGAAATAGAGCCAACTTTACACCGTCGTCGGCGTTGCCACCGTGGTGTCGACGGAGTGTTTGCCTACTTGGATGTATTTCGTTACATTTTAATTTGTTTTTGAAATTTCGCGTCTTCAGCGTCGCTAGCTTCACCGTCACGAGCGTCGAAAGTAACTGTAGGGTTAGCGTATGCATTACATCAGCGAAAGATAACAAATACAAGTGTAGCTTACATTCCGTGTAAAAATAATTTAGTTGGTTTACTTTTAAAAACAAGCACGCATAGTGTCGATATACCAAGCGGTCCCCCAACTAAGTACTAACAACGTCCAATGCTGTTTGACCTGGCCAATCAAATGAAAAGCAGTCTACTGAGAATGCTTAATGGCACTCTATGGTCACCAAGATAATTGCCCGTTTTCTTCTTCCACAAAAATTTCTTAGAGATCCAAGCTGGCTCCTTCAGTCTAGGAAAAGTGTGAGTATACGGTGCTTCTTTTGGGCTATTCGATGTGTAAAGCGTTTTTTACTTACGACTGAGGTAAACTTGCAATTCGGTTTTGCATGAAAATTCTACCCAGCACTCGATTCCACCTTAAAACTTCTCGGTCGAAAGTGTCGAGTACTGATATGAGTAGAATCGAAAGCCAAATACTCATATGAGTAAAAAATGGAGTACCGATTCGGTATCACCGAAGTGTGGGCAGATACGTTGACTTGATGGAACAGCACCACCAAACTACCCGAGGGAATTTCGTCAGGGACGTGCCAAAAGAGAGCTTTTTTGTAGGCTCCTTATGAGGACATTCAAATGAGGAGTGCCGAAAGAGGACTTTCCCCTTAGTTTCCTTATAAATGAAATGAGGCAATCCCAGCATTTGCCTTACATATAATCGGAAAAAGCGTTATCATAATTTTAAAAAGCGTTAAAATAATACTGTTATGCTTTAGGTTTTGTTTTTGCGTTGCTCTAGATTTTAGAGAATTATGTTGGTGACCGTGAAGGTTGTCATAGGTTGGGTAGCTTACGCATGTCCAGTTTTTCAAAAACAAATCCATATTTCGCGAATACCAAGCTGGCTTCCGAAAAGAAAAGATGCTTTCTAAAACTTTAATCTAGGGCTCAAAGAGAACATGATGTAAATTTAGTGACTTCATAAAACTGCACGGATGCGTGGAGTGCAAAGCAGAATAAAGCGCAGCAATATGAAGTAGGAAGGCCAGTAGGATGGTTTAAATAAAGATGGACCAAAGCCGTCGTAGCTAGTGCGGTTCTCTATGCATCTTTAGAAAATTAGAAATTCTGCTCGAAATAATTGGGTTAGAAGAATCAGGGATACCAAGGCTTGGGTAGGACTGTAGCATCCTTAGATAAGAGACTAAACTACGGACAACGCCATCAGTAAAGCCACTAGGACTGTTCGGGACTGAAAAAGCTTTTAGGTAATACATGGAGCCTTAGACAACAAACGATGTACTTCATTTACAACACGATCGTTAGACCTGTTGTTTTTCCGTGTGACTTCTCCTTTTATGGATAATCAATAACTAACAGTACTGATATCTCTAAATCAGTGACTCTCAACCAATGTGCCGCGGCACTTTTGTGTGCCGCCAAATTTCTGAAGTGTGCCGCCAAATTTTAGAAATGCAAACAACACAAATTATTTTGTATGTATAAATTATTGGAACAAGAACGCGACGGGAAAAATATTTTTGCCGCAATCATTACAGCGTGTCCTCGGCTTTATTGTTATGCCGACTCAATTATTCTGCCGAGCCGAATCTAACATACCGCTATACCGGAGATAATTTTTCTTAGATTTACTACACAAAAAAGGGGATCAACTTGTTTGTTCCAACTACAAAGGAATTCTGTAACTGAATGTAGCATATAAAATATTCTTGTATATCCTATATATTCGCGGGCGGCGGAGCATAATCATTGTAGGTGGGGAGCACGCGAATAGGTAACCGTTAAAATATTATTCGGTTGAATTACGAGCTGGCTTTAAATTCTTTGGTTATGGGGTTATGTCCGACTAGAATTTTGAAAGAGGCCCTTATGAGCCTAGCCCGACCTCCCCATGTGGACCCCGAGTAGATTGCCCTATAAGGCCCACACCGAGTATCTTATCCCTTGCCACATTCGCGCCTCATCACACTGAAATCTCTCATTTGGCCCCCCGGAGAAAAAAATCATTACTCCTCGATTCCGAGTGGAAAAGGGATTCCGAAAAGTTTGAGAGGTTCGGCATGGATATGTGAATAATAACTGCGCCTGTGTCGAAAACTTTATATTTTTAAACGCAAGTATCGTTTGACCAATACGGTCTCCCAACTGACTACTAATTACGTCCAATGCTGCTTAACCCCTGTAATCGAACCAGAACTGGTCTATTGAGTAACCCTTCACGGGCACCAACCGTGCCTGCCTGAAACAAAAACTAATGCTTTGTACGAGTTAAACTAAAGCTTAATGGCCCGGCTTCACCGACTTCAGTTCAATAATGTTCAGTTCAATCCACGTAAGTGGTTTCACCAGATAAAGTCCAGTTTCTGTTCAATTCGTGCAAATTATTGCTTTTTCGCCAGAAGTCAGAAATGCGAAATCCCACTGGAATGGCATTCCACTATTCTAGTTGATTACTATCTTTTACATTCGCCAATTTGCTTTTTCAGCCGGTGAAGCCGAGCTATTTTTTTGAAGGTTTTCAAAACGTTTTCTGAATACTTATGTAAGGCAGATATCGCCCCACTTAATTTGAAATAAGGTTTGCCTACTTGGGCCATTATAAAAACACTGATAATGCATACCTCACTTCAGTCTTTTTTTGAGTGGTATTTTTGAGGAAACTCTTTCGGAATGTCACTCATTTGCTAGCGCGCTAGCGAAGTTTACTACATGATTTTGGAATGGAGATTGTCTCCCCAAAAAGTGAAGGCTTGAGTGTAATTGATGGCTAAGGGATGGAAACAAGGGCGTCATAATAAATCCAGAATTTAAACGATTTTCTAACACAAGCCCATCGAAAGTGTGGACATATTCATCGTTACAATTCCTATAAAGATATTAGCGTGAAAATATGGGCGAGATACTCTTATTTCTGTTACGAAAAATACGTTACGTTATCGGTAGGAGCGGCACCTTAATTTAACTTTATCCAACTCAACATCGATCCACCTTTCAACCTTCTTCGACGCTAGCATAACAGAATGGGGCATCTAAATCGGTCACTAGCTGACGGTTTATAAGTAAAATTCTTTTAAATTTATTGTATTGTTATTGTGCCGCCAAATTTTCAACTTGTTAAAAGTGTGCCGCAACAAAAAAATAGGTTGAGAATCACTGCTCTAAATCATCAGTAATCGTTCATTCCTTTCGCTGTAAAATAATGATGTTATTCCAACTTAACTCTTTGGTTTGAAGAAAACACAATAATTGGTAATTGGGAGGTCCCAAGAATCTATGGATCCCAACAACCGATGGATCAAAAATGGTACAAACTCTGGTGTGTTCCTCTAATTTGCAGACTGAAATCCACGTCATTAAGACCTATGCTAGGCTCAACCTTGAAAAACAGCGCCAACATCATTTTTTCGAAAGCAAGCTGCCATCAAGGTATTGAAGGTTTCCATGCACTCAATCAAATCTACGATGGATGTAGAACTCTCCGTAGACTTTCTTACGATGACGGTTACTTCCATTCACCGTGAAAGTTTTCTTCTCACTCTACCGGGTCCACGGACGCTGAGTATCGAGGGAAATGAGGCTGCGGATAAACTAGCGATAGAGGGGTCTGAGAAGCTGAGGCATCTCATGGTCTACCTCCAAGTTCGTGAAAGAAGATAGGATTAAGGGACTGAACCTAACCTATTGCGATATTGAGAGCCAGTCCCAGGTCTTAGATAGGCTAAAGAACTAATGAGACCCTTTAGCTTGATGGGTGTTATCACTCTAAACGGGGTGAACCTTAGGCTGTTGCTAGAATATCTGACTAGCCATATGGGGCCGCAGTACAACTTCCATAACCTTAGAACTGTCTTAGGATTCAGAATGACGAATTCAGAATCTGCATGCTGAGGTGTAGTTTTCTTCCATCAAATACCTTCTTCTTTTTATGTGAAAGACTAGAGTCACAGGAAAGGCCCTTTATACTGTTGACAATCTATTTTCTTCTTATAGAGTGCAATGCCGAACAGCAGCTCTAGTCGGGGAGGAAGGAACTACCACAACCTTCCCGCGATATTTTTTAGTCCACCTACTCCCAAGCATTACTATCGCGACTTCGACATCGGGGGGGGGAGCATCGAGAAACAACTCGCTGGAGTGTTATGCCTCCTGAAATGAGTTGAATCTCATCAACCAACCTATGACATGCGCTTTGGTGGAGCGGGGAAGGGCTAAAGAAGACTATGACAGAAGGAATGAGGAATGTAAAGAGGGAAGAAGAAAGAAGGAAAGTTATGTAGGTGGGAAAAGTGGAAAAGGCGAAGAACCGTGGGGCTGGCCGGGATTCGAACCCGGGACCTCTGGGATAGCAGTCAAGCGCCTTACTCTAGACTACCGAGGCCCCCTACCTTTGTCCGCAGAGCCCCATATTTTCCGTGGGTTATCCGCGGGTCGGAGTGCAATAGAACCATAGTTGTTGTAATGTTTTTTTCCTAGCTACGCTTCCGTGAACCCTTTCCCAACAGACCGAATGCAGTACTGCGGTCAGAAGCCCGGAAAGCCCCAGTTGGCTGGGGCTACCATGGCAGTGTTACGTTGGGCACTTAAGTCTAAACGAATAGCCACTATGGTTTATATGGTATTAGGTTGCATGCTTTTCACTTCGTTTAAACTGAAGTTGCACTTATAAAATCCCAGTCATAAGTTTCTGCTCAGGGTCTGCTGATTCAGGTATTTTTTTTCTCTTTTTCTTAATAAAAAATTGAAAAACCCCGAATACAGAAGTCACGACTATATAGTAGCCCAGTCACTTTATACAAAAAAAGGGTCAAACCCTGTCCTATATGAGAGGTTCATGTTTAAAGTGACTGGGCTATAGCCACCAATTTATTAAACCAGAGACATTAAAAAGTCTGATGGCGATTAAGCACATTTTGTTACTTAACCATAGTAGTTTGGTTTTACATGTGAATTATATCATGAAGGGAAAAATTTCAATCAAATTTCATCAATATACATGGGCCTCATAAGGAATTACTCAATAATACCTAACGGGGTAAACACCTTCTTTCCCAAATAAGGCCCTTGTAAGATTTCCCTAATGAAAACCTAATCTTAGAGTGCATGCGGAGTGCCTCATGTGTTTTGTATGAGGCCCTCGTAAGGTATTCATAAAACAAATTTAATTTTGGTATACATACCTTATACTGCCCTATGAGGGCCACATCAGGTGTTCATGAGGCAAGTCTAATCTGGTATACCGAAGGTTTACCTCACGAGGTCCGTACATAACTTTAGGCATGCCTTACATTGAATTCTAGTCGGGAAAATTGTGTGGTTTGAGGCAATTAAATGGAAATAAGCTTAAACCATTTATGAAAAAAGTTTTTCAGAACAACACGCTTGTCCCTGAGCAATTAAAATAAATCCCATTTCTGGCCTTTAAGCTAACTAAAATGGCATTCATAAAATTAAATTAAATTGCTTTCATTCACCCTCACCTAGATTCAACTGAGATGAAATAAGCATTTCGACTATGTATATAATAAAACACACAATTTTCATATTCACAAACGCCGCCAGAATGAAAGCAAAAAAAAACAAACTAATTCTATTTAATCCCCATTTATGGGTAAAGTTGTTATGAAAAAATATTTTCTTTTTCTCAAAATTGAATATTTAAGGGCACAAACATCAGTACAAGGCGATGAATAATAAATAAGTAACAAGCGAAATGTCAAGTCAAGGAAAATCTCTCTGCCCTCCCTCGAAATATCAACTTCTTAGCATCTCCCCAAAAAACCTACAAAACATTAAAAGTTTCATAAAAGTTTATTCAAAATGAAAAAAATTCGAGATGTTTCCTTGGGGCCCTCGGCGAGGGATAAACTAAAAAAAAGGAGCATGTATAATATTTTCCTGCTCCTTTCGGCCACGCTGCATTCTATTGCCAGGAAGAAAATGCTTTCCAGCCCCTGAATTAAAACCATCTTCAGAACCCAGCAGGACTTTGGGCTACTTACTTTTGTGCCATTTGAATTGAATAAGACTTGAGGAAAGACTTGGTACAGTTTGCCAGTTTTACGAGACCACCGCAAGGATACCACACTGAAGTATGGCAAACAATTTACATTCCATTTGGCATATTTTTTCCTCCGACTATGTACAATGAAAGTTATTCATTCGTCCGCCGGTCCTGCATCCTACGTATACTGACTCAGCAGCCATCCGCACAACAACAGCATGACTCCGAGGCTATTCCGAGAACCAACACTGCCTAAGCTTATAACTCCGCCAAGGAATCCTTAAAGGTACAAGCGTCTGAATTATTCAAAAGGACATTCCAGGAATGCAAATCCTGGCATTAAATGGGTGCTGTTTGGTGCATACACGTACAATCTGACGAGCAGATCCTTGTAACACCTTAATACGATTTTCGGGGGCTGGTTATATACATATATATTTTTTGCTTGTTTCGCAAGGATGTACTTCCCCTTATGAGCGAGAGCACCTTCCTTTATGGCTCGTCAAAAATTTTAATGCTACTACACTAGTCAACTTTACTAGCGTTATGTTACCACACCACTGTGGAACTCCTTCAACAGGAGCGAGAAACTTTATCAACTTCAATCTATTCAAATAACAACCGAGGGCGAGTCTTCTGCTACTATTATTTATCCACGGAAAACTCTTGGTGCAGATGAGGTTTCACTAAGTTGGCAGCGTCCATTATTGTGAGAAATTTCAAGTTAGAAATTCAAAGCAGCTCCTCTTGCATAGTTGCACCTAAAAACCTGAGAATTTCCCACGGAATAGAGCAGAAGGGTGAAAAACTGGAAGTTCCTAAAGTTCTTCCTGCAAAGTTGCACTTCCGGCTTCTGGGTTCATTGTTTTGCTGAAACATTGGCCAAAAACTTTGCGCTAAAGCTGCTAGCAATTTCATTTTCTTTTATTCAAGTATAAAAGTGAAGAATATATTTTGCAAATAAGTTTTTTTACCTGAGGCGAAGGAAGCGAATACTGACTGCGTCCACTGAACCACAATTGTATTTCCTGGGACAAGGAATAAGTGGCATCTTCAATTCCCAAGGTATTGAAAAAAAGTCTGATGTTATTTCCCACGCTAGTTTTTATCAACAAGTCTTTCTTATATCCAAAAAAAAAAGAAAATTATGCATTACCCATTGTAGAGGCTGCACCATAAAAGTCCCCAGAAGCGAACAGCGTCACTCTGTTTGTTTAAAAACACAAATTACCGACTCATCCACATGCGCACTCATTTCGCTTCTTTTAAGGTGCGTGCGGACTATACTACAGTGAGTCATATGGTTCGGACCATGGTACAATAGTAAGACTAGTATCAGCAATAATAGAGGATAGGTTGAGGTCTAAGGTAATCCTGAAATCTGAAAAAAAAAGCTTCGGAAGGTGCAACTAACATAAAACTAACTTTCGGCGCCCTTAAATAAGAGAAGACTACAACATAAAACTATAATAAGCCAGGATCAGTGAGTGAGCTGATCGATCCAAATTAGAAATTATTACGATTCAGGAAACAGGATACGCCACGACTTTACCGACCTCAGTTCAATAAAGTTTAGTTCAATCCCCTAACTTGGCTTCACCGGCTAAAGTCCAATTCATCTTCAGTTCGTGCTTGAAATTATTGCTGCTTTTTCGTCAGAAGATAGAAATTCAAAAGCTCACTGGAATGTCATTCCATTATTCCAGTTTTAACTCTCTTTTGAGCGAGTTTTTACGTTAAACTTCAGTTCGAGTCCAGTTGGGCGAACTGAGGTTTATTTTATCCTCAGTTGAATATGTGGAAATTGTATGCGAACTGAGGATATTTTAAAGTTCAGTTTATCAATTTTCTTGAACTTGCGCAGTTCGGCCAGTGAAACTAGGGCTGCAATGAGTTGCATGAAGTACAATACAAATCACTAACCGTGGTTTAAATAATGTCACGAACTAGGTCATCCAGGTTCTACCAGCGGAATTCGAGATCCATAATGGTAGTAGTCAGTGGGTACTTCACATGCTGAAAAGGACAATGGTAAAGATGGCGATCTTAAAAAAACAGCAGAGTGGTCATGGACGAAATGCTGGGGCACACCACAGGGCGGAATCTTCTCGCCGCTTGCTGGTAAGATTATGGGTATGTACATATAAGATTATGCATATAGCAAAATCGACAAGATAAAAGCAGGCAACATGATAATCCCGGCATCTCGGCAGATTCCCCTACAATGAGCGAAACTATGGAAAGGCTTTTGGTAAGATTAACGCATGTTTCAACAATTGAGGGCATTCGTTAATCCAGAAAAACAGAATTAATATACTTTTGAACAATACAACACAAAGCCCCGATTTTAGTATATCTACGATTCATGGTCGAGACCTGAGAGTATTCCGATCAGATAAGTACCTGCTCAAGTTTTTACCACATGGTGAGCTGGATTCTGAAAATCGAAGGGAGGATAGAGCAGACCTGACTGATATAAATAGATTAATAGAACACATCAAAAATCAGAACTACAACTGTAAAAAACTAAATTTCTTCCTTGATCCAACTCCGTGCTTTCGTGCTCGGCTGATCTGATCTGGATTACGGTGCAAACTCGAATACCCTTTATTCGGTTACGACAGGGCTGTAGTCGTTAGTCATTTATGGTGTAAGCAGGTTGGTGTCTTTGGAGAGCTTTTGTGTTGTTGGACTTGGATAGAATTTGATCCGTGCTCTAAGAATTGGGTCTGTGGGTGCCTGTAGAGGTTCCACTTTCAGGTAAGCAAAGGACTGTGTGGACCTGGTAACTTAATGGATGCTTTGATTGTTTTACTTGGTATAGTATTAAATAAAATTAGTGGATGTGTATGTTTAAAAAAACGTACTGTATAGAAGAATTGATAACGTAAAATACAAACCGAAAACAAGCTTCTACCTAAGACGCAAACCAAAAAGCTTGGGGAAATTAGCATTTTAAGGAGACAAAACTCCAAACGACTGTAAATTGGTCTACAGCTTCCTTGGGACTTTATAAGAAAACACTTTCGGAATCACAAAATTCAACATGGCTGCCGGAGATATCTCGTTTTCCTTGTATCTCGGTTTCTTGAAATGCCGAGAGATAGAGGCGAGTTTTGCAAACGATCTGCAGCCCTTCCAATTTTGTTTTTAATATATAAAGGTGATGTTGGGGAGATGCAGGGGCTGGGAGTGCGAGGGTGAAAGCGAAAATCTGCATGTGATATGCAATCTCTTCTAGCATGTAATTTAGATCACCTAGGAAATCAAAATCCAAGCAGACGTCTTGCCAATGGGCTGGAAATCAGACTGATATATCGATATGTAGATAATAAATCGTCATTGAACAAGCTTTATATTATCTTCGTTCTCTGTGGGGGATTAATCTTGCGATCGATTTTTCGACCACTTCCCGATATCCGGTGATGCTCAAATTTGGCACACACCTTTAGTTCTGAAGACAATACAATATAGTATTATTCAATTTTATGGTACATACATCCAATATGGTGGCCACCATAAAATAGTGGAGTAACCTTTTTTCTAGGTCCCCGACATGGGTATCAAATGAAAAAGTATGGCAAGTAGAATACAGTTAAGCTATATGTATTATTGTGTTGTATTGTGTAAGGTGCTGCCATTCGTTATTTATTTATTATTATTATTTTTTTGGCCCAATTTCGATAACGGGCTTTCCTACTAGTTACTTTTATTTCATTAATATCGAAACAAGTATAAAATAAGCAAACAGTCAATCCAATCACAAGCAGAAAATGACATTTGTCAATAAAAAGCTACCCTGACAATTTTTTTGGGCGAGCTCTCACCGACCGCAGTAGAGAAAAATAAGTGGACCGTGCCGGATCGTACAGCTCGACACGGTATAGGGCCGAAGAAGATGACTTCTCCGGAACAAGTCTGGTGAAAGACTGAATTTGGCCTGGTGAAGCGGTTTCTTTTATAGCTAGAAAGCTCGTCGCTGTAGGAAGCTTTTAGGCTTCAAAGTGAAGCTTTCAAAGAGAGAATCATCTCTCTTTTGTCTGGTGGTCGAATATTTATTTTTCTAAAAATGATTTTTTGGGAGAGGGACGTTTAGTCCCGCGGCTGGTTACAATATGCCCAATATACAATAAAGGAAGTAAACTAACCTGGGAGGACAGGAGAACTTATAGACAAATATCAAGCGTGTTTAAAGACAACCAGGTCAAAATCGGACGGCTACTGACCTCAAAGCAAATTCTGGAGAAAACCGTGGAAAGGAATATAGATATTTATCGACTTTACGACTATACGACTGATCAAATGAGCAACGAATAGCTCACTGGTAAGGATCCAAAATGTTGTAACAGAAGAGTTTGAAGTGCTGCAAGATCTTAGACAAGGAGATGGACTGGCCCTCATCCTTTCAACCTGGCCCTAGAATGGGTTATAAAGAAAACGTCAGTTCAGAGAAGTGCATCAATAGCAACCCAGTCTGTACATTTACTTGGATATGCGAACGACGTGAACATCGTAGGAAGATTCATTTTGGCAGTAAAAGAATTTTATGTCGAATTTAACGAGGCGGCAAAGGACATATAGGTCTGAATATCAACGAGGAGAAAACAATGGTGATGCAACAATCCAGAGCAGGAAGATTGGGAATGGGAAAGAATATAGCTATGGACGAAGACAATTTAAAAGTAGTCGATAAAATAGTCTACTTTGGATTCACAATTACAAAAAAAATGAAGAAAAGAGAGAGGAAGAGATAACCCGACGAATACTACTGGCTAACAGAGCCTTTTATGCCTTTTGTGCATACAAAAACGAAAATCGCACTCTCGCAGAGGCAATGTTCAGCGCCCGGAGCTGGAAACATGCTGCAAGGATCGTGAAACTTGGAGAAATGCTCTTGGGCTCAACCGCCATTAGATGGATGGCTCTGTCCCCCTTATTTGACTTTCCCATCCCCCCCGCCCGCTTTGGTAATTTCGCAGCATCAAGTTTTATGAAGGCTCGCGTCTTCGCTAGAATGAAAGCTTTGTTGGAGCAATTTTTATTAGGGAAACTTTGGTATCGTCTGCGATTGCTTTTCGAGCAGCTTTTTTAACTAGCTTTATTGATAATTTGACTTTATTGATAATTTGCATCCAACCAAATACACCGAAACTTGTGATTATTTTTCTCCATTTTCAAACGTAAGCAACTTTCCAACCAATGCACTGAACGATGTTTATCCAATCAAAGTGGCACTCAAGCTCGCACCTTACAAACGAGCGCCGTGATCAGTGATTCGAGTCTTATTTGCAATTGACGCCATCTATCGTGATCGCAATGAACTTGTATCATACAATAGCACATAAGGCAATCACGTACATATTTTCCACTATTCCTTTGACGTTGCTTCCATCTTTCAACCAATTGGTTGATGGTATTTCTGTATGGGGTTTAATGTTATCATGGAGCAGAATGGCCCGATATTGCTTGTTTTTTTTTCATCTGATGGTTTCGTTTTTAAAATGTCACTTGACCAGATTTCTCTGCCAACTTATTCTCAAGCATATCCTTATGCGATAGAAGCACTATATGTTTTTTTAAGATGATAGCCTAGTTTCGCTATGGTGGGGGGTGGGAACTAGAAAGGTCTCTAGGGCTCATATACCCTTTTGTCTGCTCTATGATGATGCCGAGGCGGCTTGGTTTAATGTACGCCCTTCACTTGTCAGTAGATTACCTTACAATAAGAAACTATCCAAGCTATTTCCAATCTTTTCTCTTTGTTATTTTATGGTTGTTCCTTGGTCCGATTTTGATCAACTACGATATGACAGGTTAGTAAAATTTTTATAGCACATTACAAAGGAAAAAAATTTGTTCAATTTAAAAAATTCACACAAGAATAAAATTTTTCCTCATCGACAGCAAAACCGTGAAATATAAACTGCAGACGCCAGTTTTCCTCCGTGGCATATTCCCTGAATATATGCAGCTAGTGACTCGTTCCGGATGTGTTACAATCGATTGAGCTAAGAGCAAGGCAGGATGAAAAACTTCTTCAGAAACTTTCTAACCATTTCATTTCGTGGCCGTCCGTATAGTTCACCCCTAACCTAGGGAAGAAGTTAAATCCTTATCCACGAAAAACGACCTAACCATATCCTTGAAAGGGGCGGAAGAGCAATACTCTACATGCGCCATTCCACAACTGTACAGGACTTGTAGAGCTCGTCATCAATAACAGGGTGGGTGTGCAGTTTCTCAAAAATTCATGGAAAATTGAATTTGCCCGATTTCTATCTTCCGTCTCTTTCCTTTGGGGAACTTTCACCCCCCGAAGGCGAGAAAATTTTTACACGCTTGTTACACCAGCGTCGCTCGTCGTCGGGCTAAGTACCAAGAGACCATGGCAAATAAGTTTTATCCTTGTGATCCTTGCCTCGGCTAGACTGCCGGCTTAGGGTGGCTGGCTGTGCGGGGGTGGATAATGTTAAAGTTTTGGCCAGAACGGTATTTCATATAGTAAAAGTTTATTATTCATGGCGTTATTTTAAGTAGGAGCAACTAGAAAATGTCATTATGGCCGAGGAGGGGGTGGGGGTGCAACTTAAGCATGACTTTTTAAATTATTTTCATGCTGTTGGTGGAATTGCATTAATTTGTTAGAAGTGATTCACGAATTAATTTCTTCAATCGCGGAAATGAATTACGGAACACAACTAAAGCGATTTATTTTTCGGTGGCATTTTTTTGATTTAATTTATGCGAAAGGAGAAAGAATTGATCATTTCAGTTCGGCACAAACGAAGGGAGTACAGATGGTGATCACCAAATTAGACTTAATTTTCTGGATAATTGTAAGGAACCCTTCATATTTAAGAGGGGATAAAGATTGTGGGAAGCTTACTTTACAATTATTTGAAACTTAAAGTACTTCTAAGAAGTTGTAATGAGTGGGAAAACCAACGATGGGCGGACAAAGGTAAATAAAGAGAAGATACCAAATTTTGGTCTAGTTCATGGCTCAATTAAATTACAGTCGACTGAATAAAGGTGGTTGGATTTTAAAATTACTACATAAGGAGTCTTGCAACAAGAGATGTCATTTTAAATCAACTGCAATGTGGCAGATTGCGCCATCCGTCGTTTTCCAATAGAAGGCGCCAGCAATAAAATACTGGGAAAAAATATCAGTAGGGGGACGCCGTATCGATTTAGAGCAGAGGTTTCCAAACTGGGGGGCGCTTATCGCTCAAAGAGGGGGCGTGGATGATTTTATCTTTTTGACTTACTGGCTCACTGTTTAATTTCTACTTAAATTTGATTGTGTCATTTTGCCATTCAGTACCATTTTATCTATGGGTCTACTCACATCGAAAAAACTCGTTTAGCGTTTTCATTGAAAACAAACATTCAATTGTGAAGACTGTGCGTGCTTATCGTAAAAATTTGCGCCTGCAGTCAACACAATTCGTAGTTTGGGGAGGAATTTCTTTGAATACGGGTCTGTTTCAACTCGCCAGCGTCCGCGACACTCCAATGAAGTCGTTGAAGCGGACTCCGATAATCCAAATGTGTTGTATCGCCGCCGATCTCAGGAGTTAAACGTGAGTGGAACGATTCTAAAGAGGATAATGAAGTAAGATCTTCATCTCTTCCCAAACAAAATGCAACTTACTCAATGATTGTTGCCGTAGCAAGAATATTCGATGTTGAGCCAGATTTTTGGGACAAAATTTTGATGACGAACAAAGCTCATTTCACACTCTCTGGCGGAGTCAATAAGCAAAACTGAGACAGAGTGTTTGGGTCAGAGTGTTCTCAAAAATCATCATCGGACCATTTTTCTTCAAAGCTCGAGAAACCCTCGACGACGCACGGTGTTGGTGTCCTTCTTGTGTCCGAAAACGTGTGAAAAAGGTATGTCGAACCTTTTTTCAAAAAGATGACGCACCTTGGAACACTGCATCCATTACGATAAAGTTCTTGCAAAAGTAAAGTTTATACCAGCAGCCCAAAGAACATACCAGCCGGAGTAGATGCTGAAACTCTCGAAAACAGCCGGTTTTTGTTTATCGAATGAAGGTCATTTAGTCGACATTATATTCAAAATCTGATTTTAAATAAATGGTAGAGAATATCCTAAATAAATGTTGTTCATTTGTTAAAATCGGCTAAAAAATGTCGGAGTTATTCAATGTTGAAATACCGAAGGTCTAGTTGGCGCACCTTATCTAGTAGGCAAATTTACATATTTTATTTGGGGGGGGTTTATGTAACAGGGGGGGGGCATAAAGCAGTAACAGTATAGTTTGGAAACCACTGATTTAGAGGATATTGAGTTTCTAATAACAAGAAAATTTCCAATATTCTTCGCGTTTTCAGCGTTTTGCGATTAAGGGCTAGTCCATTAATTACGTGAGACGTTTAGGGGGGGGGGGGGGTCGAACCTAATCTCACCAAATTTCACGCATTTCATTAGGGAGAGGGGGGTCGCGGCAAATATCACGTAATTTTTTTTCCTCAAGAAACAGTGTAAAATTGCTAGAAAACTGGGTTAAATTAAGTAAAACATGTTTCTCCACTAACGACCCGCATTCACTTACAGGTCCGCGGGCACGGCCCGATAAAGGCAATACAATACTCAGTCTGACTGGCAGATGAGGACTTGAGGTATCCGCCTGATAGGCCATGGCGTGCAGGTAACGTCATGATTCCCTACAGACACACAGGCGAAGACAACAGTTTAGCATAGCAGGTTGTTACTACAAGTGCATGGCCTCAACGAAAACTTTAAAGACACAAACAGATTGGTGACTGGAAAAACCTTTAAAATACACGGACCACCATATTTGCGGACATAATGGACAGGCGGCGCGAAAATTAAATTTTTGGGAAATTCTCTCGCATGCGGCCGCCGTCACCGCCTTTGCGCTAATATGTTTGTGCCTTAGGTGGCTCCAGACTCACGCCGTGAACACCCGCGAACAAGCGCGAATGCAAGTGTTAATGGTTTTCGCGCCTTGCTTTCAGGTCCGAATGAATACGGCGGCAATTCGTGTGGTAAATTCACGGCTTGAGACTGAATAGAAGTTCTGTAGTGGTAGCACGTAAGTTGTTTCAATCGACCTCTTCATACAAGTGTTTCAAAAAATTTTGTATGAAGTGGTCGTTTGAAGCAATTTACGTGCTACCACCCCAGATCTTCAGGCGCAATCTGATGACAACTGTCCACTCACACGGTATACAGAAAACGAAAGTAATGTAAAAGCGACGGCAGCTTCGAATACCGTAAAAAATGGGCGCCTGGTGACGTCAGCCGTAATGCTGAAACAACAATAACAGCTTCGATTTTATTATGGGAAGTGTCCCCCACGTGACATCAGCACTAAAATACCGTATACGGTATACAGTCTTTTACATTACCTTGTTTCTGAATACCGTGTCCACACATATAAAGATTATTTCAGTTTTTTTGGACTCGAGCTGGCGGCTGGGGAGGTGTGACGAAAACTTTCAGGCCACGGCCTGCTGTCTACCTGTGTGTGAAAGGTTGCCTTAAAATATGGCTAAATCCTACACAAAAAATTTTATGCGAACGCCAGAAAGTAACATAGCCCCTCGATTGTGTAGCCGCCACCGGCCAGCCAAACGCACGACTCGACGATGCCGACCCGCGAAAAGCCCATTAGAATATATAACTACAGGAAGAGCTCTCGTCGAATTTTAGCGTAATAAAATTCTTGTAGATTATGAGTGCTCACGATTTGGTAGTTGTGTGTCCACTATAAGCGGAAAAAGCGAGTGGAATAGAGTAGGGGCAAGTAGGAGTTCGAATTATTACTTATCTATAGTTAAAGCTAGGGGTTACGACTGTAACAACGATTTTTATTTAAATAATAGAGATTTTTTTAAATCTGAAAAATCTCACGTGAGATTAGGGAGAGGGGATGGGGTCGAGCTTATCTCACGAAATTTCACCAAGGGGAGGTGGGGGAGGTCAAAAAATCGCAAAAATCGCCTCAAGTATGGACGACCCCTAACTTTTTTTTTGTGAGTTATTTTTATTCTTAGGGAGTAAAGTTTTTTACTATAATTTTTACTATACACCGAAACTATTTCATATAACATCATCTCCAGATTTTGGGTAAAATTTGCTTAATATTCAATAAATTGACAAATATCGATTTTTATACATCCTTTACACATTACAGACCTCAACAATATCCCGACATATTAATTATTGTACTCCCTTTTTACTAACGATAAATAAAAGTTAATCAATATCACATCTCATTAAGGATATACGGGCAGAGGCAGTTCTTTCTGTCCACATTATCCCTCAGAATGAACATTGCACGACCACCATACGGGCTAAGTATACAAAAATGAACACAAAAAATATGAACAAATAATTTTTTTCGTATTTGTCACAAAAATATTTTTTATGGTGAAATTTTTTAAACATGAAAAATGCAAAATTGCACCACCAAACCAACCCAAATCCATTCGTTCGCCGCATTCCATTGTTAATGATTTTCATTTTTGCGTGTTTAATTAAAAGTTTGCGCAAAAAGAAAAATAAACGCGAATATTTTTTGTTATATTTGCGCTTTCCGCCGTTCAATTGTAAATATTTTGTGTAATTAAAAAGTAAATTACTGTTTTTAATTTTGTTTTTTAAGTAAACCCTGGGAAAAGCACGGGGGCAACACCACGAAATTGGCATTTTATATCCTGGATTAAATTTCAAGGCTTTGGCGGTGTATCGGTGATGTTTTTTTTAGGTTATTTGATATACAACACCACATCACCAGGTGATGGATGTTCTGATCTAGTTAGGTGAATAATTTGCATTTTTTAAACGATGTTATTGAATATTTATTTTTTAGGGGATACCTTTCCATAGTTTTCTTTAATTTATTCAGAATTTATTTAAATAAAATAAATGTAATTTTGTTATTTATTTATTTTTTCTGCAGGATTTTGGTTACGCAGAATAATTGATTTAGGTTAGCACGATTGGTGAAAACAAATAAACCTTTTGAATTCATCAAAAATAAGTTTAAAAAACTTGAAGTGTTGACTGGCGCCCACATAGAGATCCTGAAGCGAAAACAAATGCCATATTGAAAAATTATTTGGTAGATTGGGCAGTTTCAACAGGCATTTTTATTTTTAAATTCAGTGGGATGTAAATTAATCATATTTACCAGTAAACAATTCGGTAACTAGGAGTAAACAATGTAGGCTATTAGTTAAGTGCGTTAAGCAAATCAATCTGAAAAACTTTCTTCTCACGTTAATCTGTGGCAAAAAATAAACTTTCTGTGAAAATCTCTGGGGAAAATTCTCCGAACACAATCCCTAAGAGATTAGGAGGAAACGAGACTCCTACGTTATAAAACCAATGCAAACACCTAATTAAAATCAGATAACTAAGCTAATATAATTCTTTCACTACCGCCTGTAGTTGAGGAGAAATACCAGAAACACGCACTTTCTTTTAGATAGGTACTGTGCAATTCAAACCAAAAACAACTTACTCATCAAGATACATTTACACATATTTACCCCGTTTATGACAAGGTTAAAAAGTTAAGTCGAAGTTAGTTGAAATTTCCACCACCGTATATGGTGTCGAGTTGAGTTAACTTTGAGTTGAAACAGAGTTAAACTTAAATCAAAACATAACCTGAAACTTTTGTGAGTAATTCTCATTTACGGAGTTACATTCTCATACGGAAAAATTCAGAATTTTATATTCCTGGGCAAGCAAAAACACAGAATACAAAACTAACGGATGGTAAACAATCAAATGTCACTTCAACCCAATTACACCTCATCCCGCGTATATGATACGAAATATCAACTCGACCCCGGTAGGAGAGTTGAGTTTGGTTGACTGGACCCAGTTTCAACTCAACACCTGTTTATGACTTGGTTGAACCTGGGTTGAACCTGAATTGAAACTGGGTTGAACCTGGGTTAAACCTAGTCATTCACGGGATATCAAATATGTACTATACTCTCACGTAGTCCAAATATTGGACTATTCCAATTTCTAGATCACAGCCTTTCAATCCGGTATGGCTTCAGGCCCCGTAGCGGTAAGGGGTTAGGGCTTTCGATTACCACCCTCGAGATCCAAAGATTGAATCTACTTTGCGGCATGGTACTTCTCCTTTCGATTTTTCCGATTTGGATAACTTTTTTTCTTTCTTATCTTTCCTCTTTAGAATTCCCAAGCCGTTCTCATCCCATAACCTCTAAGTATAAACGCACTAGACTGCACCACGCCCACAACTAACATGCCCGAAATCGCCTGTGTGGCTTTTTTAATAGGTCAAAGAAAACAGGCCATTAGCTTGGTGGCCGCAAAGAGTGCCAATAGCATACTCAGTACAACGAATCTCGTTCGATTGCGTAGGTCAAGCAGCATTGGGCGTGATTAGTGCTTAGTTAGGGGACTGCTTTGTAAAAGAACACTCGTGTTTGGAATGGTCTATGCCAGCGTCGGCAAACTGCAGCTCGCGAGCCCCATATCATGGGGTGAGATGTCTTATGCACTGAATTCGGTTGTCGGTTGAATTATCCTGGCTTCCGCCCTTGGTTTTGACTGCATGGCAGGCATGAAATATTGCCAGAAGTTTGGTTGGGGGGATGGGGGGCGGTACAAGTTCATCCAAGCGCTCACTGAGCTCTTCATCGAAGTCAGCCTTTTCGTTAGCCTTTTGAAAACCTTTATCCTGGCTTGCCTTAGTCCAAAATGGAGTTTATAGCCAACCTTTTGAGCGCGTCTAGGCACTCCTCGTTGATTAGAAGTACCAAGGTTTTACTATTTCGCTGGGGTTTTTCGTCCTTCAGCACCTTCCAGTTGTCCATAGGGATATCCCTGGCTTCGATATCCGCCCAGAGAAGATCTGGGACTCTGCCGATACTACAATTGGCATCGGTTAGTGCTACTAGAAGGTGGTCCTTCACTACTTCGCTCATTGGCCTGTTACCCGTTGAGCCTGATTGTTGGGCTCCTGAAGAAGCTTCCCCGACTATGGTTGGTTTTGAGAGCATTTTTGCTTTTTGGTCATTATTTGTAGGCTTTGAGCTATCTTCCCGGGATCCTTCCCTTGCGGGAGGTTACCGTTCCTACTGCCCTTGCGTTTTGAAGCGCTTTCCACTCCTCAACTACTGCTTGAAATTTTGGTTTTGTCCTTCTCCGAGATGGTACCGGCGGCCTTATTCTCTGAAATTCTGCCGTGAACGAGGTGGACGCGATTGTATCTGCGGATATATGCTCGTGATCTATGTTTCTCAGATGTGCCATTGTCACTGTGGTTGGTGACTCCTGGTACGCGTGTGGTTATGTTGCCTGACTTTAAAATCCTGGGGTTGGTACTCGCAAAGCCAGAACTGGCGGTTGTCACGCTTGGAGCAAGCTGGGACTCCCCAGAGGGAGAAAGGTTCGTAGTCCTTGGTGCTGACCTACACGGAAAAAATTTGATAATTGTTTTCTAAGATATTCAATAGCATGATCTTTGTAAATTTCCTAAAGAAAGCTTGCACGAATGACATCCCATCAGTGTTTTGTTTATACTAAACAACTTCGAGCAACAAATTATTTCTCAAAAAACATTAAAAATTCAGTTTGATCGACTTTTCTCTATTTTATTGAAAATGTAATTATCTGAAACTTGAACAAGGACTTAAATAAAGTTTAAGACACAAGGACACCATGTTTACGCTGGCATGTTTTCTTCTTGTGCAATATTAAAACATCACTCTTCTTTGCAAGAGCAAAAGTGGAAGAACCAACTAAAAACTTTTCTGCAATGAAAATGCTTTAAAACTCTTTCGAACTTCCACCAAAAATTCCACATTGTGAGAATGTTTCAACTAAACCGATAAATTTCAAAGTTTCGTTAACAACCAGTGAATTTGTTTGCACTTTCTCACACGGTATTCACCTGTTCTTTGTGTGGCGATAACAACAAGCAAATTGAGCATCTGCTGCATCATCCTGGAGGTTTTACAGAGGGAAATTTCATACCACAACCAATAATTACTCCTGTACTCCTTTTGTAATCACGCACATCAGGAAAGATTAATTATTTACTTGAACAGGACGAGCTCATCTGTCACGGTGAAAGGGAAATTTTAATAAATCAAACAAAAAACAATGGCGGAAATTCGTACTCCACTTAGGGGGATCGTAAGCTCCTCCTGACAACTGCTGAGTCCCCAGTTAAGGACACTCACTACCCCTGCAGAGGGAGCCCCTAAGCCCCCCATTAAATGCATTACAGCCTGTTATAAGTCATTTTTTATTGCCGGTACAACTTCTTACGGATGGCACTCATGGGGTTTTATTCGCACAATTTTCTCACTTAAATTGCTGCCAGTTTCCTTCTTTTTAATGAAAGTTTCCTTTATTTTCGTAATAGAATTTCAAGGATAATTTAAATAATGATGGTCGTGTGGCTTTCTTTTTGTTGTCTTTAATATCACTTCAGTGCAGGTATTTTTTTTTAATGTGCCGATTTCCATGATTATTATTAATAGGGTCGGGGTGAAAAGTGAACGAATCATGTTGAAATTTCGTATATAAATATATTTAATTTCCTTCGACACGGTTTTATAAGAAAAACTCAAATATTCTCAGAGAAAACTTTAACATATTCTACTGAAGGAGGCGATTTAAGAGCTACAATAAATAACTCGATTTTTGAATAACTTTTCCCTAAAGTAGAGAAAGTTCAAACCCAAGGGGAACACAGGAAATTTGCAAATTTCCTTTGTAAATTCTTCACACCAGTCGTTTGAAGGAGTTTATTTTTTATGCAATCCTCTTTCTAGGTTCTAATATTATTTTTCTTCAGGTTATACTAGTGTGTACATACTTTTTGGGGTCTATAACTAAGATCCGATTCGATGGCCTCTCGCAACTGTTCTTTCCGAGCCTATACCATACTCAAGCTCTGGCGGACTGGTCCTCCAAACGGAAATTTGGTCTACATAATTACCACATGCCTTAAGTCCTTTCGCAAGATATTTTCCGAGCAAATTCTTCCTTACTCCTACAAGCCAAGTATCTTGCCCAGAATGCTTTTTGATAATCCCCCAAACGGGAACCGACTTTAACGCGACACCAGAAATATCAGGACGAACAGTAGCATAGTGAGAGATATAAAAATACACTGGGATTTCAAAGGACTTAGCTGCAACACATTTAATGTAGGCTGACCAGTAGGGTACATGACGAAAGTCAATAGCAAGCTTGTTCACGCATATATGTATTTTGTATTTCATCTATTAGCGCAGGGAAATACAGCTGCACATCGTCTGCATACATATGAATCTTAGAATATCGTTAGTAAAAATACTGAAGAAAAGTGGCCCAAAAATGGAGCCTTGAGGGATTCCAGAGTGCAGTAGGGCAGAGAACAAAATGTGGTTGTGAGGCCAGTTTCGCAGAAGCAGGACGTGATTGAAGGTTATGATGTTTACGAAAGCCAAGGGATATCTAGAATCCAACCTAGTAGTTTAAAATGGTTAGCAAAGCATGCAAATAACTACAGAGACATCAAGCTATAAATTTCACTTACATTCGTTGTCTTTCAGGCATCCTAAATGCATTCACAATGGAGCAAAACACTTGAATGCAGCAAGTTTTTAGTATTCTAATAGTATATTTTGTAAGAAGTTTGGAATGATGCATATTCTTATTATTATTATTTCTTCTATATTTACCGAATCTTTTAGAAAACATTTAAATATTAAAACCATTAAAGTATTACAACACCAACGAAAATAAACAAAAATCGTTGAAATTTAGCTCCTTCGAGTCGTACATATAAATTGCACCATTTTTTTTTTACTTGCACACTTTTTTAGGCCTCCACTTTTATGAAATTGTATTTTACGGGGCTGAGTGCTTCTCTTACAGTTTTTGAATATTTTCTTAAGGCATTTCATTTTTATTTCCCAGGAGTATAACGGCTTATTGCTCAATTTTCCGCTTTTGTTTTTACTTTTCTCCACTTTTGAACACTGTTTTTCGGGCGCCATCATCGGGGCTCTGCTCTGCTGCTGCATAATTTCAAATTTAATTTCTCTACACTTTCTGGTATTATAACATTTTCTACTTTCAATTTTTTTTGGGTTTTTTTTATTATTAAAAAAAATAAGGAAAGATTTATGTTAAAAAGGCTTTGGTATCAGAGTTACGGATATTAACACTGTCGGCGTTGGGTGGTTTTGGGTAAGCAATCTACGGTGACTTAAATGTAACAAGGACGTTGAATACCATGAAAAATCATTGGCTAGCTTGGAACAATGCCTAGAAATAGTTACAAAATTATTGAGTTATGTTGAAGTAGAGTACCTATGGGGTTTTTTGTGATGAAGCTTAGGAGTCACCCTTTGTACTACTAGTCCGTCATGTCGTTCGCGTCATGGTGCAATGTATAGTAGTAAGCTTGATCTGCAGGATAGAATAGAAACGCCCAATTTAACATAGGATTTTACATATACATATTCCCCAGAAAAGGAGAATTTTCCGCCATCTTGGTTGTTTTTGAAGTTTTGGTTTTATGCTCGAATATGATCTGGCAACACTGGTTGGCTTGACTGAAGCTTTTTGGGATTGTGTCTCGGCTTTGGGAGGATCGATGTGTGCAGTGAGCTTTCGCGATCGAATCTGCAGTTGAACTTGACTATGTCATGAGTGGAATCTTGTGGGCTGATCTGTAGTTGAGCTTCACAAGGTCTTGTGGGATTTCTGAACCAGTTTCCAAGAATTGAGTATGGGGGAGTTGTAGAGACTCCACTAAGAATTAAATTAACATCTGCGCGAGTTGAAACTCTTCGACACCTCTAATAATTAAGCGAAGGAGAATTGTGAGAATTTTCAGGAGGGCTATTTTCATGTATATATCAGGCTTAGTGTCGTAAGCCAAAGGGATAGTCCTATTGTGATGCCATAATGCTTCCACTTTAAACCCGATGTTAAAGTGTCGTTTCTTCGCTAATTCACCTAGAGGACGTAATGGATCTTTTTAGTTGCGGGATCCCAAACTTCGGAATTTCCGCAAGCGTGCTTAGGAAGGGTTCGCCGAAAGTGGTAAGTCCCTTTTTGCATAGGACTGGGCAGTGACAGAGGTGTTTTACACTTCCATTCTCGTCTAGATTCTTACAGCTTCTGCAGAAATCTTAAGTTTCGAGACCTAAGCGGGCCGCATGCATCCCTATCAGAGAGTGTCCGGTCAGCACTCCCACAATGAGGTGGTCCGCCTGAGTTCGTAGAAGGGCCAAGCCATTTTGACCAAGGTGTATTTGTTAAGATCTCTCCAATGCTTCTCTGCTAGTTGTAGCCCAACGCATACCAATCCTTTCCTTTCCGGGAAGGAGAGTGGCGGTCGTGCCTTTCCCTTTATATTTCGGTGACCAGGCACCCATATGAGGAGGGTCTGGAACTGCTGAGCCATATCGTTGAGAGATCTGCGGCATTCAGAGATACTTCTGGAGTTATTAGTGCAAGAGCGCAGGGCTTCCAGAGCCGCCTGACTATCCGAGAAGATGTAGACAGTTCGATTCCTGTCGCCTATCTGATTGATTTGAAAAACAGCCTCATGTGTGGCTGAAACCTCGGCTTAGTATACACTGCGGTGATCGGGTAGTCGGAAGAAAACTTCGATTCTAAGTTCCGGTGAGAAGACTCCTCCTCCCACTCGACCCTCGAGCTTAGAGCCAACAGTGAAGAAGTTTATGGTATCTTGAATACCATGTGGTCTATTACTCCATTCTCGACGTGAAGGGATGTGGACCTCGTAGTTCTTCGTATGTGCGAAAATCGGTTTCTGTGGGAATGTTGACAGAGTCTAGCTCCTTAAAGTGCCATCCCCTGATTCCGGTCCAAGATTCAGTTTCTTTTATTCTAAGTCGCATTTTCCCTTGCCACAAGGTTCAAAGGAGGGAGGTATAACATAACATTTAGGGCATCTGTAGGTGTGGAGCGTAATGCGCCTGTTATGCATAACTCCGTACATCTTTGCACTTTCCTTAGTTTGTTTAGCACAGTGGACTTATTCAAAGTTGGCCACCATACTAAGACCCCGTATAGGAGTATTGGACGGACAATCGCTGTAAAGATCCATCATACTATGTTAGGGGAGAAACCCCATTTCTTCACTATGGATTTTTTGCAAGCGAAAGGCGCTATGTTCGCTTTCTTAATGCGATCTTCTGTGTTTTCATTCCAGAGGAGCTTCTTGTTCAGGGCTACTTCCAAATATTTGGCACTATTGCTAAATCTGAGCCTGACATTGTTGAGCCGGGGAGGAGTTAGGGATGGAATTTTGTACCTCCTCGTGAATCCTCTTCTAATTCTATTTTTTCCGCGGGTGGTAGCCCAGTTCGAGAGAATTAGTAACGCCGCCTCCCTCCCTTTGGTCAGAGAGGATTTGAGGAAATTTTTCTTTTATGATGATAACAATGTCATCCGCGTACGCCAGTTGGTGGTGTGCCACTGCCTCCATGCGTTGCAGAATCTACCCACAAGGAAAAGGAAACATACAATTATGAATGCTGGAAACCTTCCGAGGAAGTTTGGAAGCATTCCCTTCCGTGCTCTAGTTCATATTCTTTTTATCCATCCATGTCATTGGATGGAAGACTAATAATGAAGCTTTTGCGGAAATAAAATTCAAAAAATTCTCTATACCTTCTCTGGGCAACGAACAGGAAGGCTTCCTTATTCCTACCAATACGAAGCATTCTCAATTTTCCTTGTGGGTAGTTCACAGTCGCGACCGACTCCTTGCGGGGTACCTCTGTTAACGGCCCTTCGGACCAAGCAGTCGCCAAGGCTTGAGCTGCCGGTAAGCATTTTATGTATAAAGGCCCCCACACACGGTCAAATTGGATGTACATCGAAGAGCGGATGTACAACCAAAACTATCGATTGTGGGCCGGTCGGCCGATCAAACCTCATTGTGCTTATGGGTTTGATGAAAATCTGGATGTACATCCAATTTGACCGTGTATGGGGGCCTTAAGAGACATCAGCGAACCCTCGAGCCACAGCTTCGCCAAGCCAGGCTAATAGCGTCCGGAAGCACGTTGTTAAATGCTCCCTCTATGTCAAGGAAGGCTACTAATGTATATTCTTTGACTTGGAGTGCCTGGTTGAAACCAAAGAGTGAAGGGCACTATCCGAGGATCTGCCCTTTGTATAGGCGTGCTGCTCGCCGCAGAGTTCCGAGGTTGGTATGGTCTGCTTCAGATATATTTCAATTAGCCTTTCTAAAGTCTTCAATAAAAAGGAAGATATTCTGAGTCTTTGGGTGGATATGGGTATAAAACCACTTTTACCTCTTTGCAGCTAGAAGGAATACAATTGATTTGAAGGCACCCAGAAAAAATGGTCTGCCACCAGGGTATGATATGGTAGTGTATAAGTAATACAAGATTTCGGATTTGTGGACTCCATGTGGATTCACAAGCTCTGCGCAAGGCCAACAGAGGTATGCAGAATCTGCTAGGCATTTTTGAGTGCTATACCAAAAAATAAGCCCTCGTTCAACACTGTAAATCTAAACTGGCTCCGATTTTGTATTTTGCACACTAACAACACCATTTTCCAAAAAAGCCCTAAATAATTTCACAAATTCCATTCGTCAATTACTTTAAGCCTCGTCCTCACTATTATGATTATGGAACTCTGTGCATTCCCAGATGAGCATATGGTCACTGGCACCAAAGCTTCTGCTGCGTTTTTTTTTTTATTATTCCATTCTCAACTTTTAATAACGACCAACGTCAATACTTCAGATAGGATGAATTGCAAAACTCCAGCACCATATTCTTTCAAGAGCCCCATTATGCGTTTGTATGGGGAGTTTTGAAAAATTCATTTCTGCTTCCGTGAAGGGCATTCATGAAACTTTTTTTTGTACATTTAATAAATAAAGTTGAACGTGAAAGTATTCATGTGAATTTAAAAAACAAATATGTATTAAAAAAAAAAGATTCGAGGTTTTGAAACTTAGATTAAGCGAACAATAATCTCCTGATGAAGCTGGCACATCCATCACGTCCATGGGATTAAACAATATTAAGAGCCGCTCATGCAGAGGGCACATAATTTATACCCCGCCTTAGTTGATTCGTGGAATTGCACAAGTTCCGCCAACTGAACTCAGTTACTTAATTATATTCCCCGAAGGATATCCTTTGATCCTTCGTGACTCTTCTCGAAACTATGGTTGTTCAACGGACAGCGCCGAAGGACCCGAGGAGGTGGAGGAGCTAAGTGAATCCCCCAGACAGCCATCGGTATTTGGCTTAAAATGTCAGTTACAACTATACCATTTATAAATATTAAAGCCAGACTTGTGATCCTTTATTTGCACACCCCGAAAACGGCATCACAAGCCTTTGAATTCTGCAGCTGCATTATTCAGATGAGCCTTTTCTAGTTCTAGTAAACAAGGAAATTTTAAATTCACCACAAATTTGCATCCATCTGCAGCACAACACAGCAGAAACTTACCAGGTGCAGATGCACTTTGTACATTTCGTCCTTATATACGTGTACGTAGCTGAGGCGCCAAGGAGCGACTCATCGGCCCTATGGAATTTTTTCACGTGGATCTCTGCCAACCCGAACGTTTGCCTAAGGTTAGTGTTGGAGATTAAGTGGTTCTATTTCGGGCTTATTCTCTGCTGGAAAACCCCATTTCCCATAAATTATTCCAGAATTTCAGGGGATCGGCGGGGGATATACATGGCTGATATGGCAAGGACCCCCGGAGCTAGATTTACATTCATGGATCCTTTTGGCCACACACATCGAGTGCTGCTGTGAAGTTGTTGCTCAAGTACGGGTGTGCGGCCACTTATTGGGCCTAATATAGTCTGGTTAAGGTAGGAAACTTCTCCTACGGATTTTCTCTTTGATTTTCGTATAAAAAGGATTTTTGCTGGTGTACGTATGGATTTTACTGGCAAATTTTCAACAAAAAAAATTGTGCTTTGTTATTTATTACTTTGTGGTTAAGGCGATTTTTAGAAAAAAAAAATAATTTATGCGATAACTTGTCTCCAACGTTTGAAATATCGTGGTTTTTCGGGGGTTGTTTCAAAATATTCCTTTCGATAATAAAATTGGCCAGAGGTGTTAGGATATCTCTTTTAAAAAACCGTAGGTTATTCACCGTAGCGTTATATTACGATAAGACATTATTGGTCTGGACTATGCTATTAGACCAATCTTTGATCTGGTGCTCCCTAGTATGTGTTCTACGGTGTTTCAATCATTGGGGGTTATTTACAAGCATTTGCTTCTTTATTTTTCGTGTCGCAGTCACCACTAATGTATCATATATTCGTTATTTAAGGGGGCGTCTTAACGGGCACAGAGCTTATTTTATTTAGATCTACTGTGACAAGCCCGTCCTTAAAAATCTTCCTTCCTAAGCTGCAGAAAGGTTCCGGGCCAACAATTGATGAGTTTGTCCCTACTCTAGCCAGTGACCTCATATTTGGTTCAAGCTACTGGAGACAAGTGTTACCAATTTCCCATTCGATCTTACACCCACGTTTTTCCGGCCTTTGTTCCTATTGTAGGACCGGCGATCCGATTGTAGGACCTCCGAACCAGTGCTAGGTCCTAAAGCTAATACAAAGCCCATTGCTTGAAAACACGGGAAATGAGTGCTCATTTATAGCTCCATACGATCCCTGCTGCTTTCCGTAAAGGACCGTTCAGGAGTATTGCGGGAGATAATGGCATTTGAGTGATCCTTAGACGAGTCCATTTCTTCACAGAAAGCTTTCCGTGATCTTCATTTCGATCTTGTCAATTCCTCCTTCTAATCCGTAAGATCAACTCCGCCGTCCTCTGGAGAAGCGTGGTCGACCTGTCAAATTGACCGCAGAAACTAGACATGAAACCGCATTTTTAAAGCGGCACCGACAACAGCGAATCCGTTGCGGGGACGTCCTGCTCGGACCGCCAGCAAACGGATCAAAGAATATGAAGAATCCGTAAGAGCTTAACTAGGCCTAACTTCCTAACTTCTCTCCTTTGTCTACACTATATCGACACTTTGATCCCTCTATGCTTCGGTTTGTTTTGACTAGTGGTAGTTCATGACTTCGTCGTAGTAGCGATGAAAACCTGCTCTTAAATCATTCTACTGAATTTTGTTCCAATCAAACCACCACTCCTACATTTAACGACACAAAAGTTGCTCGTTCCGTAATAACTCTCACGCCAATCCCCGATCATATTAGCCTATCCTCTCTCATAGGATAGTTACCAGTCACCATTGCTAGGATGTTATGATCGCACTTCCATCAGCCTGAAATAGTTGCCGCACGTGCATGCTATTCGGCTGATGACTGACCACAATATTGCTCTTAACAAAAAAAATTAATTAAAGGTAGATCTGAGGAAAAAAAACCGCCCTGGTACCATGATGTTTTATTTCTTACAGGCTAGCCCCCCACAATTCCAACTTTCACAGTTAATAGCGACGTCCAACGAGTAGACCGGTTCTCGTTCGATTGCATACGTCAAGCAGCATTGGACGTGGTTAGTACTTAGTTTGGGGACCGCTTGGTAAAGCACCACTCCCGTTTAGAATAGTCGATTCCGAATACATTCATATCTGTAATAGAGAGGTGCATACCTATGGCGGGCGCGTACCTATGGCAGGCGCATTTATATAATTTCTTGCCTGCAGCGGGAGCTTGCATACACGTAACGCAGGCGAATTTGTTCACTATGTGTGTTTTTACTGGGGATGTAAGCTACATAAGTATTTGTAATCTGTCGCGCCCAAAAAACAGTTCACAGAAATGTGAAAAAAGTACTCAACGATCTCAAGGAATCGAATACTTTTGAACGAGTAAAAACAACTCATTGAGTAATTTTCTTTCGATTCTACTCATGAGTATTTTAATCGATTACTCTTCACCGATTCCTACATAACTTTATCTGAGGATCTTCGATGGAATATTCGTATGCTCCAAATCGCCAAACAACTATCTCAATGCTAGGGATTTCATAAAAGATACATTTACCTGTGCTGATGCCTCTAAAACTGCCTTAGTGTGGCTGAACAAGGCTCAAAACCCCGCCATAAAAGCTTTCGGTGAAGTCACTTTTAGCGCCTCCATGAACTTAACCACCAAATGAATATAGCACCTTTGACACAGTTTTGTAGCAACTATAGGTTGTCCATTAATTACGTGAGGCATTTAGGGGGGGGGGGTCGAGCCGAATCTCTCTTCTCGGCAAATATCACCTAATTTCTTCAAGAAATAATGTAAAATTGCAAAACAACTGGGTTAAAGTAAATAAAACCTGTGTGGCCACTAAAAACCCTCATTCATCTCCAGTCTCACGACGAGAACACCCGCGAACAATCGCGAGCGCCAGTGTGGATTAACGTCGCGCTTAGTCCGCGCCTTGCTTTCAGTTCCGAGTGGATACGGCGTGAATTCGTTTAGAATTCACGGCTTGAGACTGAATAGAAGTTCAGATCTTGGCGATAAATGCCCCCAAACATAAAAATTTTTGTCAGTTTTCTTGGACTGCAGGCCCCATCCAGTTGGCAGCCGGTCAGGACGACCCCTTACTATAGCGGTTGAATTTACCGCTCTCCTACGGCGCCAATATTTTTGGCTCAACACTATATTAAGCTGAACAAACAAGGCTCCAAAAGCAAATCATATCATGCAAAAGCAAGGGATACTAAAATTTACCAATAAAAATTTCCCCTATAAAAAAAAGCTTTAATCCTAGCAAAGACACCAACCTTATTCTTAACAGCTGAATGGATGCGAATAATACATACACATTCATACATACAAACATCCATAGAAGGTGGTCCAGAATCGCTCTTGCTATACTACTGTTAAATTGGACATGATTCTTGAGGTTGGAAGTTATCAAAACAAAGGGGCCAATCCCAACTTAGTTTGTAGTTTCAAATAAAATAATTTGGATCCAAGTTCTGCCATTTTACCCTTATTTCTTGTTATCATTCAAAAAAACCTCACTTCCTACACTATTAGCTATCAACACTGTGGCAATTCATAGCCTAATTTTTACAGCAACCTCCATAAAGAAGTATTGCTACTCCTTAGTCCTTACAATCCAAAAGCGCACAAATACCCACTCAGCACACAAACGGAAAAAGGAGAATCCCGTGTATAAATGATAAAAATCATTTATACTCTAATTCCATTGGATTTTAAATCATGGCAGTTTGTCAAAAGGACTAAAGACCTGAAAACGTACGTGTACGTGCCTTTCCACAAAAGTATGAACAGAGGCACTTATCTCAAAATTGACGATACCGGGTCCTGTGTGCGCCGACTGAGGGTGTTGAAAGGCGGCTCCTCGTTCATCCCAATTCTATCGTCATCCTTTACGGGGGAAATAACTTGAAAAGGCTCCAGCCAGAGTGATGGCTATGGATGGTGTGAGTGCGGCAAAGGAAAATCTTTCTCGAGTACACCAAGAAAGCAATCCCTCAGAGAAAAAGGAAACTCCTGTCATTTGCATAATGGGCGCCTTTAATCCAACAAAGGCAATTCTCATGCCCATTTGATTATCTTCATCCCTTAATATGTTTGTCATATATGTATATATATGTATGTATAATTACTTAACGGTTAATGTGCATGTATGCGTGGGCGAATCCTCTCGACTTCTGTGAATGCCAAAAATTTATTAATGCTCCATCTTTCCATTTTAATTATAAGAATTGAAAAGGATAATAAATTACTGGAAGCCCTCCTCCACACATCCATGCATATCCGCGCACGAGCTCGCACAATTAAATTATCCTTTAAGGTTATCCTTTTTAAAATGAAAACTAAAACACAGCTAGATAATTACGTCACGTATTATATAAAGAAGCCAGAAGTCGAGTCGAGTCTTGTGCGGGATCTTCCTTAGAAATGCAAACAGGACTCTTACAACGAGAATTGGATCCGAGTTTATTTGTTTTACTAAGTAGGCGGCTCTAAATCCCTGAGAAAGGATATTTCAATATGTGTACTGGCACTGAATGCGTGTGTGTGTGTATATGTGTATGCAGGAAAACCTATGACATTGAAGTGCCGGAGTGTCTGTTGACTCTTGGAGTTTATTTTCTCAGTAGATTTACAGGCACACACAAGAAAGTCCTGAACTTAAAATGGAGACAACAGCAGTGAGTGCATAACTTCAAGGATCTACCAAGAAGCCGTGATGATGTGTCAATAAAAATGGAAATGAGTTTTCGATTTCAAAGGAAAATAGACAATAACGGAAAAAAGTCAAATTTTCCTTTGTTTCATGTTAAATGAATTTTCCTTTTTATGTGTGTCTTTTAAGTTTGTCGAAAGCCTATTCTATTCCTTTTTTGTTTTTTTTTTCTCTCATCTTGTTTATTTTTGTTTTTGTTCTGGGGCAAAAGGTGGGGCAGGAGGAGTGGGGATTCTATTCCGAAATGATAGCGGATTTAGATATGTATATTCTAAAAGAGGATCAAGTTGTTACAGGATACTCAGAAATAGAAACCAAAATATTTATGTTTCGCATAATATCTTTCTCTGAAATATATTTTCAGAAATTTCCTCTTAAACACTTGTTCTAATTTAGTTTACTTTAATGAAATAAGAACAAGGTAAATATTCTGAGTTCTGCTTTAGGAATGTGGAAGAAATAGGGTCACAGCGAAATCATACCGTAAAAGACTAGTAATCTATCGGATGTGTTGGTGAAATGTTAGAAGTGTTATATTTTTAGACCTCCTACCAATTCGGATGTGTACCGTCGGCAATGAGAAATTTTGAACGATTATATCCTAACAAGGAAGTAAAGTTGTTCCATCATAATGTAACGAACCAATTTCCAAGCATAGTTACGAACACACAGTACTAGGGACTTGAATCCACAATAACGAGCCGAAAAAGTTTTGGTAATGACCGAGTATAGAAAAACATTACGTGCCACTTATAATTATGATTTGCATTTTAGCAAAATGAAAATGGATCCTTTTCACTTCATCTGATCTTCTTCTTCTTTTTTGGTGAGGTATTGGGTCCAAAAGTAGCGCCGTGGCCGTGAACGTATCAGGATATCCCATCAGAATAGGACGAAGAAAAATATATGCGTTGCTCATATGTAGGCAATTATGTTGGTGACTGCAGAAGCCACCATTTAGCATCGATTCTCGTTCAATCATGGAAGTCAAGCAGCATTGGTCGTGGTTGGTGCTTAGTGAGGGGCACGCTTGGAAAAACGCACATGGAAGGACGTGCAAACAAGTGCAAAAAGTGAACAAAAATAAAAATATTGAGCTGTTTCCGGAAAAAAATTTGAACAAGGCCCATGATGGCCTTAGAATTATTTCATCAAATTCCCCAGCTCGTCCTTGAAAGTTGATGGCGAAGGAACCCCTGAGTGGGTTTTTTGGACCCAGAATTAGTAGGTGAGTAGCCTCAAGCACCTTAGGATCAGCTATTTCCGTTCCTGAGTCACCCGACAGGAACATTGGGTTAAGCTACTTGCGTAAATCCGCAGTACTCGAGGGCTCAACATCTGTAGCCGCAGGTGGAGCAGTTGAAGCCACTCCACTCTGCTTGAGGGGCAAGATGTCATTTTTGAAAGGCCTCGGAGTTTTGGAAGAGAAACCATATCTTCGCCAAATATCCTAGCGACTCCTGGCAAATTACAAGTGTGACCGCTCGGCCGTCACCTGTTGGATGAAACAGGTTTCGTAAACTTCCATGATTACGCCTGTATCTGTGAGATAATCAACCGAATAATATCCAGAATAACCTGAGGCTCATCTGGTTCCGCTGCGATCCAGGAACGTTTTTTCGGTTGACTCGGGATCTCCTCCCTCATAACGACCTTGAGCTTAGAGCTTATTTGTTTTACTTAAGCTTAGAGCCTGGCCATGCTTCCTCGATTCTGGATATGGCTATTTTATAGATATTGACAAATCTCTGATCGACACATGCGATAACTTCACGCGTCCCTGATGCCATCCGCTAACGCGACAGTAAAAAGCAGTGCAAGGAGGCTCCTGAAGAATTGGAAGGCAAATCGTAGCGAACCTAACCCCAATTTTTCTCCATTTATCAGGCAGAATAGTGCCGTCTGGATCGCTTTCGGCGATACCGGCGATCACGATCAGACCTTTTAACACTTGGCTATAGGCAGGGGCGGCGCTTTCATAGGTGCGAATGGTGCACTTGCACCGGGCGCAATTGGTCGCGGGCGTAATTTCAGACAACAAAAATGGGCTATAATCGTTCATTTCCAAGAGCCAACTTTTCCAACGAACTATAAGTCAGAATGCTTTAGCTTGTTGTTGTTTTTAATCTTAATTCTCCCTTCTGCCATTCTTTTTCTTTTCCTAGCAAAAAGGAGACAAGAAATAACAACCACGCTGTCAAAAAGTTTAATTCAGAGGTCCAAAAAATTTGCTAGCCCATCGTCCTTTCCAAACGATGTTTTCAGCAGATTTTTGTTGTTGAATGTTGACCCATATGAAACTCCATATGAAATCTTGTCTTTATGTTATATTCATTATTATGGTGCAATCCTGAATTTTGTTCAAACTATGCAAATTATTTCTCCCACCCATTCAGCGAGTCTTTGTGTCTCTTTCCATTGTCCTTCACTGCGTTAAAAAGCGAATAGCTTATGGGGCGCAATATGGCATAGTGCACCGGGCGCAAAAACTCCAAGCGCCGCCCCTCTTAGTAGTAGGAGGAATTAATTACTTTTCCTACTTCGCCTCTATTCGATTCCGCAAGGGACCTCTGACGCTTTGGAATTGGAAAGTTCTCCGGAAAAGGTGTTGGAAATAAATCCCAAGTATTTCGTATTACAGATAAAAGAACAGAATAGCAGTCGATCGGCTAAAACCCGCATTCTCGGAAGAATGCTATAAAAATCTTTCAACGGTAAAACCAAATAACTAAATCATGAAGAAAAGTTAGTTGCCAACACACCGGCCTTTGCAAGAGACCAGTACCAACAAGGAGCGTCAAAGAGTATACAGCATCAAAGTAGATGAAGAGCCGAAGAGAAATCATCATTCCAATGCGTATGGCTGTCGCTAGAGGGGGAGTATGTGGCAACATCCAGCGCCAGTGTAAACGAAATTTAAAAGATGAAGTAACTCGACTTAGATTTCTCTATGTCATGACCAAGATGTTTATACCCTATCAACGGTGGCAAATGCGGCTCTTAGAGCCGCATGCGGCTCTTCGTTGAATCAAGTTCGGCTCCAAACGTATCTCTTTAAATTATTGAATATTCCAGACGGGTGTGGAAATGCTCTTAATTTTTGATTTTTGAAATTACATAATACATATAACATATAATGCGGCTCTTTACAATTATGAAAAACCCACATGCGGCTCTCATTAACCTCATGCGTGCCCACCCCTGCGCCTATGTTTTAATACAAGTTACTATGGCTAGATAAGTAAAATGTATGTAGCCGTTGGCCGTTGTCAATTAGAACGCATAGAACGGGCCCACAAACGAACTAAATTATAAATGAACTAATTTTTGTTCTGGAACAACAAATGAACTATTTTGATTGTCTTCTTAAGAAGAAGAAGAAAGAGAGACGGACAAGTGCGCGAAGCCGACTGACGCCATTTTTTCTGATACAAAAATTTATGAATCATATAAACGCAAATGTAAAGAAGTAAATAAATGTAGTAATCTAAAAGAGTTGTCTTTCTTAAAGGGTGCCCTATAAGAACATTAAATAGTAAGTAAATCTTCTAAATATATACTCAAAACTGTTTTTAAATTCTTTTATTTAACTTCACATGTATCAAATCAAATCTTGGAAGTTAAAATTGACCCACTTCCCGGTATCGGATAAAGCTGAAATTTTGCATACACGTTTAGTTTGGATGACAATGCAATTTGGCCATTTTGTAAAAATATCAAGATGGCGGTTCCAAAATGGCGGCCGATTTTTGAAATTGTGCTCCGCGGCCCTCTGACATGGGTATCAAATGAAAGGATATTTTTTTTTTTTTTTATGTGATAGACTAGAGACTTAGGGAAAGCCCCTTTGTACTGTTCGACAATCTATTTTTTTCGTATAGAATGCCGAACAGCAGCTCTAGCCGGAAGATAGAGAGTAGAGTAGAGAGAGAGAGAGAAGGACGGAGCTGCCACAACCTAGCCGTGATATATTATTCCACCTACTTCCAACCATTTCACGACTCTGGCATCGGGGCATTTTGAGGAACAACTCGCTGGAGTGTTATGCCTCCTGAAACGAGTTGAATCTCATCAGCCAACCGATGACATGCGCTTGGTGGAGAGGGGAAGGATTAGCGAAGGCTATGACAGGAGGAATCAGGAATGTAAAGAGGGGAGAAGAAAGAAGGAAAGTTATGTGAGCGGGAAAGTGGAAAAGGCAAAGGACCGTGGGGCTCGGCCGGGATTCGAACCCGGGACCTCTGGGATAGTAGTCAGGCGCCTTACCCCTAGACTACCGAGGTACCTATGACAGGTAGAACACAATTAGCTATGCGGCGTCATTCCAAATTCAAAATGGCGGCCAACACTAAATTGCGGAAAGCTTATAATAGACTAAAAAGTAGAAAATATAACAGATCAACTTCCAATTTTGCACACACTCGTAGTTCGGGTGATAATTAATATGTATGAATGATGAGATGAATAATTGAGTTAAGGGTGAATTGAAAATAAAGAAGCAATACACGTTACAAAAAATCACAAACAAACACAGAGATGCTGCTGTCAACTAAATTCAACTACTCAAATACTGAACTCATGTCCGTATGCATAATTTCAACTCAACCCAGGTAGCAGAGCTGATTCGAGTTCAGTCAACCTTAACCCAACTCGACTCCCGTTTACATGTAGTTAGATTTGGTTTCAACTGGAGTTCAACTCATCATGTATGTATAAGTACTAAATGCAATCTGACCTTTTTGTAAAAAAAAATCAAGAAGACGATGGCGGCCGTTTTTGCAATTATGTTCCACCGAGCCCACGACATTGGTATCAAATGAATACAGTAAACTGTGTGACGTAATTTTAAATCTAATAGAATTGCCATCATAAAATGGCGGAATACATATAATAAACTAAAAAGTAGAAAATAAAATAAAAGGTAAAAAAAAATTTTTTAAAAAAAATTCTTTTAATTAACTAAAAAATGTACTGAAAAGTAAAAAATAAAAAATATTTAAAAGAAAGCGTGAAATTTCAATTTTAATGAAAAAGTTAATTAAAAGAATGGCGCATTTTTCATCAAAAATTGAAAATATAACTGTAAATCGCGTGAGATTTACAATAACCCTCAATTTTTTGCTTTGTTAATTTAAAATTCACATTTTTTTTATAAAATCATCTTTTTTAATTTTGTTGTATTTTTCAATATATTTAAGATTTTATGTATTAATTTATAAGGCGTAGTAAAAAAAATTAATTTAAACTTGTTGTTTTGCTCAATTCATTTTGAAGAAAATTCTAACAAAATTTTTTGATGAAAAATGCGCCATTCTTTTAATTAACTTTTTCATTAAAATTGAAATTTCACGCTTTCTTTTAAATATTTTTTATTTTTTACTTTTCAGTACATTTTTTAGTTAATTAAAAGAATTTTTTTAAAAAAAATTTTTTTTTTAGTATGTAAAATCACTGGTCTTGTTTTTTATGGTACAGATGTTTCAGTCTACTTCTGTCGACATTGAATCAATCACAGCAAATTTTTTATCAGCAATTTTGAGCACCGAAAGAGTTAGTGGGGCAAACCTACATTCGAAGAAATAACGCCATACATACATTCTAGTTTTGATATCCCAAACCAATAATCCGCAATATTTTTGATGTTTTTTTTATGTTTCAGCTAAGCTTAAGTTTTAAGACAAGAGCTCAGATTATTTTTTGATTAAAATTTGCTTAAATTTTACAAACAAAATCGTTTATAAATTTTTGTAAGCACACAAAAATTACATTAACCTTGACATTGGCTCCCGCCTAAAAATTCTAAAAAATAATCTCTCTTCCTCCTTTAAAAAAAATACAAATATAACAAATTGCCTCATATTTGGGGCTCCATAGAATCCCCACGATCGAAAGCACTCAAATAATTGTCGTCATTGCAATTGAGTTTCTCACTTGAGCAGAGCAATTCTTAGAAGCTTTCAAAAATTATGCCTCATTTTACGACACACACACTCCTGGGAAATTAAATATTTATTCTCATATTTAGTCCTTAAATGTTCCATCGAGTTTCGGGTGGTTATCCATCCCAAAGGATGCTCCAAGAGCATGTCCTGGAACGCTGCCAAATAACCGATACTCGTGAAAAATCCACAATGTTTCGTTGCCACGAACGAAATCAGGACACTAGCGAATTGTTTGCTAGGAGGAACATCCTTGACAGAGTTTGATATTTGTGCGCTGTCACTTGGTGCTGCATCCTTTTATCCTTAAATTAGAAAAAAATTCCACCAGGAAACCTAAAGTGAATTTAAGAATCCGGCTACTGACGATTACTATACGAAATCAACTAAAATCGAGCCGTGGTCAAGCCAAACAATGTTGCTAGGCTGAGGAGCACTAAACCTTGTTACTGTGGTGGAGGATTCTTCCGCGCAGCGAGTTTCTAGCATAAATTAGAGCTAATTAGGAACACTTTCAAAAATTCATAACTTTTCCCGTGCTGGCGATGTTCCTGTTGTGAATGCAAATAAGCATTAATTTCTCGCCTAAAGGAGAAAGTTAGTGCTGCGGTCTGTGATTACTGAGATGGTAAACAGGTGTGCATGGCTTGAATTGAAAATTCAGAGAGAGAAAAAAGGATTTTGATAATTTCATCAGCTGCGCTTTCAGCACCGCGTGTGTATCCTTTTTGGGGTTTGAGTTGTTAAATGATATTAGTTAGTCGCGGAGTTGAAGCATCAACAATTTGCAGAGTCTGAACAGCAAATCCAGGTTTTTGGTCCTACAGTGCATTAATGTGTGTGTATCCTTCTTCAACGGGAGATTAAGGGGGCGTCGAGATACGCCGGAGGTTATCCTGGACCAGCTGATGAGGTCGGAGGTTGTGTGGAGAAAGGTGGAAGTGGCGCTGAGGGTCATCCATCAAAACTTTAAATAATACCAGGCTCACTGAGTCAGAGAAAAGCGTAAAGTAAGGAGAGTAGAGACAGAGTAGTGTAGACTAGAGTGAAACTGGAAGAGAAGACAGAAAAATGATGCCTAATTTCTGAAAGTCGTGGGTGTGCAGATTTTCTGGATGGATAGGGGAAGTCTATTCCAATGTCTAATCGCATGCACAAAGAAAGAACGACTACCAACCCAGGCACGATGAAAAGCGATAAGCAACTTGAATGACCTCAAGGACTACAACGGGACAAGGAAGTGAGAGAGATAGCAAGGACATTTAGAGTAATATATTTTATATAGAGCTAGTGCCATGACAGTGTTGTGACAATTGGGGGGGGGTCTAGCTTGTAACAAATAAAGCGTCATGGTACCAGGGTGGGTTTTTCTCCAGATCTACGGTCTACGAAATGGTAAGAAGTCATCCCTCTACGATATTTTGCCAGTAGAGGAAAGCGCAACTCTCGATCTAAGCCAAAGCAATGTGGTAGACGGTGGTTTCCTTCTCCACCGCATGAAGCGGAAAGAGTCCTCCCACATTACGGTAAAATGTGTAAAGTGGCTTTTAATGGTTGCAGTGATGTGAACAGCACAAAACTAGTAGAGCTCATAGTTCACGCGGAGCATTAACTTACTAATGAAAGGGACAAAACAAAACTGATCCACTTGCTCACCGAGAAAATGACAACAGCGGGAGTAGGAATAACTGTTGCTATAGGGGATGTTGATGGCACTATTGTGAGGTGCGGTTTGAATGAAGCTGGGAGCGGGAGCAATAGTTGGGAAGGATGTGGACCTGTTAGTTCTCATTGATTGGCATCACCATCTATCAGCATATACTTTATGAAGCCAAACCGTGCGAAGGTAGAAATTAAATTGTTTTCGGTGCGACAACTTACACAGCTTCCATTTGTCAAAACGATCCTCCTTCTACATGGCTTCTCCGGATACGACACCACCTTGGCGATTCACGGAAAAAAGGGAATTTAAAAGTGTCATTGAAGCCAATTCAGAAATGGCCTCTCTTCCATCCACCAGAGGAGCTTCAAAGCAACATCCGGTCAAAGTATACGAGTGTCTACAGATACAAAAGTGACTCGACAAACCCTTAGGGAAGAAGATGGAATTTTCAACCCAGTTACCACGAAGCAGAATGTGGCACCCAACTATGCTTTGAAGATGATATTTTGCCAATGAACGGCTGGTGGGTGGCGCTGCCGTTGTCGCAAAGCAGGGATTGCCTCATCCGTCCCTGCAGCGTACGCCTCGGCTCATGTACGAACAGACCCCCATCGAAGGCAGCATCGACGATGATCACAATTTGTATTTCGACCCCATTTCTCCTTAAATATTGATCCTAGCGAAAAAGTGTATAAAACCTTTTTTGTAGAGAATTTAATGTAGATTAATTTAGTATACCTTATTTTTATCGCTAGAGGCCGTATTTATCGAGTTATTAACGAAAAAATGAAAAAGGACCCAACCCTCCTCACTCCGTTATCTCCACCCCCCCACTAAACGATATTTTTGTTCTGTCGTTAAGGACACCTTCCTCTACAACTGTGCCAAAATTGGATTAGGTATGTACTTTGTCCTCTATTTTTTCTTAGTTGCCTGGACTACATGAATGAGAAGACAACGCCAGCACTGTGCATGAGCGAGACGATGCAGACAATATAAAGAATTAAGCGCTTGTTGACAAATACAACAAATAGATGGCACGAGATCAACAGTCTTGGCACTTTCAACTTATATCACACAGGTGACGCATACACCCAAAGTCTATATAATCCCAGTGGGAAAAAGGAGTGCTCCAAGAGCCATCTTGGAGCGCTCCAAAAGGAGCATAGAGTGTTCCCGTTGCCATACCCGTTCTATATTCTTTTTAACATTGCATGTCATTGCGAGGGAGCATACGTTTTTGAGCTCCCAAAACGCGTTGTTGGAGCATTATAAAAAAGCTTTTTAAAAAAGAAATATTCATGGGCGCCTGTGGGTATGTAATCCAGTATCGAAAAGCTTTTATTTTGTTTATCTTTTGCAATTGCCTTTTTCTTTCCAAGCCCGAGAGTGGCTTTACCAAAGCAGTCCCCCAACTAAACTCTATCAACTTCCAAAGCTGCTTGTCCTCCGTATCGAACGAGAGCCGGGTTATTGAGTTTGCTATTGTCACATTTTATGGGCATGAGGATAATTGCCCGTTTTCTTTTTTTATATAAAATTTATGAAAACTCCAAGAAAGCTCCCTTGAGAGTGCTCCAAGTACACTCCCCTGTGCATCGCTCCCAATTTTTCCCACTGGGATGCCACCACTAAAAAAACTCACCCCAGAGGTTCTTGCCGCGAGTAAAATTCATACCGGAGGCATTTACCACACACGAAAAGGCTTTAACCAAGACACAAACCAAAAATTGAGTTTAATTGTGGCTTAGCTATACTACTTAAGTATTTGGATCTTATTCTTGACATAGAGCTTACTGACAACAACAAAGAGCGTTCTGTCAAGATCAACGGTCCTGCGGCCTTCCTGCGCAAACTAATATCTTAATAGCGGAGGTACTAGAGATCCTGTAGGTTCTGTCATACAACGAGCTTCGAACCTAGTCAAGGATGTAGCCTTAGAGCTATTAGAGCAGTCTCTAGATAGGAGCAGTAGAAGGCATAACTCTTGCCTGGGTTCCCGATTGGCAGGGTCAACCTGCTATTTTTGACTACCATCTAGCCTAATAAGCTTCTTAAACTGCACAGTATGGCTTTAAGCATCCTACACCGTTAGTCATGTCGCAGAACAACACTTAAAGTCCCAAATACCCTTGGAGTTAGTTTTCACAATTATACAAGATCACTTAAGTATCAAATATCAACAACAATTTAGAAACAAAACTTTTCTGGCAATTTGCGCCTGTTTTCTAGGAAAAATTGTAGCAAAAATATTAATTAAGAAGCGCTAAGCTTTGGCTGTCAGTGAATTTGTATTTCTATCTATGATGTCATGAATAAAAAGTAATTACTCCCCTCTGCAATCAACGCTCGCCCCATTTCCCCGAAAGGCAGTCTTCATTTCATCAATTGGAATCAGCTTTTTGTCAGGAGTTAAGCAGTGCCTGGGGAAACTTTTTCAATCAAAACGGAAACAGAACATCATCCCCTTCTAATAAGCCCTAAGGGTTGGTTTTTATTTTTAGGCTTTTTTTTTTGTTTCGAGAAGCCCTTTTCTCCTAGATAGAATCTATCTTCCTTTACAGTTGTTAAAAAAAGTTGTGTTTTGTGTGCCTCACAGACTTTATTGTTGAATGGAGTTGGAGAATTTTAAATTTTTCCTTAACTTATACTCGACTAAAGTGAATCAAGCAAAATCTCATGTGGTTTCAACTCATACGTAAATAATTAAGCATTTTAATTAACAACAGGACCACAATTTGATAAATTTACTGCAGAATTCGTAAAACCTGGGGCAGAAAGACAAAACCACACACATGTACACCGGCCCGCACGCCGTAAATTATTTTTTGAGCGTTATTTTCTGTTGTGGAGATCGCCGAACATCCCCCATACACACACCCACACACCCCCGGAAGGCGGCGAAACCTTAAGGGCACCGGGGAACCAAAAAACCCATCCAGTAAACTGCTTAGCAGGGGTGATGGTTCGCCTCTGGCCCTCTATATATTTTTTTATATACCCCGAAAGGTTAAATATTGAAGCACTGACCGGCATTTAATTTTGCACACCCCCGCCGCCCGACGACCCCGTGAATAATGTCCTTTCGTTGGCCCGTTAAGGCGATGAGAGATGGTGGGAGCGATTTACGTACTCACAATGCTGAATAAACAAAAACTTTTGAAGCCACAAAATTTTACGTTTTTAGGTAGAGGGAAATTCCTTAAAGTATCCATCCACAGTGGCCCGAGTTTTATGGCGGGAAAGAGCCCTAAATTTGGCCCAGGAAACAGGAACCTAACCACAGAGTTGTGAATCCTGTTTATTTTTGGGAGGGTGGCTTTAAAAGAAATCATTCCAAGAAGGCTTATGAGACAGAGTCAATATTTGAGGAGAAACTGGTGATTGTCGGGCTAAGAAGATGCTGGCAGAAGGGAGTGGAACACCAAAAGGCGTTGCGCCTTTGTTTATTGGATTATAAAAACACGAGCCTTCTGCAGAAACTTCCTGGTATAGGAAGCTCAACGGCAAGGGTTTAACGAGATGTTGTGGGTATCCTTGTTATTTACATAAATAGTATGACCGCAGTAAAATATGAGTATCTTTGTGGCAGAGGAAAGTAGTTTCCTGTAACTGTTTTTGAATATCCTGTTTACTGGCTTTACTGCTTAGGGACCACCATATGAATCAACGTAAAGCGACACAAAAGCTCCTTCCTTCATTTTGATACATCAATCATCATTATGCTAAACCACACATAATTCAAAATAAATTCCATTTTGATTGACTATGGAAATTTACTGCCTTTGCCTAGTACAGAATAGCAAACTATCAAAAATTAAGCTGGTCATACTAGTAACACATATGAATCAACAATTCAATAATCAACCACTTAATGCAAACGAATGCGCACCGCACTCCTGGAAGATGGTCAAAGTGATCATTCCAAAACCGTGGGTAGATAGACATGAAAACGAAATGGCAAAAGATTACAGACTCATGATATTGTCATCTTACGTTCTGAGGCCCCTAGAATGCATTCTAGGGATATACTTCTTCATCTCTTTAAGAGAGGTCAAAATGTCTAGTGTTGGATAGGACACGATTATAAAATGAGTTTGTAAGAGGAGGCTCTGGTGAGCCAGTACAATGTCATACTTCAAATGAGACGAGGTGCAAAAAGTCTCTACAGTACAAAACATCACTCTCTCAAAAAATATAAGAAAGTCTCCCCAGTACTTCACTCCCTCAAAAAATGTAAAAAAGTCTCTCCAAGCAAAACTTCACTCTTTCAAATTTTAGTCCCTCGAACAGTGTAAGAAAGTCTTCCTAGTACAAAACATCACTCCCTCAAAAAATGTAAGAAGGTTACTCTAATACAAAACTTCACTCCCCCAAAAAATGTAAGAAAGTCTCTCCAGAAAAAAATTTCACTCTCTCGAAAAGTGTAAGAAAGTCTCCTCGGTACAAAATTTCGCTCCTTCAAAAAATGTAAGAAAGTTTCTCCAGTACAAGACTTTACTCTCTCAAAAAATGTAAAAAAGTCTCTCCAGGCAAAACTTCACTCTTTCAAATTTTAGTCCCTCGAACAGTGTAAGAAAGCCTTCCTAGTACAAAACATCACTCCCTCAAAAAATGTAAGAAGGTTACTCTAATACAAAACTTCACTCCCCCAAAAAATGTAAGAAAGTCTCTCCAGAACAAAATTTCACTCTCTCGAAAAGTGTAAGAAAGTCTCCTCGGTACAAAATTTCGCTCCTTCAAAAAATGTAAGAAAGTTTCTCCAGTACAAAACTTTACTCCCTCAAAAAATGTAAAAATGTATCTCCAGTACAAAATTTCACTCCTTTGAAAAATGTAAGAAATGTCTTTATAGTTCTTTTTTCCAATCTCACCTCGCCACAGATCAAATTTTATATTTTGCTGTCGCAAAAGAAGAAATGTCTCTCCACTGCGTAATTTTCAATACACCATGCCGCATTTATCTCAATACATGCTCATATACCAGTAGGACATTATTTTCCAAATCAAAGACCACGCGATCCCACCACAGCGAAGTTCTCCTAATTTCACACAGGTAGCGCTCACATCCAAAGCTTGTAAGTTCAACCAAAAAGCTTACTACGCTGGTTCTTGTCCTAAATAAAACTCACACCGCACCGGAAAAAAAGCTTTAGCCAAAGCACAACCCGAAAATTAAGCCGGTGGGACTTAGCTATACTACATAAGTGCATGGATCTTATTCTGGATATAAAGCTGAATCGTAAATCAAAGAGAGGGTAAAGAAGGCCAGACCTTGGTGGCCAGTCAACAGAGAGAGGGAGCAACATGTAGTATATTTAAATATTTAAATTAAATTTAACTATCTCAGTTTGGTAGAAGTGCGATCATACCTCCTCGTGGTGGCCACTGGGCTAATATGATCGGGCCTACCAAATATAACCGAACATTGTCTTTGCAATTGCCGGCTCTACCTGTGATCACACACTGTCTTATTACAAGGCTTGGGAAATGCTTCGAAGCCTAAAAGAGGAATGTGACAGACTGGATTTAGAGGCACTCCGAGAACGCTATCATATACAGGGTGTTCCGTTACTCATGGTACAAAGGAAAGTGGCAGATAGTACATAAAAAATTATCGCAAAAAAAAGTAAAAGGGGGGGGGTACCTCTTTTCGTTTTCGAGATATGGCGTTTTGAAGTTTTTTTGGTAGAGGTTTACATATTACCCTGTATTTTTGTCACCTTATTAGATATTTTAATGAATAAGACATCAATCTACGCAGAATACTATCAACTATTATGCTACGACCTTTACTTTTGAAGTTATTAGCAATTTTAATGGTGAAATTGGCTCTATTTCGTCCTTTTTAGTACTTTTTCACCTGAGTTTTGTCGAAAAGTACCAAATAAGCACCAAATAAGGCCAACTTTTGCGTTAAAATTGGTAATAACTTCAAAAGTAAAGGTCATAGCATAATAGTTGATAGACATTATTCATAGGAAATTGCTCAAGCTTTCCAATTTTGTAAAACAAAATATTGGTTAATTACGTATTTTTTGGAGAAAAAGGTGGTTGAAGTGGAAATTTTAGTGAAAAAAAAAACAAAATTTTGTCTTTGATGACTCATAACTCTGGATGTTGGTGGGTTGACCCCTTGACTTTTACAGATTTAGATAGGTGGGAGTATTCTGCGTAGATTGATATCTTTTTCATTAAAATATCTAATAAGGTGACAAAAATACAGGGTAATATGTAAACCTATACCAAAAAAACTTCAAAACGCCATATCTCGAAAACGAAAAGAGGTACCCCCCCCCCTTTAACTTTTTTTTGCGATAATTTTTTATATACATACTATCTGCCATTTTCCTTTGTACCATGAGTAACGGAACACCCTGTATGTAGTTACAAAAGGCTTGAGTGTGGTCGCATAAAGTCGCCTTTTCAGAGCCAATTATATCCTTTATATCCTCCTCGCGAAACTTTTTAGATGAAATTTTCAAGAATTGAGATTATATGAGTGAAATATAAAACTGTGCAATTCTTATACCCTATGTTAGTAACTAGAAATTGATTCAGCAGCAACACCTTAGACTTAGACGGAGCAACTTCTCATGCTATCGTATAGTGTATTTTGACAATATTTTTCGTTTATGAATCCCTTAAGGTCCTACAGCTTCCTATTTTCTAGTGTAATTTCTGCATTTAAGAGACACCTACAGTGCCTTGCAGTTATTTTCTTATTCAGCACCGCTGAATTACTATTAGGCATCGCTCTGTTGTTATTTGAGGCGGTTCGAGTATCATTTACCATCGAAGAATATCTCAGTATATTGGGGCTACTATTCAGCGCTGCTGAATTATCCAAATTTGATGTGTGGTTATTAAAAAAAACTAATAAAATTTTTATATAAGATTACTAAAAATCCTAAATCAACATGGACTCCCAGCAGACAATGTAGACATTCTCCCAATGCCAAATACATTCATAATCATAAAGTTTTGCCAAAGTTATTTACAAAAGCAATCAACAATGTAACACAGACCCTGGCTGCTCACTTGAGAAGTTATATTTACATTAATGGTACCCAAGCCATGAAAGCATTTCGACTGAATACTGATTAGAGATACAAGAGTGGTCCTTACTCGAATTCTGCAAAAGGTACAATTGAGGTACTTACGGCAAATTACTCTGAGCCTTTTAAAGTGTCGCAAAAATCCCATCTCAATGATAACGTCCCTCAAAAAAAGATGATAACGTTATTAGTCCAAATTAAGTACAAAGTGCATGTCAACAGTTACCAGGATACTAGTCTACCGTCTATGACTACTTGAAAGTAACTACATAAAGGTCACAGGTAGAAGAGGGCTTGTCAATGCCAATATAATACAAGAAGTTATCCTGAACGTCCTTTACTTCTCGAGTCCTTTCTCTCTCTCCTAGATATATATCAAGACCCCATAGGCATCCAGATATATCCTTGTCACTTGACAGTCTTGCCGGTTACTTCAGCTTCAGAAACCGTGAACTTTTCGGCCAGAGACTCTTGTGCCAGGATCTTCTGGGGATAAGTGATGATATTCTTAAGAAAATATCATATTCAGGTCACGGTGCTGTGATGTGTTGAAAACTGTTATACGTGTCCTTCGTTCAGGAATTGTTGAAAACCGGAAAATCCTCGACGCTTTCTCTTCCCTTTTAGGAAATTAGCGTTAATTTGAATTCGTTTATGGCGAAGTTGAAGAAAAACTTTTCCTTCCGCTTCGATCCCCGCCGCGACCGCTCTCTCTCCCATACTTGTCTTTTGTTGCTTCGTATATCCTCTTTGATAAGGATGAAAAACACCACGAAAATCTTGAGAGTGGAGAGCTTTTCCGCTTGTTTCCTTTAATCTGAATATTTTATATATTACCGCCGCGCCGTACATAGTTTGAGGAGTCGTTTTTAGTACACTCGACATTCCGCATATATAATGTGGAAGTAATGGCGGCTGCAGATCCGACGGCGGCGTCACGGCGACCTCTAATTTATACGACTATGACTGGGGGCGCTCCTTTAGGTAATTACGCCATCAAAAGGATCATTGATTTTTATATCTGCTGCGTACTTAGCATAAGCGTGGTCGCTTTTAATTTTAATTCATGTCGGTTTAAGCTTTATGAGGCGTAAATGTCCTCAGTGACTAGCGGCGGAGATTTTTATATTTTGGTGAATTTTTGTACAAATTTAAATGGAGACTTAACTATGTAAATTTTATTTGAATAAAAATGTTATAAAACGGAATGATACGAACTTTTTTGGGGGGCAGGATAATAAAAGTAAGCTTCAAGTTTTCGGAGTATTCAATTGCTCATATAACTGAATTATATGAAAGTTTTATGGATTGAGGATTTTGTCGCGTTTTTATTTAGGCTATAATTCTGGAGAGCTCTCGATTTCTGGCACGTTCGAGATGAAATGGGGGACGTACTAATTTTTGCGTCATTATTATCTCTAAAGGAAGAGCTTGGATGACATGTTCATATTTAGTCTCATCCAGTCTAATTCCTTTCGAGTTAAATTGGCTTTCTGTTAAAATAAACCATGCTTTTGGGCATGGAGACCAGAAAGTTGGGAGTTTTACAGCAGATGCACTGATACTCTCACTATTAACGTGCATTCTCTCACTTTCACCACCTTGGACACTCATATTAATCAAAACTTTTTAAATGAAACTCGCGTAAAAAGAAGTTCAATAAAATTTCGACTTGACTTAAAAACTTCGCGATATTTTAAAATAACAACCGTGGACGTTCGCGTAAAGAGTCGATTAACATTCAAACTTAAATAAATTCCCGAAATTTTATTCAAGTTTTCAATTCCTGAAAAAGAAAAAAAAATATTGGCAGAAAGAAATAAATTGAATTGTCACCACTACTAAGTTATGTAAGTGTAATGTTGAAATTTTGTACAATTTAAAGTTTAAAATTAAAGAAAAGGAATTGTTTAAAATAAATACTTGATTTCCTCAATTAAATTGAATCTCTTCTTTCTTCTTTAAATTTTTCACAAAAAGATTTCTTTCTTGATTTTTCTTCTTTTCTTCGTCAGTTTTCAAAATTTTCTTCATTATTTCTTTCTTCAAAAAAAAATTTTTTAAATGGAAATTTTTCTTTCTTCTTTCTTCATAAATTCTTGTTTCTTCTCAGTCGGGGTCACCAGAATGAAATGGGGGACGTACTAATTTTTGCGTCTTCCCTCATCTCATTGCAATATATAAGTGATATATGTATATATATTGCCAATAAAAACTTTTACTTCACACATTTTATATTAATATTATTCTTTTATTTAATACGTTTATTTAACATTTATCTATTATTATATTTAATAGTTTTAGATTTTAATAGTTTAAGATTTTTCTATTTTTTATTATGTCACACCGAAAATTACATAACGGTTTTTAATTATACAACTTATTATAGGAGACTTCCTCATCGAATAAACTCCTAACTAATACTCTTACAAAAATTCAAAATAATTTTTAATATCACAATATTTGTGTGGCTATGTTTTTAAAATTGTTTCTGTGTACAGTGTATACATACGTGATATGACAATCCAAATTCCCCAAGTGTATTTAATAGTAATAGTGAGAATCCAAATTGTGACGTAACCAAAAACACTGTGCTTAAAATTATTAGAACAGAAACTGAGTGGATACTTGAATAAAACTTATTACAACGAAACGCGTATATAGTAGCGACTGCTACACGAGACTTCGTTTCCTACTATCTAGAAACTTCAATGACATTTCATTCAAATTCTAATAGATGGCGCGCCGTTAACTTGCTCTATGGGGCACTCTCGACAATACGTCCGCAACTTTGTTGCGTATTTCTGTGACATGTGCATGAAATTTGGGCAGTGCTCTCAAATGCATGATGGAATTTAGCGTGGGGAGATTGGGTGCGACTCGGGTAGACTCTTCGGGAAGTGGTCGCACAGATACACGTTTGAGTGTATTTCAAATAAACTTTACCTAAATTTCTGTTGAATTCTTATAAAATTTTCCGTTGAATTTAAAAAATATGTGTTTCATGTCCGGGATAGATTAAAAAATACCGGTGGCAATGCATTTTTTGTGTTTTCACGGACACCTGAAGGGTAGTGAGATCGTCGATGCCCCAATGCATCGGATGTCTGGGAACATGTCGCGTCATTCTTAATTTGTTAGCATGGGATTATATCGTACCGATCATTTCATTTCACGGATGCTCCCGGACCTGCACTGAAGTCGCCGTCACGTCACGGATATGTGTGGATCGACCTTATGTGAACCACATTCAGTTAGTGTTGTTCAAAAATGGTCTTGATTTTGTATTCTTGGTCTTGTTCTTGTGCCTTAGTCACCTTAGGTCGGGCGTCAGAAGTGATGTGGCAGTGACGTGGCAGTGGCGAGGCTTTGGCCTGCTATAATAATAATACCACTCCGCCACCATTACACTACCGCGCCACTTTGTTTCTACATGTCAAACCAAAACCACGCCATCACTTCGGTGTCATCTTTAATTCCCCGTACGTTGGTATCTTTGTACTATTTTCTGTGAATAATAGGAGTTCCAGGCTCGCTTGTCATTTGCTTTTGCAATGCTTGGGTAGTTCGGACACATCTGTTCCCGTATCTAATAAAAACATCTTAAGGCCAGGACACACATATCCGCAACGCGTCCGCACGGTATCCGCACCGTGTCCGGGCAAAAACAAAACTCAAGTAATTTGACCCGGTACGGACACGGAAACGGACTGACTGGTAAAATTGTACTTGTTTACTTTCTCTCCGTTTGTCGTCCGACACACCGTGCAAATGCGGTGCGGACGCGGTGCGGATATGTGTGTCCCGGCCTTTATCCGTTTTCTTGTCCATGATTTAGAAGTGCTTGGAAATAGCTGGAATGCCGACGGACGGATAGTTTCTAATCGGCGTCCTTACCTTTTCAAAGGGGGTTTTCAGGTACACGCCTTTCGGCATTTGTGCGCTTCGGTGACGAACCTGTAAGTAAGTGGCGCAACAACTGCAAATGTTAAGGTGGAGTCCAACAAAAATTTAGATCCCAAGTAAGTTTGAACGTGACAAAAGTCGCGATAAAATTGACTGTCGAAGATATTAGAAAAGAATTGCCAAACTTAAAAATTCTCATGTTCTGCCGTATTTGAGCCCATGTAAAAATACGACTCGCGCGACTCGCGCGCATAGCATCAAAACGTGTCTATATGCCACCCAAAACAGGCACGGTACTCCTGAGTAAAAATTCGACTTTTCCAAATGAAGCCCGCTACAGGCGAGAGCCAATAAAATGGCCAAGGTATAGTCCAAACGAAACACGGTTCGCTCACACTTTTTCTCGACAAAAGGAAAACTTTAAGAAATGGTATAGGACGAAGAAAATGGGCAATTGTCTTGCAGCATACTCCATAGATCGGTTCTTGTTCTATTGTGTAGACTAAGCAGCATTGAACATGGTTAGTACTCAGTTGGGGGACCGCTTGGTACAATGACGCTCCGTTGACTACAAATACAATCATATGTGGAACAGAGGCGTACATACGGCTGGCAGGTGCATTTTTAGATCTCCATACGTGCCTACCAGTGTGCCAGGCGCATTTGTTCGCTATGCGTGCTAGTTGTGGGTATATGCTCTATGGCATTCATGGAGTCTTCGGCTGCGACTTCTTGTTTGATCTGATCTGCTTCTGGATCTTGCTCGGAGAGTCCGCATCTCCTGCGTCAAAAATTCGACAGCCCTTTTCAGTTATATCCATACTTGTTCCTTCCTATGTGTTGCTCATCCGCTTAAAAATAATAGCATAGCGCATAGGGAATAAATAGTCATGCAACAAAAATACGCACTCTCCCTCTCTACAAATTCCTATCAATATATCCCATTCCATACCCCCCCAGCGGGAAAAGGAGTGCTCCAAGAGCCATCTTGGAGCGCACCGTTGCCATACCCGTTCTATATTCTTTTAACATTGCATGTCATTGCGAGGGAGCATACGTTTTTATGCTCCCAAAAACGCGTTGTTGGAGCATTATAAAAAAGCTTTTTAATAAAGAAGGGCGCTTTCAGTAATGCAGGATGCGTGCGCAAATGACTTATTCAGCAATTGAAAGTGTGAAGCTTTCAATAACTGAATAAGTCAATTGCGCACGCATCCTGCATTACTGAAAGCGCCCGAAATATTCATGGGCGCCTGTGGGTATGTGATCCGGTATCGAAAAGCTTTTATTTTCTTCATCTTTTGCATTTGCCTTTTTCTTTCCAAGCCCGAGAGTGGCTTTACCAAAGCAGTCCCCCAACTAAACTCTATCAACTTCCAAAGCTGCTTGTCCTCCGTATCGAACGAGAGCCGGGCTATTGAGTTTGCTATTGTTTCTTTTTTTATATAAAATTTATGAAAACTCCAAGAAAGCTCCCTTGAGAGTGCTCCAAGTGCACTCCCCTGTGCATCGCTCCCAATTTTTCCCACTGGGCCATTACCAAGCAGTCCCCCACCTAAGCAATAACCACGTCCAATGCTGCTTGACCTATGCAATCGAACAAGAGCCCTTTTACTGAGTATGCTATTGACACCCTTTATGGTCACCAAGATAACTACCGCTTTTCTTATTCCTATACAATTTTTAAAGCCATGTGGCGATTTCGTTCGAGAGCGTGCATGCCTGTGGCGGAGAGTGCATGCCTGACGAGAGAGTGGTGTGACCCATACTACTCCATAGTAGTTTTCGCCTGCGATATGAAAGCAAAGTGGTGCGGTAGTTGAATGGTGGCGGAATGGTATTAAAATAATTAAGCGCTCATCGCGTAAATGATTCAACGTCATCTTATTACAAACAAAAAGTTGCATCCACTGCCACTTACCACTCAAAAATTAAACTTGTCGAAAACTAGTGGCAATCAAGTGAAGCCACGCCGCTTGCCAGACGTCGCACCATCGCCAATCCACTTCAATGTGCGCTATTTCATAATTTTTGACGTGACAACGTCTATTAAAACGATGAACGCCGGCTGCATGCACGAAAAATGATGACTCATTGTCCCGTTATGTCCCGTTATCTCCCGAAGTAATTTTAAAAAATTGATCGTAGTAATCTTAAAAATTTGATTAAAATTGTCAATATGAATTAGATTAAATTATTGTCAAATTGTCAACAATAAGCAAAGCAAGCCAAACACTCTGTCTCCTAACTGGGTGCCGGTGTATAAGAAAATAGTGAACATTACACTGACGAAAACCGTGAAATGCAAACGAAAACAGTTTCCTTGCGTTCCTGCTTGTGCTATTACCATTCACAAGTCGCAAGGTGGGACGTTTACTGTTATTATCTATAATATAAAAATAAGTCGGGTTTTCCTTCCAGACGCTATAATTAGAGAACGCACGATCCGATTTCCACGGTTTTGCATTCGTTGGAAAGGTCTCGGGCTCCGTGAGGTTTATAGCAAAAAAATTTCAAAAGCAGGCGCTTGGTCCATAGCAGCCATCTCAAGAGGGCGGATTACCATTTTCTTTACAACCCCTCGACATGGATATCAAATGAAAGGTTATGGTAAGTAGAACACCAAAAGCAATATAGTATACTCAATATATCGTTTGGTCCATGGCAGTCATCACAAGAGAGCAGATGACCATTTTCTTCACAACCCATTCGAAATGGGTATCCAATGAAAGAGTATGATAAGTAGAACAATATAAGCAATATAGTATACTCAATATGTCGCTTGGTCCATAGCGGCCACCTCAAGAATGCGGATTACCATTTTCTTCACAACACCTTCGACATGGATATCGAATGAAAGAGTATGATAAGTAGAACACCATAGGCAATAAAGTATACTCAATATATCGTTTGGTCCATGGCGATCATCTCAAGCGGGCGGATTACCATTTTCTTCACAACCCCTTCGAGATGGGTATCAAATGAGAGAGTATGATAAGTAGAACACATAAGCAATATAGTATACTCAATATATATCGTTTGGTCCATAGCGGCCATCTCCAGAGGTTGGATTACCGATATTTTCACACCTCTCGATATGGATTTCAAATGAAAGGGTATGATAAGTAGAACACCATAAGCAATATAGTATACTCAATATATCGTTTGGTCCATGGCGGTCATCTCAAGAGGGAGGATGATCATTTTCTTCACTCCCCCCTCGACATTGGTATCAAATGAAAGGGCATTATAAGAAGAATGCCATAGACCATGTCTTTTGATTCATGGCGGCCATCTCAAGAGGGCGGATTGCGATTTTCTTCACAACACCCGAGACATGGGTATCAAATGAAAGGCTATGAAAAGTAGAACACCATAAGCAATATAGTATACTCAATTTATAATTTGGTCCATGGCGGCCATCTCAAAAGGGCGGTTTACCATTTTCTTCACAACTCCTTCTAGATGGGTATCAAATGAGAGAGTATGATAAGTAGAACACCATATGCAATATAGTATACTCAATATATCGTTTGGCCCATAGCGGCCATCTCAAGAGTGCGGATTAATATTTTCTTCACAAATGAAAGAGTATGATAAGTAGAACACCATAGGCAATATAGTATACTCAATATATCATTTGGTCCATGGCGGTCATCTCCCGAAATCAATTTTCCCAGATTTGTTCTTTTTTCACTATAGCTTTTTCCTATCGCAGACTGTGTCCTCATAATCTTATTTTATTGAAAGGCGTTGCAACGCACGCGGGTTTTTGCTAGTTTAATATAAATGATTCAAGTTTATTCATAAAAGTATGCAATCATTTCATCAATGTTTTCTCATGACGTTGTCACGTTAAACTATCGTCCGTAAACCCTCTTTACAGACAACAAATTTTTTGTATATACTTACATTTGCGTCTTGTCAATTACCAAGAATACACCATTATGCTCGCAAGAAATATTTTTCCACTGGCTGAGAATTTATAAACTCCTCGACAATTCCTGCAAACTATCACAAACCCTGATAGTGGCATAAAAGTGACAGGGGCACTATTGTTGGAATTTTTTCCCCACACAGAAATTTATCCACAAAACATATTTCCATATGGTGGTCTGCACCAGCTGAAACCAATTTTGTTCATTAAACTCCTTTTAGCAAGACACTCGCAGGTGGCCGCCAAACGCAAAGTCCTTAAACTAGAGTCTACAAATTAAACCAAAAATTAAAAAGGGAACTGCAAAAATAAAGGAAACGAAACATAAAACGTTTCCCAATTAACAGCTAACAGCGGTGTTCACGTCAAAGCAATAAGCCAAAGCATAATCCTCTTACGACCTCCGGAGCCCGTAAACACGACCGCATCTCGTCCTTCCGCAAATACCAGGTATGCAGTTACCGACAATTTTAAAAATTTATATTTACTCTCACCACCGTTAGAAGCAGCAACGGCCACCTACCCTAGTGAGACTACCTACCGCTGTAGCAGCGCGCTACCGCCATGAATCCTAATGAACACCTCGTTTTTGTACCTTGGTCCTGTAGGTGCCAAGGCTGAGGCATGCCTTCAGTTTCCTGGTTTTTTCTGGTAGCCGAGGCTGCCGCTAGTGAAAATTGAAAATTATGGCTCCCCGGTGGAGCGAGGAGCCGAAGCCGCCCACAGAATTCATTTAATTTTTTTTTCTCTCTCTCTCCTTTCTCCGGTTTTGCTACGGGCTAGCTTTTGTAGGTTCTCCGGGGAGCAATTTATTTAGGAATTAAAAATCCTACTTAGAGTCCCTAACGATTTGAAGTGATATAGGGCAGCTTCCTGTGCTCCTAGGTATGAAGACCGAGATAAGGGCTACGATGTTTTTTGTTTGAGAATATTTCGACTTTATCTTAAAAATAAATAAATTCAGTTTACGATATTAAATGTAAATTACGCGGTGGATTCAGCAATTTTACGTTTATACTTAAGTTTCACTATGTTTCTAAGAAAAACTATAACATGAATGTATTTCTTGGTAAATTTTGTATACATCTCCTGGTTTTCATTTAAAACTAGGTCATTTCTACTATTATAAAGTCGCAATTAATTACACCCAAAAATTCCAAAGCAAGGCTTGCGGCCATCTCTTCTAACATCCACCCGACTCCCTTTGATCTATCCTATCTATCTCTATCCTTCGAGCTAAGCTTACATTACGTGTACGACATTGCACCATAACATGTACGACATGACGGATTGGTAGATAGAACCCAACCAAGTACTACCGCATCAATTGCTGCTTGACTTTGGTGATCGAATCAGAACAAAGACTTTTAGCACAGTTAAGGTAGAATCTGAGCAGAGCTGATCCGAGTTAACTGAGCGTAAGTTTGAGGCTTTTCTCCATATCGAAGGAGCCATCGACAAGGCCTCCTTTCATATTACAACAAGGGCTCTAAAGAGAAGATTAGATTAGATTAGATCAGCTATGTGTTGGGACCTTGTAGATTAATGGTTACACATTTCGAGAAGCGTCTGGAGGACACCATAGCAAAATTTATATCTGCCCTCCTGTGGTGCCTTTCTGTGAATAAATTCCTGAAGATACCGGTGCCCAAAAGTTCTTCATTCAAGATTATGCAGGAGATAATGTCGTCGTAATTACCAGTGAAACAGGTATCATGGGCATGATCTCCAGGTGGTGATACCATTCAACAGAAAAAGGATAGCACCACGATTGATTGACCTAGTCCTTGAGTAAAAAGTTGAAGACTTTCACAACAAGCAAAATATTTAGGGTTAACACTAGATACTAAAATCCATTTGTACAAGCGCATGAGGAACCTAATGAGGAGGATTGATAGATTTCGTTTCGCACAAATTTAACCAAGATTCCCTTTCATAACCAGGACTATTCGCAAACAAACATAAGAAGGATTTACGCTAGCAAACAGATATTTATGCAGTGTTGTAGCCAAACGGTAATCAAAGCGATAGAATCCCATAGAATTAAGGCCAAAGTAGTTAGGGACTGGAAACTCTAGTAGTAGGGCTATGCTACTACTGGCATAGTGACGTCACGGTTGTGGGCTAGGGTGTTAGCTTTATTTGGGACAACAACCTGTGTGGTAAGTTTTGGATGTGAGCGCCCCCTGTGTGAAACTAGTCGAACTTCGCTGTTATGTGTCTTGGGTGAACTTTCATGCTGTGAGAATCTTGGGTAGGAATCGTTGGTCTTGCGTGGGATCTTGTGATTTTGATCCAGTTCTTCGGCAGGCAGACTAGACAGGCTAGGCAGACAGAGAAGGTTTACCTGGTCTATTTGGTCTATCTGCTCTGTCCAGCCTATCTTATCTGCCTCGTGTATCTGATCTGCAGGTTCGATCTGTTCAAGTCTGAGCTGTTTGTGTGGGTCTGTGCTTTGTGTGTGTGTATGTGTAAAATTATTATAAGCAATTACATTTGTTAGCTTCAAAATCTAAATTGTATGGGAAACTTTGGAAGTTAAATTAAAGCTCTCAGGTGGACAACTCTACAGGCAGGCAGCTACACACTTAGGCAGGTAAGTTGGTCTGCCTGGTCAGAAAGCCCACCCAAGCGAACTCCAACTAGATTCACAGAGTTGGCGCTCATATCCAAAGCTTACCGTAAAAAGCTTACCACACATGTTCTTGTCCCAGATACTGAAACTGTCATTCGGATCACCTTTTTGAGGGTCACGGGGCCATCAAGACTCCTACGAAGGAGTAGTGAGAATCTATCGTCATTCAGCAGGGTGATATGTGCTCGACCTCCTGAAAAGTCCATGCGTATCAGAGTATTATTACTGACTAAACTCACCAACCCTATCTGCATGACTTTTCAGTAAAGACCGGCACAAGCCATAAAGACATTACTTTGGCTTGGCGTTATCAATATTACCCTTAAAATGTTCCCTCGAAGAGGTGCTCACCAGAGCCTGAGCATTGGAGCATATGAATTAACGATCTACCATAAATCTGGGTTTTTGTGAATGAAAGGTGGCTTCTACGAAGCTCGCTACACAATTGACTAACTACATAAGTGCTCGTAGATGCACTCATCGGAAGGTACCGAGAAGGTCCTGCCTTTCGTTTTGTGAGTTCTAATCCGGCCTAAAATATCGTCACCTTAATTGGCGTTGCAGTGCTCTGTTAGCTTGGCCTCAAGAATCTTCTTCAATTGTTCTCGTCTTGCGTGTTGCTCTTCCAATTGGTAATTTAAATCGCTCGTAAGTCTAAATAAAATACCTCCTTCTTATCATTCGTTCTCCCGAGTCTAACTTTTGCGGAAGCACGTCATGGTACCAGAGCGGGTTTTTTTTCTTTACATATTTTTTAGTGAGTTCGATTGCAATAGACTTATATTGATTTGGATATTTTGATTTGATTTTGTCTCCTTGTTCTCATAAGTATTCCGCGTCCGCATCGAATGAGGGCGATCATGTCGAGGTAAGTAGACCCACCACGACCCCTCCGGCGAGCCAGCCCCAGTTTTGAAGCTAGGGTACTGCTTTCTAGATTTTGGTGTTTGGGTGGGAATCTAAGATTAACCTCTTCGGTAGCCAAACCAGGTCCCCATTAAATTGCTTTTCTCTGCCTCCTTGAGCCTCGCATTTCTGCAACCACAGTGGTTCTGGTGAATGCGCTTCAACGTCATTTCCACCTTTGATCACACATCCTCCAGCCTTATTTTCTAATCCAGGCTGTTCTATGGTGTTAGCTGCACCTCGGCGGCTGGACATTCTTCGCGTCGCGTCGTCTTGCTCGTCAGGACTTTCTGGGAAAAATCGTCAATTACACATACTGAAGCGATGAAGAAATACCCTTTGACTTCCTTGCCAACTCAGGAACTGCGTGGGGTAGTAGTAGTAAGGAGACGTCGGTTTGGCCTGAGCAAGGAGTTAAAGGACAAATTCCTAAGGGTATGGACAAGTCCCAGTGATTGTCCGTACGTACTAAGAACTATCAAAAAGAATGTTTGATTGAATTTTTCAAAATTAAATAAAAGGAATCTCTAAAATATCACATTTAGTCGAGTCCTTGTGAATTAAATTAAAAGTTTTTTTTTTTTTTGTTAAAACGTCATCAAGAAGAAACATTTTACCCAAAACTCGACTTTACAACTTTTATATCTCGACATGCATTCATAATACGAAAGAAGCTGGGAAACACGTTTCCATTTTATCGTTAACTTCTAGGAGTGAAAAAAGCGTGGCATCCAGAGGAAAGCAATAAAATGACTCTAAACTTCCCTTGTCAGATTATCAAATTACAGCAAAAGAACACACCGACGCCGGCACAAGGATCCTCCTGAGCGCATCCCACAGGACATCAATACTTACAGGCAATAACGAGCGGGAGAGCCCTGCACTGTGTGTAGACGTCTGAAGTGGGTATAGACCAGGGGAGCGTAGCCCTTAAGCTCGCTGCTGCTCCTCTGCTCAGACAATTGGATTTATCAGAAGTTCACCAGCTTTGCTCCGTTCAAAGGAATTCCGCATTTCAAGTGGAGCGTAGAGGTAGTGACTCAACACTTTGCAAGTTTTCTCGTTATTGGGTGCCGCCCAGCCCCCCTTCGACCTTCAACGCGTCGGGAGCTACCCACATTTTTCGGGGGTGAATTTTCGTTCGGTCGGGATTTTTTGTGCACATTCCGCCCCCGCTGTGCTCGCTATTAGTCTCTCCTTGAGCACGTGAGAAGTGATTACGGACGATTTGTGCTAACTTGAATGATCGACTTAAGCTCTTGTGGATTTTCACCCTCGCGAAGGATTTGCCAGGGTCGTGAATCCTGACGCGTAAGCGAAGGGAAAACTTTTCCAGTTTTGCTCGGGACGAAATCGTTGGGAGCCCTGTAATTACTTCAGTTGTTCCACTGATGACGTGAACAAAGTGCCAAAATCCATTTTCGCAAAGGAAAATGAGGCAGCGCTGTGCAAGCAGTTATTTTGCAAGACTGTCTATCGACTCAGGTCCCCGTCTTCCCTGCAAGGCCAAATCTTACCGGAATGTAATGTGAAAGGATTCTGAACAATTAATTATTCCCTCGGGGGTGGTGTGATAATTGCAAATAATGAAGAATGTGCGAACTACTTGATTCCGAGCTACGAATTTTCTATTGTTCGACAATAGGTTAGTTTCGAATTCGAGAGTTAGCAAAATTATAATTTCACAATTTGTCTTAAGAAAGGAAACAGCTAAGGTAGGAAAATAGCATCCACGCTCAGGAAATTATTCCTTCGAATCCAGTATGTCCGTGGATTAATAAGTAGAAGGCCTAGAATTGCCAATACCCCAAATTTCAGTGAATAATGTTCTCAACTTTTCTTTATCCAGTGGAGTTTTCCAATTTACATCCTCAGAGTGGGTTGCACACAGGGGCGGCGCTCTGATAGGTGCAAATGGTGCACTTACACCGGGCGCAATTGGACAGGGGCGCAATTTCAGAAATTAAATTAAAAAAAAATGCCTTCATTTTTATCTACTCATTCAGAACTCATTTTTAGTACCACGATTTATTTTTCGAGTTTGCTATCTCATTATGATGGAAGTTCACTATGCAGGAAGTTTCTTCTCGGATAGGCATTTAAATGGTTCGAAATCAAATGAAAACTAAGTTGAAACGAATTGGGTTGATAGGATCGTGACAAAAGAGAGATTGAAACCTTCTTTAGAAACATTCTTCCCATTAAAGAAATCGCTGTTTGGCGAAATATTCTCCGCTTTCTCCAATGCGACAAGAGGGCCATTACACTTTAACAGTGTGGGGGGACGCTTTCATGTTGGTAAATGGTACACTTGCATCGGGCGCAATTCGATTGGGACGCAATCTTTTCGTTGTCCTTCATAGGGATCAAAAATGAGGAGTATACTGGCATATTGCACTGGGCGCATAAAACCCAAGCGCCGGCCCTGGTTGCACATTTCGCACTAGCTATCCCCATAACCATCCAACCAGGGTTCACAGGCATGTAGGAAAAGGCGGTAGTTTCGACAAAGGGCTGAAAACAGGAGAACCCAACTGTCCGTTTTTATATCGCAGTTTGTTTGGAGTATCTTTAAAACAAGATACCGAACCATATCTTCCTTGTAAGAAGAGGTTTCCAAAAACGCGAGGTTTGATTCCAGACCCTTTGATCATTTGTTTCTTTCTCATACAGGTGGGTATACAAAAATTGATAACAGCCTGGCCAATACATGTGCCTTCTCATTGTCCTTGATGTTCCGGAATCTAGTATCCATTAAAAAGTGGTCCTGAACTACATAGGAAAGAAGGAAAAGCCCAAGATAGACCGCGTCTAGTACATTAATAGCTCCTTGTATATACAACAATAGTATTATCTTGCCTCCTCATTTTTGGTTCGTCTGTGTTGTTAGCAGGCTTTCAATATTGCATCTTTACTAATACTCACGCTAAACATATTAATATTGTTGTTCACGTTAATGAACATGCGATTGACAGGTTCAAATCTGCCGTAATTCGTATTGGAAGAGTTGATTAGTGTGATTTGTCCTCTCAAATTATAACGACTCTCTCTAAACGAGGCACGGCTACCAAGAAATCCTGAGTCAACCTTTCCATTAAGGAGCTGATTAACAAATACAACATCGGCCAGCTCACGACGCTTGGGAAGTTTAGTACCTAACTTAAGCCGAGATTCATATGGGTTTTCCCAAGGAAGATGATTCAGTGCGAGTCGAACAAACCTTCGTTGAACTGATTCAATAGTTCTAACATGCGAATTGTAGTGAGAAGACCAAACCTGGAACGCATATTCGAGTAACGGTCTGATAATATAAATGTAAAGGTGTTTAATGATCAACGGGTTGTTAAATTCTTTGGACCACCTTTTTATAAAACCCAGGACTAAACTACCTATGGAAGAGATATAGTTGACGTGGATGGAAAACTCCAGCTTACTATCAAATCTAATCCCGAGATCTTTAACAAAATTAACACGACGGGTACCCTCAATTGATAAGATAAAGAGAAGAGGGCCAAGATGACTCCCTTAAGGGACACCTTGACAGCATGAGAAGTGAACTCAAGAAGATTGGTGGTAGTGGGACGAGCTGACTTGATTTGAAATCGAGCTTTAGTGCCATGTAGCCCATCTAGTCTTTCTAGTGGTAGAGATAACAGTATATTACTATATCCATACCTTTTCTTCACCAACAGCTCGCTTGTAGTACCCTTAGGGCTGTGCAGGGTGCCTGCTACCTGCTTTCGTTATCCTTGATTGTACAATAAAGGTCAACCTAAAAAATCCAAGATTGGGGTTAAAATAACGATTTCACACAATGTGCAAAATTTCGAATTTCTAGACCTGTTGAATTAAATAAGAGACATCGAAAAACTTTGAAAATAGCAAACTATCTAAATCTTCTCAAGTGTGAAAGCGAATGTATGCTCCTCAGTGCTTTTTCAACTTACGAATGAATATTTTCTGAACCGAATTGTGGCTGGTGACAATAAAATGGAAAATTCATTTCGAACTTTTAAGCTTAAACTAAGTTATAGAACGTTAAATAAGACGTAGATGTTCTGCATTTTTAAAATCCCCAAATTTTTAATACAAAATAAATTACAACTGGAGCAGAAGATGCAAAACACCACTCCGATTAAGGAGTGAGGGGGGCAATCCTCATGGTGAACACTGCGGCCAACTTAGGCTGTGTTGTGTCCTATATATAAAAGCAATAAAAAACAATAAAAGATAAAACAAAATTTGTTATGTGTTTTTTATTTAAGCCACCAAATACATACATATGTAATTGGAACGCCACTCCTTAACTAATAGTGTGTAAGATTTAAAATAAAACAAATTTCAGCCTTACTGTATGCGATAATATTTCATTAGTCCTTCACTTAAATATATTTTGCCCGGAAAGTATGCAATATTACGGAATTATATAAATTTCTGATTTGCGTGATTTTCACTTCAGTTTTCGTATTTAAATTTGAAGGAATTTAACAACGAAATAATTCTATTACATTACGTTAATCAATTTCTATGTGTGTTCTCGGAATGGTGTTCTAATAAAACCAAGTATTTAAAGAGTAAATAAATTCTATTCGAATGCATGAAAAATAAATTTATGACTGGAGTCGATCAATTTTATTCGTTTAAAAAAGTGAATGATCTCTTGCTTGAGAATGTACTCTTTAAATACTCAAAATAAACAGATTTTGATCAGATTTGCTATTTCCTATAATTAGCAGCTGCAATTTTTTTACACCATGATACATATCAGATCATCAGCCCAACATAAAATACTAATAATTCTATAAGCTATTTTTGTATCACAGACTTTGATCCAAATATTTTCTGGATCAAGATGTTGTTGGTGTAAGAAGAACGCAGCAGCTATTGATCGATATCGGATTTTGAAATGATATTTTAAATATTTTAACATATATTTAGGCGTATAATTTTGGCTTTCTTAAGTTCGCGTGCCTACTCAGCATTTTATATTTTTTACATTATTGCGCACTTTATTTTTTTGTCAGTTAGAGGTCGTCCATAAATTACGTAAAGTAATTTTTGGGATTTTTCGACCCCCCTCCCCCTTGGTGAGATTTCGTGAGATTTGGCTCGATCCCCTCCCTCCCCCCTAATCTAACGTGAGATTTTTGAAATTTTAAAAAATCTAGTATTTTTACACTAAAAGTACTTATTTACGGTCGTAACCAGAGCAAAGTGGGCCTTTTCTTAGAATATAGAACTGCAAGAAAGGCCCTCGCTTTTAAAATCTTTGTTCGTAACCGTAGTGAAATCTGATTAGAATTCGGAGTGAACGGCGTGTAAAAAGTTCATCTGGGCAGAAGGGGGTGTTTCCTTGCCCTCCTCTATTCCCCGCGCTTTTCTGCTTGTAGTGGATATAAAACTACCAAAACGTGAGCACTCGTGAATTCGTTTGTAAATAGAACAACTCGACTGTGGAATAATCTCTCGCAATCGGTATTTCCGAGCTCCTACAACATCCAAGAGTTCAAACGCAGGGTTCATCACCACCTTCTTCAATACCCTCCCGTACCTTTATAATCCCTAACCTATTCCCCCCACCCCTCCCCCGTACTAAGCTTACTGCTAGACATTGCACCATGACGTGACAAATGACATGACGGACTAGTAGTACAAAGGGTGACTCCTGAGCTTAGCACTACCACATAAAAAAAAAAAAAACTCACTCAACAAGCATTTCATTATACTAAAATTCGGCGTGTGCCTTCTTGTAGTTCTAAATTCTAAGGGCCTTTTCGCGGGTCAGTGTGTTACTTGGCTCGTACTCTGCAGCATTTGACGAGACGCGCGTTTGGCGCGGTTGACAATCGGCAACCAATTTTTGTGTAGGATTTACCCATATCTTAAGGCCCCAATTTACACACAGGTCGCCAGCAGGCCGTGGTCTGAAAGTTTCACTATACACACACTGGAGGCCAAGTTTCACTATACACTCACTGGCCGCCAACTATATGGGGCCTGCAGTTCAAGAAAGCAGACAAAACTAGCATTTATCGTCAGTCCGGGCCTGAAGATCTGAACTTCTATTCACTCTCAAGCCGTGAATTGGCGGCAAAAACTCACACCGTGTCCACTCGGAACGGAACGCAAGGCGCGAGCTAGTCGTGAAAACCACAGTCCACAATTGCGTTTGCGCTTGTTTGTGGGTGTTCACGGCATGAGGCTGGAGCCGCCTTGAAGCTTTTGTTGAGGTCATGAACATTTTTGCACTTGAATTAATAATCTGCTATGCTAAGCAGTCGTTTTCGCCTTGCGTCAGGTAATCGGGACTTCACCTGCATGCCACGGCCTGTCAGGCGGATACTTGAAGTACCAGTTAGACTGAGTCAAGTTAGAGTGAGTCAAGCTTAGTTGTGCCGGCCAGCCTGTAAATTAATGGGGGTCTTTAGTGGAGAAACATGTTTTACTTAATATCGCAATTTTACAGTGTTTATATAAAAAAATTAATTGCTTGATAATTGCCGAGACCCCACCTCTACCCCAAGCGAGATTTGGTGAGATTCGGCTCGACCCCCTCCCCCCCCAAACCGCTCACGTAACTAATGGACGACCCCTTACGTACTCCTCTAAATACACTGCGGGTCACTACTTGAAAAGTTGACCTGAATCGTACTGTAATGTCCGGAAACCATTTCCATAACATTTTTTAACTATTTTTTTAAGAAACACCAAGAAAAAAAAACTGGAAACGAGTATGATTACCCTCACCTGTAAAGGTATGCAGGGTGCCACGTCCTGGCGGTTAATGTTATATAGTAGACAAAAAATTATCGCCTAAAGCACAAACGGGAGGGGGGCTATCTCTGAAACAACGCTTGATTTCCACAAATATGGTATCTTTGTAACCGGCTTTCATTTCAATACTAAAAACAATATATAGTGCGTGATGGAAAAGAAACAGAAACAAAGGGGCTAATTTGTTGAAATATGAAAAGAAAAAAAATGCCCCACTTTTTTCAACCTAATTCAAAAATTATGTGTATTAGTACAAGGGTTGACAAATACGTTTTACTGTAATGGTGTTTCGTTCGGGTCGTTCTCTAACCTCCTTTTTAAGGGAGGGTTGCCGGGAGCTCTGGAGTTGTCCAGGGTCGTGTGAGAACAAACACCTTCTTACAAAATAACATTTCTTTATTCAATTAAATATGGTTCTTATATACTAACAATTTCGGTATCTTAAATCTAAGTAACGGCTTACGATATCTGGTTACATGTTTACATAGTGCGGGCAAGTCTATCTACATAGCTAAGGGTGAAAACATAGTGGAGCGGCGAGGCTAGAGTGTAGCGGGGAGCGTAGCTGAGTGGGTTGAAAATAATACACGTAGCAAACGCGCCAAAACATAGTGGAGCGTGGAGTGGCGCTGGTTCCCGCGGCGACCCGCTACCCTCTCCGATTGTGAATTCTACATAGATTTCTTTATGTAGAGGGTTTAGTCGAGCCTTGCTGGTCGAACCGAGAATTTGAGTAATTCTATGTAATTCAAGTCAATAAAATGACTTGTTTTGGTTTAAAAATTGTGTTTCTTATTACTGTCCTGGAAGCAAAGTGATATACTATGGTAAATTTGGTAAGTAATCTACTAAGGTAAAATTTAAGTCTACAATAACTTGTTTTTAAAAGTAAAAAAGAGGGGTCAGATTTGGAAAAATATGACCCCCCCTTGACCACCCCTTATTATAAAACATACCTCAGCGTAATAAGTAGCTTCTCATCATATTCAATCGGCTGCTTTACGAAATTAGAATATTGCACCTCCATATGAGGAGAGATCAGGTTTAATATATACTCAAACGTACTGTACTCCATTCTTGCGTATTGGAAAAAGCGGTCCGGAAATTGTTTTAACTGTGGAAAAAGGTGGTGAAACTCTCCCAATTCCCTGCGATTTGAATTCAAGGGGTGCACTGCACATGATCTAAAACCGCCTACAACTGTAACGATTTTAAGCGCACTGCTCTCGTATAACATATCGTCATCACTGTCCGACGACATTTTGCTGAGTAAAGATTACTCAAACCTCTTGGCTTGCCGCGCTACGCTTGCCGCTCCACTATGTGCGTGTCGAGCCCCGCTACCATCGGGGGTCTAAAACCTCACAGCTACGCTCCCCGCTACACTCTAGCCTCGCCGCTCCACTATGTTTTCACCCTAACTACAGGTTATATCTAGGTGTAAGATTTTACTAGTATATTGCTGAGTAATTTTCTACTCGCTAACTACGGGTCACATCTAGGTATAAGTTTTTACTAGTGTATTGCTGGGTAGTTATCTACTCACTACTATAAGCTACATGTTCGAAAGCTGGGTTCGGTGGAACTACTGGTGTACCCTACTGGGGTCTATATGTGTAAAGCGGAATTCGGTATATAGTCGGTCGGGGTATCGGCCAAATGTTTACATAGTGTGGGAAAGTATGTCTACATAGCTAACTACGGGTTATATCTAGGTGTAAGATTTTACTAGTATATTGCTGAGCAGCTAACTACGGGTTACACCTAGGTATAAGAGTTTTACTAGTATATTGCTAAGCAGTCATCTACTCACTACTATAAACTACATGTACCTAATGTGTGTAGGGTGTGTAGGTCTGACCGTGGCGGATCGTACACCTCGACACGGTCTAGGAATCGCTACTTCGGCACATTGTCGGATCGTACACCTCGACAAGGCCTCGGAAACATTCCTCGGGTAGTGTGTGTGTGTTGTGTGTATGTCTGACCGTGCCGGATCGTACACCTCGACACGGTCTAGGAATCGCTACCTCGGCACATTGTCGGGTCGTACACCTCGACAAGACCTCGGAAACATTCCTCGGGTAGTGTGTGACCGTGCCGGATCGTACACCTCGACACGGTCTAGGACCGGAGAGGGTGACCTCTCCGGAACGAGCCTGGTTAGAGACTGAATTTTGGCCTGGTGAAGCGGTTTATTTTATACCGAAGGGAACTGTCAAAGGATAATCGCCCAGCCTGCTGGGTGAATATTTTATTTTCCTAAATCTTGCTTAAGGGAATTTCCCCGCCTACTGAGAAAATATATTTTTTTATGTTCGTGGAGTGAAATTCTTTGTAACGAAACATGGTTCGTTACATTACGTCCTAATATAGTTGATTGGTTTGCGTTAATAGTGGTATGATAGATGCAAATGTGTATGTTCGTTAAATACGTCCGATCTACGTGTCTTATAATTCGGGATTTAGTAGAACAGAAAAAAAGATGATAGTTTCGGCAATATCAATTATTTAGAAGGGTCGAAAATCGTTGGTAAATGCGCTGGGTAAATGAGTTTTATTTGTTCAGATTTTTAAAATTTTCCGAATGGTCGGAAATGGTTAACGAAGTAGATGAACTCCTTTCGACAGGTTTTGACAAGCTTGGACAGTACATTGATGGCCCTGATTGTCCTGTACCCTAGCCTTGGGTTCGTCTGTATAGCTCGGCATGCATTAAGGCAACCGATAATATTTTCTTAAGGGCAAAACAGCAGGAAAAAATTCCAGCCTCTGCACTGTCATTCGGAATCATCTGTGTATCGAACTACCTTATATTTAAAAAGTCCCCTGAACTGTTATATAATATACAAAAGAATTTATTCATTAATCAAAATTTATTTGTTCACCTCCAAGGTAAGCCCAGATAGAACAATATGTTATAGTGTACCCCTTTACTTACCATGGGGCCCACTGACCCCTATTGATCGTTTCTCCAGCACGATTGCCCGCTCCATACAGATAGAGGTGCTAACACCACGAAGGATATGAAGAGCATCATTGTACAAACGATGCATCAAACCATACCTAAGGCAAAAAACAAGGCTTCATCGACTGCTACAGGAACTCCACACAAGATAGCCTACAAAGACAAAAAAGTATACTGATTTCGAGACTTAAGACCCTACACTAACAATTCCACCACAGCCAGAATCTAGAGATTGCAACATTAAAGTCGGTGGTCCGGAACCTCCAATAATTAATCAAGGAGAATTACACCAAGTCTATAAACCTGTACTGGATAAATAAGAACCGGTTCATAAAACCCAGTGGTCCAGGTATGTTTCCGCAGATGAATAAAATCTATTTGCTACCTTAAAAACCCCCAGATACCAATTTTCATTAGAATCGGAGTGCAATTGTCTCTTTGTAGCAATTGTCAACGAAGCTCTCCATGAAAGCGCCATCTAAGAGTGGCCTTAGAAAGTAATAGAACAACCAAGGTTCTTTATTTTAAATAGCACATGGTTAAAATTATGGAGCCTGCGAACATACACCCAATCATTTTTATATAAATAGATATTAAAAAGGTCAATGTTAAAGAACGCCTTGAGTGACATTGCCACTGTCTTGAGTGACATTATCTGCAGGGTGGGTGATTGTGAAACTGCAAAACGAAGGTAGGCGTCCTTTTAAAAATTTAATTGAGAATATCCACGACATAAGACATGTAGGCTCCAGTTCCTTGAATATGATTAGAGGAATGCGTAGGTTAATACACGCGTATATCAGCACTTTCCTGGTTTGAGAATAATATCTAAATTAATTTTTTGACGTAAATACCTACACGTAAAAAAATAAAAATTTCCACCATTTGAAAAAAAAAAAAAAGGAATCACGATATTTCCTCCTCCTTTAAGAACCAAAAATTTCTTAATTTTCATTCAAAAGCCTCAAACTCTTCATTTCTTACAAGAACCAAAAACCATGACGAATTGGAGCTCTTGAGCAAGAAACGATGTGTGAATATCTCCAGAATCTTAAGGGATGTCTTAAATGTGATATGAATCATTAGGAAGAAATTAAGTGCCAGATAATTAGTTACGCGCCTTCAGATCCAGAAGCGGGAACAAGGAAATTATGCCCGTCATCATCATCATCATGTAGCCGATGCGTCTAATTCAACATGTTGACACCGACATACGGGTGGGCTGCGATTTTTTTACGTACGTACTCTCAAGAGAAGTTGCATGTGGAATTCTAAGAATCCCAACCGAAAGAAGTACGGTTTTGACACTTGCTCCAAGGCGAGAAAAACAAGATGTTACGATAGTCACGTCCACTTCAAAATCAAGTTGAACTCGAAACAAAAAAACAAAATTTGTATAAAAATATAAACAAAACTAACTCACCTTGAAGATTTAATTAGGGAGTCGAAGATATTGCAGGTGATACAAAAAAAGTGTTTATTCAAAAGTTCTAAAAGAAATTCAATGATTTAACCTCCAGCTGAGCAAAAATTTCAATTAAAATCTTGACTAATTCGCGGCTGCGATTTTCACTTTTTCTTATGCAAAGGTCACTTTAAGTCACCAATGGAAACCTTAAGATATCACTGTAGTTCGCCTTCGGCGATTGACGATAGTCGCCAAAAAAAATATAATAGTATGTTCGAATGAGTATTGGGCACCTCCAAGTTCAGTAGCTGTTTAGGCCAAGGGCAAAGCAAGCGGGCGGAACGACATTTTACATCAATACTTTTATTTTTTTTATATAGAGAATAAAAAGTGGACAACGCTGCGAAATTTGGTAAAAACCGTGAAAAAGTTGAAAATTTTAATTTTTTATTAAAGTGCCACACCTTGACATGTCTGTCATTGTTGCGCTGCTGGTGGATATTTGAGGGATTGATAGAGGCAAATTTTATTTTAATTAAAAGTGACGGTTTTCCAAGAAGGCTCACAGTTAATTGGAAGAATATTTACTTCCTTCTCATTCTAAATCATTTCAGGTGACGGCAGAACCGCCCAAGGACTGAGACCAGAAAAAAATTAGCACTGCAAATGCAACTCGTGAAAAACCTTCATGTAAGCATATGCAGTAGTATGCTAGGAGTGGCTTAGGATCCAGCCTGTCATATTCAAGCAGCTGATCATATCTCCCTATGCAACAATTCCAAATGCGGATTTCTTAGCAATGGAAAATTGTCCGACAGCTTTGAGGTGAGTTCAGGAGTACGACAAGGATGCCTACTTTCACCTTTACTATTTCTTATAGTAACATACGACATTCTTATCAGCGCTCTAGATAGTAGAACAGTGGCATACAATGGGGTTTGCTAGACTGCCTTAGGAATCTCGACTACTCGGATGATATCTGTTTTATTGACCCACAGAGATCAGGACCTCCAAAACGTGTTAAATAATTTGACAACAAAAAGTAGTCCACCAGGCTTAAGGCTAAATCCGAATAAAACCAAAGAAATGCGGAAAAATGCAAACAGACATGGAACTGGTAAATGAATTCTGCTACCTCGGTAGTATTATTACCGAAAATTGCGGTGCAGAAGAATACCGCAGTTCCAGAATAAATAAAGCACGAAGCGCATAAGCATGACTGTTCCGCATATACAGATCAACGGAGATCTCTACTAACACTAAATTGCGGCTGTTCAACTCCAATGTTAAGGCAGTTCTTTTGTACGGTTGCAATTCATCACGGGGCGCCTACAAGTCTTCATCAATAGACAGTGGCGTAGCGTGGGGGGTGCCGAGGGGGCCATTGCCCCGGGCGGCGTAGTTGTTGAGGGCGGCGGCCAAACTGGACAGAGCTAGAGATCTCGCCGGCAACATGAAGCCCTAACCATTGCCACTTCCAGCACGATGTCCTGGCTGATGGTGTCTACAGGCCAAACCCAAATGGGAAGGGAAGTGAAGTGAGGTGAAGTTAGGTACCATTCCATATAAATGTGTGAGAGCAATGGCGGCGCTTTCATAGGTGGAAATGGTGCACTTGCACCGGGCGCAATTTCAGAAATTAAGATTTAAAAAAAAAATTGAAAAAATTGAAAAAGTAATCCCATTGTCATATATTACACGAAATGCATCTTCTGTGCGTTTTACCATTGTCTTCTGCAAGGTGTGACCAATGCAATTTCTCTTAGTTCGCCTGATTTTGTCGACTATCCTTTCTTAGCTGGTCACGGTGCCATAGGTCATGATTTGTAATTCAAATAAGTCGAACTATTATAGATCACTACTTCGGCGAGAAACACCTGCATCGCCTCTGTTCTGAAGTTTTTGAAAGCGGCTTCTATGTCCAGTAAGGCTGTTAAGTGGACTGCTTTGTTATGTAAGACTCTACCGTAGAAACCAATACATGCAGTGCAGTGACCATCTATTATCCTTCGAAATATAAAGGATTGGAGAACGACATAGAGACCCCCGTTATGGAGATTCGAGTATATAGTATTATTAGTGCTGGAAATAGTTAAGGAAGTGCAGCTTACAATGAAAATCATCGGAGAGCATTAATCAGCATTAGCGGGAGAGTTTTGTGAACTTAAAGCGTAAGTAAACTCAGCACAAAAGCAAGATCGCGAAGCAAATCCTGATTGGACAAAAGCAAGAGCGCGCTTTCATAGGTGCAACTGGTGTATTTGCACTGGGCGCAATTGAACAGGGCGCAATTTCAAAAAAAATGAAAGAAAAATTCCGTGCCTTCATTCTCAATGAGTGTTTGTGTCGTCTTTCATTTCCTTTACTGCCATTAAAAAAATGAACAACAATGAAGGGGGCGCAATATGTATATGGCATGCTGCACCGGGCGCAAAAAAGCCAAACGCCGGCCCTGTATGAGAGTGACCAATTTGGAAGTAAGTGGATGTTACATCTGCTTCAGTGGAAGTTACGTCTACTTTACTTCTGCGTTACTTTTCATTTGGGTTTGGTCTTATTTCTGGACTATTATGAACCTTATTTCTGGACTAGCGCATATGAAACACAATAGGTGTGCATTGGCAGCTGACAGCGGATTGCCAAATTGTGAATAAATCAGTCGGTTAGATTGTGGTGAAAAATTGATTCAATTGTTTATTTTCAGTTGAATTGTAGTTTTGTTGTAAGTTCGTTCGTTCGTTTTTATACAAACAGAGTGACGTTGCTCTCTTGTATGAGACTCTCAATGTGCATGGAAACAGCGATGCGATATTAAGATTCCCTTCTTTTATGACGCGGGCTGTAAATGCTGCAGTTTGAGAAGGGCTCCAACAGCTGCCGCATTTGTCGTTAAAATCGCCTGCAATAGTACCTATTGTGCTACGATGATGGGAAATGAAACCTCCAGATATTGGAACAGAGAAGAGTTTAAGCTTAAGCTCGCGCGTCTACGAGGCTTTCAATCTAAAGACAAACTGAAATAAATTACAGAGAGAAATTACTGATTCCAGCTCTCTGGGTTTGTTAAAGTTTATAATTTAGGCCAACCTTGAAGCACGGATATAGCCTGCGCCAAAACAGTTGGAAATCTCAAAATCGATTTTTAATGCGCAGTGAAAGTCTCAAATCCTCACCACGAAAGTAGATTCGAAAAGAAAAGTGCACCTCGTCATTCCGTTCGTTTAAAGCCCCAAATCACCCGCTCATTTATATTTTCAATCACAATTCAATCCGTCTCACTACGCGACTCTTGTCCCGGTCAGATGCTATGGTGGAGTGTTGTTCCCGGTAAACGAGTTTCAAAAGGGAAATTAAAATGCATGTGCGCTTGAAACGGAATGTTAATGTATGTGGAGTTGTCATTTCCTCACCTGCGCGTAAAATTCCCATTTATTTTGGCGCGTACTATACCGAACATTCATTAGTTACATATAATTCATTGCGTTTACATGATGCCTTAAATTCTTGGATTGAAAATTACTTGAAATTCAAGTTTGGGTTTGATTCATTGATTAAAAGAATCAATTCGAAAGTAGGGGGCAGCAAATTTATGGTTCGCCCCGGGTGGCACAAATCCACGCTACGCCACTGTCAATAGATGCCTGCATCGTATCCTAAAAATCCGCTGCAAGAAAGAATTTCAAATGAAAACCTATGGCGCCGTGCCAGCCAAGAAAGTATAGACGACCAAATCAGGCGAACGAAATGGAATTGGATTGGCTGCTCATTGCGCCGCGAAAACGAGAATCTAACCAAACAGGCCCTTGACTGGAATGCATCTCGTCGAGTCGGAAGACCTAGAACAACGTAGAGGAGAAGCCTATTAGCAGAGGCCACAACAACTGGAAGATCCTGATCGGAACTGAGAGCTATTTCACAAAACAGAGTCCGCCGGAGGGCAACTGTTTCCGCCCTATGTCCCATGAGGGATTAAAGGGGAATAAAGTAAACTAAAGATCATATCTCATATTTTAAGTTTCGACACGTCCCCCTAACTTTCTCACTTGTTCGTCACAAGAGATTTCCCAATAACTTAGTGTTCTGTCATGATCGACACATTTCTTGTAATGTTCTTCCGCGGCATTATCGCAAGGTAATGTGATCTCTGCTTGTTGTAGTCAGGTCAAGTCTTTCTAGTCTTGGCGCATAATGTTAGCATGCTAAGTACTAGTCCAGTGCAATTAGTAAATGAAATTGCATTTTACGTTGTACGAAATTTTTTTTTTTTTGAATTCGTTCGGGTACATCTTAGAATGAAAAAACCAAGTTTTTGGGGTCGCAGTGTGTTGGGAAAAGCCGCCATCTTGAAAAAGAGGGAGAGGTCGTTTATAATAAATAACTCGTTTGCATGCAATGATAGCTGAAAATGATCGATAGCGTTTAAGAATAAAATTATCTACAAAATGAGCCCTCAACGAGGCCTGTAAGTTGATTTAGGTCAAAGTTATGGCCGCTCAAAGTTCAACCTTGATCGTGTGGTTGGGGTTAAATTTTGCGATTAACTCGTAAGATATTCATTTGTGTGGGTTAATGTCGATTACCAAACTTAAAGTGCTAGTAATTACCTTTAGAATGAGCCCTTGGTTGTCATTCTCGCTTGTATAGTTTGCGAGCAATCCAACGCCAAAGTTCGCACTGCCCGTGCCTGAAATAACTGATAACGCCATTTTTTTTTTTTGAATATCTCCTTAACGGCTGCTCGTATGATAATGTAGTGAACAGCAGAAATACGGGCATTAAAATATCTTTCAAATAGGCTGTTGATCGAAACTCTAGTTTTGTGTATTGACTCCGCCAAAGAGTTTAAAATAAGCTTCGTTCGTCATTAAAATATCGGCTCGGCATTGATCATTCTTACGACGACATTTCCATATTGCAAGCGGCGTGGCAACAATCATTGAATAAGTTAAATTTTGAATGTCAAGAGATGAATATCTTGCTTCATTATCCTCCTTAAAGTCGTTCCACTCACTCCGCTATCAATATCTTCGTTCAAGCGTCACGGATCCGGTTAAATGGGACGCTGACGAGTTACTATAGACCCGTACTCAAAAAAATTCTTCGCCCAAACTACGAATTGTTTTGTCTGAGGGCGCCGAATTTTTCCCATATTTTAATACGCTTTTATTAGCTTCACTTGTAACTATGTAATAAAATCTTGGAAGTTAAATTTGACCCACTTCCCGGTTTCCGATTAAGCTGAAATTTTGCATACATGTTTAGTTTGGATGACAATGCAATCTGACCATTTTAAAAAAAAATCAAGATGGCGGTTCCAAGATGGCGGCCGAATTTTGCAATTGTGCTCCCCGACCCCCGATATGGGTATCTAATGAAAGGGTATGACAAGTAGAATACAATTTACTATGTGGCGTCATTCAAAATTCAAAATAGCGACTAACACAAAATGGCGGACTATGGCTTTCTTTACAACCCACTCGTTATGGGTATCTAATGAAAGGATATGACAAGTAGAATACTATTATCTATGTGGAGTCACTCCAAATTCAAAATGGCGGCCGAAACAAAATGACGACGAACCCAAAATGTGGATCACCTTTTGCTTTACAACGCGCTTGGTATGGGTATCAAATAAAAGCTTATGAAGAGTGTAGTACAGTAAGCTGAGTGACATCATTTTAAATCTAATATGGGGGAATACATATAAAAATACCTGGTTGCCTGTAAAGTCCGTATACGGGCGAAGTTTTTACGTGACAACGTCTTGAGACTTGAGAGTTGAGAGTTGAGACTTGAGACTTGGGACTTAAGACTTAAGACTTGAGACTTGAGAGTTGAGAGTTGAGAGTTGAGAGCTGAGAGTTGAGAGTTGAGACTTAAGACTTGAGACTTGAGACTTGAGACTCGAACAGAGCGATGAGTCATAAGGTAACGGAGAATTTGCTGATAACTTTTTTGCGAATGACTCCCAGGGTATACCGATTTATAAGACGTTGTCACGTCAATAGACTAAAAAGTAGAAAATAAAAAAAAATAGTTTAAAAAAACTAAAAAATACGCTTTTATTTTAAAATGAAATAAAAAGCAAAAAATAATTTTGAATGTAAAGTTTTTATTGCTTCAGCTAGTATATGGAAACAACCTACCTTTCAAAATGTAAAAAAGCGTGGGGCGAAAAGTTCCGATGTTAATAAAATATGTGGCATATATACGAATATAGGTAAAGAGCCCCACGCTTTTTTACATTTTGAACGGTAGGTTGTTTCCATATACTAGCTGAAGCAATAAAAACTTTACATTCAAAATTATTTTTTACTTTTTATTTCATTTTAAAATAAAAGCGTATTTTTTAGTTTTTTTAAACTATTTTTTTTTACGATAAACCGCACAGTTTTCACAATTGAATGATTGTTTTCAATGTAAAGGGCTACAATTACAGGGCGTTTTTTCATAGCTAAAATGGTACCGAAGGTCTTGGTGACGATGAGATGTATAATAAAAAATACGCAATAAAATTTAAGTAGAAATTAAAAACTGAGTCAAAGAAGTCAAAAAGATAAAATCACACCCCTTCACGATCGATCACGATCTGACCTTTTAGCACACTTAGTAGTAGGAGGAAGTAGTTAGTTACTTTTCCTACTATGCTTAGCCTCAGGGTGATTCGATTCCTCTAGGGACCTCTGACACTTTGGTGTTGAGTTTCCAGTTTACAAAGTTTACTCGCTGACAAACTGCATCGCAACTTATTGAGGCTTGTTGCCTCTCGGATTCTTAGGGTGCTGCGTTGCTCTTGGGACTTCACACTTGCTAGTGGAGCATCTTTAGAACCGGAGGGCATAGTGGTTTTGTTAGCCTCTGTTGAGGCACTGGAGACCTGCACAGATGCAGTTAAGGGGCCTGATTCTGTCGAAGTAACTGGCTTAGAGAGATTTGGGGCTTCGGATCAGAGTTTAGAACTCCTACAACATCAGGATCCTGCAAGCCAGCAAGAGCCTCCTTTCTCGGCACGCTTCACACTCCTATTAACCTATCCTGTCTTCTATTCCTTCCTTCGGTCTAAGGTTATTCCTAGACATTGCACCTTGACGGAGTGGGACTGTACGAACCAAGGGGCTCCTAAGCTTGGACTTTCATACAAAAAGTAAGAAGTGACTTCGCGAGCATCAGCTTGTAATAGCATACTTTAAGACTTTTAATTAACATCATATAAAAAATACTAAAAATGCCAAAATGCCTTTTAATCAAAATTCCTATTAGTATAAGCCCGTTGGTAATTACCATCTTTAAACTCAAAATCGGCGCAAACAATTTTTCATCATTATACCATTTAAAAGACTTGGTATGAACTTTCATCAAAATCAGACACAAATAGCCTGGGTGGGGGCAAAAATGGATTAATATCAAATTAGTTCAATTACTTCAACTCAGTAAACATCACAAGATCCTCACCAGACAACCATCTTACAAGAAGGTTAGCGAATCCAAGTTTAGTGTATCCTTAATCTAAAAATAAATACCAACACAAAAATAATACAATCATATAATTATAACTATAGCAATTTTGAAACTCATTACACGATAATTATCTTCATGGAGCCTTAAACAACCTCACGAACTCCCTCTCTGGGTCGGTAACCAAGTTACAGCACAGCTAACCTAGAATTTTCATAAATTCCAGAAAGGAGTGGGCGAGAAATGCATTCCTGCGATAATAAATCAGGATGCTCCGGCAATGATGCTGTTAATCTTCTCTTGTGGTGTTTATCTTCGTTGCAATTAATCAAGTTGAAAATTTGCTTTACGCCCGGAGAGGAGAGCACTTCCACCAGAACTTCCGATAGTAATTTGTTAGAGCTCTCTCCTCGTTTTAATATTCATTCCGGTAATTGCAAACTTTAATAACGGCGAGAGAAAAAATTAACAAAACATTTTTTTGAAGAAGACAAAATAAATGATCTGCTTTTGTTTTATGAAGAAACTAGCATAAAACCCGCGTGCCTTGCAACGCCTTTAAAAACTGTTTATTATGTGCAATGTTTTCCTTAAAAAAACCAACAAAAAAGTCAGCTGTTATTATCCCTAAAAAGGGTTTATTATAGTGCATTTTTTTAATAAATATGGTAAACAAATTGCTGCGAATATCACCTCTGCTCAACAAATCTGCAAGTTTTAAAGTAGATTGGCATGTATATGTCATCAAGAAAAGTGACATTTTAGGGTTTGACGAACGTTCGTTAAGTTTGTTCGCCTATTTACGTGGATGTAAGAAATTATGAAGCAATCACAAATGAATATTAAATAAAGTGAATTTCGAGTCATTCATTTCTACGTGATTATAGGGATGCACTGTCAAAATTCCAGCCTTTCAGCTTCAGAGGTTTGGGTTAACCCCATTTCATCCCCTTAGGGGATGAATTTCGAGTAATCGCCTCTTAGTGGATGTCCATGTCATTATAGGGATGCACTGTCCAATTTTCAACCCTGTAGCTCGAGTAGTTTGGTAAACCAAATTTTACCCCTGTAGGGGATGAATTTCGAAAAATCGCTTCTTAGTAAATGTCCACGTCATTATAGAGATTCACTGTCAAAATTTCAGCCGTTTATCTATAGTGGTTTGGCTTAACCCCATTTAACCCCTTTAGGGGATAAATTTCAATCACCCCTAAGTGGATGCCCACGTCATTATAGTGATGCACGGTTAAAATTAGAGCCCTGCAGCTTCAGTGGTGTGGGTTAACCCCATTTCACCCCATTAGGGGATGAATTTCGAAAAATCGCTTTTTAGTGGATGTCAACGTCATTAAGGGGATGCACTGTCAAAATTTCAGCCCTATAGCTCCAGCGGTTTGGGTAAATCCCATTTAACCCCCTAAGGGAATAAATTTCGAAAAATCGCCTTATAGTGGATGTCCACGCCATTATAGGGATGCACTGTTAAAATTTCAGCCCTATAACTTTAGCGGTTTGGATAAACCCCGTGTCACCCCCTTAGGGTATGAATTTTGAAAAATCGCTTCTTAGTGGATGTCCACGCCATTATAGGGATGCACTATCAAAATTTCAGCCCTATAGCTGCAGCGGTTTGGGTAAACCCCATTTCACCCCCTTAGGGGATGAATTTCGAAAAATCGCTTCTTAGTGGATGTCCACGCCATTATAGGGATGCACTATCAAAATTTCAGCCCTATAGCTCCAACGGTTTGAATAAACCCCATTTCACCCCCTTAGGGGATGAATTTCGAAAAATCGCTTTATAGTGGATGTCCACTCCATTATAGGGATGCACTGTCCAAATTTCAGCCCTATAGCTTCAGCGGTTTGTAAGAACCCCATTTCACACCCTTAGGGGATGAACTTCGAAAAATCGCTCTTTAGTGGATGTCCACGTCATTATAGGGATGCACTGTTAAAATTTCAGCCCTATAGCTCCAGCGGTTTGGGTAAACCCCATTTCACCCCCTTAGGGTATGAATTTCGAAAAATCGCTTCTTAGTGGATGTCCACGTCATTATAGGGATGCACTGTTAAAATTTCAGCCCTATAGCTCCAGCGGTTTGGGTAAACCCCAATTCACCCCCTTAGGGGATGAATTTCGAAAAATCGCTTCTTAGTGGAGGTCCACGCCATTATAGGGATGCACTGTCAAAATTTCAGCCCTATAGCTCCAGCGGTTTGGGTAAACCCCATTTCACCCCCTTAGGGTATGAATTTCGAAAAATCGCTTCTTAGTGGATGTCCACGTCATTATAGGGATGCACTGTTAAAATTTCAGCCCTATAGCTCCAGCGGTTTGGGTAAACCCCAATTCACCCCCTTAGGGGATGAATTTCGAAAAATCGCTTCTTAGTGGAGGTCCACGCCATTATAGGGATGCACTGTCAAAATTTCAGCCCTATAGCTCCAACGGTTTGGATAAACCCCATTTCACCCGCTTAGGGGATGAATTTCGAAAAATCGCTTTATAGTGGATGTCCACGCCATTATAGGGATGCAGTGTCCAAATTTCAACCCTAAAGCTTCAGCGGTTTCGGTAAACCCGAATTCACCCCCTTAGGGGATGAATTTCGAAAAATCGCTTCTTAGTGGATGTCCACGCCATTATACGGATGCACTATCAAAATTTCAGCCCTATAGCTGCAGCGGTTTGGGTAAACCCCATTTCACCCCCTTAGGGGATGAATTTCGTAAAATCGCTTCTTAGTGGATGTCCACGCCATTATAGGGATGCACTATCAAAATTTCAGCCCTATAGCTGCAGCGGTTTGGGTAAACCCCATTTCACCCCCTTAGGGGATGAATTTCGAAAAATCGCTTTATAGTGGATGTCCACTCCATTATAGGGATGCACTGTCCAAATTTCAGCCCTATAGCTCCAGCGGTTTGGATAAACCCCATTTCACCCCCTTAGGGGATGAATTTCGAAAAATCGCTTTATAGTGGATGTCCACTCCATTATAGGGATGCACTGTCCAAATTTCAGCCCTATAGCTTCAGCGGTTTGTAAGAACCCCATTTCACACCCTTAGGGGATGAACTTCGAAAAATCGCTCTTTAGTGGATGTCCACGTCATTATAGGGATGCACTGTTAAAATTTCAGCCCTATAGCTCCAGCGGTTTGGGTAAACCCCATTTCACCCCCTTAGGGTATGAATTTCGAAAAATCGCTTCTTAGTGGATGTCCACGTCATTATAGGGATGCACTGTTAAAATTTCAGCCCTATAGCTCCAGCGGTTTGGGTAAACCCCAATTCACCCCCTTAGGGGATGAATTTCGAAAAATCGCTTCTTAGTGGAGGTCCACGCCATTATAGGGATGCACTGTCAAAATTTCAGCCCTATAGCTCCAACGGTTTGGATAAACCCCATTTCACCCGCTTAGGGGATGAATTTCGAAAAATCGCTTTATAGTGGATGTCCACGCCATTATAGGGATGCAGTGTCCAAATTTCAACCCTAAAGCTTCAGCGGTTTCGGTAAACCCGAATTCACCCCCTTAGGGGATGAATTTCGAAAAATCGCTTCTTAGTGGATGTCCACGCCATTATAGGGATGCACTATCAAAATTTCAGCCCTATAGCTGCAGCGGTTTGGGTAAACCCCATTTCACCCCCTTAGGGGATGAATTTCGAAAAATCGCTTTATAGTGGATGTCCACTCCATTATAGGGATGCACTGTCCAAATTTCAGCCCTATAGCTCCAGCGGTTTGGATAAACCCCATTTCACCCCCTTAGGGGATGAATTTCGAAAAATCGCTTTATAGTGGATGTCCACGCCATTATAGGGATACACAGTCAAAATTTCAGCCCTTTAGCTCTAGCGGTTTAGGTTGTGCGTTGTCTGTCAGTCAGTTACTTTTTATACAATAGAAAAAAATCCCCTTACAACTTATTGAACCCCATTTCACCCCCTTCAACCCTTTTGTTCTCCATAAAAAGTAGCCTATGTCCGTCTCCAAGGTCTAAACTATGTCTGTTGAAAATTTCATCAAAATCGGTTTAGTGGTTTAGGCGTGAAAGCGTAACAGACAGACAGACAGACAGACAGACAGACAGACAGACAGACAGACAGACAGACAGACAGACAGAGTTACTTTCGCATTTATAATATTAGTAAGGATTATGGTGAATTATTAACATAATTATAATGAGAAGGGAAAGGTAGGAAAATTACGAAGATATACCAGAGCCCTGAAGTTAGATGTTGAGTCCATTTCATTGGCCTATTTCTTACATCCCATCGAACAAGGTTTTTCCATATAATGGATATATAAGGAGTTACTGAGGAGCTTCTAGTTGCTGGAGAAATGAGAGTGACTTTATCGTAGTTACCAGTTTACTTGTTCAGATTTTACCTCTGTAGGTGTGTTTAACGTAGTATTTATGCCATGGTTGCGGTACGGGCCACCTATTTCAAAATATTACGCAATCGAGCTTTTGGTTTGTGTCCTTGGCTAAAGTTTTTACGGTTTGCGTCTTGAAAAACTTTCCTGGTGGGTGCACTTTCATTGTAGGAAGTCTTGGATAGGATCTTGTGGGTGCTTTAAGGTTAGTGTGACGTAAGTGGACCTGGTCCAGCTGGCCTGGCCTATATAACGGGGTATCTGTATAATTGTATTAATTTGTATACGAAACATTATAAGTTAAATTAAAACTTTCTTGGGCAGACCATACCGACCAGTCAGACCAGACATCCCAGCAATACCATATATACCAGACAGATAAGAGAGACCAGAAAGATCAAATAGACCAAGCAGACCAGACAAAGCAAGAACGCCCACCGAGGCATACTAACCCACCCCAGCGAAGTTCAACTAGTTTGACAGAAAGCTTCTCAAGACACAAACCGTAAATATTTCAGGCCACGGAACAAACCGAAAGCTCGATTATGCAATAATGTGACGCGGGCGGTCCCATACCGCCATAGCATAACTATTCACCGGGATGAACTTTACAAAGGGTGGTCCATCTTTTGTTTTTTTAAGTATGTGTTTTTTCAAGTTTTGGCAACGCCGATGGACATTTTTATGGGGAAATAGTAAGAGCCGTTGTTACTCCAACGACCCACAAGCATCCGGCGCACTTAACAAACATCCGTTAAGCTATTCGCAATATTTTATCTTAGTTCTTGTAATCCAGCAATGAGTATTCCAAATTGCCTAAGGTCATTGGTTCAGGGATGACCAATCCGTAGTGCATGCTCCAAACGTGGCATTTTTTGAGAATTTACAGTTTACAGCGTGCGTACGATTGAGACGCGATGCAAATGGGGCTCGGTGTTTTTTTAAATCGAACGGGGCGTGGCGTGGTTGTGGTTTTGAGATATGAAATTTTTTTAGGTACAATATTAGTGGTAGTGGTGAGTCATGGTGGAGTGAAGCAATGTTTCTACATCATTTTATTGAGTCTACTACTGTGGTTTTGTATTGAGAGTAATGTCAACACGGACTCAAGAATAAAAATATATTACTTTTGTTTGACGAAGAAGAGCGCTACTACTAAAGAGCAACAGAAAGTGATAGTAAGCGAGAATCTAACGAAGAGTGGAAGAATGAGTTGTTATATCAAGAGTGTGTTCCGTAATATACTGGGAGCACTGTGATTTTAGACGTCATGCCAGTGCACTGCGAAGCACGTTCCGTTTAAAAAAGTTATACTGAACTAAGCAGTACATTTTTGTATACGGAACGAGCGCACAGTATACTGGCTCCGCCTCCATATTTTACTGCTCACGATTAAATTTTTTACAGCCACAATACACATCTGTCAAAACCTGTTGAAACTACTGGGAGCACATTACTTCTTTCAAAGCAGTAGTCCCAGTAGTAAAAAGGGGAATATTTATGACGTCATGAATGTTCCCAGAGCACTGCGACAGGGCACTGTTTGGTGAAAACGGAACGACAAAACTACCACTGGTAGTACTGGCGCAGTGCTCCCAGTATATTACGGAACGCACTCCAAGTCCATTAGAGGTCGAGCCAAAAGAGTTGATGCCGGAGCGCGCAGCTGGGGAAATTAAAGCTGCACACAAATAAAAATTGAGCACATATTGATAAGAAATGCGCTTATGTATTTTCAAATTTCCCCTTCGAAATTTGTTGCGACTAGGCTAAGGGACGGGAACGGCATGCGGGGATTCTACTGCGCATGGAAAACGCGACTTTCTCGGCATCAACTCTTTTGGCGGGACCTCTACAAATAATAGAAGAGATTTTTAATTGACACTGAAAACCGCTGCACAAGACTAACATAGAAAAAAATAAAAGCTTTTTCTTCAGCCAAAAGGAAGCAGAAAATATTTGCGAAAGTAAGTTGTGCAGACTTGTCGAATGTAGAAGCACAATGCTGCCAAACTCCACAAGCTTCGCTCTCAGCCCTCCAGTAGTTTTGCCAAGCAGTCCCCCAATTAAGTAGTACCAACGTCCAATACTGCTTGACCTACGCAATCGAACGAGAACCTTCCTACTCAGTATGCTATTAGCACCCTTTACGGCCATCAAGGTAATTGTTCGTTTTCTTCGTCCTATACAATTTTCTAAAGCCCCAGTTTCACTCCCTTTAGTCTAGAAAACAGCACAGCAATAACATATAAGACTATGGTCATACCGGTTCTCACATATGCATCTGAAACGTGGGTGCTTAGCAAAAAGCACTCAAACCTCTTAGCCGTGCTAGAGAGGAAAATACTTCGGAGGATTGTTGGCCCCTACGAGCGCTATCGCCATATAGATCTTGTGAAGAAAATAAAGCTCGGTAGGCTCCGGTGGGCAGGGCATCTAGCTCGTATGAGTGGTAAAACCTATGGTTTGCGACACCGAGGGAGACCCAACCCTCGCTGGAAGGATGGCGTAGACCAGAAATGGTGGAAAAAGTGTTATTCTTACTAATCCCCACTTATTATGTTGTAAATCAAATTGGTGTAGCTTTCAACTTTCTATGTCAAACAATTTTATAACTAGAACAATTTAAAGATTTAAAAATTTGTAAAAAAAACTAGCGATTTTCGTTTTTTTTTTTTGAAAATTTATAACTAAAAAATTAAAAGTCCAAAAAATTAGTAAATTTGTTTTTTTTTTTTAGTTTCCACCGGAACAACAAACAAAAAATTGTAAGAAATTTGAAGTCCATCAACTTTGGTAAGGCCATTAAGCCAAAAAAAATTTAAATGGTACTAGTTAAGGTCCGTTTATATCTACAGACATCGAGCGAGACACTCGCCGTGCCAGACACCGACAGACACCGTTTATTTACATCTAGTAAGCCATATCAGTCCACAGAAACTAGTTATATTTTTGTTGAAAATATTCAAACACTTCTCAGTGCAAGGTATCCAAGGAAAAATGTCTGTACGGTTCCGATGATCTATTCATACTTCCCGGCAAACACCCACAGACACGTACAGACATTAACCTCGCAGACCAAATATTCTTTCCGTGAATACTGGTCGGGTACGGCCCGTGTCGGTCCAAGTCTGCGCGGTCGTGTTACGGTAGATGGGAGAATACGTTCATGTACACTATATAGAAGAATATTATTTTGTCTGGGGCGGCGCGTGTCTGTAGATATGAACAGATCTTAAATCGCAAAAAACTGCATTTAACCCCCACCACATAATTATGGTTCAACTTTGACCAGCCATATCTTTGAGCCAAATCATCTTAGAGAGCTTCAGACAGAGCTTATTTTGTAGATAATTTTATTCTCCACAACTTTACCACTATCATTGCATGGAAACGAGTAATTTAATATAAGCAAGCTCCCCCTCTTTTTCAAGATGGCGACTTTTCCCAATCCACTGCGACCTCACAAACTTGGTTTTTTCATTATCAGATGTATCCGAACAAATAAAAAAAAGGTTGTTATTATTTCATCGTAATATGCAATTTTATTTTACTTTTATGACTAATTGCACTAGTCTAATATCGAACCGGACATTTCTAAGGCCTTTGCCGTCATTCTTGACTAAATGGAGGCTAACTACTCGATTTCATAACAAGAATTGTTTTACATGGAACATGTCAATTCCTCGCCACACCGCCTACTAGGAGGACCGGTCCACGAATAGTTAAATCCTCTCTTTGCATGTCTTTTTTATTTATACCTCCAAGCACTAGATTAAAAGGTTGGTACATAAATATATTAACTGATGTTCTCTAAACCCTCTTCCTTTTTGCGGACTTGAGACCTTCACAGGATATCCTGGCGGAGTTAGCTAACACTGTAACACTCTTAGTCTTAGATTATCCCTTGATCATTTAAATTCATCACCTTCACTTTCTACTACTTTTTATGCATAATTTATAATTTATATTTTATCCAAAAACTGTAATCCCCCATTGTTAATAAAACCCCTCGAGCCGGGCCGGCAGGTACACATCTCCGCCAGTCAAGAAGCACTTAATTTTTTACAAGCTCATTCCGTATGCGCAAATCATATCCACCAGAGGGCCACCCGAAGAATAATCCCTAAACATAAACATTTTTTTTTGCACTCGACCCTGGCCCCTTCCCACCCCCACAACAAGGGCTGTGTATAACATAAAATTTTCGCTGTCGTAGACTCTTTAACATAATCAATTCCTTGGTGGTCAACAGATTTGCAGACATTTGACATTAGTCGCTGTGGGGATCCTAGACATTTATTGTCCTTTTCGCAGACGTCCACATGTCTACAAAGTGTAATCCCAGAAACTTGTGCCCATGAGATTTCCCTAAAGGATCATGGCGGATTTGCTAGGCATCCCTCGGAGCTGGAGGAGAGATCATGATTTTGAATGGAATTTATGGTGTCAGTCCTGCACATATTTTGGGATATTAAAACCCCGGCCACCAGTCATGGTGGGTGGGCATGATGGCCATAAATAAGATATCACGGCGTAATCTTAATGGAGTCCTTTATTAATTTTTTACCCGACCATTCATCATGTCCTTGAATGGCTTGGCGATGGTCTGTTTTTGAGATTTTTATGTTGGAGCTGTAAATTCCTTCATATACCGAAGGAGCATGGAGGACATGGAGCTCGTCCTGCGGGTTTATTACGTTTGGGTTTTGGTACAATTCCGCGGACCGATGAATTTTGTGATTTGGTTTTTTTTTATTTTTTTTTTTCATCGAAATTTCCGAGTTCAATCAAATGGAATTGACAGTAAAGGTACACTAGACCGGCTAGTATGTGGCGAGCTAATGAAGCAGAGGATTTCATTTAATGCCTGATTGCTCTCATCCATTTTGGGGGAAATAATTTTTCATTTAGTTTGGGGGCTTTGCCTCAATAAAAGGATTATTTCACATGAAAAACGAATTTGGCCTATTTTCGTCTCTGTGCCCTCACTTAATTGGAAAAATCAATTTAACAACTTTTATATGAACCACCCCAAGTTTATCATCCGTCCACACCACCCCCAGCCCCCATTCTTTGTTGTATAGGAAAAGTTTTTGTCTGTCTGTCTGGCATCCAGACATGACGCCTATTAACAAGTTTTTGGGGAAAACTTAAGCAAAGTGATAAACTTTTGGCTCCCCCGGATTCCAAGGGGGGTGATAGTTGCTCCAAACACACCGAGAGAGAGAGAGCTTGACTCGCAAAAGGATGTTTTTTGTAGATAGCACAGAACCCGGGGACCAAAGACGTAGGAATACTTTATAGACATCCTTTAAGGGATCTAATTTGACCTCCTTTAAGGACTATCCCGACGATATTTATAACCTAACGGTATTCGTTATTTATTAATTTGCTCTGGTCTCTAGAATTATGGGAGATCATTTATTGAAGGCGTGCTCAATATCGAAAATGGGTTTTATGCTCTTCTACGGGGCTGCATGCATACAACAAAAATAAAAATATACGACAAATATCTATAAACATTTCCTCCGGATAATGGGGGTTGGCTTTTCTTTTTTCGGGCCGTGAAAACCCTTTTGTTTTATTCAGGTTTAAGGCAGTTTATTGTCCTGTGCGGCAGGCATTGGGAATGCACGTAAATGAGAACGAGATAAGGTTAAACTGGGCCTGGTAATTTCTGTAGTTATAAAACCGTGCATATAAACCGTGTTCTTAATAGACTAGAGGCACGTGGCCGTATCTTGCACTAAGCTGTGCCGATAATGCAGTTTCTTTGAGTTATGTTTGCTATTACTGCTGTTTTAATGGAGACATTATTTTTGCGCAAATTTTTTACTGAAACTTTATTACTATTTAAAAGTCTCGCCTTTTGAGATTTTTTTTAGATGGGGGCTAAATGAGCAACAATTGTTTTATCTTATGTGACCAGAATCATCCACACGAAGACCAGAATCATCCACAACAACTTAAGTAACAGCAGAAGGTTAAAGACGACTTAACGTTGCACCCACAGGGAGTAGTCCTATGGCTGCTGATATGGCATAAGGCTTATGAATAAACTCCTTAAATAAACATTCGAGAACGACAGTTTTCACCAATAGAACCAATCTACGATGTCACTCTCACTACAATGAATGATGGTGCACAGAGCCTATACCGATCAACTAAGTACTTGAATCTTAAACCCAAACCTGAAAAAGAATAGCAGGTTCAACATCGAAAAGGGCACAAAGAATTTCAGTACAGTTTTCTATACCAATAAGACTCCTCTAAGGGATGTAAGGGATACCAAGGGGCGCTACTAATGAGCAATCATTCCCAGAGTTCCGTAGTAGCTGACTCAAAAATTGCTTTAGAATGTAACATTGGTTTGGGAGTGATGGAGATGGATCACGTCGTTTCTCAGTAGATTGATAAGGGTTTAGATGAATGATCAATGGGTTATTATAATGGCTGCTGGTTAAGGCTATCCTCATGGGGGCGTCGCATTGAACTTCTTGCCAACCTGAATAGCCGTGGCATCAAAGCACAAGCCTAGGCAGATGATATCGTCAGAACGATCATCGTAGTACTAAAAACGAACGATTATGGTAGAATAAAAAGTAGAAAATATAATCTATCAACTTGAAATTTTTCACAGGGTTCGGGTGAAAATACAATCGCATCATTTTGTAAAAATATCAAGATGGCGGTTCCAAGATGGCTTCGAATTTTTTTAATTGTCCTCCCCGACCCCCGGTATTGATAGCATATGAAAGCATATGATAAATAGAATACAATTACATACCTATGTGGGTTCACTCCACTGACATATAGAATGGACTGCTCATGAGGAATTTTTCATGGCACCAATTTGTTCCATAGGCTACAAACCTTTTTTCACTCCATGTAAACACCGGAATCACTTTTGAAATTTACATTTTTTTAAATACGTACTTAAAACATTAAAGCAACACAAATATTTTGTTTAAAAAAATTAATAAACACTATTTTCACTTTTTCACCTTTTAAAATGCCTTTTTTTCATTAATTTGCAAATTTTATGTGTATCTGATTTAAGTTCTTAACGCCTGTTTTAGCAACTGACATTCTGTATGTCAAAATCCGGGGGTCTATGGGGAAAAGAGCAAAAGATATAAACATCACTATACCCGTCTATTTTTTTCTAATTGATTTAACCTGATTTTATTTCTGTCAGTCTGATTTTACTTCTGAGTGCTTCTGTCAGTTTGGGGGCTTATGGATGAGCGAGTCGACTATACCTTTTTGGTGCCATCGGTTTGTATGGGAATAATTGCTGATGAGCAGTCCATTATTATATGTCAGTGGTTCACTCCAAATTTTAAATGGCCGCAAACGCAAAATGGCCGCCAACACAAAATGCGGCATTATTTGTTTTCTTTTCAAGCCATTTCGTATGGTTGTCAAAGAAAGGGTATGGCAAGTTGAATACTATAAGCTGTATGGGGTCATCCAATATTGAAAATGGCGGTAAACACAAAATGGCGACCAACACAAAATGGCGGTTTACCTCTTTTTTTACAACGTCCTCGGTATGGATGTCAAACGAAAGTATATGACGAGTATAGTACAGTAGGCTGTGTGTCGTCATTTTAAATCAAATATGGCGGTCACCACAAAATGGACGGAACACATACAGTAGACTGAAAATAAATATAGTGTAAAAAAACTAAAAAATATGCCTTTATTTTAAAATGAACTAAAAAGTAAAATTATAATTTTGAATATAAAGTTTTTACTGCTCCAGCCAGTATATGGGAACAACTTACCTTTCGAAATGAAAGAGTGTTATTAAAATAAGATAGGTAAAGAGTAAGCAATTATTAGAGTTGTTTCGAGGCCCAAATTGTGAATTTTTGGGCTGAACGGTTGGTGCTAAATTTGCCAAATTGATTACTTTTTTGGTGCTTTTTTTGGGAAAAACTTTTGGGAATTTAAAGGGGAGGAGTGCGCGATTTTTTTACATTTTTAAAATGAGGTAGTTTTTGGAGAAAGTTCGTAAGGGGGCGACGTAAGAAAAAAAAGACGTTTTGGTCAGGAAACACGAATTAGTGAACATTTTTTGAGGGAAGACTTTAATAATGAAGGAGATGCTACACCTCAGCCCGTAATAACATGGGATGGGACAGCGCCTTGTAGTCTGGAAGGTAACACGGAGGAAACATCACGTCAGTCGGTGCGATATTCGTCAGCTCCTGGAGCCATCATTACAGTTATCGTTAGTTTCTAAGTGGGTCGTCTAGATCAAAAAAATAGTACCAGAAGGCAGCAGTTGTGTTTTATCGTTAAACGGCGATTAGTACCACAATATATCCTGAACCCTGATAATTAACGGGTGCAGACGTCACCAGCAAAAAAGTAGCTGTTAATATAATATACATTCAGTGTTTGTACCGGGATACTAGTGAATCGTGAGACTTGGTAGCGACCCGAGCAAAAATAAAATATGACCTTACAACTGGCGAACCCCAAACGTGATTGAAACATAGTCCTCAGCAATGTGAATGGCATCAGAAGGCCGGTTGCAGGACAGTAAGGCCACACACACTCACATATCGGCATCTATATAGAGATATTTTCACACACCCTATATAATAAACCACACGTATACACAAACAAACAATCGTAATGTCCTCATTCTTTTTATATTCAAGGCCGTACCCCGTCAAAACTATAAGCAATTTAACTACTCAAAAAAAGAATCATTTTGGGGGAAAGTGTGACTTTCGCTCCCCAACAAAACTCAAAACTCACCGCGTATTTATTGATAAAAACATTGACTCCAGTGCTCATATGTCGAAAGCTTCGAACTTTTCAAAAATTTCATCAACACACTTTTTTCGACTGTTTTTTCACCGAGGAGCGGTTAATTAACAAAATTTCCCACTAAATATAAATCAACGCGCACCACATACTTCACGAGCAACAAACCTACGTCTGGCGAGCTAGTTCCTCTTGGGCATCGATAATCTTGTAGGATAGATCGATAGGAGCATTTATTGTACTTAGCAAAAATGTTCAAGTTTCCAGAAAAGAAATTCAATAATACATTTGGTGTAGATTCTTTTCTAGCTCAAATTTGGCCGTGGTGTGCCTGCGTGCACAGCTTAATTCTTGGCCTTTGAAATCTTTTGGTCAAGTTTGGCAGTCGTTAGGCCGTATGCAGGGGCGGCGCTTTCATAGGTGCAAATGGTGCACTTGCACCGGGCGCAATTAGACGGGGCGCCATATCAGAAAAGAGGTTTTTAAAAACAAATTTAAAATTTTACGAGCAAATAAAACATCTATGAAAGGATCTTATTTTTATTAAACCATATCAGCTGACACAAATTAGATTAAACCAGCGGTTTCCAAACTGGGTGGCGCGTCCCCAAGGGTGGTGCTTATATAGCTCAAAGTGGGGCACTGATGATTTTATCTTTTTGAATTTTTGGGTTCACTATTTAATTTCTACTTAAATTTTACTAGGGGTATTCACGCTAAAGTGTATCATTGTAAACGGTGTAAATATACAATGCAAATTTACAACGAAGAGTGAACGCTTTGTTTGCAATCTATTGTAAATACATCGAAGAAGAAGACAATTTTTTCGTTTTGACAGGTAGTCAAGATGCCGCGGAAAAGTCCAAAAGAAATTTTACTTGACGAAGTAATGGAAATTGCAGTGACGGAATAAAATATGAAAATTTTCTAAGATCTCGAATCTGAAATTGATGACCTTCTGGAAGACCTGTACCATATCCTGATCCATTTTGAACACCTGTCAAATATATTAATACAACGATACAATACGTAATACTACACTTTTTAGTGTAGTAAAATTACAACGCTCTTGTAAATATTTTTATATGAATAAGCCTTGTATTATTTTACAAAGGTGTAACCAAATACACTCAATACAACGATACAAGGCTGAATACAACAAAGCGTGAATACCCCTACTGTGTTTTTTTATTATACATCTCGTCTACTGAAACGTCATTCAGTAACATGTTAGCTATGATTCTACTCCCATAAAAAACCCGTTGAAATTGTAGCGCTTCAGAGGACACTACTACCAAACTACGAAGGTAATGAATTTCAGTGTCCCATTCGACGGCGCCCGCGACACTCTAATGAAGTTGTTGAAGCTGTAATCGAGTATCGCCGCTGATCTCAGGAATTAAACGTGAGTGGAACGACTCTAAAGAGGATTGTAAAGGAAGATCTTCATCTCTTCCCAAACAAAATGCAACTTACTCAATTATTGCTGCCAACGGACAAGCCGCGTCGTTTGTAATATGGAAATGCCGTCGCAAGAATGATCGATGCCGAGCCCGATTTTTGGGACAAAATTTTTATGACGAACGAACTGTCGACAGAAAACCCACACGCCACTCACGAAACACCACTGCACGACAAGAAAGCCACCTTTTGGGTAAAAATGTGGTCAAAAACCATAATCGGATATTCAAAATTCGAGAAGCCATCGACGACGCACGGTACTGGTGCACTTCTTGTGTCCGAAAACGCATGAAAAGGTATTACGGACCATTTTCGAAAAGACAACGCGGGCACCTAGCCAATGAAGATAAAGTTCTTGCCAAAGTCAAGTTTATGCAAGCAAGCCGAAGACCATTGACGAACTCAAAGCTAACGTACGAAGTAGATGTTATAACGCCCGAAAACACCCTAACGAATGGAGGTCATTTAATCGGCATTGACTAAAAACTGATTTAAAATAAATGGTAGAGAATATCCTTAATAAATCTTGCTCATTTGTCAAAATCGGCTAAAAATGTCGGAGTTGTTACCGAAAGTCCAGATGCCGCACTCCACCGAGTATGCAAATTTATATATTTTATTGGGGGCCCACATTTTTTTTTGTAACAGGGGAGCCACAGTATCATAAAGTTTGTAAACCACTGGGTTAAACGATTACGCCCCGTAAACTTTTACTAAAAAAACACTTTTTAAAACTTAGCGAACACCTCTAAATAACACGAAAATGTAAAACATTCACTGCTATTAAAAACTAAAGAACTTATGGGGCGCTTTATGACATACTGCACAAAAAACCCAAGCGCCGGCCCTGGCCGTATGTGCTCCCACAAAAATTCTACGGCCATCAAAACTCCTTTAAAAAGCCAAACGGCCGTTATTCGCCCGCCAAAGGCTCATTTTTTTATTTTTCATCGGGCTATCAGGGTCACCTAATAGGTTCCCATCTGTGTCTTTGCAAATTTCCATTCTTGGCTGAAACTTATTGGTGATCTGGCGAGTTCCTTTGTAAGCTTGTCTAATTCTCTCTTCGTTGAAGTCTTCACGTATCTGTTAGATCCTCCTGTTTAGATATTCTGCTTTCCTATGACTCCTCTTCATATCTACAGAGCGCCCATTCTATTGATCCTCCTGACGTTCCAAGTTCCAAGATCAAATTCCATTCCGTCGTTCTGAGGCCTGCCTTGAAGATTCGTGACGCGTCGGTTTTTAAAATGGAAGGGTGTCAGGCTGCCGCCCAACCCTCAACCTGGAGGACCAGTCCTACATTTGTTTCGTTTTGAGGTGCGAAACACGAGAGTGATTAAATTGATCGCTGGAGACACCGAAATATATAATAATATCGGAGGTTATTGCTAACTAAACTATGGTCTACTAAAATTCTACCCAATCTCCTTTCTTATACAGCAGAGGAAAAACCTCGTTGAATTATTACATCTTTGATTACACATACTCTTAAATCAGCAATTACTCATCCTTTAATATACAATGCCAGAACTCCGCGCCACACCATTCAATGTCAGATTTTATGAGTATATACTTAACAAGGACGAATAAAGAAGACTTCGCAAAAAGATGTAAAATATAATAAAAAAAAAAATTTAGTCGTCAAGCAGATGTTCCACTTTTAGGCGAAGGCAGACAAAAATGACAGGATGACAGCTACCTTTTCCTATATTAAGATTCCTGTTCTGAGCCATAAAACATGAAAGCGTCAGATGAGAGACAAATGAAATATTTGGAATACCTATATCTCAGCAACACAAACACACACGCGTAAAAAGTTAAGAAAAGACGAAATTATCATAACTCAACCTTGAATCCGAACCTATAAAACCCGAAAGATCTCATCTTCGGAGTATAAAATTTACATTTCTATAAGCGCGAGTGAATTAACGCAATTCTTAATCTCACTAAACCTTACTAACATAAATTTTATTATAAAAAGATATCCGCGTGTCTATAAGGCTAGAGAATGAACTAAGATCCTTTTGCATAAATCTAAAATCCTGCTTTGTCTTAAATAAATTTTACTGCCTAAGGATTTGCCAGCCCTGAAGCGGAAGGGCGGGAGGGAGCGGGAGGAGCACCTTTAAAAGGGAACTCTAGAAACAGAATTAAGCAAAAATCATTTTGCGGGAGTTACCCGCAGGAACAGTCTCATAATTCCACTCCCACAAACAAACTCAAAGGATAAAACCAGGAAAATGTCATCGCAAAGCTGATTAAAACTTGAACAACTTTATATCCGGTGCTCACGTTTTACGAGCATATCCTGGCGAAAAGTTAGACGTCATACCTCGCTCCTGCGAGTTGATAAAGTTAGTAATTAGATTTTTAATTAAGGCCGAAATTTAACTGCCCCGAACGCGCGTTTGCACGTTACTACGCTGATCCTTTTCGGTGTCCTTTGCTGCGAGCATTTTTTTTTTTTTATTCTTAAAGGGCGCAATCGATTCTTCAATATCTTCAATGAATAATGGATTTTTTTACAGGAAAAAAAAATAATACAAGCAAATAAACATCGCTCGATCCCCGGAGCGGGTCCTTTAAAGACTTTGATTTCACATCCAGCCACGTAAGCCATCGAATCCTTTGGCAAACAACAAGATTTGAAGTGACATCCTTAAGTACCTTATCTAAAATTTATAGGAGGAATATTGGATGATCCTGGCTGCCGCCTTGGGTAGCTGGATGCAATCCAAATAGCTTCCTTGCCTGCTGCCAGCGATAAAGACGCGCACCCTGGGAATGGCGACAAAAGCTATAAACTTCCCCGGAATTTGTTTTTATTGTTATCACTCCTGACTCCTGAGCTTTCGATTCGGATCCATTTCCAGCTAAATCCCGGATTCATGCTAAAATATGTCTCACATAAACGTAACAATCGCGGGTGGCTTGTGGCGGGCGGGTTATTATATCCTTGGAATTTGGGTCGGCGCGGAGGGCGGACGGGGGTGTCTTCTTCAAATTTGAAATGGCTTCAGGAAGAGAAATTCATTGTTGAAAAGAATTAGGTCGATGGCAATTAGCGACTTTTTCTGCTATCGTATCTTTGGTGTAGAAGACGCGACTGCTGTGATCTAATGATGTCGTCTGCCTTTGCGAGCACAATGAATGCTCCTTTCACAATATTTTAGTTGTTAGCTTGAAAGCAGTTGAAAAGTGGCCGTGGAACTTCGAAAAGGAACAGTTTTATCAAAAGAGCCATTGTGACCATAGAAATTGAATTATTTAGTCACCAAAAAATGTTTAATTAATTTCTACAGACATCTAGGCTATGTCGAATCCTTGACAATAGTCCATTCGGTTACTGTTCACTTTCTGTAAGTATCATTTCAATATTTATTCAGAATTGTGTCAATACCATAATAATGGATGTACTCAATGCAATACGAACGCTTGGAACCAACAATTATATCGGTGCTAAGTGTCGAAATCGTTGCTTTAATTGCTTTACTTGCTTGCTTTAGTTGCTATACTTTCTTGTTTTAGTCGCTTGATTTACTTGCTCTACTTGCTTTACTTGCTTGCTTGCTTTAGTTGCTTTAGTTGCTTTACTTGCTTACTTTAGTTGTTTGCTTTAGTTGCTTTACTTGCTTGCTTTAGTTGCTTTACTTGCTTGCTTTAGTGGCTTTATTTGCTTTCCTTGCTTGCTTAAGTTGCTTGCTTTAATTGCTTTACTTGCTTGCTTAACTTGCTTGCTTTAGTTGCTTTATTTGCTTGCTTCAGCTGCTTGCTTTAGTTGCTTTACTTGCATGCTTTAGTTACTTTACTTGCTTTCCTTGCTTGCTTAAGTTGCTTGCTTTAATTGCTTTACTTGCTTGCTTAACTTACTTGCTTTAGTTGCTTTATTTGCTTGCTTCAGCTGCTTGCTTTAGTTTCTTTACTTGCATGCTTTAGTTGCTTTACTTGCTTGCTTAAGTTGCTTGCTTTAGTTGCTTGCTTTAGTTGCTTTACTTGCTTGCTTTAGTTGCTTCCTTTACTTGCTCTACTTGCTTTACTTGCTTGCTTGCTTTAGTTGCTTTAGTTGCTTTACTTGCTTACTTTAGTTGTTTGCTTTAGTTGCTTTACTTGCTTGCTTCAGCTGCTTGCTTTAGTTGCTTTACTTGCATGCTTTAGTTACTTTACTTGCTTTCCTTGCTTGCTTAAGTTGCTTGCTTTAATTGCTTTACTTGCTTGCTTAACTTACTTGCTTTAGTTGCTTTATTTGCTTGCTTCAGCTGCTTGCTTTAGTTTCTTTACTTGCATGCTTTAGTTGCTTTCCTTGCTTGCTTAAGTTGCTTGCTTTAGTTGCTTTACTTGCTTGCTTTAGTTGCTTGCTTTACTTGGTTGCTTTATTTGCTTTATTTGCTTGCTTTAGCTGCTTGCTCTACTTGCTTTACCTACTTGCTTGCTTTACTTGCTTTGCTTGTTTTGCTTGCTATGCTTGCTTTGTTTGCTTTGCTTGCTTTGATAATAGACACTCCACTTTTAAAGGTGACAGAAAGATATGTCAACGGGACAGCAGCTGGTGCACCAGCACCTAGCGCTAGTAGCCAGCTAAGTGAAAACCGCGCTTATAGGTAGAGGATGCGTGGAAGTCCTGGAGATGAGATGAAGATGAGGACACGATCTCAAAACAAAGAATGCCAATCGAAACGTTGGCAGTAGCATCATTACTTGCATTGCTTATTTTAACATCTATATTAATAAAAAAAAGTTTCTGTCTGTATGTATGCGTGAGAAAAGGAGAGGACGAAGAATTGAAGCTTGTGGCCCTCCCAACGCTATTTTGGCGAACACATTGGAGCCTATTAGAGAAGAACCGATTAGCGGAAAACGAAAAGTGGTAGATTTGGCTTAGTTTAGATAACAGAAGCGAGTAAACTACAGAATCGAATGCCTTAGAGAAATCAAGAGTTAAAATCGCAGTGTCACCATGGTCAAGCGCAGCACGCAGATCAGTCGTTACCTGTGGTACAGCAGTTTCACAACTATGGGATTTACGGAAGTCCGATTGGAATTTAGAAAGGAAGTTATTAGATTCGAGATATCGCAGAAATTGGATAAAAAGAGTTTTCTAAAAGAGTTTGGCAAGGAAAGGAAAAATTCTGCTTAGGAGAAAATCAGATGTCAGCGGGAGAGGATATTTTGGAAAGAGAATCACTAAGGCTGTTTTTCCAAAGCAAGGGAACTTAGGAACTAGCAGGTAGTAATTGAAAATATGCATGGAATACCTGCACTCCATTACTCGCGAAGTTGCTTCGGCGTAGTTTTTCTTGAAGCTGATCTAAGTCCGAAGTATACAGAAACAAGGCAATGTAAAAGAGAAATGTCATTTTAGTGCTGAAGTCACTCGGTGACCCCTTTCTATATAAAATCAAAGCTGTTGTTGTAGTTCTGCATTAGTGTTGACGTCCTTACTTTGTTTCTGTATACCGTGGTCCGAAGTGCGTAATTACATATTCGGGCAACCTAGCGAGGTGTTCAGTCGCCCGGCACACCACACACCGCAAGTCCTTTGACTCGGGCGCAAAACCGCCAAAGATGCAAAGTCGCCCGAAGCGAAGTAAAGTTACACAAAGTGAATCGAAGTGTCTCTCTACATTCTCGCCTTCGACCAACTTCGATGAACTTTGCGAGTAGAGTAGTGCAGGCTTAATAATAAATAAACTTAACAATGTAATGACCCAGCGGATAAAAACAGAGCATACCAACTCACGCTAAATAGACACAGAACAATAGATTCATAAAGAAAAGAAACGAACTAAGAAGAGCATACACAACGCAAAAAAAGCAAGTATTGGGAAAATAGCAAAATCAGCAAACTCAAACGACACAAAAAAAATTTACAAAGAGGTGATCAGCAAGGTAAAGAATTTAAACCCAAAGTAACGATGTTGCAAATATAAAAATGGCGATGTACTACTATACCAAGAGTTTGCTGCAAAAACGTGCCTATCGAGTAAGAAGATGAAATGATTTCGAAATGTTAGTACTCACAGCGACAATAAGAAAAATCGTGATCTGCCTGGGCGGAAGTAGTGCCCAAATTTAGTATATCCGTTTTCCGGAAAATTTTTGGGTTTGCAGCGTGACCTACTGAGTAAGAGCTTGCAATTACTCTTAAATTTTAGAAAGTACTTACGGAGTAAAAACAATATGTTGGTCTGCAAATCTGGAGCTAATGTCGTGGCAGACCATTTTTTTTTTTGGTGTTGTTTTGGGACCGCAACTGACCTTTCGAGTAATAGTTTCAACCTACAATGGAATAAAAGTTTGAACATTTTTATACTAGAAAACAAAGATCTGCCGGGTTTGTGCCGATGCCAAGTGTCTGGCAGACCACTTTCTATTTGAGTGTTTAATTACTGCTTAAACCTTATTAACTCCTATACCGATTTGGCATCTGCTTGGTCATTTTGATCTGAAAAGAAATCGGTTGGACATTGAGTTGTTTGATAACTAAAAACTTAGTTTCCTTGAACGACTGGATTAAGGCATTTTTTCTTATCGGATCTATGTGCGTTTGATAACTTTTTTTGCATTTCTGCCACTCCGACGTTTGCTTGCTTTTTAACTAAGATTTGTTTTAATTTATTAAGTATCATTCAGTTGATCCGGTCACCCCTGATACAAAAACTGCCCGGATGTTACTCGAACATTTTTTAAAACTCGTCCCAGACGGTCCACGGACGCCCACGAAACTAGTACAAATCACGGGAAACCCGGACGGATGGCAGCCCCTCAAGCATTTCGCATTGCATTGTGACTTGTGATTGCATTGTGACTTGTGACTTCTTTTAGAATAAGGCTATAAATCTGAACTCTTAAACAACCTCTTCTGCGCTACAAAATCATTACGGCCACTGCAATGCCACTTACCATCTTTCCTCTACCTATAAAACCTATAAAATAGTGAGAATCCTCCAACTAATCTTATCAACAATCATAAGCTTATCACAGAATTTTTCGCCGTATTGTAAAAAAAAATCCTCGTTAGCAAAAATTTCTCCCCGAAAAACATCGTCATAACTTTCAACAAATTTCTGCGATATTCTGTCACGGTACGAGCAGGCGGTAAAAATCGATTCCGAATTCGGAACGGCTGATTTGCCACATTATACTTAGCAATCCGCGGAGGTCTTCTTTCAGGTGAAATAATGTCACAAAAGTTTGGCAAAATGTTTCCTCTACAAAATCGGATTTTTTTTTTCGTTTTTCGTACAACTGTGCCCAGGTATGCCGCATAGATTAATTCATCGAGACAGAACGACACCTGAAAATTTGTCACCAAACCGAAACATTTTTCGTGTATTTTTTTTTTGTATTTTGTACAAAGCCCATCGAAATCAGAGAAAACGATGAGCGAGAAATTTGCAAACCAACGGTCCTCTTGTGAAAGAATGATAATAAAGGTGAGCAAGGAAAAAAGTGTCGCCTTTATGTCTGGCAGGGTGTGCTTATTGGTCTATAAAAAGTCTGAGAAATTTTTATGAGAAGCGATGATAAAAAAAAAATTGTAATTAAGAAAAAATGGTTTTTCTCTCCGTCGTCGATTCTAGAACGGATGAAGTCCGATTCCATAATGACTTGGCTCTTAATTCTCTCGCTTTGTTAATCAAAGGATGCCGATGATCCCGATTCGAGTGGCTTCCTGAATTCCTTTGCCAGAAGAATTCCCTTAGTGTTTGCTTCTATTCGAAGCTGTCGGGGCCCTTAACCTCATCGCCCGAGGGGACAGAGGGATAGCACCCCGGCATAATTCTAGAAAGGCACAACAACAAAAAATCCCTCAATGGACAAATTGTTCCGCCTTCAAAAGTTTACGCGTCCGAAAATGTTGCCTCTGTGACGATTTGATTAATGATCTTAAGTTAACGAAATTGGAAAATTTTTTCTCCCTCTGTCCCTCTATAGTATCACACTATACGTATACAAGCCCACCCCGCACAAACTGCGGCAGCACTTACAGAAAAAGGGACCAAGAAGGACCCAATGAGGGGTGGCTTAAGAAAGTCTAGGACAAATTGACTTTCAAACTCAGTTAAAACCGGGCACAGGGTTTTGCTGTGACGAGAGCGAACTTAAGTTGTGTGGGCGGGAGTGAGACCGGGATTCGAGTCTAATTCAATTCACTAATGGCAAAAAGAAGCTTTTATTAATGATACCGTTGTCTTTTTGACAACATCTCTCCTCGGGGGTGGGGAGTTCCGTCAGCAGCTAGAGCAACCTTCATAATTTTTTATTTGACATCGACTTGACGGAGTCTGGAAAAAAAACCAGCCAGCGAACGAATGAAAACAACATTTCAAGTTCAGTTGTCGCATAGGCCAAGGACGTCACAAATTGCTCTCTTGGGTAGAAGAAACTGCTTTAAAATTACAAAAAGGCGTGGACCTTAAGAAAAGTTGGGAAAAAAATCGATTTTTCATAGTAAATTTTACGCGTTGGTCCCGCTTATGGTAACGGCCGGCGGTCCTACCTTATCTTTTCTAGAAGTTCAACCGTTTCCACCAGTATAGAAGAAATTTCAGAATTGAATCGCATATGAAAAGGTGATGACAATACCAAAAAAATTAATCCGAATTCCGAATTTCTGCTTTTTTCTTGTAGAAAACTGGGTGAAATTAAGTAAAACATGTTTCTCCACTAAAGACCCCTACACCGGCACGGCCCGATGAAGCCCACACAATGCTGGTCTAACTGAGCTATGAGGACTTCAGGTATCCCCTTGACAGGCCGTGGCATGCAGGTGACGTCATTTTTTTATGTGGCAGAGCTAAGCTCAGGCAGGAGTCACCCTTTGTACCACCAGTCCGTCGGGTCGTTTGTCACGTCATGGTGCAATGTCTAGCAATAAACTTTGTACGTGGAATGGGGGGGGGGGGGGGGTAGATTAAGGGTTATGAAAGAACGGGGGTATTAAAGAAGATGGTGATGAACCCTACGTTCGAACTCTTGGATGTTGTAGGAGCTCAGAAATACTGGCTGCGAGAGATTATTCTTTTAATTGTAATCAGTCTAGTTATTCTATTAATAAACGAATTGCTATCTTGTTGAACAGGCTGCAAGTGGTGGGAGTAAGATGAGTAGGCTAATCTTGTGTTGCGGGTATAAGATTTGCGTGGAGGCAGGAGAGCGAGCCTCTAGAGAGAGAGACTATGATAGTAGCGATATAATTTTGTCAGTGCTGCTACATTCCTACGGTGGCTCAAAGTGTCAATATTGGAGCAGGCGGTGCTGCCTTCAATTAATTCAAGTGTCATGATTCCCTACAAACACACTGGCGAAGACAACAGTTTAGCATAGAATGCTGGTAATTCAAGTGAAAAAATGCATGGTTTCAACGAAAACTTTAAACGCACAAACAGATTCGTGACTGGAAAAACCTTTAAACTGCAGAGACCATCAGGTTTGCAGGGGCAGGCGGCGCACAGAAATTGAATGTATGGAAAATTCTCTCGCAGGCGCTGTTTCCGCTTTCGTGGCAATATGTTTGAGCCTTAGGGCGGCTCCAGACTCACGCCGTGAACACCCGCGAACAAGCGCGAATGCGAGTGTGGGTGGTTTTTGCCCCTGGTTTACGCCTTGCTTTCAGGTCCGGCAGGATACGGCGTGAATTCGAGCCTTAAATTCACGGCTTGCGATGTTCAGGCACAAACTGACGATAAATAGCCACACACTTTGTCAGTTTTCTTGGACTGCAGACGCCATGCAGTTGGCGTCCGGGGAGGTGTGTGGCGATACTTGGCCTCAAGGCGAGGACCATCAGGCCACGGCCTGCCGTCGACCAGTGTGTGAAAGGGTGCCTTAAAATATAGCAAAATCGTACACAAAAATTTTGATGGGGACACCAGAAAGTATCAAAGTAGTCCCTCTATTGTTTGGCCGCCATCGGCCAGCCAAACGCGCAACTCGACGAATGCTGCGGCGTACGAGCCAAGTTAAACTGAGCCGCGATATATTTAAAGTGTTAAATACTAGAGATTTTTTAAAATCTGAAAAATCTCACGTGAGATTAGGGGAAGGGAGTAGAGCCAAATCTCACGACATCTCACCAATAATCCCGAAAAACGCCTCACGTAATTTATGTACGACGTCTTTCGGACAAACGAGCGAAATGGGAAATTTTCAGTGTGCAGACGGGGAAATTTTTCTAGAAACTCCAAAACCCCACTCTTTTCGGTCTCTTCCATCTAGGATCACACATAAAAAAACTGACACCAGATAAAAATCAATTTTTTTTTGTTAATTTATTATCCTGAATTTCCTTCCCACTTTTTGGTTTCATTTCCCCTATGGAAAGGACTCTTTTTTTCGGAGATGGGGGCGAAAAGGTGTCAATTTCGATGATACCAAGCAAATATTCGCGGTTATCTCGAGTAGTTTATGAACGAAGAGAGGTGGTGGGGGTGCTGCTGTATATGTATATCAGACGAAAATATCGTTCGTCATGCAAATTCATTTTCATGACTCTTTCCTGGACCCGATGTGGTTGTCAGGCTTGATTGAAGTTCCGTATAAATCAACAGGACAATAGTGGTTGGCCCATTTCGGAGTTTTTTTCCCCAACGAAAATATTAGCGAATTTTAGAAATGGTCGCGGGCTGCACATTTTTTCCCTTGTGTGCGAAAAAGTTTATGTTTTGTGGCTGCTGGAGAAGGATAGTGTTTGTTAATTTAATTTTGTTGTTTTTATGGTTGTAGAGCTTTCTTGATGATATTTTTAGTGATGAATATGAATGTGACAATAAATCAATACATTCCGGTATAAAACAGAAAACAATTCGCCATAGGAGGCAGTTTGTTTAAACCGCACATCAAATATGTTTTAATTTCGTTGTAGATGGAAATAAATTAGAAAATTAACATTGAATGTTTATGGTACGAAATAAAATTTTACTCAAAATCTGGAGATGATGATATCTGAAATAGTATTGGGTGTACAGTTAAAAATGATAGCAAAAAAATTTACACCCTAAGAATAAAATAATTCCTCGAGTAAAAATAAAAGATGCCCTTACAACGGGCGAACACCGGCCATCCTAGGACATGTGCTGGGCATCAGAAGGATGTTTGTTCGATTGTACGGCTGTATATTTATTGGGAAAAACATCATGAAATCTGGTATTCATGTCTTCGAATTCGAATATTACAAACAATTTATCAACGTACTGCAATAAAAAGTTTTATTTCTATAAGTATGATAATCGAAAGGCCGATTGTACATAAAGGAAATGATCAAGTTCCCACTCAACAATACATTGGTGCAGATTCTTTTTTTTTTTGCTCAAATTTACCGTCGTATGCCCGTGTGTATAGCTCAGTACTCGGCCATTTAATTCTTTTGGACAAGTTTGACCGTCGTGGGTCCATATGTGCTCCTGTTAAAAATAGTTAAAAACTCTACGACCATCATACTCGGGTCACAAAAAAACTTTGTAAATCACAAAATGCTTAAAAAACCAAGGTATGTCGGATTTTTCTCATGCATTGAACCTGCGAGTTTCTGGTTAGTAGATATGTACATATACATGATGAGTTGCACTCAGGTTGAACACAGGTCCAACTACATGAGGAATGCGAATCGAGCTGAATTAGGATCGACTGAACTCGTCCTCAACTCTGCTATTCGGCTTGAGTTGAAGTTATGTATATAGGCGCGAGTTCAATAGTTGAGTTTAGTTGACAGCAGCATCTCTGTGTTCTGTGGGTGATTTGTGCCGCGAGTCAAAAATTCAACTTAACCTCAACTTAACTACTGAACTCATCATGTATACATAGTATCTGTTTCGTACAAGGTTCTTCTAACACAAAAGAAAATATGAGTACCCCTTACTAGATTACTACTTATATCAGTGCTCCATCGGTAAGTGCTGCCTAGAATTCTTACTGGCTCTGAACGTCACTGCTGAGCACAACTCAACGTAATTTTTTTATTACCGGACTAGACGACGACGCATTGAAAAAAAAATCATGGATAATGACACGCAGAACTTTATGAGTTTATTGCAGGGCCTGTGAATAACCAAGGAGTCTAAAGCCGAACATTTTTTTTTTGGATATACACCACCACCATAAAGCCCATGAGAACGTACGAGGCCTTAGTATTAAGCATTAAACCAGGCTTAATATTTTTGCTGCGAAACTAAGCAAAGTTCAATGAATGGCTTGAATTTCCATCAGCGGGACTATTCGAACTTCCCCTAATGAAGGACTGGAGACTTTATTTTTAAATAAGTACAACTGCGTCTTCAGGTAGAGAAATTCGACATAAACATAGATCTGATGCCGAGATAGAGTGACCATCTGGGCGATTCTCTTCACTATTACTACTCGCGCTCTCGCACTAATAGCTCCAGAGCTATCTCTGAATGCCGCAGATCTCTTAACGAGATGGCTCAGCAGTTTTGGGCCTTCCTCATATGGGTGCCTGGTCACCGAAATATAAAAGGAAAGTGTAAAGATGACAAACTGGCTAGGAAAGGCACGACTACCACTCTCCACACTGGAAAGGAAAGGATTGGTATGCCTTGGGCCACCTTTAAACTCCGATGCAAACACCACACAATGCAACTAGCAGAAAAGCACTGGAGAGATCTTAACAAATGTACGATCTTTGTCACTGCCCAGCCCAAAGCAAAAGGAGACTTACCACTTTTGGTAAACCCTTCCTAAGCACGCTTGCGGAAATCCCAAAGTTCCCAAAGTTTGGGATCCCGCAACTCAGAAGATTCAATACGTTCTCGAGGTGGTTTAGCGAAGAAACGACACTGGGGTCATTATGGCATCACAATGGGCCTTTCCTTTTGGCCTAAGTGTTTGAGCTGTGCACCAGCAGCTCAGCGATACCTAACCTAACTTAACCTACTATGTTTTCTCACAGCCTTCTGTTTTTCATTTTGGAATTGTTTTCTCTTCTCTTCACAGCATTCTGTGTTCTTCGTGTGTCTATATTTTGCGAGGCTTTTGTGCTGGGCGGTAGCCAGCATTGAGTGGAGATTTATGTCTTAATTCATTAGCACGAAAGTTGCATATACGAGGACTTTTCTGGCTTCGATTATATCTGCAAAAATGGAATTTCCTTAGCCTTTCATCTCAACATTATTTGTCTTAACTTTGCCCACCAACCTAGCTAGTATCACGGCCTGTTAAAGCTACTACCACAGCTTCGGCAAGAACGAAGAAAATTCATTTTTCCTAGAACGCCCTACCAGACTATGATGATGTTTATTATAATAATTTCCCTTCAGCAACTGGTCGGCAGGTTGTAAAAAGTTTAATACACCGGACACCGAGCCCTATACACCATACTTACCTGTCGTGCCGGCAACAAACAACGCGTGAAATGAACTGTGTCCACCTACACGACCTTTCCCTATATATTTTGTAGCATCCCTGGCCAACTATCATCCATATATTCTGGTGCAGTACACAGCAGTATCAGGATCACTTTACTCCAGGGGATAGCCACAGTCGGTAGCTGGTGCAAATTAGAATGTCTGCCGAAGGTACAGGGATGCTTCAGCGTGGATGTGATGAATGGCTGAATAAAAATTTAATAACACTCCCCGCCATAAATATTCATGCATGATCTATTCAACCACTGAATAAGGTTTCACACATAAGGTTTCTATTTTTTTTTAAGTATAGTCGCTGTCGGGGTACAGTATCCTGCTGCAGTGTGATGCATTTCTGGACCAGCAATGATGCAATGTGATGAAATAATTCGTTTCAATTCGCTCGGAGGCCGGCTGTCAAACGTGTGAACGTTGAATATTTCATGAACTTTCGATGCTAGTCAACATACAAAAGTTAATTTCGATGAATTGGGAAAACTCCTCCCGAATATAATATTCAATCTCCACCCTCTCCTTGCTCGAATGTCTGCACAGCGAATGTAGGATTCCATAATTTCATGTAAGCCATCACTGGTTTCTGCACTAGAAGCGAAAAAGTCCTGGTTATCATTGCGATCCTGCTGCATTCCTTGGGTGGGTGCCCCAAAGGAGTTAATGGAGGGACATTACAGCGCCCCAGCAAAGCGGGTGCCCTTTTAATGGCCCGGAAATGCATTCCATTCGACCTCCGCAGCTGAAATATTTCAAAAATCTGAAAATGAATGAATTGCCAGAAATGCATCCGTGCTGCACATTTGCGTTACAAGACGAAGAATTCCCATCGATTTTATGCTGAACGAAAGCCGGGGGCGGCCGCCCCGTCCCCAAAGCTCGCCCCATGCAAGTCTCTTCCGCTTCAGTGGTATTTTTGCTGCAAAAATGGAGGGCGGAGGGAGCCTCTCGGGATGACATCCATCGACGAAAATTCAATTTGGAAACTGTGCAAAACGTAAATGCTACTCGGGAAAGGGTTAAAGGCGGGTCGGGGCAGGAGAAAGCAATGATCTGTGGAGAAGACCTACATAATGTTCAATTTTCCGTAGGATTGTGAAAGTGTCTCGATAACTCCTAATACTGGAGTCTCGTGTATCCTGGGCGAAAGTGCAAATGGGATCGTGTTTCTCAGCAGATGGTTTCGTGTTTGAACATATTTTTGTTCGGGATTTCATGCATGGAATATGACAGCACGATTTATATAATTGAAAAAAAAAACACACACGGAAAACAGGATACAAACTTTTGTATCGTGAAATCTGATGCCGACGTTCATCAGTTTTGAAGGATTTTTATTTTTGTGTAAGGCTTAAAGGAGTCAAAACGCAATTTGATGTTTTAAGGCTTTTCTTTTGAGTTTATGCATCCGTGCTTATTGGAATAACTGTCTTCGTAAGGACTAATTACCACCTGGAGGGCTAAGTCGCAAGTCCGAGAACAATTGAAAAAGATTCTTGAGGAGGCCAAGGTTCACAGAGATTCGTAGCGCCAGTGAATATGATGAACTCTTCTAAAAGAAAAAAAATCACTTACTATACACTTACCCAATTTGTTTGATTCAATTTGTTTTTTAAAGTTTGAAATTTTGTTGAAATCGTAATTTCTGAAAGTGCGCCCGGTGCAAGTGCACCATTCGGGCCTATGAAAGCGCGGCCCCTGGTCTGAGGCTTCGAACAGATGGCGCTTGATAAACCTGGGTTAGTCAAGAACTCCAATCACCAAAGGAAGCGCTTTAAAGAAGCCGAGGCAGAAGGCCATCCAGTGAAATGGCCTTGGAAAGAACTTTGAAAAACCCCTGGGAAAAACCAAGTTGAAAAGAGTTCGCTCAAGGGAGAAAACTCCGGACCGAACGGAGCAGAAAGGGATCAAGGTAAGCAAACGGCCAACTGCTGGGGAGCTTTATCAAGGTGGTACGAAAGATCTATCTTGGCCTCATCTCAATTGACATGGTCAACCACCCCCTAGCACCTGAGCAATTGGAACAGCTGTAGGAGGCGATGATTGACGTCGTCACTGAAAAGACAACAGGCGAAGTCCAGCTGGTTTTCGAGGCAAACTTCCCAAGAATAAGTTGGCTGTTGCTGCTGCACAAAAATTGGTTCCCATCAACAGGTGGACAGTGATCCAGAAGCGGGGGAATAAAAATATTCTCTACTTGATAAGATTTAAAAACTGGCGTGCCCTGGACGACAGTTCACTCTCAGACCATCTGCACATTTGGTTCAATATTGTGGCCCTCCTCCTCCCCTCACTTCCCTGGTTCCTAAGAAAACCAACTCGTCTCAGGGGCTTGTATTCTCGAAATTAGACCTGCTTGCCAGCTCTATCAGCTCAGTGTGTGAACTCTGAACTCTTCCTACCATGATGGCAACACTGTCTCTTTCTCCCAGGCATCACGGGAAACGCCCTCGTAGAACGCCAGACTAGCTGCAATACCTAGGAAAGTTAGGAGATTGTTTAATAGGGCAAAACATTGGGCATTGGGAAGTATAAAGGTTCACGTTCACATTAATACAATAAGTAGTTGAGACGCTCTAAAAGGATTGCCTGGAGAAAGCATTGTGAGAGCCTGAAGACTCTACTAGAGGTGACTAGACTTCATGAGCTAGAAGAGGGCTCATACACTCCTAACAATGAAGGAATTGAAGAAATTGAAGTTGTCTCTTATAACGGTCAACCTGCAGGGGAAGTATGCGCCCACCTATCTAAAGGCTACCATTCACACACAGGTCGTCGGTACTCAGTGGCCGGAAGGTTTCTCGCCTTGAGGCTAAGTATCAACACTCACTTACCGGTCGCCAACTGGATGGTTCTTGCATTAATCGTCAGTCCATGCCTTAAGATGTGTCCATGTGTGATAAAAGTGCAACCAACCGGAATTTATTTCTGTTTTGATATAGATATGTATAAAAATAATTCCTGTTAGCCTGCATGTCTGTGGGGAATTTTGAGGTGACCAGCAGTCCACGGCCTGTTAAGCGGGAGTCTCAAGTCTTCATCCCTCAGTCAGACTAAATAATGTGTGATCGGATCATGCCTGCCGACCTGGCCTCAAAGGCCTTGGTCTGCCGACGGCCTGTTAGTGAGTAGGGTCCTTAAAGACCATGCCTAAGACAGGGGGCACCGCTGTATGTCCTACTACTTACTAACTGAACTCCCAACTCTTTTGGATAACGTTTATGTACAGATTGGTATGAGCCGCAAAGGCGTTTCTTCGGCCTGGCTCCAAATGGCCCTCAAAATGAGTGGAAGAAGGAAGAAGTGTCCGATCTGAACTTCCTCATGATGTTCCGCTGGCTGTGATAAGCGCGTCTGGTCTTATCCTTTTTTCCGATTTTCTGCTGTTCCCCGCTGGGTTTTTTTCTGTTTAGCTTCTTCCTCTTGCTCTACCTCAGCCGAGGCAGACTCCTTCCTTTCCCTCTTTTGCATCGATCTCATCTTCATCGCCATGACTTTTGCTTCTTTTTTTATGTGATAGTATAAGCTTTGGTGTCGTCACCGTTTACTTTCTAGAACGCATTGCATAGAATGAACCCGCGTGATGGGTTGATGACACATTTGGAGGTCTTCGTCTATTACTCCAAGGTATTTTCCTGTGTTTGCGTGAAAGAGCCATCGCTCCTCCGCCAGATATTACACTGCAGCATAACCGACTGTTCGTTCAGAGGGTCACATAAAAAGGCATCGTTGGGGATTACTTTTCAACCAATCATTTACTCTTGAAAATTGTTTGCATACAACTACGAAACGCCGGATTTCTTCATATACCAAACGTATGCTAACAACTGAGAGATTTATAGGTCTGTGTTGCAGTATTAAAAAAGTAAAGTAAACAGACTCTCCGCACTCGAGATATCAACTACTTTAAGCACAATTGTCCATGCAGTTTACATTCCACTTTGGGATACGCTATTTATCTGCCTAGAGCCCCAAAAGTTGTTGCAGTTGGATTTATGATTTCAGCTCTGTTCGCAAATGATTCTGTTTTTCTCTGCCATATTCCGGATGACCATCGCAGCTAAAGCGAAGGGACATTACAGCGCAGAACTATGGAAATATTTCACTACGACCACATGTGGTGACTTGAGCCCCCCGAAATTTTATATCTATGCAGTCCAAAAGAGCCATTTGTTAGTAGGAATGCGCTGTGAAGTAAGCTGCAATTTGACCATTTCACATATTCCACTTGCCAATGAGTGCACGATCGTGTGTTGGATAATTTCTGGCTGTTTGAACATTGCTGAAGGATAGTCTCCACTAAAAGGGCGGCTTTGGGATTCGATTGGAGCACAAGGATTTCGTACTGGGTTTAATCGCGAAAATAAGTGCTTTTCGCAAAGTGAAAGCGAAACAGGGAAATGGCCCAATAAATATATTGAGATTAAACTAAAAACTTTTCTCATTTATCCTTCAAACTTCTTGAAAATATATTTTTCTGTAGGATCCGAGAAACTTGAGCAACTTTTCGCCTTCCGCCGACGAGTACGTAAACATTTCTACAATTTTCAATTTGTCCAAGGAAAATTGTCAATTTCTCAAAATATTAACAACTGAGGAAGCCGGAAATCTGCCCCTTCTGCAGTGCTCGAGCAGCCCCAGTCTGGGGCTCCATCTAGTGCTAAGTGGAGACCGGAAAATGATAATTTCCCAATAAAAAGTCCAAATCGAGTTTTCATGTCCCCAAGTTCATGTTGCAGACAGTGAAGCGCTTCTTTGCGAGAATTATGGCTGCTGAATATTAAGCGAGTTTCCGTGCAAGCAGGACCAAATAACTCAAAAAAGCACTCGAAGCCCAAGGACCAGGCATAAAGGATGTGACAGAGAAACAATGTCCCTTAAAAGGGCGGAAATTTGAAAATAAATTTGTGATTTAGGGATTTCGAACAGAAAATGTTAAACTTCTTGTTTTTGGAGATTTATTCATTCTTGTGTGCGAGAGTGGATGGATGGGGCCGTGTATCGGAGAAAGAATGGAGTCTTTGGGTATTTATGGATGTTGTTGGGAATTTTTTGTTTCAGGGATTTGCTTTAAGTCACACGAAAATGAGTGTTTCGGATTTGGATAGTATTAAAAGGGGACATTGGAACGTTCAAGGGTCGAGACGTGTCAGAAGTGTCAAAAAGTTCGTGCGAAATTTGAAATTTTCTAGTACGTTTCAAGAATGTCGTCTGTTTTTAGATTGGTACACCTGCTGCTTTATGTACAAGATGTACAAGTAATTTGAAGCCATATTGAATAGATATCTATAATTTATTAACGGGGAATTTGGCTTAATTTTCCATCTTTAAAGTAAACTTCATCAACCTTAATATATGTACGAGGTGAGCATTATTTAAATCATTCCTCAATCTTCAAAGTTGGGTTCATCCACGACATGACATAAACAGGGTGAAGAAGGTTGCGTAATATAATATAATAATATCCTGATGGAAGCTCAAAATCGAATTTCAATGAGGTGGAGAGGATCTTAACTGAAGATCTCTTCTTCTTCTTTAGTGTGATATAAGGTCCAAATGTGCCGCGACAACTCAGTTTGCCTATTGCACTATACCCCTATACCACATATTTGAGCTAGTTTCAGCAGTTGCCTAATGACTGTCTTCTTACCGTCCATAAAAAGTAATTCAGAGTGTTCGGTAATCAAGCCAACAAGTATCCTGGCGTCAAGCCAACATTTGTAGACTAAAAATTTCCTCATATCCTTTCTACTGCGCTACCATTCCTTTGTCCCGTTAAAAGACGGCACCGGAAGGAGCCGCTTTGAATTAACCAATTCAGGCATGGTCCTCCGGTAGTATTTTTGAAGGTTAAAGAGGGGGGACTCTAGCTCCTACGTCCTCTCTGATTTGGAGCCATCTGTGCATAGAAGTACCTCAAATATTTAAAATAAAATCCTCGTCCTGGTACCAAAACGCATTCTCTTTGTACAAATAGTTAACAATTATGCCCCAAATCTTTCAGGGTAAGACAACCTGAAGGGTTGCAACCAAAAAAAATAAAATTAAATGGAAATTAATTGGACCCAACACCCTCTGGAAGCATGGCGTAGAGCAGGACGCGCAGAGCATAGGAAGGCGAAACTGAATGACTCCGGCTCAAAATTGGGACCAGTGGAAAAACAGTTGCAAGGAGCCAGGACCGAACCCAGGCTTGCAGTTTCGAGTAAAAAAGAACTTGAGACGAAAAGTGAAAGTTTGTCTGTGTGTGACGGTGTGTAAATGTCTTATAGACTCCAAAACCGCTCTATCTCGAACCCATCGGGTAGCTGTAGTGTACCGATATGGTAAACTCCGAAACTTTTCTATGGGAGGTACTCTTCAAATTACTGCTAAAGAACTCAGATCTATTCCATCTTATTTTATTTTATCGAAAAATACGATTCTCAAAGTTTCAGATCGATCGGTAGTGATTTACGGGTAGTTGCCGTATTTTGTTTAAAAGAGTAGATATATCGGGAAGGACGCGGTTCCCTAAACTTGGATTGAAGTAACTTCGGCTGTATGTATGTGCCCGATTTTAGCAATGCATGTCTTAAATCAAAGGTCTCGAAGACAAAAAGACAACAAATACAATAATCGGATATTCATCACTTTTAATTTTTGAACTGTGGTACCAGGATATTTATCTGGATTTCAAGGTTCTTGATTTTTCAACATACTATAGTTTTGCATGGGACATATACATATGTATGTACACCTTTTATATCATATTTCTTACGAAAAAGTTACTCTTTTTCATGCCGTTAATTTGAAAAGTTTGCACAAACGGTGTCTATTGAACGTATTAACTGTCTTCACTCAGGGGCGGCGCTTGCATAGGTGCAAATAGTGCACATGCACCGGGCGCAATTGGACGGGGCACTTAAAAAAATTGAAAATGTGTTCCTATGCTGTATGTTATTTTCACATGTTAAAAGAACTTCGCAGAGTGTTTGGTTCTTTCTACACTACCCTTCACTTCTATGAAAAAATGAACAGCTGATGAGGGCGCAATATGGCATAATGCACCGGGCGCCAAAAAACCAAGTGTCCGTTGCCTAATGGTGGACGTACAAGTTCATTCAATACCTAAGCTAGAAGCTACGATTGAATTTGAACCAGATCGAAACACCCACGTGTAACATCAGCAAAAACTGCCGTATTGCCAATCCTTGCCAGTCCTTGAAACGTGCAAAATTATAATTCGGGACGAATGCATCATGGCCCTTATAGTACAGATAAATTATAATTTTTCTAGGAATTAAAAGCGGGCAAGCTTTTGCATGGGTGTTTGGTACCACCAGGAAAGCTTGAATTTTGCACGGTTCGCCTTAACTTCGGCGCCATCTTGAATCAAAGGGTTAAATCGGTTTTTCGCTTGTAGCTTCTATTATTACATTTGAATCTATAAGCATCCAGAGAGAAAACAAAGTATTGCCAATAGCAGCTATGTCCAACACTGTTAAATCGTGCGCTACCAAAGTTTCCGTCAGTCTATCACTACTGTTTCGACGACTGCTTGTTTCGATGAATTCGAAAATAGACTTGCGGGACTTGAGTTGGTACGAAATGTCACCTCATCCGATGTCGCTTTCTTCAGAGTCAGGAATGAGAAAAGGTGAAATATCACGTTTTTATAAACTTTTTTCATCCGTGTAAAACGTTAAAATTACTCAAAACTGAGTGGAAATCCTAGATGGAGGTTGGTTTTTGCCTAACGTTGTGTTTGGACACGATAAAACTATCAACATCATTTGCGAGGACTATTTTCTATGGATACCTTACCTAGAAACGAAATCTTATGAACGAAATAACAATCGATGACTTACGAATTCAATCAACATTCAATACCACAGGCACACCAAGAAAAATTTCTCGCAAATCAGAAAAACAAGTGCAAATTCATCGAAATTCTCGCAACGCGTTTGCGGGATTCAAACATCACTGTCATCCATGCTGTGGAAGATGCAGATTCAATCATCGTGAAAAGATATTGATAGAGCTCGGCAATGACGGCAATGTTTTCATTATCGGAGAAGATATCGACCTTCTAGGTTTGCTCACCGCGTTGACGCCAACGAGTACATGGAACGATTTTCTACGGAAATCAGTCAGAAAAAATACCCCCGAAAGGAGTTATTCCTGTGACAGCGTAGAATTCGAAAAAAAATGTCAGAGAACATATTGTTTCTGCATGCGTTCACTGGTTGTGACACGACTGCTGCTCCTTTCAACATTGGCAAAATTAAAAGACTTCCAAAAATATCCCAAGTTGCTGTCCTTATCGGAAGTATTAAAAAAAGCAACAGTCTCCGACACTATATTTTTCGGACATATCATCAAACTCAAATGTGGTTCGACAATCAATTGGATGCTGACGGCTGGAAAAAAACTCACTCTGCAGCTGCATGAAGGGATGTGGCGGAGCTGGCTGTTACAGAAAGGCCTGATGGGTACACACTTGTGCAAAAACTGCGGTGGAGAAACGTACGAGAATGTGTCGAGTGTGAAGAAAATGACCTTGACAATGACAAACACGAGGAACAGGTTCTACGAGGCGATACTCTCGACTTCGAAGAAACAAGCTTCTGTGATAACCCGAATTCGATCTACAATTTGATCTACATACATTGATGAAATGGATTATTCTGAAGAATATGCGTGTCCATTTGCAACAAGATTTCTCTGCTCAAACATTTTCAAAACAACTTTTGGACGTTGGAAATGGCGAAATTTCAATCGATAGCAGAACATTTTATTATTTTATTATACGGCATCAAAAATACGAAAAATATTTCTTTAAATGTCTCCAATATTTTATCACCTCAATTGCAAAATAAAGGGAAGCTATAGTGCACACCAAAAGAATTGGAAATTTAAACACAAGCGGGAAATGACAATTCCACATACATTAAAATTTCGTGTATGGATGAATTCGTTTACGGGCAACAACCTCTTCGAAATTTGTTTACGGGCAACAACACTCCCTCATTGCATCTGATCACGACAAGAGTGGTGAGAACGTTGAATTGTGATTGGGATTATAAACGATCGGGTGATTTTGGTTTTTAAACAAACGGAGTGACACTTTTTTGCGAACGAACTTTCGCGGTATGATTTGCGACTCTCATTGTCCATGGTAAAAGTGATTTTTAAATTCCCAATTGTTTTGGCGCACGCCATACTATGTATTGGCTTATGGGTGCAGCGAGGCGCACCGGGTTCCAAATAGTTTTATAATAAAATAGAGACTAGCATTATAAAAACTTAAGCAGAAATCATATTTGTACAGATTGAAAGTGATCACAGATCAACAATAGCACCTTTTTCGACAGTACTTTGTCTGTTTCTCATTTAATTATCTCACAAAAAACTATCTCCAAAAACCGATCAATTTCCATTTAACTCGATCAATTCCCAAACATTCTCCTATCCAGACGAAATTATTTCTATCTTCATTGATTTTTTGCATCATGTTTTATTACCGAAATTGTTGAGTCTGCAGCCGTACCAACAAACCGAAGAAACTAATTAACACTGGCCGCCTCGGTTTTTTTATATGATTATTTTCTCTCCATCTCCAGAAACTCATTAAATTGCTCTGCACAAGTCCTTAATTGAGACAAAGTAGATTCGGCCATTTACCAGAATTCAAGCTCATTACTCCGAAACGGATTTGCTCTGATCTGGTCTACGAGCAAATTAAGTTCTTCAAAAATTTGATAGCTCGCCATTAACTTTTTGTTTCCGAACTGTGTAGTACTCTACTATCACGTTTTCTGAACAAGTGCGCAATTGGCGGGGTCCCGGGCGATTTTCATCTACTTTTAGGAGCCACCATCCCCACAGATTCCTCAGGTATTGACGATGGCGATTGTTTCTCGACATTCAATTATCCAATTAGCATGAAACGGTAATAAAAATCCGCCATCAGCTCAGAGTACATCATGAACGTAATAGAATTGACAAAACCATCAGAGCTCATGCTATGAGTAACCGTGAAATCGCCATTGGGATTCGGACAAATTGTTTTACGGCCGCTCTGTTCGTTCTCCTCGGGCATGGATTTTACCTTACGGATCCGCGCCAGGTAATGCTCATAAATCTGCGAGCGTATTGTCAACGGGAATCGAAGAAATTTTATGATGCCTTTAAAAATCTTTTATTGTTTACTTTACAAAAATTTCCACCGAAGTAAATTCCTAAATGGAAAGAAAGGAGCAGCAAATCTAGACACTCCGAATCTTTCGGAGTCGAATATATTGAACATTTCGAATCCTAGAGCAGCGATAAAAAAAAGCACCTGACCTGAATTTTCGGACTATGGCAGATTTCTTGCAATTAGAAATGAATTTATGTTACCTTAGCACGGAATCAAAACTCCAGTGTCCAAGCCCCGCCTTTTCGGACAAACCAACAAACATGGCGGAGCGAATTTTTGACAGCATATTGTTTTGGGAGACCCGACGTCTCGGTCGTCCCCAGTGCTGGGCTCTCTCTGTGTTTTTATATACATTATATTTCCCGTCGCTGGGTACGCGGTCTCCGCCTTTTTTTTCAATCGATGCGGCTTGATTAAAACCCAGCCAGGTAAGAAACTGCTCGACGGTGGTGCCGCGATGCCCCAATTTCTTTGCCGGCAGGTGTAACTACTTCAGTTGCTACCGGAGTTGGAATTCTTTTGTTGGTGGCTTCGCGAAGGCACAATTACGCGGTTTAGGTATTTCGTTACGCCTTTGATCAGATAACCATGAGTGTAGAGAGGGAGAAAGGGGCTCCTTTTGGAAGGTACTATAGGTGGATTCCTGCCCATAATATCGCCGCCATCTCTTCACACCTTGTAATTTTCCACCTTTTATTGACTTTCGTATGGAAGATAGTCATCGTTTTCGTTTTGTCGAAGGGGAAATTTAGGGCGATTGAAAAGGAAATTTTAAACTTCTTATCAGGATAAATAAATTGATGTAAAGTGCCCCTTTCACGGCGATACAAGAATTGCTCCAGGATACTTCTTCTCTGCCGGGGGAATGGGCGAACAATGGTGAAATGAAGGACTTTTATGGCCGTGCAATTGACTTTCAGGACTATGGCCATAAAAGAATTTTTATGCCTACAGCAATAAAAATAAAAATGTTTTTTTTTTGTTGTTCGAGGATAACACTTTGTTGTGCATTCAGTCTTTTCGGAAGGAGAGTGGACTCTTGTGTCCATAAATTTTGCATTTTTAGTATCTGAAACGGTAAAGGATTAAGGCTCTTCACTAGACGAATATTGACTATAATGGATAAAGCAAAATTTAGTGAAACATTTTCCATTTTGAATTATCGCAAAATCGAAGTGATAAAAGAAGAGGATTCACTGATCCAAAACGTGTAGAGGTTGGAATATAAAATTTTGGAGGGAGGAAAACGGTTTTTATTACAATTTAGAAAAAATAAAGTATGGAGATTATTTTAAACGTTTTTTTTTTCTACTCTGAATTCTTTTAAAATAATATTATGGATAAGGGCGAACTCTACTAGAACATATGAAAAAAAAAACACTACCGTATCACAAAGGAAGGAAGAAATAGAGGACATGAGAGATCAATAACAATGCGGATGGTATTATTTGGGCCTCGGTAGTCTAGGGGTAAGGCGCCTGACTACTATCCCCAGAGGTCCCGAGTTCGATTCCCGGCGGTGCCACGGTCCTAGCCTTTCCCAATTTCCCGCCTACATAACTTTCCTTCTTTCTTCTTCCCTCTTTGCATTCCTGATTCCTCCTGTCATAGCCTTCACTAGTTCTCTTCCCCGCTCCACCAAGCGCATGTCATCGGTTGGTTGATGAGATTCAACTCGTTTCAGGAGGCATAACACTCCAGCGAGTTGTTCTCGATGCCCCGATGTCAGAGTCGCGAAATGGTTGGGATTAGGTGAAATAAAAATACCGCAGCTAGGTTGTGACAGTTCTTTCCTTCACTTCTCTCTCTATCTTCCGACTAGAGCTGCTGTTCGACATTTAAAAAAAAAAAAAAAAAAAAAATGCATGGTCGACAGTACAAAGGGGCCTTCCCTAAGTCTCTAGTGTGTCACATAAAAAAAAAAAAAAAAAGGAAGGAAGGGATAGGCTCTGCTTTTTAGCTCCATGGATGTAGTACTTCACACCAAAGGGAAGAAATGTGCCCAAAACCATCTGTAATAAAAATCAAATCAAAGAATTTTTGCATCAGGGTTTCGATTTCGCAAAATCGACTTGCTAAATAGAAGCCAGCTAGCCCGAACACGTAACATTCGGGTTTAGCAGAAGACAGCCTCCTGAAACAAGTGAATCCTCCTAACCAAGAGCCAGGCCAGATCACGCAATTCGTCGTCGAATAAAAACGACACGTTCATAAACCTTACTATGGTTAACCACGGGAGTTTTTGAACGTCAAAAAGTTATGCTAGTGGTTATGTTGTAGTTACATAACCACGGAGTTTTTGAACGACAAAAGTTTACCAAAGTTAACCATAGTAAGGTTTTTGAACGAGCTCCTTGCGGTTTTCAGTCGACGTCGATTTGCTTGAACGGGCACCAGCCGACAAAAGCTGTGAGGTCGGCAGTGCCAGACAGGAGTGAGACACCAAGGATCTGCCTCAAGCATCGCATTTGCAAGATCTCAAGCTTCTTAACGTCCGGTTTGAGAAGTGTCCACGTTGCGGATTCATAAAGAAGAATCGGAAGGATCAACGTTCGGTAAAGGCGTACTTTTATTTTGATGGAAATATTTGTTCATCTCCATCTGCACCACGTGAGCCGGGTCGATGCAGCTGTGAACGTCGGACGTCGATGCCACTTTGGTTAACTCAACCAATGATCCCAAAAATTTGAACATCGGAACCTGTTCGATTTGGGTTCCATCGAGGTGAACCGTCCATCCGATGTGAGCACTTTGGTCTTTTCCGCGATGATTTTTAGCCCGTATGACTGGGCGATGGGCGGGAAATGTCGGATAAGATGTCCGTTGCTTCGGCATCCATGTCGGCGATAGCGCCCGCGCACATTAAGTCGGTCATTGTTGTCGTCGTATTGAACTCCGAGTCGTCCATGAAATGCTTCACGTACAGTCGCGTGGATCACAATTTTAAAGAGAAGTGGCGAAGCGACGTCTCCCTGTCGAACACCCGTTTGAATCGGGAACTCCTCGGATAAGTCGCTTCGAATACGAACGCTGGTTGAGGCATCGTACGACGCTTGGAGAAGTTGGATGATTTTGCGAACTTCTCGAAATGATAGACTCCCCGAACTTTTCTTTCAAAAATTCGATTATTTCGTTCGAAGTGTGACATGTTGCGCCGTCCTGTTGTAACCACATATCTGCCAGATCCATGTCTTCCAATTGCGGCAACACAAAGTTTGTTAACATCTGTCGAGATCGGTCTCCATTGATTGTAACAGCTTCTCCCTGCTCATTTTCAAAGAAGTAAGGTCCAATGATGCCTTCGGAACACACACCTCACCAAAGAGTAGCCATTCAGCCAGAAATGAGCTACATCGCTGAAGATGATTTTCTCTCCAAAATCGGCATCAGTTTCCAGCTGCTCCAGTGCCCAATCTTAGAAACTGCGTCGCTGGCAATGGCGGTCCAGCTTCAATTCTTGGGTGAGAACAGTTTTGTAAGGATGAAGTCCCAAATCCTTCCGCAAAATTCTCCACGTTGTCATTGACGACAATCACAATCTCAATCGACTTTTCACTAGCACTGGCTCTCATTGGGGCCTCGGTAGTCTAGGGAGTAAGCCGCCATGTTTCCATCCCAGAGGTCCCGGCTTGAATCCCGGCAGCACCACGGGTCTTCGCCTTTTCCCCACCCCAATTCATCAATTTAACCACAAATTCGTCCTTTGTGGCATTAACCCCCCTCCTACATTCCGATTTTAAGTGAAATCGGAGGACAGTTGCAAAAATTAGTGGGCCATTTTGAATTGGCTGAATTCAAATCCATTAGGGGTCGTCCATTAATTATGTGAGGCGTTTTGGGAAGGGGGGGTCGAGCCGAATCTCGCCCAATTTCACGGGGGGAGAGGGGAGTCTCGGCAAATATCATTTAATTTTTTTCCCTAATAAACAGTTTAAAATTGCTAGAAAACTGGGTGAAATTAAGTAAAACCTGTTTCTCCACTAACCCAATTCACCCCATTTCAGGCCACCCGCAGGCCACGTCGGCAGGCACGGTCCGAAAAAGGCCACACAATACTCAGTCTGGCTGAAGGATGAGTACTTCAGATATCCGCCTGACAGGCAGTGGCATGCAGGTGACGTCCCTACAGAAACACTGGCGAAAACGACAGTTTAGCATAGCCGGTTGTTGTTAATGTTAATGTTCATGGCCTCAACGAAAACCTTAAAGGCACAAACAGATTGGCGCCTGGAAATACCTTCAAAATACACGGACCGTCGTACTTGCTGACACAATGGGCAGACGGAGCGGATAAATTAAATGTATGGGAAATTCTCTCGCAGGCGACCGCCGTCACTGTCTCTGCGCCAATATGTTTCTGCCTTAAGGTGGCTCGAGACTCACGCCGCGAACCCCCGCGTACAAGCGCGAATGCAAGGGTGGATGATTTTCGCGCCTAGCTGGCGCCTTGCTTTCAGCTCCGAGTGGATACGTCGTGATTTCGTGCCGTAAATTAACGGTTTGAGACTAGAAGTTCAGATCTTTAAGCAAATCGCAAAAATCGCCTCACGTAATTTATGGACTACCCTTTATTTGCGACCTTAAAGACCCAAGATGGGCGCCTCAAATCCTAGTCTACCGAGCCCTGCTTTATGCCGCATTCTAACATAAACTTCTTTCACATAACCGAAAGTAAAAATTAACGAGTGAATTTATGGGGGGAGGAAACAAGTAAAAACCCTGTGGAATTTACATTTTTCGTAAATAATTTGTACCACTACAATCCAAACGTTTTGATTTAAGGAGTTTTAAATTTAGAAAGATAAATTTACATACAATTACAAACAAAGCAATTATCTTCATTGAACAATTCGTTTAAAAATTTAAAACCACTTTTTAAAAAATCCATTGACTCTTAAACTCTAAACTCCTCTTTTTTCTTTCAGATCATCTTCTTCAAGGAATTTACCTGTTCAAGCGCCCAACAAGAAGCTAATTGTTATACTCCTCCAGGATCTCCCACTAAGCAAATCAAATCAAGAGCTCCCATCAATATCATCAATTCGTTTCACGAAAAAAAATACAGCACCATGAAAAACTGAAAACAACGAAAGGAAACTTCTTGAAATCCTTGCAGACAAAAATGATTCGTCTCAGAAGAAGCAGAAGCACAGCACCGGGAAGATCCTCCATAGAATATCCTGTAAAAGGGATTTTTCATCCTTCTGCAGTTTACCAAAATGTTTTCAAACACTTGGAAAGGATCAGAAGCCCATTAACGCCCAGCAAGGGAGCACAAGTCCCACTGTCCTTGCCGTGTCGCTATAGGGGCTCCTCTACCCCTGCATCATTCCTCTTTGCACATAGATGAAGAAGTCATCAGCAAGGACACAACAGTCATAAATCTTTCAAAGGAAGGTCAAGGAGAGAGAGAGGTGGAGGTTGTGAACAACTGGGGCAACTCTCTGATCGCTCGCACTGCCGCGTTCTTCAAGTGCTGATTGCCATCGGAGCCTTGTACGGTTGGACGCCGTGAATTATTCAATTAGCGCGAAGCACCTTGATAAACTTGGTGACTAGGACACGAGAGTGCGCTTATCAGTAGCGGACCCACTCTAGCGTTCATCCGTGGCAGGAAGGCAATTAAGTATACCCGTGACGTTATTTACGGTTAATAATTAACACCTATGAATCGTGAAGAGAAAAATTGTATGTATATGACTTCAATGCTGATAAGGTAAATTGCGGGCGTGATAAGGCCGAGGACCGATTGTGATAAGGCGCAGTGCTCGAAGACGTGGATTCGTCTTGAGTTCTTGCGTCAGGCTTTCTGTGTTGGTTTTTTTGTTTGCAATTTCTCCAATAATGGTCATGGCAATTATTTTGTATAAGTGCATTTTCAATGGTAGCCTCAGTTATGTTATGTACATCCATTTACCATTGAGCTACATAAAAAGATTCTTGTACAAAGCCAACGACAGAGAACTTTATGCATAAACAATTTAAGCCAGCATTTTCAACCCTTTTCATCCAGCATGCCGCTGAATAAATGTGACCAAAACTCACCGAAAATTGTGATTCTGTCTCTTTGTGCGCACAAAATAAAAAATATATTGAAATAGCCCGACTGGAAACACACTATTTCATTTCATATCCCATCCTCAACCAATTCGACATCGTCCACTCTAAAACTGCTAAACAAAATTAACCTTTGACTCTTGTGGAAGACTAAACCTTAACATGATTCCGAATAGATTTTAGTTTTATTGAAATATGATGACGACATTTCGAAATTTAATAAAATCCTAGAAACGTTCATTCACAAATTGAATTGGGCCTTAATTAATTTTAAATGAAATCCATCTTTTGTTAGTTTTAATTAGTTAGTTGCCCCCTCTCTATAGAGAATCCAATTTCAGGCGAAATATGTGTCTTGAGAGGAAATATAAATCTCATATCACTGTCGTTCATGAAGTACATACCTATTGCCAGGGCAGGCTATAAAATACATAGCTCGAGTTACTTGCTTTCTCGTTTATGTTCAGTCCAGTTCTGTTTAAGTTGACCATTTAGAGAGTGCAGTAATTCGTTATGTGATGTTGTTAATTCGGCATGTTATCACGTGAGCGACTGGCTGGTCTCAGAGGAGACGTAGAGCTCTTACTTCTACAGGCACCATACACTTTAGAAATGGTTGTGTTCTTGAACATATGATAAGGCATATATGAACCTTAGATTCATAGACTGGGCAGGGGCTATTGAAGGGCTGTATGAACTCAATTAAATCGGCGATGAATGTGGAGTTGTCCTCTAACTTCCTGACTGTTGCTGGACGCGAAATGGGAGGACAACATGGTTAAATACTAAACTCTCCAAGTTGAGCCTTTTTACAGCAATCAACAAGAGCCGTAATTGAAAGAGTTAGAAAAAGATAGTAACCATCTGTAATAGTGGAATTATAAGAACAATAATATACAGGATGTATTTGTTAAGTTTACAAAGCGACCGGCTGTAGACAGGTTTTAGTTAGACGAACAAACGGTAAACGGTTTAGCCGCTAGAGCGTTTTGAAGGTTGTTTTTAGAGTTTTGCATATCATCTTGTATTTTTGTAACCCTATGACCTATTTTCATAAATAAGGTATCAGTGTACTACAATGGTTTCCAAACTTTATGATATACGGCCCCCAGTTTCAAATAAAAACATTTGTAAATTTGCATACAAGATGGGGTGCGCCATCTAGACCTTCGGTATTTCAACATTGAATAACTCTGACATTTTTTAGCCGATTCCGAAAAATCGACACGATTCTGAATCGTCATTCAGTACCATTTTAGCTGTGAGTCTATTCACATCGGAAAAAATGTGCTGAAATTGTAGAGTTTTACATTGAAAAAAGTGTTTTAATTGTGAAAACTGTGCGTGCTCATCGTAAAAATATGGGAGAAACTCGGCACCTCCACACAATTGTATTTTAGTTGTAGTTCGTTGAATCTTTCAGTACTGATCTGTAGCCACTCGCCAATGTCGCACTCGACCGCGTCCGCGACGCTCCAATGCAGTTATTGAGGTGAGAGAGTGTAGTCGATATTCTAAATGTGTCGTATCGCCGCCAATCTTAAGAGTTAAACGTCAGTGAAGGAATAAATCGGGCAGTGTGTAAATCCCATTTGATTCTGTCTACTGTTGGTGCGCTCTCTGTTAATCCTGAGAAAATACTTCGGGGCGGTACTAGATGTGAAACTTCAGTACAATCAGCACCTTGATAATCTGTTGTGCCTTCTATATTGAATGAAAATGAAAACGACAGCACAGTAGCCCCTACCATAGTAAGAATACGCCAAGCGTTGCAAGCAGTAAAAACCAATAAAGCATCACCTGCGGATCTCGTTAACAAAGGCGGAGAGGGAAATATCCAAAAACTACATGAAGTACCAGTGGACATCTGAAGACCGAAAGGATGCCTGATGAGTGGACATCATGAGCCAACCAAGGATGCCAAGTGGACATCATGAGCATTTGAGCCAACCTAAAAAATCGGGTTGGAAATAAACGAGCACAGAACAAAGTATATGTATGTGCACAAAAAACGCCAGAAATAGCAGACAAAACATGACGATAGACACTTACAATATCTTCTTCTTCTTCTTTAACAGCTCTCCAACCGGTCGCGATTCTCAACGGATATCATCCAGTTTGGCATCCCTAAGCTCTGAACGTCCTCCCAGTGGATGTCGGGTCTCCCTCGCTGTCGCCTCTCATAGGTCTTACCGCAAATAACTTGCCGAGCAGGCTCATCTTCCCTCATAAATGAGCTACATACTCTGCCCACCGGAGCCTACCGAGCTTTATTTTTTTTCTAACTCCATACACGATTCGTTTCCATTCTTGAAGATTCGATTTGTTTCCATTTTTGGCGACGTCTCGAGCCTCGGTAACTCATAATCGTTGATTCTTTAAGTCGCCCTCGATATTCTTCAGCCAGGTTTTCTTCGATACCGATCGCTGAATTCTCCAGCCTGCCTGATGGTCTCGCCAAAGAAGTTTACGTGGCAAGCGGTTATCATCCATTTGTCAAACATGTCCAAACCACCGTAATCGGTGTTTTTGTATTTCTTCTTCGATCAGTGTCTGTTGATCGCATTTTTGTCAAACTGATCCCAAATATTTGAACATCGGAACCTGTTCGATTTGGGTACCATCAAGGTGAACACGGGCTTTCGATCCGTCCGTTGTTAGCACTTTGGTCTTTGCCTCATTGACTTGATGACCAGGAAAATAAGATATCGTCGGCGAACATAAAGTTGGTTACGAAGTTGTTGTCGTCGTATCGAACTCCGCGTAATCCATCGAAGTCTTAACGCATAATCGCGTTAATCACAACTTTGAATAGAAGTGGCTAAGCGATATCACCTTGTCGGACACCTATTTAAATCAGGAACTCCTCGGATAAGTCACTTCGAATACGAACTCTGCTGGTTAAGCCACCGTAAGACGCTTGGAGAAGCTCAATGATTTTCAATGGCTCGTGTTCAGTTTCCAAGGCTCTCCACAAGCAGTTCCAATCGATGCAATCGAAAGCGGATTTGAAATCGATGAAAACGACGACAGTTCCTTTGTCGCAATGAATTATTTCTTCCATTAGCTGACGGAGAGCGAATATTTTATCAATCCATGCTCGATTTGGTCTAAATTCCGCTTATTCTTTCCGGCTCGTTTGCTCTCGATGTAGCTTCGATGTAAAATTTTCGTTAATACTTTGCCGACGATCGAAAGGAGGCTAATTCCGCGATAATTCTTGCATTCCCGACTGTCGCCTTTCTTCAAAATTGGCCAAACGATCGCTTTCTTCTACGCCGACAGGACTCGATCCGAATGCCATATGTGTTTTATGAGGACGTGGAGGTTTTGTAATAAGAGATAACCTGCTGCGATCCTCTCGTTGTTTTGTTGATCTATTCTCAGAGCTTTTCCGTTTTCAGCGATTTTATTGCCATCTTCACCTCGATAATTGTCGGTTCGGCATCGAGAAACTGATTCGTCGACTGTTCGCTAATCAGCGGTTTGGGTGCTGGAGCTTGTTGCGGATTGTGGTTGCACAGCTGGTGGAAGAATTCTCTCCGCCGCTGCAGGCGCCCTTGGGAGGCCACGAAAGCTCCGTCCGATTTTTTGATGTCGTTTGTTGATGTTGTTTTTCCGCCCAACCAGCGAACTGCCTGGTACTAGTGCCTCGACCCCGTTTCTTTCATGTCGGCCCCAACATTATTCCAGTATGCTTCTCGTTGCGATTTTATTTTCTGTCAAACTCCTTTGTTCAATAGACGGTATTGCTCGAAATCGACGTGTTTCATTCGTTTCCGCTGATAGACGAGGTCCAGACAGCTGTCCGAGATCCATGGCTGCGTCCGTTTATGAATGGGTGGACAAAACTACATTTGCAAACCCCACAATGGACTCCGTCAGTTGCCTTTCTTCTACATCGGAATCTAGCGTTGATCAAAACGTAGTATAACATCGCCTAGTCGTTGCCGGATGGATATCGTTAGGTGAGTTTATGTTTGAGTGGATGGCGGAAGATGCTGTTGCCAACGATCAAATTGTTTGAAGCTGCGAATAAAAGGAGGCGTAAGCCGTTATCGTTAATTACTCCGTGTTCGATCGTTCCACCGATTATTATAAACAAAAACTCGGATATCGGTTGGAATGAGATAACGCTGCTGGCAGCCCGTCGATCGATCACAAACCCCACTCCGGCCTCTCGTTTCTCACCACCCGAATAGTAAAGCGTCATCTTTTCGTTGATTGTTGGCGGGACGATTGTTAATGTCCCGGATTCGGTAAGTCGTAGCTACGCTAGCGCAGCAACTGATATTTTGCATTTCGACAATTCAATTGCTATGATTTCCTTTTGACCGTGCGTGATGTCCTACCCAACTCATTGTAATTGCTTCACCGAAATACACTCTCTGCGGACTCCACGCCTACCTTATACCAGCGACACCGCTTGGCTCATTCTCTTAGCTTACAGCACCCCTTCGCGCTCACACTAAAGAGAAAGAATTCGTTCATAATTATAACAAACAAACTGCGGACCTATGTCTCGACCTAGGCTACAAACCACTAAGTAGTTAGAATATGCCAATTGATAGCGCCGACACTTTTGGACCTTAAAGGAAGAAAGAGAAGAATTCGGTGTGTTTTATCTTTGTTAATCATATCAGCTTATTATGGGAAATGCATATAAAAAAATATGAGATACAAACCCCTGTGCGGAAAGTCGAGTCGTGTTTCGTGACAAGTCGTTTGAGTCGAAGAAAGTGACGTTTCAGTCGATTTAAGAGTTTCAACAGAGTGGCCTAGAGTGGAAATGCTAAGTTGAGTTTAAGCTCCTGTTCTGAGTTTCATGATTTGACTGAAACGCCACTTACTTCGACTCAAACGACTTTTTTTTTTATGTGAAAGACTAGAGTCTCAGGGAAGACCCTTTATACTGACTTGTCACGAAACCCGACACGACCTCCAGCACAAGGGCCACAATCACAAAAAAAAAACATTTTTATTTTTTTGGCGGAATATATTGGTTGTTATTCATTTTGAGTTGTTAGAAATTTGTTTAATTGCAATTTTTATAAGCCATTGACAATGTAGATCCATTACATTTTCCCATCTATCTGCTAGCAGCATGACATAAATTACTGTGTTACGCTTTTATACAAGAACAAACATTGAAAAGATATATTCGAAATAACATCACGCACTGAAAACATTCTGTCCCACCCATCATTCCACACTGCTTTCACTTGAATGTTGTACCTCGTACAAAAGGTCTAGTTCAAACGTTTCCATATTCAGCACATTGTTACCTTTGTAATTGTCCGACAGAGAGTCGGTTGGCTATCTAGCTACTACAACATCCCAAATAAACCAAAATATTTCCAATTTAAATAAGACTCCCTTCTGTAGGCTCGATTTCCACCGCAAATAAACATTTTCCTACAAGATTAATCGAAGACGACATAAAGCCCAATGACAAGCACATTCCAAGAACTTGTTGCTACTTGAATTGAGCTCCAGGCGGATAGTTGTAGTCAACACCTTCGGCAGAAAGCACCTCTTTGATCCTTCCTCCAGCCTCCGCCCTACAAGACAGAGCTCACACAGCACAACCTTTAAAGAGAAACAAATTAATGAATCGGTAGAAAAGTGATTAGCCGTGGCCCTCTTGATGTCGGAAAAGCCGCTCTGCTCCAATAAGGGTTTTCTGGCGATTCCCTTGAATCCACCCGCCATTGTTTAAGCACATATATACAGAGTCCGGGCTACCGTCCTTTTTCGGATCATCTTCATCATCACCGACTGGAATCGTTTGTGCACCTCCGTTAAGGGGACGAAATCTGATGGTCTGTGGGTACCATGGATCTTGGGCCGGGGTACATCTTGATTGCGCGTCGCGTCTCGTATAAAAGGGCTTCCGATGTGACACCCTGCTGTGAACTTGACCGCAAAGTGAAAAATGTTTCGTCGATCAAAGGAAATGCCAATTCCCAGCCGTTAATGAGTTTTACAATCATTCTCCAGGTGAAGTGTTCCCACCTGAGTTGCACACCTATAAAAGCGATTCTGCGCTGGTTTACCTTACCCACTTATGAAATACACTAGTGAGGCTCAGCTGGGTGCAGGCATTGTTGTAAATATAAGAGTTCAATATCTCTCGGGGGCCGGTTGGTAGTGGGTAATTAAAATGAAGCCTACGTCCATAGATTCTACTGAAACAGTGTAAATAACACAAATGGAAGCTCCTCGCACCTGTCCCACGATGATATCGGATTTCTTGCACGGTCAATGATTTTTTGGGTATGATTGATTGATAAAATCCAATGGGAATTTTTGCCAAAGATTCGGTCTGATTCATTTTGATGGAGTTATGAATTTCGCAGGAGTTGGGGCGAAAGTATTTCAAATCACGATTCTGCGTTGAGGAAATTCGCGTATTTCGGTAGAATCTTTTGTTTTTTAATTTAATTTTTTTTTTTTTTCATTTAATGGGCAGAAAAAAATAAATAATTATGAAGTTATAATTTCTGTGTTGAAATTTCTTGTGCTTCTGATAAACTTCTTTTTGTCTGCGTTTATTCTCCGCCTGGCATCTTTAACCCTATTAATTCTGAAGAAGCGAGCGAAGCGAAGCTTTTGAGCAGCTATCCGCTGCGTATAAATACATCCTGGTAGGTGGTGACAGCAAGCAACATCGAGAGCAAACGAGCCGGAAAGAACAAGCGGGACTTAGACCACATCGAGGATGCATTGATCAAATATTCGCACTCCGTCAGCTAATGGAAGAAAGAATTCGTTGCTGAAAAAGAACTGTCGTCGTTTTCATCTCTTTCGATTGCATCGATTGGAACAGCTTGTGGAGGAGTCTTGGAAACCGAACACGTGCCATTGAGAATCATCCAGTTTCTCCCAGCGTCGAACGATGGCTCAACCAGCAGCCTTCGTATTCGAAGTGACTTATCCGAGGAGTTCCCGATTGAAACGGGTGTTCGACAGGAAGACGTTGCTTCGCCACTTCTCTTCAATGTTGTGATCGACGCGATTATGATTGAAGCATTCGATGGACCACTCGGAGTTCGATACGACGACAACAACTTCGTAACGATTGCGCCGTCTTCGCCGACACGGATGCTGAAGCAACGGACATCTTATACGACATTTCCCGCATCGCCCAGTCATACGGGCTAAAAATCAATGCGGAAAAGACCAAAGTGCTCACAATGGATGGATCGAGGGACAGTGTTCATCTCGATGGAACCCAAATCGAACAGGTTCCGAGGTTCAAATATTTAGGGTCATTGGTTGAGAAAACGAAAGTAGCATCGACGTCCGATGTTCACAGCCGCATCGGGCAAGCAACAGCAACCTTCGCCTCGCTCAAGTGGTGCATATGGAAACGAACAAATATTTCCATAAAAACAAAAGTACGCCTTTACCGAACGTTGATCCTTCTGATTCTTCCTTATGGATCTGAAACGTGGACACTGCTCAAACTGGACATTAAGAAGCTCGAGGTCTTCCAAATGTGATACTGGAGAAGGATTTTCGGTGCCTCACTCCGCGATCGCCTTCGAAACGAGATAGTTAGACAAAGATGCGATCAGCTGGTCGAAGAAGAAATGCAAAAACTTCGTCTACGGTGGTTTGGACATGTTTGCCGAATGGATGATGACCGCTTGTCATGTAAACTTTTCTGGCGAGACCGTTCCGCAGGCTGGAGAATCCAGCGATCGGCACCGAAGAAAACCTGGCTAAAGAATATCGAGGGTGACCTAAAGAATCAACAATTATCAGTTACCGAGGCTTGAGACGTCGCCAAAAGCGGCAAGAATGGAAACGAAGCGTGAATAGAGTTCGAGACTCAGCGGCACTCGGACCGGCAGCTAACGAATCAAAGAAGAAGAAGAAGACATCTGGTGTCAAACTGTTGCAAAGCTTTTTAACCAACCGCTCTCAGAAAGTTATACTTGGTGGATGTAATTCCTCGATAGCTCCACTTCGTGCTGGTGTACCCCAAGGTACCATTCTGGGTCCTCTCTTATTCAGCATCTTTATTAAAGATCTTCCTTTGGTAGTAACACATTCTAAAATTCATATATGTACGCTGATGATGTGCAGCTTCATATCTCAGCGCCCAATGATCAAATTCAAAGATGTGCTTGCTGCTGACCTACGCCGTGTTTCTGTCTGGTCGACCTCAAACTTACTTCAACTTAATCCTTCGGAGTCTCATTGCATCTTTTTCTCTCATTCTGCCACTCTTCGTCCTGACCTCTCCGCTATCGCTTTAAACGGGGTCCCTTTAGCCATTCTTGAGAAGGTAAATCTAGGAGTTATCTTGAATGCCAAAATGACCTGCTGCGATCATGTTAGTACTATCATTCGCAAAACATACATACGGGCAACTGTCGCAACTTAGGTTCCATTGTGGCTTTCTCACTAGAACTCTCCGTATGTACTTGGTGAAGGCACTAATTTTACCTCCTCTAATGAATGATCTGTCTATTTTTTCTACTCTTGACGCCTCCTGCGCCCGTAAACTTCAATTTTTTTCTTTCTTCTCTTACTAAGATCTATGTTCACCAAATTTTTAATGAATGTACTTTAATTTAAGATTTTCATCTTTGTACATGTCCCAAAAGTTAAAATAAATAAATAAATAAAATAAACATGAAAAACTGCGCACCTAAACCAGATCTACAATTCCGGCAGTCCCTCGCATATCATTAAATCCAAAACACCACCAGTTATGAAACACTTTATCCCAACCACGATGCTCTATCGCGATTATATATCGAATTACCTTCAGCCTATGCTCATCCTGCAGGAATTGTTAATTAATGCTCTTAATTGATTGGAATACGTTTTAGCGCTTCCATTCCTGCTCCCATAGTGATTCGCTCAATTTTACTTTATTAAAAATGCATGCTGCATTCAGGATTTCTGATTTTGATCTGAACTGATTCCACAGTTTTCTTTGAACATATCACATTTTAGTGCACTTGCAACTCAAGTGTCTGCTTGTGGTGCATCGGGGAATAATGCAACCAAGTTTGATTATTGCTGTAAATTCATGCATCTGCTCTTTCGACATTTACCAAGCTGTAATCAAGTGTTCTAAATGTGCTTTGATGCTTTGTGTGCTATAAGCGCACTAACTAGGCACTAACTATGAAGTGATATTAATATGAAATGTGGAACGAGTTGAGTATATTGAAAATCTGGATTGCTCGCGGGAGTTCAGGGCGACAGATAATAGGTAAAAAGGCTCTGGGGGTGTGCTGAAGCAGATATCCTGGGTTTGAACTCTAAGATGTTGTACGAGTTTGGGAATACTATCTATGGGAGATTGTTCCACAGCCGAACATTTATAAATGAGCTGCTAGACGGTAAAGTGCATGAAAAGAAGGGCTGTAAATTGTGAGAGTGAGCCGAGCGGACTAGTCCTGCATTGTGGCAAAACAGCATAATACTTCAGTGGACCAGCCGCTATGGTATCGAAATTTTTTGTTGGAGCCACGCCTAAAATATTTAACGGCGTTAATGAGTTAAGTGGGTCCAGTGTACAACTGGATTACACCATCAGTGAATTCGCGAGGGCTATATGGGCCTATAAAAGGTAATTGGGTAAGACATGGGGGTTGTGCCCTTCAAATGATGTACTGGGTGCACAACAAAATCGTTGCCACTATTTTAAACCCTAGAACTGGGTCTCAAGCTGCAAATTTTAGTATCAAAAATCGTCCGAGATGGGATATCTTGTATGTGGAGGCGTTTTTCAGTCTATCTGCCTCAATGTCCGAGTCACTTGCAATCCGTCGGCCCCTAGAGGGTCAATTTGTCAACATCAGATCCTGCCATGTCCTGAGACTGCTGAAAGACATCTCAGATGTGGATCAGGAAAAAGGCATAGGTCGTCTTAACTTCTTTTGTGGCAACTTCTCGCATTTTCAGATTCTAGTCGATGACGTCCAGTCCATCAACGCCGTCCAGGTTGACTTGTTGTCTGACACCCTTCTGTTGCGACCAGCTACGGTTCCAGGTGGCAACCGCCTTAAGACTCGATTGACGATATGCATTCGTTGATCCTGAGTCCTGTCGCCACCTCATCCTGCACTTTTAACTCCTCGGCTTCTCTTCATCCTATGTTGGGCGACATTAAAAGGAGTACGAAGCGTCCTCAGGCTGATATTGAATCGCTGTCAACAGCAGGAGTACAAGATCACCTTCCGCTGAACTCTCTGCCTTTAAAAGTTGAAAGTGTCTTCGATGGGGAAAATTTCCCCTCTGTGGCGGCAGTATCTGATGGCGACCTGCACGTAGGAGAGCAGCTTTTTTCTTCAGCCTACTCCACGGCTGTTTCTCCTTCGGAGAATGTTATCCTTAAACTGGCTGCCAACAATCCAATCACCCCAGGTCTTAAGACGCGCCACAAAAGTCGTAGGAATGGTCGAAGTCGCCAAGTCACCATTGGTGATGATGTACCCTTGGGTTCCTCTTCCCGCATTCTAGAGACAAAGTCGACCTCTACGCCAGTCTCGATATCAACCTCTTCGCCTCCATTAGTTGGTGGTCCCCCAGTCTCTGAAGCTACAAGTCTTCTGGGACTTTGAACCTCGAGTTTACTGTACCGATACCTTTAAATATCTTCATCTCGCGATTCTCTCCTGAAACTAAGACGAGAAACCCTGAATCTGTGTTTTGTACAAGAGTCAGCAAAGTTTCCAGCCCTGTTATGTTACTTCTTTTGTTTTGTCTGCACCGTCTGTTACTGTCGAGATAGTTTTTAACCCTGGTTTCTGGCTCGCTCTGGCCCTTACCCCTAGCTCTTTGTTCCGCGTACCCGTACTCGAGCTTATCACGCAAACGCTTCCACTCCGAGCGCTCCACAGATATAAAAAAAACTGGAGACACTTTCCTTCTACTACCAGAACATACCAGAGGTACCAGGTCCAAAACTAACGACAGCCTTCAGGCAACGGCGGGCGGCTAGTGGATTCGATGACATAACGTTCAGTGAAACCAGGCACCATGAAGGCATTCTTAATCCTGAACTATTTAATTCCTCCCATCAAGTGATTCGAAGAAACCGTTACACTGACTCGGAAGCTCGGAACAACCACCTTAATTGTAACCCAATTTCTAACCCCCCTTGACATTGAGCTTTACTCCGTATATATGATGAGTTGAGGTTGAGTTGAATTGTCCACTCGCGTCACAAATCACACAAATCAAAAACAAAATTCCAAAATGGCTGAAAATTGGTCCACAGCTTCCTTGTGACTTTTTAAGAATTTCAAATTTCGGAATCCCAAAAAAAAACATGGCCGCCGAAGATATCGCGTTTTCCCGAGTTTTCCATGTATCTTAGTTTCTATAGGTCATACAACCCCGTGCCGTGGGTACTTCCAACTTACGAGGAATTCGCGAAAGACTGTTGTTTGCGACCTTTGACCTCTAATATCTCAAGACGCGCACACGAGATTATATGAGACTTTTGACACATTGTATAGGGTGCCAAAACAAAGAATCAAACCAATTTTCGGCTTATTACCTCTAATAATGATTTCGTGGTCAAAACTTATAAATTCAAAATGGCCGCACCAATATGGCTGACGTGTTTTCCAGTTGTGCACCGCTTTCAATGAGCTTATTGGAGGACTATTCCCAATGGGACCAAACAATCGCTAATTCCATGGCCACATCGAATGCCCATCAAAAAAGAACGTCATCATTGTGACAATATGCTATCCGTCTCAACCTATAGAGTTATGGAACAAATGCAAGGAGGACATGTGCGAAGACATATTTCATGGCGTACGAAATACATTGCACAATCCGGAAATGGTAATGCGTTACGAAATATACAACGAAGGACTGATTTCCATTGAGGATTTGTGCCAGACGATAGCAAATAAACTATTAATACAGGTTGGCATAATTACGGTGAATCGACTCATGCATCGTTCGATCAACAACTTTGATGCTTACGGTATCAATACGACCGAGATGCGCTGCAGCCTGCAATAAATGGTTCAATCTAATGCACCATTGCTGAATGATCAACAAAAAAATGCTTACGAAACATTGATGCAATCCGTGGACAGCAACACTGGTGAAATATTTTTCCTAAATGCGTCAGGTGGAACAGGAAAATAATTCGTTATTTCGCTGATTCTGGCCACAATTCGATCGCGAGCTGACGTTGCACTAGCTCTCGCATCATCCGGAATAGCAGCGACGTTATTAGATGGAGGACGTACTGCACATTCCCCACTCAAATTGCCGTTGAATTTGAACACGATGGAAACTCCAGCGTGAGGCATCCCCCGCAACAATGCAATAGGAAAACTGTTGATTGAATGCAAACTGATTATTTGCGACGAATGTACAATACCGCACAAGAAACGAATTGAAGCACTTCTCACATATTCTACGCAACAACAACATCTATAGCGGTCAAATGATTTTGTTTTCAGAAGATTTCAGACAAACTGAGCTTGCCTGAAGGTATCAGCGTTGTGGAGACACGTGACAATATTGTCCTTGACCACGAATGTGAGAGTTCAGCTTCAAAACGATCAAAGCGCTGAACAATTCTCATAGCAATTGTTAGAAATTGGTAGCGGAAAAATCTTAGTAAATGCGACGACAGGGTTAATAGCGATTTCGAATGATTTCTGTCAAATCGTGGATTCACAAATGGCTCTCATCGACAATGTGTTCCCCGAAGTTATTCGAAATTATCGTAGTCACGCTTGGCCCAGTGAACGCGTATTCCTCGCCGCAAAGAATATCGATGTCAACGCATTGAATTTTACAATTCAATCGCAAATTGCCGGAGATTTCTTCTTCTTTACTCTCCTTTAACTCCTCATGGGACATAGGGCGGAAACAGTTGCCCTCCAGCGTACTTTGCGCGACAGCTCTCAGCTCCGACCAGCTAGTAGGGTTCTCCTCCACGTTGTTCTAGGTCTTCCGACTCGACGGGATGTCCAACGGGCTTAAGGCTAAATTCGGGAGATTTAGTGCCATACAAATCAGTTGATTCCATCACTAATCAAGATGATGTCGTGAACTATCCGACGGAGTTTTTGAATTCCTTGGACCAATCCAAAGTCAACGTCAAAGTGCACTTTGAAGCTATTTTATCGCTTTTTTCGAACTTTCGTGCAACAGAGAAAAAACATACAAATTTCTGTGCGATAAAAGAGTGTCAAAGTGCACTTTCGCGTTGACTTTGGGATGTAAACGAGGCTTAATGATACGAAATTTGAATCAATCACGACTGTGCAATGGTTCCAGACTTGCTATTAAGAATTTTATGCCGAATTTGATATATGTAAGTAACAAAGCTAAAAGGAAAATATTTGGGGGGAATGTGCTCATTCCCCACATTCCGTTGATTACGACCGATACTTTTTTTGATTTTAAAAGATTACAATTTCCAGTCCGATTGGCATTCGCAATGACAATCAACAAATCTCAGGGACAATCCTACAATGTTTGTGGCTTGAATTTGGAGTATCCATGTTTTTTTGCATGGCCAATTGTATGTAGCGTGCTCACTTGTCCGCCTGATCAGGTCCTTGTACTACTCATTTATAATTGTAATGCTAAGTTCCGTTTCAGTGCGAGCAGATCTTGGGCCGCCTGGCAGTGATTCAGGTTCAGGTGTAACAAACTTATTTCCTTACCGGTTTGCGTGCCTTCTGCAATATTGATACCTACTATTTATTGCTCCTGCCGATGTTACTTACATCCTGTTGATGTTCCTTACTTCCTGGCATTTAGGGGTCTTCAACCAGTCGTTGGCGATGTGCCCCTTTGCTCTACAGTAAAAAACAAATTTATCGTTGAAATCAACGTTTCGGTGTAAAACAAATTCTTTAAATATTTCTAAAACATTTACTTTCAAAATTACCTCAATTCCACAGAACTAACTTAAAAACATTTTTCTAGAATCCCGACGAAACCCGAACTCGCTTTAATAAAATAAAAATTTCCCGGTCATGACGACGCAGAAAACACCTCGACGAGGCAAAATGGTTTTCTTCAACTATTGAAAGAAATTCCGAAGTTTTCTTTATCACGCCATTCATAGACCGAAAGCAATTACTCGAGGAGATGTTTTCTTTCACAGTTCACTGGGTAGTAAGATTCGGCTAGGTACCTTACAGTTCAAACACGTCGCCTACATGCATCCCTAGACCGGTCCGCGATTGACCCTCAAATTGGAGAAATGGTCTACCGTCAAATCAAAAAATTCCTTCACGGATAATTTTCAATCAGCTACTGTTCAGCGCCGAATGGTGGAGTTAATTTGCCTAGAGGAGATACTTTGGCACCTGTCCACTGCCATTCGTTTTGATGTGACGCTTTACACAAGATTCCTCCATTCGTATCAGTCCAATTTTGTGTAGCATCTAGAAAAAGTTCGAGCAGCAGCATCTCGATGGACGGTACTCTACGATTGGTATTTTTGTGGACCGACCGTTCTCCCTCTGGGGTCTACCTGCATGCCCAGGAGCGGTGTAGGTTTTTGTGATTCTCGTGTGTAATCTAAATGTGAGCAGCTTAAAAAAGCAGACAAGATGGGAGCTTCTGCTTCCTTAAGGTCTGCCATGGTCTAGTCTCGGTTGGTTTGTAGTCATTGTAACGTTTACCACTACTTCGTCTCTGCCAGACGAGGAGTGCCTGCCGACACGGAGCTTCTGGTTAATGACTTGCACTACCAAAGATGACCAAGAACAGCAAAAATTGTGGAAGATTTAGGAGAGTGGCAGGGGGCGGGTGAATGCGGCTGAATCCTCAATGGAATCCCCCTCGGGGAGCCACATGTGCAAGATTTATACGAGCGGGTAAAATTGACTTCATCGGTCTTCCACATTTCTTCACCTCGAAATTGGATTTCTGCCGTAGTGTTACTTCGCCGAACTCCACAACGAACTCGACTAGACAACCTGACGTTAATGGAGTTGAGCTGCTCTCTAGCATCGGTAAGACAGCTATAGACGGAAAGAATGGGGAGAGCAATGGTGTTCCGGCGTTCTGCATTGAGCGCCCATTAACAGATTAAATGACTACTTTTGTAATGACGAATTCTTTTGTTGAACATCTCAAGGGATTCTCTTCTGGGGATGATGATTTACTTTCGAATACTTTGAGATATTATGGTAATAATGAAGCAATTTATAGTGGAAGTACGATTTGATTGTTGATTTGCTCCCATTTTTCCTTAATTTATAAGGATGAGGACAATGCGTTTGAATATTTCGAGCCGTGTATGTATGGTATTACCCATTGAACATGTTTACGCGAAGCATGTAAAACTTTTTAGAACTATATCTGTCTAAAACTAAAAGCCTTAACTTTCTGTGGATAGCCTTCAGCGTTGCTTCCACTTTTCTCTATATTTCCTCGGACCTCATCATGTTCCCTAGGATGTTTTTCGGCTTTAGTAGCTCTTCGGCCATTTCATCTAATTCCGCCCTTTCATCGGCGAATCTTGATCAGCTATAGAAGACGTGGTCGGCGAAATCTGAAATTTAGCTTCCGGTCGATCATCACTCCCAGGTACCTTAAGCTTTCTCCGTTTGCTGATCAGCACCGCTTCAGTTTTATGCTTAGCAAGGGTCAGTCCAGCGCGTTCTACCCACGCTTTTATTTCCCAGATTTCTTCGATGTCATCGGAACATGGTTTAACGACCACTACCCGGATATCTTATGCGAACCCGATCGCCACCGCTTCCTTTGGAAAGCGAAGCCCCAAAATTGCGATCCACAGGAGAAGGCCCAGGACGGAACCCTGTGGAACACCGCATGTTGTCCCGAACACCTTCGGACCATTTTACGAATCACAACTACTCGCCCTAGGTGCTTTGGTGTTACCATCTTGATCAACGCTTGAACTATTTTGCTCCACCTCACCAAAGCTTTTGTTACGTTTAGGGTTTCTCTATGGCCGCTCTTGCTGTGCTCACCGCCATGTTAACTGCATCAGTCAACGACGATGCTCTTCTAAAGCCGAATTGCTTATCCGACAAGCCATCTACCCTTTCGACGCGACCTTTCTTTTCTATTCTGTAGTAACCAGGTACCTGCATAAAACCATATAAAGGACGACATCCATAGACGCATCGTAGCCGCAAATAAAACCTATTTCGCACTAGTTCCGGTCTTTAAAAACAAAGAAATTTCAAGACAATGCAAAATCAGACTATACAAAACGTTAATCCGCCCAGTTCTATGCTATGGGTCTGAGGCTTGGGCATTGACCCAACAAACAGAAAACCAGCTTAAAATCTTCGAAAGGAAGATCTTAAGAAGAATATTTGGTGCTGTAAGGGTTAACCAAAACGAATGGCGCATTAGGACAAATGAGGAACTTCAACAAATGTATGACGAAATAAACATATCTACATACATAAGATTGAACAGACTGCGATGGCTTGGACACGTTCTACGGGCTCCAGAAGAAAGAATGCTAGCCAGGATTTTTAATGGAAGACCATCTGGAAGAAGAAGAGTAGGACGACCAAGAAATAGGTGGATGGATGACGTGCTATAAGATATACGAAAACTTCGAATATCAAACTGGAGAGAGCTAGCAAGACGTAGAGAAGACTGGAAGAGGAGACTTCAAGAGGCCCGAGTCCTGCAAGGACTGTAGCGCCATTTAAGAAGAAGAAGTAACCAGGTACCTCTTCTGGGTCCACCTAGAGTGGGTAGATCACCGGTGCGTACATTCTGTGTAAACAGGATGGACACTATACTCTGGAGCAGCGCGGGCTAGTGATCGGCGGAGAGAGGCCCAGGGGTTTGATTCTGCTTCTCTACACAGCACTTTGAAGTCCTTCGATTTACTTCTAGCGATGGCCTTTTCCTCGCTTCCTTTTATCTCTAAAGGAGTTTATCAAAATCCGGACAGTTCCGATTTCTGTGAGTTCTCCTCCTCGCTTTCAGGCAGGCCCTTCGCCTTTCGTCGATCTCGGCGTTCCACCAGAAGTTTGGTGAGTGACGATGGTTGCCGGCGCGCCGCAATCGGAATACTTCTTCAAACACCTCTGCGTCAAGTTTCTTAAGAGTCCATCCTCTAGCCGTTCCGTACCTAGAGTTGCTCACTTACTGTGACCCACCTGGAAAATGATGACTTAGTAGTCGCTGTGCTCCCCCGCCACTGCAGGTCCTTCGCCAATGAATCGCTCACGTAGGTGATGTCGGTGTTGACGCCTCCAGTGTTGACTAACACCACGCTCAATGGTAAGAATACTTCAATGAGTTTGCGCTCGCTTGGATTCGTCCAAGTCGGCAGCCCAAGCATTGAAATCCTCGCTATTCGGGCAGTGGCGACTTGCGTCTTGGTTCAGGCACATTGCTATCCCGACTAGAATTTCTTGGTTCGGTCCGGAAGAGGTTAGCCTAATTTGACTGTTAGGCCCTAATGTTGAAACCTAATAAGGCCCAGAAGAAAAGTGTAACGCTATTACCTATTACCGCCGAACTAGAAAATTCTTATGAGGGCCATTTCAGGCAAAAATGGATAGGGCCATATAATGGGTACCTATCGTTTATTATGTGCGTGCGATAGATCATTGGCAGTTTTTCCCCATTTCGAGGTATCGTGGCTTAATAGACGCTGGTAAGAATAACTCACCAGGGGCCTTATTCCCTATTACAATATTGTGAGAATTTTTCTCGAAACTGCCAAAATGGTATTCTATATTACAAAACTGTCTCGAAACTGTAACAATATTGTTAAATTTTTACTCGAAAGCTCAAGGGTAATCGAGCAATTTATAAAATTTTAGGTGTGAGCGATACAATTGAAAGCTCTTGCGCTCATTTTCTTTTCTTTCGGAGACATTTCTACGAGAGGAAGCAATATTGTAATAGGGAATACGGAAGCATTTTAGTTTCGGATATCAGTTTCGAGTGAAAAGCATTTGAGTATTGTAATAGAGAATAAGGCCCCAGTAAAACTTGGCAAAAACTCAGGAAAACTAAAGTATATACTTTTATTTTTCCCTTCATGATATATAATTCACATGTAAAACCAAACTACTATGGTTAAGTAACAAAATGTGCTTAATCGCCATCAGACTTTTTAATGTCTAAAGAGAAAGAAAAATATTTTTTTTTCTCTTTAGACATTAAAAAGTCTGATGGCGATTAAGCACATTTTGTTACTTAACCATAGTAGTTTGGTTTTACATGTGAATTATATCATGAAGGGAAAACTTTCAATCAAATGAAACGGGGTAAACACCTTCTTTCCCAAATAAGGCCCTTGTAAGATTTCCCTAATAAAAACCTTATCTTAGAGTGCATGCGGAGTGCCTCATGTATTTTGTATGAGGCCCTCGTAAGGTATTCATAACACAAATTTAATTTTGGTATACCTTATACTGCCCTATGAGGGCCACATGAGGTGTTCATGAGGCAAGTCTAATCTGGTATACCGAACGTTTACCTCACGAGGTCCGTACATAACTTTAGGCATGCGTTACATTGAATTCTAGTCGGGATTCTTAGTGTTATCAAGAGTTAATAAAAGTGACATATATCTTGGTGCACGACGAGGAAGCTCTCCCATTAGCCATTCTTGCTGGATACCCGCGAAAGACCTCAGCTTTGTATTAACGAGAACGATTTTAGGATCCTTTAAGATAATTTCTCAGCTTTATTTATGTACGCAGTATCTGGAGTATTCAGATCTTAATTCACTCCTTAATATCCTTTTGTCTTCTTACCGTGCATTGTTTGTTTCTTTGCTTTCGCAGTCATCCGCCACCCTTCTAGCGGTGGTTGGGTCTGTTCGGGTTGCGCATTTTATAAATTCTATTGAAAAAACTTTTCACTAGTTTCTACCTCGTCGACAGCTCGTGACAGCAAGCGTACGTGTTATTATCATGTCATTAAATTTAATGCATTTCCATAATTCAATTTGGCGAAGTTGTTAGACCAGGTATGAGTAGTCTTGGCATTTTTCAATCAAAAACTTGCAGAATCAATCGATGGTGCCAGCCTGTTTCCGCCCCTTGCTGTTCGATGCTTTTCTAGCAGATATATGTTTGTTCCCCATGAACGAGAACGATTCTTTACATCCCCATTTTTCAAGATATTGTATACAAGCTCAATACCTTAAGCTGGAGTCCCAATGAGAGCCGCGTATATGTTGCTGTGTTGATTTTGCCAGCACAACAAAGGAAGACTTCATAAAATTGTCACCAAATAAGCCATCGGCAGTTACTAGCCCTCCATCTTTAACGTGGCTGTTAAATAAATTTTTATAAAATTTGTTTTTTCCTACTTTTGGTATAAATATAAACCATGCTATGTAAGAAATGTTATAACATTTCCAAGAATAATGGATAAGCAAAAAAAATCTTAAATTGAAAATAAAGACCCTTTAGGAGTACAACTCCTTCATCTGTTTCCTTTTTCCACCGGTAAAAGCAGACTCACTTCTCGGTAACTCAAATCAAAGACACTGCGAACCCCAACTGGGATTTGTGTTTCCGCAGGAAGAACACCAACTCTGTCGTTCTTGATGTTATGCATACAGGCGGGAAAACATTTATTTATTCCCTATGCTACCAAGCCTAAAAGACCTAGGCCGAATAAATGATTTAGTCGGACATGTACGAACACAATTGAAGCTAAAAGAATCGCCAATCATCATGAATACATTAGATTGAGAAACTGTTGAAAGTCCACCATCCGATATATTATTAGCATCTTTATTTGTCTCAAATTCTAAACACACACTCAGGATTTTCTTCAGGTCTCACGATCAACACTTTGTGTCAAACTCAATCAATAGAGGAGTCGCATTCATTCTTGATTGAGGGCGCAACAATTGTGTTGAATTTAATATTTACCTTTAAAACGAAATACTATCTAATCTGCAATAAAATCTACTCAATGCCTAAGATAACGTAAGAAATACAAATTCAACCAGAAACAGGACCATAATATACAAATCCTTCATTCGGCCAAGCCAACCCATCCGAAGAGTCGAAAGGGTCGAAGTTAGTTGAGTTTCGATATCATTCGCATTTTTTGGTTTTCTGAGTTAATATATTTGAGTGTTTTCCTTCAATAGTTCTTAAATTTTGCTTCAGCGTGTGTTTCAGTAGAACAGTACTAGAAAAGAATTAAAGCTTCAGTAATTGCCCGCTGGTGAAATTCAAGCTTGTGTTCTTCTTTACTTCTTACAACAGAACAAACTACAACAATTTATTTCAATCGCTTCAAATGAACCAATTTCATCCCCAATGCACACAGCAACAAAAGTCGCTTCCTTTTTTATCCCCTGATCAAATTATCCTCGTGCTATTAATTGCTTGACATCCTCCAGATGTTGAATCACTGAAAAAACTCAATCCAGAAATCGTTGGGCAAAAAAATCGGCCAAATACAAGGATATCATTTATCAAATCCTTAAAAACACAAGAGCCGACGACAGCATGGGTCACATAAGTATGACAAAAAACTTAAGACGTTTGTCAAAATGTTTGTTTTCACTGAAGTTGCTGAAAGTTACCACAAACAAAAAAAAACTGGAAAAAGGCGAAACATGTCAAAAATGTGACAAATTAGGAAAGGAGCAAAAGGAAACTTGTCTCCTGCCATTATGTACGCCTCTGGCTTCCATCGTCCCTCGGCGAGAGTCGAGGATCCTTTTGCTTTGTCTGTGTTTGGGTCATCATGTGAAATTAGGCGAGGCCTGTAAAGTCATAAACTTCATCGTGAGTAAGTGTTGCAAGATTTATTGGGGGTGGGCGAGCGGAATTTCGGGAACGTGAAGAATCGCTCGGGCTTTGTGTGTGCAATTTTGAGAGGAAATCAATTCTGCTAAACTCTCGGTCCCCTTTAGGCGCTGCTCATGAGCCTCCAAATGAGCTACTAAAAGGCATTTATGAGACTTGCCTCCTGGCGCGCTTAGATAAATGCTGCATGTCCTTTTCGGATGTATTCAAGGATTTTTCTTTTGCCATATTTTGTTTTGCTTGTTTTTGTCTCGACGGTTTTAGCCACGGGTTGCCTTGTTTTTGGGAACGTTATTGGAAAGAAAACCGTGAAGAATTTGTTACTAACTATATGTAGTTTTAGGGAATTTGGGTGCTAATTGCTAAGGGGGCGAAGAATTGTCGAAAACATTGTCAACTACTAAAAGGCAGAGTATGTTCGATGATTTCTAATAAAAGGATATTTATAACTGGGACTGATGGAAAATGAATGGTTGTGGAAGTAGAAAGTGAGCTAAGGCGCTTAATCATGCCCTATGCAATATTTAAATCAACCACTGGTAAGTAATTGTATTTTAAGACAAACAATTTCGAAAGACAAACAATTTACTAGCAAAAACAATGGACATGTGGATATCCTCATCAGTTTCCAAAAAAACATTCCAACTTTCTGTGTTTGCGATCATATTTTTTTTTTATGTGGCAGTGCTAAGCTCAGGAGTCACCCTTTGTACCACCAGTCCGTCATGTCATTTGTCACGTCATGGTGCAATGTCTAGCAGTAAGCTTAGTACGGGGGGATGGGGAGGGGTATAGGTTAAGGGTTAAAAGATACGGGGGGGTATTGAAGAAGGAGGTGACGAACCCTGCGTTTGAACTCTTGGATGTTGTAGGAGCTCGGAAATACTGACTGCGAGAGATTATTCCACAGTCGAGTTGTTCTATTAACAAACGAATTCATATCTTGTTGAGTGCGTCAAAGGGGTAGTTGCAGGTGAAGGGAATGAGACGAGTGGGCCAATCTGGTGTTGCGGGTATAAGATTGCCGTGGAGGCAGGAGAGCGTTTAACTCGGAGGAACAGTCGCTATGATAGTAGCGATAAAATTTTGTCAGTGCTGCTACATTCCTACGGTGGCTCAAGGGGTCGATGGTGGAGCAGGCGGTGAACCGCAAAGGAAATTCATGGACTTTATTCTGGATCGTCCTGAGTTGGGGAATTCATCCTTCCTCGGGTCCAAGAAATCTGTACTGGTTTACGGATGGGTCAAAAATGGTACATGGTAACCTGATACCTGTTGTCGCAGGGCCCAACTACGAGGCTTAGGCTTGGGCTAGGCTAAGCCAAGTTTGAAAGGCGCCAAAATTAAATTTTTTTTGGACAGTCAAGCTGCTTCCACTTTTATCGTAAAAGTTTCCCTTCAAAATAGTGTCAGGGTGCTTTGACGTACTCCAGAGTCTGACCCCCAAAAATAGGGTCTAGTTCTGCTGGGCCCCCGGACACCTCAGTATCAAGGTGAATGAGATTGCGGACAAGAAAGAACGGGAGAAGCGAGTCTGTTTGTGGCATCTTATGGTCTACTTCCATGACGTTAAAGGACTGAATCTAACCAATTGAGAATCGGACCGAGGTCCTAAGGCTCGATTATATTGAGCGAGTTTACAAGCTATTAACTGGCGAGGTTAGAAGCCGATAGTGCGATAGTGCCGATGACACACAAAACTTTTCAGTTGCTCAGTAGCCAACTAGCTAGATGAACCCACGACTTGTTTTGTTAAACTTTTCTCGATACTAGCAGCTTTCGAGATACTCGCAGCTAGTTCACTTGCAACTATGATAACACACGGCTAGTTTACTAACTAACAAGCCCGCACGCCTGAGAGTATCTAGTAAATTAGCCCGTCTTTCAACTTTCTCGGCAGATTGTTTACAATCTGCTAATCTCAGTTATCGAAGCGCAGGACGTCAGCAAAAATCTCCAAGAATGGAAAAAAATCGTAAATGGAGTTTGAAACCAAGCAGTACCGACAGCAGCTAACTGATCAAAAAAGAAGAAAATTTAAATTTGGAATGGCGAACCTAACCTAAAAAATTCTGGAAAGTGTAAAAAGTAGTTTGCCAAACTGAAATCCACCCATCGCGACTAGTTGTTCAAACTCTTGGCCGCCCCTATCAAATTAAAAGATTTTGATTTATCCCAACTGATACTCCAGTCAAAATACGGGGGGGGGGGTTGTACTTAAAGTTGCGAATACCAGATTTGCTCTAATATAGGTTTTTTGGGTCGCTGAATACGAAAATCGGGGTCATTTGGTTCGGAAATGGGCGGAACACCCCTAAATTTGCAAAAACTACCCCCAAAAGGGGGTATTTTTGATGTATTCGCGTTCTGAGTCTATAGATTTGGCCAAGAATTGGTTTCCAAGGTTTTTTGGGTCGCTAATTGAGAATCTTGATGATTTTTTAGGTTACATTAATATTTAACCCTTAAATTACGTAAAACTACCCCCGAAAAGGGGTGTTTTCGCTATTTTAGCACTTTTTGCGACCAGATTAGGTCCATAGGGGTTTTTTGGGTCGCTGATAACGAATTTTAGGGATTTTTTAATGAAAAATTAATATTTCACCCTTAAATTAGCTAAAACTACCCCCAAAAAGGGTATCTTTGCTATATTCAAACTTTCTGCGTTCAGATTAGATGCAAAGGGTTTTTTGGGTCGCTAATCAATAATTTTTGTGATTTTTTAATAAAAAATTAATATTTCCCCCAATTTATTTAGTATTTACTTTAGTATTTTCATGTGGTTGCAAAAAAGGTTGCATGAAAAAATGCGGCTGCAGAAAATTAGGGTTAAAGTGCAGTGTCTTCTGCAAATCATGTAAGGGACAGAGCTGCGAAAATTGTGTTGATACTTTAGACTTAGAGGAAAATGGTCTTTTTGAAAACGTTGCAGAATTGGAAAGTTCAATTCAATTGTCGCTATCGACAGCACTGAAGATGCTGATTTAGTGAATCAAGACATGGAATGCTCATTTTGATTAGCGACCCAAAAAACCCTTTGCACCTAATCTGAACGCAGAAAGTTTGAATATAGCAAAGATACCCTTTTTGGGGGTAGTTTTAGCTAATTTAAGGGTGAAATATTAATTTTTCATTAAAAAATCCCTAAAATTCGTTATCAGCGACCCAAAAAACCCCTATGGACCTAATCTGGTCGCAAAAAGTGCTAAAATAGCGAAAACACCCCTTTTCGGGGGTAGTTTTACGTAATTTAAGGGTTAAATATTAATGTAACCTAAAAAAATCATCAAGATTCTTAATTAGCGACCCAAAAAACCCTTGAAAACCAATTCTTGGCCAAATCTATAGACTCAGAACGCGAATACATCAAAAATACCCCCTTTTGGGGGTAGTTTTTGCAAATTTAGGGGTGTTCCGCCCATTTCCGAACCAAATGACCCCGATTTTCGTGTTCAGCGACCCAAAAAACCTATACTAGAGCAAATCTGGTATTCGCAACTTTAAGTACAACCAAACCCGTGTTTTGACTGGAGTATGACGACACTCGAACTATCAAATCAGTTTTCCAACTACCCCACAGACGCTTCGATTCAGTGGCAACACGACTCAGTTTAGGGAAATAGATCCCTGTGCTGAAAGTCGTTTGAGTTGAAAAAAAGTGACGTTTCAATCGAATCACGCAGAGGACTAAACTCAACTTAGCATTTCCACTCTAGGCTCCTCTACTGAAAGCCGTAACTTAACGCCACTTTCTTCAACTCAAACGACTTTCAGCTTGTCACGAAACACGACTCGACTTTCAGTATAGGGGCCATAGTTGGCTCGTGGATGCGCCCAATTAGGATTTTCGTTTTGATGTAATAATCTTTTCGCGTAGTCCATTTCCAGACTAAACCATACAAACTACGCCGCTAAATTTTCTCAGTGACGAAAGACTCTATGAAATGAAAAAAAAGTAAAAGCGTCTCAAAAATGCTATTACCAAACAGTCAGTTTCAGGTAGTGCATTCGGTATAATTTTTTCCATCTTCAGTCACATATCGTGGGCAGTTAGATCACACAAATCCCATCGAGATTAACAATTTAAGACTTTTCCCAAAAGAGTCTATCTTCACTGAAAATTGGATCTTTCCACCTTCTCATTTGTTTATAGTGCAACACTTCACGTCCGATGGCTTCTCCTGCATATCTCGCAAAGCATCGCGTTAAATTCCAAGCGAGGAAACGAAGAGTAAAAAATGAAAGAAGCTTGGAGCACAGTAGCTGATTGGAAATTAGCCACGCCAGGAGAAAGATTTGATTTTCATCAAACAAAAGAAACACCTGGAAACGGCTCAACGGCTAGCCGGACTCTCGTTCAAAGCATCGCCCATCAACGGCGGCGCAACGGGCGGAGGTGCTGCAGCCGCAAGGATGATTTGAATCTGAATTGAAAATGTGAATGCATTTAGATTATTTCTTTTTTGATTAATTTGGGCAAAACTTGTGCCGCAAAGACGCCCGAATGTGCGCAGATAAATCAGAGACGGGTGAACTCAACCGTCCCAGGTGCCGCGCAGCAGATAGTTCGGAAATAGCGCGAATAGTGAAACCCCGCGAAATCGCGATTATCAACGCGTCAGCAGAAATAGAAACTCACCAGACGATGGTGATAGTGAGTAGGTACCTAACTGTGCTCGTCTCCTGGCTGTCACAAAAAATCCCAATATTTTGGTTGGGAAGATTTGAGATATGTTTTTGGTTTTTTTGAAAATATGAAAATTTTTGGCAAAAGTGAAAAATATGGGCAGAGAGCGTGGAAAGCGGTACGAGGGCATTCACCACCGCGAAAACAATCCAACAATCACTCAAGAGCCAAAGATGGCGGAAGGTGGATGCTGGTGTCCCTATGAGGAATTATTGACCGACAATTAAACTGTTGTTTTCTTTTTGCTGCCGGTCCCAAAAATTTACTGATCAAACAGCGCTCACCTGAAGATGAGTAGCGAAAGTTTTTCATCTTAGCACGTGATGATTCGAGGAGCAGTAACAAAAGCACTTTTCTAACTAATCAAGAGTGCCATTTCCGGTTGAATCTACCATCACCGTCGGAGCTTCTCCCCTGGTGACCCTTCCCCACCTGGAGGCTAGGTGTAGTCTCTAACACCAGCTACAGCAGCAACAACAACAACAACAGCAGCACCAGCGGCAAAAACCCTGAGCCAAAACACAATTAACTTCATTCATTAAGGCGGAGGCGCAAAACTAACTCTGAGATAATTTTCGGTAGCGGCTTTTGTGTGGAGATCCATCATCCGTGGATCTCTGACTGATGTAAGAATTGACGGGGATCACACCTTGCCGGGCTTCTTGATGTTTTCGGCTGCTTCCACCATAGCCCATCCGAAATGTTGACTCAAGATTTCCACTCTGATGACTTCGGTGCTATAGATAGCGGCTTCACTAGTCCGAATCATCGCTAGTCCACTACAGCAACTCTATTCGCTTAGCTCATACCTAGCGGATGCCATGCGGATGGGCCTGTATCGTCTGGCAGAGATCTAGGCATCCATCCAGGCACCAGAAGCTCCAAGAAACCACAAAGCGCAACGCTTAGCAACTATACACCGAGCTCTAGCCAGGAAAAAAGCATTCGGTACTCGCAGTGGCGATGATTAATGGCCTCCGTGCAAAGTGGTTTTGTTGTCTGAGAAATTGGGTTTCGGATGATCCGACGTTTTGTTCGACATGAAATTAGGAAATGAGCCCGAGCCGGCTTTTGTTGTTGTTGTTTCTATCCCACTATTATATATAGGTACAATTTTTTTCATTCCTGTTGTTATCCGCCGCTGTAGTTGTACCTCGGACGGCTTCTCTATTTCCATTCCACAAAAATCCAACGAAGGCTCGCCTCGCGCGTATGGTGCTCCACATATGTGTGATGTGCTACACTTTACCTTGCCAGAGGAGGCTACATCGTCCTGTCGAAATGCATCAATATTATCCGGCACAACTGTGAGGGGTGAAATGAGAAATTCTTAGTTTCCAACCCCTCGATGATATATGAGATTTGAAGGAGAATTTTTATCTTTGATAAATACCGACGGCTGTTTATGCAAGGAAAAAAGAGAGCATTAATAGAGCAACGTTTTTTTAAGGTAATTTTTAGGTGCGAAAAGAGTTTATGGAGAGAATAATTAATATTCACACAAAATTTTGAAAAGAGAAAACTTCTTTCAGTTCACGGTTCACGGGTGTCGCTTAATCACATTTTAAGAAGTTTAACACATTCGAGCGAAATCTCACGATATCGCACTAAGGGGGAATGGCCGGGGGTTTAAAAATTGCAAAAATCGCCTCACGTTATTTATGAACGATCCTTAGCCGGCGGACGGCGACCACGGGGGCTATGAAAACGGAAAAACCATATGACTGGTGATTGACGAAAGATGAGTTCACAAATTATTAAACCAAAGACAGTAAAAAGTGTGATGACGACTAAGAACATTTTGCTACTTAAGCGTAGTAGTTTGGTTTGACATGTGAATTATATCATGAAGGGAACTACCATCTAAACAAAATAGACTTGCTGTGAGGCTACAGCGAAGAAAAAATTGAGCCTCCTCCATCGCGACTTTCCTACTCCCAGGGAGATTAGGTACAGGAAACCTAAATCTGTTTTTGGGTTTATGGCTTTTTATGGCTAGATGGCTTTTAAAGACGGGGATGGCACAATAGACCAAAATAAAATATGTCAAGGTGCCCGCCAAGGCACCCCTCAACAAGAAATAGAAAGAGCAGCCATAGCAGATCTTGTCTATAGAGCAATATTAGGTGAACACCGAGACTCTACACAAGAGATATGGAAGGACTAGATGCAGTTCCTTCAGCCCAGTCAACCAAGACGATACCTCCTCAAAGTAAAGAAGCTCTTGTAACGACTTTTCAGTGGTCCATACATCGTGGAATCCAAAACGTCTAAATACTTCAGAGTCACCATTAACAGGAAGCAAAAGATAATTTCAGTCGACAATCTTCGCTCCAAGACCACATACCACAAGGTGCCTTTGCACTGCTGCGTGGATAGGTGATAGGTCTTCAAGCTGCCCTTGGCGTGAATATACTCCCAACAATGGAATCCGGAAACCACGCGACTTCTGATTTAAGTTAGCCTTCTTTTCGTCGGTGATCGTCTTTTCTCGCGAAACCCGTGGGATTAATATTGATTGATATTCTGAGGTGCTGCAGGCAGGGTATCTCCTCTTTTTTCCAAAGCGGGGATATCATACAAGTCATACCTATAATAGACCCACGAACCCATTCTCCTGAAAACTTTTGAGAAGGTTCTCTTTTTCCAGGGAAATTTTATATTTAAAAAAAAAATGCTGTTTTAATTTCTCCTGTAATTCAATTTCATCAGATGTAGGTAATCCAAATAAACTGTAGTATTCTGCTTCAGCTCTACATTCAAGTATAGCAAAACTAGCTTCAGCCATCAGCACAGAACTTACCAGAATACAGCCCCTACCTAATATAGGGAGCTTTAGGCCCAGCCCTTTCTTTCATATCGTGGTGGCTAGTTCCTATGCAGCATATGTGATGGTAGGAATGATCCCCAATTATGTATGTTCCGACCACGAAAAGTAAGAGGTTGTACCAACCAGAACATGCAAGGGGAGCCGACAACAGGGCGCAGGAAAATGGAGTCCCAGCGGAAAATGGAGTGCTCCAATAGCCATGTTTGAGCATTCCTTAAAAAGCTTACAGCGCTCCCGTTCCCATACCAGTTCCATATAATTTTTAACATTGTAGGTCATGGCAGGGGAGCATACCTTTTTATGCTCCTTCATAAGCGTTCTAGGAGCATTTAAAAAATACTGTTTAATAAAGAATATTCATGAACGTTTGTGGATATGTGATCCGGTATGGAAAAACTTTTATATTGTTCATCTTTTGCAGCTGCTTTTTGCTTTCCAAGCGCCAGCGTGGTTTTACCAAAGCAGTCCCTCAACTAAATTGTAACCACTTCCAAAGCTGCTTGTCCTACGTAGCGAACGAGAACCAATCCATTGAGTATGCTAATGTTACCCTTTACGGTCACTAAGATAATCGCCCGTTTTCTTCGTTCTATAATATTTGTGAAAAATCCAATAATGCTCCCTTGGGAGCACATTTAACAGCGCTCCAAATAAGCTTCTCTGAGCAGCACTTCCAATTTTTCCCACTGGGTCGAGGCTTTCGTACCACAGGGCGAAGCCAGAAACTGCTGTCGAGGTGCAGTAACACCGGAAAACAAGCTTGATCATATAATAAAGTTATGTGTCCACCACCGATCGGAGGATGTGTCCATTCACCAGAATCCTTAAGCAGTGTGAAGCTTGAAAAGATAAAGAGAGTAAACAAATGGCAGGAGAAATAGCAGCTAGATATCTCAGCTCAGTAGTGCTGACTTTAATAAGAGTGCAAATTACCAGCGGTAAATTCTATTGGGTATTGCCCTTACAGGCTGTCGAACACATATTCCCCTGCTGCTCGACTGATGGAGGATTCTTACCAAATTGTAGAAACGACTGAGAGAAAGGAGCCATATTTCTACAAGGACTGCAGCGCCACTTCGGAAGAACAGCATTGAGCCGCCAAATTAGGTATGTTCTGGTACTATACGAGTACAAGGTTCTATTTCAACTCACTTGAATAGTAATTTTTTGCCAATCAAGCGGAAGATAGCGTCAAAGCCATTTCTATCTCCAAAATAATGACATGAAATTACTAAAATTATTAAATTATTGTAGAATGGGATCAAAAGAAAGCAACTCTTCTTGTTATTGTTATCATTGTTATTGTTATCATGACTAGTGACAGCGGTTTCTGACATTTTAGATTAGCATCACCAATTCGCAAAAACCTTGTGCACTTTCCTGTACGAAGGGAAGTATTAATTTCCGCTCGTTTTGTGTACGCGACAGGACGGGAAGAGAAATTTGAGTACGGGAGCCGACCTATCATTTTCTTGTGAATAGTATGACAATTTATTCGAACACAACTGTGCTAGTCTGGTAGAAAAAAACAGACCCAAATTGAGTAAGTACTCGTAGGTAATGAAATCCGGTATAATATCATATTGTTTCCAACCAACTGACAATAAAATTGATCAATTTCCAAAATTGACACTTCCTTACAATTTCATAAAATTTCTTTATTAGAGTACAGTGCCTAAACAAAACTGCTCAAAACATCCATCAACCAAAAAAAATATTGAATACAATATATTTTAAAAACATCCTCCGACCACTTCACAGGAACCTCCCGACACGGTATCACTCATCCTTTAACAGTTGCACCGTAAAATTTCCCATTAATCAAGTTCACACCAAGCCACAAACGAATCCACCTTGACTATAACCCGCCTCCATCCTGGCAGCCATTATTTACTATTATTAATTAATAATTACGATAACAAAAAATCCTTAGGGAATATCATTAACACCGCCAGTGGCATATGTCGCTGTCCCTCGGATGGAGGCATTCACTTTCCGGGCATAGGCTAGGTTGTCGTAATTTTTCTTCATCATGGGTCATAAGTGTCAACTCAGGAGAACAGGACACAATGAGCACAAAGGACACACATAAAGCGTAGACAACTTCATTAAGGAGAAAAGGCATTCCATGAAACTCAATCACAACTTCATGAAGGATTTCTCTTCTCTTCATACACAGCATGTTAAAGGACCCAACATGAGAGCCCAGTGACAAGGACACTATGCACCTCCTGCCAGGCAATAATGTCCTGGAATTCCTGAAAAAAAACGTTTTTGAAAGCAACTTCGATGCCTTAGAGGCGGCAAACGGATTCTGTTTATCGGTTTTTGATGCTTCTGACAATTTGTTGGCAATTTCTGAGGTATCCTTCTGTTCCCTTGTTGATGTCCTGGACAAAGGAGTGGTGCAACGAATTGAGGAAATATGTGTATTTAGAGGCTTGTTATATCAGCATGGATTTCGGCAGGAGCGTAGCAAACGCATGTTTCTGCATATTCCGTTTACGTAAAGATTAATGTCGTCATGGTCACTGAAGGAATCTGAAGGAGCTTAAATATTTTGTAAATTGCTGGAAGTGTTGACCTTGGGCGGTTCTAGAAGGGCGATAAGACAATTTCAGAGACACAGTAGCTTGTTTTTCTTGAAGATGAAAGATGATTTTTAGAAGTTTTTTGTTAAATCAAACATGCCGGGAGCCTAAAAACATAACAAATACTGTCGACACGCTACAACTAGAACTAATTGGCGCTGTTTAATATTTTCGATGTTGATTGATTTAAGTAAACCGTACCTAGTGTTTGTATTTGGAACTCTACTTTGATTTGAATAATCGACAAGAGGACGCGCTCCGTATACAGCTGCGTAGTTTATTCCACATCCTAGCAATTTGGAACAAGTAAGAGCTTTCAACTTACACTGTTCGCATACGAGGCACCAAAAGTGGTTCTCAAATAAATATCCAGGGCACAGACTGTGTATAAGTTTAAAAGTGAATTTCAATCGATGATATACCGTAAGTGAAATAAGGCAATAACAGGGCCTTCGTCTTATACGTAAGGCAAGAGGCAATAAATTAGAGCATACCCAGAGTTGGCGAAGGCAGGAATAAACCTTACGAAGCACAATTCTGGTTTGATTAAATAGTACTTAGTAAAAAGATGTAAGCATAAAAATCATAGCAGAGTAGTAGGGTGGCAGCGCTGGTTTCAGATCACTGTTTAGGGGTCGTCCATAAATTACGTGAGGTGATTTTTGTGATTTTTCGACCCCCCTCCCCCCTTGGTGAGATATCGTGAGATTTGTCCCGACCCCCTCCCTCCCCCCCTAGTCCCACGTGAGATTTTGCAAATTTTATAAAATCCATAGTATTTACATTAAAAATACAAAATTACGGTCGTAACCACAGAGTTTGAATGTAGAACTGCAGGAAAGGCCCTCGCGTATAAAATCCGTATACGTAACCGTAGTGAAATCTAGTGAAAGATGTGTAAAAAGTTCATCTGTGTGAATGGGGGGGGGGGTTTGGGTGCAAGATTTTATTTGAATTCGGACTGCTTGCCCTCCTCGCTTTTCCGCTTGTGGTGGACACACAACTACCAAAACGTGAGAACTCACCCACCATTTCATTACCCTAAAATTCGGCATGTACTTTCCTGTAGCACTAAATTCTAATGGCCTTTTCGTGGTTCAGTGTTACTTGGCTCGTACTCTGCAGCATTCGACGAGTCGCGCGAAACAATCGAGTAATTTTTTTGTGTAGGACTTACCCACATCTTAAGGGTCCAATTTACACACAGTTCGCCGGCAGGCCGTGGCCTGAAAGTTTTAGCCTTGAGGCCAAGTATTACCATACATTCCCGGCCGCCAACTGTATTGCCTGAAGTTCAAGAATGCCTACAGCTCAAGAAAGCTGACAAAAATCGAATTTATCGTCAGTTCGGGCCTGAAGATCTGAGCTTCTATTCACTCTCGAGCCGTGAATTGACGGGAAGAATTCACGCTGTATCCACTCGTAACAGAAAGCAAGGGGCGAGCTAAGCGTGAAAACCATCCACACTGGCGTTCGCGCTTGTTTGCGGGTGTTCACGGCGCGGCGTGAGGCTGGAGACGCCTTGAAGCTTTCGTTGAGGCCATGAACATTTTTGCGCTTGAATTAATAACCTGCTATGTTAAGCAGTCGTTTTCACCTGTGTGTCTGTAGAGAATCATGATTTCATCTGCATGCCACGGCCTGTATGGCGGGTACCTGAAGTATCATCCCTCAGTTAGACTGAGTCAAGCTTAGTCGTGCTGGTCGACCTGGTCTGACAGGCCACTGCCTACCGGCGGCCTGTAAGTGAATGGAGGTCTTTAGTGGAGAAACATGTTTTACTTAATTTAACCCAGTTTTCTCGGCATTTTACACCGTTTCTTTAAAAAAAATTTACGTGTTATTTGCCGAGACCCCCCCTCTCCCCCACGTGAGATTTGGTGAGATTTGGCTCGACCCCCTCCCTCCCCTAAACGCCTCACGTAATTTATGGACGACCCCTTAGCTGAAAAGTACAATCTGCCATAAGTTCAAAAGATTTGCTTTGCCATCTGCACGTCATCGGCATATAAATGTATAGAAGAATGTTTGACTACATTTTGAAGGTCGTTTATATTAATGCTGAAAAGCAAGGGGCCTAGGATAGAGCCTTTCGGTAATCCACAATGATGTAACGGCAGGCACATTCCTTTAGGAATAACTACCTTGGGGTAGCCACTTTGAAAAAAAGTGATTAATTTTTTTGGAAAATTTGGAAAGCCATGAGAAAAAAAAATAAGAGAAAATTTTGAAAAATTTTTTAGTTAGTGAGTCAGTGAGTTTTGGGAAAGCGAAAAAGGCAGTTTTTTTTAGATTGAAAATCGAGGAAAAAATGTATTTTGAAACTCGGGAAAAGAATTTTTAGTTTTTTTTAAATCCTTCAGTTTCTGAATTTTTGAAAAGTATAAAAGTTTAAGTTAATTGAGAAACAGTTTTTTTCAAAAAAAAACAACAATTTCTTTTGAAAATTGGAAGAAAAGTTGTGAAAGTCTAAACTGAGAAGACATAGACGAATGACCTGGCAGTATCCGGAGGATGCGTTATCTGCACCCTGCACACACGTTTCAGGAAACAAATCAAGAAAGTACATAAATCGGAGGTTGAATCCAATAGAGTTATACCAATAGTTCATGAAGAGAGGTAATTTGTGTCGTACATGATTCTGGAAGTTATAAAAAAAATATAGCTGGCTGGACGGCTTTTTTTGGAAACACTTCAATCATTTGTTAACGGCTATGCATTAGCTAAAGCTAAATGCGCTAGCTCTGTTAAAGACTTTTCAATCCGGCAGTTGGTAAAAGGTTACTAACCATTGACGACCTTCGGAGGAAGAAAGGAATCAATTTTGCAAGAGGCGCTAGTGTTAGTACTAAGGAGGACCAGAAAGGGGGATGAATAACTTGGTAGTTTAACCACTACATTCTCTGAGGTAGAATAATTGCATTGTTTTTGCATGGTTTTTGGTTGCTTGTCCTACTAATTATAAATAGTTTTTGACACTTATTTACTTACATGTATATTAAACATATTTACGTTTTTTAAAGCAATTTAATAGCTTCTTCTTCTTTTTCTTTCTTTGTGCCCCTTTAATCCCTCATGGGACATAGGGCGGATATACAATTCCAATTTAATAGCACCCTCCATTAACCAGTATGCGTTGGATTGTACACTTTTGAAAATGCATGTGGTTATTGGAACGCAAAATACATTTTCTAATTTTTTTTGATTGATATTAATTGTGATCCCTTTACAATAATAATTGAATTTTATTATATTATTTTAATCTAATGATTTTGTGTGTAACAAAAATCCTTCAATCAGAACTTAGAAAATTTTTGTTAGGCACTGTCATCTAACACATTGATATTTGATATATTATATTGGGGTGGTCTAGTTGATTTTTATTGGTTTTTATGTGGCCACCTAAGTAATACTGTTACTTCTTTTAAGGCGCATTGTTGTTTGTAAAGAAAAAACATAGGCGACTTGGTACCAGGGCGCGTCGGTTTTTCTCTAGTTTGTTTTTTTTTTGGTCTCTAATTGATGTGTCTAGAACTGTAATTGATGATTGAATCATCTATAATTTATATTATTAGTAAAAAAATTAAAGAACACATTTTTCTAACTGTATTGATTAAACCACTCAGTTTTGTTATGTTATAATTAAATTGTTAGAGTTAAAGGACAATCTCGTGTTTGATTTTGTTTTGAATTTAATTTACAATGATTGGTTGAATATGATGGATTAAGGACACCGTTATTGGCTTAGCAGCGGGGATGCATTTCGCCCCGGAATTCTTTTTCAGGTCGTCAGTGTAAATACCCAGCGTCCGCTCGGATGTGGGACGCTCACGTGCAGGTAAGTGGTGGTGCACAGATGTAGGTGGTACCTCTGGGGTCTCACTACCCCACGACCCTCCGGCGAGCCAGCTTTCTTTGGAGTCCCGAGGTATCGCCTGGATAATTTTTGAATGATAGACATGGATTATTTTGGGTAACGGTATTTTCTAAATTTTTTGTTTTTTTTTGGTGTGGGAATATGAGGTTGGCTTCTTCGGGCAACCAACCTTAGATTCTCATTACAATGAAGAAGCGCAGATTCGGAGAAAGATTATTGTACGTAAGCTACTCAGAAATAATATTATCAAAAACTTTAGAATGGAAACATGGAAGACTGATTGGACGGAAGTCAGATAGTTGCAATGGAGATACCTTTTTCGGAATAGATGCAACAAGATTTTTCGTTTAACTTGTTTCCGGCGCAGTAATTCATGATTCCCGCTAATAGGCCGCCATCCCCATAAGTATCCGAAAAACGAAGAAATGCAAAATTATTTCATAGTATGCGTGTGTAAAATGCACATATTCGAAGTTGGCCGTCGTCGTCTAAATAATGACCGGCCTAGTAGAAGTTTGGCATGTTTTGAAAGTTCTGTAGTCATCTCGAAGAGTACTATAGGAAAATGACTTCCAGATCTATGTATCTATTCTAGCCGCCAAGACACTTCCATCGGAACATTGATTCTCGATACATCTTAGCCCATAGCAGTGGAAAATATTCAACATATTCGCTTATTAATAAAAACAAATAGACAAATAACCGGAAAATTAAATAAAATAAATTGAGTGGATGGGCCATAAAGTTCGATGGTTTGGTCGGCTGTGGCGGATGTCTTCCTCCACTGGCCCATCTTTGCTTGTGACTAAATCTCTTACCGAAGATTTTATGGGCGTAGAATGCGTAGAAGAAGGAATGTAAAGTGACTAGTGTATTGGATTCCATAACTGCAGAATTATTTGATTTATTTAAATTGTGGCAGAAATATAAACAGCTTAGAAATACTCAGCAAAATAAAAGGAAAAAATTTAACCTCGAAAAATTGCTTGAGGACTGATTCTGCTTATGGATGCTAGCGTCTTGTGCCCTTCTTACGGCACCGTACGTAACATGCGAGAGTTTAACGAACATTAGTCAAGTTTATTAAGTCAATTTAAGGCAATATGTTGTTTGTCACCGTGACCATCTGGACACAATTCGGACATGACCAATTGAATGAAACGAACATTCCATAAGCTCATTTCGATAGAGCTATCTGCCAAATACAGCTATGGTACCCCTGAAATGAGAATGTTGCCATTGATCCTGAGCTGGGCATTTATCATACACAAAATGCAATGTTGCATTACGTTCGTCTATTTGGATCTCTTGTCTCTTTGCTGCCGTGCGTGCAGTCTTACGTAGCCGTCAACCAGGTGAAGTCATCGAAACACTTGTCTGCTCAAACAAAATGGAGGAACCGTGGAAAGGGAACGCGGTAAAACAAATGTATAGGTTGCGCGATCACGAGTCAAGTTATTCAGTGTCATCACATATAAATATACAGTTAAAAAAATAAAGTTCGAACGATATTGATGGAAAACCCGTTTTAATTACACCCAATAAATCAATCTTCAACGACCAGGTCTGCCACCTTTAACCTACAATTCACTGGATTGTCACACTTAATAATACAGAACTTCTTTTCATTGATTGATAAATATTTTATAGATACCCCAATTGTCAGAGCTAATTTAGACTGAAAGCTAGCACAAAATGTTACCTGGCTGAAAATAGGGTCATAGGTTATTTTTTGGGTGTAGAACACGATAAAAAAAAATCTTTGCTGCTCTAAATTTTATGTTAAGTTCACAATTTCAAAAACAATTTCGAAAATTTGGTTTTTGCGTTATATCTCGAAAAAAAAAATTATTTTTTTTTTTCACTAAAAGTTATAGCATATTAAAAAATTTCAAAGTCAACTTAGTAAGGTTGAGCACTCAACAATATTTATTCTTCAGGTCACCAATCAGGTTTTCGTAAATCGCATAGCTGTGATACGGCACTTCTCAAAATTACCACATATATAAGGTACTCTCTAAATGACCACTCCCTACTTCTAGTGAAGCTCACTCGCTTCAGTTTTTCGTCATACGGCCTCAAGACTTTACACAGTTTCCTAACTAATCGCTCGCAGCAGGTTAAACTGCTGAACTCTACTTCTTCTCCTTCTAAGTTATTAGATGGGGTTCCCTAAGGGTCGATACTTGGCCCGCTTCTATTTAGTTTATACATTAATGATCTTCCAGCGGTTGCCACGAACTCTAATACATATTCATATGTACGCTGACGACGTGCAGCTCTATCTCACAATGCCTAAAGATAAGCTTGAAGTTGGGAAAAGTAAATTGACCGCAGACCTGCAAGACACACTTGAATGGTCTTCATCTAATCTCCTGATTCTTAATCCTGCTTAGTCCGAGTTTATAATTTTTCTAACTCCTCTATCTCTGGCCTCGACTTACTACATGTGTCCATGGCCCCACTCACATTGGACATGTTAACAAAGTTTAAAACCTTGGGGTTATTCAAAATGATAGAATGACCTTCCTGATGTGAAGCTATTTTGATAACATTAGGAAATTAGAACTTGAAATTAGTAAATATTAGAAATATTTAAGTTTATAAACGTTTCATAAGAGCCACCATAACATTAAAATCAAACCCACGTTTTAGAGTATTCAGTGATTACAACTGCCAATAAACTTAACAATTGTTAACATTTTCAATAGCAACAATAAAACGAAAGTCCTGCATTTATCAAATAACAAAAGGCAATTAGTTTGGTACATTTCACTACATTCACGTGCCGAACCACCTTGTTAAAGAAACGAGTTTACTTTTCCAATAGCCTTAAAATACTCCCTATTTCATTAGTTAATTCGCTAAAACATCAACATGTATTGTTTTCAAATCACCCATCATCATTACAATACCATATGAAATCGATTTTTGTTAACCACCTCACCTGCTGCCTCCGGCCTCCAATGGGAGCAGTTCTCTCTCTCTAGACAAAAACAAAAATGTATCGCTCACCTGAAGCAGCTAATAAATATTTACAATGCCCCAGTACCAAAACTAAATTAAGAAAAGTGCCAATAACCTAAAGTGTCAAAAGTCAGCGCTTAATTGCTAGTAATAAAACGCTCATCTACGTCAGGTATCAACACGGGCAGCACGCTTTTTGCCGCGGTAAATTAAACCATTGCGGACCAATTATGAATCCTCTGCAGACCAAGATCGACTAGTTGCCTTCACCTCCTCCTCCTCGCGTTCCTTTTTTCGGGGCCCAGTAATGAAGCGAAAAAAAATTTTGTATTTTCTTTATTCTTTCTTTACTCTTTACTCTCACCAAACACCGCCGCCCGTGCGCCATATAATCCCAGCTAACGACTGTCTTTCGTGATTTGCAGTTATGAATGAAAATTATGACAGCCGCTGCCGGGCACCCACCCGCCACATCAATAACACTCAATGGGCAGGCGCAAGCAACAACAAAAATATCCGCCGATCCCCGGCCATATGGTCATTAGAAGAAGCACTACTAATGGACCCCTATGGGACTCCTAAGGGACTCCATCATCAACGGTAGCTGCAGAACCAGTTGCGTGGAGCGTAATCGAAAAATTTTAATTATTCATAGCTTTGCCATAGCCGGAATTCATTACAGTTCTCCCCCCGAACCAGAATCGGGCAACAATGGAGGTTGTATACTGTGAACCATGGCAACCATGCACGATAGTGCTGCCCGCAACCAGTAGTGGGGCCTCGCGTAGGCGGTTCGAAAAAGGCGGGATCTGTGGCGTCTTCTTGGGTTTCTTCGGGCTGGGCTATCGGTTTCTTAGCTAATCCAAAACAAGTTACCGAACTCCTCCTCTAGTGCGGTTCTAGTCGTGGATTGGCCAGTTTATGGAAGGCTACCTACCTGGCAGCCAAAGTGACAGAAAGATTGATGGCTGCCACTCTAGATCTTGACGTGAGATCCGAGTCTCAAGTCAGTCAAGAAAGTTCCTCTGACGTGATCGCACACACACCTTCCGATACCTTGGCGTCACCGGATAGTGACTTTTGTGAGAGAGAGAAAAGTGCAGGGATTTTGTATAGTGACTGATAAAAGACACCGGGTGAAAAGTGAACTAGAACAATTTCAAAGTGGATTTTTTTGGGGGGTTGCAAAACACAAAGTGACATGATCAAGTGCTCTTAAGATCATCAAATTGATCGATACTACTTTATACACTACTACAAATATAAAAAAAAACTCAAGTGAACAAAAAATTGCCTTAAAATTAAGACAATCAACTCAGGATCATCACTGGATGCTATAACGAAAATGACAGTTACAAATTTTGGAGCCATGCACAGACCCTGTTTTAATGGATACCCATTTCAAGGTAATTAACTCTCATTATAGGTGCTAACAGCTAATAAATATCTACCTGAAATCCGATCCATCCTTGATGCTTGTTTCGAGAATATGGAAGTTAGTTCCTTTCTGAATTAGGATGGTCGTAAATTAAATGAAGTCCTCACTTTTTTTCTAAAGATCCTCGATGAAGGTCAAAAGGTATTGCTGCTACTAGTCCTCCCAGGAAAACGACGGGTGGTGATCGTCGTTGACTTATGACTTCTTATGGGGTGATCAGTTTACTAACTACAGAATTTTTTTTGCTGTTGACATGGAAGATTTATGATGGTCAATATTTGGATTTTAAGGAAAAGGGTTGAGAAAGTATGTTTCTATTCGATTTTTCAATTAAGGGATATTGTTCTGGGAATGATATTGTTCAATGTTTAGAGAATTAGTGTAGAAATTTTGGAAAATGTAAATGCAATGATTGTAGATATTTAAATCAACTGTAGTTATCACAAATATAAGAATAATGATAAGCGAAATCAATCCTTGCATAAGATTTCTATTGTAATAGCAAATTTAAGTGTCGCTATTACTCATAAATTCAAACTTTTAATTACTTTCAATGCCGCCGCTATTTTTATAAAATATTGATAGAAAACTCTTTTAAACAATTGAATATATCAATTTCCGCATTGAATATTAAAGGTAAAAAATCGATCTGTCAAATTAATACTTAAGGACGATCAGATCAGATCTTCACTTCAACGTGATCTTGTCATACTGCCTAAATTCCTCTCAATTATGTTCCTTATACGAATTGGAGTTTAAAATATTGTTACACCATTAATTTATCTACAATTGATCACCTTACTGCGTACAGCGACTTCACGTCGAAAAATTCGATAATTTTTTACGATCAGTTCTTTAGAATTTCTTGAGAGATCATTGATCGACACCAGTCCAATTCCTAATAAATATTTCAGGATTTGTTATTTTATAAAGGATCCAAAGTGAAGGTTGCTCACAAAGTTATGTCTAGTTTCACATAGAGTGTCTCTAGTTGACTATAGAAGTCTCATACAAAATTTAACGATCAACTTATTATGAAAAGGGTCATTCTAAGAAGGGATGTCACAATGTAAACAAGTTGTTCCTCGCAGTCACTTGAAACCATTTTCTTATTATTATTATTTTTTTTTCGCCTAAGGATGTTGAAATGCGTGCTTTTACACATAGAAGTGTAGGACTTCTATCAACTAAGACCCAACCCTGTTTTAAATAATTCTAACTTGTTAAAAGGGTTTTTACGCGCTCTTTACACATTAACTGGACATATAGTGTCATTCGCAAATATCTGGCCGTGCTTTATGGGGGAACATCCAACCCAAAGTGACCTAGGCTAATTTTAATTTATTTAGCTTAGCTTATAAGTCATCACATGCCCTTTGTTGTATTCTTGTAGCCTCATCAATATTGGATCCTACTGTCATTATCGCAACATAGTCGGCCAAGTGTATTTTCCATTTGGGGTAGATCACTCGGGTAGACCAAGTATAATATAGATCACATAATACTACCTTGTGTCACATACTCTTTAATTTCTCTAAATGACCATGAGAGTATGTCTATATACTGTCTGCTTTTATGCCATACCTTATCAAATTCTACGTCTAGAAATATTGTGGACCCATCTAACTATCGAAAATTCCAGGTAATTAACTGCAAATAGAACTTACTATGATGTGACATATTCCAAATTAAAATAACTATTAGTGATAAGCAACACTACTCTTACACAGCAAGACTTTTTGTAAGACTTTTGCTCATCGCTGGAAGACTTTTTGCACTTAGTAAACTAGTCTTGATCTTGCATTCTTGTCTTGCTAAATCTGCAAGATCAGGCAAGACTGCAAGACCAATCCTGCGATTGATAACGATCCCCTCTCATACTCTTATGTTAACTAAAACGAAAAAATGTTTTACTATTCACATCACATCAACTTTTCTTATTATTAACCTTTAATCCGTCGTGGGATTAAACATGGGACCAGTTGCTGTCCAGTGGGCTCTGTTTTGCGCGATCGTTTTCTGCTCCATTCAGAAGGATCTAATAAGATTTGACTCCACGTTGTTTTAAATCTTCCAACTGTTGCGGATTCCAGTAAAAGGCCTCATTGGCTAGGCTCGCTGTTCTCGCGACGCAAGATGGGCCCAAAACAATTCCGTTTTCTGCGCTTGATTTTGTCGTCTATCTTTTTTGGCCGCATGTCAGAGGTGGAAAGTTAAGATCTACTTTACCGACATAGGTTACAGAACTTGTTTTTCGTTCATATTTTAAATTACCAAGAAAAATCGGGCTTTGGTCCAACGAATTAAATCTGACAATGTTGAAGAATCTGTTCTCGAATCTAGTGCCAAACCAACCGGATATATGATTACATTTGAATTCCAATTCTTGGGCTTCAATTCAAACGTACAATTTTCGAATTCGAATTTAAAACCTGAGGATAAATGCATATTTAGACATGAATAGCTCACATCATACTCCTGGTTAGCCTACTCATCTATCGCAAAGGACCTTTATGTCGCATCTGACCTCCGTTTGGACGCGGCGTACAAGGCCAATTTATTATGTCTCGATGGCGTCTAAAATATTAGAAATTTCACTAAGCTGCACAATCCCATGCGTCATCTCCGTGGCGTCCTGAAGCTATAATTGCAACTAAACATTTTGTAGATACTACGGACCAAAAGCAACTAATTGTTGATGCAATTTTAGATTCAGCGCCTTACAAGGAAGTTGAAGAAAACAGGGTGACACTACGCTCAATTATTTCCACGATTTTATTTTGTGAACAACAGGATTTTTACAAACCTTTTGCAGTTTTAAATTGAATCTGGAGGTAACATTTTAAATGACCATTTAAAATCGAGAGGGAAGATTCGTCAGACTCGGAATGAACTGATTTTAACATGTTCTTAAAGAAAAAATAAGGCACGAACTGAAACGTACTCCTGTTTTTCTCTATCTTAGCTTACGGTACTGTTGATATTAGTGGAAATGAATAATTATCAATTGGTATTCACTATCTTCGCTGCAATCAACGAAACAAAAAACCAATAATATGTGAAGAATTCTTGGATATGTGCCTTTGGATGAATTAAACTCCAAATTTATTGCAGAAACTATTCTGATATTTCAGGGCGACTGTAACTTAGATTTAAATCGATTCGTTAGCCAAGGATATAAAGGACGTTCCGCATTGGCTGGTCATATTAACGGTGTTCAAAAACAAATTAATGACAAATAGCCAATGGAGTTATTCTTCCCCTGAGCCAACCATGTTTTGAATTTGGACATTAATGACTCTAAATGATGTTTTCGAAGTAAGAAATACCTCTGACACTTATGCGAAAGACACTTCTACGATTTTCAGTTTCACCAGAAAAACAAAATCAAGCAAGAAACGGCATACTCTAGTGCGATAAATACGATCTTAGAATACCAACAATAAACAAAGATAATAAATTTAACTAATCATATAGAAGACCATCGATAGTACCTTTAACAAAGTAAGACATAACGAAAGCATCATATCAAAATGATTTCGAAATAATAATTTTAAAGCAACAACCAGCGCAACCGGTTACACAAGTTATTCCCAGTATACGAATTGAGTTCACGATCGCCACTAATGCAGTGCACAGTGACAGTGCAACGATGCGTTGATTGCCCATTACAAATTCATTGAAAATAAAAAATTACAATAATGAACTAAAAATTTTGCAGAATATTTTTTGTTGTTTTGTTGTTGCTCTTTCAAATATTGAAATACACCAGCTTTAAATTTCTATCTGATGGAAATATCAAAAATATGAAGATCTCTAGTTTTAAATCTTTGACGAATAGAAATTTTTGATGAAACAGGAAAGTCATAATAAATCTATGAATTGTCAACCATATCCACAGTCCAGGAAAATTCCACAGGACGGAGGAACAAATCAAATGGATAATGATCGATTTGTAATTATCTGTAAAAGAATATTATCAATTTTCTCCGAAATTTACTTCTACAGTGGTGTGAATCTTAGAAAAATAAGATCAAATAAAATGAGGTGGAACTTCAGATACAAAAGATGTAAAAACAGCAATAGATCGTTTAAGAATAATAACAGGATGTCACAGTAATATTACTTATTAAAAATGCGTGTCAGTTTTACTTAACAACGAAAAACAGTTTCAATGTTATAAATAACCAACTCAAAACTCAGGCGTAGCAAGTTCTAGGAGAATATCAATATCAGTTTTGACTCAACAGATGCACTACCGATCAAATATGTACATCTAAAAAATCCAACAGAGGAAAAATGTTATGACTGACTATGGCAGTTGATTATGGATTGATTTTCGACAAAACTTTGATCTCATCTTAAGAAAAGTAATAACAAGAGGGTTCGATGATATAGAAATGCCTCCTCTGAACTGACTATGGCAGTCAACTTGTAATTTCAAATTCACGTTGCTTTCAAAACAAGATAAGTACAAAATTTGATTTAAAAACACTACTGCTATCTTAACCATCATCGTCCTTTCTCATATCTTTTTTCTAATAGATTTAAATGTTTTCACAACGGCATCACATCCTCTCTTGTTTGTTTGGGAGCTCCTCAAGGCTCGATACTAGGTCCTCTTATTTTTCCTTTTATATCAATAATCTTCCCTCTGTCATTGAAGACAGTTTTTTTTTCATACATATGTATGCTAATGATCTTCGGTTGTACAATTCTTTTCCTCCTAGTAATGTTATATCCGGTACTGCTGTTATGAATAATATTTTATCTCAAATTAGTGAATGGGGCTGTAATAATTTGCTCAAACTTAATACTAGTAAATCCCAAGTATTTCTTATCAGCCGACGTCCCCTCTGAATAGTAGGTAATGTTTCTATTCCTGTCGTTGATTGTGTCAAGAGCCTTGGGATCTTTATTAACTGTAAGCTTTCATGTTGTAATCATGCTTCCTTCATGCCGTCTAAGATTTATGGAACCTTCCGTAAACTGTAGTTGTTCTCTGATCTGCTACTTCCTCTATCCATCGAAAAAATCAGCACAGCCACGACTTTCAGAAAGCAGGTATCTACTCTCTACTCTAGTACTTTATCCTATACTTGACAGAGGACACCAAATATCATCGATTGTACAGCGAAGGCAGATGATATTCCGGGAATGCTCGATTTCGACTTGCTTTCGTGCAATATTTCAGTCAGTCTGCAAAAAAATTATTTCATCGCTGCCTCTTTTCCGTCACATGGATGCATTACCTGTCAAAAATCAGCTGTTTTCTGATAATTTTCCTAAAACGAAGTCCTTTTATGTATGGGTCATCTTCACAGTTCCGTGATTTTGCCGCATGAACAAGTGATTTTGTCTTGAATGACTTTTGCAGCAAGACGGTGTAAAAGAGAAGAATAGTTTCGGGAGATATACATATTCCTAGCCAATGAGAGAACATTTAGAAGATTTTGCCGTGTGGCATGCAGGTCATGAAAACGCCCTGAGTCTTTTACTGAAATCGCTAAAACTAATATGCATATTAGGGTGACCGTAAGAAATCGATGTCGGAATTTTATCAACGGGAACCCCACAAAATGATCAGCCTTTGCAGATTTTTAGATAGCCAAAATTTTAGCACGATTGGAGCACGTTAAACCGTGCCGCTACTCGCTCAAAGTTGGCAAAATCTCCATTTTTTTGCTGAACGGCGGAGTTTCAGAGTCATATCTCCAGAACAGTCCATTCTACACCCACGCGTAATGTCTTAAATTAAAGGTAATTTTGTTCTGCATAATTTATGTTTATACATATTTACCGTTACTTGTCGTCAAAAGGAGCTATAACAGCCTTTGTCGCCAAAAACGTGATCTGGTACTTCTAGGAACAAACTTCGAGTATTATGAAAACTACGCCGTAGGTTACATAATTTTTCTCGGGATTCACATTGTTTCAGTTGCAAAAAAACGTTGACTATAAAGAGCTATTACAGTTGGTTATGGTGTTTGTTGGAGCACTCGACGGTAATGAATTTGGATTTAGAACACCAGGTGCCATTCATCACGCTAGGTGGATGGCTAAGGCCATTTACTGTCTGAAAATATTCCTTTTCCGCGGTCAATTCAAGATGAGTAACGAGGAACAGTTTTCTTTGGGTGCTATTTGTATTTTTCTCGTCAAAGTATACTGCAAAGCTTGGTTCAATGCCCCCAGAGCTCATCTGGCTCCCAAACAAGACCTTGATCTTTTGCAAAGTTTTTTTGACTACCAAGAGACTGACAAGGATAACTCTGAGAAAGCTCTAGCAAAATTTTCTAACCGTTTATGGTATTTGAATGCCGAATTGGTAGCTCTTGCGTTCTTGGATCCAATGAAGAAAAATCAGAAATGGCAAACAAACTGCATGAGAGAGTTATGAATCCAAAGCTCGAAAAACAACAATTGAAACAACTAGTTGAAGCAGGATTGTCCAATTTAATTACTAAGGAGACAACGAATTTCTTTGAGCGTTTTCATATCAACACAGATTTTCTCAAAGATCCTCCCAGTGCCTGGCCGGAAAATGCTCATTCCAAAGAAGGATACAGGATCGTCCAATCATTGAAGGTTGTAAATGATATGGCCGAACGACAGTCAAATTAATAACTGATTTCAATAATCTTCTGACCAAAGATGAGGATCAAAAGCAATATGTCCTTCCACTAGTCAGCAGGTGCCGACAGCTGTATCCTGATGTCTCCAAATCCACTTTAAGCAAAGCTCTAGAATAGATCATTATGTAATATTTAACTTCTTAGAGAACCTATTTTTTACTTTCCTCAATAAATTATGTACTTACTTAAATATAAGAGTTTTCTTTAAATAAACATTAAAGACTAAAATAAAGATTAGTCATCATCACTTATCAAAAATAATATTCGAAGTTTGTTCCTAGAGGTACCAGATCACGTTTTTGGTGACAAAGGCTGTTATAGCTCCTTTTGGCGACAAGTAGCGGTAAATATGTATAAACATAAATTATGCAGAACAAAATTACCTTTAATTTAAGACATTACGCGTGGGTGTAGAATGGACTGTTCTGGAGATATGACTCTGAAACTCCGCCGTTCAGCAAAAAAATGGAGATTTTGCCAACTTCGAGCGAGTAGCGGCACGGTTTAACGTGCTCCAATCGTGCTAAAATTTTGGCTATCTAAAAATCTGCAAAAACTGATCATTTTGTGGGGTTCCCGTTGGCAAAATTCGCTAAAAAAAATTCTCCCTTATCACTACGGTCACCCTAATGCATATACATACATATGTATATGTATAAACCGTTCCGCTCAGATCGGCGTTAACATGCGAATCATTACGTCGACTAAAACTGACGCAAATTATCTAAAAATCTATGAAAGGAAAATTAATGGACCTAAAATAATGTCATATTATGTGACAGATCTAAGCTCAGGAATCACCCTTTGTTTTTACTCCGGCAAGTCATTGGTCACGTGTTGCAATACTGATTGAGCAATACGAATACCGAAAACTGCAATCCGCGAGGTGCCCGTTGAGTTGGACCCTTGGAAGACCTAAAACAACGAGGGGATTATCTTATACCAGATGCTATAACAACTGAGAGGCCTAGACGGAAAGAGCTGTGATACATAATAGAATCAGTTGGGGACCGCATTGGTAAAACGACGCTCCGGTTTTAAAAATATAAAGCTTTCAACACCGGCGCAGTTATAACTCACATATCAATGCCGAAATTCTCGATTTTTTCGGCCTTCTTTTCGCACTTGGGATTGGGTAGCAATGATTTTTCCTCAAGGTTGCCATATGGGGCCTCGGTAGTCTAGGGGTAAGGCGCCTGACTACTATCCCCAGAGGTCCCGGGTTCGATTCCCGGCGGTGCCACGGTCCTAGCCTTTCCCAATTTCCCGCCTACATAACTTTCCTTCTTTCTTCTTCCCTCTTTGCATTCCTGATTCCTCCTGTCATAACTTTCACTAGTTCTCTTCCCCGCTCCACCAAGCGCATGTCATCGGTTGGTTGATGAGATTCAACTCGTTTCAGGAGGCATAACACTCCAGCGAGTTGTTCTCGATGTCAGAGTCGCGAAATGGTTGGGAGTAGGTGAAATAAAAAAAATACCGCAGATAGGTTGTGACAGTTCTTTCCTTCACTTCTCTCTCTATCTTCCGACTAGAGCTGCTGTTCGACATTTCAAAAATAAAAAAAAAAATAAAAAAAAAAAAAAAAATACATGGTCGACAGTACAAAGGGGCCTTCCCTAAGTCTCTAGTGTGTCACATAAAAAAAAAAAAAAAAATATATGGGACATTCCTTATAAAGTGGCCCGAATGAGGCTTTAAATGTCCTGTGTAGGCATTATAAGGTAATCCACCCGGGGTCCACATGAGGCACTGGGCTAGCCTTTCAATGTAGCCTTATCCCTAAAATGCTAGTCGGACATAAAGCCATAATCAAAGAATTTAAAACCGTATAACTCAACTGACGACAGTTGGTAAATAAATTGACCAATAGACTTAAAGGTTATCTTTTCACACTCCCCACCCATACTGATTATGCTCCGCCACCCTGGTAATCACCAATATTAAAACGTCTAACGCTGATAACGATTTATTTTATAGACACAATAGCCATCTTGCTTCATCATTTCCAAAAACTGGATTGTTTGACAATGTAGGTAGATAATCATCTGGCTTCAATTCTTAACCCATTCGAACTTTACATAAATAGAGATGGTAATCTGGTACTGGCAGCGTCACAGCCTCTGTCGTCTGGTTAACAGGATTCACTTGTTTCAGGAGGCATAATACTCCAAACAAATTTCGACTTTGGGGAATGGATTCCCCGCTACAAAAATTTGTTGTTTTGATTTTTGCTAGAGCGAGCCTCGGAAAACTTGTTCTATTTGGTGTAAACTCCTACAAAATCCAGGATTTCAAATGTCAAGAATATCGCATTCTCTTTTATCAGGATTTAAACTCTTATAAATCTATCCTGTTTTTTATTCCTTCCTTCGAACCAAGCTAACTACTGGACTTTGAACGGCATGACAGACCGTTCTTTCACATAAAAAGTCATAGCTCAACAAAAAGGAAACTCCACAGAATGACATAGAGAAGAAAGTAATTTGGCTTGAATTTTTTTTGGCTATGATCCTCAAAAGTTCGGCAATCACTAATTATAACAGTAAAAATTATCAATTCAATTGCTACATATTTCTTTTGATAAAATTCAAATAAAATATGAAAAAATCTCATTTCACTTCATTAATACCCACGAAAAACCAAAATCCGACGAGAGGTTAATTGATATATTGTGTCCAATCTTTTTCGTTATGAATAGTAATGTACCTACCAATAATGTTGTCACAGCTTTCTAATAACTCTTTTGCTTGGTTATTTTTACTTCTGTTTATGGGTTTTTAATTGATTTCTGTTTTTTCACTCTCAGTATTTTTCCTTTCTCTAATTTCCACAAAAAAAGTTAATTTGCCTCTGGTTATTGAGCTGTCTAATTTATTAAAATCCAGCGTTTCTCTTTGGGTGACTTTATTCATTCACTCATTGTACTTTCGAATGGACCAATCTAAAAAGTCAATCTGTTTCCAATTTTATCACCTGAAGTTCCAATTTTTACCTGATGTTTGATGATCTCGATCAACTTCTGCTGATCTCAATCAAGCAAGTGGAAAAATTGTAAAATTAACTTAGGTACTTTATGTTTAACAAAAAACAAAATCACAACTCAGGATTTCCCGTCGGATAAAAACTTCGGTTTAATTTTAAAATTCTGTTCACACAAAATGATAACAAGGCTTTAATATGTTTTAGCACTTGCATGGGGCCAACTGAAGTTAATTTCCTCCCTTGAGGCCTTCTCCATGTGCATTTTGCCAATTTCTATAGTTTAACAGAATGGTCCTTGTTGTCCTCAATACTGCCTGCATGCTACTAGCTGTTCGGTGTGTTGAGATATTCGATTTAGATGCCAATTTTATGTATTGCCTCGGGGAATAGTCCTGCTCAAAACAGTTCAGTATATGTAGTTTCATCTCTATCCGTTGCTGCCTTCTAGATGATAAAACTAAAATTGCCTAAACAGTTATTTAAAAGATGCTTTAGTATAGGTTGAAACGATTTTGATTAAAATTCCTGCAATTCCTTTAAGAGCCTTTATTATTCATAGATACTGCTCTATTGTTACAGATAGTCTTATACAAATCAATAACAAAAGAAACTTTAAAAACAAAATCATTGCAGCAGCGCAAAGGAAGTATTGAAATCATTTCAATGGAATAGTTTGAAAGGAAATGGTGTAAACATCGTGAAATAATCCTTCATTTTAAGGAGAAGTGAAGTGAAGAGTATCCTTTTCAACTATAAAAAAAGCGGGCTTTATTTACCATCTAGCCTCAGAAGTAAAAAATCATATTCTTTTATCACTATTGAAAACTCTCTGCCCTCGTTCAATGACTATATTTCTTTGTAGTGGGGGGAGTTATTAATTTACTTGAATGCATCAAAAAAATCTTAAAATGATTGCAAATGTTTTATTTTGCATTAAAAATCATTTTGTTCACTATTATAAACTCTCAACTATTCTCCGTTTTTGTAACCGAGCGAGTTAAACCATAGATTACGCACCCTTTGCATGCGAAAAGAGCATAAAAGCATAAACCTCAAAGATGTTCAGAAGAGGCTCCGAATGAAATCATGGAAGCAAGTAATAACTTAACCGCTGCAGTACCATCAGGTTTACGCCTAAGGATGGATATCTTCAAGTCCTACCGGGAACAACCTGATGGAATCACACGCAATCAAATAAGGAAGGCTATGACAGTTACCCCGTTTATGACCAGGTCGCAAAGTTGAGTCGAGATTGAGTTGAAATTTCGATCACCGTATATGATGTTGAGTTGAGTTCACTCTGGGTTGAAATAGAGTTGAATTGATATCAAAACATAACCTCAAATATTTGTAAAAAAATTCTTGTTTATAGAGACGTAAAAATTCAGAACGAAATTATTCATTTTTCCTGTACCAGAGAAAACATCAAACACAAAACTAACGCCGAATACGGTCTTCACGGATTGTAAATAAACAAGACAAATGTCACTTCAACCCAATTTCAACGCAACCTGCGTATATGAGGTGAAATATCAACTCGATCAAAATAGAAGAGCTGAGTTGGGTTGAGTGGACCCAGTTTCAACTCCACATTCGTTTATGACTGGGCTGAAGCCGGGTTGAACCTGGGTTGAACCCAGTGGTGTTGTCGAGCCGGAACGCTCCGGAACGTCGTTCCGGTACTTCCTTTTTGGACCGGAACGCGTTCCGGAACTAAAGCTTTGAATAGAGAAGATAAGGAACCGAAAATAGCGTACATGTACACGGATTTGAGGGAAGCACTTGGGATCAAGAAATTTTCTCTCCAATTCTCTCCCTCCACTTTAACCACAACAACAAAATACATTCACTTTACCCCACAACAACAAAATACATTGTCGATCCCGGACATAGGCGTAGTGAAATTTGTTCAGGTTTTGCGAAGGGTCTGCTTCAAACATTTAGCCAAGTGAAGCGTTTTCACCGAGATGGTTGCTGAGAAACGATATCCCTCCCGGTTTTTGAATGAATATAACACAGCCACTGACCGGGATCGACACAAATACGTAAAGAATGCTATTTATTAGTGTTGCCAAAATGCTTCCCCGTGCTTAATAAATTGCTCTTCCTCGTCTTCTCTATTCAGAGAACTAAAGATGATTTCTGATAACGGGAATTGGCTGACGTATTGAAAAAAAATTAAAAAGAATTGCTGATTTTTTTTCTAATTTTTGACGAATTTTTATATGTATTATCATAGACAAATAAAAGGAAAGATGTTCCATTTCAAATAAGAAAAGTGTGCACTTTCCTGATGAAAGAGCTTTCCTATTGCTGAGAGAGCTGCACTATTAATTAAGAATATCCATTAATAACCATAAAGTATAATTTCCACTTCATATTTTTAAATTTGTTACTCTTGAAATCTTGCAAAACGCAATTATTTTCTTTACTAAAATTAAACATTTCCCAATCTGAAAAATAAAAACATATTGCGGAAATGTTTTTTGTAAATCAAAACGAAATCAAAATTCGCACAAAACAAACGATTTTACTTACTTTTGCAAAGTAGTAAAAACCGAAAAGTCTGACCTGAAAAAACAAAATTGTAACTGCCTCCAAATGTGCAATTTATTTTTGTCATTCAAACAAAAATCAAACAGCTGTTTTCTAATTCAAATAGATTCCCGCCCACAATTTTATCCCCTTAATAAAATTTTCCTAGAAAAAAATATATACATTCTTATATTATGTACGTATGCCGAAATTTCATAAATAAGAAAACCTGTAAAAAAAGCGCAAACGCAAACAACTCGACCATTCTCCCATGATCCCATCCATCCCTAACATTTTTCTTTTCATTTAGTTTCTCTCTCTCTCCAAATATGAAACTTACTCAAGTCTCTTGACAGTGCCACCGAAAATAATGATTTAGCGGGGGCAGGTTTCGTTTGGAGGAAGCTTAAATGGAGGAAATAGGAAAGCTCTTTCATCAGGATAGTGCCCACTTTTCTTATATGAAATGGAACATCTTTCCTTTTATTTGTCTAAGGTATTATTATAAACAAGGGTTTGAACCAAACCCGAACCGGAACAAAAACCGGAACGAACCATGAACCGGAGTCCGGAACGTTTTTTTCTGTATTGGTAGATGAAATTCCCATCTTTGTAGTTTTTACATTTCCCACCCATAGTGTAAGAATTTGAGTATGTATGTGAGTAAATTTGGAACATGAGACCGCACAGAGCGGCCGCCTACCCAGGATCGGCCCTGTCTATATAATTATATACATATACGCGTTCCGGTAAAAGAAAAATTAGCACAACACCACTGGTTGAACCTAGTCATAAACGGGGTAAGTAGAAATCCGGAATGTAAAGAGGGAAGAAGAGAGAAGGAAAGTTCTGTAGGTGGAAAGTAGAAAAGGCGAAGGACCATGGGTCTGCCGGGATTCTAACCCGGAACCACTGGGCTGGTAGCCAGACACCTTACTCCCTAAGCTACCGAAGCCCTCATACAAAGGCTTTACACGTTATACATGGTCTGATACACCCTGTATGTATTTTTCTGTATCAATAAAGGGCCTTAAACCTGCCTAAACTCTTCTTAATTGAAGCAGAAAAATAGATCCCAAACGCAAATTAGAGCTCTGGAATTTGTACTCTTTTCTAGCACGAACGTCGACTCCAGACCCAGAGAAATACATTCAAATTTCTGTCCGATAAAAGAGCTCCAATTTACGTTTGGGATGTAAACGGGCTTTTATAGATTGGAATTTATATCCCATACCGAGTAAAAATTAGACTCGTCTGTTCTTAGCCTGTAACAGGCACGCACAGTGTCAAAATGCCTGCATGGCACCCGAAATAGCCATGGTGCATGAGTAAAAATAGGACTCGCCCGATCTTAGCCTGCAACAGGCACGGACAGCATCGCAACGCATGCACAGCACCCACAACAAGCCCGGTACGCTTGAGTAAAAATTCTACTTCTCTACAGGCATAAACGGAATAGTCCAAACGTAGCACGGTTCGCTCACACATATATTTATACTAAATAAAAGTAAAGGGTCATTAACCATATTCAGTAGGCCACTTCTCGTTCGATTGCGCAGGTCAAGCAGCATTAGATGTGGTTGGTACTTAGTTGGCGGACCGCTTTGTGAAGCGACACTCGCGTTTGGCGGGCGTGCATACCTCAGAAATGTCTCGATTCTCAATGAATCGAGTACTTTTTAACGAGTAAAAAGCACTCATTGAGTAATTTTCTTTCGAGTACTCTCCATCCACCGATTCCGTATCTCTAGGCAGGCCACTTTTTGTACCTGTTGACGAGCGAACTTCGTATCGAAACACTGTGCTGTTGGTGTAGTTATTCGAGAGCACAATACATGGGAAAAACACCTACGGTCATCTCGCTCTCGGTCGCTTTTGAACTTGCCGCCAGTGAGTGACTAGTAAGTACACTAGAGCCGAGATGCTGAGCCCCAACGATATTTGGGCCCACTTTAAAAATTATACCATTTAAGCCAGAAGTCGTAAAGATGGGAATAACTGTTTCGAAGATGATTATAACCCAGCGACTTGACGGGAGAATACTGCATATCCAGCAATTCCAAAGTACGCGCAGAGAAATATAAAAAGAAGAAAAAAGTAGGGGTGTAGGAAGTTTCCACTGTTCTAGGAGGGCAGTCTGAGCCCACACACCGCGATGGAGTATACTGAGATTACTACCGATGGAGTATACTGAGATCCTACCGGCGAAATGCGGGCACCTAATCGGAGAGGCGACCAAAAAAGCGACTGCTTTGAAAAGAAGTACGACACAGCCCGAAAACATTTTAGGAAACGGGCTATTCCTGTGCAGAGGCTGCTGGGGTCTAGTGGCCCCCGAGGAAGAAAGAGATACCAACTTTCTTAATAAGAAGAGGGCTATATTCTCTAGGCTACAATAACCAGGTTTAAAAATCTCTTATAATGAAGCCCAGAAAGTCTCCAAAGCCGACCTGGGCGTGTTTGTGACTAATGCCTAATCTCCAATGAGAAAACCAACAACGAACCAACCACGTACCAGTAGGCTGAATTAGCTGACAAAATGTGTTTACACACATTTCTATCATTGTAGATGTGAATTGTCAGAAATGTCTGTTTTGTTATTATTATTACTAGATTAGACTTTTCTGTTGACAAATTTTTTGGCGGGATATTGCAAAAACCAATTAACGTCATTTATGCCTTGATTTTTGACATTTTTTGGTACTAAATTGTTTAGAGCCGCTGCAAGAAACCCGCTGAATTTCATCTGGCAACTCAAATGGTTTAACTAACACATACGAAAAGTTAACCCATGTCGACCAAAACACGAGCGAGACGGATAATTCAATTTACAATGGGAAGGAATAGGAAGCAGCACTTTGGTTGGTTGGTTCGTGGTTGGTTTTGCCATTGGAGATTAGGCATAACTCTCCTGACCATGTGTATGGGAGTCTTCTGGAGGCAATAGCCGAGTTGGCTCAGGCTTTAGAACAACCCAGGTTCCTAGCGGTCGGTGGACTCCTATGATGGGCCGCCATGCCCTGACGAGGAAAAGCTCCCTCACAGCTATGTTGTGGTTGGGTACTTCACGGCGGCAACATAAGACCCCAGTGACATTATGTTGAAAAGGATATAGGAGTCCAAAACACGACCCTAAGGGTGGATGAGTGGAAAGTACTCCACAAAGTGCACCGCCCACCATTTCCAGATATAACGTTCCATGGGTACCAAAGGTCTATTGGCGAGCTGAGGTGGGCGAGAAGTCAATTTGGCTTCAAGTTTGGTTAGGCAAAGCTTAGGATCAGGCCGGCAGAAAAGCTCAAGATCAAAGCTGCCCCTGCCGAATTTGCAATGTCCCTTCAGCGACCGACAGTACCTGGCGAGCAACCGCGATAATTTCGGCTCCGATTACCAAAGTAGTAGAAACCCCGAGACTACCAATGCCTCTTTTAATGAGTTGGTGATTCTTTCCACCATCTCAGTATTACTGGCGACTGGGGCAAGCTCTAATGACCCACCCGTTGACACAAACAGCCACATAACTTCCAGAAAGGAAACGGGGAAGCATGTGAAGGGCTGTGACCCTAATATCATCACCGAAATCGTCAAGAAGCAACCCCAGCCCAAAAAAGTACGCAAAACCGGAAAACATAATCCTCTAAGGAAGTGAACACTGCTTCATATATGAAACTTCCTCAGATAAACCTCCGTCAAGCCAAGGTTGCCTCGGCAGTACTAGAAAAAAGGTTAGGGACGGCGCTGACCCCTCATGTGTCATATGAGGACCTCATGCTTCCTGTGCTGTGTCACCTGTAAATTCTAGTCCGACAGAAGTAAAACATTGCACTTGCGTAGGCAGTTTTTCCATTATCTTCTTCTTTATTATCTTTCCACGTTAAACCGACACACCCTATTTAGTAATAAAGGGATGTCATGAATATAACTTGAGATCGCGTATACAATTATCTACACCAATTTTATGCAAAATCGTGTCGATCGTATAATATTTTCTAAGGCTAATTTAAAAAGTAGAACCAACATAAGTTTTACCAAGTAACGTTACAAGTGGCCATTATTTAATAAAGAAACAGAGAAAATATTTCAAAGTCTAAAAACACAACTTGAGAATCTATGTAGAACTGCCAAGCAATTACTGCAAAAATAGCATGAAACAAACATTGGTATCTGTTAACATGTGGCTAAAAACATGATAAAGGTGCCTCTTACAATAAGCAAACACTATTAACTCCAAAAATAAAAACCTTAACCCCAATAACACAAAAATTACCAAAAAACCAATAATTTCAAAACATTACGCATTTTCAACTTCAACAACAATTCTAAAAAAAACCCCCAACTCTCAATTTTCAGGTGATATGTCAGCCGGCCAGGGTCGAGTAAATCAATTAGGAGGTGTATTCATAAACGGCAGACCATTACCCAATCATATTCGTCTGAAGATTGTCGAAATGGCCGCAGCTGGTATCCGCCCATGTGTTATTTCCCGCCAGTTACGAGTCAGTCATGGATGCGTCTCAAAAATTCTCAACAGATACCAGGTAAGCATCGTATATACATAAATCGCCGCGCCATCATCATCAACACAATCATGTTGATGATGATGATGATGATGATGACCATCATCATCGCCACCATCAGACACCTTTATTCGAACTTGGGTAATTGATCAATCATGACGTACCGATCGTAACACTTGGAACGATCGTTACGGTTTCATGGGCAGAGTGACCGTTTTTTACGGTGTCTTCCACGTCGAAAAATTACTCAGGTGAAAATATTCAAATCAGCATGGAACCTAGTAAAAACACACTAACACACAAAAAAAGGCCTGCGCGCTATTTCCTGCGTCATGATTGGCCAAAACAAAAACGAAAACATTTTCATCACCTTTCAAGTGTAATTTAATTTAATTTTTTCCTTCTTAACCCCTCAACAGGAAACGGGCTCAATTCGACCCGGAGTTATTGGAGGATCGAAGCCACGCGTTGCAACACCAGAAGTCGAAGCTCGCATTGAAGACTACAAGAGAGAAAATCCAGGGATATTCTCCTGGGAAATCCGTGATCGCCTAGTCAAGGAAGGTATCTGTGATCGATCGACGGCCCCGTCTGTATCGGCAATATCCCGGCTGTTGCGTGGACGTGACAGTAATGACGATGACAACAAAAAGTCTGGTGAGTTGGACTCCCTGAAATTACATTGAATTCGAGAATTGGAATTAATGATCGGCAAGTGATATTCACGAAAAAAATAGTGATATTATTGAAAACGTGCGCGTCTCATGATCGTGACTTGCCGAAATGCCAAATAGTGCCACGGCTGCCACTGAATCTAATCATCGCTTGATCATTAATTCGATTCAAGTAATCATTGCTTAATGATCCGTTGCGTGTATCAATCATAATAATATTAATAACGCCTCGGCCGCCTTTTGTTTCAGGTTCAGAGCACTCCATGAAGCCGTCCGATGGGGAGATCTCGGACTGTGACAGCGAGCCGGGAATTCCGCTGAAGAGGAAGCAGAGAAGATCAAGGACAACCTTCACAGCAGTTCAGCTAGACGAACTGGAACGTGCCTTTGAGAGGACCCAGTATCCTGACATTTACACAAGAGAGGAACTGGCACAGCGTACAAAATTGACTGAGGCTAGAATTCAGGTTTGGTTTAGTAATCGTCGCGCACGCTTAAGGAAACAACTAAGCTCTGGCTCGTCATCGTCATATCCATCTCCTATGCCGGTTTCACAGGGGATACCATACGGAACGGCACCATCGGTATCGAACTATCCTGGACTGATGCCACAAGGCATCTCCGAACCAAGCGCTTTTACTACGGCATCAGCTCAAGTTCATGATTTCTATTCATCGCACATGCACACTATGTCACCTCATGGCCCGTCTACACCTCCACATCAAATTCACAATCCTACACCCAGCTACCCACCGCACCATCCTCACCATCATCCAGCAACAATGGCTATAAACTCAGCCTATGGCTCTACGGGGGCCAATTCTGAACATCATCAAACATTGATCCGAAATGACAGTCCAAATGGCAACAATTCTGGATACGGCAGCGGTCTGCAGCTACCGCCGACACCAAACAGTCTAGTAACAATGATGGGTCCCAATTCGGGGAACAGCAACAGCAACGAAGGCATCAACTCCCAAGACGTTGAAAACAACCAACAAAACACAACACATACTGCACAGAACGGATCCTATTCACCATGGAATGCAGCATCAACAACTAGTGTTCGCCCAATATCACCACCGGAAGCCCTTCATGGTGCTCCAGCTGCTCTAGGTAGTCCTATCCATCATCACCTTCCGTTCCATCATAATTCGTCTCATTCCGCACCATTTATGCAGCAAAATTTCAGCTCGTTTCCGCCGACTAAGAACTTCGGCGTGCACCAAACCTTTTATTCGTGGTACTAGAGGACCATGTTCGATGTTGGTACAATAATCCTAGATTTAGATGTTGAATTGTTTGTAAGGTAGGCCGTAAGCCAGTAACGAGTATATTGCTTTAACTATTTCAGGTTAACTTTTAGGCTTAAGGCATCCATGCTAAAGAGTGATTTAGTTCGACTTAATTATGTTAATGCCGTTATTGAATAGTTTATGTTTGTGTATAGAAATAAATAATTAAATCAGATTACTATTTACATGTGTTGTTTTGGGTTTTATAATTGTATTCCTTTCCTTTCTATGGGCAATAGAGAAATTAACCTCGCCAAAATACGCTGAAGGCAATGTTGAGAACATTCCGATAATGATTCGGAACGAGCATGGCCAAGTCAAGTCTCTGATCTAACGTAAATGCACACTTCCCCCATCACAACTGGTGCATCAGCGAGGAACTAGCATTAGGAGAAGATGGAAAGATGGCCTTAAAGTATTCAGGGACGAAGCAACATACCTGGATGTGGTCCTACATAGCAAGTTTATTTGAAAATCTCATCTTATAGAACACGACAGCAAACGTCATTCTCTTCAATTGTCACAAATACGCTGAGAGCACCTGCTCTATCTATATGATCGTGGTTAGACCATCGGTCATCTACACTGCTCCATTGTTAACACCACCCTAAACTAAAAGGCGAAGAGGAGTAAGACTGGTCATGTAAACATCCTAAAGGTAGTCAACCTAATCGATGATCCAACCAAGTTTTTTTCGTCCCACTATCTTATACAGTAATTCCGGTTCTTTTTTCCTTTCCGCTGCGTTGAGTTAATTTGATTAAACTGCAGTGGGTTACCTCACTGTTCCCTTACGTCTACTCCTAGTTAGTTATCGCGAGCAGCTGTTTCAAGAGAGTTTTTCAGACGTAGTGACTAACCAATGAAGTCCCGATTATAGTTACTAAATACGATTAGAAGCACACAATGTATCTGTCAGTAACAGTAACATGTAGCCTAGGCGTGGAGGGCCCCAACTGCCATTCCAGAGATACATGGTTCGACTCTACTTCCCGGCATGGTCCTTTACTTTGCCACTACTCCGCGACTCTAATTCTTCCTGTATCTGTAGGATCCTGCTGTTTAAATATTCACCCTTCTTCTGTCAGCACAGCTTGTCTGCAGTTTTTCTTTTTAGCTTTTGTATGACTCTCTTCTTTGTTCAAGTTTTAGCTTTGTCGTATTTTGATTATGTTTGCCCTCTTTGTGTTTTGGTCGGCTTCTAAATTTCACCTTGAATAGACAGTAGTAGTAGTTTGAAGATTGAAGGCTTATATCAGACTTCAGGATGCCAAAGCTCCCAGGGCTCTGCGGTTGCAAAAACTGAGTATCCTTTACTGAAATAACAAACACAGTTCTGACAGCTTAGTCCGGTTCACCAAGTCTGCGTCGTAGCAATTATATATAGTAGCAGAGGTGAAACGGCGATCGGGAGTATTCGGGCGTAAAAACTGAACGACAACCAGCCTCCAGATCCTGGGTCCACTGTTCACACGGCTAAGACTCAAGCGGCGAAATACGAACTTTGATTTGGCTACATGGAACGTAAGGACAATGAACAGAGCAGGAGCTCTAAGATCACCACCCTTCGAATTTGAAAGTTACAAGGTAAAAATCACGTCTATTCGGAATAGCTTTTCTTTAAAGCCCTCACGCAACCACCAACGATAATGGTAACAGGCTTCTCAACCTCGCAAAGAGCAAAGGAATGATGCTCGACGCTCTTCCCGCATAAAAACATCCATAAAATGACTTGAACTTCCCCGGATGGAAGGACTAGCAACCAGATCGATCATGTACTCATTGAAAAGAGATCCTTATACAGGTGCATGCCGTGGCTCTGATCACCACTATCGGTGACAGAGGTTACAAAGAACTCCTAGGGAACCTATACTTAACATTGATGAGTTAAAAGTCCCAGATTCAGAACAACGGTACAGAGAGTTAACACAAACGATAATGCTCTCTGAAAGAATTTCAACGATATTGATGCATCTATTAAGCGTGTCTTGAAAATGACTGCTGAACAGACAGTAGGAGAAGAACACGAAGTGTGAGAAATGATTGGCTTGATGTAGTGTGCAGGCTAGCAGAGAGAAACCCAAGCCTTTTCGAATGCTTATTGAGACCAACAAGAGCGAAACTAGAAGCATACAGAATAAAAAGACGTATCGCAGATAAAATTTTCAGAAAAAAAGAAAAGAGAAATATCTAACAGGCAAATTCAAGATATTCATGACAGTGTCAGAACAACAATATCGCAGACCTACCGCGAAGTCAAAGCAATCACTAGTGACTTCAAACCACGGAAAACCTATGCAAAGATAATAATCTCATAGTAGAGCCTGCTGTAATACAAGCAAGATGGAAAGACTAGTTTGAACCACTTCTCAATGATAATACTGCTGACCCCGTGCGGATATACCAGCCAACGAACGTGCGGATATACCAGATGATGGTATTAATATTAACATGGAACCCCCGGCGCTTGAATAAAAGACATAATACATAGCTTGAAGAATAACAGAGCCCCGGGAATCGGTGGAAAAGCCGCGGAACTTCTTTAAGAGGGAAGCAATCACAACATCCATAAAAACCAAGCTGGAGCCTATCTCAGAAAATATACTAGGCTAATACCAAGCCGGCTTCCGGAGAGGAAGGTCAAAAACGGACCAACTCTTCACACTAAAACAACTCCTTGAAAATTGAAAAATGGTGAGAGAGGAATGTTAACGGGTACCAGATCTTGTAGACTTCAAGCAGGCATACGACTCCACCTAGAGAAAGAAGCTACTTCAGATCCGTAAGTAAGCTTGTCCTGAAAATAGAAAAAGAAAAGTAAAGGATTCTGGTAGTTGCATAAGGAGGAGGCAATTATCCTCACTTATGCACTCTCGAATGTTATATAAGTTATTTTTTTAGCAGCCGGAAGAGTCAGTCACAACCGTCAGGGCTAACGGGAGACAGTCTGGTTAGACTGTTATGCCTCCTGAAACAAATAAGTCCCACTAACCAACCGGCAAAGCATGTGACGCCAACAGTACCTGGCAACCAGGTGCACCGACCTCTAGGTGAAGACCCGAACTAAGCGGAAATTTGGTATTAGTCGGTTAAGCCTAGCCTTGGAAGTAGTCACCAGAAAGGTGTCAATTCAGCGAAACTAGACGTTGGTAAACAAATCCACTCAGGTGATCGAGTATTCCGAAGACATTAACATAGTAAGAAGGTCGGTCAATCAGAGCAGTCAAGGAATGCTACTCAGAAATTATAAAAGCGGCCAAAGAAGTAGGCAGTAGGTGAAGATAAAACCAAGGTAATGCTGCAGACACGAGCAAATAGAGCAACGACTAGTAGCAATCTAATGATAGATGAACATAAGTTAGAAGTAGTGGACCATTTCGCATATTTAGGCTCAACCGTGACGAATAAAAACGAAGGGGTTGAAGAAATCAGTAGGAGAATTCTACTCGGAAATAAAACCTTTTTTGCACACCTTAAATTGCTGAAATCTCGAGCAATACATCGTATGTCGAAGTTGAGAGAGCTTCGGCCAGAAATCGAGAAGAGTGGAAGAAAATGTTAGAGGAGGCTAAGGCTCGAGTTGGGTTGTAGAGTCATTGGAAGAAGAATAAGATAGACTAAGGAACATCACATTCCTCTTATTGTTCGTACATCAAGTATACTCGTAACTCCTTTGCTCCTCCATTAGTACATGGTCAATTTGAACGAGATCAACGAATTTGCCACCATTTTTATTGGTAACGTTGGGTAGGCTAAGCTTTCTTATGATTTGAAGAGAAGTTTTACTATTTTGGCACTCATGAAAATCTGCTAACACCATTTTGATATCATTTAACTGATTTAACCGGACAGCTTTAGTTAACCCTAGGTAGAATTGCTCTTTCTTCTCACCTGTCTTGGCTTCTGTGAAGGAACTGACGTTTATAATTAATGGGGGGCCTCGGTAGTCTAGGGGTAAGGCGCCTGACTGCTATCCCAGAGGTCCCGGGTTCGAATCCCGGTGGTGCCACGGTCCTTCGCCTTTCCCACCTAACTTTCCTTCTTTCTTCTTCCCTCTTTACATTCCTGACTCCTTCTGTCATAGCATTCCTAGTCCTTCCCCGCTCCACCAAGCGCATGTCATCGGTTGGCTGATGAGACTCAACTCGTTTCAGGAGGCATAACACTCCAGCGAGTTGTTTCTCAAATGCCCCGATGCCAGAGTCGCGAAATGGTTGGAAGTAGGTGGAATAAAAATATATCGCGGCTAGGTTGTGACAGTTACTTCCTTCTCTTCTCTCTATCTTCCGGCTAGAGCTGCTGTTCACACTCTATACGAAAAAATAGATTGTCGACAGTACAAAGGGACTTTCCCTAAGCCTCTAGTCTGTCACATAAAAAAAAAAAAAAACTTAGCCTCCGACCAGCGGGCCTTAAAAGCATGTCATTTTTCTTATAAATTAATTACCAGTGTAGCATATATCATTTTCTAGCAGACAAGCTACTTTCTTCACTTATACTACTATCTTGTCGCTATGAAGGTTCTATGCTGGAAATTGAACGGCGTGGTCCTTTTTACTTATTGGCATGAGGTTAAATCTTTCCTGCTTTATCTTGAAAACATTTTAATATATACAGTGCAAACCAAAACTGAGCTTAACGGCTAATTTAAATTTTAAATATTAACCTAGAGCCGCTGTAAAATTATACACCTCCAAAAGCTCTTAAAAGCACAACCGTATACTAAAACCTTCACAGAAGCTTAAAGCTGCACAAAAGCTTAAGTTTGAATCCCAACTAACTTCCCAAAAAAGCTCATCAAAACGCAGCGAAAACCGAAATCTGATTGGGCGAATTCACTATATAGTAACCCGCGAAAAATTCAAGATAATCAAAAGTTTCTTTCAATTTTCCAAATTTAAATTCCCAACAAATATGTCAATTATTTCAACAAGTGAGTCGAGTGAGAACTATCAAACCAATCAAGAACCATTTGAGCAAGACTCGGCCTATTTCCAGAAACTACGAGAAGTCTACAAGAACGTTAGCTTAAGTGATTCTGAAGTCTACTCGATAAGAAAAGAAGATCAAATTTCGGAATCATCAAGCGAGAGGCGTTGTCAAAGTCTGTTCGGAAATATAATAATTGATAAAATATCAGAAATCAGTGGCGCTTCGCTCAATGAATTGAATCAGGATTTTTCAGATTCGGAGGAAAATAATTTGGATTATTCGAGTGAGGAGCAAAGAGTTGAATCTGAAAATATCAACAGCAGCGAATCGAGCGACAGGAATAACGAAATTATCGAAACGATTTTGATGGACTTTGAGCTTGAATCGAAGTCGACCGATAAAGAAAGTTCTGAGTCTGCTGCAAGTGAGGGGAGTGAAGAAATTACACCAGAACAGTCTGAATCGCCAGTTCCAGAAATGACGAACAATTACCAGCCAATACAGGAGAATCTATCTCCACCGAATTCCAATGATAATAGTCCAAAGGCGGAATTTTTCTTACTGAATGTCCCAACTTCCGAAGTGTCTCTTGGGTCAACGATCTTTCAAATTCTGCCGGGAATGTTTTTACGTAGCAGCTACTCCCTGGTCATAACGACATGCCCTGCTGAAATTCAGGTTCAACGCTCTTCTTCGCCATCTGAAAACCAGCAATCACCAAGAAGCACCACAAGCCGAGCCTATATGGAAACGACCTTCGAAGTGTCGTGCCAAAAAACTGAAGAATATCGCGAATCGAACAATGTTTTCCCAATGCAAGCGTGCCTTTATCCAATAAACGAAATGTCCGAAAATTCCGGAAACAATTCCTCAATTCAATCCTCTTCAGCAAATATAGATAATGAAATCCTTCTAGAAAAAATCAAAGAAGCCGCTGAAAGAAGTAAAAATAAACGTCCAGAAACAAGGCGAAGTTGTTGGGTAGACAATCCAAGACCGCAACCATATTCCAACACAACCCATAGTGTCGTAACAGCTGAAATACACGGGGACTCAAGCTTCGCGCCTGTAACCGAAATATCCTTACCAAATGAAGTATCAGAACCACCACTTCAAACATCCAAATCGTTGCAGCTAGAAAATGCTAGAAAGACACAATATAAACGTAATTCTAAGATCGATACATTACCGCCACATGCTGAGTTGCTTTGGAAGAATATCAAGGAACTAGAAGTGATTAACAATGATAGTCAAAAAATGACTAAAGAGAATGTTGTTGAAAATGATTATGACGATGAAGATGATGACGATAGTGGTCAGTATCATGGATGCTTCTCTTGCTTTAGGCGAAAACTTTGGTATAGGAAAAGCAGAAAATGCACAAAAGTGGTGAAAGCTTACTATGTTACGAAAAAGCCTAGTCCTGAAAATAGTGCAACAATGATGACAAGAACTAAGAGCAGCTCGGCTTTCTTTTAAGAACTAAATGGGGAAAAAATGTTGTTAAGTGTAAATATTAATAATCTAAATGTAACTTTATAGTCGCATGTTTTTAGAAATATATGAAAGTAAAAGTTCTAAAATAACCAGGAATACAATCAGTTATCTCTTCTTTTTCTTCTATATTTCCTTCTTTGGAGAAGTGTTGGTTCCTAGGACTTTACCTATAGTACTACACCTTTATACATTATACCTCATATGTGTATGTCGGTCAGACCACTTGAAAAGGTTCAACAATCTACCTAGTGTCTTGTTTGTCACTTAGGATTAAAGGTCCGTTCATATCTACAGACATCGAGCGTGCCAGACACGCACCGCGCCAGACAAAATAATATTCTTATATATAGTGTGGATGAAAGTATTTACATCTACCGTGACACGACCACGCAGACGTGGAGTGGACAGACATGGTCCGTACCCGCGCCAGTATTCACAGAAAGAATATTTTGTTTGCGCGGTTCATGTCTGTACGTGTCTGTAGGTGTCTGCCGCGAAGAATGAATAGAGCATCGGAACCGTACAGACATTTTTCTTGGATATCTTTCACTGTAAAGTGTTGGAATATTTTCAACAAAAATATATGTAACTAGTGTCTATCGTCTGATATGGCACGCTAGATGTAAATAAACAGCGTTTGTCGGTGCCTGGCGCAAGGGGGATTTGGCACACTCGATGTTTGTAGGTATAAACGAACCTTAACTGTACAAGCTATCGTGTGGCACTCACAGAGAACATGAAGGCCAGATTCTTCCTTCTCAAAACAGCCCCTGTAACTGGGTACTTCGGGCCTTTCTATCCTCCGTAAATGCTAATTCAGGGTGTAGTCTGCGGCAAAGAAGCCCACCTCAATTGACCTCAATTCAACAAGGGTAGCCAACAAGTATTGTGGAATCCTTTCTACTGCGCCCCAACCATCCTTAGCCGCGTTAGGAAACGGCAGAGGAAGAAATTCTTAGTTTGGGCCAATCCGGATGCAGACCTCCAGCGTTTGGGATGTTTCATCCAAGCCCGATCTGCAAAGGCCCTCTTCACCAAACTGATGAAGCCAGATCAATGAATACAATGTAAATGGCCCATAAAAGTATAGTACTGAAATCCGCCACCATAAATAACTTAGGACTTCAAATCTCATTGAACTAGCCCTGTACAGTCAAAGGACATATGGATATCCTCAACGTATCCCAAACATTTCAATTTGCCGCGTATCAGACCACATGATTGGTGAACTGCGATTCTAAAAGAAATTTAGAGCTCTGTGTGTAAGAACTCACCCTTCTTGGGGATTCAAGAAGCCTCCACTGGTCTACCGATTGGTCAAAGATGGTACAGGAGCTGGTGTCGCAGAACTCAACTCCAAGGTTTCGACTTCGATGGATAGGTCGGCCTCTGTTTATCAGACTGGAATACATCCCATTAAGACCTGCACTAGCCTCAACCTCGAGAAAGGTTTGAAAGACCCCAACATAACAATTTTTTTGGTGAGTCAAACTGACATCAAAGCGTTCTAATCGTGGAGGTTGAGCCCCAAAATAGTTGCAGGGACTTCCAGCGCCTTACTGGGGCACTGAGATAATGAGGTTTTTTTTACCAGGGAGTGGGAAGAATGTTACACCGGTTTAGCAGCAGGGAATGTGTGCGACTCCCTGACTAAGGCCTAAAACTGGAGACACCGCTGGGGGCCCGCATCCAAATGTCAAATTCATACTGTCTAAACTCACCAATCCTTTTGCATGACGTTTGAGTCCAGACCGAAACAAACTGCAAAGGCATTAGTTCGGCCTAGTTTCATCAACGTGATCCCCTTCTCTGTTTGTTAAGGCTTCGGGTTGCTTAAGCTTCTATTGGATCCCCTTCAGGGCCACTTCCATCTTTCTCCACACATCATCCAACCTCATTATCTAATCCAGAACTTTCTGGGGTGTTCGTTGCACCTCGATAGTTGTTTCCAATGCAGACCTGTGCTTCGCAAACCTCCGTCATTTAAAAAAGAATGCTCCACATCTTCTTTGTCATCCGGCCATTCTGACAGGACGGTGAAGGGTCCAACATAAAGCGGAGAAGTTTTGCCCTATAAGGTCCGGCCAACTCAGGAACTGTGACTCACATTCCCATGTTCGCTTATAACCTACTTCTCGACATTTGGTTTAAATCTAAAGGTCCAGCGACCTTTAGTATTCTCATCATGCTATAATAGACTGGCCGTGCGTTAGAATCAACCTTACTGCGTAGGGCTCCCCTTGCATATTCACGTCGTTCTTAACTTTCTGCCGTCGGACTATCAATGGAGGCTATACCTCCTGCGAAATATGCTTCATCGGACGTAGTATGGTGTGCACAGAGTTCTCGAAAGGCACTCAGTCGAGACGCAGAGGCTATTTCTCTGCTATTGGCTGTTCTATCCAAAACCACAGCCCACACTGTTGCTGCATCAATAGGACAGAACTAACTATTTCCTTGATAAGGAGGCGTCTGCTTGGCCGGGAGCATGCTATGTTAGACAGGATCCTGCGCTGATCCCGGAAGTCTATTTCGCAGTTGAGCCTTCAGTCAATAATCACTCCTAGATATCTAAGGGTAGGCTTGAAGCGGATGACCTTGTCACCAATTTTCACTGCAATTCCACTTGCTAATTATCCCTACTGCTATTTTGTGCTCAGCTAGCGTTAGACGAGCGATCTTGGGCCACGTGCTTATATCGCACATCACTTCGTTCGTGAATATCTCGACTTCGTCGCTTCTTCTTCCTACTATCGTGAGCCCGATGTCATGGACGAACCCGATACCCGAGGAAAAATAAAAAATGGCCTTACAACGGGCGAACACCGGCCACTTAAGATTTTAAGAGACATACGGCCCCAGGACGGCCAAACTTGACCAGAAGATATAAATGGCCAAGTACTGAGGGCCTTTGGACTATCTTTCTTAAGTACTATCGATGCACAAGAGAAATAAGTTCCCCTGTCGCGTCGGTTTGTTGTATGTGAAGTTTTGCAATTTTGTTATAAAACATGCCCGCGCGAACAAAGTTTGTGTCGTATGGACGGGTCATTATACATTGTTTGTGCAAATGATGAAGTGAAGTGCTGGCTATTCTACAATCACATCGAGAAAAGGCATCTGAATGCTTCGAAAATCTTTTCGTGAAGACAAAAATGATTGCAGAAAAGAGAGGTATTCAAATTACTACTCCACGCAATTAATCAAAAGCTTGATAAGAACATCGGGACAGGGATATTCGCCATGACATTAATGTTACTATTAAAAAAATTATCGAACCATTGCTAAAGTAGAAGGCTTAACTTTATTATTTAATTAAATAAATTACTCAAAATAAAAGCTTTGACCTTTTATTTATTTCTGTCGAACCCCACCCCTCCTCTCTTTCCACTACAGTTTTAAGATTAACCACTGGATGAAGATGAAAAAGTTATGAGAAAACGTTTGAGGAGGAAAAAACGAACCCTGATTGTAGGCAGTTACATCAGGTGTAAGAATAAAATATTCCTATGCAAAGTTCTGGGTGTTGGCACATATCACGAGTTTTGAAGCCTGGGTTATGGCACAAATCACGAGTTTTGAAAGATGTCCGAAAATAAGACGGAAAGCCGCTATTGTTGGATTAGATGTGAATTGACAGGCAATTGATTTTAATTTTTTTACCTATGCAGACTTGGATCTTTATTGAACAATAAAAATATTTCTAGTTTTTAACTATAAAGTATTGTAATTTATGGATATTTTTGTTTTTATCGGTGAATTTTATTAATTTATCGGTTGTTTATGTTTTTCCTGCTAACATTGATTTAATTATTAACTTTTTGGTGTGTTACTTGTCACATGTTGTTGTTTTAGACACCACTTATTCATCTTGTCAACATGTAGTGATAATTGAAGGTCGAAATTTTAAGAAAAATAAAACGTCGTGGTACCAGGGCGGGTTTTTTCAGAACTTTATTTAATGTATTTTGTTTTCCTCAAATGCAATGGTGATATCACTTAATTCCCACACTCACTTGCTAAGATAAATTAATATAACTTAGATAAGAGTTTTGCAATAATTGTTAATTATTTTTCAGAGCATGTTTGTTTTGATGCCAGATACGATAATGACTACCTTTAATGGGATTATTTTTGATTTGACTACCTTTAATTAAAATTGATAAATGTTCATAAATCTCTTATTAATCGGTGTAATGAATTAAACTAATAGTTGTAAAGAATAACTGAGTTTATGGTGGAAAAAAGGGAGTATACGTGGGTTGTGCTGTTTAGGTATTAGTAGAATGATGTACTGCTAAGTGGAAGACAGGGTGTTATAGCGGTTGACGATGTTCTAGACTTTCGTTTTCAGGTACTATAATCGTTCTCCCGAGTCTACCACGTCCGCTCCAAAAAGGATGAACACACATGCAGGTAAGTGGTGGTACATGACCCACGACCCCTCCAGCGAGCCGGACCCGTCCTACGGCCCGGCATACTGCCTAGCGAGATATTTTTGACGGCTTTGTCGAGATGTCCGAATGCCGTTAAAATTTTAGTTTTTTCAATGTGAATCCGAAGCTAGCCTCTTCTAGCAACCAGCTCTCTTCTTTAAAGGTGATTTCGTCCAGATATACGATCTCATTCAGCTACCTGGTTGAGTCTTACACCTGCGCTGCTTCTCCTACCGATAAATGACCTTAGACGTCAACCGCTATTCTTTTGGCCGCTCTCAGTTATACCACTCACTCCTTTCCCTTTTGCGACCGCTTGATGCTCTTTACCTCACCCCCAAGGTCCCTTAAAGAAATGTCCAGTCTAACCTCAGAGTCTCCCCATTCTCTGGCCGTATTTGTCTCTACTTTGTGGTGGCTTCTCCTTTCTCTTCTTTGGGCCTCTCCCGGAGTTGCTCATCTACTCCAAGCTCCCTTAGGGGCTTGCGGACTTCCGGAGTTCTATGGCCCTGCGGCCCTGCGTCCGCTGCCGCGTCCTTTTTACGATTCTTCTTATTGGGGTCCTCTGTGGGCACCGTTCGCGTAGCTGATTCGTCCGTTTTCCGCTCTCCTTTATTTTCTCTTCCTTTCCATCCCGTGCCATGATTTCATCTTCCTCGCCATGCCAAGGGAGATAATAGCTTTTGAACTCCCGGTTTCTGGGAAGCGTTTTCCTCCTTCTGTAAAGGCGCCCTTTCATTATATACAGTGAGGGTATTACTTACCCTACTTATCTTTTTAAGCTGGCTCATATTGCCTAGCGGTGCTAACTGATGAGCACGTCAGGCTATTCGCCCCCTAAATTAAGCTATGGGACTAGCAACTGGTCTGAGCTCCCGTGGGTGATCGTGCCACTCTAGGCACTGTCGATGAACCCCGCCCTCCTCCCAGATAGCCTTCCCTCTTTCTTGTCTTCAATCTTTACAGCAATTCCCAACACTGTCTCCTGCTATCGCTTGTAGGCACAATTGGTGAGGAATGTATCTGCTGTTCAATCACGGTAGTATTAAATAGTGGGGGTGGACGTTGGAGTTGAAACTTCTTTCATTCTTTTATCTACTACGTTTTCGAAGAGAGTTTGGTGTTCGTTTTCGTTAGAATAGATATAGTCGACTGTACAAATTGTACGAAATTCAAAACTTAAGAATAGAATACACTAATCAATCAGAGCGATTAAGTCCCGTAAACCCAAGCCCAAATTGTTTTTTAACTGCCAATAGGAGCTTGGTGATCTAGGTAAAGTATTTACGAAAATCATAAAATCGAGGATACAGAAACATCGAGGGCAAACGAGCCAGAAACAACAAACGGAGTTTAGACCAAATCGAGGATGCATTGATCAAATATTCGCTCTCCGTCAGCTAATGGAAGAAAGAATTCGTTCCGGCAAACGAACTGTCGTTGTTTTCATCGATTTCAAATCCGCTTTTGATTACATCGATTGGAACAGCCTGTGGAGAGCCAAGGAAACTGAACCATGCTATTGGTCATTGAAAATCATTCATTGAAAATCATCCAACTTCTCGAAGCGTCGTACGATGGCTCAACCAGCAGCGCTCGTATTCGAAGCGACTTATCCGAGAAATTGCCGATTAAAGCAGGTGTCCGATAAGAAAACGTCACTTAGTCACTTCTCTTCGACGTTTTGATCGACGAGATTATGCGTGAAGAATCGTGGAGTTCGATACGACGACAACAACTTCGTAACCGACTTGATGTTCGCCGACGATAGCGCCGTCTTCGCCGATATGTATGCCGAAGCAATGGACATCTTATTCGACATTTTCCGTGGTCATACGAACAGGTTCCGATGTTCAAATAATTGGGATCATTGGTTGATAAGTAGCATTGACGGCCGAGGCTCATAGCCGCATCGGCCAGGCAACAGCAACATTCGCCTCGCTCAAGTGGTGCATATGGAAATGAACAAATATTTCCATCAAAACGAAGGTACGCCTTTACCGAAAGTTTATCCTTCCGATTCTTCTTTATTGTTCGGAAACGTGGACACTGCTCAAACCGGACGTCAAGAAGCTCGTGGTCTACCAAATGCGATGCTTGAGGCATATTCTCAGTCTCTCACTCCGCGAACGAATTCGAAACGAGATAGTTAGACAAAGATGCGATCAAAAGACACTGACCGAAGAAGAAATGCAAAAACGTTGACTACGATGGTTTGGACATGCTTGGCCGAATGGATGATAACCGTTTGCCTCATAAACTTCTCTGGCGAGACCGTCCGGCAGACTGGAGTATTCAGCAGACGGCACCGAACGTGGCTAAAGAATATCGAGGGCGACCAGCTAACGGATTAAAGATGGAAAATGAGAAGGTATTCTGAATCGGGTTAGTTGGGTTCTGCGCAAAACAGAGTCCGCTGGAGGGCAACTGTTTCCGCCGTATGTCCCATGAGGGATTAAAGGAGTTTAGATTAGTTGGGCCACCAGAGCTTTAAAGGCAATGAAACGCAGATGGCACTGTTTTCATAGGTTTGGAGCTTGGTTTTGAGACATTGATGAGGAGGGCTCGAGACTCTAAGAAGTTTCTTCCAGTGCCGTTAAGTAGCACGACTACTGAGCTGTTCGATACAAACTCTCTGCAAAGTATTTGTGGTAAGCTTTTGATTTGGCTACCTAATCGACTAAGCATGCTTCAATTGAGTGCTTAAAATTCCAGTACTAGTAAAAAAATCATGTCTTCCAATGTTTCAGATAAATTTAACTTCTACAACTAGAGGCAGTTCCATTGAATTACTTACAAGAAAAAAAAACATTTATATCTATACTTAAAAAGTCTTTATGTACAAAAAAAGTAATATTAATTAAAAAAATCACTTTAAAGCTTAACCCAAAAAAACATTTAAATCTATAATAATAAATCCGATTCCAATCCGCCACCAATGAAATCTCGCAAAATTTGAGTACATCTCAGCGGGAGTAATCTGACAAAATTATGAAAATAGAAGAACCATCTTGGAATAGCAGCCTCCTTCAGTCCCATCCTCTGGGCTTGTATCACAGACGCAGCCGCCGTCTTGGCATCCAGCATATTCAAAATAAATGGATATTTAATATTTGGATTTTTACAGAGTCCTGTGTCAACCATAAATGGGCATATGACGGTGGTTTTGATCTAAAATGGATTTAAAATATTTTTAAATAAATATTTACTAAAAAAAATAGGAAGTTTTCTTACAAAATTCTTGTATGGTCCAGCTCGAAGTTCCTCATCAAGCGCCTCCATCAATCCACGAACAGCATATTTCGAAGAACAGTACGGCACCAGGTTGGGTAGACCAACCATTCCAGCTACTGATGCCATTGATACAATATGCCCGCGATTCTTCTCCTTCATATGAGGCAGAAATGCTTCGATTCCCCAGAACGCTGATAGTACGTTGATATTGAAAATATTTCGAATTTCATCTGCTGTATGTTTGTCCAGTGGATGGGCTGGCATTATGCCTACATTGTTAACAAGTATTGAAACTGGACCAACTTCCGCTCGGACTTTTGCGGCCAATTCCATTACTTTATCACGATTTGTTACATCACAACTGAAATTGTTTTTATGTTTTATCTTGACTTTTAAAATTAAGGGATAAATATATATACGTGTATGCGTGTGCAGTTCCTTTATTTAAGCTGTTTACTAGCATGACTGTTTCCTTATTGCTACTTTCGTTGATGTCAACACAAATGACATCGCAACCAAATTCCGCATACTGGATAGCTAGTTCCCGGCCTATTCCATGTCCTGCTCCTGTTATCTTTTTGGATATGTTTGGATTAATTTGAAATTATTTGATATGCAGTACAATTCTTACCAAAACATTTTCGGCATGGATTTCTTTTAGTTCGTTTCCTATGAACAATCCAACGAAAGATTTGAATATTTCCAGGATCATTTGAATAAGAACGACTAGAAACTCGAACAGCACATTCAAGAAATACATCAAGTTGTATTTTTGACTAAAAGAAAAGATAGAAAACAAAATATATAGTTAATGGGATTGTAAAGTAAACATTTAACATTTATTTAATGAACTTCAAAATATACATATAGTTGGACTCGGGTTCAACCTGGGTTCAACTCATCATGTATACGTACTACTTATTTGCTTTAGATATTTTAATATATTGCTTAATATATTGAAATCTTGCCCAAATGCTCCATTCTTTAAACTTGTTCATCAGTCGAACGTTTTTGGATCTTAATCCACGATAAAGGCCTCGTACAACAACCTTGTGTTCAAATATAAAATTTATTGTTTTCTCCTTCGACATAAGCAAGACTTTTCATATGAAAACTAAATATATTTACTCCTGTGGTCAAAGTCGAGTCGTGTGACGTGACAAGTTGGTTTAGTTGAAAAGAGTGACATTTCAGTCGAATAACGACTTTCAGCACAGCAGCGGCCAAATAGTAGAAGTAGTCAGTTGAGTTTATGGCCCCTGTGCAGAAAGTCATAATTCGGCTTTAAAGTTGTAATTCGTCATTATATAGGCCAGTTTCACACGGGCCAATAGTCAACCAACAAAAATCTGGGGCAATCGTTTCTCTCTCATTTGAAATTCGATGAAAAGTCGATGGGTTTTCACAAGAGCCATATTTTCCAACCAACTGTACGTCAGAACGCTTTAGATTGTTGTTTTAAATTTTAATTCTTCCTTTTGCTATTTCTCTCCCTCTCTTCCAGAAAGAGAAAACAACCACACAACTGTCAAAAAGTTGAGTCAAAAATGCAGTGAGTTATTTGATACAAAAATCTGCACACCCTTTTGTCCTAGCTTACCTTCTTCTCCACCAGCGACATTTGCAACCGATTTTTGATGGTTGTGAAACTGACCATTAGAGATATTAAGAATTCATAACTGTATACCCTAAACTTTTTTAAACCCCACCTAACTTCCATTTAAAAACTGTATTGCCTCAGGGGCATGACGAAAAAAGGATTTCCCCATAGCTTCCTCATGAACACCACGTAAAATAAAATCAAATGAGGTCCAAACCTTCAACTGTTCCACTAAGATTCTCAAGGTGTTAAATATGATCTAAACATGGGCGGCCCTTCCTGAATTCGGCCTACTGCCTTCTAAGCGTTCGGTCTACTGCCTCTCTTATCCTAGATAGTAATATAATGAAAATAAACAGATGCCTCTCCAGTTGTCGCACATTGTTAAGTCCTCCTTTTTAGGTGATATGACTATGATACCTTCCGTCCAATCATCCGGAAAGGTACAGGTGTTCCATGATTTTTCCAGGATTGGCTGTAGTGCATCTGCTATGAGGCTTTAGTCAGCTGGAGCGGGCTGCTAACCCTCAGCCCAACCGACTTAAAACTCTGTTTTATGGCGCAGAGAACTGGCCATTCGACCGTCTCCCTTTAGCTCCTTCCGAAGAAGTACCCCAGAGAGCACCGCGGGGAGGTGGGGTTAGGACTTGCTAACAGAGCTGCTAGATGTTCGTCTGCAGTGCCTCTTCTAGGGTTTTTCTAGGGTGTCACCACTTCCGAGGTCTTTGTTAGCCATTCGCTCATTTTCTTACATCGGTAGCATAAAATGGCTGTGAATCCGCAACAATGGAGGTGAAAAAACAGCGACGGAATTTGCTGGTCCGCGGAAACTCCGTATTAACATACTAAAGTACTGAGTTTGCTTTGCAAAAGAAAAGAGATATATCTTAATCGCTCATTAAGAGAAAACAAATTAATATCTGTTACACAGGCCTGCAAAAAACGGTTTTTTTTTTCTTTTCAATTTAATAGTCGTATTTTAAGTATTTTTTCGCGCTGAATCCGAATCCGTTGGCCAAATTGCCCTATCACGTCAGGATTTTGAGCAATCCTAACCTAAAAGTGCCAAAAAGCGTGTTTTTTGCACTTTTGCGCGTTAAATATCTCAAAACTATGGAATGATAGGGCAAATCTGACAACGGGATCGTTTTCAGCATGCCAAAATCTATAGAAAACCATGTCGAAAGCGTGAAATTTGACAACACTTTTTTTGTAATACTGAAAAGAAAAACTTCTTGGTGCGAAATCGACGATTTTTATTAAGACATGTTATCATCGTTGCACCTCGTTTTTTCTTTTCAGTATTACAAAAAAAGTGTTGTCAAATTTCACGCTTTCGACATGGTTTTCTATAGATTTTGGCATGCTGAAAACGATCCCGTTGTCAGATTTGCCCTATCATTCCATAGTTTTGAGATATTTAACGCGCAAAAGTGCAAAAAACACGCTTTTTGGCACTTTTAGGTTAGGATTGCTCAAAATCCTGACGTGATAGGGCAATTTGGCCAACGGATTCGGATTCAGCGCGAAAAAATACTTAAAATACGACTATTAAATTGAAAAGAAAAAAACCTTGCAGGCCTGTGTTATAGGTCAAAGTGTGCCAAGGGCACTGATGGGCCGTGCGCTTCCCTAAACACGCTTGAGCGTTCAAGATAATAAAATCTAATGCTTCCACTGAATAGACGGCTCAGTCGAGAATGTATTAACTTAAAGTTCATAGAAGCCATCTGGAAGCGTACATTCTTGTACATTGGTACATTTTCTGAATTGATCGTCTCGCCATGAGTACATTGAGAAATTTTTATAAGTCTATCTTCCTCATATCTGTAGGCGAGATCGCTTGAATAGACCCAACAGCAGTATGCCTTCCTTAAGATTTACCCCTTTTTTGATCAGCCGCTGCTTTGCTTCCCACGTGTGGACATTGAGTGTTTGATGCAGTTCATCAAAATACCTTCGTCTATGTTCCCTTTTAGCAAACTGGTGCGTGCCCATCAGGGACCGATTAAAATCTCTGTTTGAAATACAGTAGCCTGAACACTCCACTAATTCGGATACTTTTGTCCCAAATCCCGGTATGCACACCTGTCTCTGTCTTGTAGACATCTGCAGGAATCTAGCCTGTGCTTGTTTAAGAAAAAGATTGTGATTGAAAGTTTCAATAAAGCCGTCTTTCTGGCGTGCTGTAAGAAAAGAACATGTGTATGGCGGATATGCCCAATCGAAGTCATTCAACAGGCATACCAAGGCTAGATGATACCAGCCAGTAACCCATCCTATTCCTTTCTCTTTCCTTCGAGCTAAGCTTACTACCGGATATTGCTGGTAGTACAAAGATTGACACCTGAGCTTAGAATACCACATCAAAAAATATACAGGGTGCGATAAAAGTCCGGAACGGTCCGATATTTCCTAAAGGGTAGATTTTCGTGGAAAAAGTTTTCAACAAAAGTTGATTAGCTTCGAGGGTGGAATCGTTTGCACAAAAAACTCACCCCCACCCACTCAGTTCTTCGTAGCACTCCAAAAAATCATCAAAAATCAAAATTATCCCCAAAAATCATACATTTGGAGGTACAGGGAATTTTCGGATAAAAAAAAATCTTCGAGCAAAAGTTTCATATTTCTGGTCAAAGAACCATTATCCGTGAAAAAATGGAGTTACCATTACACTTGTGAGGCGGTGAGGTGGTGGGGGTGAAAGATTTTTGGGGATAATTTTGAATTTAGGGGTTGCAGAGGGACTTAGGACAAAAATTTTACGCAAAAGTTTCGGAGAGTCAAAATCCGAGGAAAATATGGGGGTTGCCAATTGAAATTTCAGATTTATCACCAAGGGAATGAGTGGGTGGGAGTGACTTTTGTGTGCAAACGATTCCACCAAGTGAAGCAGCTTTTGCTCGAAACTTTTTTCACGAAAACCAACCCTTCAGAAAATAACGGACTGTTCCCGGACTTTTCCCACACCCTGCATAAGGAGCTATATAACTCAGAAAATCAAGACCGGTTTACAGGCGCGGATCCAAGGGATCCAGCCCGCATTTCAAAAAATAGAGCTGAAACAATATTTTGCAAACCGAAAAATAAAAAAAAAACCAAACGAACAAAAACTAGTTTTTGCAAACATAAAAACCTGAAACTAACCAAACGACTTTTCGTTTGTTGACTTGTTTTTTATTCATTGAAAAAATTCGGCTAGCTTTGTTTATTTGGTTATTTTTGTTATTTTTTCTATCCTGTGGCCCCCCCCCCGGAAAAAAATTCTAGATCCACGCCTGCCGGTTTAATGAACTTTCAATAAAAATTCCAAAATTGGGTGGAAATTTTTATTTTTAAAGTGCTATGACCCCGTTCATAATGAGTCCGTCACCGACAAATTGTCATATAAATTGTTGTTGTTCTATCGCTGAATTTAATTGAATTTTTTTTCACTTTACCGCCTCCTTGAACAAAGGCTCTTTTGTTATCATAGTATATACCTGCCATGTAACTGCAGAGCTGTTATGTCAATAATAATAATAAATTGTCGGTATCTGTGATTGTCGGTGTCGGAGTCAATGAAATCTCTCTGCAGTAGTAAAGTGGTAATTTTTGTTGACTTTTCATGAGTTATAATTTTTCCCTGTACTTTCATTGTTATGATTTTTATTAGCGTTGGAGATTGGGGGCATATGTAAGTGTTGAACGGTGAAGTTTTTGTTCCCCATTTTTAATTGTTCAAAGTAAATATTTTTCACAATTAATTAAATTTATTTGTCGTTTAACAAGGCAGACTGTACTACATATTTTTTGTTTCACGTTCTACCCAACTAGAGACGGGTTTAAAAGAATTGTTCTAGCATCGAAAAATCCTGACGTCACTTTGAGTTTATTTTTGTGATAAAGCTATCCAAATAAAATCTGCATTTACTGACATTTATATTCTTTTTGTTTAACATATTTAATATAAATCAGATTATTTATTTTAGACACAAGACTATTGGCGCTCAGTTAGGTAACGTGAATTTCAATATTTAAATTCGCACACGCCCTTAAATAAATAATTATGAAAATACCCTTATTTATGGAGATGTTCTTGAATATTTATACAAATAAAATTAAAGAAGCATCTTTCGAAAAAATATTACTAATTGGTTTATTTGGATGCATTAAGTTGAAACCAAGTAGAACCACCCAAGGTCATCCAGTGAACTTGACTAAACTAAATATCTAATACGAAAAGTTTCCACTCGACTAATTAAAATGTTTCTCAGGTAGCGATAGCAAATAAAATAAGGGAACTTTTTTTTGTATTATTATCTCTTTATTACCTGTGTGCATATGCCATATCAGTAACTGCCATTCAATTATTATTACAAACGTGTTCTTGAAAGACATTTCTGTCCAGTTTTAAAATGTAAGATAAAAATTAAACGAGCATAAAATGCTAACAAGCTTTAACAACAACAAATATAATAATAATAATATTGTCACATTTCTTGTGTACTAGCGACATTCCACAAACCGAAGAAGCTGCAGGTAGTAAAAATCCTCAAACAAGATTAACCTTGAAAATTTTCTTTTATTTTTTCCAGAGTCGCGGAGCGGTGTTTAGTTTACTACCTGTGTGTGTTAAGCGAGCTTCAGGTAAATATATATGCCGAGAAGCTGCTTGCATACTATTAACTGGTAGGTCACCACAATTCGCAATTTATTTCTAACAGAATTTGCAAATTCGCCGTGGTTGTAAAAGTGTGTATGGGTGTATGGGTGTAGTTACAGGTAAACTTCACCTCTTTTGTTGCTAAGATATTTCGTTGTTACGTTTCTAGTTTCGATGGAGACGGTTTAAATAAATTAATAATTAATTAGTTCTGTAAATGCAAAAATCAAGCTTATGAATCACCCTTCGTGCTATGAGTCCGTCCGTCATGTCGTTTAGGTCAAGCGCATTAGAAGGTAAGAACATTTCAAAAGGTGGAAGAAAGGGGTGTAATTCGATCAGGTTATTTCTTCACTAAAATCGTCTTAATTGATGGTTCATTTGATAGAGGGCCTATAAAATTAATAATCAATATCGATTAAAATTTTCCCTTATTATTTTTAAAGGACTTAATCCATTTATATAATGGTGGTGGAATAAAGCTGCTATATTCAAAACTCAAGACAAGGCCGGCAAGAGTGAAGGAATTTTCCAAACTAGTTGAAGGCCTTGAATAACAAATTAATTTCATAAACCAAAGTTGTTTTCACATTAGAATTGTTTATCGTTGTTGATTAAATTCGAACATTTTTTTCTACCACATCTTGGTTCTTCACTCAATTTAAGCTGATTTATGTATTTCGGAGTTTAAGAAAAATTTAAATTTAATAAAAACAAAAGTGACGTAATTCCTACAAAAGTGTTAGGAGTTTAGAAGTACATATAAACGATAGTGAAAGGCAGTTCTTTTTGGCCAAGCTTTACCCTAATTGAGGGTGCAGCCTAGATCAGCTTTGGCGCTTAGGAACTAAATAATTATTTTATCGCCTCAAATCGGTCTCGTTGCATAACGCCAACTGATTATAATTCTGGCCTATTCAGCTATCGTATTGTGTCACAAGCTCCGCCTTCCTGACTTCGAAAATATTAATTCTCTCTTCGTTTTTTCTATAAGGTCTATCCTTTCCCGTCGGCGCTCTTTTAAGAATCTGTCTCTCAGGACTTTTACCGAATTTCTTCCAGTCAATTCTTCAGGGTTTCTGTGCGGGGTCAAAAAGCTTCAACCTGCATGTTTACCCTGAAGCGTATCCACCGGTGATATGGAGAAAGCCACTTAAGACACTTGATCTCGGAGAGGTGTTGGCCTGATTTAGGTTGAAGTAATCATAAAATCGAATAGTGTATCTCCTCGCTCTTTATTCTCGTTGTTTTACCAAAGCGTATGTCTGGCATGGGCACCCCACCCTACGACCAGGTTGGCTCCATGCCATTTTAGTACATACTACGTATACATGATGAGTTGTATAGTTGAGTTGAGGTTGAGTTGAATTTTTGACTCGCGTCACAAATCACCAACAAAACACAAAGATGCTGCTGTCAACCAAATTCAACTACTGAACTCGCATCAATATGCGTAATTTCAACTCTATCCAGGCAACAAGTTCAGTCGACCCTAACTTAACTCGTAGAGCACATGTAGCTGGACTTGGGTTCATCCTGAGTTCAACTCATCATATATGTATAAGTACTAACTGTTGTCATCTGCTTGGTCATGAGCTATATAGGCTGAGGCTAAATTAGCACTCTTCCTCTCTCCGAACTCCAATCTAACTACCATTAAGTCCGTTGAACTAAAGTTAGGGCAAATGTTGGCTTTAGTGTGCCTTTTCACCAGGATGCATGCATGTGCCTTTTCACCAGGATGCGGTGGTAATAGGTATTGTACTGCCTGCACGAGAGCTCTTTTATGTTCCGTCCTCGTACCCAAAGCAACAATCAGGTTTTCCTCTTTTTGAAAAATCTATAAGTTGTCTATGGCTGTCTTAGAGTATTGAAAGTTGATCTACACGATCTCAAGCATCTGCCCTTCCGAGAACTGCGCCTTCCTCCAAACTCAAATCCTCCATCGGTTCGTCCAGATTGGGAGAATTCTCCTCTCAGCAGGGGTTTTGAAAATTTACCTTAGTCGACTTGAATTCTTTTCCAATATTTCGAGGCACTCCTCAATAATAAGGAAAAAGAATGAATTGCTAATCTTCTAGAATGTAAGTTTTTTTTTCCAAAATCTAGGCCATGTAACCTGGGGCCAGTTCACGCAATTCGACATCGACTGAAAACGACACGGAGCACGGGTGTTTGGAGTCCAAGAAGTTAGCATCCAGCGCTGTAACGTGGAACCTGGGATTCCCAATTTAACTTGCGTAAAGCATATCTCCCTACCCTACTAGCAGAGGCCGCAACAACTGGGAGATCCTGGTCAGAGCTGAGAGCTGTCGCGCAAAACAGAGTCCGCTGGAGGGCAACTGTTTCCGCCCTATGTCCCATGAGGGATTAAAGGGGCACAAAGAAAGAAGAAAGCATATCTCTAGAAAATTCGCTGGACAGCTTCGATTCGATCCTCATGTACTTTCGTATATGGATGCCACACAACGGATTCATCGGCCTGACCAAAGAAACGAAAAGAGTCTTTAGAGACAAGGGGATCTTAAAAGCAACAGTGTTTCTCTTAATAAAACCAAAGATTCGATTGGCTTTATTGCAGGATACTTCTATGTGGACCATAGAGTCGAACTTGTGGTCAAAGTAAACTCCAAGATCTCTAATAGCCGCCGGACGAGCAAGTATACAGCCATAGAGCGAATAAAGGTAGATTATAGGGTCTTTTGAGCGAAAATAAGAAAATGAATTGCATTTAGATTTACTTAGCTCTAGATCATTGCCCTTAGACCATTCAAGAAATACATTAAGTTCATCCTGAAGTAGGTCACAGTACGACTCAGAGCGTATGAGGGCGAAAATCTTCATATCATAAAGGAGTACTGAAGCATGCTGAAAAAGTACTTATAAATAGGATAAATAAAATAGGCCCTAAGTGGCTTCCTTGAGGAACCCCAGAAGGCGCCTCGAAATATAAAGAGACAGTATGTAGACAGAATTAAAACGGCCTGTTTACGATTTCTCAAATAGGAATTCAACCATAGCATACTGCCATGAAAATCGTATCCTTCGTAGAAGAGATTGATATTACGATTGTAGACAGAGCTAAAAAAAAGATGCAAACACCTTCACGATATCTGGCGGCGACGTCTTGTGAGACAGAGGTACCCAGTTTTTTGGAATGAACTTAAATCGACGAACAATTTCTCCTTTCGGCGAAGAATCCCACAATGCACTGAGTAAAGAAATTTGTATTCGCAGTTTAAAAGAAAAGACAAGTTCTTTGGACAAGTTCTTTGTAGAAAATGTCCATATCGCTAGAATTTGGAGTGCACTTTTCGCGATCCGAGTTTCGTTAAAGACCTCGAAAAAGTATTAGACAAGTACCTGACTGCCATCGCAAAGATCCATGATTCGATTACCCGTCGCCACGTGCCTTCTTCTCTGTGTTTCCAATTGTCCAACGAAGGCAATACTTCTTTATTCGTCTTTACAGCAGTCCCCTGTACTTTTTTCTACCTGTAAGCAGACGGTGACGTGAAAAGCATGAGCCAAATATGACGTGCCGTACCGTTACGATACGTACCCTAACGATCAAATATGTGCAAATTCATTAAGTCAATTTAGGTCGGTGCCATATGAACACTCATAATCGTACGTTAGGGTACGTACAGTTACGGCACGGGTCGTCATATTTGGTTCAGGCTGAAGACGTTTAAAATACACGGGACATCATAATGTGCTAACACAAAGGCTGGCGGCGCGTAGAAATTAAATGTATGGGGAGTTTTCCCCGCAAGCCGCCGCCATCGCGCCAATCTTTTTGTGTTGCCGGTTGAAATACCGAAATCATCGTTCTGTGGCGATAGTATTGGATGGTAGCCGGTGAAACAAAACTGCGTGTTGAAGTTGGCAGCTCTTTTACTTTTCGCTCTACCACCTTCCCGATTAGAGGTTGGTGGCCGACTTTCTACACCGTGATAGGCGTTCGTTACACGCTTATGCAAGCTTCAGTCAATTCCATCAGTCATGATTCATGGTTGCATGGCGAAAATCAAAATATCCAGTTAATTTTTTCGTGCAAATATCAGTCATCACTTTAAACGGTTGGTTAAGCTTTTATTGACGGTAGCAGTGACTGTAGTAAAACTGACAGCAAAACAGCCCTTCATTTTCTGCAAATATCACTAAAATTCCGCGATCCGCGATAGTGTCTATGTCTACTATTGTTCAAAACTTCCAAAACCAAAAAATCTACGCACTTCCCTCTTAATTATAATTTTAAATCAATTCCCCGGATTAATGCATATTTAAAATATTATAAGCGAGTTGATTGGCATACTGACGTATAGTCCACGCGGAAAGTAATTTTTTTCTATGGTGTCAAGGGAAATATGTATGTACAAAAAATATAGGTGGTGATCGAATAAATTTGTATTGACCTATTAGGCATGTCAAGGGGATTTTTTTATAAGTTAGAAACAAAATTACGACTTATAATTCAATAAGGAAAAAAAATAAAAGTAAAAAATAAAATATACAAACTAATTCCTTTTCGTCATTACCTTCCTCCATTGCTCTGATCCTCCATGTTCACTATCTTTCTTATAAATATGAATTCACTTTAACTCAAGCAAGACGACTTCCTTTATCGGTTAACTTCCTGTTTTTGAACTAGTCCTGCAACGGGAATTTCACCGTCAATATTATTTAATATACGCAAATATTTTTGTTATTTTTCTTTTTATCAATGCACACCAACAAAAAATAACTAAAAACAACCGGCGATAAAACGGAGAGTACTCAACGTGACTGCAAATTTCTTAGATCACTTTCGATTTCACTTTCTTGAATATAATAATAGCAACAGCAACAACAAACCAGAAATTCCTTAAAGAAAACCTCGCCGACAATTTTAAAACGACGTTGTCGGAACGAATAAATGCACAAAACGCGAACGAATGTGTCGCGCGAAATTTGCAGCTTGCAGTTGGATGAATTTGAAGCGAAAGTGCACAATAGATCAAGAAAAAAATATAGACAAGGAAATTATAGTTTTAATAAAACCGCTAGCCAAAAAGCACCTGGATGGGTGGTGATGAGCAACGATGTACTCCTGAGCTACCTGGACAACAAACTGTGGAGCGGTAATTCTGTCGTTGGTTTTATTTAATGCCTCTCGACCGACTTTACTACGGATTACGCAATAGGTGCGCCGAAGTGCATTCAAATTGACGTCTTAATGCGGCCAGCGCTTGCTGAAAACTGAAGTGCTCCACCGGGCAGGTAAGAATGCCGCTAGGTGATTACAGGTAAAAAGCTTCAGGTTCGTTGGGGGGCATTCAGTTTTTGGCGAAATGAATTCATATTTTCTTGTTATGAAGTAATTTTTTCTTTCTGGCGTTTCTGTTTTGGCGGCGATTTTTTGTGGAGCTTAGATTGTGAGGTGGACGATGTGCTTATGTGCAATTCAAGGTGAGTATTGTTATGACACTGGACATTGTTTAATGGTGGTAATCTGCTTCGGCTGGAATAAGATTTTAATTTGATTGTTTCTGCGCTGGTTAACTCGTGTGTGGCTCGTTATGGCGCCAGGTATATAGGCAGATATTTTTGTAGTTCTTGTGTCTTCATTTTTTAAACTATTTTATTGCTATTTTTAGCATAGTAACATCTAGACCTTTCTAATCGGATTAAAGTTTGTTGAACCTCCTTTAAAAGAAAGTATCACATGCCATTTTTATAACGACTCCGGACTTTTGAATATCGTAATATATCCTCATCAAAATGAAATTCCCAGATAATAAACTAAACCAGATAAACACAAACAGCCAAGTTCTCTCCCTGAGATAGTCTTTACATCAAACAAAAAATTTTTGATTTTATATTTAGACTCGTTTCCCATCCGTAGCTCCAATTCATTTGGTCTAAAACGAGTGGTTGGTTGCAGTTACATACAAATAGACATCAGACTGACTTTAAATTCTACATTTTTACACTTTTTATACATATCCAAATTTTGACCTAAAAGCTGATTACGAAGCAACTAAACAAATTTTGTTTTTTTTTCGTAAGCGTAAAATTTTTAAAAGTCATTGAAACGTTAACATATGCTGAACGAGTTCAACAACATGGTCTAAAATTAACCAAAAACTGTGTGTGAAGCTAATGTGTTAATCTCATCTGTTTTGACTAGAGTATAAATGTAAATAATTACATATTTGACTGTGAAGAACACTGTTTTTGCACTATTTAAGGCTTCTTTCGCTTTCAGTTTAATTTTTGAAAACATTTTTTGTTTTATTTATAAGTCAAATCAAAATGACAAAAAATAAAAGTCCAAATTGGAATGCTCGAAAATAAAACTGTAGCAATGGAAAGTTCCCGTCTATTAAGGATGATGCGAAATGTGAAAAGGTTTAAAAATACGGGGTTTCCCAAATATCTCTTAAACAGACCCCCCAAATAACCTTGCGGGGTCTGGAGGTGAAATATGATAGGAGCGGAACCACTTTAAAGAGATTAAAATTTCAAAAAAGATTTTATGTTCTTTTAAGATCTGCGGTAAGAAAAAATTCATTCCGAACTTAAATATATCCCGAATAAACCTAAAAGTTAGATAGTGCAGACTAAAAAATTATATATATAACAATCCATAAGAGACTCCCTCGTTTTAGAAACATACTTTAATCATAACCTTTGAAAAGAGCCCTTCTCCTATCAGTCCCTCCGATTTTCTTCCTATCAGTATTCTTCCATCTCTTCGTCCAATAATTTTCGTCTAGTCCTTCGTCTCATAATTTTTTGTGTGAAAGTCCAACCTTAGGAGTAACCCTTTGTATTACCATTCCGCCACGACATAATTGAGTGGTGCAATGTCTAATAGTAAACTTTTTTCCTGTATTGGGTCCAAAGGTACTGCGGCCTTTCATTTGGGCTAAGGTACAACACCCCTACACCTCATATTTTTAGGCCAGACCGCTTGAACAAGTTTAGCATTCTGCCTATTCGAGCAGGAACTCCTCGAGTAAAGAAACCTTCATCCTCGCTATTGTGGGACACTCACAGAGAAAGTGGAGGGCAGACCCATCCTCATCCAGGCAGAGCCTGCAGGTGAAATCCTCCGCTCTTCCTATCCTCCATAAATGGTAATTTAGAGGAAGTGTCCTGACATCATTTCTACTGCACCCTAACAATTCCTTGGCCGTCTTAGGGGACGGCACAGCAGTGGCGGATCTAGAAATTCATTTTGGGGGGGGCCATCCTCATCCATTGGCGAATTTTTTAAGCTTTTGACGGAGGGTTGTAGAGCTTCACAAATATAAATAAAAACACAAAGATTTTGTTTTTAGTTATTGAAATAACTTAACTTAACTTTTATTTATTTAAATAATAAAATTAAGTCTTCTTACTTTTTGTTTAGCAAATCTTTCGATAATATTATCAATATTCATATGGATATCATGGTGAATATTTAGCAGGGCTAGACCCGTAAGCCTGTCTTCACCCATGCAGGTCCTCAGCCATGTTTTAATACGACGTAATGTTGAAAAGGATCGTTCAGCTGTCGCAACACTTGATGGAAGCGTAAGCAATATCTGTATCATTGTGCTGATGATAGGATACTGATCCTTGTTACAATAACTGAATGTCGCAACAGCAGTTTCGGGTAAGGAACTTCCCTTTTCCTTCTGTCGGTTCCATTTTTGTCTCCAGGCTTCATACTCCTTTTTCATTTTAAAGGATACAGCTCCCCTTACATCTTCAAGGAAATCCTTATATTGGATTGCCAATGACAATGCTTTATTGACATCTTCGCTGCTATCAGTTATACGGCTCGGAATGAATATGGCCAGATTAAAAGAATTTTTTAAGGTATCTTTAGGTAAACGTTCTTTCAAATCTGCAATAACGTAGTCTAAGACCGGGATATAAACTGACCTCAAGTAGTACTCTTCCACGTTATCTGCCGGTGGATTAGATCGATGTTCTTGTCGGGCTTTTGAGGAATTGCGTGGAGTGGTAATTTGAATACCTCTTTCTTCTGTAATCATTTACGTCTCCACGAATAGGTTTTTAAAGCATTCAGATGCTTTTTCTCGATGTGACTGTAGAATAGCCAACACATCTTGAAGAGCATCATTTGCACAAACCAAGTCTAACGACTCAGACTGCAGAAGAGTACTGAGTTGTTGTGTAGTTCCCAGGACATCGCATAGAACAATTACTAAAACCAAGAAGTCGCAAGTCAAAATAAGATTAATCCTTTGTACAAAAACATTTGATGGAATTTGCTTAATGAATTTGTTTCTACAAAATAAATGGACGTGTACGTAGATTTTTGTTCTTTCTTGACTTTTAACTGTTCACTTTTTTGTTATTTTTTTTTGTAGAAATAATTTATTATGGAATTTCAATTACAAAGCGCCATACTTAATTTGTAATATCACGATTTCAGCAATTTTATACTTATTTTATAGTTAACGAATTTTCGCTATTTAAATGCTTTTGTTCGCCACTATATGTATGCACTATTTATAATGTTACGCCTGTGCCTTTATGGCCACTGTGATGAAGCAGGGTTTAGCTGCTACATATAGTTATATCTAAATGCACTAAATGATATTTGTTAAATTATTTTAATTATTTAAATTATTTAAAATGATATTTGAATTCAGCGCCACCATGCAACAATACCTGAACAATGTTTTTTTAATTTAATTTTTTTTAAAACAGTAGTGATACTTGTTGGTTTGGGGGGGGCCATGGCCCCAATGGCCCCCCCCTGGATCCGCCACTGCGGCACAGGAAGAAACCGCTTAGAGTTTTCCAGTTCAATTTCCAGTCCATTTTAGTTGTCTTTGAAGCCCCGGCGACCCGTGACCCAGACAAGGGAACTTGATTGATAACGCCCAGCTCACCACGGGCACGTTGGCAGCTAATTTGCACTTGGTCCCACAGGAGGACCTTATCGCCCTAATTGCCGCTTGGCTATCAGAGAAGATGACAGTTTGTTGTGGAAGGCCCTTCTTAAGTTCTCATGAGTCAATGCCAGTATAGCGCACACCTCTGCATTCCAGATTCCAGCCCGCACACCTGTCTCTATTTTAGAGCCATCCGTGTACCATACTAGTCCACCTGGCAATACTTTAGGAAAAATCCAGGTTAACCTATCTTGTATGTGCACAAAAGGTTGCTCGGCTATCGGTTGCAGTCCGATAGCATCCCCGCTTCCGGAATATCTTCAATGATGTTGATTATTATGGAATATCCTCGTCCAAGACCAGCGCCCAGGTAACCATTCGCTTTCAGCCGCAGAGCCGCGTTTATGGCGGACTCCTCTACCTCAAGGTGGAGGGGTACCAGATTGAGGAGAATCTCCAGTGCTGCCGTCGGCGGGATGACCCCAGTGTTAAACAGGCAGGCCATCCTTTGAGTTTTGTTTAAATTGGTTATGCAACCCTTAAGCATCGTTCTGTGCCACCAAACTAAATCTCCATAAGTTACCATGGGCCTAATGATGGTGCTGTATATCTAGTACATGGTTTTCGGTTGCAAACCCCATGTAGAACCACAAGCTTTGCGGCAACCCCATGGGGATCTGCGCGTCCTCATCTTGTGCTGGTTCCATTTGAAATTGGCAATCTAGCGTCCCTCTTAAATATTTGGCTTTTTGTGAAAAACCTATGGTTCTGCTTGCTCGTGCAGGTTCCGAAAGTCCCGGTAGTGGTCGTTTTCTGGTGAAAGGAACCAGAGTCGTTTTGTCGGGATTGACTTTTAGTCCTAGTCTGACGCACCAGCTAGAAACAAGATCATCCTGGCGTGATACCTTCTGTTACACCTGTAACTACTATGACGACATCGTCAACGCAACCTTGGGCGAAAAAGTTTCAGCCGTTGAGCAGTTCTTGGAGTTCCTCAACAACAAAGCACCAGAGGAGTGGACATAAAACTCCTCCCTGTGGACAATCTTTTGCTATAGTACCCTCCAGAGACCCCTCAACATGAGAGACAATTAGTTTGCGAGTTCTCAGCATAGAGTCGATCCAGTTGCAGAACGTGCTACTTATAGACTACGTCCACTTAGAGCTCTAGCAAAGGATGTATTGTCGAAAATTCCCTCGATATCGAAGAAGTCCGTCAGCGCAACACTTTCTTTTAATTGCATGAGCGACCTCTCGCCAATAGGGTTTGACCGCTCTGGTCCACCTTCCTACCCATCACTTGCCCAGAAGTATTTAGCTGGTTTTATATTTTCATCCTCCGGTTCACTAACATCATTAGAACCCCAGAATGTGATCCGCTTGAGTATGGGACGGTCCTGCTCCTCGATTGCTATCAGGTTGGACCCTTCTCAAACCTGCAGCCTGGCGACAGCATTCGTCAGCCATTGGCTGGTAGGCTCGTTGGCGTAAGTGATCTTAATGAAACCCCCAGCCGCCCTTACATCCAAAAACTGGGCAGGGCCATCGCCTTTAAGACTTTTGTCCACCCCAGTCAAAATAGAATCGCAAATAGAGGAATACTGCTCCTCCGTCAATTTGCCTTCCGAATAGCTGTCCAGGACCACTACCATGGTGATCCCAGCCAACGTCTCACGGTATGAAGGTTCTTGCAACTCTACTTTTTTTTCTTCTGGGTCCCTGCGCTGCCGGAGAATCCCCTGGCCGTTGCCGTTTTAGTAATCCATCAGTTAGTACCGACATGCGAGATTGCTGATCCTAGAAGATGTAGGAGTAGGTGCTACCAATTTTCTGGTGGGTCCAGGTGAGCTGTCTGGATCCACTCCTTGGAGCCCCTGGTGTCCTGACCACTATCTGCCTTTGGTTTGTTGGGAAGAAAGTTGCAAGTGTGTTCCGTGAAGCTCCCCAATTCCGTTGCGGCCTTCCTTGCCTTGGCCTTCCTCCTGGTGAGATAAAAAATGTTGGCTTAAGGCTTCAGGACCGAGGTTGAGGGCGTTGACCGCTTTTTTAAAATGAATACCCAAATGGCGCAAATTATTCCATACAGTATCGTGGTCGTAAAAAAGAATTGCAGGCGTAAGCAAGCTTGTGTCGTGTGGATGGGCCATTAGACTACCGATTCAATCCGACATCATGTTTTTTGGAATGTATCGAGAAAGCAAATAGGCCCTTTTTATCATCCTATAATTATAATTGATGTGATACTGCATGTAAAGCACATCACTATCGTGAATCAATCCTCTTATAATCTACCTTTCAAGGTCTTTCTGCACATTAATTTTTATAAACCTGAAATTCAACCTTATAACCTTCCTGAAATAAACTTGTCTCGAATATTTTCTTAAGAAACTTCTGTTATGTCCTTCCGTCCTGTTCACAATAACAATAATTGTACCTCATGATTACTTTCTGTAACTACTTTTACAACAAACTAGTTTAACATACAACTCAACTCACTTGCATATTCAATGCAAGAAAATGTGTTCAGTGATTATCATACATGCAAATTCATTAAAAAGAGATTAAATGTCAAGGAATAAAAATACTACCCAAAAATTCACAAACCTTATTCAATAAGCCATGCTTCCTTTCACTTTGTGTACTCGATTATTGTGACATGATTTAAGATAAGATACCATCCATATACACATGTCGCATATTTCGTCAAGGTTAATTTAAGTTCGCATAACTCTAACCTCTTTAACCAACTTTAACTACTAAAATATACCAAAAGCACAAATGTGTTGAGTTAACCCAAACCAGTACTGAGCGTGGTGGTAATAGTCATTAAGTATTTCATTATCTTTCTTTAAAAAAAAAAAGTCTACTCCCATTACAATCTTCTAATGAACCCAAAAAACGCATAAAATTTCACAACAATATTAACCAACACCTTTCGACCCACAAAAAAGCAAAGTTCAAACTTCTACACACACACAAACACACCGAACGCAACAACAAAACCTCCAAAAATAGCGATCGCATTATCATTTACAGTAAGCCCCATTACGGGGGCAGGTCAACCTTGACCTACTCGATTCAAAATCCATTACACCTCAAAAATTCGTCCGACCACACTCATTCAGCCAAAAAAAAAAGAAACACTTTTACATATTTTCCGCATCAAGGTAGACCGGTTCTGTTTACCTTTTTTCGCCGTTAGCAGGTAACACAAAAAAAACTCTGTGTGAAAACAGTAAAAGTTTTGACTGCATCACGCTAACCTTACTTAACTCTGTACTCTGGCAAGTAAAAGTAATGCAGTTTCTGGACGTTGTTGGTTGAATAATGGCCCGGAAGTGCATCGTGGAGGACGTTGCAAGTGCTTTCAGTAAGTGCAGTGCAACGTCACTGCTAGACCTTCAATCACAGGTGAAAAATGGTGTATAGGAAGTAAAAACGAGTCGAGATCGTCGACCTTTTCAAGCTTTTGTTCGGAAATTGAGGAACGTTCGTTAACCGAAAGAGATTGTATGCTTTAATAATGTGGTATTTATGGTAATGAGATAATTGTTAAAGTCTATGTTTGGTTTGCAGCTACATGACGTTTTTGATGCGAAAATTTCTATTAAGGTGTGCCATCAACTTTGTAAATATATAGGATCACACTACTTGACTCGCTTCTTCTTAGCATTACTTAAGCAGACTATTACTATTCTTCAATTCTCCGTTACTACGGCTAGCGATCTATTGTTCTCATTTAAGAGCGGTGGATGGAGAAATGTAAGATCAAAGGCTACTCCAGGAGATTCAGTACCCTATACCCTCCACATTCCATATCTCAATGTCGGAACTTGGATGACAGAGGAAAGATCTAATGGGAGACGGTCGAATGGCGAGCACCCTGCGCCACAAAACAGAATTTTATGTCGGGCGGGCTGAGGGTTAGGGGGTCAAATGGTAGAAACGGCCTCAGGGACCTTTGATGGTGCCGGTACATCAAAGAAATAAATCCTGGGTAACGCCACCTGCGATCTAAGGTCTTCACGATCTAAGATTTTCCGATATGCTACCGAATCCTACCTCAACCTCCACGAAGATGTAGATTTTACATCGGGTGTCCCCTGGATGCTCTTGTCTATACAAGAGTAACAGACTGAGGAGGGTGAAAGGCGAGTGTTTCACGCCTCAAAACGACGCAAATACCGGACTGGTCCTCCAGGTTGGGGGTTGGGCGGCAACCTTCCATCGTAAAAACCTACCCGTCACGAATCCTGAAGGCAGGCCTCGGACAGGACGGACTCAACGGCAAAGACTCAGGCAACGGAATAGATGGATAGACTCTGTGACGGCTGACGCAGAGTCAATGCTCAACATCCGGAACTGGAGACATGCTGCAAGGGACCGTCAAACTTGGAAAAATGCCCTAGAGGAGGCCAAGGCTCGATTTGGGCTGTAGCGCCATTGGATGGATGGATGGGCTGAGGGTTAGCAACCTGCTGCAATAAAAACACCATTGCTATGCGTTAGCCCATACCCCGTTTATAACTAGGCTCAACTCAGGCTCAACCCGGGCTCAACCCAGTCGTAAACGAATGTCGAGTTGAAACTGGGTCCACTCAACCCAACTCAGCTGTCCTTCTTCTTCTTCTTTGATCCGTTAGCTGGCGGTCCGAGCGGGACGTTCCCGCAACGGATACGCTGCTGTCGGTGCCGCTTTGAAAAATGCGGTTTCTTGCCTAGTTTCTTCGGTCTTCGGAGTGACCGATTCTGGTCAACTCGGCAGGTCGACCACCCTCCTCCTTTCACACCCTGGGCTTGGGACCAGGCGACGGCGGAGGCAGCTGTCCTACCTGCATCGAGTTGATATTTCACCTTATATACGCGGGTTGAGTTAAAATTGAGCTGAAGTGACATTTGTTTTGTTTGTTTACCATCCGTGAAGTCCGTTTTCGGCGTTAGTTTTGTGTTCGATGTTTTTTCTGGTACAGGAAAAATAAATTATTTCGTTCTGAATTTTTACGTATCTATAAATGAGAATTTCACACAAAAATTTGAGGTTATGTTTTGATATCTATTCTAACCCAAAGTGAACTCAACTCAACATCAAATACGGTGGTCGAAATTTCAACTCAATCTCGACTCAACTTTTCGACCTAATCATAAACAGGGTACCAGTCACTTTAAACATGAACCTCTGAAAAAATGCAACTGGAGATTTATCAGCGGGATTCTCTTTATTTTGGGCTCACAAATAACTTCCCAAAAGTTCATAAAGCCAACTGACCGGCTACTCGAGTTAGGGAAGTTCAAAAGTCACGAAAATCAGTTTTTCTCAAATATCTCGCAAATTATCGCTTTTATGCGATTTTTGGCTAAGTAAAAATTGTTCGTGAGATGAATCTGCATAAAAATGTCCTATACGAAATTTCCGAAGAACCAATGGTTTTTGAGATATGGGTTCGGGTAAACTCGAGCATCGAGCTGAACTATTGCTATTAAAAACGATTTTATGTCATGGTATAGATCTTCAAATTTCAGTCATCACTACTTCAGATCATCCATGATCACTTGAATGCCCATCAGGAGCACTGGGGTGATCATGGCATTCGGGTGATCATGGGATGATCAAAGGTAGTAATTAGGGAATCCAATCCCGCATCAAAATCTTAATTCCGCAATCCCGCGAGATCGAGGTCAACAATCCCGCGAATCCGCGGGATTTGCGGGACTACAAAAAAATTCATAGATTTTGTTCTAGTTAGTTATATTCATGAATTCATGAACTATTATATGTATGAAATAATAGCGTAACAAACTACAGTAAAATATGGTATTCAGGCCAATTCTGAACTACACTGGTATTTTTTTATACATGGTGTATCAGTGAAAATGTCGAAACTCCTGGCTGTGGATAGGTCCTGGATAGACGAACAAAAAATCGTATGAGTGGAGCTATGAAATTGTAGGAAATTGGTTAATTACGTATTTTTTTGGAGAAAAAGGTGGTTGAAGTTGAAATTTTATTGCAAAAAAAAACAAAATGGCGACTCATAACTCTAGACTTTGGTATGTTGAAACCTTGACTTTTACAATTTTAGATAGGTGGTAGTATTCTGCGTAGGTTGCTGCCTCATTCGTGGAAATATCTAATAGGATTACAAAAATACAGGGAAATGTGTAAACCTCTAACAAAAAATTTTAAAAACGCCCTAGCGGCTAAACCGTTACGATTTCCGCCCTTCACCCATACAATTTTTTGTTCGTCTATCCAAGACCTATCCACAGCCCGTTTCGACATAGTAGAATAAATCTTAATTTCAAAATTCCTCTCCGTTACAGCAGAGTTTATGCTACCACCGATGTTAGAAAATTCCAGCGGAATCAATTCCAGCGTAGTTTAAAAATGGCTTGAATACTTTGTTTGACTGACTCAGTTGTTCGTTTGAAATACAACATAATTAGGCGCGGGGGGGTAGTCCCCTTGCGCTCACTACTGTGTTTCCATGTAGAGTTTACCCTGGGTTTTCTCAAAGTAGGCCCCATGGAAACGGAGGTTGAGTAGAGTTTCGTTAACCAATCCGGTTCAGACGAGTTTTGCAAATGTGTATGATTGAGTACATATTCTGTACTGCACATATGCCAAAGGCGACGCAATGAAATATTATTTCTATCACTTTCGCCCAGAGCCGTCATGGAAACAGCATCGAGTCAGCTTGAGGGAAAAAGGTTTACTGAACGAAAACTCTACCTCGGTTCATGGAAACACAGTAATGCACGTAGAGAATCTCCTGGCACAGGCGTAGGGTAACATTAAATTTACACTTGCACTTAAACAAAAACATATGCAAAACCCGGCTTAATCGAACGTATTTCGTGGAGTTTTCTTGGACTTAATGAAATTTTACTCAACCCCCGTTTCCATGGGAGCTTACTCTGAACTAACCCAGGATAACCTCTGTAATTGATCACCTTCGGATACACGCGCATTATTATACTTAGACGATTTTGTGTTATTGCTGTATTTCTTAGTAGGCAGATATCTTCAACTAACGAATTTAAATTTTGTGGAGTGTAAGGCCCTTCGCACCCGAGTCGACTGATTTGCAATCCCAATTTTAAACTGGTTTCACAATAATTGCGAGCACAACCAGTTTGCAATTAAAATAAAATCTTTGGCCACACACGAGCATAACACTGATTTTGGTTCAATCGGTGTTAGTTTTTAGTCACGAGGCAAAATGTCTCATGTCGCGCAACTGAAATCGCTCCCGATCGGCAAGAACAGTCGCACGCGAGCAGTATGGGTTTTGTTTAGGTCGACCCATGTATGGATTCCGACTTTCGTACACGGGCAAAATTACGAAACAGTCGCAAATCAGTCGACTCGGAGAGTCTAACTCCATTTTTATTAATACTTGGCAATATTCTTAGTATTTCTATATTAAATCCCATTTCTTATAACAGGTGATTCTACTGCCCAAATCCCGCCAATCCTGCGGATCCCGCATGTCTAGTCCCGCATTACTGATCCCGCAAATATGATGCAGGATCCCGCGGTTGCGGGATTGGATTCCCTACTAGTAATGATTGGAATTGCGCTCATACCATTGGGACCATCGACAATTTTCGAAGGCTTTCATATACGATCGACCTTTTAGGAGCTTGGCTTGTGGTACAAGATACGATATTTGAACTAGAATGACATTTAAAAAATGTGTTTAGTCTCAATCGAACACGCAAAAGGGATTTTCTCAAACGATAAAGTCCTGTAGTTTTGCATGATTAAAGCATTTGTCCTTGACCGTGATAGCAAATGATATTGCAAATGATATCAATGATACCTACTATTAAAAAAATTGCAAACCGTAACAATTCTTATTTAATCTTCTCTCTGTGTCATGATATTTTAAGTACGATTTCAAGAGCTTCCGCATTCTATCAAAGTACCTTCAACTTGCATCTTCAATGGCTAAGGTAAAAACATTGAGCATTTCGTTTTGTACACTCTATAAATTCTCGAAAATAGCTTCAAACTATACCAGTGAAGATTGAACGCATTACTAACTAAAATGTCGTTATCTTATCAGTCGTTACTACTAGCATTCATCACACTTTATCCCTACAACTCAAACATATTCACAAAAGGACAAGAAGACTCAGTGGGAGGATCACAAACAGGATCAGTAACGCCTGCTGAATGTTTAGATTTCGATATTCTCGGACTTTTACCAATTAATCAAATTTTCTCAGTTGTATCGTCCGCCATAAGAACCGATCCGCAAACCCAGGATTTGTCCAGTTTTGTTCAAGGAGAAGAGTTCAGTAGCTTGGTGCAGTCTGTTCGTAGAGTGCCTGGGACTGATGCTATTTTGGGATTTCTAAGAGGGATCGGCTTGAATCTGGGGAATACTTTGCATGGACTGGAAAGTACATTGGGAAGCTCTCAAGGTGAAGGTGGAGAGAGTAATGTTGGTGCAGCGCCAGTTGGAGTTGGTGGAGTTATTAAGCATATTTCTGGATTGATTCCGGCCGATCGTATTTTGCAGTGCTATAATTTAAGGATGAATGTTGATCCTATTTTTAAAGTATGGTTGATCATTTTTTTAGTGTGGTGATTTGTTTTTTAAGTGATTATATTTTTTTTAGACTATTTCAGATGGTCTGACCTCGCCAGAATTTACCAATTTATTGGGACACGTTCGTCAATCTGATCAATACAATACTTTGCAGACGCAGTTATCGGATCGGGGATTAGAGATTAATGGCTTAATCGATCAAGCATTGAATTATCTTAGAATTCCACCAGGATAAATTAAAGATTTTGTTTGTTAAAAAAATATTTTGTTTTTTTGTTTTTGTGTAATTCATCTATGGTTTATTTAAATTGTGTACTTTTTTTTTTTTTTATGTGATAGACTAGAGACTTAGGGAAAGCCCCCTTTGTACTGTTCGACAATCTATTTTTTCTTATAGAATGTCGAACAGCAGCTCTAGCCGGAAGATGAGAAGTAGAGAGAGAGAGAAGTACATAGGAAGGAGCTGCCACAACCTAGCCGCGATATATTTTTTATTCCACCTACTTCCAACCATTTCGCGACTCTGGCATCGGGGCAATTGAGAAACAACTCGCTGGAGTGTTATGCCTCCTGAAACGAGTTGAATCTCTTCAAACCAACCGATGACATGCGCTTGGTGGAGTAGGGACGGACTAGCAAAGGCTATGACAGGAGGAATCAGGAATGTAAAGAGGGGAGAAGAAAGAAGGAAAGTTATGTGGTTGGAAAAGTGGACAAGGCGAAGGACCGTGGGGCTGGCCGGGATTCGAGCCCGGGACCTCTGGGATAGTAGTCAGGCGCCTTACCCCTAGGCTACCGAGGCCCCCAGGCTACTTGCATGAACCTTCTGTCTACGGACTACTATTGAAGGTAGTTTTGACATTTGTCATTGTAATTGGGTAAAATCTATGTCTCTTAGTTGGTTGAAAAGCTATTAACCATTTCATTGTTGTTAATCAAACTATTCACTATGTGCTGATTTATGCAGTTATGCAGATTTTTTTATGTGAAAGACTATAGTCTCAGGAAAGGTCCTTTATACTGTTGACAATCTATTTTCTTCGTATAGAGTGCAATGTCGAACAGCAGCTCAAGTCGGGAAGGAAGGAATTGCCACAACCTACCCCGCGATATTTTTAGTCCACTACTCCCAACCATTACTATCGCGACTTTGACATCGGGGCATCGACAAACGACTAGTGTCAGGAGTGTTATGCCTCCTGAAACGTGTTGAATCTCATTGTGGCGACTGCGTACAAACTTAATTATTAAGTTTCACACAAAGTCGCACAACATATTCCGAAAAACGATAAACACGATCAATCGGAACACTATCTCGATCAAAGTTCAGTGATCTTCCCGTGTCCCGTTCCGTCCCGATCGTGTTTATCGAGATAGCCAATTTCCGGCATCTCCAAGTTCTCTCACTTCTCGTCCTACGGTTCTTCTACACGGTCCACTTAGCGCGCGTGATTGTAAAGATAATAATTATACCCCTTTAAAATAACATATAATATATTGTAAATAAACGTCAACATTTTTAATTAATATAGTGTAGTTTTACTTTATTTAAACACACTATAAGTGGTGACCCCGAGAGCACACGCGGAGCTAACCTCCACGTGCCAATATCATTAAAATATTATACTAAAATAATCCACGTGCCAATATAATTTGTACAGAAGTGCATTCTACATATTTGATTTAATTCAAGTTTTTTTTGGTTATCAAAAATTTCATTTTTACTGTGACAAAATAATAACGGCATAAATAAAAAGTGGATCTCTATTCAGTCAAAGTGCATTGCGTTACATTAAAATATAAAATATTATATTAAATATAATCCACGTGCCAATATAATTTATACAGAAGTGCATTCCACGTAATCGATTTAATTCAAGTTTTTTTGTTATCAAAAATTTCATTTTTTTTTACTGTGACAAAATAATAACGGCATCAATGAAAAGTGGATCTCAATTCAATTCATTGCATTACATTAAAATATAAAATATTAAAAATAATTCACGTGCCAACATAATAAACCCATATGTGAACCTAATTTGAGATACATAACTCCAGTTATTAACTTAATAAAAGCATTCTAATTATTTTGTTTTCCTAAATTTGACGTTGTTTTTAACGATGACGGATAACAATTAGAACAAAGGAATCAGCTAAGTATAACATTTGATACATAATCAAAGAAAAGTGAATCGAAATTCTATCCAAAGCGGATTACATTTCATTAAAATATAAAATATTATATTAAAAATAATCCACGTGCCTATAGAAACGCAGATGTGAATTCTATTGGATATAACCGCATTTATCGATTTAATCGGAGTTTATAATAACCTAGAGCAAAGGAGAAGTAAATTTACAATAATTAATTGGAAGATAATCAACAAAGCCGGTGGCCGCAGCGCGAAAATATTAGGAGACACATCACAAGTTCAACTAAACAAAAATAAAGCCAGGAAGAGAAATTTTTTTTCTTTTATTTCTCTTTTGTTTCTTTTTATATTTTTTTTTCGCTCCAAAATATTTTTTAATCATTATATTACATATTACATATACTTTCTTTCAATTTCATATTTTATTATTATATAATTTTTGATTATTTTTCATATACATATATACGGATTTTTGGTACCAATACCTTGTTCTTTTACCATTAATTTTTGTAGGTGTTTCTATTGCTTTTGTTCTTAAAACCATATCTTACCGGATTAGATAAACAATTAAATGTCAAGGACCGAGGACAATCCTATGGACCTAGGAAGGTCAAATGTAGAAGAACCAAAGCCCGGAACTTCGGAAGTTAATGCCGCTTCCGTGTCGAGGCTAGACATCCCGAAGTTCTGGGTACACCAGCCCGCCTCCTGGTTTTACCAGGCGGAAATAATGTTCCAACTGGCGGGCTGTAGATCCGATAAACAAAAAGTCTACAATGTTATAGCTGCATTGCCGGAAGAGGCGGTAACGGCAATGCGGCTTAGCACCGTAGACCCCTCTACCTCCTCATACGAGGAAATTAAAGTGCATCTGCTTGAGAAATACGGCACTTCTGAGAAGCGCCGGCTCGAGCAGTTGCTGTCAGTGCAAGAGCCTGGAGACCGGAAACCTTCCGAGTTTCTCCAGGCTCTGAAGGCACTAGCTGGCGGGTCATCGGCGGTCAACGATGATCTGATCCGGAACCTGTGGGAGCGGAGGCTTCCACAGGCCATCCAGATCACGTTGGCCACCTCCGCTGACCAAACACTAGCCGGGCTGGCTGCAACGGCGGACAAAGTATGGGAGGTGCTTCCACACGGAGGCGCCTCATACGCTTCCGCCGTCCGCGCAACACCTGCCACAGCGGAACCCACATTGGTGGCGCTGCAAAGCGCCATCAATAAACTGACGGCCCGGCTAGATAAGCTTGACCGCAGCCAGCGGAAGCCGAGAAGCCGAACACCTGCCAATCGGCAGGGCGGCCCTCGACAGCCCTCGGCCAATCGGCCACAAGGGGCCAATCAAGCCAGGGGTAGCCTTTGCTATTTCCACTACCGTTACGGTAGTAAGGCACGCACCTGCAAGGCCCCCTGCAGTTTCGGTGGTGGCCAAGCCAAACCGGCGCAGAAAAAGGCCACCACCCATAAAAAAAACTAAAGTGGGGGATCGATGCGAGCGAGCATATAACCGGCCGCTCATATCGTTTATTCGTCAGAGACACCAACAATCGGATGGACTTTCTGATTGATTCGGGCTCTGACGTTTCAATTGTTCCCGCCAAGGCGTTCCCGGCCCATAACGGTAGCCCGAACGTCCTTCTGTACGCGGCCAACGGATCACTGATCCGAACTTTCGGTACTAAGTTGCTCGAACTTGAACTCGGCTTACGCCGACGATACGTTTACAACTTCATTATAGCCGACACCACTAAAGCCATTATCGGGGCGGACTTCTTAACGAAGTTCAAATTGTCCGTCGATTTTGAATATCGGCATTTAGTCGACAAGCGCACGAAATTTCGAATTAACGTGTGCGCTACCGTCGACTACAACCCCGAAACATTTCCATGCCGAGTTATTGGCATATACAAAGAGCTATTAACGAAGTACGCTTCGTTAACAAAACCGCCCAATTTTAACCTTCCGGTTAAACACAATGTGCAACACCACATTGTAACTAAAGGGCAATTACCTTTTGTCACCGCTCGGCGACTCCATCCGGAGAAACTGAAGGTGGCAAAGTTAGAGTTCGACCATATGGTCGAATTGGGGATTTGTCGACCTTCGTCGTCCCCCGCAGCATCTCCGCTTCATCTAGTTCCTAAACGGGACTCACATGATTGGAGGCCATGCGGCGACTACCGTCGCCTTAATGCTGTCACTGTGCCGGATAGATATCCGATCCCGCATATACAGAATTTCTCCGTGAATCTTCACGGCTGCACAATTTTTTCGAAGGTTGACTTGGTACGTGCATATCATCACATACCAATCGCGACAGAAGACGTGCATAAGACTGCACTCATTACGCCATTCGGCCTATATGAGTTTACACGTATGCCATTCGGCCTACGGAATGCAGCCCAAACCTTTCAAAGGTTCATAAATGAAGTTACGAGAGATCTCGACTTCGTTTATGTATACTTGGACGATATACTTATCGCCAGTAAAACCGAGGCTGAGCATATCGTTCACCTCGAAGAGCTCTTTAAACGCCTCGATAGCTTCGGTTTAACCATTAAGCTAGAGAAATGCGTTTTTGGTGCAACAGAGATTAAGTTTCTAAGCCACCGCATCACAAAGGATGGAATACTTCCATCCTCCGATCGGGTTCAGGCTATCGTTGATCTCGCACCTCCAACTTCTGTCAAATCGATCCAGAAGTTTTTGGGAATGGTGAATTTCTATCACCGATTTATCCCAAAATTGGCTGAACAGTTGGTGCCGATAAACGAGCATTTGAGAGACCTTCTCAACCGCTCACGTGCCAATAAAGTTTTTGACTGGCCAGCAGAATGTCAGGCGGCATTCCTCAAGGTGAAAACCTCGATGGCTGAAGCAACTCTGCTGAACCATCCAATCGAGGATGCAAAATACAGTCTTACGACTGACGCCTCTGATTATGCAATCGGAGGCGTTTTGGAACAATTCAACGGTCATCGGTGGCAACCTCTAGCTTTTTATTCCAAAAGCTGTCACCAACCGAACGGAAGTACTCTGCATTCGATCGCGAACTCCTCGCAATCTATGCAGCGATCAAACACTTCCGTTATTTCGTTGAAGGACGCAATTTCGTGGTCTATACTGATCACAAACCACTGGTTCGCGCCCTTCACACAAAGACCGAACGATCCCCTAGACAGACCAGACATTTGGGTCTAATCTCTCAGTTTACCACAGACATCAGACATGTGTCGGGTAAACAAAACGTTGTCGCAGACTACTTGTCACGCTCACTAGCAACCGACAACGTCGACTCGGTCACCTTCGACCTGCCTACACTGGCTCAGGCTCAACAAGGTGACACAGAGTTGAAGTCTCTACAAGAGCACCCCAGCAACGGCTCACGGGTAAAACTAATTCTCACGCCAATACCATTTACCGCCCATCAGGTGTGGTGTGAGACTAGTACAGGCATTCCTAAGCCTTACATACCCACTTCCTTACGCAGACTAGCGTTCAACTCCGAACATAGTCTCTCTCATCCTGGTATTCGCGCTACAAGACGAGCCGTTACCAAGAAATACTTCTGGCCATCGATCAATAAAGACTGCAATGAGTGGTCTCGATCATGCCTAGGTTGCCAAAAGTCCAAAGTTTCACGACATACCAAATCTCCATTGGAAGCTTTCAAACTTCCAAATAATAGATTTGACCATATACATATGGATATAGTGGGACCCCTACCCCCATCTCGTGGATACTCTTATATCTTAACGATAGTCGATAGATTCACGCGATGGCCTGAAGCATACCCAATTCGGGATATCTCAGCTTCAACAGTGGCAAGAAAATTCGTCACTGAATTTGTCCCACGATTCGGCGTACCACTCGAGATCACAACCGATCAAGGTACGCAGTTCGAATCGAAACTGTTCAATGAGGTTGCCAAATTACTCGGCACTCATCGAATCCGGACAACCGCCTACCACCCGCAAGCAAACGGGATGGTTGAACGGTTCCACAGGCAACTAAAAGCAGCCTTAATGGCAAGGGACAACACTACACATTGGAGTGAAGACTTGCCCTTTGTCATGTTAGGCATACGCACGGCAATTAAGACCGACTTACAATGCTCACCAGCCGAGCTCGTATACGGTCAGAATCTGAGACTTCCCAATTCGATTTCTATCCCAACAGATGAGAATCCAATTGAAGAATCAGAATTCCTCTCTCGCCTTCGTTCTCACATGCAGAACATTAAGGCAATACATCCTCGGCAGCCCGTCCAAAAGGATGTCTACGTGCCAGAAGCCCTGGAGAACGCCGACTACGTCTTCATACGAGTCGACAGAGTTCGAAAACCTTTCGAACCTCCATATGAGGGCCCATATGAAGTAATCAAACGATTACGAAAACACTTCGTTGTCAAATTGAACGGCACAACCAAGTCAATATCCATTGACAGGCTAAAGCCAGCCTTCGGTTGCGACCGCGACAACGAAGCTAAGCCGTCTAAAGCGGTAACATTCCGTTAACGCTACGCTGGGGGGGGAGTATGTGGCGACTGCGTACAAACTTAATTATTAAGTTTCACACAAAGTCGCACAACATATTCCGAAAAACGATAAACACGATCAATCGGAACACTATCTCGATCAAAGTTCAGTGATCTTCCCGTGTCCCGTTCCGTCCCGATCGTGTTTATCGAGATAGCCAATTTCCGGCATCTCCAAGTTCTCTCACTTCTCGTCCTACGGTTCTTCTACACGGTCCACTTAGCGCGCGTGATTGTAAAGATAATAATTATACCCCTTTAAAATAACATATAATATATTGTAAATAAACGTCAACATTTTTAATTAATATAGTGTAGTTTTACTTTATTTAAACACACTATATCATCAACCAACCGATGACATGCGCTTTGGTGGAGCGGGAAGGGCTAAGGAAGGTTATGACAGGAGGAATCAGGAATGTAAAGAGGGAAGAAGAAAGAAGGAAAGTTACGAAGGTAGGAAAGTGGAAAAGGTGAAGGACTGTGGGGCTGGTCGGGATTCGAAATCGGGTCCTCTGGGATGGTAGCCAGACGCCTTACTCCCTAGGCTACCGAGGCCCCCCTGTCGTTTCTGTTGCCCGCCACTGCACATGATTGTTATAAATATGAAATCAATTATACTGTGGGTCCTGTGTCCTCCTGTGCCTTAGTTTATATGACTCTATTTAATTATGTTCAATCAGAAGGTAAAAACAAGGATCAATAGGGATTAACTGCCCATATATGTATGAACTCTATTCTGTTTTTTCTAGATAATTCACAAAATTAAACGAAAAATAAAGTATAATGAAAAGAGAAGGGACAAAGACAGTAATTTGAAAGCCAATCCAAAATCCATATTGAAACGATCAGACGAACACTTTTGTGTTTTGTATTTTGCTTAACGACGATCTAACTAACGGACAAATTGGAGTCTCCACTAATAGCTGAGCTGCCGCCAGTAAATAATTATGAAAGGGCACAGAAAAAGATATATCCTATACTCAGGGCCGCCTTTAGGTATTGTGGTGCGCCGTACGAGATATTTTATGCGTCCCTAACTTTTTAAACTCGGCGAGCACCGACCGCTTGGCAGCACATAGAGGCTCACGACGGCTTTGACCAAAAGATTTAAATGGCCGAGTCCGTTGGAGTATTATACTTAGAGTCTATCGAATCGATGCACAAGTGAAACCGGGGCCACATTATAGAACTCGACTCGAAAGAAATTTAATTCGAGTGTGAGTATTTGGCATCACCGAAATCGGTTTCGAGTAGTTTTCTTTCGAGCGACAACTCGTTGACGTTTTACTTGACGTGTTGTCATTTCACCTCGTGGCAATCGCAAGATATCAAGCAGCCAACGAAATAATCTTCTTAAAGAACAAATAGGTCAACAAAAACAATTTTATGATGAAGTTCTTGGCGTTTTAAAGGACATATCAGAAGCCAACAAACAAATTGAAAAACGGCTAAGAAGGCTAGAGTACGCTAAAGAAAAAGAATTAAAATTAAAAGAAAAAAAATTGTTATACCAAAAAAATAATGCAGAAAATTTAAAGACATTGAAATGAAACAAGCGAAATTAGATTTCAAGATGAGAAAGATTTAATAGTTTCTAGTGTTATATAATACTTGCATTATTTGTAAAGGAAATGTTTTTATTTATCTTGTTATGAAAACACATTTTATTTAATATTCTTGTTATGAATAGTTTTATTTTCTCTTTTTGAATTGTCAAAACAAACATGAAGTTAGTCGCGCTTTCTCTAAAATGGAAAAATTTCAGAGTTAGTGTAGGTAACACTATTTGTTCATTTCGATCGAGTTCCATGATAGCAAAAATCAAACGAATCGAAGATGAAACTCGTTTCGAATTGCCTTTCGAGTCGAGTTCTATAATGTGGCCCAGCTCGCCAGTCGTCGGTCTGCTTTTCAGGAAGTGCGTGGTGCGAGCTGCCATTGATTTCTATTTTAGTGGATAATATTGTTATTTAACCGCTCGAAGAAACGGCACATGCCCGTCGACTATGTTTTAATCAGGGTCGGTGTTCGCCCGTTCAGGCCATCTGTTATACGAGCATCCTCGTCGTCGGCCAAATTGCACAAATAAATAAATAAAAAAATACATACATAACTCTCCTTTAATGGGACATAGGGTGGAAACAGTTACCCTCCAGCAGATTCTGTTTTGTGCGACAGCTCTCAACTCCGACCAGGATCTCCCAGTTGTTGAGACATCTGCTAGTAGGGTTCTCCTCCACGTTGTTCTAGGCTTCCGCCTCGACGGAATCCTAGCGGATTCTAAATAGTCAAGGGCCTGTTTGGCTAAATTTTCGTTTTCGCGTCGCAAGTTGCGGCCAATCCAATTCCATTTCTTTCGCCTGATTTGGTCACCTATCTGGCCGTCTTTCCTCATTTAAAATTCTATCTTGACAGGGGATTTTTAGGATACGACGCAGGCATCTGTTGATGAAGACTTGTAGGCGCCCAGTGATAAATTGTCGCTGCACAGCAGCCTTCCTTTAATAGAGTGCTTTCGCGAGAGCTGTTCAGTGATTTGGTACAGCACCTTACTCTTTCCTGTGTTTGTCGCGTTTTCCGCTTTTTCTGCGAGCTCGTTTATCTGTCGGCTTTTATCACGCCGGACGCTTCTTTTTACCTCCCGATGCAATTAGGAGTATTCCCGTTCAAGAGGAAAAAAGAAGAAGAGACTGCGATCCAGTGTTGCATGTTTCTGTGGACAAAGCCGATGCTTCTGTACTTCTGGGAGTACTTCAATTTGGTAGTAATTCTAATTGGAAGTACTTCTGCGAGTACTTCTATTTGGTTGTACTTCTAATTGGAAATACCTCTTGGAGTACCGCTAATTGGTAGTACTTCTTTAAGTACCCCAAGTAGATGCACACCAAGAAGTCAATCAAAAAGCTACCAAGAAGCTACTCCAGCGGAAGTGCTGCTAAGAGGGGCGAATTTGGATCGCAGTTAATATGCTCTGATTGGAGCTTTAAGGAATTATATGGGGGGAGGAAAACGGACAAACGTAGGCCGTTTCTCGTTCGATGCGGTGGTCAAGCAGCATATTGGCGGTTGGTACTTTGTTGGGGGACCGCTCGGTAAAACTGCTGTTGATACTAAAAACTGTTGAAACTGCTAGTTGATAAGTCACGTTTAAATCATTGCATGGTATTATCAATAGAAAATAGAGACGAATTTGCCTCCTAGTTTTTGAGTTTTTTAGTGTCGCACAATATTAAAAAATACTGCAGGATCCGCCCAACGAAGCTAGCGTCCCGAGAAGTTGACCATAAAAGATACTTTGACTGCTAGACTGCCTTACCTAGAGGTAGACCGAACCTAGCCCCAGACAATTTCGGAAAAACGTTTGGCTCGACTCAACGAACTGTCTGAAAACGAGAGCGTAGAATATTTGGGCTACAAAGCCGTTCATTTTGCAACTGAGTTAATTCAATTCTAGCCATATGCTGTCATCATCTACAATAGTAGCTTAAGTCTTTTATGCATATATTTGACAGTTCGTTTCAATTGAAATATTATCCTGAAACCGTTTTCAAACATTTCCTAAAATATACAAAAATTTATTTTACTAATCTCTACTAAAAAAAAAATGGCGGAACATGGAGAATCAGTGGCATATTTTTCAGACATGGAAGATGGCAGAGCAGACGAACACAGCTTCTCCCTGCAAAAATACTTATCATTTGAAGATATCGAAAGATTTCGTCAAGTTTTCAAGAAAGCACCTGGCCATAAATTAAATTCGGAAAAACTTCGCCAAACATTCGAATCATTTCACATTTACCTGAGCAATGAGGGCTATACTACATTATTCCAAAAGATCGCTGGACGTGATAATTTCTGCAGCTGGGACAATTTTTTATCGCATTTGATCTATGAATATCAAGAGGCTGATCCGAACTATCAGAAACAGCCATTGATACCGCCAATACCGGATATGCCGTTCATTAAGAAATCGACACACAAAATGCCGATTGTTTCGCTTGCCTTCTTGTATGCTGTTGGAGGAGTTTAGAATATTTTTGGATTTGTCTGTGAGAATTGGAGGATAAAAATATGCATTTCTATTTTTAGGATGAAGATGATATTGGAAGTTTACTGACGGCCAGTCGAGATGGATGTATTAAGTTTTGGTCACCAGATTTGTTATTGTTGAAAACTTGTTGGTCGACTTCACGTGAGTATGAGTACTTATGTTTTTAAGAATACCCTTGCGTGCAAAGGTATATTCAAGGTAGCATCATATAAAGAAAGTGCTAATGTTTAGGATTGGAGTTTTAGACCAAAATGTCTCCAAAAATATTTTCAGGTATCAGAGTGATTTTTGAGTGCTAAAAAATTGAATATTTAGAAATTTCGGTGCTGCGCTCAGATCGGGCAGCGCACGGAGAAGTGGCTTATCACTCTGAATATCTAAAAAAAAATGTATAAAGTGATGTTGGCCTGGATTCCCAATTCGTTTGAACTCCTCACAACCTGGAGACCAGATTCAGACTACCAATACAGCTCCGATCCGATTCAAATTATCGCTCTTACTTCGGTCTTCGGTCCAATAAGGAACCAATTTCTATATAATCCAAATTTTATTATTTTATCGTTTTGGTACTGAATCGGGAATGGATTAATAGTGTGTTACAGAGCTTAGATTAGTTTCAAACCATATCTAAAGCAGGCTCGAATGGGATGCTACCAGATAATGCCCGACGTACGCCCTTGATGTTCTCTTGCGCCTGCTCCTTCCGAACCTTCACAGAATCCGGGGCCTGGACCTCAAAACCCTACCGACATGGCAACACTTTGAACTTGCTACCCGAGGGCATGGTGGCTACAACCAGACTGACCTGACCTGACCGACCATTGCAAGAGTTTCTGCGTGAAATACCTTGAAGAAGGAAATGGAGAAACGGAGAAGTCCTGAGGAGGTGCGGTATTCAGATATGCGTTGATGGCTTCAATCCAAGACGGATGAAGTGTATCTAGAGCCTACTAATAGCCAGTATCTTTCAAGCGTAGCTTCTGGCGATCTTAGAGGACTGCCAGGCAATGAACTTCGATCTTACACGTGATTCTCGTGGAACTTAGATGAGAATGAGAAAGGTGACTACATAGCTGAGCAGCGAGTATATCTCTAGGGCTCTTAGACCAACATTGACGCCATTATTGACTACCAGTTACTGCTAGCTAGCCAAAAGTGGCCGACACTGACGACCTGAACTATTCCTAGAACGACTTTTCCCATTTACAACAAAGAAAGAGCAATGTTCCCCCAAATTGACTCTAACGAGATATTGCCAGAATTATGGCATCATTGCGTAATGTTGGCTCATACGGTGCCATGCTGCCAAGCTAGATATCCCATACCTATTTTCGTAGATGCGAGAGGCGAACGTGCTAGAAACACTCGTTCAGTGTGTAAATGGCCGGCTTTAGCTAAAGCCAGCAATGAACTTTAGGTTGTTACGTTCTGAAAGAAACTCCAGATTCGGGGTCAGATCAGATCTTTTACACATACACACATACACACACTCGCTCATATAAATACATGCACATATATGTGAAACCAAGAAACTAAAAGCCTCGACGTAACCCTCCCCCGCGGAGCTGGCTAAAAAGCATTACATCACCGGGGTCGTTTAGCTTTAATTAGTTTCTACTGCTCCTGGCATTTCTTCGCCTTTCTCTGTTTCTTACGGCCTCTTCTAGCCTTAACTTTCTGTGGATTGCTTTCAGTGTTGCCTCCACTTTCGCCCACATTTCGTCTGACCTCATCATGTGACCTACAATATTTTCCGGCCGTAGTGGCGCATCGGCTATTTATTCTAGTTCCGCCAGCGGCGATTCTCGAGCAGGCAAAGAAAACTCCTGTATACGAGTATGCTCTGTATATTTTTCCATCGCTGAGTGGGTCCAACGATCCTTGACAGACTCGTCCCACCCCAGATCCCAGACTCGCAGTTATCTGGACGTTTTCTTACGACCACTCAGAGGCGGATAAAGCTTCTGCGGGGCCCTAGGCGATTGCAAATGTGGGGCCCCTATTTTTACCCCCCTGTTTCAGCTCGGGGGCAAAATATTCTAAATCGTTAGAATAAAAGCGCCGTGGCCCGGGGCACCGGTTTTTTTTTGGAGAAAACTAGAATTGTGAGAAATGAAAAGGCCGATTTACTTTACATTCAAGAAAAGTCACCTTTATTAGGGGGCCCCTCATACCTTTTATTGGGAAAAATAACTTCAAATCCATCATTTTGTCCGAAGTTAATTTGACTTGAGTTATTTTTCCCAAAAGCAAGTAAAATCAGTCTAAACGTGACAAGGTTTTTTTTGGGGGGCTCTCGGCATCGGGGGCCCCTTTTCCACCGGGGCCCCTAGGCACCTGCCTAGGTCTGCCTAATGGTTAATCCGCCACTGCGACCACTACCCTGATGTCATTCTTACGACCACTACCCTGATATCAGACGAAACCCCAACCCATCATTGAATATTGCGATCCACAAGTAGTTTTGCTACCATTGTTTTAAACATAACAAAAAGATCTTTTAGCAGAATTAAGAACACTAAACATATTTCAGCCAATCTACGAGTTGCACCAACATGGCTACTAGCAGTCGAGGCACTATCTGACGTTCGAATAATCTGTGTCAGTTCAACAGAGCGAGAACTTCGATTTTACGATGTAACAGCGTCAAATTTCCATTTACGTGTTGTCATAACCGATATGCCCTATGCTATATGCGCTATGAACTACACCTTCACCAACATCAATACCAAATCAAGACTACTTCTCGGCGACATGCGTGGCAACATAAAAGTTTTGGAATATTTCCCAAAACTTAGAGGACCATTCCAAAGTAAGCCTGGCACAGCACAAGTACAGCTTAAGTGGTCGGAAGTCGTAAAGGTAAGAGTTCTAGTCATTGAAAATTTTATAGTAGTAACTTATCTTCTATTCTAGGGAAATTTTCCAAAGCTAGACGTTATGGAATTTCACAACGTCCACGGCGAACTTATTACACAAGTATATTTCTGGCAGAAGCTTGGACTTATCCTATCAGCATCTGAATGTCATGAGGTTTCAGAGACAACTACAATATGTCCGGGATTGATAATAACCACCCTTAAAAATGTAAGGAGCACCCTTCATATACCACGCGGTGTAACATCGTTTGCTGTTGATGATCGAAACAGAATGCTAGTCACTGGTGGTCCTGATGGTGATATACGACTTTGGGATCCATTTGTACCGCGTACACCGAGTCGAACATACATGGGCCATCGTGCAGGAATAATGTATGTTTTTTGTCAACCAACCGAAAAGAAAGTTTATTCATTGGATCATAAGAAAATTTTACGAGTATACAGCACCTCAGAACACACCCTTCTACAATCCTATGATTGTCTACCGACATCGATACCATTCGAGAAGAACTTAGTCGCTTTTTATAACAAATTAAAGCGTGAACTCATCGTCGCCGAACGCAGCCTAATCTCAATAAAATGCTGTCCTAGTATTGATACGAACGTAACAGACGGTACAACACATCTCCAATCCATATCGATCGTTCTGTTCAACAAGCTCTACAATAACGTTGTTACTTGTGGTGCTGATAGCTACATAATCGTTTGGGATCCATGGACTGGAAAGAGAACATCCCTAATGAAGGATGCTCACACCAGAATCTATTATGGAGAAACAAAGAAATTTGGCATCACGGCAGCCTGTTTTGATCCGAAATGTCAGTTTTTGTTAACTGGAGCTTCTGATGGTACCATCAAGATTTGGGATTATAAAAACGCCGTTTGCACAAGGAACATGACTTTGATTGCAATGCATGAAGTTTATGCGGCATTTTGGGTGCCGGAAAGGATCTTAGCTATTGGCTGGGATCGCCGGATTAAGGAGTATCCGGATGTTGAAGGTTTTGAATATAGCGATTCGAAGAATTGGGCCTGCTTGCATACGGATGATATTATTTGCGCTGCGATGAGCGGACAAATTTTAGCTACTGGCAGCTATAATGGACAATTGATATTTTGGAAATTGGAATCTGGGCAGCCTTATAAGCAGTACGATATTTCTGATCCGGATAAATTTATGAAAGTAAGAATATTTTTTACTGATATATTATTTAAATTTTGATTCGACCTCACGAAGGATTCCTAATGATATATCTTTGATTGTTTGATTGGTTGTTGATTGATGACTGGATATTGATTGATGATCGGTTCTCTTGCTCGGTACCACTCTTGTCTAGTGACAATTCGTTCTTTCTTCTCCAAAATGGGCTAATTTCTGCATCTTCTTCCTCACACTGTTGTGACCAGCCATATCCACCTACGAATACGACTCAATAACAAGTCCTTATTTGTTATGGTAAATTCTAAAATGCATCACTTCGGTATCACTGTAGAATTAAGCAATTGGAACTCTGTAGCTGAGCTCTGCAGTGATGTGATGCATTTTAGAAATCACCCTTCCTTTTTGTATTTGTTCCGCCGTGATTGGAGGATTTTCCACTGCTTCTAACATCAAAATCTCACCCCGGTGGAATTTCCGGTTTTACACTCTCTTCCATCGGCAGTCTCCTAAGGCAATTTGCATTTGAAGGTAATCTGACCGGACGATGATCCATTTTATCATATGAACTGAGAGCTAAATACCATCTCAACCTTCTTGGTGAAATTACTTCTGGAATTCGTTTATTTCTATTGAAAATTCCCAGTAGGGGCTTATGATCGGTTTTGACCGTCACTTTTCTTCCAGCTATATACTGATGGAATTGTTGAATACCAAAGCCAAAGCTTCTTGGTAATATGCGCATAGTTCCGTTCACAGTAACTCAATGATGGCGTATGGGATCGGTGTCTCCGATCCGTCTTACTCCTAAAACCACAGGTGGTGTCTTAAAATCACACCCACACCATAAGGTGATGCATCGCAGGGCAATACTAACGTTTTCATCAAAATGTGTTAATACATACAGGCCCGCCACAATGCCCCCCCCCCCAATTGCCTCGGGCCTCAAGTCAGAGTGGGGCTCTAAAATGGATTGAGCGCCAAAAAGTAAAAACCACTATATCCTTGCGTTCTAAATATCAATCAGACAGTAGCCTAAGTAATTGCAATAGCTACTACCTCATACAGTCCTTGGAGGTTAAAGGACCTTCAGTGCTTCAGGCTTGACGATTCACCGTTCTGCCCAGAATGCCCAGATAATAAATGTATTTTTATGTATTTTATGTATTTTTTGGAGAAAGAGGTCAATGCATCAACTTCGATTTGAGGTGCGCTTTCGCCACCGTTTTCCATGTTTCCCGATTTGCCAGAGCCCTTGGTGCGGGCCACTTGGTTCACTACGGCTTCCATGTCTCACGGCGTATTTTTCCTTAGCCAGCTGGTTTAGCCATTCTTGATTTAGGAGCAGAATAACTTGCATTGTGGCCCTGTTAATCTGCTCCGTTTTGATAACTTTCCAGCTATCTTTCTTGATTTGAGGGTTAAAGGCTTTAAGCATGGTGAGTCGAGTGAGTCGAGCGCCTGGGTAAACTTCCCCGACTCTAGCTACCGCCGCTTTGTACAGCTTTGTGGATCTTGTGCTATCGCAGGCAGTCATATGCTTCCTTGATACCACCCGGCATCAAAGCATAAGAGGGGAAGTCCTGGGTTGTCACTCAGGACCTCCATAGCCACTTTAGCGAAGGCGACTTGCACCCACCGTCCAGGACGCTGATTATTTTGCGATCCTTCGCTACTTCTGCGAAAGATAACCCTTTGGTTCTGTGCGTCTTGGACTTCTTCGGAACTGGATTGTGGGTGTTGGTTTCCTCCACCGATCGTTGGCGTTTAAAGGCTAGTGCACCTCTAAACTGCTCTAGCGTGAAGTTTTGGATGACTTGCTTTGCCCAAACAATGTCATCCTGGACTTTGATGTAGTCCTCCTCATTGTTTCAACCGAACGTTCGATATTTAGGACTGAAAAAAAATCAATGATTTCCATAAACGTTAGTTGCCTAGGTATGGATGTTGTCTATAATGACCGCGTAACCTCATAAATGTCTCCTCGAATACAATAATTCGTTTATTTCGGACACAAGCGTGGTTAGATAAAGCACAAAAAAGGCCCACAACTCCATGGTTACTAACCTAGCTATAGTACTACCGAAATACAAACAGGGAATTGGTTCGTAAATATAACCAGTCGACTGTGGATCAACCTATCGCAGCTAGTATTCGCGAACTTCTATAATATCCCAGAATTTAAACACATGGACCATCGTTCATTTCTTCACTACATAAGGAACTGGTATTACAGAAGGGTAATGCCTAATTTTATAAGTACCACTTAAAAACAAAAACTTCAATGGAATTATCACGATTAATCATAAACTTTGTACGTATAACACCTTTACTATCTCTTGATTAAATTTGAAAAACAAAGATTCCTAATCAGCATTTTCGCACCCTTTCAGGTACAATTCAGTGTCCGCGAGAAAGAAGTCAAACGAAAGTCCTTCCACATAAAAGACCAAAAATCCCGTGCAAGACTAAAATCCGTAGGCAAATCAACCGAGTCCTTATCAAAGGCCAAAGTCCTCGATGCACCGTCCACAGACAATCTAAAATCAATGCTAGCAATGACCTATGATGCCATAAACGCCAAGAACGCGACTGGTTCAGTTCAGGCATTCCTCTTTCTGGAAAGAAGGCCAATGTCAAGGCACCATGGTAGCGCACCACTACTTAACAAATCCCTACTTAAAAAAGGATATCTGATTCAATAATTTTCCCTTTTACCCCAGGGAGTTTATTCGTAGCACTCAGTAACGGTTTGGTACAAGTCTATGCCCATCATCACAGCGGTGGATACCTGGGATCATTCAATGCTGTCCATACGAAAGGTGATTGCGTCATGGTGATGGCGACTGATAAGAAGAACAAATTCCTGTTCACGGGGACAGCATTTGGTTATATTAAGACATGGCTGATTATGAATTATTGGTAAGTAGCAGAGCGGCAGAGTTCCGTTGAGGTTTGATCGATTAAAAGGGTTGAAGGTGGTAAAGCGCGATGACAATGTGTGTGGCCACAGGTGGGTGCGGGCGGGTAGAACCGAAATTCCTATATCTTCCCTTTACGTGTTACAAATTTGTTTGTTGATTCGTTTTTTTCCTTTTTTTTTGGCAATCAGTATTCCAGAGGAAGAAAAAGTTCATGTTATCATGCCAAAATTACGATTGCAATTCATATTTCTGCGCAACGACCGTTTTGCTGGTCGTGCAAAAAGGAAACTAAAAAATCAAAAGGAGCCAATGCTAGTAAATTCGTATAGGGGACACCTTCGATCCCTCACTTCTATGGTGTACATAGACCAAAATAGAGTTCTCGTAACGTAAGTACAATTTAGTGAAAATACTAACAAAATTGTTTGCGATTAGTAGCAGAAAAATACATTTTTTCCCAGAGCAAGTCATGATTGTAGCTGTCGTTTATGGACCTTAGGTGGTAAATATCTTGGCACACTAGGATCACCTACACCGTGGCATCAAGTATCACCAACAGAAAGAACAAATGAGGATGATCTATCTCGGGTACCAGCCGATGTAAAGGGTGTTGCCAGCTCAACAACTCTTAAAGTATTAAAAGGTTTCTATACACTACGAATTCCTGGTATATCTAGCTTCTCGAAAGCTAGATTGGAAATGGAGGTACAATCGCACGAGCAGGAGAAGCTTGAAAAGGACACAACTGATGCTGCAAAGTGTGTATATGGAAAGCCACTAACTGAACCGATATTAGGGAAGCATTTTGAAGTACCCGAACGGGCACATTATCATAATCAGCCAGTTCTGGATAAGACACTGCCATATATTCCGGTATATGCTCATTTAAATGTTCATCAAGCAACAGCAGTACAGCGACCACCAACGCCGGATGCTTTGAAACGTACCAGAAAGCTTGATTTTATGGAACATTACAATCCAAATCCAAAGGATAAGTAATTTTGTATATTTTGTAGTTGTTATTGTTGTTGTTGTTGACTATTATACTCTTAAATTTAATAAACACACAAAAATTACTCGTTTTAAGAATTGGTGAATATAGTGTATAATAATAATTTTGTGATATATGTGTATAAAATCTAAATAAGTAAATAAAGATAAAACCAATCCAGTAGAAGCATTTCAGGGGTTTGTTAGTAACTTACAGTATCGCAACGAATTATTATGAAACCTTCCAGGATTCTTCATTAGATTTTGTTCTTTTAAAATACAGGTTTTTAGCAGGCATTAACCAAACATATTCAATGCAAGTCATATACAAAAAATTCACCTTCAACGGTTAATTTAACAATAAAACCTAATTTTTAAAATGCCCCACAATTACAGATCACCGTGGTTATTTTCAACAACTTTACTGATTTCTTACCTCCATGAAAATTCTCCCTGCCACAGTGGAACCATTTGACTAATTTACCGTAAGCAGACCTTACCTATGACCGCCCCGGCAGCATTGACCTCGTCCTGGGTGAAAACGTTTATACAACAATATTACAAGGAGGCTTAATCCATAGCAAGTCCGGAGTTCACACTGCCCAAAACACGCTCTTTGGTTGGACATTATTTGAAGAATACAAATCCGATGAACTCAATTCACCTCTAACCCGCACTTCTTTGGCCGGCGTGGTAGGCTCCCAAGTTAGAGACGAGTGTGATATGCTACGCCGTTTTTGGGAAATAGAGGAAGTACACATCCCGAAGGAGATGTCAGAAGAAGATGAGCTGTGTGAAATGTTATTTTCAGAAACACACCAGCTAACCACAGATATCGCGCTTCTGAAAGTGAAATTACCCTTCAGATATGTACCGGAGGCAGCGATTAAGTTTGAAGCATCACACGAAGGACCAATCAAAAGATTTCAATCACTGCAAAATCGATCCGATATAGACCCTTCTAACGTAAGGAATAACAAAAATGCCTTGAGGAATACATGGGAAAAGGTCACATGAAACAGATTACAGAACAACAAATCTCTCACCACAATGACAACATGTTCTATTTGCTCCACAAAACTCTATAGAAAACGGATAGCTTGACAACAAAGACTAGGCTAGACTTTGATGCAAGCGCAAGGTCCACAGATGGATACTTTAGATGATTGTCTACTCTTGGACCTGCGTTGCAGCGTGACATCTCTCTATTGCTTTTCGAATGGTGTTTTCACGGTCGTCATCGCTCGGATTTACCGGCAAATCCTTGTTGACCATCCCAACAGCGATTACCAGAGAATAATCTGGAGTCGCAGCTCCAAGACAAGGCCACGGGTTTTGGAACGTAACTTCTAAGTCGATAACGTATTCTCAGGAGGAAATATACTACGTTTATAAGCGGAGTTTCACTCCCGGATCTTCAATCCAAAGTAAAACTCCCGATGCGTTTATAAGCAATGGGAGTGTAAATCCAAAATACTTTCTGGTTTGAGATGACAGCTCCAAGCTCAAATTCAAAATCATAGCAAAGACATATATAAACCAAATGTTTAATTTAATTTATTTAAAAATATCAATAAACAAAAAAAAAACTATTGTAGCAAAATAAAACACCCAGCTTCTTCTTTACAAAGTTTTTCCCCTTCGGAAAAAATTCTCACTCCCAGTCAGCGTTTATAAGCACAACATAAACCGGGATCGAAGTTTCACTCCAGCTTATTCTTCGGGAGCGAAAATCCAAGTTCTGGATTTTCACTCCCGGTTTATAAGCGGTGTTTCACTCCGGATCGAAACTTCCATCCGGAGGGAAACTCCGCTTATAAACGTAGTAATAGTCTATCAGAAGCAATTGAACCTCAGAGACACGTCGATGCACTGCTAAAACGAGGAAAATTTGAACTGCGAAAGTGGTCTTCAAACTGCGACGAAGTCTTGACAGACATACTGGACACACAGCATACGTCATCCTTATCAGAACTTCTTAATAAGGAGAATTTGGTAAAGACGCTAGGATTATATTGGCTATCCGGTGACGATTTTTTCTAGTAAGTCGTGCAACCCTTATCGATTCAACAACCGTTCACGAAGAAGAAAATCCTTTCCACGGTCGCTAGAATCTACGATTACGGTTGTTCTCGTTTGTAATCATTTTATCCAAAATCTTTCTACAAGGCTTAGACTAGGACGAGCAAGTTCCCGAAGAGATGTCGGCGATATGGCTAGAATTCGTGAAACTATTAACACATCTCAAAGCTTTATTCATTCCACGATTTTGGGAGTAGGATCCAGTAGCTCAGTACAAATTCACGGCTGCAGCGATGCCTCGCAAAGAGCATTTAGCGCTGCGCTATACCTCCGATCAAAAACAAACAGCAACGTAAGAATCAATCTCATCAGTGCAAAGATGAAAGTTGCTCCTGTAAAGTCGATTACCTTTCCAAAACTAGAACTGTGTGGAGCCCTACTGCTATCCCGTTTTTTAAAGAAGTTTCTATACTCCATTGACAATCAAACCCCGAGATTTTACGCCTGGACGGATTCGGCTATATCGGCATCCAAACACTCTCAAGACATTTGTGAGTAATCGAGTGTCTGAAATCCTCTCCAACTTAGGCCCAGTTCGGTGGAAATCTAACCCCAAAGATCTGCCTAGCCTATATAATGGGGCCTCGGTAGCCTAGGGAGTAAGGCGCTTGGCTACTATCCCAGAGGTCCCGGGTTCGAATCCCGGCCAGCCCCACGGTCCTTCGCCTTTTCCACTTTCCCACCCACGTAACTTTCCTTCTTTCTTCTTCCCTCTTTACATTCCTGATCCCTTCTGTCATAGCCTTCCTTAGCCCTTCCCCGCTCCACCAAAAAAAAAAAGCGCATGTCATCGGTTGGTTGATGAGATCCAACTCGTTTCAGGAGGCATAACACTCCAGCGAGTTGTTTCTCGATGCCCCGATGTCAAAGTCGCGACAGTAATGGTTGGAAGTAGGTGGACTAAAAAATATCGCGGGTAGGTTGTGACAGCTCCTTTCTTCCCCGGCTAGAGCTGCTGTTCGACATTGCACTCTATATGAAGAAAATAGATTGTCGACACAGTATAAAGGGCGTTTCCTGTGACTCTAGTCTTTCACATAAAAAAAAAAAATATACCCGCAAAAAAAAATAACCTTGCTATTAACAAAAACTCCACATCCACAAGAATAAATATTAATTTCATCAAAGTAGTTACTTTATATTAAAAATGTGCTATTGTCAAAAAATGTTTATTAGCGTCTTAGCATTGTCTTGAATGAGTTATTTTAATAGTTGCATTATTAAATTACTGTTAGCATAAAACATTTACCTAAATTAGAAATGGAAGGTTCTGCACAAAAGCAAAAAGGGTCAGATTTATCTAAAAAACCTTTACCTCTCGAACGAGCACTGGGAAAGCATTTTCAAATGCCAGCAAGATCACAATATCATCGTCAGCCAGTTTTAGATAAAAGTCTACCTCACATTCCTGTGTATGCTCATATGAATATCCATCCAACAGAACCAATAAAGCGTCCATCGACTCCCGAAATTTTAAAACGCACTAGAAATCTGGATTTTATGGAATATTATAATCCAAAGAGAAAATGAGTATTGTTCAGTGTGTGTGTGTGTACATTTGTACCATTACAATATGTGTAGATTGTGATTTCATATAAATGTTAAATTGTCATGTTTGTAATAAATATTTTCTTAATTTTGCAAAATTTGTAATTGTAAGTATAGAATTCACGCACAGCTCAAACTTATTCACGTACAGCTCAAACTTATTCACTCCCAGCTCAAACTTATTCACTTACAGCTCAAACAGCCCAAAAATTACGTCACACAGCTTACTGTACTATACTCGTCACACACTTTCAATTGATACACATACCGATTGGCTTGTAAAGATAAACGTAACCCCCATTTTGTGTTGGCCGCCATATTGAATTTGGAATAACGCCACACAACAACTTGTCACATCCTTGCATTTGATATCCATACGGAGCGCGTTGTAAACACAAATGTAACCGCCCATTTTGTGTTGGCCGCCATTTTGTATTTACGTCATTTTGAATTTGGAATGACGCCACACAGCTTATAGTATTTTACTTGCCATATCCTTTTATTTGATACCCATACCGAGTGGCTTGTAAACAAAAAGTGAATCCGCCATTATTTGTTGGCAGCCATTTTGATTTTGGAACCACACCTTACAGCCGGGGAACTCAACGGAAAAATTCGGCCACTATATTGGAACTGCCACCTTGACGCGAACTATGCATCACGAATCAGTTTCTCAATACCGAATCGAGGTGAAGACTGCAATAAAATCGCTCAAAAATGCAAATGGAATGGAAATAGATCAAGTAACCGCCGAGATGATCAAAAGCCGGAAGTGATGTCTTATCACAACAACCCCATATCCTCATAACACACATATGGCATTCGGAGCGTATTCCGTCGGTATGGAAGAAAGCGATCATTGTCCCAATTTTGAAGAAAGGCAACAGTCGGGAATGCAAGGATTATTGCGGTATTAACCTACTTTCGATCGTCGTCAAAGTATTCATACAATCGAGGCTACAGAGACAGAGACCAAACGAGCCAGAAATAACAAGCGAGAGTTAGGCCACATCGAGGATGTATTGATCAAATATTCACTCTCCGTCAGCTAATGGAAGACAGAATTCGCTGCGGCAACGAGCTGTCGTCATTTTCATCGATTTCAAATTCGCTTTCGATTGCGTCGATCGGAACAGCTTGTGGAGTCTTGGAAACGTGCCATTGATCCAACTTCTCCAAGCTTCGTACGATGGCTCAACCAGCTGCATTCGTATTCGAAGCGACTTATCCGAGGAATTCCCGATTCCAACAGGTGTCTGACAAGGAGACTTCGTTTGGCCACTTCAATGATGTGATCGACGCGATTATGCGTGAAGCATCCGATGGACGACGCGGAGTTCGACACGACGACAACTTGGTAACCGACTTGATGTTCGCCGACACGGATGCCGAAGCAAGGACATCTTATACATTTCACGCATCGCCCGGTCATACGGGTTAAAAATCAATGTGGAAAAGACCAAGACACCTTCCGATTTTTCTTTATGGATTGGAAACGTGGACACTTCTCAAGCTGGACGTCAACAAGCTCGAGGGTCTTCCAAACGCGATGCTTGAGGCAGATTCCCGATGTCTCACTGTGCGATCGCTTTCGAAACGAGACAGTTAGGCCAAGATTCGATCAACCGACACTGATCGAAGAAGAAATACTAAAACGTCGACTTGTCTGGCGAGACCGTCCGGCAGAATGAAGAATTCACCGATCGGCACCGAAGGAAAATCTGGTTAAGGAATATCGAGGGCGACTTAACTTTAATTAACGATTATCAGTTATCGAGGCTGGACACATCGCCAAAAATCATCAGGAATGGAAACGAATCGTGAATGAAGTTCCGAGACCCAGCGGCACCGGCTTATACGTTGAGGGAATGTCCTGCTCAGACCGCCAACTAACGGATCAAAGAAGAAAGAAGAACGCCCAGCGATTTGAGGCGAGATAACACAACCAGAAGGCTGGAATCAACTGACGAATAAAAACATTTCCTGGAATCAACTACTGGGCCTGTACTCCCGAAGACGAAACGAAACCGTTTTGTCAAAAAGCTACCTGACAAGACGATGTCGTCTCGTTTTCTCCTAAACAAACGATGATACATTTGTCTTCGGGAGTGCAGGCTAATACGAGACATTTAAAGCTATCACCAAATACTCAAATTACAACTTGACGATCCAAGTTCAACACTAAATTAACAACGCCCCAACATAGCAAACACCCGCGCCAGCACACCACACAGAGAAATAGTACTGCAAAATATAGTATGTAATTTTACCTATAAAAACATCTTAACATGTTGTTGTTGTTGTTTATTTGTAACTTTATATAACAAAAAAGAAACGTTTTAAAATTCATCGTCTTAACAATTGGTGAATATAGTGTACAACAATAATCGTGTGTGTTTTAAAAGAGTGTAGTAGAAATTTCTAAATAAAGTATATATGTGTATAAGATTTAAATTAATCCAATAAAAGCATCGCTTTCAACATTGAGCATGCATCATACATTTGTCCAGCAATATGCAAGCTTGTTGAGTTCACACTAGAAAGACATTGGAATGCCTTAGCTGATAATTTTACTAATTGTTCTATTTCAATATCCTCAGCTGTGCCAGTTATTTGTATTCCATTTGTTTTTTCTTTCTGAAAATATTTATCAGATGAGTTTTTTTTTAGGTTGTATATTGTTGTTATTTCCCATAGTAAACACCAGCGACACTTACTATGTTATCTAGATAATTGAGAAGTAGTGATCCAACTGAGGCAACTTGTAGGTAGCTTTTTTGTGATGTTGATGTATATAAGTTTAGTCGTCGACCTGCAATTTCTAGAAGAAGCGTACCTATTTTTTCGGTATCAACTAAAAATTCTAGTAGTTCTTCAGCATATGAATCCCAGCCATGTGCATACATTTCAACGATCTGAGGAAAAATATAGTGAATTGAATATAGATTGTAATCGATCATTAGCGAAAAACTAATTGCGGAAGATCTATAAATCTCTTCCATTCAGAAAGTTGTTCAATTTAGTTTCTTATGCAATAATTATATAATATAGCTGTTTTATGTGGTAAGATGAAGCTTAGGAGTCACCCTTTGTACTACTAGTCCGTCATGTCTATCAAATCATGGTGCAATGTATAGTAGTAAGCTTGATCTGAAGGATGGATGACATAGGATAGGTTAGGAGTCTAGAGGGTGCAGGAGTAGATGTCGATGAACCTTGCGTTTGTACTCTGAGATGTTATATGAGCTCGGAAACACCGACTGCGGAAAAGAGTTCCACAATCGACTTGTTCGTGAACCGGAGGGCTACAGGGGACGGGCTAATCCGAGCTGGCTAGTCTTGTGTTGCGGGAAAAAATGTCCGTGTAGGCAGGAGGTTTTTGATTACAGTGGAGCAGTCGCTATGGTAATAGCGGTACAACAAACCAAGGTGGTTTTAGGGGCGTCCGCCCAGATATACGAGCTGTATTCAAGGCGGGGCCGAATGTAGGACTTGTAGATTGTAGCGAAGCCAGCTGGATGAAGGAGAAACATGCATCTCTTAAGCCAAGGCATTGATACGCTTGTTTGGTGACTTGGGGTATGTGATTATTCCATCGCAGATCGTTGGATAAAGTCACGCCGAAGATGTTAGGATATGGGTCAGCTGTTATTTGGTTTCGTTGAACTCGACACGATTCTTGCGGCCCCAATCAAGAATGAGTTTAATGTCCGCGTTAAGAGAGTTGGACATGAGTTCACGTTCTAAGAGACAAGGTCTAACACTTGCTTGTCCTATGTTGTCAGAGGGGTATTGCCGATGACGGGCAAAACTATGAAGTGGATTGGAGGGGATTGAGAGCGGATCATTAATGAATATAAGAAAGAGAGTAAGTGACAGAAATCGCTCCTTGGGGAATACCGGCCGAAATGGAGTGAGGATTGGATTCAACGCCATCCAATACTACCTTGATTGAACGGCCAGAAAGAAAGCTCTCAATCCAGTTCCTTAGAACTGAGGCCCCTATTGCGAGTGTCGATTAACGATCGAGTCGACTATAGTCGATTAATTTTTTTTTTGGCATTGTGTAACCTAATCGACAAATATTTGGACTACTTGATTTAGAAAATTATTTTTATTGGAAAATTTTGTCGTGAGCAAAAACGCAATCGATAAAAGTCGACTGTCAAATCGACAATTTTCTATTATAATCGATATTCGCAATATCAAACTGAATAATCGGCAGTCGATATTCGATAAATTTCGCTTGTCGAGTAGGTATCGACACTCGCAATAGGGGCCTGAGTCAATACCAATAGCAAAAATTACCCACAAAGATACAACCACTGACATATAATAATGGACTGCTCATCAGCAATTATTCCCATACAAACCGATGGCACCAAAAAGGTATAGTCGCTCGCTCATCCATAAGCCCCCAAACTGACAGAAGCACTCAGAAATAAAATCAATTAGAAAAAAATAGACGGGTATAGTGATGTTTATATCTTTTGCGTTAAATCAATTAGAAAAAAGTAGACGGGTATAGTGATGTTTATATCTTTTGCTCTTTTCCCCATAAGCCCCCGGACAGAATGTCAGTTGCTAAGACAGGCGTTAAGAACTTAAATCAAATACACATAAAATTTTCAAATTAATGAAAAAAAGGCATTTTAAAAGGTGAAAAAGTGAAAATAGTGTTTATTAATTTTTTTAAACAAAATATTTGTGTTGTTTTAATGTTTTACGTACGTATTTAAAAAAATATAAATTTCAAAAGTGATTCCGGTGTTTACATGGAGTGAAAAAAGGTTTTTAGCATATGGAACAAATTGGTGCCATGAACAATTTCTCATAAGCAGTCCATTCTATATGTCAGTGGATACAACGCTTTAAAAATTTCCCATAAGCTCCCTTGCGAGTGAATATATCAATCGACAAGGTGCAAGCGAGACAAAATTCAATTTAAAAACAATACAAAAATCGAAGAAAGAGAGGGTAAATAAAGAAATGTTATTTCACGAAGTGCGAAAGAGACGCACTGACTTCTCTTCTCCGCAATTTTTTTGTGCCGTCTGGACTTTTATTTTGCTTGTGTGAATTCATGTACCATCTTCGTGTACTTCCTGCTCTGCATGTGTTTGTGTAGTTTGCCGTTGCTCCGCCCTCTCGCCATTCCGGAGCGCGTATATGAATAGAGAAGTTGATGGATTTTTCTATGTATTTTTACTTTCCTTTTTCTTCGCACAGAAAGGATTACATTGTCGTATCTTTCTGAGTAATTTTTGCCAATAGCTTGGAGTTTAGACAGCAGAGCGGGATGCCATACTCTGTCGAAGGCCTTGGAGATATCCAGAGCAACCAGACCAGACTCACCGAAGCCATGGATTCTGTGGTTGATGTGTTAAGTCAGACACACACGAAAATCGCCAGTAAACCTTTTTGGTCTAAAGCCGTACTGCCTGTCGTGTGTGTATAATAAGGTTAAATTCTAGATATTTCTTCAGCCTTCTATTGATTATTGTCTCCATAATTTTGGAGAGAAAGTTATTGCTATTGGGCGGTAGTTTAAAAGGTCGCTGGCTTTACCTTTTTTGGGAATGGGCTGAACATGAACTAGCTTCCAAAAGTTGGTATAAACTCCGGAGAAATATGACAGGCCAAAAAGTTTGCGCAGAGGTTTAGCCAAGGGTGAGGCACATTTCTTGAGTACCATAGGGAGAATATTATCAGGGCCAGTGGATTTATTGACGTCAAGCTCTTTGAGACATTTATACACCTCTCGTATCCTAAAGAAAATTCCGTCCATTGAATGGCCGTTGCGATCGAGGACCGGTGGTGACGTATCAGCTTCGAGTAAAGAAGAATTTGAGGCGAACAGAGATGCCAATAAATCGGCCTTGGATTTGCTTTCTGTTATCACCTCTTTTCCATTAATGAATGGGGAGGTTGATTCTTCTTAATGGAAGTTACTAAGGACCAGAAGTTTTTGCTGCTTTGCTATGTGAATGTTGAGGATTTTACTTCTCAATTCCTCGCCAAGCAATGCTTGGACCTTCCTGATCAGGGGCGGCGCTTTCATAGGTGCAAATGGTGCACTTGCAATTTCAGAAATTAAATTGAAATATGTAGGTTTGGGGAACGACATGAAGATTCGAGTGTATATAGATCTATAGATTCGGAGCTCCGGATTGCGCTGGAAATAGTAAGGTAAGTGCAGTGAACACCGAAAAACTTCGTGGTGCATTAAACAGCGTCATGAGGAGAGTTTTGTCAAGTTAAAAGGCAAGACAACAACTCAGCAAATCGTGTTTGAACAAAGGCAGGGGCGGCGCTACATAACTAGAATTGGTGAATTTGCACCGGGCGCAATTGGAAGGAATGCAATTTCAAAAAAAAGAGAAAAGGTGTTCCCGGGCCTTCGTTTTCATATATTAAAGGAACTCCACACGGAGTGTTTTTTCCATTGTCCTTCACTGCGATCAAAAAAATGAACAGCAGATGAGGGCGCAACGTGGCATACTGCACCGGCCGTAAAAAAACCAAACGACAGCCCTGATGTTGAAATTACAGGAGTTTCTCGAACTTATACACTCACGCCTAAGTGACTCATTTGGGGAACATCTGTACACTCTATAAGCGGCTTCCTTAGCTTGAATTGTGTTCATACATTCCCCCATTGAACCATCTGTTTGGCCTAGGCTTTATAGATATGGTAGAATGAGGAATGAACAAAGACATTCATGCCCGTATTATTTAAATAAAGGAAGAAAAACAGGGATTTAAGAATGATCATTACAAACAAACAAATGAGTTAAAATTTTGTCTTACCTGATGTCGTTTAATTGCTCCTTTATCCAGCTCCCACATATCAGCAAGCTCCTCTATTTTCTCCATATATGCAACATGCTCTAGAACATACAATCTCTCTAAATCTTCTCTAATTAAATCCATTGAAGCTGATACAGCCAAGCATAGAAATTCATTCCGGTGTTTCTGCAGCACAAGGTCAGCCTTCGGTAAAACGTATGGAAGTTCTCGATTGATTTCAACAAAAAATGTCTGATTTGACATTGCATCAAATAGCAGCGTAATAGGCTTTGACACCTTAAGTGAAAAAAATGCTATAAGGTGCAAAACTTTGCATAATTGTGTATGAAGATTTAGTATATCATTAATCGCATGATTTTGCTGTAATGTTAAATATGGCAATGGCACTTGCCCATCCTGTAATATTTCCTCAAATTTCAATTCTCTCTTTTCATGCTCTAAACTTGTAGAAAAATGTTTAAAAAATTCTAAACAATATTCTAGGAAATCTGGAACTAACGACTGTGAAATGCCAATATCTTGCTGGCATAATCTCTCTTTTGGTAAACGACCAGCTTTATGAATAACTTTCTTCGTAGCTTCTAGGGGAATTTTCAGATGAGCGTTCCATATCATGCAGCATAATCCATGTTTTAAGGCATAGTCTTCGGGACGGAATGCATCCAAGCAGGCTAGACCAGCTTTAAGGTATTGAACACTTGGTAAATTCTTGCTCCAATGGCACATAAATTCCCAAGTCATTTGGCATAATAATACACCAGATTCTAAACTAAATGGAAAATGTTCCCGTAGATGTTCCAAGTGCTTTAGAACCGGATCTGCGGTTTCCCCTTCTAGTGGTGGTTCGACTTCAACTTTTTCAACTATTTTTAATGGATGTATACCGGAATTTGTTAACCATTTAGCTACTAGTTCTGCTACTATTCCTTTACCGCCACAGATAATTGACTTAAGACTGCAGTCGGGTCGTGTATATGGAATAATTGGCATTTTTGTGTTAAAACAGGTGATAGGGTTGCTGAAGAATAAACAAGTTATAAATAAAGTAAAGTATAAATTATATTATGTAAGTTACCTTAGAATTATTCCTAGTACAGATATATCGTCTAGCTTTCCTATTAAAAGTGACCAATGTGCCGCTTCTTGCGAGACTTGCTCCCAAACCTCATCTTCATTCGATGAGTTATCATCTCCACTCTGAAATAAAGAAACAAGTTAAAGTAGGGAGATATAGTTTATAGACAAAACATACGCAGTCGTTGAAAGGAAGACGCAGGAAGAGACGAGAGAGGGAAAAGTAGACAGTCCATGCATTAGAAGAGGGAGTAGTAAGGCTTTAATTTAATAGAATGCTTTGCATCCCACACGCATCTTGCGTACGCATCGCGTTAACGCGTTCTATGGGCCAGCACCTTAACTTTCGACAGCTGACCATAGGTTTTCTGAACAATGAAGCTAATGTGATCAACGGAAGCGAAAGGAACTCCATTTAAAGCAATACCAGAGAGATTAGGACAGTTAAAGGGGAAATGAGAGAGAAGCATGCATTGGCATTTTCGAGGATTAAGTAGTAGATGGTTCAATGCTGACCAAGAGGACACGCTACACGCGGAATTGTTCTTTGGGGGAAGAGATATAAATTTGAACATCATCTGCGTACATGTGAATCTTGGAATCTTTGACTACGAAAATCCCGAATAGAAGCGGACCAAGGATAGAGCCTTGGGGTACCCCAGCGTGAATAGAAGCAGCTGAGGAGCAATTGTCGCCGAGCAGAAGGCTCTGAGAACGATTGGTAAGAGACTATGTATCAGTTAAAGGGCAGGAAGAGAAAAATGAGCTTGAGAGGCGAGAGCAATCCGTGATTAACACTGGCTACGTTCAGTTAGAGGCATAATGTAACATAATGTAAAATATGACAAAAGAAAAGAGAAGGGTAGAATGTTGCATTCTGTAACGAAACTTAACTGGACGATATGTGTTGGAATATGCCACAACTGTCAAATTTACTATGACCAGCTTTCAACTGTCATTATGCAACGTTTGGAGAAGCAAAATAGCTTCATCGGTTTATGTTACATAAACGACATAACATCGTTGCTAAGTGAACGATTTTTTGTGCTACAAACGTCAGAAATATTTTACATAGAACCTTAACTGAACGACTTTGTGTTACATTAGTCACATAATGTAACATTGTGCTACTAAGTGAACGCACTCACTATCAAATTCTTTTGACAAATCGAGCAACAATAAGCAGCAAACGTCACTTTAAGAAGGGTAGTGTCACAGCTATGGCGTTTGCGAAAGGCAGATTGCCATTCATTAATGCGTAAGATTCGTACAACGCTCACGGATTTGAGAATCTTGAAATCGGTCGGTTGACGGTACTCACCTTGTGTTAGGGGGCATAACACTCCAACAAGGCGATTCGCGTTAGCTCCCATGGCTGGGTCACCGGCACCGCCGGCTGTAGCTGAGGTCATCAACCTTACGTCAGTCAACAAAGCTTCTATATGGGAATTTCTGTTTTGAGGAGCTGGCGAACAAAACCGGACTAGTCCACTCAATTTTCAAAAGCATTTTTTTTCTAATTGTGGTGTCCAAGACCTGTTGCGTCTATTCCTGTTAATATTTTCAATCAAAACCGGCTCTACGTTAGCCAAAACAAGCTTTTAAAAGTGCATTTTAAAACAAAACCGTATATATTCCATATATTGATATTAGTTTTTTACCCAGTGTGTAAAATTTATTTTTGCGGACTAATCCGGTTTTGTTCGCCAGCTCCTCTTTTGATTTTTCAAACATTCGAGTACTCCAAGCAAATTTTTTTCCGTGGTGTACCACCTGTTCGTTCATGATCCCCCTATTTTTGTACGGAGTGAAACCTAAGTCTTACCTGATATCGATTTCAGGTGGCGGAGTATAGCTTAGTGCACAACTTTTCTGCCCATAAGGGAATATCCATTTATATTAGTAATGACGTGGCATTCCAGAGGGTGTAAAATATTACATATCCATATTTCAATTATATCTGGATTAAAGTAATTCTTCATAGCCAAGTTTCTGTTTTCTATACAGAAGTCCTAATATTAGTAATGAAGCCTCCCTTTTTGCATTCGACGCAATTTCTGAGCGGAACTCTGGTTTTTTATCTTCACATTCAGAGTGCGAAATCATTGTTGCGGGTGATTTCAACGTCCATAATTCAAACTAACTTACTTACTCAAATGGTACCAGTGTTTATGGCAAGGACGCCGAACCTTTTGCAGACACTAATAACTTACATAAGATTGTTCATCGTCCAACTAGGGCCCCTGGAGTTGAAGACCAATGATCCCATCTCCTTGACCTATTTCTTTCCTACCATCCATACCGACACTCTGTCGATGTTGACTATCCTCTGGGCAACTCGGATCACATTCAGGCGGGAATGCGTTCTACATTCAATCAAATCTATAAAGCCACGTCGCAATAGATAAACCATCATCACCATGGGGAGTGTATGAACGCGATAAAAGCAAAAGAAGCCCACTCATCTCACTCCCACTATCTGCAACCCGTCTTTTCGCACACTCAACAAGATAGACAATTCGTCATCAATCGCCGCCTTCAACAAATTGTTGGTAAACTCTTTTGGGGCATTGGTAGCCTATGGGTAAGGCGTCTGGCTACCATCCCAGAGGTCCCGGGTTCGAGTCCCGGCTAACCTCACGGTCCATCGCCTTCTCCACTTTCCCACGTACATAAATTTCCTTCTTTCTTCTTCCCTCTTTACATTCCTGATTCTTCCTGTCATAGACTTCCTTAGCCCTTCTCCGCTCTAACAAGGCGCATGTCATCGGTTGGTTGATGAGATTTAACTCGTTCCAGGAGGCATAACACTCCAGCGAGTTGTTTCTCGATACGCCGATGTCAAACTCGCAATAATAATGGTTGGTTCCGTCCTTCCCGACTAGAGCTGTGTTCGACATTGCACTCTATACGAAGAAAATAGATTGTCGGCAGTATAAAGGCCTTTCCTGAGACTCTAGTCTTTCACATAATAAAAAAAAACTCCCAATAACGGTACTTAAAACACAAATTCTGTGTTGATTTTTTCTTGTTCTGTTTGTAACGGTCGGTTGGAAAATTTATTTTGATTGGGGAATTTAGTTTGGAAATCACCCTGTAGGCAAGGGGAAATTTACTGTAAATTACTTGGGATGAAAAGGAAAATTTAAACAGGATAGGCGAGAAAAAAAAATGAGGAATGAAAGGAGTTTTTTCTGGGGAGTTGGAAAAAAAGTTGGAAAGAAAATGGTCGGAAAATTTGGAAAAAGTTGTAAATAAAGTAGTATGTGAAGAAATTTTGGAAAAAAAGAAAAAAAAAAAAAACAGTGGGAAGGACGTTGAATCAATAGAATTGGGATTTATTTTTTTTGGGTTGGTGCCGTAAAATCTAAAAATACGGACGAATGGATTATATATGGAAGAAAGAAATCCAGGATAACGAAGGGAAAAAGTTGTAGGCTGCTCTTCAGGAAAAGGCTGCGGAAGGAAAATTAACCCCCAGAATAAGAAATATAGAAGAAGAGGAAAGAAACAGGTCAAAGGCGTAGGGACCGTAATATTTTTTGCTTCTATGGAAACCGGTAGGTAAAAGATAATTTAAATTTATACCTGCATATATTTGGTGGCGGATCAAAACGAGATTGAGCTTGATAAGAGGATTTTCGCCGTAAGGTGTGAGGATTACTTATAATCACACGAAATATGACGGGTCCTTGGTGATTTGGTGATTTGGACCGTTTAAAAAAAAAAAAAAAACAAATAATTACCTATTGTACTGCAAATTATATCTCACTGCGTTAGGTTATTTACCAATAAAGTTGCAAACGTCACTTTTCTATCAAGACTGTGACTTAGACCGACCATAGTCAAATGAAAACCAATATTTTGTGAGTTCATTACTTCTGGATTGCTGTGCGGATTACACAACCCCTGGGATAATTCGATAAGGCGCAATCATCCGTATTTTTGGTCCCGAACCAGTAATCGTGACATTGTCTACCTACTTAGTCATCATCTATATGTATATATTATATATTCAATTATCAATTATTATTTAATAGCACTTACACGACAAGCTGTGATTGTTAGTTTTGCTTCGACACACAAAAGAATTTACACAAAATAAAATAAAAAAATTGTAGGCTTTAATTTATTACATTTGTTACTAAATAATCATTTTGCGTAGAATTAACAATAACTTTGAATCTTATTTATAATTAATTCTGAGTTTGGTTGCTCCTTGTCTGTGATATTTACATTTTGGTTTTTTTGTTGGTTCAGGAAATTTTGTTTTCCTCTTCTGGTGATTGTATCATCCATTGTACAAAGTGAGGGGTATTGGCCAATACTGCGCACTTTACGGTTAACGTGCATAAAGTACGCAACTCGTATGTAATTTTTTTTAATTGTATCTGTTCACATTTATATGTTTATGTTGAGTTTTCGCATTAAATGATTATAAGCATGAGAATGGCTCTGTGTTAGATTTTTTTCGGTGGAATGGTTGAGGGGGGTATCCTTTCTTTTCAGGGTTGACGCGGCTCGGGCGACGAGCGAAGGATGTGGAGGTGGAATTTAAGATTTTTAATAGTCACAGGTAAGTGGTGAACCAGCCTCGGTAAGCCCCGGCCACACACCCCACGACCCCTCCGGCGAGCTAGACAACTCCGTGTGGCCGGCGTAGGAGTTCCGGATTTTCTTTTTATTTCTTATGTATGGTGTTGGCTCCTTGGCCATGCTCTTCCGGGCTTGTGGCTAAGGGGGTAACACCTCGCATAAGTGGCGCCCACTATTTAGATCGCGCCATTATGCTGTTACATAAATGGCGCCCAACGGAGCTTTTAAAGCCCGTTAATAGTCCTACACGGACCCTGAGATTAAATTTTTTTTGGTTTAGTACCACTTGTGCCTTCACGGACAACATTTGATTTTTTTGTTTATGGTTCACCACGTTTACCCAGCGCTCGCTGTGGGCTAAGGTAGTACCGCGAGGCCTTAGCCTTTGTCTGTTTTGTCGAATTTTTTTTTCTCAGCGCTTGTCCAAATTCTATGTGAATTTTTATTTGTCTTCGCTTTTAGGCCTGTCCGTTCACTTACGCGGTAACTTCTTCGTTTTGGAGTAGCTTCGAACCATGCTGACCTGCACGGCTTGCTAACAAGCGAGTGGTCGCTTGGCTATGCGTGCAGGTGTAGTAGGGGTTCATCTTTGTCCTGTTTCTGGGGTCGGCGACTCTGGTATCAGGCGTGATACCGCCTGCCACTGCGTCGGTCTTTGAACAGGATCTTCTTTAATTTTCCTGGTGGATGTTGAAGTTGGTGCAAGGGCTTAACCGTCTTTGGTAACAGACGTGTTAACGCCTGCCACTGCGCCCCTTGTTCCTTCTGATGGTCCATCCAGCTTTTTAAATTCTATTTTTTGTTTTTGTCCTGATTCGTTTTTCTCCGTCTGTTCATCCCAACTGATTGATTTTCCGAAAGGTAGCTCAGTTGTGGTTGAACAGCGGATTCCCCAAAATTTTTTTATTTTTGAAGAAGTTTCCCTTTCGTGGCGATGCGACTTTGAGTTTTGTTTCCGTCCTTCGTTCCGGTTCTACCTGAAGCTGGGTCGGCGACCTGGATGACACTTGGTGATGACTATGCTTCATGGTTTTCACCAACTGCCATCGAGGCCATCGACATGCGGGAGCCCTGAGGGGATTGGTGTCTGCCTCAACCATTCCTAAATCAGTATTAAATCAAAGCATATACACACTCACCTACACAAATATATATACACTAATACAAACTTATTGTTTTATCACTGCACACTGGTCGGTGGTGATTTTGGTTCTTTGAGGTACACTCACATTAGTATTAATGTTTATTTGATTGTTCATACCCACTGTGGTATAATTATTATAGCGGATTTTTTTTTTGCTGTAAGTACGTAGGGTACAATTTTTTTTTGGAAATTTATTTTGTGCCCAAAACTTTCGTTCTTCGAACTTTCTTTGCGTTTTAGTTATAAAAACATATATCGAACGGTGTTAACATCCTAGGTAATCATGGGCGAAACGTGCGGACGCACCTATTATGGCCTGCCCATCGTGCATAAGGTGCTACGAAGGCCACGTTGTATGTCATCTTTATCTCCCCTCTCTAATGAGTTTGTTCCAAAAAGAGGATATATTCCAGCATCGTATAGTGCGCATTCTACCCCTATGGCAGATCATGTTCCAACATCGGACGAGAGCTTTGCGGTGAGGTACGCCATGGATATTGTAAGTCTTTTAAATGAAGACCCGAGATCTTTTGAGACAATTGCCTCGAGAGCCTGGAATTATTTTGAATGTTTTAATAATAATCCCTTCGTGATAAGTCTTATCATGGAGATTTTTTTCAATAAATCTATCGATGAACCGAACTTCTGTTATACGGGCGCGAAACTGTATGGGTTATTGAACTCGATGAATTCGGGGAATAATAGTGTTTTTGTGGGGCTGGTTAGGTTAAAACTGGCTTATTACCGTGAGAGATATATGGATTTCAAGACATCCGACGGTCGCCGTATCCTAGTATTTTTGACGGAATTGTACTGGCACTTACCGAAGAGCGGTTGGCTTAAGAAGGAAATGGCCCAGACTATTGGGGTTACAATGAACCAGATACTTCGGGAACCAAGCCCTGAAAATATCCAGTGTGTTAGTCACGCCCTTAAGATGACAGGACCAGTGTTAGCACTGTACTGTCCCGCTGAACTCTATAATTTACGAAAGGGATTAAAGAAGGGTAAGTCGGCGATAACGACTACTCCCATCCATGACAGGGGCTCAGGTAAACAATAAGCTTTTCCTGTTAGATTTTAGTGCACTTTAACGTTGCGTTATATATATTCATCATCGTTTTATATGGATTCATTTCATTTTGTTAATTTGCTCCGTTAATTCGTTCCGGTTTGTATTAATTGCGATGGCAGTACTATATAAACATTTGATTCGATTAGTTAAGCACCAGTATTATGCGGTATTGTTAAATTACTAGGTGTACATTCGTCTTATTTTTTAGGAATGGGAGTAACCTTGATATCGGGGCAAAAAAAAAAAAAAAAAAAAAAAATTTGTCCTACGAGTTACTTTCCTGGAATTTATTTCTTTAAGCGCACTTGGAAACATCTCGATCCATTTTAATTAATTTCTCTCGGCCAGTCTGGAGATTTTCTCGGCGAATTAGTTGCCTGTCGTCCTACTGGGGAACTCCATGCAATGTGGGATTGTGTGAGATTAACTCCATGGTACGAGGGGAAACTGGTTCAGGCGAGAATTTCTGAAAGATTAGAGGAGCCGGAAGGGGACAATATGGAATTGCCTTCAGCCGGATCCTTGTCCTTCCAGATATTCTTCCGAGAGAACCTGCAGACTGTCCAACGGTCAACAGGTTTGTATACACTCCTCACACTGTCCTTCCTCTTCGGTCAGGCTGGAGAAGGTCTCTCGGCGAACTGGGTGTCTGTCGGTTCACCGGGATGAGTCGAAGGCAATATGGCATTGCTGGAGGTTGTGCCGATGGAGCGAAAGCACCCTGGGTTTGGGTGAGAATGGTTGGAGACGTATAGATATCAGTAGGGGGACAATGTGGTATTGTCTTCCGCCTGATATTTGTACCTTCAGATATTCCTCCGGGAGATTTTTCAGACTGGAAATCGCAACTTACGGTTGCAAGCATGAACCTAAGTTATAGTTAGCTTTTCACTCGGTTCGTATATTATCTACTAGTTCACGTATGCCCGGCTAACTCACTAGAGCATGAGACTCCTATTCTCGGGTCGTGAGTCGAGTCCCACATTGGCGCCAACATATTAGACCTACGGCATAAAAAAAAAAAAACCGTCCGTTATTTTCGGCTCCTCACTGCCTCGCGAGTCGGCCTTGTGGACCCGAGGGTATGTAACGGTCGGTTGGAAAATTTATTTTGATTGGGGAATTTAGTTTGGAAATCACCCTGTAGGCAAGGGGAAATTTACTGTAAATTACTTGGGATGAAAAGGAAAATTTAAACAGGATAGGCGAGAAAAAAAAATGAGGAATGAAAGGAGTTTTTTCTGGGGAGTTGGAAAAAAAGTTGGAAAGAAAATGGTCGGAAAATTTGGAAAAAGTTGTAAATAAAGTAGTATGTGAAGAAATTTTGGAAAAAAAGAAAAAAAAAAAAAACAGTGGGAAGGACGTTGAATCAATAGAATTGGGATTTATTTTTTTTGGGTTGGTGCCGTAAAATCTAAAAATACGGACGAATGGATTATATATGGAAGAAAGAAATCCAGGATAACGAAGGGAAAAAGTTGTAGGCTGCTCTTCAGGAAAAGGCTGCGGAAGGAAAATTAACCCCCAGAATAAGAAATATAGAAGAAGAGGAAAGAAACAGGTCAAAGGCGTAGGGACCGTAATATTTTTTGCTTCTATGGAAACCGGTAGGTAAAAGATAATTTAAATTTATACCTGCATATATTTGGTGGCGGATCAAAACGAGATTGAGCTTGATAAGAGGATTTTCGCCGTAAGGTGTGAGGATTACTTATAATCACACGAAATATGACGGGTCCTTGGTGATTTGGTGATTTGGACCGTTTAAAAAAAAAAAAAAAACAAATAATTACCTATTGTACTGCAAATTATATCTCACTGCGTTAGGTTATTTACCAATAAAGTTGCAAACGTCACTTTTCTATCAAGACTGTGACTTAGACCGACCATAGTCAAATGAAAACCAATATTTTGTGAGTTCATTACTTCTGGATTGCTGTGCGGATTACACAACCCCTGGGATAATTCGATAAGGCGCAATCATCCGTATTTTTGGTCCCGAACCAGTAATCGTGACATTGTCTACCTACTTAGTCATCATCTATATGTATATATTATATATTCAATTATCAATTATTATTTAATAGCACTTACACGACAAGCTGTGATTGTTAGTTTTGCTTCGACACACAAAAGAATTTACACAAAATAAAATAAAAAAATTGTAGGCTTTAATTTATTACATTTGTTACTAAATAATCATTTTGCGTAGAATTAACAATAACTTTGAATCTTATTTATAATTAATTCTGAGTTTGGTTGCTCCTTGTCTGTGATATTTACATTTTGGTTTTTTTGTTGGTTCAGGAAATTTTGTTTTCCTCTTCTGGTGATTGTATCATCCATTGTACAAAGTGAGGGGTATTGGCCAATACTGCGCACTTTACGGTTAACGTGCATAAAGTACGCAACTCGTATGTAATTTTTTTTAATTGTATCTGTTCACATTTATATGTTTATGTTGAGTTTTCGCATTAAATGATTATAAGCATGAGAATGGCTCTGTGTTAGATTTTTTTCGGTGGAATGGTTGAGGGGGGTATCCTTTCTTTTCAGGGTTGACGCGGCTCGGGCGACGAGCGAAGGATGTGGAGGTGGAATTTAAGATTTTTAATAGTCACAGGTAAGTGGTGAACCAGCCTCGGTAAGCCCCGGCCACACACCCCACGACCCCTCCGGCGAGCTAGACAACTCCGTGTGGCCGGCGTAGGAGTTCCGGATTTTCTTTTTATTTCTTATGTATGGTGTTGGCTCCTTGGCCATGCTCTTCCGGGCTTGTGGCTAAGGGGGTAACACCTCGCATAAGTGGCGCCCACTATTTAGATCGCGCCATTATGCTGTTACATGTTCCACTGATATTTCCGCCCTCCTGCCTGCACGGCAACATATCTTACGCAACACAAGACTAGCTAACTCGGTTTATCCTCATAACTTGTAATCCCCTTTTTCGCGCACTCCAATGTCTAAAAGTTTGTTTAAAAATAGAAGAATTTGGCTGTGGACTAATCTCCCACAATCAGTTTTCCCGAACTCATACAAACATCAAAAGTTCAAATGTAAGGTTCATCGTCACCTGCCCCAGCACCCCCAGACCACTCCTGACCTATCTTATTCTTTTCTATCCTCCAAACCAAGCTGTCTACTAGACATTGCACTACGACCTGAACGACATGACAGACGTTTAGTACAAAGATTGATTCCTAAGCTTGGTTTTCTCACATAAAAAAATCACAACAGCAAATTACTAGCTTTTACCATTACAATAAAAAAAACTTACCTCTCTTTTTGATTGTGACAAAGAAAGATTGCGACACACAATACCAGCCAATAAGCCACGAATAGAACACCAACTCTCTAGTAAAATTTCTCTAACATTCTGCCACCACGGACAAATTTCGTTGTAGTCATACTTAATTTTATCTTCAGCCAAATCACAGATAACTTGTATAATTGCAGCTAATCGTGTCATATCGTCAATAACCTCCTCACTATGAAATATATAAAAAAAATGAGATTTTAAAAAGAAAACTCGGAAATTCCAAGAATTCACCTTTTTGTATAGCTAAGATGCATCTCCAACCAATAAAAAAGTACTAAAGAAATTAAATCCTCACTTGATATGTTACTACTTCTAACGCAATCAATAAACCACTGGATGTTGTGGCTCTTTTCTAAATAATGCCGGAAGAGATTTCCACCAATGAAACCGAATAGTTCTCGCTTATCAGGATTTAGAATTATGTCTCTAGTGTCCACAGAGAATACATTCAAGAAATCCACAAAGTCTCCCTCCTGATGTTTTTCCTTGAATGTAACTTTATTACTTGTCGGAGAGTTCTGTTGTAACTGCATTAAATCTAGAAGAGTTTGTATTGTTTCGACATCACTCGCAGCTAAACAAAGCTTGTAGTAACTGTTATGTGGAGCTGTTGGGTCTTCTTCTTTGATTTCTTTGAGATTTATGTAAAAGTCTACCAATTTTTCATAATTTTCAAGTAGTACCGCTAAAGATTTTGGACTATCTCCATCTAGTGACGAATCTATCCTCTCAGTATCCGTTTTCATCGCTGTTTTAAGCGAAAGAATGGCAGTTTTAAACACAATCGGCTTAACTTTTTTATTCTTTGTAAGCATTTCTAGACATTGTTGCCGAATTTCATCGGTTTGAATGTTTGAACAAGTTGTCTCTATCTCAGGTAGTACATCCTCGACGTCAGAGTCTCCTCTAAGCAACAGTCTTACCCTCCTCAATAAATGAACATCTTTAACGGTTTTAGAATTGGCATCACTGAGAGCACAATGAAAGGGGATGAGGATTTCTTTTAGGGTTTCGTCAGAAGGATCTAAAAACAGGCAACTATTTGCAGAGAATTTAGCCTTTGCACCAGGATTGATGCCCATAAGACCGTGCGTGTTGTAGAGCAGTTGTCCATTCTTACTTACATTAAAAGCTGCAACTTTCGGGCCATGCTGCAGGGCCCAGATTTCTAAGCATGCTCTGCGTGGGGCATAAATAACAAGAAACATTGACTTCCTCTTTTCAGACTTATCACCTTTTAGAGTTTTCTCCTTGACCTTGATGAATGAACATTGCGCATCGCGGTATCCTTTCCAAATTCTTACAGCGACGCCCCGATTGCAATCGATAAGAACTACGCGACTCAGGTTGTCTGTTACTGCTGCGAGGTCATTCCCTGGGGCCAGCCAAATGTTAATTCCCTGTCTTTGGACATCACAAACTCCAAACCTGCACACCATTGCTTCTCCAGACGGTATTGGCTGTGTTTCCTCCTGCGAAGGCTGTGAACTAGACTTGAAAATCCAGCTTGGAAGTGACGATATGACTTTATTTGCTACAGCTTTAGCTACATCGCCCAAATCAGCCTGAACAAAGCCCTCCTTTGCGAAGTAGAATCCAACATAAGGCTTGACTCCGGCTCCAAGGACCAGCGAATGTTGCGGTGGAGAGCTGCGACATTTCGCAAAAAACCCCTTCTCCAAACTATGTTCCAGAAGATGATTATATAAACTCGGCTTTTGTGGACCAACAACTACAGCATCATTTACCGTTCCAACTCGATTTCGGTATTCCCATTTCCGACAAGTAACATTATCCGAAAACTGTGTGAGATTTGTCCTATTGCTCTTGCTGGAATTTTGCTTAAGTCCTTTCAAGATATGAAACAGTTGATTCCCAGGTAAAACGCATACACAAGTCACATAGCAAACGTGCACCTCCTCCTCCACACCACGCCCAGATTGAGCCTTGATCGCCTGCACCGATTCCTGCTGCCATTTCTGAGAAAATACCTGAACACCAGCATCTGTATAAAATAGAACCAATCCCGAAGCTAGACCAACAGCAATGCATGTCCAATCAGCTCCAGAGCTAACATTCGCCCCATAAACAGGCAAGCACAGGACCGCCGTGATAATATCATTCGGATTCTCCAGTTCACCTTTCCACGAAATTGTGTAGGTTGTCGACGGATTCGAGCTTGGCCACTGCGTTGTTAGAATCGCCAGTTTCGAGCCATGACCAAAGGCTAGCACTTCGCCCGTTGGAGAGAATGAATAATAAACTGCGTTCAACCAATCTTCTGCTATTTTTAAAAGAAAAAAAGTTACGCAAATATTTTTTTTACTAGTGTTTACAAAACAAAGGCGAACACGGAAGCTTTACCTTGCGAAAATCCGAATAATTCCTGAACCTTTTTCAGATCTGGAATGTTACCGAATGGCTTGACCTCACAGGACATGTTTAACGTACATAAAAACAATTAAATCTTTGTAAAATCATTGGAAATTCTAAAATAATTGAGAAAATATTTTTTTAAACACTACGCACTGACACACAAAAATTGAAATGTCAAAAGAGCAATAAAATTAAAATGTCAACTTTTTTGGGACTGCCCCTTATAATTGTTTTTTGGTGGTTGGTGTCTATAATAAGAAATGGTTCAATAACGTAATATATCTATGAAATTGCTTACACTGCGCTATAGTACGATGCGGCGTACGTGCGAGGGATCCCCAAAGAGATACTGGAGAGAAGGCATGCGTCACTAATTTAGAATACTTTAGAGCGGAGCTAAAGACAGTGCGTCGGCAATGACGCACTGCAAAGCCGTAACGGAGTGTCAAGGCAAGTGGGAAGAGTCTGTTAAAGGTCGATAGGGTTAGGTATGGTTGAGCTGCTGGTACACAGCCCAAACACTTTGGCCTAAGTGAAAGGCCCATTGTGATATCACTTTAATCTGATGTTAAAGTGTCGTTCATTTGCTAAGCCGCCCCAAGGACCTCCAATGAATCTTCTTAGTTACGGGATTCCAAACTCCGAGATTTCCGCAAGCGTGCTTAAAAAGTACTCATCAAAATTGGTAAGTCTCCTTCTGTTTAGGGCTAAGGAGTGACAGAGAAGGTGTTTTACACTTTCCTCCACGTCCACAGTCTTACAGCTTCCGAAGAAATTGTAGGTCTCGTGACCTAAGCGGGCCACTTGCGTCCCTATCAGGCATTGTGCGGTCAGCCCTCCCACTATAAGTGAGAAGTCAGTGAAGTGGTCCGCCTGAGATCGCAGGAGGACCAAGTCATTTTAACCAAGGTGCGCATTTGTTAAGATATCTCCAAGTCTTCTCTGCTAGTTGCATGGTGTGCAGTTTGCACCGGGTGCATGTTACCGATGGCTCTGCCTAGCTCGGAGTCTGTCGATGCGCCAGCTTCGCTCCAAGCTACACTTCGCCATCGGTTTCCATGTCTTCGGCCTTGGTGCAGGCCGCCTGGTTTATTACGGTCTTCGTGTCTGTTACTATGATTACATGCATACTTGAAGTCGGCTTCAAATAGACTTGAAAATCATGTAACCCCAGATCGACTTCAAATCAAGAGCATTTAACTGTCAGTTCAAGTCAAGTCCTCAGTCCGGCATGTAATCGTAGTATGTTTTATAGACCTTCAGTTCTATCTTCTCGAAGCCATAGCTTACTGCGTATTCGCCAGCCAGTTGCACTAGACACTCTTTATTTAGGACCAGAATAAACTTCCAGTTATCGGTTTTAAACTGCATCGCGAGGATTTCTTCCGGCGCCGATGGAGGTGTTGTGACCCCTGCTCTGGCCCTCTGACGTGACGGAATGTCACATACTTTTACTGTTTTGAGTCGAGCACCGGGGTAAATCTCTCCTCTCCACTCTAGCTACAGCAGGTTTGTACAGCTCTGCGGATCTAATGTTGTCACAAGCTGTCAGCTCAATACTGCCTTTTTCCCGCGGGATTTGCGGTCTCTTCCGGTTTTGGTTTAGGGGAACCCGGACCCCTTGTTGTTTTGTTAAGTTTATCCAGTAGCGGAGAAACGAGGTCCGCCCGGGAAGAAATCCGCAATATCTGGGTAAAGTTGATTAGAACCGGAGATCGCCAGGTATGCGGAGCGCACCGTTCACGACTGAGCTATTTTTACTGGATCCCCAGCCAAATTGATCATCAGCACAGTTCGCATTACATCTTTATCCGACCCAGAGGACAGGGAGGGGAACGAAAGGTAAGAGGACGACTGTCTGCTTTGTTCGAGAACGCATTGCCATCGTCGACGACGACTTTTCCATGTTTTTCTAGAATTTTGCAAGCCAAGATAGAGCCTTTCCCAGCCTCTACGTATAAGCTGAAACAGGAATATGTATAGATCAAATGATTCTTTAAAAATTATTTATTACAGCAGTCCTCACAATAATTATAAACATCTAGCAATTAACGGATTTATTTCATCCTTACGATTACCATATTCACCACCCTTTTGGAAGCTTACACTAACTTTATTTTTCCATCCATCTCGTGGCATCTTAAGCTGCACAAAAAAATGCGATTAGTATTCAACAACATCCAGCCATATAACTACAAACTTACCAAAAACGGGCACAAAAAACTATTAACTTTATCAAAATTCGGTCCAACTGTGAAAATCTCATGAATAATATCTTCAAGGCAGATAATTCCATGCGCCCCCAAATGGTCCTCGATCATTGTGTTCGAAGTTATCGCTTCCTTCTTACCATCAATCACGGCAAACGCCTTCTTGAATATTAATTCACGAACTGTTGTGATTGTGGGATATCCATATGTTACGAAGGGCTCTACTAGTTTCAATAGAATTTGATTTTCCTTGTTGTTTCTTAAGAAAATAGTTTGATTTCGTCGATTCATTCGTAGTGTCCGCAAAACTTTTTGGGTCATATCATCGGCGATTCTTTTGCTATAATTAACAAAATTTTGTGTTAAACATAAAACATTAAAATAAAATATCATTCAACTCACCCTGCATGTCTCATAACTACCAGCAGGTCTGATTTATCACTGCTTTCCGTTTTTAGGATATTTTGCCTTAGGATAACTTGCTTCATTCTCTTCTGCGTCCGATCAGCCTTGATTTTTGTCATTACAAAAGACTCAGCCCTAGCAAAATCTCTCTTTTTTCTCTGGAAACGCTTTATTCTTTGATCGCGTTTTTGAGAAACAACAGATTTTTGCTGTAATATCCTTTTTCTGCGATGTGCAAGGATTGATACTTGCTTCGCTGGAAGCTTGTTGGACACCGCATATCTTTGGAGATAAAAATACGATTATAAGTAATTGTTAAATAATTTTTATATGGATACTTACTTGTCCGACATTTTAAGGATACTATTTATGCACTTTTTGGATGTTTTAAACGAACAAAATCGATTGTTTCCCTCAATTAAATAATTAAGGAGCGAAAACGACCAAAACACACGTGTGCCTTTTTGACAAGAAAGAAATGTCGGGTTGAAAATAACAGTGAAGATAGGAACAGTTGAATAAAAAAAAAATTGCTCTGAAAACACTTAAATTTTTTTCAAAATAATCTAATTAATTTAGTATTTCGATTTAATTTAAAATATTAAACAATATTTTATTAGATCTAGTTCAAAACTCATCAAAATACCCTTAAAATTATAATTAATTTACATCCCCACAAAAAAATTTCCACAATAATCTTCCATAACCAATTTTCCAGTAATTTTATATTACAACAATTAATAAAGAACAAGATACAATTCCATGCCTATGACGTTTCGCAATCGAGATTCGAGAGAATTTTTTCTTTCACGTTTCGTATTGATAGGAAAATTATTTTGTGTTTTTCGCTGGTTTCAAATGGAATAAAAATAATATATAATATAAGTGTAAAGACATGTAATGCATAAGGTGTAATTTGTGATGAAAATTGAATGGACAAAATTAATAATGTTTTAAATATAAGTGAAAAACAAAAAAAATCCCTGTATCGAATGTCAGGGCAGAGTCGTCGTCGTCGTCGTCGAAAGTCATAAGCAAAAAAAAAATCGCAGCTGAGCCCTTCTAAATGTCAATCAAAAGTGGTTCGATGAAAATTTTCTGGATAAATCATTAAAATCTGAATAAATATATAAAAAAATATAATTAAATACATAGATATATGTTCAGTGTTTGTTTTTAAATGTTAATAATTTTAAATAAGTGGTTAATTTCCAAAGAATTTTCTAATTTATAATCTTATTTTTTTTGCCTGTCCGTAAAAGTTCTCGCGACATTCTTGTCCAGTTTTTTTGCCTATAAGCAGCAGCAGCAGTGCTTTCCCCCTTTGCGAATCGCAGTCGTAGTGCCACCGGGAATTGGCAGAGATTTTGTTCTCTCTTAATAATTTTAATAACCGAGGAGGCTAGAGCAGCAGCGAGCCTTGTGCAGTGTGGGATTAATAAAGGCGCATCGCTTGAGATTAATCGCAATGAAGAAGATTTTCTCAAAATTTGAGAAAAATGAAAAGTTGGAAAGCGGAAAAGAAGCTAAAGAAACTAACAATTATGTTGGAAAAGTTTTCGCTGTTGGTCGAGTCAATGTTACGGTCGAGGATGTCTTGGCTGAAGGTGAGACAATTTTATAGATTTCTAGATTTTCCTCCTATTATTCATCAAAAAATTACCTAGAAAACATTATCAGTGATGGGAGAAAGACACTAAAGTAGCCTATTCCTGTGCTAGATTAGATAACATAAAAACGCCAACAAATCATGAATGCCAAGTCGCACTGATTAAACATTTAACACCGAATTGAATTTTCTTGGTACTTTCTACTAAATTATTTAAGTGAAATTAGGTTTTTATATTTATACCAATCCCAGACTGTTGTTACCGCAATTTACTACTCCTCAATCTAATTGTTTTTTGTCGATTCTGTTCACTGCAGTTCATTGCTTCCCCTATCTTAACTAAAAAAAAAATAAATAAATCATGTGTATGCCCGCGCCCTACTTTTGTTCCAAGTCGGCTCTTTCATGGCTATAGGATTCGCACACAATTCTTTTTTTTTGCAGAAAATTGAATTCGATGAACTGCACACTGAACTTGGCGCGGCTTTGAGAAAAATCATTTATTTTTTATGCTACGTAGAGGCCAAGCTCTATGTTGAGATTATTTTCTAGCGAGAATGAAAAAAAAAAAGATTTGTGATTACCTACAAAGCGGAAAGAACACAGGCGAAGTGTCAGCTGTTTCGCAATAATTCATTTTTCTTTTTTTTTTTTGCTTTCTAACAGTGAGAGAGGGTCATTGGCACTTTGTCTATTCGATTTATAGTAAATTCTAATTATAATTTATTAAAAGCTCCATTGGGAAGAAATGATAAAGTTTAGGAGTTTAGTCCTGCTATTTTTAGATGTGTTCAAGTGTGAATGATGGCAGCTCCTAATATTTGCTAATTAATTTAAAGTAGTAATTTAAAAAATATTAAATCAAGAAAGAATTTATTCATTTCCTTCTATCATTCATAAATTTGAGACTGCATTACTTGTTTGTTAGATACGATATACATCATACTATTGTTTGTTTAATTTCTAGCACCAATCTTCAAAAGATCTAGCTATGAAAATTTAAGGCGATTCTTTGAATATTTTGCCCAGCTTTTTAACGCAGGTGACATGGTACACAAGTTGACTGAGAAAAAAAACCAAAACATTGTCCAGGTAGAACGAATAAGTCAAGAGGATGAATTACCAAATTCGAAGCAGGCATGACAACGATCATTGCCCGAGAGAAGATAACCTGATTAAATATGCAAGTACTCGTGTAAAAGACTCACAAATAATTTACAAACCTGGCTTAAACTCTACTGGGATAAAAAAAATCTGCAAGATGATTAATTTATTGGTTTGGAGTTAGCTATCAACAAAACAGGAGATAAAGCAAATTAGAGCTCAGACGTTGATATCTTTTGCGCTGCCGGCATATAATCGGGTTCAATGTCGTGATGAGTGAAAGATTGGCAACCCCGTCACGCGACAGAAACTGATTTCAAATAATGTTGTAATTTCGACAGTACCACACTTATTTCCAATCAGAATGAGAATGAAATATAAATTGTAGAATAAATGTAGGCAAAATCGAACCCACTCATGGCCACTGGATAGCCAACTACCGACGGTAGTAGTGAGAATGGGACGACAATATCCTGCATACCAGTGACGAGCTGACCACCCGTGCTGGTATTACCACATTGCTATGAAACCTACAACAGATCCTCGGATAGGATTGAATATACAATGAAGACCCGGTTATCGTATCAAGAGCCATGATTTACGATTTTTTTCTTGGAATGTAAGGACACTGTATCAACCTGACAGACTAAAAGTTCTACTAAACGAATTAGATAAATATGAAAGTGATCTAACAGCAGTGCAAGAGGTGGGATAGATTGGAAAGAGGATCCTAGAGAAAAAATGTGAACAATGTATTCTATAGCTGTAACGCGATAAATCATACTTTCAGGAAGGCATTCATTATAAGAAATCAAATTAAACATCTAGTAATGGGGTTCGGCGGCTGAAAGATCACTTCCCGATGATGTTCCCACTTATTTTTGGAACGCTGAAGATCTCGCGTACATCAGATGAGAAATCTCACCAACCTCCTAAACAATGCATTGGAAGCAGCCTGTTCTATTAGTAAGAACAGGGGTAAAACCAAACCTCCTTGGTGAAATGAACAGTAATCTTCTTAATCTAATGTCTTAATCTAATGTCTGTAGAAAGGCCAAACAGTCTAACTTGGATTCGGACTGGGACAACTATAAAGGGCGTCTCAGGGAGTTCAAATACGAACTGTGCAAGTCAAAGAGGGAATTCTGGACAGGGGCGGCGGAGCATAATCATTGTTGGTGGGGAGCACGCGAACAGGTAACCGTTAAAACGTAAAAAGTTAATCGGTCAGTTGAATTACCAGCTGTATATGGTATCAAATTATTTGGTTATGGGGTTATGCCCGACTTACATTTTGGGAAGAGGTGCAGATAGGGCCCCGATAAGCCTAGCCCGACCGCACCATGTGGACCCCGTGTGGATTGCCCTAAAAGGCCCACACAAAAGATCCCACCCCTTTCCTCATTCGCGCCTCGTCAAAAGGAATGCCCCATTTGGCCCCCTTGAGGAAAAATCATTGGTGAAAAGGGAGGCCAACAAATTTGAGAAATTCGGCATGGATAAGTGAGCAATAACTGCGCCGATGTCGAAAACTTTATATAACGCGGGTACGAATGACGTCCAATGCTGCTTAACCTCTATAATCGAACCAGAACCGGTCTATTGAGTAATCATACCGTTCACGGTCACCAACATAATTGCCTGAAATAGGAAGTAATGCAACAACAAACACTAAAGTTTTGAATGAGTTAAACCAAAGCTTAATGCCTCGGCTTCACCGACCTCAGTTCAATAATGTTCAGTTTATTCCACATAAGTGGCTTCGACGGCTAAAGTCCAGTTCTGGTTCAATACGTGCTTTTTCACCAGAAGTCAGAAATGGAAAAGCCCACTGAAATGGCATTCCACTGCTCCAGTTGATTACTCTCTTTTGAGCCAGCTTTTAAGTTAAATTTCAGTTCGAGACCAGTTGGGCAAACTGAGGTTTCTTTATCCTCAATTGAATATGTGGAAATTGTATTCGAACTGATGTTATTTTAAAGTTCAGTTCGTCAAATTGCTCGAATTTGCGCAGTTTGGCCGGTGGAGCAGGGGTATTAGGGTATTTCTTTAAAACTTTTTAAAAAGCTTTCCGAATACTTAAGGTAGATATTGCCCCATTTCATTTGAAATACTTTTTGCCTACTAGGGCCATTACGAAAAACTGGATAAGGCATACCTCACTTCAGTATCGTTGATTTTTTTGAACGGTGTTCATGAGGAACCTCTTTCGGCATGACCCTCACTAGTTACATACATGGGGTTTTCAAGGGGAACCACCGGGAAAATGCCCCTGAGGCAATCCGCTTTTTAAATGCTAGTCTGGTGGGCTTTAAAAAGTTTAGGCTATACAGTTATAAAATCTTAAATATGTGTGTTAATATTTCGTATGAAAAGCTTTGCTTGTGTGCGGCCCTTCGCCCACATGCCTTCGTCGGTAGCGACCGAGCCGAGATAGCTCTAACGTTTTGGGTTATCAAGTGTATACGAAATAATTAGGGTGTGGATTTCCCCACCCAAAGCGAAAGTTCGTGTACACTTTTCTTTCCATCCCTACGCGCTCCTCCGCCTCTGATCCTGGAAGACCTTTTGGGAGACAACAGAAGGTTTTTCGGACACCGCAAGACTAAGAAAAGTTCTCTCTAAAAGGCCAAGAAATGCTGCAACAAGCAGACGGTACATGGACCACAAACAGTCGGGAGTCATTGAAACTCCTATACCCATTTTTCACGGTTTGGGAGCCCAACTATTGAATATAATTTAGGTATCATCGACAGACTGATAAACAGGGATTTGCTTCTATGAGCCATAGAAGGCTTTAAGCCTTATAAAACACCTGGTCCGAACGGAATTTATCCTATTGAAATTCAGGAAGTCTTTGACCTAATTCTGGATTGGCTTGCAGCCATCTATAGGAGTTCCCTTCGCCAAAGCTACATTCCAAGGTCCTGGAGGGTAGCAAAGGTGGCTTTCATTCCGATAGAATAGTGATTGAAGGGAACAGAATATTGATTCTTAAAACATACAGCTGCAATTAAAAAACATTTTAAATTATTGCCGTTATTCGTAAGAAGGCTACTATCTGATTCTCATTGTATTTATCTACGTAACCTTATTATTAACCCCGCAGTGAAATTTGTTTTTGTTTCAACTTTGTTCTAATCTAATATCTTAAGAAACACCCATTATACGACACACGACGAAGTCAGTCTACAATTTAAAAAAAACATGAATGCCCTAGGATGTTATATAATTTTATTTTATATCTTCAGTGATACTATTGCTTTTTTCTTATATCTTTCATAAATATTTTTCAATACAATAATATTAGTTATTGAGTTTCATTCAACTCCATGTTTTTTTTTTCTTTTCTTATTCAGGCGGATTTGCCATGGTCTTTTTAACAAAAGCTAACTCCGGAGGTGCACGATATGCTCTAAAGCGTATGTATGTAAACAATGAACACGATCTAAATGTTGCCAAACGAGAAATACAGATTGCTGTAAGTAATTTATTTGTTAATTATATTTATAATAACTTGAAACACTTCAAAATATACTTATAGAGCAATCTTAGTGGGCATAAAAACATAATTGGATATATTGATTCAAGTATTACCCATACAGGAAATGGAGTATATGAAGTGCTACTTCTTATGCCTTACTGCAAGAATCACATGTTGGCCATGATGAATGCGAGGTAAACATTCATATATGTTCATAAATTTTTAGATAAATTATATGTTTGTTATTACATAAATTACAGATTATCGGTAGGATTTACTGAGCAAGAGGTACTAACAATATTCTGTGATATAGCTGAAGCTGTTTCTCGATTACATTATTGTCAAACACCAATTATTCATCGTGACCTAAAAATAGAAAATATATTACAAAATGATGCTGGTAATTTTGTTCTCTGTGATTTTGGTTCAGCAACAGCAAAAATATTAAATCCAACTACACATGGAGTTACAGCTGTTGAGGAAGAGATTAAAAAATATACAACGCTATCTTATCGAGCACCAGAAATGGTCGATTTATATGGTGGTAAAAACATCACAACGAAAGCAGATATATGGGCCTTAGGTTGTTTACTTTATAAACTCTGTTTTTTTACATTACCTTTTGGTGAGAGCACTCTTGCCATACAAAGTGGAAATTTTTCAATTCCGGATAATTCAAAATATACAAAGGGTATGCACCAACTTATTAAATATATGTTGGAACCAGATATGGAAAAGAGACCTAATATATATCAGGTCTGTGAAATTGCGTTTAAATTAGCGGGAAAAGATAATCCTGTACAGAATTTGCACGTAAGATTTATTATAATTAACTATTATTCATTTAATGAAAATTCTCTTTTTTTATCATAGAAATCTGTAGCCCCAATCTTAGATCAGCTTGCGGTTCCACCATTTGAAACGGAAGCGAAACGTGTAGCTAGTGCAGCAATAATGAAACCAAAACCCCAAAATGTTCCAGTTATTGAGTCAACAAGTGTTGCACCACGACAAAGACCTAAGGGTAGTTCATCACATGTTCAAATTCCTCTACCTTTGGGTTTACCACCAAGTCCATCACCCAGAAATACAATTTCATCTCCTCAGCCTGTAGTTGAACATTTTCAAGCAAATTTCCCAGCTTTACCAACTCAACCACAACAAATAGTTGCTTTGCCACCATTGTCTAATGTTAACGTAGCACCAAGCGGAACTGTTGCAGCTGGTCCGCAACAGCCTTCAACAACAAGTCAACCTTCTATTGCGACACAGCCAAAAGCTAATTTAGACAGTTTATTTGAATCAAGTTTTCCCGATCCATTTAGGGAAGCATTGGCTGCAGGATCTGGCTCGAATGTTTCTACAACTGAAGCAGCTAAAGAACCAATTTCGCTTCCGCAGGATGTTGTTATGCCTTTAGGAGCTTCAATAGGATTAGGTACACCAACAAAAAGTATGCTAACAGCGCCTAAAGTAGGTCATAGAAGAAATGTAAGCGATACATCAGCATTCAACAAGTAAATTTCATCTAGAATGTTTTGACATTTATTTTGTTTATTACATTTGAAATTTTATTTATTTAGGACATTTGCGAATGAAACATCACAATTTTTGGCACCTTATGATCAATCAGTTAAAAGTCGCTCAGCTAATGTAGAATCACCAACATCACCACTAAATCCAGATGGAATGGGATCAAGTGGTGGTGTTTATGTATCTGAACAAAATATGCCTAATGTTCGCCCTCATTCACAATCACTTACCGCTTCCGTTTCAAATAGTGAACTATCTACTCTGCCTCGTGGCTCTGGATCAATTGAAGGCCGAATTGATATGACAGCATGGAATCCATTTGAAGATCAACCATTTAGTCAAATGACAGAGGATCATATTTTTGATGCTGAATTTGAAAAGATACGGCAACGTGGTAGTCAAGGAAGTAAGATCAATATTAATTATAATTATAAATATGTTAATTAATTTTATATTTTGGATAAAGGTATTACGACAAAATCAGCTTCAACAACTTCAACCTTAACACCGACTGAAACAACTACTAATCAAGTGCAATCTCAGACGGCTCCACAACCACAAATCCCGGAAGATCCATTTGGTTCAGCCCCATTTAGTTTACCGCCAGGATTGCGTGAGAAAGCTGCTGCTATGAAGAAAACTGGAGGTAAAGCATGAATAATTTACAATAGTTTATCAATTTAAAAGCAAAACAAAAAAAAAGTATTTCGAAACAATGGTCTAGTATCCAGTATAATAATTAATGATTCGTTTGCAACATTTTAAACAATTTTGGTATAGGCAGATAATTTCGTAAATATTACTGTAAAGCTTGTCAAAGTTATTGATTTCATTCACCTAATAAATTGGGTTTCTTTTTTGAAAACGAAGAAAACCAAAAATATATACCGGGGGAAAATGCTGCAAATAAGCTGTATTTGCATGAAAATGTATTCATTGTTGTTGTATGATATTCAGGGCTGATCTGGAATGTACTGCATGGCATTATGGTGATGGTTTTAAAAAGATCTTGGGAGGTCTTGCTTTCATATCTTAGAAATTATTCGGCTACTTAAGCCCTTTTGTTGTTCAAAATATAATTAAAAATAGTTTGTTTTCCGTTAAGTAAATTAAAAGCTCTTGTTGTTGATTAAACATGAACTTATTAACTTATTTTGTCGGAAATGTACTCGGGCAACATGAAAGTTAAAACCATCTTTTTACATAAGAGTTTATTACTTGCCTGTAGAAAAATGTGTTAGAATATTTCAGCATTTTAAGGAAATACGCAAGAATTTTTGTTTTAATTCTAGTTAACTTTTCTCTATTTTATATATCAAGAATTTCTTTTGAATGTGGACAAATATGATAATAAGTATTTATATTAATACATGCTCAATTTAGAATTATACGCCATTTGTTTTCTTGATATCTTGGTATTTCGTTACCTCTCGAACCTATATTTTCCAACAAAATCGTTTTTTAGTTTTTGTATTCAAATGTTTCACGTACAATGAATAAAGTTTTCGCTTTTTCACTGTTTTTGGGTTTCTAAAAGTGGATGTCTAGAATAAAGTTATCGAAGGAACTACCTCGTACGACAGTAATATGCTGATAGTAACTCTATTTTTCGACAACGCTTCTGATATAAACTCTAGATGCTTTTTATGTAACGTTACAAAACCTAAAAAACGCTCTTCAGTTTTGAAAAATCTACAAATTTTTCTAAAAAAATGCCTTAAAAACGCAAATACGTGTATTTGGTAGTGATAGGATGAATAAATTAACAAAAGTGAATAATTGAATAGTCTATTTCTCATGTATCCAAAAGTTGAAGATTGTAATTAATTGTTATGGCGATATTCATATAGTACCTTACTAATTATTCCCATTAGAGAACCGGGGAAAATAATACAAGACGAAAAAGTTCTGAGTGCACTTTAACAATTCATATTTCACACCAAGGATATTTTTATGTGCACTTTACATCCTTTCCACTTAACAGTAGACCATACCAGTAAATGTTAGTGCACAATTTTATTTGTGTTTTTATCAGTTATGTTATCGTAATTGTGTTAAACTGCAAAATTGCACTTAATGTATTAATTAAGAAATCTATATTAATGAAAATGTTTCATGGGGAATCATTCTTATATTTCTGATATTCAGAATTAAATTTAATTTTCGAGGTTTGTCTGGGAAATATCTTTAGAAGCAGCCATAAATCTTGTTGTTGTAATGTATATCCGCTACCACATTCAAGGAGAAAGTTAAAAGTCCTCAGCTCAAAAAAAGAAAAGGAAAATCTAATAAAGAAAAGAAAGCCTCACAAGAGCCTCATCCTAAAAAGAAATCCAAGACTTACAAGGTTCCCTTCTTGTCAGTCAGTATTTCTGACGATTTTGAATATGACCATTCCTTTGACAGTTAGAATTGAGAACTCGAGTAAAACGAATTTTTAAGAGACGTGCAGATTATATTATATTACGCTCGCAGAGCTGGTTAGGTCATGGGTCAAAACTTCAAAAAACCCAAAGTATTGTCAGGGGAAGAAGAGCTAAAAATTATCTCATGCATCTTACCAATACTTCAACTTATGATGACAAAGTCCCTTCTTTGTTGAATTGGGCCTGAAATACATGTTCTGATAAATAACAATCTTGTGCGTCCAATTACCAAGACTTCAATTACCGAGGCTCGAGACGTCGCCAAGAACCGGCAAGAATGGAAACGAATCGTGAATAGAGTTCGAGAGCCAGCGGCGCCAGAAGAAAGAAGACCAAGACTTATCCTTGGACAATTTTTCATCTGAGAACCCTTAACAGTGGAAGGATTCTCACAATTCACAGTTACTAGCCGGAGTAATTTTTTCTCTGATTTAGAAGGGCCCACTAATCATTTAGCCTTTTATTTTAAACTTTGATGAAATTTTTTGTATATCAATGACAATGACAAATTTGAATTGTTAGCTTCTGTGCTGGTAAAGTAGGCATAACAGCCTTCAAAACATTTGACGATCCTTATACTAACTGAAAGAAGACGACATCTCTACTGCTCTGGCCTACCAGGAGAGAGTTTTTAAATAAGGCCTTTAAAAAAGGTGTTTCACATCAAAGATTCGTGGTCAATATAGCTGTAAGGCTCGAACCATTAAGGGACTCTCATGGGGTATACTAGCCTTTGTTAGTAACAATAAAAAAAAAACAAGATTAGGTGGTATAAAGAAAAAGAGGTTAATACGTGTTTTTTTAATGAACTATATAGTTCTTCCCCATACAAATCTCAAAACCCAGGTTTTATGGGGGTTTCTATCGAGGTTTTGGGAAATTTCTTAATTTGCATATTGCATACTTTCGGGGGTTGGCATGTTGCATACTTTACTTTCGGGGGTTGGCATGTTGCATACTTTCGGGGGTCGGAAAGACATAATTTAAAAATAAAAGCAACAGGAAAGTGATGAGAGCAAATTTATAACAAATAATTGATTTTTTAGAAACATATTTATTATTTTCTAGCGAGGATTTCGTGTAACAGTGGCCTCGATTCCCAGATCCGGCGGATCGGAAATGAGTGCGGATTTGACACTTTGCAATTCTCAAATCCGCAGTCGCGGATTCAATTAAATCAAAGGCCTCGATTCCCAGATCCGGCGGGTCGGAAGTGAGTGCGGATTTGAGACTTTGCGATTCTCAAATTCGCAGTCGCGGATTCAATTAAATCAAAAACTCGGAGTGAAGACTCACACGCTAATGAAATACCCGATGTCGGATTATCTTAGACGCATTTGTGGTTTCAAATCCGCAGAAAATTTGTTGCGGATCACACTTTTAAAGCGCAGAAAATGTCAAAGAGAGATTCGCGGTTGCGGATTTGAGAATCGCAAAGTGTCATATCCGCACTCACTTCCGCGCCGCCGGATCTGGGAATCGAGGCCAGTGTAAAAAATAGCACTTAACTTCCGTTTAATTTTGAAATTTTTAAGCATCGAAGTAGGCGCTTCATGAAATTTCCCTTGTCGTTTTTTGAATGATTAGGCTACGTTCAGACGGCGACTATTCGATTCGAGATTTTAACGTATACGGTTTTATCGAATACGAGACAGGTTTTCACACGGGACTATTCGATTCGATTTTTTCACGTAAATGTTGTCCAGTCCAGCCCAGTCGTCATTATCCCACGAATTAAGCCTTTCTTTAATTAATGAAATAAATAACTCGATTGATAACGGGAAATCATCTTCGCCCTTGAAAAGATTTCATCGGTAATTAACATTCGACGCACAAGTTCGAAGAACAGCCTAGTACAAAATAGTTCGAGTTTCGTGAAAATTTCGTTCATGTGAACGACGCAATATAAAAGCAAACGCCACTTGCCACACATTCGATAAAATACATTCGAGATTTATCGGATCTTAGTGACAAGTTCGTACGGTATACGGGAAAACAAATTTCACGAATACGGGATTTTCCCGCATGGGCCTAGTGGGAACGTATTAATATAATTATCATTGCCACTATTCTATTCGATAAAATCCCGTATACGGTATACGGGGAAAAAATCACCGTCTGAACGTAGCCTTAGTCTTCTTTCCGCAGCTATCCTGCAGAAGTCATTGTAGCTCGTTTGTGTAACTTCAGTGGAGAAAAATCTCCATCCCATGACGTCACGCGCACAGTGCTTGTTACAGTGGTGTAGAATGACGTCAAATAGAGAATTTTTGGTAGAGAATTTCTCTATTGCAAGCTACAGATTAGGGTTTCTACAAAAGTTGAAGGTCCAGTCCGAGGTTCATTTCCAACTGACCCTGACTCTCTGAACTTCGGTGCCCATATCAACTGGTTCGATGGGCCATTCTTTATTCGGCGAATATCACAAACTGCGAACCAAAACCATACCTTGCTACGTTGATCGAATTGATTATCTACAAAATACGCCCCAACGGGGTGTGCTCTCGCCTACTGAATCATGGTTATTAAATAACCCGCAACCGACCCGCTTCGAATTATACCCCAATCTCTCCGCTTCTGCAACTCTAGGCAGCGCAAACCCAATTCAGAGTGTAAAATCTGCCAACTGACAGGACCCAACTGTAAATATATCGAGATGATACTTGCCTTATGGATTATGCGGATACTTGAGGAGGCATTCTCGTTGGCGAGTGACGTGACTACGAGGGACTCGGTGGAATGAAACTGTCTTTGCCTTCACACATATCAAGGAAAATGTCACATCACATGCAGCCTTGCGACAATTAAATATGAATTTAGTCGATTCGCTTGCCAGAAATCTGCTAGATTGACAATGAGAATACCAAGGTCGAAGTGACACATCTGTCACGTCACTCGACAACGAGAATAAGGCAGTTGATCAATATCATCCGTTTTGTTATGACTTAACTTGCTGTGTGGTGGTGTGGTTCGCTTCTAAATCTGCAAAAATTTTAAAGGCAATCGTGCTTTTTATATTTAACCGGCAGATCGGCTGGTCGCACGATATATAGTCGTTGTTTTAGACGTGTTGCGTACCGTCTTTCATACATGTTGCTGTATTGTCAGAAGTTAGTAAAGGTAGGATAACAAAAATTTACATATAGGAATAGGCTAAAGGACGTATAGAGAGATAATTTCTGGACAGACCTCGTTTATTTTCCTTTTTCAATATAAATGTGAACGAAAATTTGAATGTTTATAATTTCTTTATTGATACTTTTTGGATTTACTTTTATATTTAATGTGAAAGTTAACTAACATAAGACTCTGTGTTATAACACTAACAACGTAGTTGGTTGGCGTAGCTAATGTAGCTTTGCATCTTCCATATGGCCTATATATGATTAGCAAATACCAACTTTATGTCAGGGCAAAAAAAAATTTAAATTTTGCTCATAGCCCTTTAGCTAGAATATCTTTGTCCTTTATTAATATACTTCCCTATATATTATTTACAAATTGTAATAAAATCTAATCAACGAAATGAACAGAAATATCAATCAATAGGTTGTGAGACAAACTTTCATTACCAACGATTATATCTGCCTACATCAAAATTATTATTTAAAAAAAAGAAGATTTTAATTTTTAAGTAATGTACTTAACACCAATTCTTTTAAAGTTGTCTTAAATTGGTTACTTTAAAAAGAAAATTAAAAAAGAACGAAAATATTTTGAACCAGACAAAAATCGGAAATTAAAAGAAAACAAGAGAGAAGGTTTATATATACATAAATACATTTAGTAAAAAAGAAAGTATTTTTTCATGATAAATAATAACAAAAAAAATGTTGCACAGAAATTTTATAATAGGAAATTTTGTAAATGTGTGTGTTTTGGCTAAATTATAATTTTTGTAACAAGTAAAAAATTATAATCAAATTATAAATTTAGTCAAAATAATAACTTGTGAAAGTATAAGCAAAATGAAAAATATTATTAATAATAATAATAATAATACCGGTAAATAGAAAATGTTTTATAGTTTGTGTTAGATATTTGGTATTACAATTTTTTTTTGTTTAGAAATGTGTAAATAAAATGTACAGAAACTTTATAGATATGGACTAAAATTGGTGATCTGTTTGTATAAGGTACATTTATAGTATTTGGGTTGAACTTGAAGTAAAATTTTTTTTGCTGCTATATAACCTAGAGATATTCCGGTTATTTAGATAAAATTGTGTTCCTACAAAAGAGAATTATATGGCCTAGTTAAAGATTTTAAGAAGCGAATAACTTAACAATATCCTTTTTACAGTAATATATTTTATTGGTTGGTAGCTGAAGATTATTATAGTATTCCACTGAATTAAAACTACGTGCCCATATTACTCGGTATATATGTAAATACTTCTTTAAAACTGGGCAATTTAAAAGTTTGTTTGATTGGTTTTGTCATCTATGTTTTAAGATCCTTTTTCATATTAATCATTTAGGTGTCCGTAGGGTAAAAATACCGTAACTGCAGTTGGTGGAACTGTCTGAGTCTCGGAAAAAGATGTAACATGATTAGTTGTTTAATCGGTTCAGATATATTCACAAAGTAGACTTAGTAAATGAGAAAATATTGATATTTTTTAGAATTGATTGGGACCAATAACAATAGCATCTTTTGTATAAAATTACTGTTAATTTTTCTTTGTGTTTTTTCGATAATTTAGTCTGCGTTATAGAGGCAGTATTAAGTCTAAATTCATGACGATATGTAGGGCGTCTTTCAGAGCTTCCACCAACTTTAAAGGGGCATTTCTTTAATCAGCAAATCTAGCATATAATGAAACCTGCTGATGTTTCAAGCAACATACAGGTTAAATTTAAATGATTCGTCTGTATGAGATTGTAGCTGAGTATCGTATAGCTTCGTTCACTTTATTAATCTTGACATGATATTTTCTCTGCATATTTTTAAAAATACACTAGATTGTAAACAAGCCGAGAAAGTTAAAAGCCAAGCTACTTTACTCGCTAGTCTCTGGCGTGTGGGCTTTTTAACTAGTAAATTAGCCGTGTGTAATAATAGTTGCTAGTGAACAACTAGCTGCGAGTATCTCATTATTTGGTTTTAATGGGTTGCATGCAAAAAATAATGAGAAGTGAGTTTTATTTCGTATTTCTGAGCATTTACTTCATTTCGTATGCAAAAAAAAATCATTAGATTTGAGTTATATCTCATACTATGATATCAATCTCATGTATTGAGAAAATGTATCATTCTGAAAGCTCTTTACGAGAAATTGCTTCAAATTGTATCCAAAAAAGAGACTGAACTCAAATTTTTGAGATATTGCTTATAAAAAATTAATTTGTATTGCTCAGTTACATTTTTATGGTCAAAATGGCAGTATTTATACAAGTATCGGCGAATACACGTGTGTATAAATGCAAAAGAACGTCAAATATTTGTGATTTTTGTCACAATATAGATTCAAAAAAGATAGCGTAACTAAAATGCCCGAGGAATTTCTCGGACCAACAATGGAGACACCAGGAGGCGCGTTAATTAAATAAGAAAAAATTAGGATATAAAGGATGTTTTTTAAAGCTCGATAGAACTTAAAATTATGAAAAATAACACAAAAATTTCAAATTTAATCCAAAAAAATTATTATTTGAAAGATCAATTCATGACATTATAATTTGAAAATGATTTCGGGCATATGACCACTGCAGCTGTGCTTGACGAGGCACATTCTAAACGTCCAAGTTGTTTAAATTGTACAATTGTTTAAAACCAGTGACTTCACGTAGTCCCACAAGAAATAATGGAGAGGTGTTAAATCGCACGACCAAGGATGCCATTATTGACCATTTCTCGGAATCAACTTATCGCCAAATTTTGATTTCAATATGTCGATGGTTGCAGTTTTATTTACATCACTTTTGTTTTTAAGTCTATTTTTCCTGTTGACTATTTTTTTGTTCAATTTTTTTTCTGAGATATCGTTTTTAAGTTTTTCTTTAATATTAATGCCGTGTTCACAATGTTAAAGTGCTAATTTTGCTATGTGCACAGTGTTGAAGTGAATTTTCGGACATAATTTAAAAAATGTCAATATCAGCTGTTACATTAAAAATATATTCACTAAAGAAATTGCCAACAGAATTCTCAATCTTTACTAAAACTTGATTTGGCCGGACTTTACTTAATTTTAAAATCAAATTTACTTAATTTTTAAGTAAAGTCGATAAAATTTGGCGAGATTTCTGTTAACTGAATTTTAGTTCAGACTACCTCTTTCGGAAAAAAAATGTAAGTGCTGGCATCTAATGACCCGAATGAGAAAAAACGGAAAATAAGATTTTTATTAACTCAATTTTCACAAATTATGCACTCGCAAAACTCTCAAATGACTTTAGTCGCAAAATTTTTTTTATTTTTAATATATATATATTTTTGTTTTTCAATACAAAATAAGCAACATAAATACTTACTTTGGTACAATAATTCTGCTTGTTAATTAGTGTGAGAATCAGATGTCACTTGCTTATTCCGAATTTCCGAAATTTGAGTGTTGAAGTTGAAGTAGAGCCAACTTTAACTGATGTTCTCAAATTTTGACTTGAGATGGCAATAGAGAATTATGCAGTGGAATGAGCGGGACGAAACATAAAATAAATCCACTTTCTCATTGTGCACGAGGTATAATAATGATTTGCTGTATTGCTTCTTGTGATTTTATGAATGACAGTTATGTTTTCTTCAACAGTATTTCATATACTCATTTTTTCACTTTCTTTAGTTGCCTCGACATGGGTAACTTTGTTAGGCTTTTGGAATGAGCTCAGTTAGTTGAGAATATTTTCATGAGCAGATTCTCAACCTTTTGCATTCGAAAATGAGATTTAGATGAGTTTTTTTTGCTCGATCTCACAAATAGAGTAAAAGGTCCACATCTCCGAGATTGATCACATTTTTTTTGCATACGGATCCATTGACTACAAAACAACGGAATTAGTTCGCGCTAGGTAGTTGGCTACTGAGCGAGTGAAAAGTTTTGAGTGTCATCGTCACTATTGCACTAGCTGATTCGCCGGCTTCTAACCTCGCTAACAATAGCTTGTGAACTCGCTCAATGTAATCGAGCCTTAAGTGACTATCGCGAGTAAAGCGACTGTTTCACGATATTCTACAGGATCGTGCAGATTTCGCAATCCCTCAGAATTCCGCGTTTCCGCATGTTAAGTGGTCATCGTTCTTTCTTTGTCTTCGCAGCACATCTTTGGAACTCTCTCCCTAAATTATATTAAATTTACTTTGAATCACCCCGGCATACATTTTCAAAGTGGCCCCCGATACCATTTGGATTGGCCACCCACGTTCTATATATTATTTAAGATATTTTATGCATTTCGACTTGATTTAAATGAAATAATGAAGGATTCGAAATAAAGTGCTCCATTATTATTCAAAATTGGAGAATATAATCGGCCTGATCATGGTTGGCGCTAAAAGAGACAAAGGGCCCGTGGACCTCGAAAAAACCGACATTTGTCGAAAAAATCAAATTCAGACAGATTTTTTGTTTTTAGAATTATGATTTCGATTTTCAGTTCCCGCGCCATTTGTCACTCCATGCGCCAACCATGATCAGGCCCAATGTACGTTACACAAAAACGTCTAAATTAAAATCGAACTACATTACTAAAAATAAAGGCTGTATCAGAACCTAATTTTCGAACAGCGGCAGCAGCAGCGCTACAGGCAGCATGCTGCCTTTTAAATCAGAATTAGCAGCAGCAGACTTTTTATTTGACAGTTGTCCCGTGAAATACATTAACTTTGAAATGTCAAAAAATGCTGCCGCCTGGCCAAAGCTGTAAAATTAGGATTAGCGATGAAAAAGCAGCAGCTTTTGTTGTCATGTAACCACCATGAGCCAATAGGAACAGTTTGCTGCCGCGGCTGCTGCCGTTTCTGAAAGGGCCTTAAGGCTGTATCAGAACCTAAAAATGTGCAGCGTGCAGCAGCAGCGCCAGAGCAGCATGCTGCAGTCTGTATCAGATCCTGTTGTTTCACCCGTGCAGCGCAATTTTTGTTTGACAGTAAAACCTCGAAATAAAATTTTTGAAAATGTTAATAACCCCTCCATGATCTAATTCTTTTAACAAAAAACTACCGCCTGTTGTTCACTCGATGAAAATTTCGCGCGTCTTCTTTAAATTCACTTGTCAAGTAAGAAGTGTCAAAAGTGCTGCATGTATATATGCAGCAAAATTAGAGTTTGAGATGAAAATGCAGCACGCTGCTCTGGTGCTGCTTTGCTTGTCATTTTACCAGCCTCAGCCAATAGAAACACTTGTCGGTGCAGCGCTGCAGAGGTTCTGATACGGCCTTTAAGAAACAATTAGCATCAATCAGCGGACAAATTACTTCCTACTTACGCACAAACACCATACTAACATTATTAATAAGCTTCGAAATAATTAGCAGCTTTTATTTCGAATCTTGATAATAATGTTGTGTTGAAATTAGTAATATTATATAAAAATAGAAAAAAGTAAAAGGATTAAATGAAAACTCAAACAAAAAGTACTCGTTTATCTAGTATTGACATCTTAGTTGTTTAATATTAGTTCTTTTGGCGAATAATTTATTGCTGTGTTTTACTTTCGACAGCACACCAGCATAAGAATGTTTGACGTTCGTAAAAGCGTCAGATCAGGCAACAAGACATAAGGCCCAACTATAATGCACGTAAGAAACGCACGTCAATCGACGTGCGTAAATTTCGTCAAACGCAAAACCGACTAATTGGTTTGCGTATTGGGAGAGACTTCAAAGTTTAAAATTATTAAAATGCTTGAATATTATTCATTGACTATTAAAACTAGGCTATTAATATTTGCATATTATTAATAATCGTGTTTATTTTCAATTATAATAAATTTCTCATCAAAATCGCTATCATGCATTTGAACCACAACATTTTCCATACTCTTTTTTCTTTAAAAACCATAAAACAACAACAAAAAATTAGCTTTCATCGATGTAACTACAAATCATCTCACAAAACGTACGTAGAGCGCGGTTCTTTTCCCATTTTTACGTTTAACGAAACTTAACGAAATAAAATATGACTGACGTACGTCCAATATGGCCGAACACATTAATTTCCATGAGAGCGCCGAGATGACGTGCGTTTCTTACGTGCATTATAGTTGGGCCTATATACATACAAACGAATTTTAATTGATTTCCAGGTGCTTTTCTATTGACTTTAATAAGTACATCAGCTTATTTCTTAGTCGTATAGTTCGCTAGTTTGCACAGAATTTAGAACTGCTGTAAACAAGCTACAAGTGCCTAATTAAATCATTATTTATACCAGTGATGCTTATTTCCCATGTTTAATTGTTAATAATTGTGGTCTTTAATTAGTTTAGACCTTTGTAAAAAAAAAAATAAATACAAAAGGTGGGTAAAAATAATAATAAATAGGGCGACATTTCTTTAATAGGTGGTGTCATTGTGAAATTTATGTGGATTATAATTTTCAGTGGTTTAAATGTAGCAAACAATATATGGATATATTGTTTAATTTGGATAAGGCAAAGCATGTAAATTAGTGATGTTTTATAACTGTTTTGGGTGTGATTATTTTATTGTTGTAAGTGTCAAGTGTAATTTATTTGCTCCAAACTTGCAAGGTGATCGATGAAATATTAAAAAGAAATAATATTTGCTAATTATTTCATGGTTAGTCTAAGTGCCAAGTTGTTTTTCAAATATTTTTACTTAAAATACTCAAAAATTCAAATGAAATTACTTTTATATACTTACTTGCATGTCACTCACATAAGATTATTTCTTAATACGTAATTGACACAAACATTACATAATTATTTATAGTTTTCGTGCAATTAGGTTTATGAATAGATTGATAGATAGAAATTTCGATCGATTTTAGGCTAAAAGAGAATGAACAAAGGGCTACTAATAATTTTTACTGGTCTTTCCTAGCTACTTGCTTATATTTTTATTCAGTTTCATCAGCTCCAGGCGTCTTAGTCTAAGCCATCATGTCAGTGGTAATTTGGCCTAGCTTGCTGTTACATCCCATAAACCCTACCCTAAAGGACTTTTGGCCCAGTTCAGTTCCTCTTCACCCATATCAGCTAGATGCCTTCTTATCAGACCCTGCCGAGATTGATTATGTGCACGAGATGTATGTCGCGAAGGGCATCCCTTTGTAGAGAATCATCCTGTCTCACTCTCCGCAGGCAAATGAGTAGCCAAGTATTTTTCGAAAGCATACGACATAAACTATTCTCGATTTAGCCATCGGAATGCTTCTGAATACCTAAGTAGTAATAGAAAAATTTGGATAGATAATACAGTAGTGCTGCAAGTAGTGTGCCTTAAAAGTATACACAATTTTTGAAAGTCCGTAGAGGAAATTTATTTATATTTGTAGACAATGCATTTTAGTATATGACTTGTTTTATTGATTTGATTCTTTATTAAAATTTTATCAAAAACGCTGTGACTGACACCGGTTAGTAAGAAAGAACTCTTATTTACCAGCAAATAATTACTAGGGAACGCTTCTTTAACTTTTCGCGATGGCAGGTGTCAGGATTGGTCTCTGATAAGACAAGAAGGAAGGTCAAAACAAATCAAAAGTCGCACAGGCCAAATCTGGAAAATACGGTAGATGGGACAGCTGTTCATAGCCTAATTTGGCCGTGGCGAACAATTTGGTCGTCGTTTTTCGGAGTGAGCAAACGCGGCACCCATCGCCCCGACAGATTTCTCATGCCCAATATTTCATGCAGGATATGACCCTTCAATCGGCGGTCTGCCAATACGAGATCGTGTACTTTCTTCATTCCTCCGTGGTAGTCGTTTTCAGAGCACCTGGGCGTGGCCCATCAAAAACCGACGTGCGACGTTGAAACTTGTTAAACCAATTTTTGACGGTTGCCATCGAAGGAGAAGAGTCACCGTACACAGCATTCAAGCGCTCTTTGATTTCGCTGCCCGATTTCCCTTCCAAAAACAAGAATCGAATCCCTCCATTTTTCTAAAATCCGCGGACACGCCCGCTTCCACACGCGATCAAAACAAAACTACGAGTCCGATTCGGTTGAAATTTTGGCAGTAGTTGAGAATGTACTACACGATAGTAAATTTCTTCATTGGACGGTGAGGCTAAATACTTATCAGACTTCCCTCGTAATGGGCACAAAAAACCTGAAACCAAAGTATTCCCCCATTTACGTAGTGGAAATCAGGTTGCTGTTCGGATTACGGAGACATTGTTCGGATTATGACTGCGAATTCTCGCTGTTCGGATTAGGTCATGTTCGGATTAAAGAGGTTATACTGTAGCAGGACAATGATTTATTCCTAATGCTGCAACAATCTCTATTAATAAAGAAGAATTTCTAATCGTGAAACTAGTCTCAATTTTTCTCCTTTTTTCGAAAATGTGTGCTTGAGTTATTTTTTCTGTATGAAAGAAATTGTAATTTATATTACTTACAACTAGGAATTGAAATTATAGAACAAATTTAAGAACCAACTCTCTTTAAGCCAACAATATCACTATCGTTATAATAAAAATACCTTTAATTTAGTTTTTAAAACTAATCGAATTTATTATCTCTCTCTCTCTCTTTTAATACTCACACAATTATATATTTTGCCTAAATATCCATTACTAATATCATTCATATTATTTACTAACACGAAAAACAATCTTTCTTCTTCTTTATACTCCTTTAATCCCTCATGGGACATAGGGCGGAAACAGTTGCCCTCCAGCGGACTCTGTTTTGCGCGACAGCTCTTAGCTCCGACCAGGATCTCCCAGTTGTTGCGGCTTCTTCTAGTAGGGTTCTCCTCCACGTTGTTCTAGGTCTTCCTACTCGACGGGAACCTTGCGGATTCCAGTCAAGGGCCTGTTTGGCTAGATTTTCGTTTTCGCGTCGCAAGGTGTGGCCAACCCAATTCCATTTCCTTCGCCTGATTTGATCGTCTATCCTTTCTTGGCCGGCACGGCGCCATAGTTCTTCGTTTGAAATTCTATCTTGCCAGCGGATTTTTAGGATACGACGAAGGCATCTGTTGATGAAGACTTGTAGGCGCCCTGTGATGAATTGGGTGACTTTCCATGTTTCGCAACCATACAAAAGAACTGCCTTAACGTTGGAGTTGAACAGCCGCAATTTGGTGTTAGTGGAAATCACCGTTGATCTCCATATGTGGGACAGGCATGCATAAGCGCCTCGTGCTTTATTTATTCTGGAACTGACGTCTTCTTCTGCCCCGCCATTTTCGGTAATAATGCTACCGAGGTAGCAGAATTTATTTACCAGTTCCACGTCACGGTTATTCAGCGCTGTTCGTTCGTTGGTGTTTGCATTTATCCGCATTTCTTTAGTTTTAGTCGGATTTAGCCTTAAGCCTGCTGGACTACTTTCTGTTGCTAAATTGTTTAACATGTTTTTGAGGTCCTGGTGTCTGTGGGCCAGCAAACAGATATCATCGGCGTAGTCGAGATCCTTAAGGCGGTCTAACAAACCCCATTGTATGCCGCCTGTTCTATTATCTAGAGCGCCGACAAGGATGTCATTTATTACTATAAGAAATAGTAAAGGCGAGAGTAGGCATCCTTGTCGTACTCCTGAGCTCACCTCGAAGCTGTCGGATAATTTTCCATTATGGAGAACTCTGCATTTGGAATTGTTATATAGGGCTTTTATCAATTCTATTATTTTATCAGGCAGTCCACGTCGCCGTAGTGCCTGCCATATAAAGCTCCTATTGACCGAGTCGAACGCTTTCTCATAATCTACGAAAGCAAGGTAAAGGGGGGATCGGAATTCAGTAGACTGCTCCACTATTATTCGTAAGGTGTTGATATGATCAATACATGAGCGGCCCTTCCTGAATCCGGCCTGCTGCCTCCTAAGCGTTCGGTCTACTGCCTCACTTATCCTAGATAGTAATATATGGGACAAAATTTTGCCCACAGTAGATAGTAAACAGATGCCTCTCCAGTTGTCGCATACTGTTAGGTCCCCCTTTTTTGGTATTTTGACTATGATACCTTCCGTCCAATCCTCCGGAAAGGTACAGGTGTTCCATGCTATTTGTAGGATTGGCTGAAGCGCATCTGCTATGAGGCTTGAGTCGGCTTTCAACAATTCTGGCGGGATGCCATCTTTCCCAGCTGCTTTACCATTGGCCATCGCATGAATTGCGGTTACTATTTCCGTCTTGGATGGGGCCCGGGTGGTGATTCGAATTGGCTGTGCATTGTTGCTGGTTTCCTGAGGTTCCTGTGTAAATGAACCATTCAGGGCGGCGAAGAAGTAATCTCTCCATCTTTGGAGCTGCTCCTCGTCGCTGCACAGCAGCCTTCCATCCGCACTCTTAACGGCATGCTTTTTAGTAGAGTGCTTTCCCGAGAGCTGTTTAGTGATTTGGTACAGCACCTTACTGTTGCCTGTGTTTGCCGCGTTTTCCGCTTTTTCTGCGAGCTCATTTATCTGCTGCCTTTTATCACGCCGGACACTTCTCTTTACCTCCCGGTGTAATTGGGAGTATTCCCGTTCCAGTTGATAACGTATTTCAGGGTCGCTTGTAGAGTTTACTTTATTTTTGAGGGCTCTCCTGCGTTCTATTTTTTGCCAGGTTGTGTCCGAGATCCAGTGTTGCTGGTTTCTTTGGACATAACCGATGCTTGTTTCCGCAGCCGTCAATATTGCGCCCTTTGTTCTACTCCACAGCTCTTCAATATTTGTGTCGTCAGAAACGTTGTGCTGGTTTAGTATTAGTTGTAGATTTCCAGCAAATTCCCGCTTTTTAACGCTCTCCCGCAGAAGATCTACGTTGAATCGTCTACGGTTTATAGCATCGCGTTGTACGTTTCTGATTGCGGCGATTTTAAGGCGAATAGTTGCTACAACCAAATGGTGGTCGCTTCCAGTGTCTGCTCCCCTGAAACTCCTGACATCCTCAAGGATAGTTCTCCATCTGCGGCTGACGGCCACATGATCTATCTGATTTCTCGTCCTACCATCGGGCGATACCCAGGTCTCCTTGTGTATCTTCTTGTGACAAAAGTAAGTTCCACCTACCATAAGTTGGTGGGAGCTACAGAAGTCAACGAAAAGCTCACCATTGTTATTGGTAACTTGGCTTAGACCTTGATTTCCAATTGTTTGTTCAAGGCCGGTGTTGTCACGGCCGATCTGTGCGTTTAAGTCACCCATTAATACAATGAAGTCTCCCCTTGGAATAGAGTGAAAAACCTCATTCAGCCGCAAATAGAACTCGTCTTTGATGTCATCTTCAGCGTCCTCAGTTGGAGCATAGCATTGGACTACCGTAGTACTTCTTAGTCTGGTACGCAGGCGCACGGTAATAATCCTTTCAGAAACTGGTGACCAGCTAATGAGGCTGGACCTGGTTTCTTTGGTGAGTATTACACCAACGCCACTCCTACGGCTTTCAGTTTCGTTTCTCCCAGAATATAAAAAGGACTCACCATTTGGGCAGATATGTTCCCCCGCATCGGGCCATCTGGTCTCGCTAAGTCCCATGATCTTGATTTTATATCGATTCATCTCGTTGAGGACTTCATCCAGCCGTCCCTCAGCCAGCAGTGTTCTCACATTCCATGATCCGATTCGTGTCCTTGTTCGAAAAGCAAAGGTCGTCGTCGTGTTGTCCATCCGGTTCCGAGGCATTGTTTGCCGATTCGTAGCAATGGTGTAATGAACAATCTTTATTATATTATAATTATTAAAACGAAAACAAAACTAATAAAGCCGAAGGATCTTTTCGCATTTATAAACTTTAATTTTTTTTCGTCAAAACTCTTCGTTTAATTTTATTTTAAAATTATTTTAACTTATTAAGAATTTTACTTCAAGTTCAGAGGTGTGTTAAGTTTATAATTTTAAATATATTAAAAAAAAAGAAAGATAAGAAACGCTGACAATGTCTGTTAATAAATATTAACTACACTTATTTCTGTTACTCTTTATTTTTTTCATAAATTCAATTCACTATCTATAGTCTTTTTTTACTACTATAATTTCTTCACTCTTGTGTAAATTGTTGAATATGAAAAATATTAAAAAGAATAATTTTATATTTTTTATTTTATTTATTCAGTGTTTTTAATTACAGTTTATACATAATATTAAAAAAAAACATTTTCAATTCGTTATTATTTCCTAAATCAAATACTCACTATTCACTACTACTACTACTCTCATGCTTTCTGTATTTAATTTTGTTCATGTCTGGTTTAACGCGAACATTTTAATAACATAAAAAAAGCATATTCAAATTGGGAAAATAATTATACATTTATTATACGCTTTCATTTTACTCTTTAATATTCATTTTCCTATTCTGTTTTTTTTTTGTTTTTATCACTTAGGGTCATTCCATATCAAATCAACCAATCCGATTGTTATATTTTTTTATATTTGTTCTTCTGCTAGAAACAAAGCGACAACCAATTTTCATTTTTTAGTTATAAATTTTGAAAAAGTCGAAAATCTTAAAATTTTAACAAATTTTGAAATCTTTAAATTGATCTATATCTTTTCAACTTAAAATTGGCACTAAACAAATTCAAATTAGGACTAAACAAATTCAAATTGAGACTAAACAACTTCAAATTGGGAACAAACAATTTCAAATTGGAACCAAACAATTTGAAGTAATAAATGAACTACTATCAGTAAAGATTAAAGTATTAATTATTTTTATTAAGTTTGGAACAAATATGAACACAGATAACAATATAAAAACAATATTTGAAAACGAGCATCCATCATATTTAATGCATCGGGTATGAACCTTTGAACGATGGGCGATATATTTTGTGCAGTTCACATCTGTTTGATTTCTTATATCATTAATTAAGATGATTTGTAACCATTGTAAACGATATTCGGCTTGAGTCATATTAGCCCTGTCTTAACCGGTTAGAGTTTGTGGCCTTTGTATTGCTAATTCTCTTTTAACGTTCGCTTGACCAAGCGTGCTTGATAGCATTAAACATTGGACTATAGGGTCCAAGTCTAAGTAATCTATGACCACCAAATTCATTTCATTTCTTCGATAGGCATGAAAAGTCATGACAAGGCGCATTATCAATAACTAATACAACATTTGTCTGATACATATTTTGAGCATTTCTTAGACAATAGCTAACAAAGTCCTTGACCTCTGGCTTCTTAAAAGCACTCTTCCTAATTTCATGATGAACTAAACCCATAAGTCTCAATTTGAAATTGTTTAGTCCCAATTTGAAATTGTTTAGTCCCAATTTGAATTTGTTTAGTGCCAACTTCAAGTTGAAAAGGTAAATTTAAAGATTTCAAATTTTGTTAAAATTTTAAGATTTTCAACATTTTAAAAATTTATAACTAAAAAAAATAAAAGTCCAAAATATTTGAAAATTTGGTTTTTCCTTAGTTTCCATAAGAACATTAAAAATTAGGTGATTTGAAGTCCATGAGGTCTAAAATTAATTAAAAATTGGTTGATTTGATATGGAATAACCCACTATCCTTTCATATCTTTTTTTTTGTTTTTAATATTTCGGATTATATATTATAGATATTTTGATCAAAACAATTATTTTGTACAAATTTAAAATGACATGCACAATGTAAGACAATGTTACGAAATGATATAAAAAAATATTCCTTTATTTTTTAAAATGGTTCGTCCCAAAAATAATAAAAGATTTTATTCCTTATTTAAAAAACAAAAAAAGTAAAATCAATGCTTACGTCCAAGACGAACAAAGGAAAACAAAAAATAGTTAAAAATATAATTAAAAAAATTTCTCTTAAAATTCACTATAAACAAAAAAACAAAAAGTAAATTTTTTTCCTTTATTACTAGTTAGCAAGAATTTAATCTGGTTATAGTTGTTGATAAATTAATTAAATTTCAAAATGCCTGTTTATATTAAAAAAAAGATAAAAAAATATATCTATCCAAAGATAATTTAACGAAAAAAGCAAAAAAATAAAAATAATGAAAATTAAAGTGACTTCATAAAATATCTTATATGTAAAAAATAAAAATTCATTGTTTATTACTGGAAAGATTACAAAATTCAAAACATATATTATGGAAAAAACAAAAAATCAACCGAATTCTATCTCTTTTTATTGGGATGTGTAGTAAATATTATTGATACTCAAAATTATTCCAAAACACTTATAATTTATTTAAAAACAAAAATAAAAAAACAAAAAAATTACCAAAGTTAAGCAAAGCTAGAACAAATTGAAAAAGCGATAAATATATATTTTAAATGCAATAAAGTGATATTTAAAAAACAATATTTATATTATATAATTCTTCACGATTTTTTTTTCACAATGGGTTTATTTGGGGTTTGTTGGTATTAAAATTAGGGTTTCTATGTGTGCTAACGTTTGGGATTTGTATAAATTTAGTTTTTTTTAAATAGAATGTATACATATATAACAATATATGAGTTTTGTAGGTTTTACTGATAGAAAATCAGAAGGGTTATGATGAAATGGACTAAGATCGTGCAATTGTAAGTTTTAGGTGATTATTAACCAATTCCTGAATTATCTGAGCTTACCTTAGGAGTTTAGAAAGCTTTACATCCAAATCTGCGTTTTAAAATAAATATAACAAAAAATCCACTTATACATTTCCAGATTTAAAAAAGCAAATGCAATTATTTCAATTAACACTGCATTTTGGTGTGTTTCATACCTAACTAAATCGTCTATGAAGTATATTATATAACAAAGTTCTCCAAAACATCAACATACATATATCTAAATAGATTCAAACAATGTATCGCCCTTTAAGAAGTGATATCGCTTTAATAATATTTTGTTTATTTTATACATAAAGTGTTAATATTCTAGTCTACAATAATATTTTTTATTATGTTGTCATAAAAGTGGTTTGTTTAATAATATAACAGGCTGTATTCATTTAAAATAGGTATTAATTCAGAAACAATTGATTTTAAAATAGCATTTTATTCAAATATCATATCTTCTAAATAGAGTCACTCAAATTTTTGCTCTTCCAGGCGGGAAATGGAGTGTTCTATTAACCATGTTGGAGCACTCTTTAAAAAGCTTGCAGCGCTCCCGTTCCCATATCAGCTCCATATACTTTTTAACATTGCATGTCATTGCAGGGGACATGTCTTTCCATAGTCGCCTGTTCTCTAGAAAAATTTTGTTGATTTATCACAATTATAGAATACTAATTATGTCAACTCAGGATAACTTTGGCATCAGTTCTGGTACTAGTCAATTTTTCACTAGTGCTAAACGTATTACTACTTTCTAAGAAGTCAATGTATTCTGTCTGTGTTCATTCTTTGTTTTTGGCAGCCATCATAGCACATTCGCTCGAACATAGTTCTTGCAGTTTTGCTTAAACTTTGGAAAAACCTTCCTCCTTCGATATGGATAAATTGCAAAAATCTCCAGGCAATGAAATGAGTCCGGCCAGCAATAGCAGTGCACCATCAAAAAGGTTTTGATCTTCACGCAGATCTTACATTGTTCGATCCCTCCAATATTTTTTATGCGCCATCGTGCATTCACCCCAAATGATTATTTTGCATTGCTGTAGAAGTTTCACAATTTCACATGTCTTAGAAATGACAAAAAAAACGTGCGGAGCGGACGGAACGGCTTGGTTCTGTTTGAGCCTTTAGAGCAGAGTGCACGTTCCTCCGTCCTCCAACAACATGGCAGCGATTCCTGAAGATCCCAGTGCCAAAGCAATCTGACCTTGTGATCGAATTGTTGCCAAAGTAAGAGATTGCACGAATGTTTTGGTCCCGATTCTGAGCCGAAGCTATCCCTAAGCTCTGGGCGTCCTGGTGTGTGCCATCCTTCCAGCGGAGGTTGGGTCTCCCTCGCTATCGCACTCCACAGATCTTACCAGGATCAGCAATCAAATTTATTTCACTATTTCCATCGTTCACGACTGTCATAATTGTGTCCTTAATATACTTTTGTTGTTGAGTCATTTTTGAGACATTCGTGAGCACAGGAACGGTTTTATTGATATTGGGTTGCAACTCTTGAATATGGCGTGTATCGAGCGATCGTGCGAAAACATACACAATTTTACATGTCCCCGAAAATTAGAAAAAAATAATTTAGATGTCTTGCTGTTCTGCATTGTTTCAGCAGTTTTCATTGCGCATGTCAAAAATGTTCATGTTCTGAAAAATAAAATATACCCCATGTTACTCGCTGATAATAGAACTTCTATTGGCGAAGAATTTTTAAAATCGTTCAGTGGTTTTTGAGTTTATCCGGAACAAACAAACAATCAAATCTTTTCTCTTTATATGTTAAGAAGTACAGACAAGTATCAGTATTTTCTGAAACCTCCTTGTGCTTTTTTGGTGACGGCGTCTAAGCGTCGTCACTACGAATTGATGAGATTTTGGGTAAAATCTGGTGAAATTTTCTATCATTATTCCGTCAATGCAATGAAAATAAGATTTCTTGTCCCTGTGTCCGAAATATTTCACCAAACTATCACTGAATCTTAAAGTTTTACCTTGGAAGTGAGATTTTGTGGAGGGAACTCGCTGTTGGTTGATTTCTAGATTTTGTCCTTGTGTTTTTAACTAAATATCTCATATCTCACGATCTTGAGTAACCTCTTTTGCTAACATGTGCGCCAAAACAATTGGTAATTTTACTCGCAGGCGGGGAAATGACAATTCCACATATACATATTAACATTTCGTGTATGTATGTAATTTCCAGGGTTTGAAAGCAAAGAAAACTTAAAGCAAAGCACATATTTTTAAACTTACTTTGCTGTAGACTGTGAAAGCTTTTACTTAATTACTTTAAAGCTTTCAGGAGCATACTGGCCCGGCTGCAAATGCTTCGGCTTTAAAATACTTTGCTGTGAAATGCTTTCTGTTTAGAAAAATTCAGTTGGTTATTAAGAAATTTTTGCAAGCCCATAATTTAACTGGTTTGGGGTGATAGACACCCTTAATATTAATTAATTCTCATTTTTTCCTATCAAGATCTCTTTTAAGTTTTCGTTTTTTAGTTATTTTCTTTCTAAATTTTGCACAAAAGAAAAATATATACATCGGATTGCCACTTCTACAATATTTCAAAATATGTAACTCCGTAGATTATGGATATGTTTGATTGTCTTTAAGGGTTTCTTACGTTGGTAGCAGTATGATGATTTCAATGCGGACGGATAACATCCAATAAATCTTCAAACAGTAAAAATAAATGCTGTTGACGACTTTCTTTACTTACCGAAAACGTTTGATAATATGGATGTTGCTAGCTAGGGATAGATGTGTAATAAAAGTTAGATGTATTACCATTATTACCATTAAAAAAACAGCTTGTATGTAAAGTGAAATAATTAAGTATTAAAATGGGGTCTTGAAAGTAGATACATATACATAGTAGAAAAAAGGCAAACAAATTTCATTTAATATTTCATCAACCTGTAAGATTTTCCAAACTTCATTTGCATATGGTCAATAGTGTGATATATTTTGGGTGATTATCGTAGTTACTAAATGAAGCTCTTTTTCAAAAGTAAGTTTATTAGTCCTCATCCAGGTAAATCAATCTATTCTAGAGCAATTTAACTCCTACGTAGACATACAAAGGACAGAAAGGGTTAAAGGATATAGAAGGTGAAAAATAAGAACGTTTTATAGTTAGCCTATTATCAACAGAAAAGCAAAAATATCAATGGTAGATTGTTTTTGTTTTGGTGAAGGATTTCATGTTTTTATGTGTTACTAATTTATTGCAAAGTGACCACCAAACCACAAAGAACAGCGCTATTCTGTATGATGAAAATATATACTTTATAAAACAAAACAAAAACACATACAAAACACAAAAGTATATATAGATATATAGAATAAAAAAAACAATTATTAATAATTTGGTACAAATTTTTTCTAATGCATAAAAGTTCCTAAATTTATTTCAGTTTTTCGGATGTCATCAGCTGGAGGTAATACATCTACTGGTGCTACATCAACAACATCAAGTAAATGGCGTCTATCACCGACATTGGAGGTTATATCAAGTGAAAATGCTGAAGAGAAATGTTCATTAATTGGGAATATAAGTTTAAAAAATGATTTTGATTCGGAAAAAGAATGCTCAAGTAGTAATTTTGTTAAGATACCAATTGAAGATCGTAATAAATATGAGAAGCTACGTAGCAATGATAATCCAACATCTGATGATTCTGATTCGGAATTTTTTAATGAAGATTTTAGTAGTAAAAAGGCAATATTTAAGCATATTGTAACAAATAATATTCCAGATAAAATTCATAAGATACAAGCTGCTTATCATAAGGTTGAAAAGACACAAATCAAGGTTCCTATCGTTCGGAAGCTAAGATCAACACGAAAGGAATTAAAGAATACACAAAATGGTATTAATAGTAGTAGTAAATCTGATACGAAATCACAAATAAATATAAATAAAAATTCAAATCAACAAGCTGATACAGCAGCAGTTAAGGAGCGCGATGAAGATGCCGATTCAATTGGATCAGCTAGTGATTTAAGGGTAGAAGATGATTTCTTTGATGAGAATCCAATGAATACGGTAAGCAAATTTCGTAAGCCTATTGATGATGGTATAAGTGAGAGTGTTAAGACATGCGGATCATCAGCATATCATGCTGAATGCGAGAGTGTTACAACACATGAAGATGATGTAAGTAGAGTTGTTGTTAAGATTCGCATGAAGAAGCGTGATAGAATGATGAATGATTCATCAAATACAATTATTAATGAAAATCAATTAAGTCCATCATCAAATGATTTCTTGCATAAATTCGGTGATAAGCCGTTGTTGCTCGATGATGAACTAGATTATGATTCTGGTGATAATAGTGATTCGAAAGGTAAATCTGAAGATTCACCAGAAGGTGGTAATGATGGTGGGGATTTAGATGTATTTGCAATGGCACCATTTAAAATGCCCGAAATACCACAAAAACAAAAGAAACCAAAACGTAAAAATCATAATATAAAAGAATCTCAAAGTTTTGATGTAAAAAATAATGATATATGGACATCAACTCCGAAAAAATGTAGTGATGAAAGTACTGCATTTAATACTTATAGGAATTCATCGAAAAATGGCGATGATGAATTACTTGACGAATTTAATGAGCCTATATTTAATCCTTTCGTTCCAGAATTAGCTAGTAGTATACAACCAGTTCAAAGTACATCGGATTTTGGTGTTGTAACTGTTGTCAATACATGCCCCGAACCAATTATTATCGATAATGGTAAAGATTTATTTGGTTCTGAGCCATTCCCGCAGGTTATATCAAAATCTGTAACACCAGAAGGTAATAATAATATTAAGATAATAAAACCTAATTTAACATCCGAGCCTATTCAATTAGTAACTGTTAATCATTCAATAATTATAAATAAGGAGCCAGAACCAATACAAACAGCATCATCAGCCAATACTTTTATAAATTATTCAAATGTTAATCTTAAGAATCAACATGATTTACTTCCAATCGCTGATAATCAATATGTGTCAATATCTCAAGAACGTTGCTCTGATTTTACACCAGACGATGAAGAGGAGCCGGTTGTTATAAATTCTGGTAAAGTAAAGAAAGATAAATCATCTAGTGTTCGAACATTACCTGCCAAATTAACACAAAAAGTTAAATCAAATGTTGCAACATACAAAAAAGTATCATCCGGTAAAAGTAAGAATAAACAGCAGCAACACCAACCAGCGCAGCAGCCCCAACAGCAACAGCAATATCATTCTCATTTAGATGAAAGTAATGGCTATTTTAAATCGAATACTATACAAAATTCAAAAGCTGGCTTTAGTAATATGAGTTTCGAAGATTTCCCATCTGATCAGGAAATGGATCGTATGTCAAGAACAATACCATTTGAAGTAGTACGAAATGAAAAGATGCTTCTAGAGGCTGAAAAGAAATTTGGTTCCTTAAAACGAAGGAGTAACTTATTCTCTTAAGCTATAGAATATTTTTTTAATATATATACATACATACATAACATATAAATAATATTTCTTTCAATAATTTTGTTAGTTTTGTTTAAAATGTGTCGTAAAAAGTATTAACAACGATATTTTTAGGGATTTATCTCCATTAAGAAATTGTTGTATTAAAATAATATATGCATTTTTTACAGATAAATAATGTCAATTGAAAAAAAAAAACAAAAAACAAATCAATATTATATTGGAACATTGAAAAACAAAGGAATAATTTTGAGATTGAAATTATTTTATTTATTTAAATTAAACTAAACAGAAAAAAAAATGTTTATACATATTTATTTTTTCAATCAATAAGAAAATTGCATTTATTTCTAAAAAAAAAAAAAAAAATAAAGAAAATTTGCTTTATAATATAATTAATCAAATGCTAGAAATATAATTCTATTTTTATATAGAGTATAGATTTTAGTAAAAATTCATTTAAAGTAATATAATTTATAAAGTATTCAAGCTAGTAAAGACTAAAACTACATTAATTATATTGCGAAAATTTAATTTTGTTTCGCACTATTTTCATTCATTTTCAAATTTAAAATTGGTATTAAGTTATATAAGTTATTTCTCGAAATGATAATGAACTTTAAAATTAATTAATTACTTTAAAATTGATATTCCAAGCTAAATAACATTTTGTATTCGAATAATTAAAAGCTATAATCAAATTATATATTATATAAGTATATATTCGTTAAAATCCTGCAAAAAATGACCGTAATTAGGAGGAATCTGTTTTGTATAAGGGCCCAAGTCACGAATGTTCCATTCGACCGAGCTTCGAAATTTCGAGTGTATACAAATTGGTGTTGTTTTAACGTGGCGTAGTCGAATGGAGCGCTCGTGTATTAGGTCCTTTAGATATTCAGATGTAACGTAAGTTTTGCTCAAATTTTAAATATTCTAAATACTGTCTACATACTTTCTCTTTCCCGAAACGTATTTCACGTTATTGTTTATATGCAACGCTGTACGGCGGAATACTTTCTTAGTTGTTAGTCGATACACGACTCGACGTCCAACACAGGGACTACAGTCTTGTCAGTCAGTAATTCTGAAGATGAACATTTCTTGAACCTGGAGAAATTTGAACTCGAGTACAACGAATTTTTAAGAAATTCGCGGATTAATGATATTACGCTCACAGGACGGGTTAGAAATAGACCAAAACTCCAAGAAACTTAATGTATTGACCAGGGAAGACGAAATAAAAACTATCCCATGTATCTTACCAATATCTCATCATATGTTGACAAAGTCCCTTCCTCGTTAAATTGGGCCTGAAATCCATGTTCTGGTAAATACCAATCTTGCGCTATCAATTTACCAATATTTGTCCTTGGACAAATTCTTATCTTAGAACTTCAAACAGGGGAAGGATCCTCACAAATCACAGTTTTAGTCCTTGGGAGTATTTTCTTCTTCTCTGAAGTAAAGGTGCCCACTAATTATTTGGCCCTTTTATTTTAGCTTTCAAGAAATTTTTTGTATAACAATGGCAATGGCAAACTTTAATTGTTAGCTTTGTGTTTGTAAAGTAGGCACAGCCTTCAAAACGTTTGATGAACTTTATACTAACTGAAAGAAGACGAAATCCCTGCTGCTCAGCCTTGGGTTGACCATCAAAGAGAGAGAGAGAGAGTTTTTAATGGCCTTTAAAAAGTTGTTACATATCAAAGATTCGTGGTCAATATTGCTGCATGGCTAGGATCAATAAGGGATCCTTACTGGGTACACTAGCTCCATACTAGTTAAAGTTTACACAACAACAGGGTCTATATTTTAAACATTTTGTCATAATATCACCAACGTGAGGTAATAACATAGGCAATTTTCGTCTTTTTGGCTTGGGACTCACGATCACATATAGGCTAGGTTAGGTTTAGGCATGCCTCCGTGCGACCCGAGGCCCAATTAGAACTTGTCATGACGTTTTGCTGTCGGTGGTTGTTTTGGCAGACTGTGACGGGTGTCTAAACATATCCTGAGGAATTTAGAAAGCTTCTCTGCCTGGAGGTCTAATAATAGAGTTTCCCTTCTTATGAAGAAGGCGCACTTCTCATCTGGGCTGAGAAACATTTACCACGACCACGTGGGCTCGGCTGAGACATGCAAACATAAAAAATTAAGTACCAATAAAAAATTGCATGCGAAACACATAAACAGTCATGAGAGAACAAAGAGACTCCTTTTAAGTAGATCTTTGTTCGTGCTCACGCTAAAAACATTAATATTTTTATTTACATTAATGAACATGCGATTAACAGGCTCAAATCGGCCATAATTGGTGTTAGAGGAGTTGATGTGTAAGAGCGGTGGTCCTCTCAGATTGTATCGGCTCTCTCTAAACGACGCACGACGACTTAGAAAACCTGAGTCGACACGTCCATTAAGAAGCTGGTGGACGAAAACAACATCGGCCACCTCACGACGCTTGTGGAGAGTGTTTAAGTTGAGTAACTTAAGTCGGTATTCATATGGTGGAAGAATTAAAGGGTCTTCCCAAGGAAGGTGATTCAATGCGAATCGAACGAACCTACGTTGAACCGACTCAATTTTTCCAACATGCAAAGAATAGTGAGGAGACCAAACCTGGGACGCATATTCAAGTAAAGGTCTGACAAGTGAAATGTAGAGGTGTTTAGTGATCAGGGTGCTGTTAAATTCTTTGGACCACCTTTTTATAAAACCCAAGACTAAGCTGCTCTTGGAAGAAATATAGTTGATATGAGTAGAAAAGTCCAGCTTGGTGTCAAATCTAATCCCGAGATCTTTTGACTTTGTCTCTGTTAAGTCTTATGTTCAGAACGTACCTTATAGTAAGCACTGCCTGGCTTTAACTTAGGTCGTGTATTTTAACGGAACTTATATTGAAACTCGGCCACGTAAACATCTACACCCTTATCATGAATTCCGTACGGATGAGACTCGAGCACCTACATTGCTGCAATTCAGAGTCCGACTTTTCCATTTCGCCTTCAATATCCATTGACGTGGTCGTTGTGGTGCCGAAAGCCAAACCTTTAACTCCATCTAAATTGTTTCTCATATTTGTGTTAGAAAAGTTTATTCCTTTAGTTTCTTTACCCGTAATTCTCGTGACTTCCTCTTCCAAACTCGACAATACATGGAGTTTGTTAGCACCTCCACCTGTTGCAGCCATTTCTTTTTTGTTGTGGGCTAACTTTTTTTTAATATAGCCCTTGTAATCAGTCCAACCCTACGAAAACTCTAGTAAAGGCAGCTCATTCAATGAATATGTAACATAGCAGCTCATTTTATTTTAAGATTTATGATAAAAAAAGGGGTTATTTAGACTTTTTATTTTATTTATTTATATGTTAGGTCATAAGCGCACTGTTTTTGACGCTTTGAAATTTTTTAGGTAGAATATTTACCAGTTATTGCTCAGCCCAAAAGGTGTCATTCTCGAGAGGTAAGAGCAAAGATGAAAAATTCAATCCTGAGACGTAAGAGAAACTCTGCAAAAGATTCGGTTCTGAAATTAATGTAAGAAGTACTTTTGCACGCGATTAGCATCGGAAAGTTTATTAGGAAATCATTGAATTACTTTTCTCATTTATCCAATAATGGTCGATGAATGAACGACGATATTTTATTGATCAGGCTATAGTTTCTGGTTTGGAATTTCTTAAATCACTGGTTACGCTCCATCCGTTACGCTGTCGCTTTTATTGAACTCATAAAGCCAAATATATTTCTTGGTCACCCTCAATATAACTTGAAAAAAATAACTTGCCAAACTACACACTTCAAAATATTCGTTAAGAATTCACGGTTTTTTATCTTTAAGGGTCCAAGATAGTCAAAATGTCTGACGATGATTTTTTTCCAATATTATTCATATGCCTCAAATTTCTTTTTATCGAGGCTGCAATCTTAAGTGCTGTCTAAATCGGAAACTGTCACTTCACTAGTCATATAACGTCTTCTCGATTATCAGAATAAGTGTCTTATAAGTACAAGTCTAGGCATATAAGAAAATACGTGTTCTCATTCAAGTCTTTATGATTCTAATTCGATTGTGCTATTTCTAAATTTTTATATTATTATCTACGCTGAAATCTCCATAAACACTATAATAATATATTTATGTTTCAAGTGTTCAATTTTTGTTTAGATAAGCAAAATTAATTTTATTTTATTTTTTGTTCGTTCACTTTTAGCACATCTGGGCAGTTTTTTTTATATATTAATACTAAAACTAAATAATCTCTATCAACTTTATGTGTTCCCAAAAAAGTTTTTAATCTTTTAAATGATGAAAAGTTGAAGAGATATTCCTGGTTCAGCGATATACGTATGTATTATCAATTTAATAGCCACGGGTTTATTGTTATCTTTATTTTTCGGCGTTCATAAGAAATAAAGAAGAATATCACCATCTATTTCGCTATTTCAACTACATATTTTCAATTCTACGATAGCTTATTATTTTATTAGTAAGAGAGAACTTAATATGAATACGTGTTATTAGTTATCAGGAGATAAATTAATATCATTTTTCTTTATTGATAATCAATTTTCTATGAACTTATTATACTTTTCTCGAAAGTAAAATGGCAAAATTTATATTAGCACAGAAAATAAGTAGAAGAACTCTTTGTTTTGTTAATTGTCTTAAGAAAAGAGTAGATAAGTAGAAGAACTCTTTGTTTTGTTAATTGTCTTAAATGTTTAAACAAATTTGAATTTATTTAGGTAATAATGCAGTCGTGCTTTATACAAGAAAGTTATTGAATTTATTGAATTTTTTGAAAATGATGTGGAAAATAGAGCAATCAGGAATTTTATAATGTGAACTTTTATGTTCGATTCATTTACATTTATGATTTATGGAAGTAATTTAAACTGATGATAAATGTGCAAAATTGTAGACACAGGTTTCTCGGTATATCAAAGCTTCACAAGGTTATTAGCGCTATACGCCGCGAGCAAGTCGCTTTGCCACACATAGATGAAAATTGTCAAAATAACAAAATGAGTTCTAACGATGAAAACATACCTGTGGATTAGTATTTATTAAGAATATACACTGTCAGTCACTTGAAATTTTGACCTGACCCAGTAGGGAATGGAAACATTACATAGCCGATTCCGTACATTATCCTTCGAATGTGTAATGTCGACTTTCTACATCGAAACATCCCTTCGATTAACATTGCGAGGTAGTAGGGTCGAAGGCATAACGGCTACCTTTTGCATTCCAATTCATTCCAATATGCATATGAACCACCTTTTACATTACCTTTTCTTCCCATAGCTATCGATTCACATTGTTTCCAATTGGAGGGTTGGAGATTACGACTTGGGATAAATGTAGTTTTAATGGTTTAGAATAAAAAAAAATTAGTGTGCGTAGGACCACATTTTAGAAGTGTTAACTTTTTAATAATAATAAGTATAAGGATCAATATATTTTATTTATGAATATTCTGTTGAAGTTTATTTAATTGTTACTTATATGCACTCACTCCAGAATGTGCAATGTTTTGGAAATTAAATTATTTGTCCTAAGCTTTTCATACAAAGATTTGGCGCTGGATAACTGGGATAATGTAGTTTTTAGTAAGGCGCACTTCTCAGCTAGGCTGAGAAAAATTTACCACTGTTCTGTGGCTCAGCTGGAGCATGCAAACATAAAAGCATAAACAAGAAACAGAATCAAATATTAGAGAAGCGTGGAAAAGCAAAGAAGGAGTCACGCCGCGTCAAAAAGAGATTTTTTTAAGAGCAATTTCACTTGCTGGCATGCTAAAAACCCTAATATTTTTATTGGCATTAATAAGCATGGGATTAACAAGTTCGTACTTGCCGTAATTCGTATTAGAGAAATTAATGTGCAACAGAGATTCACCTCTCAGGTTATAATTATTCGCTCTAAATGAAGCACGGTTACGCAAAAAACCTGAGGCCCTATTCTCTATTACAATATTCTACTGCTTTTTACTCGAAACTGCTATCCGAAACTAAAATACTTCCGTATTCCCTATTACAATATTACCTCCTCTAGTAGTAATACCCCCGAAACAAAAGAAAATGAGTACAAGAGGCTTCAATTGTGTCGCCCAAACCTAAAATTTTATAAATTGATCGAAATCTAACAATATTGTTACAGTTTCGAGTAGAATTTAGTCAGTTTTGTAATAGAGAATACTATTTTGGCAGTTTCGAGAGAACTTCTTACAATATTGTAATAGAGAATAAGGCCCCTAAGTCCACCTTACCATTCAGTAGCGGATGAACGAAAATAACGGCAACAACCTCACGACGATTATGGAGAGAGCTTAGGTTGATTAATTTAAGTCTGTTCTCATAAGACGGAAGAATAAGAAGGTTATTCCAAGGGAGGCGGCTGAGTGCAAATCGCACAAACTTCCTTTGAACCGATTCGACTTCCATTTATTTGGAAATCCTCGTTCCATATCTGCTGTAAAATAGGATGTAATGTCTCCGATATTCAATGTTGGGTTTGAGCAGGGGTTTGGTTGATCGAGTTGATATCGATTTCTGACGATAAATAAAAATTGGCATTTAGCAACACGATATCGACAACCTTATCGTCTCTTTACGTGTCGATAAACACGTTTGACTTTTATTAAAAGGCTCGATTTACGCTTTCAATAAACAGGCCGTGTTCGTAAATGCAAGTTGCTCAAATTTTGCATGTAGCATATCGTTCAGTATTGCAACTGAAAAAAGCCCAGCGTTCTGAAATGCAAGTACATTTGCAAATGATAGCAACCCATGCATGTGGCTGTGTTCGTAAATGCAAGTTGCTCAAATTTTGCATGTAGCATATCGTTCAGTATTGCAACTGAAAAAAGCCCAGCGTTTTGAAATGCAAGTACATTTGAAAATGATAGCAACCCATGCATCTATTTCAAAGTACTTGCTAGTTTGGATTCGCGAAGAAAAAAAACGAACTGTCAAATAAATTCAAGTGGGCTGACAGTAGCTTTTTAAAAATGGTGAAATGCGTTCATTTAAGCATCCATGAATAATTCGCAAATGACTAATCTGACTAGCAAGCGATTGCAAGGTTGCCTGCATGCAAGCAAACAAACCTTGCATTTACGAACACGGCCTGTATTTCAAAGTACTTGCTAGTTTGGATTCGCGAAGAAAAAAAAACGAACTGTCAAATAAATTCAAGTGGGCAGACAGTAGCTTTTTAAAAATGGTGAAATGCGTTCATTTAAGCAACCATGAATAATTCGCAAATGATTAATCTGACAAGCAAGCGATTGCAAGGTTGCCTGCATGCAGACAAACAAACCTTGCATTTACGAACACGGCCAAAGTTTCCTTTTTAACTAAAGATAAGTGGTTTGCTGCACTTAGAGTAATATCACACAATTTGATGATTTTGTATGGTCATAATTATCTGTCGATTCGGTCGTAAAGCCAAATACAAAACTTAGAGAAAATCGACAAGCTTTTTTTGTCAATTCATTGATTTGAGAAACCAAATACGGCGCTAGTTCTGCTGAAACTCCATCTGGGCCTTCTGATTTCTTATTTTTCAGCTTCACCATTGCTTCTTTAACTTCTCTCAGCGTTGGTGGATTTATATTGAATGATACCCTGGTCCACGCTGTGTTGTTTCTTATGTCTATATTGATTGCCATTCACTGATCTTTCTCTCTCTGTTGGTTTCGCTGTATTGACGCCATCTTCGAATTTAATCTTCCGCAAATGGATGCAAATGTTCTTCTGTGTCCAACAAGGGCTATCTTCGCTTCAATCCTTTATTTGATAGTTTCTTGATAAGATCGTATAGCTGATGCATATTGCTATTCCTTGCTGCTACTTGTGCTTCCATAGCAATATTTTCATAGAATTGTATGTACAAAATAGTGGACGCTGAGTTGAGGAGGGTTATACTTTTATTTGATGACTTAAAGAAAAATTTTTTTTGTGGTAACGTCAAGCTTAGAAATCACCCTTTGTACTACTAGTCTGTCAAGTCATGGTCAGTGTCTAGTAGTAAGCTTGATTTGAAGGATAGAGAAGGAAGGATAGGTTAGGGGTCTGGAGGGTGCGTGAATAGATATCGATGAAGTCTGCGTTTGAGCTCTGAGATGTTATATGAGTTCGGAAACACAAACTGCGGAAGACAGCCTCACAATTATGTATAATTGAGCAAAACTTGTGATATAATTTTCAATGCGATTATTTTTGATGCAGGTCGGCTTGGAAGAAAACTAAAAGCCACAAATGGCTACATTTTCCTCTATTTTTTAAATCTTTATAAAATTGAAATAAATAAGTATATTAAGAAAATAATATAGAACAAGGCTTACTAATAGACTTAAGCTAATAAAAAAAATTTGGTATACCTCACTAAGTCTAATCTCAAGTCATTCCTTTGTTTAAAAAAAAACATAAAAACATAAAAATTGAAGCAGAAAACCCCAGACTGATAAAGAAAGTTTATTGACTGTTTTATACATTTAAAAAAAAAAAAGAATATATATAACAGAAAAAGGCAAACGAAGAGTCTCAAAAGCATTTTTCCTTTATACATAATAAAAAACAAACAATTTTGTATAGTATAAAATGTAGAATATTTTTAGATGAATTTAGATCAAGAAATAATGAAAAAAAACCCAAAATAAAAATAAAATAATAGCAAGAAAACCAACAATAATTTATTATAAATAAAAATTTAATAAAAAAATAAAAAGAAAGCCTATATTTTTTGTTCACAGTTTCTACCAAAGTAACGAGGTTTTTTTTTGATAGATAATTTCTTAAGATGAACTTATGTTTAACATTTTCAATTGGCAACAAAAAAAAAAGTGATAAAAGAGGGAAAGATATGTTTAAATAATATTATTAATTCAAAGAAAAAGAAAAATGATTTTATTTTAAAAAAGCTTATATAAAAAGTATTTTTGAAAATTACTAAAAATTATTAGATTATATAGTCCCTTTTTACTAACATTTTTTCATTTCTTTGGAGGAAGGTTTTTATAAAAACAAAAAAATATAAAATAAAATACATTCCTATTTAAAAAAAATATATATTATATTATATACTTATTAAAAAAAGATTTTTTTTGTATGATTTTGTTATTGCATTTCAATAAATTTATATATATATTATTTTTGTTATTGTAATTATAAATTGTTAACTAGAGCACATTTTAATATACACTTAAAAACAAAATGTGTGTTGAATTGTAATAATCTAGATATTAAAATAGTGAAAATTATATTACTACTATAATATAATAATAATAATTATAATTGCATTTAAGTTACTACACACACTTATTTTAATGTGTTTCTTTATTATTTTTTTTTTAGTTTCACACCTGTGAAATATAATTATTTTCTTTCAAAAATAATTTAAGAAAAACAAAAGCATACTAAAAAAATTATATAAAAAAAACAAATTTAAAATTAATTAAAAATTGAAAGAATATTAATTATTATTGATCAAAATTTATTGTTATCCAGAAAATGATGAAAAAAAAAGAAGAAAATATTTGTATTTATATTATTGTGAATTATATTTATTTTAAAATAGAAAATATCGTTTTTATTTCAAAAATTTTCGCTTTTATTTAAATTTATACACACATACATACATACATATGTATGTACATAAATTCATATAAAACATTTAAACTTGAAACAAATTTTTGAGTGATTTGAAGAAATTTTGTGAGTGAATCTTTGTGTGCATGAGTGTGTTTTCAAATGTAACTACATATTTAGGTTGTCAAATTTGTCTTTTATACTTCAGCTTTAAAAATAATATAAAATTCGTATATTAACAAGCGGATTTCGTTTAACTGACTGAAATAAATAAATTATCGATTGTTGCTTGATTATAAAATTCTTTTACTAATTAAAATTTTTTAGCAAAGTTTAAAATTTAAAAGTGAAATCTGCGCATTTAAGGGAAAAATAACCAAGATTACAGATCTATTCAAAAGGTAACGATTATTATCCAATCTCAAAAACAGTGTCTTTTGCCTTTCATTAGTATGGTTTGATCTTTATTTTAAATAATCTCAATTTTTTAAGGTAATTTTACAGGATTTTAACTTCCACAGTATTTGAATATATTTTATTCGAACAAACAAACATTATCCTATATTATTCTTTAAAAACAACAACTATTCAACTTGTTGGGTCGAAGAATCAAAACTTAAGCGTGATATAAGAGTGTCTAGTTTAGTGGGAATAATGAAAGTGTATATTTACTTTGGAGAATGTTATCGTTTTGCTTGTACGATTTAATAGACAAATGTTTTTAAGAAGCATATGCATGATTAATTTGTATCAAATATTTCTACTCTATAAATACAGGCAACAATATTTATCAACATATGTTAAGTGAGAATACTATTGTAGATTAATCTTGACCATTATTATCGTTGAAACCTGTCGATGAATGGGTGATGGTTAATCTGTTTGTTTTTTATGCATATTTTGCACTTGTTTATACAAAGGCGTATTTCCTATAATTTGTTTTCTTTGTACTTCATCATCATCATCGGGAGCTCCACAGCCAATTGTTGGCCTTGGCTTCCTCCCGTTTTTGCCTCCGTGATTCTCGATCTCTGGCCCGACTTTTCTAGTTTTTATTTACAACTGTCTCAAGTCTTCGTCGACGTCCTCTTTATATCTTTTCTTAGGCCGACCTGGTCTTCGGTTTCTTGGTGGTTTTTCCCCAGCACTATCTAAATAGGGTCCCGTTTCGCACCTCGTTCGACATTACCAATCCATCGTAGTCTGTTTATTTGGATCTCTTTGACAATGTTTGTGTTGTGGCGCAGCTACACAACAGAAATTTAAATAGTTATCTAAAAAGAAATTTATTAGAAATCAAAATATATATAAAGATATACCTATAAAATAAAATGTATGACATATAATTTATGTAGTGTAAGTCAAACTGGTAGCCAACTTGGATGGCTAAATAGGAAAAGTTTTTAGTACAAATTGTACAAGGTGTCAGGTGTGGCATGACTAAGGTTAGAAGTAACAAGTAGAATAGAGCTTAAAAGCTTTTGCCAATAATAGGAAACATAGGAAGCTAGGCGTTAAAGCTTTCTGACTATAAAAGGCCGAGACGAATAATGGAAGTTGCTCACTATTGAACTGGGGATTACCAGAGAATTAGTAAGAGCCAGTGGATATTTGCCACATATAGGGTTAGATCGCAGGTTGGGAATTACCAAACTGCGTTTCATTAGGATTAAACGCTCACTACTGAACTGGGGATTACCAGAGAAAGTAAGAGCCATACACGAAACACCACACCCAATTTATTATAAACAACATTAAATTAAAATTAAATTAAATTCAAATTGAGAGCCAAGTTTAGGATTTATACTGCAGGTTGGGGATTACCAAACTGCAGGTTTGTTAGAGTTTGATACGTGTGGCTTCAATTTGAATTACAAATAAAAAAAAGGTTTATTGTTATTGGAAGTTGATTAAAACCAGAATTCTGTTTCATTATTTATTGAATAAACAATTTATATCAGTAAAAGACAAAAAACGTGTTTTTATTTCAATAAGTGTGCTTCAAGCAAACGAAGCGAATTAACTGGCATAAATACTCAATATCAAGGAGGGATATTGAACATGGTCCTTCGAGCCGGATCGTTGTAGCCAAGCACATTTATTGAAAGCAATATACAGTTAATTAAATAATTTAATAAAATCCACTTCCAATAATACAATATTCAAATCAGTTCAAAATGAACGCTTTGCTAAAAGCGCAGAAGACATTGCAGGCTAATTTAACTAAAGCGATTGCAAATTTTAAAAAAACTGGTCAAGCAAGACGTACTGAAGGATATTTAACAGGCCGCATTGAAAATATTAAAGAATTTTGGAGACAGTTCTTGGAGAATCACGAGCAAATATACAGAATCGAAGATGAGGAATCAGACCAAGACCGCGAACGGGTAGCGACGTATGAAACAGCTGATCTGTATTCAATCTTTGAAGAAACCTATTTTGAGTTTCTAGGAGATTTACAAGATGGACTTGCAAGGATTCAACATAAGGAAGTTCATATGCAGTCGTCACCATCGGAAGTCACAGTTGTGAGGGCTGCAGAGAAGAGACTACCAGCAACGGAATTACCAAAATTCAACGGGAATTTCAGTGAATGGAGAAATTTCCGCGATAGTTTCACTTCCATGATTCACGATGATCCTCACATTCCCTTAATTCAAAAACTCCAATATTTACGATCATGTCTCTCTGGAGAACCGCATCGTTTGTTGGATTTATATGATGTTTCTGGTGACAATTATCAAGCTGCCTGGGATGAGATTGTTAAGCGATATGATAACAAGCGAGTGTTAGTTACTACGCATCTAAAGGCTTTACTGACACAAACCAACATCGTTAGGGAGTCTGAACGAGACTTAAAGGACTTGTTAGATACCACCAAGAGACGTTTGCACGAGTTGGCATCATTAGGAAGTCCAGTACAACATTGGGATCAAATTGTTGTATGCCTGTTAACTACACGTCTACCAGAAGAAACTAAGAGAATTTGGGAGCAAAGAATTGCAACATCGTCAGAACATCCAGCATTAAACAAAATGTTTGAATTTTTAGAAGAAAGATTCCGAATGCATGAAGCTTTACGAGATGGAAGGGTCGCGCAGTCTAAACAGAGAGACATGCTGGTGCCTAGGAAGTCTTCTACATATCTTTCCAGTGAACACAAGAATTGCAGCGTTTGCAAAGGCCAACATCTGATTTATCAGTGTGGTCGGTTAAAACGATTAAACAGCAACGAAAGGCGCAAGATGCTTATAAAGTATGGCATTTGTTTAAATTGTATACAGCGTCACCAAGGATCTTGCATTGCCGGTCAAGAATGTCCTTTATGCAATCAAGATCACAAGTTGCATAGATGTGATCGGTTTCTGAAGCTTACAAGAAAGGATAAAAAAGATGTCCTGCAAACACATAATTTATGTGGCAACTGCTTACGACCGCATCCGGAACACATATGTCCACACAAGAGTGGATGTTATAAGTGTCATAGACGACACCATACGTGGCTGCATGAAGATGCTAGTGCACCACCGAACCCAGTTCTTACTACCGATACAACTACAGCAACAGCCTGTGCCACTAGATGTAATCTACTTAATAAGAATACGGAAGCACTATTGGCTACAGCTATAGTACTCGTGAAAGGACAACGACTTCGAGCTTTAATAGATTTGGGTTCTCAAAGCTCCTTCATTTCTCAAGCAGCATATCAAGCATTGAAACTTAAGGGGTCACCAGCATCGCTCAATGTCACAGGATTGGACTCTATTAAGGTAGCAGAAGCTACAAAGAGCACCATGATACAGTTAAGATCTCCTGTGACACCTAATTTTGAACTTCCAGTAGAGGCATACATAATCAAAAACGTTACAAGTGTTTGTCCTCCAACTCGATACGCACATCACAATTGGGACTATATCAAAGGATTAAAATTATCAGATCCACAATTTTTAGATCCAGGTGAGATTGATATGTTGCTGGGAGTAAAGGTCTATGCAAATATAATTTGCGGCAAGATAAAGAAAGGACCTTCAGATGCCCCCATAGCCCAGAAAACGAAATTGGGTTGGATATTGTTTGGAGAAATGGCATCTACAAAGACAGCAATTCAGCAAGAAAATAAGAATCGTGCATATATGGCAACTACAGAAGCCAGCATCAAGCAGTTAAACAAACAAGGAGGGCGAAGGTTGACAGAAGAAAAACAACAGTGTGAAGATTTCTATCAGCGGACACATAAACGGTTGTCAAATGGTCGATATGACGTCAGAATCCCGTGTAAGGAAAATCAACAAGTGGGAGACTTTAAACAAATGGCTATCAAGCGATTTGCACATATTGAACGCAAAATTCTGCAGCAACCAAAGATGCGTGAAGAACTACAAATAAAAATCTGCACTGTGAGGACTCAGGAAGGGGAATACGTAGATATTCCGTATGAAATGATGGACACCATACCGTGGGACCGGATAAAGGCCAGCAAAAGAAAACGATACACGCTGTTCCTGGGAGAAGGACGAACGGTGAGGTTGAGGCTCCGGGACAAGAAGACGGTTTGGTCTAGCTTTAAAATTAAAAAATAATATTAACAATAAGTTCCGTTTATATTTTTCTTGTTAAATCCCGTTTTAATAGGTAAGTTTTGTTGATGTTACATCAAGGGGCGGGAATATGTTGTGGCGCAGCTACACAACAGAAATTTAAATAGTTATCTAAAAAGAAATTTATTAGAAATCAAAATATATATAAAGATATACCTATAAAATAAAATGTATGACATATAATTTATGTAGTGTAAGTCAAACTGGTAGCCAACTTGGATGGCTAAATAGGAAAAGTTTTTAGTACAAATTGTACAAGGTGTCAGGTGTGGCATGACTAAGGTTAGAAGTAACAAGTAGAATAGAGCTTAAAAGCTTTTGCCAATAATAGGAAACATAGGAAGCTAGGCGTTAAAGCTTTCTGACTATAAAAGGCCGAGACGAATAATGGAAGTTGCTCACTATTGAACTGGGGATTACCAGAGAATTAGTAAGAGCCAGTGGATATTTGCCACATATAGGGTTAGATCGCAGGTTGGGAATTACCAAACTGCGTTTCATTAGGATTAAACGCTCACTACTGAACTGGGGATTACCAGAGAAAGTAAGAGCCATACACGAAACACCACACCCAATTTATTATAAACAACATTAAATTAAAATTAAATTAAATTCAAATTGAGAGCCAAGTTTAGGATTTATACTGCAGGTTGGGGATTACCAAACTGCAGGTTTGTTAGAGTTTGATACGTGTGGCTTCAATTTGAATTACAAATAAAAAAAAGGTTTATTGTTATTGGAAGTTGATTAAAACCAGAATTCTGTTTCATTATTTATTGAATAAACAATTTATATCAGTAAAAGACAAAAAACGTGTTTTTATTTCAATAAGTGTGCTTCAAGCAAACGAAGCGAATTAACTGGCATAAATACTCAATATCAAGGAAGGATATTGAACAGTTTGAATCTTAAGACCATCTGCCTTTTCACAATTACTGTCATTCAATTTTTTAATTTCACTGAAACCGATGTTAACTCGACGAAATCTCAATTCAATGATGTGTTCGAGTAAATGGCAACAAACCAGTCCGCAAACGCTCACCAACACAAGGGTGGTAGCACGTAAGTTGTTTCAATCGACTTCTTCATACAAAAATTGTTGTAACACTTGAATTTTTTTATGAAGAGATCGATTGAAACAACTTACGTGCTAACTCCACAGACCTCCGCCCACAAACATCAAGAAAAATTAAACTGGTTTCAATTTTACTAGCACCGTTGGTGAGACCAACAGTTTGGTACGCGTACCGGCCAGCAGATAACCAACATCAGCTCGAACATGGTACTAGTACCATGTTTTCTCGTACCATGTTTTAGCGTCTACATGGGCATTTATTGATATCTTCCAAATCTCTGTTGTAGCTTCTCCTCCAAATGCCATCAACCTGTATTCCTTTGTAGATCATAGGCTTGATAATCGTGATTTAACTAACGTGTGACTTCAATTTCCATTCTGAAGTTTGATAGGAAGGTAGCTAAAGCCGAGGACGTGAAACAGTAATCGGTAAAAAGAGACAGCATATGTTGACGAACCCATTCCTTACATACTCGGTCCAATGTGTGTTTCAAATGGCTTATATGTCGAATATCTTCATTGAGTTGTTTAATTATTGATATTGCGATATTCACTAAGAACTTTGATGATTGAAAATTAAGGCCTTAAAGTTGACTCTCTCTATCCAGGGAATCAATCCCTTGTGTAGGCCAACTCATCGGGTATTTCGTCAAATTTTGACTATGACTGATTTGAAAGCAAAACTCACTAGTTGGCACTATATAACTAAAACAGCTTCTATACTTTGTTTACAGAATTTATTGTCAAGGAATTATAAATTTACAAAATATGAGACTAGCTAAGTTTCAGAGATGTTTGATTCCTCTGCTAAGGTAAGATAGAAGTTACAACTACTTTGTCAAAATTCACAATACTTTGCATATTTTATATATTTTGACCTGTTTTTTAATTGAAACTGTAATTCTTATCATTGTTACAACAATTGAGTGACCAGAAGCCTGAACATCACTGTAGGGCGACAGGTTAAGTCAGAGGTAAAAAGACCGCTCTTTAGACTGCTCGTGAGGAGACACATCATTAAAGGTGAAACCAATGCATATCAGATTGTTTACAATTGGGGCATCAGTGGCTAGCACGAAGGGGTCACGTGGAAGGAAATTGTTTTCCTTTAAAAGAGCTTGAGCACATGAAGATGCTCCGATTTTTTTCTTACTGAGAATAGAAATGGCACGACCTTTTCATCGTGTCCAGCGCTTCATTCAATTGGAGTCTATTTCTTAGATTTATTTCAAAGGCCAACGTACCAATTTTAAGTTCCTTATACCCTTGACAGAATAGCTTAATCTTAATTGTTAGGGTAATGGACGGTGAAACCAGAAAATTTGCCGGTTCCAAGATGGCAGAATTTTGGAATTGTGTTCCCCGATCCCCGCCCTTGATATAAAATGAAAGAGTACGACAAATAGAATACAATTAGCTGTGTGGCGTCATTTAAAATTTAAAATGGAGGATTACCTTTTTCTTTGCTACTCGCTCGGTATGGGTTTCAAATGAAAGTGTATGACAAGTATGTATACTACAGTAAGCTGGGTAACGTCATTTTGAATCTAATATGGCGGTCACCACGAAATGGTGGAAGACAGACTGAAAAGTAGAAAATAAAATATGTACATAGTCAAAAAAAAACTAAAATATACGCTTTTATTTTAAAATTAACTAAAAGGTAAAAAAATGATTTTGAATGTAAAATTTTTAATGCTCCAGCCAGTATATGGGAAAATTCTACCTTTCGAAATGTAAAAAAGCGTACGAAAAGTTCCAGTGTTCATAAAATAAGAATATAGGTGAAAAGTCCCACGCGACTCAGTTGCAGACATCTTAAATCCGTTCGACCAAAAACATTACCGCTGTCATTGAAAGTTTTGGCGAAGACCCGAATATGTCGATTACTCGGCGCGCGTAGCTTTTGGGCTTGTCATACGGCACATTGTGGCGCATTTTGCATTTGGATTTGCATCTTCATCCGTACAAAGTCCAGTTCCCTCAAGAATTTAACCCGGCAGATCATCGTGTGCGCCGGGGTTACGCCGATTGGGTGGTGGAACAACAGGCTATTGATATCGATTTCTCGAAGAAAATTTTCACCTCATATGGAACGAGTCCTGCAAAATGTCCCATGAATGGCATTTGAATGAATGTGTTTCACACATAATACCATCGTTCAAATATTAAAATAAAATAAAAATATAAGCGAAATCTAAATCGTCTTGTGTGTTTTTTTAACTTTACTTTCCCAGAGAGAAAATGGATAACCCTTTAGTTAATCATTTGTAGTACTTACTGGTTAGCTGTGTCAATAACTTCCGATTATTATGAAAACAACAAACAATAAAGATTCACTCATGCAGAATACCGAAAAGCTAACAATATACTCCTAAGGTATTCAAAAGGTATTTAACTGGACTAAACTGCCTTAATATTTACTAAATCCCCAACATATAAAAGTACATATACACACATTAATCGTTATCAACTTGTAATAACTAGTTAGCGATACCCTTTCTGAGTACATGAGTACATAAATAAGTCATATGGATACAAGATGATAACTACACAATCATAAAACGGCCAAACTTTAGTAAAATTGTTTAACAAGTTGATAATCCAGTAATAATATCAATTTTAGCAAAGAGCACAGACAGGGATCATAAAAATTGATAAAAGCCCACATGAAATGAGAGATAAAACATAGGAGCCGAGACGATTATAATGAAGCCTTATCGTATGTTTTTGCATTTTCAGAACAAATAGCCAAAGAAGAGTTTTCTATGTAGTATGTATATGTGAATATGGGAAGAGATTGTCGACCTATACACAAGGCAGAAGTGCACTCGCGCTTATTATCATCTAGATTCTTAAAGCCTATGTAATATTATTAGAATATATTTTTTCTTTAGATGACAACAAATATAAAAGCTATTACAAAGCTCTCGAAGCGACTATTTGTCATCGAACAGTGATTGCATATACACTCTATAGAAGTTCTACTTCGTTCATATTCGATTCTTAATACACTCGATTAGTTGATAGTACGGATTAAAGTTTCTGCGACATCTTAGAGCTTTTAGAAGGTATGGTCTTGCTTGTTTGTGTAATATAGATATTCTAAATTTATCCAAAAACTTTTGCGAGAGCACATCAACATTATACTGTGTAATATTTTGTATGCATACGTTGTCTCGTCTACACAATCCCTCCGGGTTTAAGACGAGTTATCTTTTAATTTCAGTCTTTGGTGATATCTCGTGCGGGAAGTTGTTATATCCAGATTCTATAGTAAAATATTGTATAGTAGCGAGTAGCGACAACACAACAACGGTTGTCTTGAATGGTGTTATCTGAAAGTTGTGCTTTTACCTTGATCTTGTTATTTAACTCAATATTCAGTAGGGTTACATTTAAGTTGGTGAAATTTACATACTCATAGTGCGTTTTTAATATAATTTTGTTTGTGATATTGTAATGGTGTTTGACATTAGTTTAAAGAAATTAAGATTCTAGGTTCAAAAAGGTAAAGGTTAGTTAAAGATGCGTACGTTATTTTCTTAAGTATGCCTTAAGATTAAAATATGATAGTTTGAAATTTAGGATTGAATCCTTCTTAGGTCGTTTGCTTATGCAAATAGAATATATTTCGTATGAATGTCTTCTAAACAGTGGCGTAGAAACCAGAGGGGGGGGGGTCGCGTCGGGTCTATTCCCCCCCCCCCCCTGAAATGCCTTTTGTATGAAGGAAATCCAACTTGAACATTTATAATATCATTTTTTAATTTTGGTGGAAGTTTGATTTATTTTAAATATCAGCAGAATTTTAGAGCTTATTGTGCCTCGAACGCGGGTCGCAAGCGGCTCATAAATAGTGGAGGAATTCTGACAATACAGATCTTTGATTTCACGCGCTGTTTTCCCGACCATACGATTGAAAAGTGCACTTTCTGATCCACTCAATATTTTTTGATGAATTTCACTTCAAGACTGACTAATGAAGGGTCATTAATGAGCGCTTTTCCAGGTATTCCACGGATAATTCAATTGGCTAGTATAATAGCACAAAATGTAGGTATTTAAACATGGAATACCATGACACAACTTGCTTGAATGTCGCTCTTGCTGTTTTCGTGATTTTTGAACGTGGAAGAAATTGGTAAAGGGCGCGTAACTGTCGCTTTCTCTTCTTTCGAACGACTCACGATCACTTTTAACATACACATTTTTTTAGCCTTTCCAGCTATTTTCCTGGAATGGCAAGGTACCCCCGGAAACAACGTTCTGACGATACCTACTATCGAAAATTGACAGTGATAGACAAAAGTGAAAACTGCCATTGTGTACCATGAATATCGCTGTCCGATGTGGTGATTAATTTGAAATAAGCCTCTACCAACTTGTTATCGACTTAAAAACCTCCAATTATGTTCCAGGTGACTCACTTCTCGATGGTAGGTATCCAGTGGTGGTTCTAGATGGGGCTAGGGGACGTCCCACGTCCGCAAAGAAGAAATTTTTGCATGTGCCAATGATATATCTATATATATTCACTATGATCCAGGGAAATGGCTGAAAAGACTAAAAGCAGAAAAAGCGACTGTCGCGCACACTCTATCAACTTCTTCCACGTTTAAAAATCTACAGTTTCATACCCTATGGTTTGCTTTTTGACCATGGCTAGGTACGGTCGAAAAATTGCTTGCCGGCGATACTCTTCATTACAACAAAATCGTTGAAAAAAGACGCCCAGGGTATATGGGGGTGAAAAATTGACGCAAGGGCAAACGAGGGGTCTAATTCATTTTTGATAGTCTGTTTCGCTCTTAGACGCCCAAAAAACATAGGTATACACATCTCACTCGACTTTGTATGAGAATTGACAGTTTAACCCCCAGAAGGGGTGTATGGGGGTGGAAGGGGTGTATGGGGGTGGGTGAGAAATGGCAAGTAAATTTTTTTTTGTATAGTCATATTCGGGTTCAGCGACCCAAAACCGGGGGTAGGGAGATGTACATTCTGGGTCTTGACATTATTTTTTTATGTGCCTGTGTAATGTTTAAAGTTCAAACAGTTCCTTCCTTCACTTCTCCTTCTCTTCATTATCTTCCGACTAGAACTGCTGTTCGACATTGCACTCTATATAGAAAAAATAGATTATTAACTGTATAAAGGGCCTTTCCTGAGGCTCTAGTCTTTCACATAAAAAAAGGGACTCGACTTATAACTATTATATTTAACCCTCCTGAAAATATTTCTTGCTACGCCACTGCTTCTAAATATTAATAATTATTCTTAATCTGTTCTTAACAGTCTTGAATATTTATTAACATGTATTTTCTTAATTACTTAGTACTATAAAACCACTTTCATTAATAGTCAGTTGTGAGACATAGTACGCACCCAAACAAAAATACCATATCAAATACTACTACCTCACAAATTATGAACTTAATGGTATACTACCGTAAAACAAACAAACAGAAAGCTTAAGTCTAATCATTTTAATATTTCAACACGAGTTGAACGACTGAACACGGTTTTTTTTCTAATATGTTTGTTTATGTTTACGATCTTACGGAATGTGCCAAAATAAAAAATTCAAGTTGCCAAAAAATTCATTTTTATTTTAAATAGAATGTAAACAGAAGAACAATTTTATTTAACAAGTGTTTTTTGCAACAAAGTCGAACTTTAGTTTGGTGTGTATTATGCAGATACAAAAATAAAAATAGGAGATTTAATAGCATGAATAAAAATATTTACTATATAAAATGATGCAATGTTTTTAAAAATTTCTTCGATTTAGTGTTCAAAATAAATAGAAGCGATAGAGAAATAATATGTCTAACCGAGTTTAAATAAAACCAGTTATGACAAAAGTAAATTAAGTAGCAACAATCAGGTACGCAAACGCAAATGAGGTATATACCATACGATTATATCTGATGATAGGACACTGAGCTTGGCAGATAGTGATAAAGCTCTGCCTGAGTTAGGAGCAAAATTTTGTGATAAACGGCTCAAGTTTTAATATGTGTTCAAACATGATAAGAAAGGAAATTGCATTTTACATACTAGTAACTGGTTACAAAATAACGAACGAGTTGTTTCTGGAATACTTTCTCACAATTATTTATCGTGATTGTATTTAGCCCGAATTATTTTTTGATGTTTATTAATATTTTTAACATAGATTATTCTCTTATCATAACCTTGAATTTTATTTTTGATAAATAGATATTAATATTGTCTTCACATCCGTGGTCTTAACGACATTATTTCCCGAGAGCTGTTTAGTATTTTGGTACAGCATCTCCTCCTCGAACAAAACACTCATTAAGCCAAGTAATCAAGCCAATAAGCGTACTGACATCATTTCTACTGCGCCCTAACTATTCCTTGGCCATGTGAGGAGGCGGCATAGGAAGGAACCGCTTAGAGTTGGCCAGTCCAGGCGAGGACTTTCGTTCAGTATGTTTCATGAAAGTGAGGTCGACCAAGGCTCTTTGCAGAAAGCTGGTGGATGCCCCAAAGATCAGCTCTGGACCGATGAACCCTGTCGTTGCCTGTGAAGACCCGGGACCCAGATATGGATAACTTGAACTTGACAGCACCAAACTAATTTCCACTTGATCCTATGGGACCTTATCGCCCTAATTGCCGCTTGGTAATCAGAGAAGATCCGTTTGTTATGATAGGCCCTTTTTAAGATCTCATGAGTGCATGCCAGTATAGCTTATCGCTCTGCTGAATCTGGTGCTTTCACTCCATATTCCTGCGCCCAAACCTGCCTTTAATTTGGAGCCATCCGTGTACCGTACTAGTCCACCGGCAATTCTTTAGAAAGTCCAGGTTTAGTTCAGTAAATAGGTCGAAAAAAAGGCCTTCGTAATGCGAAAAATACCGCCCGCGATTTGTTTTACCAAATGATTTTATATATTTGTATGAGCTTAAATTTAAAATGGCGTCATCCCCACCCTTACGCTAAACTTACAGTGAAGGGAAACGCGTTTAATTCTATATCTCAGAAACTATGCATTACGACAAAAATTTGCCGGTTCCGAAAGTTATCGTTTTCTGGAAGAAGTGGAGATAAAACTCCTCCCTGTGGACAACCTTTTGCTATAGTACCCTTCAGAGACTCTTCAACATGAGAAGTTCTCAGTCGATCCACTTGCAGAAAGTGCTACTTAGACTACGTCTACTTAGAGCCCTAGATATAGTATCAAAGAATGTATTGTCGAAAGCTGCCTCGATATCAGCGCAACTCCTTTGTTTAGTGCTGCGCATTCCACCCTGAGCACCGGATTGTGCAATGCTGTCTCAGTGGACTTGCCGCCTGGTACGCATGCTGATAGAAGCTTAGTAGTTGGCGTTGAAGATAAGTTTCCTTTATCGCCCTGTCGACAATTTTATGCATTGTCTTCAAGGCAAAAAACGAGAGACTTATCGGCCTGAAAGATTTAGCCGAGGTGCAATCTGAACGATACGTATAAATGTTATGTTGACGTTCCTCTAGTCTGATGGGATGTAGCCATGTGCAAAGGAAGCCCTGAATATTTTGCATAATAAAGGAGTGGCTAGGTCGCAGCCCTTTTGTAACAGAATGGGATAGATCTTGTTCGCTCCAGGGAACTGGTATGGTTTGAACGATCTAATCACCTCCCTAATGGCTTCGTGGATTAAACACGGTGTTTGCTTCTGTTCAGGCTGCTTTGGTCACTTTAGAAAGTGGCCCTGGCCTGCTAGTTGCACAGCAGAAATAGTGCTCCCATTTGAATAAATGGTTGTGCCTGGAGCAAGATTATCAAGGTTTCTTCCCTAGACTGTGTGAAAGAGCCATCGGTTCTCCTAATATATCCACGATATCCTTGAGTTCTTTGGATGGTGGTAGATCCCTGAAGTCGTACGGGAGGTAAGCTGAACATAGAATAACCATGCTCTTGCTGCCTTCTGTTCGGGTCTGTATTCTTCTTCGTTTCGAGTGTTATGCTATGGTTTTTTAGTTTTCTTTTACACGCCTTATTTTTCTTTTCTGTTGCTATCCTGCATTCATCGTCGAACTTCTCACTAAGCGTAGATCTGGTATGTACGAATAATAAAGTAAGTTAATACTCCAAAACTATTGTTTTTCTTTATTTAGCAATATCAGCAACCATTACAACATTGTAATCCAAGAAATGAATTCCGTTTGATTATGGCTTAACTGTCTTCGGCCTTGCACTCCATGACCTGTTTGTCTGCAATCTCAGTTAATAATAGCATTACAAGTAATAAAATATTTTTAGCAGATAAACATACAGGATCACGAAAAGATCACTTTTTCTAAATCAAACTTTAGACTCATTGAAAATAAGAATCAAAGTTAAGTTTTCCTGTGTCATTATTTTTATCTTTAAATTTCTTTTTGCTTGACATTTTTTTTGTTACTTATTTTAATAGGACATAAATTTTGTTGTAAAAATAATTTGAACCACAGAAAATTTAAGATTATTTTGCAAATTCTAAAAGAGAATAGACATTATTGTGAGATAATGTTATCGCTAACGTTTTAACATATACATAATTAAATTTGAATTATTAATAATCTGTTAAACCCAGACGAAGTGTAGTTATATTTTAAAGAAAGTTGGGGAATAAGCATATTATTAATATTTATTTATTGAAGTTGTGAGGAATGAACAATAGTTCTTAGGTTATTGAAAGTTTTTCAATAATTTTTAGGATAAGTTTTTTTATAAAGAACAAATATTCCACAACTATATGTAATGCACTTTCTAGCCTAAAGACCGCTTTCCACACAGTGTGTATGTGATAAGCCTAAACTTATTTGATAAGAGCGCTTAATCAAGGAAACTGCGAAAATATATCATTTTAGAATTAGAACACTTCTTGGTTTTCAGCGGGATCTTATCGAGGAAAATGACAATGTTGAAAGTGAGACTGATGAAGATAATGAAAGTGAAGTTGACAACGGAAAAGTTGAGATTTTGAAATATGGGTATAAGGCAGCGATTTAAAAAAAGGGGTTTTGAGGGCAAACATATCTTAGAAATTTCAAAAAATGTAGTACACACAATATCGTTGTGCTATTATTCCAAGGTTATTTTTTTTATGTAATCGGGTTTCGGTTGTAGACCCCATGGGGATATTGCGTATCCTTGTGATGGTTCCAACTGGAGAAGCACTAGATTTAGAAAGGGCCGCTCCTGCATAGCCCATATTAACACCTTGAGAATCATAGTGAAGCAGTCTACTGGATTACGATCCACCCTTTACCTTGCTTTCGTAGACTATGAGAAAGCGTTCGACTCGATTAATAGGAGCTTTATATGGAAAATAATATAATTAATAAAAGCTCTAATAATAATAGAGTATGGAACAATTCCAAATGCTGAGTTCTACACAATGGAAAATTATCCGATAGCTTTGAAGTGAGCTCTGGAGTACGACAAGGATGCCTACTTTCACCATTACTATTTCTTATAGTAATAAATGGTAATGACAGTATAGATATCAGAACAGGTGGCATACAATGTTGATTGCTAGACCGCCTTAAGGATCTCGATTTCGTGGATAATATAGATTCGGCCTTCACGTTAGTTTCCTATCCAGTATGAGACCCATCGCATCCTCCTTAAGTTACTTAGTCTTAGAGAAGGAAAATCGGGAAGGCTATGCTTCCTTGTAAATAGCACTACTTCAATCTTAACTGGGTTACCGCCTAGACCCTCCGTAGTAGCCCAATGAACAAGAGTGTCCTCCAATGCTCCTTGCATTATATCTCTTATTGTTGAAATGTACTTTCCTGTCACCATCAGCACAATATCATCAGTATCGTGGTGCATTCAGACTCCCTTAGGGTTATCAACACTACGTTGACTGTTATATTCCAAAAGAGCGGCGATTTAACCCCACCCAGCGGTGTGTCTCTTCCAACCCGTCTGACTTTTTCCGAAAGCCCCCAGGATTCCCTCTTTGACTGGCGCAGTTTGTACTTGAACTCCCTGAGACGCCTTTTATAGTTGTCCCAGTCCGAATCCAAGTTACACCGTTTGGCCTTATTGAAGGGTTTCTACTTTGAGACCTTCGTTTGAGAAGCTTACTGGTTCACCAAGGAGGTGTAATTTTACCCATGTATTTCCTAATGGGACAGTCCTCTTCCAATGCATTATTTAGAAGGTTGCTGAGATTCCTCACTTGATGCTCGAGATCTTCAGCGTTCCAAAAATTGTTGGGAACATCCTCGGGAAGTGATCTTTCTACCAATTGTCTATATACGGCCCAATCTGTGTTTCAGACATTCCTGTAGCCAGGGGCCTTCTTCACAGTTGAGCACATATTGACATTAAAAATAATGACAGGTCAGAGAAAGATTATTCATTGGTTGTTCTCCAGTTTTCTACACAATTGAGCAGGTCTGGGGAAACAAGAGTTATGTCCAAGATATCTTGCCTGTCTTACCCTTGTACCGAACGTAGATTCATTTCTCCTGTTGCACAGCAAGAGATTATGTTGGAGTTGGGCTAGTCTAGTTCATACACAAGATTTTTCTCCCAGGCCTTTTTTGTGATTTTTTTTCTTTTCCAGACATATGATAAAACAAAAATTTCTTATAAAATCTCAGAATGTCTTAAAATAGCATGAAAATATTAAGTTGATTCCTTAAAGTTTCACTTTTCTCTTGTAATATATTCAAGGATGCACATAACATGCATAAAAAAGAATAGAATAAAAAGCAAAACTACTTGCATCCAAAATAATTAAAATAAACCCCTTTAGAAATCAGTAAACTATATCCCATCGTACTACCTAACATTATTTTTTTTATTAAATACATAAACATTATGGTCAAGGTTAACTACGTATCATACGCCCAACTCCTCTTGCTGATTGTATAATAAATAAAAAATTATAAATTCTTATCTCGTACTTAGTCTTAGAAAAAAAAACTGTTCTGACCTAATAAACAGCTCCTAGAACAGTTGGCACCGCGTGTAATTAAGATTCTAGTTGAGTGAGTTTTGTTTACATGCTTTTTTATAATTATCAGAGGGGTGAGGTCGATGGGGTTATTGTCTTCCACATCGACTATATTAAAAATAACGCGTGTTATCATCAGAAATTGCTCATAATAGTTGTTGTTAGCTTACAAGCAAAATATTCTATTCTATTTTTCAAAATACTCTTTAAGATTACATATCTGCTGAACCGCAGTGATGAGTTGATATATACTATTAAAACAATTTATTAATTGCCTAATTAAAATACTTAGTTGACAAAGATGATAAACAATTAAGAAATGTTACAGATCTAACATCAATGGTGCTCAACAAAGTTTTAGTAAAGGATGGTGGGTTTGCTACCCAATTAACCGTTCATGTCGGTGAGAAAATTGATGGTGATCCACTATGGAGCGCTAGAGTTAATGCAACAAATCCTAGTGCAGTTGTGAAAACTCATTTAGATTTCCTTAAAGGTAAAACTAATTAAAATTGCATTATATAAGAAGATAACATATTTCTATTATTCTTAAGCTGGTGCCGACTTAATATTAACAAACACTTACCAAACAAGTGTTGAAGGATATATGGAATACCTTGACCTTGATGAGGATGAAAGTATTGAACTTATCAAAACAACCGTGAAACTTGCACATATTGCTAGAGAAAGATTTCTTAAAGAGGAAGAACCAAATAGGACCACAGAAGGTTTTAATATTTACACTTACCTTTCATAACTTTATTGCTATCATCCCTTTACTTTCTAGGTATGCCTATGATAGTAGCATCAATAGGACCATATGGAGCGCATTTACATGATGGATCAGAATACACCGGTAGTTATGCAGATTATGTCAACCCGGAAATCATCCGTAAATGGCATCGTGTCAGAATTGATGCTGTAATAGAAGCTGGCGTTGATGCATTAGCAGTGGAAACAATACCTTGTCTCGTATGTTATCTACAAAAAGAAAAAAACAAAATATTATTTTATTAATACAAATATTTTTCACCAGATTGAAGCTGAAACAATCATTGATCTGCTCTGCGATGACTATCCGGATGTGAAATTTTGGATATCATTTCAATGCAAGGTGGTATGATTTACTAAATTTTGCCATCATTAATTAGGGTTGCCTAATCTGCATGATGGCTATTATGGAGATTACGCAATGAATTATATGAGAGGGATTATTCATTTATTTAAATCGAAATGATCAGAATAAGTACAGAAAATGTATTTTTTGTAGTTAGAAAGGCTTAGAGTTTAGAGATGCAATAAGTGAATTGATTAGATGTATTAGGATAAAGCGAAGAAATTGGAACAAGAGATTATTCTAAATTGAGGAATATGGCTGTTTGTAGATGGTACCGTCAAAAAACGCTGTTATTAGTACAATTACTTCTTATATATGATGAGTTGAATAGTTAAGTTGAGTTGAATTTTCGGCCCGCGTCACAAATCATAAACAAAACACAGACATGCTACTGTCTACTAAATTCAACTACTGAACTCGGGTCTAGATGCATAATTTCCACTCAACCCAGGTAGCTGAGTCGAGTACAATCGACCCTAACACCACTCGTGTCTACATGTAGCTCGACTCGGGTTCAACCTGAGTTAACTCATTATGTATACGTACTAAATAACTGTAGTAGTCAAATAAATTAAATTTTTGGTTGTGTGCAATTTTATTTTCGAGATTGCCTGACTTCGTCACGCATACGAACAAATATTGTCATCAAAACGAAAGTACCCCTTTCGCGATCGCCTTCGAAACGAGACAATTAGGCAAAGATGCGATCAGCAGACACTGATCGAAGAAGAAATACAAAAACGTCGACCACGGTCGATGGGTGATAACCGCTTGCCATGTTAACTTCTTTGGCGAGACCGTCCCACAGACTGAAGAATTCAGCGATCGGCACCAAAGAAAACCTGGCTAAAGAATATCTAGGGCGACCAAATAATCAACGATTATCAGTCACCGAGGCTCGAGACGTCGCCAAAAATCTGCACGAATGGAAACTAATCGTGAATAGAGCTCGAGACCTGACAGCAGCGTATCCGTTGAGGGGACGTCCTGCTCGGAACGCCAGCTAACGGATCAAAGAAGAAATAAGAAGCGCACACAACTAACCGGGTGAAAATTTTGTATGAAGATGAAAAACTTGTTATTTCTAGACTTTGGTTTGAACTACGAGTGTCCAATGTCAAGCGTCCAATGTTGGTGTTTGGGCACGCTCGCGCTGTTGGTGGTATTGAATCAAAAGTTGGAAGCCAACATTCATATGAACGTTCGCCACATCATGCAGAGCCAGCTTGAGATGAATGGTTAATCGATTACGGTAGTGGCTGCTTAAGACTATCCTCAAGAGGACGTCCTATCACCCCTCTTATGTTCAATCGTGTTCGACGAACTTCTTGCCGACCAGAATAGCTGATGTCGTTAAAACGATTAGCGGCGATCATAATGGCACCGTTTCAGACCTCAGGCAAGCCGCTCTGTCATAAGCGCATAGTTAGTGTAGGAGCAAGAACTTGAGTATTAACCCACAAAAAACTGTCCATTTACTAATAGAAGGAAGCTAATTTTAAAAGCTCCCTCTATGGATGGTAACGAATTGGTTTTCTCAAAGTAGGGTAAATATCTAGGCATAATGCAGGATCAAAAGTTCTCCTGGAAACCCCAGATTGAGAGAGTAACTTCCAAAGCAATTACATTTCTTCATATTTGCCATCAATTTGTAAGAAAAACCTGGGGTCATGGCTTTGGGCACTACCCCCACTGTTTTTCAGGCTGAGGTACACTTCATCCAGGTGTGCACCTTGAATTAATAGAACTTCAAATAGCTCTATCATTGGTATTTTCTCGGACAGTCAAGCTGTCATCAAAGACTCCTGGATTATTGCCTATATATGAAATTCCTCAGCAGGAACAACAGTGTCACGCTGATGTGGACTCCGGGCCTCGAAGGTCACATTGGTAATGAAATTGTCGACAGCCTGGCTAGAGCAGGGGCAAACTCATCATTTATCGGACCGGTACCTTTCTTCAGCTTAGCAAGCTGCCACGTAAAAACGGCCATCAAAAATGTGGTCGACCAGCTGTTTCTTCATAGCTGGACAAGGACCCAGGGTGCCCGTGATGGTAAAAGATACATCCAAATCGAAAAAGCCAAATCGGGCAAACTTTTAAATCTCAGGACTCCCACCTCCTCCTAATCACAGAACTCCTGACCTGACGGGCCACTGTTCGCTAAACTACCATCTAAACAAAATAGGACTGGTAGCCGATTGTAGTTGTCGGCTCTGCGGGGCGGCTTCCTAAACTGCGAAGCACTTGCTGTGCGACCATGAGGTTAGAGCGAGGAAGAGATTAGTTAACAGAAAAGGATGCTATACTCTGCCGAAAGCCTTGGGAAAAATAATATGAAAACAGTCTATACCTTTTTCGAAAATAAACAACATTAATGATTATAATCAATTCAATTGTCGCATCTAGAATGAGTAGAATTGGTTAATGGTTCTTTGTAGTTAGTTACATGATTTGGAATTCTTTTAGCAATTTTCATTTATGCTGAAGCACTTTGTTAACAAAAAACTTATTTTATTTTATTAACACAATTTACAATTAAGGTAGAAAATTATTAGTGCTTTTTGGTTTTGGTTATTATCTATTCTTTTTTACGTTTTCTTTTCGTTCTATAAATTTGTTACTTAAATGTTACTTTAGGTTAGTTGTTCTTCTTTCATGCTGCACCTTTCGTTTCATGCATTTAAAATAAGAACGCATTTCTACTTCTAGAAAGTAATAGAAATATTTTTCAATATCTAGGATGGAACTAGTATAGCACATGGTGGTCCTTTCCGTGATGCTGCATTAGCTGTTTGGAATCAATTACATAAAAGGAAAGCTGTTAGCAATTGTTTAGCAATAGGAGTAAACTGTCTTCATCCTAAAGTAATACAACTAAATATTTATTATATAAAATGTGAAAGATAATAAGAAAATATTTTCAGTTCGTACTGCCTCTATTCAAATCTCTGAACGGGGATCTTCCAGAAGATCAAAGGTTACCTTTAATTGTCTATCCAAATAGTGGTGAAATATATGATGTTAGAAATGGATGGACTGGAAAAGAAGACTGTGTGCCGCTTGAATGTTATGTACCTGAATGGATTGAATTTGGAGCGAAAATAATTGGAGGCTGCTGTAGAACATATGCTAGAGATATAACTAGAATTAAAGAATGTGTTCAGAATTTAACTAAAAAATAAATTTGAACAAAAAATTCGATGTTTTTTTTTTGGAATTTTTTTAATATTTTTAAATACATGTTTCATACAGTTGTAATTCATTGGATCTTCAGATCTCGGTCTTTCGTGAAGCTCCAGTGCATGTCTAATACTAGTTTGAAAGGGGACAGAACGGTGCCTTGCCTCTGAAGGAAACCGAATTGGTTATCGGGAATTATGCTCTTTCCCTCAACCCATTTGGATAAAGCCTTGCTGATATTCGGCAGCAAACTTATTAACTAGAGATTGCCAGGGTGTTACTTTTGTCTTTAACTTTTTTAGGTATTGGATATACCACTGGCATTTTCAACTGATCCAAGAAATGGGCGTTATTTAATGCGTTATTAAACAAAGTGATGTATATGGTTGGTAGTAAGTTGTGATTTATTGGTGGTGTACCAGTCTTGTAATGCATTGAGATTCGACGCTTCGGTACAATTTGATGTCGTCAGCGTAAATCAAGATTCTACAATGACTTAGCACGGGAACAATGTCATCAATTGTTAGAATAAAGAATAGAGGAATAAGATGACTGCCTTGAGGGACACCGGATGACGGTTCAATGGTTGCAGATTTGGACCACGGAATAGAACTTGGTAGGTCTTGTAGCTAAGTAAGACTGGAGCCATACTAGAAGGCTTGCGGCAATCCTAACTTACTTAGTTTAAGAAGTATAATGCTTGCCGAATGCCTTACTAAAATCCGTGCAAACCCAATCAGTTTGGCAACCGGAAACAAAACCCTCAACAACATGAGAAGTGAACTCGAGTAAATTGGTGGTAGGTGGAACGAGTAGCAAAAAAACCATGTTGATTTATTGAGATAAGTTTCTTGCAGACGGGCGCGATTACAGAATTAATTATCGATTCAAAAAGTTTCGGCATGGCAGACTGTTTCGCTACTGTTCTATAATTCGAAATTTTGTTCTTGCTACCACTCTTGTGAATAGGAATTATAAACGAGTTCTTCCAAAGAGTAAAGAAGTGCCCATTATTCAGAGATTTTTGAACAATGGAGACTGGAGAACCTCCGCACAGGACTTAAGGACCACAAGAGGAATACCGTCGCGCCGGAAGTGAAATCGAATGGGAGCTCATAAATATGTTTCACGATATCGTCACTGGTAATTTAGAGATAAACTATTACTATGATTACATGCATACTTGAAGTCGGCTTCAAATAGACTTGAAAATCATGTAACCCCAGATCGACTTCAAATCAAGAGCATTTAACTGTCAGTTCAAGTTCAAGTCAAGTCCTCAGTCCGGCATATAATCGTAGTATATGAGCCTCTCGGTTTGGAATTATGTGACGAAAATTACTGCTATTAGGCTGAAAGTCAGAAGGTGTGAAAGATTGATAAAATCGCGGACGACTCGCAACTAGACCAGTTGGTGTGCTGGATAGTATTAGGGTTTTTAGAGTTGACAAACTTAAAGTAGTTTCTAGAATCAGTAAATACTTTATACCTCAAGTTTCTAAGGTATTCATAATACAGAGCAGAGTCAGAGTAGAGTCTATTCTTTAGCAGAGTCGATTCTTCTGATTTTTAAATGCTTCAGCTCATTATTATACCAGGGTAGTACTGCCTAAAACCGTGCCACATCGACATCCAACTCATTTACGGAAAGTAAGTTATCGAAATCAATCAAGGCAAGTTTAGATGACAGCTCACTAAAGTTAGCCTTTTTAAAGTTAAAGGAATGGGTTACCACCTCCGGACAAGGAGTATTCTCTGAATTGAAGCAATGATTAATCAAAAGAGGAGGATAATAATTGTCCACAGACGTCAGAACTTTGGACTAGGTTCATCATTCATATTGACTGAGTCAGTAAAGAATCCGAGATCCACTTGCCCAGTTAGAAAAAGGATTTGAAATGGAGGATTCCTTAAAATTAATGCTGCCTTCAGGGAGGAAGTTATGGTCTTCTTCGTTAGATACCTATTGAATATTGGGTAAATTGAACTCCCCTAGAAGTAGCTCATCAGTAATGTACTGAAATTTTGAGAACGAATAGCTCAATGTTAAGGTGATAGAGAAACTAGGAATCGAAATTGGGTTACAAATTAGATAGCTACTGCAAGCAAGAAGTACGCCACCCACTGACATATAGTAATGGACTGCTAAATGAGCAAAATCCCATACAAAAAAGTGGCACCAAAAACTATTGCTGACTCGCTCCCACGTTAAATTCCTATGAACTGTAATCGTCAGCGCATGTCAGCGATGTAAACATAATAAGAAAAAAATAGACAGGTATAGTTTTCGTTCTTCTGCCTCACTCTTGAGCTATTTTAAAAAGTCCGTTAAACAGGGAAAATAACTGTTACAGTTTTGGAATAAATACATTTATTTAATGAAAAAACTGCTAATAAATAGAAATGAGTGATGGATATTAATTTCTATTAATTATAACAGACATCTTATCGCTTATTTTCTCCTAAATTCGAAGAATTTTTTTTGTTTGCATGAAAAAGGTTTTCTATTTCTGGAGAAAAATGGTGCCATTCAGCATCGTAAATCAGCAGTCCATTACTATATGTCAGTGACGCCACCCCACGAGCTTCCGAATCAGTGTAAAGATCCCTCCGAAACACTTGGTAGGAGGAATCAAAGAGTTCAGCTTTGAGAATACCTTCATGGAGCCAGGTTTCAGTGTATGCTATGACATCGAACCCGCTAGCCGTCGATGCCTGAAGAATGACCTCCCTTACGTTCTGGTAGTAGAGGGAAAGAGAGGCTTGGTAGGAAGGACCCAGAGTGGCTTGGTAGAGAGAGTGTTACCGGACATTAGGAATATAGATGGGAACGAGAAAGCCTCTCGAAAGTTATCTCTCCGAGACTCAAAGATCAAGATGGTCGGAAGACCAATAGGCGGGATCAAAATTCTATTTTCTACTGCCACCTAGCAGCAGGTGGTCCAAAAGTGGAGAGCACTATCTCTAGGGCGACTTGCCCCACTTACATCAAAGAAAAAACAATGGGCCTCCTAAACAGATTGTCAGAATCACGGAGCATTGGCCCATAGCAGACCACGATGCCATTGTCTGCTGTCGTAGTTTCAAGCAAAGGAAAGGGAAACAGTTGTTCACTTCCTGTGTAAATGTCCGGCTTCAGCTAAAGCCAGGCGGCGCACACACCTGGAGGTTAATTCATTGATAAGGATAGCTCTAAATCTCCGGCAAATCCTACCAAACAACCACTGACCCTTGGACATGAGGTTATGACCAACAAAACCACCCAAAGCGCTAATTGGACCTCCGATCGATCTGGGGCATGCCTGCTTCTAACCTAACTTAACCCCTTTATATACATATGTACCACGGTCGTATAGACAGGTCTGCGAACTCGTTGCTCAAACCTGTGACCACTGACATACACTGCCTGCCTGCCTGCCTGACGGTCTAAGTAGTCACCTCCTTAAAAAAATACTTTTAAAATTTTTTTTGTAAAGCACTGCAATGTCTGTAAGTAGGAAAAAATGATTTTTTGATGGACCTTTTTTTATTCTAAAGTACTTAGTACTTTTAAGTTAAATAAAAAGGTAACGGTACACGAGACCCAATTTTTTTTTTTACCAAAAAATTGTCCACATCAAAATATACGTTGTGTGTAAATTTCATCAAAATTGGTGAAATAACACAGGAGTTATCACCATGTTAACTGTACTTTGTGTAAAAATTTCATCAAAATCGGAGGTGGGTACTGGCTGTAGTATTACCCGTTAATCTTGTAGGCGACTGCCCTGACATCTGTAAATTATTAGTTAATTAATATTATTTCAAGTCTCGAAATCTTCAAAAACATTGGCATCAGAGCTGTCAAATTTCTAACCAAAAAGAAGCAAATTCACTGCACCAACATTTAACATTCAAAAAATCCGGACACTTACAGGTCTTTACACAATTTAGATAAAATAAATCCATAAATCAATTTAAAAATGCTGATTAAAGTGAAGGTAAGAAAATCACATTACAAAATATATTGAAATTACTATACAACTCGATATTTACCACCTCTACAGACCTTGACTGGAAAGGAAATTGAAATTGATATCGAGCCCACCGATAAGGTGGACAGAATCAAGGAGCGTGTTGAGGAGAAGGAAGGTATTCCTCCACAACAACAGAGATTAATCTTTTCAGGAAAGCAAATGTAAGTTTCCTTTACAAAATGAAATCAAGACTTGGCTTATAGTAGTTGAATCATGTTTCAGGAACGATGACAAAACGGCTGCTGACTATAAAGTTCAAGGTGGCTCAGTTCTTCATTTAGTTTTAGCTCTGCGTGGTGGATTTTAAATTTAAGAATATACCGTAAGTGATCCTGGATTTCGTTTGGCTGCATGTGTTTAAAAAACACTGGTGTGGATGCCTCCATTTTTAACACCTGTACAGTTATTTTTGTAACTTAAGTTAATTTCAAATAAAATCCTTAAATGAAATCCTAGAAGGATTTGTTTTTGCTATTTTATAGGGTGAAGCAATTTTGTGTTTTATCATGGGCCGCGGATTGAGTCATCTAATGGTAAATGACGTCCTTGTGTCTTGAGTAAGAGTTTATATAGAAGGTGAGATGTGTATTGAAGATACAACCAAAATAGTGGGTCATTCATTCGGTTTAAGAAAGTTTTTCTTCGCTTAATGTACTTGTTAATATGCAGCAACAAGCGAAAAAAGCCATTCAAAAATGTGTTACAAGGAATTGTATGGTAGGCAAAAATGTGTCGGATATTACACGAAGAGTGTAATAGGATGGCAAACGCACAGATCGGCCCCAACAACACTGACCTTGAGCACACAATTGGAAATCTAATGAGGCCTAAGCCAAATTACAACAATAGTGAGCTTTTCGTGACTTCTGTAGCTCCCACCAACTCCTGGTAAGTGGAACTTACTTTTATCATAAGAAAACGGCAAACACAGACAACAGTAAGATGCTGTACCAAATCACTAAATAGCTTTCGGGAAAGCATTCTACTAAAAAGCATGCCGTAAAGAGTGTGGATGGAAGGCTGCTGTGCAATGACGAGGAGCAACTCCAAAGATGGGGAGATTACTTCTTAGCCTCCCTGAATGGTTCTTTTTCACAGGAACCTGAAGAATACAACAATGTACAGCAAATAAGAATCACTACTCGTACCCCATCCAAAACAGGAATTCATGCAATGGCCAATGGTGAAGCAGCTGGAAAAGATAGCATCAAGCCAGAATTGTTGAAAGCCGGCTCAAACCTCATAGCAGATGCGCCACAAGCAATCCAAGAAAAGCATGAAACACCTGTACCTTTTCGGAGGGTTGGACGGAAGGTATGGTAGTCGAAATACCAAAAAAAAGGACGTAACAGTTTGTGGCAGTTGGAGAAGGATCTGTCTGTTATCTACTGTGGGTAAAATCTTGTCCCACATTTTATTATCAAAGATAAGAGAGGAAGTAGACCGAAAGCTTAGGAGGCAGCAAGCCGGATTCAAGAAGGGCCGCTCCTGCATAGATCGTATTAACATCATCAATAAACTCCGCCGTCACCTGGTCCCAAGTCCAGGGTGTGAAAGGAGGAGGGTTGTCGACCTGCCGAATTGATCGTAAAAACTAGGCAAGAAACCGCATTTTTCAAAGCGGCACCGACAGCAGCGTATCCGTTGCGGGGCCGTCCCGCTCGGACCGCCAGCTAACGGATCAAAGAAGAAGAAAGAAAGAACATCATCAATCATAGCGAAACTGGATTACGATCCCCCGTTGCTTACCTAGCTTTCGTAGACTATAGGAAGCGTTCGAATCGGTTAATAGGAGCTTCATATAGCGAGCTCGTGGTTGCGGACAATATAATAGGATTCATAAAAGCTCTATACAACAATTCCAAATGCAGAGTTCTCTATAATGGAAAATTATCCGTCAGCTTTGAGGTGAGTGCAGGAGTACGACAAGGATGCCTTCTTTCGACATTACTATTTCTAATAGTAATAAACGACATCCTTGTCGGCACTATAAATAGAACAGGCGGCATACAATGGGGTTTCCTAGATCGCCTTAAGGTTCTCGACTACGCGGATGATATCTGTTTGCTGGCCCACAGACACCAGGATCTCGAAAACATGTTAAACAATTTAGCAACAGAAAATAGTTCATTAGGTTTAAGGCTAAATCCGAATAAAACCAAAGAAATGCGGATAAATGTAAATACCAGTTCCCACTGTTTCCCAGTTCCTCCGCACACCGCAAAAATCTCTGCTAAAAGGAGTCCGGGAATGGATCCTTTCGCATTTGCTAACATTGATTTTCAACTTCCAATCATCACTATAGCGTTGGATTGTCTGGAAGTCACTTTGCAGTAGCGTCTAGATCACTCCAATCTTCGGCCCCGTCCAAGGTCAAAATTCGCCCGAACACTGGTGTTCACCGAATAGATTCCCTGATAGTAAGCCACCACAAAATCCACCTTCTCCTGCTCGTCCTCTATGCAATAATTGTCGTCTATTTGACTGAATCCTTCTGGATCCATGCCAGCAGAACTCAGTAGCTCATCGTTTGACCGAGGAAGCTCCTGATAATAAATCTGTTTGAATACTCTATTTATCCCCGCTGCAAACATCTTGCTATGCTCACAAGTAATTCGATCGTAATCTCGATTCTTGCAATGAACCTAAAACTTATTGTACCTCGAACTATCACTCACCCAATATTCTACGAGTTCGATACAAAATTTCCTTGCACAATTCGTAATAACGAATGTTTGTGACGTGCTTCAAAGAGCTCTTCTAGTCCCTCTAGTAAACTAAACCTTCCGTTATACTTCCCTAGAATGTATTTTGCATGCATCCCTTATATCTTCTTATAGGAGATCTTCCTAATTCCTACCTAGCCGAGCGAAGGCACTTTTTAAAATTTTAATTTGGTTTATCAAATCTCCAAACCACAATTTGCATTCTTTACAGAAAACTACAACTAGGTAGTTTTTTTGAAATTTCATATATACTTTTATGAAATCAATGGTGATTTATGACTCTAATTGCATTACGATATATTCTATCTATTAAAATAAAAATATAAATACAATCGATTTGCGATCTAGATAAATTCAATCACGGCGAAAATGTTTGACGTTTTGCAATTTTGATATGGCCACACTAAGCTCGGATTGTTTTTACTTGAACTTGAATGTAAACAAGAATATCGGCGGATTGTGTTCAGATATTTTTATACAAGTTCCAAATAATTAAATAATCGTACTATAATGGAAAATGTTAATAAATTGTTAACGATCTTAGAAAATCTAAAGTTTTTCTATGATAAAACCGATGGTAAGCGTACACATACATAAATTGAAAATCTAACCTCAATATGATTAATACAAAATCTTTTTAGGAAAACATGAATTAACAATTAAAGAAAATATAAAACTTATCAGTAAATATCTAAATATTGACGAGAATCTCCTCCGAGAACAACCAACATTGCAATCAATCAGTTGTCCATGTTACTCTGAAAATGCCTCCGATGACTGGAAATATACTTGTTACTTGTTTCACATCCTCCTAAGCATCAAAGGTTTGGCCAACTTTGAAAGTGATTCAAAAGAAGATTTAATTAGCGTAAAACAATTAAATTTGTTTATATCCGCACTGAATGAGGTTTCATGCTTATGTATTCAAAGTAATCTTCATAGTTCGATGCAGAAACATCCGATATTCAAGCAAAGTTTTTCTTCAACAAAATGTGGACAAACCCAGGAAATGTTACAAGCAGGATTAAATTTTCTTATAGAAATATTTCAATCGAAGACAGTTATTAAATCAATTAAAGTTGAATCAGTAATTCTATGTGCAATGGCAGGAGTGTACATGATTATTCCTGATTTAAAAGAAGGCTCGCAGAAGTATAGAGATTTTCTTAGATATTTATGGGATTGCACCTCGAAAGAAAGGTATTTTAAGAATTTGCTTCTTCTAAAGAGTATAAAAGAGCTTCCGCCAACAATACAGCAAGCATTACATCAAGATTTGCTTAGTAAATTAACCGAACCTCAAGGATTTGAGATGCTGGTAAGAAATTTGGTGTCTACCAGAACTTCTTCCACACATGAAGTACCAAACTGGAAGAAATTTGAAATTATTTCTAATATTGTATCACATCGAGGACATAGTAAAAAGTTCTACTGTTTGATTATAGATCAAATTTTTAATTTTATAAGATATTCAATTGCTGATGATAGCATGTCGGAATTTGTGCCAGCCGGAGTTATATCATTACGAAAAATCTATGCAGTAAATGAAAATTCCAAATCAAGAATTGATATGAAAATAGAGGAGATAGTTAAACCATTACTAGATCCGCCTGAGTTATTAACTGGTGCTATAGTAATGGACGACCAGGAATTTGATGTTTTTATTAATTTACTATTCACATGCTTCTGTGGATCTTCTCTAGAAACTCTTCCCAGTGAAATATTGATTAAATATCTTCCATTACTAATAAGTATGTACAGTCAACTTGCTTATGAAAATTTACAGCAAAAACAACTTAAATCTATAATCATACAATGTTTGTCTAACAGAAAAAAGGAAGAGTTGTTAACAATATTAAAATATTTTCTTACAAACACTAAAAATTCTGAGATATTTAACGAAATTCATCCAAGAATAATGTTGCGACATAACAAAAAACTCTTAACATATAGTGTCCAGGTAGTACCAGACGAGCTCCAGCAATTTTGTGAAGCCCCGACAGTTTTATGTGACATTCTAAAGACTAGCAAAAACAATATCTTAATTTATAACATGTTTATATGCGCCCTAAACCTTCTAGATGAAGAAATATCCCCGAAAAGTTCGAGCATCTCATCAATTAACAGTCAAGCAGACTTGCTTCAAGACGAAGAAGAATTGGATCAACTAATCTCTTCAAAATTTCAAACAAGAATGCAAATTATATCGTTTCTTACGAATCTAATAACCTATCGACCTTTTCATACTCAATTCCATGAAAATCCTGGTGAAATAATTGATTTTATTAAAAATATGCTATTAAAGAGAATGAAGCAAGACAATTACGATGATGAAAGTGATGAAATACTACCAATAGTTCTGGCAATATTCCTAGAATTTCTTGAAAGTGAATCAGATACATCAAAATACACGAATATATGTGATATACTAAAAAAATTTGCCATCAAGATAAAAAATATAGCAACAAAACATCAAATAGAAAATATTATTTCTTCAGTGGAAGGTGCATCAACTTCAAAAGCGCATTCCGGTCCTTCAAAGTATTCTTTTGCTAAATCTTTACTAGAAGAAGCACAGCCTCATTTAAGAGTTTATGGAATAACACAATTGATTGGATTACTTAATGAAAAAAATGACGAGACTTTAAGCAATAGACATGCTATTCTTGCAATGGCTTTACATGCTCTGAGAGATGAGGAATCTTATACTTATTTGAATGTTGTGAAATTATTAGTTAGTTTAGTGAATGTGCTTCAGATTGAGGTGATTGATTCATTGTCGGCAGAATATCTTAATGAAGATGAAAAATTGGAGCATAGATTGAAGATTGGAGAAGCTATTTTGAAAGTAACTGAAAATTTAGGTAAGCATGGATTTTTGTTTTGTTTTTTTAATTTAGTATTTCTAGCACTGCTCAAAGCCTTCAACATCCGCATTAAAACCGAAAACTGGAAGGTTATCAAAACGGAGCAGACTAACAGGGCCACAATGCAAGTTATTTTACTCCTAAACGAAGAATAACCGGATCCGCTGGCAAAAAAATATACGCCGTGAACTTCTTTAGCGGCTCTACAATCGGGATCCGTTCCTGGCCTCTCGCAACTGTTCTCTCCACCGGTCCCGATTCTGAACTACGGCTTCCAAAAGATCGAACTGAAAATCTATAAAACAGACATAGTGCGCCAAGTGACCTGCACCGAGGTCTTAGGCGAAATAGCCGAAAATATGGAAACCGATGGTGAAGCCGCCCAGCTCGGAGCAAAGTTGACGCATCGCCAGACTCCGAGCTGGGTAGAGCTATCGGTAACATGTACACGGAGCGCCAGCTCCTTAACTCAGACATCGACGAGGTCATCTCCAGTGATAAAGAAGCGAAGGTGACTGTAATCCAAGCAAACCTGGACGGCGATGAGGGCATTCTGCCTTCTATGGCTTTTCAGGACCTGGTAAGATACACCGATACTACCATGGTCCTGGTTATGGGAGGTGATGCATATGCACACCATACACAATGGGGCTGCACGGACATCAATGATAGATGTGAAGTTATTTTTAACTACCTACTACACACCAAGCTTACTATTGTAATAAAGCTAAAGATCCTACCTAGACTGCCACTCTGAACGAACAGTAGTCTGGAAGGTCTTGAAGCTTTTACTCAGATTAAGCAGAAAAAAAGAAGAAGGTCTTGAAGGAACACACTCAGGCCATATATTTGTTGAGCTCCAACTGCAAAACTCTAGCCCAACCACCCCTTCTAAAATTAAAAACCTCAAAAAGACAAATTGGGTTTACTATACTCGGCTAATCGCAAAGATCCTTGCCCTAAGCCACCACAACTCGAAAGCATTGTGGACATTTTCACAGAGCAATGTACTTACGCTAAAGCTTGTCTGAATAGGTCGCATAAAGAGGCGCACTTGAAACACTCCGAGGAGAGTGTAGAAAGGGGCTGCTATAAGTCGAAGCTAAATAGATACAAAGTGGCAATAAGGAAGGCCAAAGTACCTTCTGGGCTATGTTTTGCAGCAAAATGGAGTCCTCGTCGGCATTCTTAATGCTAAGTTATTTACGTAAAGAAAATAGCACCTGGGCTGACTCAAGCAGAGAGTCCTCAACACTAATGGACACCCACTTCCCGAGTAGTACTATGCCTGAGACAGCTATCACGATAAACTTTTCAGCCGCACCACAGCTGGTCAAATCTATCATAAGTAGAGCAAAAATTCAATGGGCTGCCAACACAGATGGCACAGTGCCGGCACAACTGCAGCGCACCTTTAACCCTGGCTGCAACCCATGTTTATTGGGTGCCTTCAAAATAACTGCATCCTTTCTAGTTTGAAAGAGGTTAAATTAGTCTTTATACCTTAAGCAGGAAAAGCCTCCCCGGCCCATCAGCCTATCCTCCTTCCCTTGACAGAACGAGGCATCGCTAGTGTCTCTCATGCACCAAATGCTTACTGGCAGGATGGTGAGCTCGATCCTATACGAAAGCTCGGTACAAAAGGCCGTAAATAGAGTCATCTCGCAAGCAGTTGAACTTTCCCCGCTCCTATGTGCTGTAACTATGTACCAGCTGTTGCGACTGATGCAGAGGGGTATCACGTCCTGGCGTGCCCGGATGACGCTGTTATCATCGAAAAAAGGAAAATTTCCTCAAGTCTTCTGTGATCTCATGGAGGCGGCGTCACACACCCCCTTAAGCTGGACTGCCATCCGCGAACTCAGCATTAACCCAGTAAAAACGGAACTGGTCCTCTTCACAAGGGGGTATAAAACCTCACCTTTAACATACATAAATTGAATTATTAGAAATATGTTTTGATATTAATCTAACTAAAAATGTTTTGTGTTATTCTGTAGGCCCAATTTCATACAAATACAAAGATGTTCTACTAAATTGCTTCCTCCATGGCTGTAAAAATAAATCAAATGAATTTCGGTCTTCCAGTTTCTCAAATCTTGCCACCCTCTGCCGTTTACTCTCATATCAGGTCCACAATTTTTTCCAAGAGGTAAAATATTCTAGCTTGTATTTTGCAAGATACATTTTATAGTAATGAATATTTTAGTTACTTTCCATTATCGAAAATTCACTGCAAACCGAGGAGTATCTACCAGCTAAACGAGCTGCAGTTATGGTCATCAGTCAACTACTGGGAGGAATGGATAATTTAGTGGATTTTGAAGAATATCTTCTGCCAATGTATAAGTTATTAAATTTTATAATTGAACATGACAAGGATGAAGTAACCAGAGTGCATGCCACAAATGGACTTCGGTATTTAAGTGAAAAATGTAAAAAGTTTTTGTTTCCAGAACAAAATATTCAGAAAGAAATACAAATTTTTGGTATTAAGGATAATCTGCAGAAAAGTAAAAAAGGAAGCATTTTAGAAATAAATTAATTTTTTTTAAATAATGTTTTTTAAATATTTTTTTTTATAAATTTATTGTTTTTGGTATGATAGATAATATTGCATTTAAACTGGCATTTACTGTAAATGTCGGCACTGCCGGAAGGGACGAACATATCTTAGAAATCAATCGGTTAAAGATTTAAAATTAAGAGCACTTTCCATATTCCGCTGCCTGAGTCCTTGCCGCTGAGTCCGTCCTGTCCGAGGCCTGCCTTGAGGATTCGTGACGGGTGGGCTTTTACGATGGAAGGTTGTCGGCCGGCCGCCCAACCCCCAACCTGGAGGACCAGTCCGGTATTTGCTTCTTTTGAGGCGCGAAACAGTCGCATATCGGAAGATTTTAGTCCTTAGATCGCAGATGGCATTACTCAGGTTTTATCTCTTTGATGTAGTGGTACAAACAAAAGTCGCTGAGGCTGTTACTACCCTTTGACCCCCTAATCTCAAGTCCTTTGAACTAATTTTTGATACTGGGCCGCAAAATTCGTGTTGAATTTATTACATCGAAAACGAAGTACTGTGTTCTCTATTCTCGTTATCGAGTGACGTGACAACGGTCGTATTGGTTGTAATCTCACATTCTCATTGTCGATCTAAGTGACTCCTGGCGAGTACATCGAGAAGTGTCGTATTCTTATTGTCAAAGTGATAGTGTGTGAAGTGATATTTTTGTCGAAACCTTTGTTGATATCAACAGTTGGAAAAGAAGCGTTAAGAAAAACAAAAGTTGTTTGAAATGAAAGGAGAAAAAAGGTAAATAAAAATTGCTTTCATTCATTTATAAAAAAATCATAAAAAATAGATATACTGACGAAAAGTTAAATATTTTGATTTTTCAGTATAAAAATAACGACAAGGAAGCTTAACGCTGCAGGCGCCTAGTTTTTGATGTTGTTTGTTGATGTTGTTTCACCGCCTAACCGTCGGATTGTGTGGTACAGCACCCGGTACTCGTGCCTCGCCGCCGCTTCTTCCATGTCGGCCGCCACGTTATTGCACTTCGCTTTTCGTTCCGATTTTTTTCTTTGTTCAATTGTCGGTATTGCTCAAAATTGACGTGTTTCATTCGTTTCCGCTGATCGACCACGCATCGCACGTACGTCTTTAAGCGTTGATGGGAATCTTTCGTTGATCAAGTCGTTGCCGGATGGTTTTCGCCAGATGAGTTGGTGCTTGAGTGGATGGCGGAAGATGCTGTTGCCAACGGTCAAATTGTTTGACGCTGCGAATGAAAGGAGGTTTGTCCACAGTTCCTTCCAAGCCGGTTCGATCTGCATCTGAATGTGCATTAAAGTCCCCCTGAATATGATAAATTCGGTTCGAGGTATCGTATCCAGCATGTGTTGAAGCTGGCCGTAAAATTCGTCCTTGTTCACGACCGGGCTGGTCTCGGTGGGCGCATAAACGGATACGATATGGGTCTTGATCGTATGGTTATAACCGCACTCGAATATCGGTTGGAATGCAATAACGCTGCTGGCAGCCCATCAGTCGACGATAAACCCAACGCCGGCCTCTCGTTCATTTTCTTTCGGTATAGTAAAGCGTCATCGTTTTGTCGATTGCTGGCGGTACGAACGTCAATGTCCCGATAGCGCAACAACTGATATTTTGCATTTCGATAATTCTATTGCTTTGATTTCCTTTTGACCGACGTGATGTCCTGTTCGTATATCCCACGCGGAGAGTTGAACTTTCATTTTCGGTGTGACTAATTCGAGTCTTCGGCCAGTAACCCACTTCACACCAGCGCTGTCACATAGGCTGCCCCCGATGCAGTAGTATTATTTCGTAAATAGTTAGTTCGTATATCCATGCGGTTTCTTGCCTAGTCTCTTCGGTTTCCCTATTCTGGCCAATTCGGCAAGTCAACCATCCTCTTCCTTTCACACTTTGGGCTTGGGACCAGACGACGACGGCGGAGATTGGTATGGTAAGTAGTTTATGTTACATATTCCATATAAAAAATTAAAACTTCTTATTAATTATTATTTATTATTTTAAGTATCTATACAAATTTTGACACGTTTTTAAAAATTACAATTAATTTTTTGTTATCAAATTCTTAATTTCTACTAAGTGCAGTCTATGACATAAAGGAATGTGTGTTCACATTATAGTTGCTATGTTCAGTCGTCTTAAGTCGAAATGGTTAATAGGTTAGGATGCATTACTACTACAAGCATCTGAGGAACCATTATCAAAATAAATGAAACAAAAAAAAATAACTCATTTCGACAAGACAAAAAATCATAGTCAATTCTATTTTAATAACTTTAGATTTTTTCATTTTTATTTTGTCACTGATTTCTCATAATTTGGCGTTTTGGTAGTCCATCAAACGAATTCAATCTTCTTATTTCTCTTTGCAAAATGTAAATAAAAACACCGATCATAATTAATGATAGTGAAACAGCTATTACAAGTCCTGTATAATTAACGTCGGGATTTACTGTAAGAATGGAATAATTTTTAATAATTTAATTTAATATGAAATTTGAAACTTACTTCTCGGTTCGAATGAACCATTTATGGCATATGTTCCATCTACTAACATGGCAAACTTCGCATGTCCAGATGCCTTTTCTAAATTGTAATCGGTAATAAGATTATCGCTTGGATTGTCGGTTGGTAGGATATCATTGTCATTATTGGGTTTTTGTGGAATATCTTCTAAAGTACCAACAGAATTCTCAACATCTCTTTCATCTTTTGGTTTAGTGTTTTCGGTAGGTTCTTTAAGAACTAAAGCACTCTTATCTACCATTCGAAACTGTCGCTCTCTTCCACTTCTTTCTGTTTCAATTTGATCGTCTGGAATTGGTGCTACGCCTCCCTTACCCGGTACTGTAAAGCTAGCTCGTACTGTTTGGATGCCTGATTGAAAGGTGCATACTACAACGAATCTAAATAGGATAATGGTTATTAGTTTTGTAAGGTTGTTATTTTAAAGTGTCGAACAAACCTTCTAGTACTATGAGTAAAAATTCCTAAATTCTCTTGCACAGTTATAAATGTTTCAACAGTGTTAGTTTCTGGCTTAACAAGACTTCCACACTTCGCATGATCAATACGCATAACATATTTGTCTACAGGATCCTTAGGATTACCTTGTATTCCACAATTTCCACCATCAACAACGATTTTCCCACCGAAGTATGGACCAGTTTGTACTTCGATTTCGGATATATGCGGAAGACATTTGGTTGCTTGAGCAGAAACTGAAAATAAAGTTTACATAAAAAAATATATTTCATATTTAATTTTAACTTTCTTACATCCTTTCGTTGGAATTACAATTGTCTGCCCACTGAACATTGATTCTGTATGCACTTCGTTATCTCTACTATCTGATCGACCACTGACTTTTTGCTGTTTTCTCTTTGCTTGTGGCTTTATATGAAAGCTATATTTGGTGGCCATTCGAAGATTTTCAATTGTTGTCGAATAATGTCGGATGATGCTAAAAATATATATAAATTAAGTTTATGTAATAATTCGTAGGGATAAAGTTAATACTCGTCATCTTCCTCGATTGAGTTTTCTTCTATTACTTTGGATCGGCATCGATGTGGCCCGAATGATTGTAATTCACAGTAGAAAATTGTGAATACTTTAGGAACTACCGAATTTCTGTCGTTGTTTTGTAGTGGTGAATTCTCTATTTCCCATGTTAAGTTCACTGATTTGTAATCTGGTTCACCGGTTAATGTGCGGATTTCTGTAAAAAAAAAATATAAATATATGAATATAGAACTTGATACATACATAGGAATAAATAGATTTGTATTTGCAATGTTATGATGAAGTAGTTGATAAACCATATTAACTTAAGCTTAGGCAGAATTATGTCCATTCTAAGCAGAAAAAGGTTTGGTACTTCGGAAAGTACTCTTTTCCTTTGCTGCTTATCAGATCCAAGTTGAAGTTCGCAAGGACGCTCCCCTTCCTGGAGACCTTGACGCTTGAAGGAAAGATTGGGACCATTTCTATCAAATTTCTAAGGAAGTGTTTGGGCTTAACCCACTCCATTCTAAACCACACCATTTATGCTCTTGCTCGTGAAACTCCCACGGACCTAAGAGCGAAAGTGTTAGTCTCCAAAGATTTGACGAGAATATTAAAAACATACAAGGACTTCTCCAGGATATTCGACTTATTTTCTCCTATACCCCCCATGGAAAGGTTTATGGTCAAGCACAGCGAAATCTTCAACTTACTCTATTCACAGGAGTTGGAGCCGGTGGTTTGTGACAAGGTGAATTTCGACATCTCCTTCTTACAAGGTCGTGGTAAAACGAAAAAAGAGGATTGAGGCCAGAACGAAAAAAGAGGATTCTTCCCTTCCGTTATTATTGCTACTGACGCATCATTATCCTCACTGACAGTCTCAACAGCTACATTATCTTGAAAAAGAAAAAAAAAGAAAAACAAGTCGAAAGGAAGATCTTAAGAAGACTATTTGGTCTTGTAAGGGTTAACCAAAACTCACAAACTAAGAAATTCAAGAAATGGTTCACAAAGAAGAAATTCAAGGAATGTATGACGAAATAAATTTAGCCACATACATAAGTTTGAACAGACTGCGATGGCTCGGACACATTGTGCGAGCTTCAGAAGATAGAATCCTAGCCAGGATTTTTAATGGTAAATCATCAAGGAGGAGAAAAGTAGAACGACCAAGAAATATGTAGACGGATGACGTGCTAGAAGATATACGGAAACTTCGTATAACAAATTAGAGAGAGCTAGCAAAATGTAGAGACGACTGGAAGAGGAGACTTCGAGAGGCCCGAGTACTGCAAGGACTGTAACGCCATTTAAGTAAAATTTGAGCAAAATTTAGTAAGATCAAGATGTAAGCAGCTGTAACTCTTAAAAACTCAAGGAGTAGCTCACATCTCCTAAGAATCTCTATACATTGGGATGTTTGTTTAGTTAGTTGCAATATTTGGTAATTCCATCGCAGATCCTGTTAGTGCTATGCCTAGAATGTTAAGAGATGAATCTGTAATAAGATCTGGACCACCCATTCAAACGTGGAGGCGAGAAGAAAAGCATGGGTTTAAATTTTGGTCCAAATCAAAAATTAGTTTGATGTCGCTGTTGATTAACTCCGAGTACTGTAATTCGCGTAGAGAATAAATAGAAGGTCGTTTATAAAGATAAGGAAAAGGAAGGTGATATTTTTGAGTTCCTGGATACATCGGAAAAGATATAGAGTTTAGATTCGGCACACATCCTCCGTACGGTTCCTTCATTGAACGAGCGGAACAAAAACTCATGTCAGTTCTATAGAACTGACTAAACAAATACTAATAGTTTGTAGTTTTTTCAGAAGAGCAGAGTGGCATACTCTATGAAAAACTTTGAAGATATCTAGAGCAACCAACACCAGATTCACCAAATTGATGCATTCTTTGGATAAGGGCATCTGTTATATACACTAAACTGTTGCCAGTTAAAAGGTCTATCCATACCATACCATACTTTTTGCCATAAGTTTTTTATTAATTATGATTCAATTATTTTAGATACAAAAGAAGTAACTGTCATTGGGCAGTATTTAAAGGAATTATTTTTTAGCTATGAGTTGAACTTGAGCTAATTTGTATCAGTCTGGATAAACGAAAAGAAGTACGATAGGTTGGAGAATTTGCACAGAGGTTTTGGATGTAACACACTGTGGCAGAAAATGAAACAAAACAAAAAGAAGTTGAGCACATTTTGAACAGTTTTGTAATGTAGATCACATACGATGAGGATGTGCCAAAAAATCGAAGACAAACAAAGTTGTTAAAGGAAGATTAAATACCAGATTGGCATAAAAGAAGGTAATTCTTTGTATTATTTTGGGACTGGAATGAATCATTCATCATTAGATCCTACTGCTTAGTAAAATGTTTAGTTCTAATCTTTATTATCGACAAATTAAATTGAGTAATTTAAGACAGCAGTCAGAACCCATAAATAACTTCCGCAATGACACTACTAAACAGCAAGTGCATCTTTCATATTATGCTGAGATTTTAATATGTCCTTGACTATTGAAGCACTTTAGAATGGGAAGTGAAACCGATGTAATGAAAACTTAACGTAACGTAACGACAAAAACTATAAAATGCAGTTGCTGCTTTCACATTGTTTTACCCGCTACCAATTTCTACTAGTAGCTTCTGTAATTCTAAAGGTCTTCATCAAACTGCCTCGTCTATATCTTCTCTTTTTTTGTTTCCATTCAGCTACTATTCTAGTCCATCTAGTCCATGTAACCTTCTTAGTTTCACGCATTTGTGCGATATCCGTGCAGCCTTTTAATTTCGTAATGTCGTAATGTTTACGCTTCGCCAGCAACCACTCTTTCCGTTTTGAACATGAACATTAGTTTTGTTCATTTATCAATGGATCGTAAGGTTGATCTTGTCCAGTCTAAATGCAATTAATCATTAGTTCATATTTACGATCTTTTCAATGAAATAGTCAAAGTTCAGACAACAGCAAGTAAAACTTTTCAACTAAAACAACTTCATACCTTGAAATACCGTGAAATGCAATCTTTTGTCCAAAGCGATTCAATATCCCATCTTTACCGGTTTTTGCATTTCTTTAATTTCAGTTAAGTTTATTTACTTATTGAATATAGCTTTAATAATAAGTTTAAATTTAAATTTCATCACGATTTTTAATTAATTTAAAAATGGCCCCTAAGAATTCTCTTCAACCAATTATTCATTCCTTGCATACCGCAGTAACATAGCAATCTTAGCAATCATGTCTATAGCCGTGAAGACAACCCACAGGTCTAAAGCAATTCACCTCTTGACCTATCATTAAATTCGATCGTCGTGGTAATCAAGATAATGTTGCCTAGTGGGATCTACCGGCATACGACAAATCAACATCTTGAGCCAGCAGCAACCAGACAACCTTCTTGACAACTTAATCAGACACCGTGGGGATTTCGTTAGAATCTTTCTTAACATTAATTGGTCACAGTCCAGGTTCATTGTTGTTGTGGTTTTTTTCTTTTTGGTTGCTACTATTCTTTCGGATCATACCAACGCGTTGTATACGTCTGGTTAGGGCCATGGTATATATTTGGTGTTGTTTGTTGGTTGGGTATACAATTTTTGAAGTGTGGAAGTAAAAATTCCAGGCTTACCTAACTGTTCTCGAATTATTTACAATTACTCGAGTCGTCTCTAGATTAGTGCCAGATAATCAGGTGAGTTCAGGTCTACTGGCTAAAGAATGACGCACCGCGAAAATTATGTTGTCAACTTTAACGCATTCTGCTCTGTTGAAGCGGGAACAGTTGTAATACGCATCACACCGATCCGATTCAGTGGCTTAAGAAGGAATGTCGGTGACGGTGACGGGGATGGGATCTCCTTGATGATGAATGTTATGCATTCTACTCGTCTACGTTTAAGATTCCCCAGGTTCCGAATGCTATTTTAATTTTCTCCATGGTAATCGGATCTGACTCGATCTCGATCGTATCCCCCAGCTTTATGCCAGTGGGTTGGTTGATCTAGTCTTGCATTTCTTGCATTTTTATTAGATGGATCTAGCATGGATTTTATATTCTACATTTCTAGTTCTTCTGGTGATATCGAAAATCTTGTAAATGAGCGCGAATTGCGGAATATTTTTCCGTTAAAACTCCTTCGAAAACACCTTTGTCACAATCTTGTCTACATAACTCCTTCATTCCTCTTTGGTGTATCAGATTCAGAAGACTTCACAGGCGCTTAAGAGTGCGAGTGACAAACCAATATTCAGCTCAATGATCATGGGGTATGATGTTGATATCCATGGCTGGGAGTGTATTGAACCGAACCAACTATAAGGAATGAGCTGATGTCGTAGTTATATAATACCCGGCGTCAAGGTTGGTCTGCAATCTTCGCTTATTTTTCTTGTTTTTTTTTTTTTCGTACGTACGTCTTTGCGGTTCATAGCTTGTACGAGTATTCTCAAGTCGGGTTACACCAGTTCTATTGCTGTTGCAGCTGCTTGAATATGTAATTGAATTTTTAATTTAGGTCAACGAATTTTTATAAAGTTTCTGTGTTAATTACTGAGTATGAAAAAATCAAAACAGGAAAGTATGAAGTAATAACTTATAATTAAAGATAGATTGTAAAATCTTGAAAACAAAGTAGTGTAGATTGTGGCTTGTTGGTAGAAGATCTTGGGCTTAGAGCGAAGAGTTTTGAACGGTTTCCGGTTGATACATATACATATAAACGTTGCAATTGAAAATATGGAACAGAAGATATTTAGGACAAAATAAACCAGTTTTATCGAGATTTTTATGTAATGTTTTGTAAATTTCAAAATGCGTTGGGGCATATAATTCAAGATTTGTGAATTCTATTAGTATTAATTAAAAATATCGCAATATTACAATTTAGATTTTTCTTTGATAGAGGCATGTGTGAAATCTTAATTGGCTTTAAGAAATGGTGTGCAATAGGCTAGGTTAGATTATAACGATTGACATCGGTTGATAGTGTTTTGACGGCTTTATTTAAAAATAGTTTAAACAAAATTATGAATATAAGAAAAGGAAAAGCCACAGAAATTTATAAGCAGTAAATTTAAGAATGTAGTGAAACAAAACTGCCTATTTCACCTTACTTTTTACAGTAGTTGTGCTTAGATTACAAAATTGCTTTTTGTACATTCCACCTGCCCCTTTTGAACGCCAACTTGATATGAGCATAATAAGTCTGCAATGTTGCTGGAGCAACAGTCCAAACGGCATAATTGTAAACTGCCACAAGCCTTCCTACAGAGAAGGCTGTTTTTAAGCTCTTAAGGTCCAAGGTGTATATCCAGTGTGTCATCGATACGAGGTAATGAGTAGCTAGTGCCTTTATTTAACCGTCGATAATCCACGCAAAACCTTGTGGTACCATATTTCTGTCTTACTAGAACCCCGGGAGACAGTCCAAGCGTTTTTCGACCCCTCTATAAGGCCTTGTCTTCTCATATCCTCAATCACATTTATCAATCACTGCTTCTTTCCGCTTGGTTAGTGGTAGTCTTCTCGGCGATTGCTTGATTGGCGAGGCATCTCTGGTGTCAATCTTATGTTCGTTTTCCAACAGTCATCATCTCTTATCATTAAAATTCTCTACTAATTTTCTCGCCTAGAGATACTGTTGTTGTTCGAGACAATTAGTTGAGAGTACTGGTTTTACTAATTTCGTGGCCTTTGGCTTTGGCTTTGCCAACGTTTCCGTGTTAGCGCACTTCACTGATGTAATCTGGGGTTCTTTTCCCCAAAACCGTATCCTTCTTCAATCGTATTTCTCATTCGTTGGTACACATTTAGCCTTATGAATACTTCCTTCTTGTGATCGATACTCATCAGACATTTTTCAGTTGCTATACTTTTGATTTGTTCCGTTCTCTCTGGTTCAATAAGGTAGAATTAGTAGCTGCCGGGATTACCATCGACTGTTTCTCGCACTAGTTTCTCAGCACACGGAGGAAGCACGGTATCTTCACAAATGACGACTTTCAGCTACGAATAACAAGTGGATCCTGTGGCCATTGGAATCTCCTTGTTGTCATATTTCAGTATTCCATCTCTGATGTCCAGTAGAATTTTATGTGTTGTCATAAAGTCCAGCCCGAGAATACACTCGTCTGTTATATCAGTTACCAGGAACGAACGTGAAAATCACATGTCTGTGAGAACCAGATCCATCATTATTTCCCCATTTAATTGTACTGGCTCTGCTGTTGAAGTTTTCAGTCTATATTGGTATGCGTCTTTCAGCCACTTATTACAGACCAATTCAGCCTGGATGACAGATTTTGAAGCATCAGTTATTGTGAATTTTTCGGCTCCAATATTTCTATCGATGACATGGCTGTTGTCACTACGCTGCAGTTGTTTGATATTGATGATGACACGAAGGGCTTCGATTCTCCTCACTAACTCCCGCTCCATGGATACGATAAATGATGAGTTGAGTTGAGATTGAGTTGAATTTTCGAATCCCGTCAAAAATCACACAAATCACAAACAAAACCCAGAGATGCTGCTGTCAACGAAATTCAACTACTGAACTCGCGTCTATGTGCATAATTTCCACTCAACCCAGGTAGCAGAGCTAAGTCGGGTTCAGTAGACCCTAAATCAGCTCGACTCGCGACTACATGTAGTTGGACTCGGGCTCAACCTGAGTTCAACTCATCATCTATTCGTACTATTTATTCGTTTCTCTGCTGCTGTCTGCGCGGAGACACGGAGTTAGTTCCTTCGGCCTCCCTCTATTCGCCTCTTTTCGCTGTCCGTACGTTTCACAGCAAGTTGTGTTCCTTTCGGAAGATTCTGCTCTCCTTCGTTTCCGACAATTCCTTTGCAGATGGCCAGCTTACTACAGCTCCAACATTGTATAACTGATCAACTTAAAATTTTGTATACATATGTATAGCTCACGTGAAAATACAATCTATTTTGTAAAAAAATCAAGATGGCGGTTCCATAATGGCAGCCAATTTTTGCATTTGTGTTTCCAGACCCCCGACAAGACTATCAAATGAATCAAATGAAAGAACATGACAGGTAGAATACAGTTAAAGGGCGTAGCGCCATTTCAACCTCAAAATGGCGGCCAACACAAAATGGTGGAAGACGTATAATGGTCTAAAAAGTAGAAATTTAATCTATTAACTTCAACTTTGGCACATATTCTCAGTTTGCCCTATTCGAAATTCAAAATGGTGGATTATCTTTTTCTTCAAACCCCTCTGCATGGGTATCAAATGATTTTTATTTATTTATTTTTTTTTTTTTAGATCGAATTTCGGTAATGGACTTTCCTACTAAATTTGACTAAGATGAAAGTGAAAACAGTAATGATAGAAGGAGCTCAAAATCCGCGCGGTAATCGCTTGGCAATCGCTTTTACTCTTATAAAAAATTTGGATACTTTTTTTCCAAAATATGTATACGTGATTTACTGTCATGTCTCATAGTACATGATATCACGTATCTATGCACTAAATATTAATGAAGCAAATAATTGTTTTTAATCGTGGTTAATTTTTATTTTGTGTTTGGGCTACATTTTTCAATATAGACCTATTTCTTCATTACCTTTTTGCTTTTCCTTACCATCATAGTTGAATTTTGAATAATTCACACAAAAATGAATAAAATATGAGTTATTTAAACACAAATGCAAATTACTTGAACGTATTTTCTCCAAGCTCTCTGTAACAATAAAGTGACGAATGCCATTGTGACCACTCTTGCTCTAGATAGTCTTGTTCCAAAAATGCACCTTTACTCTGGGAATAAGTACCCATCGAAATTCTCTGGAAATTTAACAAAACGATTTATTATTTACCATTGGTTTTTATGTCATACCACATACTAATGACCTCGTTATATAAGTGGAGTTTGTATACATTGTGATCTGTTTTAACTCAAACTCTGTGTGATCTGTTTTAACTCAAAAAAAAATTACTTAAAGCAAAAATCACTTTACCGTTTCCTTCTTGTCTTTATTACAAAATTCCGTTTTACCCCGTTCAAGAACTATATAGTAAATGTATATAACATTGAGCTGCATTTACTTTCCGATCTCGTACACTATGCGAATATAATTTGTATGCAATTTGTAAGCGTCGCCATTCGAAATTTGCATGTTAAATTTTGCATCACGTACGATCGGTAAAAATAAAACAAAAAATAAAAAAATAAGTCAAATTATCACCGCGCACCATTTATTTATTTTTTTTAGCATTTCTGAAATTGTGGGAATTTATGCAAAATGCGGCTATGCAAATATCAGTGTATCACGGCAAGATCTATTTGCATTGTAAACTGCAAAATCTCTGGCACAAGTTATCCGATGCATCCGAAACAAGTCTTGTGTAACACTTTGTATGTAGTATAAATGTTTTTGTTTGTTCCGCCAAGCGGCAGCCTCTCAACATGATCAAGGTAGAAGATCACTTCAGCCTCCTTATGCAGCCATGATGATGTTTTATTGGAAGATAATTATTGTCTTCTTGTGTTTATTCAATGGACGGATCGGGATCCTTTATATGCAGAGGCTGAAGTTCCGCTTCTTTAGGCTTCCCCCATCGATAAAGGTGTGTATCGGTTCGAGTGTATCTTAAGTACTTGTTCCATGTAGGTCTCTTCGATTCTTACAAGCTATTGCTACTACGGTAGATTAAACTAATGACCCTCGCTTGATGATGATTAGAGCGATTTGTTCTCCTTTCAATTGAAATTAAACATACACCCTGGCCTATCCCCTTATCTGTTGTGCAGCAGCTACTATCCATTGACGGCTTATGAAAGAGCCATTGAGCCAATGATCCTATATTTTTTTTTGGTTTCTTTTTATTTGCTTGGTTGATCAGTTTTTGAGTGTGTATCAGGAACTACTTGAACAAGTGGAGAATAGTTAACTGCCAGCGATTTAATCTGGTTAATTAAAAGTGAATTAAGTTCGGATTATTTTGCCTGAAGAACATTCGTGTTTTTGCCAGAGTTAAGACAGAAATCCATGCTATCACATCTTTTATATGTGTCTAAACTTTTAATCGAAGATGATCTGCGGAATTTATCCCCATATATTTGGGTTTCTCGATACACCTTTGCCCTATCATTAAAAATTGAGAAATAGCTTGAGGAGTCATTGACTTACCTTGTGCGATATTGAATGAAAGATAAGCGCAGATCCATCACGGTTGAAGGCTTTCCGGAGAACGTTATTTTGCCAGAGCTAAGGGGTCGTCCATAAATGATGTGAGGTGTTTAGGGAGGAGGGGGTCGACACGAATCTCACCAAATCTCTCAACAAATATAACGTACTTTTTTTTCACCAGAAAGTGTAAAAAAATTTTTGTGAAGAAAAACAAGCTTAGGAGTCACCCTTGATACTATCAGTACCAGTTAAGGTCATGGTGCTCATGATGAATAGAGGAGAAACCGAAAGGTTAAAGGGGGTCTGGGGGTGCTCAAGGCAATGTCGATGAACCTTATGTTTGAGTTCTAAGATGTTGTACGAGTTGGGAAATACTGACTGTAGGAGATTATTCCACAGTTGAGTTAGTCAATTCATCAACGAACTTCTAGATCGTATTGTGTCCGAGGGGTTGGGCTGTTGGCTGAGGGGTTGCGAGGAAAATATTGCCGTACAGGCAGGAGGTTCTGAATTTCAGTGCAACAGTGGTTCTGGCAATAGCGATAATGTATAGAGAGGGCTGCTACATTTCTACGTTGGCTTAAAGGAATGAGTTTGATGGCACGATGTTGCACCTTGTCGAACAAGCCATGGTGGTTTTTGGGGCGACTATCTAGATATACGAATTGTATTCAAGGCGGGGCCGAATGAAATATTTGTAGACTGTAGCCAGGGCGGCTGGCTGGAGGAGGAACTTGCATTGCTTAAGAAAACCAAGGAATTGGGAGGTTTAGCGATTTGGAATATGTGATCATTCCATCGCAGATCCTCCGTTAGGGGTCCATTAAACGACAGGTTTTGCTGTCTGTTTATCACAGTTACTGCTATGACTGACCGAAGGCTTATCGTCTAAGGTGAAGATTGATGTAATTATCTGAATATTTTGATTCTCACCAGTCACGACCGATGGAATTGACTGACATTCGCATGAACGTATAATGGACGCCTTAAAGTTACCCCTAGCATGTTAAGACTTGAGTCAACCGTTAAGCCAGCTCCAGATTCACGCCGTGAACAACCGCGAGCACCCGTGAACGCGTGTGTGGATGGTTTTCTCGTCTAGCTCGCTCCTTGTTTTCCGTTCTGAGCGTATACGGTGTAAATTTTCGCCGTGAATTTAGATTCATCTCCCACAGAGATAGAAGGTATATCCGGGTAGGAAATATTATCACCGCTTCAAATAGAAGCGAGGTCCAAGCGCTTCTTTGGTGCACACTTGTAACCAAAAACAAAGCGCTTTTTATTTACAGCCTTTGGAAGCTTACTCACAGCATTGGTATTTTCTTCCTTAAGGCAATGTGTGGCTAGTTTTGCTTTTACTTTTTCTGCTTGAGATGGAGCTGTGGAAGCTTCAGATCAAAGCTCGATTTTCAAACCGAAACGGTGAGCAGAACTGCGTACTTCTACCTTCATTTAAGGCGCATTGTTGGTGCTTACAAATCAGCTTAATTAAAACGCTTCCTTCTGGGGACATGTAATGTTAAATTAAAATGAATCCTCTTACCAAGAGGAAGTGCTACTTGCTTTAAAAAAGGCGCTTTAAAATTCCTTTTGGAGCACTTTTTTTTCTACTGGGATTTCTCTCCACTAAGCTATGGCTGATGGCTACAGATGCCTGCGTCGTATCCTAAAAATCCACTGGCAAGATAGAATTTCAAATGAAGAACTATGATGCCGTGCCGGCCAAGAAAGGATAGACGACTAATCAGGCGAAGGAAATGGAATTGGGTTGGCCACACCTTGTGACGCGAAAACGAAAATCTTGCCAAACAGGCCCTTGACAGGAATCCCCAAGGATCCCGTCGAGTCGGAAGACCTAGAACAACGTGGAGGAGAACCCAACTAACAGAAGCCGCAACAACTGGGAGATCCTGGTCGGTGCTGAGAGCTGTCCCGCAAAGCAGAGTCCGCTGAAGGGCAACTGTTTCCGCCCCTAGAAGAAGAGGAAGAACCGGAACCTGGTTGTATAGCCGTTAAAGAAGAAGAAGACCGAAATCCATGCTATCACATCTTTTATATGTGTCTAAACTTTTAATCGAAAATGATGATCTGCGGAATTTATCCCCATATATTTCGGATTCTCAATACACCTTTGCCCTATCATTAAGAAATAGCTCGAGGAGTCATTGACTTACCTTGTGCGATATTGAATGAAAGATAAGCGCAGATCCATCACGGTTGAAGTCTTTCCGGCTGCAGTTCTACACAAGATCGAACTCTGCTGTATGAAGAACTTCATACCTCAAAGGCTTGTCAGGCTACACAACATAAAGTAACGGAGATTCTACATAGAAGAACTGACTCTTGGCGGGGTTTTTTTTCAACAAGTAAGTAAATCCCCCAAAATTTATGTGTGAATACAATAAAAAAAACCTCATAAAAATCCCACATACGAGAAACTTGTTTCATTGCATGCTAAGCCATAACTTGTCTTAAAACATAAAAACAATGGAAACAGCGTGGAAGCGCACCGAGACCGTTTCTTAAGATGATCACGTTTAAGAAATTATGACACAACTATAATAATACGCATGCGCACCGGTTTAAATTCTAAAATCAGAGCTTCTCTCCCCTTCTCGCTTAAGACAACGTGACTTGCGTATTAAAAAAGAAAATTGTCTGGGATTATTTTGATTTTTTTTCTGTATTTTAGCGCACCATTGCCCGTCTCAACACCTTTGAAGCCATTGCGCGCAATACTTTACTTCGGTTTTAATTTTTGTAACGCCTCAAACGTATCAAAAAAAACTCAGGAAGTTTCTGCTTCCCAAAAACTTTCAACTTTTAACCACGCCGCCATATCGTCGTCCCGTCATCATTGTTACAAATTTGTTCCGTTAAAAAAAATTGTGACGAAAGTCTTTTCTAAGGCAATGGCGGCGGCGCACCACGTCTTTTCTTCGGCACAAATGAATTAGCGGCCAATTTCTCACGAAATGCCGCATTTTTTTTATTATTATTATTTAAAGGGCGATTTTAAGACGCGGAAGAGACTTTTTTATATTCTGAACGTGTGTAACATGCCGCTATTAACTCAATTAATTTCCAAAAATACCTTTGCGTTATTGCCACAACTGATGGTAACTGTTGACCGAAAGAAGATGATGATGGACCTCTAAAACGCTTTTCGGTTGCTTGTGAAAATTTCGGGGTTTTAATTAATTACCAGCATGATATGTTATACTGCTTGTATTGTTGCTTTGAGGCTACTTTGTGGTACTTCGGAGGTTTCTGGGTTATTAGTAGAGATTTCATGTGGAGATTACTACCGTCAATACTTTAATTTTGGGAAAATAATGTACGAAATGTTTTTTTTCCAAAATCCGGTCATATTGTTGACTCCTATTGAAAAACATGTCATTGTTAAAAGTTGTAGTATTTTTTTACTTACGTATATCTCTCAATATTACAATCAGGACCAGCGAGATATTTTTATGCGCCCTTAACATTTCTTTTAATTAGATTATCTTTGCTATTATATCCAAATTATACAATAATCCGAGTAACAATAAAAGATGGCCTTACAACGGGCGAACGCCGACCGCTTGGGAACAGCGGTCAAACTTGACTAAAGATTTAAATGGCCGAGTGTTGAGCTGTACACACGGGCATACGACGGCAAATTTGAACCAAAAAAATAATCTGCACTAAATGTATTGTTGAATGTTCTTTAATGGGAACTTGATCCTTTTCGTTGAGCACAATCGTCCTTTGGGCGTTCCTTAAAGGCTATCGATGCACAAGAGAGACTAGACTAGAGAGTCAGAAGACTATGTTTCAATCAGGGTCGGTATTCGCCCGTTGTAAGGCCATCTTTTATTTTTGCTGGATAAGGACATTAGGCGCTTGTTCGTAAAAGCAAATGGAATCAGTTTACAGTTTGATGCTACTTTTCCTATCTATGGAATAATTTGTCTATGGTATTATAAACAAATAGTATTCCACATCCCACAATAACTTGTTAGTCTATTTCGATTCGTATCCATTCTTAACGATTTTTTTCCTCGATATTCTTTTACAAGGTTTTCTTCGGTGCCGATCGCTAAATTCTTCTCCAGTCTGCCAGGCCAGGGGTTTATCATCCATAGCCAAACCACCGTAGTCGACGTTTCTGTATTTCTTCTTCGATCAATGTCTGTTGATCGCATCTTTGTCGAACTCTCTCATTTCGAAGGCAATCGCGGTGTGAGACAGCGAGAATCTGCTCAAGCATCGCATTTGGAAGACCTCGAGCTTATTGACGTCTGGCTCGAGCAGTGTCCACGTTTTCGATCCATAAAGAACAATTGGAAGGTTCAACATTCAGTAAAGGTGTACTTTCGTTTTGATGGTAATATGCTGCTGCTTGGCCGATGCGGCTGTGAACACCGGCCGCCGATACCACTTTCTTTTCTTCAACCAATGATCCCAAATATTTGAACATCGGAACCTGTTCGATTTCGGTTCCATCGAGGTGAACACTGGCTTTCGACTCGTCCGTTGTGAACACTTTGGTCTTTTCTGCATTGATTTTTGACCCTTTCTGGGACCGGGTTTTTTCGTGCCAAATGAAACTTAAGTAATTAGGTTAGCGGTTATTACGAAAACGAGGTTGATCGGTTCTATAGGCAGTTCAAACTCGCTTTAATGGTAAGGGACAACACTACTCATTAAAGGCAAGACTTGCTCTTCGACCTACTTGGCATTTGCATGGCAATCAAAATCGACTTGTAATGCTCACCAGCTGAGCTAATTTGCGGGCAGAATGTGAGACTGTACAATTTGTTTCTATCCTGCCAAATGAATAAAGCACTCATAATTCTTATCTTGTCTTCGTTCTGACCTGCACAACCTCAAGGAAACAGATACTGTATAAAAAGCTTTAAAACGATTTATACTTGTTGACGATGAACGCGGAGTATGATTCCAAATCCTCTATACAAATGACTATACCAGGTAATGAAGAAACATCGGTAGTCTAGGAGTTTAAGCGTCCGACTACAATCACCGAGGTCTAAGATTCGATTCTACGTAGCGCCATGCTCCTTTGATTTTACATTTCTTCATTCAGATAGTATTTCTTCCTATCGTCTTTATTTTTTTACAGCAATTTTATCTTCTCTCTTCTTCGTTACGTCTTAGTATAGCACGTTCCATCTTCTGTTCGATCGTTGAAGTCAGTTTTCTGTCACTGTAGGTTTGGATGAAAGCGCATGTTTATCATTGCTAAAAATATTCAAAACTCAAATGATCGTTAGCGTTATGCTACGGTGAAGTATGTGGGAGTTGCGAACCCAATCCTTAACACCAAGGTATCACACCAATAGAAATTTATTCAGAAATACTTTGGAGGCGCATCACACGATCAACGATCAGACAATCGTGGTAAATAAGCCAATGGTTACTTCCGGCCATCTATATCTTTGTCAAATAATAATTTAATTTGCTTCTCGCAAATTGAGAACAAAATAAGTTTTTAATTGGACGAAGCAAATTGAACCAATAGAACAATGCCTCCCATATTTATAGTTATAAATCAGCGAACTACTCTCACGTTCAGATCTATACTAATAATCCTACAATATAAAAAGATTCTTCACTGCGTTTGCCAGCAGTTATCCATTGTTCTCGTGTCTGCAAATAAATCCCAAGTCATTAATTGAATTTCCCATAAAAAATTCTCACAATTATAATCCATATTCGCACAAATAAACCACCACAAGATTATACCCCTGCCGAGGACCCACTTTAGTCAATAATATATCATCACTGAATCTTAACAAATTGCCTGTGAATTTATTGGAATTCTTCCAATCGTCATACCTGCCTGCACTGCGCCAATCATTCATCCCAAATTAATAACTAAATAGCGGCGTCCTAAGCAAGTAGGCCACTGTTTGATTGCAGACCAAATGATCGCCAACACAAATCATCAGAAACGTTGCAGCCATACAGCATATGATGGATGATGATCGCAAGAAAACTTGGTTTGAATTAGGATCTAACAACATTTGTGGTATACGGTTAGCACAAGTCTTTGGAGTTAAATAGATTCGGTCCGATGTATATGGAGAGGCACACCAAGTATCACTACATTGAAACGATCATACCTCACCTTATATCAGTTGTGCGACTGTGGAAGCCTCCATATTCAATAAATTTCGAGTATCGCCGCTCGATGTACATGCTGTACCGCGCGCGCAAATATCACGGACAACAGATCTTCTCGACGACGGACAATCAATTACGTCGAGACCCTAAGACTGTGCAGCCAAGACGGAGGAGTATTTTCTCGGTTATTATTTCAAATTGGAATAGTACACGATCGCCGGATTAGAATCTGCTGAACACGGAGTTCTGTAAATAATGAGGGATAGGACCATTCCCCTGCAGCATGGCTGTAGAGATCACTTGGCTAGATCTGTATCAGCGAAATTTATTGATGGGTTTTTAATTCTATTTCTGCTCTCCGAGACTTAATGCTGTTTAATATCCGCTCATAATTTCGCCGATCATTCTATGACTGCTCGACAAAAGCAAATTTCCTAAGATGATTACCTGCGGAATATGTCATTATGTCCAATTAAGTCGTCACAGACATGTGATTTGCGGACAACAGAACAAAAGAGGCAAATATCATCCAAGGATCCCCGACTTGTCAAATTATCAATCATTCTTCTACAACACAGCCTGGGGCCGTGTTCTGTTGCAACTCCATCCCCAGGTAATTAGCTTAGGGAATTGCGTACGGGGCCCAGGAAAACGATCGAGGAAAAAATTGCAGAAAATTTACTCTTTAAAAACTGCCTGCGAACGGAAGTGGAAATTGTGCGCTCACAATTGCAGTTGTTTAATCAGTTTTGCTTGATTTTTACGATGCACCTGAGAGATTACACGAGTCAGGTACAGTTTGTTCTAAGTGCAATATAATCTTCTTAACTATTCGCCACTGGATTTTGTATTAACAATTTCTTTTTTCCTTCATCAATTTGTCGATGCTTCGAGAGTGCTGTCATAAAGGAAGGCTTTGTTTTTTTCTTATTACACCACAGCAACAAGAAGCTGCGGGAAATGTGGTAAAAACGATCTAGACGAAGAGCTAGGCTCTGGTTTTTGCTGAACCCATTGGCCAGGGCTTTCGTGGTGTAAAAGAAAGATGGAATGTCTAATGTCTGTGTAAAAAGAGATTTGTTTCGGTTTACTGACAATCTGGTGAGATGAAATCACATAGTTTGGGAGACGTGTTTGACCGAATCATTGCTTTTGGGTTTGTTGGTCAAGGTGTCAAATTTTTGGATTAATTTGTTTTGTTTTGGGGATTTTTTTTTGCGAAAGTAGTAACTAGATTATTTATCTAGGTGATTTTATATGTAAGTAACTAGAATAATGACGCTGTTTGTACTTCAAAACATCATCATAAAACAAACCAAAGTTGAACGCAAACATTGCACTCATGTAGAGTTGCTATCACCTAAATTGCCGAGGCTAGACAAAAACTACAAAAACCCCGGACATTTGGGTGAAATTCATTTTTTTCCCGACACTCTTAAAAACAATAAAATTACTGAAAATGTTTTTTTGACGAGTTAAAATCCAACCGAATCGTATGGATAACTAACAATATATTCGGCTACCAGCGAAAGGCGAGCAACTCTTTCTGGCATTAAGTTCTTCCTATGAAACCTACGGCACAACCTCGGACAGGACAGAAACTTGGGACGCTTAAGGGCCATCCTCACTGCGTGGACTTAAGGGCCGCGTAGACGATAAATAATATTGCCAATACGTATTCACAATAACATTGAAGGTCTTGTCCTGAGAAAAACAGAACATACGAAATCATGCTAAGTGGGATGGTACACGGCCCAACGTATTAATGAAAACAAATGTCAGTTTCTTGAACGGAGGTGATACATGACTCAACGCACTGTACTCAACACTGTATAATACAATGCGATTTTATATGTGTAGGTGTGTATTCCATATTATTTCCGACCCACAATCGCTTGGCAGTTACGCATACAAAAACATTTTTCATGCACCTCGAGGAAAAATAGAAATCGTAGTGTCGTTCAACACTGCAAAGTTCGCCCTTCCTTTGATCCAGGGGTTTGCGCAGTGACAGTTCGTGTTGAAAGTCGAGTTTTCGTGACAAATCCTTTTGATTTGAAGAAAGTGACGTTTCAGTCGAATTACGATTTTCAGCACAGAGGCCTAGAGTTGAAGTGCCAAGTTGAGTTTAGAACCCTGTGATGAAAGTTGTAATTTGACTGAAACGTCAGTTTATTCAATTCAAACGATTTTTCACGACACTCGAATCGACTTTCAGCACACGGGCATACGTTTGATAATTGAATTGTGGCTCGAGCTTTCAAATAAAACTAGTGCCACGCCGAACTTTTCTTGGATGCGGATTACGAGTCAAATTTTAACTAATATTTGTTTTAATTTATTGCTTATCATTCAATTGATCGGGTCACCCTTGACACAAAAAGTCCCAGGGTTTTACCCGGACACTTTTTGAAACCCCTCCCGGACGGCCGCCGGACGCCTTCCAAATTAGACAAATCCAGGACTGATGGCAGGCAACTCATTTCCAAATTATTTTTGTTCAAACACTATTTTCAATATTGTTAGGTTGAAACGCATCAGTGCACCTTCAACAGGAATCTCGAGTATATTGCGTGTGTTTGTTGACAGACGCTTTTGTTGGGAAGTTCGGGAGTGGTGGGTCAGTCAGTCTCTTGGACAATGATAAGAAAACTATAATAATGATTCCACCTGATGAGGAGGAGAAAAAGAGGCTTGTTGTGGTCAACGCTCCAGTAGGAATCCTAATGTGTGAAATGCCTACTCGCAACCATCGATCTCCTATGATAACACGGTTTCGCTACCTTTGCCTACTTATCCTCAAATCAACTCTCTTAACACGTTGAATGCCATGGGGGTCACCGGTGACCGGCGCTGAGTTTATTCGTAGCGCCGTGGGGGTCACCGGTGACCGGCGAGCCAAGATTACTAGAAACACAAAATTGCAGTAAATTTTCAATAAGTTTAATTTTTTCCATTTATCATGGTTACTGAAATGGTGTAAAGGATTTAATGCAGTATAGAGCAAACGGAAATAGTTTTATTTATTCAGAGGTGCGGCAAAAGTTCGGCAATGGTCCGATATTACCTGAATGGTATTCTCATTTGGGTGTGCAAGTAGGTTTGGAATAAAAAAATTTCTGACCAAAGTTTGGATTTCTCTTTGGAGAATCATAATCCTTAAGAAAAAATAAGGGCTGCGATTGGAAGTTTTAGATTCACTAGAGCGCTGACTACGGTGCCATTTGTTACTATAAGATAAAGTAATGGCAAAAGTGGGCATTGTGCTACTCCATACATTATGCAGAACTCTGCGTTTTGAACTTTTGTATAGATCTTTTATCGTATGATTTTATCTGAGTCATTTTGAGGCTGAAATTGTAGCGCTTTACATTGAAAACAATCGTTCAATTGTGAAAATTGTGAGGCCTACCGTAAAAAATATGGGAGAAAACGGCGCCTTTAGACAACACAATTCGTAGTTTGGTGAAGAATTTCTTTGAGTACGGGACTGTTTGACCTGCCAGCGTCCAATTCGATCGCTCCCCCGACGATCCAATGAAGTTGTTTAAGTGATAAGAGAGAGTGTTCCCGATAATTCAAATGTGTCGCTACGCCGCCGACCGCAGGCGTTAAACATGGGTGGAACAACTTTAAGGAGGATTATGACGAAAGATTTTCATCTCTTCCCATCCAAAATACAGCCATTGATTGACGAAGGTCATTTTACACTCTCTGGTGAAGTCAATAAACAAAACTGCCGTATTTGGGAAACAGAGAGCCCAGTTTTCTTCAAAGTTCGATAAATCTTCAACGACGCACGATGTCGTTGAATGCTGGTGCAGTTTGTCCGTCCGAAATCGCGTGAAAAAGGTCCGACGAACCTATTTTTTGCCACACCGAAGACCATTGACGAACTCAAATACTCCGAAGTAGCTGCTATAACGAAACTGTTTTGAAATTAATGGTAGAGAATTTCCTAAATGAATCTTGCGCATTTGTCAAAATCGGCTTAAAACTGTCAGAGTTATTCAATGCTGGGGTAAGGGTTTGCTGATTTAAGATTTGTTGCAGATTCTTAGCAAATGGTCGCCGAGAGTTGGTTCGAACTGCAGAAGTCAACGAAAAGCTCACAATTTTTGCTAGTAACTTGGCTTATTTCTTGATTTCCAATTTGGTCTTCCAGGTCGGGTTTGCTAGGGTGGTGCGTTTAACTCACCCATCAAAAAATAACGCGCCTTTGGAACAGAGCGAATAATCTCATTCAGCTAATGAGGCTGGACCTGGTTTCCTTGATGAGTATTATGCCAACGCCACTCCTCCAGTTTTTGGATTTGTTTCTACCACAATATGAAAAGGGATTACCACGAAGGTAGCTATGCCTGGTCTTGGTAAGTCCCATGGGCTTGATATTATCTCGATTTATACCGTTGAGGACTTAGTCCGGTACTCTAATTTGAAAAGCAAAGGTCGACTTTGTGTTATCCACCCGGTTCCTTGACATTATTTGCCGATTCATAATAAGACCGGTGTTGTTGGAATGGGATGATAACTCTCAGCCAAACCGACTTAAACTTTGCTTAAGGTGTAGAACATTCACCATTCGGTATATTGGGAGCATTATTCGTACACTGGTACGTTATACATGAAAATGTGATATATGCTTACAAAAATACAGGATGATAATTAAAACTCTACTCTACTGTTTCGATTCCATCGCTCCTTAAAACCCATTCAATTGTTCGTTAGTCTCACCAAGACCTATCGCCAGCCAGATTTGTGAATTTAGCATAAGAGCCGTTGAGAGTCATAGTTCGGAGTAAAATGAAACTTCGCGTATTTCTCCATAAAAACATCTGGTCTAGAGACACGAATATAATAGAATTATGACAGCTTCGTAACTACGAGTATCTACATCCGGTGCAAGCACATGAGTCTTTCTACATAAGACCTGTTCCGCACTTGACTGCTCTATGTTCATTCGAAAATCAAGAACCGACCGTTCGATAACTATATTCCTATCACAGAATTAAAAAATAATCAATATTTTTCTAGTAAAAGATTTTTTGAAAATTCAATCTCCTGTAAACAGCCCCAATCATATTTTAGCCCTAGGCCTTGCAAGGTACAAATAGCTATTCCTTAGTAGTACAAATAGCTATTCCTTAGTTTAATTTTTCATTATTTTAAAATGGTTATGCGTTGGCCCTGGCCGTGGGGGTCACCGGTGACCTCAGTAAAATAAATGCGTCTCGAAGGAGGGCATCAATTAACTTGCCTGTTGTAAATAATATTTTCCCAAAATATGCACCACATAATGAAAAATGTATGTTGGCCAGACGGGAAAATCATGTAAAATTAGCGTGGCATTCAACGTGTTAAGGTACCTATCCAGTCATCAGGCAAAGGAATCAAATCTTCGACTGTCTGATCTCAACTCTGAAGGCCCAGCGCTCTTGCACTAACAGCTCTAGAACTATCTCTGAATGACGCAAATCTCTAAACGAAATGGCTGAGCAGTTCAGGACTCTTCTCGCTTGGGTGCCTGGGTGACGGACGAACTGGCTAGAAAAGACACGACCGCCACTTTCCCTCCTGGAAAGGAGGAAAGGTTTGGTATGCCTTAGGCTACATTTGAACTCCGATGCAAACAGCACATAATGCACCAAGCACACTACTAAGACTCGGAAGACTCCTCTATAGTGGGAGTTTTGACCGGACACTGTCTAGTAGGGACCCATGCGGCCCGCTTAGATCTTGAGACCCACGATTTTTACAGAAGCTGTACAAAAAGTGTGCACAAACTCTTTTGTTACTGCCCAGCCCTAAGCAGAAGGAGACCAACCACATTTGGTGAAGTCTGTCTAAGCTCGCTTGCGGAAATCTCGAAGATTGAGATCCCGCAGCTGAGAAGCTAAATTACTTCCTCGGTGGTTTAACACTATGGCATCACAATGGGCCTATCCTTTGTATACCAGCAGCTCAGCCATATTTAACAAAACCTATCCTACAGCCAAAATGTCACTTTCAAATTTCGGCCACACGGACAAAGTTCGAGCTCTCACCACCTGGTTTACTTAGAGCCCTAGCTGTAGTATCGAGGAGTGCGTTGATCATTCAGCATCGAAGGATGATTGCCAGCGCAATACACACCGCTTTTTAGCTTAAGGATCAGATTGTGAAAAGTGGTATCAGTTTACTTCTTCCCTTTCTAGTACGCATGCTGGCAGGAGCAGAACGTCCTGGCCTGGGTATGAAATAAATGTAGATATTCCCCCATACGTGTGAAATCCGAGGGGAAGGACCTCACGTGCAGGATCTACCTCGAGGAGTACGAATCTGCCATTTACCTTCTCTGTCACTGTCCCTCATTACGGAGGAGAGGATTTCATTGTTCGGCCCGATCTTGCCGGACCAAGCGAGTCTGACGACAAATCAAAAGCTGAGGTGGTGATCTGCTAAGAGTTGAAGATTTGAACCTTCTTTAAATCGTGGCCGCGGTACTCATTTGGCCCGATAGCTGGCTAAAAGAATGAAAGGAAAAAGATACTTATGGTCATAGTTTCTCTAACGGACTTCTATGGTTTAAACGACCGGATCGCCTCCATAATTGTTTCATGCGTCAACACGGCATTGCTCAGACATTTCAAATCAATAAACAATAGATTGGCATTCAAAACAAATTTGAGTTTAGCCTGCCAAGAACCAATTTGCAATAAAGAAATACAAATCATATTTCACACAAAATCCATTGTTATAACAGCTATAAACTCTAACTTGGATATCTCCAGACAATACAAGTCAGCCTCCAAACTAGCGCCTAACTGCTGAGCAAATTACCTGCCCACAGAGTTCGGATTAATTTGTCTTAATAAATGCCTGAGAAAATTTTAAGGAAAATATTAAATTAAAACCAGAAAATTATAGACTAATAACCGCGAAACGCCATGATTGATGGGTGCGCAAATATAGGTCATCGTGGCAGCGTCGACGTCAGCGCAGCTTACCTGCTTTGCATCTACTATACCCTATGTTGTTTCCCTACCTTACACCAGGTATGCATGCTCGTACATATCTACATTATAATCACAGCACGAGACCTTAAGACTCTCCTTAAAGACTTTCGGTAGCGCTATGCTATGTTATAATTCTGCATAAATTTTCGAGCCCAAAGAAATTTAGGTGAATTGAGGCAGAGTGAAGACCGGCGGGCTGTGGGCGCACGATCGACCGCTCACCGCGTGCACTTTCAGGTGTATTTATAACGGAAAGCTGAGATTCATTAGGCGATAAAAAAGTGATGGAAAAATGATAAAATGACACTAATCCAGAAATATAATCACTTTTTTCGTATTAATTTTATCCATTTTTGTGCTGCCTTAATTTACTAGACTCGAACTTGATCACTTGATGATGGCGCTTCTGTTTTCCTGGATGGGAAAGTAATAAAAGCATCAAGTCCATGGCTGGTTTTTGGCGCTTCTCTTGGCAAGCTGGTTGTTATTATTTTGTAACTTTTTTGGGCTTCCGGAGGTAATGCTGGTAGTTGTCTTTTTATAACTCAACTAATATGGGCCCGCAAATTAGGACGAGTCGAGATTGATTGGTTTTAGGCAAGAGTTGTGTTTGCGGACGTTTGTTTTTGTCCAGGAAATTTATAATTAGGTAACTGTTTGGTCAAGGTAGGAACCAAAACGGATATATGTTCTTATTTAAAATCTTAACAGCTTTATAAGTGCGAGTGTACTTGTTATTTTGAATTTGAAAAGGCGCAATCAGCCCGAATTACATTGCTCCATAAAAACTGACTTTTTATCAAGTTTTGAGATCGAAGTAATGATTACGAAAGTCTCTCACTTATTTCAGCGTAAAATCCCCCAAAAGAACTCATGGTGTATGAGGAAACTCGAATGGGCTCGTGGCCTAGATCCACCGATTTGGATTTTCAAGTTATTCATACTCCATTCGTCTGCTAAAGAGAGCCTCGTATGCTCCGTTTGGCTTTCTAGTTCCACCATTCCGGTCCTCCTTGTTTTGACCCTTCATCTCTTGGCGCCGTCAAATAATTTTTTCTGCTAGATTGTACGGCCAAACCGACAATTTTCCTTGGACATTGTTGTTGATTGTGAAGCTAAAGCTTCTGTGATTGACGAAGTACGTCTGAAGAAATCCTCTCCAGCTCCCACGAGCATGGCAGGAAATCGAAAGTCTATCCTTTCAGAGCTTTCATATCAGGAAGAGCGGTCGATTGAACTCGATACCTAGAGGAGATTCTTCGAAGTGAAAAAACTACCCACTGCCATGTAGCCCTGTAACACGATGACATTTACACCTTGGCTTGTAGAATTGAGCTGGATTTACACGAGGCGGTATATTTGTCCCGTACACGATGGCAAGTCGTACTGAGGCCTAAAGTTTTTGAAATGTCCCGGTTCAAAAATATTGTACTACTACTCTTTGTATGAGCGCATATCGAGATCAACTCATTCTTGATTCTCGATTTTTAATATACATGGAGGAAATGAGCCGAGGTGTGATCGTAAATACATACGTAGTCAAAAGACATGAGCTTCTTATTTCTTACTTCGCTAAGAGGCAGTAAAATTCAACATGAAAACTTAAATGAGGCGAGGTGAATTGTAAATACGTAGTGGTGGGTTACTTCGTTCTTTACTTCTTTTGGGGTAGTAAAATTCCCACCACCAATTTGAAGTGAGGCAAAGTGCGATTGGCATTGTAAAATTTAAATATAAACTGCCGCCACAATTGTACCATGGTGGAGGCATAGGTTTCTTACTCTCTTACCTTTTCCGAGACAGTTTATTTCTTACTTCTTTTGCAGAACTGAGCCGTGGTGAAATTATAAATAGGAACTGGAGAGACATTTCTCACATTTTGTGAGGGAGCGGAGTTTTGTACTGGAGTTTTGTACTTTTTTTGGGCAGTGAAAGCTCCAACATAAAATGAGGTGAGGCGCGAATGTAAATACTGTACTGGAAGGACATTTCTTATAACCAACTTGAAATTGTGGAGACATACCTTAACTACTCTTACCTACTCTGAGGCAGCTTAATGCTTATTCGATACAAATTCGTAAGCTCTTCATTGGTATTTGTTTTATTTCTTTTTTTAACTTGCTTGTTTTTTTCAGTTTGGCATTACAATTTAACCTCGCCTCATTTGAAGTATGACATTGTACTGACTCAAAAGTAAAAAAAGGCACTTCTTACAAACTCATTTCATAATCCTGTCCAAACCTTGGTTGGCTTTGAAGGGTGTGCATCAGTACAAGCACCCGCGATCTAAAAACCTAGCAGTTTGTATGTCTTGTATTGATTGTGATGTCTTTCCAACGATATCTATGTCATCAATGTAGGTTAGTATTTAGAAGCACAAAGGCTCTTGCTGTCGCACCCAAATCTCTGATCACTTTTGCCACCATCAGGCCTGTTGTCTGAGTATATTCTGGATATTGACTGGTGCAGCCAATGTTCCAGATATTTTTACTGAACCATCATAAATATTTTTAAACCATTTTGGTTTAGACCTATCGAACTAAATATGCAATAACAAACGAGTTCTTCCGTAAAGATTACATATCACTAATCTCGATTCTCTTTACAGTTTTCTTCATGATAAACACAATTCTAAAATGTCTCCGTAAAGCGCTTACTGCTCTATATACAACCATCTACTTTGAACCTTCTTGTCCCGAACATTCATTAGACTTTTATCGAGATTGTTTCCATGTTTTTGTTTAAATCTGTTTCAGATTATTGTTTATAAAAACATTTCACCACAAAGAAATTGTTCTGTTTCAAATAAAGTTGATTAATAACCAAGATTAATGCGGTCGAAAAATGGTTTCTTCTCAAAAAAACAATGGCCAGAGACTATCTGAGAAAGCGACCGAGAAACAGTTTTTGTGTTAATGTTTGCATTAAACCGAAGAACTGGGTCAAAATAAAGATTGCCTTCTGAGATAAATGTCGTCAACTGAATGACATGTTTGGCTGTTAAATTTCACATCTTAGAACGAATCTATGGAAATAAAAAGACCTAGAATTATATGGTCAGATAAGACAAGACAAGTCGTTTTAAGTTGAGATGATTCTATAAAATCAAGGTCAGTTTGTCCCTCCGTGGATGACCTATAAAAAAATTCTCAAGTTCTTAACCAGTCCATCAAAAACAGCGGCCCTTGCATGTATAATAACTTCAAGTACCTTTAAGTTATTCCCTAGGTGTAGACCAATTACACACCACGAATGTTAATAATCATGGTTCGGGCTGTTGTTGGTCGGTTTTTTATTTTCAAGAAAAAATTCTCGACCGCAAGATTGGATCCGTTCTCAGCTGGTGTCTCACTCAACTTTAATTTCAGCCTTTCTTTTGCACGATTTAAAAAAGACAAGAAGAGGAGGAATTTTAAAGATTCCCAAGAGATTCGTCCGAATGAACGGCTATCTTGGGTCTTTCTGTATGGCGTGATGCCATTTACACGAGCTGAGCGCTAATTGAGTGATTCTTACCGAGTAGAATTAGACTGTCATTATGTCATTGGGCCAAAGTGTAGTAAGGTGATACCACGTCTCGATTTGATTGGATTCCCAGAAGTTTTTTTTTCGTATAAAGAGATACATAATAGCCAGCCTTCACACCTAGGGCAAACGAGATTTAGGTAACAAGATAATGATCCATGAGTCGGGGCCAATTTGCGGTTATTGTTATTAAATTTGCGGAATTCTCTCTCTCTTGGTATCGCTGCTGGTTCAGCTCAATCACGGTAAATAGACAATAAAAAGCGATCATAGCAAAATGTTCGACCTCTTTTCTGCAATTCCGATCTGATATGCCCCAATCCTAGAGGAGTTTACACAAAGTACTTAAACTCTGCAACTTTAAAGCCATCTTTGGGTACCTTATAGCGCTGCAACAAGCAAAACAACCAGCATCAAAGTCACGCCTGCAATCAAAAGAAAAGAGGAAAAAATCGCGCAAACAATTGTTCATTTTCACTCTTTCCTCCTAGTAGTTGAACTTTTCACATATGGAAGCTGCACGATGTCCGCTCTGCTCATCACATATACCTGGAGGAGGTTGTCGCACCTGGATAGAAGAAATTGTATTCAAATCTTCACGGGCAATTATCTTGTAATATAATTTCATACTTTGTCAACCGTAAAATATTCCCCCCGCCTTGTCGGAGCAGCACACTCTTTTAGCGCGAGTGCTGCTGGATTATGGCACGAAAGGTACACCACCTTTTGTTGCACGGTGTGCCTCGGAGGCTCAAGTTCAGTTAAGAGAGGTCTATTGTTGTCATGGACTAGGTAATATTATAGGAGACTACTTGGGTGTACTGTATGCACGAAGTGCTGAGGTGGAGTCATTCCACTAAATTCTACTATATCCAACCACTATATACTCTGATGTGGTTCGTGATGTTCGTGTGGCTTGTGAACTTCAATCTTTACTACTCAGTCATCTCATACTATGGATTTATTTTCACTTCATTCTTGGAAGCTGCTCAAGTATGGACTATTGGGTCTAGCGTTACTTTTATAACATAAACCGAGTTATTATGCGGCATTAAATCATTCTTGTTGCTACTTGGCTATATTATGATAATGACCCTTTAATATTCGGAGTTCGTTATAGATCCGGCTTGAGATGTGCCATTACTCAAATAGAGATGAAAAACATCTTCAGATTCTAGAATCGGAAATTGCCTTTTATAGTGTATAAACTAGTCAAAATCTGGGCTGGCACTGGCAGACCGTGCAATGATTTATTATTTTACACACAGTAGTTTTATTGCATGCGATCTTGCTATGGTGATTTATAAATCTTTCAATTAATTTACAAAAAAAAAATTATTTTGCAGAATTAAATAAACAACGTTTTTTGACGTCTTCATGAAAGCTGGGAGGAGAGCGATACGCGTATCTTGATTTTAAAATATCATACTACATAAGAAATTATTTTAGAGAATAGAAGAGCGAACCAGCATTATCTATAAGGACGCAAGAATGTCACTGTTATATCTTTATGTTACTATCTGACCTTTTTTGATTTAGTTACTATGTAGCATACCCCAAGATTGTCCGTTTCGATAGACGTACATATATGCGATTACGTCCGGTACAACTTCAATTATGAAAAACTCTTGTTTGAGCTCTTCCAGATTATAAACAAAAGTTATGCCATCCGCTAGAAGCGCATGCGTCGCGTAATTTAATACATCAGGAGCATTATACATTTTAATACTTAAAAGCTTAATGGGTTTCCAGTTATACACATAAGTTACATAACAGAGTTATCGAGGAAAATATTTAACTAGGATTGTTTATTTGAGATACTCACGCGAATGAACATGCCAATTAGATTATCCAGACTAATAATGCTACAGCGTAACGCAATGCGAGATTAGGTGTTGGTACGTGCTGCAGTTTTTTATTATCAATATTGGAGATGCCTATAAAAAACTGGCAAAAATAAAAGTGGTTGCAACCTCGTAAAAGTAATCAGACTTAATAACAACTTATAGAAGAATGAAGGCTTCCGATTCGATAATCAGTGGTCACCTATAATAGCGGCCTTAATCGCCATAAAAGATTTATACGATAAGAAACAAAGCGAACTTGTAGGAGGACAGGATTCTCAAGGAATTAAACTAGGAGCCAATGCTCACATTGTCCGGTACCATCCCAGCCATTCTGGACTTCGACAAAACATATACATTGCGCGACAACTATTTGACCTCACAGGCATTTTTTTTGCAACCAGATTCTCATTGACGGTAGGCATAGTTCAAGCATATTCGATTTTTTTTTATGTGGCAGTGCTAAACTCAGGAGTCACCCTTTGTACCACCTCACAGTGGTTCCTCCCATACGACAAAAATCAAAAAAAAAGTTCTTTAGTTCCGTAAAATGACTACTCGTTTTATTATCTATTATGTCCGAACTACCTAAAAAATATAACTTGAAGGACACAAACAATTAGTCTCATTATCAAATCGTACTTCAAAGTGTAAGCTTCTCATGCGCTCTTCCCGTATCAGTAACCCATTTGTTGTTTGCTGCGCCGAATCATTAGTGTTTCTCGGAAACGTTGCATTGTTGTGATTGTGTTTGTGATGGATTTTCAAGGCAAGGGTATGTATATTTTAATGTATTAATTTGTTTGTTGTCCATAACTTTGGTATTTATGTTACGAGCATGCTACGCCATAGTCATTTTTTTGTATTTTTTAAATATATCTTTGGAAACATCTAAACTTTTAACTGTGAAGTTAATCTTAGTTAATGCTATGGTTTGTGTCAAAATTACGAGGAGACCTTCTACTCTGCGGTCTTACTAATTTTCTATCCCATTTTATCCCATTTTTAGAGATATTTGGCCTTTACGGCCGATCTACTGTGTTTTGTAAAAATTTCCTATTCCATTTAAAATATTTTATTTCATCAAAATGTTTAATTTCACGATTTATTTATTTTTTTCTTTTGTTTTAGGTGCCGAACGGCTCTGTGTCTTCAAAAGGCAGTATATATTTGACATTTGGTACAAGTTCAACAAACAAAAGTTGTCATGTACTGAGCGAGCTTAGCTTGTATTTAATGAAGTGCATAGTTCTGTGTCAATCGAATTATAAGATATATAAGAGAATTATTCTTTTGAAACATTGCACAAGCGTGTTTCTTACATCTGTAAGAGAATATAAATCCTGTGGAGGAAACATCACTACGACAAGGATTTGTTTCAAGCTAAACAAATCGATTGGCTTGAAGCAGCTGAATCTGTAGGCTTGGTAGATTCTCAGCCAATGAACCTGCCAGAGACATCTTCGAAGAAGCGTGGGCGACCGAAGAAAGACTATGCTGATTGTAGTTAGCGTACACGACAGCGGAGGAGAAGTGAGGTGTGCCAGCTTGACGAGTCGCTACGATCAGCTTTTAGTGATGAAGCTGGAGTTTCGGCTAGATTTACTGAACCCTCAGTCAGCGACGTCGTTTCCCTTATTGTGGAAGCAAAATTGACGAAACACCAGTATTTGTGAATAAGAAGTTTTGTTAACGATAAGTTACTATTAAATTTTTTGCCTAGTTATAAGTCTGTATTGAAGGAGAAGCAAAATTGTTATCCAATTGCGGATCAAATTACTGTCACCGGAGTCTCGAGCAAGTTCTCATAGCGAGCGCACTGATTGAGCAAAAAAAAAGACGCGGTTAAGTGAATTAAAGTGTTTAAAGAAGTAAATAAAAATAAAAAAGTACTCAAAATTAGCAAACGTACTTTTTTAAATCGCGAAGGCGACAATAATGTTTTTGATGGAGACATATTCAATCCCAATAAAAAAACAAATCATATTAGAAACAATATAAATGAAATGCATGTCACCATGAGTTCAGGGTCCAAAGGTCAACGTCATAAACGCGCAGCCGGCGACGATGATAGCAGTGTGTCAGCAAATTATTATGCCCCGTTGCAAACAGTCGATGTCGACGAAGATGTTGAACACAATACAGAGCGTGTAACCCATGCAGCAAAATCGGTTAAAGTTGCAGTGCCACCGATAACAGCCATCAAATGCCAGAGTAAGTACATACATGATCTACTAACGGAAAAGAATATCGACTATATGATCAAACATGTTTCGATTGGTGTTAAAATATTAGCCGCCTCTTATGAATCGCACAAACAAATAACCAGCATTCTCACTGAGAAGAAAGTCCAATTTTACACTCACTGTAGGAAAGAGGAACTTCCTTTCAAAGCTGTTTTATCTGGCCTTGAAAAAATCGAATCTGCTACAGTAAAGCAAGTCCTATGCGATGCTGGACTAAAATGCATTGAGGTCAAATCAGTCGTTAGGAATATTAAAAACACGAATAAAAGAGAAATGATCCTCTATATCGTTTATTTAGAGAAGAAATCCGTCACGATGAACGAACTCAGAAGCAAGTTCAATGTAATTAATAAAACTATAGTCCGTTGGGACTATCAGAGAAGAATACCTAATAGGCCTACTCAGTGTCATAATTGCCAAATGTTCGGACACGGTGAGAGTCGCTGCCACGTAAAGACGTTCTGCGCGTTCTGTTCGGGTGAACATCATACAAATAACTGCCCCGACAAAAATATAACAAAATGTGCAAACTGTAATGGAGCGCATAACTCTAATGATTTGCAATGCCCAAGTAGGAGAAGCTATATTGAAATACGGCAAAAAATTCTGCGTAAAAATATTCGGAACCCAAACCCAGGTACAAGGATGCCCATGTACAACACCAGCAATTTCCCTAATCTTGCAAGGAACAGCTTTAATAGTGACAAAACAACTGAGAAGATAAGTGGAAACATATCTTGGTCCGACACGGTTAAAGGAAACATCTCTTCAAGTAGTAATAGTAATTCAGGTTTATTTACTTACAATGAAATAATTAGTTTGACAAATGAAATAGTTAGTAGCCTAAAAGTATGCAAAGATAGGTTCGAACAATTCAATGTTATTACTCAAGTAGCAATCAAGTATTTATATAATGGCAAGTAGTAATCTTAAGGTAGTTACATGGAATGCCCAATCAATCCGGCAAAAAAATATAGAATTTTTCAATTATATGATAAGCCACAAAATTGATGTCGCCCTTGTGACAGAAACCTGGTTAAATCCAACTATTTCCTTTTCAAATCCAAACTATTTTTGCCATCGCTTGGATAGAGAAACGTCCAAAGGAGGAGGTGTTGCAATAGTAATAGACAAAAGATTAAGTCACAACCTTCTTCCGTCATTAAATCTATCAATTATCGAAACAATTGGGGTTGAGATATATCTCGAAGATGACGTCAAGTTTAAATTATTTTCTGTCTACTTTCCTGGTGGTTCTTCTAATGATATTAAGAGAAGACAGCTGAGAGCAGATCTTCGAAAACTCACAAGAATCCCAGACCCTTGCTTAATCGGTGGTGATCTCAACTGCAGACACCAGATGTGGGGCTGTTTACGAGCAAACGCCTGGGGAAATACTCTCCACGAATTGCTTCCAAACATCCCTTATGTCATGCTCTATCCACCAGATCCCACGTTCATACCAACTAACACAAGAGCAAATCCCTCAATACTTGATGTATTCCTAACAAATTCACCTGACATCCTTACTCAGCCTTCTGTTATGAATGAACTATCTTCTAACCATCTACCGGTTATGCTAGAAATATTAAACAAAGCCCCAAGCGACAATTCTATTCCGTACAATTATAAACGGGCTGACTGGAAAAAATATCAATCTTACATACAAACCAATCTACGATCCTATCTAAATTCCTTTTCACTCAATAATATTCATACCACTCTCCAAATCAATGACATGATAGATTATATGACAAACTTGATAAAAAGAGCAGTTGATTATTCCGTTCCCAAATGCGTGACAAAAACGCAGTATTCTATCAAGATACCAAACCACATCTTAGGTATGATCCGTGAGCGAAATAAAATGCGCAGAGCATGGCAACGCTCACGATTAGCAATATACAGAGAATATATGATAAAATACAACAAATGCATTCACGAAGAAATGACTAAGGTAAGAAACAAACAGTGGAACAACTTATTACAGAGTATGAAAAAATCTTCTAAAACCTTCTGGAAGGTAGCGAAAATTATTAAAAAGGGGAAACGACCACTACCAGTTATTAAACATCAGGGCATTAGGTACATGACATGTAAGGAAAAAGCAGAGCTATTCCTAGCAAAATTTGCTGAGAATAACTTAGTTTCACAAAATTACAGCGACCCTTTAACAGAAACCGAAGTTAAGAATACTGTTAAAAAGTTCCTCGCATCTAATACCATAACCCAAGACGTACCCTTGGTTAAGGTTATCGACGTGAAAAAACTCACTAGAAACCTCCTAAACTCAAAAGCGCCTGGCATAGATGGTATTCCAAGCTGTTGCATAAAATATCTACCCCGCACGGGCATGGTTTATCTAACCCATATAATTAATTCATGCTTTAGGCTACAGTATTTCCCATCCACCTGGAAGACTGCAAAAACCATACCAGTACCGAAACCTGGAAAACCATCAGATAATCCATCAAGCTACAGACCTATAAGTCTGTTGTGTATAATGGGTAAGATACTTGAAAAAATTATAAAAGCAAAGATTGAGAAATTTCTGTTAGAACATAAACTACTTCCAGACATACAATTTGGTTTCAGAGCTAAACATTGCACCCTCCACGCGATCACTCGAATTACTAAGCACATCAAAACCAATTTATCTAACAAAAAATCAACTGGTCTGGTGCTGCTAGATGTTCAGTCAGCCTTCGACACAGTTTGGCACGAGGGAATAATATACAAAATGTTAAAATTTAACTTCCCTAGTTATTTAAATTTGCTAATTAATAGCTTCCTCACTGACAGATACTTGCAAGTTTACATCGGAAATGTGTGTTCTGAGCCCCATAAAATCGTAGCAGGTGTTCCCCAAGGATCTGTGCTTGGACCCATATTATACAATATTTACACAGCCGATTTTCCAAAACTACGAAATTGCAATGCATCTATATTTGCAGATGACACCGCAATATACACCTCAGCTGAAGAGGCCTCTAACCTTACAGACACTTTACAGGATAGCCTAAATACCCTGAAAGATTACTATAATAAATGGAAAATAAAACTGAGCTGCGAAAAAACTCAAGCTATGTATTTTACACGCAAAAGGAAAAGTTCTAAACTGCCTTCAAGATATCTAACTCTGAACGGGCACAGAATTCAATGGGCAGATAGCGTAAAATATTTGGGAGTCACCTTAGACAAAACCCTTACTTTCAACACCCATATCTCAAATACAATAAACAAAATTAACATACTAACAAGAACACTCTATCCCTTTATTAACAGAAGATCTGCCCTTTGCTTGGAAAACAAAGTCTTAATCTATAGACAAATTTTCCAAGCTATGTTGTTATATGGGGCCCCAGTGTGGGCAAATTGTGCAGTTACACATAAAAAAAAATTACAAACAGCACAGAACAAACTATTAAAAATGATATATAACCTTCCATGGTACTTCTCAACAACTCGATTGCACTCTCTAGCAAATATGAAATATGTCGAGGAAATAGTTGGAAACCTAGAGAATAATTTTAAATATCAATGCCAATTATCGACAAACCCGATAATTCGGCAATTAGGCAACTAAAAATTGCCTACTTAATTAAGTTTAGTTGTAGATTAGTTTTAAGTTTAGGATAAGTAGTGTAGTATGGTCTTAAGGAGGTTTTTTATATACTTTTCCTCAACACATTAAAATATAATTAAAAATTAAAGTAAGAAAATTATATAAAATGATTTGTTATAGTTGTAAGGAAAATATTTGAATTCCAAACTCTAGAATTAAGACTATATTTGCACTGCAAACGACTGTCATATGTTAAGAGTATAAACAAAATAAAATAAAATAAAAAATAAAAAAATAATTACTGTCACCGAATCAAGCGCTGAAGTCGAGTTACAAGCTCTACTTGATCATACGGCTTCAAGACTATTGGAGTCACAAAAAGAAGTGCTTGAGTCTCATTCCGTTGCTGACTCCGATAACTCTCTTGTTTTAATGGGCAACGGGGGGTTTGATGGAAGTTCAGGTCACAGTGAGTACAAGCAATCTTTTAGTGACTCTGAAACGATTGATGACAGTAATTTGTTCGTAACTTCATATGTTCCCTTACAGCTTCTGCAACGAGATGTAGTCATTTGGAAAAATCCTCGTCCCTCTTCAACTCGATATACTCGGCCTTTTAGATTCCGATTTGTAAAAGAAACAACTGAAGTTTCGGTTGAAGAGGAACGGTATTTTTCAGAGAAAATCAATGCATTGCAAGCCACAAAAATCACCATGGGTAATAGAGATTGGAATGTACGCCACAATCTTCAATTAACCATGGTCGATGGAAAGGTTTGCAATGCATTAACTGCAACCTCTTCAACAAAGTGTTACATTTGCGAGGCCACTCCAAAACAGATGAATAATATCGACCTATGTTTGCAGAAGGCGGTATCTCAAGAGAGTCTTGCCTTTGGACTGTCACCACTTCACGCCTGGATTAGATTTTTTGAGTTCTTCCTGCACGTTTCCTATCGCCTGGATGTCCAAAGTTGGCAAGTCCGTGGCGAGAAACAAAAAGAAAATGTGGCAGAAAGAAAAAAACTCATCCAATCTTTATTTAGAGAGAAGATGGGTTTGATAGTCGACAAACCTAAGCCAGGGGGAAGTGGGACGTCGAATGATGGCAACATGGCCAGGAAATTTTTTGAAAATCCTGGCAAATTGTCGAAATTTATCCGTGGTACTATATGCCAGCTTCTGTCCATAAGATATTAATTCATGGGTCTAACGTCATAGAACATGCTTTATTATCTATTGGAGAGTTGTCGGAAGAAGCCGCAGAAGCTAGGAATAAGGACATCAAGGCGTTTCGCCTCAGGCATACCCGGAAGATGTCTAGGGTTGTTACTAATAGGGAACTTCTTAACAGGCTGCTTCTTAGCTCTGATCCCTTAATATCAGGGCTCAGAAAGCTGCCTAGGAAGAAGAAGACACTTTTATCTAAAGCTGTTTTAGAATTATGTTGTTAGTTTAAGTTAGGTTTAAGTATTTATAAAAATAAATGTTTTTTCCCATTTTTGTTTTTGTATATATTTAGAGATGTTTATTTAGTATCTTGATTTTATTTTTAAATAATATATTTAAGGAAATAATGTAAAAAATATACCTGCCTTGTGTAAAATTGTTTTAGGACAATCAATTATATTTTTGTATTTAATTTAGATAAGTTTATTTATTTTATTAATATACACACCCTTAAAATAGACTTTTTTTTATCAATAAATATTCATTTAACATATTCAAGTTAGTTTTATGGCTCAAAACCAAAAATTTTAGATGTTATTATTTTTGTCGCACCTTAGTATGGACGGGGAACCACCGTGCACCTGTCTGCCATGTCGTTTGCCATGGTGCAATGTCTAGCAGTAAGCTTAGTACGGGGGGAATAGATTAAGGGTTATGAAGGTAGGGGGGTATTAAAGAAGGTGGTGATGAACCCTGCGTTTGAACTCTTGGATGTTTTAGGAGCTCTGAAATACTGACTGCGAGAGATTATTCCACAGTCGAGTTGTTCTATTGATAAATGAATTGCTATCTTGTTGAGTGCGCGAACGGACAGGCTGCAAGTGTTGGGAGTGATATGAGCGAGCTAATCTTGTGTTGCGAGTGTAAGATTGCCGTGGAGGCAGGAGAGCGTATGTTTCAGAGGAACAGACACTATGATAGTAGCGATAAAATTGTTTCAATGCTGTTACATTCCTACGGTGGCTCAAGCTCCTCATCAATTAATTTAAGTGCCCTTTTTTGCACCTAACAGCACGGGCCGATGGCTGGGCACCTCTTAAGAAATCCCAAGCACTGTGATGCTTGTTTGGCGATTTGGAATATGTGGTCATTACATTGGCTAATGTCACGCCTAAGATTTGTAAGGATGAGTCGGCCAATAGTTTAACTTCATCCACTGTCAAGGATGGAGATGTGTTTAATTTTTTTTTTAATAAGACAGTACTTGGTTTTGGTGGGGTTGAACTCGACACGATTCTTTCTTCCCCACTCCAGAATGAATTTAATCACGATCCTCAAGACAGGATCTGGCATGAGTCTATCTTGTATCGAAGCTGTAAGAGTAACATAGAGTTCCGTCGTTAACGAAACTGAGAAGCGGGTTGGAGGGGATTGGAATTAGGTCATTTATGAAGATAAGAAATAGAGCCGGTGATAAAATTGGCCCCTGGGGGACCCCCGCAGAGATGGGGTGGGATGCGGATTTGGCGACATCCAGTACTACCTTGATTGAACGGCCCGAAAGGAAACTCTCGATCCACTTCTGTAGACGTGAGTCGATTTCAATAGCTTTGAGTTTGGCTAACAGGGCTGACTGCCAAACTATGCGGATCCCTAACAGAAACAGTAGAGAAAGAACAGGACAAAATATAACAATCGACAGATATAATACTTTTACAATATCAGAGATTTCGAATTCATGGCTTTTGCTTTCAACATTATCTGGACATTATTCAATCAGTGCTACCTTTTAACATACATATTTTTTGGCCTTGTTACTAAAGAGGTGTAAAATTCAATCCCATTATTAAATGTTAATTAATTCCCCACCACGATATTAATCGAAAAAAAAATTCTCTAAAAATTCCAACTATTACTTTCATTAAAATCATTAGATTCCATGAATGATTTCTTTAATGTAAAATCGTGCATGTGTGATTGCAAACTGAAATTTATGTGCATTTTTTAAAATGTTCTACCCATGTTGGACTCTCTTCGTGGAGTCATGCTTCTGCATACAATATGACATGTACCTGTTGGATTTTATTTAAGAACACCTTTGGAATATTTCGAATTCCACCTGTAGCAACAAGATTGAAATTGCTCTTTCTTGCACATTCTTGTAATGGTGCAATTTTAATGGTTGTTATCTTAGTAACGTTTGCGGTGCTTCTATGATAGTTGAGTGGCATTTTCGACTTTCAATTAAAATTATTTTATTAATGAACTTTTTTTATCTTTTTATCTATGAGTTTATTATTTTTATGAAATCAATGCTAATTTAAAAAGCGTACATTAATAAAAAATTCTCATGCATTTGTACAACCCTAGATTCCTTACGTTCTTAGCAAACGCATTGCATATGACGTATACCTATATGAAAATAATATGAATTTGGACCATTTGGACACTTTCAAGTATGATTAATATTTAATAGAGTTTTAATATGGATCCAAAAGCATCGCGACTAATTTGCTTGATCTATTGCAATGGTCTCCAAAGTGGGGCTATCTTTACTGGTGCACGAGGATACCGTCTCGCAAGGGCTACGTGGAAAACGGCGTGTCTATTCGCACCAAAAATACGGATCACGGATGGATCAATGTCCATTTGAACATGTTCAAAACGATAGTAAGCAGAGGTGAACTGGGCTAATGTTACCACACACGCTTTTACAAATCTGTTAGTGTAAGTATTCATCTTAGGTCAAACCTAACGTCTGGTAATCAATTTCCTTGATGCTCGTAAGCCTGAGTGCGCTTATCAGGAAAGGTCTCGAAATCTGTTCTCCTGAACTTGTCTGGTACATAGGGTTGAACTTCTTTTCACCCATGTCGCAATGCAATTCGCATTTGCTGTTGGGAACAGGCATCGTTTTAATTTGATTGTTCTAGTTCGATTGTTCATTTTATATCGTTTCTCAGTATTGAAAGTTTCCGCAAAAAAAATCCTAAGGGTTTTGCCAGTCTCCGATAACCAACTGTGGTAATGCGGCACCTATTGCTGTATCTGACGCGTCGGTAACTATCGAGATTAAAGCACTATGCGTAGAAAAAGCAAACACTGTTGTTTCCGACAAACTACTTTACATTTTTTTGAACGCACGGGTAAAGATTGTCTCCAATTCTGGAAGAAATAACTACCCGGGACCTTTTCTGCTCGTAGAGTTCATATCCCGAGCCTTGTTCAACCTGTGTAGCCCGTGAGACCTGTATTTTTGGTGCGAATAGACTCGTCAATAAAAAAAAACTTATGTACACCACCAACAAATGGACTTATTATGTTCCTTGAAATTCGTGGGTTAGGTTTTGGGTAGGTGATGGTGCTGGCATACATGCTCATACAAAGAGTGGTAAGATGAAGTGAAACATTTCAAAAAATTGAGGCCTCAGTACAATTTACCGTCTAGTAAGGGGCAAATGTACTGCCTCGCATAAGTACTGCTCAAGTCTAACAGTAAGGAATGTGTTAATCAAATTGCTCACAGAGCTATTGAAGCTAGATGTAGGCTCCAAAATGAGTTTTCTATCAATCTGCGTTTTTTCAAAACACAACAATTTCAGATACAGACCTATTTTGATTAGATAATATTTCAAACTAAGTACAAAGCTACAAGTTAAAAATTGGACATTTTTCAAGATTTTTTTTTTTTCGTTAAACCCCCCCTGTATCCACCCCTGGAACGATTGACCTTGTATTTAAACTTCTGGATGTTGCAGGAGTTCACACCAAAAAGAACAAGTTTGTTGGGTAAACTACGAGTTGAATGAGTGATCGATTCAGGGACACTATGTTTCACTTTTACTTAGTTGTTTTACCCTATCATCATCGAGCAGTTGATGTTTTAATTTAATTGATGATGGAATTGCAGACATTCATCAAGTTTGGGTGCTTTCAGTAATGCATACTTGCTTGTGCAAAATGCGCAAGTTGAATCCGCATCCACTTGGGGAAAAACTATTTGCGCACGCATGCAAGTATGCATTAGTGAACTTGTTTCGCCATAGTTAAATATGGCGCAGATTAATTGTCATTTTTGGGTTTTTTTTAATATATTTATCGCACACTATCAATATTCTCCGCATTTGACATCGAAGTGCCTTCTCTTCCGCTTTGAAACTTGTTCCTAGGGCTATCGAAAAACTTGCAAAGCTTGCGTACATTTGCTTCACATGTTTGCATTTATGAACTCTGTACAAACACATGGATGCTTTAATGAAACTAATGCAAAAGCAAATGCGCAAACTGCATTACTGAAAACACCTTTTATATACTAATCTCTAAACGTCTCGTTTGGTAATAGACCACCAATGCCGTATAGATGAACTATCTATCAACTTAAGTTTCACAAGAATTTATGAACTAAGCAATTAAATAAAGACAAACTGTAAAAACGAATAAAAACTCACAGTTCTACCATTTCTCAATTACAAAAATAAAGTGACACAAGCATCACTCTTCAACTAAAAAGACATATGTCACAACATGATTAAATCCCATCATATCACATCCAAATCATAAAAGTCAAATTCAATTTCTTATCAGTTGATGCCTTCTAAGCGCATGTAAGACTCACAAATTTTCACCTAATTAAGAAGTTCCGGTTTTATTCGAAGCAACAAACAACAGCAGCAGCAAAAAATAATCAAAGGTCTCAGGTAGCCCTGTACACAATTTTTACCTGTCCAAAATAATCAAATTCAAGTTCACCATCTGCCGCTTCGCCACCGATGAATTTAATGAACGCATTTCGACTTTCAGAGAAATTCTTTCTTAATGATCCGCGCAGAGACTTTCTACGCACAGCATCGATTCGATCTTCTATAAATTTATGGGTGATATCAAAATTGAAAGTTACCATAGGGCTTCTGGGTTTACAACCAAATTTGTGGCTAATCTCTTTCGTTGTAGACCCAAAATCGCCGCCTTCGCCGGGTATTGTGGCGGATATGTGGTTGGTGTGTGCCAATTTTTTTCTTACCTGCAAAACAAATCTCGACAATTTGCAAAGTGTGAAATTGGGACGTTCTAGTTCAACCGGATCAGTAATCCCGCCAGCGCATCCCACCATCAGATTGGAGTTAAAACAAACTCCGGAGTCAGTGAATATGGGACTCATAATTATTTCAGGTAGGCGGCGGCTTTATCTGCATCATTAGCCTAGATCTCTGCTATTTCGCGAAAATATGGTACGCGGCCATATATATGTGTAAAAGTGTGCTTCCTCATTGGCGTTGCGATATTCACCACACAAAGGATGTCCAGGTAATGAAGTTTCCACCATAAGTTCTTGCGGAGATGCGTGGGCTGTACCGGTTTCAGCTCTGATCTTGGTGGCTCCAAAGCTAATTGCTCAATGTTAATCGATTCTAAAACAAGGTCTTTGCGCTTGCACAGATAGAGTTACTGCAGTTACGAAACCGATTATGCTGCAGCAGCATCCAAGAGCCACATTTCCACATATATGTATAGCTGCCGAAGTAATGTTCAGTCTAGCGTTTATTGTGACGTTAACTGGTTACCTTAATTACAGACTAAATTCTAAAAGCGCACATCGCGGCTCGTTTAAGGTTTGTTATCACTTTCAGCAATTTAGCTCTGCACTCAAGGTCAATTGCAATTACCGAGCAATAAACTCACCTTAAGGCCGCTTTGATGGTTTCATTTAAGTGTTCGACAACAGTTCGGCAAATGGACATGAATTATCATCGCTGAATCAGATTTGATTTCATTGGAAGTAGGTAGACCGTTAATAATGAAATCTTAAACAAGGTTTACGGCGACACACAAGTTCTTTGTGCATAATTTAATTACTTTTGGATGTTAATAGCGCTTCTTTAGGAGCACTCAATGTGGGAAGAAACTGTGTCGAATTCAGCGAATTCTCAGTTATGTTGACGGTGTTATTATACACGCGTTTGTGCTTACCTGTTGAAATAATGAAGACAGTAATAAAGAAAAGAAATAGTTTTTTTTTATAAAGTCTCGTTAGTATTGGTAATAAACTAAAGAACTGAAATGAGATTTATTTTTGTTGCGAGGACAGTATAATGAAATACACACCATTATTCCATTAATAAATAGCGTAAAGTTTGTGCTAAATTTTCATTCAGTTTAATATACCATCGCTCTAGTTATTAGGTAATATTGACACATTTAAGGACAATTTTAACTACCCATAGATGGTTAGTTTACACCGGAAGAGAATACAAAACCTTCAAGGTAGACTTAAGTCTTATTTGGAACGTTTCATACCAAATGTAATGGGCTGTGCTGGGACAAGGCTAGGGGAATATAGAAAGTGCGGCAGGATCTCGTAACTTAATTTGTTTAACTTTTATGACCGTTATTTATGTTATACGGGATCTTTCATTATTGTGGACGAAGATAGGGTCATGTCTGTAGGTTAATGTACATTTCACTTGGACATGTTTTATGTTCACTTTTACAATTTCACGATAATATGACTGAGAAATTAATGTTTTCCTAGGCGCCAATGTGACGCGATGATTGCCGTTCTCTGGCTTGTCGGTGTCTCTTTAGGAGGCTCATAGTTCTTTCTTTGTTGTCAATGGCTCAATTCATTCTGGAGATAATAAAGGTCTTCATTGCTTTTCATCTTTGGCAGGCTAAAAGCTTGATTTGGTTATTGGTCTGCCAACCACCTTTCAATTCTTTAAAGTTGAAACAAAACTTAATGACTGTCCATGGTATGATACAAAAATCATAGTAAGGGGTTTGATTTCTAAAATAGTTCGGAAAACTGAAGGTAGAATGTTGTCATCCACAGATAGCATCGAAAATTATGATCACGAGTTTTAGAATTGAACATGTAGAGCACAAACTTACGACAATGCTCCATGGGAGTAGGAGTTAATTGAACCCTTTTTGTAACTTGTAATTCTTTTGTCCTCATTTTAAATGGAAAAATGCTTTAATGAGGTAAATTACACTATCTTTCACTTGGTCCTCAACTCAAATCGGTTTTATTATAAAGCTGGTATGGCACTAATACGCCAATTTTAGTTGTGACCGGTCGCAAGTCATAAGCGAGTATGGACGAATCTTGTGACAAATTAGTTGTCTTAGATTCTCAAGATTCTCAATCACCACATTAATTACGAAAAGACTGATTTGCACCAGGGCCGTCCTAAGATAATCGGCGCCCGTGGGCTACTAAAAAAAACTGCGCCGCTCTTCATAAGAAAATACACGCGATGTCTAGCGGGAGCTAAGACCAGCAGAGGAGAGGACAAAAGTAGTAATTTAGTTTCCTCTTTAATATACCAAATGATAGGAAAACGGTTACTGGGACTAACGCCCTACTCCAGAAGATTTATAGCAGACTAGGCATTTGAAGCAGTTCTGGGTATTGCTAACAAGGAAGGCCATATTTAAAATAGAAACCGAACAGAAAAACGAATTTAAAGCAATAAAAGAAATATTGGTAAAAGCACCACTGTTGAAGTTATTTGAACCAAAGAGGCATACGGAGATTCATGCCGAAGGACCATTCGGCGCTATTGCTCTGGCAACGGGATAATAACGATCAACAATTGCTTTCAGTGCGATGCATGAGTCCGTAAGCAAGGTAAACTCAGCCTAACAACGCTTTTACGCTTACGACCTAGAAGTTTTCGCCATAGTACACGCCGTAAAGAAGCGGAGAGTTTACGTTCTGGGAAGGAGGATTAAGATTGTCACCGACTGCAATGGTTTCGCCACGACAATGAAAAAGGAGATTTTCCACTGAGAGTGGCTAGATGGGCTATGTTTTTAAAAGAATTAATTACCAGATCGGAAATCGTTCAGGTACTAAAATGAGACACATAGATGCATTGAGCAGAATTGCAATAACAATTGTCGACATGTTAACTTACCTAATTAAACAAGCACAGAACGAAGACCAATTTTTAATAGCTATAAGAGAATTATTAAAGACCTCCGCTCATGAAGATTTTTACGTTAAACATGACTTTTTATTTAAGAATCCAAGTGGAGAGCTAATTATCATTCCCACATCAATGAAAGAGGAGGTCATTAAATCTGCTCACAGGCAGGACATTTTCAGGATTATGGAGCAATATTTTCATTTGTTCCCATATAAAGTGCAACTTACTCAAAAATTGTTGCTAACGAACAAGCCGCGTCGCTTGCACTATGGGAATGTCGTCGAAAGAAAGATCGATGCCGAGCCGAAGCTTTGATGACCGGCGAAACTCATTTTACACTCTCTGGCGGAGTCAACAAACAAAACTGTCGGATTTGGGGAACAGAGACTCCACACGTTATTCACGAAACACCACTGCACAACGAGAAAATCACTGTTTGTGCCGGAGTGGGCTCAAAATTCATTATCGGGGCATTTTTCTTTAAAGTTCGCGAAACCGTCAACGGCGTACGCTATCATTGGTTGTTGGTGCACTTTGTGTGTCTGATATTGCGTGAAAAGGGTCCGATGAAGCTATTTTCAACAAAAAGCGCACCTTGCTACACCGCGGCCACTACGATGAAGTTCTTGCAAAAGTAAAGTTTATTCCAGCAAATCGAAGACCATTTACGAACTCAAAGCTAATACACATGCCGAAGTAGTTGCTATAACGCTCGAAATTCCGACCAATGTTATGCAGGATGCCTGAAAAAGAGCGGCTTTTTGCGTATCGAATGGAGGTGGTCATTTAATCGACAATAGCTGCGTTCCTTTTCTGCTAATTTTTACTATTTTTTACATTTGCGTACTAGCAGCTACACTTGCTCTTATAAACGAGTAGATAGCACTTGCAATTACACAATTGAAATCCGCTAGGGGGAAAGCGGCCATTTCGAGTCTATTGTGAATTATTTTCACTTACGCCATTACCCGCTAGATGGCTTTTATTTATGTCGAGCTGATTTGCTCATATAAAAACGTCCATAAATAAAACTTCAGTCGTATAATTATCAAAAATTATTATCTTTCGTTTTACTTTAGAAATTATCGTATTAATTTCTCCATTGTGTCACAAATTCTTCTTTTAAGAATTTTTTATTTGTAAAGTTTAAAGTAACGTCAAAAATTTCAAGTGAGATTTTACTCAAATCAGAAATTTTGCGTTCCTTTTCTGCTCTGCTCACAAGTACTAAATAGTAGAAAAGGAACGCAGCTAATGTATTCCAAATCTGTTTTGAAATAAATGGTAAAGAATATTCAAAAACAAATCTTGATCATTTGTCAAAATCGCCCAAAACTGTCAGTTATTTAATGTTTGGGTTAGGGTTTGCTGATTTAAGATTTGTTGCAGATTCCTAGCAAATTCTCGCCTTTTAATGTTGTCCCTCAGAAGGTCTACCTCAAACCGTGTACGGTTGATGGCATCGCGGTTGATTTATCTGATTGCGACAATTTTGAGGCGAATAGTTGCTGCTACCAAAGTCACGGGTCACTTCCCATGTCTGCTCCACTATTGCTCCTGTCATCCTCCATAATAGCTTTCCTTCTGCGGCAGACAGCTACTTGAGCTATATGATTTTTCTTTCTATCATCTAGCGGTACTCAGATCTCTTTGTATATTTTCTTGTGACAAAAGTAAGTTGGCAGGTAGGAGTTGGTGCAAACTGCAGAAGTCAACGAGAACCTCTCGCAGTCAGCATTTCCGAGCTCATACAACATCCAAGAGTTCAAACGCAGGGTTCATCACCACCTTCTTCAATACTCCCCGTACCTTTATAACCCCCCCCCCCCCCTCCACCGTACTAAGCTTACTGCTAGACATTGCACCATGACGTGGCAAATGACATGACGGACTAGTAGGACAAAGGGTGACTCCTGAGCTTAGCACTGCCACATAAAAAAAAGCACATGGGTCTTTCTACATAAGGCCTGTTTCGTTTTTGGCTGACCGACCGTTCGACCTATATTCTTATCACAGTTTTAAAAAATAATCAACAATAATCAAAGATTTGTTGAAATCTGCTTTAAGCAGCCCCAATCGTATTTTAACCCTAGGCCCTCCAAGGTACTAGTACATAGTACAAAGAGTGATTCCTAAGTTTGGTTTTTCCATATTAAAAAATGGTTATGTGTCGGACCTAGCCGTGGGGGTCACCGGTAACCTCAGTAAAATAAATGCGTCACGAACGGGACGACCAGGATCTCCCTGTTTCCCCAAAATATACACCGCATAATGAAAAACTTATGTTGGCCAGACGGAAAAGCAATGTTGTTGGTATTCAACGTGTTAAAAACCCCTAAATTTATTTGTAAAGTGTATTGATATAACAGATATAGTCTACAATTAGGATTAACTAAATTTCTGATTAAAAAAGAAAATAAAGTTATTTTTATAGTTTATGCATAGGTACATCCAATTCAGTGTTGGACATAACTCATAAACACTTTAATTAGTACCATTATTCTTAACTATCCAGCATACCATTTCTATTTTACGCAGGATATAGAGAGCTCCTACACTATACTATATAGTTTGCAACAAAACCAAAGGCTGTTCACCCACAGCCTCAATAGTCAAACCTGTTCAACATACAATGAAACGTAAAAAGTAGTAGCAATAAATAAATGTAATTACCAAAAAAACCACCACAAGAATACCACAAGATCTTAAAATTCAAAACACACCTTCTGAAAATGAATGGGATCTCGTTGCCTTAATTATTTCATGTTTGCCTTTTTCACATCATAAGAAGAAATATCCGAGAAGTGGATCCACCCATCCTAACGGCCTTCAAGACCACACCATTCAACAAGCTCTTCACCCAAAAAAGCCACAAAAAAACGAAGAAAACATTAGATTTCATGTCAAGCGAAATTTCCCAAATATCTAATTAAGGTGCTCATTTTCCCGTTACGCAACGGGATAATTGTAGTAAGAACACGAAAAAACAGAAATATTATATTAAAGGCACATGTCCAATTAATCTAAGACGGGAGACACGACAGAGATATTCTGGTACTTCTAGTAATAACGAGCTGCTATGAGTTATCTGCACCAAGAGATAGCCGATCTCGGCTGCTCCTATGTTCGAGCATAAAATCCGAGATTCTTCACATCGTTGGCATAATGACACCTCCCGACCATTCATCAAAAGAAAACAGCAACAGAGGCTAATTATTGCTATCAATTTTAGCCAAAGCTTACCAGCCATCAAGCTCGGAGGCAGGTTTCTTCTGGCCAGGTCGGCATTAGGATACAGCACACAGAAAAAGGCACACACTGTACAGAATGACTAGGCAACGCGAAGATACATGAAGGAATGCTGAAGAATTGAAGAATACCCTTCTAGACGTGGCCCCCGTGCGAATTGCCATCGACAACGACGAAAGGAGTCTTCTTTTCATCGTGACTATATTAAACAAAATGAACAACAACAAAATGAAGAAGAAGAAGAAGAATAGTCAACGGGCATCACTTACCGTAGTCAACTGGCTTACTGGTGCCGACGACTAGACGAAGGGTTAAGAACATGCAGGCTACTAGCCCTAAGTGCACTTTAATTAGAATCTCTGAACACATCTTCTTCATTCTGCAACAAGTAACCTAGACCACTTTGTGCGATAGCGAAGATACCTCAACTTTTTGTTGCCCGGTCGCGATTCCCTGTGCAGCAGCAACTTTTAAATTATCAACTCAACACTGCCAAGTTCTTATCATTTCCACCAAGAACAAGAACGACAACTGCAATACCACCGGGTCGAACGCACTCGTAACACTTCACAACAGCGGGTGGCTCTCAAGACTTGTTTCTTCACAATATGTTAGTCCAAAAAAAATGAACAACTAAGTATCGTCACGATCGCTAGCCTTGACTTACAGAAATCGCAAGAAAAGCGTCTTCGTCAGATGTACCGCTCAAGCTCGCGACTAGATTGCAACTGGTGAACTTCCACGGTTCGTACCTGAAGACTAAGACCCCAAGTCGGTGACTTCGGCTGGTTCTTTTGTGGTGCTTCGTGTGGTTCCTCAGGAGCTACTACTATCCCCATTCATGTTATAGCCTCTGTTCTTCTTCAAGCTCAGTTTACAGTCGGTTACACTTTTTCCGACGAAGACACTCTACCCGACAAAACATACATAGTGCAGAATTGCGTACCTACATTAATTTTGCTGAGTTTAATTTTTTTTTTAGGAATCTTCCATCTTACCTTAGATAGGCTCAAATTATTCAAATGATGAAAGTTTTTTCTCATTTGAATACTACTTAGAAACCCAAGTAGAATCTCATTTGGCACTGCTCCACTTTGTGTAGAGAATCAACGAAATAGAAAGTCCAGTCATTTCCGAAGTGGCTGGCTGCTGATTTATTACTTTCTTAATTGTTGGATACCGTTAACAGTGTTTTACCTGTATTTTTGTGTATTAATAGACAAATTGTTTTCCACAAATGGGATTTTAGACAATACAGAATCTCGCGGTAGTCTTTTTAGCACGTTGTGGCTAATGCATAATGGGAAATAAGTGATTTATTTGACGCTTTTTAATTGCATTTCATTCTTTGGCGAAATGACGGGGAAGCCCTTATTAAAAATTGATCCTTTTAATTTGATTTGATTTCTTTTTAATAATGGGAATTTTTATTTTGAACAATATAGCTTTGGAAAGAAGCGCTGCGATGGAAGATTAGAGTTAGACAGATTTGGGTCTGTTGTTAGAGAATGGTTGAAATGGTGTTAAAGATTTAAAGAGATAATTTGGAGTGATAGTTACCGGAAGATGCAAAGAGTTTATCCTAAGAAGATTTAAAATCTATATCAGTTAAACAGGGTCACATATGTATATGTAAGAATAAACCGTGCTCAGATCAATTTCGGAAAACGTTAAAGGCAGCGTTTTATTCTAGGACTCTAGCTTCTTTCTTCCAGTTTATTTTTAACTTTTGCCAGTTCTCTCCAATTCGTTACAGGAAGTTTGTTTTATGTCGTATTTCTGCTAGAACATCATTCAACCACCCGTTTCTCGTTCGTCCTTCGTTTATTTTACCTGATGGTCTGCTATTGACAATCGTGCATAGTATTCTTTCTTCCGAGGTTCATACAACATATCCGCATAATCTGCCTAGATTTATGGTAGATACGATTATAGAATAACCTTCAATCTGTCTTCCCGAGTAAAAATAAAAAATGGCCTTACAGCGGGCGAACACCGGCAGTGATTGAAACATAGGGTCGGCCATGTACCGGGCATCAGAAGGTTATTTGCAGGTCAGTACGGTCGTACACCATACACACACCGACGGATTATTCCCCAGTTATTTATATATAATGCGATTAAAAAAAATCTATTTAATTTTTTTCAAGCGGATAAATAACAAAACCCCACTAAACGCGCCACACTCTTCACGTAAAACAAACCGAAGACTGGCGAGCTTGTTTCTCTTGTGCATCGATAGTCTTTAAGTATGCTAATCCAATTGTACATAACGAAAATGTTATACATTTGGCCTTGACATGCCCGTCGTATGGCCGTGTATCCAGTACTCGGCCATTTCAATCTTTTGGTCAAGTTTGGCCGTCCTGGAGCCGTTTGTGTTTCCGTTAAAAATGGTTTAAAACTCTGCGGCCATCATATGCCACTTAAAAACTCAAGCGGCCGGTGTTTGCCCATTTTAACAATCTCACGTGGTGGAGTGGGGGAGTCTCGGCAAACATCACGCAATTTTTTTTAATGAAACGGTGTAAAATTGCGAGAAAATTGGTTAAAACTGGCCGGCATGGCTCAACGAAGGCCACCGATTATTGTCTAACTGAGGGATGATACTTCATGTATCCGCCTTTGCACGCAGATGAAGCCATATTTCCCTACTGACACATAGGCGAAGACAACAGCTTAGCATAGGCGGTTGTTAATTCAAGGGCAAAAAAGCTCATGGCTTCAACGAAAACTTCAAGGCGACACCAGACTCACGAAGTGAACATCCGCGAACAAGCGCGAACGGCGTGAATTTTTCTTGGACTGCAGGCCACATACAGTTGGCGGCCGGTGAGTGTGTGGTGATACTTGGCTTCAAGGCGAAAACGAAAACATTCAGGCCACGAGCTCCTGGCGATCTGTGTATAATTGGGGGACTTAAGATATGACTAAATGCTGCACAAAAATTTTCACGCGGTTATGCGAACTCCAGAAAGTAGCATTGTAGCCCATCGATTGTTTAGCCACCACCGGTCAACCAAGCGCGCGACTCGGCGAATGCTGCAGCGTACCAGGCAAGTAACACTTACCCGCGAAAAGACCCTTAGAATATAGAACTACAGGAAAGCTCGCGCCTTACGCTAATAGCGTAATGAATCTCTTTTTGAGTAAGTGGTCACGTTTTGGTAATTGTGTATCCAGTACAAGCGTAAAAAGCAAGTGGAATAGAGGAGGGACAAAGAGTTTAACTCTCTTTACACGCCGTCACTCCAAATTCTAATCAGCTGATGACATTTCATCTTAATGTAAACACAGCAGATATAATTTGGCAGTCAACTAACGCAATTTGACAGTCGACTAACCTAGATTTCAGTGCGGTTTCATACCCGGATTTTCTACGCGAGGGCCTTTCCTGCAGTTCTATATTCTGAGGAAAGGCCCGACTTGCTGTGGTTAATTCCGTAAATACGTATTTTTAGTGTACCTAAATACTAGAGATTTTTTAAAATTTGGAAAATCTCACGTGAGATTAGGAGAGGGAGGGGTCGAGCCAAATCTCACGACATCTCACCAAGGGCGGGGGGGGGGGGGAGGTCGAAAAATCAAAAAGAGAGAGAAGTCACATTTGCCCGCTTTTTCTTGCATGAGAAAGTACTGGGACAGAATTTGTGTAACTTCATGCAATTAACTTTTTTGTTTTTCACTTTTAAATTTTTTTAAAACTTAATATCTGAATTTATGTCCAATGGCGCCCAGTGCAAGTGCACCATTCACATCTATGAAAGGGCCGCCCCTCCGCAAGGAAGTGTCCTTGATTATGTCGCTTTTCTCTACCTTCACTACATTTGCTTTTATGATCGATTAGGTGGCGAATTTTGTTGGGAGTCGAATTGAAGTCGACAGACAGTCGTTCACATATTGCCTTGAATGCTAGACATTATTTATAATGCACTTGTGTATTATGAACCCTACTGCCAAGTGATGCGTTCGTTTACTGCTAAGTGATGCGTTCGACCATTTGCAGGTTTTGTTCCCATTTTTCCTGTCCGTTCCGAGGCTTTCTTTCTTGTTTCTTAGCTAGTGCTTTTACGGGATTCAGTAGTTAGCAAAACGCCCAACCCCTCTACAAGGCCACCAGGTCCATGATTTAACTCCATCGGATTGAGTAGCCCAGCTATACTCTCGGCACTAGGGACGTCCGTCGTCAGTTTGTTATCCAGGAGGCATTATCGAGGAGGTGATAATACAATTTTACCGCCCCGTTAAAGACCATATTTTCAATTAATAAAATATAATTGAATTGGAAGCTATCGGGCTGGAACCCTTCGGGCTGAAACCCTTCGGGCTGGATTTTTTCCTACTAAGAGTTCACAACTCAAATTTTTTTCTTTGGAAAACCTTTTTTTATTATAGTGAGAACAAAATGAAAATTGTTCCTGGTGCTCTGCCTGTAATAATGCTCTTGATTAATATTCTGTTAAGTACATGAACACCAAAACCCCATTACCGCCATTGATTAAATCCGCCCACATCAAGCATTTAGAACTGTATATAATTCTAAAACTCCATAAACAGCGTACAACGCCTTTATTTGTTAATTAAGCTCGTGCCGTTTTATTACATGGGCAAAGCAAACTCATTTAATTATATAATTAGACTTAAATGGAGTAAGCTGCAGTAATCAGCACAAAACTAGTTACCTGCACTTTCCTCGACCGCCTCCCGACATAACGCGATGCTCTCTGCCAAGGTACTTATAATCGCACCTCTCAACACCTACCACTTCAATTACTGCCCCACAGAAATTCCCAAAGAAATTAGTCTTCCGTTTCTAATTTGTTTCACCAACAATCTCCAGCAGCATCCGAAATTGCGCATTTGAAGATTCTTAAAAGGTGTGAAGCCAAACATGAGCCAACAAAGCGACTTCACCATCCACCACAAAAAACGGGGGCCCAGGACGAGGTTGGAGCCTCCTCGTAAATAGAAAATCCCATGCTTGGCCATAAATGATCTTCGGGCTGCATGCATGCTTCCTGGTTCTGAGAGTCTTGGGCTTATCTTGACCATTTGCTAGTAGTATGTAGGCACCTCTTGGACCCATCGCTGGCTCGCAGTATGGCTGAACGTTGCTGCTCGCTCTGGGAAGTCCTCTACAGAAACCGTAGAAGGCTCGCTAGAAGTATAAGTTCCGACGTTACGGTAAAAATTTATTCACACCGTGCAGCAAGAGTCTTCTTTTTCGAGGCACCAAAGACATGGAACGTGACGCCAAATATAGAAACTGAGGGAGGAAAGCGGACATTATATCCGTGGACTTGATCCAAGGCGTTTTTTTCTGTGTCTTTTGCTATCTTGAACCTTTGCGGCTGCGACTTATAAGTGTCACCTTGTCGTTTTATTGTTGGCCGTCGTCGGATCGGATCGTCCCTTGTCTCTCTCCTGGGCAATGTCGGGGCCCGGTTTTACCGATTACCTTCCTCTACCTGAGACACGCTCCATGGCAAATGAAGTGCAGTCTCGGCTTGCAGGTACCTGAATAATTCTTGATCCCAGATAACAATGTAAATTATGCGATATGGGATGATGTCAATTCTGGGTGATTTTATTCAATGATCGTTGCTTAGGAGGGTTTTTGTGGCTAATTGGATTCTAGGAAAAAATATGGTTAGATTTTGTATTTAAGATGTTAAAATAGTGTTTCCAGTGAAAATCGAAGTATTAGAAATAAAGCTTGCCCTAACTAGTTGTTGAATTTTAAAACTAACTTATAGGTTTGGCAAATCATAGTGCAATTTCCAGAGGCTAGTGTGACCACTGACCACATTATTCCCGCGGGTTCAACCTTGCTGCATTTCTGATGACGGGCCTGCCGAAACTCAGGTTCTCCGTGGTAATGGTTTCACGAGCCCGTGGCTTGGCCGTCATCTGAAAAAAAGTCGGATCAGCAGTCTCAAGGTTTCAATACACATAGGGGACATAGGCAAGGTACGTCACATATAATTTTCTTGATTTGCTTTCTAACATATTTTTATTTTAGGTCATCTATAAAGTTGCGGGGTTCCAAATCATAACAATCTTCTGCCACCTTAACAGTAACAGCCCTCTCTATCACAGGGAATGGTGGAAAGGCTATCTGAGTACATGCAATGAAACGCAACTTTAACGTTCAAGTCCCAAAAAACGAAAGAATAGCCTTAAAATAACTGATAGGGTTTTGTACATATACATAGCCTAAATCAGAGTCGGTTGAAATTCTTATGAGCCGCAAAACCTATAAAAATAGTACAGCCTGCCTAATCTTCACACTGTCTTCCAGGCGAAAATGTAGCGATCTTCAAAATACTTAACTATACAGACGAGCCTAAAGCTAGGAGACAGGGTAATCCTGGTTGTTTGACATCCAGCTGCTATGAAGGCACTAGACCTTCCACCCTTTAGCCGCCGAGCATTTGGAAACTCTTGCTTACTTGGGAGATATATTTCGGAACCTAACATAACAGATAGGGTCTGAAGACACTTTAAGGCTGCTACCATATAGCTTGGGAAAAAAGCGTTTCTTGATAGATGTTGATAGATGGCGTCAATTGCAAGTAGGTCACGAACCATTGATCGTAGTGACACTCCTTTACATACGACCGTTTGATAGAAGACAATCCGAATGTTACTTTCAGTGTACAAACTGGTCGGAAAGTTCTTTGGGTTTGAAAACAATGAAAAGTTGTGATTTTGCAATATTACTACAACAAAAGGAAAAACGATGCGAGGACTTGTAAAAAATTTTACTGTTTAGGTACTTTATCAAAATCTGCTGAGCGGAAATGATTCGCTAGCTTTCAGTCTAGTAATTTTGATGTGAAAGACGAGTCACTGGTCGTCCAATCAATGAAATCATTGAAAACGTCCAGCATGTCAGCAGTGCCGATATTCACACTTTGGCATTGCCACAAAACTATTTTGAACCTACTAAAAGTAGCTGGATTCCATAGGCTCCATTGAGTCGAGCGCGAAAAGCATGATAGATCGAATTAACTTCCACGATGCACTATTGAAACACAGTGGAATCGATTTCTGTAATATCTCATAACCGGTGATGAAAAATGGATAGCGATCGACAATCGGAAGCACTACAGATCGTGGTCAAGGGATAGTATGCCAACGCAAGCGTCCGTGAAGCCAGGATTGGCGTTGAAAAAGGTGATTCTGTGTGTGTGTGGTGAGACTGGAAGAGAATCGTTCACTATTAGATACTTCCAGTTGGCCAGACAATTGATTCTCAACTTTATTGTAGACACTAGCGAGATGACGCTAAGCAATTGAATGAAAACGATTCGAATCGTCTGAACGTTAAAAGTTGGAAGCGTTTTGTTGGGAAGTTTTAATGCACCCTCTGACTATCATTTGCTCTGACTCAGCACTTGAAAAAATGCCTTTTTAAAGTACTTAATTCAGATACCAGACGTTCTTTGCCGATGGTATCATGACTCTACTGGAGTAAAACGTAAAATACTAAATTATACTAAAATAAAAGCCACCAACTTCTTCCCCAGATCAATACTTACCTAGTTTATCACGAGCGCGGTTAGAAAACGCAGTCCTTTGAAAGCAAATTGTGTTTCCTTCCGAATCTTTGAACGGAGCTGACGCCTTTAACTTTCTACTTACCTAACCTCGGTGGTTGCAATAGAATAGGTATTATTTGCACCTGAGCTTCTTTTTTTCTTCTTTATTGAGATATAGGGCCCAAAAGTATCGTGGCCACTTACTTGACCCATTTTACTACACCCCTATAGCTCATATTTTTTGGCCAAACCGCTTGAATAGGTTCAGCAGTCTGCTTAATAACATTATCGTTTAGACGACCGTGTTTGAATCGCGGACTCTTCTTCTATAAGGCATAGCACAATTCTTAGCCGCGTGAAGAGATGGCGATCATCCCAACAAGTGCCTTGACATCAAGAAAAGAAATGCAGCCAGCAAGTGTACTGACATCTAGACAACAAGTATCCTGACATCCTTTCCTTTGCGCCCCAACAATGTCTTAGCCGTGTTTAGAAACGGCTTGGGAAGAAACCGTTTAGAGTTGGCAAATCCACGCACGGGCCACGAGCGTTCTGAGTATTTCATCCAGGTCCTATCAGCAAGGACTATCTTCAACAAACTGGTCCATATAAGTCCCATGAGTATGGTAGGAAAGAGTAGGTCCCTCCTGACAGAGCCTCCCTATCAGAAAAAGGCATTATACAATTGGTTGCGCCCGGTGCCCAGAGGTGATCGTTAAACGACAGTGCAAAAACTACCCACTGCTATGCAGCTCTCGAATCGATTACTCTACATCTTCGTTTGGTAGCCTTTGAAGTCTATATTCCCTACTACCGTCGTTAGTCGGCCATACAAGGGGCAGGCACGAGGAGGTGGCAATTCCCCCCAACTGAACTACTTAAACAGGCAATACCTTACCTTACCTCAGTACTAAGATGAAAATTGTGAAATTATTAGGATTCTGAAATGGGTTTATGGCAAGTCTAATAAGTTGCTTTAGAAATTCTACTGGTGATCTTCATCTGGTTATTCAAGGTGGTCGCACTCGATTTGCAGCAGATTAAGGTCGTCTTTAAAACTGAAAAGTGCTGCCTTACGAAACTAATCACTAAGTTAAGCACTCAAAAAGCACTCTCCAAGTTTATTGCTAGTAATTTCAGTAAAAGTCCATACATCATGGCACCTTTCGAATTAATTTAAATTTTCCACCAAATGGTCTAGTAGAGGTCTACATATAGTAGAACCGTGTTTGTTGCACTTTTTCAAAGATTCCCACTTTCCCTTATGCTCGTAATTTCCCAAGGCCGTCCACTTCGGCATCTCCATTCGGTATTCATTTGTTTTTTGTTGATTTTTAAGGTAGCAAGAAGCGAGCAAGTCGAATCCAGTTTCTAACTCGCTGCTGGCTGGAGCTAGAGTCTGCTACTACTATTCACTGGACCGTAGTTAATCAATTCCACTATTTCTTGTGTTGTTTCTTAGTTACATGCACCTTAATCGACGTGACCCAGAGTAAGGCCACAAAAGTGAACATATTTCCGCCCATTTCACCTGTGTGTAAATCTGTTGTAAATAATGAAAATGCAAAAAGTGTGCCAGATTTTCCTTTTATCGTGTTTATCCATCACAGGTTTTTTTTCGCCAGCCTCCACACTACCTGGATAGTTTGTCCATTGTTTCAAGTCTCAATTAATGCCCTGTGGTTGCCTCAAATCATGGTGTACCCCAATCTGACTACGGAAAGCTGTTAAGTTGCCATTTAGATATCTTTTTACCTTTTTTTGAGGTCCCCATCGGGTATTCCATCAACCGTGATTTGTTTTTTGTTTTCATAAATAAAAGCGATTTTAGGGACGGAACAGGTTTGTTCCTGGGCTTTTTTTTATCGAATCATTTAATTCCCGTGTTAGTGAATTTTGGGAGATTAGAAAAGATACTGCGATGACAGAGGGCCTACCTACCAGTCTTGAAGAAGATTATCCCCGCATAGAAAGTGCCGAGAAGAATTTATGAGATTAGCTAGTGGCAAAAAAATTGGTTCTACAACAGCGCCTCACTGCCTTGATTACACCTTGGTGGAGATGTTTGGGCTTAATGGTGGAAATTGGGTCAAGTGCGTGCAGGTGGAAACACTTTTCCAGCCAACAGTGATAATTTTCCTCTCTTAAACTCTCGCAATAAATAACATACTGCGCCTAATTATGATTAGTTTTTCACAAGATTTTTACTTTTGATTAGAAACTGTGGAGGCGCCTTTGCGTTTTACTGGTGATAAAACATTTCTCTTTTTACTTTTATTATTTCAATTAATGACACCAATTCCCCCGAGTTTCTATTGTTTCTATAATTCAATTTCTTTTTTATGTGCGATAAACTTTCGATGGGCTTTTGTATGTTCAAGATTGTTGTTAGAAAAGAAATTGGTTAACAGCCCGCGGAGTTGTTTCTATGTTTATTGTTTTTTCTATAGGCTATAAAGTGTCGCAGGGAAAACCTAAAATTATATGTAGATAAATAATTTCTAAATACAGAACTTGCCAAAAAATCAAACCGGATCTAATCATTTTGAGATTATATTGGGAAATCTTTATTTTCATACAAAAGAACCATTCCTTATATTTATATATGGTCCATTCTGAAGTTCGACCATTTCGAGTGGTATTTTGCCAATGACTGACACGAATAATTTCGGCTTCCAATTCATAAATCGTAGTCGGCTTATTCATGTAAATATCACACTTGACGTAGCCCCAAATAAAAAAGTCTAGAGGTTTGAATGTCGTCGAGATCACGGGCATCAATTTCAGGCAGCAATGTAGTTCATTATCATGCCGCGACAACGGGCGGTATTCATAGTTACTTTCCCGGGCGGTCTCATTTTTGAAGAAAATGACCCCTGATTCGACCAGAAGGTTCCATTACAAAAAAAATTTGTTTTGGTTTTTGCTACAGTTTCAGCTTCGTGCAAATTTCTTCTCTTTACTGTGAACTCCTAAAACATCTATACCGTCCTCTATTCCTTCCTTCGAACAAAGCTTACTACTAAAAACTGCGTACTGACAAGTACGAATTGATGGTCTGATAGTACAAAGGGTACTAGGGAAAAAATGTATGCGAGAATGCTAGCCCTAAACATCCCCTTAAAGATAGTGCAGTTAACAAAAATTACAATGGAAAATACAAGGTTTACAGTCTGAATACGAAGAGTACTTACGAGCTCATTCCCAGTCAAGCAAGGTTTAAAGCAGTGCAATAAATAGATATGCCGAACGATTGTTTTCAATGTAAAGTGCTAAAATTTCACCGCGTTTTTGTCGATGTGAATAGACTCATGGGTTCTGAATGACGTTTCAGATTCGTATATATTTGTCGAAATCGACAAGATAATGTCAGAGCTATTCAATGTTGAAATACCGAAGCCACCAAGATGGCGATAAGATGTATAATAAAAAAGACAATAAAATTTAAGTAGAAATTAAAAAATTAGTGAAAACAGTCAAAATATATAGCCTTCTCTCCCCCCCCCCCCCCCCCCCCCTATTGAGCTAAAGGCGCTTTACAGTTTGGAAACCGCTGGCCTAAGTCAACCTTGATCGTACGACATATATGTATAAAGCCTTTTTCTTTTTGGTCTGATTTTCGTGGCTAGGGTTGCCTATAGTCCGATCAATATTTATTTAGGCAACAATGGATATTTAAATATAACTCTTTGGGGCTCTCAATTTGAATGAAATTATAACATGCAGACCGTCGACCTGCATCGGAGCACAAAGATCGCCATAATGAACCGACTACAAAATGAAGTCTCTGTGTTATTGGTACATCAAGTATGTGATAACCGTGACATAATATGTACTTCATACAAAATAGAACAAATTACAACGAATCACAGAGATTAACATATAATATGATGCACTGCAATATGCCTTAATATTTGTTTACGGTCAAGACGGATATAATTTTACAGTTTACGAAGCCAAAGTATCCGCAGTATTCTGATTTTATGGAATTATGGTTCTAGAAAATGAACACATTCATTTGCATTGGTAAAAGCAATTATTTAATAAGTACTTGATTGATGTGTAAGCAGAGATTGAAAAAGAGAGACAGTTTTTTATAAGCACTAACCAGCTCAAAGAATAAAAAGAATTATATACTTCATCACGACGCAATTAATCAAAAAAGAAAATACAGATAATTTAGGACGATTAGTAATTTTACCTCCTAATTTACCTCGCTATATGCGCGAGCGCATCCAGGTTCAGACGGAAAACTTGATCCGGTAGTCGGAGGAAAGTGAGTGGAAACTTTTTATATAATTCCAATTGTAAACCTCAAAACTCGGAAACTGCTAAATCGGATTTTAGGACTTTCACAGAAAAATTATAGTCAATTTAGACATCCGAGGGTACATAAATTCGCATCAAGCTGAAAATTGGTAGGATTGTTCAAAGCACCGTTATAAATGAAATCTAAAAAGTCCCCATCGATCCGGCACCTGGAACCTGGATTTACTCGGGGTCAAAGGTCACAAAAACGAGTTTTTTACGATTTTCAGCAAAACGGTAACTTTTATCATAAAATAGTGTTTACAAAGTTTGTAGATTATGCGATTACCTACAAAAAAGGATCTTATACATTTTCCCGTGCGAATTGTCATTCATGAGATATCGCCGTTTTGAAGATTTAAAGCACTCATATCCCCTCACTTGCAACTTGTATGGCCGAATTGCCATTTACTTAAACTTTAATAACTTCTAGACCGATTACAGTAGAGCAACGTAATTAGGCTCATCTTTTAGGTAAATGTGTATTCTTTTATGTGAAAGAAATAACAGAAACCTGAGTGACTCCGTTTAGAAGATATGTAGGTTCAAAGTATGGGCAAACTGTCGTTTTTCAGCAGTTTGCCCATACTTTGAACCTACATATCTTCTAAACGGAGTCACTCAGGTTTCTGTTCTTTCTGACAGATTGAAAAAAGTCCTTTAGAAAAATATGACAGCGCAATCAGAAAAGCCCGAATTCAATACTATACTCCTCAACATAGGAGATGGAAAATGTTTTGAGATACAGACTCATAAAATAGACCTAAAAGTTTGGGTTCCCTTAATCCTGCTACGCAATTTGAATCCACCTAAACTATGCAACTAAGAATAGTTTTATTGAAAAAAAAAAATGTAATAGAAGTTGTGGTCATAACGGATTGCGGTCAAGGCGACACAATATGCATACCAAGGATACCCACAATTCCATCTATTATCCATTTCTATTTAAAAAATTGCAACTCCCTTTTTTTTCATAATACCTTCTTTGTATCCCGGACGGTGTGCTGCACATTATTTCTTTTATAAAAAGGACGCGGGCTTTTGCTTGTTGACAATAAAGGCCATCACTATATTGTCAAAATTCATTTCTAAAAATAAAAAAAATATTGAAAACAAAAAAGCAAGCCGCTAAAAAAATCTAGAAGTACTAAAGAGGTGCTGAATAGGAGCGCCTAATCGAAAAGTGATCGTCTAAAGCGGATAATCTTATATACGTATATATTATTTACAATAAAAACAACAAATCGATTTCATTAATAAAAATAAAATATTTTATTTATTCAATATAATAATTTTCCTTTAAATCTAGGGAAAAAAATACTATATTAAAAAGAAATCAAAAATTGTTTTAAAAAAATAAAATCGCCACTATACAAAGCGACACAAAAACGTTTTGGTTGTTTCAATGGCTCTAGGCACATTTATTGTCCTTAAAAACTAATCAAATATTGCAGATTCCTTATTTATTTTTTATTTTTTTCTTGTAGTCTTTATAAAATGAATGAATAATCTAGAATCTAGGAAAATATATGTATTTAATAATAATAATAATAATAAGTATAGAGTAAAAATAATCATTTCTTTCTGCATAAATACTGTAAAAGCGAAAATGTACAGATTTAAAATATCAAAATTAATAATAATAAAAAATATTTATAATCATAAACAATGAACAGAAATTAAAACATAATTATTTATAGTTTTGAAAAGTACAACAGCGAGAGACTTCTATGCACACTAATACAATAAAAAGCGAGAGTGAAATACTTTCTTCAATCTAAAATATTTTTTTTTCATTGCTCGGTAAAAATTTACCAAAAGCCTGAATAACATGAAATTTTGTATACGTTTTTTTAAATATATTATTATAGATTTTATACACCATTAAAGAAATTTGTATATATTTTTGTGTGTGTTTTCGTTGGAAGAAAATGCTTCTTTTTTTGTGTTTTTCAATAAGGCGTCTGGTGGGAGGTAGTTGATTTTCACTTTTAGTAAAATATTTTTCAAAAAAAAATCAAAGTTTCACTTCAACATGACGTATTTGATGATCCAACAGTTTCTAAATGTGACATTAAGAGTTGCTGAAGATTGCCGCGCAGCGCCCGCTCTTCATTTATTTGAACTTTAATTTGTGCCATATCTTGCTGTAGCTGACGGATAGCTGTCCATAATTGACGAAGTGTTGGTGTCATATCCTCGTTTTCCAGACCTGAAAATGCAAATTAAGAACAAAAACAAAAATTTCATAGGTTTCAATTTTTTTTTTTTTGGAAAAATAAATATAAGGGAAAACTAAACTCTAATCGTGATTTTTATTAATTTTATTTTTTATTTTTTGTTTTTTAAATCTAATCTAAAAAAATTTGTTTTAATGAGAAAAATTTTGTATCTGCAATATTTTTTTTAAAAAAAGCAAAGCAAAAAGAGTGTTTAAATAATGTAGGAATAATTACGATTGTAGTATTGGTGGATCGTTTTCTCTTTTTTTTTTGTATAAAGCGGATAAGTTTAGATAAATGCGATAATTAAATATAAACATAATATTTCAATTACAAACATAAAATATGTAAAAATATTTAAAAAAAAATGCAGGTATGGCCAAAATGGTAGAATACTTTTGGGCGCACGTCCCGATGAAGGCAACAGATTACTTAGTCTGACTAAGGGATGATACTTCAGGTATCCGCCTTACAGGCCGTAGAATGCAGGTGAAGTCATGATGACACAGGCGAAGACGACAGCTTAGCACAGCAGGTTGTTAATTCAAGGGCAAAAATGTTTAAGACCTCAACGAAAACTTCAAGGTGGCTCCAGACTCACGCCGTGAACACCCGCTAAAAGGCGCGAACTCGGGTGTGTATAGTTTTTGCGCCTTGCTTTCCGTTCCAAGTTTCACAGCTTGAGAGTGAATAGAAGTTCAGATCTTCAGGCACGCACTGACGATAAATGTGCAAACACATAAAGATTTTTATCAGTTTTCTTGGACTGCAGGCCAATACAGTTGGCGGCCGGTGAGTGTGTGGTGATACTTGGCTTGAAGGCAAAAACTTTCAGGCCATGGCCTGCCGGCCACCTGTGTAAATGGAGGCCTTAATATATGGCGAAATCCTACACAAAATTTTTAACGAGATTATGGAACTCCAGAAAGTAGCATAGTAGCTCCGCGTTTGTTTAGCCGCGACTCGGCGAATTCTGCAGCGTACGAGCCAAGCAACACTAGCCCGCGAAAAGGCCCTTAGAATATAGAGCTACAATTTTAGCGTAATGAAATTCTTGTTGAGTAAGTTGTGTGTCCACAGCAAACGGAAAAAGTGAGTGGAATAGCGGAGAGGCAAGGAGTCCAAATTGTCAGTTATCTCAAATAAAATCTTGCACACGGGCCGGTCGTTACTTGTTACGTAAATACTTTTTTAGCGTACATACTAGAGATTTTTTAAAAACTGAAAAATCTCACGTGAGATTGGGGGAGAGGGTCAAGCCAAATCTCACGTCTCACCAAGGGAAAATCACAAAAATCGCCTCACGTAATTTATGGACGACCGCGAACACTGGATTCGGAGGTTTTACCAATATCTGATGATAATGCTATGCTGCCGCCACCAAGCTTGGAAGAAGTTGCTCGGATAATTCTCTGTGGTAAGGCGTAGACCAGGACACTCAAAGCTTAGGGATGCCAAACTCGATGGCATCGGGTCAGAGTCGTGACCTTTGGAGAGGCCAAATTCGGATCCCGGTTTCGAGAGGCCAAGACCGGATCCCGGTTTTAGAGCCGTTAAAGAAAAAGATTAGCGCTTTCAAAACGACTACTGCAGAAAAACAAGAAAATCTTAATTGCGACGGCTTTCGTACCTTATTATAGTAATAGTTTAGTATATTCTTTATAACATGTTGCAAATCTGTAATGGATACAAATTTCATAGTAAAATAAATAAATATTTTGGAACAGAACTGGACACTTCTTCGATGCAATGTAAAAACTTAATGCCTGCTACACACTATCGTCGTTTTACTCCGCGAACGTCGAACAGCGTTGTCCGTACGACGAACGAAAATACAGTGGTCAGTGCAGTGTGGGTGGCAACACGGCCACGTCTTTCGCCACTGAGAAAAATCCAATAAGGGCCCCTGTGCTGAAAGTCGAGTCGTCACAACTCGACAAGTCGTTTGAGTTGAATAAAGTGACGTTTCAATAGAATTACAACTTTCAACAGAGAGGTCTAGAGTGGAAATGCTTAATTGAGTTTAGGCCCCTGTAGGTTCAGTAAGGTGTATGCTATTGCAGCGTGCGGAGTTCGTCGTTCGGACAACGCTGTTAAATGAACGCGTAGTAAACGACCATAGTGTGTAGCAAGCATAACAACCGAGTAATCCTAAGCCGAGAATTGCGATAATACGAAAGCCATAATTTTTTATAGTTAGTGTGAACAATTCACAAAATATTTGTTATATTTCTCAAGAGAAAATAAACTAATTAAAAAATTAAACAAATATTTATCGTTACAATTTATGTGTGACTTTTGCATCACCTTAAATTTCTTAATTTTTAAAAGAAGGGTATTTTCTGTATTTTGCTCGCTCTGAAAATTGTTCGTTCTCCTAAAATATGGTGGTCAATCTTTTGCAAGACAATTTTTTATATTATTTGTAAGTCTCTTGCTTTCTTTTTACATTTATACCAATAATAATATGAGTTTGTACATTAAATTGAAATGTTTACGCGAGTCTTAATGAATAAAATAAATAAGTATAGTATAATAAAATTATTTCTTAACAATCCACCAATACTACAAAAAAAATCTATCTAGGTGTCTACTTAATTCAATCAAATACAACGTGTATAAAGTATCTAGATCAACTATACTAATATATTAAAAAAAAAAAAAACAAAATTACGTTCATTAATAACAATAATAATAAATATTTATTTACAATTAATAAACAAAAAAGGATTTTTTTTAATAAATATACAAAAAAAAAGATTGTTTATTTTTGTTTTTACTTTTGTGTTACTTTATTTTTATTCGAAATCAATTGTTTAATTATTAATTAATTATTTATTTTTAATTTTCAATTTTTATTTTCTCACTCAATATAAAAATATGGTCTAAATATATCCGACTGAGTTACACAATATTTATTACAGACAAAAATAACTAACAAATATCTTAAGTTACACAATGTCAGTAGGTAATATATATATGTATGTATACACTTATATAAATTTTAGTTTTATAATTTATTTTCCGTTTTTGGATTTTTATAAAATTGAAAAAATTGTTATATTAATTTACTTTTTTTGTTGTTGTTTTTCATTTTGATTTTTATGAATTATTATTTCGGTACGATATAATAAAAAACGTTTGCCTCATTTTGGAAAAATTCTATTTGGCATTGACTTACTTGGTATTGATTAAACACAACTAAAAATTGAATTTCTAGATTTTATTTGATTTCATTGGTTTTTTTTTCTTTATTATTATTTTATTTTATTTTTTAAATTCAGCACCAAAATAATTACGACTTATGAAAAATTTTATTGTTTTAATTTTGGTTAAAAAGTCAATAAAATTGTTTGTTTTTTTTTGACAATGAATTGAGCAAATTTTTGTTCTTAAATTTAAAAAATTGTTCGTTTTCATTTTAAAATGAGCAGAATTTTTGATTATTGTTTTTCGTTTTTAATTTTACTTAAAACTGATTAAATTATATTATTCGTTGCAGTAATTTTTAAATTAAATTAATTTTTTGATTTCATTCTAGTAAAATTATTTTTTTGTTTAAATTTTTACCATTGGCAAAATTGGTAACAATATTCTTCTATTTTAGTAGAATATTTTTTAGAAGTATTTCTTTTTAATCTGGTTAACGTAGATAGAAAAATATATTCAATATTTAGGGACAAAGAGCTTATTTTCAATTATTAATTTCAATTTTGTCTTTTTTTTTTATTATAATAAACAAGTGTAATTTATAAAATTTTCGATATTGTCAAGCTTGAAAGTGGCGTCATAGTTGAAAAATAATTTAATCGTTGGATGTGATGCGTGTCCTCATCGTTGGATGTGATGCGAATGCTCACAACTTCGTTTGGGGCAGCTCAGATACAAATGTAAGAAGTGAATTGCTTTTTGAACTATTATTTCAACATAATCTCTTGCTATGCAACAGGAGAAATGAACCTACGTTCGTCACAAGGGTAAGACAAGAAGTCTTGGAAATTACTATTACATATTTCCCCAGACCTGCTCAACCGTGTAGAAAACTGGAGAGTATACAGTGAACACTCCTTTTCTGACCACAGAGTCACCCTTTTTAATATCAATATGTGCTCAACACAGACTTGGTCATATACAAACAAGTAGCTGAAAGATCACTCCCTGAGGATGTTCCCGCCCACCTTTCGAACGCTGAAGATCTCGAATATCAAGTGAGAAATTTCAGCAACCTCCTGAATAACGCATTTTAAGCAGCCTGTCCCACCAGGAAATATGGGAGTAAAACCAAACCCCCTTGGTGGAAAAGCAAGCTTCTCAAACCAAGATCTGAAAGTAGAAAGACCTTCAACAAGGCCAAACGGTCTATCTTGGCTTCGGACTGGGACAACTACAAAGGGCGTCTCAGGGAGTTCAAATACGAACTGCGAAAGTCAAAGAGGGAATCCTGGAACACTTTTGTGCGACAATAGAAGTTTTTTCGGATGCCGCAAGAATGAGAAAGGATCTCTTGAAAAGCCCAGTGTGCCAAGAACTAGTGAGCATAATTTAGGCACTATTGGTAGATTGATAAACAGGAATTTACTCCTGTGGTCCCGTTGGCTGCTTTCTTAGATATTGAAGGTGTCTTCAAGAATGTTAAATCTTCTTCGGTTACGGGGGCACTCCAGCGTTTAGGTGTTGACGGATACTCCAGCTGATCAGCTGTTGAAGTGCCGAGTCATAAAGTCTGGTCTGGGGATTTCGGAAGAAGTCAGACGTATGTCATTGTACTCCTCCTAAACGGCTGGACTGATTTTTACAAGCTTTATATTAACTTCGTTCCCGGTGGGGGAGGAGTCTTGCGATCGATTTATCGGCCACTTTCCGATATTCGGTGATGCTCAAATTTGGCACACACATTTGGTTCTGAAGGTATATTCAATTTTATGGCGCACCCAATATAGCTGCTATCATAAAATGGCGGATTCTTTACAACCCCCTGTCAGGGGTATCAAATGGAAGAGTTCGACGAGTAGAATACAGCAAGCTTTGTGGCGTCATTTTAAATCTAATATGACGGCATCCACGAAATGGTGCATAACCTTTTTCAGTACAACCCCTCAATATGAGAGAGATGTGGAATATCCTCAACTTTCTTGGATCAGAAATGAAAATATAATGGCCCCTAGTCCGAATCTCGTCAAATAGTCGAACAAATGTGAAGTCCGATTCTCAATTGTAATGAACCGAGTCGATTACAGCCTATTACAGTTCACGATTATATTTAGATGGTCGAATACTTGTGTTATATTTATTTTATTTAAACACAAACAACTTTCGTAAAACAACATTTCCATTCAGTTTTCTCCGAAAAATTCATCAAAACGACAGAAAATTATCAGTTACAATGGCGGCATTTTGGTTCAATTCGACTGCGTTACGGACTACCAATCAGAATTTACAATCAACTTTAGATTGACGAATGTAATTTCGTACTAGGGATGATAATGATAGAGGGTGAAGATGATGTGTAAAAAATCTTTGAAATTTGATACCCAGTATCCTTCCGTTTAGATATGTTCTTATCCATTCATGTGCAGAACGTGATATACCATATGGTGTAGGAAACTTTCAATAATGATTTGTTATAGATAAGATAAAGAAGGAGCAGCGCTGCAAAAAACTAGAAGGTAGTACTATTACCTTTTTTTATGTAATGATTATTTAAACCAGCCATTATATCGCCAACCGACAGGGATACACTTCTCATAATCATTCAGCTAACATAGTCGATGGTTCTTGCTATATTAAACATTGATATCTATACCGCGATCTACATCGCTAAGCAAATGGCATCATAAAGATCAATTTGATCATCGATTCATTCTGGTCGCTCAAATACTTAATAATGTGAATTCAACAAAAAACTTAACATAATGGACCCTATGTAGGAAGTCGTATTTTCTGTCATGTGAAGCGAAGCCTATATGAGCTTTGCTTCACATGACAAACAATTGTTTTGAGCTAATGGCATGTGTTCAATAGAGGGAATACAGCGCAAAAAATATTTGACAAAAATATTGTTTTAGAAATGAAAAAGTAGTAAAAGTTTTAAAAATCTAAAAAATATATGGAGAAAATTTAAATATAAATTAAATTATTTTCCAACTTAACAACACATCACTATTATGCTTGACATTTGTCTCATTTAAATTGTGTTAATAATTCCAAATTAAGTCTTCTTAATTCTTATATAATAACAAAATATTTAAAATCAAGATTTTTGGAGTAGTATTTTGTTTCTCGAAATTAACAATAACTGTGTAACAAAAAAACAACCATAACGAAAATAACTAAAAACCCTCTCCAAAAAACTGCATTTAAAAAAATTAACACAAATCATTGTAAGTTTTGCTCATAAAATGCAACAAATCATATTCAAGCCATAAAAAAAATAAATAATATTAATTTATTTATTAAATTTCGTTAATCATTATTTTCAAAATGATTCATTTTTGTTTTTGTGTGAAATCCTTGTTTATATTATATATAAACACTTAATACTACCTATACATATTAAAAACATCACAGGGGTTAAGAACTAACGTTAAACACACTTAATGAGTAGTTTTTTAAAATTTAATTTAATAATGAACAGATTTTTAGATGAAGTTTGACTTTTCTTTGTGTTAAGCAAATTGAATTGAAATTGTTTTTTTTTTAATAATATAACTTTTGCAAAAAATTTTGTTTTATAATTTCAAATATTGTGTTAAGGTGTGTTTTTGTTTTAGCAAAAGTACTGGAATGTCATCCTTAATTGTGATTTAAAATTTTTTTTATAAAAAAGAAGGGAAAAGTGGAAGATTTTTGTTTTTTTAAGAATAGAGAAAAGTCAATTTTTTTGGCGATTTTTTGTTTTTTGAAAAATTAATAATATTATGCTTTGGATGTTTTTTTTAAGAAGTGTAAAAATCGAAGTTTCATTCAAAAAAATATATATGTAGATAATATGCTTACATTATTCTTATTCAGCAGCGGTATCCAAATATGTATGTTTAAAACATTTTGCTGAATATGAATTTGTTTTATATATAATATTCGAAACTGAAAACGATTTTCGAAATTTGAATTAATGTATGTATTTTACAAAAAATAGGCACTAGTCACCCTATCAATCTAATCACTGGTTTTCAAGTAAAAATTAGTTTGTTTTTATTGTTTTTTTGTTCTTTTAGAATAATCAATCGAAATTATGCATTTTTCGAAATTGCTTCATCACAAAATTTCCACAGCACCACGTTGCTGAATGTCGATGATTTTCCAAATCAGGCATTTTTTCATCAGCTGCTAAATGTGGAGTACTTCTTCGTAATGGGGACACCTTCATCAACCCCTGAGGTGTTTCAAATGATCGATTCAATCGTCTATCGTACAATCCAGGTGGCGGTTTATCACAAACAGATTCCTTCCTAGTAGTATTATTCCCTGGCGATGTACCTCGCTGATGGGTTTGATAAGAACTCTTAAAAACTTTCGCTTGTTTATTCTTTCGTGGCAGCAATGGTGTCATATAAACATTATCATATCCCGAGCATGTTTTAAATCGATTAACAGAATTATAATTCTTCCTCTGCGGCCTCTCCTCCGAAACGGCACGATAATCTGGTGATTGTGATGATGCATTCATATTATTACTACCAGCACTTATTGAGTATCTATAGGCTGTATTTAGTGATGAAACCGATGCTGAATACATATTAAAATTATTCGGACTAGCTTCACGCCATATAAATGAAGAATTCAGACTGCTTGTTGAATTTTGTTGTGCTGCTGAATTTGAATATAGATTACTGGTTGCTGTACAGAGAAATGGTAGCTGAGGATTTGATGTTGAGAAATGTTTTGTAGTTTTTAATTTTCCGCCACGTATTGGTAAACATGGTGTCCATGGTTGTAGGGCTATAATATTTTTGAAAGAGAAAGAAGAAAAAGAGAAAAGAAAGGAGCAACAAAACCAAACAGCCAACAAGAACAAAATAATTATTATATTTTGTTCAAATTAAAAAAAAATTATATAATAATAAAACCTTGTTGATGTGAGAGAGCAGTGGTGTTTTGTTGTTTATTATTTTAATATTTTTTATTTTTAATAATTTTTTTTATGTGTAAGTCTAAGCTGAGGTGTCACCCTTTGACACTACCAGTCCGTCATGTCGTACACGTCAAGGTCAGATGTCTGGTAGCAACCTTAGCTCGAAGGATAGAGAAAGGATAGATAGTCTGAGGGTGCATGAGGAGAAGATGGAGATGAACCTTGCGTTTGAACTCTTGGATGTTGTATGAGTTCGGGAATACTGACTGTGGGAGGTTGTTCCACAGACGAGTTGTTCTTCGAAAAGAACGAGTTTCTAAACTGATGTGTGCGTGAAAATAAGGGCTGTATATAATGAGGATGAGCCGAAAGGGCTAGTGTTGCGGGAGGAAAAACATTGTCGTGGAGGTAGGTAGAAGGTTATACATATATGGTAGATGCGGTAGAATTTCAGCAGAGCCGCTACATTCCTGAGGTGGCTTAATGAATCAATTGTGGAGCAAATGGCGCCGACGCGGTTGTGCAACCTTGTCCAGCCACGCTAAGGAAGTACTCGGTGCCCCTGTCCAGAGATACGAGTTAAATTCGAGGCGGGGCCGAATGTAGGATTTGTAGATTATAGCCCTGGCCGACGGCTGAAGGAGGAAATTGCATCTTTTAAGGAATCCCAAGCATTGTGATGCTTGTTTAGCGATTTGGAATATGTGATTACTCCAACGCAGATCTTCAGTTAATGTTATGCCTAGGATGCTGTGATATGGTTCTGTCGTCAGTTCTAGGCTGTCCCAGTGCCGGCGGATCGTGTTAGACCCGGGTATTTTATCTAAACAGAAAAGAAGGTAGGACACTCGGAAAATGAGTCGACGGTGTATAGGACAACAAGAGGAGTTCCGCAGAGATCTGTCCTGGGCCCTGTCCTGTGGATCACAATGAATAACGATGTGTTGAGGCTACGACTCCCAATGGAGCAGTTCGCACTTGGGTTCGCTGAGCCCATCGGGGAAGTGGTTATGACACGAGGCCTCGATAAGATCGAATTGTGCGCAAACAAAGCGATCTTAGAGATCTAAAAGCGCTGGTCCGACGCTTGCTGAGCACAAAACTAAGGATCAATGTATGGGGACAGATCATTCACTCACGCCCTAAGTTACCTGGGAGTGAGGATCGACCGGAAGCTAATTTTTCCACACATGGAGGACATGGAGAATAGGGGCGCCATAGCAAGCCGTCACCTTTTGATAGCGAAGTGCATACTGGACCATCTCGGCAGAGACGAGGCATGTTTAACTATGACCCAGCATTATGTTGGAGGCGAGCCAAATACAGAGCCTTGGCAGATAATGCACTGCGAGTTCATAAAGGATTGGCAAGGGCAGTGAAGGATAGGTGGACCCACAGACTTATTCAAACGTGGAGAGATAGTTTACAAAAGAGTGTGATGAAAGGAGTTATGAATAACGCAGAACATGTCTTCCTTTATGGTGTGAGAGTCGTCGCATTTAGGGAAAAACTAGAGGCAATGGCAGAAGCACGATAAACACCGAAAAACTTCCTAGGACACATAATGAAGAACGTGGTTAGATGGAGGAAAGTGAAAACGTAACTAAAGGCTATACACAGGAAGTTGCGGTTGAAAGAAACCGAAGAAAAAGAAAAAGGCTAAGAAACACCAGCTGCCAGAAAAAGCTGGTCCATTAGCGCGACGATATCCTTCAAACAACGCCAGTCACGCAGAATACCAGGAGGAGTTTTGAGTTGCATGCAGGAGCGTGAGTAGCTTCTCACCTGCCAACGTACGAAAATAAAAGAGGCGATTGAACACGAGCAGTTTCAGCAGCTCCCCTATGGGGGAGAGATTATGCACTAAAGTGCACCCGGAAACCTGGTAATGATCCAAAACGTCATTAGGTAAGATTTGGATCTCACTTAGCGTGAAAATTTGAGGAACTCATAGATAGATGGCACAACACAGCGTGGAAATTTGTTTGGATACAACACAGTTTTTAGATCGTTGCTTCGCAAGGTTACAATCCTCAGTCGAAGTCAGTTTTGTTTCAATTGTGAGAATAGAATGTTGCCACGAAAAATGGATGAGACAAAAAAAATCCTTTTTTTTATATGTATAAATTCACTTATAATGTTATTCAGCAAAATTCAGCAAGAGTTTTGTTATGTGTTATATATATGGAATATGACATGAAATTGTCCAATAAAAATGGGTATTAAAAATGTATTAACATGGCATATGAAATATTTTTAATATCATACTCTGATGACTTTTATATATTGATGCTGTTATAAGTTTCTTTTTAAAACTGATTATAAAATATAAATGATGTCATGTTTCATTTATATTTACAATAACAAAAAACATTAAATCATTAAAAATGAAACTTATAAATCAACATCAAAAATAAAGCATCAAAAAACAAAAACACATAAAACCATTAAGTCTATTAGTAACTAAACCAAATAACAATTTATATATAAATAAAAAAACGATACAATGCAATGTAAATAGGAGAAAAAACGATCCAAAAATATAACAATCACAATAATATTAATTAATTAATTAATTATATTAATAAGGAGTAAAAAACCATTTTGTTAAAAATAATTATTAGCTAATTAAAAATTATTATTATTTTTTTCTTTTTTTTGTAAAAATGATTAAAGACGGGAAAAATATAGTAAATCTTGTTTTATTATTATCATAAAATATTAAATAGATTTTTTTATATCACCAAAATTAAATAATATGTAGTAATAATAATAAAACTTATTAAGTCTATTGAAATAAATTAATAATGCTACAAAATTAATAATTAAAATTAAAAAAAAAATTAAATGAAAATAAATCAAAAAATATTGATTTTATTTGGTAGGAGAATTTATTTAGTATTTACCTGAATGTATTGTATTCCTTGCGTTGCTTTGGTAAGCAGCACAATAAGCCTCAATGACACGTAAAACAAGAGCATCTTCTTCAAATGTTGGTTGAACCTTTCGCCCAGTATAACTAGATAGTGTATTTGAACTACCTCCAGTTGCCTGATTAAATAAGTTTGGCCGTAATGGTGGTGCTGGATGCAAGTTAGCAATACTCCAATTAGCTGATAGCGACAGAAAATAGATATTGTAAGTGAATAACATAAATATGTATGTCGTAAGGCAAAGGAAGAATATAAAAGAACTTTGCTTGGCATTAAAGATAAGATAAACGATAGTTTGAGATATTCCTGTATAAAATATTACATGAGATTACCGAAACGGATTTTTCAATGCTCTTATCTTTGATAATACTCTTGTCTATCTATACTCTTGTCTTGCCCACCTCAGTTTTTGGTTGTAAGAGTAGAAATGATGTCAGCACACTTATTGGTTTGATTACCGGACAATGAGCTTTAAATTAGCACTTTTGGATGATAGGAAGGGCGGAGGACACAACCAGCAGGCTTTGCCTAGAGGAGGATGAATCTGCCCTCCACGTGTGAGTGGCCCGCAATAGCGAGCAGGGTTTCTTTGTTCGAGGAGTTCTTGCTCGAACATTCAAGTCTAAGCGACATGATAATAGGCAGACTGCTAAACTTTTTCAAGCGGTCTGACCTAGAAATATGAGGCATAGGGGTACAATAGTACAATAGGCCAAATGAATGGCCGCAGTACCTTTGGACCCAATATCTCACACTGGAAAAAAAATACTCATTGGGAGGTGAACGGCTAACAAAGGCCTCGGAAGGTGGTAGCACCCAATTTGTCACATCTACCAAAACCCGAAAAGAGTCACTGCAGAAGAACATCTTTCTTTTTTCTTCTTCTTCTTTGATCCGTTAGCTGGCGGTCCGAGCGGGACGTCCCCGCAACGGATACGCTGCTGTCGGTGCCGCTGGGTCCCGAACTCTATTCACGATTCGCTTCCATTCTTCTCGGGTTTTGGCGGTGTGTCGAGCCTCGGAAGAACATCTAGCAGCTCTGTTAGCAATTCCTAACGGGAGACTGTTGAACGGCGAGTTCTTGCGTCAGTTGGCCTGAAGGGCAGCGATCCCCAACCAGAAAAACACACCTCGGAACCGGATTAACAACCTCTGTTTTTCGAATCAGAACACCAATCGGAGCATGGATTATATCTGTGCACACGATGTCTCTTTTTTATTCTGGCAGAAACGAAACGGAAAGCGATAGCGGTTGCTTTGGCGTATTACTCAACAAGGAAACCAGTTATAGTCTCATTAGCTGGTCACCAGTTTCTGAGAGTTGGGGTAGGAGACTAAGAAGAACTACAGTCAACGAACGGACGGACCTTGCGCGCGAGAGCATTAAAAGGCAAGAATTTGCTGGGGATCTGCAACAAATTTAGACCAGCAAAGTGTTTCTGACGAAACAAATATTGAAGAGCTGTGAAGAACAACAAAGGGCGCTATATTAAGAGCGAGCATCAGTTATGTTCAAAGAAACCAGCATCACTAGATCTTGGACAGAACCTGGGAAAAACAGAAGGCAGGGGGGCGCTAAAAAATAATGTGAACTCTACAAGCGGCCCAGAAATACGTCATCAATTGGAACGGGAATACTCCCAATTACACCACAGAAGATAAATGAACTCGCAGAAAAAGAGGAAAACACGGCAAACACAGACAACAGTAAGGAGTTCTACGAAATTAGCCCTAAAGAGTGCCCATGGCGGCCCAAAAGAAGATGTCAATTCCAGAATAAATAAAGCATGAAGAGCATGTGTGCATTTATGCTGCATGTATCCCAATTTCTTCCACAATGAATCAGAATTGCAATTCGAATGTTCAAACAATCTCCCCTATTCTTGAATTCGGCGGATCTGAATTTCCCGCCACAGTTGAGTGATTATTGAATCTGATGAACGAACTGCCTTTCACTTCCACTCCGAATGCTTCCCGGCGGCGGATTCGGGAATAAATGCCAATATTACCCCGTTTATAACTAGGTTGAAAAGTCGAGGTTGAGTTGAAATTTCGACCACCGTATATGATGTCAAGTTGAGTTCATTTTGGGGTTGAAATAGAGTTGAACTGACATCAAAACATAACCTCAATTTTTAATGTGAAATTCTCATCTCTCAGATATGTACGTAAAATTATTTAAAAACATGGAAGATAATCAGATCAGACTTCACGGATGGTAAACAAACAAAACAAATGTAATTTCAAACCAATTGCAACTCAACGTATATGAGGGGAAATATCAACTCGACCAAGGTAGAAGAGCTAAGTTGAGTTGAAAGGACCCAGTCTCAGCTCGACCCCCGTATATAACTGGCTTGAACCTGGGTTGAGCCTAGTCATAACCTGGGTATATATGAATCAATTCATTAACAAATTTCTGTCTTACCTTTTGTGTTTCCTATCTTTCCGCTTTGTAGATTTGCCATCTTTAAAGAATTGTTCGATGTCAGGACTAAATTTGATCTGTGGCTTTGTATTGCCACTGGATTTAGTTGATTTTGTAGATTTTGTTGCTGTTGATGATGATGATGTTGTTGATGGTGAGTGTGATATTGATTGTAGCTGAGATGATGATTGAACGACAGGCTCCGTTTGTGTTGTGATTGTTGATGTATTGGGGGGGTACCTCTTGTCGGATGGCTCATGCCCAAATTTGGTGGGGGTGACATCTAAATAATAATAAAAATTTCCATAATTTTAATAACTTAATATAAAATCTATCCTATTAGTAACATAAAATTCATATTAGATTAAAAAAAATATATAGCTTAGCATTAGTTAGCAATCTTGGTATTTTTAGCGCACGACATAATGAAAAAACAAAATAAAAGAAAAAAAGGAGCAAAGGGCTCAGGCAATGCGATGAAATGCGACTGTTTTTTTTATGTGGTTGTTATAATAATATTTAAAATAATTAATTAAATTATAACTGAAACGATTTTTAAATAAATAAAAAAACTATCAATCAAAAGTAATATTAACAAAAAAAATTAAGAAATAAAAACGATATGAAACAATGTAAGAAAATCAATTGAAAAAAAGAACACATAAACATTCAAAAGCGTGCACTCTCTTGCTTGCCTGAGCCCCTTCTGCCACGAGATGGTGACGCCGCTGATAAAGGATTACCCGCTGCCTCCTCTTTCGAGAGTCCTCCTTTATGCGAAAAAATAATTTCTCGTACAAGGGCATTCGGCAGCTTCTCCTTCTTCCACCAATGTGCATACAGCCCAGTTTTATACATTCCTAAGCCACCCGCACTATCCGGGGACTCATTTCCTTCCTCTGACTTTTCCGGATAACCAAGGAAAATACTTTTTCTATTGACTTGTATAGAACGCTCGACACTATGTCCACGTGGTTCATAATTTCGATGAGAATTATTCCCGTCATGAGATTCGTTTTGTGATAAGAATTTATTTCTGAATGTTCCGCAAACATCGAAACGAGTTAAATCGTTGCTAGATTGAGACTGACGTAGACCAGCGTTTGATGTGCCAGAGCCATCAACAATCATTTCTAATGGATAACGATAGGATTCGGTTTTTGGAGGATCTGGGGATGCTATTGTGCAGCTTCCAGCCATTCCAGAATCGCTCGACCGTGGACTTGGACACTGGGAGCTCTCACAGCACTTGCACATTGGAACTGATTCGTCTTGAAACTTTCCATCGTGATGTTTTTCATCTCCTCCTGGTTTATTACCTAATTGCACAAATTGATAACTAATACAACGTTTAGCCGAATCTCGACGTGGAGTAGTGCGTCTTATTGTTTCAAATAACTCATTTTCTTGTTCGGATTGTTTCTTTTGCACTCTTATTGCGGCTGGTGTGCTTTCTTTTGAAGGAGTTTTAACTCTGCTAGCACTAACTGATTCAAACATAGTTGGCGGTCGTATCACATCACCATCCAGATTGTACATAACTTCAATCGCAAGCGGATCGGGAGCAGGCATAACGGCTGGAAGATCTAATGAACTGGAATGCGTCGCTATAGAATCATCATTATGATCACTATCGCTATCATCTTGATCGTGACTAAGTTTATCGTTATTATCCATGCTTGTTTTATGCATATCAAGGCGATCCTTCCAAGATGGCACATACACCTCTGTAAGATCAGTCGAATTGAAACGATTTCCAACAAAAATCGTCGGAGCACTGTGTCTTTCCTCTGGGCCCTCAATTTGTTTTGATTTAGCTTTCTTTATTCTTATTTCATCGTTCATATGCGCTAAATCCTCACAAGCCATGTAATTGCCAGATATACGGGCGTCGAATGCAGATATATGAGAAGTTTCAGACAATTGCGGCTTTACTTCTCCTAAATTTAACCGGGCTGTAGACGTATGTATCACACTCTCACCAGACGATTTCCTATCTAAAACCCTCACAGCCTTTGAACATATTAAAAGCGAATCTTTTTTACTAAATTCCTCATCTTTACTTTTCCTAGGATTGTCAATTTGTATACTGGATATATGTCTACTTTTTATATTAATTGGAGTTCTATTATCGCAATCCTCTCCATGATCAATAAACGTTTCATATTCGGTTCTGGCATCCTCCGACTGTCTCTTGCCCGTATAAAATTTAATATAATCAAAAGGATTACTATCACATTCGCCTTCTTCACTTTCAGATCCACTAGGAATTTCGAAAGCATCCTGCCTAGATATAAGCTTGTCCTCGCTTGATTTCTTCCGTATCATTCTTATAGTGGTTTTATGTCGTCTACGCATAACTATATCAGATGTATCATAGCGTTTCGTTGATTGCGGATATAACAAAGCTTTCACAATAAACCGCGTAAGTTTACCCTCTCGATATAAACTCTTAAAATGTGCGCTCAAGTTTGTATATGGTGCTGTTGGTGGATAATATTTAGGTGGAAGCGTTAAGCGGTAGATATGTTGCTGAAGATTATATGCACAAAGAGAGAAACGAGAGCAATAGCCTCGTGTATCAAGAAAATATGGCGACTGCATTATGATAAAGGAAATTATTTTTTAACTTGAAATATTGTTGAAATAAAAATAAATTAAATGTACTTACATGAAGTGGTGGTTGAGGAATACCAATTGCGGATGTACTAACATTTCTTTTAATATTGATTGGAAGTGTTGGATTTGCTGATGATAGAAGATCTACCCATTTGTTAGCTTCATTTGGGCCTTGGCATACGGCGATTATTTTCTCTATTAATGGGCCGCTAATTTCGAAGGCGTTTTTTAAACTGTCGGTATCTTCTAAGCGATTAACAACAATTCCTGTTAAGGGTAGCTTACCCTGGAATAAAATGTTATACAAATTGTAAATGTTAGATTAAATAAAACATATATCTAGAAAATTGATTGTTATACGAGTATACGAATCTGAAGCACAACCCAAAACGTTGGAGGGCTATCTCGGTCGCTGTTGACGAAGGAATGTGGACGAAGAGCCGCACCCAAGCAAAGCTTTTCATTCGAAAACTAAATATTTTATATTAGAGCTATTAAGACCTTATAACTGTATAGCCTAAGCTTTTTAAACCCAACACAACTAGCATCTAAAAAGGGTATTGCCTCAAAGGCATGCCGAAAGAGGGATTTCGGAGTATATTCCCCATGAGAGCCTCATGTAGCAAATGAGGAACATACCGAAAGATTTTTCTCATGAACACCGCTCAAAAAAATCAGCGATACTGAAAAGAGGAATGTCATCAGTTTTTTATAATGGCCCTACAGGCAAACCTTATTTCAAATGAAATGGGGAAATATCTACCTTACATATTCGGAAAGCTTTTTGAAAAACTTTAAAGAAATACCCTAATACGCAGGCTTCACCGGCTGAATTGCGCAAGCTCGAGCAAATTGGCAAACTGAACTTTAAAATAACATCTGTTCGCATGCAATATTCAACTGAGGATAAACAAACCTCAGGTCAACGAAATGCCCTCGAACTGAAAGCTCGCTCAAAAGAGAGTAATCAACTGGAATAGTGGAATGCCATTCCAGTGCGCTTTTGCATTTCTGACTTCTGGCGAAAGAGCAACAACAATTTCTAGCACGAACTGACCATGAACTGAAATTTACCCGTTGAAGCCCTCCCTTATGTGGATTGAACTGAACATTATCGAGCTGAGGTCGGTGAAGCCGGGGCATTAAGCTTTTGTTTAACTCATACAAAACTTTAGTTTTTGTTGTATTATTTCACATTTCAGGCAATTATGGAAAGGTATTTTGAGTAGTATTATTAATATAGCGAGGTGTATTAAGTGTTGGTCGGTTCGTAATATTAACGCTTAGGACTGGCTGAGAAGCAGTAGAAATAGTGTTAATCAATCATATTAATAGTTTTCTTAGGTACATGGTTAGTAGTGTTTCTAGAGGATCCTGCATGTTAAGTCAGATTGAAAACTTGGATTGGATTCGTTTTATTGAGTAAACCTATTACTATTTCGGGAGAGCCGAGAGTTCCTCGGAGAGTGAGATTGCCCCTTCCTTAAAACACGAGCTAATAGAATTTAGTTCAAATCTCATAACTTTGGTCCGCCATCCTCAAACATAAAAGAAGGAATTGCGTAATTTGAAAATTTGTTATGGAAATTTGGCTTAACATGCAGACATCTCTCAATTTGACATATCTGTGAGCATGTCTAATCTCCAAAGATAAATGATTTAGTTTTTCTTGCGTGAACATATTTCCGTTGACATTAATCATCCAGTCAGCTTAAGCTCTATAAATTTAGTGAAATAGAGAATAAATAAACACATTCCAGCTAGAATTTACGATTTCGATGATCCAACGAGCGCAAAGGTCCCAGAACGACAATGAAACCAAATAAGTTGTTCGCTTTGCATAATGCTAATTGCGGCTAATTCGGCTGGGGTAAATAAAAACTGTGGAAAGTCAAAGTTGACTAGACAGTGACTTAAATTATTGATAAATGGATCTACTTCGACAGATATAAAAGTGTTTGGATGAGAAGGGTGAGAAAAAAGGACAGACGAGGTGAACTACAAGGTCTGTCGCGGCAGATTGGAGATTTTAAATTCGAATATTTGTAAAACCGTACGGAGGAGCGGAAGAGGGATATGTGGCATTCGTGCAAATTGTTTAGCCACGTTGTTGCAGTTGTCTAGTCAAGCGGTAAGAATCATCATCTAACAACGAGAATTCGAAGAAAAGGGGTCCGGGTATTCCATTCGTCGATAGAGCGACCCAAACGGACACATTTGCGCTACTATGCAAGGCTTGTCTGAGCTTCAACCGCGACTTTTCTGAATTATACATATATAGCTGAATTAATCAATAACTCACCTCATATATAAAAGCACTCATTCTTTGGCTTACGCTTAAAATAAGAAGCGTTTGTGGAAAAAGAACAAAATATCTATCTCTATGATCAGGACCAACAGCTACGCTGCCCATATGAATAATATCACCTAAATAATTACAAAAACATTACTAATGAAGTTTTTCTTTACAAAATAACAAAATTACCTAATGTACTAAGCTCTTGACCTTGCCATCCCCTAACAGGACCAGTTAATACTTGAAGCTCTAATTCTTTCTGCCTTCTTGTAGCAGCACATACCGCCTGAAATTGTTTAAATATATTTATATCGACGTTCATGCAATTCTATGGAATTGTGTATAAGTCTACTTACTGCAATATCTTTATAAACAGCGACACTTCTTTGGGTATCACCTCTATCTGGATGACTACTTTCCATATGTCGCTCTAATTCTTGTAACATTGCTGAATATTTATCTAATCTCCTAAATGGCTTGGACAATCCTGTTGTTAATACTAATAGGCCTGGTGATGCAGCGCCTTGACGCTCCATAAATGTTTCCAGATCATCTCTAATGTGAATATTGATATTTTGAATAAATTTTTATTGAACAAAACAAATTTTTTGAATGGCTTACTTATATTTATCTAAAATAACAATAGCACGCGGATGAGCAGCACAATAAGCTTGATGGACATTTTTCATAAGTGGAGCTTTGGTAAGGAACAATTTTCCAACACGATCGTTGCAATCTTCTAAGCCACGTAAGAGCTCTTCATGTGTCTGGACAACTTCAACAAAGTTACACATAAGTTGCGCATATTCATCTCCTGATAATCTGTGATCAATTAAGTATTTATTAGTAAATAATTGAGATGTTTATTATGTAGTTATACTTACATTTGGCTTGTTTGGAGTGGTTCTAAGAAATTTTCTAAAAGTCCTTGAATTTCAGCGACATGAGCTTTTTCACTATCAAATAGATCCTTAAATACTACAGATCGATATTCTTGAATCTCTTCAGGTGGCCGTATTGTTTCGGATAGTGGTAAGGGTGCTTTATATTCTTTAACATAGTTGCTGGGAAACCAGCCAGTCTTATCGCCGAGGGTGCCTTCCCACCATCCACCTTCTTCACGTTGAGTTACTGTAATAATATCGCCTTTCTTAAAACATAGTTCATCATTATTTCCGCCACGAAAAGAATATTCTGCTTGAACTATATATGGCTGCTCCATTTTAAAGCTGCAAAAAAGAAATACAATTAAAATAAATTTAAACCAGGGATCGTAAATAACTGTTATATTTGTATTTTTGACTTAAAAAATCAAATAGTAAATGTTGTCTGATCTGCATAAAATTTATACTGGATACTCAGAGTAGCGAGTTCTACGCGGTGGTGGGGTTACTTTTAAATTGTAGACTTTTATTATAAAAGTCAAGTTTAATAGTTAAAATTAATTTAAATTTTTTTAAATAAACAATAACAGTTATATTTAACTAAAAAAGTTTTAGGTCATTAAAAACTCTTATGTTTGTTTTTTATTTTTAAAGTCTTCCAAAACTCTTATGGGAAGACTTTTATTTTTAAAATCAAAAATAACTGTTAAAAAAGACTGTCTTGCATAAAAGTCTTTCTAAGATTTTTATTTTTCCAGTTTTTTCTATAAAAGTCTTTGAAGACTTTTATTTTTAAAATATAAAAATAAAAGTCTTTTGCTGAAAACAGATAAATAGTCCATTCAAACCGTTAAGAAAATCGAACCCTAAAGGTTTTTGGGGTCGCTGATTACGAAAATCGGGGTCCTGCGGTCCTAAAACATGGGCGTCACCCTTAAAAATGCAAAAAACACCCCTTTTTAGGGGTTTTTCGCGATTATTTCGATAGTAATGAAAACTAATGCAATGAAATACACTTTTTTTAATATTTATTTGCGAAGGTGGTTGATTTGTACTAAATCAACGCGAACTTTATGATAACGGGTGATCCTAAAGGGTTGAAACCACCCCTAAATCGGCTACAAATAGAAACTAGTTGGGATGTGGGTTCGACCCTTTCGGTCCACACGATCAACTCAAGGGGGTGAAATAGGGTCAACTCAAAACCGCTGGAGCTATAAGGCTGAAATTTTGACAGTGCATCCCTATAATGACGTAGACATCCACTTAGAAGCGATTTTTCGAAATTTATCCCCTAAGGGGCTCAAATGGGGTTTATCCAAACCGTTGGAGCTACAGGGCTGAAATTTTGACAGTGCAGCCCTATAATGGCGTGGACATCCACTATAAAGCGATTTTTCGAAATTCATCCCCTAAGGGGGTGAAATGGGGTTTATCCAAACCGCTGGAACTATAGGGTAGAAATTTTGACAGTGCATCCCTATAATGACGTGGACATCCACTAAGAAGCGATTTTTCGAAATTCTTCCCCTAAGGGGGTGAAATGGGGTTTACCCAAACCGCTGGAGCTTATAGGGCTGAAATTTTGACAGTGCATCCCTTTAATGACGTGGACATCCACTAAAAAGCGATTTTTCGAAATTCATCCCCTAAGGGGGTGAAATGGGGTTTCTCCAAACCGTTAAAGCTATAGGGCTGAAATTTTGACAGTGCATCCCTTTAATGACGTGGACATCCACTAAAAAGCGATTTTTCGAAATTCATCCCCTAAAGGGGTGAAATGGGGTTTTTCCAAACCGCTGGAGCTATAGGGCTGAAATTTTGACAGTGCATCCCTTTAATGACGTGGACATCCACTAAAAAGCGATTTTTCGAAATTCATCCCCTAAGGGGGTGAAATGGGGTTTCTCCAAACCGTTAAAGCTATAGGGCTGAAATTTTGACAGTGCATCCCTTTAATGACGTGGACATCCACTAAAAAGCGATTTTTCGAAATTCATCCCCTAAGGGGGTGAAATGGGGTTTCTCCAAACCGTTAAAGCTATATTGCTGAAATTTTGACAGTGCATCCCTTTAATGACGTGGACATCCACTAAAAAGCGATTTTTCGAAATTCATCCCCTAAAGGGGTGAAATGGGGTTTTTCCAAACCGCTGGAGCTATAGGGCTGAAATTTTGACAGTGCATCCCTATAATGGCGTGGACATCCACTAAGAAGCGATTTTTCGAAATTCATCCCCTAAGGGGGTGAAATGGGGTTTTTCTAAACCGCTGGAGCTAAAGGGCTGAAATTTTGACAGTGCATCCCTTTAATGACGTGGACATCCACTATAAAGCGATTTTTCGAAATTCATCCCCTAAGGGGGTGAAATAGGGTTTACCCAAACCGCTGGAGCTATAGGGCTGAAATTTTGACAGTGCATCCCTTTAATGACGTGGACATCCACTAAGAAGCGATTTTTTGAAATTAATCCCCTAAGGGGGTTAAATGGGGTAACCCAAACCACTGGAGCTGAAGGGCTTTAATTTTGACAGTGCATCTCTATAATGACGTGGACATTCACTAAGAATCGATTTTTCGAAATTCATCCCCTAACGGAGTGAAATGGGGTTACCAAACTACTAATTTCAGTAGAAATTAAACAGGGAGCCAAAAAATTCAAAAATATAAAATCAGCCGCACCAATTTATCCGCCTAATAAATCATTTTTTACATAGTTTTAGTTAGAATTTCTATAGCCTGATCAACGTGCTAGGCTTTAAGCACAATATCACAATTGTTTTTATAGTGTAATTTTCGAACTACGATAGCTATTTTATTTGTTTTCAGCAAAAGACTGACCTGCGTAAATGTCATTGTAAAAAAACGGAACTCCCCATTATTCAGAAGTAACTCAAATACATTAGGGTACATATTTCCAATTATTGTGTGATTGTCGTTTTTATCCTGCATTTTGACTTTATTTAAAAATTCCACGAAAAGAAATATTTCTCCATGTATTTTTTATTTTGCTTCGGTTTAGGGGTGGTTTAACCCCTTTAAAAAAGGGTTTAAAGTGCAATTTTCCAAATGTTTCAATGAATAAAAATGGAAAATAAAATTTTAATGCAAAACAATAAATGTCAATTTTTTTCAATTACAATTTTAATGCAGGGGTAGTTTCACCCCCTTAAGGGTTTAAAATAATAAATTTATGGCTGATAATACCTTTTGAACCAAATTTCAAGCAAAAAGCAAAAAACAAAAAACTTTTCTAATTTTTTTATATAAAGTTGATTTTTATAATTGTGGGGATAGTTTTAACCCCTTAAGGGTTGAAAATAATTTAGTTTTGCCTGACAGTACGCCCACAATCGTATTTGAAGCATATACTTGAAGAAAATTTTTTTTACAATTTTTTCTATTTGTAGCCGATTTAGGGGTGGTTTCAACCCTTTAGGATCACCCCTTATCATAAAGTTCGCGTTGATTTAGTACAAATCAACCACCTTCGCAAATAAATATTAAAAAAAGTGTATTTTATTGCATTAGTTTTCATTATTATCGAAATAATCGCGGAAAACCCCTAAAAAGGGGTGTTTTTTGCATTTTTAAGGGTGACGCCCATGTTTTAGGACCGCAGGACCCCGATTTTTGTGATCAGCGACCCCAAAAACCTTTAGGGTTCGATTTTCTTAACGGTTTGAATGGACTATTTATCTGTTTTCAGCAAAAGACTTTTATTTTTATATTTTAAAAATAAAAGTCTTCAAAGACTTTTATAGAAAAAACTGGAAAAATAAAAATCTTAGAAAGACTTTTATGCAAGACCGAAAAAAATAAAAGTCTTTTTTAACAGTTATTTTTGATTTTAAAAATAAAAGTCAATTTTAATTATTATTTCGAACAAAAAAAGAAAAAAATCTTTAATAACAATTTTAAAAGATTTAAAACAATACTAGTCAAAGATAATAGTTAAAAATAACTTTAAATATTTTTGGTAAAATTTAACTGTTACTGTTGTTTTATATCATATAAGTTTCAAAATAATGATTATTTTCTGATTTTTTCGATATAAGTTATAACAGTTACGATCCCTGATTTAAACTTATTTTAAACTGAGAAAATTTTTAAATGAAATTTCGCTGGCTAATTATTAAAATTATTAATGTACCCCAAATTAAGATGACTATTTAAAAAAAATTTGGACCTGAGATTTGTTTAACTCGTGAAACGAAATGCCATACTATTTCTTGATTTTAGCTTCTGCTTGGCAGTTAACAGTCCCACGTTCTAGATCCATCAAAACCTTATGGACAGAAGCTTATACCCAGTTTAATCATGAAGCTCTTATGGAGCCGACTAGATCGTTCAAATCATACAAGTTCCCTGGAGCAGACGGTATTTATCCCATTGTGCTGAGAGAATGCTGCGACCTAGTAACTCCCTTACTATGCCAAATATTCAGGGCTTCCTTTGGCACTATAGCCTAGGCTTCCTTGATATTATAGCTAGGGCTTAAAGTAGACCAGGACTAACTAGCATTTTCTCGCAAACTCTATGACGTTCACTAATGCAGAGGGCTCGACCCTCGCAGACAGCTTTTCAAAACAAAACGGAGTGGCGTTAGATGCCAAGCTCAACTAGAACCGTCCTAATGAGGAGAAGGACAGGTAGATCTCTTTGAACTTGTCACAGAGCTTATGAATCCACATGGGGTCTAGTATAGTAGTGAATGGCGCTTAAAAATTTCATAACTAAATTAAGCAAAAACCAAAGAATGGCCAGCCTTTCCATCACCGGCACCATCTGTATTTCGCCGACTTTGAGATAGAGAAATGAGCCAGTAACACTGGACTGAGGCTAAAAAATAATGGCTTCCTAGGCGTTGGTCTAGCCAATCGTCAACCAGAGCGATAAGACTCCGTAAGCACATTTCAAAATTAGTAACTGCCGTTTCCAGTGAGGTGGACGTTCTCCATCAAGTTACCTTTTTTCTTCTATAATATCGTTGGAAGCATTTAGGTTTCCACGGCAGACTGACTGGGAGGCCTATCGAACAACCCTCAGGTTAGGAATTAGCCATTTTGGTAATAATCCCATCACTGAGACCCATCTCGAGCTTGCCTCTACCAATCTGCAGGAAACGATCATCACAGCCTTCGAAAGAAGCTGCCCTGAAACAATGATCTCAGAGGCAAAGGAGAGAAGTCAGAAAAGTTTTAAATAGGGCTAAGGCCTCGGGCAACTGGGACCTCTACAAGAAAGCCCTCACAAATTATAATAAAGATTCGAGAAGATCCAAACGAAAGCCTTCTGCGAAGAAGTAGACAAGCTTCCAGTCTCCACAAGGTTGCAACAAATTCTGTCTAAGGATCACTCTAATGACATCGCCTCTCTCAAGACTCCTGAAAAGTCCTTTACGGAGAAAACCAAGGATACCATGGAGCTTTTAATAAGCACTCGTTTCTAGGGTTCTCGGGTAACTGACCCTGGATTGAACTTACGAGGTGTGACAATTAAGTAATGAGACTGATTATATTGCCGCGATTGTGGTAACCCTGCGACCTTGAAATTCCCTTTCCCTTCTCTCGGCATCCTTCCCCTCTCCATTGATATATTTGCCATCGCTCTAGCTTGTTTAGTTCGCCTGCTCTGTCGTGTTGAGTAAACGTGTGTTCGTGGTGCTCGTCACGAAAATAGAAAAACGAAATCAAGAACAACGCGTCGCCATAAAATTTTGCGTCAAATTGGGCGATGTCAAGACCATTGTTTCTTGTAATCAATATACTGCTAATGAGTTAGAAATGTGAATACCGTCTTTGTAACGTTGGAGTAATTTTAACAATGCAGTCCGATCGTGTTAAGAATTTTTTGCACCTTTTTTCCACAATTGCTTATAGAATTGTACAAACTGATTTTAAAAATTCCAAAATAATACAAAAAATGCTACTTGCAATTCAAAAAACTCCGAAAAAATCTTCCTTTAAAATAACAAATCGAATCAAATGCTCATCAATGAAACCTGACAAACAAAAATCATAAATTCTGACAAATCTAATCAATGAACACTCCACGGCAATTGATAATGTATTGGTGTGGGTAAAATGAGTCCCGCCATTCTTCACATATTGATGTATTAAATTAATCAACACTAGTTTAAAAACCATGGCAAATTTTAATAGATTTTCTTGATCGGAATGTTTTAAATCGAAATTGAAAAATTTACACGATATATATTTTTTTAAAAGCTGATCAATCTATAATAATTATGACTCATTGCAAAAATATCCCTATTCAAAAATGCAATCTAATAAATTACGCAATTGCTTAAAAATCTAGTCTAAACAAAATTTCATGAAAAAATGTTCGTTGAAGATGAATAAATAACTTCAAGAGAGGAGGAAATAATAATTGCAATTAGAAGAAAAACGTTGAGGGAAAAATATGATTAAATGTTTATTATTTCAAAATCCAACTGCTTTCAACTAGAGTAGAAGAGATGTTGTCGTATTAGTAGACTTTTAACAATTGAAATAATAAACAAATTTTCGAAAAATCGAAAAACCGAATCGAAGAATTCTAAAGAAACAGTGATCTCATGTGGTGGCGTCTTTTATTTTTATAACAGAGAAAATCACAACAAATTTTTATCTTACACATATAATTTATCTGTCGTCTCTTTTTGAGGTGTTTAAACAGGGCAAACGAAAAACATGGGACAAACTTTAAGTGTTGTTAAAAATATTTAAATATAAGTCGTATGTCTTATATTGCAAAAATTTCATGTTGAATAAGACGAATACAATCTCAAGAGAGGAGCTTGTCTAGTGAAGCTTGAGTACGAATACAATGAAATAATCACAGAAACCACATTGAAATTACCTCGACAATGGTTTTGACATCAATTATATTTTTCGTCCAATACTCCTTTAAAGTTTTCTGCTATAATATAAAAGATTATTGTAAGAAATTTCCGGATGTTGCTCGTTGATACGATGAAAGTAGCCCATACGGATACAGACACTATATATTCTTTCTCAATAAAAAATGTATGCAAAGAAATTTTGTGTTGATCAAAATATGAATATCGAAAATGGTAAAATAAAAATTCGTAATGTTTTCGCCTTTAAATCAAAATAATTTTCCACTAGACAACATTCTTGGCAAGGCCGGAATTTGGAGGTTGAATATCTTGCGTGCACTTCACGATCGCACGATCACTTCACAAGAAGATTTGCCGAATCAAAAATAATATAAAAAATACGACACACGTATCGCTCGAGAACGAGAACGATCGTCATTATTTGAATTGAGTTTAATTAACAATTACACAATAACACAATGCCAAACGAAAAAATGTGCGCTCAAAAAACACTGTGTGTTCACCACCATTGGGGATATCCAAAGAAAAACTGTCGAAATTTTTGGACACTTTTTAATACAGGTTCAAAAATCTTCGCAACTTCTTAGTATATACTATATTCTTCGGATGAAAATTTTTTTGAAGATCATCATCGTATGCCGGATAAATTGTCGTTGTCGTTGTCGTCGTAGTCGGAATCGTCGCCAGTGTCGGTCGGGTCGACACAAAAAAAATCGTCTTTTTGGCAATAGGCCAAAGTTATGTTTGGCATATTAAAATTTTTTTTTTGTAGTTGTTGTTTTTATTGCAAAAATGATTATTTTCTATATTCTAATGAACTTCGCTTTATTTTTAGATTGGTCGACAAAAAAATATAATTATAAAACCGCATATTTTCCCCTATTTTTTAGAAACAAGAAGGATTTTTCAATGATACATAAGGTATTTAGATCAAACAGTTCATTAGACTTTTCTAGGAACTAGATACGATTATTTACGAGTATTTATCAGCAAAAACAAAATATTTGCAGAAAATTCTTTATAAATTTTACTATTTTATAATATCAAGTAAACAAGACAAAAATTAGTATAATTCAAAAGAATCTCTTAACACATGCCGCTGAGCACGTGTAACAACAATAAAAATAAGAAAAAATAAAGGAGAAATTGTTACATTGTTTATTTGGTTTTTTATATCGCTCATCATCGCAGTGCTTCAAGTCTCAAGGGCATAATATTTTCGTTTTATGATGATTTTAGCAGATGGAGTGGTTATTACTTTCTTATAAAAGGAGGCAAAAATTCGCTGGCTTTTTACCAAGAAGCCTTAGTATTCATGTACAGAGTCCTGCAACATCTAAGTCGAATGTTGATTTGGGATGAAATGAAAGTTCAAAATTGTAATAAGTATTACGTAGCCGTTATATAAAACAAATGATAGCGCACATAAAATATACAATCCAATTTTATATAGCGAAATACTTTTTGGGGATTTGTTTTGTTGCTCTCCCTCTACCGCGATCACTCTTGCACATTTAAAACGTATTCACCGCGAGAAGACTTTAGGCACGAGTTTTGGAATATCATTCTTTTAATGATAACTAAAAATACGTAACGTATAAGGATTATAGCTCTACAATTAGCAACTATAATTCTATACCTTAGTTTTTATTAATAATAAATTTTTATTAATAAAATGGTGACCCCAACTCGGCGATAATATGGAGACTTCCTCAATTAATCACTAGGAGCTGGCCATCACTAGAAATATTGTACTATTTGTCAAAACTACATCCGGTGTAGGACAAGCCAACGCCACTATGTCATATGACGCGAATGATGGCAATAGCACATATACAGTAAATGCTATTGCAAGCGTAACAGTGTGAGTGCCAAAATTCCGCTAATTCCGTTAAAGCTATCTTTTTTCAGTTCACGAGGAATCTAAACAGGTGTGTCAACTAAAATTACTCAGCGATATTTCTGTGGGTTGTAGACGACGCAACTGACAGGTGAAAAGACTTGTATCTAATAGCATTGTCACAAATGGTTACAATGTCTTCCTTTTTTATGTGAAAGGGTAGAGTTCAGAGCTAAAGCTCCTTTGTACTGTGGACGGTTCTATCATTGGGCCAGTTCACACGATGCCATAAGTGTGTTGAATAAAACCGGTTTTATTCATAAAATTCTTCCGTTCCCGTCCCTGTCTCATCTATAAAACCCTGGTTTTACTTGGCAAGAACATGGCACCGTGTGAAGAAGCCCATTGAGTGCAATGTCGGATAGCAAGCTCTAATCGGAAAGACTTACTTCGGTGATCCAATAGGGAGCTGGCTTTCTCGCTTATTACGAAAGGCGATGTTTGGGTAAAGAGCCGGAAATTGCTGTAAACCGGGAACAAAGGAAAAAGGGGTGGTATTTAGGTGGGACACGTGGAAAGACAATTGAAAGACAAGGACCTGTGAAAATCAGGCCTAGAACTATATACTATCCAAATCCTAAGCATACTAGTTTTGGGTTGGGACATCTTTTGATTTTTTTTAACTTCCCAGTTTATAGGGAAGTTATTGTAATCGGTCTAAAAATCGACGGCATTTTAAGTATAAATTTGAGTAGTGGTATGGTTGTGAGTATGTACGTGCGTAGGTGATCTTTTTTCCTGCACGATATCTTGCGAACCAAAGAAAATATCGAGTTCGTTGAGGTGCCTTTCGAAGCGCATTCTTTTCTTTTTCGGTTTCTTCTTTGATCCGTTAGCTGGCGGTCCGACCGGGACGTCCCCGCAACGGATACGCTACTGTCAGTGTTTGCATTCTAGTCGGTTTTTGGAGACGTCTCGAGCCCCGGTAACTGATAACCATTGATTCTTTAGGTTACCTTCGATATTCTTTAGCCAGATCTTCTGCGGTGCCGATCGCTGGATTCTCCAGTCTACGGGAGGTCTTGCCAGAGAAGTTTACGTTGGAAGCGGTTATCATATATTCGGCAAACATGTCCAAACAACCGTGGTCGACGTTTTTGACTTTCTTCTTCGACCAGCTGATCGCATCTTTGTCTAACTATCTCGTTTCGAAGGCGATCGCGGAGTGAGACACCGAGGATCTGCCTCAAGCATCGCATTTGGAAGACCTCAAGCTTCTTAACGTCCAGTTTGAGCAGTGTCCACGTTTCAGATCCATAAAGAAGAATCGGGAGGATAAACTTTCGGTAAACGCGTACTTTTGTTTTGATGGAAATGTTTGTTCGTTTCCATATGCATCACTTGAGCGAGGCGAATGTTGCTGTTGCCTGGCCGAGGTGGCTGTGAGCTTCGGACGTCGATGCCCCTTTCGTTTCCTCAACCGCATCGGAACCTGTTCGATTTGGGTTCCATCGAGGTGAACACTGGCCCACGATCCGTCCGTTGTGAACACTTTGGTCTTTTCCGCATTGATTTTTAACCCGTATGACTGGCCGATGCGGGAAATGTCGTATAAGAAGTCCGTTGCTTCGGCATCCGTGTTAGCGAAGCCGGCACTATCGTGGGCGAACATTAAGTCAGATACGAAGTTGTTGTCGTCGTATCGAACTCCGAGTCGTCCATAGAATGTATCACGCATAATCGTGTCGATCACAACGTTGAAAAGTAGTGGCGTCTCCCTGTGGGACAACCGTTTGAATAGAAAACTCCTCGGATAAGTCGCTTCGAATACGAACGCTGCTGGTTGAGCCATCGTACGACGCTTGCAGAAGCTGGATGATTTTCAATGGCACGTGTTCGGTTTCCAAAGCTCTCCACAAGCTGTTCCAATCGATGCAATCGAAAGCGAATGTGAATTCGATGAAAACGATGGCAGTTCGTTTGCCGGAACGAATTCTTTCTTCCATTAGCGGACGGAGTGCGAATATTTGATCAATGCATCCTCCATGTCGTCTAAATCCAGTTTGTTCTTTCCGGCTCGTTTGCTTTCGATGTTTCTGTAGCCTCGATTATATGATTTTCGTAAATACTTTGCCGACGATCGAAAAGACGCTAATACCGTGAAAGTTCTGCATTCCCGACTTTCGCCTTTTATCATGATCGCTTTCTACACGATCCGAATGCCATATATGTGTTATAAGGACATGAAGTCGTTGTGACAAGACATCGCCTCCGGCTTTGATTATCTCGGCAGCTCCTTGGTCTATTCCCGGCGCTTTTCCATTTTTCAGCGATTTTATTGTCATCTTCACCTCGATAATTGTCGGTTCGGTATCGAGCAACTGATTCGTTGGCTGTTCGATAATGGAACTTTGACGAAGTACCGCGTTTGGTGGGAGGAAAGAAAAATATCGAGGAGGTGGGCCCCTTGCAACGTCAGAATCTCCGTTTTATTCGGCCAATTTACATTATGAACGTTGAAATCACCCACAACAATCGTTTCTCTTAGTGCTTGTTGACCCTGAACCTCCCTATCTTCTTCATTAGATACTAGTGTCACTATCTTGGTTATTCGCGTTCGAGTAAAACGTTCACCGAATAAATGGATTGATGATCTTCTTCGCTCTAGTATTGTTTTGCAACTTCCAATCAATGCTTTAAAGTTCGATTGTTTCGAAGTCACAAATTAGGAGGGGGCTTACCCCCTAGACTATTGAGGCCAGTCTTAGTTGAAAGCATGAAAGGGTGTAAAAAGAGAAATGTTGAGTTGAAGTTAATAAATTCATTAATAAATATTCGAAAAAGCCACAGGCATAATGTTTTTCGACACAAAAAAGAAAATTGTCAAAAATGGAAGTTTTAAATATAAATCCTCGTGAGACCAACTCAGTTCTTAAAAATGAGCTAATCAACGAACTAATTGAGCAAGTACATTAACATCAGCCTATTCATCACGTTCATTGTACTACTGTCAATGTTAAGGAACGAAAAGAATAAGTTCAAGTGTACATACGCCTCACAAGCGATCAATGTATTTTTAGAACGCAATGTGCAGCCTCAGAGTTCTTTGTAAAAATCAATGTAAAAGTCATCCGCTACTATAATGCCTTCAGCTTAGCGTCTCGCACTTTGCACGGGGGATTAATTGCACTTCGCTATTTTCAATGCTTGATTGCCTTTGCATAGGAGGAGAGAAAGGAAAATAGGAGTAAAATACGAGGCAAAAATAGAATAACAATTTCTGATTATTGATGATGGATGAAATGGAATTTGCATCCTGTGATAATAACTCAGCTAACCTCTAAAATGCTGAGCTTTAAATTGTGACATTTTATAGGGTAAAACAATATTTTTTGTGGAGTTTGAAAATCAGATATATAATCAATTTTTAATAAAATAATATGACTCTTATGCCTCTCTGTATATGATATGTGAGCATTTTATGTCGGTCTTAATTGCCGTGCTTATACCTAGCATGGCAAGTTTTCACTCCAATGAGTAGTGTTGCCCCTTGCCATTAAGGCTGATTTTCGATTTGAAATGCGTACCTTGATGATCTCAAGGAGTATGCCGAATCATGGGACGAATTCAGTGACGAATCTTTTTGCCACTGTTGGAGCTGAGATATCCCGAATTGGGTATGCTTCCGCCCATCGCGTGAATCTATCGATTATCGTTAAGATATAAGAGCATCCACGAGATGGATATAGGGGTACAACTTTATCCATATGGATATGGTCAAATATATTATTTGGAATGATGGTGTAAGTAGAGGATACCATAGATTAAACGAAGTACAGGGTTACTGAAACACAAAAACTCTGTTGCTTATGCGCCAGAGATAGCCTCGTGCAACTTTTTCCTAATCTTCAAATTTTTTTAAAAATCGTTTCGACTGTTGGAGTCATATTGAAACCATAAACACAAAACATACCAGAAGTTGCCTATTAGATGCATTTCTACCATTAGTATATGCACTGCCATAAATGCATCACATTGAAGCTATTTGGAAGGTGATAAAATAAATACATATAAATTATTAAGCGAATATCTATTTTTATTGCAGAATTCCAAGTATACATATGTGATTGGCGGCTAGACTGTAAATACCAAACTGTCTCATTTGGAGCTAAGATAATCCATGTGCAGCACATAAAAATCAAATGCTTCGCCGCCTACGCGGCAGTGTTTAGAGTGATTTTTCGGTGGGCAGTGTCAACTAAATACTCATTCGTTGAGGAAATGACGCTAAAATGCGGGTGCAGTGTATGGAGTAAAGTCGTCATTCAGTGTTGGTCTGTTTTTTTATAGTTGAAACTAGAATATGTAAATCTCGGCAGGATGATCCTGTTGTTGCTGTTACCAATAATTGCATATAAAATCATACACAATTTGTGCACTATAGAAGTTTATCGCAATACTTTATTTCATGTTAAATTTTATAATTTTGTATAACTGCCCCCTAAAGGGGATTTTGCTCGTGCCACGTTGCTTTTTAAGATGTTTTGACCAGGACAAAACACCTTATATGCCAAAATACCAAAGCAATGCTGGATCCGTAGTAATTTAAATTTCATGTTTGGTTGCTGGCAAGATTGATTATTCATTTTAAGATCATGAAATCTAACACTTATTATTTTTTATGAATGGCGGGTTTTAGTAGCGGCTTGTAAGCAGGGTCGGCTATAGGCATTTTGGCGCCCAGTGCGAGATATTTTTATGCGCTCTTAACTTTTTAAAGACATTTCTTTTAGGTAGATGGTATTATGCACAAATGTACAAAAACCCGAGTAAAAATAAAGAACGGTCTTACAACGGGATGGCACCGACCGCTTGGGGGCATATAAGGGCTCACGACGGCCAAACTTGAATGGAAGAATTAAGGGGTTGTACGCAGTTAGAAATTTAAAAACATCGATTTTATTTTTCTTACATTTTCGGAATGTTCGGAATGATGCAGATTTTTTTTTTCATATTATGACCCAATAGATGATTTCAGGTTAGCTCAAAAAGAATATGTGGAAACGTCTTTTGAAAATTTGAACGTATTTTTCTCAAAAGGGTATTTCCAAAGCCGGTGAGCATGATTTTTTAAAAATCGGCTCAACCAATCGGTCTTAAATTTTAACCTTCTCAAGGAATGATCGAACGAATAAGATTTCCGAAAATTATTTCTATTTCTTTTTAAACAATTTAGGGAAAAATCGAATATCAGAATTTTTGCTTTTTGAAGCCGCCATTTTGTCAAAAATCATAATGTCGACTATTCCTTCTAGTAGACCCTTTTTGTTTTTTATTTTATTTTGGGTAATACAAACCGGAGATATCATGTGACACCTATTTTGAAGGAGCTCCAAGAAGTTTGTCTACATGAGCACTATAACCCAATATTTTTTAAAATTAAACGTGTCGATAAAAAGATGAAACTTACCACTACATACATGTATTAATATTTCTTGTATTTTAAAGAAAAATCCCTTTTCAGAAAAAATTCGTAAGTAAGCAACTTTTTTGGTCTTGCGACTGCGTATAAACCCCTAAATGGCCGAGTACTGAACTGTACACACGGGCATACCACGGTACAGTTGAACCAATCCTTTGAATTATTATTCTTAAAGACTAGCGATGCACACAAGAAACAGAAAAGTGTGTGGTGCGTGGTGGTGATTTCTATTTTAATGCGAAATTTTGTTATTTTACCGCTCGAAGAAAATTTCCGGCGGCCGCTTGCGAGAGAATTTCCCATACATTTAATTTCTCCGCGCCGCCTGCGCATTGTGGCAGCAAATCTAGTGATCCGTGTATTTTAAAGGTTTTCCCAGTCACCAATGTGTGTGGATTTCAAGTTTTCGTTGAAGCCATGACCATTTTTGCCCTTGAATTAACAACCTAACTTATCGTCTTCGCCTGTGTGTCTGTAGGGAATTATGACGTCACCTGCATGCCACGGCCTGTCAGGCGGATACCTGAAGTCCTCAGCCCTCAGTCAGACTGAGTATTGTGTAGCCTTACTCGGGCCGTGCCTGCCGACCTGGCCTGCCGGCGGCCTGAATGTGAATGGGGGCCTTGAGCGGAGAAACATGTTTTACTTAATTTAACCCAGTTCTCTAGCAATTTTAAGTTTCTGGAGGAAAAAAATAACGTGATATTTTCCGAGGCCCCCCTCCCCTAACGGAGAAGCTCGTGTGGCTCTCAAGAGCTGCTTTTGCCCAGTTTGGTTTATTGTAGAAACTGAGGGCAATAGTTGAAAAAGAACGTATAATAAAGTGCCCTTTCCAGCTGGCTTTTAATTTTTGTCAGCCTTGTTTACCTCCTGCGCATATCCAGCGTTGTACCTTGTATTGTGGAGGAGTAAATGATAACTAAACAAATTAGCACATTACTGGATCGCAGCGGCGCCCCTGATACACGGCGCCCTCGGTTGGTCGCCCGGGTTCGCCCCCCATCCTAAAGCCGGCACTTCTTGTAAGCGATTGTTGACCTGAAACTCTATTCTGTTTCCATCAACGAATGGGTAAATTTGTTCTGAAAGGAAGTTTCTTTAAGGAAATATTTTGAACAAGTTCACAAAAAGCCAAAAATTCAAATTCTAATAAAACTTCCAAAGAAGCCCATCGGTCTTCTTCACTTTTGCATTACATATTTGCTCTTTTATCTTCCAAACTTCTTAAAGCAAAATTGATTGTTTAGATTACCAAATTTAAACTATCCCTAGATGCAGTTTCCTATTATGCTTTCAAAAATTGTTGTTTAGAAAAAAAATATTTATAAAGAGAAAGTTTAATTAATCAATTAAAATTGCAGGATAAACTTTGGATTTGGAACGGGAAATGATTTGGTTTGTTATAAATAAATCAGTATGAACAAAATCAAAGAACAAAACTAGCCACAAAATTTGTGTACCACACCAGGCATAACCAGACAATATCGGATATTTCAAGTTCTTCAATCTGGCTTGCTCCGGTTCGCACCAGCTGAGAGCAATCAGCTTGTATTTATTTTTTTTAAACTAAAATAGTCGATGGCCATTAATCAAAATTAAAAATATTAATTTAAATATCTGATGACGTTGCATATTTTAAGTTTATTAATTATTGTACATGGGAAACCATCGATAATATTAAGAAAAATGGCGTTCAGAAAAGAACACTTGTTTAACAAACATTGCGTTCTTATATTTCAAATATACAACTTTTGTTTGAAATACGCAACGTAAACAAAATCTCGCTGGCTTCTACTCTACACTCCGAATACTCTTGGTACACTCTAAATCACGTTTCTCGTTCTCGTATACGAATTTTGAAATAATACATCACAGAGAATTAGTCTCTTTTGCAACTGGGCATTCTCAAGATTTCATGGCAGTATATCCGAGTTTTATTAGGCCGTAAAATTAAGTCTTGAAAAATATATATATATATTTTTTCAGAGAGGGGCTAAAAGGCATTACACAAAGAAAAAGAATTTAAGTATAAAATAAAATCCGCAAATCACCAAAATAATTTGTTGCCGAATATAAAAATAGAAGCGGTCCTATGTGTAGGGTAAAAACATTGTGGAATGGAACAGGCGAGGGACGAAATGGTGGGTATCTTTTATTAAGAAAAAATAAAGCAATCTTTAAGAAACACTTTATTGTAGAGAGATTTTTGGAGTTCAAGAGGAGCTATGTATGTGTTTGTGCTGCAGTTGTTGAATTCGTGTTGCAATTGAAAAAGCTCTTGACAAAATTCGATTCGATTGTAAGTCGTAAGAAACGTAGGTATTCAAATTTATTGAAAACGTGTGGCCACTAGACGCCGCCACATTCATTCGATCTTTGAGAGATATTTTTGGTAGTTTGTAAGGCAATTCATGATTTCAATGTTTCTTGATTGTCTGGGGCGAATATTATTTATTTTATTTGCTTGGCGTTATAAATACATATAAAATTGAAAGTATTTATGTAGGCACGAGTACGATATATTTTATTACGTTGAAAAATATAGGGTGTTTCAAAACAGCAAAGGAATTGGAATTTTCTGAGATCCTTTATTTCAATTGTTACGAGTATGATTTATGCGAAATTATACATGTACCGTTTAAATTATTACCGAGACAACCTTTAAAATCTCTTTCTGGCCCTAAATATATGTAGTGTGTATGTATCTCTATAGAACTTAAATCGTTTAAGTGGTTTTTCGGTTGTGTTACTTATTCAGCCTCAAGTGTGCGCGATAATCTATCCCAGTCTCAGATTAATGACCACTATATATGGAGTGGTTTGCAAGTAGGCTCCACTTTCTTCTCTGAGCTTGAGTTTCGGTTTCTATTTCAATAATTTGTTGATAAAATAAAAATAATTAGTTTTCTTTGCTTTTTCTATAAGTTTTATCAGGTTTTTTATCCACTAAAACTCGACTAGATTATTTGACATTTAGAGCCTACCAAGATGGCCGCCAAAACAAAAAGGCTATGCGGCAGCTTGTTCCCGTCTACAGCAACTGCTCCTTACAGGACTTAAGGCGGCCCATCATAGAGGGCGCACCGACCCCCCTTGGGACCTGAGCTATTCTGAGCCCTGGACCAATTCGGCTATGGCCTCCAGACGAATTCCTTGCACGGTAACTAGTTGTTTCGTGGTCAGAAGAGTCTCCGGATTGTTAGTCGCAAGCACGCCCATTCTGACACTTTCTTTTATTTGACAGAAGGTCGGTTTTGGAGTCGTTCTAGACTTCATTATGTCTGCGTCCGACTTTTCTTAAGGTCAAAGTTTTCGTCCTTTTCGCCGGGTTATCATGCCCTGGAGAACATTTAGAAGATCTAACCCTCTTCTTATTAAGAAAATCGGTATGCCTTTCTTCCTCGGGGGCCACGCAGACCCTACCAGCCTCTACACGAGAGTAGCCAGCCAGATATCGCGTAAAACGTTTTCGGGCTGCGCCACCCCGCCTTCTGAAAGCGGTCGTTTTTTCGAGTCGCCTCTCCGATTAGATGCCCTTACTTCCGCAGGAGATCTAAGGAGATCTCCCAATGAAGGAGTGATCCCAACGTACTCCATCCCTGGGTTTACGGGTTCCGGCTGCCCTCCCTGAAGAATTCTGAAAACTCTTCTTCACATTCGACACCTCGAAGCATGGATCCAAAAATATCTAACTGGTCTTGTAGGTCGTCCTTTTGGCAGCTGTGGTGGGACCCCCAGAAATGTTTGGAGCGTTAAGAAGTGCTCCATCTTCAAAAGTTTTTTTAAGGTATTTCTATATTGATACCACGAGCTGGGTGAGAAAGAACGATCGGCTATGGCCGAGCTCTGTATCTCCATTGGAAAGCTAATTCCAACCGAAGTTCGCCTGGTATCCGAAGTCCATCGTTAGTAGTACATTCACGCAGTACCATTCATAACTTCCGCACGATTGCTTACACTTTAGGATTGCGGTTTTTATCGAGTTTAGATCCGCCGTATTGAGTCTGCTTCGCGGACCTCGAACAGTATGTGGCCTAAGGCCATGTACGATCAGTCTTGGAGTCAGTGCTCCCTGCTTGTGTCGTGCTCGAGGTCATATTTATGAGTACATAGACTTGGCTAGCTACAAATAACGCTCTCAAAAAGTGCCATCAAAATTTTATTTTTTGCTCCAAATTGTTTTTCGCTTCATTTTGGACCCCCTTACCAACTGGCGCCTAAAGCGATCGCTCCACTCGCTCTACCCCAGGGCCGGCGCTGGCGGCAATCGAGATCCTGCAATTGACTCCTGCAGCACCAGCCCCTGCACCATGTTCCATCTTTAACCCTTCGGTAAACCTGTGAATAGGAAAGGAAGGATAAGTTCTTCCCAAGTTTCTTTGGAACCGCAGTTGACCATATGGTCGTATACGCGGCAAATTGAAATGAGAGATCTGAGATCCAATGATTACCTCCATCGTAACTGAGGGACAAGTGCGCATAGCGCCAGTAATGGAGAGGTAAGCAAGCTCTTCGCTTTAATATAGAAAGCCACTTGTATTGGTCTCGCAACCCTAATTTCTGAATCGACTTATCTTTGGGAAGTATGCTCATACCTCACATCGGATAAAAGGAACAAATCAAATATTATAGAATAAAAGAAATACGAGATATTTATTTCAATTAATTTCCTTTTCAGTCAATATGGAACTACATTAAGATCTAAAAAGAAAAACTTCGTCCAGTCTGGCTCTATTTATGAAAAATAAAATCGATTTCCACTTAAAATTAAAAAATGATGCCACCATAAGTAAGCTCTTCCAGCTTCCCAGCTTCGACAAATTGGAAAAAAAAATCTATGAACCAATAGCTTTTCAAGTCCCTCACATAGCGACATTCTTCATTTCACCGAGCAGTTTTCCTTGGCAACAATTTTCCTCCACACGCGTTCAAGCTCAATCGTGGGACGAACCAGCTACTAACCGTTCAAGTTTACTATTATAAAAGAAAAAAATGAATTTTCTTGAAAGAAATATTAAACAGAAGACATTTCATCTGACAAATAGAACCCATTACTCAAAACTCAAAGAGATGCGTTCTCCGCGCACACCGTGGAATCTCAACTATTTAAGATCTCATTTCACCCCCAGTTTCCTTTTCCTCCTTGGCGGCACTTGAGAGCAGCTCCTCACAGCACTGAAATCTCTCATCAAACATTGTTTTACAGCTGGCTATAAATTAAAAATATTTAACGTAATTTTTTTGAGCTTGAATCTTGCCTAAGTCGTGATGTGAATGATCGGCTGGGACTATGGGTCGAAACGCTCGGCACATCAGTGCGAATCCAATCAAAAATAGATTATACACAAAAATTTCGTTGACCCAAAAAATAAATTGTAAAAACACCCCCTGTAAATATTTTCTCTAATTTTATGGAGTTCACATCTGGATAAAAAGTTCGGCTAGCAACATCCCCCTGTCAGAAAACATATAGAAATTAAATGCGCTACAAAATTTTGTGAAAGCGAAACAATAGCTGTCGCGGTGGCATTAAAAATAAATCGTTTTGGAATGGCGTTCTCTCAAAATAGAGCAAGTGTCATCCATATAAATATGTAAACAGATTTTGTGCGTCTCTCCGTTTAACAGACAGACCGAAGAAAGCTACATATGAGCTCAAGGTGTTCCTCTAATGATTTTTCGGTGGTGCACTGGCGGTGGCTCTTTTGAGGGTGTCTAAATTTAACTTGTAGGGCTAGGCCACACAGCATATCCGGGGTATTTTATCTACGATGCTCAGTTGGTGGTGCACAGTCGTTATTGTGATATATTTTATGTATTCTATGACATATTTTGGCCATTTCATAGCATGTAGGAAATAAGATGGAAATTTATTTAGGATTTTGTTCGTTTGCACGCTTTATGCGACGTTAATGCAATTTCATTTAATTTATAATTGATCTAGTTTTCTAAGGAGGATCGTAATTAGAGTGCATCAGAGGTAGAAGTAGTTACGCATGACTATGAGTTTGGACACACATGGGACAACTGAAAGGTTTATGCAGTGTCGAACAAAATGTCTTCAATTCTGTAGGAATTTAACCCAACGGAACCAACGTATCATAGATGAGAAGCACAGAATTTCTTGCCTTGGCCCGGCGTCATAAAGATACGACAGCAAATTACAGCACAGAGTGGGTCCATTATAAAACAAGCTGGCTGGGGCAAGTCGGTTGGTGCAAATAAACTGAGTTCAAATGAATCGGTTCACACGTTCAGTTTGGCTTGAGCAATTGTGAACATCACCTCATAGCATGTTGAGGGTTGTAGCCGTGACTTGAACATCATTTAGAAGACGCTCATGATAAAACACCAGCATCAAGCCGATTTTCTATGAACACATATTTTGCACAAGGCAAACTTTTTGGCTTGTTCAAGCTGAAAAGTTCGGGCCTTTTCGTAAACGCATACGTATGCTTTGCAACGATGAAACAAGTTCGTAAACGCAGCTGATCCAAAGTCATTCGTTCGGAAACGTACAAGATTCAAGTTTGTTGCGCAACAGTCAATGCATCGGCGCAGCCAATTTCGAATGTATGCATACCTATGCGAAAAGAAGTTTGCGCTGCTTTGTTGCCGATGCGTTGTTGCTCAGTTGCTCTGTTGCTTTGACGTTTACGAAAAGGCGCTTGCTTTCACACGCAACGATGTACTTGCGCAAATTGACTTGCGCAAGGCAGTTGGCACAAGCAAATCGTTGCATTCAAACCGACCTTAAGGTTAAACAAAGCGTTCAATAGGGTGAATGTGCAAACTGATTCGGTGTATTCTCGGATATGAATGACGCCTCCCACCTCTCACTTCTACTAAAACCTTCAAGAGCTAACGCTGTTAACTCCGAATGGATATTGAGCAACCCCAACGGAAAGGAGACGAACTATGAACGAATGCGAGAGGTAAATGTCATTATGTCGAGGGCTGCACAGAAGTGGGTGGTTTTTGCATTGCTGCTGCGATCTCCTCTGGCACGGGCCCAGTTGAGAAAACATCGTGAAAACTTTTATGGGATTATATGGCAGGGCAGGAGTGATGTGTCACATTGGGGTAACGGATCAATCCTCTATTTTAAGGATATAAACCTCCCGTGGCCAAGCAGACCTCTCCCCCAGACTATAAAAATTAACACCCACATAACTACAGAGATGAAATACAAAAATGGTACAAAAATGGTTTGACGAAATTTCCACACTTCATATTATCAAGCAACAAGGTGACAGGTTTTAAGCTCACCCTTTGTACCCTACATACTACGTTCATCATGTTATTTGTCACTTCATAGAGTAGTGTCTAGTAGTAATCATAGTTCGAAGGATAAAAGAGGTTCCAAGTTTCGACCAGAAGGGCGTTCAAGAAAATGGCGATGAACCCTTCCTTTGAACTCTTGGATGTTGTAGGAGTTCGGAAATACAGACTGTGTAAGGTTGTTCGCCGGCTTGTTCTATTCTCTGTATTCAGCGTGGACTAAAAGGGAGGCTGTAGCCAATAGAAATGAGCCGCCTAATCTGGTGTTACGGGTATAAGACTACCGTGGAGATGGAAGTACTTTCTATGATAGTTTCAGGACTTCGATAGCTCAAAGGGTCGCGCCATCGAGCAAACGGCGACTTCTCTGATAAGTTTCAGGACCCTTTTTTACACTTGATCTGACCACGCCAGAGTAGTTTTCGAAGCCCCGCCCTAAATAAGAAAAGAAACCGAAGGTAAAATTTATCAAAATCTTTGGAGATATCTAGAAAAATCAAACCAGACGAATACTTTGATTGATTTGTGCTTAGGCACACTAAAACGTTGGAACCATTTATGTGTCAAATTCCTTGGTAGGCTTGGCTTTAAATGAAGTTGAAACTCACAAATACAGAGACCGACTGGCTGCGACTTTGTCGTAAGTGGGTTCCTAATTCTGGCACCAAATGACAAGGGCATTGGATCGCGGAGCCTTACCACCTTTGGTGATTCTAGTTTGGTCGCTCTAGATGTCTTCAAGGTTTTTGATAGAATGTGGCACCCTGGGGTGGTAGCACGTAAGTTGTTTCAATCGACCTCTTCATATAAAAATTTTTGTAACACTTGAATTTTTGTATGAAGAGGTCGATTGAAACAACTTACGTGCTACCACCCCTGGTCTTTTAGGGGTCTCCCTCTATCCATATGAATATGGTCAAAACTGTTATTTGGAAGCTTGAAATATTCCAATGGAGATTTGGTATGCCGTGAAACTTTCGACTTTTGGTAACCTAGGCATGATCGAGACCATTCATTGCAGTCTTGATTGATCGAGGACCATAAGTATTTCTTGGTAACGGCTCGTCTTGTAACACGAATACCAGGATGCGGGAGACTATGTTCGAAGTTGAACGCTGGTCTACGTAGGTAAGAGGATATATTAGGCCTAGGAATGCCCGTGCTACTTTCACACCTCACCTGATGGGTAGTAAGTGGTATTGGTGTGAGAACTAGTTTTACCCGTGAGCCATTGCTGGCGTGTTTCTTGTAGAAATTTCAACTCTGTGTCACCTTAGTGAGGCTGTGCTAGAGTAGGAAGGTCAAAGGTTACCGAATCAACCTTGGCAGCTGCAAGTAAGCATGACAAGTAGTCTGCGGCAACGATTTGTTTACCCGGCACATGTCTGTGATAAACTGAGAAATTAGACCCAAATATCTGGTCTGTCTAGGGGATCGTTCGTTCTTTGTGTGAAGGGCACGAACCAGTGGTTTGTGATCAGTATATACCACGAAATTGCGCCCTTCAACGAAATAGCGGAAGTGTTTGATCTCTGTAGAGATTGCAACAAGTTCGCGATCGAAAGAGTATTTCTGTTCTGTTGGAGCCAGGTTTTTGGAATAAAAAACTAGAGGCTGCCACCGGTGACCGTTAAATTGCTCCAATACACCTCCGATTGCATAAACAGAAGCGTCAGTCAATAGACTGTATTTTGCATCCTTTTTTGGATAGTTCAGCAGAGTTGCTTCTGCCATCGAAGTGCACAGCGGTGACGGAAGGTAATTTTCCTTTAGTCACAATGAGGTGGGCACATTGTGTTTAACTGGAAGGGCGGCTTTGTTAACGAAGCGTACCGCGTTAATAGCTGTTTGCATACGCCGGTAATTTGGCATGGAGTTGTTTCGGGGTTGTAGTCGACTGTGGCGTACGCGTACGCGTTTATTCTAAAATTTGTGCGGTTGTCAACTAAATGCCTATACTTGAAATCGACCGACAATTCAAACTTCGTTAAGATGTCCGCTCCAATAATGGCTTTTGTGGTGTTGGCTATTATAAAGTTGTGAACACATCGTCGGCATTAGCCGAGATAAAGTTCGAGGAACTTCGTGACTAGTGATCCGTTGGCCGCATGCAGAAGGACGTTCGGGCTTGCGTTATGGGCCGGAAACGCCTTGGCGGGAACAATTGAAAAGTCCGAGCCCGAATCAATCAAATTGTTGGTGTCACGGACGAATATACGATATTCCAATTACTTGCTCATTTGTCATTTGTCCCGTATCCGCGATACAGACCCTTTTTTTTAATTCAAAACACTTTTCCGGTTAGTTCTTTATTTTTTAAATAATTTATATACACTCTCTCAACTATTAGTGTTTATTGGATGTCTCAAATATTTTCTTTTCTTTATAATAAAAACCACCTGACAGCACTATTAATCTAGAAGTTGTTCTTCATTTTTGAGTTCATAATTATGTCCGCTGCTGCACGCTGCAAGGACCAATCGCTTACATGAAAAACACGTATGGATAAGCTATGATTCTACGATTTGTTATGCAGCCAACTGCAAGTAGCACTGCTAGCAATCAGCTCGCTGAACAGCTCTTATCTATCATCTATGCGGCGTACTGCACTCATCCTAAGGCTAGCTGGCCACGCTATCAGGATGGAGAACTACGTATCCCAAAACGGATAATGGGAATTTCGTGAAATACACCAATAGACCGGCTAATGCAAGGACAGATGCTCAACATTCTGAGCTGGAGACAGGCTCCTAGGGACCGTCAAACTTGGAGAAATTGAGGAGGCAAACAATCAATTTGGACTCTAGCGCCATCTGATGCATGTAGATCGACAAATGTAGAACTAGAAACTGATACCTGAATCAGACTCAACACAAACTAGGTTTACTTGCAAGTGATATGATAGTCTTGAATGCACGCGATCATCTTCCAGACTACCTTGCAAATCATCATTATAACAAAATCTAAAAATACTAATAAGTAATATTTATAATTTGAGGAGCACGGTCAAGCATTCTCAAGAATGACATTTCATTGAATTATTGCCAAAAGTAATCTTTGTGCTGTCCACTACACCAAATCCAGAACTCAACCAAGTAATGTCAATCTCAAAATCGACGTGCTTATATATTAGTCATAAATCACGGCACGGATGCGTTTTAAAGCCATTTCTGTTTACTATTTAAAGAAGTGAATAGATTGTAAAGATTTTAAGATAAAATTCCATTTGGTTCTATCTAGAGTTGTTATGTTACTGTCTGTTAGTGTTCAAGCATCCAAGCGGTGATGTATTAGAAGAAAAAACTAATTGGTTTAAGTGCACACATAATTGCAACACAATTTTATCAAGGTCTTTAAGTAATTGCTAGTAATTAACAGATTAAAGATTTTCGATTACTGGTGGAAATCATTTCCGTCATTTTTTTGACAACTGTCAAAATCCACTATAAAAAACCAACAGGAAATCCGAAAATAGTGAATAGGCTGGTGACAGCCGCCACAATTATTCCACTTGTAAAAACCTATTAAAAAGTGTAAAAATAAATTCAATACTCATAAATAAGAGATTTTCCTGCGAAAATATATATTTTTTAAGCCAGCGAAAAATTCATTGAAAAAAATCCCCTTGCCCCGGGGCCGTCTCCTTATCGGAAATACTTTATATATTATTTTAAAAAAATTAATGAACTTTTTTCTGTCGGAATAAAAGGCACTGTGCGCGATTCACGAACCCGAAACGGAACGAGATCTTAAAATAAACTGAAGAACTTTTTCTCGAGGAGCGATGGTTCAGCTTGACTTGGATGGGAGCGATGGGAGAGAGCAGTTTTTAGGCATTGTTGGGAGCTTAGGAGTGTATTTTGTAGATGGCATGGCGTAAGTGACGAAGAAATTCTAATGAGATTTTTAAGATATCTTTTATAAATTGAAGTAGCATTAAGAAAATAAATCTTATGAATTATAAGCAAACATCATAAATCCTTTTAGATATTTAATCCTTTCGAAAGGACTATATCGATTTATATCCTGAATAAATTTTAAACTCCACTGAAATTTTAAAAAAAAGTAATGCCATATTCCCCTTTTCTATATCATAAATATGGGAATACTGCCAACATAAAAGGCACGTGCTGTTCTTGTCATTCCAAAAAAATCGAACATAAACAAAATAAAAATGGACCAAATTTTCCGGCTACCTAAACCGCGCTTTAATAACTCAAGAAATGAAGATCGAAAGAAACTGCCGCATTTTTCTACACCACAAGGAATGTTATTACCACGTAAATTTCAACCCCCACCGATGTACGGACCTCGAGGCTCAACGGTTCCTCCGAAATTTTTAAACAATCAACCAAAACCGGGACCTTCAGTAATTTTTAATATAAACAGGTCGAAATGTAAAGTTTATGTTCTATTTCTTCTAGAAACAAGAAAAATTCTGGTGCGAAACCTGCGATAGGGACTTCAATTCCAATCATGATCTGCAATCGCATTTGAATGAGCACATGAAGTGCGGCCGGGATGGATGCACGTTTATAGGCCACCCAAAGGTTGTTGAAAGGCACATAGCGGAACAGCATAAATCTGGACTTTATGATCAAATCAAGAAGCTAAGCACTCCAGAGGAGATTTCACAGTGGCGTGAAGAGCGTCGGAAACGATATCCTACAAGACAGAATGTTGAGTTGCGGCAACAAGTGCAGGAAGTAAAGTTTAAAAGAGGCGAAAAGATTGATCAGCCTAAAAATCGCTTTGGCAGGAAGGATGATAGACGGCAGATACAGAAGAATGTGTTTGGTAAACCAATTTTTAATAATAATTTTAAGCGTCAAAAACAACATAAAAATCATACTGTAACAAGGCAACCGAATGTAGCGCGGAAGCCCGAAGCTATTACTAAAGAAACTCTAAGCAAAAGTGACTGTGTTAATGGGAATTTACCCATGTTTAGTGGGACAACAAATCTCGTAAATTATGAGCGACCAAAACTGAAAATAACAGAAAATAATCCTCTGAGTAGTCTATTAGGTGTATATGGATCAGACAATGATGATGAGAGTGCACGAGAAGATTCCGAAACAGAATCGGAGGAAGAATCCAAAAGACGTGGCTTGGGAAACTTTGAAGATATCAAGCCGGCTGGTGCAACTTACGAAGGAGGCTCACAAAATCTTCCTACAGGAGCTCAAATGAATGAAAGTAGTTTTAATGTAGATAATAAGTTAAAAGTAATTTCGATATCAAAGCAAAATGATCAAAAACAGTCATTAAACTCTGGTAGCACATCTAGTAGTGATGAGAAATCAGAATCTCCCGCCCTTGCATCAATAATGCGTCCTCGACTTAATAGTGACTTCTCCTCCAGTGATGAGATGCCTGAAGACGTTCCAGTTCAAAGGTCTACGGGGTTAGAGTCACCAAAACCGAGCACAAGTCGCCAGTGCTATAACGAATTAAAGCGCCAACAATTTTTAGATTCTAGCAGTACGCAAAACAGTGATAAAAAACCAAAAGCTCCCGCCCAAGCATCAGCACTACGTCCTCAACTTGATAACGACTTCTCCTCCAGTGACGAGTTGCCTGAAGAAGCTCCAATCCAGAAAATCGCCGAGAATAAATTTGAATCACCACAACCAAGCACAAGCCGCCAGAGCTACAATGACCTAAAGCGCGAACAATTATTAAATTCTGGCAGCATACCTGACAGTAATAAGAAGTCAGACCTTTCCGGCCAAACAACAGCACTGCATCCTCACCGTGATAACGACTGTTCCTCCAACGAGGATATGCCTGAAGAAGTTCCAATTCAAAAAAACACCGAACACGAAGTAGACGCACCAAAACCAAGCACAAATCACCAACAGAACCAGCACAACTTAAAACGCAAACAAAAAGGCGATCATACAAGACCCAGAAGAAAGTTTATTCTTGATTATTCAAAGGCAAAAACAAAGCCCCAAAATACCATGCTGGAGAAGCTGCTAGAGCCCGACATTAGGCACGAGCGGAACGTGATGCTGCAGTGTGTCCGGTTCGTTGTGGAAAACAATTTCTTCGGTATTGGAAGTAAAAAATGATTATTATTATTAAAATATACAAGCTAAATAAATTAATTATTATAAAAATCATTTGATCGGCCCATTTGTTGCTGCCGGACGACCACGGCCTGTGTGTACTTTGTTTTTGACTCTTCCAATTCCCTCACACGAGACCGGGCATGGTGGATTCTGTGCCAAGCCATCTGCAATACTTTGGCGGAAGCATAGCCAGAACCTTCGTGGGGCTGGCCGGTAGAGACCTGTGTCAAATAATTAATTTGCTCGCTTAGTTTCGATTCTACCGCTGACAGTGACTTGAGGAACTGTTGAGTGTGGTTTTCTGCTGCTTTTTGACTGGACTTTTCCTTGCCTAGCTCGGAGAGTGCTTGCCCTAAAAATATAAAAAATAAAAAAGGAAATTTCACGATTATTCAGTAATCTACCGGCACTCTGCAAGCACATAATTATTTCTTTCTCGATGGCATCAAGCGCATGTATTTTATCTAGAGGATTATGTGCCATTTATTTAATATTCGCAAATTGTTTTAAGTAAGAAAATCTCAAATCAAGCGACGATATCAACTTAACCAATTTGAGGCTAAAACAGCTGATTCACAACTGTCAAACCTACTGGGGGTGATTTCGTATACTACTGTTTACACGAGAATAATTTCAAGCACAAATTCAGTTAAGAGTGCGTTCAGATTACAAGTAAGAGTTTTTAACCTTAGATAGTGTACTACAAGAAAGGCCCTCGTGTATAAAATCCCTGTATGCGAAAGTAGTGAATTCTGGCGGTCAGACAACTGTCAAATTGGGTTAGTTGACTACTTGTTTTTCCGCGTTCGGTAGAATACCTTTTTAAAACGAGTGTTTTATAAGGTTTACACAAACAATTTTTCGCAAAACTAAGTTAAAAATAAAAAAGAAAGCTTAAAGAATTGTTTTTAGTGTATTTAAAGATTTTACTAGTGAGTTTTCTGTGAAAAAAAGAACAATGAAGTGTGGAGTTTGTGAAAGTTCGGCGAGGGAAATCGTTCTTCAACTGAATGTGCTAAAAAAATACTTCCTAAACACATATATTACATATTTACATTGATAAATATGTAAATCACTGCGCTAAATACTTCAAATAATATAAATTTTGTTTCTTAGATTACTTTGCTTTACATTAACTGACTCAATGCAAAATTTAAGGAGATCAGCTGATTAGATTTCGGAGTGACGGCGTGTAAAAAGCTCATTTCTGAACTCAATGACTCAAGTCAATGATTGACTAAGAATTTAAATGACAAGTGCTGTTTGTCACTCAATTATAGGCAGTTTTTCGCTATTTTCACTTGCCAAGATTCTAAATGACGTTATAATAGGTCATTTGTCAATTTTAAAATGACTAGTGGAAACCTAGCATAATACGGAACGGCTCTGCCGTGTAAAAACCCTGTACGTGAGGGCCACAAAGAAGGTAGCTTGTTTAAAAGGACAGTAATAGTGTGGAAGAGGGGCACAGTTTGCCGAATTGCTTTGTTTACATCCCGCCAAAAGCAGGGTAGCTTCTTGAGTGAATGGTGGAGTACTAAGTCAAGTTTATGTCAGAAATTTTAAAATTTACGTATTAACTTACATATCTACGCCTGCGCCACTACTAGCCCAGTGAACTCAAACACATCAGGAATTGTGGTACGCTCACTCGAAATTGCAGTGGAGTAGTTTCGCTTAGGAGGCAGCAGGCCGGATTCAGGAAGGGCCGCTCCTGTATTGATCATATTAACACCTTGAGAATAATAGTGGAGCAGTCTACTGAATTCCGATCCCCCCTTTACCTTCCTTTCGTAGACTATGAGAAAGCGTTCGACTCGGTTAATAGGAGCTTTATTTGGCAGGCACTACGGCGACGTGGACTGCCTGATAAAATAGAATTGATAAAAGCCCTATATAACAATTCCAAATGCAGAGTTCTCCATAATGGAAAATTATCCGACAGCTTTGAGGTGAGCTCAGGAGTACGACAAGGATGCCTACTTTCGCCATTACTATTTCGTATAGTAATAAATAACATCCTTGTCGGCGCTCTAGATAGTAGAACAGGCGGCAAACAATGGGGTTTGGTAGGCCGCCTTAAGGATCTCGACTACGCCGATGATATCTGTTTGCTGACCCACAGACACCAGGACCTCAAAAACATGTTATACAATTTGGCAACAGAAAATAGTCCAGCAAGCTTAAGCCTAAATCCGACTAAGACAAAGGAAATGCGGATAAATGCAAACACCATTGAACGGACAGCATTGAATAACCGTAACGTGGAACTGGTAGCATCATTACCGAAAATGGTGGGACAGAAGAAGACGTCAGTTCCAGAATAAATAAAGCACGAGGCGCATCTGCATGCCTGTCCCGAATATGGAGATTAACGGTGATCTCCACTAACACCAAATTGCGGCTGTTCAACTCCAACGTTAAGGCAGTTCTTTTGTACGGTTGCGAAACATGGAAAGTCACCCAATTCATCACAGGGCGCCTACAAGTATTCATCAACAGATGCCTGCGTCGTATCCTAAAAATCCGCTGGCAAGATAGAATTTCAAACGAAGAACTATGGCGCCGTGCCGGTCAAGAAAGGATAGACGACCAAATCATGCGAAGGAAATGGAATTGGGTTGGCCACACCTTGCGACGCGAACACGAAAGTCTAGCCAAACAGGTCCTTGACTGGAATCCGCAAGAATCCCGTCGAGTAGGAAGACCTAGAACAACGAGGAGGAGAACCCTACTAGCAGAAGCCGCAACAACTGGGAGATCCTGTTCAAGGCTGAGAGCTGTCGAGCCAAACAGAGTCCGCTGGAGGGCAACTGTTTCCGCCCTATGTCCCATGAGGGATTAAAAGAGTTTAAAGAAGAAGAAGAGGGTTCGCTGTAAGATCCACCATAATATGCTTGGGTGATTTCCAAAATGCATCACTGCGGTATCACTACAGAATTCAGTTAAAGACTTCCAATTGCTGTTTTCTGTTTTTAAGAGAAAGGAAGAAAGATTTTTATACGATTTCTACGGGTATACCACCTGCACCTGCAGCCTTATGACTTTTGAGTTACGTATATCATTTGCAACTTCTTGTATTGTAGGCTCTGACGCATTGTGTTGTGTACCTACTTCGGGCTGTTTGCATCTCTCTATATTTGAATTAAGTTGTTTCCCACACCCCGAGTATTTCATCGACATTTCTAGTCCAATTCGTCCACGAACGTTTGTTTCATGATATTTCTAGAGCTTAAAAAATTAGCCGCTAGCGTAGTAGGCGTTGGTTTATAAAAGTAAAGATTAGCAATAATTTTTGTGTTTTGTAATTGTAATTTAGATCTTCTGGAAATGTTTCATCAATTAAGAAAAAGCGTGAAATTTTTAAATTTTAAACAATTTCCATCGAAAAGTGACAAGAAATTTGTAAATTTTGATAATTTTAGTAGACATTACAAAAAATCCGCTCCATCAAGGCATCCCAATAATTCAAATTTGGAACTGCGGAATTTCGCAACTAAAAGTGATTCTTCAAAGGCTCTGGTAATAAGAGAAACAAATCCAAAAGCCGGATCTTCTAGTTTACGGAATTTCGCATCTAAAAGTGATGGGGAAGTTCCTCCAAATTTTGATTATTACAGACGAACTGCTGCAAAGACTGACGGATCAAAAGCCAAATTGTCTAGCTACGGAGTACTTGCAGGTAGAAATTGATATTAATGAGGACTTACTAAAAACTAATTCTTGTTTCATTCAGCGATGTACATTGGCGGACTATATGGCGCTAAATCTGTTGTGAATTACTTTGTTGGAAGCATGTCAGCATCAGCTGATGTTCTGGCGTTAGCCTCTATCGAAATAAATTTGACTGAAATACCAGAAGGAATTCACCGAACATTTAAATGGCGCGGTAAGCCGTTATTTATATGGCATAGAACTCCTAAGGATATAACACGAGAACGTGCTGTTGATGTTGAAAGCTTAAGAGATCCAGCAGCGGATGTTGATCGTTGCACAAATCCCGACTGGCTAGTACTAATTGGTGTTTGCACACATTTGGGATGTGTACCGATTGCACATTCTGGCGATTATGGTGGATATTACTGCCCTTGCCATGGTTCTCATTTCGATGGAGCTGGTAGAGTTCGTCGAGGACCAGCACCTAGAAATTTAGCTATTCCGCCACATAGATATCTATCGGATACACTTCTTCTTGTAGGTTGAGGTCATGTTGGTGAATTATTATTTTAATTAAGTTCTATTTAAATAAATATATTGTTGGAATTGTAGAGTTATTGGTATACATATTGATTGGGTGTCAACTGTTTTATATAAATATAGATAAAGAAGAGAAGAATGATAGGAATACCACTCACTCCTATCTAGTACTACCGTAACTGAACGCTAATTTCGGTAATTGAAGCTTTCTCGCCTATTATGATTATAGGCGTTGGCAGAAGAGGGGACGGGAAGTTGCTATAAGGAATAAAGACCTAGAAAAATAAATATTATCTAGTTGGGAGAAGTGAAGACGAAGAATCTTAGAGCTGCGTGAAAACGAATCACAGACCTTAGATATGGTAGCCAGGTTTCCCGTGGTTACCGAGATTTCTAAATGAGATTTCATGCATTGTTCCGACGCGAGGAAAACCACTGCTCTTGTCAGAGTGAGAGGAAAGCATTTAAGTGTTTTCAATGCAAACGATGAGGGTCCGAGAATCGCTGCCTACTTCACTGCATGCAATGTTGTAACCAACTACCCGCAAGCCTTGTATAGGCCTCTTATTTACCCATGGCTCATGCACAAAATTTGAGGTTTTTACGTACCTCAGACTAATGAATACCTAGCTATATAAACCTCGTAATAGGGAACACTGATCAGGGGTGGTATTAGGTAAGTTGTTTCAATCGACTTCTTCATACAAAAATTCAAGATTTTTGTATGGAGAGGTCGTTTGAAACAACTTACCTAATACCACCCCAGGTAAATTTTGGTTAATCGATTACGAAACCTCAGAAGAGAAGTATTTGGCTCTTTAGAGAATTCCATATTGTCAGGCTAAATTCCGCTTAGCAGGGAGATTAAATAACAGGGACGAAGCCATTGGAGGGGTATTGGGGGCTCAACCGACTTGGCTTAAATTTGATAATCCGCTCTTATGTACTTGAGAGCTTGACTTAAGCTGGCGGTTACATGGCTTCAGTTTAACTTCATCGGACAAATTGTTCGGAACTAACTTTCGCCAATCTAACTTGAAGTCGATCCGAGGTTAAATAACTTTTAAGTCGACTTGCAGCTTTAAGTATGCATCATGCAAGTACTCGTACTAATTTACTAGTCTGTAGCTCGTTTCTGTAACTCGCAAATAGAGAAATTCTCTACTAAAATTCTCTATAACGTCATTTTAACTTCATTCTCCATCAGTCTGTTTCTGTATGAAATTCTAATACTGAATTACAATTTATTTTAATAAAATCAAGTAAAATGGTTACTATGGCTGCTAGACTAGACCATTGAGCAACCCCCTGTTGGGTGCACCAGCGGCATTTGCTAGTAAAAAGGTAAAAAAAACAACATCTCAATTTACTTTATTCACCACGTGAATTGGACTAGAGAAAGTGTTTCTGTAATGCCGTGAATAGAGTATTATGACTCCAGCAGTTGAGAAAATTGTCAACAGGAGGTTTTAATTGAATTTCTGTGTAAAAATTGTATGAAAAAAGAAAATATGGAGACAACAAATTACACAGGAATACAAAGGGATCTGTCGAATCCCTTAAGCTGGTGATAGAATTTCGCTCAAACGCGGTGCGGACATTGGCTTCGCGGTGTGCGCGGATTTTTCACTGACACAAAGTCGCCGTGCTGGTGTCGCGTACCGACTTTGACACAACCTAAAAATCAAAGTGACAAGTGGACGTGATACGAAATAAATTGAAAAAGCTGTATGATTTGCGTATTAATTTTCTATCCTACAGGACTTGTATTTGTTCTAGGTATTAATTCCATCACCACAATTTCGAAATAATTATGAAATTCAACAAATTTCTTATCCCCTTCACCAGCACACGATTCAAAACATAAACAAAATGCCCACCAACACCAAAACACGACTCAAAACACACACACACAAACAACTTTTTTACACTGGACCGCGCGGCAACGCGCCAGAAGTAGAAAGTAAAGCAACTTACGCGGTGTGTGCGTAGTGCTCAAGCCACATCTCGTTAGTTCGCATTGCAATACACACACTTTACTCTATCTGTCAATGTCCGCACCGCGTTTGAGCGAAATTCTATCAGCAGCTTTAAAGCACGTCTTTGTATTCACGTTTCAACAGTCATAAATATTACCGTATAATAACATATATATCTGCCGTATTGTTATTTTAAATATTCACACTTATTTTATTATTACCGTCATTTGCAACACCACTTAAACTTTCTTTAACAATGGCCGCGTTTATGCCTAAGTTAGTTTAACTGAGTTAGGCAAGTTAACAATGGCATAAACAGCAATTTTTTAGCGCTGTTAGCTAACTTATTTCTGCTTTTTGACTTAGCTAAAATGTAGCACAGCTCAATCTTTGAATAGAGAAGATAAGGAACCGAAAATAGCGTACATGTACACGGATTTGAGGGAAGCACTTGGGATCAAGAAATTTTCTCTCTAATTCTCTCCCTCCACTTTAACCACAACAACAAAATACATTCACTTTAACCACAACAACAAAATACATTGTCAATCCCGGACATAGGCGTAGTGAAATTTGTTCAGGTTTTGCGAAGGGTCTGCTTCAAACATTTAGCCAAGTGAAGCGTTCTCACCGAGATGGTTGCTGAGAAACGATACCCCTCCCGGTTTTTGAATGAATATAACACAGCTACTGACCGGGATTTTTTTATTATTAATTTTTTAGCTTTTTGTTATTTGTAAAATGAGAAATGTTATTATTTTTGCTTGTTATTAGTTGTAAAATGTGAATTATCAAATGGCCCGCTAGAAACGGTGCTACGTTAACAGTGCTAGTTTAACAGAGTTAAAGTAACTCGGGCGTAAACGTGGCCAATGAAAATTGAAATAACCACACGAAAGAAATTTTCTAGTTTTCTTTTATTTTTTCTGTTTCTAATATCAACGTTCCATTGTGTGGATACACATTTCATCACATCATTGAAGTCAAATTTGAGGTTATGTGTCACTGAAATGTTTATTTATTTGAAATTGCTTGGTTTTGCGTGGACTAGAGAGATTTTATTTAAAATAGTTTGTTTGTTAATTTATATTTTTTAGTTACTTTCATTTTTACTCTCTTCAAGTCCGTTATCAAAATTCACGATTGTTTTTGGCCGCGACAGAATTCGCCACAAATGTAAAGGTGGATTTACATATCCGACGTTTTTCTGTCGCGCCGCTCCGTTTTTCAATTTCCACCAATAGGAAACAATCTCTGCGACATCTTACCGTCACGGCAAAGAGCTGAGCGAACTTCAACTTTTCCTGTGACAGCGTGACAGAAACAGCTGATTGTAAGAAAAATTAGAGGTTATGTGTCACTGCAATGTTTATTTATTTGGATTTGTTTGGTTTTCCGTGGACGTTTTAGAGAGGTTTTATTAAAAATAGTGTTTGTTAATTTATATTTTTTAGTTACTTTCATTTTTACTCTTTTCTAGTCCTTTGTCAAAAGTCACGATTGTTTTTGGCCGTGACACAATTCGTCACAAATGTAAAGCGCGTATTGAAAATCTGCGACAGAAATGATCAGCTGTGATACGGCGCGACGGAAAAATGTCAGATATGTAAATCCACCTTAAAGGGCCCAATACACGAGCGCTCCATCCGACTTACGCCACGCCAATACAACAACAATTTCTTTGTAGACAAATGACAAGTGCATACAAATTGTTGTTGCTTTGGCGTGGCGTAAGTCGGATGGAGCGCTCGTGTATTGGGCCCTTAAAACGCATATTGAAAATCTGCGACAGAAATGATCAGCTGTGATACGGCGCGACGGAAAAATGTCAGATATGTAAATCCACCTTGATTGTAAGTAAAAGTTGAGGTTATGTGTAACTGAAATGCTTTTTTATTTGTATTTGTTTGGCTTTGCGTGGACGTAAAGGGAGGCTTTATTAAAAATTGTTTGTTAAGTTATATTTTTTTGGTTTCTTTCATTTTTGCTCTCTTCACGTCAGTTGCCAAAAGTCACGATTGTTTTTGGCTGTGACAGAATTCGTCAGAAAACGCGTATTAAAAATCTGCGACAGAAATGATCAGCTGTGACCCGGCGCGACGGAAAAATGTCAGATATGTAAATCCACCTCCAAGGTGGATTTACATATCCGACGTTTTTCTGTCGCGCCGCTCTTTTTTACAATTTCGACCAATAGGAAACAATCTCTGCGACATCTTACCGTCACGGGCAAGAGCTGAACGAACTTCAACTTTTCCTGTGACAGCGTGATAGAAACAGCTGATTGTAAGTAAAATTTGAGGTTATGTGTCACTGAAATGTATTTTTATTTGAAATTGCTTGGTTTTGCGTGGAGGTTTTATTTAAAATAGTTTGTTTGGTAATTTATATTTTTTAGTTACTTTTATTTTTACTCTCTTCAAGTCCGTTATCAAATTTCACGATTGTTTTTGGCCGCGACAGAATTCGTCACAAATGTAAAACGCGTATTGAAAATCTGCGACAGAAATGATCAGCTTACGGCGCGACGGAAAAATGTCAGATATGTAAATCCACCTACAATCTCTGCGACATCTTACTCCAAGTCCGTTATCAAAATGCACGATTGCTTTTGGCCGCGACAAAATACGTCACAAATGTAAAACGCGTATTGAAAATCTGCGACAGAAATAATCAGCTGTGATACGGGGCGACGGAAAAATGTCAAATATGTAAATCCACCTTATTGGTCGAAATTGTAAAAAAGAGTGGCGCGACAGAAAAACGTCGGATATGTAAATCCACCTTCAACAACCAAACTCAACTGGTTGTTCTGAGTTGAGAATTTGTGTGACGTTATGGGATTGAGATTTTTCTGTACTCAAAATGCAGAAACGAGCTAGTGAATTCAGACCGTGACATTTTTCACCACACTAGAACTTATTTCATAATTAAATTGTTTTGCTGCTTTTTGTTTCCTTTTAATGTCCAATTGCTAAAATCACTGTCCTGAAAATATTTTCGGCAGCATTTTTCATTCAGCAAAGAAATGCTGTCATTGCCGCTGACAAAAAAAAATACTAGTGGAGACCTCAGGCAACCGCAGATATCTTCAGTCTCTTTTATTTAATCGTTTGACAAACATTTCTCAAGCACTTTTCACAGCAGCCGCGCCGCTTACAAATCGCACGTGTTTTATATTAAAAAAAGTAAGTATAATTATTTTAGATACTTGTAACTGGATGTACATAAAGGGATTATGGAATTCTTAACTAAGTTGTTATGCTTTAGTTAAAGTTATTTATAAAAATCAATATTTTGGTTGTTTAACCTCAATTTAAGCTTGGAACATATTTTTCCCAGGTAATCATGGCAGAAGCAGAAGTAAAACCCGAGGAAATCAATGCTGAGGAGGAAAAAGACCAAACAGAAGATTCCACAGATAAATTGTCGACTAAAGAAGATGAAAAAGACAGTAAAGAAGAAGTTAAAAACGACGCTAAAGAAGAAGTTAAAAACGACGCTAAAGAAGAATCCACTGATGAAATTTCCAAGCTCGAATCTGATATCATACGGCAAGTTGAATATTATTTTAGCGATGCAAATCTCATGCGAGACAAGTTCCTCATGGAAAAGATATCTGAAACTGAAGATGGTTGGGTAGCATTTACGGTACTGCTAACCTTTAAGCGGCTAGCAGCTCTAACAACAGACATTGACGTTATTGTTAATGCTCTTCATAAATCTGATGAAGGTTTGGTAGAAATCAGTGACGACAAAACCAAGATTCGGCGTCACCCAGAAAGACCTGTACCAGAACTGAATGAAGAAGTTCGAAAGGAAGTCAGCAGTCGAACTGCATACGCCAAGGGATTTCCGCTTGATGCTGAAATTTCAGATCTTATAGAATTCTTTCAACCATTCGAGAAAGTTGTTAATATATACATGAGAAAATATTTGGACAAACCAACCAAATCCTACAAGTTCAAAGGTAGCGTTTTTGTAACATTTGCTAAAAAGGAACAGTGTGAAGCGTTTATAAATAAGGATAAAGTAAGTCCCGCCTTTTTTTACTACTATCGAACAAATAATAATTTATAATTTTTTCTTCTTTAGGTTGAATACAAGGGAACAGATCTCATTAGGAAGTGGCAAGATCAATATTTTGAAGAGAAAAAAGGCGAGCGTGCTGCAAAGAAGAAGGATAAACCTAAGCCAGAAGATAAAATCACTTTACCTACAGGCACTGTTCTTAAGTTTGATGGTGGCGAAGAAAGTGTTTCTCGGGAAACCATTAAAGAAGCTATCGAGAAGTTAGAATTTGATGTGGCACACATTGCCTATACTAAAGGTGATAAATCTGGTCATGTCCGATTGATTAAACAAAGCAGTGCAAAGGAATTTTTGGAAAAGCTCGAAGAAAATAAGGTGAGGATAGTTTTTTTTTATTTAAAGATTTAAAATATGATGACATATGGAAATTAAAGTCTACCTTTTTAACGTTTTATATAAAAAAACCTTGACTATGCAAATGTTTTTCGTCTGATTCCCTCCTGTTGGCGAGGTCTGGTGTATACGGTCATATTTTTGTCATTATTTCGGCAATTAAAAATGACTAAAAACAATTATCAATATAGGGTCGACTATAGTCGAGCCATTAGCCATTTTCACGATGTTAATTAGTTTTGAATAGGACACGATTGTTAAATGAGTTTGTAAGTGGTGCCTCTTGATGACCCAGCACAATGTCATACTTGAAATGATGCGCCGTGCCACTTGTCATCACCATCAGGAGCTCCGCGGCCTATTGTTGGTCTTGGCTTGCTCCAGTTTTTGCCTCCATGATTCTCGATCTGATTGTTATTCCTATTTCAAATCTTGCTCGACGTCATCTATATATCTTTTCTTAGGCGACCTGGTTTCCGTTTTTCTGACGGTATTTTCCCCAGCATTATCTTTATCCGCGCCTCTTCTTTGGTTCCTAAGGAAATCAACTGGTTTAAGGGCTTGTGGCCTCGAAATCTGACCTGCTTGCTGCTTCTATCAGCTCAGTGTGCGAACTGGAGAATTCGGCCACGCAGCTTACTAATAAGTTGATTCCTTCCTACCATGACAATAATATATCTATCTTTCAATCGTGTAGTGCCCTGGTGGAACGACAGGTTAGCTGCAATGCTTAGAGACGTTAGGAGATTGTTCAATAGGGCAAAACATACCGGGCATCGGGATAGGTTCACCCTAACAGCCTACAACAAAGAGTTGAGACGTTCCAAAAGGATTGCCTGGAGAAATCACTGTCAGCCTTAGATTCTACCATAGGAGTCGGGACTCCAAAAGCTACTTTCCCAAGACCCCTTCAACGGAGTGGGCCATCTCAAAAAGGAGGACGACTCCACCTGCTCAGCGAGCACTTCTAGGGTCAATCCTCCAGACCGCTTATCCATTGGATGCTGGATATAGTCATAACGACCAACCTAGACCGTTATTCCCGAAATCATTGTGGGAACATCTTCGTCCATGACAAGGTCAAATGGGTAATGAACTCATTTCAACCCTACAACTCCCGGGAAGAGATGGAATTTTTCAGCACTCTCTCAGAAGTGCTGCCTTGATCTGATTCTCGATGCCTTTTTACAGCCAGCTTCATCTGGGGAAACATTCCCTACATTCTGGAGGGAAGTCTTGTCGGTTTTTATCCCCAAACAGGATCACTGACCCCTGCAGCTGCCTAAATCTTACAGACTTATCAACTTAACCTCTATCCTTTTGGAAGCTGGAGCTTTCCCTTTCTCTACATAGCTCCCAGTTCGCTTACTAGAAGAGTAAAGGGATTATGGAATTCTTAACTAAGCTCTGTTAACTAATTAACAGAGGCTGCTTTACACCACCCGGTCAGTAAAATCGAAAAAGCCTCGTTAAAGAAACCGCTTTATGTGCGTTCTTTGACACGAATGTGCTATGATTCTATTTCTACAGCACTGGCTTAGAAACCTGGATCCTCACTGCAGCAGCTTGTCCATTACCGGAGCTGTGCGGACGTGTCCCACAGCTGCGATGGAGGCAATCATTGGATTGATTCTATTACATATCTTCTTATGAAAATCCGTCGCCATAAGTGCCGTGAGACTTCAGATCTCATCCAGCTGGCCCTATCTCCACTGGTTTACCGACGGGTTAAGCACAAGAGCCGGTGTCGCAGGTCCCAACTCCAAGGTGTCGATTGCAATGGGAAAGTGGCCCGCTGTTTTTCAGACTGAAATACATGCCATTGCGACCTGCGCTCGGCTAAGTCTTAAGAAAGGTTTAAAAGGCGCCAACATTAAAATCTTTTCTGATAGCCAAGCTGCCATCAAGGAAAACTCTGAACGTGGCAGTTTTCTTCCAAAATAGTTGCAGATTATTTCGACTTCCGCTAGAGCTTTGCTAGAACAAGTGAGGCTTCGCTCTGCATGGTCTCCGGGTACTGGGGTATCTAGGGGAATGAGGCTACAGATAGCGAGAGGGGTCTGAGACGTTGGTCCAGGACCCAGAATCCTTCTGTGGCATCTCTTGGTTCACCTCAAAGTCCCTGATAGAGGAGTGGGTTAGGGGACTAAACCTAGCCTATTGGGAGTCAGACCCAGGTCTTAGACAGACTAAAGATCTTATAAGACCCTTTGCCTTTAGGGGCACTATCACTTTAAACAGAGCGGACCTAAGGCTGCTGGTAGGTTATCTGACTGACCATGTAGGCCTGCGGTATCACCTCCACAATCAAGGACTGTCTCAAGAGACAAAATGCCGACTTTGCATGGAAGGCGACGAGACTTCCACAACATATTCTTTGTGAATGTTTAGAAAAAGAGCGTTTATCAGAGAGTTTTTGAGCCCTGCTCAAGTCTGATTTTCGGCAATTAAAGACTTTCTTACTTTCAATAGTAATAAATAGACCAATATCAATTGCATCTTGACCATGCGTCTTTGAAAGCCCCCCATGTATGCATCATTCTGAACCTATTATAACTAGCTTTGAATTAATCACAAAACTTTTCTCTTTCTAGTTAAAACTAAGCGAAACAGTGGAATTAACATTTGACACGATCAGTGAAGAGGAGGAGAAAGAATTCTTGCAAGAAGCGAAAAAATCAATTTTCTCACGTCGAAACCAAAACCACCAAAAGCCAAAGGGCGGACGTAAGCGCAGAGGTCATGACGATCACGAATCAAGCAAGAAGAAGCAAAAAGCATAAATTTATATCAAAAGAAATATTTCTTAATAAATTTTTATAACTTAATGTTTTCACTTAGAAATAATAATTATTTTATCGTTTATAAAAAAAAACAAAATTTAGGAAGACTTACATTTAAATGTATGAGAGTGAATTTTTTTATATACTTTTCTTGTTTAATTATGAAAAACTTTAAATCAGCAGAGATTGTTATTTTGAGAATGAGACCATTATAATATAAATAAAAAGTTTGCCAATGTATCATTTTCATTTTATTTTATTTTTTAAGTAGAAAGTGATGAAGGGGTGAGAAATGAAACTACATGGAATGGATTTATTTATTTCATTTTTTCTTAACACGTCCACGATATAATGCCAGTCCTAAGCGCAGAAGAAAGGAGAAAGGCTTGTGGCAACGTTTGATAATCGAATCCTCAGTTGAATTTGTAAACCTACAGTCGAGAGGTGTAGCTAGCCCAGAGGGTACATAAGTATGACCACGGTTGGGGTTGGGCAAGAGGTTGACTTCTAGAAATGATCGGCCTCGGATCAGTCGGAGGCCCATGTGCTGAAAGTCGAGTCGTGTTCCGTGGCAAGTCGTTTGAGTTGAAGAAAGTGAATTCACCCCCCAACTTAGCATTTCCACTCTAGCTTTTGATATGAAGGTCGTGAGGAGGCATGTGCGATTCGTGGGGCATGTTCTCACGGCTGCTGTTGCCGTCCTCTGGACGCTTACCAACTTTGAGTCATTGTAGGTACTGGGGTCCTATTCTCTATTACAATATTGATAAATCTGGGCCTGTACTCCCGATGACGAAACGAAACGAACCCGTTTTGTCAAAATGCTACCTTGGAAGACGATATCGTATCGTTTTCGTCTAAACAAACGATGACATATTTGTAATCGTCTTCGTTTAGACGTTAGTGCTTGTTAAATTGTATGTTAGGATTGTTAATTATTTTGATAGTTTTAATTTGTTTTGCATAATAGGTCAAAATTTACAAACGCAAGGCAATACGAGATTATCGTCTTCAGGAGTCGGAAATATATTTTCGTGTCGTCTCGTTATTTCGTTTCGTTTCCTCATCGGCCCTTGTGCTGAAAGTCGACTCGTCACGACACGTCGAGTCGTTTGAGTAGAAGAAAGTGAAGTTTCAGTCGAACCGCGACTGTCAGTACAGGGGCCTAAACTCAACTTAGCATTTCCACTCTAGGCCTCTGTGCTAAAAATCATAATTCGACTGAAACGTCACTTTCTTCTACTCGAACGACTTTTCACTAAACCCGACTCGACTTTCAGCACAGGGGCCATCGTCTCGTCTTCGGGAGTACAGGCCCTAGGGTCTATATCGAGAAGTGTCGTATTCGGATTGTCACAGTGATGGTGTGTGAAGTGAGATTTTTGTCGAGACCTTTGTTGGTATCGACAGTTGGAAAAGACGTGTCTAAGAGGAAAGACAAATTTGTTTGAAATGAAAGGAGAAAAAAGGTAAATAAATATTGTTTTCAATCATTTATAAAGAAATCATAAAAAATACTGACGAAAAGTAAATAGGCTATAATTTATTGTTTAGACTTTGAATTTTTATTTATTTAAATTTTATTTACAGGTGTTTCATTCCACTGTGTTCCACGTAGTTCTGTCAGTCGCCAACCATACCACATTCACATGTGACACCGGCTGCGATAAATCCCACTGAAGTGATTCCACAACGAGAATACCTAAGGCCCATGAATTAAGGAACTGTACATGCTGGTCTCTTATGGGCCGATAGTCCGCGATGATTGTCGTAATTTTGGAAGTAACATGTCTTGCCCCATTGTTCTTTCTTTGTTATAATTGAGTCATGCTGTCGAGAGTCGAGGGCTTCTTTTCCGGTTGCCAAACTGATTGTGTTTACACTGATTTTAGTAAGGCACGCTCTCTCACGCCATTATAATTCTTAAATTAAGAATGTTAAGCTTTCCGCAAGCCCTTCTAGAGTGGTTTCAGTCTTACTTAGCTGACAGGATCTATTAAGTTCTTTTTCGTGGATCCAAATCAGTAACCATTCAAGCGTCATCCGGTGTCCCTCAAGGAAATCATCTTGGTCCTCCTCTCTTTATTCTATCAATTTATGACATTGTTCCCTTGCTAAGACACTGTAGAATATTTATTTACGTTGATGACATCAAATTGTACCGTCACATAAAGAGTATCGAGAACAGGATTCTTTTTAATCTTACGTGACCTCTTCTCTCTCACGTGCTTACGTTTCCTGTTGTTCGTCGTGGGTTGTTTGGATTTGGATGTTTTTAATTTTATAATTTTATGTTTTGCATGATTAGTTTAGAGCCTCACCTCAGTGCTTGCTTGTGATGAGTTGGTTAATATTTCTTGGCCCAGCTTAGAAGTGCGCATTCTGTGTTAGAAGGGTTTATTCTATATTATATTATTATTATTAAATCATCCTAGAGATAGTGCAGGGTTTCCATGCAAGTGGTAGTCAAAAATGACTTTTATTACCCCGCCTTTTGGGGTGCCGATCATCTCGGTCTTCGAACTTCGGAGAGAAACTTCTATATAGTCGCCCGAGAACCCAGAAGAGAGTCATGTTGTGCTTTCTACCGAGCTTATCTAAGTTAGCTCTGCACCACTCCACCAGCTTGAAGCGCTTCCTTACGAAATCCAGAGTTTTTATCAAGGCTTCGTTATCTATTCCTATGCTACATCCTTGCGTAGGTTCGCAGTTCATTGTTTGGCAGGCCTTCAGGATCGCTAACACCGTTGCTTGAAAGATACTAACGCGCATTGGGAGGTGCTAAGACAGTGAACTGTCATTGGGCTCTAGAAAAATCCTTGCAGCGACTCCCAATGACGCCTGGGAGTCGTCACTTCGTCAGTGAGTATCCCTATATCAGAAGTCTCAATTTCACACTCACCTCTTGATTGGTATTTCATGTCAATCTAGGGCGAAAGTAGTTTATGGTTCTCACAGTCCCTGTTGCCGTCTTCTGGACGCTTATCAACTTTGAAACGTTATAGATCCTGCGTAGCGCTGGTCAGCAGAAAGCCGTTCGTAAGATTTTCCAGGCGCAGAAGCCTATGCAAGCTTTCTTTACCCTTTCCTCTATGTTCGACTTCCAGTTGTTTTGGATCCCGAAATTTCACCTCAGAGGATCAAGTAAGAGTGCGCCTATCAAACCTGGGGCGGTTGAAGGAGGGAAGCTAATGCAAAAAAGCTATCAGTAATTATGAAAAGGGCCATTGTTATAGGCGCTTTCATTTCTAGGCAGGCTTCTAGGGTTAATTATATGTAATGTAGGGTCATTTCGATGCTTCTGACCACTTCGTGTCAAGCTGCCATAGTGGACTTTCGAGAAGGCATGTTGAGCTGTGGATAGTAAAGTCACATCTACCAAGACAGACTGGTGTGTTCTTTGAAGAGAACCCTGCATAGTTTGGCAGAACCTATTAAGGTCTCGATAGATTCGCCAGGGGTATCTCTCACTTAGATGAGGTGAGATAGCTCTCTTGTACGTTTTTTGGCAGTGTTTGTAGGGCTACCAAAGGCATTGTTTGTAGTAGCTGTAGAAGATCGTTCTAGTTAATTTCCCGAATTTCGAAAATTCTTTTAAGGTTCATCCTTTCATCCAAACCCAGGGCGGAAACCCAATTATCTTATACTGCGCACAGCTCTTTTTTATAAAGTAAGACATAAGCATTACATATCTGGTCTGTGGTCGATCTATTATTTCTCCTTGATAATCTCCTAACATTGTGATTAGTCTGTTATCTTTGCATTTCATCAATTGACCTATTTTGTTGTCGAAGACAACTACTGTGTCTCGAAGCCCGTCTCTATCATTTTTCTGCAGCTTCCTAGTTTGCAAACGACAGTATATAAGGTATGGCATAGTTTCCTCTTCTACTATTACTCAAGTATTTGCTAATACAATATTCTTTTTTGAATTGTAGGTATAGCTAGACAAAAATAAAACTCATACTCCATTTGAATAAATATATTTAATTCATTTTCTGGAACAATTAGTTTCTTGTAACTTTTCTTATTAATATGATTATTCTTTTTTTCTGTTTTAAATCTCTCATCATTTTTCTTGAATAAATATTCTTTTGTTTTTACGAAATCGAAATATATATAAAAAAAAACTTAATAAAAAATATATTAGATTCGCAATTTTATGCCTGACAAAAATTTTGAAAAATCTAAGCTGCTGTGAAAACGAAAATTTTTATTTTTTGTGTTTAAATTTATTTAAAATACAAGTCTTAATGGAATTTCCTTTGTTGTTTTTTTTTTGTTTTTGCTTAAAAAATACTGAAAAGTAAAGGAATTGCAACTATACTTTAATAATATAACTCTATAATATAATTTACAATTTTCTCAAAATTATTTTGCAATATTTTTCTGCCTATCTATTTCACTTTGTTGTCGCTTCTATGATAAAATCTTTCTTCTACAAGTTCAATATGATTTCTTGTTTAAACATTGGATAAAAACTATTTTTGTTTATTTGGAAAGGGGTTTTGTTGTTGTTTTAATATCATTTTTTTTTGTTATATTTTGGGTGCAATTTTTTTACTTAGTAAAATACTTTTTTTTAAATATATATATTTTTTCATTTTTCTGTAGTTTAAGGTATTTTTGGAATTTTTCCTCTTTGAAACAGTGTTAGCTTAGTGCTGATTATTATTATTAACAATTTCGTTTATTTATGCGCGGAAATTTATTAATTTTTGCTTAAAATATAAGAAAGTGAAAAATGTTTTTTCAAATCAGCCAAGCTACTTTCGAATCGACTTATATTTGGAAAAATTAACTAGAATGTCATTTTTGTATTTGTACAGAGAGGTTTTGTATAAGACTGCGTAAAATATAAATTAGAATGTTAGGGTCTACTTGGGAGAGAGAGAGAAAGGAAATTAATTGATAAGGAAAGGGTGTGAGGTTAAATCAAGGGTTATGGTTCGGAAGAGGATCGACCCTATTTGGCTCATGACCTGCTTGCACTCCCGCAAGTGTTCAGGTAAATTACAGCAGTTCTAAAATCAAATAGAGCAAACCTGACATACGCTTGCGGAAGTAACGAAAATACCGAATGGAGAAGATGAATCAATTCAAACTTAGAAACTTGCAAGTAGGGGCAACATTCCAAATTTCGTATTCGGAGAATTTTCAGGGTTGGGACGGGCACTGAAACATTCAAAATAGAAAACTGCAGAGTATTAGATCAAGTGTCCTTTTCGCCTTTGTTATCACCGGTGGATACGCTTGGGGTTAATCCTACAGGTTGAACGTCCTCAATCGTACAGAAGGATTCACTGAAAGAAGTACGGTGATGTCCTGAGAACGAGAATCTCTAAGGAGCGCTCACACGAAAGAATAGGCCTTATAGAGACAATCGAAGATAGGGTCAATACTTTCGAAAACGCTATTCACACGGCGCACAGTCATGCCAAATCTCGATTTTGTGGCCAAAAATCCAAAAATCGAAGTTTCAATTTAGGACTTTTTATGTATCGGAATAGTTAGGTCGGTACCTTGTGTTTGGAATGAGCGATACGAGGGCCGAGTCACCAACATTGCTCGCGTGAGGTGGAGTGTAACATAACCTTCAAGCGAATCGTTTACGAAGCTCACACTCAAAACGTTTTTCAAAAAATTTGAATCGTCGGTAGTTTTTTCTCTCTTAAGATATTTTGGTGATTCCAAATGGACAAAAAAGGAGAAAGTAAGTAGATTCAGACCAATTAATAACATATGATAACGTATGATTGCTTTTAATTTTATCGCATAATTTACAATGTTGTTTTTAATACTTTTTACTTCAAAAAATGATTCTTCAAATATGTAGAAGTAAAATCCTCCACGATCCTCCGCTCTGAATTTTGTTTTATGATGTTCTTCAGTCATTTTTAAACAATTTAAATAAAACTAAACTTGCCCCGGGTTGCCCCAATTTTTTAAATCACATTTTTTACGCAGCTGCGCACTAGATTTTCAGGCAAAATCAAGTTTTGCTAGTACAGTTTCCAGAGTAAAAAATTCACTAAAACTGAAAAAAAAGTGGAGGTTAATGAAATTTGGAATGGTGGGAGTTTAGCAATAGGAGAAAAGGTAACCGTTGAGTTCCGGGCCGTACTTTGTGAAAATCACGAGAAAACCCGATTGAAAGGATTTTCCGACGCTTTCCCGGCCATATCTCGGGAAAAACGTCGAAATTGGAAAAATGTTAAGAGGACAAATTAAAGCTATGAAAATCCTCCACAAAAAAGGTTATTTAAGCCTTTCCCGGAAAACCTCACGTTTGGTCGGAAAATGGAGGGTAAGGAAAAAAATTATGAAAAATTATTTCGTATATGTATTGTTTTCTTTATGCAGGGTGTCCCACCTAAAGTTACAAAGTGGCGGGGTGTAGATAGGCTTTGGATAGACGAACAAAAAATCATATGAGAGGGGGCGGAAATCGTAACGGTTTAGCCACTAGGGCGTTTTGAATTTTTTTTGATAGAGGTTTACATATCACCCTGTATTTTAGTAACCCGATGGCTTACTTCCATGAATTGGGTAGCAGTAGGTATACGCAGAATACTCCCACCTATCTAAAACAACAAGTGTTGCTGGTTTGGTGTGTTGCAAAGCAAGTCGCATCGAAAATATGCAAGACGTTTTTTGGCGACTTTTAGTATCGTCAGCTTCTCTAATATGTACATACATATCTAGCGTACGTAAATTGCCGGGAGGGAAATTCAAATCATTAGAACCAATTGAATTACTGAAACCGCGCAGCTTTTATTCACAAATCGAAATGCCGATAAATGGAAGCAGTGAGGAAGAAACCGAACACTCTTATGATGAATATTAAGCTGTTTTTGCAAGATGCATCTTTGTTCTGTATTTTGTGTGCTTACATTTAATAAAAACTGATAATGAAATTTACTTTATTTAGATTTTTATTATTCTACAGTATGTCCATCTATATTACCGAAAAATTATATCCAATTTGACATTAGCGATCTCGAATGCACACACACACATTAATTTTTGTCCAAATTTAATGAGCACATTTGGTCCGCCATTTTGTTTTTTGAAAAAAATAATATTTTATTTGAAATCCCTGATCTCAACAACCTTAATTTCCATTTCCAAAACCATTTGAACAGGATTTCTAATTTTGGCCACAAAATCGAGATTTGGCATCACTGTGCGGCGTATAAGGTATCTTCTTCAGTTGGGTGCTGCGAAAATTTGATTGATTCCAGCCACCAGAGACTACAACCCTCACCCCAAATTGAGCAAGAGCTTTAAGGTCAAATTTCCAACCAACAGGGAGTGGAAAAGCGAACATTGTTTGGTAGATATGAGCTCGTTAAGATACACAGACGGTTCAAAGATGAGCTGTGGTAGGTGCCAGGGTCTTCTCTGAATCATGCAATATAACCAAAAAATTCCCGTTTCCCGACGGATCCAGTGTTTTCCCAAGCAGAAATATGCCAATTCGAAAGGCGTGTATCAACTCTACAAGGCGGTGTTAACTTACATTCAAACTGCCATCTTAGCTTTCAATCATGCTGCAGCTGTGAGGATCCAAAATGAAAAGGAAACTATTGTGGGTACACAAAGTGCACTAGCCAGGGTCAGGCACAGTTCATTTGAATGCTTTTTTTATTAAGTGGCATGATCAAGCTCAGGAATCACCCTTTGTACCATTAGTCCCGTCATGTCATTTAAGTCATGGTGCAATGTCTAGTAGTGAGATTGATCTGAAGATAGAAAAATGAAGACAGGCTAAGGTTAAGGGTTGCCTAGGGGGTGCATGAGGAGGAGGCAGTGAGCCTCGCGTTTGAACTCTTGGATGTTGTATGAGTTCACTTTTTTAAGCATCTGGCTGAGCCATAACCATCAGGGTTAGCGGGGGACAATCTCGTCGGAGTATTATGTTTCCTGAAGCAATTGGATCCCGCTAACCAGCCGATAAAGGCTGTAACGCAGGCAGTATCAGACTACCAGGTGAACAAGGAGGGCATTGTCCGTTAGGTGAATACTTGGGTTGTATTTATTTAATTTAAACTAAAACAACTTTCGTTTTCCTTTGAAAAATTCATCAAAACGACAAAAAAAATTCAGTTACAATGGCGGCATTTTTTTCGATTCGAATACTTTCCAATCCAATCACAATTTACAAGCGAATCAGCTTTCGATTGACGAATCGAATTTTCTACTAGGGGTCATTATCGAATCTAAAAACAAAACAAGCCTAATGGTCATGAGAATGACTGGTATCAAAACGACGCTAATGTGCTAATTGGAGGTTAGCATAGAGTATGCGGTCTTCGCCACAACCAGCCAACCGTATAGACTGGATTTACACGACCGGATACCGAACATACAAAACTTAGCTGTTATCGTCAATTCTCTTTTGAAGTCCGATGGAAAGTCGCATGAGCGTTTTCACGGGCGAAACTCCAACGAACGAACAAAGGATCGAAATAGTAAAAGCAATTGGGTTTTTGTTGTTGCTTTTTGAAATTTTCTTTTGCCTTGTTATCCTAGCAACAACGACAACACAGGAAGTGAGAATGTTCATTTCGCTGTCCGATGAAAATGTCCATTAAAATTGTCCGCCATCCCCATCGTTCTCTCTCACTCTTTTCCCAATAAACCCAGGCCCCATATTGCGCGATTGTCGATAGCTAATCGATAAACGACATTTATCGATTATTGATTGTCGATTATGTAGACTGTCGATTACAATCGAAATCTATCGATTAGTCAATCGACATTTATCGATTGTTTGTTTGTTCATGACAAACAGGCAAACAGTAGTCGAAATATTTATCGTTTTTAAGTTACATAATACCAAAAAGAAAAGCAACCGATGTATAGGGCTTGAGTTTGACTTGAAATAACTTTCAAAAGTTTGACCAGAAAATTGAAATACGTTATTCTTGTGATAGCAGATCTCGAAGTTATGTATAAAATTATTTGCTAAAGTAGAGACAAGGACGAATCAAGTAGACCTTAGTTTTGTTGTAATAATTGTAAGTGTGAACCATGCTGGTTTGTTATATATTTTGTTTTTATTGTGTAACAGGGGCTTGTAGCCTGAAAATTATATACAAATTGTACTATTCCCAGAGAGAGCTCTTCTCCTCATATCCAAACTGATAGAACATATAAATCATACTACTAAACTATATAGTATTAATTTTGATTTCTTCGTTTTTGCATTGAATATTGAAATGTGTTATTTGTTATCAGTTATCAATATTCTTCCCAAATTCCCAATTAATCTTCTTCTATTTACAATCGAAGAAATCATGATATGGTTTGAGTCCATTAATGAAATATACAAAATTGCTATTAATAAAAAAAATAATAAAGGATAAAGAAATAATGAAACACAAAAATTTATCTGCTTTTATACATTAATATATTATTTAATTTAATTTATTTTTTGAATTTAATATCAATAAACTTAAATCTTAAAAAAGAAAACAATCGAAGGAGGGAGAAGAATAAACAACTAGCAACTGTGCCAACTGAGACATTGGAAATCAAAAATAAAAAACAGAATCCTCGCAAAGCTATACTCCCTTGAGCGACGGCAGGGATCACCATCATAGAGGAATAGAATCAGTAGTATCGCCTACCATCAGAGCTAGATGGACAGGGTTTTTCTTTATGTTGTTGTAAGCTTATCTATTTGCAATTGCGGCTGAATTGCTTTAAAGTTGTGAATGTGTATGTTGTTGGTGTAAGTGTATAACTTTATAAATCTTACATGATTGCTTTAAGCTTAACTTATTGTTGTTTGTTTTTTTTGTTGTTATTTTAGAGAAGGAAGCTTGATAAGGTGCTTGGCGAATTCATCAACTAAAATAACTTAACTTATACATAATAACTATAAACATTGCGCGCGCACGCCCCACCCTATATTTTTTTCAAAGGGTAATATATAATAATATTTCCCTTATTTTTTTCTATTTCCAATAGATTGAATTTAGGATACTTTAACACCTTTTATATACCGGTGACAAATCTAGTGTTAAATTTTTTAAGGCTCTATTCCTTGCTGATGATCTCGTCTGTCGCGATGATCGTATAATTTCTAATACTAGACTTCGGCAATCATTGCACACAGCCATCATCTCTCCACGTAGATTCTCTTTCTGGTCTGGTAGGTGAGCTGATGACGATAGTGTGAATGCACGAGCAAAACGATTTCTAAAATAAAAATAAAAAATTAATATTGAATACTATATTATGTATTTCAAAATACAAAATATACATACTTTCTATCGAGCGTGCTGCTGTTTGAATGTGGCCGAGCTGGGCTTTGTACAGGAAGACTTTTTGGACCCTCCATACTTCTTGACATGATACTAATTGTTCTATTAACTGCACCTGATGTTGATGTTCCATTGACGATTGTTGAGCCATTATTTTCTTTATTGTATCCATTACTAACACTCAAAACACAATTTGATGCTTCTGTTGTTCCAATTAATGATTTTGTCATTAGCTGCTGTTCATTTTGTCCACCCGAACCGGGAGTGCTCATGTTAGATCTTTGGTGTTTTGGTGAAGATGGAGCACTGCCAACAGTGTTACGAATCTATAATATAATAATAATTAATGAAATTTGTTTTTAAAACATCAGCAGTTGATCTATTGCATCATAATATCGATTGCTATTCGTTTTGCATTTCTAAGTCAATATATTGAACTGTAGAAAAAGCAGAAAAGATTAAAGTTCGATAGAATAGTAGTTGAAGCGATATTTGCTTTCTGATGGACCACAACATAACGATTGAGTTCAACCGATCACCTAACATATTATATTTCGCTAACTTCGCAAAAGCACTCTACCATATGAGGCTACAAGACGTATCAAATTAAATTACACACAGAAATGATTAGTGATTAGGAATCAATGAAATAGCATATGACCATATGCACGCGCCGTAACTATGCCGAACGGATGGAAATGCGATTATAACCTGCATGCTGTGGACACTGCTACATGGTGGTCCATCTACGAGCCGCCCACACATTGTTTTGGCAGTTAATGGTTAAAATTAACAAAGTCTTTTGTAGTTCGTTTATTGCCTTCAAATCTAAGCATATAACCGTAACATCTAAACTAAATGATGCCTTAAAGGAATCTATGTATACATATGGATACAAGAGTTGGGTGCTTAGCCAAAAATACTCTGACCGCTTAGTCGGGCTCAAAAGGAAAGTTCTTAAAATGACTGGCCCTGGTTGTGTGGTAGGACGCTTTTGCAGACCCTGCAATAAGAAGATCTAGAGTTGTATCACGACATAGATTTCGACAAGAAAATTAAGGTCGGGTTAGCAGGATATCTAACTCGAATGATCGAAGATGAACTTGTACTGAAAGCTCTTTCAGATCAGTTGATTAGGATGTGTCAGGGAGATAGACCATATCTGCTCTGAAAGAATAGTCCAGGATATATGATATTGGTTTTGAATTGAAAGCCGGTTTTGGCTATACACCAGAATCCTAGGCTTATGCTCGCGTACACATCCATTGTATGGTAGGTCCAAGATCAATCAAAAGAGTACTGTGATTAAGCTGGCCAAGGTGCAAAGACTGGCCTGTCTTAGTATCACGGGGGCTATGGCTTTAAGGCATGGTCACTTATTGATTCGCAATGAAGTGAACTAGCCATTGCCATCATTGTCCGATACCATTCTTGCAACCCTGGGACTACGCCAAATCGTGTATGAAGACCCATTTTTAGAGGAAGCCGGGTATTTTGGTATACGAACGGTTCTAAAACGATAATGGCGTGGGTCTGGCCGTACATGGCCCTTGACACTATCCCCACTGTTTTTCAAGCTGAGGTACTCGCTCAGGTATGTGCCCAGATTCTATTAGCTCTAAGATAGGCTTTTTTCGATCTGACGCCGAGAGACGCCGCAAGGATGAGTACTTTCTCCGCTCATACGGGTAATAACCATGAACCAGCGGTTGCGACGCATGGAGGCAGAGAGGCATCACGTCCTGGCCTAATCAAAAAATGGAAAATTCCCTCAAGTCCTCTGTGATGTCATGGAGGCGGCGTTACAAACCCGCTCAAGCTAGACTGCCTGCCGCAGACTCAGGGTTAACCCAGTAAAAACGGAACTGGTCCTCTTCGCAAGGAGGTATAAAACTCCACCCTTAACACCCCCGGATTAACAATGATAGGCTCAAAGTTAGCAACAGTGCCAAATATTTGGGAGTAGTCCTGCACAAGAAACTCCTGTGAAGAGCGCATTAAGAAAGGGAGTATAGAGCTTTTCACTTGCAAAAAATCCATTGGGAAGAAATGGGGCTTTTCTCCTAATATACTCTTACAATACTCTTATACAAGGTTTTAGTATGGTGGCTAACCTTGAGTAAGTCCACCGTACTAAACAAACTACGAAAAGTACAAAGATGTGCGGAGTTATGCATAACAGGAGCAATTCGCTCCACACCTGCTACAGCTGCCCTAAATGTTATGATATACCTCCCTCCCTCGAAGATCGAGGTCTCGCAATTTAGAAGATTCATTACTTCATCGAGATGTTTAGCGAAGAAGCGACACTTTAATATCTATCAGGTTTAAAGTGGGTTCACTATGTCATCACAATAGGCCTATCCTTTTGGCCTAAGTGTATGAGCTTAAACCAACAGCTCAGCCATATCTAACCTAACCTAATTGTGACCTTTCTGTAGCTTAGCCGGGTGCCACGTAAGATCGGCTATCAGGAATTGGGTTGACCAGCAGTTTCACCATAGTTAGACAAGGACCCAAGGCACTTGTCAAGCTAAAAGACTCATTCAAATCGATAAAGCTAAAGCGGGCACATTTTTAAATTCCAAGAGGTGGGAGTTAAAAATAATAACAGGGGTCGCACGTAAGTTGTTTCATTCGACCTCTTCATACAAAAATTCAAGTGTTACAAAAAGTTTTGTATGAAGAGGTCGATTGAAACAATTTACGTGCTGACGGGCCCAGATCGAGGCTATGGCATCATATGTTCCTTTCATTTTTGAAATTTTCTCCAGTCGCAAAACAGCCTGAACTTTGACCAATACTTAAACTTTAATTTCTTTTTTAATCTATATAGATGGATAAACGAATGGGTGGCGCTAATTGTGAACCTCTTAAATGTTAAGCCCTTTTAATATGAAGGACTAATTAATAGCAGCTACTCGAGACCTTTTTGGGTAAATAGTAAAAACCTGGGAGGAGAAGTCTAGCCAAATGATTGTAGCTGTTCCTTTTTGCATGACCAGTGGCTATTGCGTGCCAGATTCTTGTCATCCTATTATTTCATTTTGGCAAAGATATTAAAGAGTTGCCAAATTTTGTGAATAATCCAAGGATGGGCTGTGAATTTGTGACTAGACTTGTTCTGTATTGATATTATACTGTGGATTTTTTTTTATATCTTTTTTCTATGGATTTTTTAATTAACTTTTTTCTATTGAGTTCCGAAATTCAGGATAAATATTCAATCATTGACTTGTTAAAGGAATATATAGTATGAACCAATCGGATGAACGAATAGCATCCAGTAATCATTCTCACCTTTCGATTTGATTCAGATCTTAATAAACGTTCCATTAGAGATTTAGGAAATGATTCATCGACAATTGACGATGGTCCTGTGTTGGAAGAACTTGTTGCAACAACATGTGCATGATGCGATGGTGAAGGGGTGCTAGATCCAACTGGGCTGCTCATTAGTGATGGAGACAGTAGAACGACGGGAACATTCCTGAAGTGCTCTGTTGGTATTCTCATCTAAATTAAAAGGGGTTTAGATTCGATATTGATAGATATATAAGGAATTAAAAAAAATTTTACCTTAGAGTAACATTTTGAGCAGACAGTTCTTTGACATAGTTTACATTGTATCCCCCAAGGACCAAAAATGCTAAATCTAGTTCGAAGACATAAAAAGCAAACTTTTCGCCTTTCAACATCCTCTTTAACTCTAATTCCAACTGGAAGCCCTTCAAGTTCAGCTTTTGTCATTACAGATCGAATATGAACAATCTCTTCAAGTGTTAAGGATAATCTATCACTGATCCTTTCAGTCCACTGTTTTTCATCAAGAGAATTTTTGGTCCATGTTTCCATCGATGTCAGATTGCTACTTTCATTTTCACTACTAATGGATGTATTTCCATTTATATTATTGTGCTGCTGCTCCAGCGGCTGCTGCTGGTGATGCTGTTGTTGCTGCTGCTGTTGCTGTTGTTGTTGGTGTTGCTGCTGCTGAGGTGGTGTTTGCTTTATTGTTGTTAATTGTCGAGATTGATTATTAACTTCTGATTGCCTTGAACAAGGACGAGATGGCGGCATTGAATGCGTTTCACTAATATTACTCTGGCAGCCAACAATTGTATGACGGCGCATTGATGCTCGGCGAGATTCACACTGTGTTGCTAAATCATATGCTAAAATATAAATATTAATTTTAGATAATTGTTTTTAAGTTTTAGAAAAAAGTATAAAAAAATCTCGAAAATCAATTCCTTTAGTTTAGAACAGGTTTTCGAGATTATTAAAAATAAATCGGTTAACGTACCCAACTCCTTTCGACTACAATTACCCCGTTTATGACTAGGTTGGATCCAGGTTCAACCCAGTCATCAACGGATGTCGAGTTGAAACTAGGTCCACTCAACGGTTATGTTTTGATATCAATTCAACTTTATTTCAACCCAAAGTGAACTCAACTCGACATCATATACGGTGGTCGAGATTTCAACTCAACCTCGACTCAATTTTTCAACCTAGTCATAAACGGGGTAAATAATAATCAGCAAACTCTACACCTTAACCAAAAAAACCAAAAAAATAAAATAAAGAATTGAACATTAAGAAGCGTGCAGGAACAAATCTACTTTGAAGCTTTTAATAACAACAAAAATTATATTTTTCCAGGAAAAGTTTTGCGTGATTTGAGGAAGTTAGGAGAGAAGTCGGCATTATAAATATGCCTATAAAAATTCTCCCTCGTTCCTTTACGAATTATTGTTTTGTTGTTTCCTGATTCTCCTTCAGTGTTTTTATTATTGCTGTAGTTAGTCTTTTAGTTATGACCACGTTAAGTATTGAAGATTTATCTATGGCGGATTGGGGATTAAGTATATTCTTAAAAAACCTTTTATTTGTGGGATTTTTGCACGTAAATACGAAATCTAACTTGGAAGCTTCGATGTTAAGGAGGAGGCTTCTTCAAAATGATCTTTGAATCGAGAATTGTAAAGAATTTAAATTTATTCCATGAATAAGAATAATTTGGAAAATTGCTAGGAAAAACGGCGCGTAATTTGAATTTGAATTTGAAGTACTCTGAAGGAATGAAAGCAACGTCACACTTCATTCTCTCTCTCAAAAGGAAAAGTTCAACCGAATATTAAGTTATAATGGAGTTGGGAAATTTATGCAATAATAAAGAGAGGCTGTATAGATTTTGTTCTTTTAAAAGAAAAGAAAACAAGTGCTTGCCAGTTGCTTCAAAAAATAATAAAATGCATGTAACATTTGTTAGAATATTAAACACAGATTAGGATTTAGTGGATATACAAATTAGGCATTTGGGGTGTGAAGGGTAGGATGTCCACTTTTGAACCAGCTCTGGGAGTCGAATCTTTTGAAAGATGCAGGGCAGATCCAATGAGTTGGCTCTCTAAAAGATCCGTTTCGCCCATTTCTATTTTCAACCAGTTATCAACTAGGCCTAGTTGTCAGTGTTTATGGTTGAATACAACCGTTGATAAATGGTAAAATCAAAATTTTTATATATTTGGTAGGCGGAGCTTCCAGTGACAGTTTGCGCGTCTGTAGTTACGCAGCCAACTGTAGTGGGCAACATCATTTTAAATCGTTACCTTGAGCAGCGTACATCAGCGTGCTTTGCAATCAAAAACTGAAAAATAAATTAAGGCTCAAGCAGAACCAATTCGTTCCGTCCGTTTTTAAAAGTTGGAAATTTGACATTTCCATAAACTTTCCATGAGACGAACGGAACGGTAGCCACAATCAAGCGGACGGAATGTCAAAAAGAACAAAGGAAAAACGTGCGGAGCGGACGGAACGGATTGGTTCTGCTTCAGCCTTTATGTTTGCAGGCTGGTTCACAACAAGTTGAAGCGTATGTACTGTTGACAACCCAAGTTGATCGTCTGTAGGACGTTTTAGATCTTTTACCACTGTCATGTAGGAGAAAATTGCTTATGAGATCGTCAAATCATGGTGCAAAGTCTAGTAACACTCTAAGTTTGAAGGACAGAGCAGAATAGAAAAGGTTGAAGGTGTCTAGGGCCAATTTAACTACCTGGATTCAGAGTTAGCGAACACAACGATGAAACGATAGACGTGCAAAGAAAAATAAACGCCGTATGGGAATGCAATATGCAGAAAAAATCTTAACACAAAAAACTGGAATCAAGCTGCGGACTTCTGGAGGAAGAAGCTGATGGGGGCCAAAGCCCCGATTGAGCTCTAGAGCCATCGAAGAAGAAGAGACATCTGGCGGGGCACGAGTAGATGTCGATGAATCTCACGCTTGAGCTCTAAGATGTTGTTTTGTTTATAAACTAGGTTCTCTAGACCCAAGTGTGTCAAGGGAAAGCTGACTGGGGAAGATTATTTAACAATCGAGTTGCGATAGGAAGCCAAGCGGCCCAGATAAATGATGAGTTGCACTCAAAACGGGGCCGAATGTAGGACTTGTAGATTGTAGCCTGGGCTGCTGGCTGAAGGAAGAATTTTTATCTTTTAAGGAATAATCCTAGTCATTGGATGCTTGTTTGACGATCAACTCAGATCCTTGGTTGAAGTCATGTTTAGGATATTCAGAGATGGGTCATCTGCTAGGGCCCATATACACGGTCAAATTGGATGTACGTCGATGTGCGGATATGGCCACTTTCGAGTATTCACCATGGTAGCTACCGGTCGAATTAGAAGTTATGTAAATACCATAATCGCAAACTGACTACTTACCATAAATCACTACTCACCATGTTGGAATATTCACAGGTAAGGTAACCAGAGTCTCACCACAGGGTAAGGGGAGATTAACTTCTGGTTCGACCGGTAGCTACCATGGTGAATTCTCGAAAGTGTCCTCTACAACTAAAACTATCCATTTTGAGCCGGTCAGCTGATTAAAACTCGTTGCGCACATGGGTTTGATGAAAATCTGGATGTACATCCAATTTGACATTGAATGGAGGCCTTTAGAAATAAGACAGTACCTACTGCCAACAGTTGAAAAGATCCTTTTTCGGGGTCATTGACAAGACTAACAAATCTTACTCCCATGAAAACGCTAAGATTCCTATAAGAAGCGTCTGTTAAGCCGTCTTACAAATTTTGTATTGGGAAATAATTCGGAACGTTTCGGCCACCCCAGACTTATGTTTCCATTCAATTGGTGAAAAGCCGAGAATTCGATAAGAAGACGACCAGACAAGTATCTGTATCATCATTAGCTGGGATTAAGTTTTAAATAAAAAAATCCACGGAACATTATGATTCAAATAAAAAAAAAACCCCTCCCTCTCAAGAAGAAAATATATCGAAGAGGTTCAAAAAGATTAAATCAAATTTTTTAGTTTTGGCTATGGCTATGGCCCAGTCGTGTCGTGTTTCGTGACAAGCCGTTTGAGTTAAAGAAAATGACGTTTCAGTCGGATTGCGACTTTCAGCACAGGGGACTAGATTATGCTGAGTTTAAGCCCCTGTACTGAAAGTCGTGATTCGACTGAAACTTCACTTTCTTCAACTCAAGCGACTTGTCTTGTCCTGACGACTCGACTTTCAGCAAAGGGACCTATGAGCAGAAATTGAAACTAACGTACAGGATCGCATATGATATATAATTTTTCGTTTACTAGTGCTTGCGCTATATTGTAAAATTCCAAAATGACTTCCCGACGATAGAAAAGAAGTTAATAGACGTACATTATGTTAAATCACGAGCATTCTATATAAGAATACATGACAATTTATGAAGGCAAAAATACAAAGCATTAGTGGTGCCACAAAAAATATATAAGGAATACCATTGTAACCTTAACCTAGGGCCATTTGTTTTTGCAAAATCGTGTGTCGTCGCACACAAGATGAGGCGTGCAGTTGCAAAACTCGTTAACTGCACTTTTTAAAAAAAATGAGTTAACGATGCCAAATTACTCTTTAGGTTATGTTCTACCTTTTGAACTATATTTTTGTTCAAAATTTGCTCATAAGGCGTATTTTTCCAGCTGTCAAACATCAATAGTTAATTCAAAAGCCAAAGAAAAGCCAAAGTAATTCAAAAGTTTTTGGCGTTTTTCTCAAAATTACTTAACTTGCAGTTAGCGAGTTTTGCAACTGCACGCCTCAGATACTGAAAATGTATTTCACAATGTATCTCTGAAATAATTCGTGTGATGGCATACAATATATCTTTAAGGACTTCTTACATAAATCATCCTATCCTAAACAAAAGATATTATATCCCGTGTGGGATTTGCTTTTACACAACTTCAAAATTGATGGTGTTTTTCTTACCTATAGATAGGTATAAAAATAGAAGCATACAAAAAACTTGTAATTTTATACACTCTGGTTACGTGGTGGATATAAAGTATAAATTACAAAATCCCATTTTGGGACGAAAATTTAATATATATGTGTGTCTGTGTGTAGAAAAAAGGTTTTGGAGAAAAAGGTTTTACGGAGTTAATGAAAATAAAAGGTACATATATTGATATTTATTTATATAGGGATTGCTATTTTATTTGTGGTTTTTTTGGTGGTTGTGCTTAATTATATGTTTATAAAAGCAAAACACTATTTTGTTTTGTTTTTGTATTTGTCATTCTACGAAAAAAATAATAAAACAAAAGGATATTAAAAAATTAATAAATTTTGTGTTTTTTCATGCAAGATTTATTTGGTATATAAGTAAAGGTGTTAGTATTTACTAAAATAATACCATACTAACTACTAGGAAGGATCTATGAACATAAAATAGGGAGAATTTAAATAAAAATTAATATACTAGGGATTTCCCAAGCCCAGAGATTATTGATCTAATAACTCCTGCAAACAAAAAACTATGAAACTTAAAAATTATTTAACTTAAGGACACAAAAGGGGAAATAAAATACAGCACACGAGAGATATTTTACAATAAATAGGAATACATATAACAAAATTGAATATGATATTTTATATATGTATAAAAAAGTTATTTATTTACATTCTAGAGCGTTGTCGAAGAATCTGTGATATTCGTCATGAGTTATTATTGTATCCTCTGTAATTAAATATAATAGTAAAAATTTCATGTTTTCTCCTTATTACAATACAGTTTTAAATTTTAAATATAATTGTATATTTATTAATATTATTTTTTCTTATTGTTATATAACATAAATTTACTGAATTTTTGGTTTTGAGGTAAGATTATGATTTTTTTTTTAAATTAAGTGATTCTTATTTAAAATCTTTAGTAATTTAACAGAAATTTGGATAAAATTGATCAAACCTGTTTCTGGGTGACCACTTCCGGAAGAGTACACCTGGGTCGAACCCACTATCTACACACTAAATTCCATAATGCATTTGAGATGACTGAAATTTGCAAACTAAAATGTCGGATGTCATTGAAGATTGATCACCTATACGGAAAAAGGCGGTGCTGTGTGTATGTCAGTGAAAAATTTATCACGGAAGCCACTGACACGAAAAGTATCGGCGCAGTGCCGTTACGGATATGTGTGGATCGACCTTTATCCGTATTCGAGGCACTAGTTTCACCGATAACAATTTCTTAATGGAAAAATCTTTCTTAAGGACGAGGTGTGCAGGTGTAGGAAAGAGGTTGATTTTTTAACATTATGTTCAATATACTCGAAATGAAAGAAATGGGTCATTGGATCCTGTGTCCTCTCTAATCTCAATCGGTGGTAGTTTGCAGCGTTGTGTCTAAAAATTAACCTAACCAGGGTCTTGACACACTTAAGACTAAACAACATGGAGTTCAGGACCGGAATCCAATCCAATGTTTGGTATATTTCGGCAGCATAAGATCGTGTAGTAGTGGTAGTAGTATAGTAGTAGTGGTGTTGATGGTCGGTTTTGGACCGAGAAAACTCAGAAAAAATGTCAGGTTCCTGCCTTTCCAAGGCGGACGACTTTTCATTGCTCCAGAAGCCCTGACTGACTGGGACCCATAATCTGAGAGTACCTGGGTCATCCAAGACGCGTCGGCACAATTTGAACTTGGTCCTAGGGATCTTTATCACTCTATTAGTCAGATAAGATCAAGATCTACTTGTTAACATAGACCCCTGTCATGAAAGTCGAGTCATGTTTCATAACAAGTCGTTTGAATTGATGAAAGCTACTTTTCTGTCGAATTGCAACTTTCAGCATGGGGGCGCCTAGAGTGGAAATGCTAAGTGATTCGACTGAAACGTTACTTTCTTCAACTCAAACGACTTGTCACGAAACACGATATGACTTTCAGCACAGAGGCCATAGGCTCTTCGTAAGATCTCATAGATACTTGCCAATAGAGCGTGCTCCTCGGCGTGAAAGAGGGTAGACCAAGCTGAACCAAACTGACAATTATCGAGGTGAAGATGGCAATAAAATCGCTAAAAATAGAAAAGCGCCGGGAATAAATCGAGTGAACGCCGGAGGGAGGTGATCTCTTATCACAACAACTCCACGTCCTCATAACACACATATGGCAATCGGATCGTGTCTCGTCGGCGTGGAAACAAACAATCGTTGTGCCAATATTGAAGAAAGGCGACAGTTGGGAATGCAGGAATTATCGCCTCCTTTCGATCGTCCGCAAAGTATTTACGAAAATCATACAGTCAGGGCTGCAGAAACATCGATAGTAAAGGAGCCGGAGAGAACAAGCGGGTTTTAGACCACATCGAGGATGCATTGATCAAATATTCGTGCCCCGTCAGCTAATGGAAGACAGAATCCGTTGCGGCATACGAACTGTCGTCGTTTTCATCGTGGAACACGTGCCACTGAAAATCATCCAGTTTCTCCAAGCGTCCTAACCAGCAGCGTTCGTATTCAAAGCGACTTATCCGGGGAATTCCCGATTCAAACAGGCGTTCGATAAGGAGACATCACTTCGCCACTTCGCTACAATATTCTGATCGACGCAATTGTGCGTGAAGCATTCGATGGACGGCGCCGAGTTCGATACGACGACAACAACTTCGTAACCAACTTGACAACAAACAAACAAATTAAAGAATGAAAGAAAATAAGAGTAAAAGTAAAAGCGTAATAAAACTATACCTCCCCAATGTGTATTTATATTTTACAATCTCGCCTCGTTTCATTTCAAGTTGGAAATTTAACTACCCCAAAAGAAATAAGAAAGAAGAGACCCATGAATTATGAATGTACAATCTCACCTCGCCTCATTTCTTTATGTATGTTAAAAATCTCGATACACACGCCCATCGACATTATTTTTGAACCAGGATATTTAAAAAAATTGAGGCCTCAGTACAATTCACCATCGTGTAAGGGACAAATGTACTGCCTCGTGTAAGTCTGGCTCTACTCTATTACGTTGATTCACTAATGTGTATACAGTAAAACGTTGCTTTTTACAATGATTTATAATGACACTAACTGATAACGTTTAGTTACAATAAAATCTCCTTGGTGAAAATGTTTTTTCTCTCTCAAAAGTCCATAATCGATACCATTTTATTTCTACCACAACAATTTCCACTGTTTGATGGGGGGAAAATAAAACCACTCAAATGTCGTGCCACTCCCACTGGCTTCGCTACTTGAGCTGTAATCTCCATTTTAGATCAAAACCCGCTGTGTGCTGTCGAAGAAATGAACAAAAAATTTAAAAATTAAATTAGATTCATGCCGACGACGAAGAAGGGAAATTCATCTAATTTCCCTATTATATTTGCGTCTAATCAATCTTCTTTCAATGACATCCACTAGAAGCATAAAAGTCCATCTGGTGTGAGCGAATATTGAATATCGAGTAGGCAGCAATACGGCACCAAATTAAATCAGATCTAAGAATTTTTTTTAAAGCTACTCGAACAAAACTATTTAAAATACAAAATACAATACGGAAAAAATCGACTTTAAAGGCAGAACCTTGAATATTTTTGAAGCGAATAAAAAAATTGTGGCATAGAATGTACACAAAAATCGATTTTTTTTGTTGCGTTCAAAAAATTAATCTCAATTCACGAGCAACGTTCCATTTTCGCTTTACCTGTGGGACTATTGTTGATTCTATAAAGAGAGTTAATGTCTTATGTAGATAATTTATGAGTTTTGCAAAAGTTAGAGCAAGATCAGGAAAGCGCTTTGCCCACCCCCGCACAAAGTTGTGTTTTGGGTAAGAGAAAAATTATCTCAAAAGGTGTGCAATTATGACCCATCCATAAAGTTTATCAACTAAAAAATCATGAAACTTTTTAGAGTTTTACGGGAAGTTAATTTAATTATATATAAAAAGTAATTTCATAAACGTACGTGCGGAGACGGAGGAGAAAGCGGACACGACAAATACTTAGTTTACATTAGAGTTCAACCAGAGTTGAATCCGAGTTATACGTCATGGAAACAGACCCAGTTAAGTGTTTATATTAAACATTTTCAGCTCTGCTCAACTCAACGAATATAGGTAGGTTGAACACACTCTACTAAAAGCGGTACACTGGCAAAGGTACAATAAGTGAAAATGTCGCGCCTCGTTTAGATGTCAGAAGAGACTATATATATTTAATAAATACTTTTAAAATAAACTCTATAATAAGATTGATTAATTGGTGAAAAAGGTGGAGCAAGACGCCAGTCAGAAATGGAAACGCATAGAGTTAAGTCGTTGAGTTGAAATATCATTTCAACTAAAGCACAACTCAACTGTACACCCATGGAAACTCAGTAAAAGGACACTTTCTGTTATAAGCTTGAACACGCATATGACACGGCCCCTTCCAATGACATCAAGATGGTGATAGGAGACCTGAATGTCAAAATTGGAAGAGAGAACTGGCACAGACCGACCATCGGAAAGGAAAGTCTCCACGAAACATCAAACGATAACGGAGAACGTGTTATCGATTTTGCGATGAGTAAAAATATGATGGTCAGCTCAACATATTTCCCAAGAAAGGATATTCCCAAGTACACATGACAATCCCCAGCGAAAGATACTGCAACCAAATTGACCATATTCTCATAGACAGAAGAGCAGCCTCCAGTATCCTCCAAGTAAGAATCTGTAGAGGTGAAAAATGTGAATCGGACCACTTCCTGGTTAAAGCTAGATTCAGGTGTCGGCTGTCCACTCAAGAAAGGAGAAACAACAAACAAAAGAAATTCGACGTCGATCGCCTGCAGGAGCAGACTGTATTGGAGAAATACAGTCGAGGGAAAATGGATTAGACTAAAGAAGACAATACTGATAGATGTCGCGAAGGAAACTGTAGGTTACAAACGCACGGCCAGAGTCAGTGAATGGTACGACGAGGAGTGCAAAACAGCTATAGAGGCCAGAAATAAAAATAGAAAAATATACATAGAGAGACCGACGAGGAACATGAAATTGAAATACGAGGAAACAAGAAGAACCGCAAAAAAAGTCTGCAGGAAGAAGAAAAGACAATTTTATCCTGAGGGCAGAGGAAAACTTTGCACAAAACAAAACACGAGAAGCATACAAGGAAGTAAACTTCTTCAAGAAAGGCTTCAAACCCTCCTCCGATATATGTAGAACAAAAGAAGGCACTATAGTCACAGGCAGCGAAGATGTAAAGAAAAGATGGAAGGAATTTTTTAGCGAGCTGCTGAACGCAAATGAGAACATCCGACATGTACCAGAACCCCGTCTACAACATATCGATGACACCAGAGAAACAAATGCATCCACCTTGCAAGAAGTACAAGGTGCCATACAATCCTTAAAAAATAACATATCTCCAGGAATAGATAACATCTTAGCAGAGTTGATCAAACAAGGAGGCGAATCGCTTTCAGTAGCTGCACATGAATTACTGTGGAGGAACGAAAAAATGCCGGAAGATTTGGAACAAAATATTATTTGCCCAATACACAAGAGAGGAGGTAAATTCAACTGTGGAAACTATAGAGCCATATCTCTTTTAAGCAGAGTATATAAAATAAGGTATATAAAATAATGACCAATATAATTAAGGCCAGACTGGAATCTTATGCAGAAGCCGCAATAAGTGAATACCAAGCTGGATTCAGAAGAAATAGATCAACACTGGATCAACTTTTTTCAATAAAGCAAATCCTACGAAAATGCTGGGAATACAACATCGACGTGTAACAGCTCTTCATCGACTTTAAACAAGCACGGCAGCATTGACAGGGAGCAAATGTATGCGACAATGTTGGACCTAAACATCCCCCTATAGATAGTTAAATTAACAAAAATGACAATGGAAACACAAGGAGAATTGACGGGGTCCATCACAGCCAAGCAAGGCTTAAAGCAGAGCGATGGGCTGGCACCCATGCTATTTAATCTCTGCCTAGAAGGAGTAATTCGCAAAGTAAACATTGATGCGAACGCAACCCTGCTTAAAAAATCAAAACAGTTGGCAGGATAGGCCGAGGATATAAACTGCCTTGCTAGATCACTGTCATACATTAGAGAAATATTCACGGAATTAGAAGAGGTGACAGGCTGAGGAAAGAGAGACGTCTGGAGGAAAAAGCTAATGGAGGCCAAGGCTCCAATTGGGCTGCAGACCTTCGAAGAAGAAGAAGGTAATTTCTAATCTGCTCGCTTAAAGAGATCTTAATTTGTTTTTAATTTCTTTAAAGGTGGAAATCATGATCTTTCCTCAAAAATCTGTTCAAATTTTTTAAGTATTTCTAAATATATCGTAAACATTAAATTGTTGTTAGTATTATATTATAAATTTTATTATAAATCTTAACTACTGTCGTTGTTGTTGGTTGGTCTATTCTTATATCCTAGTTACAAGTATATTCGATGTAGTTTATCCTTGAAGCCCACCAACAAAATAAAGCATTTTTTGTGTATATAATTATTATTATTATTATGTAAAGAATTATTCGTTGTCCATCACCAAATTTTCTAGGCCAGTAATATCCAAAATAAAGTGTAGCAAAACAACAAACCAAAAAGCATGGCGGACGAGAGCCCAAAACATCTCTACTTACTTGTTCTGCGTAGGACTGTATTTATATTGTTTGGATTATTCTCGTTATTATATCCAGTTGTTGGGTATGATGGCATCTGCGTTGAACTGCTACTGTGCGATGATTGATTTGACGTAAGTGATGCTGATCCTGATGCTGGAACATTCCACGTATCATCGTCCTGGATACCATATTATAAATAGAAGAAAAAAAAGCAAACAGAATTTAATTAATAAAAATGTTTTTTTTTGATTGATGTAGAGAGAAATTCTATATTAGAAGATAATTTGAATGTTATATAATTAATTGGTATAAGCATAAATAATTGTAGTGGCATTTGATGAGGCATGTGGGCTTTTTAGGGAAATTATTGGTTAAAAGGTTGGTGAAAGAATGGGGTAGTTTGGTAGGTACGGACGGCTAAGAACCGAGTAAAAATAAAAAAATGGACTTACAGCGGGCGAACACCGGCCGTTTTTATAAGGGGGATATGATGGCCGTTAAATTTTTAACCATTCTTAATGGGAGCACATAAGGCCTCACTACGGCCAAACTTGACCAAAAGATTTAAATGGCCAAGAACCAAGCTGTACACGTGGGCATTCCCTGGCAAATTTGAGTCAAAAAAGAAAAGAAGATATGAGTACCGGAATTCATGATGTTTTCTCAATAAATATGAGGTGAATATTGAGTTGAGTTGAATTTCGAGTTGACTTTCGCTCCCCAAATCACATTTACCCCTCAAAATGATTTCTTTGTGGAGTAGTTCAATTGCGCCAATTTAACGTATAGTTTTGCCGGGTATCGACCCGGTTAGTACATTGGTCAGGGAGTTTGACATCTAAATAAATGTTAACTCACTAAAAAAATGCTTTTTAGTGAGTAGAATATGTTAAAAAAGTTTCGGAAAATTGGTTGCACGCTAGGGGTAGCCCCCCCCTTAAAAACCAATTTGTTTGGCTATTTTCTCTTAAACGGTAAGTCTTATCATAAAATAGTGTTCACAAAGTTTGTAGATTATGCCATTATTACATTTTCCCTTATAGACCAGTCATTAGAGATTTTTTCGTGTTATAAAATTGTACAGCAAACTGCTTGCACTACTACTTCAGGGGTATCTCATAGATTACTAAAACCAAAAAACCAGCCAAAATTTACTCATGTGGAATTGTTTAAACAATAATTAGCAACAAAAATGGGTACTTTTTCCGTTTTTGGCGTATACAATAAAAAGTACTGGACGAATCACGTTACTCCCAACAGGATATTTGTACAGAATTGAAAACCCTACAAAATGGGGTTTACTAGACCTCGATCGGATAATTTTTCGCCGAGAAAAGCTAAAAAACCCCTTAAAAAGGCAATTTTTTTCAAAAACTCATACCTCTGTTACTTTGCAATATTAGGGTATGATTTTTTGGGACATAATACCCTGGTACATATACTTTAAACTGCCAAAAGATGAAATTTGTCGCATGTATAGTTTCTGCATAATTGCAGTATAAACAAAATAGACCCTAATCTTGCACATTGCGCCAATATTAGCAGAGTGGCCCGATTGAAATTTCCAAAACGGTTTCTGAAAGTATAGGCTAGGGGCTACAATTTGTCTATCTCACATTTTAATATAAGTTTGGAGAACAATGCTAAAAATGCTTTTGAAAATGGTACATAGGGCGAACATTCTAATTCGAGAAGTTTAGTGGTAGCGGTGGCGGGGTATAAAGCAACGAAGGAGTCGTTAGGCCGGCCGCACACCAAAGCTTCATATGCAGCTTTCCGTCACTATAGCTTGAAGATAAATGTAGCAAAGCAGCATGTGACGATTTGTTCCATATAAAAAAGTGAAATATGTAACTAATAAGCATGTGAAGCTTCGTGCATTTTTGCAAGTGAATTGAATATTTGAGTTGCCTTTCAGCATGGAGCCCAGTACTAGTACTGACAACTTCATGGTAAATGAACTTCATGAAAGCTAAATGCATGAAAAATAATTTAATTTTTGAATAAATTAAATGGAAAATCCTCTATCTAAGTCTTATTCGAGTAAACCTTCTTTCCTTGAAGTAATAAATATATGCAGTCGGAATCTACATATATTTAATTGAACAGATACTTATTAAGGGAAAGTGTTATTTAACAAAATACACTATCGTATTTTTTTATAATGGTAACAGGTACATTACATTTTTTTATTATATGTATATTGCGAACATATGTACGTTATTTGGAATTAATGTTTAATTTGATTGAAAATAAATAATTACTAATAATATTATGAACATTTTACAGTTTATTCAATGGAAAAAAGGCATCAACTAAGAAATATGGAATAAAATAACCAGCTTAACCATCATGCTTTTTTGTGAAACAGTCTCTTCTTCGCTTAGCTACCTTACATCTATGCTTTTATTTTCATTCTCGCGATCATCATTCTATTTGTAGCTTAATTCGTATAAATTATTTTATAATTGATTTTTATCTTCTATGCAAATATCTTCTATAGATATGTTAGAGCACATTATTTGGGTACAGTTTGCGCACAAGTTTGAGCATTGTAAACCATGCTTCCTGCACGTACAAGAAGCATACTCACACCCACAACATAGGCCCGATACGTTTCGAATTAGAATGTTCGCCCTATGTACCATTTTCAAAAGCATTTTTAGCATTGTTCTCCAAACTTATATTAAAATGTGAGATAGACAAATTGTAGCCCCTAGCCTATACTTTCAGAAACCGTTTTGGAAATTTCAATCGGGCCACTCTGCTAATATTGGCGCAATGTGCAAGATTAGGGTCTATTTTGTTTATACTGCAATTATGTAGAAACTATACATGCGACAAATTTCATCTTTTGGCAGTTTAAAGTATATGTACCACGGTACTATGTCCCAAAAAATCATACCCTAATATTGCAAAGTAACAGAGGTATGAGTTTTTGAAAAAAATGGCCTTTTTAAGGTTTTTTTTAGCTTTTCTCGGCGAAAAATTATCCGATCGAGGTCTAGTAAACCCCATTTTGTAGGGTTTTCAATTCTGTACAAATATCCTGTTGGGAGTAACGTGATTCGTCCAATACTTTTTATTGTATACGCCAAAAACGGAAAAAGTACCCATTTTTGTTGCTAATTATTGTTTAAACAATTCCACATGAGTAAATTTTGGCTGGTTTTTTGGTTTTAGTAATCTATGAGATACCCCTGAAGCAGTAGTGCAAGCAGTTTGCTGTACAATTTTATAACAAAATCTGCCGTTTTTTTCGCTCTAATGACTGGCCTATTACGAATTGCCATTCATGGGATATCGTAATTTTAAAGATTTAAAGTACTCATGTGCATTCATTCGCGACTTGGAGAGGTTATCAGACGTTCAATAAATTCTTTGTTGGACTACGTGGCTAATATTTTCAGGGGTGATTCTTGGATGTATTTGGAGAAAAAAATAGTTCTAGAGAGGGAGCTAACCTCACTATCTACTAAGATACAGGGTAGTTACTTAATCTTAAATAACTCCTAAGATTAATTATGAACGCAATTAGATTCATTTTTTAGGTGAATGTGTATTCTTTCATTTGATATCAGGAACAGGAACTTCAGTGACTCCAACCATTATGGAATTCTCAAAAGTGAACTGTCAACATACCTATAGTTGACTTGTTTCTTAATCTGGATAAAACAAAATGACAAACAAAATGTCCAGAAGCCAAGATGATATAAAAGAAAACGTGATAAGGTTTTCCTTAATCTAAAAACAATCTTTTTACGAAATTGGCAATTATAACTTATTTAGCCGTTGGCAAAAAGTCATGAATTGTGAGTGTCACATTTTGATGAATGAAAAATTCAGTTTCAAATGAGTTTTAATATCTTCCTTTCTAAAATGACGAAAGCTTTTCGGCGTATTTGAAATAATTTCAAACAAAATAAGTCGTTCGTCATTCATTTCCATGATCAAATAGTTGGTCAGAATCAACTCATTATAATTTAAAATGCTGGCTAAAGTATATGTATTGTCTCCTCTAATTTGTTTGGTATGTTACGACAAAGCTATGGCAATTTTAAACGAAATCTAAATCGCTTCATTTGCGTTTCATTTTTTCTTAGCCAAGGTTTAATTAAAACCTGCAATTAAACACAGTACCTTGTTCTTTTTAAAACGTTTCCAATTCAGTTTTAATTGAATGGGTCTGTGTGCCTAGTGTAGATTGCACTTCTCGCTTTCAATTTATAATGACAGAAAATATATCCATTGGTATTCTGCGAGTGGTATCAACTGGAATAAAACTGCCACTATAAATCTACACTAAAGCTACCCGCTTAGTTGCTGAGATTTCGAAAGGCATTGTTATTCGCTTCCATACTATCGATCTCAGAAACTCGTAGTACTTTATTATCAATTGCTTCGTTGTTGGTCTGGGTTTCCAGGAGATTTTGGAGCAGATCGATCGATTTGTTCCTGGATGATGAATGAAAAGTTTTCATATGTCCGTGCCAAAATTGAGGAATCAAAATGACAGTATGTTAGTGGTTGTAGAGTTTTCTGACTAGAATAGTTCTGGAAATCACCAGACTGAGATATTGTTGTTTTTATTTTTAATTTCCAAAGCAATGGAATGACTTCACGAACTGAAATCGAATTACTTCGCCATACGGAGGAAAAGGTAGAAGTGCACGTCACTCGTTCATTTGCTAAAGACATTTCTGATTGCTTTTTCAGGGAATTTAAATCGATATTAAATTTCATGTTATATTTGGAATGAAGTTGTATTGGGAAGTTTATTTTTCTTTTAATGTGGGGAAGTTCTACCAGACGTACTAGTTTGGCTGGCTTGGCTAATTACATTTGGTCTGGAGCCGTACGCCTTTTGAAGTCCGCTTAAAATTTTCTTCAAAGATTGTACTATTATGTACAAATAAAAAAAGTGGATTTTAAAAGCGTACTGGGCTCCAAAATGGGCCCTCAAAATGTATTAATAATGAAAAAACATAGGTTTGGTTGAAAAAACTGACTTTCTGAGTCTGTTTTTCATTATTTAATATGTTTTTGGGGACCATTTTGAGCATTGTAAGCATTTTAAATCGTATTTTTTACTTGTACATGATAGTACAAGTATTGAAGAAAATTTTCAGCTCTCGAACGTTGATCCAGCGAAATCCATGGACCAAGAGGAGCGTTTTTACAAGAACGCCTTTTTTTACAAAAAGTGAAATTTGAGGGAAACTGTTCAATATTTCACAACCAAAAAAAACGCCATTATTTCAGCCATTAGGAAGCAATATTTGTCCCAAATAACAAATATGTAAGTGGCGTTAAACAAAAGTTATTAACAAATTAAAAAAACGTGATTTTCGACAGTTTTACCCATTTTTCTGTATGTTTTGTGCCCTAACCTATAACTCAATATACATCAATCGAAAGATAATTTGAATAGCTACAACTTTATAATTTGATTTTTTTCGATCCGAGGTAACGTTTTTCTTTTATTCGCTAAAAAGCGGTTTTCACACTTTCTGGGATTTTTTAGGTTAGGTTCGCCATTCCAAAATCAAAAAAAGAAAACGCTATCTTTTTGAATTTTTTTTCCTATATGATCATATTTTTTGTTTCCTGATGGCAATTAACGCAAAAATTACATGGAGCTATTTTAGGTTGATTGGACTATAATGACCTTCCTACAGTAGTAAACAACCCCAAAATCCACATGTACACCGATCTTCATTACTGCTCGCCCGTGTATCGACATGTAAACGAATGATCATTCAAACGGATGAAGCTGGAGGAATGATCATTCGTTCGTACCCGTGTATCAACCCTATAAGACTAGCCGGCCACGTAATCAGGATGGACGATAACCGTATTCCAAAACGGCTTATGGTGGCAGAAATTTCAGGAAATAGACCAGTAGGTAAACCCAGCAGGAGATGGATGGACTCTGAGACGGCTGACGGGGAGGCAATGCTTAACATTCGGAGCTGGAGAACTGCTGCTAGGAGCCTTCAAGCTTGGAGAAATGCACTAAAGGAGGGCAAGGCTTGATTTGAGCTGTAGCGCCATTGGATGGATGGAATTGCTTTCACTCGAATTTTTTTTTCATAAATCATAGTACAACATTGTACAAGGTTTATTTAAAAAAACTCTTTCCATAAATCCATACTTTGCTTCAAAATCTGGATTACTACCTCCAATTTCCAGAAACAAAGCACCACAAAATCTAGACAACCACTCTCTTGTCAATTTCATGTTAAAACGTCGTCATCTCTCCATGTCTTGTCATGTTCAAAAACAATTAACACAATTTCAATAATTAATTTACTCATTACACCTTATTTATATACTTTTCTCATTAAGCCTTTCTCTCTCGCTCGCATTCTCGAATTATGCTAAATTTTAATTAATTTAAATAAAAAATCAATTTTCATAAACATCGTCAAATGTTATAATAAGCCGCAGCCCCTTCGGCTGGAGTTAAATTATAAACTAGGGCCTGGTTTGTTGGTGTTCGTTTTAATATTCATATTTTTGTAGGCGATATTGTGTAAAAAGGAAATGGGAGAGAGAGAAGACAGTGAGGGGAATTGGGGATAATTTAATTCAGTGTCGGTTTGCTTAATTTTGTCACTGGTGTTGTAGAATTCTTTTTTATTAGCAATAAAAGTTTGAACTTGGGATTAATTGTTTTTTTTTATTAAACTTTTGAAGTTTAACTGTTAAACTCTTAAGTAAGGGATTTACTTTCTTTAACTTAATTTTGTTAGAGAGATTGGCAGTGTTTTTATAAATAGTAAAAAGTTATGGGTAATAAAATAAAATACAATAAAATAAAATTTCCCTTGGATCAATACTTTTATGACTTATTTTCCAAATAAAGAAATATCTTTCCAACTCTTAACACGTTGAATGACATGGGGGTCACCGGTGACCGGCACTGAGTTTGTTCGTAGCGCCGTGGGGTCACCGGTGACCGGCGAAGCCAAGCTTACTAGAATAAAGTTTTTAATTTATCATAGTTACTGGGATGGTGTAAAGAAATTAATGCAATATAGAGCTGTGCCAAAAGTCCGGCAACGGTCCGATATTACCTGAATGGTTGGTTTACGGCTTATCGTAAAAATTATGGGAGAAATCGGCGCCTTTAGACATCATAATTCGTAGTTTGGTAAATAATTTCTTTGAGTACAGGTCTGTCTAACTCGCCTTCGCATTCGATCGCGTCCGCGACGCTTCAATGAAGTCGTTTAAGCGACTCAGAGAGTGTTGCCCATAATCCAAATGTGTGGTATCACCGCCGATCTCAGGCGTTAAACATGGGTGAACGACTATAAGGAGGATTATGACGCACGATTTTCATCTCTTCCCATACAAAGTACAACTTATTCAAAGATTGCTGCAAACGGACAAGCCGCGTCGCTTGTAATATGGAAATGCCGTCGTAAGAATGATCGATGCTGATCCGAAACTTTGATGACGGACGAAGATCATTTTATACTCTCTGGCGAAGTCAATAAACAAAAATGTCGTATTTGGGGAATAGAGAACCCAGTTTTCTTCATTGGATGTTGGTATGCCAACGCAGCTCTCCAGTTTACGGATTTGTTCCTATCAGAATATAAACAGGAGCCATCATGTGGGCAGATATGCCTGGTCTTGCTAAGTTCCATGGTCTTGATATTATCTCGGTTCATACCGTTGAGGACTTAATCCAGTGCCGATTCGAAAAGCAAAGGCCGACTTTGTGTTATCCACTCGGTTCCGTGACATTATATGTCGATTCACAATAAGAACGGTTTTGTTGGAGTGGGATGATAACACTCAGCCAAACCGACTTAAATCTTTGCTTAAGGCGAAGAACATTCACCATTCCAGTATTATTGGGAGTATTATTTGTACACTGGTGCGTTATCCATAAAAACAGGATATACACTTACAAAAATACAGGATGATATGTAAAACTCTGCCAAAAATGTTCCGATTCCAATGCCCCTTACAACATATTCAATTTTTCGTTAATCTCACCAAGACCTATCGCCAGCCAGTTTTGTGAATTGAGAATATGAGAGTCATAGTAGCGTAAGTCAAGTTTTTAATAATTCAGAGTAGACTAAAACTTCGCGTATTTCTCCATAAAAAAATCTGGTCTAGAGATACGAATATAGTTCTATTATATCAGTTTAGAAACTATCTAGAACTTGTAGCTAATTCGAGTATGGTGCTGAACAGGTGATGCGTGAATGATCTGATTTTAGTCTAAACTCAGTTTTTGAAAATTTTTACAACTAACATAACTAATAAACAAAACAAGGGTCGGTTGTTTGCTTCTGGATATAGCTGACCATGACAATATTGGAAACAAGACAAAAACATTTTTTGAAATAATTTCACTCCTCTTGAAAATTTGTCAACTTTTAGTTAAAATAATATTAAAGATAAAAATAATCATCAAGTGCACTAAACAGGGCGTTTCATACGTCAGCTACCCACCTTTATAAACCGGATATGAAAAATAGAGTGCAAAATCATTTCAACCCTCACCGGGGTAGAAACCCAATGAGCTAGCGTGTTTTAATTGTTGAGCGCACCTACAATTTCAGCGTCGGATAATTCAAATAATCGGCGGACTGACGATCTTAGATCCGATATCCCATCAGCTGAGGCACATTCTCAGTAAATCTGACTGCTCTTAAACATTGATAAAATTGATAAATTTTCAGTCTGCTTTCAGTTTTATATTTTCACCCGAGACTCGAATTTACTATAAATTTTTGCCTCGCTTTTGCCTCTCTCGTTAGTGTGGTTTCCTTGCCCAGCGTTAATGTAGAGGGCGATGTCCCACATAAATCGATACAAGTAAATCTTTTTTTTTTTGCATATGCCTGGTATGGTTACAGCGAAGTCACAGTCCGATGTAGTGTGCGGAAACCTTCAAAGAGCACTTCAAACTTGCATACTTTAAGATTCGTGGAAGGAAGAAAACTGACTGCAAAAATTCTTCGAATTTGCATCTCCAAGGACTTTAACCAACAAGTTTTCCTCTATTCCTCTTATAAAATTTTCAAATTCTAAATAATTTCCTTAGAGAGGTGTATAGAATGATATCTTCTGCCGTCGTGGAGCTATCATCAACACATTTGCTTATATTCCCTTTAAATCTTCCTTTAAGTTTCATATTTCTAATGAAAATGTGACCCCTGAGAGTTTCACTTAGTTGAAGAAGAACGTGCAGCAAAAGATTCGTTATTTCGGTAGAACTCATCGTCCTACTCCAGCCAAGCTAACATCGACTTTGTTGAGATTACTTGAGAATCCATTAAAGCCAGAGTGGAAAGGCAATTTTGGTGAGCAATTTCGGTGAGATAGCGTAATTAATCATAGCGAAAACTTAGCAGCAGGTGAGAGAGGATCATCCACAACAAAATAGGCGAAGGAACATAGGCATTGAAGCATTGAAAAGAGAGCGTTCATTATTTACAAAATAAAAACTGTCAGATAGGAGATTAGTAACGATGTTTCAAAATCAAATGTACGTCATTATCTTATGAGGTCATGATGCTCGTATATAAAGCAATCTATTATATTTCTCTCACAAAACTGAAGCTTGACTAGAAGGAAGACCCATGGGTGGGTGGGTATCACCAGAATGACAAAAGCAAGAGAAAAATCGATATCACCGAGACCTAGATAATTGATTTCAAGCTTGTTTAACTCAATATAGCAAGCCTCCCTCCACATATCCTTTTCAGCATGTTAACGTCCTCCTTTTCCGCCTCAGCAAGTGTGTTCCGGCTTTCACACGGGATGAATTCATCTCGGAGATGATTTTTATTAGTATTATTATTATCAATCCCCCAGCAGTCTCCCAGCACGTCACCGGTTCTCACACTATTATCTAGAGCCATTTCGGGTAGTATCACACATAATTTAGTTTATTGCAAAAAGAAAGAGCTTAACTTGAAATATAATATTAAATTCTACTGAATGCGGGGGTGGATGAGGAGGATGGGTGCACTTTCATCCTCTCTCCCTACATAAAAACATATTTCATATTTTCTTCATGGAAAATTGAATGCGGCACTTGTGTGCTTCTTGTTTTTCAAGAATTCATGGGGCAGAAACAAAGCCAAACTACTTACAGCGTGGAAAACATCAATTTCTACAGAAGCTGCTGAGAGAGCTGAGACACAGCGCAAATTGCCAACTCAAGAAAAAATGGTTTACCTGAAATTTTGCTTGTGTATATTTTTTGTATTTTTTCATTGTTTTCCTTTTCTAAGATTTTTTCAATTTACTCGCAACATTTTCCCTTCGCTCTGCTGATTTCTGTTTTAGGAAAATTTTTACTTTTTTAAAGGCGACGGAGGAATCTTAAATTTGTGCCTGGCCTGGCGCCTTCCGCTTTATTTTGAATGTAAAGAAAATTCGATTTTCTGCCTTTTTTTTATTATATTGCCCAATTGCAAAGGATTTCCAGCAGGAATTTGATGATTGACTGGTATTTTTAGAAGAAAGAAATAATTAGATTTAGTATTTTTCTTCAGAAATAATAAATGTAATAATAATAGTAATAATAAAATTTTTGTGTGTTTTACTTTTTAAGAGATTTAAAGCCCTACAATTGACCCACATCCGCGCCACCACGTCCAATCATCATCTGCTTATTCGTGCATTCATATGATAAGGCTTGACCCTTTTCAAATGGGGATATATACAAGATATTTTAAAGGAATAGAAGAGTGAAATTATTAGGAGATTGGTTCGATAATAGGTTTATAGACAGTTAAGGACAGTAATAAAAGTATTGTTATTAAAATCTAATCATAAAAGAGTAGATGAGAATATTCGGTGTGCTTCAATCGATTCATAGGATTACTATTGTCTCTTCCACTTGTGGAGAATTTATCCCTTACATTTAATAGCCTTTTACCCCGTTAAAGCTTTTATTGCGCAGATAGAACATCATAGTGGAACCTTTGCAGCCTTTTGAATTAATTATATTTTATGAAAACCAGCAAAACGATCGTCGTTTTTTTATGTGATAGAATTAAGTTTAGGGGTCACCATTTGACCAGTCAGTAATTTCGTACAAGCCATGGTGCAATGTATAGTAGTAATATAGTAGAGAAAGATATCCAGCGGGAAAAATTCGCTAGCACTACTAAGAAGAGCGAATTTTGAGCATTGTCAATAAGCTCTTAAGGGAGCAAAATTGGACCTTCCATGGGTCGTACAGGATAAAGAAAGCGGGCATTTATCTTGGTGACAATAAAAGGCACCATTAGCATACTCAATAGATCACTTCTCGTTCGATTACGGAAGTCAAGCAGCATTGGATGTGGTTCGTACTTAGTTGGGGGACCGCTTGGTTAACCAGAGTAAAATTAAAAGATGGCCTTACAACGGGCGAACACTGGCCGCTTGGCTTTTTAAGGGGCATATGATGACCGTAGAGTTTTTTTAAACCATTTTTAATGGGAGCACACAAGGGCACACGACGGCCAAACTTGATCATAAGGTTTTTAAATGCCCGAGTACTGAGCTCTACACACGGGCATACGACGGCAAATTTAAACAAACAAAAAAAGAATGGAAAAATATTAAACATTTAATTGCAAGATATGAGCACCGGGTTTTATGATTTTTTCTCAATAAATACGCGGTGAGTTTTGAGTTTTGTTGGGGAGCCCAAATTTTTTTTGATTAGTTTAATTGTGCCCATATGTACACACGTACAGTTTTGCAAAGTGTCGATAGTAAATCAGAAACCATTTTATTTTGTTTCTTTTTTTTAAAAAGCGTATGCCCGGCGTGTTTGCGGTGTACGATCGGCAGAGGACTATGTTTCAATCAGGGTCGGTGCTCGCCGTTGTAAGGCCATTTTTTATACTTGGAAAACAACAGTCACGTTAGGAAGGACGAAAAGGCAATAGCAAAAGGTAGATATTTACATGGGCCGTCATAAGATAAGATTATGAAAAGAGTAGGTGACAACCTGGACTCTTGGGGTACACTGAGAGGGATAGTTCAAATAGGTCCAATTGCTCCCACACATTAAGAACCCGAAGAAATGGTGTACTTCTATCGATATATCATCACTTTTCTGCCCCGACGGAAGTTTTTCCCTTTCCTCGCAGCAGAAGATTAGCCCGATTGTCTTACTTCCATGCCCTGTAGCACGGTACACAGTGGTCTCAAAGTTCCTTTTTAAACAGAAAAACCTGACTGTGGACCAATCTTCCATAGTTAATATTTCTAATTTCAATTTAAAAAAAAATGACCAACTGCTTTAACCATTTAGTGTGTCATTTCAATTACTTAAAGAAAAAAAATACGCCTTATAACGTCGTAAATGCCCCCTAAATCAAAACTTCATTAAAAATTTATCAGACACATAAAATATGTAGGTCCACCATATAATAATTCAGCGGAGAACATTTTTTTTAATAATTCAAAAGGTTTCTGACGTTTTATTATTTTTTTTGAACATTATCCAAACATGTTCTGAATGAATACAGGAGAGGAAAATATGGATATGGGTCAATTAGTTTACGGTCGGAAATAGCTTGTTAATAATCAGCAAATTTGCTGCTCCATCGTAAACTTGATGCATGGTCGCGGTGGGAATCACCCATAATCATATGGTGTTCAGAAATTCAATATGTATATTCTGATAAATGATTTTTAGCGCCTTTCACTATTTAAATATGCAAAAAAGTTGTTATGAAATTTACCAGGAGAATATCTTGTTTAATTAATTTTTAGTGTATGCATATGGGACTGCTCTTGTATTTTAACATGCATGTGGAAATAACCAGGTGTTATGCTCAGTAAATTAGCTATAAATGTAATTTCAGCTTGTTTGTTTCTTCCAAGTCACTGAGTGGGATTTGTGTTTCCGTAGTAACAACATCCACCCTTTCGCTCTCGGTGTCACCAAAAAGATATACGTCTGGGAATGCTTGTTCATTTCTCATTTTTTTTAAATGACGCTCAGAGGTAATGACCCTTTGTGCTGTCCACTGTTTTATCAAGGAGTGCAACGTAAGCTCTAGTCCAAAAGGTAGTACAGTGAAGAGTAAAAGAACTGATAACGCCAACACGCGGCTTTTATTCCACCAGTTCCCCAGCCAATACTACCAGCGAGCAATAATAATAAGAGTGATGAGCTAGAACAAATTTTCAAAAATGTTTCAATGCCCTTGAGATCAGCTGATAAAAATTTCAGTAAGAGTGAAAAAGTCAAAATATCAAAGATGTAATATCTATGATAAAAGGAGGCAGAATTGCTTTCACACTACACGCAACGTGTGTGAAAGAAAGATAAAAAATGAAGGGGAAGTGCCAATTTTCCAATTTAGCCAATATTTAGCTCAACACTGGAAGAATTACAAAACTCCCGCGTTTTTAATGTACAATACAAAGCCAAGTTTTAGAGTCGCAATGTGTACCAACAAGAATTTGCCCACGCATACATATAAACATATTAGAGTCGGCTACATGTGCTCTGTTCCAATTCGACTTCCATTTGAATGTAAACATTCCAATAGGGGAAGCAAGCAACATGTTCTGTTTCATTCATACTCTTGTGTTTTTTGTAGTAAATGTATATCTATCGCGAATTTGTTAATATTTTTTTGGACTTTTTGAATAATGGTAGTTCTAATCTCTTCTTTCATATGTTTAACTCTTTTACTTGTCCTTGAGCTCCACCTAATCACTCTTGTTATTATTGCTCGCTGATACTACTTTCAAAGAATGTTGACTTCGGCGATCGAACAGAAGATTGCTCCCGCGCTTATTATGTGTTAGTTTGTTCTGTAAAGAGTCGGTAGTGTACGAACGCGATTAAAGCTTAAGAAGCCATCCAGAGAACATAAAGACGTCTACAGGGTATATTAAGTTTTAAGAAACTCCAGTAATAACAGCATCACGAATGTTAAATTCCTAATGCTTTCACCAGCAGAGAAAATTTCTGGGCCTTAGTAACTTCCATCAAGAAGAATTCCACTTCAACTTTTTGTTTGATTTACAAAGGGGCGGTTGATAAAAGCAGTAGCGACACTTTTAAAGCTGCAAATGGTGCACTTGCACCGGGCGCAATTAGGCGGGGGCTGCGCAATTAGGTGGAAGCATGTGTGCCAGCCGCTGCAGGGCAAACTGCACAGGCATAGTGACCCGCGCATGCGTCCGGGAGAAGAATCGAAATTCAGCTCTTTCTACCTACGCAGGCATGTACACCTGAGCGTATGAGTTAGCCGTGGCTAGTTCCTTGAATAGAGGCCGTCGATCGCTTTTGTATTTACATGTACAATAGTGTTAACTAATGACTAAGTGTATGATTTTGCTAGTGACTTTTGCGATCATCATATGTGTGGATTCGTCATTTCCCCGCATGTGCCTAAAATTTCCAATAGTTTTGGCGCAGGCCATATGAAGAAATCTGTAGTGTCTTCATTTTGCTTTGTTAGTCAATCTTTACATCAGGTCTTGTGTTTTCAATTTTTTTAGACTTCGTGGTCATTAACAAATCGCGTCTTTTTCTTGTTTGCTGTTGCGTACCCCTGCGTTTGAACTCTTGAACGTCGCACGATTTCGGGAATACGGACTGCACAAGGATCTTTGACAGTCGATTCTTCGTATAAGGGAATTCTTAGGCCAACTAAGCCAAGCGGGATAATCTTGTACAATCTTATGTTGCGAATTAATCGTGTTTTTTGCGGTGTAGGCAAAAGCTTACTAATCTTGGTGGAAGTCGTTGTGGTAATGGTGGTCAAATTTTACTAAGGCTGCTACATTCCTACAGTTTTCCACCTTGTTTAGCCACGACATGGTAGTCTTAGAAGCTACGGGCCAGATAAACGATAAGAGTGGCAGTGAGACCGTTGAATTGTGGTTGGGAATATAAATGAGTGGGTGATTTGGGTTTTTAAACGAACGGAGTGCCACTTTTTTTTCGAATGTACTTCGTGGTGGGATTTGAGACTCTTCCTGCCCCCGGAAAGAGCGATTTTGAGATTCCCAATTGTTTTGGCGCACGCCATACTATTGTCTTAAAGGTGCAGCGAGGCTAAATTCAACATGATCCTTTCAGTCCCAATCAAGAATGCGTTCAATGTCCCTTTTGGACGTGATTTGACGAGGTCAGGTGTATGTTTGTCGTAGATTATCCTCTTCCTACAGAAATGAGCTAGATATCCTACCCGCCGAAGTTCTTTTGTTCACGATATCTGTGTCATCATAACGTTGTGCATTGAAGTCTCCAGAATCGAAAGACTTTCCTCTGGAATACCACTAAGAGGTCAGTTTTTTTAGAGTGTTTTTCCTGAGTACTCACCCAAGCCTCGGATCCATATGTCAGTACCGATAAAACCATCATTTTATACAGCAGCACCTACATCGTCTTGCAGACGAGTTCATCTCCATAAACTATGTTTTACTTGCATTAATGAACAACCTAAACTTCCCCAGCCCACTTAATCTGGGTTAGAACATCCTGTACGTGGTTGATGTTCTTCTACGTTAATTAAATATTCAAGAGGAAGCTTAGTGCTTCACTTCAATATAATTTTAGAATATTATTACTTCCAGCTTAATATTTAACTAGTGAGGATAATGATAATGCGGTTAACGGATAACTGATTAGGATTATAGCATTTTAAGCATGGCTGGACTGGGAAGTTGATTTATAGCGTATACACAGAGTTCCAAAATTAATTTTCTGCTTAGTTTGGCAAATTGTGTTAAGTAGTTTAAAACGTATTTATAATGCAGCCCCATAAAACACTACAACTTGCCTGTTGCAATTTTGGATATTTTGGTGTGCACATAAACAGATTTAATATGTTTTGCTTAAATTTCTAGATTTTACTATTTTCTGTATGGTTATGTCTGATTCATAGAAAAATTCGCTTAAAAATTTCATAACGAAAATATATTTGAAATATGTAACTTTATTTAATGTCGCTTCATGCCACCAGATTCCACTACTCAATTTCGTCTTTTATTCAAGCCACTGGGCTCACATGTGCGCTGCAGAGTTTTCTTTTGGAACGTGAATGTTTTTCCATTATGAAAATTTTTTACATTTCGAAATATAAATGAAAATCTTATGTGATGTTTCGGTGACTGTAGTACAACGGTTGAGACATTTCTAGATAAGCTCTACATGAGCAGTTTTTGTGAGGTCGCTAAGAATTTCTATATTTTTCGTTATATTGTGATATATGTTTACGACAGATGTTCTTTTTGGCGTGATACTTTAAGATGAGCTAAGTTGGATGGTGTGCATTTGTTTTTATTTAGTTACTTTGGTGATGAGATATGACTACATCGTTCTGTTGTAACATTAGAAAATATTGACATATCGAATCGAAATCTTTTTGACTTACATATAATTCATCGCTATTCCTAGATTATTGGTATTAGACAAAACTGTTTGATTTTATCTTCTAATCGTTTAATCATTCCGTACTGCCGGCAGATATTCCAATTTGATTGCCATACATTCAGGGCCGGCTATAAATCAACAAAGGTAACTCCTAATTGTAAGTTTAATATGTACATCAGCCTAGTTCACTCCTCACGGCTTAGAAAGCGATTATTTTTCATGCTAATAAGCTTTAACAATATTGGCAGGGGCAGCGCTTTCATAGGTGCAAATGGTGCATTTGCACCGGGCGCAATTGGCCGAGGGTGTAATTTCAGGTAATGTTTAAAAAATTTGAAAGTATTTCCGTGACTTAATTTTCATCTATTAAAGGAATTGCGTTTTTTTTTTTTCATTTTCCTTGATTGTGATTAAAAATTGAAGAGCTGATGGGGCGCAATGTGGAATACTGCGCTAAAAACCCAAGCGCCAGCTCTAAATATTGGAGTGAACTTTCCACTGAGCTTTACGTCGAAATAGAAATAGGAGCGAGCGGTTATGAGAAAAAGGGGACGAAGGTCGCAATACAAATTCCCCCTGATTTTTGAAAAAAAAAAAAAAAACCAGTCCAGAATAGAAGAGAAGAAGATGGATAATTCCATCTAAGAATGAGCTGCGCCAAATATATTGTACGATTATTCACCTTGCGAACCTCGACGTAGCAAACGTTTATGTTTTCTGTTTTCCAGCAGCTGAATCCCCTAATGTTGTCAAGGACAAGTTTGAACAAACATGGAGATATTTAACACCACCCCTCTTTCGAAATCTTGTGCTGTTAATTTGAATCTTGGCAGTGGCCAGCTTGCTCAACTCTCAGCGAAGGCTTCTATATTGATTTACTTTCACAAGACTACTTGAGTTCGAATTGTAGGTTCAGCAACGTTCGAATATAGCGTTGTTCTAACTCCGTGCTTGCACAACAGCTGATCACTTATTTGGGATCTTTACAATGATCTTGATGTTTTATTTTTGGATGGATATAATCTCCTTCTCAGTCAAAAAAAAAAAATTTTTAAAAGTAAAATTGCTTGGGGATTGATGCCGCTTACGAATGCTAACGTTTTATGCCATTCTTACGGAAACGTACGTAACATTCGAGAATCTAGCGAACATTCAGCAGGTTTATTAAGTCAATTTAGGTCGATGTCTTATGGACAATCATGTTGGTACTTTAGGTTATGCACGGTTACGTTACCCTACGTTATATTAGGTTCAGGCTGTAGTTGGCCTTTATTAATTCACCCTTTATAAGCAAACGCTTTTACTTTTTGAGTATATTTCGTATTTGCTGCGTATATGTTATTTAATATAGACAGCTGTCAGTTACTGTAAAAGAGTTTGTCTTTATATTGGGGTGAAAGACTAGAGCTCAGCCTCTTTATGCTTTCAGCTATTTTATTTAGAGCGTAATGTTATGGGGTCGTCCATTAATTACGTGAAACGTTTAGGGGGAGGGGATCGAGTCGAATCTCACTTAATCTCACGTAGGGGAGAAGGGGGTCTTGGCAAATATTACGTAATTTTTTTTCTCAAGAAACAGTGTAGAATTGCTTGAAAACTGGGTTGACCTAAGTAAAGCCTCAACTAAAGACTTCCATTCACTTACAGGTCGCCTGCATGCCATGGCGTTTCAGGTCCAGTCGGCAGCCACGACCTGATGAAGGCCACTCATTACTCAGTTTGACTGAGAGATGAGGACTTCAGGTATCCGCCTGACAGGCCGTGGCATGCACAGGCGAAGACGACAGTTAAACAGGTTGTTAATTCAAGTGCAAAAATGTTCATGGTCTCAACCAAAAATTTTATAGAGATGCATGGGAAGTTATCTGGCATGCGGCCGCCTTCGCCGCTTCCGCGCCAATATGTTAGTGCCTTAAGGCGGCTCCAGACTCACGCCGTGAGCACCCGTGAACGCGTGAATGTGAATGGTTTTCGCACCTAGCTTTCAGTTCGGAGTGGATACGGCTTGAGACTGAATAGAAGTTCAGATCTTCAGGGATAAACTGACGATAAATGCGCACACACATAGAGATTTTAGTCAGTTTTCTTGGTCTGCAGGCCCCATCCAGTTGGCGGACGGTGAGTGTGTGGTGATACTTGACTTTAAAGTGAAAACTTTCAGGCCACGGCCTGCCGTCCATCTCTGTGGCCTTAAGATATGGCTAAATCTTTAATTGTTTCGCCACCACCGGCTAAACGCGAGACTCGACGAATACTGCGGCGTACAAGCCAAGTAACACTGACCCGTGGAAAGGCACTTAGAATATAGAACTACAGGAAGGCACACTCCCAATTTTAGCGTAATGACATTCTTGTGAAGCCCGTAAATACTAGAGAAAAATTTGAAGTCTCACATAAAATTGGGCGAAGGGGGTCGAGCCAAATCTCACGACATCTCTCCAAGGGGGAGGGGGTCGAAAAACCACAAAAATCGCCTCACGTAATTTATGGACGACCCCTTAGCAGCATATTCTAGTCGGGATGATAGTTGAGAAACGAGTGAAAGAACTGCCAATGCGGAATACTATCTCAAAAGAACGTTGACTTTGTTGAAGGAGGAAATGGACAAGAAAGGAAGAGAAAGGAAAATAAAAAGGAATGTTATCTAGGTGCGGGGTAGGAGAAATCGAACCATGGACCTCTTAGATGGTAGTCGGGCGCTTTAACATAGTAATAAATTCTGAGTGACTAAATTTAATTAAAATTCGTCATTATTTTTAGGCAGTGAACTCTTTAAAATGTGCCATAGTCTCAGGAACGCTGTCCTTCTAATTTCGTTATTAGGTTTTTGTTCTTCGTCAGGCGAAATTATTTTGGTACAAGGTTTAATTTTATCACTAATACTAAATTTATATTTTAAACGTATTTAACCTTTATATTTTTATTTTTTGGTCGTTAATCACCGTTCGTTATTAAAGTAAAATTATGAAACGCACCGCAAGCAATAACAATGGATCCTACAAAAAATTGCTCGTAAAATTATTTAAATTAAAATTCTCACTAAAATCCTTAACATTTCATACCATGAACAAAGAACCCACTAATCCCCTGCTTAATCCGATTAACTTTCGGGTATTTAAAAACATTTAGGAAAAACACGAAACAAAAAAAAACCATTGCTATCCCCGCTTTAGCGAAAAACCCAAGCATGACTTAATCTTAATTGTCTTAAAGGTTTTATAAATACCTACCCCAAAACAAAAAGCTTCCCCCCTTATCCAAACACACAATATCAAAAGAAAATTTTATCTTCCCTTAAGCCGCCTTAGAGGAAACCCTGTGCGAAAGAAAAAAATCTTTTTACTCCCCCAAAGGTATTGCCAAACGCCTTGTCTGCTTTTAAAACTGGATCCCACACTAAACAACAGGTTTATGAAAGCACACGAAAAAAAAGAATCATTTTTCACCTGACTACACAATCGCGTTGTCATGTCGAAATAATTTTCGTAATTGGCCCATAACTTAGCATATACCATCATCACGAGAAATTCATTAAGATCCGCTTCCAGAGAGAGATGCTTCTAAGTGTTAAGCGCCGCCAGGTATGCTGCTATTACCTATGATTGCGGACCAGATCCGAACAGAGATAGCGCGCGGAGCATTCGTCTCGTCGCGTCGGTCGCTTCCATTGTGTGTATTTGGATGCTTGAAAATGCTGAGAAAATTTTCTTTTTGAAGCCCTGGGAGACTTGACGAGGTATTTTCGAGGAGTCTTTCGACGTTAAAAGGTTTCAAAAATCCGGGGGGACAAAAATTCCCTTTCACTTTTTTAATGTTCGTGATAAAGAAGAGCTCTGCAGAGCGACGTATACGATAAATCCCAAGACATTGATGCAAAAAGTGCATTTGCTGCAGCAGCAATGGACCGCGATACCTTTGCTCGAATGCAGGTGGCTCCGATGGTTAATTCAGATTGAGGTCGCGTCAAAAGACGTGTTATGTAAGCAAACAAGAGCTTATGTTTGCAGAGAGAATGTGGTGCAGGTAGGAATTTGTTGCGTCAACTATCAACCAGACAGTACACTGTCACTTACCTGGATCAGTGAGAAATCAACTTTAATCAGCCTCAATTTGGATCTTGGCGATTGTTGAACGTGTGATGATGGCGCCTCTTCCTTCTTGATAGCCTCAACCTGAGATGATGTTGGAAGCACTGAAATTATAAAACAAAACAAAAACAATTAATCTTTGAAAATCTTACACCTGAGGAAAAAGAATTTTATTATATCAAAAATCCGTGCATGTAGAAGAATCAAAATTTATTCGTGGATATACATATACCACAAAAACCACCTACATAAAAACTAGAGCACAAAAATTCGATTTCGTGTGTTTCTTGCTTTTCTCGATCGTGACTTGTTGGGTGATTTGCATATTGCACGGATTCTACTCCATCTAAAAGGTATGCAAGCGTAGGTGGGTACCTGCTGTGCTCCAGTTAAGCATTCTAAGAGATATATTTTCGCAGGAAAAACGTCAACCCACACCTATCCTTACCCGATATTGATTACTTAATCGGTGTAATGGCGCATAGATGCCAAAGGTAAGATTGGTGCGAAATAAATTTGTCTTAACCACGATAGTAGTAGAAGTAGTAGTAGTAGTAGTAGTAGGTCGAACCAGATATTTTTTTACTATAACATTGTATTGGCGTGTAAACTCATTTTATCGGGAGGGAAAGTAAACGTTTCATTAATTGATTGATACCTGGGAGATTTCTTAACAATCAAGGTATTGATGGCTGTTTGGGAAAGAGAAAAGGAGTTGAAAAAACTATGGCTGGAACGACGGGAAGTCTTGTGTGTGATTATATTTTGTTTTTTTTTTGCATTGAATACACGACGTTCAGGCTAAGAAGGAAGTTATAATTAAATAATTTCTCGGTTTAATTAGATGTGTAATTTAGTTGTTAAAAATGTAAAGAAACGTTGAGTAAATTCAATTGATAAAAATTGTAATTGGTTTGTATGGGAAAAAGTTTGTAGCTTTTTTCAGATAGATGGCGTAAATTGCAAATAGTCACGATTTACTGATGGCGCCACCAGTAAACGGTCGTTTAAAAGAGGTGACAGGTCGAGTGTTACCTTGAGTGCGCATAAATTGGTGCAGTGGTTCGAAAGTTGTTTGCTTTTTGAAAATGAAGAAAAATAATGAAAAACGTTCGATCTTGCAATATTGTTAAGATAAAGAGAAGAACGCTGCGCAGTCTTGTAAAATAATTTGTGTTGTACTTTATAAAAATATGAGGGCGTTCTTAGCCTCACTGCCCCATGGCCCCACTATCGCAAGAGAAATTTTTCGTGTAGTACATTCTCATAGAAAAATTTCAGCCGAATCGGACTCGTAGTTTTGTTTTGACCGCGTGTGGAAACGGGCGTGTCCGCGGATTTTAGAAAAATGTAAAAAGAGCAATAAGAGGAAATCGCGCAGCGAAATCAAAGAGCGCTTGGATGCTGTGTACGATGACTCTTCTCCTTGGATAGCAACCGTCATAAATTGTTTTAACAAGTTTCAACGTGATCGCACGTCGGTTGAAGGTGCGCGAGATAGCTGAGAGAGTAGGCAACTCAAAAGACCGCATGGATCATATCCTGCATGAAATATTGGGCATTGGAAAGCTGTCGGCGCGATGGGTGCCGCGTTTGCTCGCTCCGGACAGCCACGGTCAAATTAGTCGCCAAGGCCAAATTGGTCGAATTAGGCTACGAACTGCTGCCCCATCCACCGTATTCTCCAGATTTGGCCCCGTGCGACATCTTTTTGTTTCCAAACTTAAAAAGGTGACTCACCGGGCAGAAATTTGAGTCGAATGAGGAGGTTATCGCCGCCATGGAGGCCTACTTTGCAGACCTTCAGAAAACGTATTTTTCGGATGGGTTAAAGAAGTTGTGGCATCGTTGGGTCAAGTGTATCGAGCTAGAGGGAGACTATGTTTCTATGTACTTTTCGTTTAACTTTTGTAGGCTAAGTACTTATCGGACCGCGCTCGTATGTTGCGCGGAAATGGCTTGCTGCTTTCGTCACTCTTTGGTCGTCCAATCACTGATCTCCAGGTTGGGGGTTGGGCGGCAGGCTGACAACCTTCCACCGTAAAATCCCACCTTCACCCCTCAAGGCAGGCAACGGAATATGGAATTGGTACTTGGAACATGGAACGCCAGGACGTTCGGAAGGACCGGCGCTCTGCCTTCGCTTTTATTATTACTGAAAAAATACGACATTGTAGTAATCACCGCTCTACAGAAAACCAAATCTCTAGGAATCGATGGAATTGTAGCTAAGCTGGGAGGACCGCAACTCTTAAGAGCCTTAATCGATCTCATAAACAGGATGGACGATAGCCGTATTCCAAAACGGCTCATGGTGGCAGAAATTTCGGGAAATAGTGCACTAGGCAGAGCAAGGAAGAGATAGATGAACTCTGTGACGGCTGACGCAAGAAATCTTCAAACGTGGAAAAATGCCCTAGAGGAGGCCAAGGCTCCATTTGGGCTGTAGCGTCATTGGATGGATACTCTTACGAATCGAAAATAAATTGACTCATTTCTGAAACTTTTCATAACCATACGATCACGTAGGACAATCTGAAGGGTAAAAAATCGTAGACAAGGGATGGTGAGCCGTCACCAGCGTTCGCGAAGGCGTTGGATTGGCGTTGAAAAAGGAGAGGTTGTGTCTGGAAAGGAATCGACTACTATGAGGTATCTCCAGTTGGTTACACTATTCATTATCAGCACTACTGTGGACAACTATAGATATAGTCCATACATAGCAACTTCTGATAATCACTTGTTCAGATCTCTGCAGAAGTCTCTCTAAGAAATAAAACTGGCTCCAAAAGACGCCTGTGATAACTACTTGCTTTTTTTTCACACTATAAGTAATCCAGTGAAGAACTCTTTACCCAACCTAGTATGTCCCATATCCATACCCAAGGGGAATATATGAAGAAACAAACTGCACCACTTAATCTGTATTTAAGTACAAAAAAGCAAATCTCACTTTGCTTCATTCTCCACCATGAACTAAAAAGTCAATATATCCGAAATGATTTATTTTTAGTAAAAGGACACTAAAACACTGACTGACGACGATAGCTGTGATAAATCCCACCCTGCAGATATTTGCTGCTGATGTCAGTCGAGTCGAGATAAAAGTAATAAAAAATGGAAGAAGTTACTTAACTCTGTTCATAATCATCGTCTTAGATACGTGACGTCTCGAGTTTCTTATCTGGCCCCCCCGGGGTCACGAGGATACGACGTGAGTTCTTTATTATTTAATGTTGGTTGCACCAAATCGTGATGCTAGTGGGTTTCCTTATAAAATTATAAAATAACACTGTAGAACAAATGACAAACTATTTTTTCTCATATGGAAAAAAATTTGATATTCATTGAGATCTGAACTTTGGGACCACGACTGTTTTGGTCGTTTGTAATTATCAACTCTTTTTCAAAAGTTATTAACTTTTGAATGTTATGTTAAATGCAAGCAATATTAAAACAAATAATTTCGTTTTTCGCAAATATTTTATTTTAATACAACAGAAAATGTATACAAAAGTACTATATGGGTGTTTCCATAAAATTAGGGCGACTTTTGAAAGTAATTTGTCTTCATAATATTTAAGATGCTATTGCATTTCCTAATAGTGGATATAATGCGTGATTAATTTGTTTTGTCATACCTAAAGGGGCCAGTCACTTTATGTAGAATTTTATGAGAAATTTTGAGTTTTGCGAATTTAGGCATCTAGGGACTGACTGTTATGATTAACAATGGACGTTGGTGGGTTGAAACCTTAACCTTTACAGTTTTAGATAGGTGGGAGTATTCTGCGTAGATTGCTGCCTTATTCATGAAAATATCTAATAGGGTTACCAAAATACAGAGTAATATGTAAACTTCTACCAAAAAAGTTTCAAAAAGGCCCTAGCGGCTAAACCGTTATGATTCTCCCGCCCCCACCTATACGATTTTTTGTTCGTATATCCAAGACCTATCCGCAGCCCGGCGTTTTGGCAATTTCACTGACCCATAAGCGAACGTCAGCCCCTGACCACTCTCGTCAGTCCCTAGCAGCATTAACAGCTAGGGCCTGACGGTCTAGGGACTGACGATTCTGAGTAAAACTTTAAAAAAATACTGCTCGACCAATATACTACGATATCTAACCCTATCTACCGAACAAGGCCGATAAACCACTTGTAAATATTAATTAATTAATGTCAATTTCCTATTATTAAACTATAAAATTACTTGGCTAGGGACTGACGAAGTGACTGGATCAGCACTACTTGGCACATCAAATCTCGCCTCTACACTTATTTACAAAATGGCCGCTGCCAAAGGAGTGCAGTCTGTAGATAATTTCATCTCTTTCTTTAAAATCAACTGAATTACATTCCCTCTACACCCATATAATACCGCGAAATTTTAAAATCCGTTAATGGCTAGGGACTGATGATTAAAATTGAGGACACTAATTTCGACCTTAGGAAACACATTTATTGTTTTTTTAAATTACAAAAAATGATGAAATTAGTTGTAAATACTTTAATATTGAAAAATTGTAAAGAAAATTAAAGTATAAATTAAATGTTTTCCGAAATATGGATGCCCAAACGCAAAATTTCGGTGCACGGAGATGGCTAGGGACTGACGTTTGGGGTCAATAAATATGATTTCCAGAGTATAGTGTATTATTATTTTAAACAAAATTTGAGGAATAAATACAAAATATTTTGATTTGTTACTTAGCAATCTTAAAATAAAATAATATTAATTATAGCAAGTGGGGAGTACTGCGGACACAGAGTTGCCGGATTTTTGTGGAAAAACCCATATATACTATATATATATAAAGTTTTTGTTTTGAACAATTACAGTTAAATTCTACGTAAAATTTCTGATCCGACCATATTAAAAAAATTAATGGTCTTGGATGTGAAGTATCACGTCCGTATTTTAACGTGACAACGTCTATTATTACGTTTTTTGTGTGCGGGACATTTTCACACGCGCGTCCTATCTTAAACCGATTTAATAGACGTTGTCACGTCAATAAGGTGAATGAATGTATTTTTCCCGTGTAGAGGATAAATTAACGAAAATTTTGAGCATTAACCACCCCCCTAACATGTATGGGGGCGGAGATATGATTTTTTTTTGTGTGCGGGACATTGTGCGGGACATTTTCACACGCTCGTCCTATCTTAAACCGATTTAATAGACGTTGTCACGTCAATAAGGTGAATGTATGTATTTTTCCCGTGTGGAGGATAAATTAACGAAAATTTTGAGCCATTAACCACCCCCCTAACATGTATGGGGGCGGAGATATGATTTTTTTTTGTGCGGGACATTGTGCGGGACATTTTCACACGCGCGTCCTATCTTAAGGGGGCATGACACTCTTGCGGCCGTTTTTCGTGTGGTTTTTTGATAATTTTTTTTGAGCAAACGAAGAGACGTAGAGGTATAAGGTTTTCTGCAATTGAAAGTACTCGTATTAATGAACAAAATTATATTTTATTTAACACCCTTCACCCCCGCCCTTCCCCCCCACTGGCCCGTGAAGTTGAGGTGTTCCATTGGACAAGCTTCGCGGTTCCCAGGATTGTGGAGACAGGTTTTATCTGAAAGCAAAAACCAATACGCTATTTTAAACATGACCATTTTTGCTGGTCCTTAACGGATGTTTTTTTTAATTTCGTGTTTTTGATAAAATGGCGGACATTCAAAGTTTAGGTACTGATTTTGACTGAAAAGTTGTATCTTCAAGTATGTAAAAAATATAGTAAAAATGCAAAAAAAAAAAAAACGTCCGTTAGGGACCACAGAATATTGTTAGCTTCAAGATTAAGAAAAAAAAAATAACATCGGTTGATTAGTTTCCGAGTAATCGTGGGAACCGACTTTGAAAATGTGGTTTCGAGAAAAACGCGTTTAAAGTTTTATAACATGTTTGCACTGGAATAAATTTTTTTTTCATCATGCCGCTTGCCATTGCCATCATTATGCCGCTTCGTACACACATTCTTGAAGCTTTTATCTAACAAAATATGAAAAAAAAAAAATAGATTTTTTGAAGCCGCAAAAGTGTCATGCCCCCTTAAACCGATTTAATAGACGTTGTCACGTCAAAACCCATATTGAGTAAAAAAAAGTTCGAACTTTCAAAAGTTAATAACTTTTGAAAAAGAGTTGATAATTACAAACGACCAAAACAGTCGTGTTCCGAAAGTTCAGATCTCAATGAATATCAAATTTTTTTCCATGTGAGAAAATTCGTGTTTCATAGTGTAATATTGCAGGTTATTTTTGGTGTGAGGATGTTTAAAACATTGTTCACTATACCCCCGACAGAGATTACAAAATGTTTTGGCTTTGAGAATCATGAATTTTTTTACTTTTTGAGCGGAAATTGAATTTACACGGGGATAGTTTCAGTTTTAGTTTTGTTGTTTTAGTTTGTTAGATTGCATCATCAATTCCCACTGAAAATGTTTTTTCCTGGGTACATAAAATGTTTGAATATTAAAAAAACACTACCAAAACGTCTGTACATCAGCATATTAGATCTGGTCTCTTCAGATATCCCCAAAGCTTTTGAAAGAGTATGGCAATTGATATACATATATTGATATCGATTCAGTTGGAACGGTTCAGTTCAGCTCAATCTAGCGCTTTCTTTCAAGAAAGTATTACACCCGTATTAAGCTTCTGTGTTTGTATTTGAAGTTATTTTTTTAATAAATATTCTTGAAAATTGATTTTGACATTATAGTTCATATCTTTCTTTATACGGGTGTGCCATCTAGACCTTCGGTATTTCAACATTAAATAACTTTGACATTATTTAGCTGATTTCGACAAATATACATGGATTCTGAAAAGCTATTGAGTACCATTTTAGCTATAAGTTAATAAACACCGAAAGAACGCGCTGAACATATAGCGCGCTTTACATTGAAAACAATCGTTCAATTGTGAAAACTGTGCGTGCTTATCGTATGATTTTCGGGACAAAATTTTGATGATGGATGAAGCTCATTTTACATTCTTTGGAAGGGTCAATAAACACTACTGTAGAATTTGAGGAACACACACGTCATTCACGAAACACTAATGCACGAAGATAAAGTCACTGTTTGGGCTAGTGTGCTCAAAAACCATCACCGGACCACTTTTATTCAAAGAAAAAACCGTAGGCGGCGCACGCTATCGTTGGATGTTGGGTGAATTTGTGTGTCCGAAAATGCATGAAAAGGGTCTGACAAGCTTCTACGTTCAACGATGTGTCGCATCTTGCCACACCGTAGCCGCTACGATGAAGTTTTTGCAGCACAAGTTCCCGAAACATTTTGTGTCTAAAAATTGTGATTTGCAGGGGCCTCTCTTTCTTCGGATTTAACGGCACCAGTCTGTGGTGCTATTTATTAAAAAGTAAAGCCTATGCCAGCAAGGCGTAGAGTCTACGCCGTAGACCATTGACCAACTCAAAGCTAATATACGAACCGAAATAGCTGCTATAACGTCTGAAATGCTGGCCAGCGTTATGCAGGATGCCCGAAATAGAGCTTCTTTTTGAATATCAGTTGTCATGCTGGCGGACGATAAAGTCAGAATATCTTTAAAGCCACCATCCGAAAGGCCCGTTCAAGGTGTTAAAGATAAATCCCAAATCGTATTACAGATAGACGGAAAGTATAGCAGCAGAAAGTATTAGTTTCAGTCGATCGGGTAAATCGGTTTGCAAGAAACCAGTGCCAACAAGGAGCGGCACAGAGCATGTAGATTCAAAGTAGAAGAGCCGAAGAAAAATAACCATTCCAATGCGATGTCGTGGTGTCCCTAGAGTGAGAGATTGGGATTGCATGCATTTGCGTGTTACGTTCAAGCATTGCGTGCAGTTACAATAGTAACACGTAAAAAATAAAGACATCGGGGGCGACCTACCAAAATTGGCTTTGGGATAGACCGGTCGATCGCGATTGATTTGTTGGCCACCCCTGACTGAACAGTGACTTTTCATGGATGGGGATAGCTTCTCAACAGTAACACCCGAGTTCTCATAAGCCCAAACTCGACAATCTTGCTTGTTGAAGAATCCATCGATCGAAGATGAAGACCATTTTTTGCGCAAAAATTGGCATCGGCGTTTGCTTGCTCACACACCCATTTGGCGACGCTTAAAATAGTCCGTTAAGCTCAGTTACCCCGTTTGTGATTAGGTTGAAAAGTTGAGTCGAGGTTGAGTTGAAATTTCAGCCACCGTATGTGATGTCGAGTTAAGATCATTTTTGGTTGAAATAGAGTTAAACTGACATCATAACATAGCCTCAAATTTTTGTGTGAAATTCTCATTTATTTGAAAACATGGAAGGTAATCAGATCGAAATAATTTTATATATATTTATTTATTAATGCCGAAAACAGACTTCATAGATGGTAAACACACAAAACAAATGTCACTTCAACTCAATTATCACTCAACCCGCGTATAGGAGGCGAAATATCCCAGTTTCCACTCGTCCTCCGTTTATGAGTGAGGTGAACCTGGATTAAAACTGGGTAGAACCTGGGTTAAACCTAAGCTAGACTTGGGTAGAACCTAAGTTGATCCTGGGCTGAACCTGGAATAAACCTGGGTTAAACTTGGGATAAACCTGGCTAGAATCTAGGGATAAACGGGCTTAGTTTCTGGATTAAAACCTTGTAAGTGTGCAAATTTTAGTCCTTTTTCAAAACTCGCTACAAAGAGCTCCGTCAGATGTGCATTTTCCGAATGCATTAACGAATGGAGAGAGGTAAACGGAGTCTCGGCCACAAGCTCGCGTACATCTGCAATGTTTTCGATAGAACGAATTGTACCAAAAAGCACTGGAGAACTATTAATCTTTCGCAATATTCCAAATCACAAATATTATTCCAGGTAAATCGACAAAATTTGGAAGATATGTTCAACTTTTGAACAAAACAATAAATTCTAGAGTCAACATGAAATATTTTCAGAGAAAGTGATTTTGTTGATTACATAAACCCAATTTGAAAAAAACCTCCCGAAAAAATTCAATTAGTTCCGCATATTTTATGGGAATTAAATTCGTTTTTCTTGTAGTAGTAACAAAAATTTCAATTAAAGTTCCTCCGAGCTAACTTAGCAGCTATTAACCACTAAAAAACCTTTCAAACACCTTCCGAAAACTGACAATCAGAAGTCACCAGTTGCAACAAATTTTCTCCAAAAAATTCTCCTTTTCTTTTCCCATAAAAAGACTACCTTAAAAAAAACCTCTCCACTACTATTTAACAGCTCCTCTAAAAAGCCAATTAACCTGCAAACACTCGCACTTTTCATACCTGGGGAGGTCGTTATCTTTCCATCAGAGCTCTAATGAGCGCTTATTACGTGCATGACTAAAGGAGATTTCAAATCTCGTTTAGATTCACACAAGATTCCGTTGACGCTGGAGCGGAGCCTCCCCGGTATTGAAGTGTAGAGAGTTGCATAAGAGTTATTTAGGTAGAGTTGTGTTTTTTTTTAATTTTAATTTTTGTTATGGTTTCCAAGAATGAAGTTTTTGTGGAGAGACGGTAGAAGATCTCATAAAGAAGTTTAATAAAAAAATTGCGGTTTTATAACAATTTACGACTAGCAAGCAGCACTGCGGTCGGTGGCTTATAAATGACAATTCAGAACGAGAATTTTGTTGCCACTACTGGGTTGGAGTTGACCCAGCATTTGTATACGGCAACAGGTAAAATAGTCACTAATGAGGACTGGTTTTTATTTAAAACACATCTGATACCGTTAGAGGTTGAAACTTACTAAAAGAATGATTTCGAAATATTCATCACAGGATTTACTTGCTTCAGCAGAGCGCTTCAATGGGTCGAGGAACATAAGCCAAGAAAATGATATCGAATTAGTGCTTGGATATAAATTCTAGATGTAATCTTTACCTTGAAACCCTATATTAATCCATCTTACAAAGGAACCTCATTTTCCTTCCTGACGTAATGTATACGAATCCACAGGATTTAGAGTGATTAATTACTACCTTGCTATCAATACCGGGTAACCTTCAGGACCCTCAGAAAACCTTCAGGGGATATTTCAACCCCCAGGCGCAGGGAGAGAGTACACACTTCCATTAATGACTTCATACCTGTTTTCACCTGAAATACTCATAGACTATCCTCATCCAGCGACAAGATCAAATTCAACACTGACATCAGGTTGATTAAACCCTCGAGTCCTGTGCTGTTAATTTTTAATTTGCAAATATAAGACCTTACAAGGATAATTACAAGATGGCATTACCCAGATCCTTGGGTGCCCAACTACTCACGAGAAGCCGCCTTCCAGAGATGAGAGAGAGAAATATTTCAGCCTCTATGGGTTTGCAGCGCTGTGGTTTATCCTGGAACCTTGTGCTGCTGGCAAGGGTGGTGGTAGTTTGGTAAACCATGCTATACCAAACTAATAGGCAATCCGTACAAAACTCTGGAATCTTAACCCGGGGCTATTTGGAGATATAAATTGAGGCTCCATACACTGAAGGGTTGGGGGCATAATGTCGGTGCGAGGATAAATTGTGTATCGTACGAGAGCAATTCATTACTTAATCACAAAAACGAGCATAGCTTGTTCACAACTGTTGTTTTTGGGTAATTGCCGTGAACTGTGACTTCATAACAAGGACACACGTGAAAATATGGATAATGATATGAGCTTGTAATGCTTCCCTCTAAAATGTTGTGCTGGATGGAGGAGCTTTAATTTGAGTTTGTTCTTTTTTGACTTATTTACAGGCGAGTTTTCTTTATGTTTGATGTTACATAGGATAGTATGTGATTTTAGAATTGTTTGAGATTAACAGTTTTGTATACGATGATATAGCGACCTCGTTTAACCATAGAGATATACTGTAAGGGTGGCGCTTTCATAGATGCAAATGATGCACTTGCACCGGGCGCAATTGGACAGGGGCGCAATTACAGATATTAAAAAATCATGTGAACCGGGCGGGCGGAAGAAGTTACACGATATAATTTTATCGGAGCATAACAGTGTCATGTTCGGCGAAACTCTGCAGAATACAAAATATATCGGAAAGTCTCAAAGCAAATGAAACAATGAGAAGGATGCCAGAGAAGCTGGAGGAAACTAGCAAAATCATGTTGGAAGTTCACTCTCCAGGAAGCTTCTTCTCGGGTAGGCATTGCGATTATTCGGAATAAATTGAAAAAGAGGTTGAACCGAAATTGCATTGATAAGATCGTGCCAGAAGAGGGATTGAAACCTGCTATAGAAACATTTGTCCCATTCAAGAAATCGCGGCTTTGCGAAATATTCTCCGCTTTCTCCAATGCGACAAGAGGGTCATTGCACTTAAACAAGGGCGGCACTTTCATAGTGGCAAATTGTGCACTTGCACCAGGCGCATTTCGACTTGGACCCAATTTCTCCATTGCCCTTCATTGCGATGAAAAAATGAGGAGCATATTGGCATACTGCACCGAGCGCATAAAACCCAAGCGCCGGCCTTGGCAGGGGCGGCGCTTTCATAGGTGCGAATGGTGCATTTACACCGGGCGCAATTTAAGAAAGAAATTAAACTTCCCGTGCCGCCATTTTCATATATAAAATGGACTAAAAAGAGTATTTGCGTCTTTTTATGTTGTTCTTCGCAAAGTGTAGCCAATCCAATTCCATTTCGTTCGGCTGATTTCGTCGACTATTCGTTCTGGGCCGGCACGGTGTCATAGCTCTTGATTTGTAATTCACACTAGTCGTACTATTATAGAGCAGTAATTCGGCGAGGGACACCTGGATCGACTCTGTTTTGAAGTTTTTGAAATCACCGAAGTTGAAATAAGCGTCTTCTTTGTACAGAAACACTTATTTTATGCAAGATTTGATACATGCAGTTCAGTAACCATCGATCCTCGAAATATGAAGGCTTTAGGAACGACATAGGGACCTCTAGATCTGCGGAGCTCTGCATTGCGTTGAAAGCCGCTAGTGAAGTACATCGAAAAACATCCATGATGAGGTTGGGTATGTGTGACGAATGGTGGCAGGGGCGATGAATTTCATCTACCAGAAGTTTAAACTGTACGAAGCTTAAAGAAACAACATTAGGGGAGGGAGTTTTGTGAAGTTAAACCGCAAACACACCCAGCACAAAAGCAATATCACGAAGCAAATCCTGATTGGACCCAGGCTTTCACCTCTGCCAAAACCCGAGAAAAGTCACTGCAGACGAACACCTAGCAGACCTGTTAGCAAGTCCTAATCCCACCTCCCCGCGGTGCCCCCCGGGGTACTTCTTCGGAAGGAGCTAACGGGAGACGGGCGAATGGCGAGCTCTCTGCGCCACAAAACAGAGCTTTAAGTCGGTTGGGCTGAGGGTTAGCAACCCGCTCCCATAAAAAACACCATCGCTACGAATCGGCAAACAGTGCCTCGGAACCGGATGGACAACACGACGACGACCTTTGCTTTTCGAACAAGGACACGAATCGGATCATGGAATGTGAGAACACTGCTGGCTGAGGGACGGCTGGATGAAGTCCTCAACGAGATGAATCGATATAAAATCAAGATCATGGGCGAGACCAGATGGCCCGATGCGGGGGAACATATCTGCCCAAATGGTGAGTCCTTTTTGTATTCTGGGAGAAACGAAACTGAAAGCCGTAGGAGTGGCGTTGGTGTAATACTCACCAAAGAAGCCAGGGCTAGCCTCATTAGCTGGTCACCAGTTTCTGAGAGGATTATTACCGTGCGCCTACGTACCAGGCTAAGAAGTACTACGGTAGTTCAATGCTATGCTCCAACCGAAGACGCAGAAGATGACATCAAAGACGAGTTCTATTTGCGGCTGAATGAGGTTTTTCGCTCTATTCCAAGGGGAGACATCATTGTATTAATGGGTGACTTAAACGCACAGATCGGCCGTGACAACACCGGCCTTGAACAAACAATTGGAAATCAAGGTCCAAGCCAAATTACCAATAACAATGGTGAGCTTTTCGTTGACTTCTGTAGCTCCCACCAACTCATGGTAGGTGGAACTTACTTTTGTCAGAAGAAGATACACAAAGAGACCTGGGTATCGCCCGATGGTAGAACGAGAAATCAGATAGATCATGTGGCCGTCAGCCGCAGATGGAGAACTATCCTTGAGGATGTCAGGAGTTTCAGGGGAGCAGACACTGGAAGCGACCACCATTTGGTAGTAGCAACTATTCGCCTTAAAATCGCCGCAATCAGAAACGTACAACGCGATGCTATAAACCGTAGACGGTTCAACGTCGACCTTCTGCGGGAGAGCGGTAAAAAGCGGGAATTTGCTGGAAACCTACAACAAATATTAAACCAGCACAACGTTTCTGACGACACAAATATTGAAGAGCTGTGGAGTAGGACAAAAGGCGCAATATTAACGGCTGCGGAAATGAGCATCGGTTATGTCCCAAGAAACCAGCAACACTGGATCTCGGACACAACCTGGCAAAAAATAGAACGCAGAAGGGCCCTAAAAAATAACGTAAACTCTACAAGCGACCCCGAAAGACGTTACCAACTGGAACGGGAGTACTCCCAATTACACCGGGAGGTAAAGAGAAGTGTCCGGCGTGATAAAAGGCAGCAGATAAACGAGCTCGCAGAAAAAGCGGAAAACGCGGCAAACACAGGCAACAGTAAGGTGCTGTACCAAATTACTAAACAGCTCTCGGGAAAGCACTCTACTAAAAAGCATGCCGTTAAGAGTGCGGATGGAAGGCTGCTGTGCAGCGACGAGGAGCAACTCCAAAGATGGAGAGATTACTTCTTCGCCGTCCTGAATGGTTCATTTACACAGGAACCTCAGGAAACCAGCAACAATGCACAGCCTATAAGAATCACCACCCGAGCCCCATCCAAGACGGAAATAGTAACCGCAATTCATGCGATGGCCAATGGTAAAGCAGCTGGGAAAGATGGCATCCCGCCAGAATTGTTGAAAGCCGATTCAAGCCTCATAGCAGATGCGCTTCAGCCAATCCTGGAAATAGCATGGAACACCTGTACCTTTCCGGAGGATTGGACGGAAGGTATCATAGTCAAAATACCAAAAAAGGGGGACCTAACAATATGCGACAACTGGAGAGGCATCTGTTTACTATCTACAGTGGGCAAAATTGTGTCCCATATATTACTATCTAGGATAAGTGAGGCAGTAGACCGAACGCTTAGGAGGCAGCAGGCCGGATTCAGGAAGGGCCGCTCATGTATTGATCATATCAACACCTTACGAATAATAGTGGAGCAGTCTACTGAATTCCGATCCCCCCTTTACCTTGCTTTCGTAGACTATGAGAAAGCGTTCGACTCGGTTAATAGGAGCTTCATTTGGCAGGCACTACGGCGACGTGGACTGCCTGATAAAATAATAGAATTGATAAAAGCCCTATATAACAATTCCAAATGCAGAGTTCTCCATAATGGAAAATTATCCGACAGCTTCGAGGTGAGCTCAGGAGTACGACAAGGATGCCTACTTTCGCCTTTACTATTTCTTATAGTAATAAATGACATCCTTGTCGGCGCTCTAGATAGTAGAACAGGCGGCATACAATGGGGTTTGTTAGACCGCCTTAAGGATTTCGACTACGCAGATGATATCTGTTTGCTGGCCCACAGACACCAGGACCTCAAAAACATGATTAACAATTTGGCAACAGAAAGTAGTCCAGCAGGCTTAAGGCTAAATCCGACTAAAACTAAAGAAATGCGGATAAATGCAAACACCATTGAACGAACAGCGCTGAATAACCGTGACGTGGAACTGGTAAATAAATTCTGCTACCTCGGTAGTATTATTACCGAAAATGGCGGTGCAGAAGAAGATGTCAGTTCCAGAATAAATAAAGCACGAGGCGCATATGCATGCCTGTTCCGCATATGGAGATCAACGGAGATCTCAACTAACACCAAATTGCGGCTGTTCAACTCCAACGTGAAGGCAGTACTTTTGTACGGTTGCGAAACATGGAAAGTCACCCAATTCATCACAGGGCGCCTACAAGTCTTCGTCAACAGATGCCTGCGTCGTATCCTAAAAATCCGCTGGCAGGATAGAATTTCAAACGAAGAACTATGGCGCCGTGCCGGCCAAGAAAGGATAGACGACCAAATCAGACGAAGGAAATGGAATTGGGTTGGACACACCTTGCGACGCGAAAACGAAAATCTAGCCAAACAGGCCCTCGACTGGAATCCGCAAGAATCCCGTCGAGTCGGAAGACCTAGGACAACATGGAGGAGAACCCTACTAGCAGAAGCCGCAACAACTGGGAGATCCTGGTCGGAGCTGAGAGCTGTCGCACAAAACAGAGTCCGCTGGAGGGCAACTGTTTCCGCCCTATGTCCCATGAGGGATTAAAGGAGCACAATGATGATGTTTCACAGGTGCAAATGGTGCACTTACAACGGACGCAATTTCAAAAACAAAAATGGAAAAAAGTGTTCCTGTGGCTTCATTTTCATATATTAAAAAAATTTCACAGTGTGTTTGTGTTTTCATATATTAAAAGAACTTCACAGAGTTTTTGTGTATTTTTGCATTGCCCTTCACAGCGATCAAAAAATTAATCGCTGATGGGGGCGCACTACAGAATACCGCACCGGGCGCAAAAAAAGCAAGCGCCGTCCCTGGCTATGTCTTCTGAAGATTCGCAGCAGGAAAAATTGGGGACGCTGCTCAGGGGAGCTAATTTTGAGCATTGTCATTACTGCGAGCCTCCCGTGTCCTTCCAGGCTTCCCTCTCCCAAAATGAACTTTTCCTTGATAAGTTTTCTTCCCTTGTTATTATCTTAGGTCCAAAAGTAAATAATCGATACTACTAGCAAATATCTTTAGTCTGCCCTTATATTAGTTTCTTATATTTTGGACAAGTTTTCATTTGGATCGATATATGGCGGGCGTCTTTAGCAAACAACGCTTTTGCACTTGACCTTCTTAAAATGGGGTATATAAGAATAAAGTATAGGTTCAACCCTTTTCGGATTAAGTTTAGGATTTATCCTTAAAAATAAATTTGTCTGTATTTTTTTCTCGTGCTGACAATAAAAATTCATTTATAAACTGTATATTTCAATCACGTCTTAAGTATTAAAGGACTCCGTCCCTTTCGATTTCGAAATTCATCAATGTACAAACAATAATCATTCCCTTTTATCACCACAAACTCTTTCGGCCATATACGATCCCCACCATAAAGTATCCTGAACCTCTAAAAGAAAAGACGTGTTACATCAAGCAGTGAAATAAATGACCAATATTGGGGGCCCCCAAACGAAATAATAACATAAAGGCGCACAAATCAAAGCCTCCCCGAAAATCACGTCCAACACTTTTTCTTCTAAAAAGGCACAAAAACTGACGACCCAAATTTGCTCCGAGCGTTATTTATTTTATAAACAAGCCGTTTCATGCCCAAATAGCTAGTAAACGTGCGTGGAGAATAAAAAGAATAAGTGAGTAAATAAATAAATGAAAAAATAAACCGAAATACACACGCACTCATTTGCTTCCTCTAAGATTGCTGTTTTATATTTGTGTGTTTTATGATGAATTTACTGCAAGGATTTTTCCGTGTTTCTATTTCTGGTTACTGTGTGTATTTCGTATCCTAATTACTTGAAGACAGAAAAAAATCACTTTTTTCCCTCTAAGGACGCGCGAGGGGGCGGTAAAGGTAAGTTTACCGTGTACGCACACATATTTCTAAGCTGGCAAACGGGTGGGTATAGTATCCTGAGTAAGGATATAAAAGGTCAGAAAATAAACTTTTTGTTCGCAGCGATGTTCTTCTTGGTTAGTAAAAAAGGACACAAAATGTCCCTTTTTTCGTCTTTGCATGTCGTTGGTAGACGCTATAAAAAGAAAAGGAGCTCCCTTCGTTGTGATAAATATAATCTAACAGCGGGGGGGATTTACGTACTCATTTTCGGGCGTTGGGTAGATACCAATCGTCTGAGGATGTGTAGATTGTAGGGAGGCTTTAAAAGGATGTTCTTGTTGGTAAAAATTTTGAAATAATTTTTTCCTCTTTTTTCTGGACATGTTTTTTTGTTAATAATTAAGTTCAGGGTTTTGTGGAACCATACACACTCTGGTTGGTTTTTTCGTTTTGTTGATAAAATTAAACTTTCTGAATAGAAAGTTTGAAACTCTTGCTTGCCCTTTTCACGAAATATAAACGTATACACGCTTGAGAGATAGTGTTGCGAAAAAAAAGGAACGAGAACGAAAAAGTTCGTATGCTAAATAAATAATTCAGAACATCACAAATTTACAGATGTGGCATAAGTACATGTGCGCGCATATATATATGAGTATTTGTAAATTTCATATTTAGAGATAGAACAGCCATACACCAACTGTTGGTGCTCGTAGGACACAAAGCCGTAAAAAAATTGTTTCCCTCAAATTGTTTTATGGTCAGCCTGAAGGAGTTTCATTTCATTGTAGAAAGTTACCACTTGACATAGTTATTTATTATATGGATAAAAGTGGTTTTTAGAAGTGGAGTCACGGAAAGCCATGCTATCCATTTAAGTGGGCAACCTTGTAAATATTTTGTTTATAACTTTAATGTTTTTGTAGGTTTTTTGTAGATATTAATGTTTCATTGGTGAAACACAGATATTTTTATGAGTATTTGAATTATATAACACCTTGAAATATCTATGAAAACCAAATTTTTCAGGCAGCCAAAATGTTGAATAAAAAACTTCCTTTAATACTATATCCTTTTCCAAATTGTCGGTGAAGATGCTTCTGATTTCAAGAAATTGCGGCAATTGCTCTTTTGACCGATTTTGTTTGTTTTATCCTAAAGATTTAATGTCTGTCTGTCCGTCATTACCTAATTTCATCTCCACAACGGAATATGCCATTCTCACTGCACATAAAAAATAACATGGAGCAAATCTTTCACGCCATTCTTGGTAAAGTTAAATGTTCAAATTTTCAAGATATTTTACAAATTCATCTTCTTGTTAAATTGAAAAACTAATGAAAGCCGTGGGGAGAACAAAAATCACAAAACCAATAACAATTTCGACAAATCAAGGCAACAAAAGGATTTTTATGATGCCTTTTTTTATTACCCTTTTATTACCTCTGGTAATAACCATATTTCGTAGGACATTTCACGATCGATATTCTGTCCTCACATCAAACTGTCCTCACATCGCACTCTGATTGGTTGTCGGTAGTACAAAGGGTATTTCCCTGGGCCTGGGACAATATACTCATTTTCCAGCATCTTTTTGTGTAACGATTGTGATTTCTATGAAGTTGCACAAAAAACGCAAATGAGTAGGAGAATTCGTCATCGGTTTTCTCAGGCCACCCCCCCCCCCCCAAGTATCATGACAAGTTTCTTTTAGTGCGATAGATGATAAGTCTGACAAATTTTTTGGGGCACCTAGTCTATGAAACCGGTTTGTGTATGCGGGTAATAAACGAAATGATGGATTGTCTAATTTACTTTTATAATATTTTCGAAAATCACAAGAATTTTGAATAAAAACTATTTCTCTCGAAGGCTTCCAATGTTCTTTCAGGAAACAAGCCGCAGAGCTTTTTTATTCAGCAGCCTGCTTTTCATGAATTTAGGGCTATCCACCAACAGATTTGTTTTTATGTGAATGACTTTAGTATCACCACCACCACCATACACCGACCCGCCAATTGTAACATGATAAGCCAAAGGAAGGATTTCTTGGCCTAATAATTGACCGATTGACCCCCTAAGGTCCTATAGACCGATTCGGTCCTGCTCCTAACCGCGCTCATAGTGAGGTAGGTAGGTGAATGGCTGCTTTCAGTGGGACCGGAGGCCCAATTAGCGCTTCAAGTACCTAGGTTAAATTGTTAATGCTAATAAAAACGCGCAAGTGAAATAAAGATCATTAATACGATCGGCAGTAACTTAAGCATATTGTCATTGGGTTGCAGGTGTATCACACGGCATCATGTTAATGCGTGTTGATTTGGTCTTCATCTGGTGCGCCAGCGTAATGCCGTGGCTTCACCGGCTTTAACTTAATAATGTTCAGTTCAATCCACGTTCACCGGCTAAAGTCCATGTTCAGTTCATGCTTGAAATTGTTGTTGTTTTTTCGCCAGAAGTCAAAAATGCAAAAGCTCACTGGAATGCCATTCCACTATTCCAGTTGATTACTCTATTTTGAGCCAGCTTTTATGTTAAACTTCAGTTCGAGTTCAGTTAGGCCAACTGAGGTTTGTTTTATCTTCAGTTGAATATGTGGAAATTGTATACGAATTGGGGCGATTTTAAGTTCAGTTCACCAATTTGTTCCCACTTGTGTAGTTCGGTACGGGGGATAAGAGTTGGCATTAAAAGATGAACAGAAGTTGTTAACAGTAACTCACGAAAGATCGTTAGCAGAAATTCGAAGTAATGTCACTGTCTATCGACAAAAAGCTGGAACGTAATGGAAAATGTCAGGACTGATCAGGAAAAACTTGAAAATTCCATAAGAGAAAATTAAAAAAAGATGAGGATGGAACTGGAAACCTACAAAGCTGACCTAGAAAGGGTAAAGATCCATCATACAGCAGGAAGTCATCGGACTTAGGAAACTGTAGCCATAATCAAAATCAGCCACCTGCAGCGTAGCAACCAACCGCAGCTTCGTCATCTAGGGGAAAGTTGGAGATGAATATTGCACAATTAACCTGGATATTGGTGCTTCAAGATCTGTCAACCGGGCTGACTTGGTCGAGAGATAGAAAGTGGTTGAAAAACCCTAATCGATACATGCTGAAAACTGCAACAGGAGAGCCAGTGCAATAACATGGGGACACTGGATACAATAATTGATGTGGTGCTCGACGAAATTGAGTTTTCACATTCGTTCCTGGTATGTAGCAGACGTAGTACACGAGGGTACTTACGGTTAGGACTTTATGACAATCCACAAAATCCTATTGGATATTGGAGAAGGAATTATGAAATATCCCAACAGGGAAATTCAATGGATACTGCACAAATGCACTGTCCGGGCGAGCATTTGAACCAGTGAAAGTTGTTGAAAGTTGTTTCAATCGACCTCTTCATACGAAAATCGTTAATTATTGACGTAACGAGGAAAAGTGTCAGAGGACGAATGTTGGGCCAAATATAGGAGGACCAGCGACTCCGAGGTGCTCAACGCGTGGACTCATATTTTCCAGTTTTTGTCATGGAAAGAATACGAGGACAAGCCCAAATGGAAGAATATCGAAAAGAGAAGTGAAACACTGAAGAGCTATTGGGCCCAATGGGATTCATTGCATTCATCCTGGACTTTTCTGAAAGAATCACAGGGTGAACTAGTATGGCACACGGATAGCTCCAAAAGAGAGACAGGTTAGTGCGCCGGATTCTAGAGTGAAAGGATTCGTAGAGCAATAAGCGTAGGCACCCGACCCGAGGTGAACGATATGCACTCTTGATAACTGTAGAAGAGCCTACCAAAACAAACAGATCTTTGTCTTCTTAGATAGCCAAGCGACAATCAGAGCGATAAGGTCGCGTAGGAACAAGGCTTAAATAATTCGAGATTGCCAACCTGTCCTTGATGGGCGTTCTCAATCATGTTACCCTTGTTTGGGTTTGGCCGATCGGGGCTTTAAAGGCAATGAAAAGACAGATGCATTGGCTAGACAGTGCTCTAACATTGTATTTAGAGGTTCGAAATTTGAGTATACCTATCAGTTTCCTGAAAGAGGCACTTGTCGATCGGACTTTGAGGAAACAAACCAAACTCTGGAGGTGTGCGCCTGAACTGGCCAGCTCTAAGCCGTTCCTTAATATGCCGTCTCTCAACGCCTCCAAGGAATTATTGGGGCGCAGAGTAAAATAATGTCAGGACACTTGTTGGCTTGACTACCGGAAACTGTGGCCTGAATTACCACTTATGGAGGATAGGACGGGCGGAGGACCTCAACTGCAAGCTTTGCTTTGAAAAACATAAGTATCTTCTTGATGGTCTCTGTGAGTGCCCGGCGATATTAAGGAGCAGGGTGTCGTTGTTCAAAACAAAGAATCAACTCGAGAATGTTCAGAGTTATAAGGCCGCTGCTCTACGTCACAAAGAATTTAATGCATGACCTTCGCGGTAATCAAAATCTATAAAAAGGTGTGGTACAATGTTATACGTAAATGAATCATCACTCCGTACTTCTCCCGAGACGAAACCAGCAGTACCACCCCAGCAATGACTATCAATATCGCACATTGACAATGTTTTATGTTTAGCTCAACAACTTAAGATGACGAACTATGTTGACACCATTAAATCTATTTTTGGAGAACGCTTTAATATCAAAAACCTTGCCCTGGTGGTTAGTTAGTTATCCTTTTCAGTTTTCCGGATATGACAACATCAGACTATTTTTTAAGGTCAAGTAATAGTGAAAATATATAGTATACAAAGAAAGCAAATAGTAACGAAAAGAAAAAATTGAACTAATCTATCCCCTTAAAAAACTATTAACCCTGTGATGATGTACATCACAAATCTATCATGTGAAAGCAATGAATCCAAGTTCTTCCCTTAATTTATAGATGCAGACGGTGATTAATTAAGAACGAAACAATTACTTCTCTCCCATTTCTTACTTTCAATTATGTAACAGCTGTTCGCCTCCTTACACCAGCTGGACATGCAATAGGGGCTGGAATGGCTATTTTCTTTTCCAGCTGTTAGTGAGTAGTTTAACACCCTGATATGAAACTAACTCTAAGTGCAATCAATTTATCAACAGTCTTGACAGATAGCCCAGAAATAAACAGAAAAAATTAATAAGAACTATCTTCTTAACTACAATCAACGCTTTCCTTACAAAATCGATTTTCCACTTTACAAAGCATGACTCAATTTCCTTTTGGAATTAAAATGTATACCCACAAAACCATCCCTTGTTATCATAACCAGCCACAGAATGCATCAAACAGTGAATATTTAAAAGACAAGGTTCAAACAACCCATTTATGTTGTCTAGAACCTATAAACCTTTCCCCCCGAAATTTCAATCTTACCTAAAGGTATTAAAGGGGGAACGGAAAAGGAGGGTGGTTGTGGGGTGATGGAGGGTTGTTGCAATTTTATTATTACGTTCGGATGGACACATATTCCTAATTTTATTATATACCTGAACGTGGTTTGGGTGTAGGTGGATTGCCACGAGGTGCAGCTCTTGGCACTGGTAGGGGTTCCTGAGGGCAGTACTGTGAGTCCCTTGCTGCATCGACTGCATTATTGCTGCCATCCTGTGGTGAAGTCATATTTTGTTGTACCAACATTTCACGCCCCCCCTAACAAACTTCAAGCACTAATTCACTTTCTTTCTACGTTTCTCTGGTTATCCTCTACACCGTATTTTTTTTTGATATCACAGTTGCACCATTTCCCGGACAAAAACAATAGGATTTCAGGAGTAGATTTTTTTTTGTGAGGTAGAGACTCCTTTCTACGTTAAGCAATACTCGTTTTGCAGCACTCGACGGAGTGAGACATAAATAAAAACACTAAAAACCTGGGGTTCTTGTTAGATTTGAATCGCAAGGATTTTTTTCCACACACAGGCACTGGGAACACTTTTTGACATTTATACAAAAACGGGGTAGAAATTTCCCCCTGTTTTTCCTTTCTCTTTTACAATTTCACGAGCTTCGTGTATCGATCGGGGGCCGCCACTGACACAGTAAAGATGCGAGAATCTTGTGTAAAAGGACGCGACTTAAGTCGTGAAAAGCTTTTCCAACCCCATTGAGGGGGTGTTTTCACGTGCCGTACACACCACACACTAACAAAATATTATACACACACAACCACTAACATGCCTTACTGAATCGAAACGCGAAAGAGCTTTTGCCAATGTATATAGGGTGGAAAATAGGGTTTTTGCTGACTTAGGGGTTTGCAAGGGGCGGCGGTGGGATAAATTGAAGGATAAATTTGGAATTGTGTATCGCAAATAAAGCATAAAATATCGCACTTTTGTAAAACGAAAAAAAAAAATTATAAAATATACGACGGAGAAAGAGGGATGAAAAATTATTATTATTATTATTATTGATGTGCGGCTTGTGAAATTGGAATTTTATGATTGGAAAAAATAAGAAATTATTGGAATGCGGAAGAGAGAAGGCGTGAAATTATTGTCCCGTATGGACGAAGTAGAACAGCTGATTTTTGGCAAAGTTTCAAGAGGAAACAAGAATTTTGTCTCTATTCCGGATAGTGACCTAGTTTCTTTTAACTTATATACATAATTCCAACTCTTGTGATTCCTCTTCTATTTTTGTTTTTTTTTTTATTTTTTTTTTTTTAACTTTAGCGCGGCTCTTTTACAAAGACCGATTTTCCACTAAGTTTAACGATTTTTTACGCGCCACGATTTATCCGCGACGGATGTCTTGCTTCGACTAAAGCCAACTTCATCCAGTTCCATGGGATCTCACTTTGATGGTATCTCTACCACACAGCACAGTCCAGTACTACCCATATACACCTGGGATACACCTCTCAAATCACATTAAAACACTCTTTCACTACCAGTAACCTCCAAGTAAAGACTGCTGAACAGTGACTAAGGTGTCGACCGATGGTGTCTCTCTATCGTAGGTATTCTACAGAGTCTACCTACGACATTGGAATTGGGATTCAGGTTTTTACGTCATCATTGTCGATATAGAACGAACTTTTCTGAGCTTTTCCCCATCCGCTTTTGGTGGTATGTCTGCGCGCAACGTTTCTTCTCCATTTGAGACTTATGATATTGGGGAGTGGTATATGGTAATATTTATAAGGGTATGTCGTTGGGGGTAAGGTTGGAGTGGTTTGAAATAATATAAATGTTTCAAGAAAAGGTACTGAAGAAATGTAGCAGAGAAAAAAGGAACGAACTTTGTGTTTTTTTGATTCAACTAAAACTTTTGTACACTTTTCTAAGATGCAAATGAGACCAACTGCAGAAATCCAACTATGTATATACATCTAGATAATTTCCAGTGGCTTGTACTCTGTAATAGTACATCCAATTAAACAGACCACTAACTACATCTGATATACCCCAACGATTATTATTATTCTCAAACACGATTTTTGCTTGATGAAGGTTGTGAAACTTTACGATGCTTTAGGTTGTCCGAAATCGACTTGGAGGATTTCGAGATTTATTTTTTTTTTGCGATTATATACATACTAAAATTTGGACCCGTCGATGCTCTCGAAGAATGCATGCATAACTCAAGGTTAATTGTACCAACAACTTGTATTTTCCCACAGAGGCCACAAGAAAGGTCTTAATACAATTTGCATTTATCTCGCATGGAACCATTGTAAATTTCATATAAATGGCATATGTGTGTTTCGTCTTTGGAATTTGAATTTAATAGTGGATTGAAAAATTTTATCTTCAAAGAAGCAGTATGTAATTGATATTGTCCTTGACGTTGACCAAATGTAATGATGTTTACAATAGTTTTGCTGTGATGTAGTTAGCTGTAGATATGAACGTCCAACTTAAAAATGTTTCATCTATAAAAGAAAGAGGCCGAGAGTAGACTTTAAAAAAATGAAATGATTTTGGAGTTGTTTTTTGGACATCATTGAAATTGTGTCACGTATTTTGTTTTTCTGTTTAAAATACAATGGATATTAATTTTTTTGCGGCTATTCCTTCAAAGATGCATGTATTTTACGAGATTTCCGTTCATTCGCAGGTCAAATAATTTTTTATAACATTCAAGATTCGTTTTATCTTCGAAATACATATACGATACTAAAAATAACTTTTGTGTAAAGTCATATAGGAATGCTACAATTTTCATATTTTACTATTGATCTATATTTTATTGAAATGTGTTCAAATTTTGATATCTTTTACTATATCGATATTCTCTTTATCCATATTATGTTGTCAACCTAAGAACCTATACATTTAACATCAATGTGTCTTCTCTTCTCATTTATAACTTGTTCGCAGGGCTATCGAAAAGATTGCAAAGCGTGCGCCCATTTGCTTCGCATGTTTGCATTTATGAACTTTGTGTAAAGGAATGTTTGTTTTAATGAAACTAATGCAAACGCAACAAGGTCTAGGACCAAGCACCACAAACCTTTCCTCTTTTGGTGACTATCAGCTTGCTTCAAGTGGGGCAATCGCCAGTTGTCTTTGCTTTGCGAGTACCAACCACAGTACTTCAAAGTCAGCCAACAACAGGCGTACCAGGAATCTTCAGTCATAGTGACAATAGCTGCGATCCATTGGGGCTGATAAAGTACTCAAAACTGCTGCTAGCTACTCGCAACTATCCTTGCTCTTCAAGTTTTTTAAAGCGTGACTATTCAAAAATAGATGGCTTTTCCTTTTTGAAGGAAACAATTACTCTAAGGTTATATTTTACTGGTAATTTTCAAAAATCGTGTTCCATTGGTGATGTACTTGGAAGTACTTGCGAGTAGAAATAAATCGCAGAATGGATCGCAGTTATTGGCACATCTGAGAAGCAGAGACCACGAGCGTCTTTTCACAAGAGAGGGTACAATCTCGCTCTCTTCGTTCTCGGCGCGTCGCCGGTACCATCTCGGAGAAGAAAAAAACCAACAAAGCAAAATTTCAAGCAGTCGTTGAGGAGTGGAAAGTGCTCCAGAACGCAAAGATAGCAGGAACGGTAGCCTTTCGCAAGAGAGAGATCCCGGAAGATAGATCAGCGCCACAGGCAAATGAGGGAAGTAAAGAAGGACGGCTTTTTAGCGTCCAGGACCTTCTCTATGACTACTTCGAGGTCAAAATTGTAACGGCGGGCCTATTTTCGTATTTACCTAGAAGGCACTTTGGAAGTGAAGAAGTTTTTGAGTAATTTAATAAAATAAAGCGAATATAATTTTTGAAGGATACGAGTTTGAAAGCGGCTAGGGAATGGAGTTTTTGAAAAAAAAACGGAAAAAAATTGGGTTTCGAGTCTTTTAAGTTAGTTTGGTTCGGAGGAAGTTCTCGTGAAATTATGCTGATGTCTGTTTGGTTTCACACCGGGAAAAATAAATAGTTTTCCCACAAAAACAAAACATAAAAAACAAACAAAAAAAACTGGAGAACCGAACAATCTGTGAATAGCTCAGGTTAGCTCGCGGTGATTATTTTACATTTACAATATAAAAAAAAAACTTGACCCATGTTTCACCTGAGTTTACCGGAATAATTTGCAATATGTTATAGATGGTTGGTTTGTCCTTATAAAGGGTGATGATTGTGTTATTGTTAAGTTTATGTGCAACGATACGCACCGTGGTACCAGGGCGGGTTTAATTTTTGTGTTCTGTTTGTTTGGATTAACTTTGGAATAGCGGAGTATACGCTGTTCTTCCACTCTGGTAGTACTATAGCACACCATAAAACATTTATACAGTTTTCTAAGCCACTTTTGCCGTAGTCGATAAGGTTCTCTATTTTGTTTTGTATCAGAGTGTTATATGGCTGTTGTTTTTTTTGGTTGTGAGAATAAATATATAGCTGGCTTGTAGATTTTTGAGGTTTTGAGGTACCGGATGAGCTAGCAGTGGTATGAACTCCGCCTCCGGATCAAGTTTCGGTTGCAGGCTCCGTCCAGTATCTCCTTCCAGGAGCCAGAGTAATTCGGCCGAAAACCGACTTCAGTGCATGAGCCATGCCCACATGGTATTTTGTGAAAGGTGCAAGCTCAGCGGGCCATAGAGCCACATGAGGCTCGCGGGTTTTATCGCTCACAACGAGGTCCTGCTCCTTGTTATCATCTGACAGCGGAAGAAAGTCGTCAGATGGTAATTTAAGACACCGTGTCCGGTAAATAAGTCATTCAGTTTCCACGGTTCTTCTACTTTTGCAATGGTTCTATAGCCCAATTCGAGCTTTATTCTTATACGTATATTTTGCATCAGACATCTCGTCTCCTTGCCTGCAGTTTCTGTGCTGGCCCGTTTTGCTACATCAGACTTAACCAACTTTACTATGGTTTGCGAGTAGTCTTTTTCCACCTGGTAGTAGATTCAGATGGAAAAAGCGATTTTGAGATTCCCAATTATTTTGGCGCACGCCACATTATTGGCTTGTGAGTGCAACGAGGAACATCGAGTGGGTTCCAGTTATAACATTATAAATCATATAATCAGTTCTACAATTATGTAGATTTGGATGGTTCCAATTTCAATAATGTACACATTTCATTCCAATACTATTCAGAAAATTTGTACTCCTTCGATTTGCATTAGTAGAGATTATCTAATGCTAACGACTCGAACACTTATTCAAAAGATTCTAATCATTTACATACAATCAAAATGGGTTAGTTTTGATATCGACCAACATTTAAATGCTTTTTCATATCAAGCGATATCCTTCCAAGTCCCTATAACCCCCACACAAAAAACTACTTTCCTAGTACTATAGGCACAGAAACCCCAACCTTCCCAATGCTTCGGCAACACTCAAAACGTGGCACAACAACGCAAAAAAGAATACCTTAGTCCTTAGTGGGTTTGAGTGATTCCACATTTTTTCCTGCCTCCTTCTCGATATATATATTACCACTATCCTTATGAAAGCATATAAGCCCATACAGCACGTAACGAACCTTAACAATCGTCCTTTTTATGCTGTTGTGTTGTATATGGGGTGTTTTCACCTATAACGCCCATAATATTTTGTGAAATTGCAGATTACTTTCTCGGCTTTGTTGTTGCTGTTGTTGTTGTTATTTATTCTGTTCGGAGTTTAGCACTTCTTTGGCATAGTCCTTGATCGGCACAGAACGACCGTCCTTATTCTGTAAGCAGTCTCTAGCTATGCGAGAAATTAACTAGCGCTATACAGTAGGACCTATACTACACTAAAGGGAGTTCTGTTCTTTCTATTTTTGGTTTTTTTGTTGCTACATGCTCGGACGTTTCATGCTGTTCTCTCCTCGTTCGGGATAAGTAGGTGCAGATTATTACTGTATGATTATGGTGTGAGTGACGAAATTATAGGTTGTTTTCGTTGGGGGCAATAATTTCCAGGTCAGACAGATATGAAAACGTGATAAAATTAGGGAGGAAAATTAGCATTATTAAGAAAGCAGCAAATCAGTGGGAATTAGCATAAAATATTATTACCAACACCGGAAGTTCCGTGTAAAATGTAGAAAATTATTTATGAGTGAAATTAATAAGGAGGAAAAGATTATTTAGGTTACATGATTTTAATATAAGTTTAATGTAGATACGCACGTCATCGTATAGATATCACTTAATGAGGGTGGGTGTATACAAACATAGAAGGGAAAGGGATCAGTAAAAATTGGGGTTAAGGATTAGTGTTAAGTGGGTATTTGTAAAAAGTCCTTAATATCGATTACTGTATTTGGGTTGAAGTTATTCTTAAAGTATATAAGTAGTCAATTGATATTTTGCAAATATTTATCATTATCGATTGCACTACATATTATTTCTAAAGTGTTTTTTTAATTGTGGTACATACTTATTAGGGCACTGGTAGCAAGTATCCAAACAAAATACTCTTGATAAATCGATGATGCAAATCCTGAGTTCTAGTTACTACAAGCACTACAAGCACAAGTTCCTCCTCTTTCTTTCTATTATTTGAAAGTTATTTAAAAATATCTTTTGTAGTGTAGTGAAACAAGTCTTCTAAAGTAGCCACTATAGAATATAAACATTTATGATGCATTCTTAAACGTCCTAGATTAATTATTTTCAAGGACTGTAAGAAGCAGTCGTTTGCTATATAATGAACCATTCAAATTTTCTAAATGGGTTCCATGTGCATTTCACGTAGTCTTCTTCTTTGATCCGTTAGCTGATGGTCATGACTGGGCGATGCGGCAAATGTCGTATAAGATGGGTTTCCGTTGCTTCGTAATCCGTGTCGGCGAACATCAAGTCGGTTACGAAATTGTTGTCGTCGTATTGAACTCTGCTTCGTCCATCGAGTGCTTCACGCATAACCGCGTGGATCACAACGTTGATGAGAAGTGGCAAAGCTACGTCTCCTTGTCGGACACCTGTTTGAATAGTATAAGTCGCTTCACGAACGATGCTGGTTGAGCATTCGTACGACGCTTGGAGAAGTTGGATGATTTTCAATGGCTCGTGTTCGATTTCCAAGGCTCTCCACAAGCTGTTCCAATCGATGCAATCAAAAGCAGATTTCAAATCGATGAAAACGACGACAGTTCGTTTGCGGCAATGAATTCTTTGCTCCATTAGCTGACGGAGAGCGAATATTTGATCAATGCATCTCGCTTGATCTTTTCAGTTCGTTTGCTCTGATTTTTGTATTTACAACAAACGCCGACAATCGAAAGGAGTCTAATACCGCGATAATTCTTGCATTGCCGAATGTCGTCTTTCTTCAAAATTGTCACAGCGATCGCTTTCTTCCACGCCGACGGGACACGATCCGAATGCCATATGTGTGTTATGAGGTCGTGAAGTTGTTGTGATAAAACAACACCTCCGGCTTTGATCCACTCATCTCTTTTCTACTTTTCAGCGATTTTATTGTTGTCTTCATCTCGATAATTGTCGGTTCGGTATCGAGAAACTGATTCGTTGGCTGTTCGATGATCGATGGTTCGGGTACTCAGCCTTGTGGCTGATCGTTCTTGTCCAGCGATGCCCATTGAGAGGATTCCATCCGACTTTTTGATGTTGTCGTTTGTTGATTCTGTTTTGCCACTTAACCACCGGATTGTCTGGTATAGCGTTCAGTACTCGTGCTTCAACGCCGCTTCCTCCATGTTGGCTGCAACGTTATTCCAGTACGCTTCACGTTCCGATTTCATTTTATGTCGAACTTCTTTGTTCAATCTTCGGTATTGCTCGAAATCGACGTGTTTCATTCGTTTCCGCTGATCGACGAGGTCCAGAGAGCCGTCCGAAAGCCTTTGCTGGGTTCGTTTATGGTTAGATGGACACAACTCCATTCCACATCCCACAATGGACTCCGATAATTGAGTTTCTTCTCCATCGATATCGGCCGGTATTGCGAGCGGCGCGAATTTGTTGTATAATGCTATTTGAAACTATCGCCCGATGGTTCCATCAATTATTTTTGGCTGGTGGTGGCGCCGTTTTCTTCGCTCTTTGTAATCGTATTTGTAATTTCGCTCGAAGAAGGTAATGGTCCGATCCGCAATTGGCCAACACATTGCACGTACGTCTTTGAGCGTTGACCGAAATATTGCGTTGACCAAAACGTTATCTAACAACGGCGAGGCGTTGCCGGATGGATTTCGCCAAGTGATCTGTGGAAGCTGCTGTTCCCAACGATCAAATTGTTTGACGTTGCGAATGAAAGGAGCGCGTAAACCGTTGTCGTTAATTTCTTCGTGTTCGAATTTGCCCATTGTCCCTTCCCAGCCGGTTCGATCTGCTCCTGAATGTGCATTGAGTATGATTTATTCGGTTCGAGTTATCATATCCAGCGTCTGTTGAAGTTGATCGTAAAATTCGTCCTTATTCGCATCTGGGTTGGTATCGGTTGGTGCATAAACAGATACGATATGGGTCTTGATAGTTCCACCGATGAATATAACCGCCAAAAGCACGGATATCGGTTGGAATGCGATAACACTGCTGACAGCCCATAACCACCATGACCATAAACCCGACGCTGGCCTCTCGGTTCTCACCAGCGGAATAGTAAAGCGTCATCATTTCGTCGATTGTTGGCGAGACAATCGTTAATGTCCCGGATCCGTTAACTCGTAGTTCCGATAGCGCAGCAACTGATACATATTTTGCATTTCGATAATTCCATTACTATGATTTCCTTTTGACCGACGTGATGTCCTGTTCGTACAGTCCACGCGGCGAATTGAATTTCCATTTTTGGTACGACTAATTCGAGTCTCGGCCAGTAACCCACTTCTCACCAGCATGCCTGGTCCCTGGATTTTGAAGTCTCACTGGGAAGTTCAGTTTTTCCATGGTTTTCTCAGAATATCGACAGTATTCTATATTTCTGATGAATATAACACGTGGTATCGTTAATAGTCACATATTGTCAGGGACAAATCACCAAGTGCCACCTGCCTGCTACATTTTTGTCGGGCGAGTTTTGTTTCGCGCATACAGCTATGATTGGTAAAAAACAGTATCTATAAAAAGGTCGACTTTTGAGCCACGTGGAGGAAAAAAGCAGCGGTTTCAAGAATTTTCGCAGAATAAAAGTTGGTAGACTAGATGTCCTTAATCCATACAAGAAGTTTTAAGAAAGTATGCACAAATTGCGCGGGGGTACTCAAACTATAATGTTTTATTCCTTGAGCAACGATCAAATAGTAAATTTACTGAATTCTTACATGACTATTGTCAAGCTTAAAGATAACAAAACATTGGAATCCCATTTATCACTCGATTCCCTCTCAATTACAATCACTTGTGTCGCATACTTCAACACAATTTCCCAATCAACTACTTTGTATGAATGAATAAATTTCGCAAATCTTCGCAACTAACATTTCAGCAAATTCCCGAGTGTTGAAATCCAATTTGTTACCAACAAAACCAAACGCATATAATCGACTGCATAACTCCCTTGATCTGCCTGAACACGTTTCTTTTATCCACAAATTATGGGTATCGAATCGCCTCAGTTGTGATCGATGTGTATTAATAGATCGGCAGCGCCTTCCACAGCGTCTCCCCCTAACTCCAGAAAACCGCAGTTGAATGTCGATCCGAAATCGATCTCAACCCAGTAAAGTCGCTCACTTCCTCATTACGACGATTGCCGTTCCATCGTTGAGGTGAGATGAGGGTTTTCTGCAGCAATCCATCGTGGTTAACCAAAACCTTAAGTCAACAAAGCCGAAGGCAGAAGCATAAAATCAGGATGAATCGTTTCGGTTTCGAAAATCGAATTCGTTGACGATCTGCAGCTTTGTCGACTGGCAACCACATCGAGGTCTCGAACTTGCCTCCTCACTCGCGAGGAACTATTACGTTGCGGTCACTTTGTTACGTGATCATACTGAGCTGTGCGAACTTATTTTTTCTCGCCATCTTCGCCGCGGATGCTCCTATGTAATCCACAAATTACCTTGGCGGGCAGCCCAAAGCCTCGTCAGAAAACAAAACAATCTTGAAGACACTTTCTCCCCATAGTCGGTCGCCTTGTACCGCCGAAATCTTCTGCTGGTATTTGACACGCAGCGTTGTGTCTTGGGTCGTTAGATTCCTGCGGCGCGTAATGGCTTCTCTTAAGACAGCCGAAAGTCTTCTCATGTCTGACCTCTGATTATTATTTTTTTTTATGTTTTTTAATCAAATGAGTTTATTGTCTTGAACTTGGCAGGCGGGATGAGCAGTGACGGATGTCTCTCGGAGAGTGAAGGCGGCGACATCATCTTGATTGCATCTCATTATTTGTTTTTCTTGCCGGTGAAAATAATAAATTTGGATAAAGGAATTTGCTGGTGAAAATAATTTTGGATAAATAAACACGGAAAATTTAATTTAGCGCTTTTTGGCGAGAGAGAAATTTGATTGATGTTAAAGACACTGTGGTGATGTTGTTGCTTCATGGTTAAAGGTAGTCATGAACAGGTAAGTACGTTTTTTAGCATAATTACGTAATTTGCACCATAAAGAAGACATGAAGCAAATATTGAGTGTTAGAGTGTTTTTCTTTGTAATTTTTGACACCTCGTGCTAAGATTTAATATTGAGATGGAAGATGGATTGCAGCAATGCTTTTTAGCCTACGTATATAATATTTTGTCACTTAATTAATTTTGTATAAATGAAGGGAATTTACGCATTTTCGGATTCTCAGTGTTTGTATTTGAAGTCAATTTTATTAATAAATATTCTTGAAAATTGATTTTGACGTTATAGTAGTTCACATCTTCCATTATACGGGTGCGGCATCTAGACCTTCGGTTTTTCAACATTGAATAACTCCGACATGTTTTATAGCCTCGACACACGTACGCATTTATGACGAAAATTCAGCATTAATTAGGAATTTGAACCTCATTAATTAGGAAAACCGATTAGGAAAATTTTGGTTAATCGATTAGGAAAATCCAGAACAGAGCCATCTGTAGTCCGGTAAATTATTGGAATAAACTCAGTTTTGATGTTTGTTCCAGTGTCATACGTTGCCAAGTGATTTAAATTTGTTTTGAAGTTGCATCTGTCTCCTCTGCCGTAAAGCCTTTCGGGCCGTAATGTGTTTATTTATTAAATTATTATAATGTATTAATCTTAAATAAGCCATATTCCTTCTTTTTTTATTCGTCGCTGACATTTTTCACTACACTAGCACTTGTCATCTGAGAACTGTCAAAATATAAAGACGTATTTTAATGTGTGTCACTCCCTAAAACCGTTCGTCATAAATGATGAATATTCGTAATTTTTTGACTGCCGTGTGTCGAGGCTATTAGACGATTTTGACAAATGTACACGATTCTGAAACGTTATTGAGTACCATTTTAGCTATGAGTCAATCAATACATACCGAAAGAACGCGGTGAAATTGTAACGCTTTAAGCAAGAGCCACATTGCACACGTCTTCCGTTCTTCGTGCTAAATATCGGAAAACGGAAAGACGGAGAGACCGAAAACGAATAGACGGAACTCGGAATATGTGTGCTATGTGGCCCACGCTATACATTGAAATCAATCTTTCAATTGGGAAAGCTAAGTGTGCTTATTGTATACCAATTTTGACGACGGACGTAGCCCATTTTACACTTTCTGGAGGAGTTAATAAACAAAACTGTCGTATTTGGAGAGCAGAGAACCCACGCATTGTTCGCGAAACATTACTGCACAACGAGAAAGTCACTGTTGGGGTCTGAATGTGCTCAAAACCATCATTGGGCCATTTTTATTCAAAGTCGGAGAAAGCGTCGACGGCGCACGCTATCGGCGGCGCGTTGGATGTTGGCGTTGTCGATTGGTGTCCGAAAATCATTGAAAATTAAGGAAAGCCGAAGACCATTGTCGAACTCAAAGCTAAAGGGTTAGATGGTCGGTGGTTCAAGGGTCAAAGGGGTGGTTGTTTAGGATGGCCATTCGCCGGACTACAAGAATAAATTGTTTTACATTCAGAAATCAGTTGTAACCTTGCGTCGTAAGGACCAAGTTATGGGAACATATCGTTCTCTCACAACCCGCCCTAAGGTACCTCGGAATGATGATCAACCGCAGGCATGGCGGGTCAAGCGACCGCTATTTGGGCAGCACTCCCAAGAATGCTTTAAAACGTGCAGGGGGGGCTAGACCGAGTCATCGTTTCCTGATGGCGAGGGCGGTTGGCTTAGTCCTGATATACGTAGCGCCAGTGTGAGAAGCAGTTTTGAACAGAGAAAATGGAGAACCGCATACAGACTAACCGCCCGCCACGCGTTCTGCGCACACAGAAGCATTTCCAACTTTGAAGCGTGCATGATAACGGGGAAGAATCTCATAGACGTACTAGCGAGAGAAACCTTGCGCCTCTAAGATCCACAATATGTTAGAGGGGAGCCAAAAACAGTGCAGCGACAAATGACGAAATGCGAGTCCATAACGAAATGGCAAGGAAAGTGAGACGAATTTCTTAAAGATCGGTGGATACAGACAGGCTTATCCTAAACGTGGAGAGATGGGTTTACGAGGCAGCTTAGTTAAGTGAACTACGACCTCACGCAGTTCTTGAGTCGACATGGCTTCAAACACAATGACTCACCGCTGTGGCCGGCATGTCCAGGTGTCCAGAATAACGCAGTGTACGTCTTTTATTATGTGAGATTAAGCGAATATAGAGCAGAACTAAAGACAATGGATAACGCTCCACTCGCTAAGAAAAACATCCAACGACACATGAGGAATGAGGAGGATTGGTGAAGGAAAGTAGAAGGGACGCTGAAGGCCATGCACAAGAAGTTGACGCTGGAAGACGCCGGAGCCGAACAGAAATCTCAGGAGTATTAGCAGCTACGGTACCCAAGGCGCCCGCCTTTTAACTGCCCTCGAAACATATGGGTGGCCCCATTGAAAGTACCCAGGTTAGTAAGAGTGCGGCCAGCTAGATGCTTCCGACGAATTTGGACTGTACAGCTTGGGGCTTGATTGTGCTAAGGGGCTGGTTGCTGCTTGGCTGTTAGATAGAATAAAGATCTACTGGTTAGCATAGGCCATTAAAGGGTGTTACAGGTGCATGTCAATATAGCCTACTTTTCTGTTTTAAAGACAGTAGCTAGGGTACAAAAGATGAACCCTTTACTAAACCCACATGTCTTTGGAGCCATCCGTGTCCGACCTCTTCTATTTTAGGTGAAGCCTAAGTACGTTACGGCCCAAGGTTTTGCATTCTCGCTTCTGGGATCCCTTCCCTGTAGAATATGTTCGTTGAAATCCATCGTCAAGCTAACCATTTGATCTCAGACTGAAGACCCCCTTCTCTACCCAAGCGCTTCATTATGGCGCTAGTCCATTGGTCCTACACCTTAATTAATTAAATTAACAGCTTGCAGCCTTCCACATGAGTGATTGTATATGAATCCTACCTATATTTTGAGCACTACTAAATAAAAGCCTAAATGTTGTTCAGTTAACGTCGATTCACACCTATCCGTAACGTGACGTCGACTTCAGTGCAGTATCGGGAGCATCAGTAAAAAGGAATTACCGATACGATTTACTTCCATACAAATTGAGAACGGTGTGAAATATTCCCAGACATCTGATGCAGTAGGGCACCGACGATCTCAGTATCCTTCAGGCATCAGTGAAAAAAACTACATTGAAAACTATAAGAATTCAATAGAAATTTAGGGAGTTTATTTGAAATACACTCACTTGTTTCTTTGCGACGAACGCCAAATTCCATGATGCACTTGAGATCACTGTTCAAATTTCAAAACATAAACGTCAGAAGCTATTGAACATTATGGAACACTGATATTGAAACCGACGGTTCTATTTGAATGTCAGAGAAAAATTCATCACGGAAATCACTGACTCACGGAAAGCATCGGTGTCGTGGCGTTGCGGATATATGTGGACTGACCTTTATCCGTATTCGTCTCGTTTCCGTTCTATTCTATCAAGTTGAAGGACTATAAATTTGTGTGTTCTCAACACAGAATCGACCCTGTTGCAAAATCTGCCAGATAGACATCGTGTTCTTAGAGCTCTTGCTATAATGTGAAAACACGTGTTGTTGAATACTCCCTCGAGGATACCGAGAAAAACCGACAGCGCAATTCATTTGTTTAACACTGCCCCTTCTCCTGGTGTCCTTAGGGATTAATTCTATCCACCAACCCACTTCTAATCTTTATAAAGGTCGTTATCTCATCCTATCCGATAGCTTTAATGATGAATGCAGATGCGCTGCGAAAGGTCAGAACTAAATCGCGGGATTATTAATAAAGAAGCAAAGTAAAGGCTAAAAATAGTAAAAAGCTTGAAAGAACGATTTCACTATGGTTGCAATTATGCTTCATTCTTGCTTAAATTCTTGGAAAATAAGAAAATCTGCACTATACCTGAGACTGAAAATAGAAATGTGAATTTATAACTAAGAAATATCAAGGGTCGCACATGCTTCGTTTTTGCATCAGCACCACCCATACATACTCTAATGATAAACACGTGCCACATAGTGCAATGGGAACTATTCAACAGATGGATATTGCCTTTAACACTATTGTATATCATCTAACAACATGTAGGTATATCAGAATGCACTTGGAGAAAGCCAATTTCAATTACAAAAACTTTAAGTACACTCCTTTGTAATTTTCACATCAACTTTTTCAATTTTACAATAATTTATAACCTATCTAAGAATTTCTTAAGTGCCACCTTTCAGAATTAACCATAAAAAAATAAAATACCACACAAAACCTTCATCAACATCTAAAAAACCTTCCTCCATTGCAGGAACCCTCTCCTCCCTAAACATAATCACCTGAAATAAAAATCTTTGAAACCTTTTATTAAAACTAAATGCCTCCATTGAACGCCAGAATCTCCAGAGTGAAGTTCCGGCATCATTAAATCCCATCACACCTGAAGGACCGGACAAGCTCCATTCGAAAAATTCAAATTCCAAACAGGTATATGGACACGAAGAAGAAAACGGTCGACTCTTTAGTTTTAAGACGATGGAAACCAGCGGAGGAATCTTACCTGACACCATAATTTCTTCGAAAAGCTTCTTCCACTTTCACTTGATCGCACTAAATTCTCTTGAAACGCGTTTCGCGTCCGTCGCATAGAAAAACAAAACAAAAAAAAAACCGAAATTAATTGAATATAAAAAATCCCTTCGACCACACTACGAACGAATTTTTTTTACTCGATGATATCGAATCGTGGTCGACACATTTTTTTATTCTCGAATCGAATTGGCGCGCGGCGGGTGACCGAAAATAAAAGCTGTGTGTAAGCTCGACCGTTTCTAGGCGTTTACTGACAAAAGAAGGTCGATTTATAGATGAAAGATGCCCGAAAGGTAGCAGCGGTTGTGATGGAGGTAAAGGTAAATTTGGAAATCGGCGCAAAAGTGTGAATATTTAAAGATAACATTCTGAGAAGTTTTTAATTTAAACAGCCCGAGTAAATTTATACCAGTTTGGTACTCGATTGGAAGTTTCGTTAAGAAAAAGCTTCTTGGATTGGTTGATGTCTTCGATAATCAATTAGTTCAAGCGAGCTTTCATTTTCAGTTTGTTTGCTTTTGCATACCTTCCAGGGCATAAGCTTAAAACAAATTCTCACAAAGGTATGCAATTTTTTGAATAACAAGAAAATATATGCAATCGAAAATTGAAATAAATTCTTTTCCGTTAAACTGCCAAAATTTGAAAAAATATTTAAAAAAAGTCAAGAAAGAGGAAAAAAAAATACGAGGAATACGAAGATAATGTAAAATGATAAAAATTAAACTAAACACAAAGTTTTGTATTCCTGCTCTTAGATATTAGTTCAAAAAGATGCTTCCGGAAGATGTCCATTGAATAGGCACGTTGCAATTCAACTGGCAGAGAATTTCATAGCACAGCTGCGTGGGCGAAGAAAGACCGCTGGCCAATAAAGGTAAGGAAACGCGGAATAAACAATCTGTTTTTTTAGCGACCGTGTGAGCTGCACAAACTGATAGAGATAACACGGTTTAAGTTTTAGGGATGCTGGAGAATATCATGAAACAGACGCAGAAGTCTATACTCACGCTAAAGTAAGTAACAGTAAAAGTAAAAGTAAGTAAAAAGGAAGTAACACGGCATAGTTCAGCAGCAAGATCATCCACATATCTTTCAATTTGATAAATGAAGATCGTTAATAAAGATGCTGAATAAGAAAGGAGTCAGAATGGAACTTTGGGGTACGCCAGCAAGAAGTGGAGCTATCGAAGAACGACAACCACCAAGTATAACTTTCTGAGAGCGGTTGGTTAAAAGGCTTTGGAAAAGTTTAATAGCAGAAGAAGAAAATGGACACGAGAGAAGAGTTGCTGCAAAAGCAGAGAGTGATTGACGCTATCAAAGGCTTCAGAGAAGTCAAACAGCAATAGGCAGCAAACATGGTGAACGTCGAGAGTAAGATATCAGTTGTAACTTTGAGGAGCGCAGTTTCGCAGCTGTGATGCTTGTAAAAGTCAGACTACCAGACATTTATGAGTCAAAGTCGATCACAATACTCAAGGATTTCAGTTTCTTTCAGCTTTTCAAGAACGTTAGCCAGAAATGGAAGAATACTTATACGCTGAAAAACAGAGACACAATAAGGAGATGGGCATTTGGGTATTGGTATAATTACAGCAAGCTTCGAAGACGAGGGAAACTTAGATACTGTGAGGCATAAGTTGGATATATGAGCCAAGATGGGCAGCAGATATGGAATAAGCATATTTCGAAACCTAGGCGATATGTTATCACTACTAGTCGCTTTAGGTTAGGTTAGATATGGCTGTACTGCTGGTCTTCAGTCCAACCACTTAGGTCAAAGGGATAAGCACATCATGATGCCATAAACCTGATGCTAAAGTGTCGTTTCTTCGCTAAACCACCTCAAGGGCGTAATGAATCTTCTAGTTGCAGGACACCTAACTTCAAGATTTTCGCAAGCGTGCTTAGGAAGGGTTCACCAATAGTGGTGTCTCCTTCTGCTTAGGGCTGGGCAGTAACAGAGAAGATGTTTTACACTTTCCACCTCGTCTAGATTCTTACAGCTTCTGCAGAAATCAACAGGTCAGCCATATCGAACTTAACCTAATCTACCTAATGTACGGGGCCCCCGGCCAATCCGACGCCTCCTTATCACGAGAGAATGCATTTTGTATGCACCGTCAGTGTGAAGTACGGGGTTAGAGGGAAAGGGCAATAAACTCTGCGTATCTGCTAAGTGTCCTTTGAGTATGCTGTGTACACCATACCACGTCCAATAAAGCAGCTTGCGTGATAACAGGAATGTGGACACTCTGTATATATATCAAAGATAGCTGATAGCAGCTAGATAGCTGATCCAGCCCAATCAAGCAATAGCGTAATTCGGTTACGAGAAGAGAATGGAAGATAAGAAGTAAGCAGTTAGGAACCCGCAGAACCTATATGTGTAGGAGCTTCTCGGTAGAATGATGTGTTCATCTTTCGGCGCACAGAATCGTCTGTGTGCAAACCCTATTCGGTGTCTCCTGTTTTGGAAGGGGTCTGAGACGTAGGTCCAGATCCAAGAACCCTTCTGTAGCATCTCTTCGTCCACCTTCAAGTCCCTAATAGAGGAATGAATTAAGGGGTTAAACCTAACCTATTGGGAATCAGTCCCAGGAATCAAACAGAGCGGACCTAAGGCTGTTGAAGAGTTATCTGACTCGTCATAGAGGACTGCGGTATAACCTCTAGAACTCAAGAGACAGAATGCCGACTTTGCATGGAAGGCGACGAGACTTCCACACATATTCTTTGTGAATGTCCTGCTCTGATCTGGCTTAGAAGAAGAACGTTTACCCCAGAGTTTTTGAGCCCCACTCTCTTTCAATTAAGTCTGTTCCACTAGTAGGGTATGTACACAATAGGCCTAACTTGGCCGCAGTGTTCAACACATGGGTTGACACCTCATTCCTTAAAAAAATGGTGATCACTTTCCACTATTTTGTAGTAAAGATGACATCGCATCGATCGTGGTGCATATGCCTTTTGTATTTTATTGGTCGGACCTTCACATACACTCTGCCCTACTGCCAATATTTTCTGCCGCACGTTGCCTACTCATTTCATAACTACTAATTCACTATGAGAGGTGAATTTTTTTTGTTTTTATTGCATGCTTAGAATACCAAAACAGCTGATAGTCCCAAACTATCAATGACAAGCATGAGTCACAAAATTTGTGACTTGTGACTGGTCACAATCACTCACACTTTACTATGCGAGTTCGCCCTATGGGCTATCTTGCATATTTATGAAAAAGGACTTAAATTTGAGATTTTCGTGCGACAAATCATTCGGTAAGGAGTACAATAGCTCCAAAAAGGGCCACGGTACTCCTTGAACTCGATACCTCAAGCCATCAGTTTACGGGTACCGCCACCACGGAAAAGAACTAGAAATTCCTTAATAATGGGTCCTAAAAATATAAAGCACCACTCTGCCTTCAATCATGAAAATTTTAATATTTTTGTTAAAGATTGCAACAATATTTTTTTTAAAAGATTCTTAGAATATTAATTCATACTTCATATTTTGCTAGGCCTTAGTTAGATATTTATTTCAGGAAGCAGCTCTTATTGAAAGGACATTCACGCTACACAACGAGACAACAAATACCTAATACATCCATCAAAACCCTCTAAACCTTCAAATGGTAGTTTAATTCTTATTACACACCTGACTAGCACATAAATTTCCCAGGTGCACACGTGCACCTTCTCTATCAAATCTTCCAAAACAGTTATTCCAAATTTCAAATTTATGACCTCATCATACAACAAAACCCACCCAACGTCCAAAATCGCCTTCATTACAGCGCAATTGAAGCAAAATCTCTGAACACTCATCAGAAGCGAATCAATGCATGAAAAAAAAACGTGTAAAGTCCGTAGGTCACCACGGAATCCGCGAGTACGTTACGAGTCTAATCTTCCCGGAGGATGGCCTCTGTCCATGTGAGATGTGGAGACCGCCAACCACCCGGGATGATGTATGAACATTTGATTAGACGCACTTGACCGCTGCGGAGAAATGTAGGCCTTGCGCTTCATCAGATCTGACCATTGGTGGCGGACGTGATGACCTCAATCGGACTAAGCAGAAAATGAAATTTTAATTGTTGATGGCCATAGACAACACGAAATCAAAGGTCAAGAAGGTCGCAGCTAATGGCGAGGCTTCCAGGGAATCTCGCTTATCATCCTAAAAGAAAACAAAGGGCTTTTTGTGGACTTAAGTGATTAATCGGATTAGTTGGACTCTCGGCGGCATTAGTTGTGTCCAAAACAGAGATTCGGCTTTCACGTTGGGAATTCGTTAGGCACCCATCATCGCCGCAAATTGAATTATCCCCAGCGGAGCGGACTGACCCTTAAGGATCAAATGGCGATAAGTCAATTGAGTGACAGACATCGTGGAGGAGGCAAATTCGCATTAGCCACGCACTAAGAGCATCAATGCGCGCCCAACCTCAATCTCTGGCCATCACGGGGGAGTTGTGTCGTGGTCCCTGTGCTGCGACTGTGAGAATCATCACTGTAATCACGATTGAAGCCAAAAAAGGCTGCAAGAATTCTCGTTTTCGATTTCCCATGTCAGGTCATAACTTATGTTTCTGAACCAGCCCCGGGGCCATCGATCACCAGTCTCTAGTAGTAATCCCATCGCTGCTGCTGCTGCTGGCTGAGACCTGTGAATGGACCTGATACACAAATCCAGAGAAGTTAAGTACACGCTGCACGACGACGACGACCAGGTGGGTTTCCGTCAGGTTCTTTTCTTGGTCCGCAGTTAGTCACGGCTGGGATTTCAAAATCTTACACAGAAGTATTTTCTGGGTCACGGGAACAGGTTATGTACACAGGTTACCACCTCCTGCGTCCTCCTTTGCCAAACATGACCGGGAATCTTGTCGATATTAAAGACATGATATGGTCCGGGCGCGCGCAGTTTTCCCAGTTCATCAATTTTCATTGTTGACTACTACCTATATCGTGGCCGTGTCCATTCTTCATCTCTTCCTTGTTCGAAAACTCTTTCCGACTACACTTCTATATGCCCCTGTGGCTTCGGAGTGGCTTTCTTTACCTTCGGGCGCACATGTGGAAGCCGTGAACGAGTCGTGTCGATCTGGTGATTTATTTTATACTGGCATCGGGGAGTTTTTCCGCAGGTAACCCAACAAAGGTAGATATTTGCATTTTGCTTAAAATCTCGCGAATACTTTTAGGGGGCATGGAGATGATCTCCCAACGGAGCAGTGGACTGCTTTTCCTTCTTTGTAGGCTTTCACTTGTGCTTAAATTCGTGCGCGCTGATTCCAGGCGTATTTTAGTAAAATAATAAAAATTATCACAATGGATACTTTACGGCATGGAGTTAAGTTAAAGCAGGTTAAGTATAGAGTTAGTGGAAGAAAATTTCTGCCTGATTATGGTGAGGATTAGGACACTTATCTCTCGGTAAATTACAATGCGGGGACCAGTTAGAAATTACTTAAAGGTGGCACTCTTCAGAAATCTATATGTTTACGCTTGAAAGCTTTTTATTTTCTTCTCATGGTGATTACTACTTTAATTTCAAGCAGCTGATTGCTAATGGAGAAGTTTTAATTTTATCAGCTATTAAGATGAACGCCGCATTGTTACAGATTACTACACCCAGTTTATGCGCGATATTAACTGGAATATTTTAGTTACGCTCTGCAGTATTGTAAAGATGCACGATTCTTGCTTCCTTACGCACCTAGCAATAATGTTTGCTCTAGTAAGTTCTTACTAATAAAGATTTTATGTTTCTAAACCTTTTCGATGCTAATTGGCATTTAGAACTAGGATGCATAATTTCAGTATAATTTATCCCGACGATCTAGATATCAATTTTCTCTCGCGGAATGATAATGCCCCTAAGACAAAGGGTATTATAAGATTTTTAGCGTGTCTAAGACCTGGTACTGATTCCCAATAGGCTAGGTTTAGTCACTTAACCAACTCCTCATCAGGGGCGTGGAGGTGGACCAAGAGATACCACAGAAGGGTTCTGGATCAACGTCTCATACCCCGTTTATGACTAGGTTGAAAAGCTGAGTCAAGGTGGAGTTACAATTTCTACCACAGTCGAGTTGAATTCACTTTGGGTTGAAATAGAGTTGAACTATAATTATAACATAACCTAAACTTTTTGTGAGAAATCCTCATTTATAGATACGTATATCAGTCAACTCAATCCAGGTAGAAAAGCTGAGTTGGGTTGAGTGGACCCAGCTTCAACTCGACCCCTGTTTATGACTGGCTTGAACGTGGGTTGAACCTAGTTATAAACGGGGTATCAGACGTCTCCCTCATGAGGCTGTCTACAGCCTCATTTCTCCCGATACCCCAGTGTCCGGGGACTCAGCAGAGCGAGACTTCATTTCTTCTGGTCAGGCTCTGGAGTACGTCCAAACACCCTGCAACTATTTTGGAAAAAACTTCCACGTTGAGAGTGTCTTGATGGCAGCTTGGCCGTCAGAAAAGATTTGAATGCTGGCGCCTTTCAAACCTTTCTTAAGTTGGTTGAGCCTACAGCAGATCGCAATGTCATGTATTTCAGTCTGGAAAACAGTGGGCCACATACTCAGTGGAGATGTTTTGGATCCCCAGGAAGAATAAGTTCCTTCCACTTAGAACGATCCTTTGAAACTGTTGGGATTCCTTTGGAACCGTAGTAAATGGAAATGTTTCGGATATTGTTCAGGACATTCGTGTGTCCTTTGACTGTATAGGGCCAGTTGGATGAAATCTGAAGTCTCAAGGCACTTATGGCGGCGGATTTCTATATGAAGATATGCAATGAGATCAATCCAATAATTGTCTTCATCGCAGCTGTGGGACAGGTACGCATAGCCCTGGTAATGGAGAGGCAAGCAAGCCGTAACAGTTTGTTGCACTTGAGGATCGACGTAACCGGTTTAGTCTTCGGTCACCAAACTATAGCGGCATAAGTGAGCACAGGTTTAACGATCGTATTATACATCTAGTACATCATTTGTATTGTAAGACCCCATGTCTGCCGTGCAAAGGACAAAAGACGCTTTTTGCATTTAGGTCTTTTGTCCTTTGCACGGCAGATGTCTTACCCAAAAAACTTTTGCAGGCCCATATGGCCCTTGCGACTTTACTGGTGGTGTAGACCAGTTGAGCGTTCCAGTTCATTCTCTTGTCTAACTTTACTCCCAAATATTTTACTGAGTTGAGTACTTAACTGTGATACCCTGGATAGACAGGACCTAGGTCCACTTTGTAGCATTTGGAGAAAAGTATCAGTACAGTCTTATTTGGGTTGATTAACTGACCCTCCGTGGTACACCATCTTCAAGACAAGGCAGCTGCTTACACCTCGGCGTTCACTATGACCAAAATTCACGAGTTGCACTTCGAATTGGTTGTAAACCTAGCTTATTTACTGTATTCAGCCCCAGTGATTATTTTCTGATTCTTCAGCTTAAAGTTTGGTTTAGAGGAGGACAACAATTTTTTTCGCACAAGGCGGTTAGGGATCGTCCATAAATCACGTGAGGTGATTGTCGTGAGATTTGGCTAGACCTCTCCCCCTCCTCGCTATCTCTTAGTTTTCGCCTTGAAGCCAAGTATCACATCTTTCCGGCCGCCAACTGGATGGGGTCTGCAGTCCAAGAAAACTGACAAAAATCTTTATGTGTGTGGGCATTTATCGGCAGTTGGTGCCTGAAGAACTGAAGTTCTATTCAGTCTCAAGACGTGAATTTAAGGCACGAATTCACGCCGTCTCCAGCTGGACCTGAAAGCAAAGTGCAAACCATCCAAATTCGCATTCGTGCTTGTTCGCATGTTTTCACGGCGTGAGTATGGAGTCGCCTTAAGGCACAAACATATTAGCGCGGAAGCGGTGACGGCGGCCGTCTGCAAAAGAATTTCCCATACATTTAATAGTGTCACCTGCATGCCGCAGCCTGTCAGGTGGATACGTGAAGTCCTCATCCCTCAGTCCGACTGTGTGGCCTTCATCGGGCCGTGCCTGCCGACGTGGCCTGCCGTCCTGGCCTCCAGGTGAATGGCGGTTTTTAGAGTACACTGTTTGTTGAGGAAAAAAAATTACGTGATTTTCCGAGACCTCCCCTCTCCCCACGGGAGATTGGGTGAGATTCGGCTCGACCCCCTCCCCCTAAACGCCTTACGTAATTAATGAACCACCCCTTATCGCGTGTGTAAATTCCTATTTCGCAGAAAAAGATGCAACTACTACTTGGAAGGATTAAAGATTTTAGAACAATGAAGCGTATAATGAAGCCATAGTTGATCGAAAAAATACCTTTTCCTTTGTTAGGCTCAAAACTTTTCAGTCTATCCTCGTACCTACAAATCGACTAGTATAACACGCCGCAAATTTATGCATGAAATTTTTATAATCAAATTTCCTTATCAAGAGTAGATAGAATAAAAAATAAGTAAGAAATTCCCGAACTTGCCAACAATAGCATTCTTTTAAAGTTAAGTGTAATTTCCCATAAATTCTCCCCAACAATTGATTCTTACGACTCTATTAGCAGGTCTCACTTCTCTCTTTGCATAACAAAACCAATTTACTTCCAATTTGAGAACTCCCTATTTGCATAATACTCCCAAAACGTCGAGATAGAATCCTCATAACTTCCATTTCACGAGACTTCTGCTTTCATCTGGACGCCTTCAAAAGCGCATTATCAAAGCTCATAAATAATTGATTTTCCAGCGAGGCCAGACGCGCATCCCGTTCCCATGCGAGTCGCACCACTTTTGGGCATGGGGCCCAAGAGCGGATCGTGGGCAAAAGTTTTAACGAAATCAAATTTTGAAAAAATATGGTTTAATAAAAATGATAGAAACAAGAACTTGTTAAGTACTCACATCTGTTTTTCAGTCCTGGCGGTTGGATGGGTTTCAGCACTCTTCCTTTCCGTATGGAGTCCATCAGCTGTTCCCTCGGGGATGGGGTGCGCTTTACTGGTGGTGGTAGTTTTCTTTCAGAGGCCTACAGAGTGGGAAGAAAGAAACCGTATATGGGTCAGCGGTGTTATGTCAGAAGTGCATTTTCCAATGGGAAGAGATTAAAAGATAAAGCCACAAAAAAAGGGTTAACGAACCTTCTTAAGCGGCGGTCGCGACCTGATGAACTCCAATATAAGAGCGTGGGCATCTTTCTTCACTCGCGGCGGAATATCACCATTTACCATAACTTTCCGAAGGTTGTACTTTCTGGAATGAGAAGGAAAGAAAACAAAATAAAAATCGTCAGTTTAAATTATCGTTTTAAGGTAAGCTAAAAAGGTAATCTGCGGTAACTACATAGGCATTTAGGTACTCGGTGGTCCGGTTTAGGAATGCGGGGAAGAATGCCCGCAACACTGAAAGAAGTGGGCAGCAGCGCGCTGTTGGGGCCTCTTCTTAAGTTTCTGAAGAGCTGTGCTGAGGAGGCGGTTCATGGAACACGAAAAGTGGAATCTGATGCGGTTTGGTAATTTGTTTATTATGTTTGAATAGCGGGTTAAGTTCAGCAGCAACTCAACTCGGCTACTTAAGGCTCGGGTTTTGAATTGCAAGAATAAGTGCGGCAGCAAGTGGCCCACTTCATATCTGTCGGCACAAGTGCGGAGAATGGGAAGAGAACTCTTTTAGAAGACACCACGGGAAAGGGGAGTTCTAGGTTTTATGAGATAATATTTATTTAAAAGCTATTTCGAAAATAAACATATCCACTACCAGTGGCAGATACAAGGGGGGAAATCAGGGGCTTTCCCCCCAAGAGTTCTATGATTTATGGATAACTTTAGTTCTGAAAAAATCACAAATTGAACTAGTAAATTTACTTCTAAATATTATGCTTCCTTTCTTCTTCTTTGATCCGTTAGCTGGCGATCCGAGCGGGACGTCCCTGCGACGGATACGCTGCAGTCGGTGCCACTGGGTCTTGAACTCCATTCACGATTTGTTTCCATTCTTGACGATTTTTGATAATGTCTCGAGCCTTGATAACTGATAATCGAAATCCATTCACGATTCGTTTTCATTCTCGACCATTTTTGGCGACGTCTAGAGCCTCGATTGATTCTTCAAGTCGTCCTCGATATTCTTGAGCCTGGTTTTCTTCTGTGCTGATCGCTGGATTCTCCAGTCTGCCTGACGGTCTTGACAGAAAAGTTTACGTGACAAGCAGTTATCATCCATTTGGCAAACATGTCCAAACCACCTGTCGTCCTCGATATTCTTGAGCCAGGTTTTCTTCTGTGCTGATCGCTGGATTCTCCAGTCTGCCTGACGGTCTTGACAGAAAAGTTTACGTGACAAGCAGTTATCATCCATTTGGCAAACATGTCCAAACCACCGTAGTCGACGTTTTTGCATTTCTTCTTCGATCAGTGTCTGTTGATCGCATCTTTGTCGAACTGTCTCGTTTCGAAGACGATCGCTGAGTGTGAGACACCGAGGATCTGCCTAAGGCATCGTATTTGGAATATCTCGAGCTTCTTAACGTACGGTTTGAGCGGCGTTTCCTTAACCAATGATCCCAAATATTTCAAACTCGAAACCTGTTCATTGTGAGCACTTTGGTCTTCTCTGCATTGATTTTTAATCCGTATGACTGGGCGATGCGGGAAATGTCGTATAAGATGTCCGTTGCTTCGGCATCCGTGTCGACGAAGACTGCGCATTCGTCGGCGAACATTAAGCCGGTTACGAAGTTGTCGTCGTACCGAACTCCGCTTCGTCTATCGAATGCTTCGCTCATAATCGCGTCGATCACAACGTTGAAGATAAGGGGCGAAGCGACGTCTCCCTGCCGTTTGAATCGGGAACTCCTCGGATAAGTCGCTTCTAATACGAACGATGCTGGTTGAGCCATCGAACGACGCTTGGAGCAGTTGGATGATTCTCAATGGCATGTGTTCGGTTTCCAAGACTCTCAACAAGCTGTTCCAATCGATGCGATCGAAAGCGGATTTGAAATCGATGAAAACGACGATAGTTTTTTGCCGCAACGAATTCTGTCTTCCATTAGCTGACGGAGTGCGAAAGGAGGCTAATACCGCGATAATTCCTGCATTCCCGATAATATACCCCCTATCGTCTTAAAACAATGTGCCTCACCTTTGGCTAAACCTCTGCGCAAATTATTTTCCCTGTCATATTTCTCCGGAGTTTATCCCGACTCTTGGAAACTTGCCCATGTTCAGCCCATACCGAAAAAGGGTGATTCCAGCCTTCCCTCCAATTACCGCCCAATAGCAAACCATGCAATTACCACCCAATAGCAAACCATGGAGACGATAATCAACAAAAAGCTTATGGGATATCTAGAATCCAACCGACTCATTAACGACAGACAGTATGGCTTCCGACAAAAAAGATCCACTGGCGATCTTTTAGTCTGTCTTACAGAACACCTCAGCCGTAGTCTGCATGGATCTGGTGAATCTAGTCTGGTTGCTCTAGATATCTCCAAGGCTTTCGATAGAGTTTGGCACCCAGCCCTGTTAGCTAAACTCAAAGCTATTGGAGTCGACTCACTTCTACAGAAGTGGATCGAGAACTTCCTTTCCCGCCGTTCAATCAAAGTAGTATTGGATGGCGTCAAATCCGCATCCCACCCGATCTCTGCGGGGGTCCCCCAGGGGTCAATCTTATCACCGGCCCTATTTCTCATCTTTATAAATGACCCCAATCAATCCCCTCCAACCCACTTCTCAGCTTCGCTGACGACGGTACTCTACGTTACTCGTACAGCTTCGATACAAGACAGACTCATGCCAGATCCTGTCTTGATGATCGCGAACTAATGTCTAAGTCGATTAATAACGACATTAAACTCATTCTAGAGTGGGGAAAGAAGAATCGTGTTGAATTCAACCCCGACAAAACCAAGTACTGTCTTATCTCCAAAAAGAAGTTCAACACCCCTCCACCCTTGAAAGTGAATGAAGTTCAACTAATGGCCGAACCATCCTTACACATCTTAGGCGTGACATTAGCCAAAGACTTGCGATGGAATGACCACATATTCCAAATCGCCAAACAAGCATCCCAGTGCCTGGGATTTCTTAAGAGGTGTAAGTTCCTCCTCCAGCCATCGGCCCGTGCTGTTATTTATAAATCCTACATTCGGCCTCTTCTCGAATATAACTCCCTAGTTTGGGGCGGCGCCCCAATAACCACCTTAGCATGGTTAGATAAGGTGCAAAAAAGGGCACTCAAGTTAATTGATGACGACACCGCCTGCTCCACCATCGACCCCTTGAGCCACCGTAGGCACTGACAAAGTTTTATCGCTACTATCATAGCGACTGTTCCTCCGAGTTAAACGCTCTCCTGCCTCCACGGCAATCTTGTACCCGCAACACCAGATTAGCCCACTCGTCTCATTCCCTCCACCTGCAACTCCCCCTTTCACGCACTCAACAGGATATGAATTCGTTTGTTAATAGAACAACTCGACTGTGGAATAATCTCTCGCAGTCAGTATTTCCGAGCTCCTACAACATCCAAGAGTTCAAACGCAGGGTTCATCACCACCTTCTTCAATACCCCCCCGTACCTTTTAACCCTTAACCTATACCCCTCCCCATCCCCCCGTACTAAGCTTACTGCTAGACATTGCACCATGACGTGACAAATGACATGACGGACTAGTAGTACAAAGGGTGACTCCTGAGCTTAGCACTGCCACATAAAAAAAAAAAAAATTCCCGACTGTCGCCTTTCTTCAAAATTGGGACAACAATTTCAATGGAATGGAAAATGGCTTAATAGAAAATTCATTTCAGAAGCTACATCTAGGTACAATAATTCTGTAAGCTACTTGGTTAGAGTTGTGCAGGACTTATCCCTTACACGAAGTACCGTACCGACCATCATTCTTTGCGAAACATCTGTTTCTGGGCTAATTGAACCAGTTTCGTCCTTGCCCTTTCAATTTCGTCAGCTAATAGCTGCGAGTTGCGCCGGTCTTTCTATCTTCGACTATTATGTATAAACCGATAGCAGTACGCCATGACTCGCAGTGTTTTTGTTAGCGAAACTTGTTAGTTTTAAACTTCATCCAACAATCAGTGATGATTGGTTGGTTTGTCATCAGGGTTTTGATGATTGCCTTAGCTTCAAGTTCTGTTTTCAGATCTTCCAGACATTCCTTTGGCCATTTGTCCTCTGGTTTTCGCGCAACCAGGTATGACCCGGCCACCAAATTGATGCTTCTTGCAGTTTTGCTGGCATTACTCCTCTTGACGGTAAGTCCGCTGGATTTTCCTTGGTGGAGACAGTTCTATCAGCATTTTCACTGATTTTCACTATTCGATTGGCTACAAATGTCTTCCATTTTTCGGACATGCCTTTTAACCACTCTGGTACGACTTTGGAATCAGTCCAACATTTGCTTTGGATGTCTTAGAGATGCATGACTATCTTGATTTGCCGGATTAATTTACTGAGAAGTACTGCTCCACATAATTCTAACCGCGGTAAAGACATTGGTTTGATGGGAGTAATTCTCGTTCTTGCCATCAGCAATGACGTTTCAATACTTTCATCCTCCAAGACTGTTCTGATGCACACCACGGCTGCGTAAGCTCGTACGAATGCGTCGCAAAATCCCATTAGTCGACACCTTTTATTGCCTGTGCTTGTTTCAACCATCTCGGTATTCTAAGGTTTTGAATGTAAAGAAGTTGTTCCTTGAACTGGATCCATTCTTGATGGGTTTCTTGATCCACTTGGTCATCGCATTGGTACCCGTTCATCCATAACTTCTGCATGATTAACTTGGCAATAACTATACATGGGGCTATCCAGCTTAGCGTTTCGTACAGTTTAGCCACCTCGGACAAAATTTTTCTTTTTGTCTTGGCTAGTTGCGCGAATTCAGATTCCTTTATCGCGTATGAGAAGTAACCTTTGACTGGGTGCCTATAAATACCTATTGATTTGATTTGATTATCTTCTTTGGCTTGTAGCGGCAGTTGTATTTCGCAATCTGCCGCTAGGATTGTTTCTAGTAGAGATTGATGGTTAGCAGCTAATTTTCTAAGATGAAACCCCCCACATCTCAATAGATCAATTAATCCCCAGTAAGTAGGTCACCCCATAAAAGTCCATGAACACTTTTCTGGCTGCCTTTGGCCATTTTTCATTTCATGGGTGGCTAGCCTTTGTAAGGTTTTTATGGCTAAGTGTGCTGCCGTACCGAGGCCTCGGTAAGGCACCATACCCTCAGCGGAACCAGAGTCCTCAGAGGTGGCCCTAATAAGGCATCCCCTCAGCTTAACCGATTAACAATAGGGCGCCAAAGTTTTGCTTAGGTCTGGTCTTCATCTTGTTCGCCTGCTTGTTTGGTACTGCCTACGTCACAGCCTTTGTTGGCTGGTTAGCTGGATTACTTGTTTTAGGAGGCATAACCATGCCCACCACATCACCTTGCGTGGCCTATGGCTGAAATATGTTTGGGGGCCCCTTCAGAATATTGAAAATCCAAAAAATCTTTGACTAAAAACGTTTGTGGTAAGAATAAGTTCATTCAGAAGATTGAATATAGATACTGAACGATCGGTTCTTTATTCGCGAATGAACCTCAAGCTCCTTAGTATAGCCTTGAATGGAACATATCTTATGTAGACAGACCCTTGTGCTTAGCTCTGGGGCTCAGCACTCATCTTTCTTTTGGCAGAATCAATCCGCGAAAAATCGAAGCGCAAATTTGGAGCGCTGTTAATAATCTTCGATTGGAGCTTTAAGGAATTGTACGGAGCGAAGAAAACGGACAAACGTAGACTGGTTCTCGGTCGATACGGGGGTCAAGTAGCATATTGGACGTGCTGATACTTAGTTGGGGGACCGCCTTTTGGGTTTCAAGCTAGTTACCGGGCCCTAAACGATTAGTACGCAGCGATGTGGGGTTTTCGCTTTTTGAGTTTCACTCTATTCTCGGGGACCCCTCTGTCCTGGAGCCCAGAGCAAATCATCCCAGTTGCCCCCTTTGTGGCGGGATTGGTCATATCACTCCAGGATGGTAGCCAGACGACTTACTCCCTAGGCTACCTAATTGTGCCAACGAGGAAGGCTATCCCCACTATCCACTCTGATACAGGGCATTTACGGAAAAAAGAAACTTGGCTGACTCCATTTAGAAGATATATGTATAGCTTTTAAGAAAAAGAAAAATTCTAATATTCTTCATTTCTGTAGCGTTTTGCGATTTTCAATGTTTTTTTTGAGTTATTTTTTTTAGGGTATCAAGTTATTTACTATAATTTTTACTGAACACCGAATATCAAATCTTAATCTATCATCATCTTCAGGTTTTGAGTAAAATTTGATTCAATTCTGGATCCGTCCCTGTCCACCACACTTACCTAGCTTTAATATCGCCCATTAATATTTCATATGGGGTCAGTTCATATTCTACAGGGGTTTGTGAGAAGCTCCTCTTTTTCAGTCGAACTCCTCGTCTCAATTCGTCAACGACCTGCATCCAAAATCGAGCCTGAAATAATAAAATTTTCACTTTAAATGTGTGTGTGTCTTTAAAAAAATAAAGTAAAAAATTATATTTATACAAAACTTGCAAACGAATTAAAAAAAACTGAAAATTAAAATTCGCTCGTGTACGAAAAATACAGAACGTTGAAACATACAATCTTAAATTTGTGTACATAAATTTTTGTTTAACTTTTATTAATAAACATTTTACACAATTCTGTTTTTGGGAGAAAGGAATAATTATCATGCGATTTTTCATAAGGATGTGCATGCAAATAAAACTGTTTTTTAACACTAATCAATTAACGCAAAACTAGAATTCTGTGTGATTTTTGTGTTTTCTTTTTCGGGGTACATACTTGTAATTCTCTCCATATCCTTACTTCTTGCTTAATATTTTAGCATTAATAAAAATTTTTTAAATCAATTTTTTATACAAAAAAAAAATAAGTTAAGAATTTCTTTTAGTGATTTTTTAGAAGAAATGGATAACTCACAAGAAATAATTTTAGTACTTCTATATAGACTGAAATTTCGAATTGATTTATTATTAAATTTTTAAAAAGCAAGAATAAATAAATAAATAAAAAATAGTTGTTGTTATTAACTTTAGTTTGGGTTCAATTTGTAACTGATATCCTGTATTTAATTAGAAATATTAAGGATTTTGTGGACGACGCAATTATCGGAATTAGCTGCATCTATAAGCCAATAGTATGGCGTGCGCCAAAACAACTGGGAATCTCAATACTGCTGTTTCCATGGGCATTGAGAGTATCATATACCTCCACAAAAGTACATTCGAAAAGAAAAGTGTCACTCCGTACGCAAAATCACCCTATTCCTAATAATAACTCAACGGGTCTCACTGCTACTCTTGTCGTGGTCAGATGCTATGGGGAGTGTTGGGCAAAATTCAATCTGATTGATGACTAATGATTCGTAGTCTGCAATCATAATTAGAGATTGATATTAATTACAACAATAATCATTTTAGGCGATTGATGATCAGGGCCGGCTTTAGATATGATGACGCCTCGTGCGAGATATTTTTATGCGCCATTAACTTTATAAAGACTAGGGTAAAATACATGTGTTGTTATGCACAACAGTAGAAATAAAAGATGACCTTACAACGGGCAAACACCGTCCACTTGAGCTCACGACGGTCAAACTTGACCAAGAGATTTACATGGCCGAGTACTGAGCTATACACACGGGCATACAATGGCAAATTTGAACCAAAGTGATGCGTGAAGACGTGCATTTCTAGTTTAGTGGGAAATTTTGTAATTAAACCGCTCGATGAAATCAAAACAATTGAAAAAAAAAAAACATTAAATTGCAGTGCGTTGATAAAAATTTTGAAATGTTCAAATTCGAAGATATGAGCACCGGATTTCATGATGAGTTTCACAATAAATACGCGGTTAGTTTTGAGTGTTGTTGGGGAGCGAAGGTTACTTTTCCTCCAATATGATTTCTTTTGTGAGTAGCAATTTGCGCGACGTATAGTTTTGCCGGGTGTCAGTAGTAAATAAGGAAACATTTTTTTTAAGGATATGCCCGTGAGTGTGGCGTACGATCGTGCAGTCCGGACAATGACCTTCTGATGCCTGGCACATGTTGCAGGACTATGTTTCAATCAGGGCCGTTGTTCGCCCGTTGTAAGGTCACCATTTATTTTTATTTGAGGAGGTAAGTACGAATACCGTAATCGTCGGCCAAATTGCGTACAATTGTCTTAGCACAGGAAATATGATGATGGTAAGATCAGGCAGCATTAAGCGCTAGTTCGTAAAAGCAAGTGGAAACAGTTTACAGTTTTGATGCTACTTTTCCCATCTATAGAATAATTTGTCTGTAGCATTATGAACAAATGGTATTCCGCATCCCAAAGTAATATGTTAGTCTATTTCTAATAAAAAAAATGTTGACCCACAGGCAAACTTGTAATGTACAATACATCTGCAAACTGCAATCAATGCGTCAGGTATCCAGTAATAATAATTTAAAGTTCGAATTAATTTCCCTTTATTGCAGAAGCGTGCAATAGTTAGCTTTTTTTAGAGCAAAGGTTTTGTTTTTTTTTTTTTTTTTTTTTTTTTATGTGACACACTGGAGACTTAGGGAAGGCCCCTTTGTACTGTCGACCATGTATTTTATTTTTGAAACGTCGAACAGCAGCTCTAGTCGGAAGATAGAGAGAGAAGTGGGAAAGAACTGTCACAACCTAGCTGCGGTATTTTTTTTTTTATTTCACCTACTCCCAACCATTTCGCGACTCTGACATCGGGGCATCGAGAACAACTCGCTGGAGTGTTATGCCTCCTGAAACGAGTTGAATCTCATCAACCAACCGATGACATGCGCTTGGTGGAGCGGGGAGCAGAACTAGTGAAGGCTATGACAGGAGGAATCAGAAATGCAAAGAGGGAAGAAGAAAAGAAGGAAAGTTATGTAGGTGGGAAATTGGGAAAGGCTAGGACCGTGGCACCGCCGGGAATCGAACCCGGGACCTCTGGGGATTGTAGTCAGGCGCCTTACCCCTAGACTACCGAGGCCCCAAAATCCTGATACATGACACCCTTCTACTTGGGATAAAAGTCTGCTAAAAAGCTATACTGGCCTTCGTTGCTCTTTCTTCGATATTCAATCTCTCCTTCAGCTTTGGGTCCAAAATAAGGCCCAAGGACTTAGCTGACTGAGATAAGCTCAGTATTCGACCGTTAAGTAAAGGTGGACTTAAGGTGAGTATTTGTTTGGTTAAAAGCAACATCACTGTCTATTCCGAATTGACGGAGAGCCCGCAGCGGTTGGACCAAGTCTAATATGTGGGATCAAATATACATAGTGAACTTTTAAATAATTTGTACCTAAAAGTATGCAACATAAACAACAGAGACGTAACGAAAAATAAGATAACCGGTCCACAGCGACGATACGTTGGTTGTTCATAGATTAGATATTTGCGATATTTCACTATCCTTTGTTTCAGGTTGTGGGTAGATTCCTATAACGTACTTCTTTGCTGCCGTTGTAATCAGAGCGTCGAGTAAAGGCAGATCTTAATTGAGACGTAATTCCATAGGATTTTGAATCCAAATTTGTTAACAATGATTCGTGTTTCAATGATATATTTAAAAGAGCACATATTTCCTCTGTTGACGATTGGAATGTGGGGCATAATAACTGCATAATACTGAATGCTTTTCACACATCATAAAACAGTCTCAACACTTCTCAATTATATAAAAATCAAGAAATGCTATGCAGATTGATAATCAATTATAAACAGTGAGATTATAAACCATATTCGATAACCACAACACAAAGTAAGTGTTATAATTACGTTACTTAACAGGAAAACAATTCAACCAACACAGCATTTAAACACGACAACAAACAACCGCAAAAGTTATCGCTACAATGCTACCGGCGGACACATAGCGGCTAAGCGTTATCCATTTTTAAGGAGATTCAATTAATTTCTTGTTGCACCACTAACTCCCAGTTGCATGATGCAGCAATGCGGCGCGCAGCTCTCGTAAAGAACGCATCGAAAATAGATTCATTCACAGCGCGCGAGCCAACACCGTACCGAAAGGAGGGAAATTGCCACAGCGCAGTACCGGGCCCCGTCATACCGTCAAAATGGGAAACAATCCCGCTGATTACTCCATTCTTCAATTGAACGAAGAAGATGTTGCGGCACCGGGAAACGCATTCACCACAAAATAACAACAGCAGCAGCCCGGCAATAAAAACCGAGAATGCCGCGATGCATCGATGCATAGAGAATTAGAATGTGATGAACATGATGATGATGAGGATGAAGATGCATTTCTTCTTCACATCTGACTGCATCCGGCTGAGAGTCTCGACGAGGTAGAAGTCGTCGTCGCTTTGAGATTAAGACAGGAGATCTGTGGTGCCGACTGACGACGTTATTGTGATTACTGTCTTAACAAACTGCGTCTAAAACTGACAGCCTGACGAGACCTCAGCCATGACAAGTCAGAGATTCCCTATTTTCTGATTACTTAAGCACAGCCACTCGAGAGTAAAGTACCGGGAGTGGAGCCCGGCTGGTTGCCTCTTGTTAGAAATTGCAATTTCTAAGCGCACTCCAAGTCCGCGAAGATAAAAGGCTCGCGTCATGCTGGAAGAAAGTCTTTCCCAAAGGCTCATAACTTTTCCAATTTACGTGCATGAATTTTTTAATTGATTAAAAACCAGAAATAAACATTTCAAGAATCTCGAGGAAAAGTCGCTAAAGATTTCTTGCCGCGATTCAAAAGTAAGCGTAAGTGGGCACAGGTTGTTGCCGTAGTGACCGCAAGGTTTCTATAGTTGTTATCACTCTTAATTTAAGTGAAAGTAATTTCCGTACACGGCGCAATTATGATCGAAAATAATTAAGGCTGCTCGGCGACTCTCTGGCTAATTATTCCGAGTGATCGACCATGAGATTAATCTAATTTTTATTTTCTAGCTAATGAAAAAGGCGCAGAGAATATGTGTACGAAAAATACCTGAACAGGGGTTCCGTGTTGAGATTGTTTTGATATTATTAATAGAAGGAAGAAAATAACTTTTTTTGCCAGTAAAGTGAAACGAATCTCACATAACTGCTGATATGGATTTCAGTGGAAAATCAGATGCCGTAGAAGAATGCATTTATGGCAATTAGAAGGAGCTCGATAAAAGCAAGTGCAGACACGTGCAATGGGGTGTGATAATTCTGTGGGTGTTCATTCGACTGGAATAGTATTAAACACCACAAACAAATTGTTATCGCTTATTTATAGCTGGAGGAGCGAGTCGAGATTCATTTAACATGCTTTCGTTATTTTACTACAGACTCATCACACGATTACTTAAACATTACTTAAAAACATGCGGTTAAGAAAAATTGCTATTATAAGATGGTAGAGGCGCCTTCAGTTCTGCACAATACTCATTCCTAAGATAAAAAAAATTTGGTACATGCGATGGCAGGAGAAAGGCGATGCAATTGCTTCAAAATGGAAACCCAAGAAAAAAGGAATGTTATCTAGGCGGGTGAAATATAAAGACAAAGGACAGTATTGCGGAGTAGATTCGAACCACGGACCTCTGAGTCGGCGGCTTAACCCTTATCGGCTATGTTATAGTTGACCTAATTCATTGCAAATCATAAAAGATGAACATTTCGACTTCTCAGAAGTAAGACATTTACACTCGTATTCTAAATCACAAGTATATCGCCGCCTGCGTGCCAGGGTATATGGCAGCCTCCAAGGTAGCATCATATAAAGCTAATAATTAAGGCTTCAGGTCAAAATCGTTCCAAATTTTTTTTTTTCAAATATTCGGAGTGATTTTTGAGTGCTGACAAATTTAATGTTGATCAATTTTAGTGTTGAGCACAGGTCGGGAAGCGATGGCGACAGGCGTAGGCGGATAAGTCACTCAGGATATCTAGAGATATTTGTGGAGCAATTTTGTCTCCGCCTGCCATGAAATTACTATTGGAGCACTCAAAAATCACATTGATCACATTTTTTGGAGTGATTTTGGTTTGGAGTCCCACTTCCGCCAAACCGCTGTCGAAACTCACGTTTAAAAGAAAGCAAGTGCAATAGCAAAAGGTAAAGAACTGTAGCTTATTCACATATCCAGAGGCCGCCAAGATTTTTTTATTAAAAAAGGTTTTATTTTTGTACTTTTGTGACCACTTCAACAAGGCTTCAAAAGGAGCACTAAAAGTAGGGCTTCTCCCTGCGGACATATAACGTTAAAAAGATATATAGAGCTGGTATGGAAAGGGAAGTATTCCAAACTTTTTAAGGAGTGTTATAATATTGACATTAAAGCGCTCCAGTCCCGGCTGGGGAGGTACTCAACGTTCACATCTTCTTCTTCTTCTTTGCCCCGTTAGCTGGCGGTCCAAACGAGACGTCCCCGAGACGGATAGGCTGCTGTCGGTGCCGCTTTAAAAAAGCGATTTCTTGCCTAGTTTTTTCGGTCAATTCGGCAGGTCGACCACCCTCCTCCTTTCACACCCTGGACTTGGGACCAGACGACGGCGGAGTTCAACGTTCACATACATCCTGCATCACTGCAACAATATTACGTCGCCACCCATACTCCCTGAGTAAAAATAAAAAATGGCCTTATAACGGGCGAGCACCGGCTGCTTGGGTTTTTAAGAGGGCTATGATGGCCATGGGGGTTTTAACCTTTTTTAATGGGAGCACATACGCACAAGAACCACAACCCCTAAACTTGACCCCTAAACCAGGCTGCCTGCTATCTTTCAAGTAGGAAATGCATGTGTTATTAGGATGCACCTAAGAAAACTTAAGGGAATTTCCTGGGTGGTTATCGAAGCCCCGCCCCAAACGAGGGAATTGTATTCGAGAAGAGGCCGAATGTAGGATTTATAAATAACAGTACGGGCCGACGTCTGTAAAATTTCAAGCACTGGGTTGCTTGTTTGGCGATTTGGAATATGCGATCATTCCATCGTATCTTTGGCTAATGTCCAGTGGCGGTTCCTCTTTGGAAGCAAAGGAAGCACTGCTTCCCTTGACCAAATAGAAAACTTCCTAAAAAAATAAATTTAAATATATCAAGATTAATCACAAGAAAAATCTTAATATATTTCCTCCTCTGGAAACACTAAAGCCACGGTCATGATATGAGTGGCGAGCGGCAGAGTGACAATACTAAAGTACCGCTCTCCGCTAAATCGAGACGTTAAATTTTTCTGGTGCCGTTCTTATCGTGGACGAGGCTTTTCACAACATGGGGAAGCTGTAATATCTCCAGCTTATTTGACCAAGAAAATCAATGTTAAAACTCCAACACATGCAATTTAATTGAACTCACACTCACGCAAAGGTTTGCGTTCATACAGTATCCTCAGAAGCTGAGCTAAACGCAGCTTCTTTGGAACCAAACAGGCGGAATTGAGAACTCGAAGAATGAGAAATTTTCTCTATCCTCCAAATTCTCTTTGTTTTTCTGTTTCGTTTGCTGGTAATCTGTTCTGCTCTTAAAAGTTTTCTTTGAAATTTTGTTTTTGACTCTTAACTATGAGTTTTCGTTTATATAGTGAAGAAAAAAGAGATCGAGGATAGGAGAAGTTTCTCTTCATGCAATGTTGATTCTAATTGGAAAACAGAGGGCTGCGTAGAATATAAGCTGATAACTATGTAGCTTCCATAACATTTTTAATGATTCTCTTTAAAGAAGAATATTTTTATCAATTGTACGAGTACGGGTTGCCTGAAGTGTTTTTTTTTTTTGCAAGGAGAATGTAATGATTGTAGGCGTGGGTGTATGCGAGGTATGCAGGGTTTTATTATTACTATTTTTTTTAGATTTTGAGCCAAAACTATGCATTTGTAATTAAATTAAATGAGATGAAAGTAGTAGTTGCAGTTTTTCAAGGGCTTTTTTATGGACGTTTTAATGAACAGCAGAATCTGAAAAAAAGGCGCAAACCGCCCACTAGCAGCGAAAAATACAAACAAATTTTCTTGTTCACCATTATAAAATAATACTACATTTTAAAAAAGAAAATACCTCATACGATGCGATGCACAAAAATTAAAGGAAATTAATTTTCAAATTTAAGGTCAATTTTTGGGATTTGTATAAGATAATTCGACCTGAAATTCTAACCAGTTAGTGTTTATATTATGAAGTATAAGTTTACTGAAAAAATCCGAAGTTATAACCAAAACACTAAAATATAGCAGTTTTTTAAGTTTTTTTGAGGTTATATGTACGGATAAAAATTTCATCATAACGAACAGCCTCTATTTTTTTTGCTTTTTTCGGACATACACATGCCGAGATATACGCATCTATATTAAGAAAGAACGACCAAAATGATAAAATTTTCACAAAATGGTCGATAACTTAAAGTTGGTTGCTAGAGCTAGAAAGTGGCCATTTCGTATAGTATTCGATATAACTAACATGTTCCAAACGCAATTTTTTAGACTACAAACAATTCCTTATGTTTTGCTTATCTGACTCCACTATATGTTATTTTCACTTTTTTTTTGTTAAAGGTTTCGATACTTTTACTTTTATCGATCACCTTGCGCATTGCTTCCCTTATCCTCAACCTTACGAACCGCCACTGCTAATGTCACGCCTCAGATGTGTAGGGAGGGGTCGGCCATTAGTTGAACTTTACCGACTGTCATAGATGGAGAGATGCTGTACTTTTTTTTAGAAATAAGACAGTACTTGGTTTGCGTGGGGTTGAATTCAACACGATTCTTGCTTCCTAACTCTAGACTGAGTTTAATGTCGTTATTAGTAGAGTTGGACATTGGTTCACGGTCATCAAGACAGGATATGGCACGTGTCTGTCTTGTATCGAAGCCGTAAGGGTAACGCAGAGTACCATCGTCAGCGAAGCTGAGAAGTGGGTTGGAGGGATTGGACGGCCTGGAAGAAAACTTTCAATCTACTTCTGTAGAAGTGAGTTGAGTTTAGCCAACAGAGTCAAATGCCAAACTCTGTCGAAAGCCTTGAAGATATTGTATGGAGCTTTCAATCTGAACGCAAGTTTATAAATTTATCGAATATCCTTCGATTTTCGAAACGATTCTTTCAATGTCCTTTCGCGGTATCATTAGACAGTTGCGAGATCTCTGTTTGTTGTAGTTATGGTTTATAGAAAATGCGTAGTGATTTGTCTGTTCGTTACACACTTCGGCTGCTGTACATTCTCTTTCCACTGGTGTGTTTACAAAATTTGCCCCAAGTCTCTCCAATTCATCTGCCTTACTCCGAAAACATTTTTAACAAACAAAGTTCCTTCCTAATGAATGATTTTTAACGAAATCCATGATTAAATATTTTCATATATTATCCAAATTAATTGTTGTAGATAAATTTTCCGGTAATTAATTTTAAATAATTTCACCAAGAAAACTTCTTCCCTCTCATGACTATTCCCAAAACAGCCCCCGGATATTTTTTTTCAGGTCAAGGAACCAAAAAGTCAGAATCATGTAAAAATGTAATAAAATTGTGGGGATCCATTTCTTTCCACCCACTAGCCCCAGTAGGCCCACACTAGGGTGCCCGCCCTCGTAACCGAAACGAAAACGAAAATTCGAGTAAACCCATTTATTTTTTTGCGGGGGTTGGGGTATGTGAGCAAATTATGTGGAAGGGATGTTTAGTCCGCAGGAATTTTCTCATCCAATTTCATACAGCATAAACAGCAATCAGGCCATCGACCTTGCCTAGTTTTGTGCTGGCTGGTTGAATTTATTGCTTGTTCTAAGAAATTTTTGTATTTGTAGTTGTAAAGGGATAAATACATTCAATATTAAATTTCGAAAAAAAAATCCCCGTTTTTTGGAATAATCCCAGGTGCTCAAAAATTAAGCTCTAGTAAAATCATCCCCCACTCGACTCTATTTATGAATAAGACGTATGTATGTGTCGTTCGTTACCATGCAAGATTTCATCAAAAACTCGCCAAATTCTCAACAACAAAACAACGACATATTTGCGTTAATTCTCCCGGGATTTCGACAAAACAATTTCAATCACTCGCAAATCTCCCAAAGTCTTAACCGAACAAATCGCGCGGATTAAGAGCGATTTTCGAAATTGCCAGCAACAAGAACTACTATCGAGCGTGAGATTACGAATATGGTAATTGCCGGGGTGTGATGAAATTATTTGGCCCGAGGCGGTGCTGAACATTGATCTTTGGCATTGTTGTTATTGCTGTTGTTATTGTTGTAAATCGCTTTTGTTTCTGAATTTGATAAGGGAGCATTTTCGCCAGTAATTTCGCGCGAGATAAGCTTGTTAAAGAATGCAGGCTGTTATCAGTATCTACAAAAAGCAACTCAAGTTTTGTTACAACTATGTAAAAATATTTATTTTAATTTTGTTTTAATTATTTTTATATATATTTTTATTTTTTTTTAGATAGAGAAGATTCGGTGATGGTATCGAGGATCGTGATGTTGTCTTACTTACCCAGTCTGTAAATCCTAGTTGGTCCAATTCTTGTTTTGAAGTTTCAGCATCTGCCTTTATTCGAAGAGATTCGGTATCTGAAAATGTAAATCGGTTTTAGCTTAATGATTTTTTTAAATAATATTATCAAAGCCTAAAATTTAAATCTTCTACAAACTCCAATCCTTATCTCCCCAATAAAATATTTATATATCAATTAAACGCCAGTTTCTGGGTCGCTAAATCTGCAATTTTTTTATTTCATTATTTTTTCCACCATTTATAAATTTTCAAAAAGAGAAGAACTAATCAAAATTATCAAAGGCCGATTCGGTGCGATTCATACGTTTATTTATAGTCGTCGCGTCGCGTATTAATGAAATTGAAGCTTTTAATTGCTTTTCATTATAGTGTTGACATCACAGTACGCTTCATTAGCCATTGTTTTTTACTTCAAGCTGCAATGTTGGACTGTCATGACAAGAGGTTATCGGCATATCTCAGGCAAACAAGGGTTGCTAACCATATGAAATGAAAGTGCGACTCAAGACGTTGACTTAGTTCGTTCGTGTTCAATTTGCTATAAAAATTATAAATGAAATTCGTAATGGATTATAAAAAAAAGTGGGAGTAAATTAAGGTAAGTAAAAGGGGATAACTTTAGTAAAATGGTTTTGTTGGAGGTGGAAATCACTCAAATTGATTCGAAGGAATGAGTATTCGAGTACACTTTAATTTCATGCACTGAAGAATTTTAACACCTTTAACATTCAATTTTAGGGAGTGAATAATATTATTAGTTTAGCTGATCACTATTATACACGAGCAAATATAAAAAATTGCCTTACAACTGGCGAACACCAGCCGCTTGGCTTTTTAAGGGGCACCTGATGCCCGTGATTGTAACAAAAGGCAATGTTACAAAAGTAATGATACATCGGCCGAAATTAGAAGACCAATAGCACTGGTTAATAAATGCTACTTTGGTCTACGCAAGCACCTAACGTCCAGAAATAATTCAAGGAAGACAAAATCTGATCTGTCCTACTATATGGTTCGGAAATGTGGACATTGAAAAACGCACACGTAGCATTGGTAGGAGGATTTGAAAGGAATATCGTTCGTTCGATCTACAATGTTCGAATTCGAAGATAATGAGCACCGGATTTTATAATGTTTTTCTCAATAATAATCGCATTGCATACAAACAACTGGAGGATAATATTATTTTGTATAATGCATTTTTTTCACTGGCTATATACAAGAATTCCTCCGTGTGTGTAGTGTACGTCACATGGCCCAGGATTATGTTTCAATCACGATCAGTGTTACTCGGGAATACCCCTATTATAAAATCAATCATAGAGCAAACACATTTCTGTAGTGATTCTCAACTTGACATGATTGGCATAGACAATGGTCGCTAAATATCAACAGGACAATGATTGAAATTTATTTTGAGAGCCAAAGTCTACCATCCGCACTCGTTTCGTATACTTGTTTTGTCGATCTCTTTTCGCTCATCCTCTGTATATGTCCAAACAATTTTAACATACCTTTCTCAATTCATGAAACCACATTTTCGTTCACTACACAACGCTACTTTGGAACCCATAAGCAGCAAAAGCGGTACGGTTGGTAACTAGTACAAGTAGTCCGCATCACGAGAAAATAGTAATTTCACCTACGGGCTCGTCTAACGACACTTCTTCAAATTAGACTCACCAAGGCCGAAAAAGGGGCCAAAGGGCCACATGACGCTCGCGTCGCGAGCCACGACTTTCCGATAAAAACTGTGATCGTCACAAGGGTATCAAGAGCAGATTTCTACCATATTTTTCAACCAATCCCATACACTGACAGCGGGACAGGTGCTACGTTGGCTATGTTGTCGCCTAGGATCATAACACGATTTTCAAATTCACTGAGGTGAATTTTTTTGTGTTTCTCCTTATGACTGAGTGCTTAGAATACCAAAACAGTCACAAGAGTAATCACAAACTATCAATGCCAAATATTATACTAGCCATCAGATTAATCTCACACCGTTTTTAATCGTCAGTGACATATCACAAATCGCAACAAAGTCATAAAGGCGTGGTGAGTCACAGTTGTTTTACAGTCACAAACTATGACAATCAAAGAATTGTTATGAGGTAGTTAGCAGGTCACAAGGGGTTTACGCAGGGTGCGAAAATGCTCACTCTTGAGGAACTCGTGAGTAAACACTTATAAATTCCTCATTATAAAATGACTCTCACTCATGAGTGAAGAAACGGTTTTAAATTCAGCTTGCTCGCACTTATGACCGAAACTGTGTATATAGACTGCTCATGAATGAGGTTACTATTTTAGGTTTTTTGCACAGGAACGTGAGTGATCATATAATGAGTGTACTTACCGCTTACTCACGTTGGGTACCCAAAAATAAAACTAATTTTTCGATGCAATTCGTCTAGTTTAAATTGAATATTAAAAGATAACACAAACATGCATGTTCATTATTTAGTACTAATGTTAAAACATACATCAATTGAGGTAAGTTACACTATGTATTGTTTCTGTTATTATCCCATACACAAACCGGTTTTAAAGACAAGAGTTCGCAAGCAAGTTTGTTTTCCTTACTTTGCCGTTTGCTCTTCCTTAATTTGCCAGATCCACCCATCCATCACACTAACACAATTATAACACCGTTCTCGGGGATCTATGGAAACTATGAGAAATTGTCCCCTCTTTCGTGTTTATTTTACAACTACATAGACAATCGTTACACGAAAGAGAGGCAGACAAATATTTAGTGTAATGCCTAAATTATACACAAACATGTTTGAGTTGAGGACCAAGTGATGGATAGTTGTGATTTACCCAATTAAAGGATCTTTCACTTCGAATGCAGACTAAAAATTGAGTGTTCAGTAGGACACGATTATAAAATGGGTTTGCACGACGTGCCTCTCTTTTCTTTTGAGCCAGTACAATTTCATACTTCAACAAGCAAAATAAAGGAAGAAGGAAAACAAATACCAATGAAGAGTATTTTAGAGTTTGATTTTAATATGTATTAACCTGCCTTATGGAACCTATGCCTCCACAATGTATATTTATATTTGGAGTTGGTATTGGAAATTTTACTGCCGCAATAGAACTAAGAAAGAAGAATTCCTTGCCTTTTAACTACGTATTTACAATCACAACTAACCTCACTTGTTTCGAACATTATTTTTGAACTGGGACATTTAAAAAAAATGAGGCCTCAGTACAATTTACCATATTGTACGAGACAAATGTACTGCCTCGTCTGTCAAGAAAAATTGAAAAAATTGTAAAATTTCGACCCAAGAAAAAATTGTAAAATTTTACGAAAGGATTTTTAATCGTAGACCACAGGAAAAAGAAGCGTAGGACGACTAAGAAGTAGCTAGCTGACCCACCTACTAGAAGATATACGAAAACTTGACATAAAAGATTCGAGAGTACTGGAGACGTGAAGAGGCCAGAGTCCTACAAGGATTGTAGTGCCATAACAATAATAAATTTAAATATACATATGGCACATACGATCTTTTCAATCTTTTCAATCCAAATAAAATCATCGTCCAACTTCCCATAAAGTTAACTTAAGTATATAAATTTAGATTTTCTAAGTTCAACAAGGTTTATGCCGCATATCCAATGCATTTATGTAAATAGCTCCATCAAACAACTTAGATATCTACTGCTTGACTTTGAAAGTTACTTAGTTACAAATAGTCCAGGAAATAAAAAACTAAAAATGTTCAGCTCGACAATGTAATTTGTAACTGACTAAATTTTTGCGTAATAACTGACACCAGCCTCGGATTTATGTGAAATGTTTGCAAATTATATTTAATATTATTAATATTGAAGTGTTTAGTAAAATTCAGCCAGTTACACTACAAATTCTTGTCGAAGTGAATGTTTCATTTTCTGTGCAATTGAAAAGAAAATTATTATTGGTTGTCGTATTTCTACTTTCATCGCTTACATTTCTGGTTGCATCATAACAGATCAAGCACCAAATTTAATTACGATAACAAAAGATCTCACTTTCATTAATCAATTTCAAGATTTAAGCTCAATTTCAATTATTTGAATCTCCCGTAGTTTTTAATTGATTTTCGCAATCGGGGATTTTCGTGCAAAGGCTGAAATAAAACTGCTAAATTCACTGAATTCACATTCCACATCATGATTTCACATTTTTATGTAAGTCACAGTAATAGTGGTGGACAGAACCAATCCGACCAAACCCGGCCTTAAGATGACGGCGCCCCGTTATCCCTTTCTCGTCCACTATTTTATCAATTAAAACCCACGCGATTTTAAAAATCTCCACATTACATTTAATTAAAACGAGTTTTGTGATTAAACTTACCTCCATGAAATACTTTTTCTAAAAATATTCTTAGCTCTAAGGCTTCAGTCACGAGAGCTCTACATACAGCCTTGTAATGGTCTTCAGGTACAGAAGGTTTCACACGCGGAGTACATGCCTGCAAAGGAAACAACAATGTCAAAAAGAAACAAAATTAGAATAGCTTCGATTAAAATCTGTCAAGAAGTCGGCATTCATTACGCATAAACAACATTTGCATATTAAATAACAAAAATTTATGAACCAATTACAATCTATCCCCGGCTGTCATTCGCGGCCATTCCGGGCCGTTTGCGCAGGTATTTTAGGTCGATGCACATAGTTGCGCCGAAATGGCGAAATTGTAGCCAGCCTTGAGCGAACTAATTGGCCAGATCATTACTACCAGCCGCGGAATAATAGACCCACAGCGAGACCCGTTCGGGCTGTCGGTACTTATAAACAGGCCCTATTAATGTGTTCGTCTCTCAGGTGTATAACGTGCGCGCAAAATGAGATTTGATAGCATCTTTGCAAAACTCTGACACGGCTTTAATGTCTTGCCGCAATGGAAGCCGCGCAACGTAATATGACGGACTGAATGACAGGTTTCTTTGCTTGATAGGTGGCTAGACGATGTCGACTCTAAATGCCATTTTGCTGATGAAGGAGGTGCCATTTTTTTTCTGTCGTTCTTTCTTTCATTTCGTGTGTATTGACATTCTAAACGGTAGATTTTCTTTTCAAAAGTATTTCCTGATCAGGCAGCTAAGTCGTAGTATGTACAGGTTTCGGAATGGAGTGATTAGTGGGTGTAATTGTTGCGTTATAAATCGTTGAGTGTTGTTTAAAAATTTTGCTGATCAATCTTTGGCTTAGGATTTAAGTGCTCGGCAGAGTTTTGTTAAGAATTTTTTCTCCTGGTACAAGTCTTTATGTAACATGAAATTTTTCAGAATCCACAGATCCCCAACAAAGACAGGTCAATTTGTCAAGAATTTTATGGATTTAATAGAATCCACATAGCATCTATTAAGGTGTTGCATGTTTGTTATTAATTGGTAATAAAATTGCTGAGCGACTCTGCGAGCCTACAAAGAGGAGGAGAGAGGAGGAGGGAGTCGATAGTTTGGCACAATAGACCAACTAGGGCGAAAAGAAACGCACTTAAATAAAAAGGAAGAATATCTATGTATATAAAAATTAATGTGTGTAAACAAACTGTCCTAAACAGTGCAACCGATCTCAATGAAAATTTAACCATGTGCTATTTAAATAAAAGAAAGAGAATGTGCTATTCTATTAGTTTCTAATGCCACTACTAGATGGCGCTCTTGTGGAGAGCTTTATGGGGACTTGACTCCCAATCCTCATAGGAATAATTAGACAGGAGGGTGTATCGAGGCTGTACAAAGATAACTAACTATTCGATACACCCTCCTGTCTAATTATTCCTATGAGGATTGGGAGTCAAGTCTCCATAGGAAATTGATGACCCCGAATACGAGCGAAGGAGGCACGACGACGTTCGAAGGAAGGAAGACCCAAATCCAAGCGAAGGAGGCCAACGACAAGCGAAGGAGGGAAGAGTGACCCCGAATCCAAGCGAAGGAGGCCAACGACAAGCGAAGGAGGAAATTGGTGACCCCGAATACGAGCGAAGGAAGCCCGATGACGTTCGAAGGAAGGAGAACCCGAATACGAAAGAAGGAGGCCCGACGACGAGTGAAGGAAGAAAGGAAGACCCGAATCCAAGCGAAGGAGGCCTAACGACAAGTGAAGGAAGGAAGAGTGACCCCGGATACGAGCAAAGGAGGCCCGACGACGAGCGAAGGAAGACCCGAACGCGAGCGAAGGAAGGAAGGAAGCCCCAAAGACGAAGACCAGTCCCGAATACGACCGAAGGAAGATCAGTCCCGAATACGAGCGAAGGAAGACCAGTCCCGAATACGAGCGAAGGAAGACCCGATCACGAGTGAAGGAAGGAAGGAAGCCCCAAAGACGAGCGAAGGAAGACCCCTACCTAGAGCGAAAAGAAGATCCCGACGAGTGAGGGCCCGGCCAATTGCTAAGGCCCTAACGAAGGTTCCGGAAGGTGAAGCTATTCAAGGACCTCCAACCGGAGGAAAGTAAGAACAAAGAAGCGAGAAGAAGACGATAAAGAAGTGAGAAGAAGACGACCCATTGCCGAACGCTAAAGAATTTGCATTGAGGACAAAAGTAAAGTATTTTTGTTTCGTTTGTGACCGTTTGTTTCGTTTGTGGTTCTTCTGTAACATGTTGTTGTTCGCAGTCGGGTCGCCACAGCTTGTGGCGGTTAACTAGAAAAGCCTTTTTAGATTGAGACTGTAAGAAGAACCTCCGCCGTCGTCAGTTGCTGCGCAGTAACTGCGACTTACCGGATCCGGGACATGGACGATCGTCCCGCCAACAATCGACGAAATGATGACGACTTGCCATTCCGGTGGTGAGAGGCGAGAAGCCGACATTGAGTTTATGTCCGATCGACGGGCTGCCAGCAACGTTGTCGCATTCAATCCGATATCCGAGCGTTTGGCGGTTATAACCAGCCGTGGAACGATCAAGACCCATGTCGTATCCGTTCATACGTCAACCGAGAGCAGCAAGGACGCGAATTTTACCATCAGCTTCAACAGACTCTGGATACGATACATCGAACCGAATTAATCATACTCGCGGGAGATTTTAATGCACATTCAGGTAAAGATAAAATAGACTGGAAAGGAACAATGGGCAACGGTCGACAACGGTCTACGCCTCCTTTCATTCGCAACGTCAAACAATTCGATCGTTGGTAACAGCATTTTCCGCCATCCACTCACCTGGCGAAATCCATCCGGCAACGACTTCACGATGTAAGACTACATTTTAATCAAGGCAAGATTCCGATCGCCGCTAAAAGTCGTACGTGCAATGCGTGGGCACGATTGCGGATCGGAACATTATCTTGTTCGAGCGAAATTACAGTTGCGATTACAAAGAGCGAAGAAAACAGCGCCACCACCAGGCTAAAAAGAATTGGGGGTGCCTACGAAACCCGGCCATCAGACGAGAGTTTCAAATGGTATTATCCAAAAATTCGCAGCGCTCGCAATACCGAACAATATCGATGTAGAAGAAAGGCAATTGTCTGAGTCTATTGTGGGGTGTGCCATCGAGTTGTGTCCACCTATCCATAAACGGACGCAGCCATGGATCTCGGACAGCTGTCTAGACCTCGCGGAACAGTATGAAACACGTCGATTTCAAGCAAAACCGACGATTGAACAAAGAAGTTCGACTGAAAATGAAATCGAAACGGGAAGTGTACTGTAATAACGTTGCAGCCGACATGGAAAAAGCAGTGTCGAGGCACGAGTACCAAACAACCCGGCGATTAGGCGACAAAACAACAACAAACGACAACATCAAATAATCGGCTGAAACTTTCGTGACTCCTCCCAATGGGCGCCTGCAGCGGTTGACAGAATTCTTCCACCAGCTGTACAAGAACGATCCGCCACAAGGTCCAACACCCGAACGACAGATTATCGAACAGTCGAAGAATCGGGTACCCGATACCGAACCGACAATTATCGAGGTGAAGACGGCAATAAAATCGTTGAAAAATGGAAAAGCGCCGGGAATAGATCAAATAACCACCGAAATTATCAAAGCCGGAGGTGGTATCTTATTACAATGACTCCACGTCCTCATAACACACATATGGCATTCGGATCGCGTCCCGTCGGCCTAGAAGAAAGCGATCGTTGTGCGAATTTTGAAGAACAACAGTCGGGAATAAAAGAATTATCGCGGTATTAGCCTCCTTTCGATCGTCGGCAAAGTATTAACGAAAATCATATAATCGAGGCTTCAGAAAAAGCGAGAGCAAACGATCCGGAGAGAATAAGCGGGATTTATACAACATCGAGGATGAATTGATCAGATATTCGTTCTCCGTTAGCTAATGGAAGAAAGAATTCGTTGCGGCAAACGAACTGTCGCTTTGATCGATGTCCAATCCGCTTTCGATTGCATCGTTGTGCCATTTAAAATCATCCAACTTTTCGCGTCTTCCAAGCGTCGTACGATGGCTGTGCTCATCAACTCTCGATGGAGTGCTCACAACGGACGGATTGAAAGCCAGTGTTCACCTCAATAGAACCCAAATCGATCAGGTTCCGATGTTCAAATATTTAGGATTGGTTGAGGAAAAGAAATTGGCATCGACGGCCGACGTTCACACCCGCATCGCCCAGGCAACAGCAACATTCGCCTCGCTCAAGTGGTGGATATGGAAATGAACAAACTAAAGTACGCCTTCACCGAACGTTGATCCTTCCGATTCTTGTTTATGGATCTGAAACGTGGACATCGCTTAATTCGGACGTTAAGAAGCTCGAGATCTTCCAAATGTGATGCTTGAGGCAGATCCTCGGTGTCTCACACCGCGATCGTCTTCGAAACGAGGCAGTTAGGCAAATATGCGATCAGCAGACACTGATCGAAGGAGAAATACAAAAACGTCGACTACGGTGGTTTGGATGTTTGCCGAATGGATAATAACCACTTGCCACGTAAACTTTGCGGACAAGATCGTCTGGTAGGCGATCAGCAACGAAAAAAGAAGGCTAAAGAATATCGAGGGCTCGAGACGTCGCCAAAAATGGTCAAGAATAGAAACGAATCATATTCCATTTATGATTGTAAGTCGTCGAAAAGCCGATATCATTACGATAATCCAAAACCGTATAATACTATTAAAGGAAGACATTGTTGCACAAAACACCTTATTCAATCAACACAAGTTCCGGACCATTGTCCCCTGTTGCAATGACCACATTCATTTCATATTTTCAAACTTCTCAGCTACATAACTATTTGTGTCATGCCAGTTTGAAGATGAACTTCCATTTAATTATCCCAAAAGCAACAAAAAAAAAACACCCCGGCCAGCAAACATACCTATCAAAACGCGTTAACTATTAAATCAACAAAATTCATCAGCGATGACCCGTTTTAATTAAAATCTCCTAGAGGAGAAAAATTATACCAAAGTGTGCCAGATCTGTCAAATTGTCCAATTCATGTTTACATTTCCATTAGAGCCACACACGTCGCGTTTCCATTTTAGAAAATACATACCTATGCAGCAGCAGTGAAGAGCTTAGCAAACAACTAATTACGAGAGACTCCCACGTGAGAGGCTTGATATAATTTCACATTCAGTGTCTGGGGTAGAAGAAGAGGTCCTCTCGAGCATCTTACACTTCTTTCTCCCGGCAACAATTTCCAATTGAAGAAAACCCGGAGTAGTCAGTCGTCGTCTACATAAGAAGTCGCGATAAAAGTGTGATCTCCAACGGCCGCGCATATCTCTTTCCCTTAATCTCCTAGTCCAGGCGCTAGAGCAGTGAAAGCTATTACTTTTGGTTATGGCGTGATGTAACGGACTTTTTTGGTGGAATCGGTCAGAAATGATATCCTCAACAATATTTAGGGGGTGCGCAAGCATGAAACTCCCAGGAAAACTTTTGGTAGCCCAAAAACTGAAAAGTTCACTAAAAATTCCCTGTTTTTTGGCCTTTCTTGTTAAATATCTCCTAACGGAGGCTTCTAGGCGAAAAATTTGTTCAGCATGTTTTGTTCGTTATTGAATTTGCTAAAACTTACCCTAAGGTGGATTTTCGGAATTTGAATTTTTGCATTGCAAAATAGCAAAAAACCGCGAAAAAAAGTACCTCACTTTAAAGTTAGCACAAGGAAAGGAGAGACCATTATCTTCCAATTTAATTCTGGAATTAGATAGTTAAAGGCATGATTAACTTATATCCAAAACCCGATCACGGTCGGTCAAATAGTTTTTGCATAATGAATTTTGCAATTAAGTGAATTTAAAAAGTTAAATTTGTTACTGCGCCAAAAGAAAAACTCCCATGTTGGTCCTGATTTTTTTACGTATGCTCTAAGACTCTCTTTACAATATCCAATCATTAAAATTCTGGTTTTTAAATTTTTTTTATGGTTTTTAATTTTTTTAAGATTTTTGGCAAAAAACTGCAACTAAGGCGTTTTTTCCACAAAAATTGCTAACTCGGCGACGCCAGGAATTGCTAGGCGCGTTTCAAATTCGCTCGAAAAAGGACTCAGTTTCTATTGAGCACAACTTTCAATAAAATATTGTTAAACATAATTTCTTAAACAAATTAGAAAAATTACCGAATTTTGTTTTTGCGGCTTGCTGCACGGAACGTTAAAACATTTAAAATTAATTCAAAACTTCAAAATTAAAATCTTCATAACTAGTGAACAAGACAAAACTAATATAGTCTTGGCCTTAGTCTTGCGAGCACGGCTAAGCCTTGGTCTTGGTCTTGCGAGCATGGCTAAGTGGTAGTCTTATTCTTGGTTTTGCTTAATGTACAAGCCGAAGACAAGACTTCGAGACCAATATAGAGGTAGGGAACAGCTTTAAATACCTAGAAACAATAGTGTCGTCAACAAACGAAGAGCTGGAGGAAGTTAAAAGCAGAATACAACAGGGCATTCAAAGTTTTTATTCACTGCGTAAAGTACTTCAATCAAGATTGTTATACAGGAAAACTAAATTTGAACTCTACAAATCTCTTATAAGGCCTGAAGTCGCAAACTAATTAAAGGAGCTTTTGAGAAAAAAATCTTAAGACACATTATTGGACCATTAAACGTAAACGGTATGTGGAAAATCAGATAAAATGATAATCAGATATAAGGGAATCATAATCGGTGACAGCAGGATGGCCGAGGAAAAGCTGCCGTAGATACAGACGCTGAACACCTGTTGGGTGTACGAAATTGGAGGACTCTAGCCAGTCAGCGAGAAGCTTAGAGGAGAAAACTGAATGACCATTCTTGTACATCAGTATTCTTAACTATTAACGAAAAACCAACTATTCCTTAAAAATTTTGGAACATTAGATTAAAAATGCATTTATTTGAAGTGTGCCCAAAACTATCTGCGTATTCTGTTAAAGCCATGAACGTTAAAACATTTACAATTATTGCAAATAGCAGGACTCAGCACACGAAATTCCGGGGCAATTTTCTATACCATTTATGAATTTAAATCTAGAAGTCTTCAATAACCAAATTTTTCGAGAAAAATAAAACTAAATTGAAAAATAAAACAAATTTTTTATAGTTGGAAAAAGCAATGCCAAAAAACCAACTTTTATTACCTTTTAATGTCGCATATTGCAAAATTGTGCTCATATATGGGAATTAAATATAACAGAGGCCATACGTAAAATTAATTAATTTTGAGCGTTGTATTGTGCCGTGTATAAATAAAATTGTAATTTTGTACTCAGAACTCAGAACCCAGGCCTGCACGGTGAAAAAGTTTTCAATACATTTGGAGAGTATAAACTCTGTATCACAAAACAAGTGCTTGCCATGTAATATACAATCTTCAAAATTACACTCTTCTTAGCCATTAACGTAAAACCAACTATTCCTATAAAAGTTGGAGACATTAGGGTCAAAATGCATATATCCATCAAATACTATTATACCATCATTAGAAAAATGGTTATTCACGTAATTTACATATTTCTGTAAAATATCGTTGAAACATTCTTTTGCATGCCACACAACTTTATGCAACAACATACCACCATCAATGATATGACGAACATTTGTCAGAGTTTTCTCTTCTGCTTCAAAAAAAGCGTACAAAGACGATTTCGTATTTTTTCTCATGCACGAGTTATCGAATAGAGACTGCACTTTGTCGGAATAAACTCAAGAAAAGAGGCTTCGACAAAACAAAGACAAAGAATAATAAAAGCACATTAAATCTCCAACTAATATATTCCACAAGTCATTAGCTAGTTGCTTACCTAGCCATTACAATGTAAAGACTTCCAATTTCCTAAATTTCCAATAGAATTTTTCGATTACCATGCAGGCCGTTACACAAATCATTAAAGAATTCTTGGGTTACAAAAGTAACCCCTCGCTAGTTTTCCCGCTGAAGTTACTCGCGATGAAAAAATACCAGTGTAGATTAACTTGAAGAACCGGTTCTTCTGCTGCTGAATGAATATTAGTCTAGAAACTCACAATGACATCCTTTGTATTGTACAATTGTACTAACACCACGCTCTAAGCAACTACTCGGCCTCTACTAGTCTGAAAAAAAATTGTCCATATCGATTCATCCAGTAAAATTAAACCTTTTTGATTCCTTTTTGAAATATAAAAAAAAGCAGTTAAATTGGTGCAATAGAAACTGAGTCCTTTTTCGAGCGAATTTGAAACGCGCCTAGCATTCCTGGCGTCGCCGAGTTAGCAATTTTTGTGGAAAAAACGCCTTAGTTGCAGTTTTTTGCCAAAAATCTTAAAAAAATTAAAAACCATAAAAAAAATTTAAAAACCAGAATTTTAATGATTGGATATTGTAAAGAGAGTCTTAGAGCATACGTAAAAAAATCAGGACCAACATGGGAGTTTTTCTTTTGGCGCAGTAACAAATTTAACTTTTTAAATTCACTTAATTGCAAAATTCATTATGCAAAAACTATTTGACCGACCGTGATCGGGCTTTGGATATAAGTTAATCATGCCTTTAACTATCTAATTCCAGAATTAAATTGGAAGATAATGGTCTCTCCTTTCCTTGTGCTAACTTTAAAGTGAGGTACTTTTTTTCGCGGTTTTTGGCTATTTTGCAATGCAAAAATTCAAATTCCGAAAATCCACCTTAGGGTAAGTTTTAGCAAATTCAATAACGAACAAAACATGCTGAACAAATTTTTCGCCTAGAAGCCTCCGTTAGGAGATATTTAACAAGAAAGGCCAAAAAACAGGGAATTTTTAGTGAACTTTTCAGTTTTTGGGCTACCAAAAGTTTTCCTGGGAGTTTCATGCTTGCGCACCCCCTAAATATTGTTGAGGATATCATTTCTGACCGATTCCACCAAAAAAGTCCGTTACATCACGCCAAAACCACTGGAAATGCTCCAGCGCCCGGACTATCCCATTATTGTATAAAGACGCGCTTCCCAGGCTGGGGGAATGCTTAAATTTTATGGTTTGCAATTAAAAACCGCACATCGTGGTTTATATCACGAGTGTCATAACTGCAGGAGATCTTCAGGTATTGATAGTGTCTTCGTCGATCCATCAACATGAGCCGCCGCTTTGGTCTCCCGGCTGAAACTGAAAATACTCGAGCTCGGCAGTTGGGACAAGCCCCAGATCACAAGGAATCTTTCCACTCTTCTTTCTTTCACTACATTATGGTATCAGACTTTCGGATCAAGGTTAATAGTATCAACGACACCTTCTGAACCTATCTTGCGGTGGTCATTATGGTTAAGTCCAGATAAGACGGTTATGAGGTACTGCCGCCGCCTCGAGGCAGATCCAGTGGTGTAAGAGTTTATTGAAACTGCTGCAGGGCATAAAGTGAATGTAATCGCTGGAACTGCATTTAATCGGAGCGGTTTTATGGGTGTGAATGGCTGGAAGGAGATCGTAATTTGAATTGAAATTGAGAAGTGGAAGTTCACTGACGAGGTGTTATTGGAATTTCTGTAGGAAGAACGATGGTCCAAATTCCAAATTGCAGACGAAATTATATGATTACAAAAATTAATTGAAAGAAGAAACCTGTCAGAAATTTGCAGGTTAATTTTCGAAATGCTGATCAAACAATTCCACATCTCCCGTTTTGCAATTTCTACGTTCTTCCATTAAAATAAAATATCCAAGAATTGTCCAACTTTTACAAATCCCCAGCCAGCGGCAACACAAAAATCAACTTTCTCTTGAAAGCCCCTTATTCAATTAAATCATAATTTTCATTTGAGCAAATTCAAGCAAATTCGACATTTATGTTTCCAGGAATTCCCAGCCTAAATTTGATTTTGATTAGGGGTAGTAGTAGGTGGAGGAGAAAGGGTGAATGTTTCTGGCAAAGGCAACGACCTTAGCAAATAGCTTTGAGGGAAGCAGACAGAAATTTAATTTGAGAACATTGGGGAACCAAAAAATCGGAGTTATTTTTAGTGTTCATCAATTTGGCATAATTTATGATAATTTTGGGTAGATTTGAAATCGGATTATAAATTTGACTTACCTGTCCTACGCAGATTTCTCAAATAGAATAATAAAAATTCAAGGGGATGGAAACGAAGACAAAGTTTATAAGGAACAAGGATACCGTACACTGCGCGACAAAAGTTTAACCTCTGTTTGAAAAATGGGCAGGAGGTAACACGAGGTGTACTCTGACCGCAATGTAACTACTTTCATAAATTTTGGGGTACTTCAAGGGATATTTGGGGTTTGTTTATGGTCATTTACCAAGAGCTCTAATGGTAAAAAACTGTTGGTTTGATTTCTCAGGTTTCACCACCATATTGACAGAGATTTAACCATGTTGACCCCGTGTGGATTGCTCTATAAGATCCACACAAACCATCTAACGCCTTGCCTCATTCGCGCCTCCTTATAAGAAATGCCCCATTTGGCCCCTTTGAGGGAAAATCATTGCTGCTCGAATCCGAGTGGGAAAGGGAGGCCGAAAAAATTGAGATTTCGGCGTGGATATGCGAGTAATAACTGCGCCGGTGTTGAAAACTTGATATTTTTAAACGCAAGACCAATACGGTCTCCCAACTAAGTACTAATTACGTCCAAAGCTGCTTAACCTCTGTAATGGAACCATAGCCGGTCTATTGAGTATGCTAAATGAGACCCTTCATAGTCACCAAATAATTGTCTGAAATATGAAGCAATGCAAAGCTTTGTATGAGTTAAACTAAAGTCTAATGCCCCGGCTTCACCAACCTCAGTTCAATAATGCTCTGTTCAAGGTCAAGTCTAGTTCATGTTCAGTTCGTGCTTGAAATTGTAGTTGCTTTTTAAGCAGAAGTCAAAAGCCCACTGGAATGGCACTCCACTGCTCCAGTTAATTATTCTCTTACATTCAAACTTCAGTTCGAGACCAGTTGGACAAACGAGGTTTCTTTATCCTCAGTTGAATATGTGGAATTTCGATGCGAACTGAGGTTCACTATATATGCTCGAACTTGTGCAGTTCGGCCGGTGAAGCCGGGCTTAAAAGTTTTTCAAAAAGCTTTCCGATGCAGATACTGCCCCTTTTCATTTGACATGACATACCACACTTCAGTATCACTGATTTTTTTGAGCGGTATTCATAAGAAAACTCTTGCGGCATGCCCCTCATGAGGAACCTGCGGAGAAATCCCGTATCTATTTAGTTTTCGTATGAAAAGCTTTGATTGGATGCGGCCGAGATAGCCCTCCAACGTTTTGGGTTATCAGGTGTACATGAAATATTTAGGATACTTTTATTATTATTATGTGAACATGGGGGCAAACCCATATGGTGAACACCGTGGCTAAGTTAGGCATACTGTCCACCTACTTCAGGAACGGAAGACCGTCTGCCCTCCGAATGAAGGCTCTCAGACAGTCCTAGGTTGTGGAGGTAATAACGTAACCATTCATGGACGGTCAAATATCCCACCAACAACATAAGGTCGGAACGTATCTCCAATTTAAGCTGGCTCTAAAGAGACAAACAAGATTGTCGATAATCAGATCAAGGAACTACTGAACGAGTGCAGGAAAATGTCATCTCCTCCGGGTTGAAATGAGGTAAATGCACATTTAACCTTATCCTGGTCAAATGTGTTCCCAAGAAGGCTCCGGGAATAACGGTCTGGAATAGTTCCAAGACTGTACCTAGTATATCGGGAATAAGCGGTTTGGAGGATTGATTCAGAAAAGTGTTCGTAGCAGGCCTCAAGGTTCGGAGAAGTGGAGAGATTAGAGGTGTAAGAAGGCCCATTTCATTGAAGGAATCTTTGGACAGGAGCTTTGGGAGTCTAGTTGCCAGTGGTCGAGTCTGCAGGCTCTTACAATGCAGCATCCTGGCAGTCCTTTTGGAACGTCTCAACTCCTCATTGTAGCCTGCTAAGTGGAACCTGTATTCTTCCCTTTGCTGAGTATGTTGTCCTAACTTTCCTCCACACTGTAGCCAATCTACCGTTCCACTAGGGCACTTCAAGCGACGGCTGGGAGGAAGAAACAGTGTTGCTGTCATGGTAGGAGGAGATCAGCACTTCAGTGAGTTGCAGTTTAGTTCACACACTTCAGGTTTGATTTCGAGGCCATAAGTCCCTGAGTTAGATCAGTTGGTTTTTTTTGAAAACAAGAGGAAGGGCAAAGTGCAAATGATCCGATAGTGAGCCCTTATCCAGAACACACCAGTTTTGGATACTGTCAGTGACAAAGGTGGATACTTAGGTTTCAGAAAGCAAGTATGTGGGGGTTTTAACCTTTTGGGTTTCAAATCTATTTTCGCGTCCCCGTCTGCTTTGGGGGCAACTCGATCCAGTTGCCCCCTTTGTGTCGGAACACCGATAGGAGCGCTGAGTGGAGTTGAGTGGGCCTGGTTTCAACTCGGCCGCCGTTTATGACTGGAATTGACAAATATCACAATAACCCAGTAGAAATTTGTCGAGTTTCAATAATAGTCCGTGGAAATTAGCAAAAAAAACGCACGAAAGGAGACAAAATTCCAAAATGGTTGAAAATTGGTACACAGCTTCCTTGTCACTTTAAAAAAAAAACAATTTCAGAAATTGAGGTCCCTGCCGAAATTCCGACCACGTAGCCTGCAGGCCCTTCTACTATTTCTTGTGGTAAAAAGGCATAGCATGTTGCTGTGCCCTTAGTTTGCCCAGCAACCGGCGTCTAATAGCTACAGGCCAGTGCAAGCTGACTGTTCTTCCTGATGTATAAATCTAGTGACAGTAGGTCGAGAATTGCGTTAAGCACTTACATAGGGGTTCTGTGAACTTGACCCAGTCTGGATCTGTTATATTCTTTTAGCAAGAATCGGCCACCACGGCAGAGCCATATATCCACATTGGTCTAATCGCTGTCGTATATAGCCGAAGGCCTGCTTACAAAAATATAAAGATGTATTGGCCTTCCTTTCTTTTTCTTTGATATTGAGCTGCGAGTTCAGCTTTCGGTCCAGAATAAGACCCAAGTACTTAGGTGACTGGGGTAGGCTCATTGGTTGCTTCGGGGTGGACTGAAAGTGGGTAGTTTAGTCCAATTGGTGAAAAGATGGTGTTTTTTTTTTCAGGTTGACGGATAGTCCGCAGCGGTTGGACCATGCCCTAACCTTTGCAAGCGTAATTTTCATAATAATACTGATTTTGCTTCCACTACAGGCATGAAAATCTAAAAATGTACCTGCCAGAGGTATGCATGCATCTGTTACAGATCGAAATCGCAGTCGTAATTCACCATTACAAACGCGAGTGTCCTTTTACCAAACGGTCCCCCAACTAAGTACTAATCACGTCCAATGCTGCTTGACCTGTGAAATCGAACGAGAACCGGTCTACTGAGCATGCTTAATGGCGCCTTTTATTTTTTTAAGTTCCAATTTTGTTCCCTTAAGTGTAAAAATATGTGAGCATGCCGTGCTTCGTTTGGACTATTTCGTTTGTGCCTGTAGGGGGCTGTATTTGGAAAAGTAGAATTTTTACTCAGGCGTACCGGCGGTTCGACATGCGTGTTATAGGCTAGGAACGAGTGAGTCTTATTTCACTCGGGATGGGATATAAATTCAAACCTCCGAAAGCCCCAAAACGAATGTCTTTCAATTTCAAAGGTCAGTTAACAAAGTCCAGTTTGAATATTAAACAACATATCTTTGAACACAATCAGTTCATTTTTTTAATAAGGCAACACTTTAGTTGAACTAACGACTAAAGCATAAAAAACCGATTTAGATTAAACTAAAAATATTACACGACTAAATTTATTTCCAGTCATTATTTACTCGGTAATCACAATATTCCCCCTTTTATTTTTCGTTACTAATTTCAGATAAAAATAAACGCAAAAACAATTTTATTCCAACACGCAAGCGGCAAACGCCGCCGCTTAAATTCGAATAAATCTATGTTAAACAACACGTGACAAAAACGAAAATAAGATTACAAATATTTACATATGGCATTTCACAAATTTCTCTGTAGTTCCCCGGAGTTGTTGTTTGTTTACCTGAGATAAAATACAAATAAAAATGCAAAAAGATCGAAAAAAAAAACGAAAATGAAATTTCGATACAAGTTAAAGATTCGAAGTTGAACACAACAAATATTTTGCAGGTGAAAGCAGCGCACCATGCGAAAACCGGCATTTCTGATGCTATGTGGTGGTCAACAACAACCCCTGCGACTTACATAAATTGAAGCTGGCAAATCTTGAGTTTCCTAGATTCGGAAAAATTGTGCTGTGGATAAAAACCACCCGGAACTGAAAATCTATGGGAAATGATGGAAAACATCTGAGGGGCCGAGGGGGAGTTACCTGTTCAGATGTCACATCTATGCCGACGACGTTCTGGCCAACTGGGGTAGAGGTATAGTATAGTATAGTAGATATACATAAAAGTGAGGAGCTGTGTACCCTGGGTATTGAAAGGCGCCTCCAGCAGTATCCAGAAGACACTATGTGTATTTCCTTGTACATCAGGGAAAATATCGACCACTGGAAAGTTGACAGACTTGTCTACATTGATTTTTTTTTCTTCAATATGACGACAACGACGACGTTCTTGCCGAGCACTTGCGTGACTGCTGTCCATTATGCAACCGGAGATGAATCACATTTTGCATACCTGCCGCAGGTAATTTGGCCTGACCGGGTTATAGCCATCTTAAAGCTTACACACAGGTGGGCTCTGTGCTGGTGCTGTGCTATAAATAAATGAGCAGAAAAAAGGTGTATATATGTACCTAACCCAGTTTCGGATGGGGGGAGAGCGCCCATATACACCAAAATGGCCAACCTGCGTCGGTGTCTCCTGTCGCAATCGAACTTGTCTGTAATAAATTTTCAGCCGCATTGAATGCAGCCGCCGAAGCACCACACCACACCAAGAGTTGCATATGGTGGTTCCTCCATGGGCTCCTATAATGGCTTTGGCTATAATAAATTCTAATATGTCAACGCCATACTAGGAACCGGGGGCAGGGGGGCACCTACAAAAAACTCTGTTCTGCATGTCTAGCCAATTAGCATAATGCCTTGGCGCAGCCTGAAAACTCTTATATAGCTAATGGATATGGCACTCACCTCAAGAATGTGGTCCAGTTCTTTGGTATCGGTGCATTTTTCGTCTTCTACATCGTCCGAATCTCGTTCAATGCCTTCGTCGTCAACGTCTGCAATTGAAATTGATAAAATTGGATTAAAATTGTTGGTACTGTATATTTTTGCATAGATTGTGTCTTCAATCACGCGCCATCTTATTGGTAAAACAAAACAATCGAACCTTGGAAAAACAAACTCACTGAATTTTCATGAGCCTCTCCGAGAAAATGTGTCGCAATTCATTGTAATATATTTTTAGGCAAATAAAATGCGTCCACACCCCTGAGAACCCACACATTTGCTAAAACACTCAGCACGACTCTGTCTCCGGGAACAAGACTCAATCTGGCTAATTAAATTCTATCCGACATACAAACCAAGCCCTGCCGCTGCTAAGTGCAGATCGACGGGCGCTTTTCCGCTCGATTTGGCACGGTCTAGTGTTCATGCGTGAGCGATTTTCTGATATTTACACTCTACTCTTCTATCTACACCATATATTTTATTTTACATAATCAATAAGAATGTGTCATCAAAGGGTGCGAGAGATAAACCCTTTTCATTTTTTTTCTTATTCTCCTGGCCTTTGTGGATCATGTTCATTGTAGTATAGCGACGATGGTGCCGCACCGACCGACCGTCGATGGTGACCTTATGAAAAAGGATTTAAGTGACTGCAGGGCAGGAGATTACGCTATGAGTATACCCTTTATGGGAGTGGAACATGTCTACACGAAGAAGATATAAAATATTTTTCATCTTTATTTTTTTTTTCTTCTTATAAAAATGTAAAGAAGCCCTCTGCAAACTCTTGGCGAATTTATGACTGCCAAGTGCCCAAGTTTCTTTTTTTCCTGGATTTTATGAAGCTCGAGGGTGACGAAAAGTGCTTCAATTTGTAGCAGAGATGATGGTGGTGTTTGTATTTGAGAATCTTTAAAGATTATCTCTTTCTACGGAAGTTCCTTTTTAATATTTTTTGGATGGTTGGGGGATTTTAAAGTTGGGCTTTTGTGAAGTTTTAATCATTTTTCCGGTAAATGTTAGCGGAAGGATGTTATTGCAATAGGAAGTAGTTTTAATGGTAGAGGAAGGAAATGTTTTATCAAAGTTTTGAACTAGGATTCAACAAATAAGTCTTATTGAGAAGAGTTGAATATTTTTTTTATTGAAAAGACGCTTAGTAGAGTACTACAATGTCTCGTGGTAAGCTTAGTTTGATGGATAGAAAAGGATAGAATGAGTTAGATGTCTGGGGGTGTTTGAATATTTGAACTATAGGAAGTTAAAGGAGACTAATAATAATTATTATTATCGACAATCCCATTTTTATTTATTTATTATTATTTATATCAAAAGTCTGTACAAAGATAGTGATCTGAGGAAAATTTAGGGTAGACAAGATTGAATTTTGAGATCAGGTTAGTGTGTCTTGAAGTCCAGGATATATGTGTTTAATTTTGGAGGATAGCCCAGCAGGTTAAGTAACAAGAAATCAAAACCACAGTGCAAGTAAAGCTGGTAAAAGCCAGAACATTTATAATTTTTAAACCAGTGAAGAAGAGTGACCAGTACAGGAACAATCAGTTGAACCAGAAAAGCAGGGGTTCCGGCCAGGAGCAAGGAAACCTCTTAATTTCGGCAGATATTGTGCCCTAGGCGGACGGGCGTTCTATCGGTCTTGGATACCTTGAAGTAAGGGGAAGTAGAAGAAGTAACTGAAATGGTGACCCCCTCAAAAGCAGAAGCAGAGGACTAGGTTCTTTTGGCGTAAACAAAGTATTTGTAGTTTAGTAATATAACGTGTTGGAAGGCTGGATCGACTGAAGGGTGTGGGAGATAAAGATCCAACCGGGCTCAATGTGTAAACAGGAAACTACCTCTATGGCGGCACCAAATAGGGTATACTACCGTGAAGATTATTTATAAGTAAGGGACTGGTTTTGGCATTATTAAAAAGCATCGAACGTACTGAACGAGTAGGCCTATATAGGAGGGCTAAGCGTCTCCTAGATATTTTAGTTGTATAGTGACTATTATTATTGTGTTTGGTTACATTTCTTTTTTCATTTGAATTTTGACTAGTATTATTGTTTTTGATTACCATTTTACATTTATATACACTAAGTTTAAATAGCCAATTTATATTTTGAAGAGTTACGAGTTGAGGCGTTGAGTTACAACGTAACTTTAAATATTTACAATTTTGGTTTTTCAAGACAATATATTTTGTTGTTAACGTTCCGCTTTAGAAATAGTAAGGTTGGGTTGACAGTAGAACCCTACCTTGAGATTGCAGTTTTCTGTTGCCACTTTGGTGAAAAGGAGGCAGAACAATAGTATCCACCACTAGTCCAGTAGTCTGGAATGTAAATGGGCCTTGACGCTTTCACTAAATTCAAACGGAAAGCCCTTTTAAGCAAATCATGGTGATATCTGAGTTTGGATAGCAGCCCATATGTTTTTCCAATTGATGTGGTCGCAGTAGGTCATACTACTATTCAGAACAATGCCTAAGTTACTGGGAGATCAGATTGAAAGAAGGAAGAGTGAGAAGAAAATGCAATGTGACTTCGATGGGTTTAGAGTAAGTTCAGTGTTGACCAGCTTGAGACACTGTGAAAATAAGCTCAATCTTCTCCACAAAATAATTTATAGATTTGATCTATTGGCGTAGAGAAAGAAAGCAGCACATCATCTGCAAACATAAGAACCTCAGAGTACTTTATTGCTAGAGAAAGATCATTAATAAAAACGCTAAACAAAAGTGGCCCTAGAATGGAACCTTGAGGAACACCAGAGTAAGTAAAGAATTGGTGGAACTAGAGTCACAAAGTTTAACTGTTTGTGAATGGTTTGCTAAAAAGTTATGCGAAACTTTAACAGCAGTGGAAGAAAAAGAGACTTGTGAGTTTTTGTAAGAGGAAAGAGTGATTGACGCCAGGAGCGCAACAACGGGAGAGGGCGGACCTTCGCTCATATATCGACCATTCCTAACGAAAATGTCATGTGCCAAGCGGTCCCTCAACTGAGTGCTAACCATGTCCAATGCTGCGTAACCTACACGTTCGAACCAGAACCGATCTATTGAGCACGCTAATGGTACCATTTATGGTCACTAAGATAATTATCCATTTCGTTTGTCCTATACTACAATTTCTTAAGGCTCCAGTTCTACTTTAGTCCAGAAACAGGTTGAACGCACTGTGTTTCGTTTGGATTACTCCTTGCGCATTTTATTGGTTCGTATCTGTAGTGGGCTGCATTTGGAAAAGTAGAATTTTCCCTCATTCGTACCGTGTCTGTTTTGGGTGGAATATTGGCGTTTTCTTGTTGCGCGAGCCTGTTTCAGGCTAAGAACGACGAGTCGTATTTTTACTTGGGAATCAAATACTGCAGAAAATGAGAATTTTTAAGTTTCGCAATTCTTTTGGAATATTTTTGAAAATCAAATTTACGCGACTTATGCCACGGTCAACGTCAATTGGGATTCAAAGTCGAAGTTTGCCTGGGTGTGGATTACGAGACAATTTTTAACTAAGTTTTTATTTAATTTTGGCTTATCATTAAATTGATCAGGTCACCCCTGACGCAAAAACTGCCCTTTTTAAAATCCCTCCCGTACGGCCTTATGAGGCCCTCCAAACTAGGACAAGTCCGGGAAACTTGGACGGATGGCAGCCCTACTATCAGGTAAATTTTTAGCATATGTAACAAAAAATTATTTTTATATCTTGCAAGATTTTGAAATGAACATCTTCTAGAATTTATTTGACATATAATATGCATTAATAATTATCACGAATACCACGAATACATTAGATTTTTTAAACTATGCCAAAGAAAGGGTTTGCACATTTCTTGCCAAAAAAAGTGGTGTGCACAGTTCATTATCTTAAATCTTTCAAAACTATATTTTATAAAGTAGTGGATAAGAACTGAGCCAAAAAATGGTGTTGGGTGGGTCCACTATAAATATTCCAGCTCTTGATGACGATAACTAAGTTAATTCTGCTACCAAGCAGAGTTACTAAGGGATTCTTGGCATCGTTTCAAGTGCTATTAAGAAAATTGTAATTTTTCTTCCATTTTTATGGTCAAGGATGATGTAAAAGTGTTTCTGATAACAGTTTATATAAAAAAAACCTTAAAAATGAGTTCATTAAAATAATTTTGAAAGATTTTTTAAAAGACTTACCAAAGACTTAGGCTGGCCACACACTGGATGCGTTTGCGTACGAATTTGTCTTATACGACCAACGTACGAATTCGCACGAACCATACCGATACTCCGAGTACAATGGTACCTCGCACCCTAGGGGCGAGCTAATGGTACGTGCACGTGCGTATACTTCCGATGTCCGAAATCAACCCCAGCATTCTCGGATTTTTTATGCATTCGTGCGTTAAAAACTTAATATTGATATTGAAAAATTTATTAATTGCGTATAAATTCGTACAAATGTTTATGGGATCAAAGTGATTCAACATATCACCTATGTGACCATCAATGCCTGATGATTAGGAAATATTCAAAGGTTTCTTTATTTATGTATAGATAACCACGAAATAGCCCGGGGCTCATTATTTAAGTCCGCCATAATATGATGTTTACGCGAAAACAACTGCATGCAGAGGGCTGAAAATTCTTACAGATGGTGTCTATGTAGTTTTGGCAATAAGATCGGTTAATTATTTTTTGAGTAATAAACCATCACTTCTTTTTTTAATCTCAGTTTGCATACAATTCCCCCATATTCAACTGAGGATAAAACAGACCTCAGTTCACCCAACTGGACTCGAACTGAAGTTAAACGGAACGGTTAAAAGGAATGCCTGGCGAGAAAGCAACAAACATTTCACGCACGAACTGAACATGAACTGGACTTCAGCCGGTAAAGCTATGTGGATTGAACTGAACATTATAGAACTGCGGTAGCCGGCCCCCTAAGGCTATACATGTCTCTAATAATGCATATTGTCGGCTTAATTGGTTAATTGGTACCAAAGTTCCACTGAGATTAGGTCTTTACCTAGCGGAAGAAACACCTCCTTGTTCCGCTTGACAATCTGGCACTGTCGGCGTTACAGCCCTTGTCAACTGGTTAGTGGGTTCCACCATTTTCAGGAGGCGTAAGAATCCAACGAGGGAATCTTCCGCTAACCCTGACGGGTGCCTCTGAATTCATACAACATAGAGTTCAAACTCGAGGCTCAGCGCTACCTGCTCATGCATCCCTAGACTTCCTTTAACTTATCCTATCCCTTTTTTCTTCTTCGAATCATGATTCCTACTAGGCATTGCACCATGACGTTAACGACGTTAATATAAAGAGTGACAAGTGAGGTTAGGCTTTCACTTATTCTTGGTAATGTTTATGCTGCTAAAGCCTTTCAACGTCGATGTTCGAATGTGGCAAAATTAGTAATGAAATAGCATGAAAGTGACCGGACAATTATTCAAATCCAGTTACTCCTGATTTTTCTTGAAACTGCAGAATTTCATACGAAAACTTGTTGTTATTTTTGGTTTCATTCCACTTCAGGAGGTGGATTCGACGCCATTGTTAATCAACTTTGGCAAAACACTATTCGGTATTTTTTGAGTGAATCATTAGTTTAGTAGTAGTTGATGTCTTATTATGGTTTAGTGCAAGGCCAACACTAACTTTGTATACTTGTATACTTTCGTCTTACCACCAAAAAACACCACTAGCCACTGGATTCTATTTTTTCCTACTAAAGGCAGGTCTATACCACCAGTTTTAGTGGTAAAACCACTAAGTTGGCAGCTCTGGTGCGCGCTCTGTTCGGGCGTCTAATAACGTACGTTTACGTACGATACAAATTCGTATCCAGTGTACGGCCAGCCTCATAGTTTGTGACAAGTATGCCATTTCTTGGTAATATTTTAAAAGACAAAAGACGTTTCTAATAATTATGTTAATTGTCAAACTTTGAGATAATAATTTCGAAAATATTTTCACTTTTACAACACAATAACAAAAACTCCTCAAAAATAGTCAAGAAATTTTGTTGTAATTCTCTAGAAAATTTCCCATAAATTATTGAAGATAAAGAAGAAATATTTTTAAAAACTCGCAATTCCGCAACTTCTCCCAACCGGATGTTCTCACATAAAGATCTTCAAGATTTACAAATCCCCTCTAAATCCTCGCTGCAAGGCACTAAAACAGCGGAAAAGGAACAATTGTGAATAAATATTACATATTCACATCCATATCACAAAGTTGTGCAGAAATCTACAATCTTACAAGAATTTCTTCTCATGGACAAGAAAAAGAAGAGTTGAACGTCGTCGTCGTCACTAGCAAAGACGACTGCATGATTCGCATAGAAAATAAAAAATTCTAGCATTGCTCTTGCAGAAGGTAGACTGCACTGTAGTGCAGTGCAAGACTGCACACGACCCTCTGTCTCATAGTAAAAATTCAAAAATACAATTTTTTCCAGGGAATCACCTGTGAGAGCTGATGATAGGTTTCCGTGTGCATTTTCCAGTGCAGCCAGGTAATAAATGGTTTCATTGACCTGCAGAGGGCTGCTAAGTGACACTTGAATGCAGATAGAATAGCGTCAGAGAATCTTTGCAACATCCGGACAAACACACCTAGGGAGGGCAAAAACGTAGTTCTTCCCCCTGGTTTTTGTGTCCATCTCTCTTAGCGCTATCAGATCTAGCGCTAACGTTTCTAATTTTTCTTCTTCTTAATTGGAAAATTTTTGTTTTCGGTGATGGGAAGAAAACTCAACTCTTTTTTTCTGCAACAATAAAATACACACGCCATTGTGCGGCTGTCTTTCTGTCTATCTCCCAGAGCGCACACGCAGAAGACTTGTCGTCTTAAGGGCCCAATACACGAGCGCTCCATCCGACTTACGCCACGCCAAAGCAACAACAATTTGTATGCACTTGTCATTTGTATACAAAGAAATTGTTGTTGCATTGGCGTGGCGTAAGTCGGATGGAGCGCTCGTGTATTGGGCCCTTTAGCTGATGGCAGAATTAAGCTGTTATACGAGTCTTTACTGGAGATCTTGATTACGAGCTTGAAAACATCATGACTAACGCTATTTTATATTATTGTTATTGTTGTTGTTTTTATGGGTGGAGAGAGGGGGGGGAAGATGGTTGGTGCAAAAGCATTTGAACTTTCTTAGTAATAATGAAATTTGCGTGACTTACCTTCGGCCGTCATATGTGAAATTAGTTGTTCCAATTCTGGCGAGATCATAGTCTCCTCATCCTCTTGCAGATTGTAGTCAAGTGCTGTGTACACAACAACGCCTACCCTCATTAGGATCTGAAAACATTACAAAAAAAAAACACAAATGAATTTAAAAAAAAATTGCTAGTAATTATATGATCATGCAAAAAAACTAGAAGAAATTTGGTAACAGTGCAACATAAAGATTTCGTGATGCAGGTTGACAATATCCCGTCTAATTACGGGCCTATTCACAAGAGTACTTGACCCACTATTTTTTAAAACTTTCTTCTCTATTTTTTGGTTGTTCTTGTTGCTGTTATTAATAGCATTTTGGAAGGGGAATTACCTTTACAAAAAAAATTTTGATCACACAGTCCAAAGTTGTTTTTTTTCATTGGACCTCATGACATGTAATCTACGCACCAACAACAGAGAAGGTGTCATGATTGATCATTTGTGGATGTTAAAGGAAAACGCCTCGGAGGTTAAGGCCATACCTTTAATCGTGACCATCGGGAAAAGAATGAATTCTTTCCTGGGTGGATTCTATTGAGGTGCCAATTTTCTAGCTTATTGAAGACCATAAATGGACGTTCTACGAATCGACACGATCATTGAGCCGTTTTGTTCTGTATAGTAGTTATATTGGGTTGAGAAATTGGTCATGGTCTATAAGGAATTAAGAGAAAAAAAAAACAATTAATGGGAGAGCATTTTTGTTAAAATCGTTTAAATAGTTTTATGGTAGGTTTGAACATGTTTTTTTTAAATTAGAGTTAATATACGGGTATATGTAGTTCTTGGTTATGCAGTGCACAAAGTACTTTTAACCCTTTCATATATTCAATACGACCCAGAGGGGATAATTGGGAGCGCTGCTCAGGGGAGCATATTTTGATCGCTGTTAAGTATGCTTCCGAAGAAGCATTACTGGAGTTTTCATAAATTTCATAGAACGAAGAAAACGGGCGATTATCTTCATGAATATAAAGGGGGACATTAGCATTCTCAATGGGACCGGCTCTCGCTAGATACGGAGGTCAAGCAGCTTCAGACGTGGTTAGAATATAGTTGGGGGACTGCTTGGGAAAAACCACGCTCGCGCCTGGAAAAAGCAAGAGGCAATTGCAAAAGATGAACAAAATAAAAGCTTTTCGATACTCGATCACATATCCACAGGCGTCCATGAATATTTCTTTTTGAAAAACTTCTTTGATAATGCTCCTAGAACGCTTTCGAATGGGAACGGGAGTGCTGCAAGCTTTTTAAGGAGTGCTCAAACATAGCTTTTGAAGCACTCCAGTTCCCGCTGGAGAATAACAAGTTATCCGATGAAAATAGCTCTTGGTTTCACACTCATGCTGGGTTTTTGAGCAAGAAGTGGTCTTCACCAAGAAGGCAAATGAACGCGCATGTGGAATTGTGATTTAGAACATACATAAGACGGTTATTTGCGTTTTTAAACAAATAGAATTACGTTGCTCGCTTTTGCGGACTTTAAACTCTCACTGCGCATGGAAACAGCGACACATTCGTATTATATACACACACTGAGCTTTATTTCCAACCTACATACATGCATACTCTCTTCACAGGGAAAAAGCATAGTAGTATAGCTTTGTTGGTTCGGGCCACCAAACTTTTCGTTTGTGTCTTGGCTAATTTGTGTCTTGGGAACCTTTTCCGGTTTGGTGAGCTTTTTTGGTGTAGCTTTGCACCACATGTGTGGAACTAGTTGAACTTTGCTGTTGTGTACGCCAAGCAAATACTGAATCATCGTAAGAAAGGCATAAAATTTCAACTAGCTTTCTTCCGACTATCGGATCAATTTTACAGTCTGAACCGATAGTCGGATGCGAATCATCCCACGGAGGGCCTAAAATTCCCACTCTTTTTCCTCCGACTATCGGATCGAGTTTACCGTCTGAACCGATAGTCGGATCCGAGCTAAAAAGCAGCTTAGAAGATGCCTAAGAAAATACTGAATATTGCCGTGAAAGTCTTTTCACAATCGGATTAGTCGTTTCCGAGATTAGCCCGGACAAACAGGCAGACAGACAGACTGACAGACACACGACAAAAATTTAAAAAAAATACTTGAATTTGTTTTAATATCTAATTTGTTTTACTTTCTGAAATATTTGTAGTCGCTTAATTATAGCCATCTCTGTGCTTTGTAGTAGGTCACTCGTCTGCATTTTTAAATATCCATTGTTGCCTAAGTATATATTGATCGGACTATAGGCAACCTAAGCCGCGAAAATCGAACCCAAAAGAAAAAGACTTCATATAGTACGATCAATATTTACTTAGACGAACCTAAGTATGTCGATAGAGCTCTTCGAGAGAGGTCTAAAATTGGAATGATAAAAAAAGTGTTCAGACACTCTCTTTCGACTATCGGTTCCAGTTTTCGGTCTAATCTGGTAGTCGGATAGGACAGTCGGGCCCGATAATCGGATCCGATAGTCGGGTTCGAAAATCGGATCCGATTGTCGTTTCCAAGTAAGAAAATAGCCTAAAACGTGCCCATTAAAATACTGAAAGTTCCAGTGAAAATACTATTTTATTTGGACTAGAAGGCTATATATCGCTATATAGCTTGTTCTTTAATGCGGTTGTATTTACTGGGTGGGCCATCTGTAGGTTTCTTTTTAAAATTATTTTAAAAACTACACCGATCAAAATTTTCCAATGAATTCTGCTTTATTGAAGAGAGTATACCTTCCGATTATTTATGGAAAACAATATCGTTCAAACTGCTTCGGTGTCTCGCTTGGCAGTAGCCCATCCTACTAACCTAATCTTGTAGTAGACAGTCTCTGTTAGTAGCTCACGAGATACTTACGCAACATCTGTAATCAGTTTATCACACACGCAAAATTAATTGCTGCCCACAAATATGGAACGATCTACTAAGTTTCGTGTTTCCCAATTCGTGCACCAAGTGCGAATTCATTTATCATTTTTTTGTTCTGTAATACCAACAGCCCTAAATATTTTGTTTTATAAATTAGATTTTCTTGCGTAAGATTACACAATTTGAAGTTTTAGTGTACTTTGGAATAACTAGTATCGAATTATCAGTCAGGAAATAACGACCGAGATTCAATTAGCCCAAAAGTAACAAATGAACTCTTTCGTTACTTCTCGTGCTTGATTTATTCATTCACAACTCCCTTCTATAATTGGCACCCATTAAAATGTCCAGTTTACTGCCATTGAGACTGTTCCGAATCCGAAACAAAAATAAAATGCACCAATGTCGTCGCGTCGACATCTCCAACCAGTCCAACACACCTAGGAAATAATTTGATTGAAGTTAACTGTTCCTTTGTACATCTTCAACACTATTTAAAGGTGGTCAAGTTCAAGTTAAGCCACTCGCGCTGTGTAGTTAAGATCTGGGATCGTGATAACTCCGGGGCATAGGATTACTTACGTCCAGACCAAAGCAAGCCAGACACACACTCACTGCACACTCTCCCATTGAATCTCTCTACTCTAGCGACAAAATAGGAACTTGCTGTTGCCTGTTGCTGATGCTTCAATTACAACATCTCTTCCCAGGTAAAAAGGCAATTCTGAGATGCGCGTCTTGTTACTCCGGAGGTGTAAACTGGCAACGGTACTTGAGCTGCCAGTATCAATAGCCATGAGATTGCCTACATACTGGGGAGATTCTGTTGTATAGTTGCAACACAACAAAGCCCCGGCGAGCACCCAGCGTTACCGCAGGATCGGCGGAAGAGCCCCGGCTACGTTTTTTCTGTGTGGCATGCAAATTGATGGCGGAGTTCTTGAATTACAGGTTGCCTTCCGACGAGCGGAGATGAGAGATGCAGTTGGGATGCTCAAAGTGAATGATTCTTATTAGAAAATTGCTTCGGGCATGTGAATACTGATGATGCAACATTGTTGTGTGAAGAGGTTTAATAATTTTGTTTTTGTTTCAATGCTGTCAGAGTTACCGAACCGCAATTAGTGTGTGGTTAAGATCTCGCAGCAGCAGCAGGAACAAGAACAAAAGCCGAGTCGAGTCGGGTCTGTGTGTGCGGTTGACTATTTCAACATAATTCGATTTGTTTAAAGTTCTGTAAACAACGACAACAACCGACCGAATGTACGAACCGCTCTACATAAAATCGTGACCAGCCATAATGAATGCAATCCGCAGAGGCCCACGTTCGAAGACCATCCACCAGGGATATTATGGGCATGGATTTCCTTTATTCTTCTATCAATAGATCGCCCAACCTCTTCGCTATCAAAAAGTGCACAGGCCGCCGACGATTCTTTTTCTTTCAAACAAATCGAATTTCCTTTGGGCCCCCTTTACCGGGGGCTCTTCTGCACTTAATATCCCTGGTGGCTTCCAGATGGTTCCCATGCACTTCTGGCTATCTCCTCAAGCCCCAAGTAAAATGCAACAAATTTTTGCAGCATGGCTTCTCTCTCCCCAAGGGAATTGGGGCTTTTGTTGTTGTTGTTGTTTATGCAAGTCACTAATAGAATATACAAACTCGGGTCGCTGTGCAATCTTTAAGGTTCAAGGGTTACCCGGGCACATTCCTCCATCTGTATAGTGGCCGCACTAAGACGACTCTGCAGCCATATTCAGCGCGCTTCGCCGGCGACACGCTTTTAGCTACGACCGCCCGGTGGGGCCTTAGGATATAAGTCTCTAGTCGCATGAATTTTTAAAGTTGACTGCGGTTTTATGCAAATTCCTTTTAGATAAATGAGAGCTGATTTACGCTCAGAGATCGTGGAATTATGAGGCAAACAACTCAACTACAGCGATGGCGACTGCTGTGGCGAAATTTCTGAATTGATTAAAAGCAGCGTGATTAATGCCCGTCAAGCGCCGGATTAAATTCGCCGCTTTCAGCTGTCACAACGGCAATCACAGCTCATCTCGTTTTCTGGTTGCTGCCATTAATCTACCTGCAGGATGGGTAGGTGCGGGCATGTAACTGGTGGTGGTGGTAATAGAACTTGGCTGAATCCCTGGTGGCATGTACCTTACCAACCCATCTATCTATCTACCTGCCGGCGGCGCTGCAGACTATGCACTTTAGTGCAACGTGAGCAATCGATTCCCAGTGGTATCAGCTTAACGTTTTGTGGTAGCATCAAAGCCGCAATTTCGAGCGAATTTCCTGGATCAGCTGATTTCAGGTTTCCAATAACCATCTGCCCGCCCAGCCCAGCGACACTCTACCTCTGCCTTACTATAAAGGAAAGTGTGAAAAGCGGCGGAAAATTTTCCGCATTGCAGATCAACCGCTGCAAATATCATTTTCCGCTTGAGAGTTGTTGCGACGATTTAGCACGTTAATTAGAGCCCCGTGGACTGCTGCCAGCTACAAGTATGACCTGCCTGTGGAAGGTGACTTTGAGCTAAAACAGACGACTGCTGACCGGCAATGTGGAGAAGGTACCTCAATGGAAGGTGATGACGACTCGAGTTGATTTCAATTAGCGGACTTGATTTATTTCCAGACCCGGAGAGACACCGCGGCGATTAGGGTTTGGGCTATTTGCGTTTTAGATTTGATTTTTGAATGTGCTGCGCGCCATAACGAAACTTGTGGATTGTGGATTGTGGTTATGAAATAAAATGGACACTTTTTTTAAAGGTAGTTTTATTTTACCGCGGCGTTGCGGTTTCATGTTTTGAGGAATCTCATTTTAAAGCGATTGCATGTGCCCCAGTGGCATTTGTGGGAAAGAATTCCGTCTACCGCAGACTTCCAGTTGGTGTACATTGCAAAATCGACCAGCACTTGTCAAGGTCATTTAACAATGGAACTTTTTAGTAAATTCTCAAATGTTTAAAGACAAAACGATTTCCTGAAGAAGAAAAAAACACATAAGAATTAGTTTTAGATCAAACCCTTTGGAATAACACAATTCACGATTGTACACCAAAGTTTCGAAGGTTAAATTCAGAACCGATAAATTGGGAATTTGAATTCCGTTTCTTCTCTACTGTGATTCGATTTGTTTACTTTATTACAAACAACAATATTAAATGGACTTGTAGAATTGAGCAGTTAAGATATACACCCAGTTAGAAAACAAAAGTCATTGGACCTTAATTAGTTCCTTTTGATGCAGGTACCTAAGCATGCAAAAATATCCCTTTGGTCCTCAATCGATTACGAAAGTTATGTGAGAAGTTTGCACGCAAATATGGCAAAAGCTTAACAATTAAGTCATTTACTGCTGGGTAGGACACGATTATAAAATGAGTTTGTAAGAGGCGCATCTTTTCTCTTTTGAGCCAGTACAATGTCATACTTCAAATGAGGCGAGGTGCTATTGTAATGCCAAAATGACAAAAACAAATAAATTGAATATTTATATTTTGCGATTCCACCAATTTCAAGTTGGAAATTTTGCTGCCCCAAAAAAAGTAAGAAATGTCTCTCCAGTACAAAATTTCACTCCCTCGAAAAATGTAAGAAATGTCTTTAGACTACAAAACTTCACTCTCTCCAGTCTCCAGTTTCTGTTTACAATCTCACGTATGCCTCAACGATGTACATATTGTAAATTGAGACCTCAGTACAATTTAGCATCGTGTAAGGGACAAATGTACTGCCTCATGTAAGTCCGGCTTAACTCTAAAGTCATTAATGAATCAATTAATCTTAAAAATAAGAACGAACAAAGAGCTTGACGAAATAAATACGATTACATTTTAGCGCCATATGAAGAAAGTAAAAGCGTTGTTCATAAAAAGAGCTTTATTTTAGGCCAAGAACCCTGACGAGAGGTTGGAGACAAATGACAAACAAACACTTGGAATGGAGCCTAGAACGACGAAATTGGACAGATGCCGTTTGGAAAAGAATTGTCTTTTTCTATCAATCCAAATTAAATCATATGGGACTGGGCGGGACATTCTCCCCATTGTAATGCAATCCTCTTTTATTATGATATGGGGAATCATCACATCGAAGGGGATCGGTAGAGAGAGAGGGTACAAAAGGTTCAAAAGGAGAGGGTTCTGACGCGATTCCAAACTTTAAATTAACTGGCAGGGTAATCTGTTTTCCGAAGATCAGTTTGTACTATGTACCTGTTTCCAAAATGTAGGTTAGGACCATTTAGCAGAAATGGCCTTTGGGGAATATCAACCAAACTACAAGAATTATAGGCCAACGCCATAAAAACTTGTACGTTAAAATACACAGAAGAAAAAATGACTTCACAGCTGATCTATATCAATATTAGCTGACAGTATGGGTCTAAAAAGACGCAAGTTTAATCTTAGGAAATATTGTATCTGGGAACAAGCCCCTACAAACTAGGTAAACTGTAGTAAATTTTTAGGAGAACGCCGAGGTTTGATTACTGTCGCAGCCATTGAGTCGAGGAAGGCTTGAGGTAATTCGAATAAATTTAAATAAAAAATTTAAATAAAAAGAATAAAGAAAAGAAATTACAAAAAGTTGTGATAGAATGTTTGAATTGCATATTTCCATTAGTTGACCGAAATATCTCATCCCTTATCAGCCAAGGAAGGTGCACGAATCGAAGTCGACCGTAAGAGAACGAGATATTTATTGTAACCACAAGAATCAAGCAACTTACCAAGAGCTAAGATGGATCCAAGCGCTTGCACGAGGTCAACGAAGACGGCGAGCGCTTAACTGCAAGGTCAGTATCACTGATCTTTTGTAACGATCTCGTATTATTTCAATAGTATTTTTCAAAGCCCAAAATGCAACAAGAATCACACAGAAAAACTGTTTGTATTCTATCTCATAATCCATATTCATCAAATACCTTTTTGCCAAATTATCATTTAAATAGATCCCTTTCTTCTTCTTGAATAGTATCAAGGTACTTGAGGTCGCAACTTGGGTCCAAAAGGTCGCAACTTGATCCAAAAGGTACTATACCCTATGCCTTAAGCGGTCCACACACTCAGTTTTACCTGCGCAGTTGGGTTGTGTGGTTTCGTCAGTTCGTTGAACGGGATTTTTGCTCAGTCTTGTCAGTTTTGTTGATTTGAGAACATCTTTTTAATAATGGCAAATGGACGGAACTGAGAGAACTGAACGATAAACTGTCTGACCTGCACAGTTTATCGAAACAAAAAAGGGTCCAGAAGCTCAGGCCTGAGGACTGAGTGAAAATATTTCAAAACTGCACAGTTCGCATAGTTTATCACTGAGACATAACATCACACGTGATAAACTGCGCAGTTAAACTGAAAGTGTGTGTGTGGGCCGTTTTAGATTTATAGATCAGACCACTTAAACAGGTGCGCCTGGTGAGTTATAATTCAAACTTTATTATTTGAGAAAGGTCAACTTAAACAACGATATCCTCTCCTCTCAATAGCGGCAGAATACACGAGGAACCGACTCTTCGAAGTACTGCCTGCAAGTGGGATCTTTTGCCCTTACGATCCTTTATAGCTTGTTATTGTCCGATAAGGCGCGATATCTGGTTACTAAGCCGATTGTTGTCAAAGGTCCGTTGTCTTAAGTTCATAGAGGTACATGCCCGAACAGTATATACCACTAATTGCAGGATAGTTGCGAGGTTCAACGCTCTACTTAACCTAGAAATTTGATCATTCGGGCTCACGATTAACGCAACGTTCATGGCAGATTGCTCTACTCTACGATGTAGGGGTACAAAGTTAAGCAGAGTTTGCTTCTTGCTGAAGATAATACCTATTTACGTTTTTGATGATTTTGATTTCATGTCGCTTAGTTCCAGTCCAATGCCCAGTCCAACTACCATTAACGCACTCGTTGCTTCGCTCATAAACTTACTACTCCAATTTCCAAAAATGAATCAATTGAGATTTAACGACCAGGTCACTTGCAACGCTACCTTGGTTATTTGGTTGGGTCTTCTTTGATCCGTTAGCTGGCGATCCGAGAGGGACATCCCCACAACGGATACGCTGCTGTCGTTGCCGCTTTGAAAAATGCGGTTTCTTGCCTAGTTTCTTCGGTTTCCTGATTTTGGTCAATTCGGCCTGGCTTGGGACCAGGCGACGGCGAAGTTATTCGGTTGGGTACTAAACATGGCTCGTCGACACCCCCTCCTGGGCCCCATAATTTAACCATGACCGTTATAATGGTGGATAGAAGCAATACATAGTTTTTGCTCGTGGAGCACATTTGAATTAGTAGGCTCTCCGGCTGGTCTACAAAAATGGACTTTCCAATGGGTTTTGGCTGGTAGGTTCGGCTGGTTGCGAAAAGGCTAAAGCTCCTATTGGCAAGACCGACTCAGTCAATTCCAAGAGTGTATTTCTTGGTTAATGGTATCGAAACTGTTTCGTCAAGATTGACATTAAGTCTCCGGCTAGCGTACCAGCTAAGAGTTCAAATGCTGCATATTCGTTGATCCTTGAAACATTGAAACTTAGTTATTATCTACATAAATATTACTAAGTTATTCACCACAAAATTTAATCTATTCACTTTACGATAATGCTTACACGCAATTGAATGTGGTCAAACGTAGGCAATATTTCTAGCCATATAGGCCAAAGAAGCATATTCCCACGATCGATTTTGTTCCAAATCAAAATAAATGCCACAAAGTCTACTCCCCCTATTTGAACCTTTTACAAACACTTACAAAACAAAAGAAAATTACCATTAAATCTCGCGCAGTTGTCAGCGTACCATTTACAACTAGTCCAATCGAATATCGATTGCATAACTTTTGCAGTGCACTGGCACGATCACGCTTAACAAAATCGAAAGCGCAAACCTCTTTACGGACAGTCATAAAACCAAGATCGTACCGATGGATAGAGAGAAAACGCGGCTGCTTGGCTGCCCTGATATCTGTGAAATTCCAGATCCCCAACAAACAGGTCCACTTAGGTTCGAAAGATAAAGAATATTGCGGAAAAGTTGGTTCACAGATCGATACCTCTCAACAGATTGATCTCGCCAAGAACGTATTTTATAAACGATCGCCACGCCGTGATCACATAAATACAAGCTGATGTGATCCTATCACGTGGAAGGACTGATATTGTCTCGGAGGTATCGATTCACTTCTGGTTTATTCATTTTATACGCGGGGGAAACTCATATTTCATTAGATATATTTGTTCTGGTCTTTTGTCGTAGAGACGATCCCCACAAGCGCAGTCAAGAGGTATATGGAGGATCATGTTTTAAAAAATGTCTTTGATAACGATCACTTTTGTTTACGATCACGTTGCCTCTACCTCAGACGAGACCTCACAGTGAAATTCTTTTTCTGGGCATATTCTGACTTAGAGTAAATGCATTAGACAAAAGCGTAATGAAGTTGGCTGCAGTTTTATCAGCGGCATTTCATCTGCATCACATTGCACCCTAATTATACTCATGATGGTGCATGAGTATGAAACAGTTGCAAGTTCGTGCCTCTGCATGCAGCCGCCGCCGACGACGACGATTTTTAACAATTGTGAATTTTAATTGTGAGAAGAAAATGGCGAAGTTTTGCACACAACGCGATCACAATGGCTTTTTCGCCAGGTGAGTGTGTGTGTGCGGCTCCAGGTATATCAGATAATTTACAACTTTTAATTATTAAATCGAAATTACTCGGGAATAATTGTAATAATAGTGCGTGGGAGTTTCTCAGTTAATTGATTTATGCCCGAGTAAACTTGGAATAATTTTCTTAGGGAAAAAAGTTAATGGCGGGAAATTTTGCATTATCACATAATTAATGCGTGTGTGTGGAACTTGATAAGTAGTATCGAAACGTGCACCCCAACTGACTCACATAAATAAGTATATGGAGCATATATTATTTCAAGAAATCTTATTTCATAGCAATTTTATTAACTTTTGTGTGACAAGAAAAATGCTTAATAAACAACGATTTTTTCCTACACACATAAAATTGAACAAATGTATCCCTGGATCCTTTGTAAAAGGACAAGGATGTGATCTTTTGTAATAAAGTTTATCACCATATATAATATTTTGTGTTGTCCTTTTTTTTATTCTCATGACAAAGATGGATTCGACATCAAGTTGTTAGTCTGCAGAAATATTATGTGTACGTTTTGCAAAAAGAAAGGGGCGTTTTTATAGGGAGGAAGGGGTTGATTCAGAAATAAACGAATTGGAAGACATTAAAATATATTTGAAAAATATTGATTTTTTGAATTTAATTTGAAATATGGTAGATTAAGCTAAGCAATAAATCATTTAAAAAGGTCGATAAAGGATTTTTTTATTAGTTTGTAGCTCGAGTTACTTTAGCTTAGACATCGTTAGGTCAAGTTGGGTGCAGGGTTGCCATCAGTGCGACCAGAATCGTTGACGCGCCGTTTCGACGAAAGTCATCCTGTAAATCTAATACATTTTGCGAGATACCAAATTAAACATTGTCGTCCATATGGGTCAATATCCCGCGATGATTGCTGTATTTCTTCGGGCTCTATTTCTGTATGTGAAAGTCCAAGTTTAGGAGACAGCTTTGTGCTATCACTCCGTAATGACGCACTCGTCTCTATTCCTATATCCCGGGAACCCAGAGGAGATTCAAAGTATGTTTTCTACAGTTTATCTTTGCTATGGCTTGGCTATCTATGAAAATTAAAATGATAGGTTCGTACATCCTTGTGTAGGTTCGAGGTTCTTTTCCCAGCAGGCCTTTTAAAATCGCCAGCACTTCCGTTTGAAAGACCCGAGCCAGTAGGTGCCAAGAGATCCGGGATCTGATAATCCAACGTGAGTCTATGTACCGGCGTTACCGTAAAACTAAAATTCGTAGTTACTTAATTGACTACAAAGTGCTGTGTAATCGCATCAACCTCAAAGTCAAAGCTGCTGAACGTGAGTCCTAAGCAAGCTTAACTCCAATCTACGAGGTGTGGCAATTAAGTTCCGGGAATTCGTCAATAAAACACGAAAAAATTAAGTTTTAATCAAAAGTTTATTATCGACCTTCATAATAGTCTCCCTCTAACTCTACACAACGTTTCCAACGTTGCTCCCATGATTGGAAGCACCCTTGGTAATCCTCCGACGTTAGACCGTTCAGCACCCTTGTTACGGCTTCCTTGACCTCCTGTACGCCACCATGGTGAATTCCCTTGAGGTACGACTTCATCTTGGGGAATAAGAAAAAGTCGCAGGGGACTATATCAGGGCTATAGGGTGGCTGCGGCAACGTTGGAATGCCTTTGTTTGCCAAAAACTCACGCACAACTAATGAGGAATGGGCCGGCGCGTTGTCGTGGTGCATTTGGTGCATATGGTGCGTTTCGTGACGCGACTTTAAAAAAGCACTTCCAAAAAACACGCATAAAACACAAACTGAACGTGCGATCGACTTCAAACTTTGACTGGAACTGAAGAAAGGTCACTGCCCTCTAGACATGTATATACAAAATACGCAGTGTTACCAGTTTTCGAATTATAACTAAATTCCCGGAACTTATTTGCCACACCTCGTAGATTCGAAACGACTTCGGTCTAAACTTCGCTCTCTTGGTGTTCATTCTTCCTTATCTAAGCCTTTTGATGTTGATGCTGACTCATCATCTCACCTCTCTTCATCTCAACCGCTCCTGTTGAGCAAACTTATCAACTTTACTATTTCTCTTCATCTGCTACGCGTCCTCTCTTCTATCCGATAGATTTCAATGTGTTCCTCACAATGTTATCACATCGGTGTTCCTCAAGGCTCGATTTTAGGTCCTCTTCTATTTTCCCTATACATCAATGATCTTCCTTATGTCATTGACGACTGCTCCATCAATGACATCCGTATAGTAAATAAACTTCTTCAGGACGGCTCTGTTGCCTTACTTCCTTCTCGATGGTATTTCGGCGGAAAAGTCCTTGAAAGGCACTCAAGCGAAGGTGGTTTGTGTTTTGTGGCAACCATACCTCTCGGTACAAAATCCAAGATGTAGCTGTGACGGTAGGATTTTGAGATGCAGGATGCAGGTCCCGGTTCCCTCAATCTAATGGCACCACATCCAGTTAGGTGTTTGATTAGACATTCGAGGGAGAGCAGATGCAGGATAAAATCAACATCGCAGCTTATAGGACCTCGGGAATTTTAAGATGCTCCGCGTTTTCATTTTCGACCGAGTATTCCAATGATCTTCGTGGCAGGAGTTGCGTGACGTCATAGTTTGCTCCATACCGGCGCGGATCCAGGGGGGGGTCACGGGGGTCATGACCCCCCCCCCCAAAACAGCCCGCATTTCAAAAAATAGAGCTGAACAAATATTTTATTCATTGAAAAAATTCGGCTAGCTTTGTTTATTTGGTTATTTTTGTTATTTTTGTTATTTTTTTCTATCCTGTGACCCCCTCCGGAAAAAAATTCTAGATCCGCGCCTGGCTCCACAACCATTTTACATCCTTTGCTATTCCGATATTGTGTTGCAGCGCTTTAACACGGCTTTTAATTTCACACCTACAAACACTGCATTGTGATTATCCCTGCCAACAAACAAGCAGCTTTGTCGGACATTATTCTATATGGGCAATAATGGTAAACGATCTTCATTTTTCTTACGATGACGATCCTGTTCTGTGCCGTTCGGCACATAACTAAACTAACTACTCCCACCACAATGAGACGTAGACTTGGTCAGATTCGTTTACGTTGAGCAGCATACCTGAGCGTAAGCCCTGAATGGATAGTCTGTCTGCCTTTGTTTGGTGATCAGCAGTAGTGCTTAATGAAACATGTACGAGCATATATTTTTGCGATCAAGTCAAGGCGATAACTATGTTAGGTTAGGTTAGACTGGACTCCGCCGTCGTCTGGTCCCAAGTCCAGGGTGTGAAAGAAGGAGGGTGGTCGACCTGCCGAATTTACCAGAATCGAGAAACCGAAGAAACTAGGCAAGAAACTGCAATTTTTAAAGCGTATACGTTGCGGGGACGTCTCGCTCGGACATCCAGCTAGCGGATCTAGGAAGAAGAAGAAGGTTAGACCGAGATATAACTGATCTGTTGGTGTTAAGCTCATATACTTAGGCCAAAAAGGATAGGCCCATTTTAATGCCATAGTGATTCCACTTTAAACCTGATGTTAAAGTGTCGTTTCTTCGCTAAACCATCATGAGGAAGTAATGAGTCTTCTAAGTTGCAGGAGCCCAATTTTCGAGATTTCCGCAAGTGTGCTCAAAGCCTTTACCAAAAATGGTTAGCCTTCTTCCGCTTAGGGCTAGGCAGTAACAAAGGAGATGTTGTACACTTTCCTCCTCGTCCGAACTTTTACAGCTTCTGTAAAAATCGTAGGTCTCAAGACCTAAGCGGGCCGCATGCGTCCCTATCAGACAATGTCCGGTCAGAATTCCCACTATAACTGAGAGGTCTTGTCTTCCGAGGCTCAGTAGTGAAGTGGTCAACCTGAGATCGTAAGAGGGCCCTCCAATGCTTCTTTGCTTATGTGTGTTGTTTGCATCGGAGTTTGAAAGTGGCCCAAGGTATACCAACGTGGCTGTAACTATGTGTAGACCGGCGCGATAGTTTTCAATACTCGCTGAGACTAAAAGAAAATTCTTAAAGGCAACACCTATCGCCTTCTAATTGAGGAATCCGAGAATGCAACGCATATTGTAAGGAATCAAAGTAAAGAAACAATGGGGCAATTCGACGCAACCTCACTGAAATGACTGTAGATAAACAGACGACAATAAAGCTGCAAAAAATTGTCGGATTCGGTATCTCTCCGCGAGCAATCTATAGTAATAAATTTCTATCCCCAATCCAATTATGGATTAAGATAAGCCCAGCCAAGATAGGCTAATTCAAGACTTACTAAACCTCGTTTTTTTGCCCTATTTAAGGGTTTAGAATTGTAAATAAAAATAAATAAACCTCCAAGATTTTCCCTAAAAACCCCAAAACAAATCCTCGAAAAAAAAATAAACCTTTACAATAAATTACAGACTTACCTTCTTATACGAATTCACTGTGTTGCTATCACCATCTGAAATAAGAAAAATAAAAAAAAAAGTTAGTTCCAAAAAAATTATTAACACACACCTGAAAAATGTTGAAAATAAAAAGACTCGAAAAAAATGAGAGAAAATCACACATCACCGAAGAATATTTATGAATCCTGAGCACCGAAAATGCGAGCTTGAGATACTTTTGAGCCCTATTTATCCGGTATTTAATGAATGGAAAGTCGCACCGAGTGATGAGATGTTATGAAATAATAAAGGAGAGGAAAATAAGTGGCGGTAGCGATCTTGCAGAAAAAATGGGCGCACAATAATTAGCATCTACAAAAAAAGAGCCAAAATGGGGATAAAAAATGAAGGTATAGATATAGTATATGAAAAAATGAAAGAAATTGTTAAAAGAAAAGAAAACGAAAAAACCTGCGCGCGCGTTTTATGTCACAACGGCTTAATTGAGATGAAAACGCTGCGAGATAGAGGGAGAGAGGTAGAAGGTAGTATCACGCGAGGTATTGAAGATCCGCAGGTATACTACAGGTATTCATCGTGTGTCATTTGCGTGTGCGGGCGCAGATATACAGAAGGAGATAATCTCCAGGGTTTAAAGAAGCTCTAGGTTCTTATCGAAAACCCTAAAAGAAGCTACGAAAGCCCAGACTAACATATTCTTCTGTCTGAATTGGTCGTTCCTCGTAGGTCTCTTTTGTAACACAAATCTTCTTTCCCAGAAGATCGCCATCAGTTTGAGACATAAAAACTTGGCGCCCAAAATTCTATCTGACTCTGAGTCATCCATGTTTGCCTTAACAAATCTCCCATGACATCCATTATGATTGTTGTCGAGAAGTCGCCCATTCAAAACCGCTTTTCTCAACGGATTATCGTTGACAAACAGTAGCCAACCACAGAAGCATCTATGGGTCGAGAAAAGAATCTTGAATTGGTTCATCATGATCGTCAAGATCACATGAGTGCGGGATGATAATCACGATCGTCTCTTGACAGTCCACAGATGATCTATGGTGGCTAGTCATTCCTCGTTCTCTGGTAGTATCACCATCGACAGCAGTTTTTTGCACGCCAAACCAAAGGAGAATGTAGTTGACTCGGCACTTGAGTTTGGTCTGCCGAATTGGAGTACCTAGATCTTTTTCTTATATGCTTACATGAGAAGTGATGAAGTAATTTCGCGCGATCGCGACGACGTCTGTGTTCGTTGACCCAATGATCTAACCACATTCCTAGATTGGAAGTGTGATGCTAGTGCACAGATTGCTTTCCCTTCTTACTCGGATGTGGGGGAAATTATAAAAGTAGGATAATTCGTTTTGAAACGGTAGCACAAAAATTTTCGGAGAAAAAAAAACGTTTTTTCACGTTATGTGTTTTTACAGTTGGCAACACATTTGTGCTCGTCAATTTTCGTTAAATAAGTGCAATTTGTGGAAATTGAGCAAAATTTTATGCGCGGCATCTTTAGGGAAAAGAAAGAAAGTCGACGGCAGTTATGTGGGTAATAAAAGTTAAATCCGATGGTGGATTGGAATTTTTCAAGATAGTAATAGGTGCGATAATCACTAAAGGCACATTATTATAAGAGGGAGCCAATTGCGGTCGCATGGCGATGATTTTCATGGGTTACGAAGCAACTAGAATGATTACGCAAGTCACAGGTGAACTCGAAACGAAATTACAACTAGTATAGTTTGGGTTATAAGTTGCTTGAACCGAAAGGCATGGTTTTAGTAAAAAGTAACTCATTTGAAAGTTATAGAAAGGGTGTATCAGTTAGAAAAACGAAATTCAATTGTCATATTAGATACATTTTCATGTTTAGCTGATTGAATTTCAGTTATAGTTTCAAGCTGGGTTCCGCAGGTGGCGATTTAAACCCATGCAACTGAAGCCCGTTACAGACATTTTTGTTTGGATTTTTGTAACATTCGAGAGCTTCGTGCGAATTTCTCTTTGTTGTCCTTCTTTATACAGCCGAAAACTCCTAGCCTGACAATAACTATGATACAGTTTTATACACAGATTACTCCAAATCGGATTTGATTGTAGGTACGAGACTATATTCCCCCTCGTCAAATCACCCCAAACTGAGTACTATCGGCCTCCGTAATTCTGCGTGTCTTCTAGGTAGAACTGCTGGCAATCTTTAAAGCCTGCCTGTAATACAAACCAGCCTCAAGCTAGGAATCAGGGTAATCCTATTAACGGATAGTCTAAAGAGTAACTAGACGCGGAGAATATAACGTCTAAGTTGTATGAAATTTGGCTACAGGATCACTTCAGTGGATATCAGACCACAATAACATTGACAGCAACGAGGAGGTAGATGAATTGACTAGAATTGGAGCAAACCGAGCTGCTGAGGAGATGTCTACATTCAATTCATTTCAATATCAGGATTCACATCGGTGGTCAGTCACCAGCGAGATATGATATGAGGAGCAATATAAAGTATCATGTGTAAAATCACGCGTGTAATAATTATCTTGGTCTATTGGAACTACGATCATAACCTCCTCGTGGTGGCCACTGGAAGCTATAATGGAGCCAGACTTATACGAGGCAGTACATTTGTCCCTTACACGGAGGTAAATTGTACTGAGGCCTCCGTTTTTTTAAATGTCCCGGTTCAAGAGAAAAGTTCTACTGGTATATGAGCGTCTATCGAGATAAATGAGGCGAGGCGTAATTTCCAACTTAAAATTAGAGTCTACCAAGTTAAGGTGTAAAGTTATCGGGGACTACATGGCAGTGGGTAGTTTTTGCACTGCCGTTTAACAATCTTCTCTAACAATGTAACCTGGAGCGGGCCACGGCACGAAGAGCCGAACTGGAGTTAGGGATCCCCATGGAGTACACCTAAGCCCCGCTTTTACATACACCTTTCCAATATACCGAAGACATGACGCTGCTCTGTCCAAAGTATTTGGACTCAGAAGAAAATTGTCGTCGTTTTCATCGATTTGAAATCCCCTTTCAATTGCATCGATTGAAACAGATTGTGGAGAGCCTTGGAAACCGAACACGTGCCAAGGAAAATCATCCAACTTCTCTAAGGGTCGTACAATGGCTAAACCAGCAACGCTCGTATTCAAAGCAACTTATCTGACAAATTCCCGATTCAAACTGGTATCCGACAAAGAGACGTCGTTTCACCATTTTTCATCAACATTGTGATCGATGCGATCATGCGTGAAGCATTCGATGGACGACGCGAAGTTCAATACGACGACTACAACTTCGTCTTGATGTTTGCCGAGGATAGTGCCTTCTTCGTCGATACGGATGCCGAAGCAACGGACATCTTATACGACATTTCCCGCATTGCTCGGTAATACGGAAAGGCCAGAGTACTCACAACGGATGGGTCGAATGCCAGTGTTCACCTCGATGGAACCCAAACCGAACGAATTTGTGATCTTTAATTGGGGAAAAGAAAGTGATATCGACGGCCGACATTAACAGCCGCATCAGCCAGGCAACGGCAACATTCGCTTCGCTCAGGTGGTGCATATGGCAACCAACAAATATTACCATCAAAACGAAAGTACGCCTTTGCCGAACGTTGGTCTTTCCGATTCTTCTTAATGGATCGGAAAGGTGGACACTGCTCAAGCCGGACGTCAACAAGCTCGAGGACTTCGAAAGGCGATGCTTAGGCAGATTCTCGGTGTCTCACTCCGCGATCGCCTTCGAAACGAGACAGTTAGACAAAGATGCGAGAGAAAAACAAAAACGCCGACTACGGTGGTTTGGAAATGTTTGCCGAATGGATAATCGCTTTCCACGTAAACTTCACTGGCGAGACCGCCCGGCAAACAGGATAATTAATCGATCGGCACCGAAGAAAACCTGGCTAAAGAATATCGAGGGCGACTTAAAGAATCAAAGATTATTAGTAGTTATCGAGGTTCGAGACGTCGCTAAAAATCGTCGAGATTGGAAAGAACTCGTGAATGGAATTCGAGACCCAGCGGCACAGAATACAATGTATCCGTACATGAGGCGAGTGTAGAGTCGTCGGCTCTCGGTAGTTGGCACGCCTTTCAAATTGCCAATTGTTCTGTTTGGAAGACATTAGACCACATGGCACTCTCTGGATACTGCCTATATTGGTACAATTGTATTCCTACCTTACTGATGGCCACGTTACGGGAGGATGGGTCTTATGATGGCTGTGTAGGTCCCAGCACCAATCGTGGTTAAAGACTCCATTCGTTCCCAAGAATTTTCTTACATGACTAGACAGCTATATAGGTCCTCCTGACAACTTCCTCAATATTGAGTGTTGAGTGTCCAGTTGAACTTAGGGTCAATTGTAGCACCTACTTCTTAGATGGAGCTGCCGCCTTTACCTATTGCACTACCTAAGAATAATGGTTTCGAATATTTTACAGAACTCTAATGAATTCATTTCAAAGTGTTATTGTTGTTCTTCCTAGTTTCTTCCTCAACTATGAAGAAATACTATAAAAACATTGGAAAAACACCACATCACCACTTATCATCAACTCTTATTCAATTCTCAAACTCTTCCTCTTCTTTAACCAGCATTAAATTACTGTTTCACCTTTCTCATCATCAATTTGTACATTTCCCAAGAAAACAAAACAAAAATTGTAATTAATCAAATTCTTATTGTAACTCCAGAAGGCCCCTCTACCCCTTCCTCCCCCCTCCTGCTCCTCCCATAGAAGAAAATAAACAAACCACGGAACTTCAAGTAAAATAAATTATTCTAAGACTTAATTTTCTCATCACCTCAACTGTCAAGAATTTTCTCCCCAGTTCCAGGGCTATCCACGGTGCTGCCATCATCGTCCACCAACTGTAATAATATTTACCCACGTCCAGATCCGCTTAATACAGTGACGACGTTCTTTACCGCTTGAGAGGAGTAAGCGGTGTCTCATCTGGCGAAACAAAATGATTCGATTCAGAAACAAAAACAGAGGAGGTGAATGAAAAATTGTGGTCTGCACACGTCATGGATCACAGACTCTCTAGCGCGGACCTTGCGGCGTGTCTGATAAATTAACACCGGGTAAATATTAGCGCGGAGGGGGGAGGAGCCTACCTGATAAATATTCTAGTGTAAATAGGTTGTTGGTAAATAGAAGAATCAACAAAAGTCTAACCACAATTTGATCGATGACCTCTCGAACTCATTTGACACGATTTTCTCTTTGGACTACCGCAAGGTTCAGTAGTGGATCCTTTTTTGTTTAGTCTGACCTAATTTTTGTTTTTTGATGGAAAAGGAGAGTTTTTGTTGGAAAATATTCTGGTTTTTGTGAGTGTGTGTATATTGGGTGTAATGAAAAACAATCATGAAAATGCCAAATAATTCATTGAGCAATTTGGCCTATCCGAATAGCAGCATCGCAGGCATGGGTAATCGGCGGAAAACAATTATCGCTCCGGTGCTGTTAGCGTTACTCGTTGCCATCAGCACGAATCAATCGCGACTCACAACAGGTGTCTTCCAGGTGTTTCCCATCTCAGAATTATTTTCTGTACACCCGAGTTTCTGGACGGTTTTTCCCCTGGGAGTTGTTTCTTAACATTTTTTTTTTCGTTCCATCCATCCTTCCACACCTAATCGCAAATGAGTACGAAATTAAGGTCCGTCATGCTATCTCCCGGATTTTTCTTGCTCATCCATTGATGACGACTAATGATTGCGGTCTGATTATGTCAGATCTGATGGGAATTGGACTAAGCCGACCCATCAAATTACCTGTGGGCAGATCCGACTGTCTGTCTGTCTGTGTCCGTCATGGGATAACCTCGTCAGGCCGGAGGGTGTGTCAACTATGGATTTTTATGACCCACGACTTTTTGAACTTTAGTCGAATTTTATGTGCTCTTTGCATGACGGAACTCCTGCAGCAGAGATTCACCTGGCAGGGGGAATTCCGTGATCAGGAAACATTAATATACCCGACAGCCTCACTCCACAAAGAAAGTCTTTTTGCTACTAGAAGTGGATAAAGTTCGAAGGAATCTAGAGTTTGGGTTAAAGAATTCCATGAACTTTTGCGTGGGTTAACAACATAAAAAAGTTTTTAAGGAATTTGTAAGTTATAAAGTAAAAAGTGAACTTTTTTCTTAAAAAAGAAAAATATAAAAATAAAAGTTTCTTCTTAGCAAGAAAATAAATTAGGTTTTGTCACATGACAACCAAATTCCTTCCTGCCACATAAAATCCATCACAGACTTAATTCATATTCATGCTTCCACCAACCAAATCCAGCCCCAACCAGCCACAATGAAAATAATTAAGTAAGTAACTATCATAATATCTCGAGATATGTTGCACCTAGTTATCCCACGCAGATCACGATTTCGATAGGTTCACAATTTTAGAACAAGGCTAGATAGTGAGAAGTGTCTGCCTGGCCAAAGAGTGACGTTTTAACGATGCCGGAGTATTACTTGCGGAAAGTGGACACTGTGGGAACATTGATTTAAATCTATTTTAATGTCAAGGTGTAACAAACGTGATAAAAGGTGAAAGATAAAATAACAAAAATTATTGTTACAATGATTTCCGGTGTCGAATTGGATGTAATTAACGTCACTGTTTTGTCAAGGCTTCGCCGGTGTTATTCATTGTCAATTCTGCTTTAAAAGGGAGTAAATATATTTTTGTTTTTCATTCAATGGGAACAAGTTTTTGGGGGAATGGATAGTTGGTCGAGGACGATTTTTAGTTATAAGATTGTTTATCTTGGAAGATTCAAGGAGAACTTAACTCGGATTTGAATTTGGGAACTTAGAGAGGTTCACTAAGCACCACATTTAAATAAGTAAAAAGACATTTCTTAAGAGCATGGCACAATAAGTCTTTGAAAGGGATGTCATAATAGGAGGTCTTAGAGCTGGAAACATCAAACAGGCTATTTAGTATAGTGAAATAAAGATTAACAAGCGTTAACACCAAGGGGGCGAATGGCTAACAAAGGAGTTGAAGGGTGATGGCACCCGATCTGTCACTTCATTCAAAACCCGAGAAGAGTCACAGCAAACGAGCACCTAGTAGCTCTGTTAATAAGTCCTAATCCCACCTCCTGGCGGTGCCCCTTCGGTACTTTTTCGGCAGAGGCGGGAGACGGTCGAATGGCGAGTCCTCTGCGTCATAAATCAGAGTTTAACGTCGGAATAAAAGCACCCTTGTTACGAATCGGCAAAGAAAGCCTCAGAACCGGATGGAAAACACAACGAACTAGAACACGAATCAGAACCTGCAATATAAGAACGCTGCTTTCTGATGGGCGTCTTAATGAAGTTTGACAGAAACAACGACGAAAACGGTAAAAGCATCGTTTGATTAATACTCGCCAAGGGAAGCCTGGTTCAGCCACATTATCTTGTCACCTGTTTCTTAGAGGATTATTACTGTACTGTGTACCAATCTAAGAAGTACTACAAAAGTACCACAGTGTAATGTTGGGTAGGAAACGATTATGAAATGAGTTTGTAAGAGATGCAGAGTTTTCTTTTGAGCCAGTACAATATCATGCTTCAAATGAGGCGAGGTGCTATTGTAATGCCAAAATGACAAAAACAAATTAAATTAAATGTACCGCCTCGTCTAAGTCATGTTCAACTCTACTACATTGGCCAGGAAATGGAATTGGATTGGCCGCTCCTTGCCACGAAAAAACTAAAATCTAGTCAAACAAGCCCTTAATTGGAATCCAAGGAGTTGGAGAAGAACCCTACTAGCCGAGAACTATTCTACGAAACAGAGTCCGCTGGAGGGCACGGCACATCTCCTCACGCTTCACACCATAACATAGTTGTTGTAATTAGACAAGATCTCAGGTTCGATATTCGAAGTGTGACGAAACATGGCGAATCCAATGTGAGATCATTACCTTAACCCCAATCCCGGATTTTAATCGGGTTAATCATAGCATTTGAGCCATAAAATAAGAGAATCTCAAAATCTCAAAAATTTCGTAGTACAGTGAGTCGCAAGTACCCACGAGCGAACAATATCCCTTTGTTTCTAACGTATTATATGGCGCGAGCTTTAGCAAAGAGTATCTTACACATTATCCAACCACATTAGACCACAGTGATCCTGTTGCACACTCTTTTAAGTGGTACATCACAAGCATACTGAATAGACTGGTTGTCGTTCGATCAGCGAAATCAAGCAGCAATAGTTTCGGTTAGTACATAGATGGGGGACCGCTTGTGAACACAGTGTACCCACCACAGGAGCGAAAATAGACCTGCAAAAACTGGTTAGTATTTCTCGAAACAGTCTACTATTATTCCGTAATTTTTCTCCAGTATTCTGAGATCGCTCACCAACTCGTCTGTGGAGCAACCTCCCACTGTCAGTATTGCTGGACTCAAACAACATCTACGAGTTCAAACGTAAGGTTCATCGCCACCTCCTCATGCACCACATAGGCTCTCCTTAACCAGCCTTATCCCCTCAATATCCTTCGAGCTAAGCTCATAATCAGACATCTGACCATGATGTGAACGACATGACAGACTGGTAGCGCAAAGGGTGACAGGTGAGCTTAGACTACTTGCACAATTATTTTATGAAGACGAATCTACACTCCAAAACTCTGTTGGTTTTAAGCCCTTTTAATGGCACATGTTAACTTCTAAGCTTCGTTTTCTCATACCCAATGCAGTAGTAGTAGTAGTAGTAACTGAGGGGATTTCACAAACAATGGGACTAAGCGTATTGGCTCAAGCACAAGCTCTTCAAGCAGTTTTCATTATCATCCTTCAAACCAACAATCCATGACATTTGAAATTGTTTAAAATGAGCTTGTCACACTTGTAGTACATCGGTCGAATGATTTTATTCCAGGCCGTATCACTAATCAGCTTTTAGTTCGTCTATTACCCTTAGGGGTGATTCGAGTTTAATTTTATTAACTTCCGCCCCTGCTTTACATCGACCCATTGGTCGTTGGGGCTAAACTCACTTAAAACTCCAGAGTAACTCGATACTTCATCAAAGCGATTAAACTTCAACCTTCGGTACTAAACCGGCAATAAACAAAAACAATTCTCCATAGGGTAACAACTGGTCGACCTTCCCCGGTATTGCGGGGGTGTAGTCTAACCTTTCACTTATCCGCAACAGCCGCCCTGCGATGTTTGTGCATGGAAGAGCGGTCTTTTGTGAATTCCCAAAGAAAACTTCCCGGGAACAAATTGTGAACAATTCACAGCTGTGACATAATTTTGCGGCTGCCTTTTGGCTTCTCTCCAACGACAACGCTTCTAAGCCCGTGAATAATTCACCTCGGTGATTTGCTGGATTACACTTGAACGAACGAGTTCATCGCCCTTAACGCTTCGACAGGTTGTTTACAGTGCGATCTTTCGTTGTTTTTTGTTTGCGGCTTTTTAATATTTAAATATTTGTGCTTTTGCAGCGGCAGCCGAGGCGACACCTGAGCGAAGGTGCAGAGCTAAGTGGCATCTTCTTAGCTCTTCAATTGTCTGGAAAATTCGTTAATTTTTAACAAGGATTGGTGAATTGGTCTCGTGACTTGTTTGTTCCTTATTAAGTTGTCAGATTGGGATAATTTGGTGAAATGTGTACGGGAATGTGTGTATTTTGGGGAAAAGGGTTTAATATGTGATGAAGCCATTTAATGGCTATGGGAGAAAGTGGTGATGTGTGACGAAACGTTTTGGTTGTTTCGTTGCTTGTGGGGTTAAGATTATATAAATGATTTTTGGGATATGCCAGCGGATGCGAGTTGTTGTTACTTTTGGGGGCATTTCCGTGATATTCTTTTTAAAAATGGCAAATGAGAATTTTGGAACAGTAATTGCAGATGTGGGGGAATTCGTTTGAAATGAGGATTCATGGATTTATTTAATATCCAGAAGAATGATTATTGTCATATCCAAACTGCTGCTATATAAGTCGATAGACTCAGTACTCATTTATGGATGTCAGACTTGAATGCATAGGAAAAGGTACCTTAGCCTCTTCGACATGTTTAAAATAAAAGTATATTGAAACTCGGAACTATTATACAATGAATAGTTCTAGAAACGCTAGCACAACATAGATTCGGTGGTCAAGTTTGGGCGTCGTGAGGTCGTATGTGCTCCCATTAAAAATAGTTAAAAAGTCTACGGCCATCATATGCCCCTTAAAAAGCTAAGCGGCCGATGTTCGCCCGTTGTAAGGGCGGGTTTTTATTTTTACTCCAGAGAACGCAACTATTTAGAGTGTGTCGTGTGGCTTTGGCTGGAACCGGTCATTTGCACAGGAAGCGAAGGAGTGTTTCTCTGTTGTTTGTCTTTGGCAATAGACGCTATGTGGGATTCCCATCTTGTCTGTGTTTTCCCCTTTGGCCAAATGTCTAATGATTGCCGGATGTTTCGCCATATATCTCCAGGTCCGTTATGAAAGCCTATTGTTAGTAAGCCAAGTTATTCTAAAGATCATGTAGGTCTCCGGGGCGGTCCACTGCTATGCACAATGGCGGAGAGAATCAAGAGAAACATGGAGGTGTACCATCCGCTAAGGAAGCTACCTAAGCGGACCTCTTTGAGTATCCTATTATTAACCGGCGAAGCCGTCGAGATCAGGAGGCAGGATTATATGGCTACCAAAAAGGGCCTGATACGGGGGGACATGCCTATAGCGTCGTGGTGGGCACTACGAAGAAGACATTCGATGGACGTGAGATGTCTATCCCACTCACGATGATGGCGGCTAGGACGGAGCAATTCACCCGCTCGGAAGCGTTGAGGTTTGGCGTATATACGGCCGTGCGCACATGTTAGTGATTTAGCAAACTTTTTGGAGGTGAGTTGCCGACCATTGTGGGAGAAAATGGTTTCAGGAACTCCAATGGTATGAAAAATAATCTGCTCGGCTCGATGGAACTTGACGGACCCCGTCGTGGTCTCGGCTGACACGGGGTGCAGGAAGGCAAACTTGGTGAAAGCGTCCAAGACGGCAAACACTGCCGTGTGGCTCGTCATCAGCTCTTTCAAATTATCGAACGGCTGCTGGGCCTCATCATTCCAACAAAAGTTTTAGTCTTCAAACAATCGTGATTGAAGAAGCCACGCTAGGATAATTGGGTATAAAACGCTGATACCATCCGGTCATACCCAAAAACCTCCGGGTGTGCTTATGAGACTTAGGAGTCGGGAGATAAAGTTCCCAAGTTAAAATTTATTTAGGGGTGCCAACGTGTCCTTAGTGACCTAGGTACGCTGAGGTCAGTCAGGGCTTCTTGACCAGTGAAAAGTCGCTCGTCTTAGCCAGGCAGGAATCTGACACTATTTTCTCGGTCCAGAGCCGACCACCGACACTACTACTACCATATTGGTAAAGGGCTCTGTACGATCTTATGCTGCCGAAATATACCGAACAATGGATTGGACTGGTCCTGATCTCCAAGTGGTTTATTCTTGAGCCGGCTCCCAATGCTATCAGCAAATGTTCGGCGGCAGAATCGAGGGTGTCAACACACTGATTAGGTTGATTATCAAACACAACGCTGTAAACTTACTTTACCTAAATTTCTGTTGAATTCTTACAACATTTTCCGTTTTTTTTGTTTCACGTGCGAGATAAATTAAAAAATACCGGTGGCAACGTATTTTTGCTGTTTTCTCACAGACGTGAAACTGAGATCGTTGGTGCCCCACTGCATCGGCTGTGTGAGAACATGCCGCGCCTTTCTTAATTGGTTTAGGTGGGATTATATCGTACCGATTTCTTTTCACTGATGCTCCCGGTGCTGCACTGAAGTCGCCGTCACGTCACGAATGTGTGTAGATCGACATTAAGTGAACCAAATTCCGGTTTTTATTTAGTGATGATTAAAAATGATCTTGATTTTGCATTCTTGGTCTTGTTCCTGCATGGCCCCTGTTACCCCTTCTTTCGCCCGAGGTTATATTTCAGTTTTTCTTAATTCATATTTTTACTATAGCAAATGACACATTTTTTTCTTATCAAACCTCGTAACTTGTAAATGAACAAATGTACATCGAATCTATTGGTTGTGAATCATATTATCACAAATTCGTGAATTGGCACCCCCTGCTTCTAGTCTTACATGGAACAAGGTACCACAGGAACTAGAGTAAACCCTCCACCCATGCCCAAGCGTATAACATGGTTTTTATGGTATTACCGCGATTCATTTTACCACAAAGTTGACGTTAATTTACAAACAGAAGGTCTTGAATCCCAAAAACCTTAATGACTTTTATCACAACCTGCCATTTATCTGTCCATAAAAACGTACAACGACAGGCAATCTTTCGAAGCAACAACAGCAGCAGCAGCAGAGTAACTCGCCGCGAGTAAATGAAACTGCAAGGCTGCACCTATTCAAAGCTCCTCTTTTGCTCCGTACAAAATGCTCTCCGCAGCACACGAGGCCTTTCTAATAAAATTGAGGTCGTCCACGTCGCTCGTTATTCTGGGCCTTCAATTCACCTGGGGAACGCTCTGTAATTTGGTACAAGAAATTCACGAAATTGATTGATGAGCCTCTGACAATGCTTTTAGGCCCTGCTCGGGTACTTTTACCCGCTTTTATCGCTGTGACGGAACCAGTAACGTAAAAGCGCGTAAACACAACACCCTGGCGCGGTTTTTGTTTTTGTTGTTCTTTTTTTTGCTGCTGATAAGGGAGATACGCACTCTCTAAAATCAAGTTCCAAATTTGGACTTGAGTCAATCTGTGGACTAAATAAAACTTTTTCGATAGCAGATGGCATTTCGGCAATCAGTGATAGTATCTTCCACGGCAAACAAGGGCGACAGTTTATTATTTTTATTTTGGGGCGCAAACATAGTTTTTTGTGTTTAGGTACTCTTGTGCTGGAAGGAGAAACAAAAACGCCATATAAAGCTGATTACTTCATTTTGATATCCACATATCTGTCAAGTTCGCTGCTTTATTGTTGTTCACTTGCGACACATGCGCGAGTTACTTAAGTACTTCTCAAACAAAAACAAAAAAAACAACGAAGCAATATTAAAGACAGGCCAAACTTTCGCTTGTGGATGGGCTTAAAACGTTTCATTCTTTTCGTCGTTATGTTTCGTTCACATTCATTTTCTTGCGGCTCAAGTTTTTGCATAATTCATGACAGTTCAAGGTCAATATATACAATATAAAATATATGTGCTGTTCGCGCGTTCAACCCACGTTTATATCGCTTTAATTCGCGGTCTTTATTTAATAAGCCGCTGCTGGCGCAGGGTTCATCGCCTGGGGACCGCGCGAAATGTGGATGCACAATAAAAAAAATGCGCGAAATAAACTATTTAGGACGGCCCAGAACATGACAGAAATGTTGAGCAGAAAAACACGAGTCTTCTGAGAATCCCGTGTAAATCAGGCTCTGATGTCACTTTCATGTTATTTTGGCAGTTGGAAATGGGAAATTTGGATTAATTTTATTTCTTGACGAGGGAGAGAGTTGTTTGGATGAATTTTGATTAAATTCAAAAATTTTGCGACGGTTATAATCGGATTGTTGGCGTCTTGTGGGTTTCGTTTTTTTTTGTGTTTTTGTTGGTGAAAGTTTTTGGTTAGGATATATTTTTGCTTGAAATATTAAAAGAGCGGTTTATATGTCATTTTTTGAATTTGAAAGGCATAACGTATCAGCATTATAAGATATTGCTGGAAAATTTAAAACAACATAAGAACAGAATTAGGTGAAAGCAAAATTTTGGGGCTTATCTTTTCTATTATTAAAAACAAAGAAAAATTCAAACATCTTCCAGAGTATTTAGTAACTTATAGCCTCTTAACCTTAATAAAAGTCTCTTCTTATGGTTATGATGATCAAGGACGTCAGTAGAGAAATTAGTGTAGTGATTTAACAAACACAACAGCTGTTTGGAATTATCCAATAACAAAAAAAATGTAAAAGCTGCAACTGAAATATGTTTAAACAAGAGCAAGAAACATGATTATGTGAAAGACTCAGTTTATATAATGTTATCGTGTCAAGGGCTGCATAGCGGTTGGTAAATTTTACACTATTGTTTAACGGTCTATTCTGGATACCGGGCGCCTTATCCTGATATGGGGGGGTTTTGTCAAGGAGAACCTTCCCCTTCGTACCATACTCATGGAACTTTTATGGACCAATTAAATTGAAGAGGACTACGGCAAGGATAGCCAAACGGGAACTGTGGAGCCCCACAGAGTACATCTCATCCCACCCGCTTTTGTAAACTCCTTCACAACAAACCGAAGATAAGACCATGGTCACAAGAACCTGGAGAAACCAAGAAGCAGACCCGGACAACCACCGCTCTGCCTGAAGTTGCTGGACTTACTTGAGGGCCAAGGCAAGGAGGGGTGGAGTGGAATTGGCGAGCCATAGCACGAAAACTGAAGCATCAATTAAAGTGAGACGCCCCAGTTTGTAGATTGCTACCTTATTCATGAAATTAAGTCGTAGGGCTACAAAAATATAGGGTAATATGTAAACCCCTAGCAAACTTCAAAACGCTCTAGCGGCTAAACTGTTCCAATTCCCCGCTCCCCCCCCCATTCGATGTTTGTATGTCTATCCAAAACCTATCCACCGCCGCCGCTTTGTTACTTTATACAATAGACCCTGTATAAGCTATTTCATAATATTGCGCAATCAAGTTTCGTTTGTATCTTAGGGTAAAGCTTTTGCGGTTTATGTCTTGGGAACCTTTTGGGGTTTGATGAGCTTTGCGACATATGTGTGAAACTAGTTAAACTAGTGTATTGGGTAGGCTTTCATACTGGGATAGCCTACCAGGCAGACCAACCTACCTGATGTGAGCTGGGTAGATGCCTGGCTGTATAGCTCGGGGCCTCGGTAGTCTAGGGGTAAGGCGCCTGACTACTATCCCCAGAGGTCCCGGGTTCGATTCCCGGCGGTGCCACGGTCCTAGCCTTTCCCAATTTCCCACCTACATAACTTTCCTTCTTTCTTCTTCCCTCTTTGCATTCCTGATTCCTCCTGTTATAGCCTTCTCTAGTTGTCTTCCCCGCTCCACCAAGCGCATGTCATCGGTTGGTTGATGAGATTCAACTCGTTTCAGGAGGCATAACACTCCAGCGAGTTGTTCTCGATGCCCTGATGTCAGAGTCGCGAAATGGTTGGGAGTAGGTGAAATAAAAATACCGCAGCTAGGTTGTGACAGTTCTTTTCTTCACTTCTCTCTCTCTATCTTCCGACTAGACCTGCTGTTCGACATGTCAAAAATAAATACATGGTCGACAGTACAAAGGGGCCTTCCCTAAGTCTCTAGTGTGTCACATAAAAAAAAATAGCTGCCTTCCTTTATTTTAATTGATGCAACTATACAGTTAGACCAAGCAGGATGCTATATCTAGTTTGAGTTAAGTAAGTTAAGTTTGAGTTCTATGTAAAACTATTATAAAAATTTGGCTTAGCTTCAAAATCCACTTTGTATGCGAAACATTGTAAGTTCACCAAGCCGCTAACGCTTCCCAAGACACAAACCGAAGCTTCAGCCCAAGACACAAACGAAAACCTCGATTCCGCAATAGGTGGCACCGGACCTACATAGCTATACGACTAAGCATGGCTCGATGGTCGAGGAGAGGTACAACACAATGTTATGATGAAAAACTGCATCGATAATCAGTCCGAAGAGCCGAATTAAAATGTTTAACTGGCAAGAATACAGGAGGTGCTTTATAGCTCAAATATCTACGCACTAGGTGAAAAAGAAACGATTCGTCTTTTATAAATTTAAAATATTTGTCCGCTCATTATTACTTAGTTGAAGGGAATTTCGCGACTCCTAACTACCCGAAATCTTAACTTATTGCCGAGCTTCTTGTATAGTTTAAAATAGCTCGATCGCACGTAAAATGTAGGTAGGTATGTAGAAACTTGACAAAAAAATTCGCTATTACACCAAAATTGTCGTTCTACACGGCAATATCTTTTCCGCAAGGCCAGACTATCTCGCTGGCCTAACTCTCATACCGTGCTGTCACCCGTTTTGCGCATACTGCAGACTAGAAGCTCGTTTACAAATAGACCAAACTCGATTGTGGAGCAATCGCCCGCAAGCAATATTTCCAAACTCGTACAAAATCTTTGAGAACGAACGAAATTTTATCGACTTCTACTTGAATATCCCGGAACGCCTCTTCCTATCTTATTTCTCATATATCCTTCAAGCTAAGCTTACTACTAGTCATTGCACCATGACTTGGAGACACGACAGACTGGAGGTAACAAAGTGTGATTCCCAAGCATGAGTTTTCCAAATAAAGATGCACGCCACTTTTACAGATATGAATGTATTCGTAATCGACCATTTCAAACGAGAGTGTCACTTTACCAAGTGGTCCCCCAACTACGTACTAACCACGTTCAATTCTGCTTGACCTACGTAATCGAAAGAGAACCGGTCTACTGAATATGCTTAATGGCCCCCTTTATTTTATAAAGCCCCAATTTTGCTCCCTTTAGTATGAAAAACTGTCGTGCTGTGTCCGAACTGGTATCAAACATATATGGTCTGTAACGTGGTAAAACGTATTTAATATCTTCTACGCTCACTCCACTTTGCACTATCGTGGATCAGGTAGTGTTTGTGTACAGGACGGACGCTCCTGCAACGTTAGTTCGAAACATCCAGCCGTAAAAGGAGTGATTGGAAGTTGAAGATCAATTTTACCAAATCTAAACCGATCGTTAGTTACCATCCTCCGACCTAAGATCCTCGCGGACTTTAGCTGAACCAATACTTATATTTCAATAAAAGTATCGCTGTTGCCAAGCCGGACAAGGTTTTTCACATGACAAAAAACTCTTTATTAGCAGACACCATTGTCCACAGTCCACTGGTCTAGATGATCTGTTACCAAATTCTGCTTAGTCCAATTCAAAATATTCCCTTCGTATATGAAAGAGCTTAGGATTTTTGAAAGACATTGTTTAAAGGTGTGCTTATATCAAACAATATTGTAAGGCTTTAACAAGTTGCACGCCAGCAATGGGCTCCACGTGAAGCCACATTTTTCCAGAGTGTTAAATAACGGCAATACTCAAACCCAAACGAGAGATATCACAGAATAGCTTATGAACACAGCTTCTTTCCTCTATGCGTATGTGCTTAATTGGGTTTAAAACGACAGATCGAAATATTAGTTTTGAAACCAGTTTGAATTTGTGACCGACAATAAGTTAATAAGTGACATTATCTTCTTCTTGGTAGATTTTCCCAGCTCAAGTTCGTGGTAGCCTGGACGAAGGTCAACCCAAAAAGTACCACTCCTGTTGGCCCTCGCCCAGCGCTAGCGTTTATGTAAGTAGTTTTCAACAAATTCAATGGATGGAAGCTTCTATAAACGCTTGGTTTGGCTTGACTGGCTTGGTTAAACAGCACTGATCGCGGTTAATATTTAGATGGAAGATCCATACGGGAACACTGCTTTAGAGGACAAAAACAAACCCTCAAAAAGTGATCCGATTCGGTGATCCTCAATGATCCTCGATTTAATTAGTAGTAATCATCATGTTGAAGCGGATTCCAGTTCCGAAATACTCTTTCCCCTTACCCTACTGTCTCTAAACCCTTCCAAAAAATCCACCACAAATCAGTTTTACCTTTGAATAAACGATAAGAGAAAAAATCGTGCGCTTAATTATAAATCGCTTCACAAAATTATCTAACAGCTTCTCTCATTACATTACATGAGCCACTCTCAAAATCGCAATAAAACGAAATTGCTCAATTTGGCTGTTACCGATTTACCAATAACGGTCGCAAAGGTTAAAGAAATCTCAATCAAAAGTTGAACGGCACTCACGAAAAAAATATATTTTCATTTCTGTTCTTCATTATTTTTTTTCTTCAAGAATGACGAAAAATGTCGAAATTTTACTGCTTCATCAGGTGAAGAATCACGCATAGACTAGACAGAATCAAAACATTGTGGAAGAGTGAGAAAAGAGTTATTTTGGAGTTACCTACCACCCAAGGGCATTCAAATTGTCGGCGGGTCTTCTGAACTCCATCCACATAGTTTCTGTTGTTGCATGGCGGCAATAACCGCCAGCCGAGATTGATTGAAGAACTATCTTCAACCGTGTTCGAATTATCGCTGTTTTGTAAGTACAACCCAAAAGCAGCGCAACAAAAATATGCGCGCGCAGATTAAGCATGAACTCGAGAAATTAAGCGAGTTTGACGGATGCAGAAAGTCGCACACTTAATGCCTCGCAGGTAAAAGAAAAAAATATTGCAACTTGTAACCTGGGCAGGTTTCGTTTCAATGAAAAATGCGGTTCTGTTGCAGTATAGATTTGGCTTGCAGCAAAACTTAATCCAGTTTGAATTTGTGAACAGTTAAGAAACATATGGTAAAAGTTAGACCGACCGGACATTGAAGCTGCCTTTGGGGTATATCCTTGAACTGGGTTTGTTCGATGGTGAACCTGATGTGTACCCTAACTTCCAGAGGGTAACGACGCGATTTCTCCCCGTTCACAACTCGTTTTATCTCGTATGTCGACATTGAACGTGTTTATCAGACACCACTTATGTATTTTAATTGCTGAAGTCCGATGATAAAATTTCGTGAACTGTGAAATCATCGCTGATTCCCGAACAGATATGCCCGGCAGTTCCGGCGTACTTGGCGGCAGCTTTGGATTACATACTGATGGCCGCCGCGCTTGTTTTATTCAAAATCGCCCCGTCTGCACTTGAATTAAATCATTTCGGAGTTTTGTGAATTTCTTATCTATTCCTGTTGGCATTGTACTAATTTTAGTATGAAATCATGAGATTTAAATAAATATTGCAAAGACGCGAGATAAAGTTGTTGTGATGTTGGGTAGGGACGGAGCGATAATGATAGTATGACTTGCTCGTGATTTTCCTATTGAAAAACAAACATAAAACAGAAATGGTTATTCGTTTTAGAGATTTGGGGGAGTCATAAAATGACAGCATAGCATATAACAAACAAACTCAATATTAACCTAGATATACCTATCATGTATCACTAGACCAACTCGACGTTAAACTCGTATAGACCTGGATCAATGACAGAAATGATATATGAGCACATAGTCTACGCTACTACAAGAACTAAGATAGACTGGTAGTTCGACTTCGACATCGCTAGCAGCTGCTTTAGTCATGAAAGTATACACCAGATGACATGAACGTCACCAAATGGCAGGTACTTGCCCGTTTTCAATTTCCAATTTCGCTCCCTTTACCCTAGACCATTTCTATAGCAAGCTTGTGGCGAGATCGTATGTATGTGAATGTATTTACATATATAAGCTCCTTTCCTATCCAATTTCAGGATCCCTCTATTTCTCGAACATTCGAGGCTTTTCTACGAATCAAATTCCGTTCTATATTTTCCAAAATTACAGTTTGTTCATTGTATATCCAATAGATGGCGCACTGTTTAACTCTTGGAAAGCTTCTCTGAAGGCCCGTGGAGACGCTAAAACATGGTACGAGTAAACATGGTACAGGGACCATGTTCGAGGTGATGTTAGCCGTGTACGGGCCGGTACGCGTACCAGTTTTTTGGTCCGACCAACGGTCCGACTAAAATCAAAACTGGTTTGATTTCCGTCGATGTTCGTGGGCGGAGTTTCGTGTTGATGATACCATGTCCTACCATTTGCGGACTTGTTTGACCAAATTTACTCGTACACGAAATGTTTCAATTTACCAGTTGACAACTGAATGACAGATTAACTTGAAATATTTTGACAAGAGAGCGGTGTTCAAGTAAATCGGTCTTAGCACATGTCTTACCGTCTGCGGGTTTTTGGTCGTACCATGTTTTAGCGTCTCCACGGGCCTTGAGTCTCGAATAATAGTTCGACCAATGCTCAAACTATCAAACTTTTATAGATGGCGACACATTACTGCTTAAATCATCGCAGTATCTTCGTTTTATATTTAAATGAAGATAATTGGATCTTGTTTAGATTAGACCAGTGGTTCCCAAACTTTCTTTCGTACGGAACCTTTCCACAATGTATAAAATTTGGCGGACCCAACGATGAAAAAATAAAATAATATATGATATATGAATTTATTTATCCTTTAATATATTTTAAAACGTTTTTATTAGCTCGGTTTCTTGTCTGTCTGTTTGTCCGGTACATATCTTGCAATCGATTTTTTGAATACTTCCGATCCGTTCCGATTTTGCACACAACTTCAGATCCGATGACAATGCAATATGGTATACTCATTATACCGTTAGATCCATGGCGGCCGTCTCAAGAGGAGGGTTACTGTTTTCTTCACGGAACAAATTTTGCAATCAATTTTTTAAATACTTCCGGATATCCTATCATGCTGAAATTTTGCATACAGCTTTAGCTCCGATGACAATGCAATATGATATACTCAATATACCTTCAGATCCAGGGCGGCAGTCTCAGGAGGGCAGATTGAAATATTCTTTACAACCCCTTCGACATGGGTATCAAATGAAAGGGTATGATAAGTAGACCACCATAAGCAATATAGTATACTCAATATATCGTTTGGCCCATGGCGACCATCTCAAGAGGGCGGATTACCATTTTCTTCACAACCCCCTCGACATGAGAATATGGAATGGCGGCCAAAATGTTACACGGCATGACATAGACCAAATTTCAAGGAAGGAGAGCCACTCGCACTTTCTGATTAGCAAGAACGCGTTAAACGGCTGGCGCAGCGCCAGTGAGTCGGTGAATGTATTTGCGCTTCGGCGCTGGTGACACGGAACCCTAAAATTTTTTCGTGGAACCGTAAGGTTCCGCGGAACCCACTTTGGGAATCACTGGATTAGACAGTTCTTAAACTTAAAGATTACTGAAGCGATCTGCTGGCATGGAATCTAGGTATAGGTCAAATTAAATCAATTTCAGGAATTTGTCGCTGGCTGATACATTTCTTATACGTTATGGATCATCGCGTCTAAAGTGTCGTCCACCTTCGGCTTGATCGAATATTACTTTTCCACCAACAATTCTGCAATTGTAGACATTCTAGGGTTGAACACTTTTCTTTCATATTTGAAAATAGTTTCAACTTAGACATGCAAATTACATAAATGATTGTAGATTTTGAATACAAAGCACCCTATTTGAATTTCATGATTGGAATTTCTTTGAATTTTTTGTGCGGCACAGCAAAATATTCAAAGTCTGAATTCATCACAAATGACTGAAGTAGCCAAGAATGTACGAAATAAACACGCATCGACTGAAAGAGTGTCTCTTGTGTCCTCCATTAAAATCTAAAAATACTTGTAGGTTGTAGCTATGCCACATATTACCCCATTCCGTCCTGTTTAAAATTATGCAAATGTTTAAGGTCACTATATTGACCACATTTACTACTATAACCTTCAAAATTCTATTCAAGGTCCTTTTTGTATAAACAGTAATGAACCCTATATAGCTTAAAAAGTCACCCTGTTCCGACTCTCCCAATTTTTGAGTTATGTCTATCGACGACAATGCCAAACAAACAAACTGCTCCCCTCCATGCTAACAAGACATTTATTCTACGAATTTCGTAGGCGTGAGCCCCTCCGGGGATATACTCTAGGAGTTTAGAATAACATCTCTCAAATTCCGGGTATTGACGTAAGGGTTGCAAAACAAATATATATCTTAAAGTCTCGCTTGAGAAAAATCGATTGCCATATCCGAGTGGGTTAAACGTTCGTGTAGACACTTCGTTATTGCTTCCAAAACGCTGCCCAATATCAATAAAATTTCCTGTGTTTTTCTGCAGGAAATCCTTCACAAATCCAGCATTGTTCTTTCTGGGTTCACCTTTATAATTCTCTCTTGCATTGAATTTCTAATCCCAACTCGTTCGTTCAATGTTTACATTTCTTGTCCAAATCCTAGTTTTGCAATCAGGACACATATGACAAGAACAAATTCCGGCTAAATTGATTGCACAACCCGAAAGGATTTTTGCCCTCTCCTGTGGGAATCCTTGCAAGTCATACTAATTCGATTTGGTGTAGAAACGTAAGTGGAGGTTTTGTGTTTCTTCTCTTGTTATCTTACCTTTATATAGTGTAACATTAAGCCGAGTTACCTTCAAAGTGTTTAAGAGGATTTCGAACTTCTAAATTATTTCCAAGGATACAAAGGAAAATAATAGAGAGGGATCTTTCAAGCAAAATTGTTAAAGTGTTTAGTCTTTTGCTGAGTTAGGAAATTCTGGGGTTTTATAAGATGTTAGAGGGGTTAAGGCTTGTAAGGAATGAAATTTATTTCATTTGTTTTATTGTACATTCATGACTGCTGTAGGTTATGGCTGGTCAGGCATGAGTATATGGCGAAGAATAAGGCAAGTCTGAATCAATCAATGAACTATCGTCTCTAGAAGGTTTTTTTATTGATCGTTCTGATCGTGCGAGTTTGTTTGTTGAGGCCTACCTAAACTTGTAAATTAATTTGTACATGGTCGCCACAAATCTTTGTAGGAATTGGGCCTCTTCTTGCAGTCGTATCGACGTTTTGCTAACTTTCCAGCTGGCATGTTATCTATCAGTAAAACTCAAGAACTCATAAATTGCTAGAGTTTAGACTCCCGACTACCATTCCAAAGGTCCGCAGAAACGTCGTATCCCTACACAAAAGCTACTTCTCTAGCACGCTTTCTAAAGCGGCCTACAGACGTTCAACTTGGGTTTTCAACCAGTTGTCAACTAGGCCTAGTGGTCAAAGAGTTGGAAATTTATGGTTGAAAACGACCGTTGATAAATGGTTGAAGCAGAATCAAAATTTTTAGATTTTTGGGAGGTAGTGGGGAGCTTCCACGTTGGCAACCAGTTTGCGCGACTGTAGTGATGTTGGTTCCTTTGCTGAAAGTCGAGTCGCCACGACACGACAAGTTGTTTGAGTTGAAGAAAGTGACATTTCAGTCGAATCACGACTTTTTAAAGACCCAATTTTGCTCCCTTTAGTCTAGAAAAAGTGCATGCCTGTGGCGAAAGCATGCTAGGAGCAGCACGCACGACGCCCGCAGGTCATTTATAAAAACTAGGAAGAGAGCTGGTGATAGACTTGAGCCCTGGGGAGCACCTGCAGAAATGGTGCGGGGATTAAATTCGTTGCCATCCAATACTACCTTGATTGAACGGTCAGAAAGGTAACTCTCAATCCAATCCATTATAACAACTTCAATACCAATAGCTTGAAATCTAGTCAATAGAGCGGGGTGCCACAATCTATCAAAGGCCTTGGAGATATCGAGAGCAACTAAGCCAGATTCACCAAAAAGAATGTTTTGGTTGAGGTGCTCAGGCATACAAGGATGTCGCCAGTAGATCTTTTAGATCTAAAGCCATATTGCTTGTCAGTAAATATTTGATTGCGTTAGAGATATTATATAAGCCTCCTGTCACTGTCCTATCACTGTCTCCATGACTTTGGATAGAATAGAAGTACAGTTGCTATTGGGGTGTAGTTAGAGGGGTCGTATCGCCACCGATCTCAGAAGTTAAAAGTGAGTGGAACGACTCTAAGGAGGATTATGAGCTGAAGATCTTCATCTCTTTATATACAAAGTACATACTCAAAAAATATTGCCAACAGACAGGACAAGCTGCGTCACTTGCAATATGGAAATGCCGTCGCAAGAATGATCGATGCCTAGCCGAAATTTTCATGACGGTCGAAGCTCTTTTTACATTCTCTGGCAGAGTCAATAAACAAAACTGTTGAATTTGGGAAACAGAAAACACACACGTCATTCGCGAAACACCGGAATGAGTAAGTCACTGTTTGGGCCGGAATGTGGCGAAAAACCATTATCGGGCCATTTTTCATCAAATTTCGGCAAACCCTTAACGGCGCACGCCATCGTTGGAAGTTGGTGCAATTTGTGTGCCTGAAAACGCGTAAAAAAGGTCTGACGAATCTATTTTCAACAAGATTGAGGACCTTGCTACACCGCAGCCACTACGACGAACTTCTTTCAAAAGTAAAGTCAACAAACCGAAGACCATTGACGAATTCAAAACTAACATACGAGCGTGAAATGCTGGGCAATATTATGCAGGATGTCCGAAAAAGAGCTGGTTTTTGCGTTTCGAATGAAGGTGGTCATTTAATCCATATTGTGGGTGGAGTCTTGAATTTTGTATGAAGAGGTCGATTAAAATAACTTACATGCTACCAACCCTGATTTAAAATAAATGGTAGAAAATATCCTAAATAAATCTTGCTCATTTGCCAAAATCGGGTTAAAACTGTCAGAGTTATTCAATGTTGAAATACCGAAGGTCTAGTTGGCGCACAGTATCTAGTATGCAAATTTATACATTTTATTGGATGGGAGGCAAGGGTTTTGTTTTTGTAACAGGGGGTCGCAGTATCATAAAGAAATATATTTACTTTTATCTGTATTCAATTAGTCAATCAGAACTTCAATCACCTGATTTGTATTGATTTTTCGCAAAATTTTCTCCAGGATCTTCTCTCTCTAATCACATCACAAACATCAATTAAACTGCTTCAAATAACTCAAAAACTGATTGAATCAAGACTTGCAACTTCTTTAATCAATGAAAATCAATTTGTACACCACAAAAACAAATTAAACATCTCTTCTTAAACTTATCATACTTCACATTGTTTACTTCCTTACCGTCCGTCCGTCTAATGGCATACAATTTCCCATCCAATATCACAACAACCAAAAAAAATCCATTTTCAAAACTGAAGTTCATAACCTTTTATTTCCTTCCCAATCACCCATAATAACCGTCAATAATGAGAATAATAACAAAAAAAAGAACAGGTTTAAGTGAGAGTTAAACGAACCTGAATAATAATTCAAATCCAATAAGAAGGTATAATTTCACCGAGTGAATAAAACCAACAGGGTATCTCTGCGCGCCGAAACTTGGTAAAAAAACTCGCCTTAATCAACGATTAAACCCGTCTCTTCACAACAATTGCCGATCTCCTTTGTCCATCAAGCGCGTCCACACACACACGCGGCCCAAACTGTGGAGCCGGGCCCAGCAGATATGCCACAACTGGCGATGCACAATCAATCTATCAATCACGCATCAATCGCCCAATGCCCAAAAATTTCATCCTGTTCGCGATGCCCATTCATTTCACCAAAATTATGATGATGATCTTGAGACGTACTTAGGCCGGTCCCACCGTCATCTTCGCGTCATTATATGATGATTTTTTGGCAGTGAAAGAGAAAGAGAGAAAGAGAAAACGCGCGCGCGTTCCCTTCGAGATAAGTGCTCGTGCGCAAGCGTTGTCCAGTTAAGTAACGCGCGTCGTCATGCAGCATTTAAGTTTCTCTCCCGAACTCCGGTGCGCGCCTAACGATTTATCACCCCATATGTGCGCAACTACGGGCGCAATTTTTCAAAGTCAACCTGTATAACGTTCTGACCAGCCAGCTCTGTCGAAAGTCCCTGTCCGTAAATTGCCAGGCCATGACTGGGCTCTATTTCAACAATAAAGCATATCCGCAGGCGATTCGAGCGCCAAGCTAGGTATGGTCGGCATGCGGTGCGCTAATGTCTGCCTAATCCCGCATATATCATCGCGACTGATCGTATTTAATGGATCTTAATGCCATGTCGATAGAATTAAGACCACATCAGAGTCGGTGTCGGATCGTGGATCAGAATTTCTTTACGGATTCCTCCCGAATTGCGATGAAAACCTATGGTCATAGTTTACCGTCTTAACCCATTGACCCCGATCGACAGTGGCGATAATGGGGCGAACTCTGCGCCAGCCGAAACCGAGAGAGAAGCAGGTGAGCCACAAAGAATGCGGAAGGCGATCAATCAGATTTTGCCCGTCCCCAACTAGCCGGCACCTGCATCTACATACACGCGACCAAATTTGGACCTGCATCGCGCGAGAGGTGGCGATTCTGGACCAAAGCCGCAATAAAACCGGTCAACCGATTTTTTCACCTGTCCAGAATCTTCTTATTATCTCAAAATTCACTTTTCCTCGGCGCAGATTTTTCGTGTGGTGCGCACCTTTTTAATATTTACAAGTTTTCGGGGTTTTCGATTTCCAGCCGCGCGACATTTGACCAACTTCTTGGTGCCCGCTTTCGATGACCATAGTGAGAGTGGCGTCGACCTTGATAACTCTGCCTTATCGATCCACTTTAAAGTTTCTTGCTGATGTCGTCTTATCAAGAATCAAGGTGAAGTGAAATTTTAACGGTGTGCGTGATAACGACGCGGGGAAAAAACGTTTTGTATTTTTAATTTTGTTCAATTTCACGAAGCCCGAGCGGGCACAGGGCATGCCATCAACGGTTGAGTAGCCGCGCTGATAAAGATTTTTAAGTGAGTAATTGGTTTATTATGGGTTGTTTTGTAATTGTTTCGGCTCACTCCGAAATTATTTACTTAGGTGAAATGCAACTAGGGTTTGGAGAAATTTATTGGAAAGGAATTTGTCCGGGTTTTTAGTCGAGATTGTTAATGGTGCTTAATTGAGAGTTACGCAAGTGTATTGACAATTGGATTTTATATAATGATAATTGTTTTACTCATCGAAAAGTAGACTTGATAAAGTTCCACTTAAGTATGACGAACTTAACATTTTATTTTTAGTAGAAGACAAGAGGCAGTATCCGAATAAAACAGCGTAGTAGATAAGGAGATAGCTTCCTCGCTTATTATGTTTTTAGGCGATGACAAATTGGAGCGCAGGAAATGGTTCTAAAGAGTTAAGATAAAAAATTAGGAATGTCGTATACTCACGAAAAAGGGATGACGGAGGACCATACCACTGTTTGCAATCGAACCGAGTCTTCGGATGATGGTGGGTCAGGCAAACAAACCACCTCCTCCGAAACTGTTATTTGGAAACAACCTCTCCTAAAAAGGAAAGACCATTGTGATTTGGAAGATGGTCCGACGGTATACGGAAAAAACAAGTGGTATCCTGGGACATGTCTGGTGGATTACAATGTATCATGATGTGTCGAGGCTACGCCTCGATGACATCGGGTTATGCGCGAACGAAGCTGTCTGAGGTATTAAAGCGTGGTCTGAAAGCGCTGGACTGCCGTTTGCTGAGTACAAAGCTCTAACCACTACCCTGATCAGCAACCTGTGAAAAGAAGTATCCGTGAGAATCAAGGTTATTCACTCACAGCTCGCCTTAAGGTACCTGGGAGTGATGATCGACCACAGCCTTAATTTTAAAACACAATTGGAGGGCATGGAGAATAAAGCTTTCGCTATTTGTGCAGCAATTCAATCAATCCGTCGCCTCCTGTTGGCGAAGATGGTTTGCTTAGTCCAGCTTTACCCAGTGCTAATATGGGCAAAAAGCAACAAGAAAGAAGACTAACAGCAGAGGGCCGCATACAGACTAATGTTAGAAACAGATACCTGCGTGCGTGCAGTACCTGCGGTGTATGTGGCGAATTTTCGCTGACAAGACAGTTACGAGCTTGGGTTCCGTCTAGTCTTCTACAACGGTGAATGCGGCAATGAAGAAATGAATGAACGTAGACCAACTTTTGGTTTGCGTGCGTTCCGATATCAGTTTGCAGAATGAGAATGTAAGCACTTATATTATATCAATCACCGCACGCAGCAATGTACGCATGTGTCTGCCTCCAGTTTAAGCGTCCTTCGCATGTGCTGCGGGTACAGGACGAAATCCAACGAAGCGGCGTGCGTGATAGCGGGAATTATACCAATAGAGATACTGGCGTGAAAAGACATGCGTCTCTATGATACAGAATATGTTCGAGGAGAGAAAGTCAGTGCGACGGGAGATGACGCACTGCGTGTCTGTAACATAATGGCAAGGCAAGTGAAACAAGTCTGTTAAAAGTCGCTTGTCTCTCAGACTTATCCCAAACGTAGATAGATCGGTTACACGAAAGTGTCGGGAAGTGAGTTTCGACCTACCTCCCGCAGGTTTTGAGTGGAAATTGAGGCGGCAAATATCATAATTGGTGAAGTTATCGTTCAGTGTTTTGAAATGGTAACATACATGTCCACATATCTAGGGGCGATATGACAGTACACGACTCAAGGCATTGATCAATTCGAACAGACAATTGCCCCCGTTTAAACTTCACTCTGTCCCACAATTTTTCCCCACGAGAACGTAACCTTTAATCTTTAATTGTCACCTGCCCTTTATACAGTCACAATTTTGATAACCGTTGTGACTGTTTACAAATTTCAAAATTGTAACTGCAATTCTAGAATACTAAATTATCCAAAGTTGAGACTCAACATTCACTTGTGATTTCGTTGTGACTTGTGACTGTTTTTAGAACACTGGTAAGAGCTTAGATTCTTAAGGGCAAAATACCGTTTCCGACAAAATCGGCATATAACACTTTTCGATTTCACCAAGCGATCTCCTACTTCCAATCATAGATGACTAGTGCAGCATGAAGTACGCCACTCACACCACGAAAGACCCTCCGTCAAGATCTACTCACTTGAATAAATTCAATATACAAACTCACATTCACCCCAAGTTCAAGTCATCAACTGCACACAGGGAATTTCATTTCACGGACAATATAAAAACCAATTCTTCCTTAAATTTTTCCAATTGCCCTCAGTCGTTCCGCACGAATATAACCCTAAGCGCTGGTGCACACCTGTGATAAAAGCGTCCGTCGTCGTACCTTACAATTCCAGGCTGGACTCTATTAAGCCCCGTGCGAGCATATAAAATGCAGCGCAGCAGCAATTCACTATGGTATTCGCTGGCGTGCAATATCGGCCATTATTTTCTAAAAACAAAATGAAAAACGCAGTAGTTGCATGCAATTTGCATATCAAAGGCCGTGGACAGAGCCCCCCCGATGGTACCCAAGAACAGAAGCCCCCGAACAGGTAAAAGGAAACGAGAGCATCGAGCCAGATGTGGCATAGCGCAGCAGAGGCTAAATTGCTACACGGGTACAATTAAGCCGTCTGCGCATGCCTAGCATCGACCGACGGCTAGTCATTGACCAGGCCCGAGCTAGTGAGCTTGAACGTAACTTTTCCCCATTTCTCGATCAAGATTGCAGCGTGAACTTGATCGCGCTGCCTTCGAGCCGCTTGCTTGGAAGAAGCGATTTATCTGCGTTAAAGAGAGTGCACAAATTACATCCGTCCGTTCGCGTCCATCCGTTCGTCTTCAGCAGGTACCCCACAATCCCGTACATGTCCTAGAACAAACAGAAACAACACGAGCCCGAAACCTGAAGAGAGATCTTCAGCACGCTAGAATATTCTTCGTGTAATTAAACGTAACGGTAGACCGGCACTTAGATGCCGCTGAGCTTTAAGTCCGATTTGGGGTCCATTAATCCCCTTTAATAGGTTCAAGTGCAATTGCTTCACATAATGCCAGCGATTAGCGTTTTTCGTCGATGGCTGCTACACACAGCCACAGCCACGCACCAGCAGTGGGCCAATCATTGCCGGTCTTCATCTTTGCCAATTGTTTCACCTGTTGTGAAGTTCGTTGTTGGGTAATTGAAGTTTGGGAACGATGACGAATGTCAATATAGCCGTGACATGGCTAAGGAGATGACGAGTGTGAAGACCAAAAAAACATTCTCATTCTCTTGAATCGGAACTTAATTCTCCTTTGGACAACTTAATAGACAGGTGTCAGTCAACGGGAATTCACCGATCAGAATCGCGCAGTCGATTATGAACGATGGAGTCAACAGATTAACGAGGCGATATTGTGTGTTGCGTAAAGTGTCGAGCCAATATCACGCTTGATGTAAGCGAGCGAGTTGTGGGCGGCCGATATAAGTCGTGATCTAAGATGATTACTCGACTTTTATAGCAGTATATTTTCAGATGGGAAGTAGTGATGCTGGTCGATCGAGAGGCTTGGAAATAGTGTTTAGTAGGTTCTTGTTGATGTGGATTTATTTTAATACCGAATATTAGATAGGATTAGAGAAGTAGATCATCAAATAGAGGATCAGATGTGCTAATGGCTCTTAGGGAGTATTGGAGGAGGAGAAGGTTTAAGCTTTTGGATTTTATACGAGTTCGGAAAAGCTGACTGCGATAAGATTATTCCGCAGTCGAGTTTGTTCTAGTTGTGAATGAATTCCTAGGATGCAGTGTGCGCGGAAAAAACAGATGTAGACTGACAAAATGAGCCAAGCTAACTAGTCTGAAAAAGCCCGTGCCGTGGCAGCAGAATACCGTGTGTTTAGGTGCAACAATCACTATGATAGTGGAGATGCCATTTTTCGGAGTTACTGTACGCCCTACGTACGTTAATCAATGAAGGAGTTAATGAAGCTATCTTCGATAAGTGTAAAAGCGGGATTTTATAGAACCGCGCTAAATGCTAAGTTTGAGGGCCAATTTGCCGAGTCATAATTTATGAAGGCCCCGCCCCAATAAACGAACTGTGTACAAGCTGAGGTTGAATCTAGAGTTTGTAAATTATATCCCGAAATGCTGTGGCTGAAGAAGGACATTCGTTCGATTTGGAATGTTATTCCACCGCGGGGCTTCAGTAATGCTTAGGATGTTAAGAGTTGGATTACCAATTCAATCTCGAACGTTCACGGACTGTCAATGCAGGGATCCCATGACACTTCTGAGATGCTCAAAAAATTAGAATTTGCGTTTGGATGGTACTTAGAGGGGCTGTTGTTGTAGCTACCGTTTTTAGGCTAAACATGAGCTAGTTTCTATAATTTTTACGAAAACTAGGATATTCCTCACACGAAAGCAAGAAGGTCTTTAGTTGAAGATGACTGCACTTAAGCAGGGTTCATAAAAGCTCTCTGAAAAAGTTCTTTCTCTAAACCAGATCATACAGAGAGCACGTATGAAACTTTCGTCGCTTAACACACAGAGTCGGCATTCTGTCTCCTGAAACACTCCTAGGTTGTGGAAGTGGTGCCGCAGCCCCACATGTCCGATCAGATTATCCACAACAGTCTAAGGTCCACCTTATTTCGAGCGATAATCTAGTCCTCTATCAGGGGCTTGGAAGTGAGCTATGAGATGCCAAATAAGGGTTCTGGGCCCTGAAATAATATCTCCCTGGCGAGCTAATCTGCTGCCTCATTGCCTTCTTTATTCCTGTGTCCTGAGCCAGCAGAAGGAGATCCTATTTTTCCTGGTCAAGCTCTGGAGTACTATTTTGGAGGAAAACTTCCACGATGAGATGGCAGCTTGACTGTCCGAAAAGATAATTTAGACTGCAAAACAGAAAGCCACATTCTCATAAACCATAAACCAGTAGACGCTTCGTGGCCCCTCAGGAAGGATGATTTCGGCAAATTGGAAAGTTTCGGGTACCGATGAGGATATCAAAATGTACTTTGACGATATTGGGCTAGTTTGACGAGATCTGAAGTATCAAGGCACTTATCGCGGTGAATATCGATATGAGTTCAATCGCATAGCTCTGGTAATAGAAAGCCGTTGCAACATGGTGCACTTGAAGATCGCTGTGACCTGTTCAGTCTTGGACCACCGAACTATAGTGACATAGGTGACAACAGATTTAATTAATCGTGTTGCACATACAGTTAATCATTTGTGGTGTAAGACTCACATTGTTTTTCTTACCCAAAAACCTTTATGCGGGTCAATATGGTTTTACTGATGGCGTAGTCCAGTTTAGAGTGTCAGTTCAATCTCTTGCCTAGCATTATTCCCAGAGATATTTAGCTAAGCCGGAGTACTCAACCCTGAGTACTCTGGATACAAATGGAAAATAGGTCCATTTTATAACGTTTGGAAAAAAGGCACCAAGACGAACTTATTTGGGTTGATTTATGGTACACCACTTTCGAACTCCTGCATAGCCGATGACATCAAAACCAGATTCAGATAGTTTCGTCAAAAGTTAATCGAAGATCAATGACCAGAGTAACGGGGATAAAACTCCACCTTGAGGGCATCCCTTGATAGCCTTGACACTAATGGTGGAGACACCGCTGGTAGAAGAAATGTCCCAGTCTACAAGCATGGCGTGGATAAAACTCAATTGTGTCAGAATCTGTAGTAGTGCCGAGAAAATTCCATTTTCTTCTGGGGATTTGTAGGGTTGAGAAGAGGTTACTGCCCAATAACTTGTCCTAGATAACATATAACTGATAAGTGATGCAGAAAGGTTCCGGGCGGATAACTCATAAGTTTGCCTCTACTCTAGCCAGGCTGTCGGCAATTTCATCACCATTGTGCCTTCGTGGCCACAATCAACATCAGTGCGACATTGTTGCTCCTGCTGAGGGATTTCATAGATAAGGGAAAATCCACGACAATCTTTGATGACACCCTGTGAGATTTAACGGCCAACGGGGCAGCTTGATTGTCCGAGAAAATAACAATGCTCTATTAATACGGGACTGAGCACACACCTGGATGGCGAGAACCTTAGCCTGAAAAACAGTGAGGGTAGTGCTCAGAGGCCATATACGTCCAACCCTACCCTTTATGAGTTTTGAAACTGTCCCTATACCAAAAGGCCGTGCTTCTTGTAAAGCCTGCTATGTTGCCATTCTGACCTGTGCTCTTTGAGGATCGGTAAATGATTCTGAACGTCTCCTCTCCGACAGTGTCGATATCAGCCTCTGTGATTGGATATCTTAAGAGCTCTCGTCGGTTTTTTATACTTGAAAGGGTGACATAAAGGTAAGATATGTATCTTGTAACTGGAAGAAAAAATAAACCTCACTTAAGGCATTAGGTTTGTTCGGCGACTGCACCAGCTTAGAAAAAATCACAAGGGTTTTGATACACAGCGCAATGCATTGAGTCAATTCCCCGAAAACTTCACTCTGCTCCCTTCCTCGATCTATCAATGACGTAAGAATCACCTAATGTAGTTTTTTCTCATCTGGAGGAGCCTCCTAAGACCTATTATCTCATTGAAATTAAATATTCAGTATTTTTAAAAAAGAAATGCCTTATAACGCCTATCTATCGAGGTGCGCATAATTTTAAACATGCAAGGCTCTTTCGTTACACTAGTAAATCTAAATATATACAAAAAAAGTTTTAAGCAAACTGTAAGCTATATACTGATACTATAACCACCTATATTCATATATTCATTCATTCACTTTTAAATTCAAAACAAAACAAATTTTATTATTATTACTTCAGCAAAGATAAACCCCACATATCCATACATAAAACATCACCTGGCAGCAATTCCCAACTGAAAAAATACACAACATTTTCAGTATATGGTAAATTGATAACTGAACAACGCGCAAAATTCTCCAGGAAAAATATTTAAAAATTAAATTATTTATAAACAAAAACAAAAGTCCAATAAAAATTTATAATGTTTCAGCAGGAAAAATACGCACGTAAGTACATATAAAAAAAATTCAAAGGTATAAAAAAATTCACCTGTATATGAATTTCATTTTGTCGAAGTCGTGAACATAAATTTTCAATTCACAATTTTTTTCCCCGATCTTAATTGATACAATTTCCCATTCCTCGAGATTTGTATTAGTGATTGGGCATTTTTGTGTAACACGATATTTTATTCAAGAAAGTGTTGTAACTTTTATAGATTTACATTGTTAATTGGATGAACATGAAAAATAATGGTTTATCTCGTGTGAATCTGTAGAAGAAGAAAAAAATTGTCCTTCACTGTTTTTTTATTAAATTAAAAATCAAAATTAATTTAACTTAATTTGAATTTAGCGTAAAATAATAATTGTGTGGTGTCTGCCAGCTGCGATAAAATGAGATTGCTCTGGCATCTTCGGGAATTCCATCAACGCTATTTGATGGTGGACGTACAGCACATTCAGCACTCAAGCTCCCATTGAATTTGAACCAGACAGAAACACCTACATGTAACATCAGCAAAAACTCCAGTAGTGGCACACTCCTCAATACGTGCAAAATTCTAATTTGGGACGAATCCACCACGGCCCATAAAAAATCGCTCGAAGCGTTTCACAGGGCTTTGCAAGATTTCCGAGTAAAAACCAACTGAGGCGCTCTGACACTACATGCAGGGGATTTTCGTTCAACTTTGCCTATTATACCTTGTTCAACGCCTTCAAATGAGCTTAACGCATGCTTGAAATCATCATAGAAGGGTGCCATTAGGCATAAGGGATGACATTAAGCATATTCAGGTCAAGCAGCACTAGATGCCGTGAGTACTTAGTCGGGGGACCGCTTGATAAAGTGACACTTGCGCTTGGAATGATCGATTATGAATAAATTCATAGCTGTAAAAAAGACGTGTATATCTCTGGCGGGCGCATTTTTAGAATTTCTTGCCTGTGCCCTTGCTTTTACTCGGGTTATAAAGGGGCCATCCATAAATTACGTCACACGAATTTCATGATTTTTTGACCCCTCCCCCGTCCTTGTCACAGCTGGTCACTTTTGTACAACTCCCCCCTCCCTAGTGTGACGTCACATATTTTGCAATTTTACATCTAGAAATTATTAAATTAAAACAGCAGTTCCGGAATTAAATTTATTTCCATTTAAATTATTTTTTAATGGTTTTATTTAGCTTGACCTCATATACATATCTATTTGTTTGTTTCTTTGGTTCAAATTTTGCGACAGCTTTTTCAACTACTTCTACTTAACCGATTCTTCTGAAACTTTGCACACAAATTGAGTTCCCGTGACGATGGAATCTGACAATTTTGTTAAAAAATCAAGATGGCGGATAATTTTTGCAATTGGGTTCCGATTCCATTCAAAATCGGCATCGGTGGGTTTTTAGGCCCACAAATGATGATTCTGTGGTCAAAATTTTAAATTTTAAAATGGCGGAAGGATTTTGCAAATGTGTTCTGAATCCATTGAAAGTCGGTATCGGGGAGTTTTTAAGGTCATAAATGACGAATCTGTGGTAACAAATTTAAAAAACCAAAATGGGAATTAATGAAAGTTTTGTCAAAATTAGAAAATTTAAAATGGCGCTGTGGCAATGAAATGGCAATATGGTATGCATAACTAATACGCGTTCCACATATTAGTACAAGTTGAGCTTATTGAGTTAAAAAAGAAGAAGAAGCACAAAACTTGTCAATGAACGAAAACCATTTCCAATTGGCTCAGCAATATTTACAACGGTAACAAAATCAATTCAAACTCAGATATCTGGTGGCGACGAAAGATTGAGAATATTATTAGGAGCCAAAGTTAGTGTCTCGAAAGGGCTGGTGAATGGCGCTATCGGCTACATCACAGAGATTGTATGGCCTCAATTTCGCGGAACGCAAATGTATGAAACAGATATACCATCTGCTCAAATTGATTTTGAAAGGAACGGGTACATCTTACCAATTCTAAACTGTTTGAGGAAGGTCGAGCGTATGTAGCATTGAGCGCGTAAGGACTTTGGAAGGACTATGTTTTGAGGAGCTTGATAGTCAGAAATTAACCGTGCAATAAAGATGCAATGAAAAAGTTGAAAAGGATGAGGAGTTTGCATAATGATACGAGCCAAAGTTCAAACTAAAAACTAGAAAATAAAAAAATAGGGTAAATTTTTTTTAAGTTAAATGGTTTTATTTGAAATCCTAAGCTGTACCAAAAACTAGAAAATAATTAGAACATCCTTGAGGTTCTGATGTCTGGTAAGAAATCGTGCAATAGTAGCCGTGCAATTTTCTCATGTCGTATGCCAAGGGGCACTTTGTGTCGCTGCGTCAACGGATTAAGTAATACTCTGGGACGTTTAACAGACTAAAATAAAAACATGGGGCGCATAAAACCAGTATAACAACTGTATAATTAAATAAGAACGACTTGTCTAGAAAAATGTATTTCCAAGCCCACCAACAATATATTTCAATATATGGATGATAGATATATGGATTTGCATTTTGTACTGACTTTTGGTTATGCTTAAATGCAACCTCTTATATACGCTAATTTCGCCGCAAGTTTTTGCGAAACGTATCCCTTAAGTAAAGCGTAACGAAGTTCAGTACCCCTCCCACCCCTTGTCATACAATGTCACACTTCGTCGACCCCCTCCCTCCCCCTTAACGTGTGACGTAATTTATGGATGGTCCCAAACTGAAGTAACTAATTTTTAATTTCTACATGACAATAGAATCAGTGCTTACCAGGCGATTGGATTCGCACGAGTATAATGCTACAATCACTCTTGGAAAACGAGGTATGTTGCAGAACTCCTGTATGACTCTGGTTCTTTCATTTTCTATGTCTGGCATCTTGATGTAATCCTTTCTGAGCAGTCCAATGTAGCGCGAAACTTTTTTCATTATACGGCAAGCTGATGATTTCGAAACGCCAATTAATTCTCCAGCAATAATCATGAAACTGCCTGTCGCATAAAACCTTAGTGTTAAAAGAAACATGCAATCAGCACTAATTGCGTTATTCCTGCTATTTGATCCAGTATTTCCCAGGCACACTGCTTGCTCATTCGGAAGCGAGTCTAGAACTCGGAGTCTTCCCAATACCTGAAGCTCCTTCGGCTGTGAAATCTCTTCGGCTTGGATACCCTCACTAACATTATAATCTTCAACATCCTTTTCATCCATTATTCCGCAAAAATTATTTAAATTCAAATTTATTCCACAAAAATTGTTTTAATATTTCACAAAAATTGTTTAAATTAATAAGATTTCACTCACTTATATCCTGAGCTGTGGCTTAAGTGGCCAAATTTAGTCCCCCAGTTCAAATCAATTTTGAACGAAGTTCAACAGTTGAACCACTACTGTGAAACAGTAAAATAAGTTGAGCGAAAGCTTAAGTGAACACTGGGAAACTGGGCATTAGTGGGATGATACAAGGATCAACGTATTGATGAACACATATGTCAGTTTGTTGAGCGAAGGTGATACACGCTTCAACGTGCTGCACTCAACACTGGGTGTGTGCTCCAAATTATTTCCGACCAACAGCGACTTGTCAGTTACGCACACATAAACGTTTTTTATGCAAGTCGATGAAAAATAGAAATCGTTTCTAGTTTCGGTCAACACCGCAAACTTCGCCCTTACCTTTCCCTTGACCCATGTAGGTCATAATTTCAAAAATGCTTGAACAAATGTTTATTTATTTCTTATCATATGCCTAAATAAAATTTTCATGTTTTTATCTTCAATAATGACGGACTCCTATACAAACTTTTATCCCCATTCCAACTCCTTCAAGCCTTTTTCGCGACAAAGTAGCATGTGTCCTTCTCTAAGGTCTAATCTACCGCTGTACCAAATTTCGTCAAAATCGGTTCAGCGGTTTAGGCGTGAAAGCGTAAGATGAACAACATTACCTATTTGATTTCTTTAGTCAAAAATACAAACATAACACTTATTTGCGATCCCTAGATAAAACACTTTTTAATAACGAGCGACAGGAGAGAAGCACCAAGAAATTAAATCCCGAAAATCAAAAGTTTTTATTAAAGAAGCACAATTAGTAAAATCCTTGTTTTAAGAATAATTTTAGATTCCACACAATCCACCTTCTATTCATCCGCCCACTTCCGCCGCTCCATTGCGGTCTGACGATCCACTTTTTAATCACACGAAATGCGATAAAAAACAATCACGACTTGGATACAAGAACGGAATACGAAATTATCCTCACCCCGTTCATTTTCATCAAGCAAAAGCACCCACCCATGCCCTACGCCACTGCTGCCGAAAATTTTAAATTTAGCCTAGCTTAGGGATTTTCCCAATTGAGAGAGAACTTTAAAAAGGATAATGGGAAGAAGAAGACTACAAGGCAGAATGGTGTGAAAAAAGGAAAGGGATCATAACAAACGAGTAGGACAGAGGCTGTAGAGAGTTGAATTATTTGAAGGTTATAGGACATGCGCAGAGGCGTGCGCCTTAATTGAAAATGGTTTGGGGCAGTTCACCGAACACATGTTTAACGCTCGCGTAATTTTTCCAGCATAGAAAAGCTTCCAGAATGGAATATGGGTTAGGGTGACGTCAGAATGGAACTATGTATTATCAATTACCAGCAGAGAGAGAACAGAGACGTAATAAGGATAGCAGCAACAAAAAAATATCCTTCCTCCCGTCATCTATTAAAAGAACACTGTGGAACGAAAATCGTGGGTGGAACGGGAAAGACGTTGGCCATATTTACAATAAATTGTAGACATTTCAAGGCACTCCGAAATTCGAGGACTAGACATGATGAAACTTTTGTGTAACATGAATTCCATTTTGGGAAATATACATCCTTGGCCGTCATTGCCTACACAAGGGATTCACAAATCCTCGTTTCTGTTGTACTCTGGCTGATATATTTTTTCCTTTTTTTAATTTTTCTTCCTTAAAGCACGAAAAAGGACTCTCTGCTTCGGTGTCTTTTAATGTGCTGCTTCTGAGTCCTCCTGACGAAGGAGTATTGCTACCATTTTTTGGTAGAGGGGGGGGGGGGCATACGAAGTAAAGTGATATCCGGGTTTTCCCCTCTGGGTGTATCGGGCGGAAACTTAAGGTCGCTACGGTTCAAGGATCTTTTCTGTGAGGAGAATTTACGACTACATCCCTTCTTATATTTGGCATGGAGAGAAATGAGGAAGCAGAATAATTAAATTGGAGCGAATTCCGGAACGGCTGATTTCGACCTTTTTGAAGAGTAAGAAATTAAAAAGAGCTTAAAATTTATAGAATGGATGTTTTGAGAGATGGAGTTTTGGTCCGTGGTGTAAATGAGTTTCTAATTAGTTTTTTATTTATTTTTTTCATAAGGATTTTCTTTTTCATCTGTTAAAAAATGTCTATTCTTAACCTCTTCTAACATTTCTTATCAATAAAATAAGACATAATACGTCAATGCGCTACTTTTAGTAAAATAAATTTCAAAACTTCCCTGCAATATACAAAAACCTTGAAAACTATACTGCAATATGCAATTGTGACAACTTCAATAAAACTACACCTCCTCCCTCCTTCATCAACAACAACAAACCCTCGAATTACAAATGACGGATTATAAACTTTGAATTAAATAAAACTGTTTGAAATACATATTCTCACTAGGATAAGGCGTGTAGGTCGTATAGTATGCATACTCCGTGAAATATTCACAATTACGTCTCTCTACAGGTGTATACCTACAACTTCCTACACACAGAGAATGTCTCGAAACGGTGACGGTGCTACAAGGTCGAGTAAAAAACCTTTTTTAGGGTTAACATGGTTAAACGACGTTGGACTGAGAGTTTAAGGTTCATGAAAAAGTGGTTTAGTCTAGGCTGCTATAATAATGACTATGACTCGTTTGCATGTTCATAGCGGCGGTGTAAGGCTGTAATAAAGCTGTGTATCAAGGATATACTTGTATGTAGAAATCAAGAATAGGGTTAAAAGGGTATTGGTTTAGGGAGTATTTTGAATTAAATTGGCATATTCGTTAGGAGTAGTTTTTATGTTAAAGAGGAATGCTTGAATTTGTTTTAATCCTCTAAATCATTGGTTCATAGCCCGGGGGTCGAGACCCACAAGGGGTCACCATTAGATATTAGAGGGTCGCAATCAGTCCAAAAAAATATTTGAATAAACACTGTATTTTTAATTATAATCAAGGGTTACATACAGAGTATATTTGCTAAGTTCACAAAGCGGTCGGCTATTGATAGGTTTTGGTTCCATATAACAATACTATAAGTCACGATTTTCCCGGTAAGTAAAGGTCGATCCACACATATCCGTGACCTGACGGCGACTTCAGTACAATACCGGCGAATCAGTGAAAAAAATATCGGCACGATGGAAGCAAATTGGGCGCGGCATGTTTCCACATATCTGATGTAGTAGGCACCGGCGACGTTCTCAGTACCCTTCAGGCGTCCGTAAAAAACGTTAAATTCGTTGCTATGCTACCGATATTTTTTAATTTACCCCGACCTAAATCAAATGTTTTTTTTTAAATTGAACGGATAATTTTATAAGAATTCAACAGAACATTAGCGCCAGTGGCGTGCTGTCAAGGATATATGTGTGTGATCGACTCAATTATACGATCGATTTGACGGAAGAAGATGGAACCCGTTTTTCCTGTCTTCTTCAGATTCGATTTTCGATTTCTTACGGAGAATATCGCTCCAAATTCTTGTAGTTTTATCTTTCAACCAATATTACAATAGTGAGGGGGTCGCTCTAAATCATTGTTTCTAGCCTGAGGGTCGCGGTCCTCAGGGGGTCGGGGTTAGACATAAAGGGGTCGTCATCTTTCGAAAAATATATTTTAATAAACAATGTATTTTAAATTATAATCAAGTGGGATGTTTTACTATGCAGTGAGTTGTGTTACATATCCACATCTTGGTTTAAAGGCTCCCCTTCGTAACCCTTAGACAATAATATGCCAAGGAAAAGGAAGCATCATACCACATTTTATGATAGATAGATATCCTGACTGCGAAATGAAGTATGTTGTTGAATGATGTCCTGTCTACAAGCAGATGACATGACGGACTAGTAGTACAAAGGGTGACTCCTGAGCTTAGCACTAACACATAAAAAAAAAAAAAAAAAAAAGATGAGTCCGCAAACAAAGCTCAACACCATCAAGTCAGCAGGCCGTCTTTCATATTTGTCTTTCCAACAACTACTCCCATACCGGCTATACGAGCAAATTCAAATGTTTCAAATGCAAGCAAAACACTATCACTGCACGACGATACGATTTATGGAAATTCACTTTACCAGCTATACTAAAACTATCTTATTTGTGCTCAAATAGTTCCCTATCCAAATACTACATAGTCGCGATTTTTGATGCTTTACTTCGACAACAGAGTTGGAGTCTAAATTTTTTACTCACTTGTAAAACTAATCTGCCATAGCATCGATCATGCCATTATTTGAAAAATTGAGCAACGTCTAAAGATGAGCTCAATTGAAAGCACTACTCTAGAAAAAATGTTATACATTTTCAAGTCAATGATACTAGCTACCACTGAAGAGGCTGTCGATCAAAAACGCAAAAGAGGTAATTTTCCAATTCCCATTATTCAAGGACAGGTATAATCCCTAAGGTTCATTTTTTACGAGAGAGGAGTGAAATGGAAAGTGAAAACTAGCATACATACCTAAAGTGTTTCTTCTTGTTCTTTATATCTTCTCGATCAGCAAACGTAGCCATTTATACCCTCTTGTAAAGACGAGAAAGTTACTTGTGGCGAAAGAATAACCGTGGGTTCCAAGAGTATAAATAGTAAATCCGGCATGATGACCTTAATAAATCTCAGCTCATATAAATATTTAACAAGGTACGGCAAAATTAAATATCAGAGACAAATATACCGAAATTTACCTGGAATTAAGTAATTAGAGGGATTGTTTTCAGAATAGGCATGCTAATCCTAGCTACCTGTGAAGCTAATCCTAGCTACCTAAATCATTCTTGTATACATGGACCTATTTTAGGTAATATGGTTCGGTGCATCAGAATTGAAGCAATAAATAATATTGCATTTTTCTTTTTGTTATTAGTGCATTTTTCGCATATTATTGGAAGCTTATGATGCTAAATATCGAAAACGCGCTAAAAATGGAGTCACTTAAGTTTCTGTTTCACAATTCATACAAAACCAACCCTAACTCTATGTCGCTCTACGCAAATTAAAAACTTTTCCCAACGTCTTTTCATAAACACCCTGTATCTTAGTGGATAGCGCCGATATCCCTCTCTATAGAAATCACCTCATAACGAATCAGCATCTTAGTCTCCTCTTAACCAACAAATTTGCCAAACAAACAGTGGACGATCTAGGAATGCACCTTTCCTAGTGTTGCACTTTAATTTTTTGCCTTTTCACTGGGTAATCGCCGAGCCGCATAAATTGATACCCTCTGTTTATGCTGGTATTAAAAGAACTCCTAGTATGCTAGGACAACCGCAATCCCTTGAATATTCCGATATTCTCCCAAATTATAGGATAATCTGTTAAAAAGTAAATTGTATAATCTGGGGAAAAATTTATTACCCTTGCTCAACACGGTTTTATAACCTTGTTTGTTTTACACACTTTATCTCTTACTCGTTAGAGTATGGTGCCCAAATAGATGTTACAAATCTTCTATAGAATTTCGCACAGCTTATGGTGTGTCCACACTACGCGGACTTAGGTCATACGCGCTTTTGCCTCTTTTTTTCATATAGAGTTTAATAGCTTTTTTGTGATATTTTTAATGGCGAAGGCAGCACGACCAAACTGCACGGGCAAAAGGCTGTGCTTAAAAAGGTACATTTTACGTCCACACAATACGGGCTTTTCAGAAGCGCGTACGGCCTTTCATATGAAAATTCATTTGTTTTCTCAATTTGCTCGCGATTTAAAGCTCATGCGCGCTTTTGTCTGAGGCCGTACAGCGAAAAGCGCGTGGGATCCAAGCCTGCGTAGTGTGGACGGCCCATTATATTCACAAACTTAGAACTCTTGGTTTTCACTCATTTGTGCCTAACTGGATTCAATCTTTTATAAATTATAGAAAAATCAATGCAAAAGTAAATGGATCTATCTCACGCACGTTCATAGAAAGATCCGGGGTAACTAGCTAAAGGCAGTCATCTTGGGCCATTGTTGTTTATTTAATATTGCTAGTTCTCAAGACGGTTGATGGAGGGCTAGATGAAAATCCGTATTCTCAAAAGTAATGGGGTTTACTGAACAATAGTTTAAGAGGCATGAACTCGACGCATTGTCGGGGCTCCTGACAGAAATGCGAATAACCGAGTAGAGCGCAAAATAGCTCCTCTTAGACAGAAACTTAACATTTTGGAAGACTCGCACTTACCATACCCACCTTATATGGCCTGCGCCAAAACTATTGGGTATTTTACTCGCAGGCGGGGAAATGGCAACTCCACACACATTAACATTTTGCGTATGGATAAAATTCGAAATTCGTTTATCATCAGCACACGCATCTGACTACGACAGGAGTCGCAGTGAATGAGCGACTGTCTTACAAGTTGATAATGCGCCTCATATACGAGCGTTGAGTTGTAATTGGATTATAGTTGGAGTTGTTTTGTTTTTCCTTACCATCTGCGATGTCTGCTTTCGACGTAGCATTCACAGGAATATACAATAACTACCTTATATATTTTTAAAAATTTTAACCTATTTATAAATGAGAATTTCACACAATGATCTCTCAACTCGTGGTCGAAATTTCAACTCAACCACAACTCAAATCTCAACCTAGTCATAGACGAGGAAAAAGTGAAGTTGCGAGCTTTTCTTTAAAAATCTACTTTCGTGTTGGGGATTCGAGACACACGCACCGCGCCACAAGAGACTCTCAATGCGCATGGAACAAAGAATTTTGAGATTCCCCATAGTTTTGGCGCAGGCCATATCCCAATGTGGAGAGTTGCACAGAAAAGACAAACGCGGACACTAAAGTTGCTGCTTCATTGTGTGCACTTTTATGTAATACATCCTAAAAACAAAATTACTGAAAGTATTCCATATAGAAATATGATATCACTTTGTCTTCCTGATTGCATACAGTCTGGGTACGACCCTGAGTTGTGATTACTGATTAAAGAAAGTTTGGGGGATCAGTCGTCAAGCCGTGTTTGAATGTATGAAGCAGGAAGGCAGGAAAGCATGACAAGCCCTTCAGCTCCCACAAAGATCTACAGTAAAAAGCCAGAAGTGCTTAAGTGCAAATTTGACGATTTTGAGTTTATTGCATTTTTGTATTCAGTATGTTATTCTTAATCATTGCTATAATTCTTATCTTAAACTGAGCTGTGGTTGCTGAGTTACTGAACCGGCAAAAGTGGTTTTGTGCACAATTCTGTATCTAAAAAAAACTTTGAGGGCGCTTTTCTCGAAACGCATATTTTGCACTTAAGCACTTTTGGCTGTGTACTGTAGAGATGGTAAACATCAACCAACGAAGATAGGTCCACTAACGATTTATAAATGTTTGATGAACTTCAATACCGAATATAGCCATAAATCTGGATATCTCTTATGATCAGTTCCTACTATTTTGACGTGTCGTTTGGGACTTTTTCAAGATTTTAGCCAGATGGGTTTTTTGACACCCCCAAAAACATGATCCAAAGAATATTTCGTGAATCTCCTTTTGTGAGTCACATTTTCCTCGAGTCACATCTATTTAGTTTTTATTTCCAATATTAAAAGTTGAAACACTGATTCCAATATGGAAGGTTCGACCCACGCTAGACCCATTGTTTTTTTCAGAAATACATACAGTCGATCACCATCATAATAGACATAAAAGGCATGGTATTTCAAAACCCTACAACAGTATAACACAAATAAAAGCATTTTTGGTGACCCTATCCAAATCCTTTCTAAATAGTTCATATAGTAAAGAAAAGATTAAATATAATATTAAAAAAAACCAAAACTCACCTTGAAAACTACAACTGATATGCACACTTCCATCATTATGTACTTTTAAATTTTCAATATTATGAGGAATCCTTAAATCTCTAATCCTAAAACCATTAATATCATAAGCATCCCTGTATAGCTTCACACTCTGATATATAAGCGCCCATGCCTGTTCCTCAGATAACGATGCATTAAATGACTTTAGGATCTCCTTTAGCGAAATGCATCCATTTGGATTAGAACAATGGCAAACAAATTGCGTCACTTCGGATCCTTCTGCCATATTTGATGATAATTTTAATTTATAATTTTTATCCTTCTTAATCATCTGTTGATGATGGCTTCTGCCTCTTACTTTGGCTATGCCGCCAGATATTTCTTCTTCTTCTTCCTTTGGTCCTTTATTTTTTATTGTGCTATTATTATCCTTGAATTGTTGTTGCTGCTTCCGAATGCATCCGTTATTAGTATTTTTTTGTAATGTATTTACATTATTATTATTATTTTGATTTTTTGATGATGCTTTATCGAGCAGCTTATCCAAGGACATTATTTATGCTTTTTTGTTGTTAATGTAGTTGTTGCTTTGTATGTGTGTGTATATTGTTTTGAAATAATAATAAAGACACAATTTTATATATTTTCTTCGCGTTTTGTTTCTTGTTGTTTTTTTTTTATGTTTACTTGACGTTTGATGTTCTTGATGTTGTTACTAATATTATTATATTTTATTTATATATATTATAAACTCTGCACAACTTATAATTAATTATATTTATACAAAAAAAAACTACTGTTTCCTCACACAGAAATATACGCGCTTTTGTAAACTAAATAATAACAAAACGTGAGATTTTCTTAACAAAATAATTATTTTTCATATTTTTTGTATATCTTTTACACCAAATTGATTGATTATTATTAACACTTTTTTGATTCTATTAAATTTTCACACTGATTTATTATTTGTAGTATTATTATTATTATTTCACCAAATATGCACATTTCTTTCAGAAATCATTAAGAGGGACGAGGGGAAGACCCTGAGAATTTTGTAGGTTAAACCAATTTTTATATACAATATTTATTTAACAACCGAATAATATGAAATTTTGAATTTTTTTTATAACTATATTTCGATGAATTCTCAATAAACCGGGGGCTTGTGTTACGACAAGGTTTTTGTTTTTAAAAAAAAAAAGAAAAAATATCAGCAAAAATATAATCAATGCAGAGGATTTCGCGTGATCTTATTTGCGTCGAAAGGATTTCAAAAAAAAATTATAATTTAAAGAAATGTTTATAAGTTTTTGTTTTGTTTTTTTTTTTTTAGTTTTTTTGACAAATTTACGAAAATCTCAGGTTCCTTAAGAATTTTTACTTTTGTTGACAGTCGAACGGAGGAAAAGCACTGGGGATATCCTTTTTCCGTATTATATGTATTTTCGGGGTTTTCCTGTTGTGGGGAGACTCAACAGATTTTTCTTTTATGGAATACTGTGCAATATCAAAGGGAAAAATCAATGATCCGCCCCCTCGACTCTAGTCACAAGTGAAAACAACAATCAAACGACCTCAGACCAAATTCCCAAGTGAAATTCGTAATATTTTTCTACGTCTCCTTTCATAAGTTGTTATCCTTTAAAAAAAAATCACACACGAGTGTCCTTTTTTCGTGGGGGAACAGGAACCAGAATGGATTTCCATCAAGTTTTTCGCATCACAGTTCTCTCTCACCTACGGGGCACGTCACAACCACACTATCTATATATAATATACAAATCCACATACGTTCTACAACACTTTTGGAAGCTCGAGCGAGTCCCGTAACCTTGGAATGTCAGGCTTCCCTTCTCGATCGAGGATAGCCTGCAGGAAACCTCTCCTTGCAGAGCCACTACCGCGCACAAATACACACCTACAATATTTATATAAAAAACACCGTTAAAGGAACTGTTCTTAAACTCTACATAAAACTATAAAACAACGAGCGAGCGAAACACTTTATACGGAAGAAGATGGACGAGAGAAATAACGGATATTTTGAAAGTATTCTTCTTCTTTTTGTTAAAATTAAAACAAAAAACAATAATAAATATATATAATTTCTTTTAAGCTCCACGCGTGTGTTCACCAGTCGGTTGCTTTCTCGGAACTGACTGCACAGCGTGCGAACGTCCAATTCAAACGTCCAAACTCCATAGAAGCTCCCTCCAGTACGAAAATCGCATTCCACACAATCCACAAACCTCTGATTCCTCCTGAGTTAGTGTGTAACAAACAATTCTTCTTATCATCAAACCACTTCCAACTGACTTCGCGATTCGTGATTGAGCCTGCCTCACACACACACAGTTATCCTCACCTACTCCTCCCCCTCCCAGGTGAACGAGTAATTCAACATTTCTTCATTTCACCTGTGCATGCGAATGTGTGGGTTTTTGTTTATCGAGATCGAACTGGTGGTATTCCGTTATCTTCGCCCGGCCGAACAGCTGATTTTATTTGGTTCGAGTTGGAGCAGTTGGAACAACAACAATAACAACAACAAAGCGGTTGTTGGGGCGAAAAGCCGGTTCCACATTTCCACCTGGTTTTGAGTCTGGATTGAATCAATTCGGCGGTGGAGATTGAAAGCCGTTGTCTAGTCTAGACTTTGTGCGATTCAATTTGTTGCGGACTGTTTTCGTAGGTTTTTAAGTGATGTTCGATGGGAGGAAAAAAGTTTTTATTGTCGGACGTCGAACTGCGTTTTGATTGCAGATGAATGAGGGAGCATTGACGTAGGAAATGGGGGCTTTTTTGATATTTTGTTGAAATTTTATGCTTTACGGGTTTTTAGTTTATTAAAATTGATATTAGAATTTTTTAAACGCGAATAGTATTATTTATATACAGGGGTGGCCAACCCGCGGCCCGCGAGTTTCAACAAGATTTAACAAATTATTTTGTACTAACAGGATCCAACATGTGAAAAAGAAAAAGAAAGAGCAAGCTATAAACAATGATTAAACTTCACAGCCTGCCATAGAGAATTAGCTCTAAAGGTCCACTTAGTGACCGAGTTAGACAACAAAATCGAGTGTTATAGAGGTAGAAGAGAAAACAAGCAAAATTAGTCGAGCGCCTGTTTGGCTAGATTCTCGTTTGCATCTAGTAAGATGTGGCCATTCCAATTCCATTTCCTTTGCCTGTTTCGTCATCTATCCTTTCTTGGCCGGCACGTCGCAATAGTACATCATTTTCAATTCTATCTTGCCAGCAGATTTTTAGGAGGAAAACTTGTCACTTTCCATGTTTCGCAAACATACAAAGGAATTGCTTACATTGAAGTCGTAAGTTTTCTAATTGGTGATTTGTGGGGCAATGAATTGTGAAACTTGGTTCAATTTTCAACTGCGAATTGTTTCTTTCCGAAAATGGAATATGCAAAAAATGGAAAACCGCACCCCCTTGTCTGACGAAAACTTGCGCCACCAATTACATTATATTTCGCGTGGTCTCTTAAAAATGCTCATACCTATTGCCTATTTTAAATCACATTCTCAACTCATGCTTTATATCGGAGACATACTAACACCCTTAATCCGTATTATGACCTCAGACGTAGATCCATAAACTACGTTATTCTGACGTCATAACCCGGATTACGTGTGCTAATGTGTCGAGGATATTACGGTACCAAAGTTTCCCTCGACTTGGAAGCAGTTTTAATCATACCCATTCTCAGCTAACCCTTTCCTACTAGTCCCTCCGATTTGCCGCCTATCAGTATTCTTTCATTTCTGAAAAGCTGCTTAAAAAGGGCTGTGCGTATGAATATGCTTAAAGCCTTACTACTACCTCTTCTAATCCATGGTCTTTCCATCACTCTCATGCGCCCATAAACTTGAAGTAGCGTTTAACGATTGTGCGCGCCGTTTGGACCACATTTCACCCTACTCGAACTTCGTTTTGCGCTGCTCTCTAAAGGCTCGATATTGAACGAGTTTTCAAGCTACTAGCCGTCAAACTCACTAACTGCTAATAAACTAGCCCAGTTTCATAATGTTCACTAGCTAACCAACAAATTGTGAACAATCTGTCAAGAAAGTTGGAAACCTGGATACTTTACTTGCTACTCTCTATCGCGTGGGCTTGTTAGCTATTAAACTAGTCGTGTGTCATCATAGTTGCTAGTGAACTAGCTGCGAGTACCTCATTATTTGATTTGCTTGACTACAAAATGACGAAATTAGTTCGTGCTAGTTAGTTGGCTTACTGAGCGAGTCGAACGTTTTGAGTGTCATCGTCACTATTGCACTAGCTGGCTCGCCGACTTCTAAACTCGCCGGTTAGTAGCTTGCAAACTCGCTCAATGTAATTGAACATTAAGTGACTAGCGTGAGTATAGGCTTCTGCGACTATTTCGCGATATCCTACAGGAGCGCACACTAAAATGAGCAAAAAGAAAAAAGGCAGGCAGGCGGCATATAACTCCATCCAGAGAAAGAAGCTACTTCAGATCCTACTCGAATTAGGTGTACCAGCTAAACTAGTACGTCTGATATAATTAACTCACCTCGACACAAATGCCCGAGTAAGGGTTCAGAGCACTCTTACAGATGCCTTCCAAGCTAATTAAGGGCTCAAACAGGGGATGGACTGGCGCCTATACAATTCCACCTAACTTTGGAAGCAGTCATCAGGAAGACGTCCATTTAGTAGAACTACTCGCTCGTGAATTAATCCGCTCAGGTGAACGAGTATGCCGATGACATCAACATAGTAGGCAGGTCAATCAGAGCAGTTAGGGAATGCTACTCAGAGATTAAAAAAGCAGCCAAAGAAGTAGGCTTGAGAATCATTGAAAAACAAGGTAATGCTACAGACACGAGCAAATAGGGCAACGGTTGGTAGCAACCTAACGATAGATGAACGTAAGTTAGGCTCAGCCGTGACGAATAAAAATGAAGAGTTAGAGGAAATCAGTAGCAGAATTCTACTCGGAAATAAGACCTTTTTCGCACACCGCAAATTGCTGAAATCTCGAGCAATGCATCAAAAGACGAAGTTTACACTATATAGGATACTAATTCGCCTTGTTATATGATACGCGAGCGAAGCATGAACGCTCGCACAAAGGACAGAGGACATGCTAAATACCTTTGAAAGGACGATTTTGAGAAGCATTATAGGCCCAATTTGTAAGGAAGAAGCATGGCGAAACAGATATAAAAGTTATATCAAACCTATGACGATATAGTCTCAGTGATGTTCATAAAACTTAATAGACTTCGCTGGGCTGGACACTTCGAGCGAATGCCGGAAGACAGAGCAGCAAAGAAGGCATCATCGAAGTATCGAAGGTTATAGCCGATTCGGAGATCCTCAACATCGAACTGGAGAACTAGCGGAGACCAACTATTCGTGGTTACAGGGACCATCATCATCGGTGGCCTTTCTGGTGGCCGTTCGAAGGTGTATATTTTCAAAGGACTTCTCTGGCAAGCAAACACGGTCGTTTTGTTTGTTCACGTGCCACTCAGTTGGGGCCTCATCAGAGAAAACCAAATTTGGTACCTTACCACCGGCAGCAAAACTAAGCAACCCCTTGGCGCTTAATGCACTAACTTTTTCATCTGGTCTCTGCAGCCACATTTGAGCATATTCGTTACACTCTTCGCATTTAAGTGAATTGTGCAGGATCAGTAAGTCTTAAAGATTTGGCTATGATGAATGTTTGCGGGTGGCGGTTAGCGATTCATTAGTATCGCTGATAATTGAAGTGGATAAAAATATTTCCGTAAGGTACAATATTGTTATTGCGACTTAAGAATTCAATTTCACAAATAGTTTGTTTTCCGCTGTGCCATAGTCTGATTAATAGAAGAGGCTTCGCGAACTACTTCAGATATCAATTGGTTCAACATTTCCAATTAAAATTTCCAATTTATCAAAAAAACATTAAAAAATGTCGGCCTTGAGATAAGGGCTTTCCCCATAGATTTTTTACTAAAAAAACTATTGTCGCCTGATCCCCTGCACACCTTCCCACCGCGAACACATCATTCACGCGAAATCAGGTCGCTCGGCCCAGCCACAAAGTAGTAATTGGATTTTGGCAAGTTAATCAATGAAAACGCTGGCGACTGCCAAAACGTTTAATCTAAAATGGATCAATCACGACAGTCGCCGATTTCATTATTGGCACAAAGCCGTCTTACGGCATGGGGCCCACATGGAGCCTGTGATACAGCATCGGAGCACACCTCTGGAAACTAATTTCGCTCTGTTTTTTCTGAAAATTGATACTTGGGCCCTCCAATTGCCCCGAAAACTCAGTAATCCGCCACCACCACCGCTGCTCACCTGGCCGCGCTCCACTGCCTATGAGCATAATGGATCCCCCCAGCCAAGCCAGCGGTCCATTTGGGAGCCCAGCATTTTTTTATATATAAACATTTTTTACGGTCACAGCGTTTTGATCAATGGATTTCGATCGATGAATTATGGGTTGGAACTCACCTGGCGGAGGCTGTGCTGGCCGGCGGTTATTAGTCGGGCTTACGTAACCGGGTGTTATTGAACTTGGAATTCGATCTCTGCGGCTTTAGAATCAGATGAAGCTTTCGGATTACCTAGGATAAACCGTTAAACACCGAAGGTAGATTTCTGTCTGGTGCTAATAATTAACGGGCGCGAAAATGACGGACTGACGGATTTTAGGAATGCGCAGATTTTTTGACGCCGTTGTTTCCGACCGATTTTTGATTTGTTCTTTATTGCTGTGGGAATCGTGTCAATCGGGATTGATTGAGAGACGAGCTGTGAAAGAAATTTGTTGAGACACAGTATTTACATAAGATTAATCTGCATAAGAACCAATTGGGACCATTGGGAACTCTGTCGTTTCGTTTTTCTTAACTACTATAAAACATACAAAAAATCTTAAGTATGTACTTAAAACAAATTCTTGTTCGACCTACTGATCCTTTTATTTTTCACTTTTTCTTTCCAGTTACATTTTCTAACATATACTCTTCCTACCACAGCCTTGGTCGACCTTTGATGGTTTTTTTATGTGAGAAAACCGAGCTAAGGAATAAACTTTGTACTAGCCATTCGTTATGTCAATTAGGTCATGGCGCAATGGCTGTGTGAAAGGGCCTTCAGTGCTCTTCAAGGATACAGGATTTCCCGTTGTTGTTTTCACAAATGTGCATGCCACACAGGTATGCACGCTCTCGCCACGGACATGCACGTTCCCGCCAAAGGCACGAAAGTCTAATCTAGAAGTCGCTAGAGGCATGCACGTTCCCGCCTATAAGTTTTTAAACCAACCCTTAAAAACCACTATTTAGAAACAAATCCATCAAAATCACAACAATAGAAACACTCTACAGAAAAAAGATAATTAAATTGTTCTTCGCGCATCTTCTAAGCTTGAACCTGAGCAGAATCTTCCAATCTAGCAGGTAACTTGATAGCAGGAAGTTTTTATGCAAGTATGAATTTACACCTTTTCATAACCCAGTCTGGCACCAACTACAAAAGCGGACCCGATGTCAGTGACCGGGTTTCATCGCTCGCGCTGTGATACGGTTGACATCCATGACCAACAGCGTGACTATAAATCCACAATCCACCGAGACTCTTTTCAATTATTACGACATTGAAAAGATTCTAACTTTTTTTCGTTAACGTCTTTTGAAGCAGATTCTAGCGCACCTAATTTTTTTGGGAGATGTTTTTTTTACTTTGAAGTCTTTAGTCTGAAGTCTAGTCGATGGGTGAATTTCAATCTCCTGAGTTTCAATAAAATTTTTTTGTGAAGTGAGGGAGAAGACGAAGCATTTTTGGGTTTTTTTTCTGGATGAGGAAGGAGAGTAGTTGCCAAAAATTGTGACTGGGGACATCTTAAGGCCGTTTTTTGATAGTTTTCAATTTGATGAGTAACTAGGAACATTGTTCTGGAATTTTGATAAAATTTTCATTGTTTGTAGATATAATGGATTAATTGGATTGCCTCAGGCGATTGACATGCGCAGCGCATGTAGGTTATTGTTACGCGAGCCGTAATGTAAATGAAGGAAAATTGTGCGCAGACTATGAAGGACGATTTACTTAAAAATATAGATATTACTGAGGATAACAGAAATGACAGCTTTCTGATACCAGCCAACCAGCTTCTAAGTAGTTTTCTTAATGTCTATACACGACTGCTTCAAGCGGCCTGGGTCCATTCGGCTAGAGTCTATTTTCCAGGGTCCAAAATTTGGTTCAACAACGCTCACTGGAGCCCTCTGATCAGGCCCGCCGCTAGCCGCTTCAGCCCCCGCGTGCAAGATAGAAAATGCAGCCCCCCCTTATCTTGTTTTTTCTTACTGAGCTTGTTGGAAAGTGTTTTAGTTTGGTAACTTATAGGAGTGTATAAAAAAACTGAAAAATTTGAATACGTTCATACATTCAATAAATATTTTTAAAAACATTGAACGTCTTGCATTCGAGTAATTAATATTCAAAATTCCAGTAAAGGTCCAGTGAAATTGATATTAAACGTTGGAATTTATTACACATTCATCCATCCTTCCAATAGCGCTACAGCCCAAATATGGCCTTGGTCTCCTCTAGGGCATTTCTCTAAGTTTGACGGTCCCTTGCAGCATGTTTCCAGTTCCGTATGTTGAGAATTGCCTTTGCGTCAGCCGTCAAAGAGTCTATCTAACTCCTGCTGGGTCTACCTACTGGCCTATTTCCCGAAAGTTCTGATGCCATAAGCCGTTTTGGGATACAATTGCCCTTCATCCTAATTACGTGGCCAGCCGGCGTCTCAGTCTGTTAACTTTCATAAGAGTTCTGGGTCGTCAAAAAAAATTCCCACAACTTGTTCCATATTTTATCCTCTCTAGTTGGGCATCCGACAATTTTTCTCTCAAACCTGTTGACTCGTTCCTCTATGTCCTGGGTCATAGTCCAAGTCTCGCTACCATTACACAGTACTGGTCGTATTACTACTGCTACTGCTTTGTAGAGTGAGAGTTTCGTTTTCGTGTGCACAAATCTTCAGTGCAGTATTTGTTTTTGGGCATAAAAGGCTATATTTACTCTATTATTAGCCAGTAGTATTCGTCTGGATATTTCTTTTTTTTCTTCGTTGTTTTTTGTAATTGTAGACCCAAGTATCCTCGGTTATGTTCGTCAATAGTTATATTTCTTCCCATTCTAAATCTTCCTGCTCTAGATTGTTGCATCACCCTGGTTTTTTCTCTGTTTATCTTCTTCATCTTTTGCTTTACTTGCTTGCTTGTTTTAGTTGCTTTACTTGCTTGTTTTAGTTGCTTGCTTTATTTGCTTTACTTGCTTGCTTTAGTTGCTTTACCTGCTTTAGTTGCTTGCTTTACTTGCTCTACTTGCTTTACTTGCTTGCTTGCTTTAGTTGCTTTATATGCTTGCTTTAGTTGCTTGCTTTAGTTGCTTGCTTTAGTTGCTTTGCTTGCTTGCTTTAGTTGCTTGCTTTAGTTGTTTTACTTGCTTGCTTTAGTTGCTTTACTTGCTTGCTTTAGTTGCTTGCTTTAGTTGCTTTACTTGCTTGCTTTAGTTGCTTTACTTGCTTGCTTTAGTTGCTTGCTTTACTTGCTCTAGTTGTTTTACTTTCTTGCTTTAGTTGCTTTACTTGCTTGCTTTACTTGTTCTATTTGCATTGCTTGCTTGCTTTAGTTGCTTTACTTACTTGCTTTAAAGGAGACTCCCGCCCTTGTCCAGCATATTTTGCCTTATTTAAAAATCTCGCAGCAAGTCAGCCATTCCACCATGACTAGGAGGAAGAGACAGTGTTACTGTCATGGTAGAGAGAGATCAATATCTCAGTGAGCTGTATTGCAGGCATTTCCAGTTCACACACCCGCTGATAAAAAGTTCGAGCAGGGCTGATTTCAAGGCCAAACACAAGCCCTAGAACTACGTACATATCTGGAACTTTCACATACCCTTATAAGGATTGGTTGGCGATTGATTTTTTAAACCGTCTAAAAAAGGAATTCCACACCAGCTAGATTTTCCTTGTCGTGCAGCATCCTATACGAACAACACAGACCTTGATGGGATTTAAATTTAAATCGCCAACGTATCTTCATTGCCCATCTTCATTTTTTCTCACCCAAAAAAAATTTATCTATTTACAGTTCGTACACACGAAACAAAGCGTCATAATTTTCTTGTGTTGTCGAGCATTGTTCAACTTTCTACATGAGTCCCCGATGCTTCTGATACTGTTAAACACGATCTGCCAACGAAAAGCCCCATTTTTTCTAGAAGCCACAGCAGTCGTCTAATTTCTTAACTTAATTTTCGCGTACCTTCAAGGCCTTCTGGCATATCACCTGGAGAGACAATAGCGCATAACCGTCCTGATTACCGAAGCACGCAAAGCTAATTTTCATAAGTGAAAGCCGCTAACTAAAAACTCGGAGCGCGCCGGCGCGGTAGGAATTCTTTAAGACTAGATGATTAGATAAAGAATCAGCGCCTGCGCTGCTTCGTCTTGTTTCATCGATCTTATGTACCAATGACGATAATTAGCGTCGCGTTTTATGTAATTCGGAATTATGTAGCGTGAAAAATTCTTGCTGCAGCTCTTCATTTTGTCGATGGTTTGGCAAGAAGTTGGGGGTCGGTGCTGGTAGAATGTCATCACGGAAACATAACTTACGGACAGACAGAGCCATTGTCAATTACGTCACTTGGCTGCACATATCAGGGCGTGTGAGTTGTGTGCATTCCGATTTTTCTGGTTAAGTTGAAATAAAATTAAAAATTTTTTTTTGTGTTGAATTGAATTGAACGGAAACGATGTAAAGTCAGGGACCCGGAAAATTTTTCTATTCCACCCGTTGGGAAAGGTAAGACTTTTCTCCTTGTTTTTAGTGAAGTCATTTGCGACCTTGGCATTGTCCGTTCTTACTGAACCGAACAAGGGACTCCCTTTGGAGTATGTTTCGAATTTTTAATTAGCTCCACCCCTTGATGTTAATTAGAAGCTTGTCCATGGAGGCATCAAGATTTTCCCAGAATTGTTTTCTCCCCTACTCTCTGCAACAAGCAAACAAAAATGCGGATTCACTGCAGGAGCATCTTCCGTGGCTCTGTAAGTTCCCATCTTTTATCGCAGATTCCTAGATTACATCTAAATGAATTTTACTCCTAAATAATTAGAATAAATTAAAGAAAACTAAATTTCCTAGATTTTTTTGGCCATTTTTCCACTTGGTCTATACTATAGTCATTTGTGCAATTTGTTCATCTTCAACTACCGTGGCTGACCCTATGACTTCATTGATCCGAGACCGTCAATGTGGACTCTTTAGGCAGGTAATTGACCATCCGGAAACGCATTTCCGCAGTTTTATTGCTCGTTGATGAATAGATCTGTGACAACATGTCTTTACTCACCTATGGAGTGATTAAATTGGGAACGCAGAATAATTAGAAATGAGTCAGCTTGGGCTCTTTTGGGGCTTGCTTATCTGTAAAAGATACGTTGTGGAATGGAAGCACTTTTTTGGGGGTATTTGATTTGCTTTGTTCGTTTTAGAAACGTTTTTGTATTTTCAGTAGCAGCCTCAATTGGAAGCAAATGCGATTGGTTTAGTTAGTATCAAAAATTCTTCATTTTGAAATTAAACCAATAATTTTTTTGGGTTTGGTTTTAGGCCAACAAAACATTGGTTGAAGATAAAAGTTGATTGATAATGCCGACTAATTACGAAAACATATTGAAACATATTTAGGCTCAATGTGAGAAACATAGATTATAGTTTCCACCTTGACGGAATCTTTGAAAGTCGCAAAAGTAAATGAAAATTCTAAATTCTGGCTGTTGATAGAGAGTAGTTTTATACAGTAGTTGTCATAGTACACATTACGGTAGTTTTTACAGCAGCTTGCACAGTACTCCTCTTTTAGTGACAATGATGTCGCTCTGGCATGCTGATATGCCTTTCTGATCTTAAAGTTGGTCAAGCTTCTGTCGGTCTCTTGCTTAGTAATGAAGTAGGTTCACTCTCCCAATTTCTTGATCGCTAGCTTGAGTCTGTCCACTGAAATCATGATCTTTTGTTCACCTATTGAGGTTCGTTTTTATCTTCAGACATCGAGCGTAACAGACACGTTGTTGTGCCAGAAAAAATAATATTCTTTTATACAGTACAGTATGAAAGTATTTATAACTGCCGTAATACAGTCACAGACAGCACAGGCGTAGACAGAAATGGGCCGTGCCCGGCCAATATTCGCCGAAAGAATATTTTGTCTGTGCGGTTCATGTCTGTACATGTCTGTGGGTGTCTGTCCGGCAGTATGAATAGAACTTCGGAACCGTGCGGACATTTTTTCTTTTCTTTAACAATGCGATTATGGATAAATCTTCCACTGAGAAGTGTTTGAACATTTTCAACAAAAATATAACTAGTGTCTGTCGTCTGACACGACACGCTAGATATGAATAAACGGCGTCTGTCGGTTTTAGGCACGGCACATATCTGGCATGCTCGATGTCTGTAGATATTAACGGATGGTGTTCTGCGACACCATATATGACAACTGATATTGTTTTCTGAGCCAATAGTCCAGGAAACGAAGGCAAACATATGCCCTATAGAGGAAAAAATACACATACCATACACGCCAATTTTGGCACAGTTGTAGAGGAAGATATCCTTAATAACATACTAAAAATATATCGCCGTAACCAATAGGGGAGGGGGCTCTAAAGGTCCCTTTTTCAGTTTTTCGTTAATAACTAGAAAACTATGGCGTCTAGCTAAAAATGTAGAAATACTAAAAAAGTCTACATAAAATTCTTTACAAAAAAATTTTGTACACTTTTTCGCTAGGATCAATACTTAAGAAGATAAGGAGGGGAGGAAATGGTACATTTTTACAAAGTTGCGTGACGATGGGATGGGTTTAGCAGGTATAAATAAGGCGATTCTGCAGTATCCTCTGTCTTAAACTCATTATGTTTATGACTTCCTCGTACTCATGCAAAATGAATATCATCACCATCTGCACATGATTGGAGGAGTGGTATTTGTAAGTGGAGAGCAGCACGTCGATTCCTTCATCAGGAGATTCACGAATGCATCTATGACCATCCCCCTTTCCCAAATTCGCTAATGTCGCTATCAACGGGCATCCTGGCAAATTTTAAAGTAAATTGCCACCAAACCTTGGATATTGGAACCAAAACCAAGAGCAAAGTTTCATTGGCAGCAAATTTGGTTCCATGAAGCAGTTTTAGAAGAATGTGGTATGTGCGTAACCACGGTATGAGCAGCTCAACTGTCTGAGAATTTTCCAAAGAGCTGTCAGAACAAAAAAGAAGGATGAAGATGTTGCTGAACTTTTGAACTCCATTTCCCTGGCTCTGTTCAGCGAAGCCGGAACACGAAATGGAAAATAAGATCTTGTACATAACGAAAATGATCAAGTTTCCACAAAATACATTCAACAACCCATTTGTTGCAAATTATTATTTTTTTTGCTCAATTTGCCGTCGAATGCCCGTTTGTACAGCTTCACTTTACTTCAGACCATTTAAATCTTTTGGTCAAGTTTGGCCGTTGTGAGGTCTCATAAGCTCCCATTAAAAACGGTTGACATCTCTACGGCCAAGATATGCCCCTTAAAAATCCAAACGGCCGGTGGTCGTCCGTTGTAAGGCTTATATCGAGGGACTTGATAGTTCTTCTCATTGGATTCGCATAGCATCTATCAACATGTATTCAATGAAGTCAGAGGAGAAGTGGGAAGTTGGAGGAAGCTGTTTGAGGCTAGAACTCCCCTGGGCTGGGCTTCGAGCTGGATGGTTATAGTCGGTCTTCGGTATTCCGGAACTGATCTTCAACGATCCTTGCCCGATGAACAACTGCATTGTCTTGCTAAAAAATGAAGTTATGAACTCCGAGCTCATCCTTGAAATCATTAATCCCACTTCCAGCAATTCAATATACTTTTCAGCATTCATATAAGGAAGGAGCCCCCACATAAGTGACGACTCACTCGGTCCTCTCTTCCATCTGAAACTTCAAGATTACATTTTTTTTCATCGCTGAAAACTATGTTTTGCCACTCATTCCAAGACATGTGCGTCTTTGCGAAATTCATTCGCGCATTTCTGTGTTTTTTGTTAAAATAATTTTCTTCATTTTTCCCATTTTTCAGGTGGGGGTTGTTATGGAGTACCTGTTGAATCCTTCTTCTTAATACTGGCAGGGATTAGAAGATTTCCAGAATGAGCTTGAAGTCAATAACTTCATTTTTCAGCAAGATATAATGCAGCTGTTCATCGGGCAAGGATCGTTGAAGAATGGTTCCGGATCACCGAAACAACGACTATTTCCTGGCCAGTTATTTGGTTATCTAGGTCGGAAAAATTGGAACGCGATGGAGCATGCCGCGGAATGAATTCGAATCACGGACTTCGGCGACGGTAGTCGGGCGCCTTAATACCTAGGCTCCCGAACTAATGACTACATACCCCTAAACATTCTAGACGTAAAACAAGGAAAGACCTGAAATGGTCGTTTCATTATAATCCAAATTTCGCCAAATAAACATCCCGTTGATTGGAATTCCTTTAAGGAAGCAAATGACTCCTTATCTTGGGCTCGGACTACAATATGTTACGTACTAATTTGCACGCACGGCTCGGCTAAACTCAGCGTTGGGCGCGGGTTATAGAAAAATAAAATTATGGGCGCCACGTAGTTTTGAGGACTACGATCCTGTGAGCTGAGGTGGGGCTTGAACCCACGCCAGAAAAATGAATAAAAAAAAATATATATATGAACCCACACCAAAAAAAAATGAATAAAAATATAGCACTCAAATACAATAAAATTCTTAAGGTTCTGTGTTTCTTTATTCCAGTAACAATATTCGAATTAAATCAAAACGCTAATAAAATTATTAAAAATGATTTTATACTAATTCAAAAAACTTAATAAATAGGAAAAAAAAAGGATAATAATAATAAAAAAGAAGAAAAACCTGAATAAATGAAGTACCAGAAAATAACTTAACTTTAATCCCTGTACGGTCCGCAATCCTGACTCTTCTCAAATCCCGGTTGTAACGGTCACCTCCTAGTATAACACTCTGTCCACTGTCCACTCGTTCTTACGCACGCACTCACTTCCAGATCACTACTGTTCAAGAGAGAGTATTCATCAAGGGCCCGACTTTTTATATGGAAAAACCCACTATTCCGCGAGTTCCTATTATTTCTCACCAGTTTCCAGCCGTCCCACCGCACCGGGTGGGCTCGATTGAATCGGTAGAAATCGGGCTCACTTCCATCAACGGATAACAAGATTCATATTTGAAATTAGAAATATGGTGTTAATTATTTTCTAGGCAAAATATTGCTACACCTCGGGAAATTCAGCACCACGCATATTCTCGCAATCGGCGAAGGAGCTTGAGCCGGACAGCTCAAGATATGCTGGCGGATTTCCCGGGTAGCTGGAGTTTTTTCCTTTTATCTTTCCCAATATAGAGCGCTCCCTGACGTACTCTCTTATTCTTGATCTGAGTGTGGAGCCTTAGAACTGGGAGTCTTCGGAGCTCCAGATTATTTTCTTTGAGTGGAGAGGATATACTTGACTCGACGGATTGCGGGTCGTTCACAACAACAATACAGCTCGTAGGTAAGTTAATAGTGATAAACGTGTAATAATAATAATAATACTAATACTAATAATGATGATATATGCTCAGTATCTTCCTTCCAGGTTGCGCCGGTTGCCGCCGATTCCTCTTCCCGTCATAACCACCTTGGCCGCTAGAAATTTAGAGCTCCATTGCGCCGAATACCTCCACTAATTCACGTCCTTCGGCCATAATCTGTAAGAAAGATTCATCAGCAATATGCTGTTCGGGCGGACGGCACATACATAGATAAGACAGATAAGTACACACAAATTAATTCTAAAATATTTTATAAACTGTTCTCATTTTAGGAACATAACACCTCCCCTTCCTTCAAGAGATTGTTACGTACTAATTTGCACGCACGGCCCGGCTAGCTCAGTCGGTAGAGCATGAGACTCTTAATCTCAGGGTCGTGGGTTCGAGCCCCACGTTGGGCGCCAATTTGTTACGTACTAATTTGCACGCACGGCTCGGCTAAACTCAGCGTTGGGCGCGGGTTATAGAAAAATAAAATTATGGGCGCCACGTAGTTTTGAGGACTACGATCCTGTGAGCTGAGGTGGGGCTTGAACCCACGCCAGAAAAATGAATAAAAAAAAATATATATATGAACCCACACCAAAAAAAAATGAATAAAAATATAGCACTCAAATACAATAAAATTCTTAAGGTTCTGTGTTTCTTTATTCCAGTAACAATATTCGAATTAAATCAAAACGCTAATAAAATTATTAAAAATGATTTTATACTAATTCAAAAAACTTAATAAATAGGAAAAAAAAAGGATAATAATAATAAAAAAGAAGAAAAACCTGAATAAATGAAGTACCAGAAAATAACTTAACTTTAATCCCTGTACGGTCCGCAATCCTGACTCTTCTCAAATCCCGGTTGTAACGGTCACCTCCTAGTATAACACTCTGTCCACTGTCCACTCGTTCTTACGCACGCACTCACTTCCAGATCACTACTGTTCAAGAGAGAGTATTCATCAAGGGCCCGACTTTTTATATGGAAAAACCCACTATTCCGCGAGTTCCTATTATTTCTCACCAGTTTCCAGCCGTCCCACCGCACCGGGTGGGCTCGATTGAATCGGTAGAAATCGGGCTCACTTCCATCAACGGATAACAAGATTCATATTTGAAATTAGAAATATGGTGTTAATTATTTTCTAGGCAAAATATTGCTACACCTCGGGAAATTCAGCACCACGCATATTCTCGCAATCGGCGAAGGAGCTTGAGCCGGACAGCTCAAGATATGCTGGCGGATTTCCCGGGTAGCTGGAGTTTTTTCCTTTTATCTTTCCCAATATAGAGCGCTCCCTGACGTACTCTCTTATTCTTGATCTGAGTGTGGAGCCTTAGAACTGGGAGTCTTCGGAGCTCCAGATTATTTTCTTTGAGTGGAGAGGATATACTTGACTCGACGGATTGCGGGTCGTTCACAACAACAATACAGCTCGTAGGTAAGTTAATAGTGATAAACGTGTAATAATAATAATAATACTAATACTAATAATGATGATATATGCTCAGTATCTTCCTTCCAGGTTGCGCCGGTTGCCGCCGATTCCTCTTCCCGTCATAACCACCTTGGCCGCTAGAAATTTAGAGCTCCATTGCGCCGAATACCTCCACTAATTCACGTCCTTCGGCCATAATCTGTAAGAAAGATTCATCAGCAATATGCTGTTCGGGCGGACGGCACATACATAGATAAGACAGATAAGTACACACAAATTAATTCTAAAATATTTTATAAACTGTTCTCATTTTAGGAACATAACACCTCCCCTTCCTTCAAGAGATTTCAAAGAAATCTCTAACGATATGAGCGCTATTCAGTTTTTTTATAGTCCTAGTCCTGTACTCAGATAGTTCAACTACTACTACCAACAAGTTTCCCTTATTTTAGCTAATTCTTAACTTCCAAGATATTTATTTAGCTCAATAAATCATAATTTAATTAGCTCAACACAGGTAATCCACTCAGATAATTCAATTCACTTAATCCACAACTTAAATAATCCAATTCCCCTAATTCAACTCAAATAGTTCAATTCACCTAATCCAACTGAAATAATCCACTTCCCATAATTCAACTCAAAATAATTCGACTACTACTACTGACAAACTTATTTTAACTAACTCTTAAAGCGGAGAGACTATCCTTCTCTGCAATCTTCAAATCTTTCGCGTGCCAAACACCAGCGTCTTTACCGGTCTTATCCTTTAACTGGTATGTCCACGGCGACAGTACTTTCGCTATTGTAAATGGTCCTACGTACTTTGGGGCTAACTTCGCGCTGAAATATTTCGCGGCATCGGACAAAACATAATTTTTTCGTAAAACCGTATCGTTCGCGTAGAACCGTTGGTCCCTTCTTCTAAGGTTGTAGGTGTGTTTGGACGCCTCCGATAATTTGGTTAACCTCGCCCTAACATCCTTCCACACGTCCTGCAGCACCTTAGCACGCACTTCTGGATTATCTTCTCCCTGACTTCCGCGGTGCGTCCTGTCTCCATATAACGACATTTCCTTACCGAAGTTTATGAAGTATGGCGTTAACTTCGTCCCTTCATGCGTTCCTGTCCGAATAGCGCAACCAATCTTCGCTAAGTACGTATCCCAAGTTCGATGGTTGTCCGCTACATAAGCGCGTAACATTGCCTTTACGTTCTGGTTCATCCTTTCTGTGGGGTTGGCCTGAGGGTGGTACGATGCAGTATAACAAATCTTTATTCCATATTGTGCGTGTAGTTCCTTGAACTCTTTGGATTTAAATTGCTGCCCATTATCGCAGATTAGAATTTTGGGAACGCCGAAGATCAGGAAAACAGACTCCTCTAAAAGGCGACAAATAGGTGGGGCGGTGGCAGAGCGCAAGGGAAAAAGCAGAGGAAATTTACTGAAATAATCGACCACGGTTAGAATATATTTATTTCCACGTGTTGAACGGGGTAAGGGGCCTATTAAGTCTATACACACACACTCCCAAGGATGATGGCTGACCACGCGTGAAGACATCAAACCGGCTGGTTTCTTACGTTCTGGTTTAGTCGTTTGACACGTAGAGCATCGTCTTACGTATGCCGCGACGTCACTTTTCATCTTCGGCCAGTAGAATCGCTGGGCCAATCGGTCATAGGTTTTCTTGACCCCTCCATGTCCTGCGGTCGGGACATCGTGAGCTTCCAACAAAGCTTCCCTCCTTTCTGCCTTCCGTAATACCCTTTTCCAGTCGAAGTCCTCTCGCGCCAACTCCGGGTACCTTGGTCGCACATGCTTCCAAAGACTACCAAGACTGAATTTCCAATCTGGAAAGCGTTCGGGGTTCCGCTTTACTTGTTCTACCATTCGCGTATACCAAGGCTCGTTGTGGGAATTGGGTGGAGGGTCTTCCGCAATACAATCTACGGCTGGGACTGATCGCGACAACAGATCTGGTAACAAATGCTCTTTCCCTTTCCTGTGTATAATGTTGAAGTCGTACTGTTGCAGCCGTACGGCCCATCGGGCCAGACGACCCGCGGGGTCCTTCAGGTTATGAAGCCAGACCAAGGATGCGTGGTCCGTGACGACAGTGAAGCTAGTGCCCTCAATATATGGCCGCAACTTTTCAATTGCCCATAGCACGGCGAGGCACTCTCGCTCTGTGGTTGAATAGTTGCGTTCCGCCCGGTTCAACGACCTACTTAAGTATGCTATCACTTTATCCTGATTCTCAATATGTTGAGTAAGGACTGCGCCTAGACCATACCCGGAGGCATCGGTATGGATTATGAAAGGATAGTCGAAATTTGGGCAGGCGAGTATGGGTGCACTCACTAAACAATCCTTCGCTCTTTTAAAAGCTTCGTCGCACTGCGGCGTCCACATAAACTTCGTCTTTTTCTTCAATAAGGCGGTGATAGGGGCCAATAGTGTGGCAAAATTAGGGACGAATCTACGGTACCAAGATATTGTGCCAATAAATTTCCGTACCTCCGTGACAGATTTGGGCGCTGCGATGTTCAGAATACCTTGCACTTTTTCTGGATCCACCTGCAACCCATTTTCTCCTACTACGTACCCTAAGTACTTTAATTCTTCTCTGCAGAATTCACATTTTTCGAAATTGATAACGAGCCCAGCTTCCCGAATTTTATCTAAAACTTCCCTTAGTGCCTCCTTGTGCTCTTCGAACGTCTGAGTCACAATGATAACATCGTCCAGGTAAACGAAGACCTTATCCTCCAAGGTACCGGACAGTACTCTATCCATCAATCGTTGCCAAGTTGCCGGTGAGTTGGTTAGCCCGAACGGCATCCTATTGAAATGGAATAAACCTCGACCAGGGAGGGTAAAAGCAGTGTATTGTTTGGATTTTTCTTCCATCGGTACTTGCCAAAAAGCCGACTTGATGTCCAACGACGACAGGTATCTGGCGTCGCGCAACTTGTCCAAGGTATTCGAGACGAAAGGCAGAGGGTAGGCATCCTTCTTGGTAACCTTGTTAAGTCTCCTAAAGTCCACGCAGAACCGGTACTTACCATCCTTCTTCCTAGCCAACACCACCGGTGAGGCCCATGCGCTGTTGGAAGGTTCCACCACTCCAGCTTCCAACATTTCTTCCAACTGCTCGTTCACGATTTTCTGCATAGCTGGAGAGATAGGGTAGTAACGTTGCTTGATGGGAGGCGATTCCGTTTCGATCGCATGTTCCACAATATTTGTGCGCCCCAGCTTCGTTCCCATTTTCCGCTTTACTTCCTCGATAATGTCTTCCAATTCCTTCTGCTGTCCCTCCAGAAGTTTCGACTTACTCTCCAAAGCGTGTATTCGAACCTCCGTCTGCTCTTCCTTAAACTTCCAGCTGCTGTCGATTACCTCTTCCAATTCCTTCTGCTGTCCCTCCAGAAGTTTCGACTTACTCTCCAAAGCGTATGTTCGAACCCCCGTCTGCTCTTCCTTAAACCACCAGCTGTTGTCATCGAAGTCTACTATCAGCTTCATTTCCCTGCAGAAGTCTATCCCCAGGATAATTGGGTGCGGCAACTCTGGGACTATCAGCACCTCCTTAACCTTCACTCTCCCTTCTAATTCAATGGGTATGTCCGCTATTCCCAACACCTCGACTGACCTTCCATCGGCTACATTGACCACCTTCCTCATTGTGCTGCTAATTCCCAACCTCGTCTTCTTCAACTTCTCCCAACCAGGGCCGCCGATGACTGTCGCTGTTGCTCCTGAGTCAAGTAACCCACAAAATCTTACCCCAAGGGTTTCCACTGACAGATGAGGTCGCACATCGTCTTCCGGGCCACAGAAAACATAGTCCACTCTTTCCTGCTGTGCCGCCCCTCTTACCCCCATGTTAGCGGAATGCTCCGGCCGTTGATGATTAGCCTGATCTTCGCTGGTTACGGCTCCCTGTGGACTACCCGGCTCGCCGTCTAGGCTCGGGCTCCCTGGTCGTTTCCCGATCCCTGGACCTGGCGCTGTTCCACCGGAACTGGATGTTGCCCCTCTGCTGGTCTCCGATTGCATCGATCACAACGTGAGCGGATCGTCCCTGGTGTACCGCAACCGAAGCACCTTAGTACCCGACAATTCCGAGCAAAATGGCCAGGCTGGCCGCATCGGAAACACCTCCTCTCTGCCGTTGCATTCGGCCTCCTGGGGTGGTTTGAGTCATCCACTGCAGCTATCGCTTGAGGTTCGTGGACAATATACGCAAGGTCTGGTTCAAGCAAGGAATGGTTTCGACGCGACGGGGGAGGAATGAAAGCCTCGGCAGATGACCTTATGGTCTCGAGCTTCCGACCTAATTCTACCAATTCCGTTATCGATTCGATTTCTTGCAACCCTAGTTGCGTTTGATAAAAAGGGTGGATCGTCCTCCTAAGGGTCCTGAGTTGCTCCTTCTCCGAAAGGGGCTCATTCAGCCGTGAGAACATATTCTTCATAACCGCAACGTAGATTCCCATGGATTCATCCCTCCCCTGCGTCCTTCTCCGTATTTCTTCTAATAGTCGCTCATCATAATCCGGCGGCAGGAACTCTTTCCTCAGTTCCTTCACTAGGTCACTCCAACTATGCAACGACCCCTTGTTTGCACGGTACCAGATTAGCGCGCGTCCTCCAAATAAATCTAGGGCTGAGCGGTATAACTGGCCTCGGTTTATCCCCCTTGCTTCCGCCATCTCATTAACCCTTTCAAGGAAGGAACTCACCGATTGCCCCTGTTCCCCAGTGAATTTTATACCCCACTTATATATTTGGGCCTGAGCTCGGTTGGTCGTCATCACCGCTGCAGGGAGAGATAACTCAGCAGCCGCCTCAGACGATTCGTCGTCAGGATCATCCCCTTCCGCCTTTGCATAAAGCGAACCCAACGATATAATTAATTCGCCTCTAATGCGAGCTTTCTCTTTCTTTTGAGATTCCTCCTTGATCGTCATGCGGTTGACTCTGGCCAGGCACCATTCTATCTTCGTTAGCAACTTCTTGTATTCGCCTGAGTCTGAGTCACCGTCAAAGACTTCTTGCAGGGAGGATATCTCGCTCAGCTTCTTCTCCAATGCCTGAGCGTCTTCGTCGAAGGAGAAAGGGTAGGGTTCCACCATTACTAATTTTCCTTCCTTTTCTACTTTTAACGCCGATCGAAGAGCGGCCCTCATTTCCTCGACCCTACCTGTCGGTAAACCTCTAATTGCCAACTCGTAGGACAGCTCGTCCTGGCTAAGCCTGTTAACCTCCATCTCAAATCTGAACCAGGTCAAAAAAAAAATATAAGGAATTAAATGAGAATATCAGTCAAATACGAGGAAGCCACCGGTTAGAACTCCAACAATAGTAAAATAAAACCACAAGGAAAGAAAAGTTATCGCCACCAAAACAAAAAAAAATCCAACCACAGTGAAAGTCACAAAGGCACTTAACGATTCAGTGTCAAAAAAAAATATTCAATTGTTTCTCCAAAAAAAATTCTTCGTCTGCACTCTACTATCTACCAGCTTCCAGGCCCTGAGTACCTTGAAAAATAACTACCTGTTGGGGATATAATATTATCGCATATGACCTAGTAGTAAAACATCCGTTGGATAAATCTTCAAAATTTACTTAGTTCCTCGCCAATACCATAGAAAATCGATCGACAACAAAAAGAGTCGACAAAAGCACGAACTTGACCCACAATTTGCTTCCAATCCTATTCTTCCTAGTAAAGTAATGGCCGACTGCTTAAATAGAGGAAAAAAATTAGAGTCCGGTGCTGTGAGCTTTCCTCGGCCTGCAGTAGCGAATTATTATTCCCAAAAAAAAAATTCTAATTCCTTTCAAAAAAAAACATCCAATTCTCTCTTCTAATATTGCAAACAATTCTCTTATACCCTATGGTCATTCATAGTCGAGCATCGACTACTCCTTCGGTACGGGCCAGTTGTAACTAGTGAGTAACGCCGCGTCGGTCGGTTTATTGTGCGCGTTGTACTTTTAATTTGAGTGCCGGTAAATACGACAATTTGCAGAAAGTGCAGTGAGAATACAAGGAAAAAAAAATAGAATTTTAATGAAATTTTATAATTTAGTTATAGTGAAGTGTGTTATATAGTGTTATTGTAATTTAATTTTCCCCACCTAGTGGTGTCTTGCTGTTAAAAAATTGGTGTGTATTTTCTGTATCGAGGAAAAGGAAAATTCCATTAATTTTTGGCAGCTTGAGACGGCCCACACTCCAAGGGATATCATAAAACATCAACCTTCAAGTCGCTGAAACCGTAAGTTGGCTTTATCACTATTTGATAGTTTTAAATGAGAATATAATTGTGGCAAAGAAAATTGAGTGGCGTGGTTCCGAAAAAAAAATATAAGTGGCGTGATCGCAATTCCAAAGTCCTGGAGCTTCCCAAGTTTAGAAACCTTTAAAGCTCCGCTACTTTCAAAGCTTCGCAACTTTTAAAACTTAGAACTTCGCAGCTTTTAAACTTCCGCAACTTTTGAAGCTTCGCAACCTTTAAACTTTGGCAACTTTTAGAGTTCCCAAGCTTTGCAACTTACTCAGAGTTCCTAATTCTCCAAGAACTTGTTGCCGCGCTCTCTACTCTCTTTTCGTACACGCACTACTGTCACTTTCACACATAGATCTCACGGTGAACCGCTAATATTTGTATATCACTTAAGTGGCTGAACAGCTGGCTGTCACTAAACCCCCCTAGAATCAACAGTTTTTTTTTTTCCTTTTAAAAAAACTAAGAAAATTATTGTCTTTTGCCACACTAAATGCCACTCTGCCACTAAAACAATTATGCCACTTCTCCACTATTAAAATGCCACTTCTCCACTATTAAAAATCCTTAACACCCCTTTTTTTTTTTTGAGATACTACAACATTCCTTGTTAAATACGGTGAGCTAAGCTGGCACTTCTCACTTCACAAATCACTTTTCCTTCTTGACCGGGGATCTTAGCGGATTCCAAACGCAACTATTAATGATCACTAACTATTTTATCGCTATCCTAATCATAAATTTTTTCACTCTTGTGACCAAAAATTTTATTTCTTTCCACCTCAGATATTTTCAATTTTTTTGATTTAGAGTAATTTTATTTTTCCATACAACCCGTTAGATATTATGGATATTGTTAAAATTCACAAATGCTACATTCGGCCTCTCATTAAATATAAGTCTCGAATTTAAAAAGGGCTTCGAAAACCAAAAAGTGCAAAAAGGGTCCTCAGAGACGACAGCCTGCTTCTACCATCGATCATTTGACCCACCTTAGGAATGCTGCAGCAACCTTCATCGCTTATGATTGTTCATTCAAAATACCAAGGCTTTCCCGCCTCCAAGGCAAACTTATACCGCAGCAATTGTTTAGCCTGCTTGGCTCATTCGCTCCGCCTACACTCCCCCTTTCGCGAACCATACAAATAAGGAATGCATAATAAATCAAACCATTCGACTGTGGAACACTCTTTCACAGTCAGTATTTCTGAATTCTTAACATACAACATCTCCAAGAGTGCAAACGCAATGTTCATCGCCAACTTCTTTAGCATCCTCCCTGTTCCTCATAACCTCAAACCTATTCTATCCGCGGATCTAAAAAGACTACTAAACATTGGACCATGACGTTACCAATGCCATGACGTCTGGTAGTACAAAGGCTGACTCCAAAACTTAAATCTGCCTCATAAAAAAGTACAAATATTATGTTATACAAATACACTTCAATGTAATCCCTCCATTCCTATCTCAACAATTTGTTTCAGTAAAGTAACATGAACCTCCAGTAGTAGGAAGGTTTCATCACTTAACTAACAATTGTAATGGCTTAAACCCGAGAAGGCATGATTTATTGCTACATTTTTAATGCAAATAACGTCGAAACCTACATGCTACCATCGACTTCCTCGAGAACTCATTGATTGAGAAAGAAACAAACAACGAGACCCAAACCAATTACTACCAAAGTGAGTCACTGCCATTGTTTTGTCAAAATTCAAGATCACCCAAGCTTCTTTATCTATTCACTTACCGAAGGCAGCTACTACTATACTTCTTACCTTACGGCCCACTATCGATTACTCATCAATTACACCAGTTAGTCATAATGAGTTTTCGATTGTTTTTCCCTCCTGCAGCCCGAGAGATAAATGGAACGATCAGCGATTCCCTGATAGGTTCCTTTTCTCACTTCAAAAATTCGTGATCGTTCATCACATGTGCGTGAATGCCCCTACGATCACTCGAAGGTTGCGCTACCAGCATGCATGCAAAGATTACTTTCCTAAAAACCCTTTCACAGTTGGCATAGAAAGACCGTATCATTACCGAGGAGCTGAGGCGCCTGCAGACATTATCGCGGGGAAAACAGTTCCTATCCATTAACGAAACTAATAGAGTTATTGTATAGGAATTATTAAGCCGAGCTCCAAGATAAATCATGAGATCTGATCATCGGCGGTCGACGATGTAAAGCGCAGCCATTCAGCCTTGATTAAGTCTCAGCCATTGAGATTGCTCCTCCTGAGGCCTCTGCACATGCGTGGTGATTTCTGACCAGATCGTATAGCATATCATGGCCAAGAGGAGCACTATAATCATGCTAGCAAGAAAGATCTCACCAGAGATGATCTCCAGCAATTTGCCATGTCGACGGCAGCGACGACGCACAGTTTGACTGCACTTTCGAATATTTTCATCAGTGGTCCCACGTTGGAGAGGCTCGATATGAAAATTTTTTAGTGTCCAGATTTTGTGTGCGGTGTTGTTGTTGTTTTTGGATATGGCAGATTTATTGGAAATGAACAGAAAAACAGAAAAAACTTTCAATTTTCATCAAATCCCCCGGTGAGCGCTTAATGACAAATTGAGATCTGTTTCGTTGGCTGTAAAATTGCGGTAACCTGAGGCAGATTTCCCGACTCGACACCAGAGACATGTGATATCTGTTTTTTTATTGCCATCCAATCATCAAGAGAAATTCCATCTTTTAGTGGTGATAATTATTTGTCATATCTATGGGCGAAGGCTGACTTTCGGTTTTACTATAGATTAGCATGCGCATAGTGGGAACTTTGACGGATGCACGGATGCTACACCACCAATGCACATTTATGCTGCCGATGTTAGGTAAGACCCTTCTGGACTGGTTTTTAATGGAAATTTGAATATAAAAATAGAATAGGCAACAAAAAGCGGCCGTGAAGCAATAGTATGGTTTGATTGATTCCATTAAGGCGTAATAGGGTGCGCCTCTTGGTAATTTATGTACCAGGAATTTCTTTGTGGTTATTTTAATTTGACATGGCCCTTTGGTTATTATGTGGTCAGATTGGAATTTGAAAGCGTGCATATATGGAAATTATGGGAAAAATGCATTAGTACAAAAATACGGCACTACATCAAAAGGTACAATGGACCTCACCTATAAAATATGAGAATAGAGTAATAAACAGGAGCAAGCTGGACCGGATATTCTGCCGAAAAAAATGTAATAAATTCGACTTTCTCTGGTTTTATTTTTCACATAAGGATTAAAATTTGTTAGCTTAAATGTTTCTCCAATAGTTCTTTTTTGACACACAAACACCTTTCTACCTTGAGTCACTTACGCACGCGTAATGTGGAAAATTAAATTGAAGCCCCTTGTTCCATTTTTTCTTTTATTCTTTGAGCAATTCTGTCGCTTGTAGCACTTTACCCAGCATTGATAAAAACGCTGAATAGGACAGCTCCATGGTGGAATAATGAACCCTTCAAGTATAGAACCGCCATACAAGAGCTCTTAAATACCCGCTAGCTACCTACACCAAGTATTGGGTGATTCATTTCTAATTGTCCATTCTGAAGTTCCAAATTTCGATGAAGCGTTCGAGCATTTCGAGTGGTATTTGGCCAATGACGAGTGAAATGTCGGCTTCAAATTCCTCAATCCGGCATAATCCATGTGGATTTTGTTCCTAAATAAAAAAGTCTAGAGGTGTGAGCACATGATCTAGGGCCAGGCGTGCTCAACCTAAATAGGCCTTGGAGCTACTGTTTATTCTCTTAAAGAATAGCGATCGACCGTCATAACTATGTTTGATCCGATTTCATCTTTAAGATTTGAAAAATGGTTTAGACTTTTTTTATCTAATGGAGCTATCCACATTGTAATAACGACCCTTGATTGGTTGCCCGAAGAGGCCAACCTCAGATTCCCATCTAAAAACCAAAATTTGGAATATCTCTCGAGCGTGAACGAAACGCCGTTAAAAATCTAGAAGGCAGTACCCCGGCCTCAGGAGTATGGGTGGCTCACCGAAGGGGTCGTGGGGGGTTGAGACTCCACTTACCTGGATATGAGCGCCTCCATTCGGAACAGACGCGGAGTATTTATGAGAACGAGGAGGGCATCCGTATAAGAAACTCCTTCTCCAATAAATATAATAACATTCAATATAAGCTCATCAATATTCAAATCAATATACATAATCAATTAAATCCATTGCAATCAGCCAACCTATATTAACTACTAAAAATACATGTGAGGAAGAAAAACCCGCCATGGTACCATAACGTGATTCACGCAAAATGTTTTGAATTTCCCGCATGATATTTTTGGTTTTGTTTTTGTTTATTTACCACTATTAGGCTAAATGTATGTAAGCTGCAAAAATAGCATGGTTCGTAGCAACTCAACACTTACTTGGTGGACCACCAATATACCGATGAACTACGTCAAAATGGAGCAAACAATCCAACAACAACAACAGTTCTCCCAATAACATCCTACGGCTATAGTTAAAAGTTTACAAAAAACAACGTGAAATGTAAAGTCACTTAGAAACGTAATCTTTTCACGCTTTGGATTAAATTGTAGAATTAATAATGAATAAATGTTAACTTGGTATAACGAATTTTAACGCTTAACATAAAATTCTCTCATATACGGCGTGATGGGGCCAACTAGAGCTACTGTTCCTGGCTTTTTCTCTCTGATGGCCCTGCAGGATCTGACGTGGAGTTCCGTTTCTTTGGGTTTTTGGTTCCCCCTTCAGCACTGCAATCTCTTCTAGCGCGACCATCACTATAACTGTAATATACCTGATATCCTGAGGGGTTTCATTTGCTTTTTTTTTGTAGTGAATACTTCTTTAGGCACGACTGGCACTTTTTGGCCTGGGGTAAAAATGGAAATTCGCGTCACGCGCGCTTTTGTTGCGCACCCTTTTCTGGGCACATGTAGTCATGTAGATGGATAGTGGCAGAAAAAGGTTAATCCAAATAAGTTATTTAAGTGTTGCAGCCATGTAGCTGGCTAGAGGGTGGCAACTTTTGGTCGAGCTCCAGCCACGACAGCAGCCATCACATGCCCCTTAAAAAACGAAGCGGCCGGTGTTTGAGCTGTGTGAAGTTGGCCCCCCGAATTGCGAATTTCAAATTTGTACTGGGGGAATCGATTGACCATTTTTTGACCATTATTGACCACCATCAACTTTCGTTTGACCACCCGCCATTTTCGAGAAACAATCAAAACAACTTTGGGGGGCTAACTTCACGCTAGCCCCCCGAGTTTGATATTTCGATAATGTTAAATCGGAAAAGGATTGACCACTTTTTGACCATTATTGACCACCAAAATATGTCGTTTGACCACCCTCCAATTTTACAAAAAAAAAATTTTTCAATGTATTAGTCACCTGCGAAAGAATTCGAAATGCATCGAGCAGTTTCTCCAAAATTTTAAGCGCCGTTCTCTAACATTTTGTATAATTAACTTCAACGTCTCATTTGAAATTGTTTAAAATTTTTTTGACGCGTTTTCAGAGGTGGTCAAACGTCAAATTACGTTTCTAACGCCTTTGCGAAGGTGGTCAAACGTTTTCAGCGTTTGACCACTCGTCATTATCAAATTTCACTAGAACAACCGCGAAAAATGATCTAACTTCGTGATGCGTCTCTTTTGAAATTGTAAAAAAAATTTTTACGCATTTTGAGAGGTGGTCAAACGTCAAATTACGTTTCTAACGCCTTTGCGAAGGTGGTCAAACGTTTTCAGCGTTTGACCACTCGTCATTATCAAATTTCACTAGAACAACCGCGAAAAATGATCTAACTTCGTGATGCGTCTCTTTTGAAATTGTAAAATTTTTTTTTACGCATTTTGAGAGGTGGTCAAACGTCAAATTACGTTTCTAACGCCTTTGCGAAGGTGGTCAAACGTTTTCAGCGTTTGACCACTCGTCATTATCAAATTTCACTAGAACAACCGCGAAAAATGATCTAACTTCGTGATGCGTCTCTTTTGAAATTGTAAAAAAAATTTTTACGCATTTTGAGAGGTGGTCAAACGTCAAATTACGTTTCTAACGCCTTTGCGAAGGTGGTCAAACGTTTTCAGCGTTTGACCACTCGTCATTATCAAATTTCACTAGAACAACCGCGAAAAATGATCTAACTTCGTGATGCGTCTCTTTTGAAATTGTAAAATTTTTTTTTACGCATTTTGAGAGGTGGTCAAACGTCAAATTACGTTTCTAACGCCTTTGCGAAGGTGGTCAAACGTTTTCAGCGTTTGACCACTCGTCATTATCAAATTTCACTAGAACAACCGCGAAAAATGATCTAACTTCGTGATGCGTCTCTTTTGAAATTGTAAAAATTTTTTTTTACGCATTTTGAGAGGTGGTCAAACGTCAAATTACGTTTCTAACGCCTTTGCGAAGGTGGTCAAACGTTTTCAGCGTTTGACCACTCGTCATTATCAAATTTCACTAGAACAACCGCGAAAAATGATCTAACTTCGTGATGCGTCTCTTTTGAAATTGTAAAAATTTTTTTTACGCATTTTGAGAGGTGGTCAAACGTCAAATTACGTTTCTAACGCCTTTGCGAAGGTGGTCAAACGTTTTCAGCGTTTGACCACTCGTCATTATCAAATTTCACTAGAACAACCGCGAAAAATGATCTAACTTCGTGATAAGTATCTTTTGAAATTGTAAAAAACAATTTTACGCATTTTGAGAGGTGGTCAAACGTCAAATTACGTTTCTAACGCCTTTGCGAAGGTGGTCAAACGTTTTCAGCGTTTGACCACTCGTCATTATCAAATTTCACTAGAACAGCCGCGAAAAATGATCTAACTTCGTGATGCGTATCTTTTGAAATTGTAAAAAAAAAAATTTACGCATTTTGAGAGGTGGTCAAACGTCAAATTACGTTTCTAACGCCTTTGCGAAGGTGGTCAAACGTTTTCAGCGTTTGACCACTCGTCATTATCAAATTTCACTAGAACAACCGCGAAAAATGATCTAACTTCGTGATGCGTATCTTTTGAAATTGTAAAAAAAAAATTTTACGCATTTTGAGAGGTGGTCAAACGTCAAATTACGTTTCTAACGCCTTTGCGAAGGTGGTCAAACGTTTTCAGCGTTTGACCACTCGTCATTATCAAATTTCACTAGAACAACCGCGAAAAATGATCTAACTTCGTGATGCGTCTCTTTTGAAATTGTAAAAATTTTTTTTACGCATTTTGAGAGGTGGTCAAACGTCAAATTACGTTTCTAACGCCTTTGCGAAGGTGGTCAAACGTTTTCAGCGTTTGACCACTCGTCATTATCAAATTTCACTAGAACAACCGCGAAAAATGATCTAACTTCGTGATGCGTCTCTTTTGAAATTGTAAAAAAAATTTTTACGCATTTTGAGAGGTGGTCAAACGTCAAATTACGTTTCTAACGCCTTTGCGAAGGTGGTCAAACGTTTTCAGCGTTTGACCACTCGTCATTATCAAATTTCACTAGAACAACCGCGAAAAATGATCTAACTTCGTGATGCGTCTCTTTTGAAATTGTAAAAATTTTTTTTTACGCATTTTGAGAGGTGGTCAAACGTCAAATTACGTTTTTAACGCCTTTGCGAAGGTGGTCAAACGTTTTCAGCGTTTGACCACTCGTCATTATCAAATTTCACTAGAACAACCGCGAAAAATTATCTAACTTCGTGATGCGTCTCTTTTGAAATTGTAAAAATTTTTTTTTACGCATTTTGAGAGGTGGTCAAACGTCAAATTACGTTTCTAACGCCTTTGCGAAGGTGGTCAAACGTTTTCAGCGTTTGACCACTCGTCATTATCAAATTTCACTAGAACAACCGCGAAAAATTATCTAACTTCGTGATGCGTATCTTTTGAAATTGTAAAAAAAAATTTTACGCATTTTGAGAGGTGGTCAAACGTCAAATTACGTTTCTAACGCCTTTGCGAAGGTGGTCAAACGTTTTCAGCGTTTGACCACTCGTCATTATCAAATTTCACTAGAACAACCGCGAAAAATGATCTAACTTCGTGATGCGTATCTTTTGAAATTGTAAAAAAAATTTTACGCATTTTGAGAGGTGGTCAAACGTCAAATTACGTTTCTAACGCCTTTGCGAAGGTGGTCAAACGTTTTCAGCGTTTGACCACTCGTCATTATCAAATTTCACTAGAACAGCCGCGAAAAATGATCTAACTTCGTGATGCGTATCTTTTGAAATTGTAAAAAAAAAATTTTACGCATTTTGAGAGGTGGTCAAACGTCAAATTACGTTTCTAACGCCTTTGCGAAGGTGGTCAAACGTTTTCAGCGTTTGACCACTCGTCATTATCAAATTTCACTAGAACAACCGCGAAAAATGATCTAACTTCGTGATGCGTATCTTTTGAAATTGTAAAAAAAAAATTGTACGCATTTTGAGAGGTGGTCAAACGTCAAATTACGTTTCTAACGCCTTTGCGAAGGTGGTCAAACGTTTTCAGCGTTTGACCACTCGTCATTATCAAATTTCACTAGAACAACCGCGAAAAATGATCTAACTTCGTGATGCGTATCTTTTGATATTGTAAAAAAAAATTTACGCATTTTGAGAGGTGGTCAAACGTCAAATTACGTTTCTAACGCCTTTGCGAAGGTGGTCAAACGTTTTCAGCGTTTGACCACTCGTCATTATCAAATTTCACTAGAACAACCGCGAAAAATGATCTAACTTCGCGATGCGTCTCTTTTGAAATTGTAAAAAAAAATTTTACGCATTTTGAGAGGTGGTCAAACGTCAAATTACGTTTCTAACGCCTTTGCGAAGGTGGTCAAACGTTTTCAGCGTTTGACCACTCGTCATTATCAAATTTCACTAGAACAACCGCGAAAAATGATCTAACTTCGCGATGCGTCTCTTTTGAAATTGTAAAAAAAAATTTTACGCATTTTGAGAGGTGGTCAAACGTCAAATTACGCTTCTAACGCCTTTGCGAAGGTGGTCAAACGTTTTCAGCGTTTGACCACTCGTCATTATCAAATTTCACTAGAACAACCGCGAAAAATGATCTAACTTCGTGATGCGTCTCTTTTGAAATTGTAAAAATTTTTTTTTACGCATTTTGAGAGGTGGTCAAACGTCAAATTACGTTTCTAACGCCTTTGCGAAGGTGGTCAAACGTTTTCAGCGTTTGACCACTCGTCATTATCAAATTTCACTAGAACAACCGCGAAAAATGATCTAACTTCGTGATGCGTCTCTTTTGAAATTGTAAAAATTTTTTTTACGCATTTTGAGAGGTGGTCAAACGTCAAATTACGTTTCTAACGCCTTTGCGAAGGTGGTCAAACGTTTTCAGCGTTTGACCACTCGTCATTATCAAATTTCACTAGAACAACCGCGAAAAATGATCTAACTTCGTGATGCGTATCTTTTGAAATTGTAAAAAAAAAATTTTTACGCATTTTGAGAGGTGGTCAAACGTCAAATTACGTTTCTAACGCCTTTGCGAAGGTGGTCAAACGTTTTCAGCGTTTGACCACTCGTCATTATCAAATTTCACTAGAACAACCGCGAAAAATGATCTAACTTCGTGATGCGTATCTTTTGAAATTGTAAAAAAAAAATTTACGCATTTTGAGAGGTGGTCAAACGTCAAATTACGCTTCTAACGCCTTTGCGAAGGTGGTCAAACGTTTTCAGCGTTTGACCACTCGTCATTATCAAATTTCACTAGAACAACCGCGAAAAATGATCTAACTTCGCGATGCGTCTCTTTTGAAATTGTAAAAAAAATTTTTACGCATTTTGAGAGGTGGTCAAACGTCAAATTACGTTTCTAACGCCTTTGCGAAGGTGGTCAAACGTTTTAAACGTTTGACCGCTCGTCATTATCGAATTATAACACAGTCTGATTTTTTAATATCTTCCTTTGTTGTAGACCCCCTTGGGAGTGTCAATAATTTTGAGAGCCACCTTATGTACGTATATGTATGTTCGCAATAGGCTCCTATACCGTAAAACCGATGTTGATGAATTTTAAACCAAGTTCTATTGACAATAAAACTTAGAACATACGCTATTCTATTACTTTCTAAAGACACTCCTAGATGGCGCTGCATGGAGAGCTTCGTTGAAAATCATCGCAGACCTTTGCATTTCTGCATAAAGGTCCGTGGGGTCTCCGATGAAGCACCTCGAAGACCAATTTTCGAAATTCAAAATGGCCGTCGAAATATGATCAAAATTAAAAATGGCCACAGAAATATGGTTGAATTTGCCAATTTTATTCCGATTCCAATGAAAGTGGGTATATAGAGGGTTTTCAGGTCGCAAATAACGAATTTGTGGTCAAAACTTATAGATTCAAAATGGCTGCCCCAATATGGCCGACAAATTTGCAAATTGTTTTCCGATTCCAATGAAAATCGGTATCCGGGATTTCTTAAGGTAGCAAATAACGAATTTATGGTCAGAAGTTATGAATTCAAAATGTCGGGGCCAATATGGCGGACGACTTAAAGGTTTTTAACGTCGCAAATAACAAATTTGTGGTCAAAACTTATGAATTTAAAAAGGCCACGCCAATATTGCCATCGAATTTGCAAATTTTGTTCCGCTTCCAATGAAAACTTGCATTCTGAACCTAATGTCTCAGACTTTTATTAGAATAGTTGGTTATGTTTAATTTTGAAGATTTGGATTAATTTCAAATATTTTAATGTTGGGTGCAGTGCAAAATATGTTCCGAACACGCTCCTACACCGTGTAACCGATCTTAATGAAATTTTAACCATGTGTTATTTACAATAAAACTTAAAAAATAGGTTATTCTATTACTTTCTAAAGCCACTTCTAGGTGGCGCTGTCATGGACAGCTTTGTTATGAGCGCAACAAATTAGTAAAGCAAAATAGGGATGTTGACACTTAAACATTTCAACAAATCAGTACGTATTTGATAACAAGTTGAGATGTAACTCTTTAACGCAACCGCTGGCAGCAAAAAAATTCAGGTCCTTGGTAATTTTACTGCCTACCTCTTCCTTTTTGTTCATGGAGTACAGCCATGGTGGGTGCGGCTTTCGACCGGATTTTTGCCCTTCAGGCGAAACTAGTGAATAAAATAGGCACTTTTTTTATATTCTTTCAAAATCTCCATCCCTGCTAACTTGTTGTTTGTTATGAAATTCTCTAAAAAATGAACACTGATAGAGGTCGATAGGTGTAATTGTTAACTTGCAACTACGTACATAGTTTCCAAAATATTCAAATGACGTTATTTTAACTATTATGAACTTAGTCCCTATTCCTACCCTCTCACTCTTTTCAATCATTATGAAAACTCAATTCGTTAGAATTAACACATATTCAACTTAGGATAAAACAAATCAACTGGACTCGAACTGAAGTTGAACGAAAAAGCTCACTCAAAAGAGAGTAATCAACTGGAATAGTAGAAAACCATTTCAGTAAGCTGTTGCATTTCTGACTTGTGGCGAAAAAGCAACAATAATTTCAAGCACGAACTGCACCTGAACTGGGCTTTAGACTGTGAAACTACTTATGTACGTTGGGACTGAACATTACCGAACTGATGTCAGTGAAACTGGGGCATGCCTCTTGGCATTTTCAAAAATATTTTGATGATTTCGATTGACCTGTGCTGTGTTGTAGCCCTAAAACTGAATTTCTCATAGTTCTGCAGACGAACAATGACTTTCAACCAGTCATTGATACTTTCAAAGACCCGAAACGTTTCATCCACGGCTCTATATGGGAAAGGACATGAAACTAGTCTGAAAGGTCCAGGTAAAATGTGGCTTCAACGTACAAAAGTAAAGACAACATTGTCTCACTATCTCTGTGAAACCTATTGCACAACAACATGATAACGTTGGTTTCATGGAAGACAGTCTTATATCCTAGACGGAGGAGAGACCGAAGAAATATACCGGCTGCGAGGCGGCGCTTTTATAGGTTCAAATGGTGCACTTGCACTGGGCGCAATTGGACGGGGCACTTAACAAAATTTAAAAAGTGCTCCCGTGCCTTCATTTTCATATGTATATTAAACGAACTGCACAGAGTGTTTGTGTCTTTTTCTATTGTCCTTTGCAAGGTGTGGCCAATCATTTCCAATTCGTTCGCCTGTTTTCGGCGCCTATCCTTTTTTAGCCGGCACGGTGCCATAGTTCTTGATTTGCAGTTCGTAGTAGTCGTACTATTATAAATCAATAATTCGGTGAGAGACTTCTGGATCGCCTCTGTTTTGAGGTTGTTCAAAGCGCCGAAGTTGTTGAAAATGCCGAAATGGTCCAGAAAGACTGCCAATGAGGACGTTTTCGTTTTCGTTTTATGCAAACTAACTATTAAACTAACACATGCAGCTCAGTGACGATCGATTATACCTTGAAATATGAAGGCTTGGAGAACGACATAGGGACCTTTCTTACGATCTATAGATTTACGGAACCCAGGATTCTGCTTGAAACTGGTAGGGAGGTACCCCGAAAAACATCCTGGAGCATAGGATAAGGTTGGTAGATGTGTGAAGAATGGTGGCAGTGGCGCCGAAGACCATCTACCAGAAGCTTAAGCAGTACGAAGCTTAAAGAAGCAGCATTGGCGGGAGAGTTTTATGAAGTTTAAGTACAAGCAAACCTAGCACAAAAGCAATATCGCGAAGCAAATCCTGATTGGACACAGGCTTTCATAGGTACAATGCAAATGGTGCACTTGCACCGGGTGCAATCTCAGAAATTTTTATTTTAAGAAAAAAATTAAAACTTTGAAGAAAAAAAATAAAATGTGTTCCCGTTCATTGTGTTCCTGTTCATTTTCATTAAAAGAACTTCGCAGAGAGTTTGTATCTTTTTCCATTGCCTTTCTTCAGTGCTATAAAAAAAATGAACAGCTGATGGGGGCGCAATGTGGCATACTGCACCGGGCGCAAAAAAAACAACCACCGGCCCTGACTGGCTGGATGTCCATCTTTCTATGCAATTATATAAGACCGTCCGCCTCCTTCCGGGGAAAAAATCTGTTTATGCCCCTGCGCCGAGTAAGCAAAGTCCTTAGTTCTGGCCCTATGTAATGCCGACCTTTCATTCATCCGCCGTCCAATTCGCAGCATTAGCATGAATTTTTTTCGCTTTACAAATAATTACCAATGGGTATAAGTGTAAGATTTGACGTGGGGCGTCCCCGCAACGGATACGCAGCTGTCGGTGCCGCTGTTTTTTTGCATGCGGTTTCTTGCCTAGCTTCCTCGGTTCCCGATTCTGGTAAATTCGGCAGATCGACCACCCTCCTCCTTTCACACTCAGGCCACGGCGGAATTCTGACAAGATCGATTACTGGAATGATCAAATGAAGAGTCATTTATGCGATATTAAAACTAAATTAATTTTTATTGTTTAATAAGAAAAAACAAACATGCCACACCTAAGCATTCTCGAGTAGCACTCTGTTTCCAGCATATTCCTATAACAATCGCAAAATCCGCAATGTGTTATAATCAGGCTCCGCGCTAAACGATCGGACAGTAGCACCTCATGGCTGCTAATCTGATCATAAAAATGATTCTGCCAAGGCGCAGTCCTGCATATCAACCACCAGACACAGGACGGGTGAATTGCGAATGAGACAGTTATTAATAATAATCGAGTAACCCATCATCTTCTCCAGAACTCCATTATGTGGCTCGCCTCCTCCGCGCTAGAAGTCGCTAGACGAGAGACTCTAGAGCTGCGCGCGTCTTAATCATTCCAGTCACGTATGTGCTTTAATAGCCCATAGTTGCGGCAAAGCGGCTAGACATGCGCAGGAACAATGAAAGTCCCGGGGTAATTGATCGTGTGAATTTGGCTAGTTTGCTGGTCTCAATGATGCAGAACGACGACCGAGGGGACCAGCTCCGGCCGGGGACAAAAAGCGACAGTGCCAGTAACTAATATGGGGAGAGCTGTTTGGACACCCCGAACAACAAAATGGCAAAGAATCTTCCTCTCAATCCTTTCGACCTAGTTGGAAGCGTTTCGAATCATGACCGACGACTCTTCTGGCTATCTCTCCTAGCTGATCGCGTCCAGGTATATATTTTATTGTAGATGTCTTCCAAAAGATTTTTTGCGCTAGCAAACTAGCTGTCAGCGCCATTTGCGCTAATCTGAAGATGGAAATCACCGTTTTTTGTGATAATTGGCAATGAAGAGTTTACGGGAATATTTCTCTTCTTTGATTCTTCTATGGTGACGAGAGATGGAGAAAGCTTCTTTCAATTGTCGTCGCCGCGACAAAAATTTATTGCGCAAGTGAGAAACTATTATTTTGTGTTTTTTTTTTTGGTAGGTAAAAAGTTCATTCACAGAAAACCTTAAACTGTGAGAAAACTCTTCGAAATTAGTGAATTCCTCGGAATTCCATTGTGAACGTCGTAAATTTTTGCGATCGCGATCAGTTTTTATTGAGGAGTAAAGAGTCAGATCGTCGTCGTCGGTTTGGCATCCGAGATTCAATGGAAAGTAAAATCGCGTCGTCGATTAAATGATGTAAGGTACGTACAAAAAAAATGCTGGGGAAACTTTTTTTTTATCATCATTGGATAATAATTTGCCGCTGCTGATGATCATTTTGGCTACCGGTGGCGAATTTTTGGCGGTATTTAACATGATGTTTTGGAAACGTTTTTGTGTTCATGATTTATTTCGGGTTAAATGTTACTTTAATGTGTGGGCATAATTTCAATTTGCATACCATTATATTCGATTTCGATGGTGATTTATTGGATTTTCATTAAAATTTAATGCATTGTCATTTATTGTACATACATATTTGTGCAACGGCAAAAATTTAAGTGTAAAGCGCATCCAGCGACAACGCATTGGTGGGCAAATCAATTTACACTTAGTCACGTTTTCGATGCCCACGCGCCGTGGCGGTGTGATGATATTGCATGCAGGAATTACACAGAGTTTTCTTTGCAATATAGAGAGTTTACACGGTTTTTAAGAAATTGTTAATGGTACTCTGGGAATTATGGACATACATTGTAGTGATATTGTAGTTAAAAAGAAAAATAAATCGTTTTGTTTTGTAAATTGTTTAAACTTCCTTTACAATAGTACTAATACCAAAAATTGATTAATGATGACAAAGAACAAAGATTTTTTATTTAACTTTCCTAAAACTTATATTTTTTGAGGACTGGTACCCGTATTCTGAGCTCGGACCTTCACATACAGCCTTACTGCATCAATATTTTTTGGCCTATGTTGGCTACGATGTCACCCACTTTACTTTATCTCATTATTCTTTTTCTTGTGACTGGTTGTTTAGAATCCCAAAACAGCTGATAGTCACAAGAATAGTCACAAACTCTCAATGAGAGTGTCTATATTGGTCAGGGCTGTATTTAGGTTAGTGGGGGCGCGGAGGTCAAGGGCCAGTTGAAGCAAATCGACACCCGACGTCAACAACGACGCTTTATTAAAACGGCAAGTGAATGTTGACGGAAATTGGGTCTACTTCACTTCTACGTTACTTTTCATTTAATATAAACACTTGTGATTGCTTTGTGACTTGTGACTGCTTTCAGAATAAATACGGGTCTTGAATTCACCTAACCACCTCACCTTTTTTTCAATTCAATTAATGAAACCGCTGCAACAACCTAACTTTTCCATTTAAATCCGTTTTTAAAGAGTTTTTGGCTAATGTCTGGTGCTTGTCTATCTATTCAATCATAATAATGATAAAATTGCGGTGTACTTACATTTTCCGAAGTTAATTTACATTTTGCTTGATTACAGAGTTCAATACTAAAAATAATTCTACACTAGACGTTAGGTCGACTGTGGATACCTGTCTGAAGAATACTTGTACATTGACTAAGTAAAAGTGAAATTTTGAAGCATTAGCGTCTCTGTTAATTACAATTTTATATCATTGATGACAATTATAAGCTGCTTTCGCATTTCCTACTATTACCTCACAGTGTAATAAATTAATTTTATAGTGATTAACGGGTATACTAAAAAACTAATAAAAGCCCGCATGCGTTGCCTTTTAATAAGAAATATTACCATATGCACTTCCGCAAAAAGGAAAAAGTCATAAAATTGATTTTGGATACTTAAAAAATGTAAAGTATGTTATAACTTTTTTAAGATGATGAAAAATTGTGTACTAAGTGCACAACAGACACCTTCAGAATCGCCCGCATAGATTTTGCTATACCGAGGATTAGATGCTCTGCGCAGAGGTACGCTCATGGCGCGCTCCTCCCCTCCAAATTGTTTTTCCCCAAAAAAGCGCCAAAAAAGAAATCAATTTTGCAATATTTGGCAGCCCAAAAATGCACAATTTAACCATAAAAAAATCTAATAAATGCTTACTCTTTACCTATCTTATTTTATTAACACTGGAACTTTTCGTCAGCGCTCCACGCTTTTTACATTTTGAAAGGTAGTTTGTTCTCATATACTGACTGGAGCAATAAAAACTTTATATTCAAAATTATTTTTTTACTTTTTAGTTTATTTTAAAATAAAAGCGTATTTTTTAGTTCTTTTTAAACCATATTTTTATTTTCTATTTTTAGTCTATTATATGTCTTCCGCCATTTTGTGTTGGCCGCCATTTGGAATTTGGAATGACGCCGCACAGCTAATTCTATTCCAATTGTCATACCCTTTCATTTGATACCCATAAACGGGGTCGGGGAACATAATTGCAAAATACGGCCGCCTTCAAGATGTTATGTTATACCAGCATTATTTGCTAGCCTCGACCTAAATCTGGCCCTAGTTGGTATTCCTTCAACTGTTATTGAACTGGGTTTTTAGTAAAAAGGAGTAGGAAGGGCAAGAGGAAAATTTAGTAACAATTTCATCAGAAATTTTTTTTAACACATACAAAATGTCCCTCTGCTTATTGTTACTCCTTTCTTGGCTCTAATGTTGACACATACCCAGATATCTCCGTGTAAAGACAAGCAAGTTACGCATGATGAAGGAATACCCATTTGGACCTAGATTATGTTGTAGAATTGGTTTCGTAACAGTTGAAGGAATGCCAGTGTTAAATACCCAAAATGACACCACACCACGAGTCACAAAAGCTTGTGACTTATGACTGGTCACAATTTAGAATAAGAGGTAGAGCTAAGATATGAGCCCCTTTGTACTTTTTTATATGAAAATTTAAATTCAGGACTCACCCTTTACTAGCTCTTCATATCTTTCACTTTGTGGTGAATGTTTAGCACTAAATTTACCTTATAGGAAAGGTTAAACCGAGGATGCATTTGAAGGAAACGGCGAGCGGTTTTTCCGGAGTTACTAGCCTTTGCTAAGGAAGTTTTCGAGGCCTCCGGCCGAGATAAATTAGTTGAGTTTAATGTTGAGACAAATGTATGACTTGTATACTACCAAAGTAAAAATAAAAAATAGCCTTACAACGGGCGAACACCGGCCGTGATTGAAACATAGTCCTCGGCCATGTGCTGGGCCTCAGAAGGTTTGTTGGCAGGACTGTACGGTTATACACGACACTCTCTATGTACAACAAACCGACGACTGGCGAGCTTATTTCTCTTGTGCATCGCCAGTCTTTAAGTATGATAATCCAAAGGCCGATTGTATATAACGAAAATGTTATGCACTTGTTAGCCTTTATACTTCCGTCGTATACCCATCTGTACAGCTCAGTACTTGGCTAATTAAATCTTTTTGTCAAGTTTGGCTGTCCTCGGGCCGTATGTGCTTCCATTAAAAAAGTGACAAGCTCTACGGCCGTCATATGTCCCTTAAAAACCCAAGCGGCCGGTGTTCGCCCGTTGTAAGGTTAGTTTTTATTTTTACTCGGGTATGACTCACGCCGACGACTGAAGGACAAATTTACAACTTCTAAGAAATCCCAAACACTGAAATGGTTAACAATTCGGAATATGTTATTATACCAAAGCAGACATCGGTCAATGCTATGTCTAGAGTATTAAGAGAAGTTGTCAGACAGACAAAGATGCGATCAGCAAACACTGATCGAAGAAGAAATGCAAAAACGTCGACTACGGTGGTTTGGACATGTTTGCCGAATGGATGATAACCGCTTGCCACGTAAACTTCTCTGGCGAGACCGTCCTGCAGACTGGAGAATACAGCGATCGGCACCGAAGAAAACCTGGTTGAAGAATATCGAGGGTGACTTAAAGAATCAACGATTATCAGTTACCGAGGCTCGAGACACCGCCAAAAACCGAGAAGAATGGAAGCGAATCGTGAATAGAGTTCGGGACCCAGCGGCACCGACAGCAGCGTATCCGTTGCGGGGACGTCCCGCTCGGACCGCCAGCTAACGGATCAAAGAAAGAAGAGAAGGTCATTTGTTCTAAACCGTCTAAAGAAACGGAAGCTAGGGTAAGAACGTTCTATGATAAATGAAACAGTGCTTCGTTTTTCATGCTTTGGACACGATTCTTCAATCAAGGATGAATTCAATGTTCCTGATGATTGAAGTGGGAATTGGTTCGCGATCATGAATAAGAATAGGTCTGGCTTATGCCTGGTGAACACCGGCAGAGATGGTGCGATGCTTAGGTATGACTCCATCCAGAATTATCTTTCTTCAACAATTAGAACGAAAACTCTAGACCCAGGTCTTTAGAGCAATATCAATAACAATACCTTGGAATTTAGTCAACAGAACATGGCTACACACTCTATGAAAAGCTATGGGCCATGGTGAAATCAATAGCATCCAGGCCAAACCCACCAAAGCTGTGTATACTTTGGTTGGTGGGCTTTGCTAGGCACACAAAAAGGTCACCAGTAGATTTCTTCGATCAAAAGCCGTACTCCTAGTGATAGCCGTAGTAGTATATTAATGCCTGCATATATCTTCTCTGTCCAACCCCTCTTTCCATAGACTCTGAGCTGTACAGGCTGTATAGATCAGGTGGCAGTATATTGAGATTTATGTGCATTGCTTGAGTTGTGGTTATACACGAGGCATTTGTTATTGTAAGACACATTGTTTTTTTGACTAGGCCTAGTCTGGGTTTGTTCTATTCCTTTCCAAGAACTGACCACAGAAGTAGTGAATTCATGGACACCTTCAACATTATAAAAGTCTAATCCACCAGTCCTCTTTTATGGTAGCAAAGCATCAATTTCTTCTTAATTCCAACAGATTTTTGAACACTACACATTAAGGAATTCTTTTTTCGTTGCAAATGTGACGTTCCACGGTATTGCATACATTACCAATTTTGATTCTGAAGCTGTTGTGTCCTAAAGCAATAATTTTGCCTAGAATATTTAGACACGGAGGGTTACAAGATCAAATCGAGTTTGTGCTTAACTCCAAGAACATCAAAAACCGATCACTCATTTTTCTGACAGGCAATTTATCCACAACATAACGACGATCAATAATATTAATTTTATATGTTGACATTAGCACTTCCACACCTAATCCCTTATAATCACCTTACAAGAACAAGACCTCAACCGATCACCGATTGATTTACTGCCGACTCTCGATCGTTAAAGTCAATGGATCCGACGTGCATTTGCATATCTTGCCACAGATCGTTCGGAACAAATCAAAGTGAATGGCAAATCATACCAAATACCCCCGAAGGTTAGAAGAAAGGGTGAATGAGTCTGTCGAGGCATCATTTAAGAATCCGTCTCATATACGGTACCGACGATCAAGCCCAAAAGAACCATAGGTATTCCCTAGAGAGACTACCCAGACGTGGCACCCGAGTGAATGACGCGGATGGTTTTTATTACTTGCTAGCTTGCTGCAGACACGACAATGGTAACTTGGTAGCCGTTTAGGGATGTTGAAACTATATTGCAGCAAAGATGGATGAAGCGAATATGGTCATAAAAAACGGTTCGAGTTTGTTGCATTGATAGAAAAATAGATGAAATGTCCTTGGGTGCATTCTAGTTAAGCAGTCATTGCTCTGCTGTTAGAAATGCGCGAATATTCGCTTACATTGAAGACTACTACTGAATTTGCAATTCGCATTGTTCTAACAGCGCGGCTACCTATATGAAAATTCTTGCAATGGTAATCAATGACTGAAAATGCGGTTTGGGTTGGGTTCGAAATGAATGGATTAACATAGTACCACCGAACAGCATTGATAGTTTCAATTGAGTCGCCTATCGGATGTTATCCGCGGCAATTACAGAAAATTGCGGAATGCATATGTAAAAATGCAAATCTCCCACCGGTGCACTATGAGTTAACATACAAAAGCAGCAGCAGTCCCAAATGCTGGTACATATAGTATGGAAAGTGGCTGTATTTTTTACCCATTCTGCATTCGTTTCGGCGCATAACTTTCATGATTTATTAGTAGAAAATGCGCGGCGGCTCGGCTATACTCTGAATTTCTTCTTCCGTGGGCGTAATTGATGTCAGATTTTCACTATTTTACGGCGATTATCTGCCAGCTCTAGCCGACAGTAGCGTATGTGTGTGACTTAAGCGGAACATAGGACGGAATTTTCATGTTACACAACCTATCCGGCCACTCCGAAAAGTGTATTTATCGTGAAGCCGCTGCTTCTTTCCAATTTCAAATTATAATTAAGCCGCCAAACAGCGCATAAGCGGCGAATGCACTCAAGCTGCGCGCGCAGTATTCTTTCAGGAGTTTTGACCACCAGCGGAGATTGCGCAACGCCAGCGTCATATCGGGTGTGCATATCTGACACATAAAGTTCAGCTTACTTTATTCTACCCGAAAATTCGTCCGTTTACAATCTCGCTGCAATACCGCCGCGCGCAGATTTCGAGCAGAGCTTAAGTAATAACTTTTGCCCGCACAGTGTGTGTGCAAATTCCGTCCGTTTGGCGCGGAGTTCAGCTTACCGAAGAGAAGTAGTGCGCCAACAGCGGATGCGATTAATCTTCTGATTAGGATCTGGAGCCTTTGTGCAGATTTCTGATGGCTGAAGCGGAGCCCCTTTTCAAAATACCTTTTTTCACGTGGATCCGTGGATCGTTTTAATTCTGAATTTTCCGTGAGTAGTCTCTGACCGAGTTAAGAAAGTCGGCGGCGCGCAGATATGACGACGATGACGATGGCGATCAACGTTTTCGGGGCTTAGCTGAACGTGATTTTTGCAATCGACTATTTATGAATATGCAAACAACAAAAGGCGAAGTGATTTGTTAAGCGCAAATTGCTTTTTGTTGCTCGCCTGAATTTATTCAGGTGTGAAAATATGGAGTATGGCAATCAGAGAGTTTTATTTGAGGTATTTGAAAGGAGTTTATGGTTTTTTATTATCACGTATGCAAATTGGCTTAAAAGTATGTTATCTTCTAGAAGTTGAGTGGCGTATTGTTTTTTGCAGTGACGATTATGAATGATTGGCTATATGCTTCTGCCAGAGGCAATATTATTATGTAAATTATGTTGAAAGATTGGTTGCAGAATGATTTGCAAGTAGTGATATCAATTTGGTAATAATAATCATTGCGCGTTTATTACGTCTGCTGTGCAAATGACAGTATAGAGGAAGAATGTAAAAGCGACCGTTGTCGTTATGGATGAAAGAAATGAATAAAATGTTCTAGAACGTTTATTTCCTTTCTAGAAGACAGGAGGAGCAAAAGTCATGCTTAGGTTAATGACAGAATAGATACCGGTGGGGAGAACAGTTGTGAGAGGCCAGGACCGGATCACCGTTGTAGAACCGTTAAAGAAGATGAAGTTCATATTACTTTTGGACTGGCAACGCTCCCTTGATAAGCTCGGTTGGCATTACGTAGCTATCAAGTAGTCGCCGGCAATGAAGCTGGTGACATATACAAGCGTACATGCATTGCATTCAGCGGTTCCATGAAATGCGGTGAATTTCCTCTGACACATAATTGAAAGCTTGATCCCTCCCAATCGTTGAAAACTGTATGGAAAAGCCTGCACTAACAACCTAAGTCCAGAGAGTATTAATCAATACTTCATTTCCAACCAAGCAGCCTCTTTTATAGCTTCATCTGATGGCTTGTTTTCGTTACTTTGATTCTCTTGAAGTTATCACTGCTTTAAGTTCTATCAAATCTACAGCAACAAAAATAATTCCATGTTTCCTGCCTATTCTAACACACATATTTAACTCGTGCCTCACGATATCTAATCTTTGTGGAAGCATGCATTGCCTACTCCCATACCCAAGTGCCTATCTCCCGCTATACCATTTGATTTTCGGTCCATTAAATATTCTCCCTTCAAAAAATTATTGCAACTCAAATACTTGAGTTTTGGGAACAACTTCAATTTATAAATCTATGGCAATCTGGCTTCCAAAAACTTCACAGCTGCGAAACTGCACTCCCTAAAATCACAAATTATATTCGCAATTCTCTTGATGAATGTCACATTTGTTGTCTGTTGCTACTTGATTTTTCGAAAGCTTTTGATAGCGTCAAACACTCTTTGTTCTTTCAAAACTCTCCGAAATATCTTTTTCTTCAACTGCTCTTAAACTTTTGCATAGCTTTATAACAAACCGCTCGCAAAAAGTTAAACTCGGCGACTCTAGTTCCGCCAATGCTTTACTTAACTCTGGAGTTCCTCAAGGTTCTATTCTTGGGCCACTTTTGTTTAGTATTTTTATTAATGATCTTCCTCTAGTTATAAAGCAGTTTAAGGTTTATATGTATGCAGATGTTGTGCAGCTTTATTTCTCTACGCCAAAAGGTCAAACTAATTGTTTGAAGAAGATTGCGGGTGACTTGCACAATGTCTCAAGCTGGTCAACACTGAACTTACTACAGCTAAACTCATCAAAGTCAAATTGTATTTTCTTCTCACACTCCTCCATCTCTCAAACTGACCTCCCAGTAATTTCCTAAATGGGGCTCCTCTCATTCGCTTTTGTAAAGTAAGAAATCTAGGGATTGTTCTGAAGTAGTGTGACCTGCTGCGACCTCATTGATTTCATTATTGGAAAGAGATGTCTGTTTAAATTTAATGAGTAGCCTTATAGTACAGTTAAATTAAGCCGAAATAACGGAAATGATTGGGTACAGGCTGAAAGTTGGCACGAAGCTTCTTTTTAGAGTTCCTAAGAGTTATAAAGTCTATCGATTTTCTACCTCGGGAAGCTTACTTTTTAGGGGGTTTTAGGGTCAAAATATCAGTTTTTTGCAAATATATCTTAAACTGGAAGTCCCATCATAAAGTAATGTTCACAAAGCTTGTAGATCATACGATTCTCTACAAAAAAATCTTATAAGACATTTTCCTGTACGAACTGCCATTCATGAGATATCACGGTGGAAGTAATAGATTGGAAAGGATTTTGACAGTTTAGACGAGTAAACACCAACAAAATTCCGCTTTTGAAGTCTTCTTCCAGTTTGCAAAATATAATTGTTTTTAACAGGTGAACCATATAGGCCATATAAATCAGATGGACTAGATAGACCAATAGACCAGATAGATTAGGTCGATCAGACAGACCAGATATACCAGGCAGGTTACGTCCGTCCACCCAAGACGTATTAACCGCAATTCCTCACAAGATATCCCACCCAAAACTACCCTGAACCCCCACTCAAGACACTCCAACGCATCCCAGCGAAGTTCAACTAGTTTCACAAAGATATGAAACTTGTGGCGATTGACATAAAATCTTCTTAATTCCATTCTTCAATTGGACATTCCGCCCTCAGCTCATCCTTTATAGTCGTATAACCACAACAGAATTTGGCAAACAATTTCCTTTCCGGCCGTTCAATTAAGGTAGTATTGGATGGCATCAAATCTGAACCCCACCCTATCTCTGCGGGGGTCCCCCAAGGGTCAATTTTATCACCAGCCCTATTTCTTATCTTTATAAATGATCTACTTTCAATCCCCTCCAACCCACTTCTCAGCTTCGCTGACGACGGTATCCTGCGTTACTCTTACAGCTACGATACAAGACAGACTCATGCCAGATCCTGTCTTGATGATCGTGAAGTAATGTTCAACTCTATTAATAACGACATTGAACTTATTCTAGAGTGGGGAACAAAGAATCGTGTCGAATTCAACCCCTCCAAAACCAAGTACTGTCTTATATCCAAGAAGAAGATCAACACCTCACCATCCTTGTCAGTGGATGGCGTGGAACTAAAGGCCGACCCATCCCTACACATCTTAAGGCCCTTGGAGACGCTAAAACATGGTACGAGTAAACATGGTACAGGGACCATGTTCGAGGTGATGTTAGCCGTGTACGGGCCGGTACGCGTACCAGTTTTTTGGTCCGACCAACGGTCCGACTAAAATCAAAACTGGTTTGATTTCCGTCGATGTTCGTGGGCGGAGTTTCGTGTTGATGATACCATGTCCTACCATTTGCGGACTTGTTTGACCAAATTTACTCGTACACGAAATGTTTCAATTTACCAGTAGACAACTGAATGACAGATTAACTTGAAATATTTTGACAAGAGAGCGGTGTTCAAGTAAATCGGTCTTAGCACATGTCTTACCGTCTGCGGGTTTTTGGTCGTACCATGTTTACTCGTACCATGTTTTAGCGTCTCCAAGGGCCTTTAGGCGTGACATTAGCCAAAGACTTGCGATGGAATGACCACATATTCCAAATCGCCAAACAAGCATCCCAGTGCTTGGGATTTCTTAAGAGGTGCAAGTTCCTCCTCCAGCCATCGGCCCGCGCTGTTATTTATAAATCCTACATTCGGCCTCTTCTCGAATATAACTCCCTCGTCTGGGGCGGCGCGTCGATAACCACCTTGGCATGGTTAGATAAGGTCCAAAAAAGGCCCTTAAATTAATTGATGACGACACCGCCTGCTCCACCATCGACCCCTTGAGCCACCGTAGGAATGTAGCAGCACTAACAAAATTTTATCGCTACTATTATAGCGACTGTTCCTCCGAAATAAACGCTCTCCTGCCTCCACGGCAATCTTATACCCGCAACACCAGATTAGCCCACTCGTCTCATTCCCTTTACCTGCAACTCCCCCTTTCACGCACTCAACAAGATATGAATTCGTTTGTAAATAGAACAACTCGACTGTGGAATAATTTCTCTCAGTCAGTATTTCCGAGCTCCTACAACATCCAAGAGTTCAAACGCGGGGTTCATCGCCACCTTCTTCAACACCCCTTCACACCCCCATAACCCTTAACATATTCCCCCCTCTCCCCCATAACCCTTAACCTATTCCCCCCCCGTACTAAGCTTGCTGCTAGACATTGCACCATGACGTGACAAACGACATGACGGACTAGTAGTACAAAGGGTGATTCCTGAGTTTAGCACTGCCACATAAAAAAAAAAATACGAGTGTGCGTAGGACCACACTTTAGAAGTGTTAACTTCTATGGCTAGTCTAAATGTCCAAATCAATCTTATTACAAGACGATAAGGATTAATATATTTTATTTATGAATATTCTGTTAAAGTTTATTTAATTGTTACTTATAATGCACTCCCTGCAAAATGTGTTGCAATGTTTGGAAATTAAACAATTTATCTTAAACTTATCACACAAAGATCGGACGATGGATGACTGGGATAATGTAGTTTTTAGTAAAAATAGTAGATAATACATATATAGTAATAAATACATAGTACATAGTTCATAGGAAAAATGTAGTACATAGTACTTGTCGTCGGGTTGATGCAATAGTCACGAAACAGAAATTTTTGCTATTTTAAACATTGTGCAAATATGCAAAAAAGTCATATTATATTCAGCAAAAGTCACGGATCTAAATTTTTATGGGAATCCACTGGATTCATTTTGAATTCTTTCAGAACATAGTACATAATATGCAGTACATTGTATATAGTACGTAATAGATAATATATAATACATAGAAAATAATATAACATAGGGAAGTTAGGGAATGGAATTACTGGAAAACCTACTTCTACAGAAGCAGTTCAGTACTTCCACCCAGTACAAAAAAGGCATTACATTAACACGGCGATGGCCTAGGCTGGGAAGTACTTCTTTTTTCCCTTCCATTTGGAAGTACTTATACTACATTTATTACTAAACTCATAATGCAAAGTTATTATACTGTAAATTTTTATAATGTAATTTAGTTGGCGTAGGCGTGAAGGGGTGGGGTAGCTTGAAGTAAAATTAAGCGATTTATATTTATATCATAAACATAAATTCAAATATACATATGTTTATACATTAAAGACATAAAACTTAATGGCTGAGACAACTGTGATGATTAACAAAGAAAACGAGCAGCTACGAAGTTTTTCAACACGCTTTTTGGGCGAAATCAAACGCTGGGTCACCAAACCCATTCTCCTCTGCATTACTTATAAGTCATTACAGAGAACACTAATTAAAGAAGTACTTCCAAATTGACTTCCCACAGTAAATACTTGCGATTTTCCCTACTGGGATACTACCTCAGATATGTACGTAAAATACAGATGCCCAGTCGAATAGGCGAAACGCCGAAACGTATTCCATGTCGCCGAAAGCGATTAATCCAAGCAAAAGATTTAAATATTGCAGCCATTTAGTTGGCTAGAGCATGGCAACTTTTAGTCGAGGTCCAGCAACAGACATCAGCGATGGTGACGCGCATTTTTGGTTCGCACCCGTTTCTGGGCACTTGTGCCTATGCAGCTGGCTAGAGCATGGCAACTTTTGGTTTAGCTCCACATAGAAACAGCAGCGTATAATTCTATGTGTGCGAGGAAAAATAGCCCGCGCTTGGTGAGAGGGATTCAAAATTCATGTCATATTCTCGCACGCCATCGCACACAGCAGCGAATGTATGAATGTATGCAGACCCGCTCTCAAAATCCATGGCATATTCTCGCACCCATTCACTTCATATTTTCGCAATGCAGACGCCGCTCTTAGCATTCATTTCATCCTCTCGCATACATTCGCTGCTGTTTGCGATGGCGTGCGAGAATATGACATGAATTTTGAGAGCGGCGCGAGAATATAAAACGAATGCTGAGAGCAGCCTCTGTATTGCAACATTCAAACACAATCCCTCTCACCAAGCGCGGGCTATTTTGCCTCACACACTTATAATTATACGCTGCTGTTTGTAAGTGGAGCTCAACTAAAAGTTTACATGCTCTAGCCAGCTGCATAGGCACAAGTGCCCAGAAACGCGTGTAGCAACAAAATGCGCGTGTCGCCATCATTGCAGCAAGTGTCCAGAAACTCGTGTAGCAACAAAATGCGCGTGTCGCGAATTCTTTGTTTTACCCCCAGCGAAAAAGTGCCAAACGCGCCTAAAGAAGTTAACACTTCAAAAACTGCCTGATAAGTCCTTCACCGTATACACTGCATATTTTTTCATCTGCCACCTTAGCCCAATTCCCAAAGCATCACATAACGAATAGCCAATTTTTCACTCTCCATTTTAGGGCCTGAATCCTTATCTATTTAGTGAAAACAAAGTGACTCATAATGGGTAGATACTAGCAACAGATTCTACCAAGCTGAATCGGAAGCTATTTATGACTTCACCTAATACAAAACAAGTCACCATAATATTTTGGCAATTAGTCTTCCGTATGCAAAAGGTTAATTAGTAATAATTTCAGTATTTTGTCTCAACAATAAATAATAGAAGTGATAAATAAATAAACAGAGATTGAATTGGAATGGAGTGGGCAAAACTGACACTAATTAATTATGTTTTTGTGCCTATATGCTATGACCAAATTTTCTCTCCACAAACGCGAATTTTTGTCGCTTATCATATGTGATCATTATAACCAGTGGTGTTGTCGAGCCGGAACGCTCCGGAACGCCGTTCCGGTACTTCCTTTTTGGACAGGAACGCGTTCCGGAACTAAAGATGACGTATTGAAAAAAAAAAAATTAAAAAGAATTGCTGATTTTTATTTTCTAATTTTTGACGAATTCTTATATGTATTATCATAGACAAATAAAAGGAAAGATGTTCCATTTCAAATAAGAAAAGTGTGCACTTTCCTGATGAAAGAGCTTTCTTATTGCTGAGAGAGCTGCACTATTAATTGAGAATATCCATTAATAACCATAAAGTATAATTTCCACTTCATATTTTTAAATTTGTTACTATTTTACATCTTGAAATCTTGCAAAACGCAATTATTTTCATCTGAATCTTTACGAAAATTAAACATTTCCCAATCTGAAAAAATGAATGCGGAAATGTTTTTTTGTAAATCAAAACGAAATCAAAATTGGCACAAAACAAACGGTTTTACTTACTTTTGCAAAGTAGTAAAAACCGAAAAGTCTGACCTGAAAAAAGAAAATTGTAACTGCCTCCAAATGTGCAATTGATTTTTGTCATTCAAACAAATATCAAACAGCTGTTTTCTTATTCAAATAGATTCCCGCCAACAATTTTATCCCCTTAATAAAATTTTCCTAGAAAAGAATATAAACATTCTTATATATGTACGTATGCCGATATTTCATAAATAAGAAAACTTGTAAAAAAAATCGCAAACGCAAACAACTCGGCCATTCTCCCATGCTCCCATCCATCCCTAACATTTTTCTTTTAATTTAGTTTTACTCTATCAACTTACTTAAGTCTCTTGACAGTGCCACCGAAAATAATGACTTAGCGGGGGCAGCTTTCGTTTGGAGGAAGCTTAAATGGAGGAAATAGGAAAGCTCTTTCATCAGGAAAGTGCACACTTTTCTTATATGAAATGGAACATCTTTCCTTTTATTTGTCTATGGTATTATTATAAACAAGGGTTTGAACCGAACCCGAACCGGAATAAAAACCGGAACGAACCCGGCTTGTTCTTCCGAACCGTGAACCGGAGTCCGGAACATTTTTTTTCTGTATTGGTAGATGAAATTCCCACCTTTGTAGTTTTTCCCACCCTTAGTGTAAGAATTTGAGTATGTATGTGAGTAAATTTGGGACATGAGACCGCACAGAGCGGCCGCCTACCCAGAATCGGCCCTGTCTATATAATTATATATACGCGTTCCGGTAAAAAAAAAATTAGCACAACACCACTGATTATAACCCATGCAAAATTTAAAAACAATCGCCTTTCTTAACTAACAACTTTCACTTAAGACTTGCAATAAATCTCTTACAACTTCCCCAAGTTAATTTGTTACATTGGAACAACTATGCCCCCCGAAAATATGCAATTTATTCTGAATGCGTGTTTATTGTCTCATCACGATCGCCAGCCACAAACCTTTCAATTACCCACATAACAACCCTTCAATAGAAGCACTTCGTGGCATTTTCTCCATTTCAACTCATAATTACGACTCTATACTTACTGCAGTCTAGAATTACCAGCACCACCAGTGCTGGTCCCCCATAGAAGATCTTTACTACTGCGCCTACAACTTTCACTTAAGCGCTCTTATCTCCTGCATCCACAGTACGAGCATCTTCACTATAGATTTCCAAATGATTATTAAAACAAAACTCGTTCCGCGCATGCTGCGAAAACGATCCATTCAGGTTCATTACTTCGCGAAATTATGATCTTGAAGCATGCGCTTTGAAAGGATCGAGCCGATCGAGCAAGACGAGGAGAAAAATGCTGCTCAGAGCGCAGCAAAAACCTGGGATCTTTAGACAGACCAGAACAGATGAAATGCTTGACTGATGCTGATGATGGTGATATTTGAAATGAAACGACCAAAAGTGGAGTCCACCTTCTTCTCGGCTAGACTTCAACTCGATGTGAAGGTGGCCGATCATTCAAGAGTAAAGAATCTCGCCGATCGATGGACCGATGGCCTCCACCTTTGTTTGGTGATTGATGAAGTCCCGCTGTTTTTGTTGGCCGATCAGATTGCCGGGCAAGAATGAATATTGGTAGGAAATTCGCGCAAAATCACGCAGCTTGGATCTAACAGCGAGCAACGGTAAGGTTCTTTGCGCGCAAGGTAAGCCATAAGAATAGATCGAACGGTCTACCGGCTGCGGGATCATTAGACGTCGATCTTGTTCTCATCGAACTCATTAGCGGTTTTTCATCCAGCGGTAATCAAAAATTTCTGTTTGGGAAATTTTTTTTACCCTATCGTCGGGTTGATTAAACGCACTTTTTACAGGTAGTTTTTCTGCTGTTTCTTTCCTGATTAAGGCTTTGCAAATAATAACTGTTCTAAAAGAAAATTACCTCACGAAATTGGAGTAGAATTGAAAGGTAAGAGACTTTAGGTCTATAGTAGTTTTTTTTGTGTGGTATGCGAGAATATTAAACTTTTTACTCGATTTTCAATTTTCCATTCATGCACCACAAAATGATGAAGCTGCAGAAAAAACCGTTGACCCCGCTTTCTTCTGGCTGGAGGAGCGGAAGTTGGCTTAACAAATCACTCGATCGGACTCCTTTAAGGTCTTCATTTCTTCTCGAGAGAGAAATAATGTCACCCAATTCCATAAAAATTCCGGACACCCAAAAGACATGAGAAATCGATCGTATGTACCTGCACCAAAATAAAACCAAAAAATAATTGCATCTGCCCACAGATGCTGCAGCCTTCGAGCAGTATACTGCACTACAACGTTTTCGGTTTTTCTGGGTCAAGGAACAGGTTCCTGGTTACGATTTGGTTCGACAAGATATCATCGATTTTCACTTGTTTTTCTTCGCTTTTCCTTTTTGTCGCTTGACTTCTTAAGATTGATCTCAAGTGTAGACCGCGATCGCCTTAAGGCCTGGCCTCTCCTTAACTCTCCGGCACTGCGCACAGGTGAATGGCAAAAACTCTGTGATTTGAATACAAGAATTCGCAAAAATTTCCATTTCGCTGCATCTAACAACAATCGTGTGTGTTGGCTTAGTGAAATTTTGCTGCGCAATGTCCCCCCATGTGGGAGGCTACGGACAGCCATTTATGCGCATGCAGATGTCGCTGCTTGTCCATTCAAGGAAAATCCGCTTCCGTGCTTGGACGACGACGACGACGACGTCACGACAAGATGCATGCCGGATGAAAATTTATGAGCCTGCGGCCGTTCAATTGGATATACCAGAGAGTGCCCTGTGTGTAGCAGGTATAACATACTGCATGAAAGTTGCCGACAGCTTTGTGACAGGTTAATGGCGCGCCTCTTCTGTGGACGTTTCAATTGAATTTTGAGCACACTGATTCGGGATTCTGACTTTCGTTGCTAACAATTTTCATACAATTTTAGTGTCACCTTTTGAACATGGTGTCAGGTGATAACTGTAATCTAAACTGCCAACGATCAGAGAAATAATATTCAATTCATTAAACAGAATCGTCGGCGGCATCTATAACTACCGAGCAGCAACTTCTTTTACGACGACCACTATATTGCTGCCGTTGCTGGATGATTGCTGCTTAATTTTTGTCGATTTAATTTTGACGCGAGGGAAATTAATTTCGTTATTTACAGTGATTTTATGCCCATTTCTTATGTTCCGGTGATTATGGCGAGATTTCGCCTACGGCTAGCGGCTATTGTTTCGCCCAGGTTTACTCATTTGGGATCTGTGTTTAGCCATTAGCCCTCGCTCGTTCTTTGAAGAAGGCCTTCGAGGGCACAAAAAACCGGCATTTTTGGCGGTGAAGATTGTGAAAGAATTATGCTTTTTATTTTTGAAGAAAAAAAGTGTTTTCTATTCTTTTACAAATAGTTTTGATTTGTTTTTATATTCATCCCATCATCATTATCATCATCGTTAACCTGTTTTAAAGCTTAGGCAATTTTATGAGAATTTTATTGGATTTGGTGATTGTACTTTGTTTGGGAGGTTTGCATTTTCGTTACCGCCGCGGTTCTTCATTGTTTTTCTTTCCATAATTTATAGTGTCCTGTATGAACTATACTTAATAATTGGTCCATTTCAACACAAAATCAAAAACAACTCCAATTATAAAGATATTAAAGAACTGCAACTTGAATCGATAACACATCCGGTTCGCCACCGAATTTAGAACTGATACGATTTTAGCATATATTACACATAACAAACACTTAGGTTATTGGTAACGAATTTAAGGAACGGTTTTCAACAAAGCCAATAGGCTTTGGGACATATGTGATGCTGCCAAGATGGAGTGATTGCAATCATTGATGGAACTTGAAACACACCCAAAGGCTCCGGAGGTACCACCTTGCGTGCACCACCACTTACCTGAACGTGATCGGCTCCCCTTCGGTTTACTTAGGAGAATGTTGAGGGTACTTGGAAACGAAAGCCTTGCACTTAGATATACATACTCCTACCAATACCTAAACCGCAACACAACGCACAAATATCCGTTACTACCACCATAAACTGAGTTATTCGTTACCACAATTCGTTTAATTCGTTACACCGACAAAAAAAACATATTTATCATTTACAACTAAACGTAATCAAATCACATTAAATAAACGTATTCCAAAGTACCTGGCAGCAAAACAAATATGCTCTGAAAATTAATTTACCAGTATCAATTCAATTATTTAAGTTGTGTTAACGAACATTAGCCATTAAAGTGTGCATATTAATGTAGATAAACAGTCTATTTGGGGAATTCAAAAAAAAGCTTTTAATAGAGGTCTGGAAAAAAACCAACATGGTACCACGACGTTTTCCTTCTTACAGCCAATCACTGTTAGCAAGAACCTATTATGTCCTTCTCTCTATCTTTCGAACTAAGCTTACTACTGGACATTGCACCATGACCTAAACGACATGACGTACTAGTAGTACAAAGGGTGACACCTGAGCTTAGACTATCACATAAAAAAAAAAAAACAAACCGCTAAATTAATAAAAAATTAAAAACAAGAAAAATGGATTTTTGGAATTGAACAACAAAATCACAACACCTTATAGATACCAAAAAAAACTTAATTTTATCTTTCATTCAATATATTCAAGTTTTCATAGACAAAAAATCAAAATCGTTTGGCTGTCAAATCGTTAGCGTAAATATAATGCAACTGTGTGGTGTAGGCGTAATGAACTAATACAATTAATATTATTTTTAATATTGAATACACTTAAGGGTGACGCTGGGGCTAATGTAATTGAAATGATACTTTCAGGCGCCTCTAAGCTATGGCCGTGCTAAGAAAGCTAGCTGTCACGGGCTTCGGTGACGTTTTCTTCTTCAACTCCACCTTTTTTTTTGTATGACTCACTAATAATTTAATATAAGGTTAACCTGGGCTCCTGTGGTTAAAGATCCTTACTGATGGGTAAGACTCCCTCTCAAGATTCTTTGTTGAACTTTTTCCTAGATTTGAGGGTTGTTCTTATAGATGAAAATGTTCTACCCGGGAAATTACGGTCTGTCTAGAAAGTTGAAGAGAGGTTGGCAGCGCCAACTTCACCATTTCAGGGGTTCCTTTCCCACGACCACACCAGAATAAGGGCTTGTTGTTTTAATTTCGGCCACCTTCAGAAAATTGGATTGGGATATGACACTCAGAAATTCGTCTATGTATGAGTATGTTATCTTAACACCCGGTACAGAAAGTGTCGCAGGGTTAGTTTTTTCTCTATTTATCCAAATTTAAAAAAAAAATTGAATTTTTTTTTCAAAAGCTGCCCTTTTTCTTATCCTTTTTACCAATAACCTTGTTTTTAGGTCTACAATCGTTTTTTTTTTTCTTTTTCGCCTTAGAAAAATCTCAGTGTTTTGATCCCCATATACATGATTGTTTTAATCCCCATATACATGTAGCAATTTTTGTTATTTTTTTCTCGGATTCCATATCATATCAGTAAACGCCACTTCCGTTACAAAAGATAGAAGACATATAAATTGTATACAGCCCACTAGGATTAAGATTCACGAGCTTCGACCCACTTTGTTAGTTTAAGTTCCATTAGGCTTATTAAGTTAGTCCAACAACGAAAAAAAAATGTTTAATGAAAAATCATGTTAAATCTTCAATGTAATTTCGCCTATAGCTTGCGGCGCGAAAACCATAATATCGATATAATAGGCTCTTGACTGGAACCCACAAGGAACCCGTCGAGTTGGAAGGCCTAGAACAAAGTGTAGTAGATCTCTTTTAGCAGAGGTCGGAACCGCTGGGAGATTATGGACTGGGCTGAGATCTGGAGAGCAACTATGTTCAAAGAAGGCTTAAAGGAGAAGAAGTAAATAAGTAATTTATTTCCCTTTAGGCAACAGTCGACGCAAAAAACACTTAGTATATGCAATTAAAGATCTCCTTCACTCACGTTAGTTAGGGGTGGCCAAATTTAGAGTATCCAATTCATCAAGATCGTGTGGGCAATCCTTCACCCTTCCGATTCTCTAAGTACAGCGCCTTGTGTAAAATCCAACCTATGTTCTGCCTTCTGCCATCCTTCCTACTACATCTTACAATTCTCTGACATTGCTTCAAGTTGGCTCAGGAAAGAGACGATATCGTGTTGCCAAGTAGTATTTTGACAAAATGGTTTCGTTTTCTTTTCGTTTCGTCTTCGGGAGTACACGCCCTGATATCCTTTCTGCTGCATGTTATAATTTTCGGACACTTCATCAAGTCGGCTCAGGAATAAATCGCTTGGAGTTGTTCTTGGCAAGGTGTAGGCTTTCAGTTTTTGATGTATTGCATCAAAACCTGATCGTCTAGAACCCTTTTCACCAAATTTTTGGATAGACCAATAAAAACTAAGCAAAGACGGTAGTTCACGGAGCATATAAATCCCATATTCCTGTGTTGCACGCAAAAACATGGTTGGCTGGTCTTCTTCTGCGCTAACAAAACCACCGCGAAGTGGATTGTCGGCATTGCAAGCCAGATCAAACTTTGAGAAAACTTTTGTAAAAAGTCAAAATACGTCAACATCAAGTACTCATTGGCTACTTTCCCACCGTTGCATAACACGTAGGCTTGTACAAGCACGAAGATATGGGTTTAAGGTACTAAATGGAAAGTGCTCAACAGAGAACAACAAAACTCAGTTACGGATCTACCGTACAAGGACCTATGGAGTTACTTATATTGTTGAGTTATAAGATTGGCTGTTATACCTAAGGAAGCTCAAGCCAAAAACCAAAAAGCTAAGAAGCTGATTCCTAAATCCAATCGAAACAAAGCTTCTGCATTACGCTTTGCTCTGCGAAAAATTCATCCGCTTCAAGAAACATTTTAAGATAAACAAAAGCACTATGTTTTCCCCAGCATGTCGAGTATTAATTATCATATTTAAAAAGAGAAAAATATTTGTTAATTTTTTTGTTTTCTTTTAATTAGTGTTATTTACACATAAAAAATAAATGCGCGATTGATACAAGGAACGGTATTAAATACTATAGATTCGTTATAATTAAATATACAAAAAGAAAAAAAAATCCTAAAAGACACAAAAAACATTTCCAAAATATGATAGTATTGCTCCGCTAAGAAAGTTGGTTATCAGTCGGAAAATCGTCGAACTCCATCCTGCCATATCGATCGTGTTTGTGATAGTTTCCTGACCGTTCGTCTTATCTTACGAATTACAAGATCCATCTACAAAAAAAGACAGGATAAATATTTTATAAATAAATTGGTCTAGTCTTACATGATCAGTACGAGTATCCAAATCTTGTGTCAGACTTGTCCTTGTTTGTATTTCGCTAATATTTTTTGGGAAGGAAAAGGAGGACGAAATTTTGTTTTTGTTTAACTCTTCTTAAACACATCTTTAACTACCATGCAAGTGACAAACTACTTTTTTGTGTTTATTTTAATGTTTACAAGGATTTTTTTTTTGAGGAATTTAATTTTTTTTTACTTTTACTTATGAATTATATAAAGACGATTTACCTTAACGAATCTGTAAGAACATCCTTGTATTGTTCAAGCTCTCCACCGACTAAGACATTATCGCGATGCAGTTGTTTGATTTTGTCTATAAGTATTTGGCGATCATCAAGGAGAGTTCTAGGTGAGATTATTAAGTTTTGAAATCAGTAGGCATTTTTTGTTGTATTTTATACCCTATATGATCTTCTAATTTGCATATTTTATCCTCGATTAATTTATCTTGTTTAGATTGTTCGTTTTGCCAACTTCTGGATGCTTCACATTCTCTTACCATTTGTTCCTTGATATCCAGTAATTTTCTAAAAGTAAATTTGTAATCATATTTGAAGCTATTAGTAGATGTAAATAGATGTGTCAAAGACAGAGACTGCGAGTTGCGAACTCTCAATCTACCCTTGTTTGGGACTGGAGTCTTCGGGGGTTAGAAGGCGAAAATTCATCGAAAATGCAAAGATAGGTGTTAGAGGTCCCTCTCTCTGCAGGTGTCCCTGTGCAGTCTCGGGGTTGTGTTTAAGCCTTATAACCATGATGGTAAAAACCGAGAGATTGGCTAGCCTACAGCTCTGCAAAAGGTGGTGGGAACTATCGAAAAGACCCTGTATTACAACGTACATACGCATTGAATCGATTCAAGAAGCTCTCATAGACCTACACGTAGAAGTATGCCCAGCTCGAGAATAATCCAAGCGGATTTAGGAACCGAGACGGTAATGAAATACGCCAACAGCGGTACACCACAAGGAGGCGGCATCTCCCCTTTACTGAGATTAGTAACGATGAACAGCATACTACAAAAAATAAGAAAAAGTGGAGCTACAGTAGTAGCATACGCAGATGAGCTAGTGATAATGGTTTCCAACAGTGATTAGTGAAGCAAGGATGCCTAAATAAAATTGGCAGGTGGGCAGCAAGCTGCGGTCTGGCAATCAATCCAGGAAAAAGAATACGCATTATATTTATACTTACGCTCCAAGATAGTGGAGCGATGTAGAGCTAGATAGGCTTGGTGGTAATAAGCACAACGTGACTCTAGTCTGAGTTCCCAATCATAGGAACAAAGTCTCTCTCCGGGGCTCGGAGCCCGAGATGTCGGCAGCCCAATCGAAAACGCTAGCCAGCCTGCCTGCCAGCCAAAAATGGAGAGCACTGGAGACCTGCACTATCTCTAGGGCGACTTGGCCGACTTATAACAAAGGAAAAACAATGTGCTTCTTAAACAGACTGCGACGAGATATTACCAGAATCACGGCAATCATCACGGGATGGCTTTAGGCATCTGTCACACCTGACCAACAACCACTGAACAGAAGGTAAACGAGTTGTGGCAACAAAACGGCGCGCTAAACGCTAATTGGGCCTCTCGTCGCACTGGAGGCAGACGTTCAGACCTACCCATATGGGTGATTGTCATGAAATGGGAGTTTTTGAGATTTGAACAAAAATTTGTGAACAAAAAAAAAAGTGCTGAAAAAAAATTTTCTCATGTGTTTTCAACATTATTTTGAAGTACTTTCTGTATATTTCCACATAAATACACACGAGGTATAGACAGTGAGAAGTTTATATCGAAAAGCCGAAATTATATGGCTTCGGAGGCGACAATTACGGTAGCGACATTTCATCGAAAAATCCGTCGCTTTCATGACCAATGAGAGCAAACAATTTTTCCGAAAATTTGCTTGCTCTACAAATGCAAACAAATTCACCGAACCGAGTTAAAAGAGATTTGCAACACATATCACAACGAAAACACACATTACGGAGGCGACAGTTTTTTTTTCTTCGATAATTTTCTTGAGGGTTGCTCTCTTGTTTATAAATTGTTCACAGTCTAAACGTCCGGCGAGGATAAACATTCATAAAGAAACTTGTGACGATTCGTTTTCACTACTTAGTGCCACTTGACAACCAATTTGTCGTTGCGTGTGCGCTATTCTTATAGTTTTTATTGAAATTTGCAACAAACAACAGTCAGAATGTAAACACTGACATCTAACTAAGCAGGTATCCGCCCGCGTAATACATACCGGTGATCAGTTTCGGAACACTGCTGCTATCGTTTGAGACCCTAGGCGCGCGGCAATAATGCACTGTTTTTCCGTAAACGTAGTGCCGTGACGTAAAAGCGGAAAATGGACAGGTTACGGAGGCGACATTTTCGGTGGTCGAAGGGCCGCCATTTTGTTCAAGAGTGCTTGCCGCGGGAGGCGATGAAGGAGAGAATGTTTTATTACTGGATGGAGATTTTCACCCCAGAAAAAATTTGTTTGAGGCGTTGTAGCTAAAGAACAACGGCCAGCCAGCCACTACCCCCATTTCATGACAATCACCCATATACCTATTCCCTAACTCCATCTTATTTAGAAGTCGTAAAGATCTAAACGACTGGTTCGATGACAAATGCAAGCTGGCAACTGAACGCACGACTGCTATGTACAGAGCCTCAGTAAACACGGGCACGCGAAAAGAAATGCAAAGAGCTCAGAAACGAAGAAAAGAGAGTTCACAACCGAAACAGCGTGGGAGAAAAGTCCAGAGGCGAAGGCGCGGTTATTCTACCGAACAGTCCGTGGTATAGCCTGCGCCAAAACGATTGGGAATCTTAAAATCGCTTTTTCAATCCGATGTAAGAGTGTCAAAACCCCATCATGAAAGAAGGGTCGTAAAGAAAAACGCGCAACCCTCTCAATCAGTCTCAGTGCGACTCTTGTCGTGGTCTATGGAGAAAACCGCTGTCAACACTCGCGTTTGGAAGGGCGAAAAAGCAATTGCAAAAGATGAACAAAAATATAAAGATTTCCGACACCGCCGCTGTTATTACATGAATTTGAGGGTTACAAAGTATTTTTCACTTTTTTGACTGCTCCAAAAACGCTTCTAAAAAAGCAGCAGTAAAAGGAGTGTTCCCCGCTGCGACCATGCAAGGTTAAAAAGATATGGAACTGAGATGGGAAGGGGAACGGCGGGTGTTTCTACGTGGTCTATTTTGCTCTATCTCGAGCACTTCGGGTATCTGTAGTCTACCAGATATGGTAAAATCTGAACTTTTGTATGGGAGGTACTCTGCGAATCACTGCTACAGAGCTCCCGGGATTTTTTCCTAGATGTTCCAGGTGATACAGGCAAAAAAATTCTTATCAATTTGATTTTGGCATCGATTCGAATGCAAAATGAGATTGCACTTTCTGTATCATGGGGAATTGCATCAACACTACGTCCACCATGTAGATAGAGCGCATTCAACACTCAAGCTCCAATTGAATTTGGACCAGATAGAAACACCTTGGGCATGCTTGGGTTTCAAGGTAGTTTCGGGGCTCCTAGACGACTAGTACGCAAGAATATGGGGTTTGCAATTTTAGGGTTTCAATCTATTCTCGGATGCCTCTTCTGGGTCCGGGCAATTCGTCCCAGTTGCCCTCCCTTTGTGGCGGGTCTGGCAATGGGGGAGTGTTGATGCCTGTAAACGAATTTCGATATCCATACACGTAGTTTTAAGTACTAATTTAAAATGTGAATTTTACACGCTTCAGGTAAAGTATGTGTTTAATAGTGTAAACTTTGATATATAATATTTCTTTGAAATATCCATTACCTATACTCTTCCTCAAGTTTATTATAATCCTCAACTAAATTATTGTACTTTCGTACAAGTTCATAGTTCGAGTCCTTAAGTCGATTACAATTTCTTCTAAATGTTTCTACATCTTCACTTAAGGCCTAAAAATGGAATATGTATTTTCAAAATTGTTTTAATCTACTGTCTGAACAAATATTCCATAATGTATATATTAATTAAAATACCGCAAATCGTTCTAGATCAGCCTTCGTTTTACAAAGTTCCTCCTGTGTAGTTCTCATTTGTTCTCTTAAACTTCTTTCAATTCCCTCTTGCGATGCTAAATTCTCCTTCAGCGTAAAGATTTCTGCTTTTAATAAAGCATTCTATTTTCCAAACAAAAATTTTAAGGTTCGTATTAAACAATATATTCATGCAGATAACGGGGTCATATACCTCGTACCTCCTTGTTGGCAGAATCACCTTGTCTTCGATAGTGATTAGTCTGTTTCTCCATAGACACAATTGTTTCGTTTGCCTTACATAAGGCTCGCGTTTGTTCTTCTAGATTTTTTCGAAGGGCCGCTAAGTCGTTGGTCATTGAAGTTTCACGATCACGTCGAATTGCTTTTGCTTCCATTAATTCTTGTGATAGTTCTTCAATGACTTTCTTCAGCTGGGTTTCGCCTGTTTTGTGGAACAGATTAGTTTAGTTCTTTTATATGTTGTTGGTTCTTACTTTCATGCTGAGATAGTTCTAAAATTTTACAGGTGGCTTCCTTTAGTTCTTCGTCCTTTTTTTCTATGGTTCTTTCTAGGAGGGCTATGCTTAGTCGCATATCCTTCATCTGTTGATGGTTAAGTGAAATTATATGAAAGAATTAGTTCATCTACAAAAAATATACCTGATCCTGTGTTTCTTCGATGTTCCTCGACAGTCGAGTATTCTCCTCTGCAGAACGTTCCTTAATCGCTCTAAGCTCCTCATTCTTTCTATCAAGCATCTCAAAAATATGTTGTAAATCTTTTGGCCGCTTACTGAGAGTCGAGATAGATTCGTTGTCATCCAATCTAAGCAATTGTGCAGCACCGCATCTACATCTTGCCTTCTGCTGATGGAGCATTTGAAAAACCGCCTGATATTTATTAGAAATTTCATCGTTTTTAAATTCCACATTCTGTATAGCCTCCTGCAGTGAAGCATTCTCCTCATTCAATTGCTGGACCTGAAAAAATAATGATAAAAATAGAATAGAATAAGGAATAAGACATGTTCTAACTTCTTTTTCGTACGCGCTCAAACTATTATCATAGGTGGTTAGTCTTTCTTCTAATGTCTCAATTGTTTTCTGTAGCAAATCATTTTGTGACTCTAGTTCACGAAAGGATGCTTCGAGTGTGGCAGTATTATATTCATCTTGTTCAAATTCCTCCTGAGCAATTGTAACCTGATTCGATAGGCTGGCTAGTTCGCTTGTTAACTCATCAAATATATCGCGATAGTTTTGTTCGGTGGATAAGTGTGATTTTTCCTTTTCCTAAACGAACGACTCTTTTTAAAACTACTGCGTATGGATTTTTTGGTTTTACTGTTTTATTATTTCTTACCATATTTAATGAAAGTAAAATATACTATTGATCCTTCCACAATGTTTGCGTCGTTTCTTTTTGTATTATGTATAATTTTTAGGTAATTTTAAAGCCATTTATTTTATTTATTTTTTGGTTTTGTTTGTTTTTTATGAAATTATTTTCATGAGGGAAATTTACGATAATTAATAACTATATGCAAAGTCCACGATATCATATAACTGAAACAGGAATTTTTTTTGGATAAGTTGTGATTTTAGTAAAATAAATGAAATTTTGAGAAATGAGAAGGAAGTTCACAGAATCAAAAAAGGCGAAAAACTTGTCAATAACACTATCCCTTTATACTTCTTTGCACTGAGCTTAGTTCCGGCTACCTAATGATTAACGATGTATAATTAAAAACCGATGAAAACCCATTCTTGTTTGATAAAAATGAGAAACTACGGGAAAAGTGGCTAATAGTAAGAAAATTATCCCCAGCCGAATGCAATTTGAAAAGAGTAGCGATTCTGCTCAATTATTATCACCCAATTGTTTCCATTATTATATTGCTGAAAGCGATGAGTTTTGGTTACCTACAAAAATATATGTATAACCGCGAAGGCAATGATTTGATAAAGGTCAGCAATTGTTCGCTCAAAAGAATGAAAATGTGGGAATTGTGCATTGAAAATTATAGGGTAGAAACACAACGACTTTTTTACAGGGTACGAAAATCCTCACTCATGTGCGACTCATTCAACTCACTCCTCACTAACGAGCGAGAGTTGTTTGCTAGTACGCTCACTCGTGTGTGAGTATTTTTTCAGGAATATCCAAGCTGCCATGTTTTGGTTTAGCTCCCTGCGGCATGATTTGAGGCTTAGGAAGAAGTGGGGTTAGCTGGGAGGGATTGTGCGTGCATTCTCATGAAGTGTGCAAGTGCGGAAATGTTCTGTTATTGCAAAAAAAAAAAAAATAAAATGTGACTTTACTGTCACCAGCTCAACATGCCCATCTCAGTGGTAGATCCACCGAGACAGCTAGAACGGTGTGGTTGAAACTAATGAAAAGACCTTATATTACAAATTTTTGGCTCCCTTCCCCTTCTTCCTTGCCATCCTCTTGATAGACCAATTACTAGTAATAAGCATAACTAATTAAATATTACAATATCTGAAACGAAGATTTTTTTAGTTTAAATTGGTTTATTATTAAACGATCCTTATCTAAGTGCTTTTATTCTTGGGTACCTAATACTCCACTGTGAAATGCCTAAAATTTACCCTCACTCATGTGCATGAGCAATCTATGTGCACAGCCGAGTGCGAGCAAGTCGAAGTTAAAGCCTCTTATTCACCCAGGGGAGTGATTTTATAATGAGTGAACATTTTCGTACCCTGCCTTTTTATGTGAAAGACTAACGCTCAGAGGTAATGCTCGTGTGTACTGTCAACGAAGGTACGAGTAGTACAGAGACGAGAATATACCATGCCGCAAATTAGTTGCGAATCACACCTCTGGGATGGTAATCAGGCACCTTAACCTCTAGTCAACCATCCTGTCAAAGTGCAATGTCTGAGAGCTCCAATGTCTGACAGCTCTTATTTCAAAGAAAGTATTTACTCCCTATTCTAAATTATAACCAGTCATAAGCAGTGGTGCAACAACTGCAAATGTTAAGGGGGGTCCAACAAAAATTTAGATCCCTAGTGTGGCAAAAGTCGCGATACACTGGTCTTTCGAAAATATTAGAAAGAATTGCGAAACTTAAACATTATATGTTCTAGACTACCTTTTCTAGACTAAAGCAAAACTGCTTTAAGAAATTGTATGGGAAGAAAAAAATGGGCTATTATCTTGGTGACCATAAAGGGTACCATTGGCATAGTCAATAGATCGGCGTTTGTTCGATTACGGAGGTTGGACATGGTTAGTACTCAGTTGGGGGACCACTTGGTGCAAAGACACTCACCTTTGAAAAGGTCGATTACTCGTCATAAGGCCGTATCAGAACCTCTGCAGCGCTGCACCGACAAGTGTTTCTATTGGCTGAGGCTGATAAAATGACAAGCAAAGCAGCACCAGAGCAGCGTGCTGCATTTTCATCTCAAACTCTAATTTTGCTGCATATTACATGCAGCACTTTTGACACTTCGTACGTGACATGTGAATTTTAACAAAAAACGGGAAATTTTGCGACAAATAATTTAAACAACAGGCTGGCATTTTTTTAAAAGCATTTAACAGGCCATGTAGGAAAAATTAATGGCACTAGTTAATTTTTATTTTGAGGTTTACCTGTCAAATAAAAATTGCGCTGCAACGGTGAAACAACAGGATCTGATACGGACTGCAGCATGCTGCTCTGGCGCTGCTACTGCATGCTGCATATTTTTAGGTTCTGATACAGCCTATACAATTAACTTAAATTTTCCAGCTGATAATGAAAGAGAACAGATTGGAGAATTCAAGTAGTCCACGGGTTTTACATTTGCCTGTGCTATATAGAATAAAAAGTTTCACATACATTCACAATAGTTTTTGATTATATTATAATCTCCAATAATATTTTATTCGTTAGTCGGCGTCTTAAGGTGGCTGTAAACGAGCAACATTGCTGAACCACATTAGCATTATTTCGATCAATATGTTTTCGGTAATATATCCGTATATCCCAACGATACTGGCCATATTGTAACTACTGGCCGGCATGTTCCATTTGATATCGCTCGTAGAGCGAAAAGATTTAAACATTTCTGGCTATTAAAAAATTATTTAGAATTTTTTTTTTTGCACTAGGAGTATGTAGTATGCCTTAAAAATGTCATAGGTGTGGACGATGCGAAGGTTCATCCAGAATGACCCATTCTCCTTCGATGGTTATTTAAAGCGACGTGTCCAGTTATCAATCCTGCAGCCAACGAATGCCCTGACATCTTTCCTACTGTGTTTGATGATTTTCATCAGAGTCTGGTCGTCTACGGTCTGATTGGTGGGTCCTCCCGAAATACTAAATCTCAGTGAACAGGCGGTTAGGACTAATCGTACATTACAATTTTACTTAGAAAGAGGAAGGTGAAGAAGATCTAATAAAAAGTTTGTTAACAAAACATATTGAATACATTTGAATCTGTTCTCAAGGTAAATACTAAATACACCCTATACTGGCTTAATTTCTGTGGTTCCATGATTTTAAACATCACAACTTAAACAGGTTTATTTAATAGTTATTATTGAGGCTATGATTTAACCATTTCACCATTTGCCTTTAATGAAAACATTGATGAGTTGAATAGTTGAGTTGAGTTAAAGCACAGAGATGCTGCTGTCAACTAAATTCAACTACTCAACTACTGGACGAGCGTCTGTATGCATAATTTCAACTAAACCCAGGTAGCAAAGCTGAGTCGAGTTCAGTCTATCCTAACTCAGCTTTCAACCTGACTTCAACCCATCATGTATACGTACTAATGGTTATGGTTTGAGTGGTATTTTCAATAACAAATATTTTCTACATTAATTTATAATAAAAGAAGAGTTTGCCGGCACCCAACTATTTGCCCTGTAGAATCTTTATGAATTCACAAACGATAAGGTAGCTTATGGGCAAAGCTAATATCAAAGTTGCTAAACTATTTCTACTCCCGTAAGAGAGTGCTACGTGTTTTGTAAATAAATTCCATCCATCAGCGGGTTTAAAATTCCGATGTTACCTTCCTCCCCTTAGTAAATTTCATCGCCACAATATCAAGTCACGAAAGTTAGTAAAAGCAAATTACATCAACCTCTCTCAAAGGTAGAAAGACTTCACCTGTGGTGGTGTATTTATTTATTTAAAACCTTGTTACGAAAACTTATCACTTGTTAATGTTGGCACTAAAGTAAGAGATCTTAAATCGTTCGTCGATATCAGGAAGTCTCGTATTTAGGTCACGTAACTCGACTTCAATCAGATTTCTTTAACTTCTTAAGAAGACGCCGAAGGAAAACGGTTTGCTGCCACCTTGAGCCAGAATATCCTGGGAGTCCTCGCGATATTTTGCCACTAGTAGTTCACAACCCCTATCTTACCTCTTCCGTGTCACGCACGCACATCAGAGAGATGTTTTTGCCCCTCTTTTAACAATTTTTCGCATTCACGTTCAGGCACACACTTTTCGTTTTGGGGTGGCGTGGCGTTTCACCCTCCACGGTTGATCGTTAATTTCGTGTCGTGACTAGTCGCGCTAAACTTAACACTTTTATCTTTTTACCCAAAAAGTTATTTAAGACGCTCACAGGTAAATTCTTAAGACATAATCATTCACCTGTATAATATTGGTTACCACCTATACTCCAACGGGGGCTTGAAGGCGGGAATGTGTGAAATAGAGTCTCTGATAAGATTGTGAATATTCTCAAGGAATGGGGGTGGCATGGGGGTGGGCTTTGCACAAAACATTATCTTTCGAGGCTATTATTGTCAGTCTACGCACATCTACAATGGGTGATAACCTAGTTTCTAGTATTTTTAGAAGATTCATAGCGACAATGTCCTTCATGTTTACATATATGAAGGACTTTTCTATTTTGATAATTATGGATATATAACTAATATATAGAAGTCATTTCGCAATATTCTCGCTCGGGTGTCACATGTATGATTGGTATCAGGTGGGCATTTCATATGGTAGAACTAGGGCATAAATAATGTGGTGGCATAGTAAATTTGACACATTCGGGGCAATTATCTGTTTTCGAAGGAGAGAATATGATAAAAGAATATATATTTTGCAGTGATTTAACCCCATAATATTTGCATATCTTCTTATGTTGTAACATGCATATTTGAGTGTACGATTATCTATTAAATCATGGATTTATGAGCCTGGTATTTTTGTTAAATACCTACAAGAAACTAAGATTGATGATGTTTTTTTATATTTATGTATAAAATTAATACAGTACAGGGGGTCCTTAAATGAGGGTAAAAAAAATTCGAAATGTCAAATCCGACTATGCTTGCAGATTTCGTCTACACAAGGATGAACAAACAGCGTTGTGAATGATGAAATCAGGTGAACTTAAGAATGCCCTTCATGCTATAGGATGCTATCCAGTCTGGTACTCAACCATACCACAATTACACGTGTTCAAAACGTACGCGTCGAAAGTTGAACATACCAAAATTGCAACAGATGAATCTGACGAAGCGGTACAAAAAATTCCCAGGCCAGATGGAACGTCATTCATCGGGAAAATCAACAATTTTCTGTTAACCAAATGCTCAGTGAGCAATGAAATAAGAAGACCAGAGAATGAAGAACCGCTCGCCCAGTTTGATGGCACACCAAATTTCATTTAGTAGTTTTTGTTTGCAATTGAATGGTTCCATTGCAAATCTTCCACTTTCCTAGCTGAAGCCGAACAAAATGATGGGCCGAACAAAATAAAGGGCCGAACAATTAGTACTATGCTGAAAATATGCTAGCAGAGGCCTGCGGTACGATTCAAGAGGAAGAAAGAGAAGAACCAAAGTCACCTATGTATGTTTGTACCTTTGGCCAGGAAACTCGTTTCAGATTGCAAATTGTTCGTTATGTATCCGAGTTCATAGACGTACACACTATGTACGTTGCCGCAGCCGCCGGGGTCACAGTACACTCTCAAACTGAAGGTGCTCACCGGCCGCCAACTGGATGAAGCCTTCAGGCCAAGAATACTGACAAAAATCTATATGTATGTGGGAATTTATCATCAGTCCGGGCTTGAAAATCTGAACTTCTATCCAATCTAAAGTTTCCATTGAGGCCATGAAGATTTTTTCAGCTAAACTGTCGTCTTCGCCTGTATATAGGGAATCATGAGGTCACCTGCAGTTTACGGCCTATAAGACTTCATCCCTCAGTCAGACTGAGTGGCCTTAATTGGGCCGTACCTGCCGACCTGGTCTGAAAGGCCACGGTCTGCCGGCGGCCTGTAGCCTGTATGTGTGTGGGGGTCTTTAAAGAAAGAAGCTTTTACTACACAAACAAAATTATCTTCAAATACAATGTTTTGTTTTTGTTTTTGGTGGCACGCCAAAGCATTTGAACATGAGTGTTCATATGGCGCCGACCTAAATTGACTTAATGAGCTTCGTTAGAGTACGTGCGGCTACGGTACGGGACATCATATTTTGTTAAGGCTTATTTCATAGAAGGGAAAATAAAAGCAGAGACTACGAAAAATGTTGAAGACTCACAAAGTTCTAATTCCTTCATTCGGATGAAATTTATTTGAGCTTCGTTTCGCTGGCATACAAAAGCATACAAATCTAATATATTTTTTTTATTTTTCCCCTTATAGTATTGTTAAGGGTAGGGGGTGTAGTATGACATAAAGCACTAAAATTTGGACTTTACGCTATCACCCTCTTATTAAAGGGGTACCGCTAGACTCACTTCCCAGTTGAACCAGTTTTCATATTCTCGTAGTCACCTGGGTGACAATTGTCATAAAAATGAGAGTGTGGCGACCCCGAAGTTATTCATAGTTGCATTTCTCATTAATTGTCACTTTTTGTCTAGAGAAATTTATGGGTGATGCGTCCATTTTTTTAAATTAAAAAGCAACAAACGGTGGGCAAAATGATTTTTTTAATATTTTTAGTGATTTAAAATTATTCTTATATTCTCGAGTTAAAATAACAAGCAGAATATAGTTTGATTATATTGTTGTCTTTATGGAGAGAAACCAGGAGATATCGAAGGGCGTAAAATTTAGCGAAGGCAAAGCAGATTTTACAAGAAAAATTACGGGAATGTTCACTGATGCAGTATACTCGTAGTTTAGGTCCATCATCTCTTCAGATGTCGAAAGGAATTTTATTACCAAAGGGGACAAAGTTCCTTCTCGAAAATATTCAAAACCTCTCCAAGTAGGTACGTTCGAAATAGTTGGCTGTGATAGACCTTCCTGGAGATTCTAAAATATTGTCTAAATCCGAAGAGAAATAAATCTTATTAAATTGTTAAGAAAAAATGAAATGATCGCTTACGTCAAACATGCAGCTCCAAAGGATTTGATTTATCCCTTAGGAGGCTATCCGTACACCAAAGCTGCATATGAACCTTTACGTTATTTATGTAAGAAACAAATGATCGAATGTCACTTTGCTACATAAACCTCCAAGCAAGAAGTGACGAAAAGCTGCATATGCAGCGTATGCTGTTGTGGTATACGGCCGACCTCATTATTAGTCGTTTTCTTGCTATAATCCTTAAATCTTCCCTCTACCCTCTTCACTTTCAACTATATTTCCTCAAAGCTCATATTTCTAAATTACATAGAATTTTGAGATAAATTGCTTTTCTAAATTATTTTTTCTTGAACTGATTTTCTCTCGACTATGAGAATACCACTTTAAAAGTGACGTGACAAAAAATGTGAGGTGAGATAAAGAGTGAGATGACGTGTCTATGGGAATAGAGGCCACATTTTTTCCTGCATTTATTCATGCACGTTCTGGGAAATAATTCACGATGAAAATATGTATTAAAAATATTCTCTGCTGGCTGTAGTAAGACCATTTTTATTTTATGCAAAGCCATAAGATAGAATAATATGCAGTCAAAAGTTCCTATACACGGGACATTTCCTACTTGTAGGGTATACAGAACTCTGCCCTGGCCTGGTCCCAAGCCCAGGGTGTGAAAGGAGGAGGGTGGTCAATCTGCCGAATTGACCAAAATCGGGAAACCGCAGAAACTAGGCAAGAAGCCGCATTTTTCAAAGCGGCATTGACAGCAGCGTATCCGGGGACGTTCCGCTCGGACCGCAAGCTAACGGATCAAAGAAGAAGAAGAAAGGTATACAGATCAGGGAGTGATACCTTTTTTATATGAAAGAGTTTAAGCTTATGTGTCACTCTTTATACTAACAGTCCGTCATGTCGTTTATTTCATCGTACAATATCTGGCAGTAAGCTTTACTCAAAGATAGATAAAGGATAGATTGTATAGATGAGTAATTTTTTTAGCAGCCTTGCATTGTTTCATTCGTTTAATAATTCACTTCACATTGAAAAAACACATTGAAATTGTAGCGCTTTACATTGAAATTGTGAAGACTGTAAGTGCTTATTGTAAAAAATATGGAAGAAATTCGGCGCTTCGCGCCTTCAGACAACACAATTCATAGTTTGATGAAGAATATATTTGAGTACGAGTAGTCAGCGACCCATTCGACCGCTTCCGCGACACTCCAATGATGTTGTTGAAGCGGACTAGAAGTATTGCCGATCATCCAAATGTCTCATATTGCCGCAATCTCAGGAGCTAAACGGAGTGGAACGACTCTGAGGAGGATTATGAAGCATCACTTGCAATATGGAAATGCCATCGCAGGAATGATCGATGACGACCCAGATTTTTAGGACAACATTTTGATGATGGCTCATTTTACACTTTCGGGGGAGTCTATAAACAAAACTGGCGAATTTGGGGAACAGAGAACATACGTTTCATTCACGAAACACCATTGCTCGAAGAGAAAGTCAGTGTTTGGGTTGAAATGTGCTCAAAAACCATCATCGACCCTCGACGACGCACGCTATCGTTCGATGTTGGTGAACTTCGTGCCCGAAAACGCGTGAAAATATTTGACGAACCCTTTTTCAACAAGACGCCTTTGTGCAATAATTGCTATATTGTAAAACGGGTACGAGTAGATTGAAGCTGCAATATAGCAAAATTTCGTTTGCCATATATTAATCTTAAAGACATATAGTAGTAGCTGAACTGAGCTGAGACAAAGACAAATAGTTTTATATCTGAAGTTCCTAATTCAACAACAGCAAAAATTAACTAAAGAATCACATCCTTCTGTAAAAGCCACTTTAATTAATTTAAAATATTTTGTTTTTTTTATACAAAGTTTCCTTAATAGCTGCCCAACTAAAGATGAATTGCAACAATAATCCATAATCCTTATAGAAATATATGTACTGTTAATCGTATCTGTAGTGTATTATGATTGAACTGGCATTTCTGTTATTTTCCATAATATGAAACAAGTTCCTTAATCAATTTGAATGCAGAAACGATGCACGACAGTTCTTTAAAATAAAAAATAACAAAAACAATAATCCTTTCTTATTATTTCTTATTTTCACTCACTACAAGAAAACAAGCAAAACTTTTTCTCACAAACTTTCTTAAAAGACACTAATAATACTAAAAAAGGTAGAAACTTTTCCTTAACTCTAAAATTATAAACTAACTTTTAAATTTGTTTTAATGGCATAAATTTAAAGTTTTCTCTAACGAAAAAGGAACACACTTGTTACATTCCACAGGAAGTAAATGGAATTTTAAAAGAATTTTTTTTTTTAAATTTATTTTTCGAATATTTCCCCACGCGATTTTGTAGCTATGAAGTTTCGACAAACTTAAACTAAACCGACGACCACACCATAAGACCATTCGTATGCAACCGACGGCTAAACTCCAACTGGCACTTTCTTGAAGGATAATACAAACAAGAAATGGCGTTTTCGATTGAAGCCTTCAGGCAAATGCCTTGACACGGAGGAATCCAAAGAAGGATCGTGGAATATATGTATGTATATAAATAAAATATATGAGGATATTGAACAATGAACCACAAATATATCCCGAACGAACGAAAAAAAAATAGTTTCATTCAATTGCTTTTGACGACCCAATTCTTACATATTCGTTTACCCTACTGACAGAGAGAAAATCGAACGAATTCTTCTATTGTTACTTAAAGGAGAGTCCTTTATACAAGGCGGCCCCAAACCTGTCGATGGGTAGACATAACAAACATGACACTATGTTCTTCCACCTGCACTTCATATACATAGATATATAACATTCGGTTATCGGAATATTGTACAAAAACAGAAATAGAAAAAAGGTGCCGATAAAATCAACCACCTACATTTATTCTGTTATATTTGGCACACACGAATACCACTCTTATATGTACGCAAAAAAGGGACTACTAAAAGGATACGAGAAAAAAAACATCTTAAGCGACAGCATATGCTCGTACTAGACCAATAGTAAAAACTCCAGCGCTTTTTATTGCCACTGTGGATAGTAGGAGATAGGGAGCTTCTATTTACCCCGCAGGCACTTGCTATTTTCTTTTTGGTCCCTATTTATATACCCCAAAGTTGCACAAAGTTAAGGACACGGATCGAAGGAATCATGAAAGGAAAAGTGCAGGAATAATTGTTGCTGCATGAAATTTACTGATTGTTGCAAGAGACAGGAGTTGTTTACGTCTTCGGTACTGCAGTAGAATAATGCAGTCGATGGGAATTTGTTTAAAGTATATTTGTGGTAAAAGTTAATCGATATTTGAGTGTAGGAAATATTTACAAGGTAGGGAAATTGCATGATAATATTCCAGTATAAGTAACACAGTATAGACACCAGAAAGTACAGACACCTAAATTACACCTCAGACAACACTATTTTTTGATGGCATGCATAATTACTAAAAAAAAAAGAATTATATTGAAGACTAGTGTTAACATTATTGGATTCCACGAAAAACCAATCTTTTACTATGGAACCTACGTCGGACTCTTTGGAGAGAGTATACAGAAACTATTATTATTATTATTATTAAGGAATGAGGGGGCAACCCATATGGTGAACACTGCGGCCAAGTTAGGCCTATTGTGTACGTACCCCACTAGCGGAAGAGACTATCGGCCTTCCGAATGAAGGCAAGAAGGTCTTTAGTTGATGAAGACCGGACTTGGGCAGGGCTCAAGAACTCTCTGATAAACGTTCTTCTTCTAAGCCAGATCAGAGCAGGACATTCACAAAGAATATGTGTGGAAGTTTCATCGCCTTCCAAGCAGAGTCGGCACTCTGTCTCTTGAGACAGTCCTAGGTTGTGGAGGTGGTACCGCAGTCCTACATGGCCAGTGAGATAGCCCACCAGCAGCCTTAGGTCCGCTCTGTTTAGAGTAATAGTGCCCCTTAAGGCAAAGGGTCTTATAAGTTCTTTAGCCTGTCTAAGACCTGGGACTGACTCCCAATAGGCTAGGTTTATTTTCTTGATCCACTCTTCTATCAAGGACTTGGAGGTGGACCAAGAGATGCCACAGAAGGGTTCTGGGCCCTGGAACAACGTCTCAGACCCCTCCCTCCCTAATCTTAATAAATAGAACGCGAAACAGCGTTTCAACTGACATTCGGAACGTTTCCAGCACCAAATTCCAGCATAAGGATATTTAAAAAGCAACCTGGAAGTCGGTCGATGGTGTAACCAACAACGTAATTGATCATGTCCTTATAGAAGAAGCAAAGACAGAAAATTCAACGCGGCAGGATTGCAGAAAGAGCAAACTAGGGTTCAAAATGAGAACCTACTCCACGTAACAATAAATGAAATTGGTCAAAACACACATGAGAACCAATGGAACGACATAAAACGAACAGTAAAAGGAACAGCAGACGAAGAGCAGACTGGTTTGACGCCCACAGGCCTCGGTAGCCTAGGGAGCAAGACGTCTGGCTACAATCCCAGAGGTCCCGGGTTCAAATCCCGGCCAGCCCCACGGTTCTCACCTTTTCCAATTACCCACCTACATAACTTTCCTTCTTTCTTCTTCCCTCTTTACATTTCTGATTCCTCTTGTCATAGCATTCCTTAGCCCTTCCCCATCCGCCAAAGCGCATGTCATCAGTTGGTTGATGAGATTCAATTCGTTTCAGGAGGCATAACACGAGCCAGCGAGTTGTTTCTAGAGGCCCCGATGTCAAAGTCACCATAGTAATGGCTGAGAGTAGGTGGACTAAAAATATCGCGGGTAAGTTGTGACAGTTCCTTCCTTCTTGATACAGATAGGTGAAGTACCTTCTGCTATGTTTTTCGATGTGCTAAAAACGAATCTTAGGTCAGAACTGACCCAGATTTCACCACCAAAGGGACAAAATTTTACTTTTTTTAAATTTCAAAATTACCACATACGTAACAAAAAAAATCGGTATCCTGAACACAAAAGTGAGTTTTTCTTGTATTCCTAAACTCTTCAGAGGCCTAGTCAACAATGAAGAGTATCGTCGTTTTTGCTCGAAGTTGGCAGATTGGCTCGAGAAGCTGAAAAGATGAATACTGCTTCTACAAACTTGCTGGAATGTTACAATCTCTATTACACTTCGTCTAATTATCGTTTTGTATTATTTCAGTACTTTCACAGCATATAAACGCACAAACTTAACTTGGAGTTGACGACAGGATGTTAAATGTCAGCATTCAATAGGTTAGGTCGCTGGTGCATGACGGGAAGGAAAACAGTGCGAATTTCAAATGCGGAGGCCTCAGGCAGTGCATGAACGCGCGACCCTCTCAAGTTGGGAATGCTTTCCAAAGGATAGGTAAGCTCCTACCTATTTGAATCACATAAGAATATTTGTCTTGTCGTTCACGTTCGTTTCTATAAATGGGAATTTTACACAAAAATTTGAGGTTATGTTTTGGTTTCAGTTCAACTCTATTTCAAGCCAAAGTAAACTCAACTCGTCTTCATATACAGTGGTCGAAATTTCAACCCCGACTCAATTTTTCAACATGTACTAATCAGAAATGGGGTAAAGGATTGACTTATGCAGAGTTCGGATTATAAACTGCAAGGGTAAGACCTAGAACTTTGGAAGAAGATGCAGAGGCTTACAGAGGGTTTTCTCAAAAATTTTACAATTTAATGCTTGTGCGTACCGTCACGCGTTGGAGCCAAACTAGAAGAAATAGAAATCGACCATGTAGATGCATGGATGCCCCTACAGGTGGAAGTAAGTTTCCGGTTTTTTTAAATTGTATTAATTTGTTTTTTTAAATTAATTAATTAGTACGATTTTTCGCCATTTTTTTCGTTCTACACCTTTTGCAACTTGATTTTCATATAACTGATCAACCCCAAATTTTGCCCATATGCATAGTTCACGTGACAATGCATTATGACATTTTTGTAAAAAAATCAACATGGCGGCTCCAAAATGGCCGAATTTGGCAATTGTGTGTCTCGATCCCCGGCATGGGTATCAAATGAAAGGGTGTTATGAGTAGAATACAATTAGCCGTGTGGCATCATTCCAAATTCAAAATGGCGCCTACACAAGATGGTGGAAACATAACAGAAGAAAAAGTAGAAAATATAACCTGCAAACTTGAAATTTTGCACATACGCATAGTTCGCATTACAATGCAATCAATTTTGTAAAAAAATCACGATGGCTGTTCCAAAATGGCAGCTGATTTTTACAATTGTGCTCCCCAATCCCCCGTGTCATGGGTATCAAATGAAAGGGTATGATAAAGAGAATACAATTAGAATTAGCTGTCTGGCGTTATTCCAAATTCACGGAATAACACAAAATGGGTTTCAAATGAAACGGTATAACAAGAAGAATACTATTAGCTGTGTGGCGTCATTCCAAATTCAAATGGCGCCAAAAACAAAATGGCGGCCAACACAAAATGGGGAATCAACTTTTTCTTTACAACGCGCTCGGCATGGGTATCAAATGAAAGGGTGTGACAAGTAGAATACTATTAGCTGTGTAGTGTCATTCCAAATTAAAAATGGCCGCCAAAAAGAAATGGCGGATTGCATTTTTCTTTACAAGCCACTTGATCGAAAGGGTATAACAAGTTGAATACAATTAGCTCTGTGTCATTTAACGGGGGATCACCGAACTATATATATGTACAAGCATTTTATTATACGCAAATCGTGCGCAGATTTTAGAATAAGGTAAATATCTTCTTCTTCTTTAACGGCTCTACAACCGGGATCCGGTCCTGGCCTCGCGCAACTGTTCTCTCCACCGGTCCCGATTCTGAGCCGATGTCATCCAGTTTGGCATCCCTAAACTCTGAGCGTCCTGGTCCACGCCATCCTTCCAGCGAAGGTTGGGCCTCCCTCGCTGTCGCACCCCATAGGTCTTACCGCAGAGAACTTTCCGAGCAGGCTCATCTTCACTCATACGAGCTAGATGCCCTGCCCACCGGAGCCTACCGAGCTTTATTTTCTTCACAACATCTATGTCGCGATAGCGCTCGTAGATCTCGTCATTGTAGAGTCTCCGGAATCGTCCTTCCTCACATACGGGGCCAACAATCCTCCGAAGTATTTTCCTCTCAAACACGCCCAAGAGGTTTGAGTGCTTTTTGCTAAGCACCCACGTTTCGGATGCATATGTGAGAACGGGTAAGACCATCGTCTTATATAGTAAAAGTTTAGACGTTATGGTTAGATATTTGGATTTGAAGAGCCTTGACAGACTATAGTAGGCTTTGTTGGTTTTTAGCAGTCGTGCGCGTATTTCTGGTTCCATGCTATTGTCGGCTGCTACTATTGACCCAAGGTAGGTAAATGATTTTACCACGTCAAACTCGTGTTCCGCTACCTTGATTGTGGGACCAATGTTAGGTGTTCTTCCAGGCGAGGCCACCATGTACTTTGTTTTGCTTTCGTTAATGTGCAGTCCCAGATTTCCTGCCGCTTACTCAATCTGAGTGAGTCTTGTACAGCTGTTGTTGTTCTTCCAATGATGTCAATGTCGTCTGCGTAAGCCAGTAATTGGGTGGACTTGTGGAGGATTGTACCCCTAGATGTCACGCCCGAATCTCGGATCACTTTCTCCAACGCCAGGTTGAAAAGGAGGCAGGCCAGACCGTCCCCTTGTCGGAGTCCATTATAGATGTTGATTGGTCTGGACAGTGTTCCGGATACCTTTACTTGGCTTGACACATTGATCATGGTCAACCTACATAGTCTTGTCAGTTTGTTGGGGATGCCGAATTCTCTCATGGCTTTGTAGAGTTCTACCCTGGCTATGCTATCATAGGCGGCTTTAAAGTCTATGAAGAGGTGTTGAATTGAGTTTTGAAACTCTAGACATTTTTCCATAGCCTGCCTCAAGGTGAAAATCTGATCAGTCGTTGATTTGCCTGGGCTGAAGCCACACTGGTAATGGCCTATGATGTTTCTGGCGTATCCTTCCTGTTTTGTAGGATAGCGGAGAATATCTTATACACGGTACTCAACAACGTTATACCGCGATAATTAGTGCACGCTGTGATATCTCCTTTTTTGTGTACCGGACAGAGGATGCCTTTTCTCCAGTCTTCTGGCATCACTTCCTGCTCCCATACTTGCACAATTAATTCATGAATCGCTTGGTGTAATGTAGGCCCTCCATATTTAACCAGCTCCGCTGCGATGCCGTCTGCACCCGAGGCCTTGTTGTTTTTGAGCCGGCTGATGGCTCTGCTAACTTCTTCTATGCTTGGTGGCGGCAGCATAGCATTGTCATCAGATATTGGTGGAGCCTCCGAATCCTCAGTTAGCTCGCCATTTAGCAATTCATGAAAGTGCTCTTCCCATCGCTCCAAGATGCCTTTAGGATCGGTGATCAGATTACCTTCTTTGTCCTTGCAGTATGTGCAACGTGGTGTGAATTGCGTCATACTGCGGACTCTTTGGTAGAACTCCCGCGCCTGGTGCGGCCGTCGTTCTCTGTACTGTTCTAGCTCACAGACGAGATTTTTTTCCCAGGCTTCCTTTTTCCGTCTGTGAATTCTCTTTTCTTCTTTTCTGAGCTCTTTATAGTTTTCTTCGGTAAATATACATTAATATTATTGAGGTCTAAACACAAAATTTTAAATAAGAGTCTGCGAAGAATAATTAAAATACAAACAAAATTAACTACAGCCAACAATGCAATGTAAAAATTCTACTTCCGCAAGTTGCATATTTTTCACACTACCCTAAATAACTAATAAAATTGAATTTAAAATCAGTGACATTTTTTACACGACAAAAACAAACCAGGAAGTGAAAGAAATTTTCTCTTTTTACTTAACAACAAAATATAATAATAATAATAATAATAATATCGCATGTGTAATCGGTTTAAAATTGACGTGTTATATGAAAGTTTGATACGATTATGATTGCATATATTCGATTCCGTGTCAAACAGAAATAGAAATCCTGAGCCTTGCAATACCAGGCAGTTCCCCATTTCTTCGATTGCGATTATGAATTCGAACGTGGAGTTGGCACATACGGGCTTCGCCCGCCTAAGACTAGGAGAGGTGTTTACCGTTTATACGTGAACAATAATTCAATTTCTTTGTCCTCCCAAAAAAAGGGAATATAAATATATGATTGTATATATAATAAAATGAAGGTTTTAGGTTATATAGACCGACAAATATTGCTGTTGATAACGTAAAGAAAGCGAGGAACACTCACCAAATTTTTGACTGTTAGATATTTTTGCTGTAAGCACTGGTAATCCGCTTCAAAATCAATTAGGCACTCCTTAAGCCACAGATTTTCATCACGCATCTTTACTGCATATTTTTCAAAGCGAATCATCTGAAAAAGGATATACAATTTTTTTTAAATAAAAAAGGTAACAACAGGTAAATATAAACTATAAAACAATTATAGATGTAGACGAAAACAAGTTTTTACCTCAGTAAAACTCTCAGACAATTCCTGCGATAGAATCTCATTCTCCAGTTCTAGTTGCGACTATTGAAGTAAACGTATTGAAAATGATATCGGAAAAACTATTAAAGAAACACATTACACTATTCACAAAGGCAATGAGGATAATTCAAGAGATAGAGTGAAAAAAACAAGGATTAAAAAAGGACATAAAAAGGTTTGCATTACAAGGAATTATATAAGTTTTTTAAAAGCAATACTTTATTAAAATGGCAACGAACGAAGATTAATTTTAACAAGGCAATCATAATTTATATGAATATATATATAAAATTAACAAGAAAATTGTGTGTATTTTTTTTTTTAAATATAAAAACTGTCAAGAGTTTTTAATAGAGGCATGCTTTTTGTTTTAAACATCATGCACATTATTACGCCACCAGCCCCATAAGGAACTGTGTCCATTATTTGTAGAACCACTCACTGAAGGTGTATTTCCAATCTGTGAATTTCGTTTGCAAGCTTCCAAAGCATGTCGTAAATTTTGTATTGTTGCATGCTGATTTTGACACTGATAATAATAAAATAATAATATTCCCATTTTTTTAGTTCATTTATATGATTTTAGTTTTACTCACTTCGATCTCTAATTTTTGTTTCTCTTCAAGAAATGCCGAACAGCAGTCGCTGATTTCCTGTAAAATTGATGGTTGCAAACTTTTAGTATGATCATAATTGTTACTTATTTTATTTCTATGACTATCTTCACCTTAATATACTAACTAAACGAATTGAACGAGTTCCTGCATTTTCAATACGAAGATTGCCCTTTTCTTAACTTCGCCGATAATGAATCTTCTCAACAGAAATTTAGGTCAAGTTTATTTGAACCACACTCAAACTTTCCGAAGAGACCACACCTGGGACGAAACCTCTCTCTTCACTCCAAATTCCATGATGCACTTGAACTAATACGGAAAAAGGAGGTGCTGTATGAATGTCAGTGAAAAATTCATCACGGAAGCCACTGAAACGGAAGGCATCGGCACCGTGGCGGCGTTACGGATGTGTGTATCGACTTTTATCCTTATTCACCGCACTTTTCTTGGCGATTCAGCCGCATTCATTTGGCCGCCTGCGTGCCTGAGAGCGTTCTGAGAGCTGTGTGAGCCTATCATACTTACAACAAATCATTGGAAAGTGGTAATTTTACTATTTTTCCATACAGTATCTTTATATCAGCCCCATCAGTAGATGATCAACTATAAAACCGTCACCTCCACGTGGTTCCCCCGGGATAACCACCTAACCACGATAGAAGCCATTGTGAGACAGTATATCCTCGCCTACCGGCGTAGGGCTATCAACTCTTCCTGGCATTAACCTTTTGCTATGGAGCCTACGGCAGAGCCTCGGACTGGACAGACGACGCGGACCAGGCAGTGGAAGTCGCCAGATGGAGTAACCAACAACGTAATTGATCATATATAGTCGCACGCCACCAATCCAATGTGCCTGATGTGAAAGCATACCGCGCCGCAATAATAAATTCTAACCACTTCTTAAATAGGAACGAAAATTAGTGCCAGGATATCACAAGATGGGAAACAGACTGAATATGAGAACCTACTCGACATAAAATAAATGAAATTGGTCAAAACACACATGAGGATTTGAATGACGAACAGCAGATGTCCTAGGTTTCGAGTCGAGTGGTTTGATGAAGAATGCGGTGGCAATGGAGAAAAACCGAGCATACCAAGTCATGCTAAATAGACACAGAACAAGAAACTCTGAAGAAGAGTATAAGGAAAAAGGCGAGCTAAGAAGAGAACCCACAAAGCAAAAAAGATAGTATTGGGAAGAAGAATCACCAAGCTTAAATAATGCAAGAAACTTCTACTAAAAGATAAATCAACAACGGAAAGAATTTAAGCCTAGTAATTAATCGAAGTGCAAAGTCGAAAAAATTACTGATTCAAGCGATCCAGAAATCGAAGGATTGAAAGTGAATCTGCGTATTTAAAATCGTCAGATCGAATAATTGAAGTTTAAAGGGATTTAAACGTAATCGAAAAGCAACGAACATAACCTACAATTTATAGTTTTCATGTCATTTTATTGTTGTTTCGCTTTGTCATTATGAAAATCTTTATTTGCAATAGTAATATTTTAATTTAATTTACTACCCACAACACGACCGAAGGCACAACAATAAACATAGCAAGCTAAAAAATGTTATGCTGTCTTGTCAATCTCTCAATCTCTGAATTCGCGTTTTTACGCCGAAGTTTCAATTCGATACAGCTCCAAATGATGGATCGAATCGGTTTGATCCTATTTAAATTCGATCTGAGTATATATGGGTTTTTCTAAGATCTAAGTAGGCTTGAAGCCAGCTTCAATTTCGCAAGTATGCGTACTACGGGTCCCTCAAGGTTCAAATTTCGGTCCAACCAGGATCTATATATGCTCCAGTACGATATGCCATTAAACATAAAAAAGTATGCAGTGATCTCTTTCAAGCTATCTCACAAGCAGCTGTCCGCAGTCAAATGGCACTGGACCTTGAAGTGATAGTTAATGACAAATTAATCTTCTCTAAGAATATTAACAGATGGCAGCTTCGTTAAGATACTGTTGAAGGTCATTTGAACCTACCGCAACCGGGCTTAGTTAGTTCCAATCTCATGCACAGTAGGTATGAGAGAATTACTGCACAAAATTTAAGGTTTGTTGAAAAATGTACCATATGCCGTCACTGGATCTTAGACTAATAAGTAAAAGTTTATCTGGGTGTGTAAATGTTTTATAGACTCAGAGCCCGCTCATCCGATTGGCAAGAAATTTTGTATATAGGGGCTTTCGGGTACGGCGGTTGAATTGAGATTGGGAATATTAATAAGCTGGTGATTTGGGTTTTTAAACGAACGGAGTCCTTTTTCAATGTACTTTCGTAATAGGATTTGCGACTCTCACTGCCCATAAAAAGCGATTTTGAGATTCCCAATTGTTTTGGCGCAGGCCATACTATTGACTTATGGGTGCAGCGAGGCGTACCTGGTTCCAGCTAGTATTTGATATAAATTGCTTGTTATACTCTGGTATGTCCAATTACTTTTCAATGCGCCTACGTAGTTTTAAAATATATTATCCCAGTGTAAAGTCGTAGATATATTTAAAACATTTTTATCACGTCTGTAACTAAATTAAGAAAAGCTATAAGGAGTAAGAAAAATCAATGTTTCGGTAAGTAGAAATATTTGAAAGGATTATGAAAAAGCCGCAAGATCCACAACTCGGCGAAAACAAGTGAATTTGATGATTTTGATCTTTTCTTCCACGATTAGCATATGTAAGGAGGACCAATGGATAACAAACCTCTTAAACATTCCGGCGCACTAACTAGAACAAAGAAATTAAAACTACACATACCTTATTCTTAATCGTACAGAATTCTTTTTTCAACATTTTGTTATCTCCCTGAAGTTCATTGTTTTTAACTGGAGTTGTTTGATAGCAAGCCATTGTTTGGTGCAATTCACAAATCTATAAGCAATTAAATTTTATACCTAAGCGAACATGTACATGCATAAATGAAATCTCTTATTACAGTATTATCTTTCGCAGACAATTCTTGCTGCAGTATACAATTATCTCGTTTAATTGTTTCCAAATGTTGTTGAAGCTCGCAAATCTGTAATGAATGTACATAGTGATTTTGTATCTACTCGAGTTTGTTTCAATGCAATATTTACAGTGTTATCTTTGCACTGCAGTTCCTGCTGCAATTCAATATTTTCCTTATCGAATGATTCGATATTTTCTTTTAGTTCGCAAATCTAAGATAGATTTTATTAGTTTCGTTTTTTGTTATTGCTTTGTTATTCAAAATAAAAAGTTACCGTAGAATTTTCGTTCTTAACACATTCTAGTTTTTTTTGCAGTTCACAAATCTATAATTTATATTAAAATATTTGTTTGGATGAACATAATTTAAGTTAATATTCACCGTTTTATCTTTACAATGCAGTTCCTCCTGCCATGCGCAAGTATCTCTCTTATAGCATTCTATTTCTTTATCAATTTCACAAATCTTTGAATTAACATAATAGATAATAAGGTTGAATCCACGTTAGTTTTGTTTGATATAATTTAACGAAATATTTACCATATGTTCTTTAGATGTCAGTTCTTGTTGCCATGCGCAAGTGTCTCGCTTATATCTTTCAATCTCTTTTTGTAGTTCGCAAATCTGTAATTAATATTGTAATATATTGTATATATTATTTTAATCACTTACAGTCTGATTTTTCAACTCAAATTCGTTTTGCCATGCGCAACTATCCTGCTTATATCCTTCAACTTCTTTTTGCAAGTTGCAAATCTATAATTATTCATTGGAATTTTTTTATAAAACAAATATGAGACAAAATTTACTGTTTGATCTTTAGCCTCAGATTCTTGCTGCCATTGAAATATATTTTTCTTTAAACAATCGATATTCTTTTGCAGCTCACCAACCTATCAGGTAATTATAATGAAAGTACAAATGTGCATTGTATGCAAATTGTTTGATTATTTACCACGTTATTTTTACACGTTACTTCTTTCTTTAGCCTACAAACGTCTTTTTTAAAACACTCGATATGATCTTGCAGCTCGAAAATCTGTAATCAGTAAGTAGTGTTTTACGTGAAAGTATTATTTGTTTATGCAATATTTACCTTACTATCTTTCAGATGTAGTTCGTTCTGCAATATAGACAAAAATGTGAATTGTAAAGCAGGCTTATATTGGTAATTGATATTAGAATGGTAGAACTTTGTTGGCTGCTAATGTGTTTGATACCAGAGAAATAAAACTTACACCACCAGTGGTCAGGGAGAAATGAATCTAGTTATGCTAGTAGAAAAGGGAGACTTTTCCTTCATGAAGAGTTGGGCAAGAGGATAACAATTCTTGTTATAGAACTATGCCTGGAGCAGTCGACATTTATGAGCAAAGAATTCAGCAAAATAATTATAGACTGGTAAAGAAGTCCTATAACGAAAAGACGGTAGCATCTTCTACAGCGGCAAAATTGGCTCCACAAGGAACTATGACAAAGGTTTTGTGCGTTCAAACTACAATATATAAAGGCGCAATTCCACTGAGGTGATATTTAGGCAGCATTTAGCATGCAAAATTGACATGCTGCACGCAGTCTTTCCATTGAAAAAACACGAAGCGACATAAAACAAGTCTCCTTGCTGCCTGTTACAATTTGATATTTTTTACCAAGCTGCATGCAACACCTTTCGGCATAAAAACGATGGGTCATGATTTTAATGGACATTTCTAGCGGACTCCGAACATTTTGACAGTTCTTATGTGGTTGTTGTTTGTTCGCTTAATTATCATCTAAACTAAATAGGTCTGGTGGCCGATTGTAGCTGTCGGTTCTGCGGAGCAGCTCCCGAAACTGCGGGGCACTTGCTGTGCGACTGTGAGGCTACATCGAGGAAGAGACCTCCTCCATCGTGACTTCCCTACGCCCAGGGAGATTTGGGACAATCAGTTTTAGGCTATATTAGAAGCCTTAACCTTGATGGTTTTTAAAGACAGGGATGGCACAGGATAGGTCGCAGTGCCGGCAAAGGCACCCTTCAACAATAAATAGAAGTAGAATGTGGTTGTGATGAGAATGCAAAAGAAAAGTTGGAAAAACAGCAACAAAAAGCCAATAACTTTTACTAGTTCCTCCATTTTGTTCGTTCGTTGTAGTTTCGCCCGTGAAAATGCTCATACGACTTCCCATCGTATTTCAAAAGAGAATTAAACGTAACAGTTAAGTTTTGTCTGTTCGGTGTCCGGTCGTCTAAAAGGGATCTTTGCTGACAAAAATGAGAACAAAGTAACATTTTCACAAGAAACATTCAGTTACGACGAATTTTTCCATTTGTATTCCGTATCTAATGAAAGTGGATATCTAGAGGATTTTAAGGTTGCAAATAACGAATTTATGATTAAAACTTACAAATCCAAAATGGCCGCACCAATATGGCCGATGAGTTTGCCAATTGTATTCCGATTGCATGAATGAATTGGTAACTCGGAGTTTTTAAGGTGGCAAATAACGATTTAACGAGCAAAACTAATAAATTTAAAATTTCGCGGTCAATATGGGACGAATTTTGCTAAATAAGTGTCATTTTCCGGTCCGCTGCATGTAGGTTGTTCCAAGAGTTGGGGAATCCGAAAATCTTCACATTCTAGCTCTAAATGGAAGAACATTAACCATAGTGTGTGCTAGGATTTTTTTTAGACTAGTTCAGTAAAAAAAATGCTATACAGAACAGCTATCCACAGTTCTACCGGTCAGACGCCTACAAGGATGAAAGATAAATTTGTTGGACTCTCTGGGGCCTCTCGTTGAATATTTACACAGGGTCTCCAATTGTCTGGCCGCGGCACTGGTTAAAAGATGACATCTATCGCTTCCTAAAAGTTCCGAAAAGAGAAAGTTAAAATACCAATTTACTGAGAAGTTTCATGTTCAAGGGCAGTGCCACATCTCAATTTAGTACGGTTGTTGTAACTGAACCACCGAGCAGATTCGGAAGAGGGAGAAGAAAAAGCGGAAGGAGGTTTTTTTAAATTAAAGTTGTTAAAAATAAACAAATTGTTCCAATTAATCCCTGACCAATCCGTGAACGCTCGAGAAGAAATATTACAACTCTAAATTTTTACATGGTACCCAAAATCATTTTTTCCAGATTTTTTGGTGCCAAAATCAACTATTGCCTACATAGTATGAATATATAATAAATTTACCCGCCCATTTTTACTCTACGGCTCTCAAGTTTGAAGTTTGGTCACCTAAACAGACAACCAGCTGAAAAACCTTTGAAAGAAAATTCAAAGAAGAATATTTGGGCCAGTGTTAAAACAAATGACGTATTACAACAAATGAAGAGCTTGAACAAATGTTGTACGAACTTGTATTGCGTCAAAAGTCCTCAATGGCCAAAACCGGCCAGACTTGCGCAAGGGTAAGTCATGGATTTTGCACCACGATAATGCTCCATTGCACAAATCTATCGGCGCAGAAGTTTTGGTCCAAAACTACTCAGGAATGGTCATCGATCAAATACCATACTCGCTTGATATTCCCGTGTGTTATGTACCCTGTTTCCGAAGCCAAAATGTCTATTCCGACGAAGACGTTTCGAATGAACTGAAGCCCGAAATGAAAATTTCCTGAAGCAGTTAAAAGTGAGATTTTAAGCTTACAAAATAAATTTCGATGATTTTTTTTAATAGTAACAATTCCGGGTACTACACACAATTTTTTGAGCGTAAACAAAAATTGTTTAAAAAGATAAAAAAATGAAAACGATTTACAGTGAAAAACAAATTAAAAGCTAGCCACAGCGAAAGCTTGAGTTTATAGTCAAATATAAACTAACAAATATCTTCAATAAGCATCTCTATTTAACTCTTAATACTTCACTAGTATTTCAGTACTTTTGCTAAAGCAAATATCAAAATTATAATAATAATTTACCAAATCTTCATTACAATGCAATTCCTTTTGCAACATACTAGTTTCTCTCTTAAAGCATTCTAAACTTTTTTTCAATTCACTTATCTGTAACAATTATCACATGTACCCTCTTTTATATAGTATGTAGCACAATTTAACCTTACCGTTTTATCTTTAACCTCCAACTCCTTCTGCATTATACAATTCTCCGACTTACAACATTCTAAATTGCCTTTAATATCACAAATCGCCTTTTTCAAAACTTTCAATTGTATATCCTTTTCACATAATTCCTCTTCCAATGTAATAATTACTTCACATAAAGGACCATCACGACTTTTATCATTCGACGAGGTTTCACGTGACACTTCTTTACAGTACTGAAAATAAATATTGAATGCGCTTTCAACATGGAAACTAAATTAGGAAAGAGATAAACTTCAGAATATGCCATAAAACGTAGAGTAGAGCCCATGAACCCCAGGAAACATTGAAATACACTACACTGCATACTACTGGAGGAGGAAAATCATTTTTTCCATAAATATCTGTTTGCTCGTGGCTGACATACTTAAAATCTATTTAGGGCGCGCATTGGGCTTGATTTAAGTGCATCAATGCACACTTAAGCATCTTGAAGAGATTTAAGATTTTTGTTTTTTTCAAGATCTGGAAAATATCTATGGAAGATGATGGTGGGTGGATGTTACTTACCGCACTAGACGCTTCACTAGCAACATGCTTTAGCAATTTCACATTGCTAGTTATGCTGTTGTTAGCACCTGAAAATTTTTTGTTAAAAGGATTTCATTGAACAAAAGTTCTTTTTGTGTGTACAAACTTTGTATATCCGATTGAAGTTGTTGTATTTTTAACTTAAGCTGTTCATTCTCTTGCTTAAGACAATTTACACGATGTTGTACAGCACAAACTATGGTATGTTCGGGTTCCAAGTTTTCTTGTGAACTATAACCAGAATCGTCTTGGGTTTCGGTCTCATTTACCGAGCACATGCAGCGAAGCTGATGAGTGACATAGGCTAATTTGTTACGAGATTTAGAAAATGTTTTAATCTGAAACGACAAGATACATTTCAAATATTAAACAAATAAATATTAATCAAAACGTTTCTTTACCAAATCCTGAACTAAATCATATATTTTTGTCTGTTGGCTGATAATTTCATTCTTCTCTTCTTCGGCCAAATTTTCGCGCATTCGCTGCAGCTCAAAGAGTTCTATCAATTCCCCCTGGAGAATCTTAACATACTCATCCTCTTTGCATTGGACTTTTCTATCAAAAGAGCAAGTTATATTCAAGTTTCCTATTTTTTTAGTACCAAAATATTCATTAAACCTTAAATGAAATTTGTCCGTTGCTAAAGACATCTAAAAAATAAACAATAAATCATAAACTCTCAAAACCAAAATATTACAAAATTTTAATACCAATGAAGAATCTGTTGGACACGTCATGTTAGACAAATCAGCGGATAAATTTTGTACGTCCTGAATTTGCTGACTGCTTTCTAAGGATAATGAGCGCGCGATTAACCAAGGCTTTTCGTTCTTTAAATACGGTGACTAAAAATTTTCGTTACTGAAGTTTTATTAATTAATATTTTTGTTATATTAATAATATTATTAAGAATGTTCATTTACAGCTCCAACCGTGATTATTTTTATGCGTTTATTATATAATTACTAAAAAATAATTATTTATTTTTGGGATGACATGCGAATATCATTATTTTTATTAGCTACTTGGATTTTCAATACGGGTTTGTTAGTACCTACTATGGAACTGCTTTTTTAGTTACAGTATTTTCAATAAAATTTGTCGTAGATTTGTTGCAATCGGAGCTATTATCATATCAAAAACTCTCATTATAAAACGAGTAATCTGCCAACGCTTTATAGATGCGATTGAAACCTTATTTAACTTACCTGAAATAGCAATTCGCGTTCAAGCAATGAATAAATTGGTAATACTCGTATGCACTTTCGGTTTTTTAGTTTATCGTAGGACTCCGAAAAAGGCTCGTAATGAGTATTTTTTTAATAACACTTGTCTGATTAATAAAGCTTGATTAAAGGGAATATTACAGGACCTTTATTTCTATACATATTTAGTAATGTTATTTTTGGGTGGTAACTACAAATAAATGTAAATAGAGCTACAAACAAAAGCAGACTAGAGTAAGATCGGATAAATTATTGGAACCATGGCTGGATAAAAATATTCGAAGTCTTCGAAATTAGAGAAATAATTATACAAACTTATTAGAAACAACCCTAATGTAAATGCGGAAGTGAAATTAGCATACACTAGGTTAGCCTCAGGATTTACTCTTAGGTCTCCTGCAGTGGCGGTTTCAGAGGGGGGTAATTGGGTAATTACCCCCCCCCCCCCAAGATTTGCGTTCCCTCATTTATTTTTATTCTTAAAAATTACTAATATTACAAACAAAAAAGTTAAGTGTATGGTGAATCTAGTCGGCGATCTATGACTGTGAATTTTTTCTCCTGGAGAGTCCTGGAAGGGACCGATACCCGTGACTTAAGCTAATATGGCACGCTATGTAAACAAACCGAAGTTAACTGCTCAAGCGCCGAAAAAGAAGTGATGAACTTCTTCCTTTGCACGGGTTCCCTTTTCTAAATATACGCGACATACGTTGATACTATTAGTCTCTTTAATATTAGGTGCGTTTTATAAACCTGTTCTGTCCTGGAACATTAAAAAAAACGCAAGGAACATTTTAATTTTCATTTGCATAAATTACGGCTGTGGACTTTTTAATTCTTTTACTATTTTATAAAAATCTCTATCAATTTTTCGCGTTTTTTATTCAGTAAACAAAGAATTTATTTTATTTGTCAACTGCCAATTTAAAAAACGTATAAGGGAAAAGGGAAACATTTAAATTTAATTTCTCTTTGGCCTGGATACGGTTCTCAGTATAATTGTCGGGGACAAGAATTTGTGTGGAAGCTGTACCAGGAAAGAATAGAACAGATTAAAAAACGCAGCAATTGTTAATCGTTACATCGTGTTACATTAAGAGAGCGCGAATCGCATTTCTTTAGTTCAATATACAGGGTGTCTCAGACCACCCGTACCACCCCATTATTTCGAAGAGTTTTGAAAAAAAAAAAATTAAAACCAAAAAACACATATCAAATATTTTTTCAAACTCTATCCAACCATACCAAAAACGCCCCCTACCCCCAAACAGGGGGTGCAACTACATAAACTGAAATGGAAACCGTCATTTTTTATTGCAGATTCAGAATCTTCATAAAAAAATATGAAGATTTTGACCCAAATATTTTTTGCGATTCGCCATAGATGGCGCTGTAATCGGAGGAAAACGTTTTCTATGATTTATTAATTTCCGCCGATTACAGCGCCATCTAAGGCGAATCACAAAAAATGATAAGAATAAAATCTTCATATTTTTTCAAGAAGAATCTAAATCTGCAAAAAAATAAGGGTTTTGTACTTTTTTTTCAATTCTGCACCCTTCTTCCCACAAAAAAGTAGATTTTCAAAACAAAATAAAAACCCCTATTTTTATTTTATTATTATATAAATTCCTTTTTATACAAATTATATTTTTTGATGTCGATTGTTTTGTATTTATGGAATAAAAAAAATATTTCAGTTTTTTCTTTTTTTTTAATTACCCCCCTAAGCTTGTTGGCTGGAAACGCCCTTGGTCTCCTGATGCCTATACAACATATCCTAACTATGTCGGGGATAACATCATTCAGAATCACAGAAAATGTTTCGATTTTGTTAACATAAAACGAAAGACCTTAGGCTATCCAACGACTATGGCAAACGGTAGAAAACAGTCCTCATATCCCCAAGAAATTTGCAAACAAATGACAAATCATTGAAGTTTTTTGCCCAAAGTCTAATAAAATGCACACTGACCCAACAAGTACGCACACTGGTTTTGTCCGCGTATGACTGGGCGATGCGGGGAATGAATGTCGTATGATGTCCGTTGCTTCGTGTTGTCGTCGTATCGAACTCCGCGTCGTCCATCGAATGCTTCACGCATAATGGCGTCGGTCACAACGTTTAAGAAAATGAAGCGACGTCTTCTTGTCGGACAAATGTGTTAATCGGCAATTCCTCGGATAAGTCGCTTCGAATGCGAACGCTGCTGGTTGAGCCATTGTACCACTCTTGGAGAATTTGGACGATTTTCAATAGCGTGACGTGTTCGGTTTCCAAGGTTCTCCACAAGCTGTTCCAATCGATGCAATCAAAAGCGGATTTAAAATCGATCAAAACGACGACAGTTCGTTTGCTGCAATGAATTCTTTCTTCCATTAACTGAATATTAGATCAATGCATCCTCGATGTGGCCTAAATCCCGCTTGTTATTTTCAGCTCGTTTCCTCTCAATGTTTATATAGCCTCAATTGTATGTATGATTTTCGTAAATACCTTGCCGACGATCGAAAGGAGGCTAATACCGCCATAAGTTGACGGGACACGATCCGAATGCCATATGTGTGTTATGAGAACTTGGATTCGTTGTGATAAGACATTACCTCCGGCTTTGATCATCTCGGCGGTTATCTGGCCATTTTCGGTGCTTTCCACTTTTAAGAGATTTTATTGCCGTCTTCACCTCAATAATTGTCGGTTCGGTAAACTGATTCGTCGGTTGAAAGTTCCATCTGATTTTTTGATGTTATCGTATTGCCGCCTAACCGCGGATTGTCAGGTACAGCGTCCGGTACTCGTGCCTTGACGCCGCTTCTTCTTCTTCATTTTCTGTCGAAGATCTACGTTCAATCATTGGTATTGCTCAAAATCGACGGGTTTTATTCGTTTTCGCTGATCGGCGAGATCCAATATGGCGTCCGATTACGGTTGGGTGGACACAACTCCTTTGCACACCGGATAATGGATTCCGATAATTGCCTTTCTTCCACATCGATACCGTGCGGTATTGCGGGCGGAGTTGGATAATGCCATTTGAATCTCGCCTGATGGCTAGATCCCGACGGCACGCCCAATTCTTCTTGGCTGGTGGTGTTTTCTTCCCCCTTTGTAATCGCATCTGTAATGTCGCTCGAACAAATTAATGGTTCGATCCGCCATCGGGCTCATGCATCGCATGTACCGCTTTGAGCGTCGATCGGAATTTTGCATTGATCAAAACTTAGTCTAACATTGCCTAATCGTTGGATTTCGCTAGGTGAGTTGATGTTTGAGTGGATGGCGGAAGATGCTGTTTGATGCTGCAAATGAAAGGAGGCGTAAACCGATGTCGTTAATTTCTCCGTGTCCGAATTTTCCCATCATTGCTTCCCAGGCGATTCGATCTGCACCTGAATGTGCATTAAAATACCGCGTGAGTACGATTAATTCGATTCGAGGTATCGTATCCAGCGTGTGTTGAAGTTGATGGTAAAATACGTCCTTGTTCGCGTCCGGGCGGGTGTCAGCTGGGTCATAGACGGATACGATATTGCTCTTGAGTGTTCCACCGACTTTTTATAACCGCCTAATGCTCGGATATTGGTTGGAATGCGATAAGAGAGCACAGGTCTAATAAGCACCTTATATAACACCAATTTTGTTTTCCTGTGCACGAATCTTGATTTTAATATCCTTTGCTGGTCATTAAAGGCTCTATTTGCCTGTAGAATATGTCTAACCATTTCCTCTTGTTCCTATAATTTTTGTCAGCAATCATAGGTAAATTATTTTCTCTCCTATCACTATTTTGCGATCCTCGATTTAAAAATTTCCTTGGCGTTTTGTTCTGTTAGATCAAGATAGCATAATACCTTTGGTTTTGTCCTATTTATTTAGAGTCCTATTTCCTCGCTCGATCTTTTCAGCTCGTCGTATGACTGTTGCTATGCTTGCAGCGGCCGCCCTACGATGGTCACATTGTCAGCATATCCTAATTGTTGGAATGATTTGTTAGTCACAGCCGTGCCCTTGTTTTAATTCCTGTGCTATTTCAAATCCATTCGTGAGCGAGAATTGTATTTTTACCTCCTAGGTCGTCCTTTCTAGCATTTTATCAATTTTGTCGACCTTAGATCTATTAGAATATCTATGAGTTTTGTCTGTTATAGTCCACGAAGTTCTGGGATATGTTTACTTTTTCCCCCAGCTATTCCTCGAGAATTTGTCTTAGAGTAAGCAGCTCTTCATGTGGTGTCTTTTCTTTTTTCAACAAGTTTTATTAGCGACTTTCCTTTTCAACATAAGAAGCTCTTACTTTGATCTCGTGGGTTTTCTCGATGGCACTGGTTTCTCTCTTCTATACTTTTTTACAGCATTCCTGAAACTACTTGTGTGCTGAGCTTCTCCCATTTTTCATTAATGCTCAATGCAGTTGGGAATGGTTCTTCTCTTTCTCATGCTCTGCTCATGGAGTTTCAAATACTGCTTTTTTCATCTATTTTTAATCTGCAGATAATACAGATATAATTGAGAAGAAAATCGTCCGAAAGATATACGGCCCAGTTAATGAAGACACTGTATAAAGAATATCACGCAAAACTCGCCAACACAAGGAACTGGAGCGAAACTGAAAGGAGGCCAATGCTCGAATTGAGCTGTAGAGCTATTGAAGGAGAAGAAGAATAGTAAACGGTATTAAGTAAAGGTAATCTGGTTTTCTGAAATATTTATTAATAGCACTTGTTTATATCTACTTTATGACTCGATAAAGAGTCTGGTCTTTTAATGTGTCCTCGCACAGAATATGATGTTGGTGGAAGGTCACTAAGCCCGGATCAGAAATGTCTTCTCAAAGATAAATAACGCGTTTCCCTTCACTGTAAGTTAAGCATAAGGGTAGGGATGACGCCGTTTTTAATTTAAGCTTATAAAAATATATAAAATCATTTGGTAAAAAAAAATCTCGTGCGGTATTTTTCGCAAAGAAAAAGTACCTATTTACTGGACTATCATCCACAGACGGAGCTCATAAGTCTGGACCCGCTATAGTGGCGCACCTACATCATATCGAATGATCAAGGGCAAACCTTATCTGGTGAACTCCGAGCGATTTATTCCTGTACCTTCGTTGCCAGAGAATTATTAGGATACAATATGAAGGATGTCGAGATACTGATGGCTTTATTCTTTATGAAGGATGGGAAGCGCAAAAGATTGAATACAACCGTTTTTCACGTTCTCTGGGACTTCCCGCGATAGCTAGGAACAGAGTTTCGTTGTTGGACAAAACCTTGTTTTGATTGTAATTATGTACATTTAATAAGAAACAGAGAGAATACTAATGACAAAATATGAGAGAAATAATCATATTTAAAATACAATACACAAAAATGACAATGATATAAAGGGGTACACAAAAAACTACTTGTAATAACTACACCAAAACTACATAGTCCCAACATAATACACCCGAACTACTAATACATAAATATTCCAGCACCAATACTTCAAGTTGCATAAATCACTACACTACCTTTACAGTATTTTTACAATCTCGCCGTAATTCCTTAATAACATTATCCTTAAATTGTATTTTCATTTCGGCTTGCTTTAATTCCTCCTCTAAAGTAATAACTTGACCCTTAATATCACGAATTTGATCATATTTTTCAGCAACCTCAAATGTGAGTGCTTTCATGTTCGTTAAGGCCTATACATTTTGGTAAATGTGTTAATACTATAGTATATAAAATATTGGACATTATTTTTTTGAAATACAATAACAATATACATTTTTTATAATATATGTAAATAAATGAAGTTACATAAAATATATTTAAAGAAAGAAAAAAAATATGGAACTATAGTAAAATATGAATTAAAAACCGTGCTTCTCACAATCAATTTCTTCGCCTTAAATTTTGTGTTCGCTCTTTATTTTTACTAACCTTTTCTTTATCGGCATTTTTGCGCTTTTCTTCTTCTAATTTCATTTCTAAAACCATCTATTTAAAACAGTATAAGATGTATTATTATGTTTATCTACAGAACAGACTTTACTTACGTTTCTTTCGTTGGCAACGGCCAGTCGAGCTTCGTATTCTTTTATGTAACCTTTAAGATTTCCTATGTGATATTTAAATTCTTCATCAGGAATATTATCGCAAACTAATTCAGCAATTTCTTTATCTACTTTAGCGCAGTTTTTGCATTTGAAGTCTTCATTTATATCTCTATAAAATATTTTTATTAATTCTTACATATTCATTACAATTACAATGTTCCCTTACTGTCCTGCTCTTAAAGCCACTTTTTTCTGAAATATTTTAAAAGAATGTAAATTATACGCTCTTAAAAATATGCATGTACTTACGTCATCTGCTTTCAGATCTTCTAGAATTTTTTTAAAATCCACAGATTTAAACTCTAGTCCGTCTGAATCCCATTTCTGTTTCTGGAGATGATTTTTAATCAACTTAACAAAATTATGTACATCTGATCTAAGGTTTGTTATTTCGCCTCTATATGTCTTTTCACAATCTAGATCTAGTTTTTGTTCTAATAGCTTCAATCGGCTTGTAGCCTCGTATTCAAGATCTTTTAAGGTTTCTATTGAATCCCACATTAAATTCTGTAGTAGATCTACCCATTCTTTATATACAGTAACTTTTAACTGAAATAAAATTGTTGATCATGTAAGAAATTTGAAAATAAATTATTTTCAAGGAATTTATCTATATTTTAAGGATATCCTGAGTCCTGAGACACGACATCTGCGAGCTAAAGTGTGATGGAATATCTTCTGATATGCTATCGAATCCTACCTTCACCTAAACGAACATGTTGATTTTACATCGGGTGACCCCTGGATGCTCTTATATATACAATAGTACCAACTCTTGCCAATACAAGAGTTACTACGTATACATAAGTCGAATAGTTGAGTTGACGTTAAGTTGAATTTTCCCCTCGCGTCACAAATTACAAACAAAACACAGAGATGCTGCTGCCAACTCAACTCAACTATTGAACTGAACTATTCAACTACTGAACTACTGAACTCGCATCTAGATTCATAATTTTAACTCAACCCAGGTAGCAGAGCTGAGTCGAGTTCTGTCGACTCTAATTCAACTCGAGTCGAGTCGCGTCTACATGTATACATAATAAGTAACAGACGGAGGAGGATGAAAGGCGAGTGCATCTCAAAACGAGACAATTACTATGCTAGTATTCCAGGTTGACTGATAATCTTCCACCGTAAAAACCCTCTCGTCACGAATCCTCAAGGCAGGCCTCAGACAGGACGGATCCAACGGGATATGTAATTTGATTTTGGAACTTTAAACGTCAGAACGCTCAATAGTACGGGCGCTCTGCGTTCGCTTTTATTATTACTGCAAAAGTACGAAATAAAGATCACCGCTCTAGAGGAAATCAAATGGACTCACAATGGCATAATGGATTTCAGAACCTACACGATACTCTCTAGTGGTTCATCGAACGGCAGAAGAGATTTCGGAAATGCCTTCATCGTGGAAAAGATAATGACATCACTGATTCTGGACTTGAAGCCAGTAATAGAATATGTACGCTTTGAATAAAAACAAGACTACATAACATTAATCTCATAAACGTCCACGCGCCCACAGATGAAAAGACGGATGAGAAAACACTAAAAGGAATTAAGATCTTATCGGAATTAGGAGTCTCCTCAAAACTGATACAACTGATCAAATGCGCACGGAATAGCCTACTGGCGAAAGAACGGATCCAAAATACAGTAACAGAAGAACTTGAAGTACGACAACGTCTTAGCCAAGGAGATGGACTAGCCCCAAGATTTTCAACCTGGCCCTAGAATGAGTGATGAGGAAAACGTCAGTGCAGAGAAGTGCGGTGATGGGACTTGCGTGCCTCTTGGTAGTATTAGGCTATGTCCGCGGTGGTTAGCTGGGACACAGTAAGCCACCGGTAGAGAGATCTATGACGAACAAGCTAATTGCGAAGAAGCCGGACAAAGTTAGGTACATCCTCATTCTCTAGGAAAAATGGAGCTTTAGATTCGAATCCCTCTAAGCCAGTTGCTTCGACAGAAGCCGGCCAGTCAACTGCAACCGTGCAGATACCCAGTGACTCAAAAGAGGCTAACAAAACCACCATGCCTTCCGGCTCTAAAGGCGCTCCTAAGAATCCTTGCTCGATTCAAGGTAACTGCGAAGGGTGAAATCTCCAAGAGGCAGTAAGCCTCAAAAAGGTGGGCGGCGCAAGATATCAGCGAGCATACTCAGCATACTGGCAGCTCAACACCAAAGCGTCAGAGGTCCCTTGAGGGATCGAATTACCCTGAGGCTAAGCGTAGTAGGAGAAGTAACAATCAACTTACTGCTACTACTAAGACCTATAGCCAAGTGCTAAAAGGTCAAGTCATATCGACGAAAACGATCCAGACGACACCATTCTGCCTGATAAATGGAGGAAAATTGAGGACAGGTTAGAGAAGATTTTCCTCCCAATTCTACAGGAACATCCTGACACCGCTCCTTACTGTCGCGATGGCGGATGGCGTCAGGGCCGCATGAAGCTCTTCGCATGTGCCGATTATAGATCTGACGATCTCTATAAAATAGTCATATCCAGAATCGGGGAAGCATGGCCAGGCGCTAACTGGAGGGAGGAGATCCAGAGTCGACCGAGAGCGCGTTCTTGGATCCGAGCGGAGCCAGCAGAGCCTCAGGCTACTCTGGTCATCGTGGAAACTTACGAAACTTGGCAATCCGAAAAGTGACGGCCGAGCGTTTACACTCGTAATTAGCAAGGAGTCACTAGGACCTTTAGCGAAATCTGGTGGCATCAAAATTTACGGTTTCTCTTCCATAACTCTGAGGCGTTTCAAAAAAGACATCTTGCCCTTTAAACAGGGTGGAGTGCCATCAACTGCTCCACCTGCGGCTGCATGAGTCCTGGGGCAGTGCGGATAACACAGGTACGGAAGTTTCTGAACTCAACGTAGCTAGCGCTGCGGGTGACTCAGTTAAGCAAGTAGCTGGACCCAATGTGCCTGGCTTTGCGGGTAACACAGGAACCCTTGGTCCAAAAGACATTTCTTATTCGACAAGGATATCAAAAGCTAAGGCGTTTCTTCGCCATTAACGAATGAGTCCGAACTGGGATACTTTGCTCAACTTTTTTCGGTGAGAAATGACTCTCAAAGTGCTATCGCATGACACTCACAGAGAAGATGGAGGGCAGGCTCCTCAAAGCAAAACCTGCAGGAGGGTAACCGGTAATTTAGGATGCACTGTCCGGTAATCAAGCCAACAAGTGTGTAGACATCATTTTTACTGCGCCCGAACAATTCCTTGACCTAGAACTTTAGGTTCATGAGTTTGTGGCCTCAAAATCGCGCGCCAAAGCGCCAATAACTTCCGGTAGAACTGAGGCAGACCAGATTTCTGAAAACTACATACATCCAAATGGGAAACTGCAAAACGTAGAGAGGTGTGCAAGAAGAGACTTCAGGAGGCTCGAGTCCTACCAGAACTGAGATGGCATTTAAACGGAAGAGAAAGAACGAAAAAAATTGTTAGGCCAAGAGGTAAGGTCAAAACAATCGACAGTATATTTAAAAACTTGCAGAAACTGAATGTTCCAAACTGGAGGGAAGTGGCATTGGAGCGCGCAACATGGAGAAAGGTCGTTCAGGTGTTAAAACCCATCAAAGTCAATTCTTCCTTGAAAACTGAAAACATTTGACGAGCTTCACAAAAGCTCTACCGTCAGCCGTTAATCGAAGACAAAATCCCAAGTCTCAATCCACTTATTCTCATATTCCACATTAATGGAAATTGTCAAACTTCCCTGTCAAGTCAGCTGACACTTTCACTTTTGCATATGGATTCTGTTTATATTTATTATCACCCAAAATAAAAGAGGTTATCACAAACCTGTAAGGCCCCCCTCGCTTTCTTATCAATATCCTGCAATCTGTCCTCATATGTCTGATTCAGCTCCTCGATTATCCGCCAGCAGGCCGAAGTGTCATGCGGACGGTCTAACTTCTTAGTTGTCCTCATTCCCGCGGCGGCCCTAACGCATTCCATGCTAGAACTGTCCATGATTCTGGGGCGTTACACAATGCACAAAACACTCGAAAATCACAATATAGGACGGAAAGAAGGAAATCTCTTGATTTTCACAAATTCACACGGTGACAGGTGAGCAAAACAACCACTAGCGACGGAAAATTCAGTTGTGACTGCAGCGATCAGCGGCTACTACTTTGTTTTGGTTGCGGTGCGGCTGTGGCGATTTTCTCGGGTTGCATGTCGAGCTTTTCTTGATGTGATTTGGAAAGGTTTTTGATTTCTCTCAATCAACGGCCGTGGTTAGCCGCATTTATAGATTTTTTGTTTGCTTTTATTTTAAACAGGTATTTTCTTATTTACTGGTGACGCTGGTGAATGCTGGAAATAGACCGAGCGATATTAATTTTTTTATTTGAATCCGTCTGTTGGAAGTGCGCATTGTCGCAACTTTAATAACCGTCAGGCTTGCGGTGAAGCTTTGATGATATTAATAACAAATTGGTAGATGATATAGAAATTAAATTCGATATTTACAGCCGTTATATCTCAACAAGTTTGTAACGGACAAAATTCGAATTCTGATGAGCAATACTAACGAACATTTCTATTATATAATTCGAAGATTGTTAAGGACCGCTTACACTTTACAATATGAAATACGTGGGCATAAGTCGGAGATGATTATAACGTTGACAAATTGCAAACTCTCATAAGCATCTACATGGTCTAATGGACCCTCTAGACGAAACATGCTCTTTGGGTATTGGGTCCAGTAGTACTTCAATTTGTCCATTATACTGTATTGGGGTGGGGTCCGCATATTTGTAAGCCGGGTTGCTTGAACAGATCCAGCGGTCTGCATAATCGGTTGTCGCTTCGAGAACAGAGAACATGAAGGACAGACTTATCCTCCTCTAAACAGAGCCTATCCTCTTTAGAGTCCATAAGTCAGCAGATGTCCTGATATCGGGAGATGTCCTGATATAGTTGCTCAACCATTCTTTCTACCTCGCCCCACAGTTCCGTGGATATCAGAATATATATCAGAATAAGGCATTATACAAAGGCCCATTTTACACGATGAAACACGAAACAAAAAGTTCCCTTCACGCTTACTCAGTTTAATGGGAAGAAGTGAGAGAGGGCTTGAAGGAGGACGGGTTTCTTCAAGCCCTCCCTCATCCCTCTCCTTCAAACCGAGCAAGCTTGCAGGAAACTTTTTGTTTCGTGTTTCATCGTGTAAAATGAGGCAAATGGGTGCTCGCTGCGCAGAGATATAGTTAGACGACAGTGCAAAAAGTACCCACTGACATGCAATCCTCGGCTCGATAAATTTATATCTTGGCTTGGCGTGTTCGCCCTCACATGGTACAATCGTTTTCTTCCTTTCCACTGAGTGTGGTTCAACTTTCATCCAAAGTTAACACCGTCACAGGGAAGGGAGTGAGATTGGAAGGCAGGAGGCGTCATGTTCAAGGATGAACAATGAGGTGGATTCAACTCCTTATAAGATACCTGAATCAGGTTTAGCTGCTTTAAAAACTTCTAGTGTTTGGAAACTTCCATCAAGAATAATTTCACAACCCTTTCACCACCCTATATTTACAGGTGGAAATAACAGACAATACATCCAAGGCCGAATTAATAGCATTCCCATGCGCTTCGAATGTTTCTTAAACCGACTTTGCTATACCCGTACAGAGTTTGCAACTGGGTAGCAAGCCGCGGTCTGGCAGTCAACCTAGTCAAAATTCTAATCGTAGGTCCAAAACTCAACTGATAGTCGAACGAGAGTAAAAAAGCCTGCATAACTCTATTCTTCTTATTTCAGCTCTACAATCGGGATCCGGTTCTCACCTCGTAACTCCACCGGTTCCGATTCTGAGCCGATGTCATCCAGTTTGGCATCCGTCAGCTCTGAGCATCTTGGGGTGGTAGCACGCAAGTTGGTTCAATCGACTTCTTCATACAAAAATATTTGTAACACAAACTTTTGTACGAAGAGGTCGATTAAAACAACTTACGTGCTACCACCCTTGGTCTACGCCATCCCTCCAGCCGAGCCTCCCTCGCTGTCGTACCCTATAGGTCTTACCTCAGAGAACTTTTCGAGCCGATTCATCTTCACTCATACGAGATAGATGCCTTGCAAAACCGGAGACTACCGAGTTTTATTTTCTTCACAACATGCGATAACGCTCGCAGAACTCGTCATTGCTTATGTGAGTACCGGTAAGACTATCGTCTTATATAGTAAAAGTTTAGACGTTATGGTTCGGTTCTTGGATTTAAAGAGCCTTGACAGACTTTGTTGGCTTTTAGCAGTGGTGCGCGTATTTCCGTGCTTCGTCGGCTGCTACTAGGGACCCAAGGTAGGTAAATGATTTTAACACTTCAAACTCGTTAGATGTTCTTGTACACGAACATGCAGTCCTAGATTTTTTGCCGCCTGCTTAATCTGAATGAAACCTTCTTGTATAGCTGTTGTTGTTCCAATGATGAATTCAATGTCGTCTGTGTAAGTCAGTAATTAGGTAGACTTATGGGGCTTTGTGCCCCTTGATGTTACGCCCGAATCTCGTATCATTTTCTCCAACGCCAAAGGAAGCGGGCTAGATGTCCCCTTGTCCATTATAGATGTTGATTGGTCTGGTCAGTGTTCCGGATACCTTTACTTGGCTTGTCACATTGGTCATGGTCAACCTACATAGTCTGGGTTGCTTTGTAGAGTTCTGGTTCATTTGGAACTTCTGGGTCATTTAGTTTTAGATCTCTTTTTATGTGAAAGTCTAAGCTTAGGTGTCACCCTTTATACTACCAGTCCGTCATGTCGTTAACGTCATAGTGCAATGTCTAATAGTAAGCTTAGCTCGAATATGTCTGTAGTTGCCGCAGTTACTAAGATGATATGGAAACAAGATTTCCTTTAAAAATGCCACAATTACTACACATTAAATTACGTGCGTTGTACCGACAAAAAATTAACTTTAGAACTAACTTCTCTTTTTTAAACCTATACACCGGGCAGAGTTGCATGTACCATAATCAAATAATCGCTTTGCTGGCTGATTTAATATCGTCCTTCTCTTGAAGGATCTGAAACTATTTAATTAATAATTCATAAAACGCAACCCGTTGCAAATCAAACAATAATAATCATATCAAATATTGAACTCTAAACAAAATTTCTATCATAATGTTGACCACTTTCTCTAATTTCTCAACTATTTTTTTAACACAATGTAAAACACGTAAAAGTGTTGTACAAGTGACACGATTGCAAGCACGTTTTAAAATATATATATTTCATAAGTATAATTAATTAATCATAATCTTACTTTTAAATAAACTTAATACGAATCTGTTTTTATTCTTTTTTTATTATATTTTTTTTTTAGTTTTTTGTTCATTGAAAGTGCTCAATCGGGAGAGATATTTTTTCATGTTTTCCTTTATTTCTTGCTTTTCAATTTCCTAATATTAGTAATTTCAAAAAAATTGTAAAAAAAATTTTTTTTTATAATGAAACAAAGAAAGAAAAATTCAAAATATTTGGAAAGAAAATTAAAGGAATAATAATTAAAAGAAAAGTGAAACAACAAAACGTAAAGGAAAAAAAATGGTCTGTGTTAATTAAATTGGCCTATTTGCAATTTTCATCAAAAAGCGTTTGTTTTTGTTTATAATTTCATTTCTTTCTTTAAATACTTTTTCTGCATTACTATTTTTCGAGCCGTTTTTTTTACACATCAGGTGAAGTTCTTGTATATATTTATTTGCATTTTTTTTTCGTTCTCAAAATTTTCAGTTTTTTCATTGTTTTGCTTTTGCTCTTGCAGATTTTAAAGAGATGATAGTATGTGTGTGTAGTAGGAAGATTTTTTTTTAAATCAATCTCTGTTATCGATTCTTATGCTAAATAAACGTAAACTTTCCTATCTTCGGGTGTTCGAGCCAGATATTCTCTTTCAATAAGGCCTTCTATCCGTTTCTTAATAAAAACTGGTGATGGTAAAAATCGTGACTTTAATTGAGATGTGACATCAGAAACCAAAATGTTATGCTGTTGTGAGACAAAAATAAGATGAATGTATCATTAAAAACCCAGAGATAGAGTTAGTATTAAATAAAATACTCACCGACATTCTTTTACGGGCTTTCATTATCCTAACAATTGCGGCTTCAATTTCATGCTTTCGATCTTCATCAACCTTACCGCGAGTTTCTCTCCTTTCAGGCTCTGATTCACCCTTGGCAGCTACAGTTTGAATTTTAACTCTATAAATGAAACGTTTTAATCAAAAAGGATAAAAAAATCTATATTTACAAAACATTACCTATGAAATTTCGATACAAAAGCATCATTAACATGGAACTCATTTGTTGGTTCAATATCTTTTGTTTTAGGATTACGTACAAGAAGCCTTTGTGCAGGTTTCCCCATTGATAGTGATTGTAAGGCCCTAATTAATTCCTTTTCAGGAATATCAGTTTCTTGTTGAATCTCCTCATATGTTAGCCGTTCACGATTATTAAAAAGCATAAGGACACACATCTATAATATTAAAAATCCCATTCAATATAACTCACATTATATACAACAATAAAAAAAACCTACTTGATAGGTTGATACTTGTAAAACATGTTTTCTTGTGCTAGTTGGTGCACCAGCTATAGTAGGCAAACTGGAACTTGGGCCATCCTTGTTATTATCTTTATCACCTTCTCCTTTAGATCCAAAAAAGACGGCGTTTATATATGCAGTGCCTGTAAAAAAATGTAATTAAAAACTGTACACTGTTTTACTAATTGTTATCATCAAATAACAAACCCATTTGCGGCTGCAGTGTCAACTGTCGACCTGAATGTTTGTCCAAATAAAATTTTTTAAATGTATCAAATGCTGATCTGGGCGCTGTTGGTATATTACAATTTGGAGTAGCAGACTACAAGAAGAATATGGTTAATATGTAAATAAATATTACAAATGTAAAGTTTAGTTTTAATATACCTGTGTTGGCCAAAAGCCTGTTGTTAATATTCTAACTGTTAATTCTACACCTGATAAAGATATTTTATGCGTATTTACATAGTTCTTAAATTCATCCATTATAGTATTCGATACTGACATATCCTTAAACATTCCTTCTAATTTCGAAGTAAATTGACATCCGCATTCAGTCTGAAAGAAAATAGTAGTAGTTATAAATAAATAATTATGGATCTAATATTTCAAGGAATTAGTAATTATCGTATTTAAATGTTATATTAAGGAGTTTAAAAAACGAGAAATTGTAAAATCTCCTTAAATTCCATTGTTATGGAAAAACCGGGTCCATTAATTTTTTTATTGTACAGTTCTAAGCTTAGGAATTACCCTTACTCTTCGTACTACCGGTCCTTCATGGTTCAATGTGTAGTAGTAGGATTAGTTCCAAGGATAAAAGAGTCAGGTTACGAGGAGTCAGGAGGATGCGGACGTTTAAGCCCTAGGCGTTTAAGATTTTGGATGTTGTAGAAGTTCGGAAATACAAACTGTGTACGGGTGTTCCATAGTTGGGTTGTTCTTTTTATGAACGAATTCTTAGTTTGTAGAGTCCGCAAAAGGGGTTTGTAGGCAGAGGGAATAAGCCGAATAAGTCAATCTGGTGTTCCGGGTATAAGATAGCCGTGGATCGAGAAGAGCGTTTATTTGATAGAATTTGGTCAGAGCTGCTACATTCTTAAGGTGGCTCAAAGGGTTGATCGTGGAGCAGTGTCGCCTACGATACATTTGAGGGCCCTTTTTCAACTAAACATGCCAAGGTGGTTTTCGTATCCCCGCCAAAATAAGCGAGCCCAGGCCGGTGGATATAGGAGGAACTTGCACCTCTTAAGAAATCACAGGTACTGGGATGCTCTTTTGGAGTTTTTGAATATATAGTCATTCCGTCGCAGGTCTATGGCTAATGCCACGCCCAATGTATTAAGGGATGAATCCATTCGCTATACGTCATCCCCTGACATGGATGGAGAGATGTTGCAAGTTTTATTACAGTTGAGGTAGTACTCTTTTTGGATGCATTGAATTCGACAAATTCTGGCGACCCCAATCGAGGATGACTTCAATGTCCCTGTTGATTGACATGAGCATAAGTTCGTGATAGAGACAACGGAATCTGGCAGCATACCGTCATCAGGGAACTGGGTTGGAGGGACAGAGACTAAGTCATTTATGAAGATTAGCTAGAAAAGGGCGGATGATAGACCCCTGGGGAACACTGGCAGAGATGGCGTGGGGCTGAAACTATAATCTTTCAATCTTGATTAAAAGGATGGAAAGAAAACTCTCGATCAGTTCTTCAAAACTGATTCAGTTCCAATAGCTTGGAGTTTAGCTAATAGAGCAGGCTGTTAAACTCGATCAAAAGCCGTGGTAATATCCAGAGCAACCAGACGTCATTTAGAATTAAATCCTAGACTCTAGCTACTACATGAGCCTTTTATTGATAATCGTCTTTATGGTTTAAGAGAGAATAGAAGTAATTTCTATTGGCGGTAGTTGGAGTGATTGCTTGAACCACATTTTTTCGGTATAGGTTGAATATAAGAAAGTTTCTACGAGTCTGTAAATGCTAATGTCTGGAGAGCCACATGCCCCTAGAACAATTTGTTAACAGAGAGTTATATCAAATCTATGACAATAAACTTTGCTGGGCTGGACACATCGGGCAACATCGAAGGAAAAAGACCCATAAGCAGGCCGAGGAAAATACGACAGGATGCGGTTGTGGCACGAGAACTTCGGCCTGAAATCGAGAAGGCTGGAGAAAAATATTAGAAGAGGCCAAGGCTCGAGTTGAGCTGTAGCGCGATTGGTAGAGTTTAGACTTTACTCCTCAACTTATTATCAAATGATGATTTGACATTCCTGATGGCTGATTTACAGATTTGGTTGAATGAGAAATGAACAGATGCATTGATGCCTGTGTGAGCCTAGTCACACGGATAGCAGCAGTAGGTAAAAATTTTAAAGTTTTCTGAGAACTTAAAATTTTGTACTGTTGGATAATAATTACAAGTTGTACTCCGTGTAAATTTAGTCTAGTGTCCAAGCGGAAAAAGTTTATAATGCCCGGATTCACCGAGCTTAGTTCAGTAATGTTCAGTTCAATCCACACAAGTGGTTTCACCGGCTAAAGCCCAGTTCATGTGCAATTCGTACTTGAAATTGTTGTTGCTTTTTCGCCAGAAGTCAGAAATGCAAAAGCCCACTGGGATGGCATTCCACTACTCCCGGTGATTACTCTCTTTTGAGCGAGCTTTTACGTTCAACTTCAGTTCGAGTCCAGTTGGTTTGTTTTATCCTCAGTGGAAAATGTGGAAATTTTATGCGAACTGAGGTTATTTTAAAGTTCAGTTTGCTAATTTGCACGCTGAATGTTTGAATTTTTCCGAAAAGGTTCGACTTTTTATAATATGAACTTGTGATGGGTGTCATACATGCGACTCTTTCAAACTAGTAACTTTTGGCTGTCAGCGATTAGAGAAGAAATGATCCGTGTTTCAAATGTATTATGTAGTTTTTTAACAGTTATTTTAAATATGCTGTTGACTATTAGAAACAACGAGGAAATATATGTTGACCAGAAAAAGACGAGCTATAGTTCAGTAGATAGAATTTATACATTAAGAGCAAAACGTAGAACGAGTATAAGGAAAAAAATAGGCGAAACAATGTGCATGGGGAACGTGTATACCGTAAGAAGAAAATTGCGTGAATAAAGGGGTTTATTTGTAATATTAATATATTTAAATTTCGTAATGCCTTGTAATTGTATTCTTAAACATAAATTATTATAATAAAAAAATCTTACCTTTAACTTTGAAATCATATTTTTTTCAAAATCATCTGAGACTGATTTATTGAGCAGTAATCGTTTTGCTAAATGTGTTTTATAATAACGCTCAAATACGTCTTTTTCTAACAAATATCGGAAGAGTACCATTGTTTTATCTAGAATTGTTTCAATTTCTTGTTCGGTCATCTAAAAATATTAAAAAAAAAAAATGGTGTTAAAAACATTTATGCTTACAATATATCAATTTTTTTTCATAAGCTTAAATAAATAAACAAAAGTGTAATGTAATAACAAAGCCGGAATAAATGAAACCAAAATAATTATAGGATGATACCGAATGCCTGGATGGGGTTTCATAATATTCATCAAAATCATGCACTGACCACTGTTAAATGATGGAATTAAATATTAATTGGATAGTAAATACGATGAAATGAAAAATTATTTTTAGCGAAAAATATGAAATGATGATATTAAAACAAAAATTAGAATGTACTTTTTTAAATTATTTTGATAAAATGCATAGAGAATAATAAAAATAAATAAATTATGATAAAATTAAAAATGAAAAACTTACCCCCTTTCCACCTTTTTTAAGTTTATCATCAATAAAGAGTGATAAATATTCTGGTGATTTTGAATTTAAATTTAAAAAATGCTCAAAATCTGATGAAATCATGTTTTTAAATATTTTATCATTATTAAATGAATGATGTAGAAAATGATCAAAACGATCTTTAAGATCTAATAAGTTTTGAACAAATGTTATTGGATTTGTACCATTTTCTTCTTCTTTAACCAATAATCTTCCTTGTTCACGTAAATATGCTGATACAGCATCAGCAATTGTTTTTAAGCCATCATCTTTTAAACGTGAAAATAATTTATACATGCATGCTAAATCTTCTGTTTTTGAATTTCTAATCATATAAACAACGCCGGAATTTTCCATTTCGACTATTGAACGCATATGCTTTTTAATTAATTCATCTTCAACTACTTTAACAATTCTTGGCTCAGTATCTTTATCTAAATATAATGCTGCACGTGCTGATTCTTCTGTTATACGAGCCTTGGGTAATAAAAAAATATATAAATTAGTAAATAATGAAAATAAGGATAAATATTACCTCAACTTTCTTAATATAAACACTTGCGTTATTTTCAGCTAAAAATTTTTGTGATTCTATCTTATAGAATGAAGCTGATTGTTGCAAAAATGGTATTTCAAAATCTTCTTCATAAACAGTCCTTGTATTAATACCTAAACTCATTAACATTTGGCATGCATTCTTAATAGCAAGATGATTTATAACTTCGCCATTTCTTTCAGCCATTACCATTCCTAAAAGTGTTTCTCTCAAATGTTCTTGAATTGGACGATGCCTTACAATCTACAGAATTAAAACATTATTAAAAAAAATATAAATAAATTAAATTTCTTACTTGTTCCTTAAATATAATTAATCCAAGATTGTAAACATTTTCTACTTCATTCTGTTGCACATAAACACGGTCCATGTACATGAGTATATCTCGTATCATAACCATTGATGTCTGATGGTCATTCCATGCTTGATTTAATTTTGGAAGGAAATTATTATGAAGACTTTCTAGTACATCTTCACGAACTTTGTTAACTAAATGATCAGTAACAACTTCTCTTAATCCAGCATATAATCTATTTCCATGTTTATGTAAAACCATTGTATACGCATTTCGATAGAGTTCTTCAAATGATAAACCGGAATTGTTTTTCTTTTGAATTTCTTGTATGGCATTCTTAAGACTTGCCCATATTGTTTCAACATACTTTTCGTCCATTGAGGTCTAGAAATAAAATAGTAAATGTTTTTATAATTAATATTACATATCATAAGTTAATTATACAAAGAGATGATTATGAAATATATTACACTTTCGGTAACATTGCATTACCGTGCATTACTAACGGCACTATGTTTCTCAATTCACGTCTCAGTTAAATATATAGGACGCCAAAGTTCCGGGGAGCAGACACTGGAAGTGACCACCATTTGATAGTAGCAACTATTCAAAATCGCCGCAATCAGAAAAGTCCAAAGCGATGAAATAAACCATAGACGGTTTAACGTAGACTTTCTGTGGGACAGCATTAAAAGCCGAGAATTTGCTGAGAAACTACAACAAACCTTAAGCCAGCAAAGAGTTTCTGACGAAAATAACAATGAAGAACTGTGGAGTATTACTAAGGGCGCTATTGTAACAGCAGCAGAAACAAACATCGGTCATGTCCAAAGAAACCAGCAATACTGGATCTCGGACACAACTTGGCAAAAAATAGCCGCCTCCTTCTTCGCCACCTGCCGAATTGATAAAAGCCCTGTACAACAAATGCAGAGTTCTTCACATTGGAAAACTGTCCGACAGTTTTGAGGTGAGATCAGGAATACGAAAAGGATGCCTACTTTCACCATTACTATTTCTTATATTAATAAACGCCATCCTTGTCAGCGCTCTAGATCTAGATAGTAAAACAGACGGCATAAAATGGGGATTACTAATAAAAAAAATGCGGATAAATGCAAACACCTTTTAACGAACAGCGCAGAATAACCGTGACGTACCCTTGTGTTCAAAGTCAAGTCGTGTAATGTGTCGGTTGAGTTGAAGAAAGACACCTTTCAGTCAAATTCCGATTTTCATCGCAGGGTCCTATAGACTATAGTATAGTAGAAGTTCTAAGTTGCGTTTAAGCCTCTGTGTTGAAAGTTGTGATTCGCCTCAAAGTCACTTTCTTCAGCTCAAACGACTTGTCACGACACACGACTCGACTTTCAGCACAGGGGTCAAATTATTGCCACGATATTTTATTCTACCCACTCCCAACTGTAATGGTCGCGAACCTGACATCGGGGCATCGAGAAACATCGCTGAGTGTTATGCTTCCTGAAACGAGTTGAATCACATCACCTAACCGATGACATGCGGAGAGGGGCTAGGGACGGCTATGACAGGAGGAATCAGAAATGTAAAAAGAGAAGAAGAAATAAGGGAAGTTATGTAGATGGGAAGGTGGGATAGGCGAAGGACCGTGGTGCTGCCGGGATTCAAACCCGGGACTTTTGAGATGGTAGCCAGGCGCCTTACGATGTCGATTTGACATTCGTTCGACTGTTTTACGAGAAAACCGGACTAGGGGCCAATGGTAATTCGAATTCATATCAGAATCAATAGCTGGGAGCGAAGTATTATATACGGGGTTTGATTGTGAACGTGACCCGAAACTGGAACAATCATGCAGCTTTCGCTCTAAACCCAGCGGTACGTGGCTCTCAGGCCATATACCGCTCGTGGTGCCCAGTTAAGCGGTCATCAAGCTGCCCCTGCCTGGTCATAGAAAAACCAGGATCGGAAGACGAGACGGGGAAGGTGGATCTAGAGACGATAAACTCGATAAAAAATCTGCAATGCCAAAGTGGAAACAATCGTGCTGAAAGGATGAATGGTACTGCGTGAATGTACTATCAAAATGTGGGACTCCGAATAACAAGTCTCTTTCGATATTACTTAGCCTTCCCATGATTATGCGAAACTCTTATGCGATCACAATTGATCCATATTTTGAGGGGCTGGAAAGAGAGTAGGGAAGCGGGGAGAATATCTTACAACGAAACAAAATCCTATCAGCCTCTGTTCCTTCCTGAAAACGATGTAGAAGGCTTTATGCAAAGGGTGAGTCTTACAGCGAAGCCACTCTAATTCTTGGGATTTGCCTACCGTTCGGGGAGATCTACAGAGAATATAATCCACCCATCCAATTGTGCTACAGCCCAAATCGAGCCTTGGCCTAATACAGGGCATTTCTACAAGTTTAACGGTCCCTTGCAACGGATGTTGAGCATTGCTTCTACTTCAGCAGTCAAGCCGTCCTGGGTATGCCTACTAGTCTATTTCATAAAATATCTGTTGCCACGAGACGTTTTGGAATACTTACATTTTCCATCATGATTACAAGCCCGGCTAGTCTTATAAGAGTTGAGAGTTCTGAAAGGTGCTGAAAGTCGAGTTTTGTTTCGCGACAAGTCTTTTGTTTCTGTCGAATCACGACTTTCAGCGCTGCGCCCTAGAGCGGAAATGCTAAGTTGGGTTTAGGTTCACAACATAGATGGAATATCCCTATGGGGAGAGATTGTGCACTAAAGTGTACCCTGACACCTGGTAATGACCTACGTCAGGCTCGAATGATATTGAGGTTTCACTAAGTGCGAGGATTGGAGGTTTAAAAGTAAAAAGGTGGCACTCAACAAACGAGAAATTCGCATGATGCCCACGACTGATACAGAAGTCAATAAAGTGTTATGCCTTTTGAGACGGGGCAAATTTCATCGACCGTCAGATTCTGGCCGCGACCCCTGCATAGTATAGGCACGACCCCCTCTCCACAAGTCAAAGCACAAAATGCCGCCGATATAAACCCACTTAAAGTACTTCAAAGCAAATCGAAAATAGTTGAGTTAACAATAAATGCAAAAAGGGAAATATTTTATAGAACATCGACAACATAAAGGATGTACGACATAACTGTAGATAACTATGCTTCGAATACATTCTTCTATTATTCCACCATCTTCTTTAAACTGCATGTAGTAATATTGCGAAATTTGACACAAGTTTTATAAGATAACAAAAACCAACACTTAATTGTTAAGTTAAATTTATCAACAAAAACTTATGTTTACCATACTATGAAAATTCTCCATATAATCTGGAACCCATAATGGAAACTTTTCATATATTTCCTTTATATCATTCTTTATTATTGCATGAACTCGATCTTCTGTACTAGTCTGCTGTTGTGTTTGAATACGTTGTGTTGATCTATTAACGGTTGCTGGATTAAATAATTTATGTCTATTCTTAATATTTGGCTCCTGTTTCGACATTTTAATTTCTCCAAATATAATATTATATTCTTCACAGTTTTAATAAAGAAATTTAATTGCATTTTTTCATTAGAAAAAAATTATATAAACACATTAACATAAAAAAATATATACACAAAAAACGAAAAAAAAGAGTTATTAAGGGCTAAAATGTTAAGTTTTTCACTAATAATTTAATATAATCAATTTGATAGATAAATTTTTTATTTTAGTTGATTTTTTATGTATGGCAAACTTTGATTATATATGTCTAAAGTTTATTTAATGGAAAATATACTCAGGAAGAAGTTTTAAATTTTTGTTATTTGAAAAAAAATGATTAAAATATTGTCGACTGTTTTCAGGTGGTTTATTTTTTTTGTTTGTGTTTTTTATAGCTCTTCGAAGTTACCAGGGAAGTAATTGTTTTTCTTTTTTTCTGATTGTATATAAACGAATACGTTTGATGCAATGGAAGGTAAGAAGCAGTTTTCAATTATATTCTTATCGTTGAACTATCAACGTGGAGTGGACATTAAAATAAATGGCGATTTGCCCGTTGCCCATTGATTAGGACTGAAACGTCAGAAATATTCAAGAACATTCAACTTTTGTTTGTGAAACTAGAATCAAAACGTGTAAATCCAGTAGATTATGAGGTTTCAACTAACAGACTCTATCTACCGTGTTATAACAACTTTTCTTATCGGCATGCTGTATAAAACAACAGAAAACAACATTTTAAAAACCATGGTTTATGCAAATGATATTTAGTGATCATCTATTGGCTCAGACAATGCAAATAATGTAATTTTAAAACCAAATAGAATGGGGTTGAGTGGCATTGTTTCTATAGAATCCTAATCATGGTCTAGTTAGTTCAATATATAAGTTTCTTATAAAGGATTATGAACCAAAAGTAACGCAATAGCCACTAAAATTTATGCTAGTACAAAGGGTGATTTCTAAGCTTAGTTTGTCACATAGAAAATGAAACCCGGTTTAAAATTAGAAACGCCTGTGTTGTAGAACGCTTTGGTACACAGTAAGAAAATTTAAAGAAGAGCACACTAAGCTGAGGTCTACGAAACTAGATACGATACATTTCATTTAGAGCTCCAGAGCGTCTTTGTGGGGCATCAAGTGGTCACACGAAAGAGAGCTTGTCTCACTACTGGTGTTAATTGCTGGGTATGAGATATGCCAGGAAGTTCATTGACGCTGCTCAAGTTAGAAGCCGCAATTTACGCACAGGAATGCTCCGATCACCTGAAAATCATGTGTAAAATTCAAACCAGATTACAAGACGGATGGGGAGAAAGAGGAATTTTACCGGAACTGACAAACGCAATTAGATTAATACTGTAGATCTGCCCGGCCGGTAGGCAAATTGCAAGCAGTGAATTGGGTTCGCTGTAAGACCCTCTCTAATATGCCTGTCGAGAACTTTTTCCAACGTTTTCAGGAGAAAGGAGGAGAGGCTGATGGGTCGATAGAATTTTGCTTCCCTATATGATTTTCTCCCCGATTTAGGGATAAGGACTACCCTAGCCTCTCTCCAACACCTCGGAATATGGGTCATCGTAAAGCTACCTTGAAATAGTGGTAGCAGGATTGGTAAGATCTCTTCAAAGCCTTGAAGGTGCCAATGGCCCATTCAATCTTACCCTCAGTGAAAATCCCGTTTGCCAGGCCTTTGTTCCTATTGCTGGACTGATGTGCTCATTTGTAACTCCATGGTATCCCTGGTGTTCTCCGTAAAGGACCCTTCAGGAGTCTTGAAAGAGACAATGGAACTTTGGAAGACCTTGGTTTGGATCTTCTCAAATCTTTGTTATAATTGGTGAGGGTTTTCTTGTAGATGTCCCAGTTGCCAGAGACCTTAGCAATATTAAATAGTTTTCTGTTTTCTCTCCTTTGCCTGCAGAGATCATTGTTCCACCACGAAACCTTTCGGTTAGTGCTTCGAGGTTTCGCAGGGCAGCTACTGTCGAAGGCTGCAGATTGGTAGAGACAAGGACGAGATCGGCCTCAGTAATGGGATTATTATCAACATGGCTGACTCCTAACCTGAGCGCTGTACGATAAGCCTCAGTTAGTCTACCGTGGTATTCTAAATGCTTCCGAGGATATTGCAGAAGCTCTTAAGCCAAACCTTATAGGTCTATGATCAGACATTGATGGCTGATTTGAGAGGTGCCAGTTCAGTATTCTGGAACTAATGAATGTGGTACCAAGAGTCAAGTCAATCACCTCTTGGCTAGTCATATTAGAAAAGGTTGGTTCGTGCCCCTTGTTCATAACCTGTAAATTGTAGGTAATAATGAAATCAAGGAGGTATTCCCCCTTAGAATTAATATTGGTGCTTCCCCACCCAAGGTGGTGTGCGTTGGCGTCGCAACCAATCACTAACTGAATATTCCTTCTAATGCAGAGGCTCTTCTCCAGGCCGAGGTAGGTCGAGGCTATGACAAGCCTGGGCATTCTTACGTCTCCAAGCAGCTCTATCTCCGCCGCTACCAGATCTCTGGATACGAACAGCGAAAAGCGAAAATATGTTAGTCTTTTCTCCATGAGCAGTGCTGCTCTAGGTCAGTCATGCTCGGCAGAGTAGATCAGTCTGCCAGCATTAGACTCGAGGCCACATAAATTCCTTCCGCCTGACTCTTGGATTAGGGCCACATCTAAATTGCCTGAGATCCTTTTTTCAAGTATTGCAGAGGTAGCATTGGCGTGGTGAAGGTTTATCTGGACAAGCTGGACATATTGAAAGCAGTACTCATTTCCTGAAAGAATCTGAGCTGGGGAGGTTTACTCCTTGAAGATTGAAGTGGTGGTTTTATCGGCAAGAAAAAATAGCTCCTTCTAGCATTTTTCAAGCGGCTTTGATGTTATACGGGCCAAGCCTAATATCTAATAGCCGTTGACTATCTGATAGCAGGATTACCAGAATTTTTCAAATACTGACAACTATGGCTTGAACATAACATCATGCTCCTTGTCGAGTTTTTTAAAGCAAGAGTTAACCCTTCTAGCACAGAAGGCGCACTTTTCAGCTAAGCATGAAAATCTATATATGCATACACATACATACATATATATATATACATATATATATATATACATATATAGAGTTTCCCTTCTAACACAGAAGGCACACTTCCCAGCAGGGCTGAGAAATATTTACCACTGCCGTGGCTCAGCTGAGACATGCAAACATAAAATATTAGTAAATATTAGTAGAGATTGAACATAGATTAAAATAAAAAGTAAGGGCATCCAACATGTAACCCACCAGACAACATAAAATGTACGCAATCACGTCAGATTGAAAAGACTCCTTTTAAGGGCATCTTTACCAATACTCACGTCAAACACATGAATATTGTTGTTCACGTTAATGAACATGCGATTGACAGGTTCGAATCTGCCGTAATTCGTATTAGAAGAGTTGATTTGTAAGAGAGGTGGTCCTCTTAGATTGTAACGACTCACTCTAAACGATGCACGGTGATCTAGAAAACCTGAGTCAACCTTTCCATTAAGGAGCTGATGAACAAAAACAACATCGGCCACCTCACGGCGCTTGTGTAGAGAGCTTAAGTTAAGTAACTTAAGCCGAGATTCATAAGATGGAAGAACTAATGGGTTTTCCCAAGGAAGATGATTCAGTGCGAATCGAACGAACCTTCGTTGGACCGATTCAATAGTTCTAACATGCACAGAGTAGTGAGGAGACCAAACCTGGGACGCATATTCGAGTAATGGTCTGACAAGAGAAATATAAAGGTGTTTAGTAATCAAGGGGTTGTTAAATTCTTTGGACCACCTTTTTATAAAACCCAGGACTAAACTACCTCTAGAAGAGATATAGTTGATGTGAGTGGAAAAATCCAGCTTACTATCAAATCTAATCCCGAGATCTTTAACAAAGTTTACACGAGGGACACCTTCATTAAGAAAGGTGTAGTTAAAAATTATAGGATCACGTTTCCTACTAAAAGTCATGACTTCGCATTTACTAATATTAAGAACCAGGTTGTTATAAGTACACCAAGAGTAAAAGGTGTCAAGATCAGCTTGCAAAAGTTTGCAATCCTCAATACTCTTAATGTGACGGTATAACTTGATGTCATCAGCGTAAATCAATATTCTACAGTGTCTTAACAAGGAAACAATGTCATCAATTGATAAAATGAAGAGAAGAGGGCCAAGATGACTTCCTTGAGGGACACCGGATGATGCTTCAATGGGTACTGATTTGGATCCTCGAAAAAGAACTTGGTAGGTCCGGTCAGCTAAGTAAGACTGGAACCACACCAGAAGTGCTTGCGGAAAGCCAAGCCTTCTTAATTTGAGAATTATAATAGAATGGGAGAGCTTGTCAAATGCCTTGCTAAAATCAGTGTAAACGCAATCAGTTTGACAACCAGAAACGAAGCCCTCGACAGCATGAGAAGTGAACTCAAGAAGATTGGTGGTAGTGGAACGACCTGCAAGAAAACCATGTTGATTCGTTGAGACAAGCCTCTTGCAGATCGGAGCGATCGCAGAATAGATAATTGATTCGAAAAGCTTCGGTATAACAGACAACTTCGCAATTGGTCTATAATTCGATATTTCGTTTTTGCTACCACTTTTGTGAATAGGAATTATAAACGAATTCTTCCAAAGCGTAGGGAAGCACCCTTTATCCAGGGATTTCTGAAACAGGGTTTTCAGTGGAGACTGGAGAACCTCCGCACAGGACTTCAGGACAGCAGGTGGAATACCGTCAGGGCCCGAAGTGAAGTCGAAAGGGAGTTCATCAATATGTTTCACGATATCAGCAAGGGTAATTGAGAGAGGTAAAAAATGAGGCTCTCGGTTAGGGGTAATGTGACGAAAATTATTGTCATTAGGCTGAAAGTCAGAAGGTAAAAAAGATTGATGAAAGAATGATGCAAACATGTTGCAAATCGCAAGTGACTCAGAACTAGACCAGTTCGTGTGCTGCATAGTATTAGGGTAGTTATCAACTTTTTTCTTAGAGTTGACAAATTTAAAGAAGTTCCTAGGATCAGTAAACACTTTATCACTCATGCTGCTAAGGTGTTCACGATACATAGTAAAAGAGAGTGAACGAAATCTGTTATAGCAATTGATAAATGAATTGCGACTAGGAGAGTCCTTTCTCTTTAAATAGGTTTTCCAAAGTCTATTCTTCTGATTTTTTAAATGCCTGAGTTCATTATTAAACCAAGGTGGAGAAGAACTGGGCAGTTTTTGGGGCTCATAAGGTACGCAAGAAACGAGGGCCTCGTATAGTACGTTATAAAACAGTGCCACGTCGTCATCCAGCTCATTTGCGGAAAGCAAACTGTTAAAATCGATCGAGGCAAGCTTAGATGACAGCTCCCCAAAGTTAGCCTTTCTAAAGTTAAAGGAATGGGTTACCTCCTCCGGACAAGGCTTATTCTCTGAATTGAAGCAATACTTAAGCAGAAGCGGAGGATGGTAACTGTCAACAGACGTCATGACTGTTGGACTGAGTTCGACAGTCATATTGACTGCGTCAGTAAAGAATAAGTTGAATAAGTAAGGTACACAGGGCGTCATGCCACTTTAAAAAGAATTCTTTAAAGGACTTCACTAGTTAGCAAGCTAAAAATACTCCTATTTTTATTAACATTTATAAGCATACGATTAACAGGTTCGTACATGCCATAATTGGTATTAGAGGCATTATTGTACAATAGAGGTTCACCTCTCAGGTTGTAGTTATTCACTCTAAATGGCTTCTTAAGCAAAATTGTCATTCATCAGTCGCTTTGTGGTTTTGTTATTTTTAATTATTGTTCCTTAGGTTGTTGTTTTGTGATTTTAATTTTTTATGTTGATTTGTTATTATTATTATTTTATGTGGTTTGTTTTATAAGGCCTGATCTGTTTAAACACACGCACTTCACCATGATTCCTTGCAACGCTGCATCCCGGACTAATAGATAACAATAGCAAGCAATTGATGCAACAATGTCGCTGAAAGCGGCGTAAAACCACACAAGGATCGACAATAAATTTAGATGCTGTTAGACGGAAATGGAATATTGAATATTAAATTTCCCACAAGAGATATTATAGTTAATATATAGTCATGATTGGATTTGATTAAGCAAAATATAAAGTAATTGGTCCACGGTAGTAAAAGAATATTCTCAAGTGACATTGGGTGTTCATATTTTCATTTTCTAATAACTTTGGAGGACATTAAAAATATTTCCTTTCAAGAATCGTCACTAAGTTTCACCTACTTTATCAAGATATTACTTTTGTTGAATATTGTTCTCAAGTTGACATTGAAATATACAAAATATTGCTTTGTATGCGAAATTACCAAAAATATACAAAGCAATTAAGATAACGATGACGAATCTTATAACAAATCAAAATTTCACAACAAAACTTACCGGGAAAGCGCGAATACGCATTTTCCCTTCCTTTTTGGGTGCGGAGCCCCGTAAATTCATATTGGAAAATCGTCCACAGTTTTCCTCCACGTCTAACTGAAATATTTTGAACTTTTTGTCCTCAGCAGAGAAAAAAAAACCAAATCGTTTCCACTTTAGGCCCAGGATCCAATAATTTTTTTATTTTATCCTAGGCAAACCATCCACAGTGCATCTATGCGTTCTGAGACCTAAAAATAAAAAAAGGAAATAATTAAAGCAAAAATTGTTTTTTTTTAAATGCAAATGTAATTGTCTTGTTTTGCAATGTATTCTAAGATAAAATGGAGCTAGGAAAATGATACGAAAATTTACCAAAATAATTTTCCTGAATTTTTCTCATAATATGCCATCGGCAGTCGTAGGAACGACAGCTGAGACCTGAGAGGCACCACCACGAAAGCTTCAGCGATGACGGATGACAACGAGTGACGATGGGGGATGATGGTAAACAGGAAAATTACTTTTAAAACACAAAGCGGCCGCGCTAAAGTACAGTTAATTAAGCAAATTCAATGTCCTCTTTATAATCTATTATTTAAAACAAAGGATAATCGCTTGTTTATTTTTCTCTCAAAATATTTCATTATGGAAACTTTTTTAAACAAAAAAAAGCCCGACTTTTCCTCAAAAATCTCGAGCCCATTAATGTGTGTGCGGTGCGCGTGTGAATTTCTCGGGCATGCATGTATGGCTATTGAACTGTCATTAAGTGAAGTTAGCTGCAGGTCAACTAATATTAATATAAAATTTTAACGTTTTCTTTCCAACAATTGTTAAATAAAAAAACCCAATCGAACTTAGTTAATAACAATTAAGATTTTAAACAAATTAAACAACGATTTACGCGATTAATACGAACATTTATATTATTCAACACCCGCAATCATTGCCCGAACTACACTCAACCAAGCGTGGAGCAGAAAGAGACAAATATATTTTCATGCTGCCCACGTCTGACACATGTCAAATCATTCTTAACATGCACAAATTTTTAATAAATTTATTTTCATTTTATTGGAAAAAAACTCACCCAAATATCACCATAACTGCATTTATTTTATCTAATTAACAGCAATGTTCGGTGAAACATAATTATTAAAGACACAAATTATCATAAAACTTCAAATTCATTCGATATTTGAGATTGGTATATGAGAAAAAAAAACTCGGGTAACACAAACTACAATCTAGTATCAGAAAAAACAAGAACTTTTTAGTTAGCAACGGATTCAAATTATTTCTGGTTAGTTTCTTTGCGATGTTAAGATGTTATTTTCAAAATTTGCGGCATTTTTTTTGTATTAAAATTTTATTCTAAAATACTTTTTTCTCAACAGTAAATAAAGAACCGTGTTCGCTACAAAAATAAACCATCGCACGAACACACTAGCGCAATTGAAGTGATTTTTCCTTGTATGAATAGAATAAAATTGCATGGAACTTTCAAAATTTATAAATTTGTGTGTGCGATGTTGAGCTTTAGTACAGGGTGACTTTTTTTTATATCAAAATTATAGAAAATAAAGATAGATTCTCAATGGAGGTGCAATTTTTTTTTAATATTATGCCTTTAAATAAAAAAACATTTGACAGAGATGAATGCTGGGCACAGATTATTCAAAAAGCAATTAAAAGTTACAACAGAGTCCTACAGAAGGTCACACTTCTCGCTACAGATATCGTATCCCAGAGGTGGTTCGTATTTGGATCTATTCTTGCTCGACTCATTTATTGACAGCGGCCGAACAGATGACGAACATGGTACAGCAGCGACCACCTCTCGATCACGGTGAAAATGACATGCGAGTCGCTCGAGCTGGAACAACATATTACAGTAAACCCTTATGCTTACCATAGGGCACACTGGCCACGTTTTTCAGCACGATTTCCCGCACCATACAGACGAAGGAGCTACGACCACCAACAAACAGAAATTTGACTGACGACGAAATTGACTTCATACTGAAGGATATGGATCGAATCATTGTATAAACCTTCAACACACAAGCGACCGACGAACAGCACAAGTAAGTACCCTTGCTCTCTACCCTCACCCGATTCTCGGATCTGCAATTGTCGCGGCCAAAATCTAGCTGAACAAGCCTTTAGGTGACCCATCGTCCTACAGATCAATATGTCTCCTTAGTTGCATAGGAATACTTATCGAGCGGGTGATCTGTAACAGGATACTTCCTAGCGTCGAAAGGGTCGGGTGGCCTGTCATATAAGTAATTCGGCTGCAAAAAAGCAAGGTCGACGACTTATGCAATCAACATGATGGTGGGCATAACAAGAGTCGCCGTAGAGAAAAATCACTCCTGTGCACTCAGCGACGTGGTGCAAAATAGTTGAGGCGCTGATCAACCTTGGTACACCAAAGTACCTAGTGCGAGTAGTAGCCCACTATCTCTACGGTAGGGCGCTTCCTTGCGATTCGAAAGATGGTCCGAAGGTGTTCGGGGCAACATGCGCTATTTCGCAGAGTTTCGTCCTGGGCCCTCTTCTGTGGATCGCTATATACAGTGTTGGGGCTTCGCCTTCAAAAGGAAGCAGTGGCGGTGGAGTTCGCGGATGACATCGACGTAGTGGTCGTAGGACAACGCCCAGATAACATCGAATTGTGTATGAAAGAAGCGATCTGCGAAATAAAAGCGTGGCTAGAACGCGCTGGACTGAAGCTTGCTAAGCACGAGACTGAAGCGGTGGTGTTCAGCAAACGGAGAAAGCTAGTGTCCGTAAGGATAAAGGTAGGGGAAGAGATCATCCATTCACAGCCCGCTTTAAGGTACCTCTGGCAGTGATAGTCGACCAGAGGCTAAATTACAAACATCACTTGCAGGGCACGGCAGTCAAAGCTTCTGCGATTTGTGTAGCACTCGTAAGAAACCTGCCCAACGTTGAGGGCCCTAGACCGAGTCGCCGCCTCCTTTTGGTGTGGGTGGTTCGCTCAGCCTTCTATACGCAGCGCGAGTGCGGGCAGCAGCGTTAAATAGGACTGCAAATAGCATGAAATGGAGGGTCGCATATAGGCTAAGTGCACTTCGCAATTGCTGCGCGTACAGGACCACGTCCGACGATGCTGCGTGCGCAAAAGCGGGATATTCTGGCGAGAGAAGATATGAGTCTCTATGACCCATAATATGATAGAGGGGAGCTAAAAAAAGTACCGCAGCAGATGTCAAGCTGCGAATCCGTAAGGGAATGACAAGGGAAGTGGCACGAGTCTGTCAAGGATCGTTGGACCCACAGACCTATCTCTAACGTGGAAATATGGGTTACGAAGGAGCAAGAGGTAGTGGGTTACGACCTCACGCGGTTCCTGAATGGACAAGGGTGGTAAAGGAAATACCTTCACCGTTTCGGGCCCGATGACCGTTGTGCTCGGTATGCCCAGGCATGCAAGAAGACGCTGAGTGCGTTTTCTTTAGAAACGGTCTTTGAAGCTTATCCCAGCTGATGATGGTATAGCTTACGCCATCTATAGTACAAGCAGTACAACAGTACGGTAAGCTAGGTAAGCTCAAAGACGCCCCTAGAATACAGTAAATGTATATCGGAGGCCAGATAAATATACATAATCTGTCCGCTGACAGAAGAATCGGGCAGAGAGTATCGCAATGATCGGAACAATAGTTCATGTGCCACAGCCCACTGGGATGGCCGACTTAACTTCTAAGCTAACAAGTTCGACAAGGCTATAAATAGATCTTTTAAAAGTAGTGCAGCTTATTGTTTTCTTTAAAATTATGAATCATTTAAGAGAAAATGAAATAAGTTCTGACATAAAATATTTATTAAAGAAGCACTTTTCCATCACCAATCGTTATCATATGCAAATAAAAATGTTATTTATAAAATAATCTTAAAAGAAAGTCGTATTTTGAGAGAACGCCCCACAAAGTCTCATATTCTTATCAAGAATCGCACGTAAATACTGGGGTCCGCCGATTCCCTTATTTGTTGTCTTCCCTTCGACCCGCAAAATGTATTCCTTCCTCACTGCTTCAGGAAGATACTACAAAAAAATATAAACATTAAGGAAATTAATAATTAAAAAAAACTACAAACCAATTGACTTGGCGAATCTCCTTCAGAATTAAATTCGTCCCTTGACTGTCTAGCATCACTGAACATATTCAAAAGACGAACAGAGATTGCATTTTTGGCGCCGCCTTTTAGATCCACTTCGATTTCCTTCAGAATAGTTAGCACCATTTTTATTTCCTTTCCACTGAGATCCTCGTTATTTTCAAATAGTTTTCGTGCAATGCTGCTGGCTTTTATCGTTAGCTGTTCAATGATTGATATTTCATGAAGTAGTCCTTCCCACTTCTTAATGGAGGGAATCAAGTGGGCTACGGCTGTGTTTGTGGATATCCACATTTCACGAGAGATTTTACATAAATTGCTGATGACCTTTTCAATTTTGTCGTTAAAGCATTCGGAGAAGTTGGAATTTGTGAGTTCGTCCTTTTGGTTAGGGGTAAAATATTCAAATGGTTTATGTTATTTTTAATTAGATTGAGTTAAATTTACCTTAATTTTAATAATAGCTGAGTGATAGAGAGCTGCTAGTGTAAGTTGAACAATTTGTCCAATTGTTCGTGTTTCGAAATAATGAAGAACCTTTTCTGCTTCTTTTGTGTCATCGAATAGGCGTCTCTACAAAAGGATACTAGTGAATTATGTTCATTTGAAAGAATTTACATATGTTAACAAGATTAATAAACTCGAATTGTCATACAAGCAGCCTACGATCGATTAGGAAAACTGTGAACGTTTGACTAAGTATGTTTAATCATGGGGGCGAACAGCAGGGCCTCAGAAGGTGGTGGCCGCCGATTTGTCACTTCTATCAAACACGAGAAGAGTATCTGTAGATTAACGTTTAGCAGCTCTGTTAGCAAATCCTAATCCTTCCTTCCGGCAGTGTCCTCGAAGGTACTTCTTCGGAAGGAGCTAACAGAGGACGGTCGAATGGGCTGAGGAAGGATAGCACAACGACGATCTTTGTTTTTCGAACAAGCGCGAAGTGTAACATGGAATGCTTTTGATGGACGGCTGGAAGATGCCCTCAACAAGATGAGCCGATATACTATCAAGATCATGGGACTTAGCAAGACCAGATGGCACGATGCGGAGCACCATCTCTGCTCAAATAATAAGTCCTTATATTCCGACAGGAACCAAACTCACCGAGGTAGTCAAGTATATCTTTATTAGCTGGTCACCAGATTATTATTGTGCGTTTGCATACCAGACTAAGAAGCATTGCCAGTGGTCTAATGCTATGCTTCAACTGAAAACGCAGACGATGACATTAAGGGCGAGTTGTATGTGCAACTGAGTGAGATTTTATGCTCTATTCCAAGGAGGGCCATCATTGTTTTGATGGAGGACTTAAGGCCTCCACACAAGTTCAAATTGGATGTTCATCGAAGTGCGAATGTGCAACCAAAACTATATTGTAGATTAGGAAATCCTATGTTGAAAAAATTCGAGCCAAATTTTTAAATTGTTGTAAATGTTGTTGAAATTAATAGAAAACTGCGGCTTAATAGAAAACTCATGTTATAAGCTACATCTAAGTACAATACCTCTGCAAGCTATTTGATTAACACATCCCCTACGGTTAGAGTTGAGCAGAACTTATGCGAGGCAGAACATTTGTCCCCTACACGACGGTAAATCGTACTGAGGCCTCAATTTTTTTTAAATGTCCCACTTCAAATATAATGTCCTACTACTCTTAGTAAAAAAAACCGTGCGTAAAAAACTGTACCATCCAAACCAATGAATCTCAAGGAACACATTCATTTTAACCCTTTCAGACCATTTTTTCATTGGTGAAACAATTTTCGTATAATTTAACCAACAGGGTTAAATAAATCACATCGTGTTGCATTCAGATCTAAAACAGGTATCCCGCCCGCTTAACCGGTTAATAATAGGGTGCCAAACTTCCGCTTAGGTCTGGTCTTTACCTTGTTCACCTGGTAGTCTGGTACTGAGTCACAGCCATTGTTGGCTGGTTAGCGGGATTTACTTGCTTTAGGAAGCATAACCACGCCCGCCACACGACCTTATGTGGTCTTGGGCTAAAATATGTTTAAAATTCCAAAAAATCTTGTGGTAAGAGAAGGTATATTGAACTGTTCTTTATTCGCGGATGAGCCTAAAGTTAGAAGCCTAGAATGGAACAGGTCTTATGTAGACAGGGCCTCAGATAAATAACCTAGCTAGAACTATCTAAAAGGAGAGCATATGAAAAATGAACTAGCCAACTGAGCCAAATGTAACTATTTTGCACTTCGTCTGCAAATGTCCGGCACTAGCCAAGGACAGTTATTTTGGTAGCCACATATTGAACGAGCTCGAGGATCTAGCTCACAGTTCCTAAATGCTACAAAATGGATCTAATAGCATGTGGTATGTGGGATTTGCCAACCAACCAACCAATCGAGGATTTGCGTTATTAAGGACGCATGTAAAAAACTAATCTTTTGTAGAACAAAATGTCTCCTGGCAATTAATCCACGTTCCGCTCAATACAATATTCTACAGATTTATTTAAGCTGGATTTTCTTTCATAACTACAAAAGATTTCATATTTTGCAAAACATATATCTTAATACTGTATTTTAAAGTGATAATTTTAAAAATGAAAACAAAAAATTGTTCACTGAGAAAATCAAGGAAGTAGAATGTCCTTGATTTTTACCAAACTTGTGCAGGTATATTCTACAGTTTGCCAGGGGTTGATTTAAGCACAAAACTTTACTATCCACCCCCATTTCCATAAATTTTCTGTGTTGGAATAAGATATCATGGAATAATGTCGCATTTTGAACGAATAATCACATTTATGTGAAGCTTGTGTTCAATGATTGGGAGGAGCAATTTTTTATTCTGAAGATTTTCCGCTGGGTTTGAGTAGACATATGGAATAGAAGCGTACTATTAGACTAACAGAGTGAACAGGCGGATATTGATTATCCGTGGCTGGATAAGAACATGCCATATGACACATCGCAAATGGTGGTGGAATAAAAATTTTGTTAAGTTCGCTGTCAGTGTGAATCAGATCAATAATATACTTTGTTTTAATCGAATGATGTTACTAAATTATCAAATTGTCTAGTTTTAACAAGACTATTGGTAAGACTAAGTATTGGTTAATACTCGAAAAATTATATCGCCAATACGCGTTTTTGCTTAGCTAAGAACTTTGAATGTTCAAACAATTTGTTTATACCTGGCGTTTGGCTGAGACTGGTTTTGCTTGACTCCATACAGTTTGCCAAGTGTTTCCTGGTATCAGCATACGTTGACTCAATTTACCTTTTATGGTGCCAGTTTCTGAAATAAAAATTGTTGATAAAATAAATTTACGTTATTAATTTGAATTCAAGATAGTTAGTATACTAGAATTTTTCATAATTCTTAATTGGTGTAGACTCTATTTTTCGTTCGGGGGTGAGCCGAAGGTTTGCAGGGAGTAGAGCGTAATTTCAGTGAAACGGTTAAATTTCCTATAAAATGTTTAGCTACCAAATGCATATCCGAGCAGCTTTTCGACTGATCGTTGTATGCGGTATCATAGAGTAAATTTTTTTCTTAATTCAACCAAAATCTTTAAAAATAACTATGATCGCTCTTTGATATTTGAAGCCTTTCCTTTGCGGTAAAGCATCAATACATCACTATACCAATTATAGTATCTTACCATCAGCTTCTTCAATCCAATCTCTTGGACTATACCATCTAATAAAATCTTCAAGTTTCCCATTTGGGTTAGCAGCCTTGAAGCTCTCCATGTCTGACAGTAGCGAGGCACTCATCATTTGTGCACAAAGTTCTAAGTAAAAAGAGAAGAAAAAAATTAGAATTCTTTTTTGAATATTTTCTCTTTTCAAAATACCAGAACCTGGTCCTAATTTGAGCATCACTTCAGCATCATCCTCCAACTGATCTTCCGTTTTTGGAACTGGCTCCTGCGTAACAGGAACATACAAAAGTTCGGCCGAGTCAATCAAAGTCAAATCTCCCAATTTCGATAATCGTCCTTCAGGCTTATTCCAATGATCATAGTGTGTTTCCTGTTCATTATCAGCTACACAGTCATAGAACTCCTCCTCGGAATCCTCCTGGTCATTCTTAACAGATTTCAATTTTGCTGGTCCTTCCTCACGTAATCGCCTCCTTTCCATGCAAATATTCAACATTTGAAGCTTCTGATGCAGAAGGCATGTCCTTGAGTCTGGAAATCCCTCAGAGACACTGAAAATATAAAATTAAACAAAAATCAGGACACTACTATTGTGATTTTATTTAAAAACAAAAACAAAAATATTTTCGGGCACATTCTCTACATAGTCCTGCTGCTTTAAGGGAAAGGAATCCAATTTGCATGTAAATAACTTTTCTTGCAATCCTTTTATGTATGTGTCCACCCTTGTCCACATGCTAGATGTCAAGATCCTTGAAATTTTCGAACCCAAAATGGGTATATAGCCTCGACCCAATAACGTTGACATTTTACAACAGCAGGAGGCAGGTACTTTGTCAAACTGCAAAAACTGCGGAGCCGCATTATTATTCCCAGCACCGATGCCGAAGGGATCTCTGGGGAGGAATGCCAATGGTAATGCTCCTCCATATTGTTATGGAGGTGAAGGGCAATTAATTGCAATCCAGCATAAAAAATTTCCATTAATTAAATTCAATTGTTTAGAATTTATCGCCTGACCTGATTAGTAGATCGTAAATTTTCTGCTTCACTAATTTCGCTGCTGGGTCAGGATAGAGCGAGCGAATCCAGGAGTAGAGCACTGGTGGGACATAAAATCAGGACAATACACACAGCAAAATTGAGGATATTATAAAAGGCGTATTTTGAATTTGGTAATTGTTTTTGTTTTTCATATGTAATTGGTTCCAGTTTTATTATTCGTCATCATCAAGCGGGAGTTTATGAAGCAGTTAATTAAAGTGGGGATAATGGGGCATTTCCAGCGCTTTAGCGACGCTGGAGTATGCTCTTTTTGGATGGAACATTAAACTCTGTACTATTGACCTTTCAGACTCGTTGCCTTTCAGGAGTAGTCACTCTATGTACACCAGTCCGTCATATCGTATCCCTTATGATATAATGTCCAGTAGTAAGTTTAGTTTGAAAGAAGCAAAGAATAGGGGTAAGGATAGGTTAATAGGAGTATAACAGCCCGTCCACACGATACACTCTTTGGTTGCGCACTCGTTTGTACAAATTTCATGTATTAAAACTCTTAAATGGTATAGAAAGAAGTTTGGAAATTCTGACTGTGGAAGATTGTTCCATGGTCTAGTAGTTTTATTTACGAATGAGTTCCTAGATTGTAGTATGCGCGAAAATAGGGGCTGATGGCTGTATCACTGTGCCGTGTGGGATAATCTTGCAATTTTGCCAGGACTGTAACATTCTTACGGTGGCTTATGTGCCTAAGAAGGAGCAAATAGGCATTATGATCGATAAGTTTGAGAGCATAATTTTGCACCTTATCCAATCATGATAAAGTAGTTTTGGGCACCATCCAAAATAAAGCAGATGATCGAGTCACAGGTTGAGAAAGTTTACATAATCCAAGGATGACCAGGAATCAGGAATTGTTGGATCTTAACGAATGCAAAGGAAAGAGGAAGTCAGAAAGGTAGCAAGGGTTTTTGGTATAAGCATTATGCAAGAGAAGTAAAGCCAAGAGATCGAGGAATTGAAATATGTAGTTCACAACTCGTAGCGAATTTTGAATACTCGACACATGATCAGATCTTGTGATATAATGAACCTTAGACAATAGTTAAATGCCACTTTAAAACGCTGCCAAGCGAGTAAAGGAAATGAGGGATAACGAGAGTTTTGACAAGTTTGCCTCTTCTTTTTATTTCATCCGATCTTTGCGACGTCCCCGCAACGGATACGATGTTGTCGGTGTCGCTGGGGACTCGAACTCCATACACGATTCGTTTCCATTCTTGACGATTTTTGGTGACGTCTCGAAGCTCGATTACTGATAATCGTTGATCCTTTAAGTCGCCCTCGATATTCTTTAGCTTTAGGTTTTGTACGGTGCCGATCGCTGAATTCTCCAGTCTGCCGGACGATCTCGCCAGAGAAATTTACGTGGCAAGCAGTTATCATCCATTCGGCAAACACGTCCAAGCAGCCATAGTCGACGTTTTCGTATTTCCTCTTCGATCAATGCCTGTTGATCGCATCTTTGTCTAACTGTCTCGTTCCGAAGGCGATCGCGGACCTTGCGTTTTTCCGTATTAATTTTTAACCCATATGACCGGGCGATGCGGGAAATGTCGTATAAGATGACCGTTCCTTCGGCATCCATGTCGGCGAAGACGGCGAACATCAACTCAGTTACGAAGTACTTCTCCTCGTGTCAAACTCCGCGTCGTCTATCGAATACTTCACTCATAATCGCGTCGATCACAACATTGAAGAGAAGTGACGAAGCGACGTTTTCTTGTCGGACACCTGTATGAATCGAGAATTCCTCGGATAAGTCGTTTCGAATACGAACGCTGCTTGTGAGCCATCATACGACGCTTGGAGAAGTTCGATGATTTTCAATAGCATTTGTTCGGTTTCCAAGCCTCCTCACAAGCTTTTCCAGTTGGTGCAATTGAAAGCGGATTTGAAATCGATAAAAACGACGTTTGCCGCAACGAATTCTTTCTTCCATTAGCTGACGGAGAGCGAATATTTGATCAATGCATCCTCGATGTGGTCCAAATCCCACTTGTTCTTTCCGGCTCGTTTGCTCTCAATGTTTCTGTAGCCTCAATTGTATGATTCTCGTAAATACTTTGACGACGATCGAAACGAGGGTAGTACCCCGATAATACTTGCATTTCTGACTGTCGCCTTTCTTCAAAATTGGCACAACAATCGCTTTCTTCCACGCCGACGGGACACGATCCAGATACCATATGTGTGTTATGAGGACGTGAAGTCGGCTGTGATTATCTCGGTAGTTACTTTATCTATTCCCGGCGCTTTCAGCGATTTTATTGCCGTCTTCACCTCGATAATGGTCGGTTCGGTATCGAGAAACCGATTCGTCGCCTCGGGTGCTGCACCTTGTGACCGATCGTGGGTGTACAGCTGGTGGAAAAATTCACTTCACCGCTGCAGATGGACAAAGCTCCATCCGATTTTTTGATGTTGTCGTTTGTTGTTGCCTTTTTACTGCCTAACCGCCGGATTGTCTGTAACAACGTCCGATTCTCGTGCCTTGACGCCGCTTTTTCCATGTCGGCAGCAACGTTATTCCAATTGGCTTCTCGTTCTGATTTCATTTTCTGTCGAATTTCTTTGTTCAATCGTCGATATTGTTCGATATCGACGTGTTTCATTCGTTTCTGCTGATCGACGAGGACCAGACAGCTGTTCGAAATACATCACTACTGTCCGTTTACGGATGGGTAGACACAACTCGATCGCAGACCCCACAAAGGACTCAATTGCCTTTCTTCTACATCGATATCGTCCGGTATTGCGAGCGCCGAGTCGCTGCCGGATGGATTTCGCCAGGTGAGTTTGAGTGGATGTCGGAAGATGCTGTGGTCAACGATCATATCCTTTAACGCCGCGAATGAAAGGAGGCGTAAGCCGTTGTCGTTAATTACTCCGTGTCCAAATTTGCCCATAGTTCTCTCCCAGCCGGTTCGAGCTACACCAGAATGTGCATTAAAGTCCCCCGCGATTGTGATTACTTTACTTCGAGGTATCGTATCCAGCGTTTGTTGAAGCTCATCGTAAGAATCGTTTTTGCTCGCGTCCGGGTTGATCTCAGTTGGCGAATAAACGGATACTGTAGGGGTCTTGATCCAACCACCGATAACCGCCAACTGCTCAGATATTGGTTTGAGGTATCATAACGCTGCTAGCAGCCCGTCGATCGACCATAAAACCGGTGCCGGCCTTTCGTGGGGAGGTGCTGGAGATTTTGGAATGAGAATTACTATAGAATCCTTTTCACTGATAATCACCCTTTTGGGAAACACATGGTTTTTAGATCTGGATGGTCCAGGTCCACTAGATACAGTTTTTCTTCCCCACCAGAGGAATAAACTAATCCTTTTATTTTAACATGAAAAGGTAATAAAAATCTGTAATTCAAAAAATGTTTTAACAATTCCTTCAACTCAACACGTTCATTGCCATTTTAAAAACAACAACAATTTCTTTACACAAATTACTAAAAGCTCCTTTCGCAATCCTCTTATATCCTTGAACTTAATGAGTCTTTATAGGCTCATTTCCTTAACTTAACTTTAAAAAAAACGAGAATAACAAAGCCAATTCCCTCCATTACACCTGTATGTGCGTGTTGTTTATTAACACCAGAGATTTTTGAAGGAATCTAATTTTAGATTTAATTTCTCTATTCAACATTCCCACAACCTCCCCCCACCACCGAAAGAATAGAGGTTCACCGAGATTCATAGAGGTGGAAGCCCTGTTAAAAAAATGCCGGCAAAGAGGCGGGAAAGTCACATAAATTTATTTCTGAGAACATTGACAAAAAAGAATTCGTGGCACGTTCACACTACAGGCAAGAAAGGATGTCGTCGTGCTTTTCGGGGGGACCAAGGATTGTGAGAAACTCAACTCTCACGGGAGCAATACAAAATCAGGATGAACGGCCTTAAAGGTGAAGAACCTCTTGCGCGATCCCAAATATATTTATTGCCCCCACTGATTCGCTGTTGCGGGGCTCCGCCGCAGGTTGAAGGACAATTTCTTTTCCTAGGACCAACGGAAGGAGACGCGGAGCCATTCCACTTCATATTTTGCACCGCCAGCATGGGAACTTTTGGGGTTAGGGCCAACCAGAATTGAATAATGACCCATTTTACGCAGATAAGTAGCCCTCGACGGTGCTACTTATCACTTGATCTTATGTTGTGGGCTGCTCCCGGATCGTCTTCAGAACCCAGAGATTGCTTCTTAGCAAATTTCGTGGTATTTAGATAAAAGGGACACAATCGTGGCATGTAGTGTATTCAACATGCAGCAATTTTCGAGGGGGATTATCGTGCGTTTTTATCGGGCAAGAAGATAGACACGCTGGCTTCATCACGTACACGGACACACTTGATGGCCGTGGTTCTTTGTCGTAAAGTAGATGGAGACTTGTTGGTGGCGTTTTTATTTTAATTCTAAGCATAGTTCAGGCTGAGGGACAAAAGTAGGAATTTTAAGATATATTGAGGATTAGAGTGACAGCTTTATCGGAGGAGGAAATTCATATATTTTAAGACGTGATGGAATGCACTTTTTATGATTTTTTGGGACTTGGGTATTATGTATTTCTTTCGTCAGGTAATCGCCAGATATGACAGTTCTTTTTGTATTTTTCAGAGGTCTTTGATGACTCAATTGTAAGACCCAACCAGTAGCAAGTGTAAAGTTACGATTTGAAATTTTCATTGGCGCCTCCTAATCCTGGATTGTAGTATAATTGTATTGTATTATGTATTGAAGTACAATTGTTTTCCGAGGTCTTGATTAATGGCAATTGATCAGGTCTTCGTCGATATAATCAATGATAGTGTCAATTTGTATCGCACGCTTTCTCGACTTTTATTTTCTTACGTTTTTCGATCTCAAATCATTTTCTTGGAACAGATTTTCTCCTATAGCTCGAGCCATAAAAATTGGGAATCTCAAAATCGTTCTTTTCATGGGCAATGAGAGTCGCAAGTCCCCAAGAGCGATCAACATCACTCTGTTTGTTTAAAAACTCAAATAACCGGCTCATGTATAGTCTTAATAACACATAGCGCTCATTTCCCTTCTTTTATGGCGCGGGCTCTACCTCATCTGTTATAGCGTTCGGCAACCCAAATGCATTGGCGTGTCATAAAATAGATAATTAAAACTACTGCACATTAAGCTTGCCACAAAAAAAAACATTGTGTACAAAGATAATTTTATTTGTGTATTCAAAACAACTTTCACACCCTTATTGACAAACAGGCCGCCCGAAGGCCGTGAACTTTCAGACCAGGTCGGCAGATACGGCGTCTTACTTAGTTTGACTGAAGGATGGGTCCTTGAGGCATCCACCTGACAGGCCGTGGACTGCAGGTAACCTCATATTTCCCTACATACACGTAGGCGAAGAAGACAGTTTAGCGAGGCAGGTCGATAATTCAAGTGAAAACATCTTTAAGGACTCAACGAAAACTTCAGACTCAATAGAAGTTGAGATCTTCCAGGCCCGGACTGACGATAACTACCCACAGACAGACACAGACACAGATTTTTGTCAGTTTTCCTGGAATGCAGGCGCCATTCAGTTAGTGGCAGGTGAGTGCATGATGACATTAGGCCTCAAGGCGAGAAACTTTCAGGCAACTGCCTTCCGGCGGCCTGTATGTGAATGACTGAATATGGAATCTTTATACCAAGGAGAATCTTTATATATTTATAGGAGGAACCTTTAATCGTGCCCGCGGCGGGCGGTAGCGTATATTCCTTTTCTAGTGTGTACGTCTGCATGCCTCTATAACAGCCGCGCATGAATATGAAAGAGAATGCCGACGCGATTGTTGAATGTGGCGTGCCATCACAGATCTTCTCGGGTGTCACCAAGTGGCACATGTGCCATAGGTTGCCGACCGCTGACCTAGTGCTTCTATTATTTGAGTTTTGACAAAGCGTTCAAGTTTCCTAAATAAACCTGGCTAAAGAATATCGAGAGCGACTTAAAGAATCAACGATTATCAGTTCTTGAGGCTCGAGACGTTCGCCAAAAATCGTCAAGAATGGAAACGAATCGTGAATCACCGTATCCGTTGCGGGGACGTCCGGCTCGGAGCGGCAGCTAACGGATGAAAGAAAGAAGAAAAAGGATCATATAGTATCCGTCAGTTAGCCAGAGAATCGTAAACGATGCGATTTCATCAACTTTCTTTTTGCTTAACAAAAAAATCTTGAGTAAATCATAGAAGAAAATTAAGTTCAAGTAAACTAAGAATAAACTTCACTCTATCAAGAAAAAAAACTATAAAGTATCTCTTTTTTCTTCCAATTTAATTTTATAGACGATTTTTGTGTAATAAATTAAAAAAATTCTACTTAAAAATCAATTGATCATGTCCTTATAGTAAAAAAAATACCCGCCCCCGGGTGGACTCGAACCACCAACCTTTCGGTTAACAGCCGAACGCGCTAACCGATTGCGCCACGGAGGCGATGCAAATATAATAAAAGTTATTCAATCTTAAATCACGGAAATAACATTGTAGTTACTGGGGATGCTGATAAGAAAGTACAAATTTGTGGTACACCTACAATTATTAAAACACTGATAAGCAACAATCATCTATCTTTAATGCACATTTAGCTTCTGTGTTTGTTGCTGATGTGACATTATGTGTTAATTCGATTGTATTTTTTTTATAACTTCTGTAGATCTAGCAATGGGGAAGAAAATATAAAAATAAGCTTGAAAAAATATTTTAAATTGGAAATTATTCTACTTAAAAAAACAACAACAACTCATTGGAACATGTAGGCAGCCAAAAGTTTGTCGTTTAATAGTTCGAAAGAATTTCAAATAAAACAAAAATAAACATTTTTTTTTAAATATGAAAGAAATTTACAATTAGAGATCACGTGTTTTAAAATAGAAAAGAAAGTCTGATAGGTCATGAATTTTGGGAATTCAAGATTTTGTATACATATTTAATTTGTCCACATTTCAAATTAACCCTTTTTCAAATCATCTATAAAATTTCGCATTTTGCGATACGGTTTTTTTTTCTAAACTTTGTGAAAATGTGAATTGATAACAATGCATCAACTATTCGTGCTGTAAAATGTACTAGTACATTTTCGTTCCCTCTAAAAACAAATTTCCAATCCCTCGATTCGATCACAAAATTTCTATGTACCAAGAAGCGAAACCACACATCGATCCCCTTTAACACAAAAGCGCGCAACCAACTCTCTGCAAGGCGAACCTTTAAAGTTCGCCCAATGATTGAGCATAGTTTTGCACAGCTCTCCAGCACAGAAATCTAGCCACCATATAGCAAAAAGTTCGTCGACCCAGAAATTCTTGGCATGCAATTTTCATCTACACAGCCGCCGCGCGCATCCCCCAAGCTCCGCCAATAGATAGTGTCTAAATGCACCCAGGTTCTACACCAGCAGCATCCACGGACCGCATGTCCGCGCGCATAAAACTATATATTCTGGTGTATGCTCAATGAGGACTCGAAATCGGTGTTAAGTAGAACCAAAACCAGATCTGGATGTCTTCATCGCATGCCAGCCACACTATATCGATGCCATGTGGAGAGATGCGCTGCGGCGTCTCAGAGGAGGCAGGAAAGAATCTAACTTTGTAGCGCGCGAATCCAGCAGCAGCAGCCATGGTAAACATTCTTCAGGTAAAAATCTCTGCGCAGTTCTCCTTGCGCACGAGAGATGCAATGAAGATGAAAATAATCGTGTTAGTTGTACAAAATTTTGCTTTTATTCTGTCCTTGATTATGCGCATGATTTATGCACTTTGGCGATAATGCTGGTGATTTCACTTTTTATTTTGTGATAAACGCAGACGGTGAGGAGGATTAATGTGACGTTTCTTGATAATATGAAATTTTCTTTGGCGTTTTTTATGGTTGATGCAAAATATTTCGTAAGTGCAGGTAAAGAGCATTCCTATGGTTCAGTCAACAATGCCAAAATTTCATCTAGTCGAATTTTGCGCACATAGTTCACTTCTTTTTATTTCAATCGATATTTCTTTAGTTTTCGTAGTGAGATTGTGTAGGTAGATCAACATCCGACTCTCCAAGATGGCCACAGAGAACTTCCAGATTTTTCTAAAGGAGGAAAACTTGATTATCACCTTAATAAAGAGCTTAGGGTACGAGGGCGGAACATAAAACGGCTCTTGTGCCAGGCAGTACAACACCTATTATCACCGCTCGGTTCTAGAAAAGCCAAGAGCTTGTAACCCTCCTGGTGATAAGGCACATTAAAGCCTACATCTGCCCTAACGGAGGAATGGTGTTCATTTAACCTTAGCCTATATGGCTTATGACCTGTCTGCACCACCAGAGGAGGGTCATGCAGATGACAACAGTTGGAAGAATTTTGGTCAAGTCCTGAGAGAGAGAGACTCTTAAGAGAGCGTTAACAGGAAAGGATAGATCTTATAGAGATAATCGAAGATAGGATCAACACTTTCGAAAGTGCTTTGTCAGAAACTCCCGTGGTGGAATGAAGATCTCTTGAAATTCAGGAAGCTAACAGGAGAGAGATCTTAAATAGTTGCTACAAGCAAGGCCTATAGCAGCCTTACAAAGAATTCCTAAAGCTATATAAGAAAGTCATTGCATAAGCCAAGAGAGATACCTGGCAGAGGTCTTGTTAATCTATCAAGAGTCTAGGAGACTGCTAGACTATGCAGGATCCTTTTCAAGCCCAGTCTATCCTTCAAAATAAAAGAGAACGGAACCTATAGAACTACTAGTGAACACGGGGCCTCGGAAGCCTAGGGAGTAAAGCGTCTGGCTACCATCCCAGAGATCCTGGGTTCGAATCCCGGCCAGCCTCATGGTCCTTCGCCTTTTCCACTTTCCCACCTACATAATTTTCTTTCTTTCTTCTTCCCTCTTTACATTCCTCTTGTCATAGCCTTCCTTAGCCATTTTCTGCTCCACCAAAAGCGCATGTCATCGGTTGGTTGATGAGACTCAACTCGTTTCAGGAGGCGTAACACTCCAACGAGTAGTTTCTCGAAGGCCCGATGTCAAAGACGCCGATAGTAATGGTTGGGAGTAGGTGGACTAAAAATATCGCGGGTAGGTTGTGGCGGTTCCTTGCTCCCCGACTAGAGCTGCTGTTCGACATTGCACTATTTACGAAAGAAATAGATTGTCGACAGTATAAAGGGCCTTTTCTAAGACTCGAGGACGAAAATGAGGCTAAACCAGACGGGCTAGATGTCCCCATCTCAACATGCCTATCTCAAAGGTAGATTCAATGAGACAGCTTTGCACGAAGTAGTAGGTACTATCGAAGGCCCCTTTATTCTTCTTCTTTAGCTGATGGTCTGAGCGGAACGTCCCCGAAACGGATACGCTGCTGTCGTTGCCGCTGCTTCGGCATCCGAGTCTGCAAGACGGCACTATCGTCGACGAACATCAAGTCGGTTACGAAGTTGTTGTCGTCGTATAGAACTCCGCGTCGTCCATCGAATCTTTGACGCTTTAATCGCGTCAATCATTACGTTGAAGGGAAGTGGCGAAGGTAATCGCCAGATATGATAGCGACGTCTTCTTGTCGGCCACATATTTGAATTGGGAATTCCTCGTATAAGTCGCTTTTCAATGTCACGTGTTCATTTTCAAAGGCTCTCCACAAACTGTTCCAATCGATGCAATCTAAAGCGGATTTGAAATCAATGAAACCTACCACAGTTCGTTCGCCGCAACGAGTTCTTTCTTCCATTAGCTGACGTTTTTTACAAATATCAGTTGTGTCAAACTTCTAATAGATGGCGCGTAAACTCATCATAATTCTGATATCTCTAAGTAAAGACGAGAAAATTAGTTGTTGGGACAAAATACCCGTGTAGTCCAGGTGTATGTTGTAAAACCGGTTCCACAGCTGTTGAAAGAATAATTTCTTTACCAAATAATGCTAGACCAACTCCTGCAGTCTCAAGGTGTATAGATGTTCTAAAGAGTTCAAAGTTAAATAAATCGACATTCAATTGACCTCATCAACAATATATCTGCTAAGGTCCTAAAGAAAAACAATGCCTCACCTTTACTATCCTACATTTCCGGAGTTTGTCCAAAGTGTTGGAAACTTGCACATTTTCTTTTATACCAATCCAACATCATGAATCCAATCAGAGTGCCCAATTTGGATGCGGCCAGTAAAACTCAGCATACAACTACATGTAAACGCCCTGTGCGTGAGCCCCCTTTGAAATGCTCGAGCTCATCCCAGTTTCTCAGAATTTTGTCTACTTTTTATTGCCTTGAAATTTTCAATTTTTTTCCAGGGTTTTTTAGAATTTCTGATAGTTTTGTAGTCGTCGGGATTTTCTGAAATTTAAAGAGGCCGACTTTTCAATAGTTTTTTAGCATGTCGCAAAATATTTCACTTGAGGGTTTCCCGAATATTTTCAGGTTTGGGGAGTTTTCTACCATTTGTGATAAAATTTACATTTACATGAATTGCACATTACATTTATTACATTAATTTTTAGTCACAGCGAATTATTACTCTGATTATTTACATAAAACTTATATCTAATCTTATTATCTTATTAATAATAATAGTGTTACCCTTCTAACACAAAAGGCGCACTTCTATGCTAGGGAAACAAATTTGCGATTTTTCGAAAATTCCAACAGGATCTCTTTTTCAATTGTGTGTCTAAAGGCCCCCATACACGGTCAAATTGGCTGTACAACCAGATTTTCATCAAACCTATAAGCGCAATGTATTTTGATCGGCCGACCGGCCCACAATCGATAGTTTTGGTTGTACAACCGCACTTCGCTGTACAACCAATTGGACCGTGTATGGGGCCTTTAAGCAATATTTTGCGACACCCTAAAAAACTATTGAAAAAAGTCGTCTTGTTCAAACTTCAGGAAATCCCAGCGACTAAAAAACTATTAGATATTCTGAGGAACCCAAGAAAAAACTGAAAATTACAAAACCATAAAAATTCGTAAATTCTTAGAAACTGGGAGCATTGAAGGGGGCTCACGCACAGGTCGTTTACATGTAGTTGTATGCTGAGTTTTACTGGCCGCATCCAAATTGGGCACTCTGAATCCAATATACCCGAACTACTGCCCAATGGCTATTCTTACCATAACGACGAAGACACACAGCTTCGTAGATGACGATACCGTGCGTTTCTCTTAAATCTTTGATAATGCAAGGGAATTGCAGTTTTATATCCAGGTTAGTCAACAGGGACATTGGGCTGGCGGACACGGATCATAATGACAACACTAAAAAACCGGTTTTCACGACAGAGGGGCAAAAGCAACAGAGAAAGTTGTTGTAAATTTTTGAACAGAAATTTTTGGCGTGAAAACTAACACATGTACAAATGTATCTTCTTATCTTCTTCTTTTTTGGGTCTGATATTGACATATCGCTTTGTTATTCGCGTTCGAGGTGTGCATACATTCATATCCTGTGTAACGATACTAAGGTTACTCTCGCGGTGAAGGGAATACCCATGTATGCCGACAGCATCATAACAAGCCGATTTTTTAGTGTTGACACTATGATATTCATTGAGTTCCTTCTTGATTGTGGCCATATATGTAATGTATGGTTTGCGATCGATATGGTGAGAAAAGATTCGTCACCTTCACAGTCGGCCAATACATATAGATGTTCTGGACCATCTAGGCCTTCTTTGAACCAATCGTAGAGCTTGTCGTTGTTGGTAGAGCTGGCCATTGTGAACAATCTTTAACATTTGCAACGATTCAGAGCCCGTGCCCCGCTATCCCTGACCGTTGCCTGTCTGGGTCAGCCGGCTGCCCGTTACAAAAATTGCTTGTTTTGATTTTTGTTCCATCCGTGCAAATTTCCTCTATTGTTCAGACGCAAGGTGCATTGCATCCTCCGTCAGCATCCTCTAAACTGGCGGTACAAAGTTTCTTGTTTCATTTCCTATAACGTCCAACGGCCTTCACTCTGTTTTTCCACCTTCAATTTCAACAAAACTTTGCAACCCACTGCTAGAGAGTGGTCTCTGCGCATATCCCTTCCATTTTCTAGTTTCTCTCCCACCCTTCATCACTAAAATTGCGAGCAGAGAGCATCGTCCAATTCCAAGCAACGCTGCTTTGCATGTGTCAACCCACGCCAAAATGCATGCGGCCTAAAGCATCTCTGCACACTGCCGGGTTCATACGCGTCACAACCCTAAAAATCAGGATAGCTTGCACATTTTATACACCCCAATAAACACGTGTTTCTGAAAACGTCATTGTCGGAATGCTTGCAGCATCCACGGCGACACTCTTGAGCGGAGCACGTGCTTCCTTTGTCTCTCGACCCTCTCACCTGAGAAAAGTTCCGCCGGTTTTTTGTGTGCCTCAATTTTAATGGGTTTTCGATGAAAATGGGAGAACAATGTAAGGCGGAAGTTGAATCCTTTCACCCTTAAACATAAAAAACAGGCACACAGACGCACACACACGTACACCCAGCACAAAAAAATAAAGAAGCTGAAAAAGTGCAAGAACTGTTGCAGATTCTTTTGATATCCTTGCATAGAAAGGAGGAAGGCGGAAAAGCTTTTGATAGGAGTGTTTTGTGTTGCTTAATGTCATTACTTTTAGAAAAGGGTCATTGATATGACGGGACTCGATGACATGCAGTTGCCATTATACGAGTATATCCCACATATCCTGCACTATACTGGGTTAACAGCATCCTGGTGCATTTTGAACGATGAATGACTGCTAAAGCTTGTAAAAGGGAGTCAAGATCGTGCAACCCACGGGAGACCTGAGGCTCCTATTCAATTCGCTTAGGCTTGCCTGAATGTAGGCTTTCAATCATAAAGGATTTGCGCTTAAACTTTTGACTCTTCTTTTTCTAAATTGGGTTGACTGCAGTTAACCTAGAAAAGTTTGTTTTGAGAAGAAAGCAGGGTAAAACTGTGAAAATTATAGGAGTGGACTGAGTGCATTTTATGCAAGGAAGGAAACGAGTCAAGGAATTTGCTCCTGGCATGATTATGATTTTCTGATTTGAAATATTCAAAAGGGATTTCTAGTTGAAGCCATTCTTGGGTCTTTAGAAAGATTTTGTTCAATTCCTAATGTTTTATAAGGTTGTTTTTAATCCTTCCCAGTTTGCGACTTTATACTGACTAAAATAGATCAAAGCCCTTAAAGTGACTACTATCGTCGGTTCTTTGGATTAAAGATAGGCTCATGAAGTTCTCGTGCACCTAGCTCGGTAGCCTAGGGGTTAAGGCAATCGACTGCCGTCCTAGAGATCTGTGGTTCGAATCCAAAGTGCGGCAGGGTCCAATTTTAGTTTATCACGTGTGACGTCATGTCCGAGCGATAAATTGTGTAAACTGTACAGTTTTGAAATATTTTCCTTCCCTCAGTCCTCAGACCTGAGCTTCTGGACTCTCTTTTGCTCCGATAAACTGCGCAGGTCAGACAGTTTTTCGTGCAGTTCTCTCAGTTCCGTCCATTTTCTATTATTAAAAAGATGTACTCAAACCAGCAAAACTGAAAAGACTGAGCAAAAAAACCGTACAACGAACTGACACCCTTTCGGTTCAGTCTATCTTAGTTTTTTTACACAGTTCAACTGGTAGTTAAAATTGAGAGTGTGTGGACTGCTTTTAAGAGGGGCCTACCGTGATGGCAATCTGATCAACCTATGGTAATCGTCATAAACGCCTTGTCGAAGTTCTGAATGGCAGGAATAGTATCGGTCAACTCCGGGTTTAATTCCTTGTGAATCGATTGCCGAACTGTAATTATTCCTTGCTTAAAGTAGTATAAACCCTGATCAAACCTCCAGAAGGGAGCCTCCTTATTCACTACTAGATGGAGAGGAGAGTTCAGTTGGGATGTCGTAGCGGCCAGCCTTTAAATCACAGCACTCTTTTGTTTGGAATTGACCCAGCATGCAATACATGAATACCTAACTATGGGCCTTATGACCATCGTGTATTGCTTTGGCAGTTTTTTTGGTAAAGCACTGGTCCAAAAGTATTGTGGCCAGTCGCTTGGCCTATTGTACTACACCTCTATACTTCATATTTGTAGGCGAGACTGCTTGAACCGGTTCGGCAGTCTGTTTAGTGGCTTGTCGCTTAGAATTAACCGTTAAGGAAGGGTCTCGTTGAATAAAATACCAATGCCATGTGATTCCAGCCAACAGGGCTTAGCAGGTTTTTGACCGCAATTCTGCCTTCGGTTCGTTTGGAAGGAGTTCACAAAAGCGCGGCTTGAATGTTTTTCTCTTGGCTCTCCGGAGGGTGCAGAAACTTACGGCAGAGCTGCGGCAGGCTAGGTGTGCTTGTTGTACCGGTAGGAGGGTCATTGCGGCTCCATCATTTTCTTCGGGGTGTCTGCTCCCTGCCGAATATTCTGACGGCTGCCGGCATCCAGGGGGAACATATGAGGCTCAGCAGGGAAGTGGTCCGCCTGAGATCATAAGAGTGCCTCAAGCTAAGACTGTAAGAGGCCTCTAACGCTTCTTCGCTTGTTGCATTGTGTACTGCTTGCTTAGGAGTTTGAAAGTGGCCCAAAGCATACCAACCCTTTCCCGTTGAAGGCCCTACCTCTCCTAGCCAGTTCGTCATCTATACAATTTCCATATATATTTCGGTCATCGGGCACCCATACGAGGTTTCTGAACTGCTAAGTCATCTCGTTAAAAGATCTGCGATACTCAGAGATAGTTCTAGAGCTGTTCGTGTTAACGGTGAAGAGCATCAGTTACGTTTTTACTGGGTTAATGCTAAGTCCGCGGATGGCAGTCCAGCTTGAAAGGGTTTGTAACGACGCCTTCATGAGAGCACCGAGGACTTGAGGAAATTTTCCTTTTGTGAGGCGAGGCCTCGATCTTCTTTTCTGTCAAGGCAACAAAGCCCGGAAGTACGTTATTAAACGCTCCCTCTATGTCAAGAAAAGCTACTAATATCTACTCCTTGACCTCGAGGGATCAAAGGTTAAAACAAATAAGTGAAGGCAGTATCAGTAGATTTGCCCTTTGTATAGATGTGTTGTGGGCCAGAGAGTTCCAAGCTTAATATGGTTTGCGTCTGATTTATTTCGATTCGAAGGGGTGGTTGGGCTAGAGTCCTGCAGTTGGAACTCCATAAACCTGTGGTCTGAAAAGGAGTGCTCTTTCGAGATTTTCCAGGACGATATTCGGTCGGAATGACAGTCTGAGACAAGCATCATTACCTTGGTGTAGGATCATTACCTTGGTGTTTGATAGGTAGTTAAAAATAGCCTCACCTAGGTCATTGGTGTCCGTTGCTGCCCCATTGTGTATGGTGTGCATTTGTATCACCTCCCATAACCAGGACCGTGGTAGCATCGGTGTATCTTACCAGGTTCTGAAAAGTCATAGGTGATTGGAAGGCCTTCATCGTCGTAGACTAGATAGAAAGAGACCATCCTGAGTTTCTTCTATTTTAACTCACAGTAAGATCTCCGTCGCTAAATTGGGAGAGAGAAGAAGGTGCTTATGTCACTTGTGACCAAAATGCCTGTTCTGGGCTGTTCCTTGGCTTTGGTATAGAAGAGATTAAATTTAGGCGTCCTTAAGCCGCAGATCCTGTGGCCAGAGATCCATGACTTTTGGACTAAGGAAACATCGACTTCGCCTTATGCCAGGCGAAGCAACAGCGCAGCGGACGCTGCTTTACAATGGTGTAAGTTTATCTGAATCACCCGCACCATTTTCCGTAGGGTTTACTTCGACGACAGTCACCCTCGCTTCCTCGTAACAGGGGATAACCTCGTCGATGTATGAACTGAGGAGTTAGTGCTCCGTGTACAGGTTGCCGACGGCTCAGCGCAACTCGGAGTCTGCCGATGCATCAAGTTCGCTCTGAGCTGCGCTTTAGCCATCAGTTTCCATATTTTCTGATTCATCGCCAGAGGCGTTGGTGCAAGCCACTTGGTTCACTACGACTTCCATGTTTGCTTTGTAGACCTTCAGGTCGATCTGTTGCAAGCCGTAATTCACGGTGTATTTTTCCTTTGCCAGCTGGTTCAGGCATTCTTCGTTTAGGACTTTCATTGTGGTCCTGTTAGTCTGCTCCGTTTTGATAACTTTTGATGGAGCCACTGGAAACCATGCTTTGGCCGCCAGACGTGATGGTATATCATCGGCATTAACTGCCCTGAGTCGGGCGCCTGGGTCAACTACCCTGATTCTAGCTACCGTTGCTTTGTATAGCTCTGTGGATCTTGCGCTGTCGAAGGCCGTGTATTTTATTCTGTTTTGATACTAGATCCTCCATAGCCAGTTTAGCGAGGGCGTCTTGCACCCACTGCCATTGATGCTGGGGGATCTTCCCTTTTTCGTCCAGGACGACGATTATTTTGCGATCCTTCGCTACTTCTACGAAGGAAATCGCTTTGGTTCTGTGGGTTAATATGCATGTTCTTGCTCCGATAGGCGATAGGACAACCTTTTTGCAGCCATTATCGTAATCGATTCGCCATTCATCTCAGCAGCTAAAAAGAAATAAATGACGATTTGGTATGACTCAAAAATAGAAAATCTCAAAAGATATACCCAATAAATAAATTCACATGTAACAAGTACTTATCACCTGGCAGTATCTACCTGGCAACAATTTCCAACAACTAAAGAGAAACTCTCTTAGCCCCACCAAATCCACAAACCTCTCTCTTAAGCCTTCCAAAAATATGTAAACAAACATTCCAACAACTGGAAAAAATTCCAACGACAAAGCCCACTTACGCGATTTGAGGTTATGTTTACTTCATCTTATGGCGGTAGTTAAGGGCCCCAAAGCCTCGGGGGGGATTAACTGGCTTTCGAGGCACCCAGAATCTATGTCCACAATTCTCTAAGTAAAAATCTGGTTTTTCAGCATCGCGCGCTTGCATGAACTGCGAGCGAGCGAGATTCCGTTCAGATGATGGCGATGATGATGATGATGATGAACAGGCAGTATGGCGGTGCTCTAGGTGGCTCTGTGCTGCTTGCTATGCTATACAATGGTAGTGCAGCAGTAAATCGTGCCTGAAATGGTTGGTAGGTTCCTCCGGCTATATATATATATATACGAAAACGGTGCCCCAAACCCAAATGCCAGCTCTAGACGTGGATTTTTCTTCAGCATACATTTAGTCACCTGCGAAAGGTTCGAACGTGCAGAACGGTTTTACTGCTGGAGCTCTCTTTAGATCCGCGATGAAACAACACCTTTGAGGGGTTTTTAATTTTTTTTTTTTAAACTAAAAATTAATCCGTTTTTATTTTTAAAAAAACGTTTTGAGTTTGGGGTTTTTATCTGCGTAAAAAAAATTCTGAAGTTTTAAGTGTGTGGTTTCGCGGTTTCGTGCTGAAGAATTTTTATTAATTTTAAAGTTTTTTGTAACTAAAAACAATTTTTCAAAATATATTTTTGGAGTTGAAGAGTTAAAACAGTGGTTTTTGTGCGATTTTAATTACAATTAACAAATTTTAAAAATTATTTTTTCTACATAACCTAAACTTTCTTGATAACGGTTGGAAAGGAATAAAGGCGGGAAATTTTGATTATAATTTCAAAAAATATTTTTCTTGATTATTTTCGGTTTTTTTTTATTTATTAATAAAAATCGTATGTGACAAGAAAAAGTGAAGATTGTTTAGAAAAAAAAGGGAAAAAATTAATAATACATATTAAAAAAATAAAAAATTTAATTCTGTGAGATTTTCTATTAAAGAAAACAGAAGTGTTATTAAAAATTATGATAATATCTGGGTTCATCTAAACGAAAAAAAAAAAAATAAATAAACGGTGAAAAACGCAGGTGTTCATAATTAAATAGAAGCTCCCAAAACACAAAAAAAAAATAAAAAAAGGACGAGCAAGAAAGCAAAAAAAAAAACACAAGGATATCATCTCTGGCCTAGAAGATAAAACACAAACAAAAATAAATTAAAAACAAAGTTAACTTGAAAAAAAAAGTTTTCAGGTGTGTAAATGACTTCTTTTTTACCTATTAACCCAACAGAGAATGAACTATGCCCTGATGATGGTGGAGGAATCATGAAAAAAAAAATCCCAAGAAAAAAAAATATAATATTGAAAATTTTTCCACACTTCCTTCGTCCTTTTTTTAGCTTCATAGTACTTTTTAAGACGACGTTAGATTTATGCCAAGGATTCTTTATATAAAAAAAAATTTTTTTTTTCGTCCTTGCTGTATTTAAGGATTTTCTTTTACTTTTTTTTTTGAATCCATGGAAGCATACTTTCCTTATATCACAGATTTATGCGTTATGTTTACACACTCACAAACACTCAAAATATGCCGCGTGTTTTTTTTACCTCTTTTCAGGATATTTTGTTTTTATTTTTTTTTAACTTTTTTTTTTATGAACGGCAACAAACATTAAATAAGGATTTTCCTTTTGATGTTCTACGAAAAAAGCCGCGCTTTGAATGTTTACAAGAATGAACCAAAAAAAAGTGTTTAAGTGTTTGGCGAGTTTACATGTATATAAACTTCAAAGGATTAATGGGAAAAAAATTCTCATAATTTTTGTATATTTTTTTTGTTTTAATACTTGTGTAAAAAGGTTTGGGTTTATTAGGAAGTTAATTTTATTATTAAATTTGTTTCAGTTTTGTTTTGTTTCGGTGGTAGTTTGAAGGAATTGTTTTGAAAGTAAGCGGGGGGTAAAAAGGATGTGATAATATGAAAATTTATACTGTTTTTTTTTTGTGTATTAGCACAATTGTTACAGTGCTATGCTAATTAATTAAAGATTTCAGAGTCATTCTTCAGTAATGAAAGCATCGTGATTTTTACTTTAAGTAGGTTAGTTTCATTTTGAAAAGTTCATTAGGCGTCAGCTGATTTAGGATTGTCCCAGTTGCATTTTTGGTATAGACAACAACAACAATCAATGATTCTGTGTAAAGCTAGAAGTTATCAGACTTTCATTACGATACATACTTGTTGAATCTCTTTTATCGCGCAGAAATTTTGTATGCCTTTTTCTGTTTCCGAACTTCCGTGCAAAGTGCACTTTCGCGCTGACCTTGGGATGTGAACTGTGCTTTACATTGTCCTCAACTTTTCAATATTAGCAGCCCTATTTCAAAAATGTAAAGTACAGTTCGTCACTCGAAGTATTACCAAATAGAAATGTTATCATTTTCTCAGATATAATTATTATTTTTATTAAATATTTTGAGTCAATTTTGAAAACATAAAGTTTTCACACCTATAATCTGTTTCTTGACACCTGAACCCGACACATCCCAAGTAGACCACATGAAGAAGTTAATCAGATTTTCGTATATACTATATACTTGAACGTGATTTTGTAAAAAATTGTTATGTCAAACCAATTGGAGGACGGTGCCTAGTTGGAACCGATTTTTTTGGACGTATCGTTGTCATATCTAATTTTCTTTATCTATAAAACAGTCGGAGAAGGACAATTACTTCAGATAGCAGCCCAAATCATCACAGAGGCAGCCTCTTGGTTTCTTTATGTGCAAAAACCAAGCTTATGAAACACCCTTTGCACTATCATTCTGTCATGTCGTTCAGGTCACAGTACAATGTCTAGTAGTAAGCTTAATTTGAAGGATAGAAGAGAACAGAACAGGTTAGAAAGGATATGGTGAATGTTTGAGTTGTTGTTGAACTTTGCGTTTGAACTCTAAAGGCCAGTTTACATCCCAGTCTCAAAGTGGAAGAGCAAATCTGAGCTCCTTTATCGCATAGAAGATAGTATGGTTCTGTCTCTGTTACACCAAAGTGGCAACAGAAAACGGCAGCGAAGTCCAAAAAAAGCCTTTAGTTTCGTTAAATTTAAGTATTCTAATGCCTACTAGATGTCAATTTCGCGGTTTCTTGTGGTTGTGTTGCAAGATTTTGCATATTTACCTTGTTTTCGATAGTTTGAAAAATCAAAAACGAAATGTGGAAATGTTTGAAACTAATAAAAAGGCTTTGCAGCTCACTAAATTGTTTTCTCTGCGACAGTGTTGAAAATTTTACGTTTAACAGTTGTTAAAAGTTTCGAGCTTTCGACGAAACTTTGCGCTTGTATTTTGTACAGGACCACTTTGTTCTTCTACTTTGAGTCAGGGATGTAAACTCCCCTTTATTCTCATTCGCATCCGTTGTTTTCGGCCGTTGACGTCTGGAGGTTTCATCCGATTAGTTTTGATAATATTGTTTGAGCAAATGTGCCACCATGACTTTCTTTCCTTTAGCCGCCTACATCAATGGCAATAAATTGACGATTTACGTCTGCTACTGCTTTTGTAGGTACATAATTGTAAAACATAGACCCGCTATTCGCAGGTGCTTTTATACAGATATGTTTTCTGTCGATGGATGTCAATGCCGAACTTTAAGACTTTGTTCACAGTCAAACTATGTTTTTTTTTCCAATCCTCAGAAGACGGAAAAGGCATATGAAAATTGTTCAGTTGTTCTCAGAGAGCAGCACATGTTCCGTCGACTATTTTCTATGGTATTGTCTTGTAACGAAAATTAAGTGCTAGTGCTCAATCACTAAACAAGATTTAAATTTAGTTCTACATGTGCATCTCTTCTTCAAACCCATGCTGCAAACGCTGAAGCTTCAATCTGCAATTGATCTACTTCTCTTGCAGCTTTGAGCTTTTTGAAAGATGTTAAAGATTTTGGTTAAACTAGTTTTCACTAGATGGAGTGAAATTAGTTATTAAAAATCTTTTAAAATATTGAGAAAAACAGGCATGGTAGATCTTGCGAACAATTCAAACTGTCGACTCCTGCCCTAACCGTCGCGTCGCACAACATACAACAGAAGAAACCTGCAACATAGAAAAAGAAAGTACGAACGGCAAGGCAGGTTATGAAAAGTTAAACCTAGAACAGAGGGCAATAGCTGAGGAAGTTTTACATGTAGTGAAAAATAAAATTCCGAATTGTTACTTCATTGTCGGACAAGGGGGTATTGGTAACACCTGTGTCTACAAAATATTATGCCACCTTTTTACGAGGTGAAAACTATATCGATTGCATGGACAGGCATTCCTGCCAATCTCTTACCACATCATTTTCGGGTTTCAAACTACTTGTACCCATGTTGGAATTTGTTAAAAGCTTTAGAGATATCTAGAGTAACTAGACAAACTATTGAATGTTGAATCTAAACCGCACATTGCCGGGGTTCCTCAGGGCTCAATTCTAGCACCTTTTCTTTTTAATCTTTATACATGATCGTCTTTGGTTCCCCTCTAACACATTTCACAACAGATGACGATACTCGGATTTTGGAGAGAGTAATAGGATGGTAGTTAGAGGGGTTAGTGGATTCAGTTTGTTTTTGGTATGGACTGAACTTCGGTCATAGCAGTATATTATCACGGCCCGTAAATTTATTGACATCAAGCTCGTAAGGCGAGTCCTGAGAAAAGACCATTCATTGAGTAGATGCTAGACTCGTGGACGGGCTCGGACATTGCAGTGATATAGTGATGCACATTTAATGTAAAGTACCTCCTCAACACTTTATTGAAATAAAATCAATTAATTTTCGCCCATTTAAAATGATTATGCATCACTTATCTTTACTGTTTTTTTAAGCACTTACCAAAGTCCTTTACTCGAGAGTATGATCCACAAAAATTGCTCCCAAAAGGTTATGGATCCAATCCACAAAAAAAATTCTATTACATTCATAGTAGCGTAATTTAGATGAAAATTTACGACCATCGCCGTCGGAAACTCCCGTGAGCCGCTGCCAAGCGCCTTCAATCGAATACACCACCGCTGGCTCACTATATACTATATATGTGGATATGACATCCTTTTTCGTGGACTTCTACTATTCATACATCAAATTCGCATCTTTTATACATCAGTTGACAAATTGGCATCATCTATAAGAGGAGCCCATCATAGCTTTGCGACCAGTGCTCCTTTAGGGCTTCTCGCTTGTGCCGCTTAAAGAGAAGGTAGAAAAAGTAGTGAAGGATATTTTTCGGCATAAAAAGGACTTACATACGTGCTGAGATGGCAGAAGACTGTTCATCCTAAGGAACACGAATAAATTCCTTCAGCACAAATTGTTCTACCCGCAGCGTACTCGTATGGGATATCCATCAGGTGTGATGTGGCTCCAGAATTGGAGGATATCCCAATTCCATGCTGGTTAACATTTCGTTCTGTGCCTACTTGCCCGATCCCGGCCGCCCTGCTCCGGTAAATAGTCCAAGAACGGCCTAGGCTGAAAAAATGAGTCCTTTAACGACTCTTCTCGAGAGTATTCCTTGGATGTGTGAGGGTGTAGGTGCGGGGGTCCTCGGGTGTTGTGCGGCTTCTAGACGTGTATACGAGTGTTTTGCCAACGCTGTATCCTCGTTCAGTTCGCTTCGAACTTTATGACCTTTCTTGTGAAATTTCTCCTGGTCACGTTCCGCTTTATCTTCGTCCTAAATGCTGTAAGTTGGTGTGCTCACCTCATTTTCATGACCATTGGGGCTCCGGTGATGAATTCTTAAAATAGACCCGATGATAGCTTAAGTACTTCTTGAATTTGCTTCATTGATTTTCCTGTAGTCCCCGCCAATGATGGGGAATGACGACCGACCGTCTCCGCTGCGGCGCTAGATGAGTCTCTCAACGTCCACGTAATGGAGGTACTCGCCGTGCAATTATCTCGCGCGCTATGGCTACAACCACTTCGGATGGATAGTAGCAATTTTTGATTCTTATTTTTTTAATGGTACCAAATTGAAGAGCGAATCTCAGCGAGATGAAAGTAGGAAACGATGTTGACCATGAGGTCAGTAGGTATTCAAGTATGGACATAAAATTTGAACGGTTTTTATGTAACTCCCGATTCCGATGAAACTTGGAGTGGAGTGGTACTTTTTTTTGTGTTTGAAGAGTGACTGATGCTACTTGATTGGAAGACCAAATTAGACACTAGACAAGTCCAGATATTGCTTATCTTTCTCCACTTTGAATTGAGGGAATGTTGGTTTGTGGCCGTAATGAATGAAGCTGGGGTAATTGCATAGTTTTTGTTTGATTTTCTTTTTAAGTTTTTTGATTGTTTGCACATGAAGAGTTATTCAATGTTTACAGTTGCGTGTATGTTTGTGATTACAAAATCGTTTTCGATATTTCAATGGACTTTTTTCGATCCATATGCGAATTTGTTTCATTGGATCGAAATCGTTTTTCCTGTAAATACGCAAGTCATACCGATGAAGTACATGTGCCCTATATCAAAGTTATTGTGATGCAAATGACCTGTTAAAATCTTTTAGGGCCACAGTTCATATGTGAGACTCAAATACGTTTGGATGATAGAGTGTTCCAATAGGTATTACCATGATTCCTTTGATGAGGTTGTCAAATTTTTTTTCGTACAAACCTGTAAATGTGTTGGGATAATAATTGAGTTTTATTAGCCAATCAATATAGTAGATAATAAAGTGTATTTTGTGGGTGAGAACAAATTTTATTATGAACACAGAATGGGATCATCAATGCAAATTTGGTACTTATCATAGTAAATGATGACAATGTTATGGTATATATCAGTTTTGTTGTTTAAAACAATCGATGGTATTTTTAATGACATTTGGTACTGTTTAAATGCTCTATGTTTTTTTAAGCATATCGTATATTTGCCATTTGAAAACCCTCTTTGGAGGAATAACCCTCTTAATGAGAAATGAATAACTACATAGTGAAACGAGGAAGCAAATTTATGCATGTCTAAGGTAAGGCAAGAGATAAGCATTTTTCTCCTGCATGACAGTGGTAAGGGATCTAATGAATTCAGCCTGTTCGTGTAGGGTGGTAGCCAGGGCCGGCGCTAGGGTCCTCAACGCCCGAATGCAATTTTTATCCGAGCGCGAACTTCCGTTTGAATTAGCCTTCCATTGGTGATACGGAGCTCTGCCATGGGCGACCGTCCTTTCTCGCCGAGGTCGTATCAATATAAAATTACCATAAACAAACTTTTGAAGATGGAGCAGTTCTTAACGCTCCAAACATTTTCTGGGACTCCCAAAAGAACGACCTACAAGGCCAGTTAGATATTTTTGGATCCGTGCTTCAAGGTGTCGAATGTGGTCCCAACGAAGGAAAGTTTTCGGGATTTTTCTTCAGGGAGGGTAGTCTGAGCCCGTAAACCCAGGGATGGAGCCCGTAAACCCAGAAATCTCCTGCGGAAGTAAGGGCACCTAATTGGAGAGGCGACTCGAAAAAACGACCGCTTTCAGAAAACGGGGTGTCGCAGCCCGAAAACGTTTTATGCCATATCCGAAAGCTGGCTACTCCCGTTTAGAGGCTGGTAGGGTCTGCATGGCCCCCGAGGAAGAAAGGGATACCGATTTTCTTAATAATAAGAGGGTTAGATCATCTGGTTGTTCTCTAGGGTATAATAACCCGGCGAAAAGGGCAAAGGCTCTGGTTTGAACAGCCTTCAGAAAGTCGGAAGAAACGAAATGACTCCAAAGCCGACCTTCGTCAAATAGCGGAAAGTGTCAGAATTGGCGTGCTTGCGACTAACAATCCGGAGACTCTTCTGACCATGAAACAACAAGCTACCGTGCAAGGAAGTCTTGAATGGATAGGGGTCCAAAAGAAGACCCAAAGGGTGTAGGAGTAGAGAATACTCCACAAAGTGCACCGCATAAAATTCACAGAGATGACGTTATCAGGATGGCGAACACTACAATTTTGGGCTGATGGCAGGAGAAGCCTATTTTAACGAAAAGGTGACTCTCTCCACTATCTCAACCTTACTAGCTGGGGCAAGCCCTAATGCCCAACCATGCAATACAAACAACCAAATAGCCTCCAAAGATGGTTGTGCTGTTGGCGAAACGTCGGGGAAGAAACTCTGAGAAAACATACTTCCTCTACTGCCGCTACAGGCGGAACTGTTACCCTACGGGCCCCCAGCTCATAAAGTCTTGCAAAGGGGGAGATATAATCCCGTAAGGAAATGGCAGGCCGGCAGTACTCGAAAAAGTGTTATCTAGGACAACGGGAAATACAATTTATGTAAAGTGCAAGCGTCGAACAAAGGGCGCCGAAAGACAATCTCGCTCCACCCTGAACAAGGGCTAGGGCCGACGCTGAGTTCCCAATCTCGTGATGGCGCCCCCTTCGGCGAGACGCCCGCATGCTCCGCATGCGTTGCAAGCCCGTTTCCGCCGGCCCTGGTGGTAGCCTGTGATAATCGTAAAGAAATTGCTTTTGAACTGATTCAATCTTGTTACTACTTACTTCGAATAATGTATCCCAGATCGAGGAAGCGTATTCCAGGATTGGTCGGACCAGCGAACAGAAAAGGGTTTTAGTAACCCATACATTGTCGAATTCTTTAGCCCTTCTCTTAATAAGCCCTAATAGCTTGTTGGCTCTACCAATGATTTGAACATAATGCAAATTTCAGTTTAATTTGTCTAGGCCAACATCAGAATCTATATTAATAAAAGTTTCTTTATGCCGGTATGTATATATGTATGTATTTATGTGTGCGCTATAGCGAGCACACCAGTCATCGCAGAGCTTCGAAATTTTGCACGAACGTCCGCGAGGGTCTGCCTCGAAGCCAGATTTTTGCAATTCAAAATGGCCGCCGAAATATGGCTGAAATTCAAAATGGCCGCCGAAATATGAATTTGTCAATTGGTCCAGATTTATATGAAAATCGATACCTAGCGGTTGTTAAGGTAGGAAATGACCATGATGATTCCTGGTCGTTCAAGAGTTGGGCAATCTGAAAATCTTGTCATCCTAGCTCCAAATAGAAGAACATTAACCATAGTGTATCCTGGTCGTTCCCTTTATTGTCGCGAAGTTTGCCACAGGCTGAAATGTAGGAAACTCCTCTAACCAGTATAAAAACTAGGTTATAAAGATCTCAGCTATCCACAGTAAGACGCCTGCAAGGGTGATCTTCGGGAAACAGATTAGGCTGCCAGGTGATTTAAAGTTTGGAATCGCACCAGAAACACGTTAATCACTACCGAATATTCCTTTGGACTAAGAGCGAAATTAACGAAAATTCAATAGACGTTTCGAGGAAATCTGCAATCTACCAGCAACAGGATGAAGAACCGCTACAACCTAAGGGCGGATGGATCTGGATTTAAGGATGGCGATCGACTATGCAAGTCGTATGCGCAATTATAGATCAGGTAGGAGGTAATGCGGAAACGAATACAGTGCAATGACCTAATTTTTTCAATCCTATATCCGGTCGTCCAGTTTGCTTTATAGACTTTTGAAAAATATATGACCGATTCTGACTGACCCCAAAATAAGGAGAATAAGAAGTTTAGGTGTGTTCAAAGTGGCTGGGTTCATAGCCAAATTTTGCATATTGGTAATCGGTTAAAAACAAAGTAATTTTTGCAAAAATTAAACCTTATGAGTAAAAATAAGACTCGCCGATTCTTAGCCTGAATCAGGCATGCGCAGGGTCAGAACTTCTGTATGGCACCCAAATGAGGCCTGAGTAAAAATTCGGTTTTTCCAAATGCAGCCTGCTACCGGCACGTATCAATATTATCACTTTTTTTTAGGTTAAAGGGAGTAAAATTGGAGGTTTAAGAAATTGTATAGGACGAAAAAAATGAGAAATTCTCTTGGTAACCATAAAGGGTGCCATTAGCACCGGTTATCAATAGATCGGTTATCGATCTCGATTGCCTAGGTGAAGCAGCATTACGCGTAGTTCGTACTTTGTTGGGAGACGGCTTGGTAAAACGACACTTGGTTATGGAATGGTCGATTACGAATATGTACACTAATATCTGTAACAGAGGCGCTTATACCCTCTACAGCGGAGGATTTTTAGACTTTTGTGCCTGTAGCGGGAGGAGCGTGCATGCCCGTGTGGCCGTCGTATTTTTATTACACGACTAAAAAAGGAGTGTAATGTGTGTTTCATGTGTGCATATACATAAGTTTTTTTGTCCCACTATAACTTACAAACGCCTTTAGATGGCTGGAGTACTGTTAGAATTGTCCCAGTAGGAAAGTGAACTAGTTCTTAGAATAGTAGAATAGTTACTTTCTAAGGAAGAAGTAGTAGTTCTCAGTTGGATACCATTTATATGAAAACGACTCACTACTTTTGTACGATGGAGTCGTCCATTTCGAAATACTTCGAGAACTAATTCATTTGGAACTACTTGGAGAACTAATTCTCTTGAACTAATTGGAGAACTAATTCATTTTAAAGTTCTTGGTGAACTAATTCATTTTGAACTAACTGGAGAACTCATTTATTTTGAATTACTTCGAGAAATAATTAATTTTTAAGTTCTTGAGAACTAATTCATTTTGAAGTTCTTGATGGACTTATTTATTTTGAACTAACTGGAGAACTAATTCATTTTGAATTACTTCGAGAACTAATTATCTAACTGAAGAAGTAATTCATTTTGAACTACTTCGAGAACTAATTCATTTTCAAGTTCTTGGAGAACTAATTCATTTTGAAGCTCTTGATGGACTTATTTATTTTGAACTAACTGGAGAACTAATTCATTTTGAATTACTTCGAGAACTAATTCATTTTCAAGTTCTTGGAGAACTAATTCATTTTGAAGATCTTGCTGGATTTATTCTCATTTTGAACTAAGTGGGGAGCTAATTCATTTGGAACTACTTAGAGAACCAGTTCTCTTGAACTAACTGGCGAACTAATTCATTTTGAACTACCTCGAAAACCAATTCATTCTGAAGTTTTTGGAGAACTTATTCTTAGTCTACGCGAGAGTATTTCAACTAATTACTTTTACTCGGGCATTTTTTCTTGGCTCGAAAAGTCATAAGCAATTAAATAATTGTGTGAAGTGTGATTATTAGAGATTAATGAAATAAAACTTAAGGACCAATGCTGACTAGTGAAATAAATTATAATGAACAGGTTATTTTCTTTGAAGTAAGCGAGGATGATTACCTACTCATCACTAATTTTAGTAATATACTAACTGTAAAGTGTTACAAAATCTGAATCCATTTTGAAAGATTTAATTAATCGATTAAATATTTCATATGTAAATCCATAAAATAGTCCCAGAATTCCCTTCATGGACCAGAAAATTGTCTCCAAAACATTCAAAACAGAAACAATTCTATTGTTTTGTTTTTTCTTTAAAATATTACATCTAACCTTTAGAAGATAACAAAACCTCTTTTCAGAAATGCATAAGGCCTACGAAAGACATAAAAATTCATTTTCTAAGCTTCTCGCCGCCGCGTCTTTTGAAAGTAAATCTGACTCTCTAGAAACTATAAAACAACAACATTAATGCTCAGAACCAGTTCCATTACGATTTTCCTGTCTAGCTATGTCTTTTGTCATCCAGGAAACACACAGTAGTCATCATTTTGTCACTAGCATACTGACCTTGATTTTCCCATTTCCCTTCAAAATTTGACATATCCATTAACAAAAACCCGCAAAAGCAAACACAATTTTGCTGCGTAACCAAGAAGAAGAACCCGGTACCAGTGGGTCTAAATAATATCAGTCGCAATTTTTGGAAATGTAAAACAGCGAATGTTAAAAACCCGTTTTTTTTACTTAGTGAAGAAGTTAAGAGTTTTGAGTGAAGAAAAAATGGAGGAAAAAATCTCATAACAGTTCATTACCTGTTGTCCACCAATTTTGAGTCAGAAACTAGTTTCCAAAATAGCACATTCCTCGTTTTTGTGGGGTTTGGTGTGAGTGTATCTTGCATAACAGGGGATAAAAGGGGATTAATAGACGGATGAGCAGGTGGATAAACAGAATCGATGAAATGGGTGAAAATATCTAAGGTGGGTCCAATGGTGTGAAATTCAGAATTTGCAAATGGACATCCTTTGGAGTGAAGAAATGGTCCATGGTCCAAATTTCTCTAAAATCGTTTGGTGGGCACAATTCTAACGTCATCGAGACCACCGGTTTTTTGCCGCCAAAGTTGTTGTAGAATATTTCTTAGGAATGAATCTATGCCGGAAATTAATCGTTATGGAATGCAAATTACAATCGCACGCGTCATTGGCACAGGACAAGTAACGGAAAGCCTATGGCGAAAGTCACCTGTTCTCTGCCTACGTTGGCAACAACATAAACTCGCTGATTTGCGGCCACAAGCCTCCCGGCTTCCGTGAGCACCGCCAAGAAAATCAATTAAACCAGAATCAATCGGGCGGTCTCTAATGGGCACACAACCAAGGTACTCCTCAATCAGCACAACGCTATTGTCATTAACTCGTTAACGTCACACCAACATCAATGGTTCTAACGAACATTTTCTACCTGAAATCACCTGAGTTCTAAATTTCTTTTTGATCGTTCTGTTTTGTGTTTTTTTTGTTTTGCTTTTTTTTGTGGCTGCTTTTGTTTTCAGTGCCTTTTAGTGGGAATCTTCTAAGCGCACAGATCTGGAATTATCTGAACTGGTTTTTTTTTCGTATGGTCGCCCGTCGTCATAAACCCCGTTTTTGGCGTGTGATTGAGCACCGTTTTCGCCTTGAGAGTAGTAGTCTTATCTTGTTGTTAGTAGTCGGTCGTCTTAGCAGTCATGGAGCCGCGAAGCATATAAAAAAAGCATCTCAGAAATAATAAAACAAGTCCAAAAAGTGGGTCGTCCACCAGCCAGGTCAAACGACGTCCAACACCGGAAGAAACAGTTTGCCATATACATACCTAGTGCTGTATGGTCACAATCACAATGTTTTGGCGCTTTGTTTTGCAGGTAATCAAGTCTAGGACCAAGTTTTTCCTTGATTTCTGCCAGGACCGAGGACACACCTGTGATTGATCTCAGATTCTTGCGGCTTGGTCGACACATAAAAATTGATTAAAAGAAAGGGAAAAAAATTATTGAGGCACGAAAGTGTGGCAAAAAACATAGTGTCATTCACTTGTTTCTTTTACAGGCTGTTAAACTTGAGATGAAAATTGGTTTTTGTAGCTTTGGTAATTGATTGAGTTTAATTAGACAAGTTCGAGGGTGCATAACAGAGAAAATTTTGGTGTATAAGGTGGAGTTAATGATTGGCCTTTCACAGCCCGTGAGGAATCTCGTTTTTTTGTGAAAAACTTAACTTAGGAATCACCATTTGTGCAACCAGTCTCATACCAGGTCATACTTGTCATGATGTCTAGTAGTAGTAAGCTTAATTTGGGGGAGGAGTAGAAGATCATACTTTAGTGCTGAAACATTTTCAGAATATGAACATAGACTTTGCGTTTGAGCTCCTAGATTTTGTCCGATTTCACATGAAAGAGAAGAAATTTGCACGAAACTCACAGATGCAACAAAAATCAAAACGAATATTTTTTGTATCAGTGCTTCGATTTCACCAAGTTCGGCAGCCTGCTGAACTGTCGGGGTTATCAGAATACAATCTCATTAGAGTGTTATGCTTCTTACAACAAGTGAATGGGCACGAACATTGACATTTCCAAGGGTTTGTTCGAACAGTTTAAGCGAAACGAGTCGAATTTCTTGCGTCGATTCATAACTATAGAAGAAATTTTGGATCTTCTACCATACTCCTGAAACGAAAAATCAGTCAAAATAGGGGAGTAAAAAGGGTTAACCTGCTCCGAATAAGACGAAGTCGGTTGCAACAGCCGTATGAGTATCCTCGAAGAACGGCTTTTTGATGCTGCTGCCCTAAATGGTGCACCATAAAGCCACTTTACTAGAGGTTGATGTATCAATTAAGGATTTTAAATGGCTCTCACCCCGCTAGATTGAAATGTGGCTGGCAAAAATACTGATCGGTTTTATCGAGCTGCTCGATAAAAAATAATTTAGTTGGTTAATTTTCTTACAAGCACGCACGCGTCCGCTAGCACGCATAACGAACAAATAGGCATGTCACAAAAGAATGCACGCTCTTGCCACAGGCATGCACGATCTCGTCACAGGCATACACACTCCCGCCACAGGCACGAAAATCAAAAAATCCCCGCTACAGACATGAATATTTATAAATGCATTTGCATCCACATAGACCATTCCAAAGGCGTTGAAGCAAGTGTTCTTTGAAAAGGCAGTCCCCCAGCTAAGCAGTAACTACGTCCAATGCTGCTTGACCTACGCAATCAAACGAGAACCGGTCTACTGAGCATGCTATTGGCATACTTTATTGTCGCCAAGATAATTGCCCGTTTTCTTCGCCCTAAATAATTTTTAAAGCCGCAGTTAGTCTATAAAAAATCCATGATTGTAGCGGAAGCGTGCATGCCTGTGGCTGGAGCGTGCATACTAGGAGTGGGCGAGTTTCATTATTATTCTCGAGTAAAAATGAAACTCGCCAGCACTTAGCGCATGCATGCTCCCGCCACAGGCATGCACTTTTTGTGCAGGACGAAGAAAAGTGCAATTATCTTGAGTCTTATTTTTATTCAAGCGTGCATGCTAGCTGCGGGCGTCGTGCGGCTAGTGCGTACTTGCTGCATGCTAGGTGCTGGCGAGTTTCATTTTTACTCGGGTGTAAATCCGTTGCTGTGGACTTAGGTGCTCCATAATAAATTCTTATCGACTACTACCCACAACTGTCAAATATGAACTGTCAACTGACAGCCAAAACAAAATGGCCTAAAACATAAAACGCACTATGTATTTCAGAGCCAGCTTAAGAAATTTCATCATTTCTTATCAGAAGCCAAATATCTGGGAGTAAACCTGGGCAAGAAACTCCTCTGAGAAGAAAAGACACAAGAGCGTATTAGAAAAGCGAACATAGCGTTTTTCGCATGAAAAAAATCCATTGAGAAGAAGTGAGGCTTCTCCCATCACAAAGTACGATGGATCCACACATCGATCGCTCGCCCAATACTCCTATACGGGGTCTTAGTATGGAGGTGAACCTTGAGTAGGTCCACCGTGCTAAACACAATACAGAAATTGCAAAGATGTGCGGAGTTGTGCATAATAGAAGAACTTCGTTCCACACAGCTGTCTTAATAGAAAAAGAATCTAGATTTTGGACCGGAATCGGGGGAGGGCACACCAAGGTGCTGATCTTAGTTATCATCCCCACTTCTGCATACTCGAGGTTACCCTCACGAGGAACTATGGAGTCCACATCTCTGCACGATGTGAATGGAGAATTAGACAACACAGTTTTCAGGATGCCATCAACTTCTTTACTGATGACTCTAAGCTCGAGGGTCGAGTGGGAGGAGTCCTTTCCACAGAACTTGGGATTGAAGTCTCCTTTCGACTAGCGGAGGTACTAGCCATACATGAAGCTGTTCTACTAATCAACCAGCAAGGCGATAGTAATCGGACTGAGGAGGAAAGTAGACAAAATCTCCTCTGTTATTGTCCAGCTTAAACAGAAGGAGGCTAACCTTATTTGATAAATCCATTTTGAGTACATTTGCAGAAATCTCGAAGATTGGGATCCCGTAGCTAAGAAAATTCATTACACCCTCCTTTAACATCGGGTTTAAAGTGGGATTACAATGGCATCACAATGGGCATGGTTGCATCTCTGGCTCAGTCAGCCAGCCTCAGCTATTGAGGATATCGGCTTTGCGAAATCGAAGCCCCGTTACAAAGAAATTTTGTTTTAATTTTTGTTACAATGAACCATTTCTTGGCGTTAGTATAAATTCCTACAATATCCAGGAAGTCTAACGCAAGGTCTGTCGCCTTCTACTTAAGCACCCTTCATTTAGTGCAATATCGGCGGAGAGCATGCTCTAATCGGAAGGATAGTACAGAGAAGAGTTTTTATTCCACAAGCTCACATCCACTACTACCGTTGAACGACGTAACGCTTATACAGACAATGGCAAGAGAAAGTTCAAGGAATTACTGTAGAGAGGGAGACACCAAAGAAGGAGTGTTATCTAGATGCAGCAAGTGGAAAGATAAGAGGATATTCTACGCAGTGGAATCGAACCACGGACCTCTGGGATGGCAGTCGCATGCCTTAACTCCTAGTCCATCGAGGTCGACTAAGATTTAAAAATTGCAATCAGCCAAAAACCAACTGACATAATTCCTTCAACAAAATTCTCATGTTCTCTTCAAAACCACATAAAGCTATCATCAATTCTCATTTAACGCTATTAGTTATACAATATCTTATACAATTCCATTAATCTCTATACACAAGCCCGACGCGTACCGAAAACCGAGAGAATCTCTTATGCCATTCATTATCCAACAAAACCCGAGGAGCCGCAGCAGAAAATAAGAAAAATTGCCATGTACTGGGCCATTAATATTTGTAGGTTTGGACAATTACTTTTAATTGCAGCCAGCGAAGTACGCCAGCCGGAGTCTGCTGGCCAAAAAACCGTGATAACCCAAGACCCACCCGCTGTGCCCGACTTCTTACGCTTGTTTACGGAGCCTTTGACCGTCAAACATTACGGGCACAAGGAAAATGTAGGCTTTTTAAGTTATGTACATCCCAAGCACCACGCACCTGTAATAAGTGTGCAAATTAGCATTATTTAAGCATCCATCCGCATTGCTCACTCGCCGTTCCGTTGCGGAACCGAGCCTCAGATTTTTCGGGAGAGTGTTGAACCTTACACGCTTATTACCGCCGCGGTACCATGCCAAAAAAGCACGCGGGCATTTAACACTTGCGGGAAAAATTCGTCATTGTGGATTTTTGGTGTGGAATTCGGCCAAAGTAAAAATCGAAGAAGACCCACTGACGAAGGTGCAAAGACACGGGGCGGCGGGACTTACTGGTGGCGGTGATGCTTCTTCAAGAAGCAGGCCACGAAGACGTTTCTGCGGCTGCTTCCATAGAAGAAGAAACTCCGTTAAGTAAAGAGCGCCGAAGAAAGATATCAAAAGTTTTTTTTTTGCAGGTGTGATTCATTCCGCAGAAATGCTTTGGTGCGCGGCTTCTGGGGTTAAGTAAATTATTTTCCTGTCGGGAGTTTAGAGGCTTTGGCGGCTTTCAGTTGGGAAAACTCTTAACTCCAGGTGTTTTCTTAATAAAAAACCGGCAGCTCTTGTTTTGTGCCGATGCTAATGGATGCCGCCGAGATGGATTCGTTTATGAAAGGAAAACATTCAATTTAAAAAAGTTTTGATTTGCCTACTGTTAAAAGTCTCACTTTCAGCAAGAAATCAGTTAGAATCTAGGAAATCTCTTTATTGTACGTAATTAAGGTGTAATTTGAGAAACGTTGGGCTTTGGTACTGTTTTCCAGAGTTTTTATTGTTGAAAATGCGTTTTGGGCTTCTATCGATTTTTGCTGTTAATAAAATTTTCTGTTCATAAAACTTTCTGTTATCTTGAAAGTCTTAAATGTTTTATCATTAATGAAGTAATTCTCTTCGATCTCCTGTTAAAAATGGAGTGGCAGCGCGTAGGAAAAACGTTAATAAATAATTAATTCTAACGTGTTTTGGCTTGAATGCGTAATAATGCCTTAACCTTAATAATAATAAAACCTTACCTGCCTAAATATAATTACAAAAGAGAGAATCTATTTATAGCACAATTTTGGTAACCATTTTTGATGGAGCACAAAGCATTGGATTGCTTGGAAAAATACATTTTTTAATTGCCGACAAAAAAACAACAAATCTTTACAACACGATCATCATAAGAGGTCCATGTCATAATTATTGTCAACCCAAGGACCATGTTTCAGTTCCTTCTGAATGCGATCGATTCTTTCAAAACATATAGGCTTGAAAATTGCAATTCAATGTTTCTACCATTAATCTACCTGAGGAAAAATAAAAAACGGCTTTACAACTGGCGAAAGCAGGCCGTTTGGCTTTTTAAGGGGTAGAAGCCGTAGAAGTTTAAACCATTTTTAATGGCAGCACATACGGCCTCACGACAGCCAAATTTGACCACAAATTTTAAACGGCGAATTACTAAGCTGTGCAAACGGGCATTCGACGGCAAATTTGAGCTAAAGAAAGAATCTGCACCGAATGTATTACTGAAGGTGCTTTATCATTTTCGTTATGTACAATGGTCCTTTGGATTTATCCTATTTAAAGATTATCGATGGGACAAGAAAAACGAGCTTTCCAGTTTCCGGTTTGTTGTAGGTGAAGTGTGTGGTGCGCGTTGCTTTATATTTTAGTAGAAAAGTAGGAAGTAGAAAGAAAAAAACAATTGAAAAAAAAGTAAAACATTTAATTACAATAAAACATTGACATACAGCTCTGCTGTGTGACGGCATGCGGTTTTTTTTTTTTTTTTTTATGTGATAGACTAGAGGCTTAGGGAAAGCCCCTTTGTACTGTTCGACAATCTATTTTTTGTATAGAATGTCGAACAGCAGCTCTAGCCGGAAGATAGAGAGTAGAAAGAGACAGAGAAGTAGGAAGGAGCTGCCACAACCTAGCCGCGATATATTTTTTTTTTTTTTTTTATTCCACCTACTTCCAACCATTTCGCGACTCTGGCATCGGGGCATTTGAGAAACAACTCGCTGGAGTGTTATGCCTCCTGAAACGAGTTGAATCTCATCAGCCAACCGATGACATGCGCTTGGTGGAGCGGGGAAAGACTAGCGAAGGCTATGACAGGAGGAATCAGGAATGTAAAGAGGGGAGAAGAAAGAAGGGAAGTTATGTGGGTGGGAAAGTGGAAAAGGCGAAGGACCGTGGGGCTGGCCGGGATTCGAACCCGGGACCTCTGGGATAGTAGTCAGGCGCCTTACCTCTAGACTACCGAGGCCCCCAAGTTGCAAAAGTATATAACAAATCTTGACTAGGTCAAGTCCAAGAAATTGCATGCTTTGGAATAACGGCGGCACAGAGGTACACCAAGCCGGTGGAGTAATCCAATCTTCCTATCCAATCCTCCATAAATAGTGGTTTAGAGGACAGTGTTCGGTAATCAATTGCCAATGTTCTGAAACCGTTCCTATTGCGTCTTAAAAAATCTCTGGCGGCATGAACAGGCGGTAATGGAAGAAACTACTTGGAATTTACCTAATCAGGAGTGAGGACCTTAGATCGTCTGGGGCCGTTTTTACTAAGCTAATGAATACTCAAATATCTGGTTTCGGACCTATGAATGCAGTGTCAGAATCCTGCATGGTCCTAGTTTCGTCGCCTTTCGTGCAGAGTCGGTATTCTGTCTCTTGAGACAGCCCTAAGTTGTAGAGGTGATACCGCAGACCTGCATGGCTAGTCAAATGACCCACCAACAGCCTTAAGTCCGTTCTGATTAAAGTGCTAGTGCCCCTTAAAGTGAAGGATCTTATAGACTGTCTAAGACCTGGGACTGATTCCCAAAAGGCCCGATAGATCCCAATAGATTTTTAGTCAATAAATCCAGTCCTCTATCAGGGACGCAGTGGCATGTATTTCAGTGTAGAAAAGCCTTTGGAGGTGGGTCCTGCGACACCAGCCCCTTACCGTCGGTCAAAGCGTTGGGAGCGCTACTCAAAGGAGCTTATTTTGAGCGCTGTTAAATATGCACCTTAAGGAGCATTACTCGAGCTTTCATAAATTTTTTAGAACGAAGAAAACGGGCGATTATATTTGTGATCAAAGAAGGTGACAGGGTCAGCTTTAGAAAAGGCTAATTTAGTTGGGGACTGCTTTGGTAAAACCACGCTTACGCTTGGAAAGCAAAAGGCAATTACATAAGATGAGCAAAATAAAAGCTTTTCGATACCGGATCACATATCCGCAGACGTCCATGAAAATTCTTCATTGAAAAGCTTATTTATAATGCTTCTAGAACGCTTTTGAAGGAGCATAACAAGGTGTGCTCCCTTGCAATGACATGCAATGTTAAAAAGTAGATGCAACTGTTATGAGAACGGTCAGCTGTCAGCTTTTTAAGGAGTACTCAAACATGGCTATTGCATCACTCCATTTCCCGCTGGGATTCTATTGAAGCATTCTTGGATTGTATAAGCAAAGGAATTAGTTGACAAGTGGAAGGAACTAGTTTATTGAAATAAAGAAAATTATATAATAGGTTGAAATCCGATGAATATTATAAGACGACATACGTGTAAATTTCCTCTTATACTTGACTTATGCTCCTTTGATCCCTCATGCGGTATAGGGCGGAAACAGTTGCCTTCCACCGGACTCTGTTTTGAGCGCAACTCTCTCCGCTGACCAATATCTCCTCTCATCCCAATTCTAAATTGTGACTAGTCATAAATCACAAGCTTTGACTTGTGCTTGTCATTGAGAGTATTACGACTATTAGCTGTTTTGGTATTCTAAGCACCCAGTCTCAAGAAAAATCTTAAATAATTCACCTTTAATAGTGAATTTGTATTCGTGTAATGAGATAAAGAAAATTCTGGGTGATGCAGTAAAGCAGAGTGTATTTGAACGTCCAATCAACGCTCATTGAAGCTGGTGACAAAAAACCTACTCTTGTGACCTGCTATCTATAGAGTCACAATTTTGTCAGCCGTTGTAATTGTGTGCATTGTGACTGAAAAACTAGCATACCAAATTGTCTCAAGTTGAAACTTACCACATATACTTGTGACTACGTTGTGACTTGTGACTGCTTCGAAAATACACGGGTAAACAGCTCACTTATTTTGCAGTGTAGACGATCATTTGTGTATTTTTCGACTTTCTCAATGTCGCATCTAGACTGGTGACCAGCCAAAGTGATCAAAATGTAAACCGCGCGCATGCGCAAACCCCAAGTTTCGATTTTAAATGCAATTTTTTTTGTTATGAAATCCGGTAAACAAATTAATTAACTTTTACATAACGCAAATATTATTTAATAACTTTCTACATTTCACTTTAAAAAAGCGCCATTTCCAATTATAAAAATCCCAATCACTTACGTCCCAATATTATGACGAGGCTTCCGATTGAATAAATGCCAGGTAAAGTCAAAGACGAAAAAACACCGGCATTTTACATATCTTCGAATCTCATACGGGGAAAAATCAAGATAAAATAGCACAAAAGAAAAAAGAGTGGTGGTGAATATGAATAAGACAGAAATAAATATTGGAAGGCAATTACCAACAGTCGATCCTGTATAGTCGCATAAATTTTCTCAATTACCACCTACCAGAAAAACCGAAGGTATGACAAAAAAGAGAGGTTTTTTACACCTGAAGCATTCAGGAGGAGCCCGTCAACCCCGGCAGTGGTACAGGAGGGAGTATATAGGCATAAAAATCCATGAGTCAACTGAATTTAGCGCTTACGCAATGTAGGCATAGACTCGCACCTACCGACCTGAAGATGAACCCGCGATTACCTGCTGCTATCTTCCCAGCCGAGGCGCACCTTTTTAAAAAGAGGAGATTTCATAAGGCCGGATTCAAATTCCATATGGAAGATGATGATGATGAGGCTAGCAAAGCCGCCGTCATTCACATTCTCTCCACCAGCAGCTCTCTGGTATGCCAAGCCCGATGTCGATGCCGATATATGTATGTGCGGCTGTTTTGCATACATCTATGTCATATCGTTGTCACATCTATCTACGGGGAAAAATATGTATGTGCGGTAGGGTTGTGCGCCGCCATTTAAATGCAAATTTACAAAACTTTTGTCATCGTTCGGCGGATCTCATCTGCGGAGGGAACATGTACGGGCGGGCTCCATAGTCGCTTTGATATCAATCTTAATATCATCGTGCATATCCAGTTATGCTTAATAGATGCCTATTTCGTCTATTACACATCACCGGAAAATGTCACACTTCTTGTCACCTTTTGTTTCTGGAGAGACATCTTTCTGATTTGACCTGGTGATTGGATTGTGTCGTGTCCCGGCTCTATACGATGTCGTCTCTTCTGCCATCGACGAGGCGACGGTTATCGGGTGTGCGTGTTTGGATATTAAAAACAGATATGGCGAACTAGACTAATCCCCGATTTAATCGAAATCGCGGCTGATTTATGGGCATAATTAAAATTCTGTTTAATGTTGGATTAATTCAACACTGGGACGAATGTTTTGGAGGTTCATTTGCTCGATGGTAAAAGATGATTGACGATCGATTACGGCGCGGAATTTGGCTGGATTCGCGCATTTTCGTTACGAATCGAATATGATTAACGATGCAAAAATTTATTAATGAATACAATTCGGACCTCGGTCTTTTGTTGTTGAAAAATGGATTTTTGTGTTATCGAAACAAAGAAACCTTTAAATATTTTGGTGGGTCTTTTTTTAAGCTCTATTTTGAAAAAAACAAATAAAAAAACAGATCGACTTGCGAGATCAGCTAAATTCTAAACCAGTTGCATTCTCTAAGTCCTCGGGTATTGAATTCATTTGCATCGAAATCTCTACTGCTTCTGATAAACTCTTTATTCGTCTGTTATTGCTTCTCTGTTGACCCTCCTCCTGACCACTCTCACTTATCGTGACTTCTCCAACATTGATCAAGAGCGCCTCGTCCAGAGGTGTCTTTGCCTACCCTAGTCTAACTTATTTGCTGTGACCGATGTCGACGGGCGTTGAATTTAATTGGTTATTGCTCGATCTATTTGATGAGTTCGTCCCTCTGTGTAACAAAATGTGTTTGACTAAATCTAAACCTTGGTTCACCGTGGAACTAAAATCACTTATTGTTGAAAGGTTCTTTGGCTCAAAAAAGTCAAAAGTGCTCTTGTTATTCGATCTTTAAAACGTGTAAAGAACTTAGTTGTCGCCACCATTAAGGAAGCTAAGAGAAACTTTTATTGCCGCAAACTTGATCCCGCGCTTCCTGCAAAAACCATTTGAAATAATTTGCGCCACTTACATATGAGGAGCGACAGAACAAAACATGATAATTCCATAATGAGCAACTTTTCACAAAAGCTCAAAAACCTGTAAATTCTTTGCCTTTGTAAAATTTAAAAAATTACGACTGCCAATAAATAACTAAGGGTAAAAACTAATATACATGTTTTTTTATTTTTATTTTATTTTTATTATTATGTAGTTATTTTTATGTAAAATATGGAAATATCATGTTGTAATCCGGTCTGATGAAAATATCATGTTTTGAAAAAATCAGGTTAGGCAAAAACATTTTATGTTCTTGAATTCTTTATTAAATAATTAAAGTAAGAAGTAATTAGTTAATTACATTGTAATAATTCATAATCAATCAAAAAAAAAGTCATTGCACCTCACCAGGGGCTCTAATTACATCGATTTGAAGGTGCATCATAAAATGCACTAGAAATGCACTACAATTTACCTCACTTCTGCCTCCCACGGCCCCAAAACAGGTCGTAGGAGGCTCCAAGACCCCGCAAAATTTTCGCAACGGTACCTACTATTAGTAAAAAATACCAGAAAAATCCCCCTTGCCTCTAAGGGGGCCAGGGAGCTCCCCAAAAGGCTAAAAACAAAAAAAAATATCATTAGGAATTTTATCATGTTTTGTTCCAAATTGATTCTTTTAAACATGGAAATATCATGATCTGCATCAAACCTTCTATTTTAGAGGCTAATTACTACAGGAATAAACATGACTTTAACCACACCAGTCTAAAGGATGATGTAATTCATGGTATTTTGTCCAATGTCACACGTAACTTTTTGTTTTAATAAGTGGAATTATCATTTTTTGTTCCGTCGCTCCTCATATGTGTTCACTAGAAAAATGCAACCGGTGCACACACTCTCTGCCCTGAAACCTTTAACCAATATTTTATCGACGCCCATATCGTACGCGAGATTATTTCCCTTCCTGCGGCTTCTCCGGAAGGCTTCTACCTTCGCTGTGACGTCTGCCTCGAAGTAATATCTGCTCTAAAATCAATCGATTTTTTTCCGATTTTTTTTTTTCAATTTTTCGTTTTTCCGATTTTTTTCGATTTTTCGATATTTTGTTTCGATTTTTTTTCGATTTTCAAATTTTCAACCTAATGCGACCGGTAGTGATAGCATACCTACAAGGTTCTTAAATATGATCATACCTTGCCTCTTACCTGTAATGACTCACTTACTTAACGCCTGCCTCACTGCATCTAAGTTTCCCTCGGCGTGGAAGCTTGCCCAGATTATGCCAATTGCCAAGTGCCGATCCCCTACTTGCTCCTCGGATTTCCGGCCTATCAGTATCCGACCTTTCTTGGCAAAGGCTCTCTTAAAGCTGATAACGTCACAATCACTTGAGCATTGTGAACGTCTCCAAATAATAAATGTATGGCTATCTAGTTTCCACAAGCAACATAGTTGTTTGTCTGCACTCCTTAAAGTCACTTCCGATATCCGTAAGTCCCTTGCTGAACAACATGTTTGCTGTTTGGTGCTACTTGATTTCTTTAAAGCGTTCGACAGTGCTGATCACTCCTTGCTTCTGCAAAAACTTTCCCGCTAAATAAACTTTTCCTCTTCTGCCCTCAACCTGATGCGTAGCTTTCTAACTAACCGTTCTCAGAAAGTTGTACTCGGCACCAATTGTTCTTTGGTTGCCTTACTTCATGCTGGCGTTCCTCAAGGCTCCATCCTTGGGCCTCTCCTATTCAGTATTTTCATTAATGATCTTGCTGCAGTAGTTAATGACTCCAAGATTCATATGTCACCAAAAGATTAATTTGATAGTTGTTTCGAGAAGCTAGCCGCCGACCTCCAGCATATTTCCAATTGGTCTTCTTTGAAGCGACTACAACTCAATCCTCTGAAATCCCATTATATCCTCTTCTCCCATTCTCCCTTTGTTCGCCGTGACTCCCCTGATATTGCTATTGCTTTAAATGAGATCCCTCTCGACTGCGTTGGTAGTGTGAGAAATCTTTGAGTAATCTTAAATAGTGGTATGATCACATCAGTTATATTCTTCGCAAAACCTACGGGGAACTGTCTAAACTTAGGCTCCACTGTGGTCTGTTCAGTAGGGCTTTCCATTTCAATAAGCAATGTAGTTAACTCAATATACCGTTAGATCCAGGGCGGCCGTCTCAAAACCCATGTACCCGTTCTTTGAGGCACTTCATCTGTCATATCTCGAAAAGTGCCAATTCAATGGATTGTTTTTATTATCTACTATTAGCTTATGGGTGCCGCGAGGCGTACCGGGTCCTGAGACGGCCGCCATGGATCTAAGTGTATATTGAGTATACTACATTGCTTATTGTATTCTACCGGTCAAACTTAATATAAAAGCATATTGAATTAATGTCTCGAAATTTTACAGAAATAATAATTGATTATTTCGTTAGAGGTTATGAATAGTTACATTTTAAAGATTTGCATTAATTTTACATTTACCCGTTCTTTGAGGCACTTCATCTGCGTGAAATTCATACCTGGGAAAAATACCAAGCCAATGGATGGTTTTTATTGGCTACTATTGGCTTATGGGTGTAGCTAAGTATTATAATTGTTAGTTCCGCTGTTTAATCAAGGTGTGTACGTGTTTTGTCTAAAAAACTAAATTGAAACCGAGAACTTAGCTACTCACTAGCTTCCCTTCTACTTCAATCCATACTAAGTCCATCTAGCATGATTCATTATTTCATCCAAAAAAAAACCCAATATTCCCACAATCTTTCATCAATTTTTATCTTTTGTCTCAAATTTATTTTGGAAGTCTTTAACAATGACTTCATCTTCGTTTTTTTTTCTTTTTTTGTTGATTTTCTTAAACAAGATCCAAAACTACAAAATTTGCATTTTTATCATTCAGGATCTTTTGGTATACCTATGAACAAATGTTTAACACGTGTTTTTCTGCTGTTTTTTCTCTACGTTATACAATTTTTAGTTTTAACAATTTTTATCATAAATCAAAAAAATAAATCTATTTAAAAAATAAAATTTTTAATTTGAATTTTATCCAAACATTTTCTTTATTAAGAGAACAATAAAGAGTCAGAGTAACGTCACAAAAAGAAGTTGCGCAATGGAAATGTGCATCTTTACTATTTTATTTATTTTTTGTCATAAATTCTAATTTCACAGAATTAAATATAAATTAAAAATTTTTAATAAATATAGTGAAAGTAAATTTCTATAGAAATATTATCTAATAGGTCTTAGTTAGTGGTTATCTAACTGCTGCACTTTGTCTATTGTGATTTTTGTATGGGCAATTATTGACGCAATTATTAATGGCGGTAAACTGCATTTTAAAATCTTGTTTTTCGAGATTGATAGAGGGTATACTGGTATTCTAACAATAGACAGATTTGACATTTTAGCTGATTAAATAATCTGTACAAATTGATAGTGAATTGCGTTTAAGGAATGGATGGACGCGTTGAGAGTTTAAGCAGAATTTGAAAAGGAATAATTTTACTGATGCAAAAAATAAGGTCTGGGAAAAAGTTTGTGGGATTTCATGATAGATGGCGTTAATTGAAAGTAAGATTGCACCGATACTAGCGGAAATCTCATTTATAAGGTGACAGTTCGAGTGTGAGGCTTTGAGTGGATGATCTGTTCTATTGTATACCTTGTTCATTATGGATACTGTTTACCATCGCACTGCTTCAGATTTGTGCTCAGCAAGCATCAGATCATCGCTTCCAGCCCACGTATTAATCTCCCAGATCAGTTCGTTCGCTAATAGTTCGATCCCATCGCGGCGTCATCCTACGATCACTACCACGATGTTATCCGCGAACCCGATCGCAACTACTCCTTTTGGAAGCGTGGTCTAAAAATATCATTATACATCAGTGGTTTCCAAACTTAATGATTCTGCGACACCCTGTTACAAAAAAACCCTTTCAAATGGTTTAGCCACCTTTTACCCTTGTTATATACCCCTTGTGGGTATAGTACAACCCACATGAGGTCCTCATGAGGAAGTGTGGATAAGCTTATAAGGACTCCATATACACCTCCTCAAATTGTAAATCGGGCTGCAGTCTTTATTGATCGATGACCAGAAATTTCCTTGGTAACGCCTCGTCTTGCAGCACGAAACCCTATATTTGGAGTTAAACCCTAGCCTACATAAGGAAGTAGGAAATATAAGGCCTAGGAATCCCTGTACTAGTTAAACAGGAGACCTGATGCGAAGTGAAAGGTTATGGTGTAAGATCTAGTTTTACCCCTGAGTCGTTCCTAGGGTGCACTTAGAACCATTTTAATTTGGCGTCGTTTTGCTGAGCCTGAGGTTATGTAGGCAGGTCGAATGTAACTGGTTACCAGCTTAGGTGACAATTAGTCTGGGACAACGTTTATTTACGGACACATTTCTGATGTTTGTAGTAAACCGTGAAATTAGACCCAAATATCTGATCTGTCTAGGCGATCGAAGGGCATGAACCAGTGTTTTGTGCTCAGTAAAGGCTACGAAATTGTGCGAGGAGTTCGCAATCGAATGCAGAGTACTTTTCTGTTCTGTTGGTGACAGCTTTTTAAAATACAAAGCTGGAGGCTGTCATCGCTGTCCGTTCAACAACTGATCAACGTACGCAATACCAATCAAAACAAACGAATGAAGTTACCAAAACACTCAGACAACCGCTAACCATTGGGATAGTCGAACGGTTCCACCGATAACTTAAAGCTGCCTTAGTGGCAAGAGAAAACACTACTCATTGAAGTGAAAACTTGACCTTCGTTTGTTAAAAATCTTTACGTCAATCAAGACCAACTTACAATGCTCGCCAGCAGAACTAGTCTAAGACGGTCAGAATCTAACGAATCCCCAATTCGATTTCAATTCCAATTTTGTTATTTGGGGCAGAGCTTCGGAAACCACTATAGCGGGGTTAGATAAAGTACAAAAGAGGGCCTACAATATTCACCACAAACCACGACCCTTTAATAAGCTCGACAGACGACAATGTCGTTCGACGAAAATTTGTCATTACGACGAATATCACTTTAGGGGGTAACTTACTCTAAAATTCGCCGTTATCTATGAAACTCGTCAGGCAGCTGTAAAAAGTGGATGTGAAGTGAAAAACTGCAGTGAATGGATTTTAAAAAAAATTACTTGGTTACGTTGTTGCCCACCCTCAATCGGCTAAGCTGGAAACAAGTAATTATATCGACATTTTTGTGGACACAGTTTTATAAGAGATTCCGTATTTCATTAAATACTTGAAGATTAGAAAGTACCAATTGTGATCAATGCATAATAATCAAAAACAAAAACAAAACACAAAAGTACTTAGACCATAAAAATAACAACTCTGTCCTTTAATTAGCATGTCTCACGGCACCCAAATTATGCAAATTACATCAAAGCATGAATTTATTATCTAAAATACTCCTTACCAAAAAAAGTATTGTTCACTTTCATTTTAAATTTAATTTCTCCTTAAAAGTATAAAAAAATCACGCTATAGAACATCATCTATGTTTTTTTGTTGAAACAATTTAATGAGTTTTTATTGATAATTTCGAGCAATGATCTCTTTTAATTAAAAAATAATATTTCAATGTGTTCACCCTTTTTTAATTTCAATCATTCGTCCAAAACAAAACAAAAAAAGCCACTCTGGCCAGAGAGCTTGGTCAACCAACCATTCAGGTGAGAGCAGCAATTTCTGACTATAACCAGTGGAACAATAAAAAAGTCGAACTTAAATTCCAGGTGCAATTAAATCACGATATGCAAATTAACGGCTGCATTCAATGTCCGCCGCTAATGGCCATTTAGCCACCTTCACACTCTTTTGTTGCTGATGAATCTTTCATTAACCCGAAAAATCAAAAGTTTTTATGTTTGAAGCGCCCCGAAGGTGGGGCCGGCAGGCGGGGGCCGGATAGACAACAAAATGCGCGCAAATGTAGTAAAGGGGAGTGCTAAAAATACGCTGTAGTATTTCTATTATTTTTTTTAAACTATGGCTTTGTTAATTTGCATATAATCAAGTGTTCACACATCCATGCAATTGCTATTAACCTCGACACCTCGAAAAAAAGAGTGCAAAAATGCACAAAGGAGAATGAACAAAAACAACAAGGAATGAGCAAAAAAAATGGCAGAAAAGGTGCTATAGTGGCACCGAATTAGAACCGATGGTGATTGTGTGGCGGCGAAGGTGGCGGTGGCTCCTCTGCCATTCACGGCGCAGAAACTTGTTTCCTACGTGCACGGCCCAGCAGCAGCGCGAACACCTTCAAGTCAATGAACTTCTTCTGCCATCTTTCCAGTGAGGTGACTTGGACAAATTTATTGCGGTTTCCCATGCAACCTCGAGGTGGTGCACACCTGAAGGTGGTTGGTTGGTGGTGCTCGATCGATGGGTGCTATTCAAGACTGAAAAGAATAGTGTTAGCCGCTGGAGGACAAATCTTGTGCATATCTTAATGTGTAGCATCTTTGCTCCATCCTCGACCATGGGAACTGGGCTTAAAGTGTGCCTCACGTCAAGATTATCACTAATTTATGGCCGCAGTTAGTTGGCTTACTTGGAGGTTTTTTGCCGCTTCTTTGAGGAGCTGCACAAATACACTCTCAGAATTCATTAAAATGTTTAAAATTTAATGAAACAAACGATTTACGACTTTACAAGCAAGACTTTTTGGAATTAAGACGTTTGTGTCGTTCACGAACTTCCTTCAGTGCAGTTCTGCACAAGATGTCCTGCGAGAAAAGTTGCTGGAGTTTTTCCATGTTGGCTTAAATCTTTAATTTGCACGAAACTGCACGAAAAGTAAAAGGAGGAAATTTTCTAAAAAGATATTTTCATCGTCGGTATTTACACTAGACAAATACAAACCTCCGGAAGGAAGGAGTTTTTATATAGAAAAAGCAGCGTGTTTCTTGTGTGGAGGACTAAAAAAATACGGAAAATAACCTTTAAGTTAAATGGTTCCATTTGAAATCAAAAGCTGTACCAAAAACTAGAAAATAATTAGAACACAAACATGGACCTTCTTGGTATTCTGACATCTGGTAAGAAATCGTGCAGTTTTAGCCGTGCTGTTTTCTCATGTTGTATGCCAAGGGGACCTTTATTTCTCTGCGTCAACAGATTAAGTGGTATTCTAGGACTTTTAACAGACATTGGGCGCATATATTTTTGTAAGAACTTGGTCGTTGCAAGTACTAGATTTGTGCGTACAGATATCCATAAAGCCACCTGGGTATCTCCTGATGGAGCGACTCGCAACCAAACAGACCATGTGTTGATAGACCGCCGCCACCTTTCGGGTCTGATGACGGTACGAACGTACCGAGGTGGCAACTTCGACTCGGATCACTATCTTGCTGGTATGGTGCTCCGAGAGCGCATTACAACGCTGTAGCGCTTTGTATTCGCTGATCAGGCTCGAATCAACGCAGCTGCACTACGCAATGAAATGGCCAGAAACAGCTACGGTCATGCATTAGAACTCGCCCTAAGTCCTGGGGATGAGTTGCCGGGGGTCGATGAGAGCTGGATCCGCCTTAAAAATATTGTCATTGGCACTGCTGATTCCATCTTAGGTAGAAGTTGTAGAGATCGGATCGACTGGTTTGATAATGAATGCAAGCTGACAACTGAACGTAAGAATGCTGCGTACCGAGCAATGCAGCAGTCTCAGAGAACACGGGCACGCGAAGAGAAATTTAAAAAGCTCAGAAAACAAGAAAACAGAATTCACAGACGAAAAAAGGAAGCCTGGTAATAAAATCTCGTCTGTGAACAAGAACAGTACAAGTATGACGCAATTCACACCACGTTGCACATACTGCAAGGACAAAGAAGGGAATCTGATGATCGATCCTAAAGGCATCTTAGAGCGATGGGAAAAGCACTTTCATGAATTGCTAAATGGGGAGCTAACTGAGGATTCAGTGGGTCCATCAATATCTGATGATAATGCTATGCGACTGCCCCAAGCTTGGAAGAAGTTAGCAGAGCCATATCCCGGCTCAAAACAACAAGGCCTCGGGTGCAGATCGCATACCAGCGGAGCTGATTAAATATGGAGGGCCTACATTACACCAAGCGATTCATGAATTAATTGTGCAAGTATGGTAGCAGGAATTGATGTCAGACCACTGGAGAAAAGGCATCCTCTGCTGGTACATAAAAAAGGAGATATCACAGCGTGCACTAATTTTCGCGGTAAAACGTGGTTGAGTACCGCTTATAAGATATTAGCCGCCTTCCTAAACCTTCCAAAACAGGATGGCTCCATATGCCAGAAACATTATAGGCCATTACCAGTGTGGGTTCAGGCCAAGCAATTCAACAACTGATCACATTTTCACCTTGAGGCAAGCTATGGAAAAGAGTTTTAAAACTCAATTCAACACCTCTTCATAGACTTTAAAGCCACCTATGATAGCATAGCCAGAGTAGAACTCTACAAAGCTATGAGAGAATTCACCATTCCTAACAAACTGACAACACTAGCTTTGTTCCAGTACTTTTCCTGCAAAAACTTGTTGGGCAAAAACTTACTGTCAAAAATTCAGAAAGTAAAGAAACACTTTTTGGGCGATTTCCTGCAAATCAAGAAAAAGATAACATAAATGTCGATTGTCTATGTGTATGCCGCTTGTTAAGATACCCACATATATACAAAAAATTGACAATTGACAACTTGCAAGAAATTGAAGGGATAAAATCATTTACCTACCTTGGGTCAATAGTAGCAGCTAAAAGCCAACAAAGCCTACTATAGCTGTTCCCGTCTACTTTGTAGTTCAGCATACCTGTGGTTTTCACTCATTTTAGTATGTTTTGATCTATAATTCTTCCGCACTTTTTGTAGCCTCCTTTTTGCTGTGTTTTAGTTAAAAAAAATACCACCCAGAGGTCCATGTAGAGGGACAAGGCTTTTATACAACAAGATGTTCCCAGGCTTGAGACTGAAACGCTAACGACATATCATTTTTACCCACCCTAACGCCACAGAGTTCTCGACACAATACAGAAACCTTAACTTGGATGCATTCAAAAATCAAAAATTGTTCCAATGAAATAAGCTGATCATTATTGTATTCCTTTAATTTCGTCATTTTTGGATTTTACTTTTTACAAAATTCTGGTGAACTGATTAGTTATGCATATCATATCGCCAACACCATTTTAAATATTCTAATTTTGGCAACAGATTCATTGATTCCCATTTTGGTTTTTTTTTTAATTTTTTACCAAATATTCGTCATTTGTGACCTTAAAAACTCCCCGATACCGATTTTCAATGGATTCGGAACACATTTCCAAAATTCATCCGCCATATTGGCACCACCATTTTGAGTTTTTAAATTTTGACTACAGAATCGTCATTTGGGGGCCTAATCGGAACCCAATTACAAAATTCGGCCGCCATTTTGATTTTTTTTGCAAAGTTGTCAGGCATTGTCAAGGGACCTCAGGTGTGTGCAAAGTTTCATAAGAATCGGTTAAGTAGTAGTTGAAAAAGCTGTCGAAAGATTTGAACCAAAGAAAGAAAGAAAGAAACAAACAAATATACGAGGTCAAGCTAAATAAAACCATTAATAAGCAGATCGTTTGTTGTATGGACGATGACTAAAAAAGGAGTTAAAGGTTGAAACGCGAAATAGTTTTCCTCCCGCACTAACGAAAGAGTCCCATCGCCTCAAGGTTTTCTAACCTTGCGATTTTCATTTTAGCAATAAAAAAATGAATCACTTGTTATCCCAGCTGCACTGAATGACACGGCAGGAGGACTCAAAAGGGGGAAATCTCCTTGGAAAATGAAATCAAAACCGCAAAAGTGCATCTACATATACATACATATGTACATATTTAATGGGTGGAGGACGGAGTGCATTTGTACTTTTGACCTTATCAACCATCGCGACCCTACTCAGTAATTTTCACACCTAAGTGCTTCTCACCTTAATCCTTATTAAAATACCAAATTGAAAGAAAAAAATCAAAGATTGAGAAAATTCCCCCGTAAAATTCCGGCAAATTCCATCGCTTACAAATTTGCCCCAATTTTTAACGATTTTGAAGAATAAGGTCAGCCTTAAGATCTGCAATGTTGAAACTGAAAGTGATCGCCGCCGTGGTAATGGACTACGGCCAGATTGATTCCTGCCTCCGTAACATATGAGTCCAAACCTAAACGCTTTTTGTAACCAATTGTGTTTTTTGTCTTCCACCATCTTAATGTCGGTTTTTTGATTGACTTTTTCCCCCGTGCAAAGTCGTTATATTGTACAATATTCACGAGTCAAAGCAGAGCGATCAGAACTCAGGTGAGATAATGAAGCGGTCACGCAAGTCTTTGACCTTTGTTTTAATGTGTGCAATCATGGAATTGTTTCGTCATTTTTTTTGATAATTTTGTTTTTAATTTTTTTAGGTTTGAAATAGACGTTTTTGTGATGGATCTGACATTTAAAGGCTTTTTTGTTTTAAATAATATTTTTGATGGTTACTATATTATGAATTTTTAATTATGGTAATTTAGGCAAGGTTTTTATGGTCGAGAGTTGTGGCAGTTGATGTTTAGTATAATTGATTTTACATACAAAATTTTTTTATGGTGTAATTTAAAAAATATGGAAGGAATAATTGAAATACATTCAAAACAATCTTTACGGTGTTCCGCAAAGTTCCGTACCAGGACCGCTGCTTTTCAGTATGTACATTAGAGTGGCCCTTATATATATGAGCGATTTTTTTACATTTTTGGTTTCGCTACCTCCAATGATAAAAAACTAGTAGGATGTTGTGCCTAGAGACTAGCAACTAATTACGATTTTTCATTGTATTCTTTCTGTTGAATAACACTTCAGACTGGATGACCATAAAAAATCAAGAAAATGATATTTTTTCACTTTTAATTACATAAGTAAATGTTTATGTTCCCCTGAGTATCATTATTAAATAATATAATTTAGTTATAGATTCAAAACCTGTTCCACCGAAATAAAAAAAAAATTATTTCACCACGGCCGGCAGAGGATTGAACTTGGTTCCCCGGGGTAGCATTCTAACGCCTTAGCTCTAGGCTACCGATATATGTATGTACTTTATTAGAAATCTCTTTTTTGTCGTTAAATATACTTCCGGTTGGAATTTCCATACCATTTTCTCAGTTTTAGGTCTCTTCATCAAAAGCTACAATTTGAGATGTGGCCCAAGTCTGTAGCGACAGTACTTTCAGAGATGAAAGAAGGTCACAGACGGACAGACGGACAGAGCCTCTACATAAGCTTTTTTTTTTGAAAAATCTAAAATGATCTTGGTCTTGCAGTCTTGTCTTGGTGTTGCACGTTTAGCAAGACCAAAAACAAAACCAAGACTTAGCTTTGCATGCAAACCAAGATTAAGACTAACTGTGTAAGAACAAGACCAAGAGCAATTAAAAAATTGGGTTGTATTTTTTCAGGTTTCAGTAAAGGCAGTAATTTTTATGATTATGTATAAAGGTCCTAGTTCTTTCTCTTTCACTGGACTCTTTTCAGAAATAAAGTAATCCATAAATCATAGAGCTCTTGGGGGGAATATCCCTCAAGTTTTTTTAGAATTTCTCATACCAATTCTTCTTGCTATAATTTTTTTCTATCGCCCAAAATTTGTTTCCGTTTCACTGTGCGGACCTCACAGTTCTTTACCACTTTCTCAATATAATTCTACATATACATCAAAGGGAATTCAACAAGACTAATTTGACGACCTTTTATTCAGAAAACTGACTTTTCAAAAAGGAAATTTTAGTTTGGACTGCTCATCGTCGTTTCTTCCATAAACTTCAGAACTGACTACTTTTTTTTCTACAACCTAACTGTTTTCATATATTTTTCTCAAAATGTACTGCGGTCACTCACTTGGCCTATTGTACCTATTATATACCTCATATTTGTAAGCCAGTCTGCTTGAACAGGTTCAGCAGAATGCCTAATCGCTTTTCGCTTAGAGTTAACTGCTGGAGAGATCCCGCCGCTGCCACCAATTTTTCGTGTTAAGTGCAAGATTTTGCCCCTTTTGAGGCTCCGGGCCAGTTAAACGAGTTGAACTCTAAACGAAGACGAATGTAGAATTTGTAGACTATTTCCTAGGACGCAGCAAGAAAAAAATTGGATCTTGAGCTATTGGTGCAGGGAGATTTTTTGGAGATTTCCAAAGCAACCGGGGACCAGCGAACTATAGCAGTGTCGGGCAAAGAATAATTTAAGGCTAACAGCGATGCTAGTAAGTCAGCCTTGGATTTTCTGTATGTTGTAGCCGCCTCTTCTTCCAGATAAAGAAACCGGTAGTAGATTTAGTAAAATTTTTCTTGATACAACTTACATACACCAGAGGTTTTCGCTGCCAACTTTTCAATTTATTTTCAGTTCACAATTTATTTTTTCTGAAGGTGGATTTGCATGAATCCCTTAGTCTGATAAACTCCCGGCTAAGTGGTTCATTTTGAAAATGTTTTTCAATTATGACTGCCCATTAAGCCATCTATTCAGCCTAGGATTTACAGGTTTAGTAGAGTGGCAAATGAACAAACGCATTTATGCTTAAGTACGATATTGGTGGGTCGGAGAATCGAAGAATTTAGGTTTTTGTTGACGAAACTTAAATCTCAGTCAACCGATTAGAACAACCTTTTAAGTCTCAGCCAAATATTTAGTTTTTTTTAAGTTAATTTATTTGAAGAGCTGGCGCTAACTAGGCAGGGGTGCAAGTTACATTGAACAGAGTCAAACTCTTATCGTATATTTATCGTAACGAGCATATTGCCTGTTATCGATGAGGGTGATCGCGAGTGATCTAGCCCTCACCTTTACATCTCATAGATCGCAATGTGTTCGCGATCAAACACAACTTGCTTGTGCAATCCTCAGGTGATAGGTTTCTCGGATACATAACAAAAAGTTGTGTTCGATGACCTGCGAACTACTCCAGCATTCCTACGATTGCGTTTTTGGAGAAATAGGGAACACTTTCAAACTCTTTTGCACATATGGAAACCTAACTTCTACTTCTACTTCAATACAAGGTTCAGGTATAGAGTTAAACTTACTTTAACATTGTAAACTCTTCTTAATTTTTGAAAATAAGAATATCAAAAATAATTTGATTTAGTATTGCCAAGCTTAAGTCGAAATTACTACTGTAAAAATAATAGAATATTTTAGACCAAAATTATAAAATTAGACCAAATCACTTTTCACGCAACCCAATATAACGTGAGTTTTTCAATAAAATTTTAGATGAATTAGATGAATGCAAAAATTCAAAGATCGCTCAAGCTCAATTTTATAAAAATAAAACACCAAATCGTGTGATCATGTAAATAGTGTTAAAGAAATCAAAGATTATCACTCTCAAAAACACCACGCAACACTTTAAATGATTCGTGACTGAATAAAACCTAAAGTCATGCTATAAGGAAGCAACTAACGGTTGTTAAGTTGTAACCAAATCGGTATAGAGTTATTGATGCTTAGATCATCGATCATCATCGATCACCACTTTTCTTTGCAATATGAGCTTAGATAAATGATAACATAAACACAAATTGGAAATCAAGCGTGAGTTGTGAATACAGGAGAAAACTACATTATTCGATATTTGTTATTATTTAAAAAAATCGTGGGCTGATAAACAGTTAAAAGATCGTAAATTAAAGGTAGACACGATCGACACCTTTTTAGGAAGAAGATAGTATTTCGCTTTCAAGTTATAAAGTTATAGTTATAAAAATTTTGTTTACGATAGAAACATTTAGCGGTATAGTAATAGTATGAAGACGAAAATATAGCACTTTCCATCAAGGTCAATACACTTCACCCGCACCTTGTTTTTTTGTATAATCTACAAAAAAAATGGGTTGTATCGAAATAAAAACCGCGACGATTTCATCACCTTTATAAAATAAATTTAACTGCCTTTATTCCATAAAACTTGCACCATTATTTTTGGGATTCATCTTTGGGATACATTCAAAAATGGCTTCGTGAATTTCGGATTCCTCATTCAAGATTTTAATTTGAAATTTATTAAACTCGTTTCTCAAAGGTGAAAAAAAAAATATTTTCTTTTATTTTAGATTATTTTCTTCGTGGTTGGATGGAATTCTTCAATTTTTTGTATCCATCCAACCATTTTTTCCATGGAGGCATTGTTGTACCAAAAATTTTTATTCACATCGAGTTGATTTATTTTTAGTTTTATTGCCACTAAGATTTTCCTTTTTTTTAGTTAAATAATAAAAGAAAAACAAAATGTTTATTTTCCACAAATTATAAGATAATTAACAAAAAAAAAGGTCAGATAACATCTGGGAATAAATGGCGAGGATTAGACTGGTTTATTATATTATACTATTTTTGTTTATAATTTTAAGATTACGTCTGCTTTTGTGTCCTTTCTTTTTTTCCCTGAGTGTGAATATATTTGCGGCTTTAATTTACATTCCACAACCATTTTGTAGTATTATCGTAATAAATGGTTGAAAAAAAAATTGAGGAAAATAATAAGACACAAAAACCATTTTTGTACAGATCAAAAGCGATCTTTGAAAAAGTTAATTCGATTTCGAAATATGTAATATTAAAAAAACTTAATAACATAGAAACAAAAGAATTTTATATTTTTTTGTTGTTTCATAAAGACACAAATCAAAATAGAAGCATGAGAATAAAATGCATAGATTCTAGATAGCCTTGATGGACGTGGCATTGGGTGAAGTTGTTGTGCTATAATTCATATTTGGAGAGAAGAGGTTCTATAATATTTCAATTTGATAAATACGTGATTATATGACCTACAGGTTATTATGATTTTTATTTATATGTAAAAAATGGTAATAATACAAGAATGCAGATAATAGTCTTGTGCTTAGGTGATACTAAGAAGATGGGACTGTTTTTTATAGAAGGACTCCAAGTTTTACGCTTTTCAGTAGGTTAAGAAGTTAAGTTTGGGAAAACGGTATTGTTGTTTTGTCAATTGTGTACGTCATAGTATAAAGGGCTAGCTAGCAGCTGAATAGTCCTAAAAACGTTATTTAGTCTTACCTGTACTCTATTAGTCTTCAGTCTTAGTTCTGTTAGTGCTAGTTAGTTTACTGAAAATTGGATATTGAAATTAGAAAATTAATAATAAGTACAGAGTGTTTTTTAATACATAGTGCTAGTGTGTGCCGCTTTGAATTTTTTGACAAATTCTTATTGTATGAAGTACTACATAGTTGATTGAAACTTAGTGTAATCTCAATCAGGGTCGTGCCTGAGTATATGGTCGCCTGCGAGCCAGAGTATAGGGCCGTATAAATTAAAGAAAAGGTAAATGTTTAGAATTGGGGCTGGATGAAAATTGCTCCAACAATTTTTGTTGGGTATTTCGAGTGATTTTTGAGTGCTAAAAAATTGAATGTTTATCCTCCTCCGCCGTCTGACCTGGCCACAACAATCAAATGGATGAACATATCTCAGCACTCAGTAATTACTCTGAATACTACCCCAACCCCCTCCCCCCTCCGAAATAAGTTGGGATAAGAAAAATATGTATCCCTCACCTTGAAATTACTATTGGAGCACTCAAAAATTACTATGAATACCTCAAGAACTGAATTTGATCTGGAGTAGTGTTGAATACCATACGATTATAAAATGAGTTTGTAAGAGTACAATGTCATACCTCATCTTCTTTTACCAGGATCCTGGCCTCTTTCAACTGTTCTCTCCACCGATCCCGAATCCCTCCCTGTCGCACCCCACCGTCTTACCGCAGAGAACTTTATGAGCAGTTTCATCTTCACTCAGACGAACTAGATGCCCTGCCCACCGGACCCTACCGAGCTTCATTTTCTTCGCAACATCTATGTCGCAATAGCGATCGTAGATCTCGTTATTGTAGAGTCTTGGGAATCGTCAAGGGGCCAACAATCCTCCGAAGTATTTTCCTCTTGAACACGGCTTAGAAGTTTGAGTGCTTTTTGCTAAGCACAGGTAAGACCATCGTCTTATATAATAAAAGTTTAGACGCTTTTCTGGCTGTTAAGTGCGCGTATTCCTGGTTCTATGCTACTATCAGCTGATACTATTGACCCAAGGTAGGTAAATGATTTTACCACTTCAAACTTGTGTTCCTCTACCTTGATTCTGGGACCAATGTTAGGTGTTCTAGTAGACGAGGCCACCATGTGGGAATACCATGACTGTTTAATAAGATTTGTGGAATTTTCGCCCGACACGTTCATATTACATACACACATCGAGCTTTCTTTCCAACCTTTAATACGGCGTATACCCCTACTTATAGGAAAAAAGCATAGTAGTATAGATACATATATTGGTCCGTGCCACCTATTTCATAATATGGTAATCATGCTTTTCTCCTTTCGTTTGTGTCTCGAACTATTGGCGGTTTGGTGAGCTTTTTTTGGTGAGCTTTTGCGCCACATGCGTGAAATTAGTTGAACTTTGCTGAAGTGTGTATTGAGGTGAGCTTTCATGCTACAGTAGTCTACCAGGCAAACCAACTCATCTGTCGAGCTGTGTAGTTGGCTGCCTGTATAGCTGTCCACCTGAGAGCTTTAATTTATAATGTTTCGTATACAAATTGATACAACTGCACAGTTAGATCAAGCAGGCAGCTACACCGCTAGACTAGTTGGTCTATCTGGTCTGTCTGTCGGTGTGGTCTGTCTAGACTACCTAGTTAAATTTTAGTTGTTGGGTTTTGTGTATAAAATTATTATAAAAAATTACTTGGCTTAGCTTCAAAATCCAATTAGTATGTGGGATGATACACGAGTCAACGTGTCTCTGCAACACACTGTCAGTTTGTTGAGCAGAGGTGATACACGACTCAACACGCTACACGCAACACTCTGTGTAATAACATTGCGATTTCATATGTGTGGGTGTGCATTCCAAATTATTTTCACCCAGAATCGCTTGACAGTTACGCATACACAAACATTTTTCAAGCAACTGGAGGAAAAATAGAAATCGTTTCTAGTTTCAGTCAACACCGCACACTTCACCCTTACCCGTCCCTTGGCCTACGAACTGCGCAGAAAAAGCTCGTGTTGCTCAACATGTTGACCCGTGTATCATCCCCCTATGGGAAACATTGTAAGTTCATCAAACCGGCAACGATTCCGAAGACACAAACCGAAGCTTCAGTCCAAGACAAAAGTGAAAAGCTCGATTGCGCAATAGGTGGCACCGGACCAACATAACTACACTACTAAGCATGGCTCGATGGGCGCGGAGAATACAACACAATGCTATGGTGATAAAATGACGTTTAGCAAAATCGGTGTCTTATATGGTGGACTGCATAAAATATTTTTGTATGTACTGCGGGCCCTTAGGCGAGTGCTTATATTGCATATGGTTAAATCCGGCCCTGGATATAAGAGAAGATAAGAAAGAAAGAATATTAAGTGGAACAATGCCACGGATTCGAACCACGGATCTCTAGCATGGTAATCGCGCGCTTTAACTCCTAGTGCATGCAGTACGCAACAACGTTATACCATGGTTATTGCTATATCCTGTACTTCCTCCTTTTAAGATTTTGGGGGATACCTATGTTCCAGTCTTCAAACCACGATTCCTTCTCCCAAACTTGCATAATAACTTCATGAACCACTTAGTGTAGTGTCGATCCTCCATTAACTCCGCAGCGATGCCGTATGTACCCGGGGACTTCTTGCTTTGAAGCAGGTATGTGGCTTTGCTCATTTCTTCCAAATTTGATGGTGGCAGCGTAAAATAAACATAAAATATCCCGTTTGCAGTGTGAAGGAGCCATTGCCGTAGTACTGCGGACTCTCCTCGGTTCAACTCTTGCGACTTACATTGATCTTGTATAAAATAGCTGTCTGCATTGTTTGGTACAGCATTATCACGTTCGGTCGTAAGGCTGAATTTTTGCTGGAACCAGCCCTTCCGATACCTTCGATTGAGCCAGCAGTACTAATGCCATTATTTTTAAGTCGTATGAAACTATCAGTCTCCTTTATAGGACCTTTTCCTTCACTGCAGTCAAGTTCTAATGTATTGAGCTGGGTGTAGGTGTTTCTGGACTAGTAGAGAACAGGATCAGAGATATGAAAACAGGGAGAAATTTAGTTAAGGAGAACAATTGTCGAAAAAGGCTCTGCTGTCAAAGAATTAAGTGTGGAAGAGATGTGACATATGGACTGAGACTTAAAACCAGCTTATACTTATTCAGAAAACAGGTGCATCTTATTAAAAGAGCTTTCTGTTCGAAACTATTAAATTTAAACTAAAATTAAAATCTCTTAAATTACATCCAAACAGAATAAATCTCTACAATTAGCACACACCCAGCTACTGCTACTCTCGCTTTGCCTTTTTTTTAATTACTGGCACGACAAGTGTCTCGAGTTAAAATTAATTTTGTTTACGAAAATTTCTGTAATTTCATCCCCAATCCCGCTCCTTATCACTTTAGGTGTATTAGTAAAAGAATCTCCTGGAGGGATTATATGCAGGAAATACGGCAGCAGCAGCAGCATATGATATGCAGCAGCAGCCCCTCTGGAGAAGGAGACGAATGTCAGCAGATTTAACCTTCATACTTTGAGAAAAGTTTCATATTTTGGAATTTGTTTGCTAATTAATTCACAAGCTTCCTCCATCGTCAGCATAATGAATTCACTTAAATCACCGCGCTTTGTTTGGAGCGCTCCTTGGCATATATGGAAGCCAGCCACCAGACTTACAGACCTTGGTGATTGGTGAATGGTACACAGGGTGGGTTAAGGATGGTTTTCGGAGTTCCATGAATATTTTTAAGGGGAAATAGTACCAGGAGCTTGTTTGGCATGTTGAAGAATTATTAAGAAGACACTGTATGTACGTGGATATGTAGAAACCTCCTGAAGACGTTGAGATATGAATTTCTCAGCTACTCGAAATCTGGAGGGCACGTAACCAATTCCAAAGACAAATCAACTGCAGTAAACCGCACCATTGTTGAAGAAGATTCCCATTAGCAGAGATAATTCTGGGAGTATCTGCACCTTACCTTCGCGGGCTACGTGTGTTGTCTTATACCTTTCCCCGCTTCTATAACGCCACACGATTTTCTCAGTTTCACGACGAAGACGACGACGACGGTGGCGACGTTTGCACACCAAAAGTTCGTATAGAGGCAATTAGTTTTAGATTTCGCTTTTTCCCCGTAGACCGTGTCTTCACAGTTCAGCCACTATACATTTTCCCCTGACGGGATTTATCTAGTTCAAACGGCGACAGCTCCAGTCCATATCGTATGAGTTATTACATTCTACGGACCTCGGAATGAATTGTGCCATTTTTCACGCAGGTAAGTTTGATCTTATCGCATACTGCAGGTGACATCTCTGGGTCTCAGTTTATTACTATGAGTGCCCAAAAACCTGAGAGAAGAAGTGAAATTTCTTTCAAAGACTTTTCCTAGCTTCCGTTGGGATTTTTATTACAAATTTTAATGGCCATTAAGAAAATGGCTAAGGGCTAAAGTTGGTGAATGTTTCTCTCTAATTTTTTTGTGACCTGGGTCGACCTTTTGTGTAGTAGTCACGTCACTACTCCACTGCTCTAAATCACACAAGATAAACGCGTGCGTTGAATTGGAGCTGGAAACCATTTTTTATTTTTCTATGTAAATTTTAATGATCCTTAATATCCTCCGCAAAAACCCAAATCCAAATAGGACAACTCTCATGTGATTACAGAAATAGTTCAAGTCTACTATTCACAAAATAAAAAAATAAAAACCAAAAAGGATCATAAAAACTTTTTCAGTTTTGGGCCTTTTATGTTTTGTAAATTTTTTTATAAATCCTTTCTCCCCTATCCAGAAATTTTCCACTTTATTCGTTCGGCTTTGCTAGTATATGTGTTTAGGTAAAAGCAAAACAAAACCCTTTTGGGATGCACAAGTGGTGTTTTAGTTTTCGAGTACATACTCGCATTCCACGGTCTCCTAAGACATTCATTAAAAACTTAATGAAAATGGAATTAAGAAAGCTTTATCAGAGCTACATCTGAGCTGAGGGGTTGCACAGCCCTAAGTTGGGGCGATTAGGGTAAATTGCAGTGTCTGTAATTGGATATAAGTATAAACAGTACAATATTCCAGAAGATTGCAACCTATTCCAGCTCTAGCTGCATGAGAGTACAAACTTTTGCTAAATCTTCGCTGGGTGTTATCCTTGGTGCTTCTAGAGTGTTATTAGTAAACTTGTAACATTTTCGTTCATTGGTGTTGTTGATTATAAAAAAGAAAAAAATCACTTAAAACAAGTTTTTTATATTGAGTTTTTTTAATTTTCTCGACTTTATGCATGGTGATGTTATGGAGATTACATAGCTTTATTTTATATAGTTTTTTAATTTAATCGCAACTTGAGAGCACTGTGTTGTTCTTGATAGCAAGCTACTATAGCTTAGCGATTTACATTCCCATGAGGATAGACACGTGGGGCTCGACCCATGCCCATTTTGATAATTATATGAGAAGTGATTCTTAATTCGAAGGTGTAGCTTTTGTTTTATAATGCAACTCTTCGTAAAATGGGAAAGTCTTTGTTTTTTTAATAAAAATTAAGTTTTTTCGGTAGTTGATTACGCGCATGTAATTTTCTTAGATACTTGATAGATATTTTTGGTGAAATTTTACGCCAGAGTAACTTGGAACATGTTTGACAATTTTTTTTATTGTGAAATTTTTCTGTAATTTGAAATATTTTTAACAAATGCAGATCAATATCAGTAATTGGAGGTAGTTGTAAAAATATAAGAAAACGCAATTGTATAGCATTGTTGTGATTTTTTTTTTTGGGTAATAAAAACATCACGAATTTCGAAATTTGTCAACAATTTACTAAAGAGCAAAGAAACATATTTAAAAATCCTTTCTAGATTCAATTTTTTGCACACCAAAGCCTTAAAAGGAAAGGGCTACCGAAAACACACTCGATTATGTCTCTACCAGGAGTACTGGCTAATGGTAGTCGGGCGAAGAAAAGAACACTCTCTTAGAAAAAATTACCCTAGCCTAAGGTGGTGATAAGTCGAGAGATGCATAGTCAAAGAGCTGCTAGGTCACAAAAACCGCAACCCTGATATCTGGCGCCCTCTAGTTTTAATTTGGCCTTCCCACAGTATACGGCCACGCTTTGGGTGACGTACTCCGGCTACTCGTGGGTCTATGGATATAAATGATATAAAAACAATGCCCTTGATGCAGCTCCGATACCATTAAACTCGTAGATTGTGAAAACAAATGATCAGTGGGACAAAAAAGATAGCACCTCAACTAACGGAGCCATTGGACACGCAAGTTGAAAACCAACGTGGTATTCCTCAGGGTCTGAAATGGTGTATCCCAATGCTTCTACGAATAACTAAGGACGCCACCATTGTAAAGGCAAACCTCCACCATTTCAAGATGTTCGTAAAGAAGTATCTTACCTTTGCTCCTATTCAGGAGCCTTGGGTAACTGATAGCAAAGTCAGAGGACTTACCACGGGTTCAAGTAAGCTAATCGGAAATGTGGGTAGCCCATTAAATTAACAATCGTGTCCCTCTTCTCCTTATTACTAACTTTAACTCTAGAGATCTAGTGGCAAACGGTTGTCACAAAATCGTCCTTGTGTCCATTTACTTTCTGGAAGATGTAGTTAAAGTCCCGCCGCAGTTGGTTCAGGAACGGTTAAAGTTCGGTTGCAGGAGGACGAAACGACAATTCGTCATCGGTTGTCATCGATATTGTGAGCCTCGCATATAGCCGCGTATCTTCCATAGTTCTAAAGAAAACCAACTGGTCTCAGGAGTTTGTGTTCTCGAAATCAGTGTGTGAAAGGGAGATGGCGGCCACGCAGGTCATAGATATGCCGAGTTGTCCCTACCATGATAGCAACATTTTCTCTTCTTCCAGAGTTCGTGTGAAGGAGGAACGACAGACTAGCTGCAATACGTAGGAAAGTTAGGGAGATTTTTCAATAGAGCACAACATTATGGGCATCGGAAAGTTTGCTGGGTAAGATCTATGGGGTGCAACAGCGGAGGAGACTCAGTCTCTGTTGGAAAGATATCAGACCAAAACGCCCAGAGCTTAAGGGTAGCAAACCCGATGACTTCGGCGCAGAATCGAGACTGGTCGACAGAAGAGTTGCAAGAGCCCACAACAAAATCTTTCTCTTTATTTATGGTTTGATAGATGTGTATAGAAATAATTCCCGTTCGGCTGTTTATCTTTGGGGGACCATGAGGTGACTTGCAGTCCACGGCCTGCCAGGCGGTTGCCCCAAGTCCTCATCACTTAGTCAGACTGAGTAATGTGTGAGCTTCTTCAAACCGTGCCTGACGACCTGTCCTGAAAGGCCACGACCTGCCGACCTGGAGTAAAAGTTTATAACCTGCCGGCGGCCTGTAAGTGAATGACCTCTGTATGTCCGCACCTAGAGGGTAGTTTCGGATTCTTACTGTCTGAACTCGCCAACCCTTTTGTAGACTGGTACGAGCCGTCAGGGCATTACTTCGGCATGGCGCCAAGTGATCCTTAAAAGGAGTGGAAGAAGGAGTAAGTGTCTGATCTGAGCTTCCTTAGGTTGTCTGCGTAAAATATGCTGCTGGCTATAGGTATAAGCGCATCTGGTGTTATTATTTCTCCGGCTTTCTGCTGACCCCCTGTTTCTTCGTCCGCTCTACCTTAGTTAGTTCAGGCAGACTCCTTCCTTTACCTCTTCTGCACCTTAAGATAGATCGATCTCATCTTTCTCACCATGACTTTTGCTCAAAAGTGGCACCCATGTAAGGAAGTGTGAATAGGGATAGGCGGGATGTACGACTTAAACGTTTTATTCTTGAATCAACTGGCAATGCTGCTAGCTTTTTAATTTGTTTGACCCAGGATCTCATTGTTTGACGCAGCCTTGTTTGACCTAGCAAGTCTAAGTGGCAAATATTTAGGCAGGCTAGTGCATCTATTCAAGCAGTTTGGTTTGCAAATATCAGGTACATAGTTCGGCTACTTATGCTGCAATAGGCCCAAGTCACGACTGCGGTTCTGCTTGGATCCAATACCGGGTGGGTGGATACACTCTTATTTTTACTGTGATGAATATCTTAGGTAGGACATTGAACAACGTTCATGCAATATCTCAAGACGTACTACTCTTCAAGAATATGGGACGAAGTGAACCAAACTAGAAACAGTGTCCGCTGCTGAGACTTATAGCATAATAGTAGTGTAATAACAACAATAAATAATGTTCCATATTGCAACCGTAATAAAGTTGTTAATAGTAAAAGATGTAAGCAGTTCCAAACTTAAAATATAGCATCAACATTTTGTTTTTTTTATTGCAACATTTTTATAAAAAGGCAGATTAACTCTTTAAACAAAACACTCCTCACTCACGAAACACACGCCATTCATATTTTCAAATTTGTAAGCACTTATCCACATGTGTCTCAACATTGGCAATGAAACCGCCAAAAATGTGAGAATTGGTCAAGAATTGCCACTTGTGTCGCCCCAGCAGCGGTACGTAGGCGTCTCAGTTATGTCACAAAATACCGCCGAAAATGGTAAATTCATAACAAAATCATTAATCAAACTTCAATATGGCAGCGCACACCCAACGCGAGCTTGCCGCAGTAATTTTAGAAATTGAATAATTTTTCATCTTTGCTCTTCCATCGGCGGTAACCTTGCCAAGTAGGAACTGATTCGGATTTTGGTGTGTAATTTCAAATGCAATCAGTAAATTGTTTTATTTTTTTACTTAACCTCCTCACCTGATGTTTAATGCATTTTTAAGCAAGTTGGTAGATGAATGAAAAATGGGAAACATTCTATCATTTACCACCGCCTATATGTAAACATGTCAGGGCCATCAATCTATGCACACGGCAACAACTCACAGTCTACGCACCTTTCTTGAAGCTTATTAATTAAAACAAGAGGAAAATTGAAGGCACATAAGAAGGCGATGCCAGAGGCCATTCCCCTCTAAGCTTCGATGCTGCACCAAGCACCGAACAAAGATCGCCGCCATTAATTTTTGCTCGAAATTGCGTGGAAATTAGAAAAACAAAACAAAAAAAAACATTTTCCAAATTATCGTCGACACAAGGTCCAGCGATGATGACTCTATAGAAGTCCAAGTAGAAGAGTATCTTGCTCCGCGCCGTAGAGTATGTAGTGTGCCGCGTCGGCGCACAAGTGCTATCGGTGCAGCAGCATCAATAGGGCGCCTCTAGTGGGGCCTAATTCGAGACTCGATGGCCTTCTCGATTTCAATTCACCAGAGATCGAGAGATCTCTCTAAGCCGGGCTTTCCAGGTGGCTTTATCGCGCCGCTATCTTCTCGGATATTATCTCATTGTGCATTGTACCATGCGCTGTTAATGATAATTAAGGAAGATATCCAGAGATAGGCTCTCGCTGATCTGGCAGCTGATCTCCTCTGCCAAGAGCTTCCTCTCATCTCGGATTAAGCTTAAGTAGTTTAGGAAACCAGGTGTCACTAGAGTTTTGTAAATGCGATTATTTTTCCATTAATCCTTCAGGTCTGAAGCCGACGCTCGAGGAGGCCTTGGATGATTATGAATTTTATGTGAGGGTGGTGGGACGACGACATAGAGGAAGTTTTATGCTTCTATTATTATTTTTGTTGTTGTTATTGTTGTTGTGTCTTTATTGTTAGGAAACAAATGTGAAGTTGATTACCGCTGAATTTTTATGTTTTAATTGCTGTGAAGGTTAGGATGGGATTGCCTCAGTGGAATGAAGTTTTGCTAGTTGTAAAATGCATCAAGGTAAATTTGAGATGATAATTTACTTGTAATTATGCTGACAATTTCATAATCGAAACATTTTTTTGCTGGTTGATTACTAAATATGTTTACTAGGCTTCCTTCAATTTTAACAACATTTCACAATAAATTGACAGCTCAGATCTGGGGCGATAATTTATGGTTGAAGGTAAGCATATCCTCAGTACCGAGAGTTTGAATTACTAAAAGTATGAAGATCAGTCTTATGGTTTGATCAGATGGTTTTTAAATTTCTAATTTTTAAGCAAAGCTTTATTTGTTGAAGCTTTGTTGAGTCTGATTTGGTTTTTCTAGACATCTCCAAGGGCAGGATATAGCACAGTCCTATGTTGATTAAACTCCAAGCTATTTGTGTTGACTTAGTATGTAAGACCTGAATTGAGAGTTTCTTTTGTTCAAACGAGGTAGTTTTGGATGGTGGAGAATTCAAACCTCTCGTAAAATCTAAATCCGGTGTTCTCTAAAGCTTCATTCTAACACTCGGTAAACCTTTATAAATGACCTTTTCTCAGTTACCTCTAACCCAATCCACAGTATAAGGCAAGCACGTAGGGGAGAAGTGGTATGAAGGAGCCAGGTTTTGAAAGAGCCACTTGCATTATTTCGGTATACCGGAGTAATACAAGTGGCTCTTTCAAAACCTGGCTCCTTCATGCCACTTCTCCCCTACTAGATTTTGTCTTTAATCAATAGTTATATGCAGAATCGTTCCCAAAAAGTATGGTTGCGTAACTCGATTTCGGACCCCTTATCGATAACGTGCGGCGGTCCACAGGGCTCCATACTAGGACCATTACTATTCTCTATCTACATAAATAATCTTAATAGTGTCATGGCAAGCTGCAAGCTCCACACGTATGCAGATGATGTTTAGATTTACTGAAATAGCCGCTTTGGACTGGCTGAGAACTGTATTTCGGACATAAATTGTGATCTCAAGCGCATTTATGAATGGTCTGTATCCAACCGTTTACGGCTGAATGGCTCTAAATCCTGTTGCATTCCAAGGTATACAGGGTGTACTGGTAACGGTTTAGCTGGTAGGGCGTTTTGATATTTTTTTGGCAAACACAATCAAGTACGAGAACAGCAGCATAAAGGGGGCAGCAAAAGTGACACTATTGACTGGTTCGAGGAGAACTGTAGGTCCGAAATTGAAGAAAGAAGCCAGAACCACCACAAGCCCCCCCCCCCCCTCCCAAGAGCAAGGACGGAAGTCTTCATGGTGAAAAGGAGAATCACAGACAAGCTGTGAAGAAAGAAAAAAAGAGAATATCTAAACAGAACTACAGATGGAGGAAGACTTCAATGAAGGGAGAATTAGATCAGCAATAAATTTCAACCAAGAAAAGACATCTGCAGAGACATAAATGCGAACCTATTAGCAGACCCTTATAGGATAAAAGAAAGATGGAGAGAACATAAGTAAAGAAATTGAATCCAATTCACATGATAAACGAAAGGAAGGGCGACCCAACCTCCGCTGGAAAGATGGCGTAGACCAGGACGCTCAGAGCTTAGGGATCCCAAACTGAATGACATCGGCTCAGAATCGGGACCGGTGGAGAGAACTGTTGTGAGAGGCCAGAACCGGTCCCGGTTGAAGAGCCGTTAAAGAAGAAGAAGAAAAAAGTAAAAAGGCAAAACAAGCAACAAATCATCAGACGTCGATGGAATTGCAACTGAGTTGGTAAAGGAAGAAGAACCGCAACTCTTAAGAATCTTGCACTAACTCATGGGAGGCTCCAAGCCTGCAACAGGCACCCAAACGAGGCACGGTAGGGTCAGACTCTTTCTAAACTAACGAAATAACGAAGAAAACGATAAAGTATCTTGGTTACCATAAGGAATGCCATTAGCATATTCAGTACATCGGTTCTCGGTTGATTGTGAAGGTCAAGCAGCATTAGACGTGGTTAGTACGTATTTGGGAGACTGCATGGTAAAACGAAATTTGCATTTGGAATGGTCTACGCCGATGCGGGTGGATTTATAGATGTGACTGCCTGTAGCGGGAGCATGCATTCCTTTAGCGAGCATATTTTTAGATTGTCATGCCTGTAGCGGAAACGTGCATAAAAAGAGGAAGTCTCACCGTTCAGACAGTGAATAATCCTAGTGAAAAGTAAAGATTGACTTCCTTTTTTGTTATCATTGCATATTAATATTCTTTATCATCCAAGAAATTACGCTCATAACGCAAATTATGATATTTTGGTTCCATGTGTCTAAAACAAACTTTAAAACTGATCTCTCTGCATATTTAACTCATAATCCTTGGCCCATCACATTTATATACGTTTTCACACTCTAATAAATATATTTTTATTCTTTATTTTTAACAGTAATTTTATGGTTAGCTTTTCAAAACGTCCAATTTTATTACAATCACTCAACAATACCTATGTAAATGCACCCACAAATAATGCTAAATCACGCCAGTTATTGGACAAAGTCTACACCTGAAACAATCAATTGATTGACGATGTCCAAAAAGCGAATGCATAAATTCCCGATTCCGATTTGTTAACAACAAATGAAAAAGGTTGTTTCTGGCGACCTAAATTAAAAACTACTGATTGTAAAATCTGCATAAATATTGTCTTGATTTGGACGTTGATAAAAAGAAACTATAAATTTGAATCAAAATGAAATATAGGGGCGATAAATCATTGGATGGTTTCATATTTTATTTGGAATTATGTTATAAAATAAAATTTAATGAGAGTTATATTAATAGACGTTTTGTTTCAAGGCTTTACTTTCTAAAAATAGTTTTGAATGTTAGTATGTATATGGTTTTTTTTAAATTAACAAATAAATCGAATTGGCGAAGGTGTACCACACCAGAGATTAGAGATGTACATTATCTGTGTCGCCAAAATCATTCACGCAAAAATATGTTTGTGCCAAATCTAAACCCTACTCTATTTCTTGAGGTACTCTCCAGGGTTCAATTGTATTACCCACTATAATTCAAGTTTTTATAAACGACATATCCTCAGCATCCTTCAACCCACTCCACCACAGCTTCGTGAATACGACAGTCTACGTCAATCTAGGATTTGGAATTCATGTGCTATTGAATCAACAGGAACTTTCAGAGTCTTTTAGTTAGTGTTTTGTAGGTTGCATAGGTCTGTCATTAAGCTAGATATGCAGGTTCCACAGATTCGTAATATACAGTGACGGCGGATCGTGTTGGGGAGTCAAACCAACACACCTCCTCCGACGACACTTTTATTTGCTAAACATTTCCTAACCTCTCCTGTGAATCACAATGTATAGTGATGTGTTAAGGCTACACCTTGATGAAATCGAATTATGCGCGAACAAAGCTATTAGGGATATTAAAGCGGGTCCTGAAAACGCTGGTCTATCCGTTTGTTGAACACAAAATTGTAACTGCGCTGATCAGCAGCCTGGGAAAACAAGTATCTGAAAAAATCAGGATATGGGAACAGATCATTCACTCATAGCCCGCCTTAAGGTATCTGGGAGTCAATTCTGGTTCGGTGCAGTGAAAACGTGAAAAAAAGTTTACACTTGACGTTTTACACACCTTTTTTCACTTTATCACTGCACTCAACCTGAAAAAGCGATTCTCGTTGCATTCGTGTAAACTTAATGCTGAATAAAGGCTGAATTGAATTTTTATACTAGCAAGTGAAGTTTATCAAATCTAGTAGGTACATATCTAAAGTGTAAACTTTTCACGACTTCACTCTAAATTTCCCGGTGTAAAAAAATTTTATACGTGCAAAGTTTTTGACAGTGGTTTGCACGGTATAAGAATCGCAAACAAAGGTGTAAACGTGTAAAGTGTTTTCACGTTTTCACTGCACCGAACCAGAATTGCCCCCGGAGTTTTAAAACACATTTGGAGGGCATGACGAATAAATCTTCCACTATTTGTGCAGATTTTCAAAGAATACTGCCCAACGTAGCGGACTAAACTGATCGGAGGCCTCCTGATGGCGAGGGTGTTGAGCTCAGTCTAGCTTCATACCAGTGTGGGCAGCAGCGTTGAACAAGAGAACTAACAGCAGAAAATGGAGAGCCGCATACAGACTAAACTTGGAAACAGATATGTGCCAGCGTACAGTGCGTGCGGTTTATGCGGCGAATTTTCGCTGACAGACAGTTTCGTGATTGGGTTCTGTCTAATCTTATACAATAATCAAAAAATCTATGCGACGAGTACATGTGTCTGTTGTGTGTGCTTGCGTTTGGGTATTTATGACTAAGGCGAATACGGCAATGCGGAAAAGTAATGAGTTGACCAACTTTTGCGTTGCGTGCGTTCAGTTTACGTAACTATGTATATGTCAGTTTGCATTTAACTGCACGCACTTCTATTATATAAATCACCGCATGAACCAAAGTACGCATGTATCTTTCTCCAGCTTAAGCGTTCTTCGTGCGTGCTTCGCATACAGGATCATATCAAACGATGCATCGTGCGTGATAGCGGCAATTATACCCTTACAGATACTGGCGAGAGAAGACATGTGTCTCTGTCATCCAGAATATTTTAGAGGAGACAAAATCAGTGAGGTGGCAGATGACGCACTGCTTGTCTGTAACGTAATGGCAAAGACAGTTAGACGAGTCGGTTAAAAGTCGGTGGACCTTCAGAGTGGATACATGGGTTGAGAGGGAATGTCGGGAAGTCAGTTATGATCTCAAGAAGTTCTTAAGTGGAAATGGAGGATATAGAAAATACCTCCATCGTTTCAAGTACGATGGCTCAGCGCTGTGACTGGTATGACACGGTTTTCAGAATAACGCAGAGAACGTCTTCTTTTGTTGTGTGAGTTTCAGCGAATATTGGCCGGAACCAGAGGCATTCTTCATTCCACACGCTCAGTTAGGCCGGCTCCAAAGTATTGTGCCGTTCTTGGTCCACTCCATCCCACTCTCGGTCCAGTCAAATATTTTTATTGGAAAAGCAATCGACGTATTCACACTTTTGAGTGTTTCTGGCACGGAGCTTGAACGAGAGCGAAAATGTGCGAAAATATTTGACTGGAGCGAGAGTGAGATAGGAGTGGGCCGGGAAAGGCTGATACTTGCTGCACCAGAAATTCTTAGGCAAATACGGCGATGCAGTTTCTCAACCGTACTTCTGCGTTTTTATTGTTTTGTCTAAGGCGAGTCTTGTAGAGTTAATACATGATCTTCAAGTTGATTCCTTGGGTTTTGTCAGCACCTTGTCGGTAAGTGGGGAGAGAGATGATTGTTCTTGTCGTCACTTTGGTTACACCTAAAACTCTAAGATGATGTCAATTAAGGTCGGAGCTGTTAGATTCAGCTACCGTTTTCGTAAATGAGTCAACAGTTATTTTTTCGGGGTTAATACTAAGTTACTCTTGGTTACTGTTTCTGATGGTTAAGGTACGTTAATGTAGGTCCCATTATGTTTCTCTAGGTAGGCTAAATCATTTGAGCAAACATCTTTCGATACTACCTTGTGCATTCTTAGTTGCCTTAAACTAGTAGTTTCTTTAAGATTACACCTTGATTGTGTTTGAATTGAAGTAAATAGTTTTAAAAGTTAATATTATAATATTGTTTTAAAATATAACTTATTTTATTTTATTTTTATTTTCAGGTAAGACCAGAAAATTTTTGACATATTTTATCGTACAAATTGTAAGTATGAATTGATTCAACAACATGGCCATCTAATTAATTTTAAAATAAAGACTCGAACTTGTTTAGATCATGGCTAAATGGCATATGGTTTTCATTTTAAACGCATATTTCAATTTCAATTTTTCTAGTTTTTATGCGGCGTGATTGAGATTCTATGGTATGTATTCCAGCACAAGTAAAAATAAAAAAAAAATGGTCTTGCAACGGGCGAACACCGGCCGTGATTGAAACATAAGTTCTCGGCCATGGGCCGGGTATCAGTAGATTCTTTTAAGGTGGTAGTCTAAGCTCAGGTACCACCCTCTGTGCTACTAATTCGCCATGTCGTATAAGTCATAGCGCTAAGGCCATCATATGCCTCTGAAAGGGTCAAGCGGCCGATGTTCGCCCATTGTGAGAACATTTTTTATTTTTACTCGGGAGATCAAAACCAAAAAAATGTTTTGTCTTTTTTCTTTCTGGTAGATTTTGGTATATTCATCGCAGATAATACAGACAACACATACTGTCCTCCCAGGGGTTCTGGTTCTCAGATCTCAAAAGAAGGCCTTAGCCAGTTACTAGATACTAACTTATTTGTACCATTCGTTGAGATAATGGACGAAGGCTTTCGAAAGTGAACGTGATCGATTCTTACAATTTATTTTTTGTAAACAATTTATTCGGCCATAGTTTTGTAGACGTGGTAGAATGACACATTTCCGCCAGTATTACTCTGAAGGCACAGAGGGCATCAGATGGCTGCGGAAATACAAGTCCCAGTCAGTACTTTGGAAGAAGTTTATTTGAACTCCAACCTGCTGGGTGAAGAGTGAGTCCAAATCTACGAAGTACTTACTTTGGAAGGGAAGTATGCAAAAAACTAATTCTTAAAGCGTCTCGCAAATACATTTCTCTTTATGTTACCTTATTCCCTGAATTCCCTGAAATCCATTAATGCGACCTAATTAATCTAGGAACTCGTACTCTCTAATCCTGAGCAAATTAGTACTCGAAACAAATTTCATATTTAACAGAAAAATCCCAGGCAACTTCCCGCCATTACATCTGCACCAAAACCTCTTTCGAGCTACCATCATGCCTTACTCTTTCCACTCTAAATACTTTAAATCCTCCTCTAAGTACGCCAAAGTCCTGCAATCGTGTAGTTTAAAGTAATCAGCTGTCATGCAACAAAGGACAAACAAAAAAGTGTTAGCATATTTCAAAAGCTACTGAACAAAGCCAGACCAGAAAATAACAACAACAACATCGCTTGTATGATAAAAAGCATAGCAACAAAGTCCTGGAGGATAAAAATTCCGCAGAAAAAAACGAGATAAGACAATGAAGTCCACCGATGGCAATGTGACAGGATTTTGTAGCTGTTGTCGTGTTGTCGTTGCCGTCGTCGTTGTCGTTGCTGGGTGCGCTTCCCTCTGAAACAAGTCATTTGACATGAAATACTCCAAATAGCTCCACTTTGTAGCCCCGGCATAATTGTGCCAGAGGAGCTGCTCTAGCCGAAGCGCTTCTTCTATACGAAACAGATTCAGAAAATCTTGACTGACAACAAACACAACCGACCGAAAACTCTCGCCAGGAATTTTCCATTTCGAGCCAATGGCATGAGAGAAAATAGAGTGGAAAATGGCAAAAAGACGAGCTTTAACTGCACGACGTTTAACTTCTCCCTCCCCCGCGGTGGGCTAGGTTCAAGGATCTGTCGGGAAGACGGCTGCTACTACATATGCTTAGTAATCCCTGATTCTTGGTCGTCGTTTTTTTGTGCACGGTGCATCAAGCTAATTATCCCAGAAGGGATTCTAGACTCTAGGAGAAGGAAGACGACAGGCGGCTGGGAGCCACTAGATCCACTAGAGAGAGACTCCAGGTATTCTGGTATGTCGCTGCAGAGCCTAGCGGCGGGGACATCAAACGCGAACCTGCACATTCCACTGATTGCGCAGTTTTTTTCTGGCTGCTGCAGTGCCAATCCTTTCTGCTGCAATTTAGTGTTCAATTAAATTTTATTAATTGCATCGGAAATAGAAGTCCTGCCGGGGCATAGAACAGAGCCTCGACATGGACCCGACATTGCTGATTGCATCGGATTCGGAAGCTGCCCGATGACGTTGAACACGGGCAAGAAGCAATTCTCAGCGCTTATCGTTTGTTTCCAGTGCAAGCTTTGAAGGACAACTGTTAATTAGATACACCTGCAGCAGGTAGCATTGTTGGGCGAAAAAAATTCAATTCTTATCTGATTAAAAACTCTGTCGTTAGTGCAGTCCCATTTGCCGACATCATCGGTGGTGCGCTAAAGGGCCAACAGAATCACATTTAAAAAACGACGAAGAATCCACAACAAAATGATGAAACTCTCGTGTGTCATCTTTACAGCCCCGTCCCCCATATGACAACAAAGTCAACTCTCACCGAGAATCGTCCTAGAAACGAGTTCGTTACCGCCGTTTCGGGGTGGTTACACCTTTGTTACCTATTTTCACCTAGCAGAGCGCACCACAATCATCATCATCACATCTCGAAACTCGCTGCTCGAGTGTACATTCCACCTTTGAATTGTCCTTAACAGAGGCCTTTTGTAGGGACGTGAAATTGTGGCTGATTCCCTCGACTGCTTTTTATCCTGATATCGGACCCCCGGGAGGGGTGTGTGTGTGCCCTTTCATGTAGGGATCTCTGTTTCTATCCGCCCGCTCACCTTGAAGTTGGACTACACGCCATCGCCAGGTGTGTGCGCGGAATGGGACAAGGTATCTCTGCCGGCCCTGCTGTACACTTTGGCGGATTGAGGGAACCCGGACTGGGAGGATCTGAAGTGAACTCGGAAATTATCCGGAGTTTTGGGGTGTGTGCAAATGTAAATTTGCATGGAAACTCAGCTTTGTCAGCTGCGAATGTTGAAACGGAACGAGAAAAAACAAAAGGATTTGGATACGCTTTTTTAAGTATGTTTGGATTGCGACTGGAGCTGGGCGGGGACTGTGCTGGGGTTAAGTGGAGTTTTTGAAAGGATTATTTTACTTTAATTTAAAGGTAATATGTATTAGTAAGAGTTGGGGAAATGTTTAAATCTTCTTTCGTAATGATTGCTGCTGGGTGCATTCGAGCGAATTTTGTAATTTGGATTTGGGAAATTTGCTTAATGAAGACATGATAGATTACATCCTTGATCCTGATTTTCTTTCCGTTTGATTTCGATATGGGTTTTGTCAAAAAAAAAACATCGAAATTAATTCTTAGTACTCCTTGCAACTCCTTGTAGTTGCAGATTTGAAGAATGGTCCTCAGTAACCATTTATCTATGCCCGCACAAATCTTGCAGTTTGATTTTAAGAAATTTCCACATAGAATTAGAATTTGGCACCGTTCCAGGTTAAAAAAATGCATTTAGAAAAATCTGAAGGATTTTGGCAATTGTGATTATACAGAAAAAAAAAATAATAAAAAATACGCTTTTACTTTGAAGTTAACTAAAACGTAAAAAATAATTTTGAATGTAAAGTTTTTATTGCTCCAGGCAGTATGTGGAAACAACTTACCTTTCGAAATGTAAAAAAGCATGGTACTCGTTACCGTTATTCTTATCTTGTTAACACCGCAACTTTTCGCTAGCGCCATACGCTTTTTTGCCTTTCGAAAAAAAAAATTTACATTCAAAATAATTTTTTACTTTTTAGTTAATTTCAAAGTAAAAGCGTATTTTTAAGTTTTTTAAATCTATATTTTGTACTTTCTACTTTTTATTCTATTATATGTTTTCCGCCATTTTGTGGTGATTGTCATATCAGATTTAAAATGACGTACAGCTACTGTACTATACATTTATTTGATACTCGTTGTAAAGAAAATGGTAATCCCCCATTTTGTAATAACCGCCATTTTGAATTTGGAATGACGACACACAGCTTATAGTATTCTACTTGTCATAACCTTTCATTTGATACCCATTTTGGGTAGGGGAGCACAATTGCAAAATTCGGCCGCCATCTTGGAACCGCCATCTTGATTTTTTTTACAAAATGATCAGATTGTATTGTCACGCGAACTATACGTATGTGGAAAATTCCATGTTGCACGGTTTGTTTACATACTACATACAACATATAGGTGAAGCTAATATAAAGCGTATAAAAACACAAGGTCTCCTTCGAGTTTGCCGATTTCGGCTATGTCACACAATGGGACGAATTGCCTAAAAACGTAGACAAAAGTCGGTTAAATTTGGACGAAATTTGGTATTATGAGGTAATCGACCCGATGATTACGATTATGTCAAAATTTGAAAATTTAAAATGGCGGATCCAACATGGCGGACATCATTTTTCAAAATTTGTATTAATAAGTTCAAAATTTGTATTTATGTTTTTGAGTATGCTGAACACGAATTGGATACCTGAATTCGAAAATTTCAAGAGACCTATTATATTTTGAACGAGTAAAAAGTACTCATTGAGTAATTTTCTTTCGATTCTACTCATGAGTGTTTAATCGAACACTCTTCACATATTCCGTATCCCTAGCGAATGTTCCAGAAGGAACTGTGGCAGAAACTTGGTTTTCCATGGATGAGAGTTTTAGATCGTTGTTCTACTGAGAGATGATTCTCAGCCTAAAATGTCAGCTAAGGTCAATGAAGTATATCCAGGTGGTGACTGAAAAATTCGTTCGTATCGATTGATTCTGCCCAAGGTTTGAGTTGAATTCGGGAGATCTTCCGGCCGGCGTGCAGGTTGTACAACCTAAATCTGTATTTTCATTTAATTTCATGAATTTGTTTTTTCCCTATTATGTAAGTCTTTAATCTAATTGTGTTTGTTAATTTCATTGTGTCTTCCCGAATGAGAGGATTGTCGCTCTAGCAAATTGCTTTGAATCAACTTGAAGTTGTGAAGTTATGAAGTTGTCGATCCGATTCGAAATTTCGAGGATTGCATGCAGTTCCTGCGCACATCGCGAGAAGCTCTGTTTAGAGAGGTTCAGAAAAGCATCGATTAGCATTTCATCATCACAATAGCGTTCGATTGTCTCCAAGTCTCGTTGCAGGAGCGTCTGGATCTCGACAATTTTCCGCCCCGTTCTGGACACAATCAGGCGATCCGCGTACGACCGCGAAGCGGAGTGAGCTTGTTAGGTCTTTCGTGAAGATATTAAATACGAGCGACGAGTTTACTCTGTTGCAGACCATATTTAATGTCCAAGACCCTACTTAATATGAAGTTGCCACTTTTGACGATGAACTTCTTGGAAATTGGCGAAGAGCTTTCAGTCTCGTCAACATTTGACTTTTGTATTTTTGTAGGGCGTCGATCGTTCCATTCCTGTAGCAGTCGGTGTTGCTCTTTTTCATTGTTCTTGGTATAGTCTTATCCATCGTCAATCTCATTGTTGGTTATAAGGATGTACTTCACAATATTCCATAAATCCGGAGTGTGTGAACGCAATTAAAATCCAAGAAACAGCCTGTAGAGAGAGTAGAGAGTATAGACTTTCTATGGGTAAACTCCGCTGGCAGTAGATACAAATACAGATACAAATCAGGAAAAATGTCACTTCATCCACAACGCATTCTTTCATTTCAGAACGAGGGGTGCTAACAGAAAGTAAATGCAAGGCCGACTTGCTTGCAGTTCACTCTATAGCCTATGTCAACTTCACCTACGTCTTTCTCCACACAATAAATAGCTGAAGTTGATATTTTTGTAAAAAAAAAACCCTAAAGTTGGACGAATCGGTAAGATAGAATCATGTTGGACGAGTTGGTAAGATAGAATCATCGTCATAGATAGGTGGAGGAGATCTGTATTCTTGGAAATAGGTTGTACGGTTACAAAAATACAGGGTGATATGTGAAACTCTATTTTTTACAGTTTTAACCGTATTTCTCAGAACGGACGAAGATTTCAAACTGAGCGCCATAGTAACTTATATTCAGAAGACCTATCCAACGACGTATTACACATAGCTATTGGAGGTGGTACCAAAGTCCATACCTTTTCTGGCATCCTCCTTTGGGCTGCAAATTAACAATTTCTCCTCGTGTTTAGTATAACTCGTTTGGATGGACCGGAGTAGATATTGGAACGGTTGAGCGTGTGACCCAATAGCTGCGTTCCTTTTCTGCTAATTTTTACTATTTTTTACACTTGCGTACTAGCAACTACACTTGCTCTTATAAACGAGTAGATATCACCTGCAATTACGTAATTGAAATCCGCTAGGGGGAAAGCGGCCATTTCGAGTCTATTGTGAATTATTTTCACTTACGCCATTACCCGCTAGATGGCTTTTATTTGTGTCGAGCTGATTTACTCATATAAAAACGTCCATAAATAAAACTTCAGTCGTATAATTATCAAAAATTATTATCTTTCGTTTTACTTTAGAAATTATCGCATTAATTTCTCCATTGTGTCACAAATTCTTCTTTTAAGAATTTTTTATTTGTAAAGTTTAAAGTAACGTCAAAAATTTCAAGTGAGATTTTACTCAAATCAGGAAATTTTGCGTTCCTTTTCTGCTCTGCTCACAAGTACTAAATAGTAGAAAAGGAACGCAGCTAATATGTTACTGGTGCGATTGATACCAGGGTCGCGCTTTTCTTGATCCCTTTGCTAGCCAAATACGGCCAAGTTTATATGGAGGGTTAATAATTCGCTTAAGGTATGATTTCTTCAGGCAAAAATACCTCAAAGAAAAAACTGGCTGTATGAAAATGGGTTTACGTTAAGTAATTTACTGCGCTTAACTTTGTGTTTCTGGTTTAACTAATGTCATTGTCGGAAGAATAAGAAAGTGGGAACTACCCTGGCATATTTTAAAACATTTTTTGATACTAACAGTGCAAGCAAAAAATACCATACGCTTTCTCTCCACAATTTTTATTTGTTTTTTATATAAGCATAAAAAAATCTCCTCCCAACTGCAGTCACCATACAGAAACCCTGTGGCATTCAGTACAGGTAAACTTTAAAGTCCTTATTTCACCTTGTATTTTTCCCAAACGGGCTTAAGTCCATCTGTATATATATGTAAGTCTACATACATATATGTAGGTAAGTCTGTGACAAAATACCCGCAAATTATTTTTATTTCCACCTACACGCGATTCAATCAACAACTAGAAAAATATTTAAATTCACCCCCCCCCCCCATTTCCCACTACATTCTAGCGACGGTCTATCACCTGTAAAACGTTTTCTGTATGTATATGTATGTATGTCTATAATACAGGGTTGGGCGAAATTTGATTTTAATTAAAAAAATCAAAAATCATTGATTTTTTCAAAAAAATCATAAAAATCATGATTTTTTTGATTTTAGTTAAAAAAGGCAATAATGTGGTCTAAAAACTCCGGCGTCATCTTGTCCCAAGTCCAGGGTGTGAAAAAATGGGGTGGTCGACCTGCGGAACCGACTAAGGGTGGTATTACGTAAGTTGTTTCAATCGACCTCTCCATACAAAAATCTTGAATTTTTGTATGAAGAAGTCGATTGAAACAGCTTACGTAATACCACCCCAGAATTGAAGAAACTAGGTGAGAAACCGCATTTTTTAAAGCGGCGCCAACAGCAGGGACCGCCAGCTAACGGATCAAAGAAGAAGAAGAAGAATGTGGTTTAAAAGATATAGAGCAATTCGGGGGGCTTACGAAAAAGATATTGATATTGAAAAACATATCAACCAGAAACCGAAACAATATATTTTTCACCGAGAAACCGAAACAGTGTCTTTTTCAGCAATAATAACAATATCTTTTTCACCAACATTTTGAACCAATATCTTTTTCGTAAGACCCATCGAATTCATAGTCTCCTACTCAGAATTCAGAATGCAGTTCTTGCACGTTCCTATCACCACGCGATTTTTCACGATCAGATCGGGATTTATAAAAGGCGCCCATCGTCTGGTATTTTAGGGATTGTTCAGAGACTGAAGGTACACCATGAAATTTGTAAAACGGAGCAGGAAACAAATACGGACCAAATATTGCTCGATTGAGCTGGAGAAGCTGCTGTGACATTGACATTACCTTCTACGAGTTCCACCTCCGCACTGACACCAACTACTACTGGGCTCATAAAAAGAAGATGTGACAACCAACCAGAGCAGTTTTGTGATGCGGAAAACATCAGCTGAAAAGTATCAGATTGACAAACAAATAGCAAAATTTTGCTACGAATTCAAGCTTGAGATGCATCGAATTCACAAGTGAAAAATGATAGCAACAACCCTTCTTGATGAGACCTATGAGGAAGAAAAGGCAGTCTGTTTTTCTTCTCTATCGGGATAATCCTTACTAATATTATAAATGCGAAAGTAACTCTGTCTGTCTGTCTGTCTGTCTGTCTGTCTGTCTGTATGTTACGCTTTCACGCCTAAACCGCTGGACCGATTTTGATGAAATTTGCAACAGACATAGTTTAGATCTTGGAGACGGACATAGGCTATTTTTTATTGGAGAAAAAAGGGTTGAAGGGGGTGAAATGGGGTTCAATAAGTTGTAAGGGGATTTATTTTCTTTACTTTTTTTCTATTGTATAAAAAGTAACTGACTGAAAGACAACGCACAACCTAAACCGCTAGAGCTAAAGGGCTAAAATTTTTGACAGTGCATCCCTAGCGATTTTTCGAAATTCATCCCCTAAGGGGGTGAAATAGGGTCAACTCAAAACCGCTGGAGCTATAGGGCTGAAATTTTGACAGTGCATCCCTTTAATGACGTGGACATCCACTAAGAAGCGATTTTTCGAAATTCATCCCCCAAGGGGGTGAAATGGGGTTTTTCCAAACCGCTATAGCTATAGGGCTGAAATTTTGACAGTGCATCCCTATAATGGCGTGGACATCCACTATAAAGCGATTTTTCGAAATTCATCCCCTAAGGGGGTGAAATGGGGTTTTTCCAAACCGCTATAGATATAGGGCTGAAATTTTGACAGTGCATCCCTATAATGGCGTGGACATCCACTATAAAGCGATTTTTCGAAATTCATCCCCTAAGGGGGTGAAATGGGGTTTTTCCAAACCGCTATAGATATAGGGCTGAAATTTTGACAGTGCAGCCCTATAATGGCGTGGATATCAAATATAGAGCGATTTTTCGAAATTCATCCCCTAAGGGGGTGAAATAGGGTTTACCCAAACCGCTAAAGCTATAGGGCTGTAATTTTGACAGTGCATCCCTATAATGGCGTGGTCTTCCACTAGTAAAGCGATTTTTCAAAACTCATCCCCTAAGGGAGTGAAATGGGGTTTACCCAAACCGCTGGAGCTATAGGGCTGAAATTTTGACAGTGCATCCCTATAGTGATGTGGACATTCACTAAGAAGCGATTTTTCGGAATTCATCCTCTAAGGGGGTGAAATGGGGTTTTTCCAAACCGCTAAATTTATAGGGCTGAAATTTTGACAGTGCATCCCTATAATGGCGTGGACATCCACTATAAAGCGATTTTTCGAAATTAATCCCCTAAGGGGGTGAAATGGGTTTTTTCCAAACCGCTATAGATATAGGGCTGAAATTTTGACAGTGCATCCCTATAATGGCGTGGACATCCACTATAGAGCGATTTTTCGAAATTCATCCCCTAAGGGGGTGAAATGGGGTTTACCCAAACCGCTGCAGCTATAGGGCTGAAATTTTGACAGTGCGTCCCTTTAATGACGTGGACATCCACTAAGAAGCGATTTTTCGAAATTCATCCCCTAAGTGTGTGAAATGGGGTTAACCCACACCGCTGAAGCTGGAGGGCTTTAATTTTGACCGTGCATCCCTATAATGACGTGGACATCCACTTAGGAGCGATTTTTTGAAATTTATCCCCTAAGGGGGTTAAATGGGGTTAACCCAAACCGCTGGAGCTGAAGGGCTTTAATTTTGACAGTGCATCTCTATAATGACGTGGACATTCACTAAGAAGCAATTTTTCGAAATTAATTCCCTATCGCAGTGAAATGGGGGACATAAACATGCCCATTTCTGCTTCAAAACTTGCAGATTTGTTGAGCAGAGGTGATATACGCAGCAATTTGTTTACCATATTTATTAAAAATATGCACTATAAAGCCTCGCGCATACTACAGCCGCGACAGGCCGCAGCGCATCGCATTGCAAAATTGCGCCAAAGCACATAAGGAGTCGCAGCGGGCCGCGCCGCAAAGCAATAATTAAAGTAAAATCGCAAGCAACAACGTCCGATAACTGCGATTTCCAACGCACACTGAGGCGGGCCGCATCACAACACATAACATCGCCGCAAAAATACGCCTAGCAAGCGATCCGCCAGTGCGCTGCGATGCGGCCCGGTGCGGCCTGCCTGTAGTGTGCGATAGTTCATGTAAAATGTTCGAAAGTGATGTAGGAGGATTTTTGTTATGCAATGCGGTGCGGTGCGGCCCGCCCTAATGTGCGCGAGCCTTAATAAACCCTTTTAGGGATAATGACAGCTGACTTTTTTTTTTTTTTGAAGGAAAACATTGCACATAATAAACAGTTTTTATTTAAAGGCGTTGCAAGGCACGCGGGTTTTATGCTAGTGTGTGAATATGTCTATTGATGGTCAAAGTGCACAACGAGCCAGTTATATGCGCAACATCAAAACCGGCAACATTAACAAGATGGATGAGCACTTCTTTTTGCATGTATTGATACCTCCTTTAGTATGTCAATCAAAATATCAGGTTTTGATTTTGGTTTTGATTTTTAAGAATTTTCTATCATTTTGTTTTATAGGTCCAATGAAAAAAGAATTGAAAAGCACAATTTTTGATTTATTCATGATTTTTATATAAAAAAATCAAGTGATTTAAATCATGATTAAAATCATGATTTAAATCACCTGATAAAAATCAACCCAACCCTGCTATAATATATGTATAAGTAGGAAGAAAAAACCTTGTGATAAAAACCCTTTGAGCTTCTTCCTCAAGGAGGAGCTCGTCCTTACGAAAGCACCACTTCCGAATCCTTCAGCGAGGACGAAAAATATTATAGTAGCTCTTCTAGGCCTTAATAATTCACTACTTGCGGTAAGTAGAATGCTCACGTAGCGTGAAATTTCCTTCCCCTTTTTTACACCTGTTGGGACTGAATGGTGGGTGAAAAATTCAGTGTTTTTGCAGGGGGTGAAGGGAGTATAGGGTGCAAGAAGAGGTGAAGAAAACATACAGACACATCCACACACACAAAAATAACAGCGATAATGAAATGACCCGATTTTCTCAGTTGGCATTAGTTAATGTGAAAATAAGAAAATAGCAAAAGGAATACGCCACCCCCTCTCAAACCCACCCAAAAAATATAAGACAACGATAAAAGGGAAGAAAAACGGAATTCTTTATGGGGCAGAGAGGGGAACCAGGAAATAAAACATAATTAAGGGTGGAAAAAATGTTCGTGGGAACATTTCTGGTAGAATTTTATATCAACATCGTCTTCACTTAAACTGGGTGATTTATAATGTCCTTAATTTATGGTTACCAGTCCCTCCAGGACCTCCGAGCGGGACTATGCCCAGAACCACCATCCTAGTTACTGATGATTCTGTTGCTGCTTAGTCGCACTGTCATGAAAGGGTTGAGCAAGAAGGATTATTGGTAAAGGTTACAAAGATTTATTATCGTGTATTTTTTTTTCACGGTCTGGTTTTATTAGTATGAAGGTGGACACTTTTTTTGTATTTTTTTTTATTTTTTTTGTTGAATGAAAATAGAAAAAAATTATGAATAATTATTTACAATTAAGAAGAGTAACTTTTTATAAATATAATTATGAAACTGGGTTAAAGATAGTTTAAGAGTTGAAGTTACGCCATATGCAAGGGAAAAGGAAATTTTATCCTTGGAGAAGCTGGAATATTTCGCTGAATTTTTCACAAGGATAATATTACAAGGACGCGCGAATAGAGTGATGCTGCTGAACTATTACTTTGCTACCAGGATATGCATCTAGTGCACACGCCTAATAGGAAATCTTCCGTTGATTGAACTAAAGTGGAAATGTTTCATAGAAATATATTTAACCAATTTTGTCGTTTTGAAATAGAGTTTTTTTTCCTGTGGGAGAACCTAGCTGAAGTGGCGATGAACCTAACGTTTGAAGTCTTGGGTATTGTACGAGTTCGGAAAAACTGACTGTGGGAGATTATTCCACACTCGAGTTGTTCTATTCATAAACTAACTTCTACAACGTTTTGTGTGCTGTAGGGTATGGGGTGAGCCGAGAGGGATAGTCTTGGGTTGCGGGAAAAATATTATCGTGCAGGCAGAATTCCAGTAGAACAGTCGCTGTGGCAATAGCGATAAAGTATAGAGAGCGTTGCTACATTTCTACGGTGACTCAGAGAGTCGATGGAGATGCAAAGGCTGCCATCTCCGATGATTCGGATGGCGCGGCTTTGCACCTTGCCAGCCACGCTAAAGCAATTTTCGAGGCGCCAAGCAAGACAAAAGAGTTATACTTGAGGCGGGGCCGAATGTAGGATTTGTAGGTTGAAGCTCTAGTTGTTGGTGGGAGAAGAAATTTGCATCTCTAAAGAAATCCTAAGCATTGGGAACTGCTGAACTGCTATAATTCATATGGCATTGCCCAAGGACGGATTGGCCCCCCTTAGCGATCCGAGCATTTCGGTAGTGACCGGCCCAAATTTTATATACTGGTTTAGGGTCCATAGGAAATTTAAATTTTCGAGCACAAATACTGTACAGTCTGTGCAACAATCGCACTGTGCCCGCCGTACGTCTATATCACCGTCTGTGCAGCACCCTTGAGTCTATGCTAATTTCCCATGGACCCAGGACCGGCTCGTGCAATATGCGCGCACCGTCTGAATTCTTCTCTACCTTCCGCTCGATTTAGGTCCAACTCTGAGAAATATTTCTGTCCGGCGGCGAGGGCGGTCGGCCAAAGGCGAGCTCAAGGCGGGGAAGAGAGGCGAGGAAGAGGAAATGCCAAATTCGAACCGATCTTCGTGAGCGCTTTTTATGTGATAGACTAGAGGCTTAAGGAAAGGCCCTTTGTACTGTCGACAATCTATTTTTTTTTTCGTATAGAGTGCAATGTCACAATTTTTACGAAACTTTAGGTTTCTTCACAAAAAAATTCCGGCGGCCCGGCCCTTCGAGTATTTACTCCGCCGGCCCTGGCAATGCCTACAAATTTGTTTGTCACTCACTCTACCCAAAATTTCCTATACTAACATCTCCTCTCGCTCTAGTTTGATTGTTTGCGACTTAAAAGCAGCGGAAAAACGAGTGTCATAACAGCATAAGATCATGTGTGAGTACGTTTAAATCATTGAATGATATTATCAATAGAACGAAAGCTGACAGAAAATAAATGTCCTGCTCTGATCTGGCTTAGAATAAGAACTTTAATCAGAGAGTTTATGCGCCCCGCTCAAGTCCGGTCTTCTTTAATTAAAGATCTTCCTGCCTTCGCCCGGACGGCTGATAGTCTGTTCCGCTAGTAGGGTACGTACACAATAGGCCTAATTTGGTCGAAGTGTTAAACTCATTCCTCAAAAAAAAAAAATAGAAATAGAGGTGAATAATCCATATGGGGAAACATGAACCAAAGTCGTGATACAAACAGTGATTCTCGAAAATATTAAAAAAGGAATTCCTAACCTGAAAATTCCTCGGATTTTACAGGATTTGGTGTTATTTTAAACACATACAGTATTGTAAACATATCACCGAATGCGAATAAAGTTAATCCTTAACTCTAGGTAAAAGTTATTCCTCGATGATGTTTACTTGCCTAATTCTGCAGGTTCCGAGTGGTGCACCACTTCTCTATTCAAGTCCAAATTGGGTCGCTACTTATTGACCATTATTTTATATAGTTACATTAATACCCGTAATCCAAAAGCAGTCACAAGTCACAACGCAATCACAAGTTTGTTGTGAGTCTCAGCTTGAGGCAATTTGTTATTCCAATTATGCAGTCACAACACAATGTAGACAATCCCCAAACAGGTACTTAAAAATACATTTCGCAATTGATAGTCACAAAAATCAAGCTTTTAATGACAAGCACAAGTCTTAAAAGCTTGTGACTTGTGACTGGTCACAAGTGAGAAAAGGGGAGTAACTTTGCTCTCATGATCCAGGAAAGTTTTATGTGAAGAATTTCTAAAAAGTGTTTTCGTGGCTTCCTGTATCACCAGAACCCTGTTTATTTTATCAATAAAAACCGGAAATAAATAATTGGAGTTGGTTACTGTGATATTATTTTTCTGAAATATATCTTTAGATATTGTCAAGTGCATCAAAATAGTAGGTATGGCAACATAAATACCTACAAAGAGACTTTTACTAATTGATAGAAAACATGCCACTTGGACTTGAATGTTTTAAAATGGTTTAGTGAAATTCTCACACAAAAAAATGCAAAACATTTTTTAAATAAAACTTCATTATTTTTAGTATCTCTTACAATCCACAAATTTCGAAACGTTGCTAATATAAAAAAAGCCCTTATGGAATGATTTTTGTTCATATAAAGCTGTATTTGAAAGCTAAACCAAAAATTACGTTTTACCTTTTGTAAATTACACGAAAATTAGCAAACAAAATCCTTGAATGGCCCTTCAAGTAGGCCAACTCACCATTTATAGCCCCCTACATAAAAAAACTGAGTTTTATTCATTTCCGGCTTTGAGTACACAATTTAAAAAAATCCTTTTGTAAAACATATTTCCTCCTTCAAATTTAATTTTTTAATGGAAAATAGAATTTTTATCAAAAAAAAATTAAATCCTTGAAAAAAGGACTAAAAAAATAAACGACGAAAATATAGTTTTCATCTCTCCTCTAAAAAAAAAATCCCTGATGTAGAAATCGCGGCGAATTAAAATGCAGAAGATGAAAGGATATCCCCCGAAGTGCATGAGAGACAAAGGACAGAAGTCCTTTCCTTGCTGCATTTGGCTCTGTGATTACTTTTGGGCCAGATAAACGTCAGTCAAATAAATTGCATCAAGAAGGAGTTAAGGATCTCGTGCCCTTAAATGGAATCCACGCTATGTGTAAAGTCTCTAAAGGACGAAAAAGTTACAAATGATGCCATGGAAAAGTGAAATCGGAGGAAATTCCTTAAGTGCACTTCGTTTTCCTGTCATAAATGTGGCGGTGGTGGTGGTGGGGGTGGTTTTTTTCTAAGAACAGAAGTTTACCTAAGTTTCTGTAGTTTGCTTCCTGTTCAGTCTTGTGACAGCAATGTGGAATTGTGATAAGGACACAAAAATGAAAAAAATATGATAGAAAATGGGAAAATTTTTGTTTCACTGAAAGAAGAAGGATTTAAAAGATATTTTTAAGCTTTCAATACGGGGATAACTTTTATAACCTGAGCGAAAGTTTTGAGGTTCATATGCCCTGGCAGAGAAATTGGCGAATTGATCTGAAAAATACTTGTTCGGTCTACGTCATACACAAAATGACCTGGAAGCTTAAGAAGAATAGCTAGTAATTGTGTCAAGTGTCATCTGCATTAGGTGTGGTGCCGGATCTTGGTGTTTTTTGTGTCCGAAACTAGCTATTCTGTTGTAAATTTTGTACAACCCTGCCATGTTCTAAAGTTGTTGAAGGGTATCTCTGAGGTGACTGTGACTGATCATGTAAATGTTCTTAATCAATTAATCTCCCTCTCGGGTAACGTCTCACATTTTCAAGCGTTAGCCGACGATATCCAATCCGTGAATATCCGGCTCGACCAGTTATCAAACACCCTGCTCTCTTCTCAACGAACTCTACCTCCCTAGTTTCTAAATTCCACGAACTGCCTTCTCGAGTTGCTACGTTTCTGGATACCGTCCACGATCTGCACTCAGCGTTTCTAAACCCTGGGATTGCTTTTTCATCTCAAAAGAAACCCCTGTCCCTTCTCACCCAAGGTTGAAGTCGAGTCATCTGCCTCGCTCAGGGTGTGGTAAAGCAAAATGAGCCTCCAGCCTTCACCCTGGCTGCTGCTTCTGCGATTGGAAGGGTCGCGGGCACGGCTTTAATACTTGAAGAAAACCGGTCGCGTCTTTTGTTCTGACTGCACCGACCAATACCGTTGAAAAACTTCTGAATCCTTGTGGTTTGTTTCCCGCCCACGTGTGCATTGTACTACCGACCAGTACAAAAAATTTAAGACGCCAAACACAGGTTCAGGTTCCAAAAAACTTAAGACGCTTTCCCTCTATTACCAAAACGTGAGGGGTACCAGATCCAAAACCCATGGTGTATTTCTGTCAACTTTGGCCAGTGATTTCGATACTGGTTTCTCTTGGTCCACCAGACTTTAACGGCATAAGTGACAACAGGTTTAATGATCGTATTGTATATCCAGTACATCATTTGTGGTGTAAGACCCCATGTCTTCTTCGCCAAAGGCTTTTCAGGCCCATATGGCTCTTGTGGATTTGCTGATTTCGTAGTCCAACTGAGCATTCCAGTTCAGTCTCGTGTCTAACTTAAATCCCTGAGTCTGAGTATTCAACTGTGGTATCCTGGATACAGATAGAACCTAGGTTAGCGTTTGGAGAAACGTACCAGGACAGCCTTATGTGGGCTGATTATCAAACCCGCCGTTGCAAACCATCTTTGAACTTTTCGAAGTGCTGTTCTCATGACCTCTGTAATGGTCAACTCGAATTTCCCGGAGACAATAATGACAAGATCGTCTTCATAACCGATCATATCGAAACCAGATTCAGATAGTTTGGGCAAAAGGTCGCCCACAAGTTGAGACCAGAGTAACGGGGATAACACTCCATCTTGAAGACAGCCCTTAATAGCCTTAACACAAATGGTGGAGACTAGGTAGAAGAAATGTCATGACCTACAAGCATGGCATTTATCCACTCAATCTTATGAGGATCCAGGTTTCTGAAAGCCAGTGCTCTAGAAATAGAATCATAGCCAGTGTTATCGAAAGCTTCTTCGATGTCAAGGAACGCACATAAAGCAGTTTATTTTAGAGAGGAAGGTTTTTCGATTTTGCTGACCAGGTGGTGTAAAGCAACCTCTGTTGATTTACTTTTCTAGTAGGCGAACTGGGAGCTATGTAGAGGAAAGGAGAGCTCCAGCTTGCACCTAATATGAAGGTCTACCAACCTTTTCATCATTTTCCAAAGAAAAGAGGTTAAGCTGATAGGTCTGCAGAATTTAGGCAGCTCCAGGGGTATGTTGCCTTGTTTGGGGATAAAACCCACCAAGATGGTTGGAATGTATCCCCAGTTAAAGCTGGTCCTAAAGAAACAGACTAGGTTGTCGAGAATCAGATCGAGGCACTTCTGATGGAATTCCGGAAATATTCCATCTCCTCCCGGGGACTTATAGAGTTAAAAAGAGGCCACTGCCCATTTGACTTTGCCATGGTCGCAGATATTCCCAGAAGACTCCGGAAATAACGCTCTAGAATGATCCTATAACTACACCCACCATCCAGGGGCCTCGGTCGAGGGAGTAAGTCATCTGGCTACCATCCCAGTGGCCCCGGGTTCGAATCCCGGCAGTACTACGGTCCTTCACCTGCATTTTATACGAACAAAATAAATTGTGAATTGGGCGAGAAAATGTTAGTCGTTCTTTTATCGGAATGTGTTGAATATCAATCTGAATAAACTGCGGAGAAGCATAACCATTTGTGCAGATATTTAACCATAGGTGAGACACATTTATCAAGGACCAAGGGGGTATATTGTCAGATCCAATGGATTTATTGACTTTTCTTATGGTGGAGTTATGCAGGAGTTTCACAACTTTATACATACACTTGTAATACCTCTCATTACGATGGCTTCTTGAGCTTTAATTGCAGGCATATATTACCAATTATTTACCATATATTTGGCCTAGACTTAGTGGAGTCAATAATAAATGTATCCGTGTTCGCGTTGGCACTACGAAAACACAAATCCCAGTCAGTGGGTTGAAAAAAAAAACGAATAACATATACTACTACTAATAATATAGTATCGCACCAAGCCAAAAGTCGTAATATTTTTACATATTGAACAGCTTTGAAGTGCAGGTAAAATTCCATCACCAATTTATTGAATTGACTACCTTAATACATTTGGGTAATGGTAGAACATCAATCAGAAACTCTCCTCCAAAATTTATCTATCAAATCCACCTTCACTCAAATATTTACAACTTGCTCCAAATCTCTGAATATATCTCGTGACAAACTTTAACTTAAACACGCGGGTGCTTTAAGTAAAAACTTTTCTAATTAATCGTGCATTGTGAATTTCGGTATTATGCAAATACTATGTAGAGATCCCTCCTCTATCATGTTGTCTACATGTTTCTATGTCAAACATTGAATTGCAATTAAACTTAATTACAAACTTTCTTTCGTGTTGTGTAATAATGCATTAAACATTTACTGTTTTCAAAATTTATTTCCATTCATCAATCATGGTTCATCACATTCCATCAGTGACTCAGTGACTCAACACGATCTTTGGTATATGTTTGTATGTATATTCTACCTCGACTCACTTTCATATTGAACATTCCAACATTTCATTACCGCCAAAGTAGAATTCCACATCTTTAGCATAAATTCAATTAAATCTGTTCTAGCCAACGTGAAACATTTGCATTTTAACCATTTCAAGGTGTACCAGTAAATCTTGGTGCCTTGCGGCATATACCTTTCAATATTGAACAAAACAAAAGTCGAGGTTCGTCTCTATGTGCCTCTAGCTGAACCAGATTTGAAGTTGGTCTATATGCATATACATATACCCTATGGTTGTTGCTCTATATTTTTCGCGCGGGCATTTCGTGGACCCTTCTCTAAGTGGGGACGAGAAAAATTCGTGTTGTGTTCCTTTAGGAGTGGACTAAGGTGCTGCACGATCACTTGGTACTTGATCGATATTAGTGGCTGCGCACGACACTTTACGCAACTCGTATCGAAGTAAAAAATTCCTCTTTTTTCGTTATAAATTTTGAACACTTCGTTTGGATCTGACAGTGATCTTCAGAACATGCGATCGATCTTGTTCTTGAAGATCGTTAACTATCATGACTTTAAATTCTCATTTTTTTCAGGCGACATTAATTTTTCGTTTGTCAGAAAGTTTCGCGAAACAAAATGACAAGACCTGTCAAGACGAATACCTTCTTTGGACAGACAGAAGATGACCACCGCACAAAAACAAACTAAGTATTTTTTTCACCTTAAAGGTGACAACATTTTTGAAGAGATTATTCGAGGGTAATGAGCCCATGACTCAATAACATAGAAAAAAACTCGCAGATTTCCCAATCAAGATGTTGCCGAAAGATGGATGGTTTTTGCCCGAGGCGGAGACTGACGAAGTGGCGAAATCATCAATGGACCTAAAAACTTGGCACTTATCTGTATTTTTTTCCACAAATTTTTGGAGTTACCTTGCACAGCACAGAAACAGTTTTGCTCCCAATTGAATGCGATTTGGGCAACAGATAATGAAAACATGATCTACTATGGTCAAACTCGTGGGCGGTCAATTGAACCAGCAAAGAAACAACAACAAAAATTGTGCATATCCACTTTAATGCCAAAACCAAAAACTCTCATTGATGCCAAGGGAACACACATTTTGCGGCTGGCGTGTTTTTAAACGATTTCAAATATTCAAAATCAATCACATTCCATAGAACCGCCGACGATTCTCTTGAACCATTGACAGTTGATTCGTAATCACTGGGCCATAATTTCACAGGTAGATAGATAGAGCCGTATACAGGTATATACTTATACAATATCTACGTAGATGTATGTCTCGTTTGGTGCAATGAAGGCCTTTGGTCTAGTTCACCCATTCACTGATGTATAGCCTGGGGGTTTCGGTGGGTTTCAACATAATGGTCTGTCTATACGCACATGCATCTAATATCTCTCATTGAACGAACGAACTTTTGGGATGCTGATGGTCGTTTATCCGAGATGGTCTGGATGAAAGGGAGAACTTTGGGATGGAAGATGAAGCCATAATTTGATTGATTATGGGATGTTGTAAGGTTGAAGATGATTTTCAATTGGTAATTTGTGGAGCGCGAATCGTGTTAACCCCTTGTAGTGAGCGAATTAATTTTGGGAAGATACTGATATTGAAGCAGACAAACTTTTGAAGGTTCAAACTAAAAATTATCTGGTTAAGGAAGGCACAGAGTAAAACAGAGAAGGGGAGGGGGGTGCCCTTAAGTTTTTTGCTAGATGGTTATGGTTATTTAATAATGAACGATTTACATAACGCGTCAAAATTGCTGACAATGGAGAAAGGTACTTTAAAATCTTTTATGGGTATTTTTTACCACTGTAAACTAGGTAACACAAAGCAACAGATGAATGTCATAGGTTAAAAAGGAAGAGTTGTGAGAATGTACCTTCTACATCTCATAATTTTTTTGTGGGTCTCTTTTCGTCTCTCTTAACTGCCGGTGCCATTGGCCATGGTGTTCCCAAGAGGTCGACCATCCAAGTACTAACCGAGCTTAACTTCGTAGATCAGAGTGGCGATCCCGTCTATTCAGTAAGCACATAGTGCCAACTACGACAAACCTAAATTTGTACTGGACTGACTTTCTTCTGATGTCCGAAGAGTCGTACTTGAAGTCTTGCGTAATTTTCCTGCAAAAATATAATTGCTGCTAAATATAATTGTAGACCTATGTTCCCTCTACTTTTTACGTTCACTACGCGGTACCAAGTATACGGGAGCAAAAATATTCAAGCCTTATGTAAAAATGTGCTTGGCGAAGGGGGGGGGGGGGGGTCCTGCAACTATATTTGAAGTCATTTTTTTTAAATAAATATTCTTGAAAATTGATTTTGCCTTACAGTTCAAATCTTTGTTTATACAGCTGCACCATCTAGACCTTCGGTATTTCAACATTGAATAACTCCTACACTTTTTAGCCGATTTCGATAAATATACACGATTCTGAAATGTCTTTGAGTACCATTTTCGCTATGAGCTAATGCATACCGAAAGCTCATTTTACACTCTGGCGGAGTCAATAAACAAAACTTTCGAATTTAGGGAAACAGAACACCCACATGTCATTCACGAAACAGCACTGTACGACGAGATAGACATTGTTTAGGCCGGCGTGTGCTCAAAAACCATCATCAGTACCATTTTTCTTCAAAGTTGAAAAACCGTCGACGGATTTTGGATGTCGGCGCACTTTCTGTTTCTGAAAATGCGTGAAAAAGGTCTGACAAAACTTCTATTTTCAACATATCGGCGCACTTTACCGTGAACACCTGCGAACAAGCGTGAACGCTAGTGCGGATGATTCTCGCGCCTTGCTTTCCGATTCGAATGGATACAGCGTGAATTCTTGCCGTAATTTCACGGCTTGAGACTGAATAGAAGTTCAGATCTTCAGGCACGAACTGACGATAAAAGCCCACACAGGCAGGCCTCATCCAGTTGGCGGCCGGTGAGTTTGTACTTGACCTCAAGGTGGGAACTTTCCGGCCACTGCCTGCCGACGACCTGTGTGTGAAAAATTGCCTCACGTAATTTATGGACGACCCTTATGAGTGACGGCATCTAAGATGAATGCCCTAAACTTACTAGGGCTTTGAGCTTTGGCACCCTAGCTACTGTATTTTAAACAGAGGTGAACATTATGTTGGTATGCACAATAAAGCCCCATAAAATCTGGTCCATTTTAATTTGGGACTGTCAACGCGTTCTTGTTTATCTGAGTACTCTCAATCGGGTTACCCTTTCGTGTAATCAGCGGCCATATTAGGGATTCGCGCGATAGAAAGGCGAGCGTCTTTCTGAAGCTGGACTATGGCATTGCTTTCATAGTTCGGAAATGGCTATTGGGGTATCCACCAGTTTGGTTAAGCAATCGAATTCTGATAAAATATGCTTATGAAGGGAAGGAAGGGCGGAGGCCGCTACCTGCAAGTTCTGCCTTGAGGACGATGATTCTGTCCTTCAGGTTCTCTGTGAGTGCCCATACCTCGAAGAGTCTACTAATCCACTCACCGAATTTTGTATTCCATAGAGGTGGCATTGGATTGAAGCTGGTGAAGTAAGGAGCCCTGTGTAGTGATCAATCATCAACGAGATATGGGGAGCAACATGTAATGTATTTAAATATTTACGAGGGTGGTCTGAAAAGTTTCCGACCTTAACGTGAAGATGGCAGCACTCGTCAATAAAAGCTAGTGAACGTAGTTGTGCATCTTTTCACAGTTACTCATAAAAGTTTGAGCCATTTTAGACGTGCAGTTGTTATTTGATAATCGAACCTATCTTGGACTGGTGCGATCATATCTGGTGCGATCATAACCTCCTCGTGATGGCCACTGGAAGCTGTCTTGAAAGGGATGGGCTAATATGATCGGCCTACCAAACCAAGATGTAAAGTTATCGCGGTGTCGAGCGCTGCATGGCAGTGGGTAGGTTTTTCACTGTCATTTAACGATCCCGTTTGGGCACCGAGCGCACCCCCGATATGGAAGCTCTGTCAGGATGGACCGTACCCTTCCTACCATACTCATGGGGCTTTTATGGACCAATTAATATAGAGAGGGCTTTGGCAAGGGGAGCAAGGACCCTAGAAAAATGAATAAAAAATATAATAAAAGGGGGGAATCGCAATTACCCTCCTACTGGAAAACAAGTAGACCCCGACCGCCGCCGTTCTGCCCAAAGGTTTTACACTCACTAAAGAGCCAAGGCAAGAGAGCCGGAGCGGAAATGGGGAGACAGGGAAGTATACCCGAGCTCGGTTTGGTCGACTCCTTCCGAAGACGCCGAAGGCAGGACTGCGGTCGGGAGGCCGAGAAGCTTAAACAGTCAAGTGTAATCGACAATTTCTCAAAAGGGGGAGGGGGGAGAGGCATGTGCTGAATGTCGTGTCTTGTGTCGTGACAAGTCGTCTGAGCTGAAGAAAGTGAGGTTTCCATCGTATTACGACTTTCAGCACAGGCGCCTAGAGTGGAAGTGCTATGTTGAGTTTATAACCCTGTGCTGAAAGTCATAATTCGACTGAAACGTCACTTTGTTCAACTGAAACGTATTGTTACGACATAGGACTTGACTTTGGGCTGACATTTCTTAATATCCTTCCGACAAAACTTGTTCTCTTCACCATTAAACTCTTCTAGCTCTAATCCTTCTAAAAAAGGGATTAACATTGTAAGTCGAATAAGCTAGTTTTTTTTAAATAATAGATAAAAGTGTAAATATGAAATTTTTCGGCGAATTATTATAAAATCAGCTTCGAATTTTCTTCATTAATTTCATAAGAATAAACAAATAAATAATGATGCTTTACAAAAATTCTATATAATTAATAAAAATCCATTCTGTACCTAGATCCTGTCTTCCCATGTTATTTCCGATAAATACACATGAGTATTAATTACACGATCCTCCTTAAAAATGTTTTATTTAATCCAGAAACGCCTACAATCCCCATAAATGTCAATGCTCCCATTAAAGTTCAAGCATTAATAAGAGAAGGACACCTTAATCCTTATTCCAAACTTGTCTTGTTCTCCTGCTTCTATTTTTACCATTCGCATGTGATGAATTACAATATGACAACGAGTTGAGCCGTGCACGCTCGTACTTACTACCCCCAGCCCACGGAGGGAGTCTCCACCATCCTCGCTGCTAAACTGGCAAAAATCACCAACAATGACAACACCACATTTTTATTTCCAGCCGAGTACTTCTTCATTTCCATGTGCTCCTTTCATCCATTAAATTGGGCATGCCTTTCCCCCAGAAGAAGATGATTTTTTAATGAAACACACAGAGAGTGCCGACTTGCCTCGTGTACATCCATTCTTGTAGTCGGCTGCTTGGGCATATGGCGGAGGATCCTGTCGACTCGGCGGCGGCCCCGACTTGGGGGAGCCCCGTAATCACGTAAAGTCAGGCGATAAGCTCTTATGAATTGCAAACATCCGCCGTAATGTGAGATTTGTGTTTGACTAATTTTCACCATTTTATATATAGAGGAGAGTATAAGGTTCTCTCTCTCTGTTAGGCCCCAACGCCCCATAACCACCCCCACTGCACTCCCCCAAAAGATAATTATGGGGAATGGATTATATTTGTTTATATGCATGTGTAGTGGTGCTGCCTGCTCCGGCTAGGATGCGAGCTTCAGAGTCCTTTTCAGTTATTAATCTTTGTGTTTGCCTTTTGCTCTTTGGTAGTCTGCAGGGCTTCAAGTGTTTGAGATGACTTCCACTTAGCCGGGCTTGTTGACATTTTCAGGGAATCTCTGGTTCCATGTACAATTATGACAGTGACGAACACAATTTTTTTAAAGTTCATAATAAAAGGATAAATATAAACAATATACAGTTTTTTTGGGGTGTGTGTGGGTGTGGTTACATTTAATTGGGACTTGAGCTTGAAAGGGAATTCAGGTATTTTGAGGGTACCAAACTGGTTTGAAGATGAAAGGGCATAGCCTGTGACGTGCACACCGAACTTTGTCTTGCAGAGTCGAAGGCATTGGAGTAATTCACAATACCGCGATCACTTGGTTGGAGACCATTGAGATCAAAGACTTTTTTAAAGGTTAGAAATAGAGCAAGGAACAGAGTGGAGCTCTGGGAAACACCCGCAAATATTGTATAAGTATCGGATTCGACGCCAGATCTTGATCGAATAGCTAGAAAGAAAATTCTAAATCAAGTTAAATCAGGTGAAAGTTTAGTTAGAACTAAATCGATATCAAAAGCTTGGAGATTAGTTTCCATACCTCGGTACCATAATCTCTTAAAAGCCTTGGAGATGTTTCGAACAACCTGATCAATTTAACACAAATGATGCATACTTTGGGATAGATGCACAAGCCTAAGGTTGGAACGTTTCCCCAATTGAAGCTGGCTCTAAAGAGACAGACAAGTATGTGGAGAATAAGATCGAGGAACCTCTGAAGTAGAACTGGAAAATGCCATCTCCTCCGGGTTGAAAAGAGATAACTGCTCATTTAACCTTGTCCCTCGACTACGGTTTGGAATGGTTCCATGACTGTACCTATAGTCCATGGAAATGGTACTTTAACATTGCAAAAATGCAGGACAAGATTTTATTTTTGGGATGTGTAGGGGAGGTCAGTGTGAGCTTAAGTTTGAGTTTTCGGGACTCTAACCCCCCCATTTGGCCGCCATCTTGGAAAACGTGTGCAAATGATTTTTCCACTATATCTCCGAAACGGTACATCTTACAGAAAATTTGCAAGGACACTTTTTGTTTAGAATTAAATTATCTCCATTTGACTAGTATGAAATTTTGTGGTAAAATGAATAATTAAGAAGTTATAAGCCTTAGAACACAAAAATTAGTCACAATATTTTCTTTTAAAGGCTATAACTTTTTTTCCTTCAACTTTAACAAAAAAAATAATAACAAGTTTTTTTTAGAGGGTTTCATTACGAATAATTTTCATTCATACTATTTTTAATTTCGTTCACTACGAAGGGTTTTACAGCGCCCCGAAAGTATGAAAGTGAGAGATTTTCTGAATATTTTTATTACGATTTTACGTCCTATTTTCCTTAGATATTAGCAATAACTGGTAGCAAGTAATAATAATGAATGAATGGCTATACGTTATAAGAAATGCCGATGTTTGAGTAATGTAATAAAATTGCTTCGCATTTTTTGGCGGGTTTTTATTGCTGTTATGCTATTTTACAAGGCATAATATGGTTTAAAATGAAATTCTTTGAATAATAACATGTATTAGTTACCCCAATTTTTTAAAATACTTTACTACTTTGACGAGATGATTACTATAATTTTCAAGTGTTCATTGAAGTTTGTTTGTAGTTTAAAAGTTTATAAAAGTATACGTTGTGCTATTTCATTATGAATAACTATTTCATAAGTGAAATTACGAAGGATATGCGTAGTAACTCCGCACAGTTTTGGAGGTTAGTTTTCACTCTATATGTTATAAAAGTTATTCTGATAGTCATACGGATATCAGCGTTTGTTGTCATAGTACCAGCAACAGCGACAATAGTGTCTTGTATACTAGTACCTCCCTTGATTGATTTTAATTTCCTGATATCCAGTAATTGATCATGAATCGCTGCACAGCCATTCAAAAAGATCAAGAATGGAGTAGATAGAAAAGCAGCATTCTGGATTAGTCGTATTGGGGACACCATTTTAAAACGCACCGACAAACTCTACCTCGCAGGGGGTGTGGAAATGAGTTATACAACTTGCAAACGCTTGTCATAAAATGAATACGCCCGTATGTTGCTAGATAGTTATCACAACAGAATGAAGCACGTTTTTATACAGCCCTAACACAAAATATTTTAAAAAATGGAGTAACTAATACATGTTATTATTCACAGAATTTCATTTTAAACCATATCGTACCTTGTAAAACAGCATAACAACAATAAAAACCCGAAAAAAAAAATGCGAAACAATTTTATTACATTACTCGAACATCGGCATTTCTTATAACGTATAGCCATTCATTCATTATTATTACTTGCTACCAGTTATTGCTAATATCTAAGGAAAATAGGACGTAAAATCGTAATAAAAATATTCAGAAAATCTCTCACTTTCATACTTTCGGGGCGCTGTAAAACCCTTCGTAGTGAACGAAATTAAAAATAGTATGAATGAAAATTATTCGTAATGAAACCCTCTAAAAAAAACTTGTTATTATTTTTTTTGTTAAAGTTGAAGGAAAAAAAGTTATAGCCTTTAAAAGAAAATATTGTGACTAATTTTTGTGTTCTAAGGCTTATAACTTCTTAATTATTCATTTTACCACAAAATTTCATACTAGTCAAATGGAGATAATTTAATTCTAAACAAAAAGTGTCCTTGCAAATTTTCTGTAAGATGTACCGTTTCGGAGATATAGTGGAAAAATCATTTGCACACGTTTTCCAAGATGGCGGCCAAATGGGGGGGTTAGAGTCCCGAAAACTCAAACTTAAGCTCACACTGACCTCCCCTACACATCCCAAAAATAAAATCTTGTCCTGCATTTTTGCAATGTTAAAGTACCATTTCCATGGACTACTAGCATCGCGGAAATAAGCGGTCTGGTGGATTGACTCTGAAAAGAGTCAGAGAGGTGGAGAGGTTAAAAGTTATGAACCACCCTGCTTTTTTAGAAGGTTCACCCCGTTGAAGGAATCTTTGGAAATGAGCTTTTGGAGTCTAGTTGCCTGTGATAGAGTCTGCAGGCTTTCACAATGCTTCCTGCTGGCAGTCCTTTTGAAACGTCTCTACTCCTTATTGTAACGTGTTATAGTGAACCTGTATTCTTCCCTTTGCCCAGCAAGTTGTGTCCTATTGAACAATGTCCTAACTATCCACATTGCAGCCAGTCTATCGTTCTGCCAGGGAGCTTTACGCTACGACTGGAAGGAAGAAACAGTGTTGATGTCATAGTAGGAGATCAGCGTATTGCAGCCATCTTCAGCTCACACACTGAGCTGATATAGGCAGCGAGCATGTCTGATTTCAAGGCCACAAGCACCTGAAAGCTGGATCTGTTGACTTTTTTAGGAAGAGGCGCATATATGTGGGAGGCCGACAATATTGAACCTGTTGTTCTAATGGTCCGATAGTAAGGCTTCATCTAGAACACTGGATACTGACAGAGAATAGCCTGCCAGTCAGTGTGAGGTGAAGCACCTCCTCCCTACCACCAGTGACAAAAAACGTGGGTTTGTATCACCTCTTTTCAGGATGTATGTTATTCATAACAAGAAGTTTTAGGAGACACCCACTTCTCTCATTTACATTGGAAATCTCCAAAATAGAGTGGGGTTTTTCTGGCGGTAGAACTTTAATAGTTCTTGGACCTCCTTTGGGACCCCTTTAGGGGCCGCCGTGAGATGTTGTGAGATTTGGCTCAATCCCCTCCTCCATTCCTTGTGTAGGATTTAGCCATACCTTAAGGCCCCATTTACACACAGATCGACGGAAGGCCATGGCCTGAAAGTTTTCGCCTTGAGGCCAAGCATCACCATACACTCATCGGCCGCCAACTATTAGGGCCTGTGCAGTCCCAGAAAAATGACAAAAATCTTTATGTGTTTGGGCAATTATCGTCAGTTCGTGCCTGAAGATCTTAACTTCTATTCTCAAACCGTGAATTTACGGCAAGAATTCACGCCGTACCGACTTCGAAAGGAAAGCGAGGCGCTAAAACCATCCGCACTCGCGTTCGCGCGAATCATGACTTCACCTGCATGCCACGGCCTGTCAGGCGGATACCTGAAGTATCATCCCTCAGTCAGACTAAGTAATCTGTGGCTTTCATCGGGCCATGACGGCCGACCTGGTCTGAAAGGCAACTGGCTACCGTAAGAAAGGCCACTGCCACTACAAGTTAATGGGGGTCTTTAGTTGAGAAAGAGAGACCCGCCTTTCCACAAGTGAGATTGGGCTTCGGCTCGGCTTTGAAGTTGAAATTCTACTATGTCATGTACTTAGATGGTCGACCTCAATAAAGTATAGTCTATGCCTTTTTTCGTATTGAGAATACCTGTGCTTAGTAACCTTGTTTGCATAGTGGCTTAAGCTGAATATCTGGCAATATCAACAGTTTCCAAAAAAACTGAGACTTCCAGAGCCTTTGGAACAAATAAACATGAACAATCGACAAACTTCAGTAGAAACAAGTATACAGCGGCAGATTCGCTATTGAAAACCTGAACAATAAAAAAATCCAATCTTATTGAAATCAACGAACTCCAGGTAAACCTCCAAACATTTTTAAATGTCAATTATAATAAACGCATTATGAACAAACCCAAAACAAAAAAAGCGGATATGACATGCATATAACACTTTCAGAACGCTATGATTCATATGGCTGTACACACGGTGTCGCATATTCCACTTTTGGTAGACCAACTTAAAACCAGCCAAAATAAGTGGGTCGACACCATCTTTAAGTCATTGACGCATGCTAACTTTATAATGAATGGGGGCTCACCTCATTGCATATTCACGAGATCCCCCATAATTTTTATAATAACAATGACCGCCCGATTGCTAACGGTGTCATCTAAAATGTCCCAGGTACTCGACTATAAACAAGCTTGATTCAAACCAAACTCACTTACGCATGCGCACTCCCTCCTCAAAAGGCCCTGGACATTAGCAGAGCCCTCATAGAATCGTTTTCTAGGTAGGTTTGCAGCGGCGCGGCGGCGTCTCAGTTCTTATAGGTTGATTTTTTCTAGACAATGATTGACGCTTCGGTCATATATCATCATCATCATCATAAGGTACTCCACACCTGAACGTGTCAATGATAAATTATACACTTCTTCTTCTTATTCATTTTTTATGTAACGGTTCTGCGGATTTCTATTATATTGAACTAAAATTAAGCTCTCGTCTTAAGCCTTGTTAAGGCGGTTAATGTGCTTCCGGTGCACGTAGCACAGGTATGCTGCTGCTGCCAAAGTCGCAATTTCGCCGTATCGTCGTTCGTCATTTTTCTGGCAAGGAGGAAGGCATTTTTGTGCTGGAATTGTGAGCAAATTTTTGGGTGAAAGTTCTTGTGGTATGGAAAAAATTGATTACGTGTGATTTGCACACAGTTTTGTAATGGCATTTGATTATTGCATAACTCGAGAAGTGGATTTAACGGATCCAAACGTTATGGGAAATTACCGCGATTTGCGGGCTAATGGATTTTTTTATTGTCCGGTCATATATTGACAAATTCAACACCTTAATGGCGATTTACCAGTGGTTATTAACTAATGGAAGCCAACGGAAGTCGGGCATGATTGCTTAAGATTTTTGATGGATAATTGACGTTTCGGTCTTTATTTTTTTGGGTGATAATTAGAGCTGAGAGGTTGAATTGTAATTTTTAATTATGGGAATGAATGAATGTGGAATTTGAAATGTGGAACACAGGGCGGTACCATGCCAATTTTTTTGTATTTTTATTTTGATTCGACAGTTTCAATTCTTTGTAAATACTTCCATTAAGAGATTTTTGGGGTTTTTTCAATAGAACTTTCACATGCACTACTGGCACACTCAGTTGCCCCAGCAAAAACTGCTTACTCACTGTTTCGGGTTAGATTAGTTTAATAGCCTGAGCAGACAGCGGCCTTAATGGGAACTTGCTAAAAAGGCATAGGGCGCTTCATGTGCATTAAACAAGAAGGTGACAGACAGCATTTGTATGACATTTAGGACATTGAGATTAACAAATGTGTTTTTCCATCTTTGACAGTTTAAGAAAAAATTAATACGGAGTGCATGGAGCGCCATCTATGAGAAAATTAATGAAGAAAAAAGTAAGAGAACCGCTTTAACGAGCTTGTTTACCTTGCTAATCATCAAAATACTTTGATGATGATGGATTGATGTTAATCATAAAAAAATTGGTTATTAACAAATAATTAAGTGCGACACACATGCCAGTTACCGTTAATTGAAAGTTAAAGACGGTTATTAAATGTTGAGGGGCTTTCTCTCCATTTCCCCGTTTATCTAAAAGCTCTTGAGGAACGTACGTAGGAGCAAACAGTCTATCCACCGTTAACAAGCGCTGCCTATTCAAGGTATTAGGATTTTGGATCATTCAAATCCAAATGAGATTCGTTGCTCAATATTTTTATATAATGGGGTCACCAATACCCTTCGTACACCACGTTTTGTAATAGACTTTTGCGAATATCCTTTAACCAGCCTTAAGATAGGTCTTGGATTAGTGTTCCGCACATGTATAGATGCTGATGGAACTTTGCATGCGCAACAAAACCTTCGCCGCTAAAATACAACACAATTACAGAACATTGTAAAATACACAACACAAAAACAGAATTCAGAAGACATTTTTAGATGGATTTCAGATTAACTAAGTGAGACAAAACCTTTAATGCCCATTTTCGAAGAGTTTCTTTCATATGACCCTGGATGTCTTGTAGAAAGGGTAAACTTGTTGCCCCGAATAAAAATAAAAAGTGGCCTTACAACGGGCGAGCCCTGGCCGTGATTGAAAAATATTCCTCGGCCATGTGACGGGCATCAGAAGGTTGTTTGCAGGACTGTACAGCCTTAGAGGAAACACATACACACACATGGTTAAAAGCTCTGCGGCCATCCTATGCCTCTTAAAAAGCCAAGCGGCCGGTGTTCGCCCGTTGTAAGGCCATTTTTTATTTTAACTTAGCGCAGGCACCTCTATTCATTTTCGTAAATAGGACGCTTGGATATGGCGATTTTGAATTTTTGGGTTTCAAGCTGGTTTCGAGGCCCCTAGACGATTAGTACGCAGGATTGTGGGGTTTTCACTTTTTGGGTTTCAGTCAATTCTCGGGGCTCCTTCTGGCCTGCGCCCGGGGCAAATCAATCCATTGCCGCCCCCTCCCCTCTGTGGCGGGCCTGTTCCAACCGAGCATCTAGTATGGAATTACCACATATTCCAAATCAAAGAAGAAGCACACGAATGCTTGGAGATGACAGACCAATTCGACTGTCGAAAAATCTCATGCAGTCAGTATTTCCGAACTCGTTCAATATCCTAGAGCTCAAACGTAAGTATAATCGCAATACATGGAAAACTGGAAGAAGGTCCACACCTACTTTGCTAGGAAATTACAGCGGGAATATCTCAGGGCGTTTGTTGGTTTGGTTGCCAGGCACTGGACCTCGGATCGGAAAGGAGGAGAATCCTACCTGCAAGCTGTGCCTCGAGGAGGACGAGCCTGCCCTTTTTGTTGTCTATCATTGTCCCATGATAGCGAGGATCTGAGCCTCAGTATTCGACACCAGCCAAGTTTAAGACTACTGAACCAGTTTAAGACCAAGTACAAGCCCATGCTTAGGAGCTCTTTGTATTTCTGGTCTGCCATGTGATCAATGTCTAGTACTAAGCTTGGTTCGAAGGAAGGCGTTGAGGAGAGTCTAGATTAATAGGAGTCTGGAGGGTGTTAAACAAGGAGGCGATGGATCTTGATTGTGATATTGTATAGGAGCTCACACCAAAAAGAAGAAGTTCGCCACGCTGGCTCAGTCCAGGCTACGACTGGTTTACAAATCTGAAGTAGTGGAACTACTAATTGATCCACGTTGCGGTCGTGATACTCTCTGAACCTAGCACATCACTGCATGAGAAAAAAGATTCACCGTCTTCTTCTCAAGCAGCTCTAACCCAATAAGCTAACCAATCCTCTACATCATATTAAGCTTTTAATTAGATATTGTACTATGACCTGAACAGGGGAGGTGGCACTGTATTACTTCGATTTTATTAGAGGCATTTTGGGATTGTAAGAGATTACTGGATCGGTCTTTTTTACAAGATCACTAATTTACTTATTTCTTGCTTCGGAATTATTGCAAGACAAAACTACTTCGGCCTGGGCAAATCTGGTCTCCTGCACCTCCCCGCACTACATCTGACAAAATTTTGCCCTCGTCTACTACAAATCAAATCTCCCAAATTCCATTTCACACAAATTTTGATAAATTACTTTCTGCCCCAATAATGACAAATTTTTACCTTTTCTCTTTCCAGTTCTCATCTTATCAAATGGTTATCATCAAATCCGTATGACTTTTAGCCTAGGTAAGTACCGACATCTTTAGCACACAGTTCGTCATTCATTTGGTATCTGAAAGTAGCACAGGCCGGTCATCCGTCAGCCCACGAAATGTCATTTGCTCAAAAGCCAGTAAACTCCGGTAATTACCTGGCGACCGGTCTGGGAATCCGACTCGAAGAGATTCCAGTGTTTTCCTAAACAAAGCTTCCTTTGCATTGCTCTATTACACACGTACAGCGCCGGCGCACCGGCATCAGGCAGAAGTTACGCAACGACCCAGTGGTACAAAATGAGATTCTGATAAGTATGCACTATACAGCACCACCAGAGACGCGCATGCGTATAAAAACACCTTTATTACGGGGTCAGTAGTTACCTTAGCTGGCGAATAGTTCCTGTGTGGTTTTTTTTTGTTTTTGTTTGTTGTTGCTTCTGCAGGTAGATATAGCATACCTAAGTAAAAATAATTACGACTAGCCGCATTTGCATTGAATGAGGTCTGTCCATCTGCTGCTGCTTATAGGTATGTAGTGTACACCTGCGAAGATCACACGCACCTCTCGGTGTGCATTCTTAGATAATTCAAGCCTAAGTTGAGAGTATTGTCGCGGATATTCTCAGGCAGGGATTAGAGCGGTGATAATAGTGACTTAAGAAGGGTTTTGTAAGTTTTCGAGATAAAGATCACATGTGGACCAGGAAGGCGATGTTTCTTCGCTTTGTGGATCATTCATGCAAATGCGGATTTTTTCCTTTCGGGTTTTTTGGCCACTTTTGGGTCTAATTGGATCTCGAGATGGGGCGCGGCGTGGGAATGAGAATTATGCAAGTTTGTCCTATTTTTTTAGCGATTTTTTTCTTTTTTTCTTGGAAAATGGTTAAAATGGGCAACATCGTAAAATTTTATTACACATTTGGAAGAGAAGAGAAGATTAGGATCAGAAATAGAGTTAATTAGTGGAGTGATTATAAAAGGTTGCTTTTTTGGGGGGAAATGGCGTATTTAATTGGAATTTTTGGGAGGTGAATTTGCATGTGTTTTTGTTTATGTCCTATTCGTTAATGAATCAATTTAAATGCAATTGAGTGAATGCAAGCGAAATATCGAAGAATTTTAAAAGAGCCTTCACTTTTGCTTTAAGTTTGGTTTGAATTACATAACTTAAATTGCTTAGTTTATGCAAAACCACAAAAGTGATCCTACGATCGATTAAACCCTCCCTATATCATAGTTCAGTGATCTACACTTCTGACATATCCAATAACCTCACTCTTACTACGGTTCCTTGACACACATTCAGAAGTCTCCCGGTTCGTGACAAAGATTAACCTGAGAAAGATGAAGTATTCTCTAAAATATTAACATAGTTCGTATAGTATACTTAATTAATATGCCCTCAGTGTTCAGTTAAATCCACATAAGTGGTTTCACCGGCCAAAGCCCAGTTCATGTGCAGTTCGTGCTTGAATAGCTTTTTCGCCAGAAGTCAGAAATGCAAAACCCACTGGAATGACAGTTGATTGATTACTCTCTTTTGAGTGATCTTTTACGTTCAACTTCAGTTCGAGTCCAGTTGGTTGTTTTATCCTCAGTTGAATATGTGTAAAATGAGTTTATTTTAATGTAAAGTTCGCTAATTTACTCAAACTTGCGCAGTTCGGTCGGTGAAGAATTTGGAAAAGGTCAGATTATTAGTTTGAAATCTGAAAGAATTGGTGTTAGGCTAGCGACATACGACTAGGTTTTTCTCGTACGGCTAACCGTCCCCGATTTTCCCGACGCCATGATTACATGCTTTTTGATTCTGAAACCGATTCGGTTTTAACCTTAACGTATGTCGCCGCTGACCTAATTGCTTGAGTTCCATTTGGCGCGAAAAACCCGGTCCGAGAAAAACCTAATCGTATGTCGCTAGCCTTAGGGAATCTCTGCGAAAATTTATCGAAGTCATGGAGTGGGATGCACTTTTTTGGGCAATTCTGCTCAGTGCGGTTGCGCAAAAGGATTGGGAAGGATTAAGAAGTTATTCAATCGCGATGAAAAGTGAATTTCTAAAGGACAAAGCAACTGTACTACATTGAACTTGTTGCGCTTTGTTCCGTAAATGTATGTCGGCAAACTGTATTGAGGGCTCTCGATCGTAATTCTAGCATTCAACGTGTAAATTGGCGAATTGAACCTTAAAATAAACTCAGTTCGTTATAATTTACACAAATTCAACTGAGGGTAAAACATACCAACTGGACTCGAACTGAAGTTGAAAAAAAATTCGCTCAAGAGAAAGTAATCAACTGGAATAGTAGAATGCCATTCCAGTGGCCTCTAGTCTGTCACATAAAAAAAAATGGACTTCTGGATTGCGGATAGCGCACCTCTAAACACTCTTGCACCCCAACCTCTACCACATTCTCGGAGTAGGGAGCGACCATTTTGGTATTTTGGTTTTGCCTCTAGAGCGGGGGCTGATCAAGTAAACAGCTACCCTTGATACAAACATTTAAAAAAACTTTCAAAATCAGAATTGTTCTATTCTTCATTGATTCGACTTCTTTTGAGAAATATGAATTAGGCTTGCAAACGAAATTTCAGATTTTGAAAAATTTGTGTATTTTATGCAAATTTAAGGAAATAATATTATTAAATTAATGTTGAAAACCCGTTCTCATTGATTTACGAGACTTACAGCAGAAATTCGTAGCTCTCCAACTTAAATCCGAACAATTATCGCCACCTAGTGTCGAAGCTGGATTAATGTTTGCCTACTCACTCTATAACACTAGTTTACAAATTTTAGATTAATTGCGGGTACCTAATAAGAAAAGTGTTTTTTAGCTTAATTTGAGGTCGCTGAAAACGAAAATGACACTCATTTATTTTTCCAAAGAAGCGTTTTCGAGATATTAGCAAAAAACATGTTTGTCGGCTTTCTTCCCAGTTATGGCTAAAAATCTCTAGAACAACACATCTAACCAATCTAAAAATTTTACTAATCGAAAGGTTTTTCTTTTCCCATTACGACGATGTATTGCTTGTGTCAATTGGAGTCGTATTTTTTGAGTGTGAGGCCCTGAAAGTCGGAAAAAAGTGAATTTTTTAAGCATTTTGGAAAATTACACATGTTTATTTGTTGTATTAAGTTATTCCAAAATTTTTTTTAAATATGTCAATCATTGAGGGTGAAAGATAATTTTGTTGCGAAAATATAAAGCCCAACTTGAGCCCAATCGGACGAAAAATACAGGCGATATGACTAAAAATATAATGGCGCACAATTTCAGCTATTTACTTTATAGTTCGGGGAAATTAGCATTAAAAGGAGACAAAATTCCAAAATGGCTGAAAATTGGTAGACAGCTTCCTTGTGACATTTTAAGAAAAAAATAATGAAATCCAAAAAAATAAAACATGGCCGAAGATATCGCGTTTTTTCCCAGTTTTCCATGTATATCGGTTTCTATTCGTCATACGACCCCGTGCAAGGACCCAAAATATTGCCAATGAAATTCTGTACAACTTAAGTTCTTAAAATTTTGTTAACCCGATTCTATCTATCTATGTGCCCCTTAATCCCTCGTAGGACATAGGGCGGAAACAGTTGCCCTCCAGCGGACTCTGTTTTGCGCGACAGCTCTTAGCTCTGACCAGGATCTCCCAGTAGTTGCGGCCTCTGCTAGTAGGGTTAACCCGATTAGCCCTGCGAAAATCACCTTTTGGCCCAAATTTCACTCAACAACCGATATTTTCGAATTTTTTATTCAATCAGTCAATACGAAACGTTATTGCCTACAAAAAGTTCTGTTGTCAATTTTTCGAAAACTTAACCTTTCGAAGTTAATCAAGCTCAAACTTTGCAAAAATCAATTTTTGACCAGTCACTCAAAAACTGTTTTTTGTTTTTTTTTTTTTTTCGAAAATTATATTGTGTAGGGAAAACCTAGATTGCCTAGAAAATATAATTTTCGAAAAAAAAAATAGTTTTTGAATGACTTTTTGGTCAAAAAGAGATTTTTGCAAACTTTGAGCTTGATTAACTTCGAAAGGTTAAGTTTTCGAAAAAATGTCAAGAGAACTTTTTGTCTTTTGTTTTCGAAAAATATTGTTCAAACTTCTTGCTACGATTTTGGTAATACGTGACTCGTGTCTCTGATTCCAAATATCCACGTTCTTGTAAACGAGAGGCGAGCAATTCAGATTTTTCTTTTGATAAATTGAGATCTCGCCATAGATCTTTTAGGGTCATTTGGTTCATAAGCTCCAGTTTTGGATTTTCTGCTTCCGGAGTGCTTGCGCATTTTCCCCGGGTTCGCTGGTGTTATGCGCGGTCGCAATTAAAAGGAAAACTACAATACCACACTAAAAAACTAGCTTACTGACCTCTTTCTAGTTTTTTCTGAAAAATCATGAAAAGTTAAAGACACAACCCCAATGAATTTCTAGGATATTTGCGATCTAAAGTTTCAGTACGTAAACAGCTGAAATTGTGCGCCATTATATTTTTAGTCATATCGCCTGTATTTTTCGTCCGATTGGGCTCAAGTTGGACTTTATATTTTCGCAACAAAATTATCTTTCACCCTCAATGATTGACATATTTAAAAAAAATTTTGGAATAACTTAATACAACAAATAAACATGTTTAATTTTCCAAAATGCTTAAAAAATTCACTTTTTTCCGACTTTCAGGGCCTCGCACTCAAAAAATACGACTCCAATTGACACAAGCAATACATCGTCGTAATGGGAAAAGAAAAACCTTTCGATTAGTAAAATTTTTAGATTGGTTAGATGTGTTGTTCTAGAGATTTTTAGCCATAACTGGGAAGAAAGCCGAAAAACATGAACGATTTTTACTTAAAATTTGATTGAATAGATATTATCAGCCAAAACTGCGAAAAGATTGAATAAACATTCAGCAACATTCATTGCCAAGGTTCACGTTAGCTTAGACCAGGGGTGGGCACGCATGAGGTTAATGAGAGCCGCATGTGGGTTTTTCATAATTGTAAAGAGCCGCATTATATGTTATATGTATTATGTAATTTCAAAAATCAAAAATTAAGAGCATTTCCACACCCGTCTGGAATATTCAATAATTTAAAGAGATACGTTTGGAGCCGAACTTGATTCAACGAAGAGCCGCATGCGGCTCTAAGAGCCGCATTTGCCCACCGTTGGCTTAGACCATTGTTTTAATAAAAGAATCAAAGAAATTAATAGGTTATAAATACCCACTCAGCCTTACGTTATTTTTCCCCTTCAATAATAACGCATGGTTCGTTCCCGTAAACGTCTCAAGCTATAAACAAATAAATTAACATCAACCATCCACCAACGATAAAAGTAACCTAATCTATTAAAAACGGTGTATTTATATCACCTTTTATTACCACATATAATAGAAATGAAAATACCACATAAAGCTACTCATTACATATGGCATTAAGAAGCAAGCCTCATAGGGTTACTGACTGAAAACAAATTCCCGTGGCATATGAATCCCCATCGAGCCGCCGTAATTAACTCCACTTTTCATTATCACTCCACGGTGTGGTATGTATAGCAGGCGAGGTGTTGTGCCAGCAAAGATAGCCCGGTGTGCATTTCTTACTTCCAGGTAGGTTAGTATTACACCTGGCGGCGGCGTTAGTGCGCAAAATAAAAAAAAACTGTGAACTGTGAAGGAAGACACTGGCAATAAAATAAAACCGAACCTGAACTTGAGATACCTTGCACAGCAGTGACCTAGACCATGACAATAAACACGTCATTATTAAATGTGATGCTACGATTGTCTCGTTTTTTTGTGGTGTCGGGCTCTTTTCAAAGTCGCATTGAAGACCAGATTGATTGGCAGAAAGTTTAAGAGTAAGTCCTCATTATCTCTACACCAGTCCAGATCATGGCTGATTTCAATGTGGAGCGTGCTGTAGGAAGACCGAGTTCAGTCCGGTTTGGGTTGTACCAAAGGGAAATTCAATATGGCATTCCCCGTGATTTTCTCGTACGTGGCCGACAGGTAGAACCAGGTTGGTTAATCTGCGGGGGAGATCCAGTCGGGGAATTTCTTCATCTCTAGCTAATAATAACGTGCAGCATCCATCATAGACGACTCCTCCAGCATCGCCCAGTTTCTCATTTGCATCACGTCGAAAATTTTACTATAACACAAAAAAAACATAAAAAAATTAATCAGATCAGGTGCGATAGTTAAATTGTCTGTACCGTAGCGACCGTGTCTGTCCGTCGTTTATAGACGATCACTCTCCTCACGGCACCTCTTCGCGTTTTTCTTTTCATGATTTTCTCCGTTATGGAGTGAACAATTTTTTTCCATCCATATTTTCACGTTCTGATTGTTTGGGAATTACTCGCGAGGAGTACTGGTGGAGGCGCTTCTTTGAGCCGGCGGTACACGCGTCTAGAAACAAGTAGAAACTGCAAACCACTCTAGCCAATTTGGCTAATTTAACAAGCATCTTAGTTAGCCGTAATCAGTCAACCAGCCAACCAGTTCGCGCACGAGACCTTGTACAGAGATCGCCCGCCTCAAATGAAGATGGCCACTGCCAGCGAGTATGCGCAAACGGTTTAGGTGAAACAGTAGACCCAGTAGTGGTGACCCATTTCTTGATCATACTTGCGCCCAGCCAGGGAGTCAATAATTGGACTACTGCATTAGTTACACCCAAGTAGGTAGGCCAATTGAGAATCTTGGACCGTTTATTGTAATACATCATGGAAGTTTGTCACATCTGGTTTATTATCAAATTGGCTGGAAAATGGAAACCAGATTTTCTAGGATTATGCAGATAAGATCCAGAGTCAAGTACAAGACACGAACCAGAATCAATAGTTGACCTTACCCTAAATAAACACCGGCTTTTGTGGAGTCTGTGTTCTGGAACAGTGAGCTCGATACTTGGTGAAATTATAGTCATAAAAGATTTATTTCGTGATAATTTCTCTGACAGGATAATTTTTGGGAAAATTTTGTGTTTTTTTTTGAATACCAAACCACCACACAAAATTATTACCTTTGTTAGAAATTGTTTCAATTTAAATCATTCGGTTTAAATGTAACAAAAGAGATTGGAAGTACTTGCGTAACGAGATTGTTATTGTGTGACAAAAATGCTGCAGATAAGGTGTCAAGTATGAGAAAAATTGTTTTTCGGTGAAAGGTACTTAAACTTGAAGTTTGTTTAATAAATCTCATGCGCATGGTGACAAGATTGGAAAGGTAAAAATTTGCTTTGAAAAATTAATTTCTGGTAGTGAATTATTTAAAAATGATTTTTTCATATTTAAAAAAGCTTATAATTTCTCCTCACAGGTTCTTGTCTCGAATGAAACTAACACCCGATACTACTACCATATTCCAGAAAAGCTTTAGCCAAGGTACAAACCAAAATTTGAAATCGTAGTTGTGTAGCTATACTACTAGTAATTATTTTATAGTAAAATATCAGTTAAATTAGTTTCAAATACTTTCCCAGTAACTTTTCAATAAAAACTCTGTTTTTCATATAAGTTAACACTATTGCTACCGACACTTCACATATACCTATTCCTACCGCGGCCGGTCAAATGACCGGTCTTTCACAACTTATATTTTTCAATATTTAATGCAGACCAGCGAATAATAGCCAGCTTACCAGTATAAAAATATATTTTCTTTTATTCAATTTATTCACACATCTATATGAGGAAAAGTCATAAAGTTTAAAGGCGATTCGCTTACGTTGAATGTAGAAAATTCCAATTGAAAATTTAAAAACGGTCATTTGACCGGTCCCGGTAGGAATAGTGTTAATTTGATTCCCAGTTTTCATGCCAGAAGACAGTTCGGAGTTTAAGCCTGTGGATTAGGTTAAGTGTAGGGCTGACCACAGTGCGATCGTAGGCCCAATCAGGGCTTTGACACACCATTTCGATGACACAAACTTTTATTCCTAAAATTAAGTGGAACTTGGTCGTCTATGACGGATGTCTAAAGCCATCCTGTGAATCTTAGGAAGATTAGCAGTGATTTGCCCTCCAGCCTATAAATCTCTTTTAAGTCTTCCAGAACAATAGATAATCCAAGTCTTCATTATTCCCGCCTATGTCTGGCTAGCAGCTGGTGTTAGTCGAAAATTGCGTTTTGGATCTCACAGATTGACTTGCCGACCATATCGGTCTCCGAGCCTTAGAGATACTGACGCTGTTTGGCTAAGTATTATGCTATCTTGTTGCCATGTCCCGGAACCCAGTCGACTGGCAGTCCCCAGCTTTAACCCCAGTTTTAACAGGCAGTCCCCCAGCTAACTACTAATCACGGCCAATGCTGCTTGACCTACGCAATCAAAAGAGAACCGTTTTACTGAGTATGCTATTCGAAACCTTTACGCTATGGTCACCGAGATAATTGCCCGTTTTCTTCGTTGTAAACAATTTTTTAGAGCCCCAATTTTACTCCATTTAGTCTAGAAAAAGTGCATGCCTGTGGCGGGAGTGTGCATGGTAGGAGCGGGCGAGTGTGATTCTCGAGAAAAAATTAAATTTACCCGCACCTATCAGGCAACAGGTACGCACTAGCACGCTCGGCGCCTACAGCGTGCCTTGCTGCATAGCAGATGCGAGATAGTTTCATTTTTACTCGGGGATTCTGGGGCATTGAACTGTTAGTGGTCTCTAGATAGGTCCCAAAGTGAATATCCGTATATTAAACTTTCTCCGGACGTCTTGTTTCTCCATTCTCTTCTACATGGTATTTTGACGGAGAAGGCTATGTTGAAGGCAAATCTGGAAGGAAGGTGGAAGGAGTACCAAATCCCTGCGGCACTGCTGAAGGTCCTGCTCATCTGACCAAGGTCCTGCTCATCTGACCAAGGTCCTGCTCATCTGACCAAGGTCCTGCTCATCTGACCATGGTAAGAGTTGGACATACATATATCTTTGGATTGAGACCCCATTTCTCGTCAAAGGTCTTTTTTAGGGCGTAGAACGATATGCAGGCTTTATCTACCTTTTCCCCCATGTTCGTCTTCTAGTTGAATTTTGGGTTCAGAAATATGGTCGAAGGCTTTTTTTCTGATTTCATATTGTTGTTGATTACGGCATAAGTAATTTTTTTTTTTTTCAAAAAGTTTGTGTTTTATGATAAGCTGGCAATGTCCCTGATGTTGTTTACCTAGTGCTAACATATGACATGGATTGGAGCTTTATCATTGAGAAATGTGTGTATTTTGTTAGGTGGCACCAGAGCCGTAGAGCAAATGGCCGTTTGTGGGCCAGGCTATATGGCCGCTTCCAAGGTAACATCATATAAATAAAATGTATGTAAATGTTAAGAATGCAGTCCAAAATCGCTTAGAAAAAAATTTCTCGTATTCAGAGTGATTTTTGAGTGCCGAAAAAATTCAATCTTTAATAGATATTAGAGTTTTGACCCAGGTCGGGCCGAAGTGGCGGACGGAGGTGGATAAATTGCTCAAATTACCTTAGTCCTGAGGTCTCAATACGCAACCCGTAAATTACAATTGGAGCACTCAAAAATCACTTTGAATACCTGAACATTTTTTAGGTGCACTTTTGGTTTGGGGCCCCAATTCTAAACATTTACCATACATGCGTATGTGGTGACGTGGAACATGATTAAACACATAAAACTTGCCTTGGTATTGCACAGCTTGAATGTTGTGCACTTATTCCTATTCGATTTAGCCGCCTTTTATTTGTATTTATGTTTTTATAATGAACGCTGGCCAAGCACGGTCCGGGTCGCGCAAATCCAAAGACGAAACCGTTCCGCTTAGAATTCAACTATGGATCTCTGAAATGGTAGATGGGCGCCTTAACCTTCAGGCTACGTTTAAATATTGTGCCAAGACCAATGACATGACCCACTAGTAGTACAAAATATGTCGAAAGAGTGAGCTTATTATAAGCACGCAATGGTGTCAAAACTGCATATTAAAATATGGCAGCAATTAAAAGCAAAATAAAACTATTGTACCTTTGTGTCGTGCCTACTGAAAATACAGAATTGTATTTGCAATAGACAGAATACAAACAGAATTGCCTGCACATTCTACATTTCGAAACCTGCAAGACAAGTGTCATAACAAACCCAATTACCACGAAAGTGTTTACCAAAACCCTACACAATTTTCCAATCCGAAATTCTCAAACATTTTACACGCTCAATTAAAATCATCATCCTTAGCATTTCTCCACACAAGAGCCTACTTCTTTCGAGTAGTCTCCCATCCAGCCAGAGGAGACATATCAGCAGCAAGCACTGCAATTCACTGACCCATGTAATCGCTCGTTCTCACGTAGATTCCCCCCGACATGACGCGTCATGAAGTCATTTTCCATTCATGGCACAGCATTCTCCAGCTGCATGACCAATTACCAGCGATATTTTGATGGAACGACAACAATATGTCAAACTTGAAATTGTGGTCACAACATAGTGCTTAAGGAAGGTATAGAGGTGCCTTATCTGAAGTGCCATTCCGGAAGGCACTTATAGGTAGACGACGACTCTAGAACAAACGGAAATCACTTTTTGCGAATTCGGTCAGTCGCTGTTGATTGAATTGCTTATAAAATTCCAGGTATGGCATACGAACTACAGTTACCTGTGATCGATGACCTTAAAGGCGGTGCTTAAGAAATTATTGTAACAAGCATATAGTTTATTATGACAACATAACTGCCAGAGTTGCTGCAGGTCTGGAATTTAATGAGCTCAGTTAAGGTACACGATCGGAATACTCATAGCCATTCAACAAAACCAGCAAAAGGTCAACAGAACGAAACGAGGTCGACCATCTCCGTTCTCGTTGCATATTTGCTCAATTTGTAATGGATTTAAGCATCCTTTCCGCACTTCCTTTATTATTGTGCATCCTTGATTCAGGGACCATTGTGTTGTCACAGTGAACTGGCTGGTCGAAATAATCTCCTGATGGTAATGACGGTAATGCTCAAACAATTTTTTTTGCATCTGCATGAGTTGCGCCTAATGGTGTTGACAGACAGACAGACGAGTGGACAGATAGACATAGTCGAAATGTTAATGGAAAGAAATAAGGCACCAGGCCCGATTACACCGGCAGAGACAGTCCTTCGCTCGTCCTCCGGTATATTGTTGAATTAATGCCGGCGAATTCATCATTCCTGTCGCCTTCCTCCACTGTGATAACAGCAGAATGGAATCTTCCTTTTTTGTCATTTGTCTAGTCGTTAGTAGCCTGACTTATTGCAGTTGTGTCTACGCCAAAAGCTAGTGGTTAAAAAATACAGGACTTGGTTGATAACAGCGAAAAAAAAATGGACGCTCGTAAATGCAATCAAAAAATTTTTATTTAATCCTCGGAAACCGTGACAGTACAAACAAAAAATACTTTAGTGTTGTGCGAGTGCGACTATCTACTTCTAGAGGAATGATTTTTATTAAGAGTTTTTTTACAATTGCAAGTTTGATGTCGGTAATTTCGTGGGACAAATTCACTTGTGTGTGAGGAGTTTTATTTCCCGTGTTTTATTTATCATAAACAGAACCATAAAATCCAGACCTCGATGCAACTTATTTCAATGAAGACCTTTCGTATACGTATACAACAAAATCACGATTTCTGGGTAATTTCCTCACGACAATTTCTAATTGTCACCGACCCCATAAGATAAAGGGAATTCTGTGCAGATATTTGGATGCCACATGAAATGGGTGACAGGGAAGGCACATTGATTTCAGATAATTTGTGTGTTGTTGTTTTTTATTCTTGCTTCGTAGTCACAAAATTATAGTTACAAGAAAATATAGAATCCGAGCGTGGGCTCTTTCACCGCCATTCGACCATCATCTTAGATTGTCATGAGGGGCTCCAGAATCTTGGAGATATAGTTGCTGTGTGAGCTGCTTGGTTGCGATCTTAGGGTATTCCCAGTCCCAATATCCGCTATCTTCCAGCTAAGGGCTCACTAGAAAATTACTCACTGTTCTGTTCTGCTGCATTGTCATTGTGGTTCAAAGAGAAGGTTGCTTTAAGTATATTAATAGTGCCTCCTGAGGAAAAATAAAAAATGGCCTTACAACGGGCAAACACGGGCCGCTTGCCTTTTTAAGGGGCATACTGCGGTCGAGTTTTTAATAATCTTTAATAGGAGCACATACGGGCACAAGACGGCCAAACTTGATAAAAACTTTTCAATAGCCAAGTACTGAGCTGTACAAACGGGCATACGACGGCAAATTTAATCCAAAATTGAACTTGCAACAAATGTATAAAAATAAAATAAGGGCATTTGGCGGGCGTTGGGGCAAATGACGGGCGTAGAATTTTAAACCATTTTTTATGATGGCCTTTCAAGGCGAAAAAAACGGCGACTTGGCTTTTCAAGGGTTAAACGACGGCCGTAGAGTTTTTAAATTTTTTTTAGGGCGAGCATAGATGGGCAAACGACGGGCAAATGACGGGCAAACTTGAACAAAAGATTTCCGAGAAGGCCTTATAGAGGCCATAAAAATGCCAAATGCATAAAGCGTGATTTATGTATTTTTCTCGTTATTTCTCGCTCGAGTAAAAATAAATTTTGGCCTTTTGACGGGCGTGATGGCCCGGCCATATGGCGGTCAAATGACGGCCCGTTGCAGGACAGTACGGCCATTTGGGGGGCGATTGACGCACAGTGGGCTAGATTTGGAAAAAAGTGGACAAAAATAGAACGCGTTGTCTTAAGGCCCAACTATAATGCACGTAAGAAACGCACGTCAATCGACGTGCGTAAATTTCGTCAAACGCAAAACCGACTAATTGGTTTGCGTATTGGGAGAGACTTCAAAGTTTAAAATTATTAAAATGCTTGAATATTATTCATTGACTATTAAAACTAGGCTATTAATATTTGCATATTATTAATAATCGTGTTTATTTTCAATTATAATAAATTTCTCATCAAAATCGCTATCATGTATTTGAACCACAACATTTTCCATACTCTTTTTTCTTTAAAAACCACAAAACAACAACAAAAAATTAGCTTTCATCTTGCTTTCATCGATGTAACTACAAATCATCTCACAAAACTTACGTAGAGCGCGGTTCTTTTCCCATTTTTACGTTTAACGAAACTTAACGAAATAAAATATGACTGACGTACGTCCAATATGGCCGAACACATTAATTTCCATGAGAGCGCCGAGATGACGTGCGTTTCTTACGTGCATTATAGTTGGGCCTTTATACATTCGAAATTTTGGCTACATGGGTGTTTCACATCGCTGATCACAAATCCGTTATTAAAACTATCAAAACAAAATGGCGGATCCAATATGGTGGACGGATTTTACAAAGCCTCGCATATTCTGAGAACAAAAGAATTGTAAAAAGCAAATGGTTTATTTTTAATTTTTTTATTTTTATTTTTAATTAAAATTAATTACTTTAAAATAATCATACATACATTTATAAACTTTACGTATATACATTAAGGGTCTGTGCCAAAATAGCAATTCAAATGTCAATTTGTATGGAAAACCCATTTCAATTGGTAAATTTGATTTTCAACGGTTTGCGTCTTTGGAAAGGAGGCAACTATTTTAAACGAATTCGTTGACAGTTGAAATCATTTCAATTTTGAATTTTGAAGTAATTGGTTCATTTAAAATTTAAAAGACAAGATAAAAGAATTTAAAAAAAATGGAGCCTTCGTTGCTACTAGCGGACTCAGATGGTACAATTGCTTTACTTAAGTCCCTGCTAGTCTCTGTGTCGGATGTATGAAGCAACCTCAAAGCTTCGCCAGACAAACTGTTATTACATTTAGGGTATTTCCGGCACATGCTCGAAATATAAGGGTCGGATGTGACGAGAAGACGATTGAATACATCCTCCATATTTCCTTGTCTAGAAGTTTTTCTAGCAAAATGCTCACGATATTTTTTTAAATCTTTGTTACGCGCCTCCTGGGCGTCTTCAGACATTTCACCAAGCGTTAATTAAATGTAATAAATTAAATTTTCATACATTTTTCCGAAAATTTCACATGGTAACACTACGTACGAGTTTTAAAGATTTTTCACGAAAGCACGCGATTCACGCCGTACAAAATATGAATTGGCAAGTTTTGGCACCCAAATCTTTCGAATTCTCATTATATAAAGAATTTCCTACAAAATCGCGTTAAAACTATGCCGGGCGGTAGTGGGCAATAAACTATTTTTACAATTTAAGGCTAATTATTATTTAAAAAAATTTTTTTTTTCGTGGTTATTGATCATTCTCTTACATTAGCATGTATTATTATTTAATAACGGTAAAACACATAAAAATTTTCTACATACCTTCAGGATCACTCTCCATTGAACTTAATTAATATTACACACTCAGATATAAAGTTATTGGGATTTAACGTAGGAAGTATTTTTCGCGGTGAAGACACGCAAATGCAGATATGTCCAAAGTATCTAACTTCGGAATGCCTCAGATCCGCAGGCTTTAAAGCTACCCGCCCCATTCTTCGGAAAAACGTCCAGGGGATCCCCCTCTATAAAATAATTCCTATAGAAAAAGGCATTTAAAAAAAATTTTTTTTGATTTTTGTCCACTTTTTTTAGAATCTAGCCCACTGTGTGACGGTCGAATGAGGGCTTTTCGAGGGCTTTTCCCCCGAATGGCCTTTTTTGCAACTGAAAAGCCCTCATTTGACCGTCAATCGCCCCCCGTATGGCCGTACTGTCTTGCAACGGGCCGTCATTTGACCGCCAAATGGCCGGGCCATCACCCCTGTCAAAAGGCCGAAATTTATTTTTACTCGGGGTAGAATGTGTTTTTTTGGGAACTTGATAATTTTTGGTTATGTACAATGGTTTTTTCGATTTATTCTTCTTCTTCAACTGCTTTACAACCGGGATCCGGTCCTGGCCTTTAGAAACTGTTCTCTCCACCGCTCCCGATTTTGAGCCGATGTCATCCAGTTTGACATCCCTAAACTCTGAGCGTCCTGATCTACGCCATCCTTCCAGCGGAGGTTGGGTCTCCCTCGCTGTCGCACCCCATAGGTCTTAGCGATCTTTTCGATTTATCCTACTTAAATATTATCGATGCACAAGAGAAACGAGCTGGCCAGTTGGCCAACGGTTTTTTGTACGGGAAGTATGTGGTGCGTATTGATTCACATTTTAGTGAGAAATTTTGGGTTGATAAAAGTTATGAAATGGTCGACTACGTTTCATTCACGGTCGGTGTTCGCCCGTTGTAAGATAATTTTTTAACTCGGGTAAGCATACCATTTTCTGAGATGTTTTTAGGAAAAGAAAGTTCGTCCTTCACCCATCATCTCGCACTATAAGCTACGAGTCACACAATCGACTATCCCTTGAACAAGAATCACTTATCCGTGCTGGCGATTCAGAATTTTATGAATCAGTTCAGAGGCACTCGACCAGGCAACATACACAGTAAGAACCGATTTCTGTAACAAAAACTCGAAAACGTGGTTGGGTAAATTTTGACTAACTAGTAATCACGTGAGATGCAGTGTTCTGGAAAGTTCATATCAAATGTACCGCTCAAGCCCAAATTATCAATGTATCTAAAGGGCTGCTCAAGATGGATCCCATCTTCTGACATTTGGACGGCGTTTTTTTGGGTCAAAGGTTCTACATGGGAATTCAAATTAGTCGAAACCGTTTTTGTACAATATTGCGAATATCTTTTTAGACGAAAGGTCTGTTATACGCAAGTCAGTTTGTTCATGCGAAAACTAAATATATTATATTAGAGATATTAAGAACATATAACTGTATAGTCTAAGCTTTTTAATCCCCAATCCGACTAGCATTTAAAAAGGGGATTGTTTCAGCGGCACGCCGAAAGAGGGATGAGGGGTCTTATCAATTTTTCATAAAGGCTCTATGAGGCAAACCTCATTATAAATGAAATGGGACAATCCCAACATCTGCCTTCCGTATTCGAAAGCTAATTAAAAAGCTTTATGGTAATACTATAAATGAGCCGGACTTACACGAGGTAATACATACATTTTTCCCTTACATGATGGTGAATAGTACTGAGGACTCAATTTCTTTTAAATGTCCCGGTTTAAAAATAATGTCCTACTGATATATGAACGTGTATCGAGATAAATGGGTCGAGGTGTTCCGATACACTTTTTACTTCTTTTTAGGCAGTGAAATTTCCTAGTTAAATGAGGCAAAGCGAGATCTGTAATACGTGCTGGAGAGATATTTCTTACTTCGTCGTCGTGGTTGGCGAAATTCTGTAGAATACAGAATATATCTGAAAGTCTCAAATTTCATGAAATAATGAGAAGGATGGCAGAGAAGCTGGAGGATACTAGTAAAATCATGAGAGAATTACACTTTCCAGGAAGCTTCTTCTCGGGTAGGCATTGTGATTATTCGAAATCAAATGAAAACGAGGTTGTACCGAGATTGGGTTGATAGGATCGTGACAGTAGATTGATTGAAACCTGCTATTTTCCCCATTGAGGAAATCGGCGGCTTGGCGAAATATTTTCGGCTTTCTCCAATGCGACAAAAAGGTCATTGCCGTTAAACAGGAACGGCGCTTTCATATTGGCAAATGGTGCACTTCCACCGGGCGCAATTCGACTGGGGCGCAATTTTTCCATTGTCTTGCGATCAATAAATGAGGTGTAGGACTGGCATACTGCACCGAGCGCATAAAACCGGCCCTGAATCTGGGATCCCATATTTCAAACTAATGTAAAATCTGTAATGTAGAATCTGTCCAAAAGTAGCACCTTCTTTTCGCGCTTAGGAACCTCTGTAATCCTTCGGATTTTCACAACCTTCCTCACTATACGGACGGGCTCACAACCCTTGATCTCTTGTCTTAGGCGGAAATTGCTCATATCTTGTCTTACTCAATCTTAACCTCAATCAAGGTGAAGTTCCTGTCGGACAACATCAGATTTAACGATACTAGACAAACAAGACATTCCAAACTTCCCGCATCGCACCAGAAACCCGTTAACAGGTGCTGCATTAACTTCAATACCAATTCAAATTGTTTCTCTAACTTTCTTGTTGTCGTCCTGACTTCTACTCACATTTTAGACCTATATCTTAGTTTAATAGTTAAGTACTCTCTTTTCCTTTTACGTTAATTATTACGTATTTTTCGTATATAATTTGTAATCAATTAATTCTTTCAGTGGGATGATACACAAATACATTTTTCTTGAAACCATCATACTCTTCTGAAGCTCCTTTTTCATGCTTGTTTGAAAACTGTGTGCGAATAAGATACCCTTGTAGTTTCATGTTACCTTAAATCTATTTTGGTCCATGATTGTCATGCTTTAACATATTTTGTTTTGTTCATTCTGGGTACAGTCTCTGTCAAATTAAATTTTAAATGTTTTCTCCGAAAATAAATCCAATTCCGAGAGAGAGAGAAATTCAGATTGAAAATCTGAAATGCTTTTTTTAGATAGTATCCACCCCCACCCTCCCATCGATTAACAATTTCTATTTATACACAAATTTCTCAATAATAAATTGTCTCCCGTTTTGTGGATGTACACAATTTACATTCCTACATCACTTCAATTATGCCATTTCATTCGGCCTCCACTTTCCTGGTACAATTCATCAACTTAAATATACAAAAACAAATGGATGATAACGAACTAATCTAATATCAGCAATCCATCATCGTAAAAACAGGACCAAGCCGTCGCCTGTGTGTGCCATGCCAATCCTGGAAATAAGTCAAACCGATTCAGATCCATTTCAAAAGTCGTATTAATTGGGGGAAAATTTTTTTTATCCGAATTTTATTCGATTATTATCAGTTATCCATGCACAGAGGAATTTTTGTTTATCCTGGGCCCGTGGTAAGCAAATTAATTTACTAATGGGCTACCGGCCACCCTCGATAGAGGGCGAGATATCGATGTCATCATTGGGCCATGTCTCCCATGCTCATCCTGATATTGCGATCCGTCACCGAATGGAACAAGCCCCATCACCACCAGTCTATAGTTGATAACCGCTTAAAAAATAAAACTTCCCTCCCCTCTTCCAATTTCCTTGAACTCAAATTCATCCAGGACAAATTGGAAAATTCATTTCGTTTGGCACTCAAAAAAAAAAAAAAACTAACAAAATCCCGAAACAAAGTGGAAATCGATTACCTTTTTTCTCTCTCGCAAGTCCCTTGGAAATATGGAAATAAAGGTACTCATTCGTCCTGTAAGGTGCACAGGTATGTATGTCCAGACTTTGATTGGAGAAAGGTTTCCATGAAAGATTTATAATACAAATTCATTGAAGGTGAATTGTGAGTGAATGTTGTGAGGACGACTGCAGATGGGGGTGTATACAGGGTGTGTATGGAGAACAGGACGTCGTCAAGCAAAGAGACAAAAGACGTGGAATTTATTTTTGAATTTGTTTTTTTTTCGCAAATTATGCATGCGAATGTCCTTTTTTATCAGGCACTGAGATGTTTCCTTTCTTATTCTGACAGATTTAAAAGTGATATGCTTCGGTATGGATTATGGTGTATGTTACTCAAAGGTCTTGGATCGACGTAGGGATATACCTGATAGAAGGTGAAAAGACGAGTACAAAGGTATTTTTAATTTTGATGAACTTTGGTATGTCTTAGAGCGTCAAAGCTAATATACAACTTTTTGAGATCCATTCCGTGTTTTTGAAATATTCAAAGAGGAAGCAGAATTCCTTCAATCGTTGTTAAATTGACTTCATAATTTCAAAACGAATTCATTGATTTAAATGGAGATTTCGAATACGATAAACACCCTGTTTAAGTTTGAGCATATTTCTTAGTCTGGTGTGCCTTACAACAAGTAGTGATCAAATGTCAGGACACTTTCATCAAATCTTTGTTCGCAAATTAAATAACCCCACAGATTTTTTAATCGTTATCAGTATGGACAATAATTCATTTGTTTCCACTTCTACATTTCTAACACACAATGGAAGCATGAATTTTCCTTTGGAAGTCGTGAAAGGATTTGTGATCCACATTTTGGACACGAACCTACTTGTACATTTTCTGCCATTCGCAACTTCATCGATTTCGATATTTCAATTATTTAAACTAGTCGAATCGTGCATCAGTTTTCAAATTAATGAATGCTCCACAGTGGACAAGCAATCCAAGATAATGTAATGCAAGTGGACTATCAGCCCAAGACAATGCCGGACTTTAACGTAGTATCATTTTTCGAAATCCCCAGCCTGGGGTGGATGCAAATGAGGATAGCCCCACTGCCTCATATGGACTCTAGGGATTACCCTATAAGGCCAACGCAGGGAATCTAAGGTTTTCCCCCGCATCGTTATAAGGAATGCTTCATTTGGCCCCCGTGAGAAAAAGTCATTGCCACCCGATCCCGAGCTGAAAAATTTGAGATATTTGTCCTGGAGATGTGAATAATGACTGCGACAGTATCGAAGGCTAATGTTTTTAAACGCGAGCGTCGCTTTGCCAATACGGTCCCCCAACTAAATACTAATCACATCCAATGCTGCTTGACATCTGTAATTAAACCAGAACCAGTGTATTGAGTATGCTAAATTGAGTTCGCTGAAACAAAGCAAACCAAAGCTTTGTGTGAGTAAAACTATAGCTTAAGGAAATTACCTAATATTGAGTAAGACACGATTATAAAATGAGTTTGTAAGAGGCGCCTCTTTTTTCTTTTAAGCCTTACTCCTTAAATTGGAACGAGAAGCGTACTGGAATAACGTTGCGGCCGACATGGAAAAAGCGGCGTCGAGGCACGAGTACCGGACGCTGTACCAGACAATCCGCCGGTTAGGCGGCAAAACAACATCAACAAACGACAACATCAAAAAATCGGATGGAACTTTTGTGACTTCTGCCCATGAACGCCTGGAGCGGTGGAGAGCATTCTTCCACCAGTTGTATAACCACGATCCGCCGCAAGGTCCAGCACCCGAACCACCGATTATCGAACAGCCGATGAATCAGTTTCCCGATACCGAACCAACAATTATCGAGGAGAAGACAGCAATAAAATCGCTGAAAATTGGAAAAGCGCCGGGAATAGACCAAGTAACCGCCGAGATGATCAAAGCTGGAGGTGATGTCTTATCACAACGACTTCATGTCCTCATAACACACATATGGCATTCGGATCGTGTCCCTTCGGTATGGAAGAAAGCGATCGTTGTCCCAATTTTGAAGAAAGGCGACAGTCGGGAATGCAAGAATTATCGCGGTATTAGCCTTCTTTCGATCGTCGGTAAAGTATTTACGAAAATAATACAATCGAGGCTACAGAAACATCGAGAGCAAACGAGCCGGGAGGAACAAGCGGGATTTAGACCACATCGAGGATGCATTGATCAAATATTCGCCCTCCGTCAGTTAATGGAAGAAAGAATTCGTTGCGGCAAACGAATTGTCGTCGTTTTCATCGATTTCAAATCCGCTTTCGATTGCATCGATTGGAACAGCTTGTGGAGAGTCTTGGTAACCGAACACGTGCCATTGAGAATCATCCAACTTCTCCAAGCGTCGTACGATGGCTCAACCAGCAGCGTTCGTATTCGAAACGACTTATCCGAGGAGTTCCCGATTCAGACGGGTGTCCGACAGGGAGACGTCGCTTCGCCACTTCTCTTCAACGTTGTGATCGACGCGATTATGCGTGAAGCATTCGATGGACGACTCGGAGTTCAATACGACGACAACAACTTCGTAACAGACTTAATGTTCGCCGACGATAGCGCTGTTTTCGCCGACACGGATGCCGAAGCAACGGACATCTTATACGATATTTCCCGCATCGCCCAATCATACGGGTTAAAAATCAATGCGGAAAAGACCAAAGTGCTCACAACGGATGGATCAAGAGCCAGTGTTCACCTCGATGGAACCCAAATCGAACAGGTTCCAAGGTTCAAATATTTGGGATCATTGGTTGAGGAAACGAAAGTAGCATCGACGGCCGAGGTTCACAGCCGTATCGGCCAGGCAACAGCAACATTCGCCTCGCTCAAGTGGTGCATATGGAAACGAGCATATATCTCCATCAAAACAAAACTACGTTTTTACCGAACGTTGATTCTTCCGATTCTTCTTTATGGATCTGAAACGTGGACACTGCTCAAACCGGACGTTAAGAAGCTCGAGGTCTTCCAAATGCGATGTTTGAGGCAGATCCTCCGTGTCTCACTCCGTGATCGCCTTCGAAACGAGGTTGTCAGACAAAGATGCGATCGGCAAACACTGATCGAGGAAGAAATGCAAAAACGTCGACTACGGTGGTTTGGACATGTTTGCCGAATGGATGATAACCGCTTGCCACGTAAACTTCTCTGGCGAGACCGTCCTGCAGACTGGAGAATACAGCGATCGGCACCGAAGAAAACCTGGTTGAAGAATATCGAGGGTGACTTAAAGAATCAACGATTATCAGTTACCGAGGCTCGAGACACCGCCAAAAACCGAGAAGAATGGAAGCGAATCGTGAATAGAGTTCGGGACCCAGCGGCACCGACAGCAGCGTATCCGTTGCGGGGACGTCCCGCTCGGACCGTCAGCTAACGGATCAAAGAAGAAGAAGAAGAAGCCTTACTCCAAATGAGGCGAGGTGCTATTGCAATGCCGAAATGACAAAAACAATCAAATTAAAGAAAGGAACTGCATCTTGAGGTTATTGTTCAGGACACCCAGGGTAAACAAGATATGAGCAATTTCCGCCTAAGGGATAGAGGCAAGAGATCAAGGATGGTTCGTATAGTGAGGATGGTTGTGAAAATCCGGAGGTTTATAAAGGCTCCTCAGCGCGAAAAGAAGGAGTTACTTTTGGACAGATTCTATTCGGCTTACACTATTTTGAAATATTGGATTCCAGATCCAGGGCCGAGGCTTGGGTTTTATGCGCCCGGTGCAGTATGCCAGTATGCTCCTCATTTTGATCGCAATAAAGGACAATGGAAAAATTGCGTCCCAGTCGAATTGCGCCCGGTGCAAGTACACCATTTGCTAATATGAAAGCGCCGCCCTGTTTAAATGCAATGAACTTCTTGTCGCATTGGAGAAAGCGGAGAATATTTCGCCAAGCCGCCGATTTCTTGAATGGGAAAAATGTTTCTATAGCAGGTTTCAATCCCTCTTCTGTCCCGATCCTATCAACCCAATCTCGGTCCAACCTCGTTTTCATTTGATTTCAAATAATCACAATGCCTACCCGAGAAGAAGCTTCCTGGAATGTGAACTTCTATCATGATTTTACTAGTTTCCTCGAGCTTTTCTGCCATCCTTCTCATTCTTTCATAACATTTAAGACTTTCGGATATATTCTCTATTCTCCAGAATTCCGCCGACCACAACACTTTTCTTAATTGACGTTTACAAGCTATGATACAAACCACCAGAAACCGTTTCAGATGCTTTTCTAAGTAACTTGGTGTGAAAATATAGTAATTTCCATTGCACAATCGTTATCGCATTATTAGTTACCAGAGGTAATAAAAGGGTAATAAAAAACAAAGCTATCATAAAAATTTCTTTTATGTCGTAGAAGATGCGTTTAAGGGGGTTAATACGTGTAAACCGTGTATCTTTGGAACCGCGCGTACGCCGGAAAAATTAATGCAATGTGAAATTTGTTTTTTTTATTCTTTTATTAAAAGGTAACAGTGCAAGAAAAAAAATCGCTCTTTTCGTCAGTTGTGAAAATGGTTACGATAACTTTTGGTTTATTTATATTATCAATCGATATCATCGGGACTTTTTTTGTGGTTATAGAGATTGTAGTTAATTACATAATTCATAACTCTGACCTCACGTCAACCCGGTTTTGTGTATGTTGAAGGTAATTCACGATGTACTCATTTTTCTGCATTATTCAATTGAGATAACTATATAGATGTAGAATAAACGCAAATAAGGAGAATTCTTCATAGTTTTCGCAAACCACACGGTACGACGTTATGTTTGAATTCGTGTGATGGACGCTGAGTATGACAAACTTTCTGAGGCAAAATTGAAGAAAAAACACATCCTTCTCTGCGACCTCTTGCCAATAAACGCAGTTTGTTTATGAGGTTAGTAGACAATGCATTGTCTAATATACATCATTGATTGCAATCGAATAGGTCCTTTTATTGCTTTTATACCTACCAGAGGTAATAAAAGGGTAATAAAAAAACATAGTACAGTTTTAGTTCTCCTGCTAGAAACAAGCGCTTTGCACCTGCTTTAGTTACGGTAGCTGTGGAGAAAAAGGTGGGTCAAAGGCGGATAATGGTCTTGAGCAACCTTTTTATCAATAAAAAAAAGCTTGCAACATATTACAAGGTTGTTAGCTTATTAGGTTATGTTATGTTAAAACAACAAAGAAAAGGATTATATTTTACAACGTGGAGTATATACGACAGTATGGTATCTTTTACCAAAGAGCACCAATTTCAAAATGTAATTCTACTCGTCTAGCATTGCAAATACTGCATTACCGGCGATAAAAATGCATTTCCAGAAAATATACGGAGTTTTTTATATATCAGAACTTTCCATATCCATCACCTTAGCTACACCCCTCTATGATAGCATTTTCTATTACCGTCTACTTAAAAAGCTTATATTTAGAACCCGAAGGGTGTTCTTCCAGGCCCTCATAAAATGGAATAATGGCAACGTAATACTCCCTAGCAAATTCATGACCAATGTAAAAATTCCCGGATAATGTAGACTCAGTTCCCAGTAGCAACTGAATAAAATACTTGATTGATTAAAAAAGCATGAGAAGATGATCCTAGCATCCTAGCACAAGGATCTCGTATATTTTTTCCAATACTAATTAACTACCCAAATGCAGGATGATGAAATCATTCGATGGTCATTTTCTAAAGGAGAATTTGTTTATCCTCAATGAATCCTGGTGCTTGTTTGCAAATAAGGAAGAGTGAGCTTGATTATTCCCAGTGAATAGACACGGCAGCAGCCTCTCGGACTGCGCCTTTTGCTCTCTAATAAGGTTTTCATTTCGTTTATAAGAATTTAATTTGGAATATTTCCTCGTGCATAATTGAAGTATATATGTACGTGTGTAATTCTAATTTATTTCTTTTTAATAAGATTTCGTTTCACCTCTTTAAGAGTTGAGCAGGAAATTTCTACTTCCTGTGGTGAGGGAGGAAAATTTAGCGAAAAGTCAATTTGAAAGCTGGTAATTTGTGTCAAGCTGGGAGGGAAATTTAAATGATGTTTTTTGAGATTGAAGAAATTACCTTGTTGAGTTCTGATGTATATAAGATGCACATATACATTTTCAGTAATTGAATATATAGCTTACCTGTAAAGAAAAAAGAACATTTATTTTAAATAGATTCGATATTGAATTAAATTGAAACTGAAATATAATATGTATACAGATGTATGTATATATTTTAAATCATGTTTTCTACAAACAGACATAATTCATTAATATAAGTAAAATGTTTTGCTAAAGGATTAGATATACAGATACGGTGCGCTTTCAAAAAATTGAAACACAAACGAATGAAGAAATATTACACAAAATTTCAGCTTGAGACTCTTTACCTATATTCTTATTTTATTAACACCGGAATTTTTCCCCACGCTTTTTACCTTACGAAAGGTAGGTTGTTTCCATATTCTCACTGGAGCAATAAAAACTTTACATTCAAAATTATTTTTTTAATTTTTAGTTCATTTTAAAAGAAAAGCGTATTAAACTATACATTTTTATTTTCTACTTTTTAGTTTATTATATGTCTTCCGCCATTTGGTAGTGACGGGCCTATTTGATTTAAATAACGTCACAACACAGCTTTCTGTACTACACTCGTCATACTTTACATTTGGTGCCCATGCCAAGAGCGTTGTAAAGAAAAAGATAAACCAGCATTTTGTTTTGGCCGCCATTTTGAATTTGCAATGATGCCAAACAGCTAATAGTATTCTACTTGTCATTTACTTTCTTTTGATACCCATATCGAGTGGGTTGCAAAGAAAAAGGTAGTTAGCCATTTTGTGTTAGCCGCCATTTTGAACTTGGAATGACGTCACGTCGCTTGTTGTACTCTACATGTCATACTTTTTAGTTTAATATCCATCTCGGGGGTCGGGGAGCACAATTGCAAAATTCGGCCTACATCTTGGAACCGCCATCTTGTTTTTTTTTACAAAATGGTCAGATTGCATTTGTCACGCGAACTATTATCTAGGAAACGGCAAGAATATCGATAAGATCATTACCAAACTGCAAGAAAATTCAAAATATTTTCAAGCGCCGAAAACGTCCTTGACAGAATGAAAATAGAGAGGGACAAGGCTTCCTCGCAGGAATTGAAAAAAAAACTAGCTGAAAAGGAAGAACGGGCTCGACAAAGAAAACAAGAGGACGAAAGGAAGAGATTGAAACACCTTTTATCGATAGATAGATAGATGATAGCCATCTACCTTGCAAGATAGTTTGTCATCTTAAGCAGAAGATTCGTGTTGTCCAGTATTTCGATCGAAAGTCTTAACGAGCTTTTGTCGCATGAACCCGCTACAACAATGTCTCAAACTTGCGTAAAAAGAGGTAGAAAAGATTTTTTTCATGCCAAAGTTCGTTGCAGCTTTAGACTGTTGCAAGTTGAGCATAAGAGACTCATTCTTCGTCAGGCTCTAATAGAAGCAATGGGTCAAAGTGTTGATGAGTTTTGAATAAACAAGTCAATACAACGAGTTCGGACGTATGCTCGAAAAAGAAGGATGGAGGCTGTAAAAACTTATTTTTAGAATAATATGTATTTCCGAAATCCTGACAATCCATTGGGACGGTAAATTATTACTTGGTTTGGACGTCCGAAGTTCGAAAGAAGAACGACTGCCGATTGTTCTTACTAATGAAGACAGAGAAAAACTTCTTGCTGTACCAAAATTGGACAGCTCGTCAAGAAAGAGCAAGCTATTGATAATTGGATCTGTGACACGATGTGTGCTGTGATACGACGGCCTCCAATACGGGGGTGGCAGCACAGAATTCGTTTCAACTCAAAAAATATTTCAAAAACAGCGTTGGACACGGTGTAAGATCGGAGAAAAAGACCTCTCCGGAACGAGTCTGGTGAAAGACTTAATTTGGCCTGGTGAAGCCTACCTAGAATGCTCGTCGGGGTAGGAAGCTTTAAAGCTTGGAAGTAAAGCTTTCAGAGGAGTATCACCTAGCCTGCTGGGTGAATATTTATTTTTCTAAAGCTTTGTTGGTGACCTCCTTGTGGATCGCGATCCGCAGGTTGAGAAACAATGTTCTGGCTTGTTTTATAGCTAGAATGCTCGTCGGGGTAGGAAGCTTTAAAGCTTGGAAGTGAAGCTTTCAGAGAAGAATCACCTGGCCTGCTGGGTGAGTATTTTTTTCTAAAGCTTTGTTGGTGACCTCCTTGTGGACCGCGGTCCACAGGTTGAGAAACAATGTTCTACACTATTCAGTAGATGCAATCAACCATAACGTCACCAATCGCTTTAACTAAACTCATTGAACTTTCTCAACTGAACTTAATTATCAAAACCGTCTCCTCTAACAGATCCATACGGTATTTTTAGTGAAACAAACAAAAATATCTATTTCCTTCCACTTTCTACGAATATAACGAACAAAAACAATCAATCCGAAGTCCTATTATTCCTGTTTCAATTCAATATCAATATCGAATATATGCATCAATGGCTCCATTCAAAGCACGACGACGGGTTGGATTGAAACTAAACAAATTCATGCTTATTTGAACATTTGCTAAAATCTTATAAAGTGACGAAATTTGCGAAACAAAACCGTTCCAAAAAACAAACAAATACCAACAAACCGAAAATAAACCAGAGGAGATAGGAAACAAATGAGAAAAACACTAGCGTCACAGGAAACTGTTTCTATTCTTTTGCACACAACAAAACAAAAAAAGTGGCGGGTGAGGTGGAAAAAGGAAATTCTATTAAATTTCCAGGACAATGCAATTCTGTCGCATAAGGACACCGAAGATGAGGAAGACACAGAAAAGGGAAATTGTTAAACAGGAAATATATAAATTCATCCATCTGTCAATTTCTGTTTCCTTGTTTTTCTAGGTTTTTTGTGTGTGTGGGTGTGTGTGTTTCCTTTAACGGAAAAGGACTTGTTTTTATAATGTTAGCAGAAAATAGAACATTACTGAGGAGGAAAGTCCTATTTTTTATTTTAAATCCTTTTTTAAAAAATGTTATGTTACATTAGACACTCGTCCTTGTACTTGTCCTATAAAATTAAAGCATTTAAGTTCTTAAGTATTGTTCAGGTAGAAAAAAATGCACTTAAGATCCTTGAATGAATGTCACACTTTTCATGATATAAAATTATACAGGAAACAAACGATCCTTTTATGTACTACACAGCAGCATGCGTTTTATCCTGAATAATGCCAGCATATTCCATTGAAAATTCTTCTCTTTCCTTGAAGATATTTTTAGAGAATAGAACAACAACAACAACGAAAAAAAGGACTAAGGAATGATGAAAAATTGTCCAAAAATACCAAATCCATCTCTCGTCTACCACACACACTACTCGTACAAACAGATCAAATTTTCATTTGAAATCATCCCCCCCACCTTTTGAAAGTCCTTGCCGCTGAGTGTGGGTGGCGCTGGTTACCTCTCTACATTGTGTTCCAGGACACGAAAATGCTTAAGGCCCTAATACACTCAGCGACGAAGTCCAACATGAAATTCAGTTCCAACAACAAAATATTAAGGGAAGCTTAAAAAAAATACAGTCACAAAATTAAACTAACCCAATCTCAAAAACATCCTAACACAGTCAAAATTACCTGTTGTGCACTGCTTGCAGTGCACAACACGGCCGCCGGAGGGGAAATCTTTGCACAATAAAGGGGTTCGGCTGCATTCGTATGTCTTGTTGGGCTTTACTTTATGAGTGCGTGCCCGAGGTAAATTTTCTGGCGACTTTCAAGAAATCTCTTCTGCGGTGTCGCCGGCTAGAAATTGAAGCCAGTGTTAGATAATTATGAATGGAAATTGAATTAATGTCGCAGTAATGCACTCTACGAACTTGTTCCTGTCATGGGATATGAGAATAGATCTTTTTTGTTTGATATTTAAATTTTTCATTCATGTGAAATTTTGATATCGCTGCTTTTGCTGATTTGAAATTTAGCAAGTGCTAGATACTAGTTTTTTTTGTTTGGCTCCCACCCCCTTTACTAAAAAATCTGAAAAACACCCCCGACTTTCCGAATTTCCGGACCTCCTACCAAATTAACCCAGAGGTCCAGCAAAGCCCATATTTACATACAAAAATAATAAAAACCATAAAAAATGAATTTACGCAAAATTTATCTACACTCATGTTGTAAAATACCTGTGCAAGGGATACACCTTTTTTGCGAATCTAGTTCCGGGAAGTTGTTACGGCTAAAAAGACAATAACGAAAAACAAGGATGTCATAAAACTTAATTATTACATGAAGTTAGTATTTGCCATTAAAATATTTTCTTGGGTTTTTCATAAAGCCAAGATAATAAACACCGATTGATCACTACCTGACCACCGGGCAAGAATCCCTAAATTCTCAAATCAAGGAAATCACCATCAAGCAAGTCATTAAAATTCTTGCCAAACAAACCGATTTTTCCTCAGATTTTATTTTTTCCCGAAAATACGATCACCATCCATGCCTGCAACAAAAAAGGTTTGAAATTTCCCCTGCAAAAGCCGAAGCAGAAGCTCTCACTTATACAAACGCATCTCGTGTATGATTACGCAAATGCTTTATACAGAATACAACTAGCGCAGAGATTTGCTTGGAGCGGAAATTTGATGTATTAAAACTGAAGAATTTTAGGAAATTTTCGTTCTTAAATTTTGTGGACAATTTTTAAAACATAATTTACTCATGAAAGAAGGCTAAAATTCAAAAATTTTCCACCATGAATAGCTAGATAATCGATTTAAGTTTATCGTACATTAAAAAAATTTTAAAATTTTTCCACCTAAATAGGAGTATTTTCCGGGCGCAGGTACGGAACTTTGAACCATTATAACTAATATACTAATAAAAAATATTAAAATTTTCCACCATGAATAGCTAGATTTATGTTTTCTTAAAAATACCTAATTTAAATTATTTCATTTGGTTGGATAGTTTTCTTAATATTCGCGGGCGCGCGATACCCTATAATTGCTCGATTGAGTGTATTAGGCCCTTAAAAGGACTAAAAACCCCCGTTCATGATATGGTGGTTCATGTTCCAAACACAAATGCCAGGAGACTTGGTTTCACTTAATGTTCTCACATAGCGCGCTTTTGAAATTTCATGCACCTCTAGAGGAAAGGATCGGGGGCGGTGGTGTGTTTTTTGTTAGTAGTACATACATACTTATACCGTCGTTTAGACGAGGACAACACTATACTAACATGCAACTTGTTCTGTGCACAGGGAAACTTATCATCAGTATTTTAACTTGTTTTTTTTTTTTTTGTATTTTTTGTTTTGTGGTGTGGTATGAAAAGGAGATAATGGAAAATTTTGCAAATACATACTTAAAAAGTAGTTTTCTTTATTAATAATTTACAATCGTCACACCTGGAACCAAGAGTGTTTTTCGTCTTTTGTGCTAAAAGTAACAAGGAGGGGGTGCGGTGGTAATGCCTTTATAAAAAGGGAAGACGAGCAATATTTTACTTAAAGAGAATTTATGTTTTAATGAAAGATCTTCTTTGATTTCTGATTCTTTGTTTTTAGAGCTAAAGTGAAGGTAGTTCTTGGAGAGGACATTCTGTCAAAAAAGTATCGGGAATTGTTAACTAAAACGAAAATCTCTCTTAAGGCTTCCAAAACGTTGTTGCGAAATATGTTCTACCTGGCCCAGCCATTTACACGGAGATTATCTCTCCAGGGTCTATTGTAGAAGGCCTACTGTTCGTTTGTTGGCGAACGTTGGCCAAATCGCTTTAGAGTACATGCAGGAGAGTATCATAGTATTTAGTACAGTCAATCTGTTATAAAAATGGTACAAAAATTACCCAGAAGGTCAAAGTTGGTAAATCGTTGGAGAATCATGTAAGGAAGCTTACTTTTGGATGGCCACCTGCTACTTGCTGTAGTTTTTTTGGAAAACTCAAAAAAAAGTGTCAATAAAAGTGTTTTTACATTTTTTTGCCCTTAAATAATTTTTTTTCAGCTGCAATGTAAATGGAAAAGTTGTTCCTTTTAATATTTACTATAAATTTTATTTAACCATTTTTTTTATACAACCTATCATTACAAAGTTATAGTGTAATAATTGTCTAATTTCCTAATTCTCCACCCAATGCAATACTTCAATGAAGATGATTCGCCGTTCGGAAAGTAGGATGAATGCCAAATCAACAATAATTTCTCCAATAAATTTTCCACTTCAAACAAAGCAGCTCCTAAAATAAATCTCTGGCATTACTTGTTTTTTCTTCAATCGATTGACTGGGACTTGTGCTTTCGTAGCAAAACCGTCAACTCTGCCACTATACATGACACCAAGATCATAACGGCATTTGTACATTGCCTATTTTTACTAAAGCCTAGATCTATGGTTTATTAGGTTATGCACGAGATGAATATTAAACAAGCCTCCTTCGGAGCGTGAAGAGTTTTATTTGTCGAGAATACATAAATCTAGGAATAAGCACCAGCAAAGTCAAGTTATTATATGATAATATGGTTTAGATAGGTAAAGAAATAAAATCAACGCTAGAAGCGAATATCTCTTTAATGTGAGTGTACCAATCGCTGAATGGACAAGAAGTTTTTGAGGTATCGCCTAAAAAAATTCTACTTTTCCAAATGCAGACCGTTATAGGCACGAACGAAGTGCAAGCGAGGGTACGTTCACACTTTTTTAAACTACAACGAGAAAAAATGGGGCTTTAAAAAATAAAGGGTGTCATTAAACATACTCAATAGGCCGGCTCTCGTTCGATTGTGTAGGTCAAGCGGCCTTGAACTTAGTGAATACTTAGTGGGGGGACCGCTTGGTAAAACGACCCTTGCGTTTCGAATGGTCGATTACTACATTCATATTTCTTCCCTATGTCGGAGGCGTGCATACCGGTGTGGCAGGTGCCTTTATTTACTATGCGTGTTTTCACTCGAGATGGAAGCGACTTTTAACTGTCGCAGGGGGGAAATTGAGCACTGCATACGCTAAGATAGTTAGCAGAATTGTCAAAAAAGTACTCATCGATTCTCAAGAAATCGAGTACTTTTGAACGAGTAAAAACTACTGATTGAGTACTTTTCTTTCGATTGTACTCATGAGTATTTAATCGAGTACTTTCCACTGATATTGCTTTCTTATGAATAGATTCAAAATGGCAATAAGGAAAGCCAAACGTACCTCCTGGGTTGCCTTAGAGAGTAGAGTAGAGTAGTTAGAGTCCACGTCGGAGGCATCAAGGCAGCGTAAAATATTAACTAAAGTGCCAAGATTCCTAAGATACATATTTACGCCAAAGAAAGCGGCGATTGAACAAACTCAAGCGGAGAATTTCTGACACTACTCATGGACATCCACTTCCCGAGTAGTACTACGGCTGAGACAGATATCGCGATAAATCTTTCAGCCGGACCTCAACTGAACTGTTCAAATACATCACAAATAGAGAAATAATTGAATGGACTGTAAGAACCTTCCAGCACTATAAATCACCAGGTCCTGAGGCGAGAGGCAGCCTACGGAGAGTACTCTCCTCGCTTCTATCGGTCGTGATTGTGAACCAGCGATGCATGGAGGCAGTGGGACATCACGTTCTGGCGTACGCTTTCAAACTGGGCTGCCGCCAGCGGACGGTGTTAACCCAGCTAAAACCGAATTCGTCCTCTTCACGAGGAGGTATAAAACCCCACCCCTATCTCCTCCCTCGCTTAACAATATTATACACCGGCTTTATCGGCCGAACTGCGCAAGTTTAAGAAAATTGGTGTACTGAGCTTCACTTCCCATACATTTTTACATATTGAATTCATGAAAAATAAAGCCTGAGTTCGCCCAACACAACATGAATTTGAGGTTGAACCTAAATGCTCGTCCAAAATAGGGTAGTCAACTGAAATAATGGCATATCATTGAAATGAGCTTTTGCATTTGTTACTTCTGGCGAAAAAGCAACAACAATTTCAAGCACGAGCGGAACATGCCAGCCGGTGAAGCTATTTATGAGGATTTAACTGGGAGGATTTAATGAACTGAGGCCGGGTATCAGGCTCAAGTTTAGCAACAGTGCTAAATATCTGGGAGTAGTCCTGGACAAGAAATTCCTCTGGATTGAAAGCACAGAAGGCCACATTATGAAAGCGAACATAGCCCCATTGGGAAGAAGCGAGACTTCTCCACTAACATAATACGGGGTCTTAGTATGGTGGGCAACCTTGAGTAGGTCCACCATGCTAAACAAACTAGAGAAAGTGCAAAAATGTGCGGAGTTATGGATAACAGGAACACTTTGCTCTACACCCACAGATGCCCTAAATTTTATTATATACCCCCCTCCCTTGTGGCAAGTAAAAACACAACCATCTGGGTTTTCGACCCTTATCAGGAGAGGGCACATGAAGGTACTAAATACTGTCAACATCCACACTGAATCCGGCCGGAATCGGTCACGAAGAACTAAGGGGTCCATATCCCTTCATATCGTGAATGGAGAAATAGACCACATAGTTTTTAGGACGCCTTAAACTTCTTCACTGATGACTCTAAGCGCGAGGGTTGAGTATGAGGAAAAGTATATTCCTTGGAGCTTGAGATTGAAGTCTCCGTCCGACAACCCGATCACTGCAGTGTTTACCAAGCAGAGGTTCTAGCCATTCATGAAGCTGTTCTACTAAACAACCAGCAAGGGATAGGTGTCGGACTGTCTACATCTTTTCGGATAGCCAGGTGACTCTGAAGGTCCTGCGCTCTTGCACTAACAGCTCTAGAACTATCTCTGAATATCGCAGATATCTTAACGAGATGGCTCAGAAATACCCCACCACCCTAGGCAGCAGGTACCTTGGTGACCGTTGCCGTCGTTATATTCGTGTTCAGCGATACTTCAGCAGTTTTTAGTACTTTATTTCCTCGACTATAGGAGTTCATGTGTCTCCCAAGAACTGCTATTGCCCATCACTGGCCTAGCCCAAACTTACCGCTCACGAAGCAAAGTTGGATTAAATAATAAGAAATGATTTTATTTTAAGATTTGATCAAAATACGAACTTGTCAATATGTGTGTCGAGGGTTTGAATGATGAATCTCCTACGACTCTTGCACCATTATCTTCTACAAACAGTTAATGACTCTTATGTTTGTCTGAGATACAAATCTTTTATGTAATAACTGCAATCTAGTCTATCAACAAAATTTTCAATGATCTTATATCTTAATTAAACTTGCAAACATTTCCGTTACGAACATTCTAAAAATACTTGAAATCTCTTTAAGCTGTGCATTACCAATGTCATAATATAAATTATCAAGCAAACCGCTGTCTTCCAGCCACATCATTAACTTTAAGGGGAAAATATTTCCTCCTTATAGGCAAAAAGTGGTTCAATGGTGTCTCAGTGCTGCCGAAGAACAAGTGAAATAATGGACAAAAAAAGAAGGAGATTCCAGTAACTTCCTAACAGAAAACTAACGCTACAATCACCCAACCAGCCAGTCAACCAGTCAACCAGTCAACCTACCAACTGAGATCAACTGGTTTTTGCTTTTTGATAATCAATTCCGAATCGGCAAATGGCAGTAGTGTAAACTTGCGTTGCATAACTGCTCACCGCTGGCTGAATGGAAGTAGTGCTGCTTCTTGTGTCCCCCAGACTGTTATATAAATGGCAGGATTGTCTTCGTCCAACTGCAACTGCAACTGCAGCATGCACCGCTCAACTGAACAGGTTTACTGCGGCCCATAACAGAGAATCAATGACAAGTCACCAGTAAGCGATTTTAAATTACAGTATGCAACTGGATTCAGCGGCACTTGAGTAAACTGGTCTAAGATGGCCCATCGATACACTACGAGAATATATGCACAATCGGACAAACTTCATCGCGGATTGTGTGCGTGCTGTTCTAGACTTCTTGAGTGACATCCTCGGTCTCTAGGTAGGCAGAAGAAGCCATCGAAGCCATAACGGAATAAACATCTTTGAAAAACTGGAACACGAGTACTGTTCTTTCGCGAAAGTGGAGCATTGCACCGCGTCTTGTTGCTGGTACCTTCCTAACCTATCCACCCAGCTCTGTCGTTCGATGTCGTCCAGTAATATTTATTAGCTCCTATGCCCCAGAACAAGTGTTGGGTAGATATTTGCCAGCCCACCTTGAGGACAACTTCGAGGAGCTTGGGTAGAAGTGGGTTAATCACCCTCGGCTTCAATTTCCTGATTTAGTGGCCCACTTAAGGAGGACGTCTTCATCGTCGTCGTCGTCGTCGTCGATGTCGTAATCGCAAAATTTGTTCCTGCTCATCTTGATTTTTTTTTGTAAGAACATTCAATCTGGGAAGCAGACACAGGAAAAGGGAGATTGCACTATAACTAGATTGAGATGAAGCCTCTTTCTATCTGCCAGAACCACCCATCATCCGTGCCTGAAGTGTAGTCAGTCACCTTCGAAGAGTTTTTATTTAATTTATGCGGATTCACGTTGAAGGCCGCCTAGAAGAAGGTGAGGTGCTCCTTGTGCACCGGAATGTTGATAGAGCGTCGTTTTTTTTCCATATTTTTTCTAATGTAAGCGCAAAAACTACAACAAAAACAACAAAAACAAAACTAACGTCTTTGAAGATTCTTAAGAAATCAACGTGACAAGAAACGTAAGTGAGAGTTCACAGTTTTTGGTAAATATGTTAAAAACTTCCGCGACGCTCTCGGAATACCGAATGTGGGGGCCTGAGAAACATATAAGACTCCTCTGACATTTCAATGGCATATCAAATCCGCGATTATGTTGTTGTTGCTGTGTTGTGCATTTATTTAGAACTGGTTTTTGCGGACAAACAAAAGGTCACACAATGCTATTTAACAAAACCACAACAAGTCCAATGAGGAATGTGCTCAAGTGTGATTGAGTGTTAATGGCTTAAGGCTAAGCGAACGATCTTCACAGGTACACGTCCATCCAGCAAAAAACAACAACAAACGAATCTAATTTACACCTGAGGATGATAATTAATTACTTTCATTTATCTAGTCATTGCAAAATTGTTCAATAGTGTTCACCTGGTCATGGAGCAGCCATCTTCCTGCTTCTTAATGACACGAAGAGTTGAAGGCCACACTACTTTACCATATACTTATCCAAAAATACAATGCAGGTTAATGGGAGATCTTAAACCTGCTGCGGAGTGGGAATACTACGACTCAATGGGTCAATTGTCGCTTATAAGTGCCCCAAGATTATTTTACAGTTAATCTCCATTATGCTTGGATACCTGGTATTCAGATGTCTTACAGATTATTATATGACTTTATGGACGACTGGACTTTCTACTGGACGTACTGCAACAAAAAAACTCTCTTCTTTTGCCGACTGACTTTTGCTGATCTTCTTAACTTTGGTTACACCACAGAAGATCGTCTGGAATGCATTGCATTGCTTGCGCAGCTGATCACATGCGCATGCGGATAGTGATTACTAAAATTATATGTACGTATAGTCGATGTACATTTGTGATTTAATTTTACTCTGCGCATGTTTTTAACGGTTACGGTTAGTATAAAGTGGACATTATTTTAGTATAATTGCAGATTAGCAGAGAATTATAGGAATTTAAGGAGATTTGTTTAGGAGATTAGTGATAAACGAAAATTGCGTGATATTTTGCTATAAAATTTGCATTTACATGATTAGGTTTTAAAGATTTCTTTAGCTTTGATAATTAAACATGGACTGTGGATAAGTCTGCTGAGAAATGATAGAAAATCTTGAGTAAAATAGCATATCTGTATTTGTTCATCTTTAGCTGTCCGACTATTTATTTTTATTTATCTTTGGGACAGTGCATTATACACACTACGGTTACCAGAAGAAAGTAGCACGCTTAAATTTTTCTGTCAATTTGTACAAAACGAAAATGCGTTTAAATAGTGTTGATGAAAAAACTTGCTGCATGTTAAATTTCACTTCCAAAGGTTACACGAAGTAGTAAAAGACATGCTAAAATAGTTGACCTCGATGATTATTGAAGGTCTCTTTTGAAGCCTGTTTTATGACATTAAAACTATTTTACAGGAATCGAAAATACGTACTAGTACATATCCAGAATTATTTGCAGTTTTCTCAGGCAATTTCTTTCAATTTCCATCGAGAATCTCGGTAAATGTGTGGGGTTTAGCGTTAACGTATTAAAAAACAACGCATTACGGCCGTATTTTCAATCGCTTACAATATAATTTCTCGCAATACATATGTACATATATTTCTTGCAATATTTTTCTCGCAATACAAGACTAACCGAATGAGCTAACTGCAACACGTTACGGGTATCCGGGAAGAAGAGAAAAAACTAATAAGCTCAAAAATAAAAGGGGATACTTGCAAAATATCTTCATAAGCTACAATACCAATAGCATGGCGTGCGCCAAAACAATTGGGAATCTTAAAATTGCTTTTTCCATGGGCATTGAGAGTCTCAAATCCCATCACGAAAGTATTTTCGAAAAGAAGTCACTCCGTTTGTTTAAAAACCCATATCATCCAAAGATGTGCTTGGGTGCTGAATGTGCTGTACCTCCAGCGTTGGTGCAATCCCCGATGATGTCACTACAAGCCTAATTTCATTGTGCAATCGAATCGACGCCAAAGTCAAATTGATAAGAAATGTTGTGCCTGTACCGCCTGGAGCATCTAGGAAAAAATCTCGCTTTTTCCTTTGCCTACACATGGTATGATTTTGTCATAGAATTTTTTTTATCAGCAACTAATTGTCTTGTTTGAGGTTCTATGAAAAGTTTTAGCTGATTTACGTTGAATTGCTGTTCTCGCCAAGTCTCTGTATTGCACAGCATTTTTGCCTCGTGTCGATTTTAAACTTTGTTGTTGAATGGTATTCATAAGTCCTCAATCAGTATTAAAGCTTCATTGAAAATTTCGTCAGAATAATCACACTATGAGGGGAGACGGTTAATACTTTCAATAGACAACCTTTGGCACTATTGGGCGAACTTTTCAAATATATATCAGGAACGGATCGTACTACCCTGCTCGATTTATTTACCAAGTAACATGAGCAGTATAATGTTGCCTCTAAACGAGTAAGAATGGACCTTGCTGCCTGCATCGAACACGAAAGATCATCACATGTTGCTTCAGAAGAGCCCCATTCCAATGGACAGATATTGTAGACCATAACTTGTCTCTTCCGTCGCACCCTCTCCCCTTTCAACCCATAACCAAAAGCCCAACTTGTTTGATGAAATGAGACTTTTTTACCAAAATAGCAGTGATATGAGAGGAAAAATAAGAAATCTTTTCATTGAGGCGGAATTGTGTCTTCAAATCTTATGATTCTTATCTCTGAACTTCTATGTCGTACGGCCATCAAATTGATGCTGTCTACCCGGACTTCAGCAAGGCCTTGGATCGCGTAGACCACCATATTTTGATTACTAAGCTATTCAAAATTTAGAATTACCGGCCTTGCCTTAAAATGGATAAAATCATATCGGTAGAACTCAGGTCGTCAGATTTCATGGATTTTTATTCAAAGAAATCGAAGTTACTTACGGTGTCCCGCAGGGAAGTCATCTTGGTCCGCTCTTCTTCGTGTCTGGTGCAATAACCTTCTCCCTGCAGCTACAGCAATATTATCTTGACAACAAGTTATTAAATCATATTGATCAAAAGACCTAAGTGTTATTCTCGACAAGAAGTTAAACTTTAGCCTACACTACGATAATATTACTGCCAGAGCCAACAAACTCCTAGGTTTTATAAAAAGAAGAGCTAAGGAAGTTAACAGCATCTGAGTCAACAAAACAACATCATCATCTCATTACCTCTAGACGGCGATCTCAAAGTGAAATTTTTGTCGGACCGGGTCAAATTCAATGATGCAGTTCGGCAAGGCATACGAGGCTGCTTAAGGAATAGTAAACTGTCCTACAAAAGGAAATTAAAACTAATGATTAAGCCCTAAAATCCCTTCATATCTGTTTAAGCCTCCTGTCTAAAATAAGGATAATGTTGTATATTTTACCTATAGTTAGTCCAATTACCTATATCTGACTCAGCATCCATCTTAGCATCCCGTTGTTGATTAACCAAAGGAACTTTAATATTTTATTTCAACGAATAAAAATGAACAATTTTTGGAAAGACGGAACTTATTAATTTAAAATGTATACTACAAGTAATATCAACACTGACTACAAAACAGAAAAGAGTGCTGAATATTCATTGTCATGTTTACTTTTAAGTTAATAGGTATACTAAGATTTCTGAGTGTGATTCAAGGTTATGGCAAGAACCGAACAGTCGGCATCAGCTTCGGCCTAAAACTGACCTTCGGTCGGACATTAGTAATATGTTTCATTAAATGAACTTTGTTTGGATATTTAATCAATTCCAATCAACGTAGCAGTGGGAACTCTAGGAATTTTTTTTTTTTTTTTTTTTCAAATAATCCTATTATCAAAGAAAAAGATATAAAATTAAAAATTATCGTAGAAAAAGAAATTCCACTAATTTCCCAGCAGGAATTAATTTTTCCATTTTTCATCCTTCATATTTATGTGCATTTTAATTAGATGAAAAGAATTCATCCAACCTCCTCAAGACTTAAACTATATTTAAGAAAAACTTCAACTTAATCTTCAAAAAAAAAAACTTTTTCACTTTAATAAAAGTTTTGTTACAGACGACACGACGAAAAAAGATGCCAACCTCTCTGCTAAGATTTTATTTCACCCCGTTGACAAAAATACTCCTCATCTCAAGTTGGTCAAAAAAAAAAAACCGGGAAAGTCTAGGCGAACTTCGTCAGCAAGTAAGAAATGAAAGGAGATTGCCAACAACAACACCCCCGCCGAAAAAAACATAAACAAAAACAAAGAAAAACTCTCGGAATAAAGAAAGCAATTGACACTGAATGAGAAAAGGACGAACTTGTTTCAAGGATTTCATTTCTTTCCTAGTACGAGGAAAACTTCGAGAAATCTTTGCTTCGTATTTTTACCTGATTTAGAAGAAGCAAAAAAAATAGGAGAGTTTCCAAATGCACCAATTTGTATCGGTTTTAGTCTCGGTCGGTTGGTGATCCTCTGGCCTTTCTATCAACATCGTGGGTGGTTGGTTGTGGTCTTCAAATTGCAGCTTGAAAACTTGCAGTTTCTAAAGCATCGAAGCGCATTCTTCTCGCCGCGCGAATTGCTCATAAATCGATTCCAGGTGAAATCAAACAGCAACAACAACAACAATATAACCAATAAAAAAGTAATTCTTCATGCATCACAAAACTGATGGTGTTAAGAAGTGGTTCAACTTGCGAGCCGAACATGAAAGTTGTGCAAGCTTTAAGCCTCCATCATGCAAGAGAGATAAAAGTGCATTCAGAAGAATTTGCTTAAGTCTAGCCTCTTTATGTCCACAGGTCTTGCATACAGCGCGAAAAAAGTTTAAGAAATTCCCAACATTCACAGCGGCCAAGCCTTTGAAAAATTGCGTTACCCGATCCGGTTTTGGTAACGCGTTATCAACTGCAGATTGCCGCTCAATACGGGCACTTATCCAAGAATCTTTGGCCGGGGTTTCGGCAATCGCCGCAGCAAACCCTTGCTTTCTTAACCCACATTCAACGCAGCTCTCACTTTTTTTTAGTTCCTCGGTTTGGAGCAGAGTTGAAAGAATATAGACCAAGCCTCGATTCCTGATTTGTTGTAGGCAATCGAGCCGTGACAGGTTGGGGCTTAGGACCGGGGCGACTTGATTGTAGCTGCGTTTGTTAGGCTGGAGAAAAACTTGGACAACGATTTTCTCATCGGTTTTTATATCTTTTATGGGATTTCATATTTTACGTACTAAGCACCAGAATAATAAAAAAAATTATTAATAAAAACGAAGAAAACTCTAATCTCACCGTTGTGAAACTAATGTTTGGGTGAATTGGTACCATCTACAGTAAAGCGGGAGATTTTTTGGCATGTGAAAGACCCAAGCCTGGGAATCATTCTTTGTACTACAGTTTGTCATGTCGTTCAGGTCATAGTGCAATGCCAGGTAGTAAAATTAGTTTCAATGGTAGAAGAGGATAGCATAGGTAAGGAGTTTGGGGGTTCTCAAACAGAAGGCGATGAACGTTGCGTTTGATCTCTGGGATAGTTTACGAGTTCGGGAATACATTCATACATAACGCTCCTTTAATCCCTCATGGGACATAGGGCAGAAACAGTTGCCCTCCAGCGGACTCTGTTTTGCGCGACAGCTCTCAGCTCTGACCAGGCTCTCCCAGTTATTGTTGTTTGGGAATACTACTGATTGAGAAGGGTTGTTCCATAGTGAAGTTGTTCTATTCAAAAGCGAACTTCTGGACCGCAGCATGCGCAAAAAAGAGGACTGCAGGGTGTAGAAATGAGCCGAACGGACTTAGTTTCGTATTACGAAAAAAATACTCCCACACAGGCTGGAGAGCATTAATTTCAGTGGAGCAGTCGCCATGGTAAGCCATAAAATTAAGAGACCCTAACTCGGTTTTCGAGGCTCCAGCCCAGATATTTTATTCGATCGGGGGCAAATGCACGACTTGTAGATTGTAGTCTTGGCTGCTGGCAGAAAGAAGAGCTTTCATCTCTTAAGAAATCCGAGGCATTGGTAAGCTTGTTTGGCGATTTGGACTATACGATCATTTCGTCTCAGCTATTCTGGGAGTGTTACGACTATGATATCAAAAAGGGGGTCAGTCGTTAAATTCGCGTCGTCCGCTGAGATAGATGGAAGGTTGAAACAGGTTATTTTTTCGGGATGAGACAATACTGAGGCGTTGGATTTGATTAGGGTTTTACAGTTCCAGTCAAAAAGGAGTAAGATGTTCCAGTTGTTAATGTATGGCACGTACTTTTCAAGCATAAAAGCAAGACAAAGTAAGTAGTAAAGATATGCCGCTCCGAGCTCAGTGACGTAATTGGTTGTGGGACCGGGTGATTGCTCGAGCTCGGGTGTGAATGCTTCGTCATTACTCAGCCTATTTTTTTGGTTTAATTTGTTCTTCACCCTTTGGGTCACGTTTTACTGAGGCAATGAACCCATTTAGCGTGCTGGTTATTGGCTTAAAGGTTTAATCCAACTGGGCCTCTAATTCAATTTTACCAGCCTTGAGAGCTTTACACTTCTTTCGTATTGCATCACGTGTTTTTACAATATCCTCTACTAACAGTTTCACATCCATGATGAACAGTTAGAGAAAGGCAGTTATACGAACCAGACAGACAGCCAGGCTCGCATCCAAAGCTTAGGATAAAAAGTTCACCGCACAGGTTCTTGCCTCGGATAAAGCTCACACTCGAACCCACCACCGATGACGTCACTGAGTTCGGAGCGGCATAGTTATACTACTAAAGTACGGCCATCAGCGAACCTATGAAATGGATTAAAGGGTTTGCGATCAGATCATCTATAAACGTTTAGGTTATGGAATTGACCCCTGCGGAATCTCGATAGACATGGTATGGGGACTGCCTCGCAGAGATCCGTAGTTCGAATTCACTCTGCCATTTCGATTTTTTCGTCGCCATTCTTTTTTTCGTCAACAGTTCTTTTTTCTTCTGGTAGGACCTATTAGGCCCAAAAGTACCGCGACCCATTTGGCCTATTGTAATAGACTCCTATACCTCATATTTGTAGATCGGACCGCTTGAACAAATTCAGCAGTCCGCCTAGTGACTTGTTGCTTAGAAATGATTGTTCCGGCAGTGTATCGTTAATTAACATTCCCCCTAGATGATATGGGAGATGCTGCAGCCAATTTTCAGCTTTAGGCAGTGCGGTGGGTATCTGGGTCTTCATCCGGGCTTCCCGGATTCCTGACCTCGGTCCTGCCTTCGACCTGTTTGGAAGGAGTTTGCGAAAGCGGAGCTCGATACCAATAGTAAGAAATTTAAGCAACAGACCAAGGTGCAACAGAGCAACCAGACCAAACGCTCCAAAGTGGCTGATATGCTCTGTTCAGCACACAAAAAACTGATATAAATATTGGGGCTCTAAAGCAAAATCGCACCAAAAAAATTTCAGGTATTCAAAGTGATTTTTGAGTGCTTTAATTGTAATCTGCGTGTTGAGAATTCGGACTGCAGGCTAAAATCACTTCACAATTTTTTTAGGTATTTTGAGTGATTTATCTTCCTCCGCCCGCCGCTGAATCCTCCCGTCCTGGGCTCAACACTAAAATTGATAACATTCAATTTGTCAGCACCCAAAACTCACTCTAAATACCAAGTAATGAGTCTGGAGGGTGCTAACGGTGGAGACGATGGACCTTGCATTTGAACTCGTGGATATTGTAAAAGTACACACCAAAAAGAAGGAATTTGCAGGAAGCCATATGTAATAAAAATATCGACACAAACAATTTTTGTAGCGATTTCGCCAAGTAGATATCTTTAATAGCAGCTCGATAGTCAATTACGATAACTGAACTTGCTTCGTTCAACCCTTTTTGTAGATTAATAAAGTGTTATCTACTTCACGACAACTTTTTGTGCGGTAATAGAAAACTCAGGTCATATTTTCTTTGATAGTGGTGACATTTTTCATAAGGACACTTTCATGTGGTCATCGAATTTGCTATATCTTATTATAAACTAACGAACTTTACTCAGGAGCTGTTGGATTATGTGATTGCGATGCACCGAATCACTGCTAGCTTCTCATCTCTTAATAGAAGTGTTCGTTTTATCTAAACCAAATTGTTTGAATAAAATCCTAGCTCCACATAACCTCAAACTAATGAATTGCCGCACTACTGATTAAAGAAATTTTGTAGTTGCGATATACATTTAAAAATCTCTTTTTAGATTATGTGTTCGAGTAAAGATCTGAACTAAAGAATTTTTGGTACAGTAAATAAAAGGGTGAACATTTTCGGGGATGAGAATGATTAGTTTAAATGTTATGAAATTAATTAAGTGATTGAAGTGCAGGTATATGCGGTACGGGGCCACACAACTATGCTATAGCTAATCAATATTTTATATTTCTCAATTCAACAATCAGGTCGAATGGTCCTTTGAGCTGTATTTTAACTACTACTACTTAACGAATAATAATGGTTTTTTTTTTCTAAAATATTCTTTCCTAAATAAATTCGTGCACCGTAAAATTTATAATGGCATTAACAATCAAGCCAACAATAGAAAACGATGAGGTAACCCCCAACCCTTTCACCACTCTATGAAAATCGAATTGCTCCTGTTGAGGTAGAAGTAATTCCAATTAGGGAAGATGCCGTGAGTATCCTTGCGATTCCCTGCCGACATTATTTGGCGGAGCTTGGAGCTATTTTTAATTTATTTGCAGAACTTTTCATTGATTTTATTTTCTCAAATGGGGGGGGGGGGGTTTTGCTTTCCTTAAAAATTTTCCTTGATTCTTGCCATTTTATAATTTACACACACGTCTTTTGCCAGTGACTCGCGAAACATTGGTGAAACATTGATTTTTTTAATTTTGTAAAAGGGTAGAAGCTTTCTTTGATGGAATTTGTTTGAGGATAGAAAACATATTTTTGTACGGCCATTTTTATATATTAATCCTTTACTTCATTTTCCACACCAGTAGATGATGTTGCGTGTTACAAAAACCTGTGGGTGTCACAAAACTTAGTTGTTTTCTATATTTATTCAGCTTTTATGGACAAGGAATCAAAAATAGTTCGATCATTTATTAGGTCTGCTCCACACTATCGTGCCGTTCTCGGTCCAGTTTCATGCCCCTAAAAACTCTTCTACCATTCGACCTAAGCTTACTACTATACATTGCACAAAGACATGACGTGCCGGACAGGTAGTACAAAGGGTGATTCTTGAGCTGTCTTTGGAGATAGGTAGGTAGGTAGGAGAGGCAGTCTCGTCCACGTCGTAGGATGACACACAATTGGCGCTAATGTGCGCCGTGCACTCGTGAAGCGATACTCTTTTACTAAGTGTCCCCCAACTAAGTACCAACCCCGTCCAATGCTGCTTGACCTACGCAATCGAACGAGAACTGATATATTGAATATGCTAATTGCATCGTTTATGGTCTACAAAGATAATTGTCCGTTTTCTTCGTCCTATTAAAATTTTTAAAGCTTCTATTTTGCTAACTTTAGTGCAAAAAAATATATTGCTCCGTTTGGACTATTCGGTGCATTTTTTATTGATACATGCATTTTGACGCTATGTGTGCTGTATCAGGCTAAGAACCTGCGAGTCTTATTTGTACTCTGGTATTCTCCAGTAAAGTATACCGAGGCTATGACAGGCCTGGGCAATCCTATGTCTCCTGGCAGCATTACCTCCGCCGTCACTCGGTCTCTGAAGACTAACTGGGAAAGAACCTAGTTCTCAGTCTAAACCGTCCCCATACCTACTAAAATGCAAGTTAATTTTTTCCCTAGGAGCATGTCACTGTGAGGCAGTCATGCTCACTGGAGTAGATCAGTCTGCTAGTAGCATATACTCCCTCGGTACACCCATCGATCTTGGATCAGAGTCACATCCAGGTTGTCAGATATAAAGCTTTTTTCAAGCACTGTTTCTGCGAAGCTTTAGTTGGGAGCCTCTAGATGGTGGTTACGGATAAGCCAAATTGCTATGGACTAATTCACCACATATAAGTCAGGACTATCTCAAAATAGAACTCAATAGAATTTTTAAAATAAAACTCAAGTAGTAAATCAAGAACAAAAAACAATGTCAAGGTATTTTATAAACTCTGGGAAAATAATTTTTTAAATTGCAACAATTTAGCGGCTCCTTGTTTATGGGGGGTACATAAAAAAGTCTGAGATAAGAAGTTTTTAACTGCCCTCAAAACAACATAATGACATTTTCACTTATGTGCATACACGTGTATGTGACATAGAATCGCTCCTCTTACCCGCTTTTCAAACTGGCAAACCTTCAACTACTTTTATATTTGTAAGCAAGCACCATCCCCCCTCCAAACATTAAGATCATAAAAGTTGGCCTTTTATTCACTCTTGGGGGATGGTTTTGTGCTGCAAGAGTTTTTATGACCACTTTAAAATTGCACATAGCACTTAACTATGGCAGTGCAGGCGAAAAATTCCCAACCATAGTCAGAGTATGATATGCGCCACTTTAGGAAACTGTTCTAAACTCCTAAAACTGCCAGGATAATAAACTAAAGCCCTAATGCATATTAGAGCCTCTCTCTGGGTTCTATTGATGACCTTTAAATTGGTCTCCCACCATCTATCCTTGTGTTTCTATGTATGTGTTGCCGATTTATTATCCACGTGACTTTATCTTATATTTAAACGCATCCAACAGAGATCCTTATCCCTCGATACTGCTGTGGCAGAGCTGCATGTGTTATAGAATATAAAATTGATGAGGATACTTAAAAGTTTGCGATGTCCTTGATTAATAGTTTTGTGTGCAGTTGCTATCTGTGTGGGTGTGTGTGCATTTGGAAATGGCGGTGTTAGGATGCTGACTAATGGAGACAATGGACAAAGATTCTTGTGTCGTTCTCCTTATCATGAAACAACTTTATCGAATTTGACGATGCTTAACAAAGGACGCCTTTATTCAAGGACAATAACTTTGCTCGAATGTGTTGAGAAAGATATAAAAAGGAAAATTCGATGAGGTTGAGCTTCCCTTTTGACAAGAGACAAACCGAGCGGGGGGTGGTGTGAAAACTATTTTCAGGATAACTGAACTGAAAATGTCTCGTCGGAGCTAGGGTTGGATTCACATTTTTTTCTTGTTTTTTTTTGATTGGATTCTGGAATTATTATATCCTGAAAAATGTGCTGGAGACTTCTTTCTAGTTAGTTAAGAGATTGCTTTTCGCTTTAGTGCGCTTTAGCACAGTTTTTTGTATGTTACTTGTTAAATGGTCTAGAGTTGAGGAGAATCAGTTCTTGTCACTGCACTGTTTCCATGCTGTTTTTTGATTTTGACGCGGATTATGCTGTGCTAAATGGAATTGAATTAATTTTTTGTCTCTAAAGTTTAATCCACTTTCATTTGTCAATTTAAATTGATTAAGTTTTTGGCTACGAAGATTTTAGTTCTTTGTTAAAGCTACTTTAGATTATACTAACATGATCTTAGGGTAATTAACAATAATCAGTCCGTCATGCCGTACTCGTTATTGTGCAATGTCTAGTAGACCAGACCCTATAGACTATCTATCTGATCTAAATATACAACTATACAGATACACAGGTAGATCAAGCAGACCAGACAGATTAGTCAATCAATGAAACATCAGACTCCCTAAAACTATGCTTCCAACAAAACTAATATGCAAACTCCATCAAGAATTGCAACCCAGAACAAATCGCCCACCGGATCCGGCATAAATGAAATCTAGATCTTGATATTTTTAAAAACTAATTTTTATTATTATTTAATTATACAAGTCGAGACCAAACCCTATCCAAGACCACCAATGCGAAAGCTTATCTAAGACATAGCGAAGTTCTTAAAAGCTCACACCCCAGATCACACCCACACCCGAGCACACAACCCATGATGTTACTGGTCCCGTAGTAACATAGCTATACTACTGTTAAACTCAGGCGGTTACTGTCTGTTCAGTACGAGTATAAGAAGAGCTTTTTTTTTGGGAAAGACTAGCGCTCAAAGGTAAAGCCCTCTTGTACTGTTGACGGTTTTATATTTAGTGCAATGTCGAAAAACAAGCAAGGATTGTCTAAGGCTGTATAAGAAAGGGGTGAGAGCCACAAAAGCTCGGTCATGGCGGGATCACTGCTATGCTATCGAGATTCTGGGTGAGGCGGCCAGGCTCGGCAAATACGGAGAGACGGCACATGAACAGAGTCCTTAGGTGAATCCCTGGAACTTGTCCTAAAACCCACTTCCCCGGCTGTCAAGAAGTTGCCCCAACAGGACCACAGAGTCCCTAGTGGAAGCGGCAGTGCCGCGGGAGGAAACATGCCAAGCTGTCATCATAGAAAAGGTGCTATGGGAGGTGCATAGTTTCTCCCTGTACAAATCTCCAGGCATAGACAACATAATGCCAATTATGCTCCAAAAGACGCATGACATTATTGGTCCAGGACTTGTCTTAATCTACAGGTACTGCTTACGTTACACGTATATACCTGGAGGACGGTTAAAGTAATTTTCATCCCGAAGATCGGCAGACGAGGGCACAAAGTGGCTAGAGTCTACAGGCCAACAAGCTTGTCATCATTTGTCCTAAAGACCCTAAAACCCATACTAGACATATACCTCCGTGAGTGCATAAAAGAGATCCCGAAGTCTACATTTCAGTATGTTTATTTTAAAGGCAGATCGGTAGACACTGCGCTTCACGAAAAAACGCGCGCCGTGGAATACTCCCTAGAATTCGAACTTGCCCTGGCAGCCTTCCTAGATATAGAAGGCGCTTTTAACAACATCAGCAGAAGTCATTTGGGAGGTCCTGGCAGTACCCGGAATCCATCCTTAGTCACGGGATCCTTCGTATGTTGGAAACTCGAGTCATCCATAGCAGATGGCGAACTAGCAGAGTCTTAAAGTCGACGTGCCGCGGTACACCTCTGAGTAGAGTCCTTTCGTCTCTACTTTGGCTGATGGCCGTGGACGAGATTCGAAAGACATTGAGAGGTACAGAATGAAGGCAACGACATGGTAATATTAGTGTCTGAGAAATTCATCCAGATAATCAGTTAAAACAGAGTTGAGACTTGAAAAGGTTAGCGCTTGGTCCAACCGCTGCGGGCTATCCTTCAACCCGGAAAAGACAGTACTGATGCTTTTCACCAACAGGACTAAAATACCCACCTTTAGACCACCTTCACTCAACGTTCAAATACTGAACTTATCCCCGATCACTCTCACAATGGGAGTATTTGTAGATCTACCTGATCCGGTAAGTAAATTTGAAGCAATGGAGTGGATTCGCTGTGTTCGCTGTTCTGTAAAGGACCATGGTCTTGAGGAAGATAATGCCATTTGACTGATCCTGAACAGATTTTGTGTATCTTGGAAGCTTGTCTATATCTTCACAGAAGGCGTGGCAGGCTATTGTAATCAGTACAGGCTGTATAGATCCCAGTTACCTAAGACTTTACTCAAAGACTGTTACGATCATTTGGCAGCGACAAGGTCGAGATTATTCTTACTGATGGGGTTATTACCTATGTGGCTGACTACTAACCTGAGGGCTGTGCGATAAGCCTTCTAGTTAGTTTGCCAAAGACTTTAAAGAAGCTCTCAAGTCCAACCTTTTATGGCTGTGGTCAGATATTGATGGCTCACTAAAGACTTTCGAGTCCAGTTCTATTGAACTGACGAATGTTCTAGAGAGGCTCAAGTCAATCTCTTCTTGCCAAATCACATTAGAAAAGGTAGGTGCGTAACAGGGATTGTAATTGTTGTGGCTCAGCCGACTGCTTAAAAAAGTGAGCTCATACAACATCCAAGAATTCAAACGCGAAGTTCACGGCCTCCTATTTACACGTCCTCCAGACTACACGCATAACCTATCATATCATTTTTCTATTTGCGAACTAAGCTTACAACTAGATATTGCACGATAACGTGAATGACATGACGGACTAGTAGTAAAAAGGGTGAGACCTAAGCGGGTCACCAAAACTTGTGACTTGTGACTAGTCACAATTTTAGAATAGAGGCATGAGTATCCCGCATCGTGACTTTCCTGTTCCCAGAGAGATTTGGGATATGAATCGCTAATCAATTTTAGGCTATATCAAAAGCCTTAATCTAGAAATTATGTCACAGCGCTGGAGTGAAAGACTAAACGAATGAATGAACGATTAAACGAATCACCATACCATACTAAACAAACATTTAAACAAAACTAACGGAAAATTTTTCTTTTAAAAATTTCAGGCTCATCTATAATAAACCTATAAAATGAAAACTCGGGAAATTTTTAGCAATATGCAGCCAAGAAGTTATAGTAACGTCTGGGTGCAGCTTGCAACACTTCTAGTCACAGCAAATTCAACATTCGGTCAATGCCCATGGCAGCGTGATGTTCCAGACCTACAAACGTCGTGTATATGTGCCTACAATCTAGGACATGAGCTGTCCGTTCAGTGTGATCAGGTAAGCTCGCCCTGTTCAATTAGAGACATAATTTCTTACATATATTTTTCAGGTCGACTTTCCCCTCCTAGTAGATGCCTTAAAAAAATACGCCAAAAATAAACCGATCGATTTGCTTTACGTAAATAATTCGACAATCGATAAGTTAAGTAACGAATCATTTCTAAATCTTCGTCTACACAATGTACAATTAAGTAGCTGTAAGATAAGGACAGTTGAAGAAGCCACATTCAAAGGTCAAGAGACATATCTAAAGAATTTAAATCTCCAAGATAATCTAATGGAAGAAGTGCCAATAGCAGCGCTAAAGGTTCTAAGCATCCTGAATTTGCTCGATTTATCGAAAAATCGAATTGGCTTCATCCCAGACGCAGCATTTCAAGGGCTAAACAAGTTATCGACCCTAAAGTTAAACGACAACAATGTCACTCTATCACCCGACGCCTTTAAGGGCTTGGAGAAGACACTTAAGAATTTGAACTTAAAGGGAACCAGACAGCGGAAGGTACCGGAATGTGTGCGGGGATTGAAATCTTTAGCATTTTTGGATTTATCACAAAATGGTATAAAGGAGCTACCGGGCAGCTCTGGCATTCGTACATTTGAAGGGCTCGACTCTTTGACTGCCTTAAATTTAGAAAGGAATCTAATCCAAACCTTAGGGGAAACAGCATTTGCTGGCGTACGAAAAACTCTCAGCTCGTTGAGTCTTCTCAACAATCTTTTAGCAGAATTTCCCGTGGGTGCTGTTCACTCGCTTAAGGAATTAAGAGTTTTGGACATTGGATTTAATCTCCTGACAACACTGCCCGAAGTTGCATTCCGTGGCAATCCGAGCATAACGCTTCTTGCTCTAGATGGAAATCCATTACCAACTGTCCCGGAAAAAGCGTTAAGTCACCTTAATCGAACCCTACGTGGCTTATCCCTTGGCGGTAGATTTCTGCACTGTGACTGCAAGCTGCGATGGGTTGCAGAATGGATACGAAATGGTGATTTGCAGGTAAATAAAAATTTCAATTATAAAATCCTTATTGATAAATAATACGTCAACCCTTTTAAAGGTAACATCACGCGAACGTAACCCGCAATTCTGTGGCTCACCGAATCGGTTTCGTGATCGGGGCTTTTACTCAATACAGCCAGACGAACTGACATGCCCCGAATCCGATATCGAGCTAAACGGCCCAGTGGGAGTTGTTGATTCGCTCATTCCGAAACCGATTTCACCTACAACTTCGACTAGCACAACAATCAGGACAACAGCATCGCAGAGCACCACCACGATTTCTACCACACCCTCGACAACATCACAGGCAGTAAATCAGCCAACTTCGGCTACAGACAGGACATCATCAACTACAGTGACAACAGCTATCACTCCTAAGCCCATATCGCCATCGTCCACAGCTTCTACAACACCGGCATCCCTCACTACCACCGCCAGTAGTACAACAGGACAAACGGTGAGTTACCCCCGGTTCAGATTACTCCAATCAAGATCCGAAAATTTCTGTTCGTTTTTCATTTCTGAGAGAAATCGTCCATTACAAAATTTTCCAATTTTTTTCTCTCTCTAAGGTGAAGCCAACCGGACATCATCCATCAGGATCTGGACCGCTTACCAAAAATCAACCCAACTGGCGTCAGAGTAGCTCTCCTCACAAGCAGCAGCGTCCACCTCTCGTGCTGGGCTTCCCACCACAACGTGGAACTCGCATTGAAGACGCCAATGAAGTGCAAGTGAAAAATGCATTCCGCCAGGACAGCTCTGTTATAATTCAGTGGGATTCCGATACGGCAAATATCCTTGGTTTCCGAGTTGTTTACAGGCTATTTGGGGAGAAGACCTTCAAGCAGGGGCCACCATTAGAGGCTAGCGAACGAGAGTTCAAAATAAAGAACGTCCCCTCACAGGAGTGTATCATTGTGTGCGTTATATCCCTGGAAGAATTGAATGTTAGTCCTGAAACTGTTCCACATTCACAATGCCGGGAGGTTAGGACTGTGTCATCGCATACATCCAATATGGATAAAATTACGATAGCTGCCAGTGCTGCAATTTGTGGGACAATTATTGTGGCTGTGATTGTATTTATTGCTGCAAGCAGGTGATAACAATTTCTATATTGGCTTTGTCCTTTTCGGATAGTGAGAATTTAAGGATACATACATATATATATATTTTTTTCTTTCTTTCTTTCTTCTTGGTGTCCTTTTTTCATTTGCACTCAGAAGACGATCGAGAAAATTGCAAACTCTTAACTCACAACAGAAGAGTCCTTTGCCAATTGGAGGACTTCCAGTTAATTGTTGTGGACCAGCCGGTAGTCCGGGACCATTAGGATCTATGGCTACATTGTCTGCTTTTAATAATCATAAGGTAAGATTTTTATTTTAGTTTAAGGATATGGAAAAGCTTAAGTTTGAGCACTCGAAATGCCACAATCAGTTGAAATCACTCTATTCTAATTTAATTGAAAAGCAGATATTAACTAGAGAAGAATTAGAACACCATATATCCAGGTCTATTCGGAACTCCGCTGGAATTTTCGTACAATCGTATGCTCCCAATGTAAGAAAATTCCAGCGGAGTTCAAAAAAGTCCTGATCTTATAGTAGCTTATTCATTCATCTTCTAGGAAGGAAGCCTACATTCACGATAATTTCTGCCAAAAACGCCGAGCACTTCGAAAAGTGATAAACTTCAAGACATATTTCTTACTTCTCATCCAAAACAGTCCCCAAAAAACCTGTCGGGCGCCTATGCCAACTAATCTGCCACTCTCTGTGTCACAAAATTCATGGGGGGGATACGCTTGTTCAGTTCTCATTCTATCAAATCTAGCTTGGACGATTAGACGGTTCAATGATGAATACATGAAAGCAAAATAAGCTAAGATCAATTTAACAGTTCCACTCTAGTCCCTTGTGTTGAAAGTCGTAATTCGACTGAAAAGTCACTTTCTTTAACTAAAACGGCTTGTCACGACACACGTGTCACCTCAAGCCCTGAAAATATTAAATATGGTACTTGGAGCCCGGGCTCAATGCTTCCGCGCTTTATTGCATTATAACATTAGCCAGCATTTCTGGCGTTATAGCATCTGTCTCGGCTCGTATGTTAGCTTTCGTCAATTGCCAGAAAAAAGTCTGGTGTCGTTAAATCCGAATAACGGCCACTCCAAATCATCATCGACACAACATATCTCAGGAACATACGCTGCACGAATTTCATCGTAGCTTGTAGCCGTCTTGTTGAAAATATGTATAAGTTCGTCAGACCTTTCCCACAAATTTTTGGAAAGTGCGCCAACATCCAACGATAGCATGCACCGTCGACGGTTTTTCTAACTGGGCCAATGATAATTTTTGAACACACTCCGGCCCAAACAGTGAATTTCTCGTCGTACATTGGTGTTTCACGAATGACGTTTGAGTTCTCTCCCAAATTTGACAGTTTTGTTTATTGACTCTGCTAGAGGTGTGTATTGACTCATAGCTAAAATGGTACGTTTCAGAATCGTGTTCATTTGTCGAAATCGGCTAAAAAATGCCATAGTTATTGAATGTTGAAATACCGAAGGTCTAGATGGCGCACCTGTTTAAACAAAGGTGTGAACTATAATGTCAAAGTAAATTTTCAAGAATATTTATTAAAGAAGAATTGACTTCAAATGCAAGCATGAAGGACCTTGGCCAGAAATGGAAGAACACTGATACATAGGTCTAAAATCGGACGAACTGGTAGGAGGAGACCATATACCCTCTAATGATATAAAAATGTTGTTGGGCAACATCAACGCTGAGATCGGGAATGAAGCTCTGTATAGTGAAACAATAGGCAACCATAACTTTCACGCAATCACCAACGATAACGTCGGTTATCGGCTCCGAATTATGGATAGAAGAATACTTATCGAACGATTGGAAAGAAGCCTTAATTTTACCTATCCATAAGAAAGGGGTTAAACTACGTTGTGAGAACTATAAAGGGATCTCATTACTAAGCTGGAACCTACATATCTCAGAAAGTTTACTAGGCGAATTCGGCTTCCATCGACCAACTCTTCACACTAAAAGAATTCCTAGAAAAATGCTGGGAGAAGATTGTAAACCTATATCAGATCTCTGTCGACTTCAACCAGACATACGACCCCATACAAAGAAAGAAGCTACTTCAGATTCTACTCGAATTAGGTGTACCAGCTAAATTAGAACGTCTGACACAATTAATTCACCTCGACACAAATGCCCGAGTAAGAATTCAGAACACTCTTACAGATGCCTTCCAAGTTAATCAAGGGCTCAAACAGGGGAATGGACTGGCGCCTACGCTATTCAACCTAGCCTTGGCAGCAGTCATCAGAAAGACCTGAATTCAGCGAAACTACACCCTGGTAAACAAATTCGCTCAGGTGAATGGGGTATGCCAGAAGTAGGTTTGAGAATTACTGAGAATAAAACCAAAGAATGATTCAGACATGAGTAAATATAGTAACGATAGGTAGCCACCTAACGATAGATGAACATAAGTTGGAAGTAGTGGACCATTTCGCATACTTAGGCTCAACCGTGATGAATAAAACCGAAGAGGTAGAAGAAATCAGCAGGAGAATTTATCGCACACCGTAAATTGCTGAAATCTCGAGCAACTGTTCTACTGTATACAGGGTGTATTCGTTAAAGGCGGCTGGCTGTGGATAGGTTTTGGATAGACGAACAAAAATCGTATGGGAGGGGGTAAAAGTTTAGCCGCTAGGGCGTTTTGACTGTTTTTTGGTAGAGGTTTACTGGGCATAGGTTTTGACGTGGCGCAGTGCCATTTGAATGGATGGATCGCTCGTGTCTTTTGGTCTACAGTATTTTAACGGCTATGTGTGTTTTATTTTACTCCACACGATACTATAAAAAATGTAAATATTAAATATTACAAATTCTCTTTGTGAGAACTTACAGAAATTTTTTGAAAGACATTTGCATTTTCATAAAATTCCAAATACTGCAATTTTCTTTCATCATGAATTTCCATTTCTATACACAAAAATTCAATCTAGAAATTCTAAAAGCCTCAAACAACTTCAATTTGCATAAAACACAATAATTGACAATTACTATTCAGTTAGTTGCATCCCAAAAGAAAACAACAGACAAACCGAACCAAAAACTCAACAATATCACAGAAAACCAAGAAGAAAATAAGAAAATTTCATATTTTCCTTCAATTTTCTATGCTCCAATTATTATTCTCATTGAAAAATAAGTTTTGAAAGAGAGCTTTTTACCTGAAAAGCGACAAGTACTAAAAAGGAAACTCTCTCGCACATCTAGAAGAAAATAGCTCAGAGATGAATTTGATTTGGTATTGCATTTTTCGTTTAATTGACCGTTATTAAGTGGTTTTTGGTTGGGAAAAACTCCAATAATCTAAAAAATCCATTTTCCTATTTTATCTGATTTTTTGTCTTGTGGCTTAATAGGATTGGGACCAAGTATCTGCATACAGTGGTAGATCAATACCAAGGCCGAGAATTTATCCATTGGACAATCAAGATGATTTACGAAGTCATGCATCGCATTTCTCTGGAATGGGAAAAGTCAGTAAAGCAAGGTGAGTAAAGTATTGCATTTTTTTTTGAATTTTTATTTTTTAAATCTTAGTTAAAACCACAACAATTTTTAGTTTTGTTTTATACACCTCTTAATCCCTGCTTTTGTTTTCTTTTTAATTTCTTTTTTTTTCTTGTATGATGCTGTTTTTAGTGGAAGTAGTAAAAAATCAACTAAAAAATTTTAACATGAAGATTTTTGGAGTAAATCGATTATAAGAATTAAATTGTTTTCAAAAAAACGTAACTCTTCCCCTTTAAAAAAATCACCAGTAAAAGTATTTTCATTTATTAATAAAAGTGAGTACCTTACTGGGTCATTCCATATCAAATCAACCAATTTCTAATTAATTGTGGACTTCATGGACTTCAAATCACCTAACTAAGGAAAAACCAAATTTTCAGATTTTTTGAACTTTTAAGATTTTTAGTCACAAATTTTCAAAAAATCGAAAATCGCAAAATTTTGACAAATTTTGAAATCTTTAAAACAAACAAAACAGTTCAAAAACAATTTGACATAGAAAGCTGAGTCAGTATATTTTTTGGTTTACGCGATATCATGTAGATTCAAAAGTCACGAAAAGCGTTTAAACAGGAAAACGGCTCGACCGATTTTTATGAAAATCTATTCAGATTATACTTCCTTAATACGCTTCCAATGACATCTCAAAGCAGTCGACATCTTTTATGGTTCGCGCGATATCGTGCAGGAAAAAATGAACACATAAGTACGCGCGCACACACACATACTTTTTCTCAAATTTTTTCTTAAAATACTATCAGAACCTTTGAAAAATGAAAATACGTTGAAAATAACGATTTGAATTTTCGGACCGATTACAATAACTTCAACTTCGTCGTCGTATGGTATCAAGCTCAAGGTGTGAAAGGAGAAGGGTGTTCGAACTGCCGAATTGACCAGAATCGGGAAACTGAAGAAACCGCATGGATACAAGAACTAACTATTCACGAAATAATGCTACTGCATCCTGGGCAGCTGATGTGCCAGCACTGGGGACCAGGGATGCTGGTGAGAAGTGGGTTGTTGGCCGAACACTCAAATTAGTCACACCGAAAATGGAAATTCAATTCGCCTCGTGGAATGTACGAACAGGGCATCACGTCGGTCAAAAGGAAATCATAGCAATGGAATTAGTGAAATGCAAAATAGCAGTTGCTGCGCTTATGGAACTGCGACTTACCGAATCCGCGACATTGACGTTCGTCCCGCCAACAATCGACGGAACGATGATGCTTCACCATTCTGGTGGTGAGAAACGAGAGGCCGGCGTTAAGTTTATAGTCGATCGATGGGCTGCCAGCAGCGTTATCGCACTCCAAACGATATGCGAGCGTTTGGCGCCTATAACCATCGGCGGAACGATCAAAACCCATATCGAATCCGTTTATGCGCCAACCTAGACCAGCCCAGACAAGAACAAGAACATTTTCCGCCATTCACTCAAACACAAACTCACCTGGCGAAATCCATCCGCCAAAGACTCGGCGATGTTAGACTACGTTTTGATCAACGCAAGATTCCGATCGGCGCTTAAAGTAAGACGTACGTTCTATGCGGGGTCCAATTGCGGATCGTACCATTAGAATTGGGCGTGCTTACGACACCCGGCCATCGGACGATAGTCTCAGGTGGCACTATCCAACAAATTCGCGGCGCTCGCAATATCGAACGATATCGATATTGCAGAAAGGAAATTTTCAGAGCCTATTGTGGAGTGTGCGATGAAGTTGTGTCCATCTATCTATAAACGGAGCAGCCATGGATCTTGGACAGCTGTCTGGACTTTGTCGATCAGCGGAAGCGAATGAAACACGCCGACTTTGAGCAATACCAATGATTGAACAAAGAAGTTCGACAGAAATTGAAATCGGAACGGGAAACGTACTGGAATTACGTTGCGGCGGACATGGAAGAAGCGGCGTCGAGGCACGAGTAATGGACGCTGCACCAGACAATCCGGCGGCTAGGCGTCAAAACATCAACAAACGACAACACCAAAAAATCGGATGGAACTTTCGACTATCGAACAGCCGACGAATCAGTTTCTCGATACCGAACCGACAATTATTATCGAGGTGAATACGGCAATTAAATCACTGAAAAATGGAAAAGCATCGGGAATAGACCAAGTAACCGCTGAAATGATTAAAGCCGGAGGTGATGTCTTATTACAACGACTCCATATCCTCATACTACATATATGGCACTCGGATCGTGCCCAGTCAGCATGGAATAAAGAGATCGTTGTCCCAATTTTGAAGAAAGGCGACAGTCGGGAATGCAAGAATTATCGCGATATTAGCCTCCTTTCGATCGCCGGCAAAGTATTTACGAGAATCATATAGTCGAGGCCACAGAAACATCGAGAGCAAACGAGCCGGAAGGAAAAAAACAGAATTTAAACCACATCAAGGATGTATTAATCAAAGATTCGCACTCCCTTAGCTAATGGAAGAAAGAATTCGTTCTGGCAAACGAACTGTCGTAGTTTGCATCGATTTCAACCCTGTTTTCGATTGCATCGAACAGAATGTGAAGAGCCTTGGAAACCCAAGCGTTCATATTCGAAACGACTTATCCGAGTAGTTTCCGATTTAAACAGATATCCGACATCGCTTCGCCACTTCTCTTCCACGTTGTGATCGACGCTATATAATGTTATCCAAGGAAAAAGCCGTATTTGCCTTAAGCAATTTCAAACTGACAGCTGGAGAAGATGGCAACCCGCCAGAATTGTTGAAAGCCGATTCAAACCTGATAGCAGATGCGCTAAAACCAATCCTGGAAGTAGTATGGACCACCTGTACCTTTCCAGAGGATTGGACGGAAGGCATTATAGTCAAAATATCTAAAATAAGGGACCTTACAATATGTGCCACCTGGAGGTGCGTCTGTTTATTATATACTGTTCGCTTAGAAAGCAGCAGGCGGAATTCAGAAAGGGCCGCTCATGTATAGATCATACTAGCTGGGACCCGGTGCGCCTCGCTGCACCCATAAGCCAACAGCATCCATTGACTTGGTATTTTTCGAGATATGAATTGTACACAGATGAAGTGCCTCAAAGAACGGATACATAGGTCTTGAGACGGCCGCCATGGATCTAACGGTATAATGAGTATACTACATTGCTCATCGTATTCTACTTATCATACCCTTTCATTTGATACCCATGTCGAGGTGGTTGTGAAGAAAATGATAATCCGCCCTCTTGAGACGGCCGCCATGGATCTAACGGTATATTGAGTATCAGTTTTGTTTCAATAGCTTCAAGACCTACCTATTATTTGACAGCTGCGCAAATTTGAAATTGTCATTAAATGTGAATCATTCCATTCAATGACAATTTTACATTTACGAAGCTTTGAAACATTAGGAAGCTATTGAAATTAAACTGAAGTGAACATTTCCAAAATTACCATTTTTTTTAGATTCTTCAGCTGTTTCTTTTGTTTGAGGGCATAAAAAATAGCCTACGACCTACCAAAAATACACAAAAAATTTCATAAAAATCGGTCAACCCGTTTCGGAGGAGTTCGATAACTGTGACCGAGATTTTTATATATTTAGATTAACACTTTGAGAATCATAGTGGAGCAGTCTATTAAATTACAATCCGCTTTTACCTTGCTTTCGTAGACTATGAGAAAGCGTTCGACTCGGTTAATAGGAGCTTCATATGGCAAGCACTACGGCAACGTGGACTGGCTGGCAAAATAATAGAATTGATAAAAACCCTATACAACAATTTCAAATGCAGAGTTCTCCACAATGGAAAATTTTCCGACAGCTTTGAGGTGACTTCAGGAGTACGTCAAGGCTGCCTACTTTCGCCTTTACTATTTCTTATAGTAATAAACGACATCCTTGTCAGCGCTCTAGATAATAGAGCAGGTGGCATACAATTGAGTTTGCTAGACCGCTTTAGGGATCTCGACTACGCGGATGATATCTGTTTGCTGGCCCACAGACATCAGGACTTCAAAAACATTTAAATTTGTGCTACTTTCAGCTTTCTATGTCAAATAGTTTTTGAGCTAGATCAATTTAAAGATATAAAAATTTATAACAAAAAAATTAGAAATCCAAAAAATCTGAAAATTTGGGTTTTTCTTAGTTTCCACCGTAAGAACAAATATTAAAAAATTATAACTATCGAAGATGGTGAGGTCCAAACCATTGGTTGATTTGATATCGAATGACCCTACTGCCTTTTAACGTGTGTTTCTTTACAATAACAAAAATAATAAAACAAAAAAACCGAAAAACCATTGATTGACTATTCTCATCAAGCAACAAAACGCTTCTATACCTTACCCCCCTCAGTATCGTTGTAATATACCCGTTCACACACCCGTAGATTATTTTTAACCTCATTTAACATAAAAAATAAATAGAGGGGCGCATTCATTTATATTATTACTATTATTATTATTTTCTTTTTTCTTTTTTTTCCTTGTGAAATTATCACTTTACAGATCAATAGCCGATGGCCAATCACAGCATAGCTTTTCAAATAATTCACATCGCGGATATTTAGGTACAGCATTTCCAACGAATTTAGTTAATTCTCGGCCCGAATTGAGGCAATCGCGACAATCTTTAGCAGCAGCATCAGAACGTATGTCGCGTGCATCATATGCCGGATCAATACATGGTCCAACAAGCATAGCATCTAGTTCAAGACGTTCAAGGCCTAGATCAAGATCACGCGATCATTTAAATGCAACGCATATACATAATCATCGACCAGGAAGTCGGTAAGTAGGCTAATATAATACCAAAAACCAACATCGGGCTAGTTTCATGTCGGAATGCATTTCTCATATTCTAATCCCTCTTAAGCGTTCTAACAAATCTTATTATATATGCGCACACAAAAATCATGTAACATTTATTAAAAAAATATGCACTATATATTTTTTTTTGGTTTTTATTTTTTATTAAACGCAAAGCTAAATGATCACTTTTCATTTCAAGATCACCCAGTTTGAACAAAATAGAGTAATGTGTTCTCTAAGCTATCAACAAACATACTTTTTATTATTTTGTTATATTTGTTCATTATCTATGTTATTTTTTTTATCCGCTCAGGTATTCAACGGCCGGATCAACACATACCTTAAACAATTATTGCGATACATCTGATAATTGGACTGATCATGATATGGATATATATATGGCAAGAAATGCAACAACACGCAACGGTTTGGTGCCATTATGAGGACGGCTTATCATTTCCTGATATTTTGATGTTGTATTGAATCTAGATGAAGTTTTCTGACATTTGGAGCAGCCCCAATCAATGGGGATTAATAATAATAATAACAATAACACTAATATAACACCAACAACTGCAACAGCAGAAGCAGCAACACCAACACCACCAACAGCAACATCAGCAACTAGTAATAACAACAATAATAATAATAATCATCCAGAATACTATCATCATAGATCAATTCAATGTTATGAATTAGAATTGATAAATAGCTGTAGATCAACTTATGATAATTTAAGTAAATTAAATCTTAACGAACATATTGAGAATTGTTTAAACGAATTCAACGATAGTTACATATAAACAAAAGAATAAAAACAATATATGTATAGAGTAGAGTGGCCCTTATTTGTATGGGCGATTTTATTTTTTTACATTTTTGGTGACCCCTAAAATGATGCTTTATACCGAACAAAAAAAATTCTACAAAAATTTTAGCTGATTTGGTACAGTCCTACCCGATGCCGAAAATGCGGTAAAGTTTGTTATTTTATGAGAAAAACTTCCATTGTACGCAGTCCCTACATACAAAACTAGTTGGGATTAGTATTGCCACTCTCTCTGCGCTTTGTCGTATCCATTAAAACACAGAAAAAGTATCTAATCGTATCCATACACCTTTCTGTACGTATCCATATGATACTAAATGAGCACGTTATTGTATATTGGTGGGGTATTATACCTCCTCTTGAAGAGGACCAGTTCCGCTGAGTCCGCGCTTCATTCGGGTTTATAATGCCGCCTCCATGTAGGGCTGCCATTCGCCCGGTTTTCCCGGATTTGTCCTAGTTAGAAGGGCGGCCGGGGGCCATCCGGACAGAGTTTTGAAAAGTGTCCGAGTAAAACCCGAACTAACCCTGCGTTTCAACTCTTTGATATGGAAGGAGCTCGGCAATACTGACTACGGGAGATTATACCACAGTTGAAACTATTACTCGATAGGTCAGTTTCGGTCTCAAAACAACAACAAAAAAAGTAGTCTGCCAAGACATTACGTCAGATTTGACCAGGCAGACCAACATATTTTTCAGACCATCATACGTTTTTGGACCACGGTATACAGAAACAAAGGAATGTAAAAGAGACTGACATCTTCCAATACCGTAAAAAAGGGTCCCCTAGTCTAAATTTGAGGTTGTGTTATGATTTCTGGTCAACTCTATTTCAACCCAAAGTGAACTCAACTCGATATCATATTCGATTTCAACTCAACCTAGACTCAACTTTTCAACCTAGTCATCAAGTTTCCAAGAGTTTCTGTCCTGTCCGAAGTTGTGTTGTAGGTTTTATAGCAACAACTTAAGAAAGGGTTGCTAGCCCTTCGCTGGTAGCCGAATATACATATATTTGATTATCGATTTGATACGACGGTTGGATTTTAACTCGACAAAAAAACGTATTCGTTAAATTCTTAAAGAAAAATGGTGTCCGGGGAAAAAACTCAATATCTCCCAAATGTCCGGGTTTTTTGTAGTTTTTGTCCGGCCTCGGAAATCTACGCGATGGCAGCCATACCTCCATGAGATCACAGAAGACTTAAGAGAGATTTTTCTTTTGTAATGACAACATCATCATTCGCGTACGCGAATAGAAATCCTTCGCAATTATAAATTTATACACATATATTGTCTTCGGTCTCTAAATTAGAGAATGATCTGACATTACATTTTCTATTAGTTGAGTGTATTTCGTTACACTTATCCATCGCACTAATTTCACAGCACCAAAATACGATACAATACGCAAACAACAAGTAAAGTAACTGTTTTTCACTTTCAAAAACCCCACATGAGCATGACAGCACAAAACCATCATAGCCGTGTTTAATGAAACCGAAGAAAAGCAGGAACAGCTGTCGAAAAAGTAGAGCATGAAATCTTGCGCAAAGTTGTTGTTGCCACCAAAAAAAGGTAGAGGAGAAAACCGTGCTTTAAGTTGCTCCAGTTAAACCTAAGCGGCCCACACACTCTCAGTTTTAACTGCGCAGTTGGACTGTGTAAAAAAACTGTACGATAAACTGATAAACTGACCTAAAAGTGTGTGGGTTCATCAGTTCGTTGTAAGTTGTTTTTTTTTGCTCCGTCTCGTCAGTTTTGTTGATTTGAATACATCTAACGAAATTGATAGAACTAAGCGAGAAACTGTCTAACGTGCGCAGTTTATCGAATAAAAATAGGGTCCAGAAGCTAAGATCTAAGGTCTGAGTGAAATTAGCTCAAAACTGCACAGTTCACATTTTATCGCTCAGACATGATGTCACACGTCATAAACTGCGCAGTTAAACTAAAAGTGTGTGAGCAACTTTAGAGCAGGCTCTTGAAACACATTTTGCTGAACACGGATTTCTTAACGAAGCTCAACCTAGACCATCTCATTAAACACAACTCATAACGTAAAACGTATCATCGTATCCATATGATTTTTTTCCACTAAATAGTATACAAAATGATATGTATCCAAAGTGGCAACACTGGTTGGGATGTAGGTTTGACCCCTTCGGTCTACACCATCAACTTCCCAGTATGATGAACGTAGACGGAATAAATTGACTTCTTACAAAATAGTAATACTTTTAGCAGTAATGGAAAGCTGACTTGTATCAGAACTGTTGACAAAGTAATCCTGAAAGAAGCTAGTTCAAATAACTATAATAGTGGTAAATTCATAAGATTGTTCTAGAGAAGTTGTTTTACCTGAACGTAACGCCAAACCAATATTTTCTTCGTAGTTCGTTCGCTACACTAAAGCGAGTGTTCGTATTCGTATTGAGCGTATTGAAGCGCTACTCGAAGTTTTTTCCATAAAAACCAAAAAAGGCCCGACCGAATGTTATGAAATTTTTTTCAGAGCATTTTTTCGTTAATATACTTCTTTCGGCAGGTCAAAGAAGTCAATATAGCTTTTGGTTCGCGCGGTATCGTGCAAATATACAAAAATCACGAACGTCCTTGAAACAAAAAAAAACGGTTCGACCGAATTTTATGAAAACCTTTTCAGATCATATTTTCGTTAATACGCATCGGATCGAACTACACCTCAAGTAAGTCGATATCTTTTATATTTCGGGCGATATCGTGCAGGTACAAAAATCCCTTATGTCGTTTGAACCAAAAAACGGCTCGACCAAATTTTATAAAAATCTTTTCAGATCATATTTTCGTTAATACGCTTCGAACGACATCTCAACGAAGGCGTTAACTTTTTTGGTTTGTGCGATATCGTGCAGGATAAAACGACCACATACGTACGCATACATACACTCATACTTCTTCTCAAATTTTTGCTTAAAATGCTTTTTGGACCTTGAAAAATGAAAATACGTTGAAAATTTCTATTTCGATTTTCGGACAGATACTGGGAAGTTAAAAAGTGGACACGTATATTTCCTTTTCCCGTTTTCGGCACAGGTAAACTTCAACCAATTAAAATAAAATTTTTTTTGGAGAATTATTTTTCCATACTAGAGCACCATTTCGGAGTTAGCATGTACAAAATTTCCGATTTTTTAAAAATAAGGGCCACCCTAATGTATAGTGTACGTAAAACACATTTATATATGTATAAATTCTACGCGAAAAAAAGAATATTGTGCACTAAAACATTATATATTATATATAGATAAAAACAAAACAAAAAAATATAGACATATCAAAACTAAGCGATAGTTATAAACAAAAAAAATACAAAAAAAAATTATAAGAAATTTGTGTCTATTAAAAAAATTGTCATTTAGTACACCCCCTTTTTATTAGAGAGGGGAAACATTTACTCAAAACTTCCCCCCGATTTAAGAGGGTGTTATAGGGAAGAAATTCTATATATACATACATAAAAAACAGTTTTTTAGGTGCTAAAATAAAGTTAACAGAATTTTATGTAAATGTTAACGATTTTTTTATATAAGATGTAATTTTTATGCAACAACAACAAAACAAAAATATGAAAATAAAAAAAAATAAAAGTGAAAAAATTAGTTATGTCAAAAAATATTTATAAATAAATATAAATAATAAAGAAACAATTGTAGATAAGAATAAAAATTAAAAACAAAACAAAAAAAAACAGAAAAAATTGTATTAAATGATTTCTAGATTTAATGTATGAGTTGATTCTTATTCATCCACAAAAATTGAATATTGTTGAAATTATTGAGTCTGATTTGGGGATTTGGTTTGAGAGGAGATACTGCATTAAACATTACACACAGCACACCTGTCTGTCAGTCTGTCTGTTACGTGTTCCGCCTAAACCGCTGAACCGATTTTAATGAAATTTGTTACAGAGATAGATTACACCTTGGAGAAGGACATACAACTCTGGACGTTGGTGGGTTGAAACCTTGACTTTTACAGTTTTAGGTAGGTGGGAGTATTCTGCGTAGATTGGTGCCTTATTCATGAAAATATCTAATAGGGTTACAAAAATACAGGGTAATATGTAAACCTCTACCAAAAAAAATTTCAAAACGCGCTAAACCGTTACGATTCGCCCCCCTCCCCTCCCCAAAGTTAATTGTCTGTCACTTTAACCCAGAATCGTTATGAAAACAGCATCGAGTTATGGAAGGAAAAAGTTTTCTGTTTACTCAACGAAAATCTACTTCGGCTCATAAAAACACAGTAAATGTTCTTGTACTTTTCCCCATGCCATGTCGAGAATAGGTAAAAGGGAGGTAAAAGTATCATCAGTGTAAAGAATTGACTTAGAACTAATCCCTTTGAACATGAAGAAAGTCCGCAAAGAAGAGCTTAAATAATTTAGGACCTATGAGCTAGCCTTGGGGTAACCTGACTTTACATTGATCTCCTCTGATAAAGCATCATTATACGAGACTGATGCATCTGATCCATAGACATAGAACATTCGTCCGTTGGAGAGGAGCAGAATCAGGTTTGGTCTTTAATAATACGAGGATGCTAGCGTGAAAATTTTTTCAATGTCGATGAAGTAGCCTTATTTTTCAAATGTTTTCCAACTCTTTCCCTTTAAATGAGAAAAATGTTTTGGAGGTAAACCTTACTTCAATCTCAATGTGCAACGAGAATCTAACGGCTGACCCAACTCTTAACATCCAGGGGTAACTTTAAGTGAAGATATACGATGGAATAATCACATATTCCAAATCGCCAAACAAAGGCTCGAGTGGTTTGGATTTCTTTCCCAGGGGCTGCCCAGCTACAATCGACTAGTCCTACATACGGTCCCGTCTCGAATACACAACCTATGGACATGGGCATTAGTTGTTTGATAGGGGCGTTGCCGTTGCTGTTTAGAACCTGATATGTCGTCAGCGGTGTAAAGAGGCTGGTTTCAAGTTGTTTCCTTTAGTATGTTGATGTCCTTATTGGAACTCCAAATCGGCTTATCCATCCAGAATAAAAAGTAACAGCTATTGTTTCTGCTCTAATATTTTCCATTCTTCTACTTCTACCCATCTTGAGAAGCGACAAATGATAATTTTTCCCTTCTGATGTTGGAACTGATATTGTATTTGTAAGCGACAAACAATCTGCGACCGTGTTGTCCTTTCCGCTTATGAGAACTACATATGTTTGTTAAAAATTGACTGATAAAATCCAATTGTCGTGTTTGGCCGGGTTCATGTTTGCAGTTCTGACTGCGCAGTGTAAGTTTTTGCAGTTTTAAATTTAATGCTGGCTTAGTAGACTTGGACATACTGCGATGATCATGAACGATTTGCTGCTACTTAGATCTATAAGTCAGTTCTGCAAACATGAACCCGGCCTTTGTCGTCGTGACAGTTTCTCCCAAGCCTGCTGAAAAGTGTAGCACAGAAGCTTGTGGTCTGCTATGATGTTAAAATGAGAAATAGAAATGTCGGAAATATTTTATACCTGAATATGTATATCGCCAGTAATTCCTTTTGGTACGCGCTATATCGTTTTTCAGTGTCTGAAAGCTTGCGCGAAAAAAATCCTAAGATTTGTCGGTCTCCGTTAACCGTATGTTGTAGCGATTAGGCGTCATACGTAGGAAACACTAACATTTTTGTTTCTGACAGACTGCTTAACTTTTTTTGAATGCTTCACTCGAGTCAACCTCCCAGCTGCTCTTAGTTCTATCATTCTTCTATGAACGGTTGAAGAACTTCAGCTTTGTACTGGTTTTCTGCTACGTATGCAAGCCGATAGAAATTGCACATGTACATCACTACGATTATTTGCTTACATACTTCTATTGGTCTGGAAATTTTTTTATTCAGGTCAGACAGTAGATAGAGAACACCATTTGAACATTGAGGCATCAGTACAATTTACCGTCGTGTAAGAGGCAAATGTGAAGCAGTACATAAGTCCTGCTCAAGTCTAAAAGTAGGGAATATGTTAATCTAATAGCACACAGAGCTATTGAAGCTATATTTAGGCTCTAAAAAGAGTTTTCAATTAAGCTTTTTTTTTTTTTTTTTCAAAATTCAACAATTTCAGATTAGATAACATTTCAAACTTAGCACAGAGGTGCAAGTCACAAACGAACTGGGCGAACCGTCACTAACAAAAGATATAAAGATAAAGCCATAAGTTAGAGATCAACTATAAAAGAACAATAGAAATATCCAGCCAACAGCTTATATAGATACTATAAATGCTGATCAGATTGAGAAAGTATCTTCTTTTCTATTCAAAATACAAGAGCCACATAAGACATTCGAAGCAATTACTTCGTTCAACTTAGCTACATTCCTTTATCAATCGCTTTGTCTGACTTTTACTTATTGACATCTCTAAAGCATGACAATGTTCAACTCTGTTATAAATTATGAAATTCACATTGATTCTTATCTGACTTAATGGACACTACATTCTTTTACAGTACAGAGGAAAATTCAATTTTCAATTCACGCTTATGACAAGTTTTAAAAATTTTTATATTTCAGTCACACAAGCACATTTAGTAACCGCCATTAATAGAATAAACAAGGGCTGTTTAAATCCTCGCAAAGCTTTACTTTGCATAACAAACGGAAATATTCTATCTCCTTAATCCATCCACCTACACGATACACAATTTGTTGCACGTTGATGCACGTGAATGCCGCGAAGGAGAATAGGAATTTGCATTTTGTGGACTAACAATGCGAAAACAAACATTTTTGCTTAATACGAACAAATAGGAAATCACCCCGAAAACTTGTTGAGCTCTCATTCAATTTTCATGGCATTGATTCTTCGAAAATTCACGCTCTCTTACAAGCCACTTGGATTATGTGTGTGCATTTACTTAAGCCTAGATAAAATAATTATCCAGGAAACGGAAGGATAAGTTTATTATGAGGCATCTGTGTGAATAATGTTGTTTTCGTAACACTTTAGATGTTTGCGTGTTTCACTATGGAAACAGTATCTTTAATGGGAAAAACTAACAAATAATTTTATATAAATCTGTACTTTAAAATTAGTTTAAATCCTTTTGTAATTCAACATGGAAAGTACAGTACTATCACTTAACACATTAATATGAAAAGTAAGTATAGTGCCCGTGTGAGGAGACGGCACAGGAGGGAACCGCTCAGAATTAGCCAGCCCAGGTGTGGACCTTCAGCGTTGAGTATGGTTTAACAAAGACCGATTAGCTAGGGCCCTTTGCAGCAAGCTGGTGAGTGATCCAAAAGCCGGCTCTGGAATGATGAATGTATAGCCCCTATTTAGCCAGGGCATCCACTTTTTTATTGCCTTTGTTGCCCCGGTGACCTGGGATCCAGACAAGAGTGAATTGATTGAGAACGCTTTCGTCTAGGTCTATTCACAGCCAACTATTTTCAAGGTACTTGGAGACGTTTTAAATATTTTATGAGATGGAACTTTGTCCACTAGTATTAAAATTTCCTTCGACGACGTCTGAAGAGATGCAACAGGGTTATAACTAAAACGAGTTCAAACACGACATATTTACCATTGATTATAAGGAACATACGGGAGGAATCAAAACTTTCCAACCAAACTCTCGTTTTTCATCAAAAGGTATGATCAGGCTTCGTTATGAATAGAAGAAAATATCTTTCCAATTCGGACCGTTTTCGTGAAATTGTCTGGCATAATCTCTCTAGTAGTCCACAATAGAGTTGAGAATCAATCGTCCGATCAACTGGAAGTACCTCAAAGCAAACCTTTTTCATAATTTCATGGTTCCTTGCCTGATTTGAAAACATGTTTGCAAAAGAACGCAGGTAAATCTAGAAACTTTTCCTAATAAAATCAAAAAACTGAGTATTCCCTACGAATGGCATTTGAACAGTAATTATTATTTTTATTAAATCAGATAAGCATGCATACAAAATAGTTGCAACATTTGCATACAAAATAGTTGCAACATCTTTCAGGCTTTTTATAGTCGAACGTGACCCAATTTACATCATCGTTTATGATTACATTGCATTGCGCCAGCCCATCGCAGTTCTTAATTTAATCTGTTATGTTTTTCGTGTTCAACTTATGAGGAATCTATACATCGAGCTTTTTTTTGTAACCAGCTTTGGGTAAATGCTTCAAAAGACTTGTGTGGACAATACCTAATTAATAAACATAATTTCTAGGCTAGACATTGCAGCAGGAGTCAAACGACATGACAGACTGGTAGTACCAAAGGTGTTTCTTAAGTCTGATTTTTTCACATAAAAAAACTTAACAGGACGAGTATGCATGGAAGAGTTGAATATAGTCGACCTCAGCAAAATTACCTCAATCAGATGAATAACTTCTTTAGCAAAGGCCCGCTTAGGGTTACCCAATTAGGTTTATAACATGCATAGTTCAAACTTAAAAATATAGGCTTACAAAAGAAATCATTCGTTATACTATTGATATTTGACTCTGTTGACTAATGAGTTTGCCAACCACTTCAATCTAAAGTTTATAGTTAGTAGTCCATAGTCCAAGGATTTTTTTCAATAAGCTTCTTCTTTGACTGTGGATGATTGATTGATTGTATGGAAGCCACTGCGAAATTCAGATTTCAGCGGTCATAAGAGCCCATTAGCGCCGGGGCAACCTTGTTACACTACAGTTGTTGTTCTTTTAATATCACTTAATTGCCTATGAAGGATTCTTGAATTATTTTTGTGAATATGTACTTCCTTCTTTTTTAAAGTTCCCAAATATCTCCTCTTTGAATTGTGTCGAATGCTCGCTCAAAATCTACAAAGATAATATATAATGGTTAGGGATACGGAATTGGTGGAAAGTACTCGAGTAAATACTCAAGAAAATTACTCAATAAGTACTTTTTACTTGTTCAAAAGTACTCAATTCCTTGAAAATCAATGAGAACTTGTTTTTTGTATTTCTGCGAACTGCGCTAGTGAATTCATTTCTCGATTTTCGACTGGGACAGATTTCAAACACTACGGCCGTGTGCCCATGAGCTGCATGCCGCACAGCAAAAGCTAAATTTCGGCTTGCCTTGGTGGAGTATTCCGAAATTTTCGTTAGAGTCTGCAAAAAAATTGTTTCATTGATGCATCTCATCATTCATATGGTGCTTCTTCACTTGCATAACTTTTGAAACAAGACTGTGTAAGAGAGAAAACACGTCTCGAGACAGATATATTTCCCTGGCCACGCGGTGTCTAAAAGCTTTTATTTTTGTTCACATTTTGTAATTGCCTTTCCTTTGCAAACGGGAGTACTGTTAATCGATCCCCCAACTCACTACTGACGACGTCCAATGCTGCTTGACCTTCGTCATTGAGTGGGAGCCGGTCTATTGAGTATTCTAATGGACCATAAAGGGTCAACACGATAACTCCTGGTTTTCTTCGTCCTATACAATTTCTTAAAGCTCTAATTTTGCTTTCTTTGAAAGGTAGATACGTCTGAAATTTTATCTTCAATTCTATAAGAATTCTCGAGGTCAATAAGTAGTATTTTTGCTACCATGTTTTGTATGATAATACCTATCGAATATCTGTATTCTTTTGATAAAATTTCTAGAAAATGTGAGCTCCATTAACAATGTTCCTCAAATAACATTTTAAAGTTCAAACCGTGAAAGTACTACAACAAAAATTTCAGCAATATTCAATATAATGCAAAAAATGCCTAATTTTGATTCGCACATTCACAAATACATTTTATATATAAATAGATCTTATAAAAATCATTATTTATCACATTTACATCATTCAATACCCACACATTAAAACGATATTAATACTCGTATAAACTTTGTACATACTTTTAGCAAAACAAAAAACTCTCTAAATTGAAAAATACGATAAAAAAGAGAAACTTTCAGATATAAAAAACAATTTAACTAAAGGATAACAATAAATATTAATATAAACCCACATTAAAGCCACAAAACTTCCCCTATAAACTCATAGAGTAAACCCAAAACAATTCTTGCTCCTTAGCACCACCATTAAAGAAGCTCCCTCCCGACATTCTCTCTATGGCATAAAAATATATGTATATGTACGATATAAATGCAGTAACATAACTAAACTATATCTAGATATAACTAACTAGTAGTTAGAGTTCTTTTTCAGTTAATATCTATGTCGCTTTATACTTTTTATACTATATCCAGCACAAGCTGAGTGCAGACGTAACTTTAGAAATAAGCAAGTTTTATTATTTAACATTTTTTGTTTAAATAAAAACAAAACTAAAATTAAGATTTATTCAATGTAAAGGAAGCTGTTGTGTTTTTCCTGGTGGAATTAAACAAAATATCGGCAATCTACTTTGAAAGACACAACAACTACAATAAAAATTGTATCCTTTACATAAAAACCGAACACAGTTGAATAGTTAACGAAACATGTTTAGAAATTTAAGGAACAAAAAGGATATTCACTCAATCGTGGATCAATCTTTAAATGTTGTATAAAAAAAAGATTTTTAGGGTTATTACTGGGATCAAAAAAGTAACGATAAATATTAAGATAAAAATAAAAACGAAGGTGTATTCTTCTAGTAGAAAAGATGCGCCAAGATAAAGTATATTGTTTAGGGGCAGTGCTGCTCACAATATTAGTAGATTTTTATTATTATTATTATTATAAACAATTATGAATAGAAACATCAATAACACTAATGAAGCTGCCTTAGCAAAGAAAATTAATTAACATAAATTAAAGAACAAAAAATACTGTAAATAATAAATTGTTAAATAAAATATATTTTCTAGTGATCTGTTACAAGGCCTTACTAGATTAAGCTGAGAGCTTGCTAGTAGGGGTGGATTTTTGGTTTTCTTTTAAGGTACAAGATACTATTATTTACTCTGGAAAAGATGGTTTAGGTAAGTATAGATATAATTTCATAAATAGTTATTGTTGGAAATTGTTGGGTGGCACACTTTTATCAAAATTCGAGAAGAGGCACTGCAGACAAATACGGAGTACTTCTATGGTAGGATACAGTGGGATGGCAAGTGAACTGGGCCGTAAAACAAAGCTTTAAGTCGATTGGGCTAAGGATTAGTAAGTCGCTTCCATAAAAACACTCATACACAGAGTTTCCATGAGAGTTCAACCAGAGTTGAATCCGCGTTATACTTCATGGAAACAAACAAAGTTAAGAGCTTTCGTTTAAGATTTTCAACTTTGCTCAACGAAAATAGGTAGGTTAAACCTAAACTCACAGACAACAAAACGGGACATTGGCAAAGGTACACAAAGTTGGTTGGCTTGGACGTCAGAAGAGACTTTTAATTTAATAATTACGTTTAAAGAAAAATCTACAAGAAAATTAATGGATGAAAAAAGATAAAGGAAAATGGAAGGCAGCAATGGAAACGCATAGAGTTAAGTCGTTGAGTTAAAGGGTCATTTCAAGTTAACCACAACTGAACTCGACTCCTATGGAAACTCGGTAATGGAAAATACAACGAAGACTTTTGCTTTTTTGGAATCAAAACACGATTCGGAATCGCCTGGATGAAATCCTTAACGAGATGAACCGATATAAAATCAAGATCATGGGACTTAGCGAGACCAAATGGGTACGAGGACGGAGCATAAGAGGGCTCTCGGACAGGCAATACAACATCTTTTACCACCGCTCGGATCAAGGCAAACCAAGATCCTGTGGTAGTAGCACGTAAGTTGACACTAGAATTTTTGTATGAAGAAGTGGATTGAAAGAACGTACACGCTACCTCCCCAGTATTTTGGTTAAAAGAAACACCAAAGGTTTCTTCTGCACGAACTTCTGTTCAACAGACCTAACGGTAGTTAAATTGGAGTTTGGAGGGGCAAGGGTCTTTACTTAGCCTCAGCCTATAAGGCTTATGACTTGCCTGCACCCCCAGGGGAATTCATGCAGACGGCAAAAGCGCTAAATCGAATGGAGCCAACCTGATGGTAAGGTGCAACGTCAATGCGAGGCATACGCTTTGGAGAACCAACGAGAATAACGAGAGGGGAGAGTCACTATTCGATTACATATATCATTAATTCAAACCTTCATATTATCAAACACGGAGAATTTCCAAGGTTGGAAAGAATATCAATCAGAATATCTATGGACACGGATGCACTTAAAGTAAAAAACTGGAGGGTATCAGATCAAGTGTCCTTCTCGGACCACCGATGGATGCGCTTCAGGGTAAACCTGCAGGTTGAGGCTCCTTAACCGCACAGAAACCCAAGAAGAACTGACTGGAAGAAGTTCGGCCAAGAGAGATGCCTGGCAGGGGTATTGCCAATCTATAGAGAGAGAGAGTCTAGGAGACTCCGCCAGATTATGCAAGATACTGTACGAAAAGAGCACTGCAGCCCTTTCTTTATAAAAAAAGCGAACAGAGCTTGAACCGAATTGCAGGCCGAGTCTATAGAGTTGTTAATGAACACACACTTTCCCGGTTGCAAGCGCGAAAACGACGTCGAAGCATCAGGGAACGTACAGAGAGACTCCTGAGAGGAGATTTGCTTCATGATGCTTAGCTATGTCCCTATGAGTAGGAGGCGAGCGAGGATCGTCTTCACCCAAAAGATAGGAAGAAGAGGTCAGTAATCCGCTAAGGACTATAGGCCGATTACCCTGACATCTTTCGTGTTTAAGACATTAGAAAAAGCCATCGACTCCCACATCTGCCAATTAGTAGATGTGACTTTACTGTCACCACCTAAACATGATAGATATACCGAGACAGCTCTGCACGAGGTGGTGGGAGCTATCGAAAAGGCCCTGTATTACAAGCAATATACTTTGGCAGCCTTCTTAGATACAGAAGGTGCCTTCAACAACGTACGTACTGAATGGATTCAAGAAGCTCTCATAGACCTAAATGTATAAGCAAGACTCAGACATGGCTGAGCTCAAGAATTATCCAAGCGGATTTGGGAGCCAAGGCAGTAATCACATTCGCCTACAGAGGTACATCACAAGGAGGCGTCATCTCCACTTTACTGTGGTTAGTAAAGACGAATAGTATACTACAAAAACAAAATCGGAGCTAAAGTGGTAGAATACGCAGATTACTTAGTGATTATGATGTCGGGAGATGCTTCCAACAGTGATTAGCGAAACCATGCAACGATGCCACATTGAAGACTCTAGAAAGGCTAATTGGAATATATCTGAGGCAGACCATAAGAACCTCGGAATTCTTTGGCGCACAACACGCCTATACAAAGGGCATTCCATGGATACTGCCCTTCACTTATTGGTTTTAACCACAGAAAAATCTCTCGAGGTGAAGGAGTAAACATTAGTAGCATTCCTTGACATAGAGGGTGCGTTTAACAATGTATTCCCGGGCGCCATTACCCTGGTCTTGTCGGCGTTACAAACCCTTTCAAACTGAGCCGCCACCCGCGGACTCAGGCGGTAGTCCAGCAACACTTCACTTCACCCCTAACTCCTCCCCGGCTTAACAATGTTACGGTCAATGAAACAAGCAGAGAAGCATTGGAGCGATCTTAACAAATGTACCTCGGCCAAAATGACGCCCTCTTACAATCTCAGGCGGACCACTTCCCTACTGAGCCTCGGGAGACAAGACCTCTCTGTTATAGTGGGAATACTGACCGGTAATTGTTTAATAGGGACATAGGGAGATCACTATGGCATCCCAATGGGCCTACTCCTATGGCCTAAGTGTTTGAGCTGTACGCTAGCAGCTCAGCCATATCTAACCTAACCCAATCTAACCTAACCTGTGCAAGTTTCTTAGATTATTTTTCTGGATAAACTGCAGAGAAGTATGAAAGGGCAAAGAGTTCGCAGCGGTTGGACAAAGTCAGGCACATTTCGTTAGGTTAACAGAGATTTTGTGATTTGTCTTCAAGAGTGAGGTTCCACAACGCCAGCCTGACTTAATCATAGACATGTCCGGTCAAAATTCTGTTGATCATTCTAAACAAACTTGGAGGTAGCTTTAGATTTGAGAAATAATTAGATGTAAGTAACGAGGGGACGATTGACGAAAAAATTTTTCTTTTCCAAGAGAAAACACTTAATATCTTCTATTCCATTCACATTTGACTTTGTATAAGATATTTAGAACAAAGTCCTTGAAACCCAGTTTATGTAAGAAATCGTCTCCCACGGAAATGGCACTACCATCACAGTAGGAAAGGCGACGGTTTAGCGTGGGAAAATTTTCAGGACCGTGGGAACTAGGTCACGTCAAGGTCATTGACCTTGCCCATGGGAAGTAGGTCGGTGTGATCAATCAATCACGCTGGAATGTAGGTCAAGGTGATTGGCCTTGGCCGTGGACGAGTCTGGGAACTGGGTCGGTCGGTGGCTTGGCTCAGCGGGAGGGTCGGGCTCGGCGGGGCTGCGGCGGGGTCCACGGCTGGGGCCTCAGCGAAGTCACTTTGATTGACAGGCGGCCTCTAGTTTGGTTCGCGTGGATGGCCTTGTTTATGTCACTTTGATTGATTGGGTCGGAAAGCGAAAGTGATGGAGTGTGTGTGTGTGGAGTTGGTGATGGTGGTGGTGGTGTGGCAGGGCTTGTGGTTTTGGTGGGGTGCTCGGTGCGGCGGTCTGGCTTGAGACTCGGTGGTGGCTTGGGGTCTCGCGGGGCTCGGCTGGGGACTCGGCGGTAGCTACCGTCTGAGCCACGAAGCTATTGGTCGAGCCTTGCCCTAGCCTCTACAAAGCACTGATTTTACACTCTGTACAACAAATCATTCCAGAGAAAAATCGCACATTGCTTGGGAATCGAACCAGCGCCACACAAATCGCGAACAGAAAAACCAACGCCTTAGCCAACTTGACCAAGACGGCAGTTGAATGGAGTCTCGTTATCTGTGTACACATGCAGTTGTGAGATTCTATTTTTAGATCTTGCGAAGTATTTTGCGACCCAGCGAGCCGATGCACACGATCGCGATCACAGCTGCAAGAGCTTACAAATATGAGAAAGAAAGGCCAAGAAAAACAAAAACAAAAACTGCAGCAGCAGCAATTTGAGCGGCAAAATCTACCGGCCTAAAAGGAAAAAGAAAACAGCGGTTGTGCTGCAGTGCGACTATTGCATGGTTGTTGTTGTTGTTATTACCTGAACGGACAGACACTGTGGAAAAGTGTACCTCGGCAAAGGAAACACATGAACGACCCGTGGATTTATCACATAACTAGATGAATGCCTGTGCATGTGCCCCTTACTCCTAGGAAGACACTGTGGATGAAAGTAAAAGTGATACTTTCGATGCCAATGAGAAATTCTTAGACAACGGCGGGGGCGGGGCAACGGCGGGGGCGAATGATGAGAACCGGATAGCTCGAACTTGAGGATGGGTACATCATGGCTATGGGGGTGTAGGTTAAGAAATTCTACAGGTTGCATCGAAAGTAAAACTGAAAACCTGAAAATGACTAGAGATAGATGCTATTAAAAAACAATATGTTATTTGAACATTTTTATTTTATTTTCTAAAACTGGATTTATTATTACACTCAGTTGTGAAATTCTGTTTTTAAACCTAAATGTATCTACTGCATACTGCTCCCATGATCCTTTCCTACTTTGTCTGTATGCGAAACTCCATACTACCATATATTTAACTTGTGGGTCTTCATTGAAACTTATTTTCTTTCTCATATCTGCTCGTGGAAATAATAATGAATTGCTAGAACGAATAAAATACCGGCTAAAAATTTCAAAGTGTTGATTGTACAAAGTATGATCTTTGATTTAGGTTGTTCTGTAAGTGGTGCTAGCTGATCTTTGAATCGTCCGCATTCGTCTTTCCTATTAACATAGATACAGTGTGGTGAACGATGTCTATGATCGAAATCTACATCCGATGCGCAACTCATAGCATTTATCTGCAGAGAACAAAAGTAACATTGAACACGGTCTTTGATGTTTGTGTAAAAAAATCCACTTTTCGCTAGCTGGTCTGCTGTATCTAAGTCTATTGCAAGATTATCGAATGTTTTCAAACGATCGTATTCTTGTTTCAAGTTTAACATTTTGAATGAGTGTAACAGGTTTTATATCACGTCTTTTATATCAATCCAAGTATTGTGTTTTGATGGAAAACCAAGCCACTTCACTAGAACCTGATTACCGCGTCTTTTTATAACCTTTTCTACTAAATAGACATCAGGGTTTTTCACAGGAGCTATTTCTGGTTCATAAAATCTGCCTTGAATTATATTTCCCTGGTAATCTTCCAGAATATATGTTGTTGGGTAAACAGATTTAACTTCTTTTATTTTAAAGATCTCTGTGGACCAATTAGGTGTATAACCTTTTTCGAATACATGTTTATGTCTACTTATACGAACAAAATCACCTGCTTTGTATTTAGACTTTGATTTTATTTTGGGGTAATTATACACAGATAATAAACGTTTTTCGTTACGCGGTCGAACATCTGCTGGTCTCATCTTAATCGTACGATGTTTTGTTGTATTGTAGTCATCTGTCAGCTTGGTCAACATGCTAATCCAGTGATAATTGCCATTCATGCTGAATTCTTTCCACATCATATTTTTCAACGTTCTGTTAAATCTTTCTACAATTGAGGCTTTCAGAGTACTGTAGCTGGAATAATGGTTTATTTCGTAATCTTTCATCAGTTGACGAAACGGTTTATTAAAAAACTCTTTTCCATCATCGGTTTGTAAATTTCTTGGAATTCGTCCTGTATTAAAAATCGACTGCAATGCTTTTACAACTTCTGATGCCTTTTTAGATTTTAAAGGCAGTGTCCATGCATACTTTGAAAAGGTATCAATTACAGTGAGAAGAAAACGAAACCCCTGATTTTCTGATGAGTAAGAACCCACCTCGACCAGGTCTGCCTGCCACAAATCATCTATACCTTTGGTAGTGACATGTCGACGTTTAAAATTTTTTCGCACTGGTTTATGCAGTTCGTTGATTATCTGTCTTCTGCTCATTGTGCAGAATGTATAAATACCTGCAGTTGAATGACCAGTTTATATACAAAGCAAAAATGATCAAGTTTAATCACCCATTTACAATGATGGTTGCGGGGCCTTCGGGATGCGGCAAAACAACATTTATAAAAAATCTTCTTAATACTAATAAGGTATTTATACAACCGCAAATTAGAAAAATTATATGGTGTAATGCAGAACACGGTGCACTACCTACGGATATCAAACTGCAAAACATCGAATATTTAAATGCTATACCAGAGGAATTTGTAAATCATGAAAACGAGCCAACATTGATTGTTATAGATGACATGATGTTAAACGGATTTAGTAAACAAGTTTGTGAACTCTTTACTAAGGGGTCTCATCATCGTAATTTCTCAGTAATTCTTGTGACACAAAACGTATTCCATCAAGGAAAATTCAGTCGTGACATATCGCTCAATTGTAAATATCTTGTTGTGTTTAAAAACCCTAGGGATAAAAGTCAATTTACCCATCTAGCCCGACAAATTTACCCAGAAAATAGTTATGAACTCGTGAGAATATATAAAGAGATAGCTCAAATACCTTACGGGTATTTGCTTATTGATTTAACTCAAGACATTAACGACATCTTAAGATTTCGAACTGATATATTTAATAAACACTTTGTAACCTGTTTTTGTCCGCAAAATTCTTTAAATGGTAAGAATGGTGTCACGAATGAAACGATTAAGGGACAACAAGCATATGCTATATGTGCTTAAAAAGGCTAAACCAAATCTAAGAAAGTCCATCATACAAAATGCTGACCCTGAGGTAATAAAAACTCTTTGTGAAATTACGCTCAACACCTTAAAAGGTAATCATATGCCGCATGGAAATATCTACAACTCACTGTGTAAGTATAAAAAGGACATGCGTAAATTGATTTGTGCAAAGAGATCTGTTGCTAAACAGCGTAAAATACTAGTGCAACGAGGAGGTTTTTTACCAATTTTATTAGGAAGTGTACTATCAGGAGTTATTGGCTCATTAATTGAAAAATATGCATAGAAATAATGGACTTAACAAGATGCTACTTCTGTCGCCAGAAGTTTACAACAGGCTTAAAGATGAAATTGAAATGAACGCAAATCAGTCCATTTTTGATAGAGCAATGAATAAAATACTGCAGAATAAAGACATGAATGATTCAGAAAAATGGTATAGCTATCGAAATCAACTAATTTCATTTTTAAATCACAATCGGAAATCCAAACGAACGTTGGATAAAGAAACAAATTTATACTTGCCACGTGAACATAATGTCAAACAAAAAAGTTTAAGAGATAGTACCACACAAACGAAAATTATTTTTAAAGATGATGTGTTAACACAGACTTCACCACCACCAGCAAAGGATTTCCTAGCTGAAGAAGAAGAAGTCTTTGAAGAAGCACATAACATAACCCCACCAAGAAGATCTTTATCACCAGCCGCTAAAAGACGATTATCAGCTAGCGGAATAGCAAAAACTCTAAGACCACCACCAAAATTACTAAGAACAACAGCTCCACCTAATGCACGTGAAAAGGATTATAAAATAATCACTGCTGAGGATGGTGTAACTCAGTATACTGTACCTGCGGCTATGAGTCCCGATGAAGCTAGCGAACATATAGATGAATTAGAACAAAGTGAAAAACAAAAAGCAGCCCAGAAACAGTCTATATTAATACCCTCTCATCTAGAATCTGGTCAATATATGCTTTCATTTCCTTTACGCAAGCTCGGTACTAGACAGAGTGAGCGTTTGAAGACTAAAAAGGATAGACCTGCAAGTACTTCTGACATTCCTTGGGAAATACTGTAAACAATGCCGGTGGAAATAAAAGAAAATGATTTTTATGTATGCCTTTTGAGTAATAACTCTATGCAATTTTACCCGGAAAATACGCTATCGGCTTTTACAAATGCGCTTGCGAAACCATGCAAGTTTCATGGAAACTGGTGTGTTGGAATAACTGAAATTGCATTACCAAATTTTGAAATAACAAAACGTGCAATCTCCAACAACGGGGGAAATGTGCGTAAACGAGTGAGGCGTGAATATGACCAGTTAAAGGAAACTAGAAAGCAGCATCAAAAGGATTTTAAAATACTTAGCATCAAAATAAATGAAAATGTAAAACTTGAATGGACACCAGAAAATCTTGAACAAGTTAGTTACAGACCTGGACAAATAAACCTTTCAGCATTTTTATTAACATTTTATAATGCAGTTACACCTTCATGGTATACCATGTACTTGAATGATGTTAAATCGAAAATGTGGAAGCGCTTAGAAGAAGACCACTTTAATGAAGTTATCCCTGAAATAAACTATAAGCCAGAGCCAAATGAATACATATTGCACATATATCAAGGAAAAAAGACTTCAGAAAACGTTGTGTTGAAGTATAAGAACTATGAATCAATTGAAGATTTTGTTGATGATGTATTTGGTCAAGTTCCTAGGAAGAATAGAAAACATCCTGTTTTGAAGAATACAATAGACAATTATACACATCCAACGGCTAGCATAAAAACAGCTGAAAATAAAGAGAGAAAAGGTAGTGAAAAGAAGCATGATGTATTCGAACTCCGTTTAGAGGAGTTGGGTGTTACGATAAAAATAAAAAAACCACTACCCTCACACTTGAATGTTAAAGATCTCATGACATTGCTTTTAGCCAATTTACACTTTGACGATAAACAACTTAGCGAAGAAGAAAAACATAAGCGAATTATTGAAATTAAAAATACAATTTTTGAAATATTGAATAGACTAAAGAAAGATTCACTCAAAGCAAAGGCCCCCGAGCAACGGAAAATAACTAAAAACAGTGAAATTTTGCAGGTCCCATATGAAAAACAAAGCTCGGGCGAATTTTTATCTACACCAGTACCTATTAATACAAACATAGATAATCTGTCAAACTTCATCACAGATGTATTTCTCCAAACACCTGAAAACAAACGTAATCCTGATGCCTTGTTGACAGAAATAAAAGAGTCATTTGACACTGCGGGCTTACGCCAAGAGCACATGTCAATAATGGAAAAAATTAATTCTCTTGATACAACAATTAAAGAATTGATGTTGCGATTACCAAGAAGTACACCGGAAACTGTAAAAGATTGCCCTGAGAAAAATATAATACATATATACACTGATATTATACAACCTAGAGCTATAGGCGACAAGCTAGTAAGATATCTACGAATAATACCGATTCAAGAGTGTGGTACTATATTAAGATTTGAGCATGTAGAATACTGTCCTATTGAAAAACTTTTATTGAAAGTATTTCTATAAAAATAACTGATCATCAAGGGGAGTTAGTAGACTTTAAAACAAATTATATTCCTACATATGTAATGCTTCATTTTAAGAGACAATAAAAACTATAAATATTTGCACAACAGGCTGTTCTTGCATAGTATAAATAGAATTACGAGATGGATTCCTATTATACACGTTATTATTTAATACAAAGCGGCGGCGGTCTGTCAGATATTGGAGAACTATATCGTGGTCCACTTATTTATCAACGTGGAATGCTGCGTACACACCGGCCCAACGAAGGCCAACAACGATATTCGACGTTGGCTACCGAACGTTCGTTCGCGTTCGGAGATACGTCCATAAGCATTTGTTGGTTTAGCAAACGTTCGTTGGGACGGGTATTCGGTTTAATTGCATCGAAGGGTGCTATGGATGACGACAAAGAAATCATTTATCTAGTTTCATATACCTTAACGAAACATGCTTCAATTTAATTTTCCTAAATGCCACTAAAAATATCTTTTCTATAAAATGCAACAAAATCCATAAACGTCAAACTCTTAAAATTTCGGCCTTCGAGCCTGTCAATCGTTGGTTAAACTTCGATGACCGTCCACACCACATTCGCTCAAATGGCTTGTTTCCTTTGATGTTACCGCCACGCTACGGGTTGCAAGCGAACGCCAACGAATCTTCGTTGGCTTTCGCTAAACCGTCCACACAGAACCAACGAACGTCAGCGAATCCCATTCGTTGGCCTTCGTTGGCCCGGTGTGTACGCGGCAGAAGAGGAATCGGTAGCTTCTTCAGTGCATTATTTCGACACTTAAAACCTCTAGCTACATCAGGATTAAAAACATTAGCACAACAGGCTGTAAAAACAGGACAAGCTATAATACAAGATAAAAACATCAACAACAAATCAGTTAAAGATATTTTAAAGGAACAAGGTCGAGTTGCTGTTCAAGATTTAGCTCAGAAAGGTATAAATAAACTGTTTGACGGTATGAGCGGTGCAGGTATAAAAAGACCCAATCCGTTTACAACTTTACATTTAAAACCAGCTGTTAAACGCAAGAGACGTGGAAAAACACCTAAACACACGAGAAATTGCAAAACTAAAAATCAAAGAAAAGGAATAACAGCAAGGGTTTTAAAAACAAAACGAAAGATACGTAAACGTATACTGGACATATTTGATAAATAATGTCGTACAAAGAATGCATGAAATCGGAACTGGATCTTTTTTCCACACCACCAGTTCAAAGCAATATTTTGAAAACAGAAGAAGTAGCATATAAGCCAATAGCCTCACTCGACAACTCCTCCGTTCTAGAGTTTGTAACTTTGGGTCATGGAGATACATACCGTGATTTATCTAGCATCTATCTTCGTTTAAAATTACAATTAATCAAAATAAAAGATGGAAAAGAAGAACTTTATTCAGATGATGGTGATGCACCAGGTTTAATAAACAACATTTTACACTCCATATTTCGTCAGTGCACCGTATATTTGAATGGAAAACCAATTGCTCAAACCGATCACAACTACAATTACCGCGCTTATATTGAAAATTTATTAAATTATGGCAAAGATGCGGCATCTACCCATTTGGAGTCGGTTGGCTGGTATCTTGACAAAGATGACACGGAAATTGCAGATATCGATAAACCCGTCGCTGAATTACATCAAGGCTATCTAGATCGTCAGAAACTCTTCAATAAAAGTAATGTAGTTGAATTGATGGGGAAAATCCATACTGATTTGCTTAATCAGGATAAGTTGCTATTAAACGGTGTCGATTTACGGGTAGTTTTATCGCTTGAAAAACCAGAATTTTATATTCTATCCAAAGACGGAACCGACTCACCACAATTAAAAATCTTAGATGCAACAATGTACATGAACCACGTAACCGTCAACCCGAATATTTTATTAGCACATGAGACAGTTCTACAGCGTTCAAATGCCTTATACCCATACAAGCGAGTTGAAGTTAAAAGCTACACTATTCCCGCAAGCACATTCACACTTTCACTGGATAATATTGTCATTGGACAGTTACCGAACCTAATAATTTTTGGAATGGTGGACAATGATGCTTACACTGGCAGAAGAACAAAGAACCCTTTCAACTTTAAACATAACAACATTACCCGATTCAATTTATCCGTGAATGGTGTACAGATACCAAACCAACCTCTCGAATTTGACTACTCAAAGGAAAATCCGATTAGTACACGCGGATACAATACGTTATTCAGAGGAACAGGTATTCATTACTTCGATAAAGGTCATCAAATATCCAAGACATTATTTGACAAGGGATGTTTTCTTCTCGCTTTCGATTTAACAACAGACAATTCATATAGCGCGACTTGCGGCAATTTATTAAATCAAGGGACGGTACGTGTTGAAGGAAAATTTAGAGATGCGTTAAAAAATAGTGTGACATGCATTGTATATGCTGAGTACGATGGAAGCATTGAAATTGACAAGGATCGAAATGTTTACACCAACTTTTAAATCTATATAAGGCGGCTACTTGCAACAAACTGTTAGTTGACAAATTGCTTTACTATAGTAACAATGAGTTGTTTAATTAATGCGGAATACTTTTGCGGAGGTGAATTTACCTTCTTTAAAAAAGTCTCTTTAGCTGGATTCACTGTACAAAATAAAACGTTTACAAAGGAAATAATTTTTAAATATCCAACATCTAGTTTGGAATGCAGTGAACAACAATCAAGTAAATTTGGTAATCTTGAACTAAAACGTATGGATGAAGACCTTATAAAAACTCTAGCGAAATTTAAGACAATCTTTGTTCGTGGTACATCAACTAAAGAGTTTATAAATAACTATGTCACATCTCTCACCAAGGTCATTGACTTAGAAGCAGCATTTACCAGTGAACAAGAATGAACACGATCGAACTTGCAACTGCATTGACAAATAATCGCGTAACAAACAAGTTTTTTAGAGGAGTCTTCCCCTGCAACCATCTACCACAAAAAATAAAAAAACCCGCATGCGTCATAGCTAATACGGATCCATCACATAAAGACGGAACTCACTGGGTTGCATTTTATTTCCCGAAACAAGGTCCTGCAGAGTACTTTGACTCATTTGGAAGATATCCCACCAATAAGTTTTTTCAAAGATTTCTTTTAAATAATTCAAAGACTTTTTTAAATAATAAAAAACGTTTGCAGGGACAATTTTCATCGACATGTGGACATTATTGTTGTGTATTTCTATATTCTCGGTGTAGAGGAAAGAGCCTAAAGAATTTTTTAACACAATTCTCTTCGAGCGATTTCAGTTTAAATGATAATAAAATAGTTAATTTATACTTGAAGAATTTTACACAAAGTGGTGGAGACTTTTGTAACCAATCATGTAAAGCCGAGATCAGCACTATAAAAACACTGAACAAAAGCTGTTAATATTTAATGTTAAAGTTTAATTTGAGTAACATGGAGCCATCACGTAAAAGACAGAGGACCACTGGTGCTAAAGGAAAAAAAGAAGCTGTCCAAATGCGAAGCAGAAGTTGTCGGTGAAAATCTCTTATTAAATTACACGTACCATTTGGACGACTGCCATAACTGGAAGATAATACTCGGCTTTGACCCAACATCGTTCGAGGCGAAAATAGTATTTCAGCGTCATGGACTCATCCCAATATCAGCATCCTATCCCGAATGGACATCTATTTACAACTATCTTGGCGCTTTAAAAACGAAAATGGAAAATTCATCTTCAGCAAATCAGACGAAGAAGTACAAAATCCCCATTGGCAGTGGCAGCATCACTCTAAGGCAGGCGGAACTTTGTAAATTATTTGAAATGCTGAAATTTTTAAACATCGTTATGTACCACAATAACAATGCTTCAGAGAGCGTGAAAGAATATTATAAGAAGTACATTGAAAAATGTAAAGAAAAAAGTGTTTTAACATTAGCATGTGAAGATTTTTTTATTCCAAGTCGAACATCTTATGTACACTTAAATTATTCTCGACTTTTTTATGAAATACCTTTGTATTGTATTGCAAATCTTGTTTTTGATACGATAAATTTTGACTGCAAATAAATAAATAAAATACAACTAAAAAATTCTTTTATTTAAAACATTTATTCACTAGCATGTACAAATAAATATTAAAACAATTTTGCACGGCACATCTTAGACTAGGTGATTTTCCATGTATAGTGCAGAAAGCTCCAAAATTTTCCAAGTTGGCTAATTTTGGTATTTCCAATTGGTTTATTTTCGCTTCCGGAAGGTATTTCTGAATAAATTTCTCCTTTTCTAGTCCTTTCACGTAAATTGTTGCATTTGAATAATTCAACAGTATCTTGGGTAATTCGTTGTAATTAATAATGCCGCCGTTCCATCTTAATCCATTTATTTTTCTAAAGTTGAAATCATTTTGCCAACGAGCTTTTGACGGTAGTTCATTATACGGGTATGGAGGCATAAAATAGTATAAACTTGGTATAAGCGACCCGTGATGCAAGACGGACAGCTCCTTAGCAAATAGCTGTCCGTTAATTCCACTGACAAATTGTACATCTAAAACAACTCTATCGGAACTCATAACTTTAACTACTCAAAGGAAAATATGTATCAAACTATTTAAATTTATTTATTTTAAAGCTTTATATATGCTACTCGCTGCCTTGAGGCAAATGGACTGATGTTACTTCCAAACAAAATGTGTCAGTGCTTGCTCCTTCTGAATTGCTCTGGAAGATTTTCGCAATCATTTCCCAGATGTCACTAGTTTTTACATCAGATGCCAACTTATAATTTATCCATCCAGGGCCTCTTTCCCTAAAGCTGGCACCGCAAAAAGTAATACCAACATAGTCATTTGGTTGGATCGCCGTCATCACATGTTGAATAATGTCTTCAATGCTGCTCTTAAACCATGTTAAAGGTTCTACATTCCTTGGCGTGTCATTGATTTTAAATTCAATTTTGCGACCCCTCACATTGAAACGTTTGTTGTGGGTTATTATATCTCTAATGATGCTAAATTTAGCCATTTTTCAACAATGTTTTCTAAGCTATGCCAAGCACGCACGTTGCATATTGCTTTTGTTTCTCTGTTTATATAGGAGCTCGAAGGCACAATAATGAATAATTAATTTAATGATTAATAAAAATCTGATATTACAAAATCAATTTAATTTTCCCGCATTTAAATGAAAAACGTATCATGTGCAATTCTTCTCTCTTTCACACTTTGTTTTGCATTTAATCTTACCCCGCGCTGAATCTCAGCTAGCAAAAAGTGTATTTTTTACCCGTCCCGATATTTATGAATGTATCAAGTTCATTCATTCACTCGGTTTCATAATTTCAGATAGTAACAACAACAACTATGCAATACTCGCCGAGAATCATCGGCATCGAAAGTATCCACAGTGTCTGGCTGTGGAGCATTGGGCACATGTGCAGCCATTCATGTATGGGCGGGAAAAATTGTAAAAATATAAACAAACAAGTGCTTTCAAAGAATATTATCAATATGTTTTTAAATATTGATGATGGAAATTCAACTAAAAAAATCATATAAAGCATTAATTATTAATTTAACATAGTTTTAATAGTTTAAAATATTAACGACTCGTCGATAAAATGTTTGCAAGGTGATAAATCCACGGGTCTTGCATTTGTTTATTTTGCAAAGGTGCACTTTACCTCCATCAACAGTAGCTGTCTGTTCAGGTTATAACAACAACAACCATGCAATAGTCGCACTGCAGCGCAACCGCTGTTTTTGCCGCTCAAGCTGCTGCTGCAGTTTTTGTTTTTGTTTCGCTTGGTCTTTCTTTTTCATATTCGCGGGCTCTTGCAGTTGTGATCACGATCATGTCTACGTTATTTTCATCGGCTCACTGGGCCGCAAGATCTAAAAATAGAATTTCACAACTGCATATGTACAGAAATAATCCAACTCCATCCAACTGTCGTCTTGGTCAAGTTGTCTAAGGCGTTGGTTTTTCTGTTCGCGATTTGTGTGGCGCTGGTTCGATTCCCAAGCAATGTGCGATTTTTCTCTGGAATGATTTGTTGTACAGAGTGTAAAATCAGTGCTTTGTAGAGGCTAGGGCAAGGCTCGACCAATAGCTTCGTGGCTCAGACGGTAGCTACCGCCGAGTCCCCAGCCGAGCCCCGCGAGACCCCAGGCCACCACCGAGTCTCAAGCCAGACCCCCGCACCGAGCACCCCATCAAAACCACAAGCCCTGCCACACCACCACCACCATCACCAACTCCACACACACACACTCCATCACTTTCGCTTTCCGACCCAATCAATCAAAGTGACATAAACAAGGCCATCCACGCGAACCAAACTAGAGGCCGCCTGTCAATCAAAGTGACTTCGCTGAGGCCCCAGCCGTGGACCCCGCCGCAGCCCCCGCCGAGCCCGACCCTCCCGCTGAGCCAAGCCACCGACCGACCCAGTTCCCAGACTCGTCCACGGCCAAGGCCAATCACCTTGACCTACATTCCAGCGTGATTGATTGATCACACCGACCTACTTCCCATGGGCAAGGTCAATGACCTTGACGTGACCTAGTTCCCACGGTCCTGAAAATTTTCCCACGCTAAACCGACGCCTTTCCTACTCATCACATCAGGTTGAGAAATTCCTGTAAATCCACCATCAGGAAAGTCAAGGAATTATACGACGTTAGGCTGAGAAATAAACTCATTAACTCCACTGCTGGCAGTAAAAATTTTTGGTCCTTGGTAACCTCCATCAGGAAGAATTTCACCTCACACACAACGCCTCCATTCATCTACAATAGGCAGGTGATAACAGAAAGCAAACCCAAGGCCGACTTACTTGCATCTCTGTTCGCCGCAAACTCTTCCTTACCCTATGCTGACATGCAGCCACCAGCCATCGAGTGTTCCTCCCACTCAATGGACGGAGTTTTCTTCAGAACACGTGAAGTGTATAGGTGTCTCAAAGAGCTTGACTCCAATAAATCCACTGGCCCCGACAATATTCCCCCTATGGTTCTTAAAAAATGTGCCTCACCTTTGGCTAAACCTCTGCGCAAACTTTTCGCCCTATCCTACTTCTCCGGAGTTTATCCCGACTCCTGGAAACTGGCCCATGTTCAGCCCATACCAAAAAAAGGTGACGCTAGTGACCCCGCTAACTACCGCCCAATAGCAATTACTTCTATTCTCTCCAAAGTGATGGAGACAATAATAAACAAGAGGCTTTTGAGATATCTTGAACACCACAAAATATTAAATGACAAACAGTACGGCTTTAGACCAAAAAGATCTACTGGCGACCTCCTTGTTTGCCTAACTGAACACCTCAACCAAAGTATACACCGATTTGGTGAATCTGGCCTGGTTGCTCTAGATATCTCCAAGGCTTTCGACAGAGTGTGGCACCCCGCTCTGTTAACCAAACTCCAGGCTATTGGTATTAACTTCGTTCTAAGGAACTGGATTAAGAGCTTCCTTTCTGGCCGTTCAATCAAGGTAGTATTGGATGGCGTCGAATCCGACCCCCACACCATCTCCGCAGGTGTTCCCCAGGGCTCAATTCTATCACCAGCTCTCTTCCTAATTTTTATAAATGACCTGCTCTCAATCCCTTCTAATCCACTCCACTGCTTTGCCGACGACAGTACACTACGGTACTCCTATGGCTTCGATACTGTAGGACAAGCACGCGCCAGACCTTGTCTGCATTATCGCAACCTCATGTCCATTTCAATCAACAGGGACATCGAACGAATTCTTGAATGGGGCCGCAAGAACCGTGTCGATTTCAATGCATCCAAAACGAAGTACTGTCTCATCTCCAATAAAACCTGCACCGACCCTCCTTCTATTTCAGTGGACAACAAAAACCTAACGGCAGAACCGTCTTTAAACATCCTAGGCATAACACTATCCGAAGATCTGCGGTGGAATAACCACATATTCCAAATCGCTAAACAAGCATCACAATGCCTGGGATTCCTTAAAAGATGCAAATTCCTCCTGCAGCCGTCGGCCAGGGCTACAATCTACAAGTCCTACATTCGTCCCCGCCTTGAATACAACTCGTATATTTGGGCTGGGGCCCCGAGAACCACCTTAGCCTGGCTGGACAAGGTGCAAAGTCGCGCTCTCAAACTTATTGGCGATAGCGTCATTTGCTCCTCAATTGACTCATTAAGCCACCGTAGGAATGTAGCAGCTCTTGCAAAATTCTACCGATTTTACCACAACGATTGCTCTACTGAAATAAGTAACCTCATGCCTCCACGGCAACTTTTCTCCCGCAACACTAGACTTGCCCGCTCGGCTCACCCTTATAGTCTACAGCCCTTATCTTCGCGCACACTCCGATTTAGAAATTCGTTTATAACAAGAACAACGCGACTGTGGAACAACTTACCTCAGTCAATTTTCCCGAACTCATACAACATCCAAGAGTTCAAGCGCAAGGTTCACCACCATCTCCTCCAACACCCACCCGACTCCCCCTAATCTATCCTATCTTTCTCTCTATCCTTCGAGCTAAGCTTACTACTAGACATTGCACCATGACGTGTACGACATGACGGACTAGTAGTACAAAGGATGACACCTAAGCTTAGACTATCACATAAAAAAAAAAAAAAAAAAACCTGCCAGGAAACAGGTAATGAGACCTGCTCATTATGGAATGCCACAATGGGACGGAGCCCATACAAGCCCAGGAGCCCAAGAAAGTATCAAAATTTTGAGAGATAAATAAGATTGAACAGACTAAATGATTGTTGATATTGTTAGCTTTAAGGGTATGGACACTATTTAGGCTATCAGTTAAGATTATGATATTTTTGAAATCAGAAGTGAGGGCAAGATTGAGGGCTAGCACAATGGCCGAGAGTTCCGCAGGTAAAATGAACATGATCCAAAAGGATCTGAACATTCTATCATCAGACCCATCGTTGAAATGAATCTCTATAAGTTCATCTCTGAGGTCCGCAGGAATCTCAAAAACTAGAGCATAGATAACTTGATAAGGTGTCGAGTGCCTAAAACCGAGAGTTTTTCTCATAAATTTATTTGTAATTGTGGTTATTCTTTTTTCAAGGGTAACCATCTCATCAAAGGAGGGAGATCTCGCAAAGAGCCGTAGGCAGGCCGAGGAAAAGATGGAAGAGCAGATGCGGAGACATTACTCCACACATCGAACTGAAGAGCTTCGATCAAAAACCGAGAAGACTAGAGGAGGCCAAAGCTCGAATTGGGCAGCAATTGGAAGAAGAATAAATTGGAAACAAACCTTTAAGTTTTGAATATTTTAAGCTATTTGGATCTGTTAAGACGTGATGTAAAAAAAGTAACAATAAATAATATTGATTTTTTTAGCTGTAAGTGATGATATAGATATATGTATATGTAGAAACTTTGGATGTGGTTTTTTAAAGTTATATCCATTCCTACAGTCACCAGGAATTTGTGAGGCGGAATTGAAAACAGGGAAACGTCATGGTACCAGGGCGGGTTTTTTCAGACCGTAACGTAAAATTTTTGTACAACGTACTGTTTTATCAAATAGTACACCGCCCTTGCTAATTTTTTACTAATGAGAATTTAGTGGTAATACTTGAATTGTGACAATTTGTTTTTGTGTGTTGATTTTGATGACTGTAGATCTGATTTATTTTTGTTTTATTGCATGTTGTTATATGTTATCTTAGGAAACGGCATACGGAATTAAATTAGGATTTTTTTGAAGAACATTTGAGTTTCATTGAGTAGAGGGGTTAGGTTTGGTTTGATCTGCTCTCTTTTCTTTTTTAGGATAATGGGATAAAGTATCCAAGATGGCATTGCAGCGGACGATGTTCCCCGCCCAGGCGAATTTTCTATTATAGGTACCATACTTGTTCTCCTGAATCCACTACGTCCACCCTGATAGGAACGCTTACACGTGAGCACGAGTGGGTGCACGAGTTTGGGATGGTGCCTCCGGAGTCCCCCTATCCACGACCCTCCAGTGAGCCAGCCCCGTTTTTTTGCGACCCGTGGTACGGCCTTGGTAAGATATGGCCGGTCTGTTCGGATGGTCAAAGGTGTTTTTTTTTTAATTTTGCTTTTTTTTTGCCGTGTACCCTAGATTGGCCTCTTCGGGCAACCAACCGAGGAGCACACAATAGTTTATTATTATGCTCCTTCCACTGCAATTGATTGAAAGTTTTTAAGGTCAAGTGTGGCTAATGGTTACGGTAGATCCACCTGCCGCAATCAGAAAAAAATCAACCGCGAGCTGAAGAACTTTAGCACTCCAACGAGAGACCTCATGCAGTTTAGCAGAATATAGAGTAAAAAGAATGGGACTAAGGGAGTTATCCTGAGGTATTACTCAAAACCGTCGTAGTGAATCCAAAACCAGTTTTCTGATACTAAAAATTTTTGTTTATCCAGTTGATATATAGCAGAGAGAAGCCAAACTGAGTTTCATATAGTAGAACGTTCGTACACATAGTATACTAGTCACTAAAGAAGTTGTCTATTATTAAGGGAAACTCTAAAAATTCCTTTGTCAAGAAAGTAGCACAGCAGGCACAAAAGTTAATCACACTTATCTCACTTACCCCGGTATTTGAATGCATCTCTCCACACGATATCTCATCTCCTGTGTAAACTCTGCCCAAAGATGTGCCAGCGCCAAAACTCCACCAAAGTATGAATTGCAAGTTGTCAACAAAGTGCTCAAGCGGAAAACTAAAGAATCTGCAGGAGCTGACTTGATCCGAAGAGGGTCGAACTATAATAGAAATTACTTAGTCAAAACAAATTTTCCTACTTCTGCAAACAACCTACAATTTCTGTTTCCGCTTCCAGTTCATAAGGATACTTAGCATCACTCTGTGCATCCGGAAACATATAGTACAGCATCTGCATTAATTCATCTTCCTTTATGGGACCATCATACTTTTTAGGCTTAGATTTCCTATCGCTACCAACGCGAATTGGTAAAACTGAAGACATTCCCGGGATTTTAGATTCGGTCAGCAAATCCAGGGGATTATTTCCCTCGAAATTTTGTGTAGATCCTAAGTCGTAGCTACTGCCTAATACATTTGAAAGGGTTTTTGTATTCTCTGCCAGTTTCTCATACTCCAGAATTGCATCGGTGAGGAAATAAAGTGGCTGTTGATTGAAATTGGCGCGTACAGACCAAAATGGGGCTAGAATCGGATCCAAATCGCTGTATGTTGCTGAGTCCACAATTACATTCTCTGCTACTTCAGGCCATGTGCAGTTTAGAACTAATTCACTCACAGGATCAATGGTTACTCCGTAAGGAAGCGCGTAAAATTTGGTGCTGTTAGGAGCAACGTCGTCGCAGTCTTCATCGTAATCGTTCGAGAAAGGAATTTTACATTTAATGAAATAATTAGCGTATAAAAACTCCATTAGGCTGTAGGTTAACCGAACCGACACGGTGACTGGATTAACGTAGTGTAGACCAATCTTTCCTTTAAACATGCACAAGAGTCCAGAAAGATACTTGCAGGTTGGCGGGATTGTCTCCAGCGCAACAATATCGAAATTAACGCGCATCGAAGGACTTTCACAGACTCCTAAGTAAATATGTAAATCATGTGGCATAATGTGAATAAAGACAGGAATTTCTGTGTTACTTTCCGCAACGGTTATACACGCTGAACTCAAGAGGACACGAAATTGACTCTCATTTATGATTGGATTTCCTGTTGGTTCGATGATAACGAATTCTCTTAGTCCATACCAGCTGGTTATTGGATGTATTTTATCAGAATGTGAGTTTAAAACGCAGAAGTTATTCTCTAGACTCATGAGATCCAAATGTGCCTGGCAAGGTTTTCCTTTGTCTCCCAGAATTTCTTCGTCCTTAACATCAATGCAGTCACCTGCACCTTCGACATGGAGCTTATAATGTTTGAGACTTAATTCAATATCAGCGAAAAATATTGTTTCTGTTACTACATCCCAGGAATTAAGGAAAATCTCGTTTTGTTTCAAGGGTTTTCCGACTTTCGCATATGGTAGCTTCCATTCGTGGAAAATTTCATCGAGACGTGCATTGAATATTTCCCATTCTGAGGCTGTTGTGAAGTCTTGCTGGAAAAATTCATTGTCATCTATTTCTTCTGCCATTGGTAATGTAGTTTTTATTTTATTAAAACTTGATTTTTAGTTAAAAATTCACGAAAAGAATTGAAGCGCGACGTTATCAAAGACGTAAACACTTCTGACAGTTCGTGAATCAGCTGTTTTTATTTTGTACAGTACAGGAGTTATCAGAGTAAAATACAGTAAGAATAGAAATTGCTATGAGAAGAGTTTTTGAGGCTGTTTATAAATTACCTCCTGCTGCGTTTCTCATAAAATTTAATTGTAATCTTACATAATATTTTTACAATTACAATAAGCGGTATTTTAACTTTTAATTAAGCGTACAAAATGTCTTAAATGTAAAATAATATAAATTTTCGCTCAAACTAAACTAAAGTAAAATCTAGTACATTTTTTTTGACATTTTGTCTGAAAAGTCAAAACTTCAGAATGATAATGGAAGAATCTTAAATAAAATAATGGAATGTATATATAAATAATTAGTTACCAGTAAGTAAAGCCCTGCGATTAAATCAAGCAAATATAACACGATCTTCTTGTAGAAATACCCAAAAAGCCCGCAAAGAGTGAAACTATGTCCAAGCAGAAGATCGATAGGCGACAGAAGCAGAACAATGTCCAGTGCTCGGCAGAGCCATTAATTATCGAGATTGATTCTGACTCGGACAGCAGCTCCAGCTCCTTCGGGGAATTTAAGTGCAATCAATGCGATGCAATACTATGTAAAAAATCTCTACTATCTAGTCATAAGCGCTTGGCCCATGGGCCGGATGGAATTTCAACAAATCGCACATTCTTCTGCGCTGTGTGCCTGCAGGATTTCACATCAAAACAAGCGAAGGATCTGCATGAGAATACCGCACATGAAAAACTAAAGATTGTACCTTGTAACAGCTGCGGTAGCCTAAGAATATCATCCGGCGATGAGGTGTTCGACTGCATGCAATGCGGTCAGTCATCTGAAGAAAAAGTGGACATAAAGCCGCAAATAGAAGGCCTAAGAAAAACAAAACTTTTACCTAAGAACAAAATATTAACCAAGATCAAAGACGAATCGGACAAATTCCCGCCAGCAATAATAATCCCCCCATCGATAAGACCAAATCCCACATTCGGAAAAATCGACCAACTACCCCCGAAGCGCCGCCGAGGTAATGGGGCCTGGAGTAGAAAACACTGTGACACATGTGGTAAAACTTTCCGTACCCCAACAGCTCTAGCCCTTCATCTACCAGCACACTCTGTAGAGGCGACATTTGAATGCCACAGCTGCGACAAGAAGTTTGTGCACTATGAAAATTTCAAGATGCATCTTCGCTTTCATCCTGAAACACGGCCTCACACTTGCCATCTATGCGGGAAATCCTTCAGTCAAATAACAACACTTAGAAATCATGGGAGAGTGCACACCGGGGAGAAGCCATATCAATGTAGTATTTGCTATAAAAGCTTCATGGTCCGAGATTATCTGAATAAGCATATGAGAACGCACACGGGGGAAAAGCCATACTGCTGTATATACTGCCAGAGGAGATTCACGCAAAGAAGTGCGCTAGTCATGCATCAAGTCAATCTGCACGGATTAATGAGATAAGATTTTTGTTTGTTGAATGTATATATGTTTTTTGAATGTTATTTGTTTTTTTGACATTAGGTTTAGTTACAAATTCATTAAATTTCATTGTTTTTCTTTGAGTATAAGATAAGGTACTTAACACATAAATATTGTATTACTTTCTCTTCGTCTGGAATTAAAATTACTAAACTAAAAAACGTTTATTTTTTCTTACATGAACGGTTGGAACCGCCTGTCCTCTACCCATAATCCTGGACACTGGAAAACGGCATTGGTGTACGCAATACCCAAGAAGGATAAAAGTAACCCTCCTAATCTTCGGTCAATAAGTCCTCTTCCGAATATCAGTAAGGTGTTTGAAATAGTGGTTCAGATTATTATCCAAACGGGTTGAGGAAAAAAGATAATTCCCGATAACCAATTCGGACCCATGCCAAGGCAAGACACTTCATGCCGTGTCGAAACTGGTATCAGCCATACACTGGGACTTCAAGAAAGGATATTGTACCGGAGCATGCCTAATCGATTTCGTGAAGGCATTTGATACAGTACTGGTCACACTTCAGCTATACACGATTTATAACATGATTTCCAAGAAGTTCATCGTAATAATTGACAATTTCACAACAAGAAAGATCTTTGATATTTAAAATGATATGCCACAGGGAGCGGTAAATTCGCCGCTCTTATTTAATATCTTCACTTCAATGGCACTACAGCCCAAATTAAGCCTTGACCTCCAGTTTTCTCCACTAACTTTCTCGCTCACCGTTTTCGGACACCGCTGACCGCACCGCTGTGCACCGCTGACGGCTTCTCAAACTTTTAACCAAACAGTGACTTCCTTGTGGTGCAGTAGTGTTTCGTGAATTAGGTGTTCCCCAAATTCGCCAGAGAGTGTAAAATAAGATTCGTCCGTCATCAACACAGAATCGATAACTTGGAATAAATGCGGAATCAATTAAGGTAGGGACACACTGAGCCCACGTACGCAACGTATCCCACGCCGATCTGGATCGACAGATATAACGTTGCGTGGGACGCGTGTGACAGTGCGTATGATAAGTGTGTTTCTAGGCATACAAATTCAACCGTTTAGATTTAATAACGCGTTGCATACGTTGCGTACGTGGGCTCAGTGTGTCCCTACCTTTACCAAATCAGATCTGCCAAACTTCAAAATCACGAGAAATTTTTAATCAGAAAGTGTTGGGCAGACAACGCATCCTCCCCCTCCCCGCCTACTGCCTAAGCCCCCACAATCTTTTTTATGTGGTATGGTGAAACTTAGGAGTCACCCTTTGTACTACTAGTCCGTCATGGTGCAATGTATAGTAGGACGCTTGATCTGAAGGATAGAATAGAAAGGATAGGTTAGGGGTCTGGAGGATGCATGAGTAGGTATCGTTGAGCCTTGCGTTTGAACTCTGAGATGTTATATGAGCTCGGAAACACCGACTTGCGGAAGAGAGTTCCACAATCGAGTTGCTCTTTTTATAAACGAACTGCTAAACCGTAATGTGCGTCAAGGGGAGGGGTGCAGAGTGAAGGGGTGAACCAAGTTGGCTAGTAGAAAAAATTGCCGTGTAGGCAGGGGGTTTTTTGATTTCAGTCGATCAATCGCTATGATAATCGCGGCAAAACTGACTGAGCGCTGCTACATCCTACGGCGGCTTAAAGGAGGAGCAAAGGGTGCTATGGCCAATGAGTTTGATGGCACGGTTGTGCACCTTGTCTAGTCAAGCCAAGGTGGTTTTAGGGGCGTCCGCCCAGATATACGAGTGGTATTCAAGGCGGGGCTGAATGTAGGACTTGTAAATTGTAGCCAAGGCAGCTCGATGAAGGAGAAGCTTGCATCTCTTAAGGAAGCCGAGGCATTGATACGCTTGTTTGGTGACTTGGAGTATGTGATTATTCCATCGCAGATTGTTGGATAAAGTCACGCCGAGGATTATAAGATATGGATCAGCTGTTACATTATCATCGCACACTGAAATGGGGGGAAGGTTGGTGCAGGTTTTAGCGGTGAATAGGCAATACTTGGTTTTGGTTTCGATGAGCTCGACACGATTCTTGCGGCCCCAATCAAGAATGAGTTTAATGTCCGCGTTAAGAGAACTGGACATGAGTTCTCGTTCTAAGAAAAAAGGTCTGGCACTTGCTTGCCCTACGTTGTCGGAGGGGTATGAGTAACGCAGGGTACCGTCATCGGCAAAACTATGAAGTGGATTGGATGGGATTGAGAACAGATTATTAATGAATATAAGAAAGAGAGTAGATGAGTGAATCGCCCCTTGAGGAACGCCGGCCGAAATGGAGTGAGGGTTAGATTCAACACCATCCAATACCAATAGCTTGGAGTTTAGACAGAAGAGCGGCATGTCATACTCTGTCGAAGGCCTTGGAGATATCCAGAGCAACCCAACCAAACTCACCGAAGCAATGGATGCTTTGGTTGATGTGTTCACTAAGTACCAAGTTCCAAGCACTCCAGGAAGTGCCACCAAGTAGAAGTACTCCAATAAGTTCAACTAAGTGAAAGTATTCCAAGCAGTATTACCAATTGGTAGTACTTCTTGGAGTACTTCTAGTTGGTAGTACTTCTTGGAATACTTCTACTTGGTAGTGCTTCTAATTGGTAGTACTTCTAATTGGTAGAACTTCTTGAATTACCCCAAGAAGCACTACGAAGTGGAAGTACTACCAAATAAAAGTCAATCAAGAAGCTATCCCAGCGGGAGTGCTGCTAAGAGGAGCGAATTTGGAGCGCTCGCTTTTATTTTAAATTTAACATATATTTTAGCGCGCTTCGTGGGCCCCTTTGGCCTGGGGCCCGGGAAAATCGTCCTAGTTGCCCCCCTTTGTGACGGGCCTGAGCGGGAAGGAAGGAACTGCCGATATTTTCTTCCACCTACTCCTAACCATTACTATCGCGACTCTGACATCGGGGCATCGAGAAACAACACGCTGGAGTGTTATGCCTCCTAAAACGGGTTGAATATCACCAACCAACCGATGACATGCGCTTTGGCGGAACGGGGAAGGGCTAAGGAAGGCTATGACAGGAGGAATCAGGAATGTTAAGAGAGAAAAAGAAAGAAGGAAAGTTATGTAGGTGGGAAAGTGGAAAAGGCGAAGGACCGTGAGGCTGGCCGGGATTCGAACCCGGGACCTCTGGGATGGTAGCCAGACGCCTTACTCCCTAGGCTACCGAGGCCCCGACATGACAATTTTACGTCTTGGTTTGGTTAGTTTGGAAGGGTCTGTTTTGTACAATCGTTATTAGTTTGTTATCGTTGAATTTTTCCTTTTAAAACTCGTAACGACTTCAATGTGCTACCACCCCTGATTGTACTAAGTCCTACTATTCGCAAAGGTGGAGCCGCCACTGGTAACACGGTTCGTATCCCAAGCAAAAATAGCTTCCACAACTTCGAATTTAATTTTCGAATAATCGAAAACAAAAAAAACGCAAACATTGCAACAAGAGCAAGCACGCAAACTCCCTATTTTCCGGTTATTTCTCCACAAGGCCCCAAAAAAAATTTTATTGAGGCGTATGGGTGAAAATCAGAACCGACTTCTGTTCCTCCTCTCTGGTTGCTAAGGAAAAGCAGGTCGATGGCTTTTTTCGGGATTTATGAGAAAGCAGCAAGCAGGCGACTCTCTACGCATGTTCCACAGTAGAAACCAACAACTAATGGACAAAGTTATGGATATGTTTCTATAAATCAATTTACTCCAAATTGCCACTCGGATTTATGCTAATTTGAAAGTGTATTTATTTAAACAATTGAAAGTAGCTGAAGTTCTTGTATCCTTGCAGATTTTCATTGAAGTTTGTAGTTTTATTCCAGCTCAAGCGGGAGTTCAGGGGGAGTTTTACACACCAAGCGGTCCTTATTTTCTCTTTCCGGAAGCTTTTTTCGCACTATATTTATGGACAATGTTGAACATCCATGCTCAGAATACATGCATGCAAGGTACAAATGGGGAGAATTGTGTTGAATGAAATTTGTAGTCTTACGATACTCTATCGTATTCTATGGGGGGCTTTCAAAGTAGTCCATAAAGAAACAAGTTTTAAGATTGCCAAAGTAACGTTTGCAGAATTGCACACACTCATTTGTTTCTCGCATAATTTCCTCATAAATTTCTAGGTTGCCATTATTGAGGTTGGCGTGTTTCAGATGCTTATGCAAAGATATAAACTAGTTTTATGATGAGTGGAAGTAACCATATTCTGATATCGGTATACTAAAAGTTAGCAGGAACGGAGATATTGAAAGAAATATTAATAGAAAAAGTGCCTATTTTATTCACAATAAGTTAATTAGTAAGTTATGCGGTCAACCAGTTTGTAGGCAAATTTAGGGTGTTCAACTGCACCTTAAAATGAAGCAATTCCAACAATAATCTCTCCCATGGGCCAAAATCCAATGAAAACGCCTCACAGACTAGCATATAGTACGCTTGCATCATTTAGCAAACTTTGATCGCTTTTTCTAATCAAAGCTGACTAGCCGCCTATCGATTCGCCTGTATTTGTAGATCCATTTTCCAACCCAACCTATACATTATTCTACACTATTCTGGAGCATCAACCAAAGATGTTTATGAAACGTACATGACATGGAGAGGAAGGCATCCGCAATGGATTCCGTATACTGTGCCTGACAGGCCTTCTTTTGCATTAAAATATCGATTCAGCATGTTTGTTTCTTTTAATCAAGAATAGGGTCCACGAGCACTGCGTTCGCAACTTTGACTTATTGTACCCTTAATAGTCCCTCAGGTTTTTAGGTCAGACCGTAAGAACGGGTTCAGCAGTCTGCCTTCCCATCTCTGTTCAAGTAAGGCCACACCGAGCAACAAGACTCTACTCCTCGTTGTCATAGGGCAGTGATCGAGAATATGAAGGACAGACTGATCCTTCTTCCTTATCATCCTCCATATCAGTAATTTAAAGCGTAAGATGTTGTAAGCAAGCCGACCACTGTGCTGACGTCCTTTCTAGTGCATCCCAGACATTCTTTGGCCGCTTGACGAGTCGATGCAGGAAGAAACCGCTGGAGGTTGACTTAGTCTGCCGTAGATCTCCGAATCCAATGATCAAGGATCTTCTACACCAAACTAGTAGCAGTTGCGATAACCAGTTCCGGACTGATGAATACAGTGCCAGATCCGAGGTCAGGCTATGGCGTGCATTTATTGATTGCCTGCTTGCATGTTAAAGTGGATAACAATTGCTTGTTTGGCGATGGTCTTTCAAAGGTGCGAACAGCTGCTACGCTATATAAACACGGCTACGGCAAACTCATCGCGGAAAAAGTGAACGAGAAGAAGCAACTAGTGGCTTGTGGGAGATCGGCGAAGGTGGCAGGGTCGCAGAGGATCGTATCAAGGAAAATGTACCGTCTAGCAACACCAGCTCACTAGGCAACCTTAGGGAGTCAACGAAGGTAAGTTTGGTAAGTAGTATTGAGGAAAGAAGGAGCAATAGGAGCGGTGGTGTCACTACCAGCACAACCCGGGTCGAGGAGAAGTCCTTGCCAATGTGCCTAGCAAAACCGAGAACAACGATAAAGACCCTCTTCTAGAAACAACGTATCCAACGTCATCCACGGCCACATAAAGAATCTCAGAGCCGGCTCTTTGGAGACAAAATAGGAGGCCATGAAGATCGTGAAGGAGCGAATGGAGAGGGCGACGCAAACAACGCCAGAAGCTCCTAGAGCTAAAAGCCTGCACAACACGGCGGAATCCCGTAAACGCCAACGGGATAACAACGAAAAAGTGCAAACCGCACATAGCGTCCAAAGAGAAACGGAGGATGAAATAACGAAAGAAACTCCGCAAGAAATTAGAGAAGCCGCTAAGGTAACGGTGGGAACCCTCGTTTAAGAAGGAAATGAAAAGCTCCGCCTGCACTAAAGTGGAGAGCGAGAAGCCAAAGAAAAGAGGAAATAAAGGGAAAAAGGAGGACAGGAAATCCCAAAAAAAGAAAAGCTTGATTATAACAGCGGCAAGCAGGGCATCCTGAGAGAATTTAGGACGGATGCTTCCCTTACGGCCCTTCTAAGGGAATTGGCAGCTGGTGAGAGCAAAACGGAAAATCTGAAGCAAGAGATCAAGACGTCATACGGTGAGGGATCTGAACGAGATTACCACCAAGCTGCTTGAGGGTAGTAATAAGATGGCTCTAACCATCACTTTCTGTAACTGGATTAAATTTATGCATACTAATGCTAATGGACCCCGATATTGTGAGGATCTTTGTAAGACTGAAGACTTTCCTCAATTTGGAATTGACATATGAAAATTTTAAAAATGGCCTACGATCATAAGACCAAGCGCATATTAAGCCACAGACGACAGTACGTATTCTGTGTCTCATGCTTTTTAAGGGAGAACCGCGATTTGCAATGCAAAGCAGGTGACACGAACACTGCACCAGACGCAGGCATCACGAAACTTTTTGATGGGGCACAGAAACTGCCTTTTTTTAAATCCTTTTACTTTCTTTAATTTTGCAAAAATTTTCAAATTCCTTACCGGAATCTGACTCAAAGCGTAATGATAGATATTCCTCCATTTCATTATATCCATTAACCCTGTTCCCCAATGTGCTTAGACAACTGTGTAACCCAGATCTTTTTCTTGCAGGCCAGCTCAAAGTGTGTCTTAGCTACAGGGATTTGTATTCTCTTTGTGAACCAGGCGGATCAGTGTGGATCAGCCTTGTAGGACCAAATACAACCTACTTTGGGCTGCTAATGTTCGAGGGCTCTGATGCGGTATTCATTGGCCTGGTTCCGGCTATTTGGATACCAACGAAGTTAGTTAAGAGAGGTAGTTAGAATTTAAAGGAGAATCAGGTTATAAACCCACACAACTGATAGGCAGGAGTTTCTCGGTAGTATGCTGCACCTACGAGCATTTATGTAGCCAGTGAATCAGGTAGCAAGCTTCGGCTTCAACTCTTCTCACAAGCAAAGTAGAGACGGAAGTTTGCTGACCCATCTGCCTAACAGTTCAACATATTAAGAGCATCCATCCGAGAGTCATATTGAAAACGCCAGGTCGATGTAATATTATTGAAAATGGTAAGTTTAGTCAGTAGGGATCTGATACTGCGGTTGCGTTGTCTCCTGTTCACTAGTGGGTCTTACAGGGAGGTCGAGTCTACATCCCACTCCTGCTCGACTGATAAAAGATTGCCACCACTTTCTGATAAAAAAAGTGGTTGCAGCGGGATCGTATACCTTACTGTAAGAAGAAAAGAAGAAAGTTCAAGATTTTTATACCTAAGCAAACATAACATTTATTTTTCCCTGGTTGTCCACTTGGCACCACCGAAAATTTTGATTCGTGCCAAGTTGGTGTGGGTATTTCTAGATGTTATTGTTGATTATTTTTTCTGATCCCACCGATGCCACCAACATTTTGCTGTGCCAATTTGATTTCAGCTGGACTAGGGCAACATCCTGTGTTGTATCGCATAGTTCTACAGAAAAATGTTATCTAGTTTAGTTTAATTGAAAAAATCCGCTATGGCTCTTCCTTTTAGGACTTTTTTCTATTTTTGTTTGTTCAGTTTCCTGGTAAATAGCTACAGCAAATACTTAAACAAAACTTGTAACGGCCAAAGCTCTAAAAAAACAAAAAAAGCTCTCTACATCAAGTAGACCTTAAAACCCAAGACTATTCCAATACTAAACGCAATTGCGAATTCTCTACAGAAAACCGCCTCTACATACAATATAGAAGGACTCCATATAATCTCTACGATAGAGGGAGAGACATTCTACGGGGAAATCCTGTTCACTGATTCAGTTGAGCTGCGAATTTTCCGGTATACGGGTCAGGCGCGTTCGTTTTTAATAAATTTTAGCAGAAAAAAAATTTTTTTAACATTGATAAAGAAAAAAATTTAAAACAAAAATTTCAACCCAGAAATTCTCCATAAATTCCAGTGAAATTTTATTTATTTAATTAATAAAAATCCTTGCATATACGAAAAGGTGAAATTGTCTAAAGGTAAATGCGGTTTGGAATTGTTCCTTATTCTCTACATACAGATTAAGAAATTTAAAAAAGGAAAAAGCTTTCGACATTTTTTTCTGTGCGTAAAAAATATCCTTTTTGGAAAATTTAAAAAAAAATGATTTTTTTTTGTGATTGATTTTTGTAAAATTTAAAATGCGAAAATAATAAAAAGTAATGAAAAAAAAGAAACAATATTCAAGTGCGAAAATAGTGAAATTATCCTAGAAAGTCCTTATCAAGATGTGAGGAATTTCGGGTGCGGTTCCCTCCTTTCACGCCTGGATATCGCCCCACGTACTTCTTTCATATATACGTATATATGTATATACAAAATCCATCCGACCGATACAGGATTCAAGAATGGCCATGGCCGATCTAGGAGCAAGGATATACACTTTATTGGACTTTAAAATTGCAGAAAGTGAATTAGGCGTATTAAGGAATCTCTCCGAATTTATAAAAAGGATAATTTCTTCGTTTTTTTTTGTTTCTGTGAATCCTTCTATCTTCTACATCTTCTACCTTGAGTTTGCTTAGTCTCAAAGAGGGTCCTAGCTGGCATACATTGAGTGCTAAAGCAGAGAAGCAAAAAAGGATTTCGGGAGGGGGACTGTAAGACAAAAAAAGGCACAGCTTAGGCGGGTGCAAAGTATATACATCGCAGTGTGCTTGTGTGGTAGTGTAATTCAGTTGAAGTAGTGTGAAAGGATATGGATACCAGTTTTTTTGCGCTTTCGCTAAAAAGGAGCTTGAAGGCTAGACCATCTCTGAGCTCTGCTGCTTCTGTGTGTTTGTTGATTTCTTGTGGCTTTTTTTAAGGTTGTGTTTTTGTGTGTGATTTCCACATCAAACTAACAAAAGTTCCGACCCCCCTATCACGATTTTGTTTTTTTGTTTTCTGACACATATTCACCCCTGCACGGTACCTTGGTGGTACATGACACATGACTACACGGACTACGTGCAGATTTGAACGCTTTCAAGTAATTGCTTAGGCCGGTTCCGCTTTATAGTAGTTTTTTTTACTCCTATATATTTTTTCTGTTCTGTGCTCCTCCGACAGTAGAATCGCGCGTGATAGCGTGCAGTATAAGGATAAAAAGGCTGACAAGTAGTGACAGGGGACATAATGTGATTTTAGGGGGCACATGGCATGGATATATTCTGTGTTATCCTTGCCGTCGTCTTCTCTTGTGTGTGTCTTTTTCCTCTTATAGCTTTCAAAATCGTTACAAAAAAAATGGAAAAACCGGGAAGAAGAAGAAGAACAAGGAGAATACTAGGAGCAGAAAAAAAGGAACTTTGCAGGATCTCCCGGTCTTTGTAACTTTTCTTTTTTTTGTTTCTTCCAGTTGATATTTTTTTCTGTTCTGTTCTGTTCGTTGTTGTTCTATGGTGGCTGCTGACGTTTCACCTCCTTAAGAAGAACCAGGAAAGGCCAGAAGGCGTCGTGTGTAAATTTTTTGCTGTTGTTGTTGTTGTTTCGCATGTGTATCACTCTATATACGAGTGAGTATAAGGCGACTTTAACTCTGGGTGCTGTTTGCCTTATTGCGTTTCATTGAATTTGACGGGATTTATAGTGGTAGGCGAAACATTTTGTGGATAAAACCTCCCATTAAAATTCCACTATTTATCACAGCCAGCACGAAAGCCTTGTAGGGCACTATCACTAAATCTGCTTTTGGTATTTTTGTAACACTTTTTGATTTTATTTTTAGTAAAAATAAACATCTATATAGAACATAAACATCACATAAAAAAATAGCTGGTACTACATAGGTAAGAGTAGCCCTAATAAGGCATCTTGCCGGATTAATCGGTTAATAGTAATAGGGTACCAAATTTCCGCTTAGGTTTTCACCTAACTGACTTGTTCACTTGGTAGTCTGATACTACCATCGTTATTGATTTTGTCGTCTAGTTAGTGTGATTCACCTCTTCGAAGACTCATAACACTCCGACAGGGCTGTATCCCGCTAACTTCGATGGTTGCGGATGTGAATTTAGTCGGCTGATGTTAAGGATATCGATTTTATGCCATCGAAGCTCCGTTACAAAATATGTTTGTTTTGATTTTTGTTATATCTTTCGTATGAATTCAACATCCAGGAGTTCAAAAGTAAGGTCCATCGCCTCGTCCTTCAGCACTTTTCAAACTCCAATTAATCTATCCTGACCTCTGTTCCTTCCTTCGAACCAAGCTTACTATAGGGTGATTCATTTAGAGATACTTTTTTAAAAATAAAACAAAATAAAAAAAATCGATTTGATCGTATAATCTTAGTTATCATACAAAAGAACCATTCTTTACATTTATTTTTTAAAAGATTGTTTATTTTAAATGTTGTAGCTAACAAGGGCCATTCTGAAGTTCCAATTTTCGATAACGCGTTCGAACATTTCGAGTGGTATTTGGCTTATAGTGCGAGTAATGTTGGCTTCCAATTCCTCAATCGTATCCGGCTTTAAACTGTACCTACTAAGCTTCAAAGGAAAAAGACTACAAGTATGATGTCACATGAACAAGGCGACCACTTCTGAAACATGAGATTAACTGTTCACCGGATCGTTTTCGCAATAAATCCATAGTTTCACAAGCTCGGGACAAATAGCGCCGTCTTGTTGGAACCAAACAATTTCAGGACGTAAAAGTTCGTTATCATGGCCCGTTACATTCCGGCCGGATGAAGATATATAGGCCGATGATTGTACCAGTTCATAAAGTACCCCAACCCGTTGTTTCGTTGGGATGTAATGGTCACTTTTGAAGCTAGTCGGCCCAAATATCGCAATTTTGCTTACTCACGAATCCATTAACACAGAAATGGGCTTCATCGCTGAACAAAACTTTGAAAACAGTGGATGCTCCTCAAGCTTTTCAAGAGCCCAAACATCTAGGTAATCGCGTACACTCTCATCTAACATTGCTATATTTTCTTCACTACGTGCTGGATGTGGTCTATTTGGAAATAGATACACAAACTAACGTCTAAAAGTTCGTTTATAAATGACAGAACAATATGGCTGTGAAATAATCTCCCACAATCTGTTTTCCCGAACTCGTACAACACCAAAGAATTCAAACGTAATGTTCATCGCCACATTCTCCCAGGCTCGTCACATCATCCTGCGGGCCATCTATCCATCCATCCATCCAAAGGCGCTGCAGCCCAAATCGAGCCTTGGCTTCCTCTAGGGCATTTGTCCAAGTTTGACGGTCCCTTGCAGTTTGTCTCCAGTTCCGGATGTTGAGCATTGCCTCTGCGTCAGCCGTCACAGAGTCTATCCATCTACTCTTGGGTCTACCTACTAGCCTATTTCCCATAAGTTCTGATGCCATACGCCGTTTTGGGATACCATTGTCCTGTATCCTGTCTGTCAATTTGGCGGGCTTTGGGGTTAAAATATGTTAGGATATTGAAATTCCAAATAATGTTTGACTTTTACCTGTTTGGTAAGAATAAGTTCATTCAGATCATTAAATATAGATACCGACCGAACGATCGATTTTTTATTCGCGGATGAACTTAAGGGGTCTACCCTCTTTAGACGGGCAAAGATAAGGCTATTTTCACGAATTTTTTTGACCGGTATACGTCATAAATATGGACATAAAAAGTGTTAGGCCTAAAAAATACACTATTTGATTACACAAGAGAATTTTTTTATATTTATTTTAATCAGTTTTTATACATAAAAATGAGGGAGAAGACTGGTCCAAAAAAAAATATGAGTGTGCGCTGTTGATGAAATATCTGGAATGGAAGATCTGAAAAAAAAAAAAAAAAATAGTTTTAGACTCAGTAAGTAAATGGCTATAGCGCATATCATACGATTTTTGAAATTTTGAGTTTAACTATTTATTTTTGGCAAAGAACGACGGAAAAAACGTGATTTTTCGTACTTTTTCGAAAAATGGCTGCCGTTTTGTCATTTTTGAAAAAAAAAAAAATCGTATGATATGCGCTATAGCCATTTACTTACTGAGTCTAAAACTATTTTTTTTTTTTTTTTTTCAGATCATCCATTCCAGATATTTCATCAACAGCGCACACTCATATTTTTTTTTGGACCAGTCTTCTCCCTCATTTTTATGTATAAAAACTGATTAAAATAAATATAAAAAAATTCTCTTGTGTAATCAAATAGTGTATTTTTTAGGCCTAACACTTTTTATGTCCATATTTATGACGTATACCGGTCAAAAAAATTCGTGAAAATAGCCTTATCTTTGCCCGTCTAAAGAGGGTAGACCCCTTAAAGTAACTTCGTGCAGCCTAGAATGAAACAGGCCCTTGTGCTTAGCTCTGGAACTTAGTTCTCATCTTTCTTTTGGCAAAATCAATCCAGAAGCTATCTCAGCAGAAAAAATTCGAAGTGGGAACGAATTTGGAACGATGTTAATATGCTCCGATTGGAGCTTTAAGGAATTGTATGAGACGAAGAAAACGGGAAAATATATACCTGTTCTCGTTCAATGCGCTGGCTAATTGCAGCAAATTGGACGTGTTTGGTGCTTAGTTGGGGGACCACTTGGTAAAAATGCTGGCAACATTCACGATCAGTCTACCCTAACTCAACTCGACAACTGTAGTTGTACTAGGATTCAACCTGAATTCAACTCATCATGTATACGTATTAAGTGGTAGTAAAGAGCCTACTTAAGGGAAAGCCTAATGTCCCAGTTTAATCGATGATACCTGTCTTGAATAAGTTTTTCCTCAATTATGGGTTTTCTTACTTTTTTTATTGTGATACGAACTGTTGTAACTGGTGAACGTGGTTTTCAGTAAATATCTGAAAAAAATATTTAAGATCATGTATGGGTGAGTCACATTTAAATCTTCGTATGATATTATCAAAAAACGAGAGTTGGCAAAAGATATAGCCTATGACGATGTCATGGACGACTTTGCAGAAATGAATACAAGAAAAATAGTGTTTACTATTTACATGCGACGAGTAGAAGAATCCATATCCAAATAAACATAACATATTAATAGATTGCTACATGCTTGGGTTTCAGGCTCAAGATTACTGCCTGCTTGACAATTAGAACGTAGGGAAAACGCAGTTTGACGACATGACATTTTCGTCTCGATGATACGAATTGGCATCGGTTAGTGCCACAAGAAGGTGGTCCTTCACTACTTCGCTCATTGGCCTCTTACCCGTGGAGCCTAATTGTTGGGCTCCTGAACTAGAAGCTTCCTCGACTATGGTTGGTTTTGAGAGCTTTTTCCTTTTTGGTCATTATTTGTGGGCGTTGAGCTATTTTCCCGGGACCTCTGCCTTTTGGTGCGGGAGGTTACCACTACCGTTGTCCTTGCTTCTGGAGCCCTTTGCACTCCTCAACGACTGCTTGTAATTTTGCTTTGTTGGTTTGTCCTTCTCCGAGATGATACCGGCGGCCTCATTCTCTGCAATTTTCTCTTGCGGAGGGACGCTCGTGATCTCTGTTTCTCAAATGTGCCATTGTCAGCGCCTGGTGTCTCTTGGCACCCCTGTGATTATGTTGCCTGACTTTGAAGTACTGTGGTTGGTACTCGTAAAGCCAGAGCTGAAAATTGCGTCGCCTGGATCAAGCTGATACTCTGTATTCCTTGTACGTAACTTCGTCGGGTCGTCTGTTCATATGCTTGTTTTGGTTTCTTTTCATTATTATTTTATTTATTTATTATTTTTTGTTATTTTTGCTCATATTGTTCCCACGAGTGAAGCCGGAAATGAAGTCCGCCTTGGCAAAGCAGTATACCAGAGTAAGGCACTTATACACGCCGACCTTTCGCGGGCATCGGCGGGGACCGTTTGCTACCAGCCTGTTTATACCCACTGGTTGGCCATTCAGACTTCGGCACGGTACCTTTGCACCTTGGCTTAAATAAAAGTCGCGACTTAAACTACGGTTACTCGTTGGCAACCCCTTTTGCTGCTTGTGGTAATATCTTCCAAAGTGAAGCGTTGTGTAGTGAACGAAGATGTAGTGTCGAGAATTGAGACGGGTTGTTGAGATTGTTTGGAAATATACAGAGGATGAACGAAAAGAGATAGACAAAACAAGTATATAAGACGAGTGCGAGGGACAGTTGCGTCAGTTTCGCTCTGTTGGCTAATGATTTTGCCGACCACTGTGTTAATGTAATGGGCGGTGAAACCAGAAAATATTTGGTAGAGCAAATGATGTAAAATGATCGAAGAAAAACTGGGGTGGTAGCACGTAAGTTGTTTCAATCGACCTCTTCATACAAAAATTCAAGATTTTTGTATGGAGAGGTCGATTGAAACAACTTACGTGCTACCACCCCTGTCTTCTCTGCGACCCCTTGACTATATAACCGGCTTTTATTTTGATATGAGGGACAGGTTTGCTCTAGTAATTAAAAATTTCTTAGTCCCACATGAACTATTTGTTACTGCAAATGACAAGTAGTAGAATGGATCAATCTAAATCTTACAGAAACTTCTTGGATTTAACATATGTATTTGCATTTTATTCATTATTTTTTAGATAATTAAAATGGTTTTCTACTCTAATCGCACACTTTACAATAGATGTGTATATATCACAAAATATTATTAAATAAAAATAAAAAATAATTTTCTAAAACACATTTTTTCTATTTCCATTTACAGATATCAAAATCACCTTAATATGCCGCTGCTGCGTAGAAGTGCTTCAATAAGTGTATGACAAGAATTTTCTCCAAGGAATAGAATAAATTTTTCGTTATTTGTAAACCAGTAGCTAAAATAAAAGTGAAAATAATTTATATTATTTTTTTTTAAATTGTGTGTGAATTGGAATTGAATTGGATTAAAAAAATGATTGATTTAAGGAATATTGTTAAACACTTTTCAAAAATTTTCTCCAGTCAAGGTAAGTTTTGTTTTTAATATATTTATAACGATTTTTTTTGGTTTTAATGTATTTAAAACGATTTGATGTATGTGGTGATTGTTGGCTAAAACTCTCATTTCGCAACATATACTTGAGAATGTTGGTGATGTTAAAACCTCAAGAACTAAATTTTGCTCGTATACTGTTCCAAATTGGAATTATTTGAAAAGATGCAATTTAGAAAAACCAGTGGAAAGTTTCACAAAAACAGAATTTAATTTAAATCAATTGTAATCGTTTAGTTAATGCCAATTCAATATTTGTGCCAATTCTATATATGGTCCAGCTTCTCTCATTAGCTCCAAACACAACAAAACAATTTTCTTTAATTAAAACTTAAAAAAAAAACAAAATGAGCTTCTTAAATAGTAAAATTACAGTCTGAAAACACATTTGGAACTTTTCCAGCCACGCTTTGAAAAAACAACCTGTTTGTGTGGGTTCAAGTGATGATGTCATCTCATCTGTTGTTTTTAAATTTTGTAATATTTTCCCAGTCTTATATTTTGAGATAAATTTATTTTAATTATTTTTGCACATCCCCAGCAACAAACTGAGTCTGACGAAATGGCTATGCAAAAAATCAAAATTTAGGCTTGATTACTACAATTCTTGTTTTGCCACTAGAGTTCCAGGTGATACTTGGCCCGATTCGATAGCTTCTTCCAATCATTTACGGCTAATGTGGCTTCTCTCGATCTTCCTTCACGCTGAATCCTTAGTTTTTTAACGTGGTCGCACTCGCACCCTTTCGACAAAAAAAGAAATGTGTGAAAGGCAGAAAGACGTAGGGCCTGCTGTGGTGTGGATTCGGACCACGAACCCCTGTGATGGTAATCCGGTGCATTAACCCCAGTCTACTAAGGCCGGAAATCCTTCTGCGTTTTTTTATTGTTTTCCTTTCCTTTTAATAATTTTCAAGTTCAATTTTCTTTCATTGCGATATCGTCCTTTCTTGATATTTTGCTTTGTCCCGACCATTTATTGTTACCAGAGTCGATGGTTGCGTCTCATTACATCGTATGATGGAACATCTCATACTTCTGAAAAGTTACATGCAGTTAAAAGCATGTGATAATTTTTTATATCGAAGATTAGAGCTTAGAAGTAGTCTCCTTTGTACTGTAGATATCAATTATACCAATGAGTGCATCAATATAGGACAGAAATCTCTAGTCGGATAGATAGTAAAGAGTAGAGTGAACACTTTTCTTTGTTTAAATATTTTCAAGCCATTCTTGTCATTCTACAAATTAAATTGACATTGTTTCGCTTAATCATAAAGTAAATCCCACCGCTGCCACCAATTTTTTGGCATTATGACTATAATTTATTATTAAATATTCTGATTGAGCTTTTATGCATAGAAAAAAAACTTCCTTTCAATATTTTACGTAAATTGCATTGTAAACGTGATACAAAATTATAATTATTTCTAAGTCAATTATGTCCAGTAGACCATACACAAAATCTTCTAAAGTAAAAAATAACGTAAAGTGGTGATGAGGAAAGACCAGTCCAATAAGATGTACGAGAGCAATCCGATAAGTACTTAAAAACAAAATTTTTGGAAAATGGCGATTTATTTCTCATCATACCTCCTTTTAGCTCGATACACTTGACCCAACGATGCTCCAACTTCTTTAACCCGTCCGAAAAGCACGTTTTCTGCTGGTCTGCAAAGTAGGCCTCCGTGGCGGCAATAACCTCCTCGCTCAACTCAAATTTCTGTCAGGCGAGTGTCTTTTTTAAGTTTGAAGACAAAAAGAACGGGGCCAAACCTGGAGAATAAGGTGGATGGGGCAGCAGTTCGTAGCCTAAGTCGACCAATTTGGCCGTAGTGACGGCGGAGGTGTAAGTCGGTGCGTTTTCATGGTGCAAGAGCCATTATGCGGCCGCTTTTGCTGCAATTCGGGGTCGAATCGGCCCAATAATTCGGCATAGTCATAGAGCCCTGTGATCATTTTGCCCTTCTTTAGGTAGTCGATTCACCTTGGGAATCCCAGAAAACGGAGGCCATCACGTTTCCGGTCGATATGACAGTCTTCGCCTTCTTCTGAGCACGTTCGCCGGGTGAAGTCCACTGTTTCGACTGTTCCTTGATCTCTGGTGTGTATCAGTGGATCCATGTATCGTCGACGGTCACAAAACGACGCATAAACTCCTTCGGAATGCGTTTAAACATCGTCAAGCACTGTTCTGGTTTCACGGTTGCGCTTATTGTCCGTAGTGAGGAAACGTGGCACCCATCGCGCCGACAGCTTTCTCATGCCCAATATTTCATGCAGGATATGACCCACGAAGTTTTGAGATGCCTACTGTCTCACCTATCTCGCACACTTTCAATCGGCGGCCTGCCAATACGAGATCGTGGACTTTCGTCTCGTTATCCTCCGTGGAAGCCGTTTTCGGAACACCTGGGCGTCGTTCATCAAAAACCGACGTGCGACCACGTTGGAATTCGTTAAACCAATTTTTGACGATTGCCATCGAAGGAGAAGTATAACCGTGCGCAGCATCCAAGCGATCTTTGATTTCGCTGCACGATTTCCCTTACAAAAACAAGAATCGGATCATCGACCGATATTGCTCCTTTTCCATTTTGATAAAATCCGCGGACACGCCCGCTTCCACACGCGGTCAAAACAAAACTACTAGTCCGACTCAGCTAAAATTTTGACAGTAGCCGCCTACTAGAATGTACTACACGATAGTATTATTCTTTTACGATAGTGGCGCCATCGGGTGGTGAGGCTAAATACTTATCGCAATCTTTTCGGAGTGTTTCAAGCTCGCGAGATCCCTATGCGGTCTATTAATAGTGCAAGTGCATTGTTCTGTGAAAATATCAACAATCCTGTCGAGTTGCTCCCGGGCAAGGTTCTTTGTGATTAGCGTAACATAGTAACACAAATTAGTATTTTTGAGGTTTTTCATCGACAAAATCAAGAATCTGGTGCTCGAAAATCATGTATGAATCTTAAAGACTCTTCCCTAAGCCTAGTCTGTTCTTTTCCTTTATACGGACTATGGTCCTTGCTTTATCTTTGCGTTGTTCTTTCCTCTACTTTTCCATTTTATTTTATTTTACGAAACTAGCGTTAATTCCACAAATCAACTTCATAACATCCCGAATCATAATATAAATCCCACCGCTGCCACCAATTTTTTGAGATTTATGAGTGTAATTTATTATTACTAAAAATACTTGTAAGATTTTATGGATTGAATCAAAACTTGCGTTATTTTTCCTTTCAATAATTAACTTAAATTATGCTAAGAATATCAGATGGTTGGCTAAAGAGATAAATATGCATTTTAAATCGATCAAGCATCATACTCGCCTAATATGACCCCGTATGACTTTTTACTGTACCAGAAGTTAAAATTACTACTTCACTGAAAATAACCACTGCGTTTCGGGTCAATTGAGGCCATAAAAGGAAATTTGCTGAAGGATCTGAAGATGCCTCAATCAGCTTACGAAAAATCTTTGCAGGATTCGCTAATGGTGGGTCCACACGCGACACAGTACAGAAATAAATGTAAAAGTTCACTCTAATATGTCGACGAAATGTTAGCGTTTCGGACTCCACACTCAGACATACATACGATGTACATGCAGACATATACATGCATATTTCCAAATATCATACAGACCTCTGACTTTTCTAAGCACCGTCCAAAAAAACAAAACCTCGTAGACAAAATTCTATAGAAGTCCGTGCTAAGTCTTTATCGTGTGAACCCACCATAACGCGTTGGTATAGTGATATTGCACTCCTTCCGGATACTTTTTATACGGAAAGTAGTCATCTAATATTATCACATGAAATTTGAAAACAAATCTCCGAATTTTCTAGAATACAGAGTACACAACCTCAAGGACTTGAAACGATTAAAATATATTTTGTGATTAAAAATAGTTCGCAAGACACATTTTAATGACGTAAAACACTTTGTTATCGCCCAGTGCAAAACTTCTCGTCTTTTGAATACTTTAACTAAACCTTAATCAACCCACGTCCGACCTTTCTAATTTTAACTCCTCTGTATTTTTCCGATCACTCACCGAAACTTAAGGCGTATTCAAGCTATTAGCATAAATCCTTTAACATTGCCTTAAAACATTTTTTTTTCGCTTCGTTTTCTTTTAATTAAGATTATTTTCTTCGCTTTTCTTATTTTTCTTTTCCACACCCCCTCCATACCCTCAAAAAAAAAAAGAAAATAAATAAATTAAGCAAACGCAAAAAAAATACTCTTTCCGAAATCGAACGAGGTTAATCTAACCCTCTCAACCCCTTCCGGATTTGCCCTCCCTCGTAATTTATTTTCCTAGTTAAACATTTCACCTGTTAACCTGTTCCTTAATTGCTACAGCCTCTCTCGTTTCCTTTTCGCCGCGTTCTATTTTTAGGCGATGGGGTAACAGCATTCGCCATCGGAGCACCCCGCCGCCGTACGCCATTAAATTGCTTGACACACTCCGAATATTCCGAAATTGTTCTAATCCGAGAGCGGCTTGGACAGTTTCCATAGAGCAATATAATTGATGCCGTCCCCCCAATAAGGAAACTTTTCCTATTTTTTTTGCGTAAAAACTTGTGCGGGAGGGGCAAAGGGAAAACGTACACCCCAAGGGTCGTCCTGCTTCTTAATTCGCCCTTTCTGTATGTTACCCCTTATGCTCTTACAATTGCGACGCTACAAGGACATGATCGATAGATTTGAGGCGTTTTGTTGTGATCAATAGGATTTCGGTTTTTTTGTGGTGTAGGGGGGATATGGATATCTTTGGGGGTTGGGAGTAGTAAGATTTAGGAGAACGTATGTATTTGGCTTTTCTTGTGCTTCATTCAAGGAATGTTTTAAGTGAATTCCTGTTTCAGTCATAAAATCTTTACATATGTTCGTTCGGGATTTATGAATGTGATTTATTATTAAAAATTCTGATTAAGCTTTTATGGGTTATCCCTAACTTCGTGAAGATGGCGGTTAACCCCAAAATCTCCTTATTTCTCTCACTGATTTTGGCTCCAGAAATTCTGCTTTTGTTTGATCTTAAACAATTTGCCTCTCAACAGAAGCAATTCGTCTAGCTTTTTGATAAATAGGTTCCTCATCTGCCGAATGTAACTACTTGCCATGTCTTCAATTTCATCTTTTAAACTTGGATTTGAAATGTCTTCGGGGCTGGGACATTTGGCTTCTACGGTAAAGCCGTAACATCTAGCTGAGATGAGGAAAGAAGAATCTTCGATCGCCTCACAAACTTTCCTTGCAATGCTAACTTTCAGGTTACTGAAGCTTAACTCGAATATCTCTTCTTCTTCCTTGACGGCTCAACAACTGGGATCCGGTCCTGGCCTTTGGCAACTGTTCTCTCCGGTCCCGATTCTGAGCCGATTTCATCCAGTTTAGCATCCCTAAGCTCTGAGCGTCCTGGTCTATGCCAAACTTCCAGCGGAGGTTGGATCTCCCTCGCTGTCGCACTCCCTAGATCTAACCACAGAGAACTTTCCAAACAGGTTCATCTTCACTCACCCGAGCTAGATGCTCTACCCACTGAGCTTTATTTTCTTCACAACATCTATGTCGCGATAGCGCTCGTAGATTTCGTCATTGTAGAGTCTCTGAAATCGTTCTTCCTCACATTAGGAGCCAACAATCCTTCAAAGTATTTTCCGGACACGGCTAAAAGATTTGAGGGCTTTTTGCTAAGCACCCACATCTAAGATGCATATTGCTATTGTCGACTGCTACTATTGACCCAAGGTAGGTAAATGATTTCGAACTCGTGTTCCTCTACCTTGATTGTGGGACCAATGTTAGGTGTTCTTGCAGACGAGGCTACCATATATACTTCGTTTTGCTTTCGTTAATGTGCAGTCCCAGATTGCCTGCTGGTTGCTCAATCTAGGTGAAAGCTCCTTGTACATCTGTTATTGTTCTTCCAATGATGTCAATGTCGTCTGCATAAGCCCGTAACTGGGTGGACTTGTGGAGGATTGTGCCCCTTGATGCTACGCCCGAATCTCGGATAACTTTCTCCAACGCCAAGTCGAAAAGGAGGCAGGCCAGACCGTCCCCTTGTCGGAGTCCAGTATATATGTTAATTGGTCTGGAAAGTGTTCTTGGATATCTTTACTCGGCTTGCCACATTGGTCATGGTCAACCTACATAGTCTTTTCAGTTTGTTGAGGATGCCAAATTCTCTCAAGGATTTCTAGAGTTTTTCTCTGGCTATGCTATTATAGGCGCCTATAAAGTCTATGAAGAGGTGTTGAATTGAGTTTAAAACTCTAGACATTTTTCCATAGCCTGCCTTAAGGTGATCTGGTCAGTTGTTGATTAGCCTGGGTAATGGCTGTGATGTTTCTGGCATATGGGGCCATCCTGTTTTGTAGGATGGCGGAGAATATCTTATAAGCGGTACTCAACAACGTTATATCGCGATAATTAGTGCACGTTGTGATATCTCCAGCAGAGGATGCCTTTTCTCCAGTTTTCTGTCATCGCTTTCTGCTTCCATACTTGCACAATTAATTCATGAATCGCTTGGTGTAAGGTAGGATCTCCACACTTAACCAGCTCCGCTGGGATGCCTTCTTCACCCGAGGCCTTGCATTTTTTGAGCCGGGTTATGGCTCTGCTAACATCTTCCCAGCTTGGTGGCGGCAGCATAGCATTATCATCAGATATTGGTGGAGCCCCCAAATCGTCAGTCAGCTGGCCATTTAGCAATTCATCAAAGTGCTCTTCCCATTGTTCCAAGACGCCTTTAGAATCAGTGATCAGATTCCCTTCTTTGTCCTTGCAGTATGTGCAAAGTGGTGTGGTGAATTGCTTCATACTGCGGACTCTTCGGTAGAGCACCCGCACCTGATGCGCCCGTCACTCTCTGTACGGTTCTAGTTCACAGACGAGTTTTTTTTCAGGCTTCCTTTTTTCTTCTGTGTATTCTCTTTTCTTCTTTTCTGAGCTTATATTTCTCTTCGCGTGCCCGTGTTCTCTGAGACTGCTGCGTAGTGCAGCCTGTGTTGATTCGAGCCTGATCAGCGGATACAAAGCTTTTCAGCATTGTAATGCGCTCTCGGAGCACCATACCAACAAGATAGTGATCCGAGTCGAAGTTGGCACCTCGGTACGTTCGTACCGTCATCAGATCCGAAAGGTGGCGGCAGTCTATCAATACATGGTCTATTTGGTTGCGAGTGGCCACATCAGGAGATACCCTCTTTACACACAAATTTAGTACTTGCAACGTCCAAGTTCTTACTTGCTGCCATCTCAACAACTCGCTGTCCATTGTCATTAGTGTTCTCATGCAAGTTGTGGGTGCCATATTGCCTGTACACTGGCTCCCGACCTACTTTGGCGCTCAAATCTCCCAGTATGATTTTTACATCATACCTGGAATAGGCATTATGTTCTCGTTCAACTAATTCGAAGAATTCTTCTTTATCATCATCCGGGGATTCTTCTGTAGAGGTCCCGCCAAAAGAATTGATGCCGGAGCGCGCAGCTGGGGAAATTAAAGCTGCACACAAATAAAAATTGCGCATATATTGATAAGAAATGCGCTTATGTATTTTCAAATTTCCCCTTCGAAATTTGTTGCGACTAGGCTAAGGGACGGGAACGGCATGCGGGGATTTTACTGCGCATGGAAAACGCGACTTTCTCGGCATCAACATAGTTAATGTCATGTCACTGTGTGAATAAGACGTAATCGCCGTGCTCCGTCTTATAGCCGCTTTTTATACAATCATATTATTTTTGAAGATAACATTTTGTGTTGCGTAATTTTATCTAGTTATCTAGTTAATAGTTAATATCACTAACACCGATTATCAATTTTTTATTACACTATTTATTCCCGATTAATTAATCACGATGTCAGAAAAATCGAAAACTGTGGCTGTGAAAGTGTCAAAAAAAACAACTTCGTCACACACTCCTTCCCCCATAATGACCAGAGGGGCTGCGCGTACGACCTCCGACAATGGTCAGGAGGTGAACTTGGAAGAATTGCTTGCCGCTCTAGAGACACGCATCTCGAAAAAAATTGATGACCTCCTCTCCACCATTAGTAGCACTGATCTGCGAATTACAGATTTCTGCAATTCAATTAAAAATTTCAGCGATCGCCTCGACACAATCGAGCAGCGTTTAACGGAGGGACTAAAGTCCATCTCCGAGGAAAAAAATAAACAGCTGGAGGAAGTCAACAAAAAAATCGAGTCTCTACAGGCGAGGATCTCTGTGCTAGAGAAGAAAATAGCATCAACGGATCATACTGATGACCTTCACATTATCAGCTCCCAGCTGGCTGATAACACACTCCATTTGGATGATATGCAGCGTGCACAGAGGCTTTGCGATGTGATTATCCGGGGAATCCCAAAGAAACCTGATGACTCCCCAATGGAAATCGTCACAAATCTGGCATCCATGGTGAATCACCATTTATCAAATTACGTTGATGCCTTCCGAGTTCGATCTCGATCAGGCGCTCAAACTGGGCCCATTATAGTTAAATTTTCTGGGCAGCGCGAGGCAAAGGCCTTCATGCTCGCATTGAAATCAAAAAACAAAAGGAAATTCCAACTTTGCGAACTGGATGGTTTCACAGCTGACACTCCTGTCTATGTTAATGAAAGTCTCTCGCCGACTAATAATAATCTGCTGCGGGAGGCCTTGAAACTTCGCAGGCTAGGGATACTTCACTCCGTTTCCACCAGGGATGGCCTTGTGAGGATAAAAAAAACAAGTGATGGCAGTGTTGTTGTTGTGCGTGATGCTTCTCAGCTGCAATGCCCGTCAATCGAGACACTGGAGCAACTTAGTGTAAGCGTCTAAGGTTCATTGCTTTGTTTTTGTTTTCTTTTTTAAATTTTTTGTTTTTAGTTGTTTCTTTATTTTTTTTACTGTTTTTTATATTTTTAATTTTAACTTCTAATATTTTATTATTTTTTTTTTTTTTTTCAATTTTATCTTTTTTTTTTAATACTCTTTTTTGTGTTCTACTTCGCTATGTATTCATGTAGTTTTTATTCTAAGACATTTTCTTACTTTATGCTTCTCGTCTCACTTCCGTTTCTTGAGAATTCCCATTGTTTCGTGGTAATAAGTTTAGATGTCATCTAGCTTTAGCTGCGGGGACCGAGTAAGAACGTTAATAAAAATTTTTAGTTCGAAATATAAAGGTTTCAATACTTGTTTAGTAAACGCGCGGAGTATTCGCCCGAAAATTGGAGAGCTGAACGAAATATTCATTAACTCTTCGGTGCATGCTTTATTCATCTGCGAAAGTTGGCTTAATTGTTTTATTCCTTCCTCTACCGTATCCATTGATGGTTACAAGTTATTCCGCAATGATCGGCAAGGACGCGTCGGCGGGGGAGTGGCCATTTACTTACGCGATAATTTAAATTCTAAAATTGTCGGATTCTCCAAACAACCTGGAATTGAATTTCTTTGCGTCGAGGTTTCTAATGATGTCGACAAACTCCTCCTTGTCTGTGTGTATTCTCCCCCGGGCATTTTTAATCCCACTAACGCTAGAGAGCTCATCGAAAGCATAGAGCACCTATCCGGTATCTACAAAAACATTCTGGTTGGAGGCGACTTCAACGTTAATTTAATAAAACAGACTGTCCTCCAAAGTACATTTAGGCACACTATGAATTCCCTCGGTTTATCTGCTATTAATGAACTTCCTACATATTTTAATTGTAGGACTCCCTCTCTGCTTGACTTATTTTTTACTAACGATATCACATCTATTATATTCCAAAACCAAATCTCTCCGCCAAGTTATTTGGACCATGATATTCTATTCGTGTCCCACAGCTTTATTGTAGACCCTCCGCCTTTGAAAAGGATTACTTTTCGCGATTTCTCCAATATCGACCGGGAACGTCTTTCTCAGAGATGTCTTTGTCTACCTTGGGTCAACGTCTTCACAGTGACCGACGTTGATGACAAAATTACAGAGTTTAATAGGTTATTCCTTGATTTGTACGATGAGTTTGTGCCTCTGAGGAGTAAAACTCTATCAGCTAAGTCTAAACCTTGGTTTACTGCAGAAATTAAGTCGCTCATAATAGAAAGGGAGTTTGCCTACCAGTGGTTCTTAAAAGTAAAAAGTGCAGTGGCAAAAAAATCTTTTAAACGCCTTCGGAATCTGGTCGTTGCAAAAATTAAGCAAGCGAAGCGTAATTTTTACGCCCGAAAACTTGATCCGTCTCTTTCACTCAAAACTGTATGGAACAACTTGAGAAATTTGGGTGTCCACACTAAGAATGACGCCGCTGACTACACCCTTAGTCCTGAAAGCCTTAACCAATATTTTTTGGCTAACCAAACGACTGAGCAGGCCAACACCTCCAATACCTCCATTATAGCATCACCTGACAGCTTCTGTTTCCGATGCGTTGATTCCCTCGAAGTTTTGTCTGCCCTAAATTCAATTAAATCTATAGCCACTGGTAGTGATAATATTTCACCTAGGTTTCTGAAAATTCTATTACCATGTTTGTTGCCTATTATAACCCACATATTCAATACTTGCCTCACTGTATCAAAATTTCCCACTTCTTGGAAGCATGCCTTAGTTACACCTATACCCAAGTGCTCTTCTCCCACTGCCCCTTCTGATTTCCGGCCTATTAGTATACTTCCATTTCTGGCCAAGGTTCTCGAAAAATTAATAGCGATTCAAATCCTTAACTTCTGTGAAAGACTTCAATTTATAAATGTATGGCAATCTGGTTTCCGAAAACATCATAGCTGCGAAACTGCACTCCTTAAAGTTACAAATGATATCCGCAGATCTCTTGACGAGCATCAAGTTTGTTGTTTATTGTTGCTGGACTTTTCTAAAGCTTTTGACAGTGTCAACCACTCCCTGCTTCTGGAGAAACTTTCCTCTCAAGTCCGCTGTTCCCCGACTGCTCTTAAACTTTTGCATAGCTTTTTATCCAACCGCTCTCAAATAGTTAAACTCGGTGAGTCTAGGTCCACTATTGGTATGATTACCAATGGCGTTCCCCAGGGCTCTATTCTTGGGCCACTTTTATTCAGCGTTTTTATTAACGATCTTCCCTTAGCAATAAAACACTGTAAGGTTCATATGTATGCAGATGATGTCCAGCTATATATTTCAGCGCCAAAAAATCAAGTCCACACTTGTATGGAGAAGATTGCAGCCGACTTGCGCCGTGTCTACTGCTGGTCATCATTGAACTTACTACAATTAAACCCATTGAAATCACATTATATTCTGTTCTCTCATTCTCTTATCTCTTACCCTAACCTTCCAGTAATCTCCTTAAATGGAGTTCCTCTAGACCGCGTCGATAAAGTAAGAAATCTAGGAGTCATTCTTAATAGCAATATGACCTGTTGCGATCACATCAATTCTATTGTTGGCAAGACATATGGGCTCCTGGCAAAACTTAGATACCACTGTGGTTTGCTTAAAAGGACCGTTCGATTGAATTTGCTTAAAGCCTTACTTTTACCTCTTCTAATGCACGGCCTCTCAATTTTCCCCTCTCTCGATTTTTCTTGCGCTCGGAAGCTTGAAGTGGCCTTTAATGATTGCGTCCGTTTTGTGTATAAGCTGCGACGTTTTGACCATATTTCACCCTATTTAAATTCCGTTTTGGGCTGCTCCTTGAGTAACTATCGTGAGTATAGGCTTCTGCGCTTATTACATGATATATTACACCAACGCAAGCCTACTTACCTTAATGAGTTCGTACAGCTCTCACAATCGCTTAGAAATAATAATTTGATAATCCCGCGTTTCCGTACTTTAATTGGACGACGTTCTTTCTTTGTCTTCGCAGCTATGTTATGGAACTCTCTACCAGTCCATATACAATGTATCGATTCAATGGGGGTTTTCAAGAAACGTCTTTGCGAGTTAATATCTTCTCGAAGCATGAATACATAATTAAGTATTATATAATTTTAATTTTATTTTTGTAATACATAATATGTTTTTTTTTCTCTCTCGTTATTTCTCCTATTATTTTTTTCTCTTTTTAATTTCTAGTTTTTAATTTTTTTTTTTAATTTGTTCATTTTTTATATTTTATTAATTTTTTTTAAATGTTTCCATGTTTATAATTTTTCTTCCTTATGTTTAGTTAATGTACTTCAATAAGATTATAATCTTTGTACATAATTGGAAATAAATAATAATAATAATAATAATAAAAACTCTTTTGGCGTAACCTCTAGCTGCGTGAACGTTTATGAGACTGATGTTCTTACATTTATCTCGCACATGAAGGGTGCATAGCCTTTCTAAGTCGATAATAGTAGGGTTCATTCTTTTGTTGACCATAAAAGCTACTCCGAGTACGTAGTGTTTTGTATAACAGCTGTAATATATGTACGTCATACTTAGGTTTTTGCAAAACACCATTTCATCACCTGAATGGCGGTAATGTCAGCTTTATACTTTGACAGGGTATCTGCGCCCTCGAGTTCTGTATAGAGTTCGAACATTTCATGAGAAAATTTGTAAATCGTTTTGCCTTTTTCATTGCCATGGTCGTCGTCGTTTATTCCAGTATCCGAGGCATGCTGCTCGTTCCGTAACAGCGGAACTTCGCGCCAACCTCACTTGGACTAGCCCGATCATATTAGCCTATCCTCTTCTTAGAACAGTTACCAGTTATTATGACTGCTGTCTGGCATGCCGCTAATGAAAGGCGCTACAATCGAAGCCTCAGCAGTTCGCATTAAGAAAAAAGATCTAGAGGCCCAATTCGTACTGTTGAGCCATCAAAGAAGAGGACCAATTTAAAATATCACAATACAAACACTTACTTCTGCTAGCAAATTTAAGATAGCGTATAAATGAATAAGTTTCTGGGTGGTCGGAGCAACTGAAAATAATTTCAAGCCCATGCAACAAGATTTTAAGAGGGGCCTAGGTACTATTGAAATCACAAGAGAACAATTTGAGAGCAAGGACAATTTGCATTGATTCTACCTTGCTTACACACAATACATTTCATGCCTATATAAACACAGTAACAACAACAAAATCTTGATACTGTTTTGTTTTATGGAGAAATAAAAACCGCTTTCAATGTTGAAGTATCCTTAACGAGTACGTGATGTAAATACTAAGTTCAAAAATGCATATGAAACGCGGCTTTCGATATCAAGTTAAAATGCATATTTTGTTCTGCAGGAGGGTTCAATGGGAAAACCCATTTTTTTGGTTAATATGCACCTTCTCTCACACGCGACCGCAAGAGCAATTACTCCGTTGTGTTCTCAACTCACAACTCATTAAAATATAACCACGAGGACGAGATGTTGAACTCATGTGTTGTTATTCACAGTAGAAGCGAGTCAAGAAGTAGTATTTTACATACACCTAGAATCCTTCATCCTCCTCCACTCTCTGCGCTTCAACTGGCACCTCTGTCATGCTTTATGTTTTATTTTTTTCCACCCCTGTTGAAATCCTGAACATCCTTTCAACCTATTATCATGGCCGAAGTATCCTTCACTATTCATTTATGCAGTTCACTTTGCAGAATAAATTTAATACGAAAACAGGACTTCAAACAGACGACTATTTTTTTTTTGTGTTGTGTGTGTGGAAGCGAGGGGCGCTGGGTGGATGGATGAAATGAAGGAATCTCGACCTGTATCACCCTCGCTAACCCCTAAAGATACGATTTGTTTGCGAAGCATTCATATTAAGGATCTTGGCTTACGGATGGAAGGGATGAGGTAAATTGGTGTATGGAAATGTGTTTACTTGCATGTAAATGAATAAAAATTGATGAAAAATTTGTTTTGTGTTTGTTGTCGTGTGTTTGTTTACATTGGAATTTTTTTATTGGCAAAGTTTCTGTTTTGTTTTTTTTTTTCTTGTGTGTAGCATTGAGTATGTGGTTTTAAAGGTTAGTCCCTGAAGATTGTAATAATTTTGGGATTTGTTGTAGATATTAAGGGATTTCCTTTCATCTGATCGATTTTGATTTTGAATTTTCTTTTTACACAGCTACATTCAAATAGTTTCACGTTTAAATTGAAATTCTTAAACGTCATGCTTAACATTTTTCTATCCATAAAAGCTTAATAAGTATTTGTAATAAAAAATTATACTCATAAATTCCCAAATAATTGGTGGCAGCGGTGTGATCTATATGAGTAATCTAAAAAAAAAAAGTGAATGTAATGAAATACAAGTTTTTAAGTCCAAAACTTCAAACAATTCCAAGCAGCATAACTTCAGTCTCAAAAAGTAAAGTTACATTGAGATTTGATCTATTTGTAAAGTTACAAAGATTGATCCATGCTGCACTCCACTTAGTGTTTACATGTATTAATCTACTTATTTCAAGGGCTTGTACATATGCAGATGATTTACTAGAAGACATGCGACGCTCCAATGAAGTTGTTAAAGCGGTAATAGAGAATGTGGCCGATAATCCAAATGTGTCGTATCGCCACCGATATCAGCAGTAAAACGTGAATGGAACGACTCTAAAGAGGATTATGAAGCAAGATTTTCATCTCTTCCCAAACAAAGTGCAACTTATTCAATGATTGTTGCCAATATGGAAAGGCCGTTGCAAAATGATCGATGCCGAACCAGATTTTTGGGACAATATTTTGATGACGAATGAAGCTCATTTTACAATCTCTGGCGGAGTCAATAAACAAAATTATCGACAGAGATCTCACAAGTCATTCACGATATACCTACCACTGCCAGACGAGAAAGTCACTGTTTAGGTCGAAGTGTGCTTAAAAACCATCATCCGACCATTTTTCTTCAAAGTTCGAGAAATCATTGACGACGCTTGATACTGGTGCACTTGGTGTGTCCGAAAAGCTTGAAAAAGGTATGACGAACCTTTTTTCAAAGACTGCATATCTTGCCATACCGCGGTCCCTATGATGAAGTTCTTGCAAAAGTAAAGTTTATGCTAGCAAGCCGAAGACCATTGACGAACTCGAAGCTAACATACGATTAGATGTTATAACGCCCAAAAACAGCCGCCTTATGCGTCGTATTTACTGGAAGTGGTTTAATCGACATTGCATTCAAAAACTAATTTGAAATAAATGGTAGAGAATATTCTAAATAAATCTTGTTCATTTGTCAAAATCGGCTAAAAAATGTCGGATTTATTAAGTGTTGAAATACCGAAGGTCTAGATGGCGCACCCCACCGAGTATGCAAAATTCCCATATTTTGTTGGGGGCCCCCAAGGGTTTTTTATGTAAGAGAGGGGCCGCAGTATCATAAAGTTTGAAAACAACTGTACTACTGTGTAAATGCTATTGAATCTGCTATCTGGAACGTCGATGTGTTTAGGTTTGAGTCTTGTGTAAGGTTGGACTTTTAGACCGTCTTTATTGTACTTCTCTTTCAACAATTTACTTGTAGTCCTGCCGCTGAGGTGTTCTAATCCGTGTATTGAATCAAAAGCTGCTTTTAAGACTCTCCGGAATGAATGGTCTCACTATACTTGCAAACATATCGCAGTGTATGAATACTCCTTGCCTGGGATTTATGTTAAGACGTTGTAACTTTAATGCGTTATTTAACAGGTCTCGAAGTTCTTTGTCGTTTGCTTGAGCTTGCTGATTTCTTGAGGTCCAGGTACTGTCGGCATGTTGTTCTGGTTAATCTGTGTGTTGAACTGTGATATAAATGATAGTTGGCGAGGAGATGCTTGTTCAGATTTCTGTGCAGTGCGTAGGTGAATGGCTTGTAGTCTGTTTTAGTAATGAAACCACGATCTTCTAGAATATATTTGAAAAACATGATGGTAGCGTGAATTGCGGGGAGCTCACGATCATGAGAACATTGTGCATTGCTCTAGAACTGCTCCCATGGCTTTGTCTGAAGCGTATACTAATAACCAGAGTGAGGAGTCACTTATAGCTTCGTTGCTGGTTCCTATATATATATTATTGTTAATTTAATGTAAAAAGCGTTAGCGACTTCTTCGATCTTTTTTTTACCATAAAACCAACTTTAGAGAAGTATTTAACAGCATTTTGCTGCTGGCGCCATCTATTGGAAAATAACGGGTTTCTATTTGTACTTCTAGTAAAATAATGACGTCTATTTTTATTTGAATCAAGCAACAAGGTATTCAACAGCTAAAATTCACACTTCACAGCTACAAAATTCCCCAAAACCCCACCAATTTCCGCATTATATAATTTTCACCCTTTCTATCATTCCTGATACACATTCCTTACCATTACAACCAATAATTCTACAAGGATTTCATGTCTGATAAAATGAATTCCAGCAAAATTTATTTCCACAAATATATTTCACTTAAATTTACAAAAAAAAAATCGAGCATATTTCTTGCTCTTCACGCGGGAATCCTTTAAGGACCCGGGAAAAAATCCAACAAGTTTCATCACTTGAAATTCTATTTAGTACAGCGGCATCATAACTTTACCGCACCAGGAGCCACCCCCACCCTTCAACAGGAAGCCGAAAATTGAAAAATATTCCTTTGCCATATAAAAAAATTTTTTTTTTCTCCAAAGTCCGTTGATAATACTTTGTCGAATTTCTTTACAAAATATAAACTGGGGTGTGGGGGTGGCTGTGGAAAACGCCCTTGGTTAGCCGAGTGTTTAGTGGCCGTGCGGGTAAGAGAGATAGATGCTGAGCGGGAGGGTGGGCTGAAGCTCATAAATTAGGTCTTATCTTAAGTAAACGGAAAGCTTTTAGATACTAGTACGTACGCCCGAGACAGGCATGCTGTGCTGGAAAATCTGATTTGTGAGCAAATTTTCATCCCTTGTCACCTTTTCATATATTTTCCACCAAAAAATATTTGCTCTGAAACTTGGTGGTGGGGGTACGTAACTGGGCTGAAAAAAATATATATAAATTCTATCTTGTGGTGGGGTTATGGGTTGGGGTTGGGGGAGACAGAGGGCGGTGTTAAATGTGTGTAATAAAAAAATATTGGCATGGAACATAGGAGAAAAATTACAGACGATCCCCAGGTCGGGCGAAAGCACTTTAGAAGTCAGCCACAAGTGAAGGCACAATCTCTCGAGTTATGCAATGCAACTTGCCCAGAACGGATTCCTTCGTGCTCGTAGTTGTGAAATGCACATGCATTGATCGGAATCCTTGATATTGCAACGTACCCCCGTAAGTAATCCCAGCGGACAGACAATAGGAGCTTCCATCCATCCTCTATCCTCCACCTTCCACTCGAAACCAACGAAATGGAAGAAATCTAGTACAATAAGTTGTTATATTGAGATTGAATGCACTCAGATAGTTACAGCTATAGTAGATGCACATAGATGTACTACGTCGATATACACAATTTCAAGCACCCCAAAAATATCCTTGGCCACAAATCCTCACGATTACAACAAGGAGCAACAGAAATTTTAAACTTAAATTGAACGGGAAATTCCTTGTTAACGGGGAGGGCGGAGGAGGGAGCCCAACAAAAACAGGATTTGGCTCCTCTTCTACCCAATCTGTTCCTGCAGCCAGCAAGTATCGTTCTGTTATTGAATTGAAAATGGTTTTTACATAAGGATCAAAACAGGAACGGCAACGGACAGGCAGACAGCCAGACAGACTATCGGATACGATAAGAAATATTTCTTCCGTGTCTTCTGTCTTGTAGCGCGAAAAAAAACACGAAGGAATGAAGGAAAAATAATGCATAATTAAATTTTCGATTTTCCGGCATTTATCTTAACTTCAATTGAATTCAGTGGTTTCTGTCTATTTTTGTATTCGGGAATTCTGCTCGTGTTGCTTTTTCTGGTTATGGATTACATTATGGAAGGAATTGCCAATGATAGTAGTGATATTTTTAGGATATTTTTTTTTACCAGCAGGAATATATCTTGGGAAAATACTGTGCTTGAATGTTGTCCTTATGTGGAATAACATATCAATCAATCATTTGTGTTTTGTTTACCTATGGTAGGAGCCATTACTTAACATGACACAATTTCGTTTGCGGTAAAATAGTGTGAATAAATAAATAAATAGAAATAGGTGTGTGTTAGGGTACGTGCAAAATTATGTTTCCATAAATGCAGAGGGTGTTCTAAAGAACGATATACTTTTTCGAAATTGCAAATTTTAGTGCATACAAAGCAGACAGCTTCTGTCAGTCGCCTCTACGTCTTGCTAATTCTCTACTATTCCTGCTTCTTCTTCTCCTTAGGTTTTATGTTCAAAGGAACCGCGGTTAGTTACTTGGCCTATTGCACTACCTCATCAGCCTAATGACATATTGCTTAGACTTGATTGTTCGAGCTATCGATGAGTATGGTATGAAAGGGGAGGTCCATACTGACAGGTGAAATCCCTCTTACATTCTTCGTTTGTTCTCCTCCTTTCCGTTAAAAGCGTTATCGTAACACAATACGGTATAAAAATCTCAATCCCGCATGCCTGCAATTAAAGCGGACTCAATTCCAGCGTAGTTTAGAATTGGCCTGAATACTTTGAATGACTCAGTAGGTCGTTTGACATACAAGCCGCGAGGGTAATCCCCGTACGCTCATACGTACTGAGTTTCCAAGCAGAGTTTACCCTGAGTTTCCTCAGAGAAGCACCCGTGGAAACGGGGGTTGAGTAAAGTTTTGTTAAATCCAAGTATGTAGATTCAACGAAACCAGTCCGGTTAAGCCGAGTTTTGCATATGTGTGTGTGTATGAATATTATATATCTTTACTACACCAACGGCGGCGCAATTTAAAATTATTTATCTGTCACTTCAACCCAGAGTCGTCATGGAAGTAGCATCGAGTTAACTTGAGAGAAAAAGCTATATGTTTACTCAACGAAAGCTCTACCTCTGCTCATGGAAACACAGCAAAGCAGGTAGGGAGTCCCCTGTCGCAGGCGTAGGGTGACATGACATTTACATTTACTCTTAAACAAACACATATGCAAATCCCGGCTGACGTACTTCGTGGAGCTATCTAGGATCTAATGAAAGTAGACTCAACCCGCGTTTACATGTACCTAGTTTCCATAGGAGTCGAATTGAATTGTGGTTCCAAGCGAGGCGCAACATATTTACTTTTTGTACCTTTGCCAGTGTGCCGTTTTAAGTTGTGTACGTGAACTCAGTTCAACCTATCTATTTTCGTTGAGTTGGGCAGAGTTGAAAATCTTTATCGAAAACTTGACTCTGTCTGTTTCCATGACGAATAACTCGGGTTCAAGTCTGGTTGAACTCTCGTGGAAATTCAGTAATGGGCGCTTTAAGCTGGCTTTCGGACGTCCAAACGATTGAGACCCTACATCCAAATTTAACACAGTTTGCATACCAGAAGCCTTCGGAGAATCATGGCTATCCTATATTGTGTTATAGCGTTATTGTTCGTCAATTAGCACTTGCTGCAATTTGTTCCTTACTCTCAATTGTCGACTTTCAGGAACGCAATAATGGAAGCAAGCATAATAAAAAATTAGTACGTACTGTCACTTGTTAACGAAACATTTTCAGAAACCAGTTTTAATTTGTATTTCTAAAAACTAATAATAAAAACGACAAGCAACAAGACTTTTCACTTTGAATACTTTTCACGACTAAATAAATGTGTATTATCATTACGCTCCGCTGCAATACGCTATCAATCAGCAATTTTTACGCTCAAGCTTTCATTATATGCTATGCTGCGCTATGTTGTGCTACGCTTTCAGTGTGCGCGAAGCCTAACGCTTCTGTGGGAGCGTCCCCTAGGAGTGATTTTTTAAATAAAGCACCAACGCCAAAAGCAGCTCTCTTCAAGTACCCGAGTAAAAATAAAAAATGGGCTTACGGCGAGCGAATCACCGCCGCTTGGCTTTTTAAGGGGGATATGATGGCCGTAGAATTTTTACCCATTTTTAATGGGAGCACATACGGCCTCACGACAGCCAAACTTGACCAAAAGATTTAAATGGCCAAGAGCTAAGCTATACAAAATGTATTTCAAAATTTGTTTTATGGGAACAATGAATGGTCCTTTCGATTTATCCTACAACATTTATCCTATCCCCTATGCAGGAGATTATGCACTAAAGTGTACCCGGAAATCTGGTAACGATCTGAATCGGTTTGCTTTAAGACCACAAATATTGCAAAAATTAAAACAAAATTTCTTGGCTTCGCATGCTTAAGGTTTGAAACCTCAGTTAAACGTTTTCCTATCACACCGAGTAAAAATAGGTTATGGCCTTACAACGGGCGTGAAATCGCCTTAATATTCATCTATGTAGAGATACACAGCTCACCGCGTATTTATTGAGAAAAACATCATCAACACACTGTTTTTTTTTTCTTCTAGCGATTTAATCACAAAATTTTCCACTAAAATATAAATCAACACGCACTACATACTAGAGTTGAGCCGACCCTACAAGAGGCAGTTCATTTGTCCCGTACACGATAGTAAATTGTACTGAGGCCTCAACTTTTTTAAATGTCCCGGTTCAAAAATAATGTACTACTGGGATATGAGCGTGTATCGTGCAATTGTAAATTACGAAGTGGAGAGACATTGGGGCTTATTCTGCAATCCGTTTCACGTGAAAAATTGTTCACATTTCAAAAGTACTATTCTGGCAATCGCCTGAGGTGAATACGTTCGTTGTGAAGTGATTAAGGGTTTCACCTAATTTTTCCAAGTGGAAGACCCTATTACGAAGTTGTATTTCGGCAGTTATGTACGAAATGGCAGCGAAGAAGTGAGTATTTTGTATTTATAAAATTATTTACTCAAATTTTCAATTTTCCGATAATTATTGTTTTTGTATACAGAAAAATTACGAGGAGGAAACAGGTTGATGTTCTTTTGGGTGAAATGGAAAATCACAAACATGTAACAAAAGGGCAGAAGTATTCCGAACATTTTATGGCCAAAGAGCGATACGCGGAAATATGGAAAGAGATTACAGTCTTGGGACCCAACTAGGAAAGATACCGAATGGCAGAAAGTAAACTGCTATTCGTATAAGTTATATGAACTGTAAAAGCTTTGTCTCTTATTTGGCGACGTCGTAAGGATATTATTTCCAACTCATCACTGCTATCACTATCATTATTACTACTGCTAAGCCACAATTCTGCACGTGCCATGTTAAAACTATTGATCTTTTAACAAATTACTCCAAAAATACAACTATTTTATTTTTATAACGATTGAAATTTTCCTTTTTATAACGATTGACAGTTTCAGTTCCACTTGTTCCAGGTGAAACTTTTTTTTCGAATCATGTGAATCACAGAATCGACTCAATAACATGAAGTGAAATGCAGGTGAAGTTTTTCTTTCACGTGAAACGGATTGCAGAATAAGCCCCATTTTTTACTTCTTTTGCGGCAGTAAAAGACGAGACGTGGTGAGATTGTAAATACGAACTGGAGAGAAATCTCTTACATTTCTGAGGGAGTGAAATTTTATACTACATAAAGAGACAATTCTTACATTTTCTGAGGGAGTGAAGTTTTGTACTCGAGAGATAATTCTTACATTTTTCGAATGAGGTCAATTTTGTACTAAAGAGACAAATCTTACATCCCAGCAAACCACATGTAATGCATAGAACAAAGAAATGCATTCGCCGTACATTACAAGTAAGCTATTTGAAAGCTATCAATCAGCGACTGCTTACAAGTGCCTTACAAATACATTACAAGCAATGTATTAAATTATGTTTGGATTCTGGGGATTCATACTCGTATGAATATATCAAATCAGGCAGTAGCACCGTTATCTTTTCGAGGCACTTTCCGCCGCTAGTAGAAAATTTTTGCTCATTTGTAAGTGTTTGCACCAAGTGCCGTGCGCATTTTATCCAGTATTGTATTTCAACTATAACGGGGTGAGTAAAGTATAATTATGTTTTATACTTTCTTTACCTAAGATTTAATACATATATCAAATTGTGTAAAGATAATCTTTCGAGGCAGATAAATCAAATCGTTTAAAATCAATGCATTTCATCCTAGAGCATCCTTAATGCTATACAATACATTTTGTTAGCTTTATGAAATGTCTTTTGTAATGCATTTGCAACATTTATAAAATGTATTTGTAATTTATAATGTATGCATTACATATTTCTATATGAAATATATTGTTAATGCATTACAAGCAATGCATTTCATCCTAGGACATGCCTAATGTTTTTTAATGCATTCCGTATTACTTACAAAATGCTTTCTGTAATGCATTTCATTCATTTCTGAAATGTATTGTGAATTCATTTTGTATGCATTCGTGGTTTACTGGGATTTTTCGAGGGAGGTAAATTTTGTACTGAAGAGAAAATTCTTACATTTTTTGAGGGAGTGAAGTTGGAGAGATATTTCTTACATTTTTCGAGGGAGGTAAATTTATATTTTTATTTTTAAATCTCTATCTATAACAAATAAAATATTTTCGTGTTATTTTCAATTTTAGGGAGTTTCATTTTAAATCTGTAAATATGTTTTTCCTTATACAGTTAACAAAAATTTTAAAGAATATTTTTGTAATTAACCTTCATAGACACGATAATTCAAATTCCCATTCATTTATTTATCATTTATCGTATCCCCTCTTTCGCAAACGCAATAGATCTTCCCCCATAACAACCTTTAAGCCATTCACTACGTGACGTGCTAGCAACACAATGGCACCTCGCCTCATTTGAAGAGAGACATTGTACTGGTTCAAAAGGAAAAAAGAGGCTCCTCTTACAAACTCATTTTATAATCGTGTCCTACCCAACACTACTACATACCTCCCTTACAACAAACCGACTGGGGCCACTGGCGAGCTCGTATCGATAATCTTGTAGGATAAATCGAAAGGGCCATTCATTGTACATAAACGAAAATGTTCTAGTTCCCAAAAAACAAATTCAACAATACATTTGTGGGCATATTATTTTATGGCCCAAATTTGCCCGTGGAATGCCCGCATGTACAGCTTGGTTCTTGGTCATTTGAATCTTTTGATCAAGTTTGGCCGTCGAAAGGCGAAAGGTTGGTAAAAATTCTACGACCGTCATATTCCCCTGAAAAAAGCCAAGCGGCCGTGATTCGCCCGTTATAAGCTCATTTTTTATTTTTACTCGAGACATAAGAACGAATCCGTATTGTAGGATAACGTGTTGAAGAAAAGCTACCTTTAGTATTAAAATCAATCCAAAAGCAGTACACAAATTCACAAATATTCAAGCTGAAAAATTATAAATTCATAAATTCACAACTCTGGCATTTTGACGAGAATAATCTACGAAACCACATAATATTTGTCCAAATTAACAACAAACATATCTTCGGGTAAATATTCCAGCTGCAAATGTTCATAAACAAGTGTTTCGGTTCCATTTTGAAAATTCACTGACCTTAAAGCTCACAAATGCATGATTGATGCTGGGATAGCGAAAATGGAAAGTAGGCCACATATAGTATATGCAAGGTGCCATTAATAGACAGAGAAGAACAGAGATAACATCGAGTCTGACGACCATAAGGTAAACAGCATCCAAAATAAGGAAGAGTCAAGACTTTGTCCATTTGATGAAGAAGACACGTGGGGAAGAATCTAAAGGCGTTAACATAGGGTGTAACTAAGTAGAAAATTGGCATGATTATGCATTAATTATAGAGGAAAGTTGAAACAACTAGAAAAGTGTAAAGTGAAACTAGTTTTTTTTATGTTTAAAATCGAAAACCAATGTCCTAAAGCAAAACTTATTCTGTATGGTTGTGGCTACTCAATGCTCCATACAAACATCCTTGCCATAGAAATAGGAGTGAAATAGTCGTGTCCTTGGACAACCCGTTTACGGATGTATAGTCTCATCTAATGTGTGAGATTTTACTCAAGGGGTTGGCACACAACTATCTGCCGCAGGACTAATATAATCCTGTCTAAAAGCACAGAGCTATTTAGCACATCGTTGTGAAGAAAGCCAACGCTTAGGAGCAATGCCTTAAGGGAGGAAAATATATGTATAAACACTTTTAGTCCTCCTCCTTGCACCGCCATAATGTAGAAATTTACATCAACAACCTGTACGGTTATCTGAAAATAAATAAAATATAAAAAAAGGAAACAGACAACATAAAGGAAACAAAAAAATCTCAAGACTGAAATGAATAAATAAAACTTCCACAAGGGTTGTGCAAATAATATCCCTTTAGCATTAAAATTCACAAGTCCATCCCCTCCCTGCCGCGAGGATATTTTCCAGTTTTAGCATTTTTACATAAACAAATCCGTAATAAAAAAAAAAAAACGTACAGAAAAAAAATCCCGGAGAGGTACAAAGCGAAGAAATCCTGGAAAAATTTAAGGAGCATTCGTCAATTCCTGGCTGGGATATTCATGTGTGCAGCGTTTTGTCAAATTCGATGATATCGAGGTCGGTCTATCTACCCTTTGACACTCAAGTACGATCCGAGGACGAAGGACATTCACCAGGGTGCTAAAAAGAGGAGGGGGCGAAAGAGGGAAAAAAGGGGAAAAGTTTTTCCTGTTTTTTTTTTTTTTGTATATTATTTCGCCAAAGGCTTCTCTCAAATTCAGAATGCCCGCCCGGAAAATCACTGTGAAAACCATGCCATAGTGTGATGGTGTGACATTGCTCCGCTAAAAGGTTTTAAAGCCCATTTATGCAAGGCCATGTACCCACCCCCTCCCCTATACATATATTTTTTTCCTTTTCATCAACATGAGCCTCTTATCCCTGATGCTGCCGGAGAATCCCACTTTTTTCCATTTGCCTTTTCCATTTGTTGAAGTATCTTCGAGGCTGCCATATACACATACAATCTGGGTCGAGGTGGTATGCGTGCTAGGATCAAATTTAAATGTGTATTTGTGCGGTTTAATTTTTTATATACGATTCATCTCGTATTGATCCTCAATAAAGCAAGGGAGATAAACGGGCTTTTAGTGATTCTGCACCTCGCCCGCCGCCGTCTTTAGTGTGGAGTCGAAGAAGGATACGAACGAAATTCTTGAATGTCCTCCTGGCCCGGCACTAAGAGTTTTCCCGTATATAAAATGTGTAAGTCAAGGTGGGGTGTGGGTAGGGACAGCACGAGCAACAGCACCACAGCATGTCACCAGTATTTTGGGAAGCAGGATACACTTTCGCCATCCCTCCCGACTATTTTAGTTAAGCTTAACCGGGAAGAGATGAGTGCTATAATCGGGTCATGAGAACGAATCCCTGTTGGGGGCTCAAGGGACACAAAACCCAGGATCGGGGGGTGCTGGGCCGAAGGGGGTGAATCTTGTCTAATTCTGAAAGGGAATGTTGGCGCGTCAAATATGGCTTGTTCGCAGGACTTCTAATTGTTTTTGTGTTAAGCAAAAAGGCTCCTAATTAATGCTATTTCGTGTTCCTCCTATCTGGCAAAGGAACATCAGTCACTCATTATGTAGGAATTCCGTTTTGGGGCTTTGTTAAAGCGAGTTCAGATTTTGTAGCCGTTCTGCTTTTTGGAATGAATATGGCTGGTTGACATTTACTATATGTTTTCGTATTTATATAGTTTATTTTGTAACCGGCTGGCAAAGTGTAACCATTAAACCAATGAGTTATTTATCACCATCTGTTGCTCAACTGATGAATGGTTCAATGTACTACTGGAATGCTTTAGTGGCCAAGGGTTTCTGTGTATAAAATGTGGTCAAATGATAGTGTGAGTGAAGTGTTTATTTTCAAAACTGTATTATTGTAATATTCTAAAAATATTCATAGGATAGCGTAGAGCCAGCACTTTTTAAATATTTTTTATAGAATAACCAACTTTGATATTCTAGTGCTTACTTAGGTATTATTATAATTGCGCTATGAACGCTCTTACTTTACCTACAAACTAGCGCTTATTTGTTGCAGTGGTCATTAGGGTCCATTCACAATGTCAACGTGGAATAAAAAAAACCTCCAGAGTGGAATTAAATACCGCTGTTTTTATCCTCTCTGTCGCATATGAATCTTTCGTTTCCACTTCTACATTATCAATCTTAGAACGCTCCTTAAAAAGCTTGTAGCACTCCTCTTCCCATAAAAATTCTATATATTTTGAACAGTGCGTGTGCGAATATGGGGCACTCCTTTTATGCTCCTTTAGAAGCGTTTTTTAAGCAGTAGAAAAAACTTTTAAATAGAATGGTTTTTCAACTTTTGCAATTGTCTTTTCGTATCCTTTAAACGCGAGGGTCGTTTTTACCAAGTGGTAACCCAACTAAGCACTAACCACGTCCAATGCTGTTTGACCTCCGAAATTAAACTAGAAATGATCTTTCGAGTATGCTAATGGGACACTTTATGATCACTGTTGTGCTTTGGAATGAAAAGATCACAAATAAAATTCAAATATCATTCAATGTTAGTAATAAATGTATTGGGCATATATTATGATAATATTTAAACCCATGGAAAAACTACTCATGATAAAATTCCATCTGATCTAGTCGACGGCTTGGGCAAGAAAAAGCAAAGCTATGGAGAAGTTTCTAAAGAGCTTTGTGGATGTATTCTATTTTCGATGGGTTTGACTTTGGCTATGAAGTGTGCAGAGTTTGCTGACGGAACGATGGTGGCACCGTCCCAGATTGACTGACTTCCATCCGTTGTTCTCCTTTAGATGTGTATCCCTTATCTCTTCTGAATTGATTTTGATGTCTCATCAGAATGTACTCTTGTTTTTAACATTGTAGATCTTTGGAACATTTTTTTAAAAGTCCGAAGAGCCATTTAGAGCCCTTGGAAAAGTTCTGTGCGAATACAGGCTCAATAATGTTGTAAGATGACGTATTCCATTCATTCACTTGCAAGCTGAGTACCATTGTCGCTAACTATAACTTCCCGTAAACTTGACTTCATGACAAAAACTAACTTTCAAAGCCCAGACTATTCCAGCAATTACCACAAGTAAAAGAGGCAAATACAATGTAGATAGTACACGTTATGATAGTTGCTACTCCGTCTCAAGAACTGGACGACCAGTTGGTTCTGTTAAACTTGAACTTTGACAAATATTGACTGGATTCACGGGTTTTATAATGAACTAGCTGGAGCTCGGTGTGCCTTACTGGACCAATACGCCAATGGCGCACGCCAAAACAATTGGGAATCTCAAAATGTCTTTTTCCATGGGGGTCTGAAATCTCATCACGAAATTGCATTCGAAAGGAAAAGTTTAAAACTCCAAATCACCCGCTCATTTATATTTATAATTACAATAATGCTATGAAGGAGTGTTGTTGCCGGTAAACGAATTTCGAAGGGGAAATTACAATGCACGTGCGCTTGTATTTTCTCCATACACGAAATGCTAATGTGTGTGTGTGGAATTCTCATTTCCCCACCTGCGTTTAAATTTCCAATTCTTTTTGTACGCACTATACTTAAGGTGATAAGATGTAACCTCGAGACTGCCAGATCTACCAATATAGAAACCTATGTTGTTGAAGCAGATATGCTACAAATTTGGTATTTTCTTCTCACAGATTTCAGCATGGTTCTGAGGTTGCTCTTGTTGAAGCGTAAACATGGATCACAAAGCAGAAGACATAATGCTAGCCGTTATGGACAACCGAGGAAAGAGGACAATCTTATGACGATGCTAGCAATATGGCTAGTATAAGGTCCTGCAGGTTAAGATTATAACGGCGGGCCTATCCTCTTCTCAAACTCCACGTTGCAGCCACTTTGCAATTGATTCTGGTTTTTTTATTTTTGAAAATTGAAACAAAAAAAAAAGATTGAAAAAAAATGAATTTGGATGATTTATGGGTTTGATATCAGGTATCGTTAATTTATTTATAAAACGTATTGTGATTGCACTGCGTACGATTGCACTGCGTATTTTACTGATGCGTCTTAATATTGAGCCAACCCACTAAATTTAAAATAGTTGCATCTTCATAGGCTCAGGAATACCTTTTTTTGAATAACTAATGATATAAGGCATCATTATGTTTTTGGAGAATGTTAAGGTCCAGTTACATACAATTTTTTAAATCGAAGTTTCAGGTTTGAAATATTTGATTTTTTTTTCTTACATTGTGCTAACTAAAATTGTTTAGTTTGTGCTGTATGAAAAGGATTGTTAATATTGTAAAAACGGAAGTCGGTCTGGTACCAGGGCGGGTTTTTTTCTCTTTCACCACCAAAAATTTATCTTTCTAGTACAATTTACACAGCACTTGTTTGTTTGTTTGCCATTTCCATCGATCAGCAAAGCCAAGGTTCTTTGCAGAGATTGGTATGGGGGATCGATGGAAAAAACCGCGAGTTGGCATTGGAAGTTCTTTCACTTTTGTCTCTAATAGCTTTCCGATTGTTGTTCGACATTACGCTCAATGATATAACTGTCGACAGTACAACCGGACTTATCTCTGACCTCTAGGCTACCAGTGCGGCTTGGGTTTCACTTGCCAGGCAAATAGAGGGTATAATGAAGAAGGCATCAAACAACACAAAAATCGGTTCACCAAGTAAGCTCATGAATCACCCTTTGTACTACTGGTCCGTCATGTCGTTGGTCTCGTTATGGTGTACTGTCTAGTGGTAAGCTTAGTTCGAAAGATCGAAAGGGTTTCAGGTTACCAGGAGTCAGGAGTTTGGTAATACTGTAGGTATACAAATTGGGCTACATTCAGGCTCTTCTATTTATGAACGAATTCTTTGTTTGTAGCGTACGTAAAAATAGGAAGCAACGGAGAGAGTTGAATCGCTTTGAAGTCAAGAGCCTGCGTCGAGTGTGACACTCATCAGGGTCAACGATAACTGAATCTCGTCAGAACGTTATGAGTCTTGAGACTAGTCGAGTCTAGTCAAACATCGGCGAAAGATTGGCTATTAAAATGTATAAAATATGGCACTTTATAAAAGGTTTGAATTCAATTACAGGTGGTAGGTCGACTCCTAACAAAGGAAACTCTTTCGTCCAATCGACACGTCCGAACGATATTAAAATCAAATTCAATCTTCAACTTACAGAAAATTGAACTTTTAATTGCCCCAAAATGTTTGGCAACTTTAAGAAATAACTTTTGCAAAACTTCTCCTGCAATATCCATTCCACACGTTCATCTGCCAGCAAAAAATAATGCAGAAAAGCATGAGCAGCCAATAAAAGCAGTCTTAACCCATTTTCTACTTTCTACGGGTAGCAAAGTAGGAAATTTTCATTAAAACGAGATAAGATTCAAGAGCTGCAGATTCTTCCGCTTACAGCTTGGAGGGCGATCTCCTTGCGATTTGATTATTTCCCCATCTAGAAAGGGTTACATTTGATAAGCGACAACAGCGTGAACAGGGAGGTGGTGTGGGGTAGAATAAGAAAAAAGGATAATTCACACACTTCTCTGTAGCGCAAGCACAATCCGCAGAGACGAACAATGGTGAATCGCGCGTCGCAACTCCTTACCAAAAGTAATTCCATTTTGGAAAATCTTTCATGAAATTTGTTAGAAACTTTGAACTCTTTTCTTTTATTCACATTGATTTTGAGGGAGTTGTGAGCTGCCAGCAGGGGATGGAAGCAGAGGTATAGAGAATATCAGTAAGGACAATTTTCCCATATAACTTTTAACATGGAGCGTGTATAGGCGGGTGTGAGAGGGTGTTTGTGATTCAAGAGTGTTCCCCTTACCAATTTTTCGTATTTTTTTTTCTTTGTTCTTTGGATGTCGTTGTCGCATTGTTTCACGAAAAAAAACACCCCCAAAATGGAAGTAGGGGCCATGTGCCCTGGGTCTGGGGGGGTTCCTATGAAATGTGGAACGTAGGTGTGAAAATGAATTTTGAAAAAAAAAAAAAACGAAATCAAGGAAAAATGTCTGATGAGGTGATGATATAAAGGTGACTCCCACGCCCACACCATGGCATCCGGCCTTAAGTAAGTGATGAGAACGTGTTTATGGGTCACTTTATCTTCGCAAAAGTATAGAAGATTGAGAGGGGATTGAGAGGGATGAATAGTCACAGTCAGGTGTATATATGTATGTATGTATATATTATGGTGAAATGAGGGCAAGAATTGTGGAAGGAAAATTTCCGCTTGTAAGTGAAAATCAATCAACAAGCACTCGACATCCAATGAAAGATTCATATCGGGAGGATAAGACATGTTTTCCTTTCCAAGATTGCAAGCGCGAGCAGAAACAAATTTGCTTCGGGTGTAATTTATTGCCCTGCTGTAACATGCAGTCAGGATCTCTCGACTTCAGGTATTGCCCCAGCCCCTGTCCCCCCGGTCTATCACTCTAACCACCCACACCCTGTGATGACTGTAAATATATACGTAATTTCCATCGTAAGGAAAACTAAATTACTGCACTAATCTCCGTCGGTGAGCTTTTAATCATGGCTTAATTACATGTCGTTGAAGCGTGTACCCAAGCCAGAGGAGTGCTGCTATGCTCACCGCAATTGTCCTTTTACAGACAGTTAAACGACAGGAATTTATCTCTAATTTAGTGCACTGCTTCCGTCTCTGCCGGGGAGAATGCTGCTGCTACTTCTGCATGAGATTTAATGAACTCGTTGCCATTATCCTTGACCGTTTCATCCATTCGACTCTGCTTTATACCTTAACAAAAACTCGGAGCTATACCCCCAAAAAAAATAAAAGGGCAAGGACACTACTAAACCTCGTTCCTTCTTGTTCTGCACCACCACCAAATTAAAAGGGACCTAAGAACGGATGTCATCGCGTGCCTTATACATACATGTTGTGGTCCTCCAGCTTAAGGAATTCGTGCAACTATCCGGGGAATCCCCGTACATGTTTAAACACTTCGGCACGCGAGTACAGAGAGTATGAGCGGGCGTCAGCGCTGGTTATGGCGATGGCATAAAGAAGTTGGGCGTGTGTTTTTCTCTGTGTATATGTATATAGCATGCTTGTTGTTTTGTTACGACATCTGTTGAGCACCAGCCAGGAATTATAGTGATTTCAATTTTTATTGTTCTTGGCTTTCCACAAGGATCCTCTGACACAGTACTTCTGGGTTATATTATTATTATGCACACCGCCTTCTGTCGTGCCATACTCTATATAGGCAGAAGAATGTCGACTCTTACAATTATATTTACGAAGGATATCGTTACCAAGTAGTCGCTGTGTTGTATTTATCCATTCATTAGGTTCATTTCGAATTAATAGTTCGTGAGAAATACAACGAATAATAATAAGTTCATTGTACTTGTAGTATAACCAAATCTATATATGCGTAGGCGTGCTTAAACTCTCCCACAGTATAACTGCATGTGTATTGAGTGTATTGAGCGTACGTGTGTGCACGTTTGGTCTGTATTTTTTTACGATCCTTTTATCGCTGTAATTAAAAAAAGCAAAACGAGCCTATAAGATTTATTATAAATGGTCAAATTAAATTACTGGAGCGTAATGAACCTTTTGTGCGAAATGTAATTAAGTTTGCTTATCTAGGACATGGCAATATTTTTTCTTTCTTTTTGCTGGGGAGCATTTTCATAAAAAAAAATAACGTTTGTTTACCCCCTACCCCCCAACACGCGGAATTTGGCTTAATATTGACGATTATGTACTGCGTTGTCGATAATGCAGTGCGTTGTCGCCATTGTTTGATGAGTTTCGAAATGAAATTGGAGTTGGAATGGTCTTTTTTTCACAGCGAATTGAAGAGGGCTGACAATATAAATAAAATTTTATATTTTTAGAACGACTGTTTATACTTTGGTTTAAAATTAATCTTTTACAACTTTATTATGATCATCTAACACCTGAAATAATGTTATGCCATTAATGATGGCCGTTCATCTTCAGTCAGTTCTTGTTCTAGGGCAGACAAACGCACGTAATGTTTGACAACGCAACTACTAAAATTTTTTTTTATAATATAACTCGTATTTCATAATGTGAATGTGCCATAGTTTTTGCAACTCATTTTGTACCGAACAAGTCTACTTCTGGGCATCTTTCGGGTTCTCTCTTGCTTTCTTTCTTTTGGTGATTAAACTAAGTTCAGACGTACTAATATATTTTTTGAAAATTAAATGGCATGGTATGTGTGCTAGACACCGAAAAAATACGCCTGGCACTATTATGACAAAAATTGAAAAATTCACCTATCACAAGGGCATTCGCTGGACAGTCACATAAATTTAAAAATGTTTCCGCTGTAGGTGTATGAACGCCTCCTTCACTAGTATAAATGGTTTCGTAACCAACCATTCCAAACGCTTGTCGTTTTATCAAACGGTCCCCCAACTAAGTACCAACCACATTCAATGCTGCTTGACCTACCCAATCGAACGAGAACCGGTCTATAGAGTATGCTTATGCAAAAACCCAAATTTTACAATTTGTTTTCGAAATTGCGACTTTCCATACACTTTAGAGCAGCAAAGATTTTTTTATCATGCTCTACACCCAAAAAAGTAACTAAGACCCTATTTTCAGCTCAATCACATTTTGTGCTAGGTCAAAGTCTCTGACAACTGGGCTAGTGGTAGTTTCGCCTTTGCTGATTTTTTGGTAATGTTGCAAGTCGGTTCATCTATCGGTTGCAAATTCAGTGGCAGCTGAATGGCTGTTTGTCTTCCTTTTAACAATGTTTCAGCGATTCCCGATGATGCTACGGCCAGCACTATTTGACATTATGACGCTAAACGTTCATGTCGAAATGTTACATTTGACCGTCTGTTTTGTCTACATTCCAAATTATTTAATACGTTATCTTCACTTGAGCGAGTCGAACTCGACTGTATCCGTTGCTCTGTCGAGAAATTCTTATTTAAACTTTGTCTTCGCTCTTCGTCGGTCTTGTATTTTTGTATTTTTCTTGTGTTGGCTGATAGATATTTCGACGCCTTATTGGTGGCATTTTCCCAAAGACACCAAAATAATCTTTTTTAGTAATATTTATATAATCAAGATTTTCATCATCATCATTGCGCTCCTTTAATCCCTTATGGGACATAGGGCGGAGGGGGGCAAACGGCTAACAAAGACCTCGGAAAGTGGTGGTACCCGATTTGCCACCTCTGCCAAAACCCGAGAAAAGTCACTGCAGACGAACACCTAGCAGACCTGTTAGCAAGTCCTAATCCCACCTCCCCGCGGTGCTCCTTGGGGTACTTCTTCGGAAGGAGCTAACGGGAGACGGGCGAATGGCAAGTTCTCTGCGCCACAAAACAGAGGTTTAAGTCGGTTGGGCTGAGGGTTAGCAACCCGCTCCCATAAAAAATACCATTGCTACGAATCAAGATTTTAATGGCTTGCTAAAATAACGTAGCCCGAAAGCATTCTTATTTCAATCCTCAGATATCATTGAAATTTTGTAACTCTGTTTCTTTTTGAAGATGCAGCAAATGGACACTTCAATCTTTAATAATAATAAACTTGTTCTTGGCAAATTTATGACCGTTTGGCTATGTACCGATGTATACCCTGTCCTTTTTTACACACAATTCGGGCTTTTTTTCATCGCGCAGGGTTTTTAAGTTAGGCTTTTTAGGGTCAGTTAATAGCACAATCATAAGTTACAGGAATTTTAAGTTAGGCATACTATACACAAGTTTCAGCTGCACTTAGAAAAAACTTACGCAAAGGCTCAGTACATCCGTCTGTCTGTGGCCAACTTTCAATTTATGAAACTATACTGTAATATTAATTTATATACTTCGGACAAGAGACTGAGAAAATGGACCGGAACTAGATTTAACGCCAAAAAAGGAAATTCTGTTCGCGGATTTGGCGATGTTTCAGAATATTTAATGAGCGAAAAGTTCTTTCTTTATGGTTTATGGGGTGTTATTTACTTTCATAGTCATATATACAGTTAGGAAAAAGAAAATTTCTCTATTTCTTCCAAACCATATTCTCTATTTTCATGCCTGTCAAATAGATTTTTACGATGCTTTGTTTTATTACCCCTTTATTACCCTTTTATTACGTTTATGGTAGCTATAAGTCTTATAAGAAATATTATTATTTTTCCTAGACTAATGCAAAAACTAAAATTAACCAAATATTTGAAAATAATAATAATTAATATAATGAATACATCCACTAACCAGTGGCAGTGCTTATCTCAGGAATTGTATAACCAATCTGTCATGCCTTTGGTCACGTCATGGTGCATTGGCTAGTAGCAAGCTTAGCTCGAAATAAAGTACGGATTTTAGGTATGAGGAGTAAAAATAGTGTTGAAGGAGATGGCAAAAGTTTGAAGATAATGATTGTGGAAAATTGTACCATAATCGAACTCCGTGACCATAGTTCACACGGTAAGGGTGTTAAACGGTTGAGAGATGGTGAACGACCAAATATGGGCGTGCAGAAATGATGGAATATTTCTTAATTTAGTGAAGTACTATTTAGTCCTAATGAAGCAATTTTTAAAGCTGATATTTTGTGGCTGGGTTCTAAATTATAGTAATTTTTAAGTGGCTATTGTTTTTAACGACTTCAAGCGAAGTGAAGAGCATCACGATTTTGATGTCATCAACAGTTTTTCTAGATTTAAAAGCTGCCTACGATAACGTAGTTAGAGTAGTTAGAGAGCTCAGTATCCTAAATGTACCGTGTTGATCATGTACCTGCCATGATCTGATTTATGGCATTCAACAGCAAGGTGGACTCAACCAAAAGATTTTTTTATGTGGAAGACTAGAGCCTCAGGAAAGGCCCTTTATACTGTCGACAATCTATTTTCTTCGTATAGAGTGCAATGTCGAACAGCAGCTCTAGTGGAAGGAAGAACTGCCACAACCTAGCCGCGATATTTTTATTCCGCCTACTCCCAACCATTACTATCGCGACTTTGTCGGGGCATCGAGAGTTGAACCTCATCAACCAACCGATGACACGCGCTTTTTGATGGAGCGGAGAGGGGCTAAGGAAGGCCAGCACAGGACGAATCAGGAATGTAAAGAGGGAAGAAGAAAAAAAGAAAGTTATATGGGGGGGAAAGTGGAAAAGGAGAAGGACCGTGGGGCTGGCCGGGATTCGAACCCGGGACCTCTGGGATGATAGACAAACGCCTTACTCCCTAGGCTACCGAGGCACGAGATGGTGGATGATGAAAGATGGATCCTTACCAGATTAGATAGATTCGAAATTGGCCCCGCTAGAAGGGGTAGTTGCCAGAGACCTGGGCCGGATTCCGCTTAAGAATCACTTAAGGGAAGGGAACTAGGTCGTGACTAAGATACTTAAACTTCGACTTCCTCGTATATCTTCTGTTCAAAAAATTAAGGTGGATTTGTCTACATTCATATGGCTACTGTCTGCTTGAGCCAACTTTAAAGGAAGGGCAATAAAATTTCTTGCTCCATCCATAATTTAACTCATAAATAAATTCCCGCGAGTAATATTCATAATTCTCCCCGACAAGGGAACGGTTTTGGGGGAGGAAACAAAAAGCAAATTTAATTTTCATCATTCACATCCGTTACAACGCATCCTAATGACCTCGATTTTGCAAAAAGCATCGCTCGGCGCTTTACCTAGATCAGCGCGGCAGCGTTTCCAATTTATCATTTTTATATCTGCTGACGTAATAAAGCCCGTCAAGGGTTCCGCAATAAATAAGGGCTCACTCCTGGCTCTGCACTCTGCAAGTAAATAACGCAAAGTCGTAAAAATTACAGCCTTGAGTTTATTTCTTGGGCAGGACTGCGTCATTACGGCAACCACTTGATATCCTTCTTGTGGGACTCCGGATCCTTTTCTCGTCGTCGTCGTCTTCTTATTTTTTTTTTTTTGGCCAAGAGTCCTGTGGCTGTTGATGTTGTGTGCAGGTCCTCTGCCTGATGATTGGCGAAAATGTGGCAATGAAATGAACTTGTGATACACCGAGGAGAGGAATCACGTCCAAAGCGGAACTAAAATAAAAATAAAACACAATATAGACTCTGGTCCTGGAAATTAAATTTTACGACCGGAAACACTTTTACAAACATGGCCAGGTTGGATAATTTCTGCACTTACACCGGCGCTCACCTCTGCCCCTCCGCAAATGTAATAATATAAATTTCAAATTCATACTTTTCGCCTGTGCGGATTTTACGATAAATTTTACGGTATTTTAGCAGTATCCAACGGAGCTCGCCTTGCATCGTCCTTGTGCGAATACAAATGGAGGTACACAATATATTGTCCTTGATGTCGAGAGCTGTTTCTACACTTTCAGTGCCGTTTTGAATGGATACATGAAGGCCGGAAACTGCTGTATGTATATATGAAAAGGGGTGGGGGTAAAAAGGAGAAGGACAAAATCTAATATAATCGAAATATTTCAACTTTTGGATCTGTAAAGGACTCTTGTGTCCTTTCGACTTTTGATGATGCAGGGACATTATGGATAAAGAGAACAAGGAAAACTCTTTAGGGGGCAGCTTTATTGTGTGACTGCATTGCAACGTGCTGATGCCTTTGGGCACGTTTTTCGGGTCGATGTTTTATGTATTGGAAAAAGGAACTATGAATGTTATTTGTACATTATAAAGTTGGAAAGTTATTGGTGCCCCCCATATGGGTTGGAGCCAGCGTTCGTAGCATAACAGCATGCACGAGTAGATGAAGGACTCAGATGGTCATGGTTAGTTTGATTTTGATGTTGAGGCTCAACAGATGACTTTCGGTTTTATTTAGTAAAATGTGTCATGACTTAGCAAAAATTCTTAGAAAAATGTAGACGTTTTTGGGATAACAAAATCCTTTAATTTGGATTAAACGAAAGAAGAAATGCATATTAAAGGTCTAGAGGGATGGTCACTCATGCTAAACTGCCTGTTGCTATCATATATTAAAGGGTTCAAATTTTGCAGTATGAATATTGATAGAACAATGAAACAATCTTGTAGGGAACAATCAAATAGCAATTTTTAAAGCGTTGCGTCCATTTCCAGCATTTTCAAACTATTTTGAAATTCTTAAAAAACAAAAAAAAAATATGCATCAAACGTTACGATTTAGAAGTTTGTTTATAAAGCAAAGTGCTAAAGTGCATAAAGAGGACCTTCCTCGTTTTTAAGCTTTGACGCTTTGGCAAGAAATGAAAGAAAATATTCCAAAATCTCTACCAGATGCTTACAAAAGATCAAAGTTGTAGCCGTTGCAGAACTTTTTTGTCAATTGCTGTGCGCGATTTCTATAACTACTAGCACTACCGAGCAATCATTCCTCACCTCGCAAACATATCTTCGCAGTAGGATGAAAGAATATCGTTTAAATGGCCTAGTGGTAATGCATACCCGTCAAGACATTGCGTCAAAAATGAACCTTAATGATGTAATGGACATTTTAAAAGAGAGTACGAGCCTCTTGTGACCCTCCTAGAAAGAAATCCTGGATCCGCCCATGCTCCTATGCACCTTTAAATTTACTTTCAATATTTAAGTTAGGTCACTTTCATTCTAAGGGGAGTTAGGTCACTTTCGTTCTAAGGGGAGTTAGGTCACTTTCAATCTAAGGGGAGTTAGATAACTTTCATTCTAAGGGGAGTTAGGTCACTTTCATTCTAAGGGGAGCTAGATCACTTTCATTCTAAAGGGAGCTAGGTCACTTTCATTCTAACTAAGATTCACCCTTCCTAACACCAATTTGTTCCGAAGCTAATACAACGAATCCAACCCATCAGGGTCTGCTCCATTCTATATGTATGTTTAACTATATTTATTAACGGTTCAAAGGGAATTTAGGGCAATTGTTCTGCATTCCCGTACTATACTGTACGGCAGGGGTTCCCAACCTTTCTGTGGTGCGGGCGCATTCGAAATTGCAAAACAAACTGGCGGGCACAAGTCGGATTTAAAAACTACACAACACATTGGTAGCACCTGATGATAACAGTAAGAGTTTACAACGACCGCTCGCTGTGACAACTAATACATATTATACTACTATAATAATACAATAAAGATGCCGGGAAAGACATGATTGTAAGGCTTCTTTCATATTGGATGGCGGTTTGGCCGCGATTTTATTGCTTTTCGTACTAAGTAAGTCAGTTTTACTCAAAGCTACTTAGCGAGAAAAACAATAAAAATGCAACCAAATCGTGGGACCTAACCGACAAAGTTAGGGTCTAAAGGTCTAATTCGCGTGGTGGATTAGACAGATGTTAGTGTAGCCAATTTAGCGAATTTCTCACTACATCTAGCAAGATTTTTAAAATTAAAGTAACTTTTAAATTTTATTTTTAAGATTTGTTTTTTTTCCGTATTTTAGCACTTTGTCGCGGGCACAATTAAATATCTTCGTGGGCACATATGCGCCCGCGGGCACAAGGTTGGGAACCCCTGCTGTACGGAGTACATCCCCGTATTTTCTGCCGCCGTGCCTTTCTTGGCTCCTCTCTACTACATTCTAGCTCATAGCGACGCATGCCATCTCTCGCAGAATGTCTATGGGGATCATCCCCACTATAACGTACGCCGCATTGTCGGACGTGGTCCTTTACGCGATTCATAGGAGAGGGGCCAGAGCGGAACACCACATGTTGTCCCGGACACCTTCGGACCATCTTCCGAATAGCAATAAAGCAACCTACTCTGAAGCTACTTGGCCATAACTCGCTCTAGGTATTTTGGTGTGCCTCGCTGAGTTGCAGGAATTTTTACGTCGAGGGTTATCAGCGCACAGCAGTAATTTTTCTCGATGGTGGCTCTTGCTATGCCCACCACCATGTTGACTGCATCAGTCGTCGACCTTGCCCTTCTGAAGCCGAATTTCTTGTCCGACAGGCCAGCTACCCTTTCGACGCTAGGGAGAATCCGCCGGCACATGCTTGTTTCATTGAATCTTCGTTTCGCTCTGCCCCATCCCTGGCATCAGCTGCCGACCTCTCATGCAGGAATACTTCCTGGAACACCTCTGCGATGAGTTTCCTAACGGCGCATCCTCTAGCCGTCCGCACCTAGGGTTCCTCTTTTCTATAGCCTCACCTACTTCGACTCACCCGCCACTAGGTCCTTCGCCCTTGAATCTCTCTCGTGGATGATGTCGATTACAGAATCTGTAGAACATCTGATGTTATCCCACCTCTTTGGAAGGTGTTTTCGCCTCAGGTGTTGACTAAAAGGGGCGGCGGAGCATAATCATTCCACGTGTATTCCGCCTACTTTTGCCCGCGTGAAGCCGTTCTCTGGGCTTCTCATCGTATTTTCCATGGCTCGAGTCCCGCACGTCCATATCGCTGACGTACCGCTGACGCCGCTGTGCAGGTTTCTATACTGCTTGCAGACGATTGCGACGTCGATTCCTTCCAGATCTTGTGCCACTTGACAGGGATTGAGGTTTATCTGTAAGAACCTTATCTTCTTCTGCTTTTTAGTGCCGCTTTGAACGCCGGACATCTACTACTTCCGGTCATGTGCCCACTATCCCTGCCCTGAGACATTAGCAGTATGGTAATATGATTTTTAGGAAATGGTGTACTCTTTCATTTAGTAGATAAAGGTTATTAACGAAATGCTGAGAGTTTCCGAGTTATATGCGAAAAACCGCAAATAAGTCAGAATTTTTTCATGTTGGTGGCCGCAAAGGATTTAGTATTCTCAATAGATCAGTTGTCGTTCGATCGCGGAAGTCAAGCAGCATTGGACTGGATTAGTACTTAGTGGGGGACCGCTTTGGAAAAACGACACTAGTGGATAAAGGCAATTGCAAAAGGTGAACCGAAATAAAGAGTTTTTCGACACAGCAGCTTTTCACATATCCACAGACACAATTGGAGGTTTTAGAAAGCCTTTTTTACTTAAAACTCGCTACAAACGTTTATTAGTAAAGCACTTCACTGTTTACTTTCATAAAACGCCGGTAACCGTTTAAAAGTCTACTACAACGTTTTAAACACTTTGAGTGTTTAGAAACTAAACACTTGAGTTTGCAATAATAGGTGGATGGATGGCGTTCTGGAAGATTGATATTGTAGAGACTAGCAAGATGTAGAGACGACTGAAAGAAGAAACTTCGGAAAGCCGGAGTCTTCTGCTTTTAAGAAAAAGAATGGAGCTGTTGCGAGAGAGCCGGATTAAGTACTGGCTGTATAGGCGAGGAATTAGTATGAAATATGTTTTAATGGTCGGTATTTGTCAATCTTCTAATACTTTTGCGGTCCGACCAGCAAACTTGGACTATAACACACATGATGATCTTATGAATATGCTAAACTAAAGGTTTCTTTCTCAATTTATAATTTAATCATAGCTATTGACCACAGTGATGGCAGACATTCTTTATTTAACAATACCGGTGCCTACACAACTATGTACCGAAGATAAATTGAAGGGGCGCACCTTTAAACACGGTTTTTGTGTGTTACTAGCAATCGATGCGCAACGAAAGGACATATCGATGGGTCTTACGAAAAAGATATTGTTTCAAAATGTTGGTGAAAAAGATATTGTTTCAATTTATTGCTGAAAAAGATATTGTTTCGGTTTCTCGCTGAAAAAGATATTGTTTCGATTTCTCGGTGAAGAACATATTGTTTCGTTTTCTGACTGCAAAAAATATCAGCCAGAAAACGAAACAATATGTTCTTCACCGAGAAACCGAAACAATATCTTTTTGAGCGAGAAACCGAAACAATATCTTTTTGAGCGAGAAACCGAAACAATATCTTTTTCAGCAATAAATTGAAACAATATCTTTTTCACCAACATTTTGAAACAATATCTTTTTCGTAAGACCCATCGATATAATCAACAAAATTCCTAATCAAGCGATTCTATTATTTGCTGTAATAGACCTTGCCTTAGTAATTACCGTTCTCTTGATTGCTTTATTTAAGCAGCAGTTACTCATCTCACCAAAGCAATAAGTCATTATCTATCAGCAGTCTACCTCAATCCTTTGGCACATCCATAATCAATAGCCCATAGTGTTCCGACCATTTATCATGTTGGGTATCCTGTTCACAGACGTATAGAGCCCGGCTGCTGCTATACTCTATAGAGCCGAAGAGAAGAAGGTTTATTATTGGGTGTGGCACATCACAGGAAACATTGAGACCTCGAGAACCCATGACCCTTCGCAGAACCCCAGCGGAATATAGATCTTTTGTAAAACAGCAACTTTGCACGGAGTAAACATTTTTCTAATTAGTTCCTGATCCACTTTAAACTTCGATTACGGCTCCAATTTCTCTCCAGCTGGGGTGTATATGGTGGATACACAATGCCCTATAGAAAGATGGGGCCCAGAAATGTACTGTCTCTCTCTCTCCGGTCTATATCTCTACCACGACAACCTACGTTAATTTCTCAAGAAAGATCCTGTCGTTGTCTGGAGGAATATGGGCATTTGTTTGGATGCTTGTAGTCCTTGAAGTCGTTTACATAACATCACCTGAGGGCTTTCATTCAGTAAATTAATAACACCAAACCATCGGGACATTATGAGTATTGAGTTGTTTATGAAGTTCGTCCTTTTTTTTTTCTTGGTACTATTATGTCCTGGTTGTGTGATGTTCTGGGCGCAGGTGTCTTGCCTCAGCTATGGTGTGGCAACTGTGTATTTTTCGGGGGACTCCTTGCAGGCATTAGACTAACAGCTGTAATGAGTTGGGGAACATCAGACGTGGAACGACAAGGAGCGCGGTTTTATTGGTTAATGGAGCATCCTGAAAGATAAAGAAAATTCAGGCATTGCCTGTAAACTGTCGGTGATGAGATTTTAACACATTTTGCACACCCCCTAGCCCCGCTTCTATCTCTAGCGCGCAGAAAGGATTCAGCCGGAATGTTTCTCTTTCTATCAATCCCGCTTTGTGCTGTCAGTTATTGTTGTTGTTGTTGTTGGCGGTACTGCTGCGTTCGCTGTAAATGTCGACACTGTCACACCTCTGAGGGTAACCCTCGTGTTGAATGCTGTGGAAACACCGTGAAAGGAGTTTAATTTTCGCTTAATTAAAATACGCGTGATTTATACCTTTGGAACTTTTCGGGGGACAATGATACTAGGAGGATAGTAATTAAAATGTTTTCCAGCTTGAGTAGGAACATTTTTAAAATTACTGGAAAATTCCCTGCTTAAGAAATCGGGGGCTGGTGTGTGTGTATGTATGTGTGTGGGGCTTGGCGGGGGTGGCAGCCAGCAAGTTGATTTGATGGAAACATGATTGTTTGGATTAATTAAAACTCTTGTTGGAGAGGATTTTTGTTTCAATTAAAGAATTTCAATACGACGACGACGATGACGACGACGAATACATCGAGACGATACGAAGGTGACGACGGTGACGGCGCAACGCAACGGAGCGCCAGCACACAACAAAAAAAAGTGTGCCAGAGCACAAAGTTTGTTCGCTAATTGAAATTTAAATATTGATTATTATTCCTGCGAGAAGTTATTGAATTATATAAAGGAGGAAGTGGGAGATTTTGAAGGAAAATTTGCCGTGTATACATTTTGTGTTGCGAGAACTTTTATATTCAGAGATTATGTTTAAAAAATAAAAAGGCTAATTTTTGGTATCATCGTACCGAATCCCTTTCATTAAAATTTTCGATTTAATTTCTTCTTTCGAAACTAAGGCGTGAGAACTTTTTTCGCATTGCAAAATTTGAATTTTATTATTAATTAAAAATTCTCTTCTCTGATTTCGGATTCGATTGCTTACTTAAATCGCTTGGTTTGGAAGTATTGTATTGTATTTTTAGTCACCTGGCTCGAAATCTAGGTTTTATTTTTGGCTTTCTGTAGTCTTTCTGTCTTTTGGAGTAGTATTGGGTCCAAAACCGCCGTGCTTATGGTACTATACAGGGGCGGCGCTTTCATAGGTACGAATGGTGCACTTGCACCGGTCGCAATTTTTCGGGGCGCAATTTCAGAAATTAAGATTTAAAAATAATTAATAACTTTGGGGAAAAAATATAAAATTGAAAAGTATTCCCACGGGTGCAAGAAATTCCACAAATTTGTCCAATTCTAGTCCCTGTACATTGTCATGCAAGAAAAAACGGGGAAATTTCGCTTCTCCTCGTGCAGGAAGTTTCCAGAGATATTTTACCTTCGCGATTCGAGAAATCGGAAAAAAATCTTCCAAGTGAAAGGAAAATCTCTCATTTATTTGGAGCACTTTTTGAAAATTCTTTAAAAAGCACCATATCCACTCGCACAAAGGAAAAATTGTTCCGATGGATCTGAATTATGTATTGCTGTTTACCGTGATTGATATAAACCTGAGGGCGCTGTTGCTGCACTTTTAAATTCTGTTTAAAAGATTGTTAAAAGAGGTAAATGAATGAAATGAGAAGAGCAAAACTCCTTGCGGCGAGAAATCCTCTTGAATTGCTCTTTTTTTTTGTTTGCTCCTTTAAACCCACGGCTTCAACGGCCTCAGTTCAATAAAGTTCAATTCAATCTGCATAAATGATTTCGCCGGCTGGCATGTTCAGTTCATGCTTGAAATTGTTGTTGTGTTTTCGCCAGAAGTTATTATAGAAATGCAAAAAGCTCACTGGAATGATATTTCCATTATTCCAGTTGATTATTCTCTTTTGAGCAATTTTCAATCCCAATTTCAAGTTCTGTTGGGCGAATTCAGGCTTTATTTTTCCTGAGTTTAATATGTGAAACTGCATGGGGAAGCTCAAGCAAAAAGTGAAGTTTAATACACTAATTTGCTCGAACTTGAGCAGTTTGGCTGGTGAAGCCGGCGGTATTACTGTCTAACCAAATTAATATGGTCAGTTTCACACGGGCCAACCAACAAAAATTGGCTGTAATCGTCAATGCTCTTTTGAAATTCAATGAATAATCGCATGGGTTTTCACAAGAGCCAACTAACTTTTCCAACAAACTATACGTTAGAATGCTTTAGCTTGTCGCTGTTGCTTTTAATATTAATTATTACTTCTGCCATTTCCTTTCTTTTCTTTTCCTAGCAAAAAGGAGGCAAAAATCAACAATAACTATACAGCTGTCAAAAAGTTGATTCAAAAACTCCGTGAAAGAATTCTGCCCGCCTCATCGTCCTCGCCTACTATCTGCTCCGCAAACGATGTTTTCAGCAAAATTTTGGTGGTTGGATGTTGACTCATGTAAAACTTACTATTTATGTAATCTCTTTTTTATATTATACGCATTATTATGCTGCAATCTTAAATTTTGCGAAAACTATGAAAAATATTTCACCCATTAGCTAGTGTTTGGATCTTTTTCCATTGTCCTTCACTGCGTTCAAAAATGAACAGGTTATGGGGCGCAATATGGCAAATTGCACCGGGCGCAAAAAACCCAAGCGCCGGCCCTGGTACTATACCTCTATTCCCAGTAGTGATGAGCAAGACTGGTCTTGCAGTTTTGCCTTTGATTGCACATTTATCAAAACCAAAGCTAGATCAAGACAAGACAGGACTACAGAAGAGTGAAAGATCAAGATAGCAAGACTTTTGGCTCATCACTTAGTGCCAAAAGTCTTGCAGCGATGAGCAAAAGGTCCTGCAAAAAGTCTTGCAGAAAGTCTTGCAGACTTGTCTTGGTCTTGCTAAATGTGGAAGACCAAACTTTTCGCTCACCACTGTAAGACTTTTGGCACTTAGCCAAAAGTCTTGCTATCTTGATTTTGCAGTCTTGTCTTGCCCTTGTCCTGGTCTTTCTTTTCTTGCTAAAATGTCTTGCTCAGCACTAATTCCCAGTACCGGCTTTGGGGGAGGCGAACACGGCCCTCTATAGACAAAGAGCTGGCTGCAAAAAAATGTGACCTATCGAGTGACAGGATGAAATGTTTTTGAAATGTTAATACTCATATCGACTATAAAAAGAATCTTGGTTTGCCTGGGCGGAAGTAATGAACAAATTTGATATGTACAGTGGCTGTGTACAGTGAAACTCATGCAGCAGGAGAAATACGGCATTATCGCGAAAGTTACAACAATACTACAACTTTTCAAACAAAATTTTTTACTAAAATATTTCTTTGATTTATAACAAATATATAGGTACATTTTTTTTTTCTTTTGATAAAATTTCATTTAAATAACGTAACAAAAAAAGAAAACTTAAATATGGCAAGAATTCTGGGTCACAGTGAAACTCATGCATCTAATGTTATACAGGGTGTATCAGTTAAAATGTCGAAATGCCTGCCTGTGGATAGGTCTTGGATAGGTCTTGGGATAGACGAACAAAAAATCGTAAGGGTGGGGGATGTAGCAGTCGCTACTTGTATATACGTTTTGCGTTGTAATAAGTTTTATTCAAGTATCCATTCAGTTTCTGTTCTAATAATTTTAAGTACAGTGTTTTTGGTTACGTCACAATTTGGATTCTCACTACTACTATGAAATACACTTGGGGAATTTGGATTGTCATATCACGTATGTATACACTGTACACAGAATCAATTTTAAAAACATAGCCACACAAATATTGTGATATTAAAAATTATTTTGAATATTTGTAATAGCATGTACACACCGACTTGGTTACCACGATTGAGATAGTTTCAAGCGTTAACCATGATAATTTTGATGGTTTGTGCGTGGTTTGCCGTACATATTCCAACCAAGCAAAAATCACAAACCAAGCAAAATTTCTATGGTTAACTCGTTTAACCACGATAATTAACTGGCATGAGAGCCACCTATCAATGAAAGTTTTCAACAATCTACCAAAATTTGCTGTAAACAGACATGTAGACATGATATTTTGAAATGAAAAATTAATTGTCGCTGAAATTAAAATGAGTCATGCAGGACCGCCAACGAAAAAAAGTTCTTTTTGGTCCACAAGGGTAAGGGTTAAAAGGAAATAGGAAAAATTTACACATTTTCAAAAAAATAGCGAGTGCATTAGCATCACATGGCTCTATTTACTGTGGCCAAGAAATTCAAACTTATTTGCACAACATTGCTAAGAAACACATTAAAAATTATTCTCCCAATTTCTCTCCAAATATGTAGCTTCTTTTTTTCTTTTACTTATTATTTTTATGACCATTACGTTCATAATTAAAAACAAACATAACATATAATTGACACATTAAAACATGAATTGACATCGATATCGAATAATACAAATGACAGAAATAACCAATCGAGTTAGTGTGTACAGTTGTTAGTTTTGAAATAGTTTGAAACCACGTAAAGAGATAACCAAGTCGGTGTGTACATGCTATAAGAGTATTAGTTAGGAGCTTATTCAAAAAGGAAGTCTCCTATAATAAGTTATCTAATTAAAACCGTTATGTAATTTTTTAATGTGACATAATAAAAAATATAAAAATCTTAAACTATTAAATATAATAATAAATAAATATTAAATAAATATATTAAATAAAAGAATAACATTAAAATAAAATATGTGCAGTAAAAGTTTTTATTGGCAATATATATATATCCCTTATATATTGCTATGAAATGAGGGAAGACGGCAAAAATTAGTCGGCCCCCCATTTCAGGGGAAAGGAAATCGTAACGGTTTAGCCGCTAGGGCGTTTTGAAATATTTTTGGTAGAGGTTTGCATATTACCCTGTATTTTTGTAACTCTATTAGATATTTTCCTGAATAAGGCAGCAATCTACGCAGAATACTCCCACCTATCTAAAACTGTGACTTTTACAGGTTTCAACGCACCAATGTCCAGAATTATAAGTCGTCCAATCAAAATTTTGTTTTTTTTTACTAAATTTTCATCTTCAATTACTTTTTTCTCCAAAAAACACGTAATTAATCAATATTTTTTTTTACAAAATTAGAAAGCTTGGACAATTTCCTATGAATAATGTCTCACAACTATTATGCTGCGGCTTATACTTTTGAAGTTAGTGAGTTTGCTGCACTCATAAGCCAATAGTATGGCGTGCGCCAAAACAATTGGGAATCTTAAAATCAATGGGCAGTGAGAGTCTCAAATACCGCCACGAAAGTACTTTTCAAAAGAAAAATCACTTGCTCACTTACATATATCCCCAATCACAATACAGCGGTATCACTGCAAGATAACTTTAACTAGTTTGACTAGCTCAATTACTAGCTAATAAATTAGGAAATTGTGCTGATGCAAATTATAGTTCTTATAAAATCCTGTAGATGACGCTATATCGTTTTCTTATGCTCTACAAAAGCAATTTATACGGATTTGATCTTTATGGCTTTCTTCTGTATATGATTTGCTTACTTTAACTCTAACGTGTTTCTATATTTTTGGAAAGTGCTTTATTTTAAGCGTTATACAAAAAAAAACATTCCATGAAACAAATCAGCTTGATAATCGAAATTTTTCTGCTACACATTTTTATTTTCTTGCCTTTTAGGATCGGTAAGATTTAAACCTCCTGATTTTTTCCCTTTTTCCTCAATGTGTGTGTGCGCTTTCAGATTGAATTTCTGGGAAACCATAAAGATTACTTTTTTTTTGGGGCATGAATTTGGATTAGGGTAAGCTTTGAAGTAAAAAAAAAATTATGCAAAAAAACAATGATGAATTAATAAAAACTCCCCATATTTAATTTCATATGAAAAATCCTCTGTCACACTTCAGTACATGATGAATATACATACATATACGACTTTATATGTAGGTATATAGTTTTTATGTATAAATTTTTTTGGGGATCCTTCTAACTTAGAGCACCGGACGGACATGGCGGCGGATACACCATCGTTAAATGGGTGGGGACAGGACCCGGATCTCTAAATTATTGATTCCTGCTCTCCCGTCTCTCTCTATACCCGAGAGCACAGTGCCATCTAACTGAAAATACATTTGTGTCAGTGAAATGTAGCATCTTTCCGTTTTCCTAAATAATTTTTATAACATCGTAACCCCAAAAGGACGACCCTCTCAATGTCGGGGAATAGATGCATGAGGCTGTGGGGATAGCCAGGACCAAGGGACCGAAGGAGCAATTTTTAATGATGATGGTCATGATGTCCAGGGTGTGTATGATAATGGCCCTCAAAATTGATTATGATTGCCTTTTAACATCTAAAAGATGGAAATGTATATGAACAAGGATAAAATTTATCCCGCTGACACCTCAACATAAGAATCCTTGTAACATCCATAAGGCATCAAAATTCAGTTCGTACATACATGTCCCCTATTTGTAGAAGCTCTGTTTTTTTTGTGTGGGGGCGATAACTGCGGCGCAGGGCGGGGTGGACAAAAGAACTACCCTTGAAAGTTGGAAATATGAATCTAGACTTCAATTTGTCGTTCACCTTGTCTTCCTTTTTGGTGTGAATAAGGATGTGTGTTTTTGTATATACATATATAAAAAGATATGGGCAATGATAATTAAGTTCGGGTTTATTAAGCTGTAGAGAGATAGTTAATGGGGCATCCAATTCTGCTACCTCTTGATCGTACATTTTGCCCCATGTTGTCTTTTCTTGTTTTCATATTCGTTAATGAATTTATAAGGATGTAAGGATATGCTCCAATGTGTCCGTTGTCCTTTTGATAGGGCGGGGGGATCTCACACTTTCATGGAATGACTATTGATTAATTTTAAACCTACAATTTGCAGGACTGGGGGCTACGAGAGTGACCAGAGCTGTCAAGTTTTATGGATATTTTCATTACAACAAATTTATTGAGAATATTGCTTAATGGTAATTTTCGTTGCTATAATGAACGGTTTTAGTGCTCTGTTGAAGAAGAAATTAATTAACGATTAATTTTTATGTATTGCATGAGTTTACAGATTTATGTCTTATTGGAGGACTAAACACATGCCGTTTTGTATAATATATTCTGATGTTTTTGTACTGTTTATACTAAATTTTGATCAGAAATAAGAGAGTTTTTGAAATCGTGTAGAATAGTTCGAAAATAGATTTGGAAATTATGGAGAACGATAAATTTATTTCTATGTAGTGTAAATTTTAAAATTTATGCGCCCACCCATCAAAATTTTAAATAAAATTATTAACAATTCATCCTCAGAAGAATCTTTCGTCAATATTCTCGGCTATTGCATAAACGCGATACCATTTTTACCAATAGATGGCGTCAATTGCAAAATCACTTAATGCAGCGCCACCACTAAAATCTCGTTTGAATGGTTACAATACGAGACTTACGGCACTATATTTGGTCTCGGTCTCTCCTCCAGCCATCGGCCCGTGCTGTTATCTATAAATCCTACATTCGGCCTCTTCTCGAATATAACTCCCTCGTTTGGGGCGGCGCCCCAATAACCACCTTGGCATGGTTAGATAAAGTGCAAAAAAGGGCGCTCAAATTAATTGATGACGACACCGCCTGCTCCACCATCGACCCCTTGAGCCACCGTAGGAATGTAGCAGCACTGACAAAATTTTATCGCTACTATCATAGTGACTGTTCCTCCGAGTTAAAAGCTCTCCTGCCTCCACGGCAATCTTATACCCGCAACACCAGATTAGCCCACTCGTCTCATTCCCTTCACCTGCAACTACCCCTTTCACGCACTCAACAAGATATGAATTCGTTTGTTAATAGGACAACTCGACTGCGGAATAACCTCTCGCAGTCAGTATTTCCGAATTCCTACAACATCCAAGAGTTCAAACGCAGGGTTCATCACCACCTTCTTCAATACCCCCCCGTACCTTTTAATCCTTAACCTATACCCCCCCCCCCCTCATCCCTCCCCCGTACTAAGCTTACTGCTAGACATTGCACCATGACGTGACAAATGACATGACGGACTAGTAGTACAAAGGGTGACTCCTAAGCTTAGCACTGCCACATAAAAAAAAAAATGTAAATCCCGACAAAACGATTCTAGTTCCGTATATCAGAAAATGAACACTAACTGGTTCAGCCCTCTTAGGCATATACATATGTAGACTATAAGCTTTTCACACCAAACTAAATACTTAGTAGTGGCGCTATATGCCAAGTTCTACTGGAACGTTCACATGGATAAACTAATGAGCTGAACACGGAAATTCCTGTATGGCAGCTATAGAACTTATGGATTGTTTCTTCTGAAACCAGCTTGGTATTCACTTATTGCGGCTTCAGCATAAGATTCCAGTCTGGCTTTAATTATGGTTACCATAATTTTATATACTGTGCTTAAAAGAGATATGCCTCTATAGTTTCCACAGTTGAATTTATCTCCTTTCTTGTGTATTGGGCAGATAATATTTTGCTCACAATCATCAGGCATTTTTTCGGTCCTCCGGTAATTATTGAGGAATTGTGTTTTCTTCTTCCTGTTAATGTCTTTTGCTGCTCTTCTTGTTTCCTCCTATTTTAATTTCTTGCTCCTCGTCGGTCGCTTTATGTATATTTTTCTATGGCATCTATAGCTGCTTTACATTCCTCGTCGTACCATTCACTGGCTCTGGCTGTGCGTTTGCAGCGTGCAGTTTCGTGACATCTGTCAGTATCGTCTTTAGTCTTTTCCATTTTCAATCGACTGTATTTGTATTATTTATGTTCAGTTGCCTGATATCTCTCCAATACAGTCTATAATTGGTGGCGATCAACGTCGAATTTCTTTTGTTTGTTGAATCGTGTTAAAGATTCGTTTGGAGTCGTATTAAAGATTCGTTTCTAATTGAACTCTATGGCATTATCTATAATTGAATTGAGTATTACGAAGCCTGCTCCTAAATGATGTTCCCTTCCGCTGCAGAATATGCTGTAGTTGCCAAGATCCATTTTCCCGTCGCCTATCCATCTGGTCTCTTGTAACGCGAGCAATTTTATTTTATATCTGCTCACTTCCTCTAACAGTGACTTAACTCCTGCAGTTCTGGACATACTTCGCGTGTTCCATGTTCCAAAAATCCTTTCCAGGTGTTGTCCTTTCCAGGAGGCTTTGCTTCGGGGTTCCTAACCGATGTTTTTTACGGGGTCAGGCAGTTAGTCCACTGACTAACCCCGCTACCAAGAGGACCGGTTCCGTGAATTGTACCCCACCGGATAGAGTAACCCAGCTATACCCCCGGAAACTGGGTACGTCCGTCGTCAGGTGGTTATCCAGAAAGCACCAGCTGGGGTGGTGACGGTACGATTTTGCCCCCCTCATTCGTACCGTCATCTGTTTGGTTGCGAGTAGCTTCATCAGGAGGTATCCAGGTGGCTTTATATGGGTATTTTGCCGTGTACGAATTTTATTGTACCTAGGTGACTTCTCCGTTAGCTATACATATGCTCAGTTGCGGAACCAAAAATCCAAAATTAAAAACATAACTCCAACAACATTTCCAGTTTCACTACTATTCTAAAGGCATCGCGTATCAAAAGCTCTAAAAACACTGCGACAACATGTCGTGACATTGTCACTCCCAAACAGCCCAGCATAAAGATAACTATATCATAAAGGACACTAATATGCCCGTTAACTCTGCAAACACAGCATAATATGTACAAATATGTCCTCCTAATAAACACACCATCCAAAGCGGTATAATCAATTACCTATCCCGAGAATTTCACGTTATTTAGCGGAAATAGCAGCGGCAATAAAACTAAAATACCTAGAATTTAAACAGGGTGACGCAGAAGGCATAACAATATCCACCCGAAAATAGACACGAACAATGGCGCTCACTCACCCCCACCGCTCAGGCTCATACCGAAAACTTAAATGGCCACCAAGTAGCAATTTGGCCCCACATTCGGGCCTCCTCTAAGCACTTGTCACGCTTTGATGATTCACGGGAGGAACGGTGGGCAACCCCGTTACATTATTAAGGCTCGAATGTCGCCCTGTGTAGACACAGCATAAACGATATACGCCAATATATAATGCGAGAATTCGCGGATGACCGGGTTCAAATTAAAGTTGACCTTTTTCCGCTTTATTCTTTTGTGCTGGGGAGCATACAGCATAGGTATGCACACGTGCGAAGTTTCACCTGAGGGAGGAAGGTGTTGACACTACACAGTAGTCCTTCGTAGAGAAAGCGGCGAAAGCGTTCCTAGGGGGTATGAAAGAGGTGTGACGAACTTTAGAGAAGTTAAAACTTGTTATTATGGGAAACAATTTTTTTCTTCTTTTTTTGGTTTGAGTTTGATTTTTGTGAAAGTTTTGAAAATAACATAAAATGTAGATTTAAACGGGAATTTATGAAATATTACTTTTCGACAGTTTGTGAAGAGAAAGTTTCTGATTATCGCTGAGGTAGAGATTTTATTTTTTTTTTTTAATCTAGTATTAACGTCGCATTTATTGAGAGAAAATTCTATTTAATGAAGTGAACAATAAACTTTCTACTTTGTTATGTTGTGGTGAAGTCTTTACGGGCAAATTGCAGCAGAACAAGTGCAAAGAAATGTGCTTGTTCATCGCAAATAGAAAAAAACTAATCAACAATGTAAGGGGGTTGAATCAGTTGTCATGAGGACAACCTATTAAGCAATCAGAGTCACATTGTAGGTCTAGGCAAAGACTGGAATAAAGAAAATCGAATTTAGTAAAAAAAAATAGTGAAAATGCGTTTCTTGCAATCGCAAAGCTTATCCCTAGTCAGCGTATTTATCATATGTACAAAAAAATACTACAAATCATTTTTTTACAATGAAACTAGTTCCTACTTTTGCATCGATTTTTTACAATAGAAGAAAAATATAATTTACAACACAGGATGTTTTAAATGTACATACTTATTCCATTCTTGTAATAAATCAGTCAGTACATCCATAGAATAGTATATTATTCTGTAACAAGTTTGGAATGATGCATATTTCTGCATAAGTGGAATCGTCTTGTTAATAGTTTTTATTGATATTTTGTAAAGAAAAACGTACGTGTTATGCTATTGTCAAAAATATAATGTATAAGGCACAGCAAGATATTTTAACATTAAATAATATATTAGTAGGGAGTCCAACCTGTTTCTAATTAAATAATTTGATAATAGATGTCGCGACAAAATTTATTTAAAAAAATGCTACTTATTATTTACTGTAATTTAATAATTGAATAGTTCATTTTAAAGCAAAAATATTCTAGCGGAACATCATAGATTGTTTATTATTAAAATAATCCTTTTTTTCTTTAATTAATAGTTCATGAATAAAACCATCATATTCTTGGATTTCGAGAAACAGATGTCGCCACCAGTAGTCATTCCATAACAAGCGATGGAATGAATATTATACATGGGTGTGGAATGCTCTAAACTCCGTGTCTAAAAGCAATATCAGAATGCTTGTATTCTAACAGAGGCGAAGAAAAAAGTATTTCTTCTTAAATTGGGCGCAGGTCCAGTTGTCATATTTATTGGGACAGTCTAGGGGGGGGGGGCATCCAAATTACATGCATCAACTTGTTGTTCTTAGTGCAAAGGCTGAAATTAAGATTAGCACGTTGGTGACGACCTGCTTTAGCTTGGCTTTTCGGGGTATGGGCCTTTTCTTTTACAGGATCCAATTATCACCGCCGGTCCCAATTCGATCCAAAATATATTGCTCCTGAGACGTGACAGCAAGAGACACCACACTCATTAATACCGAGTTTCCATAGGAGTCAAATTGAGTTGTGGTTGAGTTGAAATGACATTGCACCTCTAAGTGTTAACTCTATGCGTTTCCTCTTCTGCCTTCCGTCTTCCTCCATATTTTTCCATAAATTATTTATTTAAAAATTAGTTTTAGGAACTAGTTTATAAGTACGACCAGTCCCACCAACAGATAACTTTGTTTACCTCTGTGGGATTTACTTTGTAAATTTTACTGGCCAAATAAATAAATAAATAAATATAGTCTCTTCTACCTTTGCCTGTGTGCCGTTTTTAGTTGTATGTGTAAACTCAATTCAAACTACTTATTTTCGTTGAGTTTAAAAATTTTAACGAAAACTCTTATCTGTGTCTGTTTCCATGACATGTAACTCAGGTTCAACTCTAGTAACGCAATGTCACTCGTGTCAACCGCAGAGCGCAGATCAATCGTTTAATAACATCTTGAATACAGCTGTTTCACAACTATGCGAAGCCGGATTGGAATTTTCAGATGAGGTTGTTAAATTAAAGATGTTGCAGTGCAGTCTAGGAAAACTTTCAAAAAATTTCTTGTCTATGAAGATTTTTCCACTTGAATTAACCACCTGAAAGCCTTAATTATCGTCTTCGCCTGAGTGTATGTAGGATAGCATAAGGTCACGTGCAGGCCACGGCCTGTCAGGCGGATACCTCAAGTCCTCATCCCTGAGTCAGACTGAGTAATATGTGGCCTTGTTCGGCCACCTAGCCTGAAAGGCCACGGCCTGCCGGCGGCCTGTATGTGAATTGGCTCCTTAGCGTTGCTTCGTGAATATTACTACACAAATAAAATTATCTCTATATACAATGGTTTTTTGTGGCACGCTTAATGGGAATTAGTTTTAAATGTCTGTTACGCCAAAGCATTTCAGTTGCCGACCGCTGGCCCCATAATACGCGCTTCAAAACCTCCCAGAAGAATTTTATTGAAGTGGCTGAGTAGCCGCTTCTCCAGCTGTTCGATTGCTTCTACTGGGCTGCATGGCCTCGCGTTAAAGCAGGAGATAAAATTGCCGGATACACCATCAGGAGCGGACTGCACCTATTGTGGGTTCTCATCATATTTCAGAGCACTTTTGGCTACTTGGACGGATTTATCCATGTTAGTGGTAATTATTAGATTAAATTATTAGAAACAAAATTAATTAATTAGTGGATAATTAGAACTACGTGGATGAGGAAGCAAAATGACTTGAACTTTATAGGCAAAAACCAGGGAAGGGCACGGGCGTTTTAACCAGACAACAGACTTTTGTTTAAAAAAAACTCCAGATATTGATTTTCATGGAAATCGGAACACAATTAACAAATTCATTTCTGGGTGGCCATTTTGAATTTCAAAAATCGTTCTTCGAGGTGCATCATGGCAGACCCCGAAACGCAACTTCATGCAAAATTTCAAAGCTCTGCGATGACTGGTGCGCCTGCTATATACAACCAAAGTCTAGTAATAACAAGTCTTTCATCTTCATACAAAAATTTCCGACCGTTGATTGTGTGCGTGCATATATGAACATCACTGCTGAGCAAAACTCAACGCATACTTCGTGAACTCGGCCAGACAAAGCCAGATTCTCTCTCTTCGATCAAGTATGCAGACCAGAAAAGGAAAGACAATTGAATCAGCTGTCAAAATTGAAGTCATCAAAGCAAACGAGCAAATATGCACCAATACATCCCCATATAAACTCATAAAATTTTCCGACTTATGGTTGTATTCCAGCGCGTATAAAAATGTTGCATTCTCTCTCTGATAGCCTGACAACGTCATTTGAAAAACTTGTGCATGCAGCTGTTCGCCTTTCACTCATTAACCATATGAAGATGAAAGACTTGTTAATTTCTAGACTTTGTATACAACTTGCAAAATCTTTCTTTTATTAATAAGAAAAATAGAAAGATAGATTAGGCCTCATCTCTAGCGGTGTGTAAGAAAGATTTTGATTCATTTGTAGATTTCCCTGGTTTTGGTATCATAATAATTTCCGTTACTTTCCAAGAGTTTAGAAATGACAAACTGAATGATATCGACGTGGAACTGAGTCTGTTCGAGGGATCATTTACGTGACGGACAGGCCTGGACCCCTAATGTAACGAACCACGATTCGTCGTTACTAGAATTACTCTCCTCTTTAGAAAACAAATATTAAAGCACCAGACCAAGGAGAGGTGTTCTCTCTTTGAAAGCTTCACTCCGAAGCCTTAAAGCTTCCTACTCAGCAGAGCTTTACGGGTATAAAAGAAACCAATTCACCAAGCCAAATTTAGTCTTTTTCCGGACTCTTTCCGGAGATGTAATCTACTCCGGTGTTATACGTGTCGCGGTGTATAACCCAACAACGGTCCGGCCACATACCGAATACCACTGGCATACTACCAAGGCGTTATCGAAGTGTACGATACCGTGTCGAGGTGTATGACCCGACCACATACCGAATACCGTTAGAATGTTGCACAGCTGACGAGTTGTACGATCCAACAATGTTCCTGGCAATATCACCTCACAGGGTCGAGGTGTATGACCCGTCAACTCTTTATGTAAACTATCTAGTCTTTAGAATTAGTATATTAGGACGCTAATGCCTAATACGTTACAAGAGTGTAATCCCGTATTTCTATTGACTATTATTTCGGAGAAAGTCAAATCACGAAATGACAGGCTAAAAGTATTCTTGTTTTTTTTTTTTTAATTTGGAAGGATCCAACCAACCATTTAATGCATTTTTAGGCATGAATAAGCAATGCGTATATTGCATGCATGTACATACATCATTGCAAACACAAAAATCTATACAGAAAAAAAGCGATGTAATTGGACATACATATCTCACTTGTCTTCTCAACTTCGTATTTGCATCTCTGAACGTACCCAGGAAAAAACGCTTTTCCATTTTCCTCATACCCTCCCCCCACACACTGTCAACGTTGTGCCTGCTATAGAACGAACCCTATAAACTCTTTCGACTATTATACTTTTACTTAGTTAGGCCGGCAGCTATTTCACAGGGTGTTTATTAATCTGAATTATTTTGCATACTAGCCATACCATTTATAATTGTATGTCATTCACACTCTCCTCTCTCTGTATAGTATACCCAAAAAACATAGAACAGAAAACCCATCAGACAGAGGGGCCATGGGGCATGGCAAAACAGCATAAAAAGGTTGGGGGTGGGGGGTGTCATTTGGCAATCGAGTAAAAAACTCGGGTTGAATTTTGAATGTGGGCGAAATCTGCTATTGTGAATGAAAGATAGAGTGTGAGAGGAAGTGTGTGTGTGTGTGTGTGCGTCCACGAACAACAACACTGAACAGCAAGCACACCCTCTATCATTCCTGCTGGTGCAAAAAATCAAATTTTGTACGCCCGGTTAAGCCGAAACAATGACAAACAGTTTTTGTGCGCCTCATTTCGGGGTAAATAAATGCTCCACAGATGGACAGTGACAAATTTAAAAGTCATTTTCCGCCCCCAAATGCACGTCATTTATTCTTGGAGCGCACACAGCCCCGGAGAGTATGAATTTATATCCTCAGGATATTGGCGATAGAAGTATAGAGAACACGGGTGTGGTATGGGGGCAAATGGGCATGGGAAAAGTAGATAGAGGGTGAGGGAGAGAAAGAGAGAAAGCAGTATATTATATCGTAGTCCTAGAATCGATCAAATCGCAAACTTTTATAAGACTCTCCCCTCTCCCACACCCGCACTCCCATCCTTCAGCACGGACTTTGTATATGTATAAAAATAAACAATATGAACCACCGTCAAGGCACAAGAAGAAATGTTTGTGTCGTCAGGAGGTTGTACATTTTCATTTTGTATTCTTTCTCGTCCTTAAACAGAAAATATTAACGGAACTAGAAAAATGAAAGTCCACTGACCGAAAAAATGATGAAAAATATATCTGGATATGCCAGAAACACATCCTTTTAAGGAATGACGGCCGAAATGCTGTAATAATGTTATAATCTCCTGAGGGTAATTACGTGAAAGGAAGTGTGGGTAAACGAAAGCACTTCTGTCTACAAGTACCAACACTTACCACGCTCCACTTTCTGAAGGCGCATTGAGTGTTTGTGTTTGTTGTTCAACATTTTTCTTTTTTTTAATAATAGATACCCTTAAAATATGATCCCTAACCACCCACTTATTATTATTATTATTATTTTTTTCTTCTCGTCTCTTCACAGATGATTGCTGAGATTCTAAAAATAAATCGGAAAAACGGACGGTGATATGGGGGATAGTGCATCGTCCCACCATTGTCTTCGGCCACCCCCATCGCTGAGGGCGAGCCGTTCCTATAATTATAGATGGGGCTGTTGCGGTCTATGGTATCCAGCATCATCTCTATACATTTTAGTTGTGATAGTAGTATTGTCAGTATTTATCGAAACAACAACAACTGCCAGTGATCAGCTGCACTATCAGAAGGACACGTTCGGTGGCGGTAGCATTCTGACATCTACCCTATCGTCGATAACAACAGCAGCACCAACATCATCACCAGTTCCGTGTGAGCCTCGTGTACTAGAGGAGATCCCACCCGATCCGGTAAGTACTAAGGGTGTTAAATTTTACAGGTGAAAATGGTAAGTTAAGGGCAGCCTATACTACTGGGACTACCGGGACTACTGGGAATAGGTATAGAATATTAAAGAAGGTTTTTTTATTCTTCCACCTACACCGTACCACCCCCCACACAGAACTCATGGGTCAGCTATTAAGGGAAACGAAGAAAAAAATACTGCCAAATCCCAGAAACTTATCGTCCTGTGCCTTGAATTTCAATTTCAAGCTCTCGTTGTAGTTTTTGCACACATTTTCCTCGACTTTTATTGAAAATTTTTTCTGTGTGACTTCAATCGGCATTTTTCTCTCATTATTTACTAACATTTACACACCAAAAAAAAAGAAGAAGAATATTAAGGGAACACAAGTTCGTGCTTTTGCTACAGGATGGAAAGGATGAGTTCACCAGTGGCGTACCTAGGGGGTGCGGTGGATGTGGTCCGCTCTGGGCGGTGCAAATATTTTGGGGCGGCATTTTTTATATTTGGTTTTAGTTGTAAAAACTATTTTGTTTCCTTTATAAGTTTATTATTAGTTCGGGGAATTTAGCAAAAAACGCCAGAAAGGAAACAAAACTCCAAAATTGCTGAAAATTGGTACACAGTTTCCTTATGACTTTTTAAGAAAACAATTTCGGAATCCAAAAGAAAATAAAAGATGGCCGCCGGAGATATAGCGTTTTTCCCGCGTTTTCCATGTATCTTGGTTTCTATAGGTCATACAACCCCGTGCGAGGGCCCAAAATGTTGACAATGAAATTCTCTACAACTTTCGTTCTTACAAAAAAGTTGACCCAATTAACCCTTTGAAAGTTATTCAAGGTCAAAGTTTCAAAAATCACTTTTTGGCCAAAAATTCACCCAAAAGCCGACATTTTCAAAATTTGTTTTCGATCAGTCAATACGAAATGTTATGGCCTACAAAAAGTTAATCGTGTTGATCGAAGGGGTCAAAGCCACATCCCAACTACTAGTTTGATTTTAGGCACGAAGGCATTCCCTCCTCAATATCAATTTCCCAATAGGCTCTTTTCCTAGTCAACTGTGTTAAGGGTGTGCTATTAAAGTTCGCATACTTAAAATGTAGTCGTATGTTCTTACGAGGAATAAAAGAACTATTGTATAGTATGTAATAACAAAATACGAGTGCAGAGTCATTTCGATGCAATAAAAATCAATAGGGTAACTGCAGTGATAATCCAGCACAGTTAAAATCCTGTGAGAATAAAACCATATGGCATATGGGAACATAGACAGCTGCAATTTAAATTGATGTTTTGTATTTGAATAACAATAACAACAATAACGCCGCCACAGAGTTAACAATCACTGAAAAAACAATAATGAACAACGAGCCGTTAAAACCCATTTAGGACAACAGGTTAACACAATTAACCAATATTTCTGTAACTACATTACCCAAATGGCCTCCCAAAAATCCATCCAGAACCAAAAAAAAATGTCCTCCACACTACGATATACTCTAGGAAATCTATGTCAACGCTCCCGCATAATCTTGTTAATTACCATTAATTAAGAGTTGTCCCCTCGTGTTATCATTAGTAACAGATATGATTTCAGTGCCATCGTCCTCCCAGGACTCGGTTGTTTTAAATCTTCCTCTGTATGTATGTACATGTATGCATCATTCGCCGTGGTGGGCCAATGCTTTGATATATTTCCATATCACTAGGGACGTAAATTTTTGCTGCTTTTCATATTGAATTATCCTCGGTGGTGATTGTGTATGGGGCGCGTGGGAATGTGTATATTAGAAATGTGTATATGTGTGTATTCCAGTGGTGTACCTAGAACTTTTGCCGCCCGGGGCGATTTAAAATTTCCCGCTCCATCTAAGTCAATCAAATGGTGATTTTTATAAATGAATAAACCTACGGCAAACTATAGGTGGGGAGCTATCTATATATTATTATTATATATATAAAAATGAATGTCTTATCTCTGTGCGGAATCCAAAAAAGATCACTTCGTTTAGAGTTTATTAGTTATTAACAAAACTTATCAATTTAAGGTCTTTCTGACACTTAGCCGAAGTTTTTTCATTTAATCAAAAAAGGCCCAACCGAATGTTATGAAATTTTTTTCAGAACATTTTTTCGTAATTTTCTTCTTTCCGCAGTCGATATAGTTTTGGATTCGCGCGATATCGTGCAGGTACAAAAATCATTTATGTCGTTTAAACCAACAAGTGGCTCGACTAAATTTTATAAAAAAAAAATTCAGATTATATTTCCATTAAGGGGTCGTCCATAAATTACGTGAGGTGATTTTTGCGATTTTTCGACCCCCCAACGCCCTTGGTGAGATGTCGTGAGATTTGGCTCGACTCCCTCCCTCCCCCCACCTAATATCACGTGAGATTTTTCAAATATTAAAATTTACACTAAAAATACATATTTACGGTCGTAACCACAGCAAGGTGGGCCTTTCCTTAGAATATATAACTGCAGGAAAGGCTCCCCGCATATAAAATCCGTGAATGTAGTGAAATCTGGGTCAGTCGACTGTCAAATTGGGTTCATTGAGTGTCAAATATATATGCTTTGTTTACATTAAGATGAAATGCCATCAGCTGATTAGAATTCGGAGTAAAAGGCGTGTAAAAAGTTCATTTGAGAGGAGGGGAGGGTGTTGGGAGCAAGATTTTATTTGAGATAACTGATAACCGACTCCTTGCTCTTCTCTATTCCACTCGCTTTTCCGCTGGTAGTGGACACACAGCCACCAAAACGTGAGGACTCACTCAACAAACATTTCATTACGCTAAAATTCAGCCTGTGCCTTCTTGTAGTTCTCTAAGAGCCTTTTCGCGGGTCAGTGTTACTTGGCTCGTACTCTGCAGGATTCGCCGAGTCACGCGTTTGGCTAGCCGGTGGAGGCTTAACAATCGAGTAAAAATTTTACGGCCCCAATTTACACACAGGTCGCCGGCAGGCCGGGGTCTGAAGTTTTTCGCCTTGAGGCCAGGTATCTCCATACACTTACGGCCGCCAACTGTATTAGGCTTGCAGTTCAAGAAAGCTGATAAATATCGCATTTATTATCAGTATGTGCCTAAATATCTGAACTTCTATTCACTCTCGAGCCGTGAATTTACTGCAAGAATTCGCGCCTTATCCCCTGGAAACAAATAGCCAAGAATGACCACATACATACGCACACACACTTCTTCTCAAATTTTTTCTTAAAATGCTATTGGGACCTTGAAAAATGAAAATACGTTGAAAATTACGATTTCGATAATCGGACTGATTACAATAACTTCCCTATTAACTGGAAAGTTAATAATCAAAATTCCGGTTCCAAGATGGTGACTCAATTTTGTAATTGTGCTCCTCATAGTTATTACAATTTCACAATAGCAAATTTTCAGCACTATTTGTTTGGTGTTAGGAATATGTATGAGGCTCTAAATCTCTATGGGGCTAGGAGAAATTATTTTAAACTTTTTAGTTAGTTAGTCTTGTTTGTGAAATTTTGCAATCGATCTTGATAATGTTATGACAGATATATGCACAAAATTATGAAGACAATGGTAATCCGCTGTCTTGAGACGGGCGCCATGGATGTAACGGTATATTGAGTATACTATAGAGATGGCCGCCAGGGATCTAACGATATATTGAGTATACTATATTGCTTATTGTGTTCTACTTATCATACCCTTTCATTTGATACCCATGTCAAAAGGGTTGTGAAGAAAATGGTAATCCGCCCTCTTGAGATGGCCGCCATGAATCTAACGGTATATTGAGTATACTATATTGCTTATTGTATTTTAAAATTGTATTCTACTTTTGATACCCTTTCATTTCATACTCATGTCGAAGGGGTCGTGGAGAAAATATTAATCCGTCCTCTTGAGACGGCCGCCGTGGATCTAACAGTGTATTAGGTATACCATTTTGCATTGTCATCGGACCTGAAGCTGTTTTGCAAAATTTCAGCATGATAGAATAACAGGAAATATTTGAAAAATCGATTGCAAAATTTGTTCCTTGAATAAAACAGTAATTCGGGCTCTTGAGACGACCGCAAGGGATCTAACGGTATATAGGGTATTGCATTATCATCGGAGCTAATGCTGTGGGCAAAATTTCAGCCTAATCGGATAACCGTTGCAAAAAATCGATTGCAAAATTTGCACCGGACAAACAGACGGACAAGAAAGCGACCTAATAAAAACGTTTATAAAACGCTAACGAAAAGTCGGCCCACGTCGACCACTGCAATAAGAAACAGTGTTCTGTTCTGTATGTTTTGTCTCAGTGTTTTGTTTTTTTTTCATCAGGGTCTGATCGTTTATGGCCCTTTTTGCCAAACTAGTGGTATCCTAGTAGCTAGTTCGATGCCGATGGCTACAGTGTTAGCCTTTTCATTGAGTTTAAAGTTCTGATAACCCAAGACCCACATAAAGGTGACTCAATTAAAGATACCCAGCACATTAGGGACATGGAGACAATCAATCAGTACGTATTGAATTTGTTGTAGTTGCGGTTATAGACCATTCTTAAATTCTCAAAGGCACATGCCAGTATTTTATAAAACCATGGTTGATCGACAGTATCCAGGGTGCCCAGGCTGTACATTCTGTTAAAGCTGGCGCTAGACAAACTCAATATAACCGTGGGGGGTCGTAATGATTTAGCCGCTAGGGCGTTTTTAAATTTTTTTGGCAATGTTTTAAATACCACCCTGTATTTTTGTAACAGGTAACAATGAAAGCAGAATTTCTCCACCTGTATTCGGTCTAAACTCGGTCATTATAATTAAATAACATGATTGAACAATAAGTTGTTACTCCTTAGGCTACCACAAAATCCTGCAACCGAAGATGACAAAATCTGCAAAATTTTTATCATTGCTATCTATTACATGTTAACTTTCTGGTATTGTCAGATATATGATAGATATATACATACTAATTAAAATGCTTAATATATACCAATCCATCCAGGGATGTTTATTGGTCATATAAAATGTCCCTTTTCTTCTGCCCACCAAAGAAGAATTTGCCATTCTTGCAGTAAATACGGAAGCCCGAATACTTCATTTTCTTTATTGAAATCTCTTCTCGAAATCGTTTCATCTCAATTTCAAAACTCCAACGAACCAAACTTCAGATCTTTGATTTTTTTAAACCCCCCTCAACCTCCAGGTTTTGTTACTTTTTTTTATCGGCAAAGAATGTACTTCCAGGCATTCATGGTTAAGAAATGAAAAATCCTTTTCGGACTGCGGGTCTCCTTTGCTATTTGTAGACGATAGAGCCACGTCCCACAGTTCGTATATAGTCTAATCCCAGAAGCCCCCTCAAAAAAATATTGATAAAACAAATCTTATAGGCTATCAATTTTTAGATTAGTATCCCCTAAAATATAACAAAAAGAATACTCCTACTGCATCAGGTTGTGTTTACGAAACTCTCTCTTAATATTAATCTCCATCAATATCGCTTAAACAAGGATCACCCTAAACTTGCCGCGCGCGTTAACCGTCGTTAAACACTTTCTTTATTGAAAATTAGCAAAGTAAAGTCGCGCAACCTTTACCGAGCAACACTGGCGCCCAGAGAATATTCGTCCTGTGTAGTATATCCTTAAGTCTCGAATATCCCTTAACTTTCGGGGCAAACAACAACAACATTTTCCCAGAGCAATAAAAATCTCAACTCTGCCACGGATATCCTGGCTGGGCTGGAATTTTCAGCATTGTCCTTATTCAATTTCATTAATTAAATTTTATATTCGCAGTTTTACGATGTGACCGATATCACGGTGGATGCTGCAAGAGCCTTCGCCGAGTTCCTTTCCACAAGGCCATCAACAACGGATAACGAAGGATTAAGGGAGCAGGCCAAGATTATTGCAAAAGCGGCGCTACACGACGATGAGAATCTGTTAGCTGTAGCCATTGCAGCCCCAGCAATTCATGTAGCCGTTGTCCAATTCCGGGATAAAGTTGAGGTATTTTATGATCATAATTATACAGATTATATCCACCAGTATGATAACGCTATGTATACCTACAATACCTTGCTGCAGACACCGTCCGATGAAGCGCATAACAAGGGATTCCTTAGCACCTATTGGCGAGAGCTCGGCATAGCATGGAATCACACCGACGGTGCACTGGTGTGGGGTGCTCCATTCCGTGATTGTAACGCCCTCCAGGGTAGATGGTTGTGGCCCTTTAGCGTATCAGTTGTTGAATATGGTTTTAAGTAAGTACTTTGGCAGTTATCCACTTAAAAACTGACTACTTCCACCCACCCATTGCAGAATTGTAGCATCGTCCTTTATAGCGGCTGATGTTGACCTTTGTAATGATGCCTTAGAGGAGATTTTTGGACGCAGGCACAGGTTTAGATGAAACTTAAATTTTTTAATAAAACTTCCCAACTAAACCCACAAATTTCCCTCCCATCACTTTCAGCTGCGACCGGGAAACAACATTTTGTTTGCTGACGGAAACAAAAGCAACGCGCGGCACCTATACGTGCATTTGTAGAGAATCCTTTTACCTGCCCAATCAAACACTCCAAGGATTCGAAAGTGAGAAAATATTAAATTACGAAGGAGCAGACAATTTCTCGTGTATACCATGTCCTGGTGGATGTTCTAGTTGTGATCAAAACGGAGCCTGCCTATTGGGGGAGCCGCAGGAGACTGTCTCCGTTGAGACGCTACTAAGAGCCTCCATTGGATCCGTTTTAGGTGCCTGCATGCTGTGCTGCGTTGTCCTGGCTGTTATTGTTTTCAGGCAAAGAAAATGCAAGGTAGGTAATGCCTTAAGCTCAAAAGGAAGTAAAAGTCCTTTTTTCCTTTCTTAACCATTATAAAAACGCTTTTTTCGCTGCCGCTTTTATTGTGTTTCTCATATCCTTCTTGTTTTAGGCGATTGCAACGGGAATGTGGACTGTTCTTGAAACTATTCTTCTTGGGATCCTGTTACTTTATGCATCGGTGAGTATTTTCTAGTGTAAAATTGGCTTTTGTAAAAAAATGTCCTTTCAAGAAGTGAATAGCATTTTAATAGAGGAAGACGTTTTGTCTACTTTATCCTGGAACTGGCTTTGATCATTGTTTGACAAGAACGTCATATTTTTTTCTTGGACTGGTGATCATTAGCTGTGTACTAAAAGGTTTTGTTTGGGAAGCTTGCATTTTTCAGTTGGTTGAAGCTGTAAATTAACATCCGGGCTGACGACGGAGAGAAAAATATAGAAATAAGAAATGGAATTTTTGATAATGATATAACAAGAAGAGATTTTTATTTGGCAAGGGAGAAGAAGGTAGCCCACCCAGCTAGTACAGGGCAGTCATTTTCAATCGATTTTAGAAGTAAAGTAAGAATATCGTAAAATTGAAATCGATGCACGAACATTGTTTCGACGAAAATTCGAATATTTAGCATTGTAACAGCGAAAAACAAATCGCGTAAATTTTAAGTCATTACGACGAAAGCTCAAATGGAGGGCCAGCTGTCGGTCGATAGATTTTTACAAAAGGCTCGCTTTTAGCGTTTTTTTTTTTTCAGTATCATGCGGTATCATCTGAATATGATTTCAATTTTATTTGAAAATTAATATCAAATATTACTTGTTTTCAGATTAGTCGATTGATAAACGTAACACAAAATCATTTCTTTTTAAATTTTTATTCACTGACTTTCTTCATTACACATCAACTTATTACAACTGTCGAAACATCATGACGATTTTTAGGGATAATAACGAATATTACCTGTCACCTCCTAAAATGGTATTCGTCGTAACGACGGCCTTTCCTCTTATTCCTGCCCGATGGTCACTGTAGGGGATTCTAAAATCGACCGTACGTTTCCCAATTGACAAGTGATTCTCGACACTGATTAGACATGGAAATAGCCGCAGTGCTTTTCCGTTAATTGTTCTTGTTCTTCTTCCTCTTTGATGAGGTATTGAATCCAAAAGTATCGCGGTCTGTTCACTTGGCTTACAACTCATACTCCTCATATTTATAGGCCAGACAGCTTGAACAAGTTTCGCAGTCTGCCTAGAGGTTTATCGCCTAGACTTGACCCCTCCAGCTATCACGGGACACTCACAGAAAATACGAAGGGCAGACTAATCCTCCTCACGATAAAGCCTACAGGTGGAGTCGTTCGTCTTTCCAATCCTCCATAAGTGATAATTCAGGGCGCAGTGTCCAATAATCAAGCTAACAAGTGCTGTAGCATCAAGTAAACAAGTGACATAACATCCTTTGTACTGCGCCCCAAAAATTCCCCCAACGCCCCAACAAGGAAAAGGTGTTAAGAGACGATTCAAAAGGAAACCGCTTAAAGTTCGCCAATCCGAGCACGGATCTCTAGCGTTCTGTTCCGAATAGTAAGCGCTCCTCTTCACCAACCTGGTGGGTGCCCCAATAGCCGGTTCCGGACCGATAAATACAATGTAATTGGACCGTAAAGGTCCCATGAGTATGTTATTAAAACGAAAATCCATACCAAGGTAACTCTTTATACAACTGGGTGCGCTCTGTGGCCCCAGGGATTGATACGCTTTTTTGGCGGCTTATGTCATTATTCCATCGCAGATTAGAGAGAGAAAGTCACGCCCAGGTTATTAAAAGATGGGTCAGCTGTTACATTATCCTTGCCCACTGAAAAAGGGGGAAGCTCTGTAAAGGTTTTGGTAGAAATAAGACAATACTTTGTTTTCAATGGGTTAAATTCGACACGATACTTGCGCCGTTTTGAAGATTAAAATTACCCACATGTCCTCAAAGGTAGCTGTAATAACGCAACCCGCCAGCATAACCGGTTAATAATAGAGTGCCAAAGTTTTGCTTAGGTCTGATCTTCACCTTGTTCACCTAGTAGTCTGGTACTGCCTGAGTCACAAGGATTACTTGTCACATCACCTTGCGCACCCTGGGCCCCTTCAGGATATTGAAATTCCAAAAAATCTTTGACTACACAATATTTTTGGTAAGAATAAGTTCATTCAGAGCATTGAATATAAATACTGGACGGTCGGTTCTTTATTCGAGGATGAACCTAAAGTTACATAGTGTAGCCTAGAATGGAACAGGTGTTATGTAGACAGGCTCCTGTGCTTAGCTCGGGGGCTCAGAACTCATCATTTTTTTGGCAGAATCAATCCAGAAGCTGTCCCAGCGAGAAAACGAAGCGCTACTAAAAAGAGCGAATTTGGAGCGATGTTAATACGCCCCGATTGGAGCTTTAAGGAATTGTATGGGACAAAGAAAACAGACGTGCTTGGTACTAAGATGAGAAACTGCTCGGTAAAACTGCTCTCGACACTCTCGTTTAGAAGGGCGAAAAGGCAAATGCAAAAGGTGAACAAAAATTAAAAATAATAAAAAATTATCTAAGAAGATGTATGAGTCAGTCACGTTGAAATCATTGCATGATATTATCAATAGAACGAAAGCTGGCAGAAAATATGGCTGTGATGATGTCATCGACGACTTTTGCGGAAATGTAAGCCGGCTGCTTAAAAACAACAAACTCATACAACATCCAAGAGTTCAACCGCTAGGCTTACTGCCTTCTCTCCAGGCTACCCTTAACCTATCATATCCTTTTTATAACTTCACGCTAAGCTTGCTACTAGACATTGCACCATGAAATGGACGACTTGTCAGGCTGATAGTATAAAGGATTGTACCTAAGGTTAGATTTTCACACATAAAAAACCGTGTCTTGTATACGACATCAGTCTTTCAATAAAACCCTTTGTAGAACTATGTGGGTTATATTTTCACGGGTGTTTCCTGAATATATTTGAAAAAAAAATTATTCCAAAGAGGGGGCTATCCCACTCTAAAACAGGGTATTGACGAAAAAAAGAAGCTTGAGTGACTCCATTTGGGACATATGGAGCGTTTTGCGATTTACTGTTTTTTTGTGAGTTATTTTATTCTTAGGGAGTCAAGTTTTTCACTATAATTTTTACTGTAAGTACGCCGAATATTATTTCAGGCAACATCATCTCCATATTTTGAGTAAAATTGGATTCCCCCTCTCAAATAATTGGTTTTGGATCCGCCCTTGGTTGGCAGTGAATGTTATAAATAGATTCTAACGTTCATACTTTCTTATATAACAGAAAGTATCCTGGGTGCACTAGTGCATATAGAGGTGTAAATGAGGATGATAAAATTACTCATAGCTCTAACTTATCTGCATTTTTTGATTAATTTCATTCCAATTGAAAGAGCTATATTTATCAGACCATAAGCGGCCCTAACCACGAGAATCGAACCAAAAAGAAAAAGGAATAGTACAATCGAGATTTACTTAGACGAGCCTAAATATTTAAATAAAGCCCTTTGAGGTCTACAATTAGAATGTTAAAAATGAATGTTCTTTTCGAATGTATTTTGTGGTTGGATTTGAGACTCTCATTGCTCACGGAGAAAGCGATTTTGAGATTCCCAATTGTTTTGGCGCACGCCATACTATTGGCTTATGGGTGCAGCGAGTCGCAACGGGTTCCAGCGAGTATTAATAAAGATTGCATTCTTTAATCCAATAACACCTCCAGTAGTAAAGAGTTGTAGTGCAAAACAAGCTTCCCTTTTTAAGGCAAAAAATGGAAAAATTGGGAATAATTATCAAAATTATCAGCGAACAAGTTTCAGGCAGGAAAATAATGTTGTGTGTTATAGCTTGACCAAGTAGGAAATAAATTTAACTAGGGCCTCTAGTGAACTACTGTACAAATCCACGTATCAATCAACCAATCTCAATCCCCATTAAATTATCCTTTTACCACTTTTTAAATCAACGTTAAAGTCCATAACACGCGTCCAAATTGTTCTATATTAAAATCGAATAAAATTTAATCATCCCAAAAATATATTATATTTTCTTTTTTACAACACCCCCAATTTCCAATTAACTTTCTTTTTTCTCTCTCTATTCTCATTTTTAAAGGTTGCAGTACATTTCTTCCAAGCATCAACGCGCCGATGCCTGCTAGAGCCGTGGTTTAGGGAATTAGGCTTCATCACATGTTACGGCGCCATTATCCTAAAACTTTATCGTCATTTAGTGGAGTTCCGTACAAGAAAAGCCCACCGATGGGTGTTAAGAGATGTTGATCTTCTCAAATACCTAGGCACAATGGTTTTTGCCGTCATTTGTTATATGGCAGCATTTACTGCATCATCAATAGACCTTATTGAAACCGCTGAAATGGAAGGACTCCAGGAAGTTAGAACAAACACATGTCATCCATTAAAATGGGAATATGTAACGCAAATTAGTGAAATTTTAATCCTTTGTTTTGGACTTAATCTAGCTGTAGCTAGTCGTAATGCAAATACACAATTTAGGGTAAATATTACATAATTGATTAAATTAATTATTATTAATTTTTTAAATTTGTTTTTTTGTTTTTTAGGAGAGACAATTCCTAGTTGCATCAATACTCATAGAATTTTTAGTGTCAACCAATTTTTATATATTGCGGATTTTATATCTGCCAGAATTAAGTCCGGGAGCAATATTTTTAGCGCTCTTTGTAAGATCTCAGTTAACGAATACCATCACATTGGGATTGATATTTTTGCCAAAGCTCTGGTATCAGCATAAGCAGGTGAGTTAGACGCATTCGGTTTCGACCAAACCTAACTAAATATCAAAGATCACGGACTTCATTCATTATATTAATAATAAAAAAATCCAGAACAAAAATTTACGTGAATTTCTTTTTTGATAAGAAAAACAAAATTTTAAAATTTAAATTTAAATTAAGGAAAACGGTTTTTGTTACAAAAATCCAAATTAAAATATTAATTAATTACTGCGCAAAGCTATGAGGTTGCTATGATGTTGTTACTTTGTTGTTTATAATCAATGTTAAAAGTTTTTGAAAATTTAATATTATATGTTTTGTTCCAATCCTTGTTTGTACACATTTTAAATCATCCTGTAATAACATATGTTTTGCACCTATTCAAAAAAACGCATGTCCATTTGGAAAGATATTTTGCTTCTGCATGCAATATATATTTCGGCATTTTGTGTCATTGGCTTAAAAAATGATTGCGGACAGAGTTTTAACAATCAAAATTTAAAAATTCGCTTTTTATTTATACTTTTCATTTTTTTTTTCAACAAGCCTTAATAACTTATCAAAAGTTTTGGCCGAAATTATTAATTGAAAAAGAGTTGATGCAATTTAAATAAAAAAAAATAATCTAAATAAATAAAAGTTGTAAATTGTTATAAATTTTGTTAAATAATGTAATAATGTAGTACACAAACACTTAAACAAATATAAACACATTAAACATAAATAATAAATTAAAATTAAGGCAATAAAATGGCGCTTTTTATGAAATTTAACAATATAAGAAGAAACAACAGATTAGGACTGATACAAAAATGTTATGATAAGTGGTGATAAGTGGTGTACAGATTAGAAGATTGTGATTTGATAAGGGATATTACCTGATGATAGAATTCGATAATTTTCAACAAACTGTCATACTTTGTTTTGTAATCTTGTAATTATTTATTTTATAATCATGGTCCAAAAAGCAACCCCAGAAATTGTCTGTAATTTAGTTGACTTCAAAAAGAGAAATTATTCCCTTAACCAGTTTGCATCCAGTTGAGTATTCAGACTCAGTCTAATCTGGGAGTAATTCTGGATAAGAGACTGCGCCATAACGCTTTTACGTAAGACGAAAGCTGTTGGTTGGTTGATTGGTTGGTAGAAGTGGTGCGGCCCACATACCCTGTGCTGACCTCCAATTGGCATATTAGCGCCGTTTTGATACTCATACCACTGATCCTCATGACCACTGTTACGACTAGTTTGCATCGTATTCGCTTATGCGATTGATTCGCATCATTTTAAACACTCGCATCGACATTCGCATCGTAGGTCGTGTTCTGTCTCTTGAAAAACAAAAGTAAAATACGACAAATTGACAGATCTGGCACGCAAATATCTGAGTACTCCACCGGCGTTCTGAGTGAGCAATTGTTCAGTGCAGCTAGCCTTATATATGATCCCCTTAAGACCTCTATTTACATACAGGCTGCCGGCAGGTCGTGATAGATACCTCCCGATGAAATCCATACATTAAGACAAATCCATACACAGGCACGGTCCGATGAAATCCACACATAACTCAGACTGACAGAGGGATGAGGACTTAGGGCAACCACCTGGCAGGCCGTGGACTGGATGTAAACCTAACATAGGCGTAGACAACCGTTTAACATAGCAGATTATTAATTCAAATACATATGTTAATGGCCTCAACGAAAAACTCAGATCTTCATGCACGGACTAACGATAGAAACCCACACACATAAAGCTTTTTGTCAGTTTTCGTAGAGTGCCCCCAAGTTCACTTGTATATTCCTATGTCTATGGAACCCACAGTACTGTAACGTTTATATTTATACATGCTTATACGTTCGAGATCATCAAAGCATTTCTTGACTAGTTTTGATGAGATCAGAGTAGAGTTGAGATTGAATATGGTAGTTAGTAGCAGTTACCACCGCCATATTTCCTCTTGTCGACGGTATATATAAACAAGGTAATGTAAAAGAGAAATATCATTTCAGTGCTATTGCACAATATTATTGATAGTTTAGGGCTGGGGGGGATTTGTTATCCATCCGCCAAGGGATGCCTCCACCCCCAACTTCGTTAGAAATTCTAAGATAACTGTATTCGTTATGCGATTGAAAGCGCCTTCTATGTATATAGTCCGGGCGCTAGAGCAGTGAGGCATACAAATTTGAGTTTTGGCGTGATGTAACGGACTTTTTTGGTGGAATTGGTCAGAAATGACATTCCCAATAATATCTAGGAGGTGTGCAAACATGAAAACGCATGGAAAATTTATGGAAGCCCAAAAACTGAAAAATCCAAGAGAAGTTCTCTGTTTTTTTACCTTTCTTGATAAATATCTCTTAACGATGGCCTCTAGGCGAAAAGTTTGTTGGACATGTTTTGTTCGTTAATGGATTTGCGTGAGTTTAATTTTTGAAATTTGAATGTGTTGGTTTGTGGCTTGTGGTTGTGATGGGGTTTTCTTCCAGGAAGATGTAAAACAGACCAGCCCTGAAAAAGCTGTTGAATTTGAGTTTAGCTTCGATATGAATTCATCGATTACAAATATGCTTACCGTAGGAGTACCAAACATCTAGTAGTACTGACGAAAATTTCGATGAAAAGAAATCGGTTTCACATTGAGTAGTTTGACAACTAAAAACTTGGTGTTCTTAAACGACTGTATTAAGTCCTCTTTCCCTTTCGAATCGGTGTACGTTTGATAATTGTATTTTCACTGGAAATTTCAAATAAAACGAGAACATTTTTGCCACGCAGAAGTTTTCTTGGATGCGGATTACGATTTAATTTTTGACTAAGATTTTTTTTAATTTATTGGTTCTCATTCAATTGATCGGATAACCCCTGACACAAAAAATGCCCGGCCACTTTTTAAACCCCCTCCCGGACGGCCTCCGTACGCCCTCCAAACTAGGACAAATCCGGAAAAACCAGAACGAGGTATGTTTCACTTATATCCAAAACACGATAACTGTCGGTCAAATAGTTTTTGCATAATGTATTTTGCAACTAAGCGAAATTAAAAATTGAATTTGTTGCAGCGCCAAAAAAACTGCCAGGTTGGTCCTGAATTTATTACGTATGCTCATTTTTACAAGACTCACTTTACAATATCCAATCATAAAATTGCAGTTTATTAAATATTTGTTCTTGGTTTATTAATTTTTGAAAACATTTAATTGTGGAGGAAACACCTAAGTTGCAAACTCCGTTTCAGATTCGCTTTTAAAAGGCCATAGCGCTTTGGCGAAGGCTTTGATATTGTTGGGGATGTCATTTCTGACCAATTCCACCAAAAAGTCCGTTACATCACCCCAAAACCACTACTGGAAATGCTCCAGCTCCTGGACTACTAGGAAGGTTGCTAATGTGGATTGGATTGGATTGTTTGAAATATATGAATGATTAATAGCTCGAACCACTTCACTGAGCGAAGTTTGCTTGAACTTGACTTTGCAGTAGGTATGGCGAGCTTTGCACAATGGTGCTTGCTCAGCGGTTTTCCTCAACTCTAGTTTTATTATCCGTTCCAGGGTTTTCAGCAGAAAAACTAAACTAATGACAAGGCTTTTATTTGAAGCTTGATTCAGTTTGGATCGTAGCGTTGTCTCTTTTGAATCGTTTAACTACAATGACGATTATAGTGAACCTTTCGAACCAATTCGGTTTCATGAGATAAAACGGATTTGAAAAAAGCACGTTACAATGGTACACGCTGATTAATAAAAATCACGAATTTAGCGCAATCACACCTTCTTACCCCTTTCATAGCGATAGCAATTGCTATATATATAACATCTATCTACATCATGTTTTTTATTCATTATGCCATTATGTAAAGTAAACACTACCATAACTATAATAATAAGATGAAGCTCACTGTTGCGGCAAGATAAAATTTTGTTTCTATCGCCCCGGGCGGAGCCAAACTAATGAAAAACAAATTGAAAGACAAATTTTGTAAAAACAAAAAATACAGTCACAGACACACGATCGATATGATCAAACAAAAGACATTTAAAACAAAACAAAGCTTTAAATTAAACCTTTAACCCTTTTAAAATAAAAAAAAGTAGTAAAGTCCTTGCTTATTTTAGAGTTAACATAAATTTTAGTTAGTACTAGTAGTAGACTTTATATAGCTTTTACTGAAAAAGCACCAAACACTGAGTATTTTGCAAGCACCAAAACTTTTCTTTTGCATCCCCTACGCCAAGGCAATCTTCGTAATTTTTCACACACACAGTAAAACCAATATAAATATAAATACAGAATTGCATAACCACCAACAATGCACTCTGGTCCTATCCACAGGACGAACAAGCACCATCCAACACCTAGACAACAATTTCTATACTAAAATACACAAATTTTGTACGTACACTTTTGTACAAAAATCTCTTTCCTCAGTATGTTTTTACTTTAGTTTATTTTTATGTTTTATTATTTTATTTATTAAAAATATTTCTCGATGTTTTTTGTGGTAAAATTTTGTATAATTTTTATGAAATTAGTGAAAGTCAAATTAATTTTATTTTTGTTTAAAAAATTACTAAAAGTCAGAAACCTTTTTGTTGTAATATTTCACCTCATTGTAAAGATTCTTTTTTTGTATAAAAAAAAGAAGTATCCATACGTCTATCACTTCTTTGGTGGTTGTGTTGTTTTGTTGCATCATCATAGCTTGCAGGTCCGTTCTCTTGCCCATGATCTATCCTTACGTTTACCTGTGGATGCTTTCAAGGGTTCACATGATGCCGGACATCATTTGGGTGGAGGTTATGCTGGCCTATGTCTTGGAGATCCAGACATTGGAGAATTAACGATATCTGAAATGAGTCCAGAAGATATCAGAGCAGAACTTAAAAGGTATCAATAACAAAAAAAAATAGTAGTAGTAAATAAATGAAATAAATTACATTAAAGTAAATAAAATAGTAAAACGAGGGCGAAAATTATGACAAATATTAAAATTTATAATATTTTTTATAGACTGTATACACAACTTGAGATACTAAAAAATAAAACATTGAGAATGGACAATCCTCATATAAGTAAAAGGCGGGGAGGAAGAAAGGCAGCGCATCGAAGATTTTCACTTCAGGTAAAAATTTTGTAGGAATTAATTTTAGCGAAATTTTAGCATAGATGAAATAAGTATAAATATGTGACAATTAGGACAAACATTACGTCAATAGTTTCTAATGAGCTTCTATTTGAGATAGCAACCAACCAAAAGATGTTGCCGAAAATAAATAAGACGATGGTGACATCCATCAGTAGTAGATCTCCTGAATCGCCACACATTCAATTTTTACTTGCAGGGCCATTGAACTTTTTATTCTTATTGAAAAAGTCAATATAATCTACTGAAAACTTACTAAGTATGTTTGCGTAAAACAAAAACGTTTTAAAACCAACCTTTTACTAATCAGCACCTAATTCGAGATTCTTTCACGGTAATGAGTATCTTTGAGACCTAATCCTCGTTTACTGCAGATTGTATTACATTCCGGAAAGGCGGAATTCGACAGCCAATGGCCTTCGTATGCCTCGCTCTCTAATCGATCTTTGACATATATTTGGTTATTCATCAGGTACTTTTATCAAATCAATCTTATCGAGTAACATTTATTATCATACCAAAGAACTTATCTTTTAAATTTTATTCCTTTCAAATGTTGGTCGCAACTACAACAATTGGTCCATTCTGAAGTTCCAATTTTCGATGACGCGTTCGAACATTTCGAGTGGTATTTGGTCAATGACGCAAGTAATGTTGACTTCCAATTCCTCAATCGTAACCAATCCATGAAGATTTGGGGTTTTACGTAGCCCTAAAGGAAAAGGTCTATATGTGTGATAACACATAATCTAAGCGTCCAATTTGTCCCAAGCTTCCCAAGTAGTTCTCGCCATGGTTTCACTTGCTATGTAGAAAGTAGTCTTGTTGGAAGCAACTATCGTCGAGATCATTGGCTACAATTTCAGGCAGCAAATAGCCCGTTATCATGACGAGATAAAGAGCGACACCGGCATTCACAGTTATGTTCCGGCCGACTACATTTTTTAAGAAATATTAACGATGATTGCACCAGCATTACACCAAACCCGTTGCTTTATCTGGATGTAATGACAGCTTTGGAAAAAACCTTGAGAGAGGAATGTACATAATATACTAGATATTCGTGGACTCTATACAGGCTATAACTACTACTGACTCTATAAAAATAGAAAGGCTATATAAGGTCTTATCACAATTACGAGTCCCCTCAAACCTGATTACACTGGTTAAATGCGCAAGGAATAGCTGGTAAAAGCAAGCATCCCAAAATGTAATAGCAGCAAAGTTCGAACAAGACAAGGTCTTAGACGCGAGAATGTGCTTTTTACAATGCTTTTTACCGCACCGTAGAACAGGTGGAGAAGAAAACGTCGGTCCGTGGAAGCGTGTCAATAATAACATACTCTATGAAATTACTGGGATATGCAAAAGACGTGAAATTATGCGAAGTGTCAAATATATTTGAAGCCCAGCTTGAAGTTACACTGCCAGCTCAAGCTCAAGTCAAGTTGTCAATTCATCCTGTAACAGTATTATGTGACGCAGCCGCTACCAGTTGTCATGTCGTACAAATCATGGTTCAATGTAAGCTCAGCTCGAAGGAAAGAGAAAGGGATAGGATAGATTAGGGGGAGTCAGGGGGGTTTTGGAGAGGATGGCGATGAACTTTGCGTTTGAACTCTTGGGTGTTGTATGAGTTCGGGAATAATGACTGTGGAAGGTTATTCCACAGTCAAGTTGTTGTTACAAACAAATTTCTAAATCGCAGTGTGCGCGAAGATGAGCGCTGTAAACTGTGAGAGTGAGCCGAGCGGGTAAGTCTTGTATTACGGGAGAAATGTTTCCGTGGAGGCATGAGGATACTTATTTCAGTACAGCAGTCATTGTGTCAAAAGCGTTAAAATCTTGCAGGAGCTCCTTACAAGACGCTATCATAATTAAATTTGAAAGCGTGGTATTGCCAGCCAAGCCAAAGTGGTTCTTGGGGCCCCGGCCCAGATAAACGAGTTGTATTCGAGGCGAGGACGAATGTAGGACTTCTAGATTATAGCCCTGGCCGACGGCTGAAGGAGGGATTTGTACCTTTTTAGGAACCCCAGGCACTATGATGCTTATTTAGCAATTTGGAATATGTGGTTATTCCACCGCAGATCTTTGGGTCATGTTATGCCTAAGATATTTAGAGACAGTTCGGCCGTTAGGTTCTTATTGCCCAGTGAAATAGAAAGAGGCTGGTGCAAGTTTTATTGGAGATGAGACAATACTTCGCTTTTAATGCATTAAATTCGACATGGTTCTTGCGGCCCCTATCAAGAATTCGTTCGATGTCCCTGTTGATTGAATTGAACATGAGTTCACGATGATGCAGGCAAGGTCTGGAGCGTGCTTGTCTTACATTATCGAAACCATAGGAGTAATGTAGAGTCCCGTTGTCAGGAAAGCTGTGAAGTGAGTTGGAGGAGATTGAGAGCAGGTCATTTTTAAAAACTATGAAGAAAGCTGGTGAAATAATTGAGACCTGGAGAGTACCCGCGGAAATGGTGTGGGGGTTGGATTCAACGCCATCCAATACTACCTTAATTGAACGGTCAGAAAGGAAGCTCTTAATCCAGTTCTTTAGAACAGAGTCAATACTAATAGCTTGAAGTTCAGCCAACAGAGCTGAATGCTATACTCTTACTTACCACTAAAACATATGTATTATAAAAAAATGATCAAAAGTTAAAATTGAACAAAATAAAACCGAACTAGGAGACTGTTAACGAATATTCTTATAGCGGAAATTCTCGTTTAATCCTGATAGGAGAATCCTGGTAAAAATAAACCACGCTTTAGGTCTAATGCACATATCAAAAGTAATCATGGCTTATGTTATTAAAAATGTTTTTTCATAGCTTTTAAAATCTAAACTGTAGCAGTCATAGTTTGCAGCATTTTATTATTATTAATAACATTATTTAGGTAAAACTAAAAAATATTTATGTTAGCAGTTGTTCCTTCTATTAACAGGTCTGATTAAGTCTGTATTCGAATGATTTAATCTCTACAAGTGCTTTTTATATCATAATCTATTAGGGACTATTTTATGCAAGTATGTAAGTGTATTGTTTTTATTTGTTTGATTTAAAGGTCTATAACTTATTAACAATTTATTTTTGATTCTTCGTAGCCTAGAACTTGATAATTAAATTATATTGTTGAAGTTATTATTAATTTGTTTTTTGATGTTGGTAGACTAGAAAGACTTTGATTTCTTAGAAGTAACGTAGGTTAAATTAATCCTTAGGTTTTTTCTTAAATCCAGCATAAAAATGTTTGATACTAAAATTATTCTAAGTTTATGGCGAAATGACATATTTAAATCATCGGCAAATGACTTTTTTTACTATAAAAGAGTAATAAAAACATCCATCAACTATTATAAGTAGGGGAGCTGACGCTTGAGAAGATCGTCTCGTCCTAACTTTCTGCCTCCTGATAAGCTTTTCCAGTAATTTCAAGAATTTGTAATAATATGACATTTTTACGTGACAGAAATTTTTGACCATTTGCTGGGGGTGTGGGGTAGAAATGGCAACTTCAACTAGGGGTGGCTCGGAGATGATGCAAATCGTTAAAAATTTCTGCCACTTGCTTTTAAGGATTCTTTGTTCGTCTATCCAAAACCTATTCACAGCCGGCCGATTTGTAACTTTAATGGGTACACCTTGTATATGGATGACCGAATTTATCCATTTGCGGTTCATATTTAAAAAATTAATAATTGTAGCGTTTTTTAGGTTTTAGGTGTAAAAAAACGGCTAGTAAAAAGGGCTCGTTTTGGACAATTGAAATAGTTCAATAACTATTTACAAAATAAATTGAAAACTATAAAATATGGCCATTTTTGACATTTAATTAAAGAGACTGGGAAAGTCGTAAGAACTTGTTTCAGGATTTAAATTGTGGCTAATTTTAGTGCTTACCTACAATAAAAATGTCATGAAAAAACACTTTACACTTTTTTCGGAGGTGCATGGATACCCCAACAGGTGACTAAAAGCCTCCGTTTTTCGAAATTTTAATTAGTTTTTTTAAATTAATTAATTAGTAGGGGAGAGTGGGGTGAGCCGGGACACACTTTGTTCAAGGCCTTATAAAACCTAAATAAACAATTTTTTTCTCTTGTTTTGACATCCTATCCTGCAGATGGTTTCAATACCTTTCAATATTTGTCACTTTTAATATTATTACTTTATATTTTCAATAATTTCTAATCGTTTAAAAAAAATGTCAAATCGGCAGTTCCGAAAAATCGTGGGGTGAGCCGGGACACGATAGAAAGAGCAGGTGAAAGTGGCGTTTATGTTGTAACTAATAGTATTATTTGTTTTTATGTCAAAAATATGTTATGATATTATTATAAACAATGCTTGAACATTTTTTTTTTTTATTTTTTATTATAAACAATATAAAATGTGCATTTTGGTTTAAACTATAAAAAAACGTAAAAATCATTAATAAAAAATTGTTAACAATCATTTTTGTTAATAACTAATGAATTTAAGTCGATTTTGCAGCTAAAACGTGGGCCGAAACATTTCTCGGTCAACTCAGAAACCGTGTCCCGGCTCACCCCACGGTGCTGTTTTTTTAAACAAACGCGTGGTTATCACATTTTTTTGAGGTTATCACAAATTCCATGTGAACTCTAAAAGATAACATACTAACGAATACTTTTTATTATCTTACCTTTGTTTTAGTCTTAAAAACCATAAAATTAGGCTTCCTTAAACTCCGAGAAAATAAAACTTTGTGGAGTGTCGATTTTTATTAACAATCCTTACTAATAAAGTGATGCAGGTGCTGACCTTCAATTCTCATAAAATAATGTAGAGGGCCAATACAAACATAATACACTAAAAATTACCAACATAAAAACATTAACAACAATTAAAAAAGCACTATCCCGGTTCACCCAACCGTCCCGGCTCACCCCACGCTCCCCTACCATTTTCACCATTTTTGACGCTATCGCCTCATCAAGATGGCGCTTCCAAGAAGGTGGCCGAATTTTGAAATTGTGTTTGCCGACCACCCACAGGGGTATCAAATGAAAGGGTATTAGGAGTAGTCACTCCAAATTCAAAATGGCGGCAAACGCAAAATGGCAACAAACACAAAATGGGATTGCTTTTTTCTTTACAACACGTTCGGTACGGGTATAATGCTATTAGCTGTGTAGCGTCTTTTCAAGTTACAGTAAGCTGTGTGAAGTCATAGCGGTTTAGCCGTTAGGGCGTTTTGAAGTTGTTTTGCTAAAGGTTTACATATCCCCCTTTATTTTTGTAACCGTATGAGATATTTTTATGAATAAAGTATAAGGGAATCTTAAAGAAGTTGCAATATACTCTAAATTTTTTTAAGTTTCCAAAACCAATTTTTGCAGATTTCTTCTTTTTTTATTATATTTACCTTTATCTTCGCCCCCTAGACATGAGTATCAATTTATGAAAGGGTATGATAAGTTGAATATAATAAACTATGTGACGGCATTCTAAACCAAATATGGCGGCCAATACAAAATGGGGGATTATCTATTGCTTTACAACAGCCTCGGCGTGGATATCGAATGGAAGATTATTCGGAGTGTAATAGGACAAGCTAAAGGTCGTCTTACTGAATCAAATATGGTGGCCACTCCAAGTTGGCGAATTATCTATTTTTCCATAACCACTTAAAAATTTTTCTTCGCTGTAACTAAAATTAGTTTGCATAGGTACTAGACTGACTAGACTAAACTGTAGTTCATATAACGTCTTTTACTAAGTATTTCTATATGATCATAATTCAACTCAGTTTTACAGTTTATATTATATTTGAATTGTAATTGTTTTGTAGCTTTTATTACTATTTAGCAAAATTTAATATTTAAAAATTTACAAATAGTATACATACGAGTATCATATACGTCACATCTTTATACTAATTCATCTAATAGTTGTATCCGTGGGTTTCTGTTGGAAAAAATTCGTTTGATATTAAATTAATTTAAAAAAAAAATTTTTAGTTATCAACAGAAATTCACTTTTATAATTTTTGTTATAAAATTTAAATTAATATTAAAATTGTAAACCATGTAAAAATAAATACCGCATTTGGTTTAATCAGTTGTATAATAGTACCTTTAAAAACTTCTAGAAAAACTATTGTAAATCTCTAGGTTAACTTCTTAACTATATAATCCGTAAAAAAAACCCCCCAATCAGAACTTTTATTGTAATTTTAAGAATTTTCCTTATTTTTTTTTTATTTTATTAATTTTCAAAAGACCGAAAAAAAAACGAAAAGACAAAATTCTAAATTAAAACCATTTCTCTTATTATATATAAATATCTATTATTTATTTAACTGTAAAAATTTTGTATCTTGGCAACACCTTAGAAAAAAGGAAGCAAGGATAAGGTAAGATATAGGTGTTTCCAATACATAAATACATAAATAAATAAAAAACCGAAAAATTCTATTATTAAATTTACAAAATTCATATTCCACCTTGATTTCTTATGTAATTTTTTTTGTAATTTGATGTAGATTAATTTGATTGTAGTTTATATCCACTTATATATATTTATACGTATATATAATACAATAGCTGTATGTAAAATTTTGTAAATGTTTTGTAATGAGTATGCAGTATTTTTTTATATATATAACAAAAGTATATAGAGTGTATCCCTTAATGTATATGGACTATATTTTTTAAGTAAGATTATCGCTGTATATCAATAATTAAGATTATTTTTATTTATTTTTGTTTCTATTTACACTTCTAGTACTTATATATTGCACTTGTGTAAAAGAAATAAACTTCGAAGCTACATACTATATGCTAAAAATAAGCTTGTAGAAATGTATATTGTTTGTTTTTGTAATATTTTTAGAGCGCAGCTATTTCTCACTCATATTTGTGAAAATCTATTTCTTTACTTTCTCAAATCTTAAGTAACTCTTCTTCTTCTATGTTTCTATAAACTTAAATTACCGCCGTGAAAATCATTTACTACATTATGTTTTAATAAAAGTGCCTGCGGATATGTGAATAATAACTGCGGTGGTGTCTAAGAGCGTTCTTTTGTTCATCTGTTCGTACATCAAGCACGAATGTCGTTTTTCCAAGGGGTCCCCCCGCCAAGTACGAACCCCGTCCAATGCTGCTTGACCTCGATGATCGAAAGAGAAACTGTCTTTTGTGTATGCTAAATGACACCCTTTGCAGTTGCCAACATAATTGCCTGTTTACTTGTCCAAAAGTGTTTATTATAACTAAGTCTTTACTAACCCAAATGTTTAATTGATGAATAAAGGTTTTAACATATAAACACTTCTTTAGTTTTGTACTTAAGCTAAAATTATTATTGTGAAACACCTTAAGGTGTTCAAGATCTATTAAAAACTTTAAGTGTTGAAGAGTAAACCCCTTTTGTGATTAGATTCTATGCACTCTTACTGTTTTAAAGAAAAACCTGTTACTACCTGTTAAACACTTTATCACTTAGAAAAAACACTCCACTAAAAAGAACTAAGTCAAGTTAGGCATGCGTGATTGGAGGGCATTAGCCAGGGACCGAACGATAGGAGCAAAATTCCAAGGGCAATAATAAGCTGTAGTGTAATAGATGATGATGAAGCTATCTCTGATCTCTAGTTTTTTATATAAAAATTTCTATAAAGTTAACTTTCAATTAGCACTAGACCAGGCGTGACGAACCTATGGTACGTATGAAAACAGTGTATTTCGCCCTCGGAGAATAAAAACTTCGAAGCAAAACTACTTTAATACGCCTAATCTTTCTTTTTATGTGAAAGTGTAAGCTTAGGTGTCACTCTTCATACTAGGGGCCGGTGCAATGTCTAGTAGTAAGCTTAGGTCGAAAATAGAAAAACGATGTGATAGGTTAAGGATGTAGTCTGGAGGAGGCAGTGAGCCTCGCGTTTGAACTCTTGGATGTTGTATGAGTCAATTTTTTAAGCTATCAGCTACAACATTCGTGGCTAGGAGTAGATAGCCTCGTTGGAGTGTTATGCCTCCTGAAACAAGAGAACCCCGCTAACCAGCCGTTGTGACGCAGGCAGAACCAGGTGAACAAAGAGGTGTACCGTCCGCTAGGCGACTTAAACCCGGCTATAGACGATGCTATGAATACCCTGCAATGTTGGACGCTTCATGGTAAGACGCATCGTGTAGCCGATGCTCGAACTACGAGTGTCCAATATAAAGCGTCCAACCTTGTTGTTTGGACACGTTCGGGCTGTTGTGGGTATTGAATCAAACGTTCGAAGCTAACATTCGCATGAATGCCGCATGGTTAAGCCGGCGGGATGCCTTATTAGGGCTATCTAATATAAGCGTGAGATTGTTTTTGTTTCAAGGAGAGAAGTGAGGCACCCGAACACGGGCTGAAAATAAAGAAACCGTCGCCCTCATAACCTCCCTTGATAATAATAAGATATTCCTTCCTTCTTTATTTCGATTAGCCTTTGTAGGGTAGGGTCTTTAAAATAAAGGTTGATAGGCTGATTGGCCTGGAGTCCTTAGGTGTTGCGTAGGAGGCTTTTCCTGCCTTGGGTATAAAAACTACTTTGACCTCTTTCCAATTAGAGGGAATGCAATCATTTTAAAGGCATCCAGCTTTGGTCTGCAGCCAGCGCATGTTACGTCAAGCACGATAGTTGTCTCCACCGTAGTACTACTTGAGAAGTAGTGTAGTGACAGGGGTTCTCTGCTTGAGTCAGTCAAATCGCCGTTTTTTTTTTTGCGTAAATACCTAAGCAATGTTGGCGCTTTAGTTATTATTTTACGAAGCATTGAGGCTTCCGGCGTTGGCTCTATGCTGCTGCAAAAGGTAGCCCAGGAGGTACGTTCCTTATTCCCATTTTATATCTATTCAACTTCGACTTATAGCAGCGCCAGGGGGGTGCGCTGTTTCTGTATCTAGCTGAATTAAATTCCTTTCTACACCTTTCATTTCACATGAACTTAGTACTAGGTTTCCTTTACGGAGCGTTTCAAGCTCGCGAGGCCACCATGGGACTTTGGAAGCCTCTTTATGCGGTCTGTTCGGACAAGCTTTATTAATGGCGTGAGCTCATTATTCTCTGAGTGGTCGGTCTAGTTGTGTCTGGTTTTTGAGAAAAGAAGGAGGTTAAGGGGCAAGGTTCATTGCGATTAGCCTAGTATAGTAGCCCCAGTTTATCTTTTTTATAAGGGGTGGCTGGGCTAGAGTCCTGCAGTTGGAACTCTATAAACCTGTGGTCTGAGAGGAGTGTTCCTTCGAGACCTTCCAGGACTATAATCGGTCGGAGTGGCAGTCTGAGACAAGAGTGATGTCCAGCACTTCTGTTTTTGCTAACAAAGGTGGGATCATTACCTTTGTTACAAATAGATAGCTTGGTGTCTAGTAGGTAGTAAAAAATAACTTCACCTCGATCATTGGTGTCCGTGCTGCCCTGATGTGTATGGTGTGCATTAGCATCACCTCCCATAACCAGGACCGTGGCAGCATCGGTGTGCTTTACCAGGTCCTGAAAGGCTATAGGAGGTAGAGTGCCCTCATCATCGTGGGCTAGAAAGAGGCCATCCTGAGTTTCTTCTGTTTTAATTCTAGGTCGACCACTGTAAGGTCTCCGTCACTAAATGGAGGGAGAAAAAGAGTGCTTATGTCACTTCTGACCAGAATACCAACTCTGGGCTTTCCCTTACCTTTGGTATAGAAGTTCACCTCCGCGTCTTCGTAACAGGAGATGACTAAGTTGAGGAGTTGGCGCTCCGTGTACAGGCTACCGACGGCTTTGCCCAGCTTGGAAGGCTTTAAACATAGCGAGGAACCACTAGATAATATGCTCGGGCCCACGGACGTGATGGTATGTCACCGACATCAACTCCTGCGAACCGCACGCCTGGGTAAACTTTCCAGACTCTAGCTACCGCAGCTTTGAATAGCTCTGCGGGTCTTGTGTTGTCGCAGACCGTTAATTTTATTCTGCCTTGATACCAACCGGCACCAAGGAATGAGAGGGAAGGTCCCTCAGGACCTACATAGCCACTTTAGCGAGGGCGACTTGCACCCACCGCCGTTTATACTTGGGTATCTTCCCATTTTCGTCGTTCTCGCCCAGGACACCGATAATTTTGCGATCCTTCGCTACTTCTACGAAAGATATCGCTTTGGTTCCGTGCGTCTTGCAATTTTTGCAACTGGGTTGTGGATGTTTGTTTCCTCCAACGATCGTTGGAGTTTAAAGGCTGGTGCACCTTTAATTCGCTTTAGCGTGAAGTTTGAGAACTCCTACTTCGACTCTTGGTCTTCCTTGATCAGGTTGGTGGCCAAGCTGCGAAGGATTCTGCTGGCTAGGCGAGCTTCTTGATGACCTGCCTTTGATGACCTACCTTTGCTTGTTTTTGGCCCTTCTGCAGACCATTCGACAATAAGGATTATCTTCGTTGAAGCGATTTGTAAAAAATGGACTCAACGACTTGAGCTCGGCAATATCTGAAACAGTGTAGTTTGTATTAGTGCCTGGCAAGACGTATTTTTTATGAATACTGTGGTGCATCGGAGTCTAAGTTAAAAGATTTAATACGAATAGCTAGAGCTTCTGTGCAGAAAGGAAACGAGTACAACCGAATCGGATAAACTATTGCATTAATCCGTATTGATAAGTTTAAGCTGTTGAAAAGATGATTTTTGTCTTCTCTTATACATACATAAATGTAATGTACATCTCTCTTGTAAATATATTTCACAACCAAATTAAAAAGGGAGCATGAAGTTTACAATAAACATGTTAGTCTGTCTTTAAAAAAAACGTAAAATTGTCCTCAAAAAAAATATTTTTGAGCGGTACACACAATTGTAAATTACTTAAATAGAAATTTGTTTCGTTACTTCTTTGTCCTTGCAATTAAGTGTAGGTACTAAAATTAATATTATAAAAACTGCAGATTTTCTAAATCAGTTTGTCTAAGCTTGCCTCTATTACATATATGTAAATGTATTATATATCTCTCCCCTAATTTGTGCATATATATTATTTTTAATTTTATGCTAATTGTGGCCAATATTTGCTTGCTATTCTATCTTTCTTTTCCAAACAAAAAAAATTTAAAAAAATACGTAAACATATAAATTCGCCTAGCTTTCGTACTTTAATGCTTTATTATATATTATATGTATATATATAAAAAAAAACTATATATAAATACAGCAAGTAAATTTTCATTGGCTTTTTTTAAGGGAAAATAAAAATAAAATTTTGTTGTAATTGTGGGGGATTGTGTTTGCCTTATTAATAATAATAATAATAATAGTAAAATATTAATTTATACTAATAATAATTAAAAAATAAATACAGTAATATTTTCAAGATATATTTATTATATATATTTAAAAAAAAAAATAAATAAATTGAGAAATAAGACAAGAAAAAGCAGGTAAAGATTCAAACTGATTAAATGTTATATATTATATATATAAACTATTCACATTTCTGATAAAATTTAAAAAAAAAACAATATTTTTTTAACTATCTGAAAATATTTATTCAAAACCTTATTTTCTCAGAATCTAACTGAAAATACCCTTGTCTAATACTTGAATATAAAACATAAATATGGAATTTAACCAAAGAGCACCCTCTCGGCTTCATCAATGAGAAAATAACAATTATAAACAAACAAACAAAAAGTACGTTCAATATAAAAACATTTAAAAAAAAATAAAAAAATCTTTACCTAATGCACTCCCCTTGCACGGACCTTGAGTGTTTGTCCATATCAATAAATAAATATATTATTTATAATATATATTACAAAAAATTGAAAAAAAAAAATTAGTATTATATATGTGTAGTTTTGTTTTGATTTCCCCTTTGTTTTTTCAAATATCTATAAAATACTTTAACTTGTGTATAAGCACATACTATGTAATAACTAACAATTTCATGTATCGTATCTTTTTTTTTGGTTTTTCAAAAAAATACTAATCTTCCAAAAAATCATAATATGTCTTGCATCTCCACTTTTCTTTTATGTATTTATTGAAACTGCTTATACGGTGTTTTCTATCTTTTTGGTTCTATATAGTTTTTAACTCATTTGAATATACGATATTTAATAAAAAATAAAACTTGCATTAAAAATATACAAAATTTTAATTATATTTTCAGGCTCTGAGCGCAAAACATCGTAGTAATAAACATCATGATATTGAAATAACAGAAGCAGAACCATCAAGAACACCAGAAGATTCTGTATGTAGCGCTGAAGGACCAACTGATACCTATGCAGAAATATCTGGTGTATCCCTGTCACAGAAATGAAAATTTTTTCAACAAAAAATAAACAAAAACAAAATAATCATCGTCATCATCATCATAAATAAAAAAAAGTATTCCCATTTTTTATTATTAACAAAAAATCCTTAATTAAAAAATCAAACTTTTTAAGAAGTTAAAAATCACAAAAACAAAAAAATAATTATTTATTTGTATACTTATTATAAATGCTTACCTACTCGAATCATTTATATTTTGTTTTTTTTTTGTAATATTCGGAATATTTATTTTGAAAGTGTTTTCACTCTTCTTTTGAGATATTTAATTTTTTTTTAATTCAAATTAATCAATTTCTACAAAAGTGCCCGAAATTGTTTTTTAAGTAGTATAGCTGTGTACGTTCTTCTCCCCCTCGTATTTGCCTCTCCCGGTTCCACCCCGGGTAGATACCTTCACTTTTGGAGTTTCGGCACATCCGCTTTTAAGATTAAGGTGTGAATCTTCGCTAGAATGAAAGCTTTTTTTTAAAGGGGAAATTTTGATGAGAGCGAACTTTGGTATCGTTTTGTGCTTGCTTAAATTATTTGCTTTTGGAACAGAACAGACTTCGTTCGAAATTTACTTATGGAAGTTGTTCAAGTTTTTGAAATTTTTTTTGTTTATTTCGTAATGGTTTCATTATTCTGATTTTTTCATTTATTTAAATCGTATTGCACAGCCAAACATTGATGCAGTCGGATCTGCAATCCATAATTATTCGGCAATGGAGCCTATCATAATTTTCCCACAGATGTAAAGCTCTCGCACGCCTAATTCTTCTGAACTGCTGAGAATTCGTTACTCCGAAAAAGTGGAGCCTGAAAAGCATGAAAGGGAAGCGAAAAGAATGCAAATGTTAAAGGATCAAAATACTGGCCACTTCTACGCCCTGAAACAAATCGCGAAGAAGATTTACTTATGAGCTCGACCCTGGAAAAATTCAAGCAGACTTTCACCCATTATGTCGATTTTAAAGAGAGCGAACCGAAGGAAATTTTGAATTAACAAAAACCGGTGTCTGTATCGCGGATACGGACAAATAACGTGAATACGGAAATTTCACTTGCACTGTTGCACTTGCATATTTCATCAAAACTTACTATTTAATACTTTGAAAGGCCCAGAAAGAAAGCAAATTTCATCAGAAAAACAACAATAAACAAAAATAATAAAACGGTGAAATTTATCTTCGAAATAGTAGTTATAGTGTACTAACATGTTGTATCTAAGCTTCCCTCGGATATAAGTACGCGTTTGGGGCGATATATCACCATTTTGTCTTGGCCGCCATTTTGAATTTGGAATGACGCCACACCGCTGATAGTATTCTACCTGTAATGCTCTTTCATTTAATAACCGTACCAAGTGGGCTCTAAAGATAAAGGTCACCGCCATTTTCAGTTGGCTGTCATTTTGAATTTTCAATGACGCCACATAGCTCATTCTATTCTATTTGTCATACGCTTTCATTTGATACCCATGTCACGGTTAGGGGAGCACAATTTCAAAATTCGGCCGCCATCTTAGAACCACCATCTTCATTTTTTTAAATTGGTTAGATTTCATTGCCACGCGAGCTATACATACACTGCTGATGATTTGAATACCTAATTTCTTTCGTTTTCGACTTCGGATCATAAGACTTAATACCCGAAACGAAATAGTACGAAATGAAACGAACGATTACGAATACATCCATGTGTTATAAGTGAGCCCTGTTCATGTACCGTTATTTTTCATTTGCGGTCTTTAGCAATGGCAATTTTTAACTGCTAATGGAATAGGGACAATTGCAATATAATCCCGATTCGCTTCGAGAACCAAGTCAAAGTACAATTCACCTTACAGCTTATTTGAAGGTTCTTGGGTGGTTAGCTATTCTTTCTTTTTTTAATTTGTGATAAAATGGGTAAAGGAAAAGCTCTAAATGATACCGAAATAGCACGCTTGGAAACTTCATCTACCCAGGTCGAAAAATTACAAGTATGTATATATGCTCGAAACTACCCGCCTTTTCCACTTGAGTAGGTGTTGCGATACTTCGGCCTGGGAAAATTTTAAGGACCGTGGTAAACTCATTAATCAATCATCTGTTAACACCTGTATATAATTCTAGGCAAATTTTATGGGCTAGATAGAACTAGCTCCAGTGAAAAAAAACAGATATTTATTCAGTAGAAAAAGTTATAAAAAGACGTGAAAATAAAATTTTAGTAAAATGGCTTAGACTCCCATCGAAACGTAATCTCTAGGTATGCCGAATTCTCTTATAGCTTTGTAGAATTCTACTCTTACTTTGAAATACTAGGCGGCCTTTAAAGTCTATGGAGACTCGTTGGATTGAGTTTTGACACTCTAGAAATTTTTCATCGCCAGCCTCGGGGTGATTTGCCTGGGCTGCAGCCGCATTCGTATTGGTCTGTGATGTTTCTAGCGTAGGGCTTCATGGACTCATCGCAAAGGGTTTTGCTTGAATCAATCTATTAATTCATTTCGACACATTGAAAATTCATGGATTGATCATACTTTTTATCTTGTTCGAATTCCAATATTTTTCTTAACGGGTTTGGTACCATGGGATTTAGTACACCTTGGATATTGGAGGTAAACTTTATGGGCTGCTAGATCAATGACCATGATTGTCAGTTCTTATCTATTCTTTCTTGCCTAGACATCTGTAGTTTAGTCCAATTTGAATTGCCAGTCTTAAGTTACACATTGATATGCCATAGCAGGCCCGCTCGCTTTATGATCTTGCTAGGGCCGGGGCTAAAATATGATTGAGATTACTTTAAAGAGATTGAAATTCTATTTTCGGAACCCATCTGACTGTACCCCGGGAAATTTGGCCGAATCTCTAAATTTTGAGTTCAACAAATTTAGATATTTAATAAATTTTATTTTTCCTTTTTCCTACATCAGAGTGGGCTTACAACGCTTTCAAAATAAATGGTCCGCATTTCTCATTATTTTTTTACTTATAAAAACAATCGTTTTGTACAAACATTTTATCAAATGTTTATAATCAAACCTACTATTATTACTATGCATATATTTACTACTAGTGTAAAAAACTACTACCAAAAACAAAAAAAACTATTGCTAACTTTTAAGAATGATTGCAAAAAAAATTCGAAAATGAAAAATGGAAAACGCATTTATTTTGCAAATAAAAAATAGCAATTTTCAAATTTGATTTTTATAATTAATAAAAAAAATCACAAACATGCAATAAAAATTGTTTAATTTTTGCTGATTTTTAATCGAAAACATTAAATCAAAAAAAACATTGTAAACAAAATCAATATTAAATAAAAGAAAAATAGATAAACAATAACTTAACTCAAGAGATGGAACTACCAAACGATTAATCATCGATCCCACCTCCTGAATATACCACTGTTTTGTAAAGAAAAAATAAATAAAATGAAAATAAAAATAAAAACCAAAAAAAACTGATTTATGTACTCTAAAGGAAAAACTATATTTAAAATGAGGATTTTACCTCAGACAAAAAGTAAGGCGTTAGTCCAAAAATTGTACATACTCGTAAATTCTCGATGTTCTTATGTAAAAAGCCCAGAAAAAAATAGTAAGAATTTCATTTTTTTTAAATAAGAAAAAATTAATTTTTATTTGCTAAAAATAAAATTATGTTTAATATAATAGTTTTTATGTAATGTGATATTGTCAAAGACTTTTTATGTTTTTTTGTAAAATTACATAAAAACAATTTTACAATTTTACATATTTCATAAAAATAGAAAATGCTTAGATAAAAAGTACGAGGGATTATTGAATTGTTCAAGGTTAAATAAATAAAAAATCGGTGCATGTTTCAGATTCCCAAAAAGACATAAAAACATATAATTTTTTTTTTTGAAATATCATGATAATAGAATAAAACTGAAAATTGTAAAAAAAAAAAAAAACAAATGTGAGTTGAACAGAAAAAAAACACGAAAACACTTTTTATACATACAAAAAACAAAATTACACTTGTTAACTTTAACTTTTAAATTGCTATTCAAAATACAAATATTCCGAAAAAAATATTAAGTCTAAAAGTAGGCCTTTTTCTCGAAAAATATTTTATTTAAGGCCAAACCCATTGTGTACCAAGGTTCAAGGAAAATTCAAGGCAAAACAAACCTTTTATTCAAGACACAAACTTAATTAAAATTTCCTCGAAAGTTCAACAGAGCTTCTCTCGGCCCCACTGAAGTTTTAACAGATTATGGGGCCGACATCTAACAGCATCTGACTGTAGTACAGATCGCAGCTCAACTCACACAGTTACCGACTCAATTCTTGGACATCCCTCCCTCCTGCGAAACTTAACCCACACCAGGGAAGGTCAACCCTATCACGCCACCCACAGATGCAACTAATTTTCATCACGGAACTTTCACTCAAAAGTCTTTTATTCCAAAAACTAAACTAACATAATGGTAAAACACCTCGAGGATGTAGATAAATAGCTCTCGCAGCCGCCCCAAATACTACGCCACTTCTACGACACCTTCATTCTCTATGGAGTTGCAATTGCAATTACAGTTGCAATCAGATAAAAAGACTTATGAAAAATACTAACAGAAACAAATAACAAGGAAAGAATAAAGCAAAGAATGAATCTGTACTATAAGATCTCTATTTTTTTCTTTTTTTCCTTTCAAATAACTATAAAAATTTCAAATCATATATTCAAAGCTTTCATGCATGCATACATGACTGCCTTGAAGTCGGCACTTTAAACGCAAACCAATTTATATCGGAAGCTTTTATCCCGTACTCAAACCTTCTTTCAAGTACAAAGAGCTTTCGTTCAAATATCGAAAGCTTATTCAAGAGCTTAAAGCTTTTTTGACGTCATTTGAGAGCTTTTACTCTGTACCCAACCTTTTTTAACTTCCCAGTTTATAGGAAAGTTATTGAAATCGGTCCGAAAATCTAAATCGTATTTTTCCTTCATATTTTCTAATTTTAAGGTCCCAATAGCATTTTAAACATAATTTTGAGAAGAGCTGTGCGTTTGCTGTGTGCGTACGTACGTGATCATTTTTTCTTTATAATATCGCGCGAACTAAAAATGATATCGACTTCGTTAAGGTAACGATCGAAGCGAATTAACGAAAAAATTTCATAATATTCGGTGGAGCAGTGTTTTTGTTTAAACGAAGTACGTGATTTTTGCACATGCACGATATCGCGCACACTAAAAATGATATCGACTTTGTTGTGGTGCCAATCGAAGCATAATAACGAAAACATACTTTAAAAAATTTTTTATAACATTCGGTCGAGCACTTTTTTGTTTAAATGAAAATACTTCGGCTAGGGGTCACAAGCGCCTTAAATTGATTAGTTTATCTAATGTCTAATAAACTGGTTGGAATATGAAAGCCGTTTTAAATGAAGTTACCTTTTATGGATGCAGCTGAGCGATAGCTTCGCAATAACATTTGTAACTTGTAAAAATCCGTGCATTCTTTAAAAATCATGCAAAAATCAGATTACCCTTTACAAGCATAATCAATTTTTCAAACCTTGGGTCAGCAGGCAACTATTTTCCATGTCCTGCATTTCTGGAAATTTAAATTCATCCCGGAATTTTCAATTGTTAACGAAAACTCCTACTGTTTTCGTAATAGTCAGTTTATTAATATTATATTGTTTAATATTACAAAATGTTTGCTATTGGGTAAAGGATTTGTGTTAGTCTGAAGAACCAGATGTAATTCATACATGATGTGATTTTTTCCTACAATTTGTTGTTATTGTTGTTTATTTATTTATTAACTGGCAAGTTGATCGTGTGGAGCGAAAAGATCAAACGCACATCCTATCTAGTTATAGTATGAACAGATTTCATTCAATTATCATTCAAAAACTTATTTTTACTTCATTGAAGTTTTTTTCCTGTATCTGCACTTTTTTAACTACAAAAAGCTTTCGTTCAAATATCAAAAGCTAATTCAAGAACTTAAAGCTTTTGTGACGTCATACAAATATGACAAGCTTTCGTTCATATATCGAAAGCTCATTCAAGAACTTTGACGTCATTCAGGAGCTTTTATGCTGTACCCACACTTTATGTATAAAAAGATTTCGTCTACCTTGGCGGGTACAGCGAACTATTCTTTTTTGTCTATTGTGCCAACTCGTCGTTAGAAACCATGCAGGTTAAGGCTTTTAATACAGCCTAAAATTGATTTAGGGTTCATATCTCAAATCTCTCTGGGAGCTTGTTAAGCTGCAGAAAGGCTCCAGACCGACAAGTGATGGGTTTGTCCCTACTCTAGCCAAGTTGACGGCAATTTCATTACCAATGTGACCTTCGTGGCCCGGAGTCCACATCAGCGTAACATTGCTGTTCCTGCTGAAAGATTTCAGAGATAGGAGACAATCCAGGACAGACTTTGATCACAACCTGAGAGATTTAATGGCCTACAGGGCAGCTTGATCTCCGTTGATCTCCGTATGCGAGACAAGCACGAATATGCTCTTCTTGCTTCATTTATTCTGGATCTAAAGTCTTCTTCAAGCAGATATCGTCCGCATGGTCGAGATCCTAGAGGCGAACTACCAATCCCCATTGTATGTCTGTATTGTACTGTGTTTCCGTGGGCCAGGGTAGAGTTTTCGTTAAGTAATCAGAAAGCTTTTTCTCAAGATCACTCGATGCCGTTTCCATGGCAGTTCTGTTCTGGGTTGAACTGACAGATAATTTTATATTATAGACCCATTCAAAAACGGCTTTAAAATTGGTCGATTTTTTCCTTAACGTGTAAGGTTTGTGGTTTGTTGCGGTAAACGCAAGCGTTCAAAAACCCTATGCATAATTTCGTCCTTCTGCCAGCAAGATGTCAATATTATTTTTCGGATACGTAGTAGAAACTAGAGTTACATTACCAAATACGTTTTGCACCAGCATACATACAAATATACACAAAACACAAAACTACATCTCCACGGACATTACAAACCAATTCACAATTCCTCAGAATTGTTTTTATAAAAAAATTTCACAAATAGTTTGAGCTCATAATGTTTTTCCCTAATTTATATCCAAAAATAAAAAAAGCCAAACAACAGGAATATTCTGCCAAAATTATTAAAATTTTTTACCTTTTTTGAATTGATTTTATTTATTTTATAATCGATAAAAATATAAGCTTCTTTAATAATAAAAAAAACAAAAATTTTTTAAAAAGAAAATTTCCAAAATTATTACATCTTCTTGTAAAATTTACCAAAAAAAACCGTACCACTAATTGTTATCGCTTGTTGTTATCAAATTGATTTTTTAATAGGAAAGAACTAAAAATAAATAAATTAATAAAAAACAAACACATTTAATAAAATTGAATATGTCGAAGAAAGGAGAAAATATGAATTGTGCAAAACCAAAAAAAAATTTGCACGAAAATGTAATATTGATCATCATAATGAAATGGGATCAAAATTAATAATAAACAAAATTAACTTGCTTCAATATTTTTATTTAAATAAAATCTTATTATTTTAGCAAAATTTAAACAAAACAAAATAAAAGAAAAAGTATTAAAATTAAAAATATTTGTTTTCGTTTTTAAATAATTTTCCAAAATTTTTTATGTTAACATTTTTATAAAATGTAAAAATTAAATGAAATTTAATTTCGAATATTTAAGTTAAAATAATAATAAATAAAATAAAATAAACAAATGCAACGTAAGCACAATAAAATCATACTATTGTAATTTATTAAAACAAAATGCGATTGAATCCTTCAAGGAATACATATTGTTGTATTATACAAAAACAAAAAAAAACATTTGAATATAAAATAGTAAATAATTAAATAAATAAAATGTAATTGTAATATAATAGTATCATATTGCTGAGAAAATTGTCACCAAAAAAAAATAAAAACATAAAAATGAATAAAGTGTGATAATCGTATGTACATTCAAAAAGAGAAAGTTAATAATAAAAAGAAATTTAAACAAATTAGTTTTTTTTATCTCCCGGATACCAAAAAGGTATTCAGTAAACTGTTGGTTAGTTAGTTAGAGGTAATATTGATAGTTGAATTTACAAGGCCCCTGGGGTACCTTTAACGATACGACAATTGGAATCACTCATTCTACACGAGCGTACACACGACACGACAAGAGTCGGCTGCAAAGATGGATTATGCGGAAGAGGGTGAGAGAGGACAATGGAAATTGTGTCCATTCCAATCAGCCAATCGCCCAAATTGTGTGCCTCCTCATCGTCCTCTCTCACCCTCTTTTCCATAAACCACTTTGGGCGATTAGAAACGAGCGTACACACGACACGACTAGAGTCGGCTGCAAAGGTGGTTTATGGGGAAGAGGGTGAGAGAGGGCGATGAAAATTGTATTCATTGTATTTGTATTCATTGTGTGTATGCGCCCGTGTGGAATTAGGCTTTTCAGCCGCATCTTGTCGTGTCGTGTGAAGGCTCGTGTGGAATCACCCAATGCCCCAAACTGTGTGCCCTCCCCATCGTCCTCCCTCACCCTCTTCTCCATAAACCACTTTGCAGCCGACTTTTATCGTGTCATGTGTAGGCTCGTGTGGAATCGGCCTATGAAAACTAGGGCACAACCTCGGACAGCACAGAAACTTGGGAGACTTAGGGGAAATATATCTACAATAAAAACAAGAAGAGAAAACAGAGACGGAAAGTGAATGTGCCAGAATTAAAAGAAGAGCAAATTATGGGTGAACATGAGAAAGCACTGGCGTGAAGCCTACACTTCTCGAAATTTATCGAAGTCTGAAGTAGGTGCCTACACACTCGTGCAACCTCGCAAGGAGCTTGGTCGCCCGGTACACAGAGTACTTTGACACGGGGGCAAAAACCGCCAAATATGCAAAGTCGCCTCAGGCGTTACACGAAGTGAATCGAAGTTCCTCTGCATCCTCGACTTCGACCAAGTTTGATCAACTTCGCAGGGTAGTGTAGTGCAGGCTTAAGAATAAATAAACTTAGCAATGTAATGGCCCAGCGGAAAAAAACAGAGCATACCAAATTAGTAAGCATGATTCCAGATGGCCTGATACCAGTGGTCATGGTTTACATCTTTTTTTTATGTGGTAACGCCAAGCTTAGGTGTCACCCTTTGTACTACTCGTCGGTCATGTCGTTCAAATCATGGTGCAATGTATAGAAGTGAGCTTGATCTGAAGGATAGAATATAAAGGATAGGTTAGGGTCTGGAGGATGCGTGAGTAGATGTCGATGAACCTTGCGTTTGAACTCTGAGATGTTATATGAGTTTGGAAACCCGGATTGCGGAAGGCAGTTCTACAATCCAACTACTACTACTACTAAACCGTAATGTGCGCGAAGGGGAGCGCTGAAGCGTCTGGGGATTAGCCGAATTAGCTAGCCGTGTAGGCAGGAGGTTTCTAATTTCAATGGAACAGTCGGTATGGTAATAACGGTAAAACTTTGTGAGGGCTGCTACATTCCTACTGTGACTCAAAGGGTCGATGGAGGAGCAAAGGGTGCTATCGCCAATGAGTTTGATGGCGCGGTTTTGCACCTTATACAGCCAAGTCGAGGCCGAATGTAGGACTTGTGAATTGTAGCCAGGGCAGTTAGCTGAGGGAGGAAATTGAATCTTTTGAGGGATCCCAGGCATTGGTAACCTTATTTGACGATTTGAAATATGTGATTACTCCATCGCAGATCTGAAGATAAGGTTACGCCTAGGATGTCAAGATATGGGTCAGCCATAACATTCTTTTTGCCCAGTGAGATAGAGGGACGGACAGTTTTTTGTAGATATATGGCGATGCGACTCTTGAGGCCCCAAGCACGAATGTGCTCAATGTCTCCTTTAATAAAGTTCTCCATAATGGAAAACAGCTTTGAGGTGAGTTCAGGAGTAAGACAAGGATGCCTACTTTCGCCATTACTATTTATTATAGCAATAAACGATATCCTTGTCGGCGCTCTAGATAGTAGAACAGGCGGCATACAATGGGGTTTGCTAGACCGCCTTAAGGATCTCGACTACGCGGATGATATCTGTTTGCTGGCCCACAGACATCAGGACCTTAAAACATGTTACATAATTCGGCAACAGAAAGTAGTCCAGCAGGCTTAAGGCTAAATCCGACTAAAACTAAAGAAATGCGGATAAATGCAAACACCATTGGACAAATTGCGCTGAATAACCGTGACGTGGAACTTGCAGATAAATTCTGTTACCTCGGTAGTATAATTACCGAAAACGGCGGAGCAGAAGAGGACGTCAGTTCCAAAATAAATAAAGTACGAGGCGCATATGCATGCCTGTTCCGCATATGGAGATCAATGGAGATCTCAGCTAACTCTAAATTGCAGCTGTTCAGCTCCAACGTTAAGGCAGTTCTTTTGTATGGTTGCGAAACATGGAAAGTCACCCAATTCATCACCGGGCGCCTACAAGTTTTTCGTCAACAGATGCCTGCGTCGTATCCTAAAAATCCGCTGGCAAGATAGAATTTCAAATGAGGAACTATGGCACCGTGCCGGCCAAGAAAAGATAGACAACCAAATCAGGCGAAGGAAATGACATTGGATTGGCCACACCTTGAGACGCGAAAACGAGAATCTAGCCAAACAGGCCCTTGACTGGAATCCGCAAGGATCCCGTCGAGTCGGCAGACCTAGAACAACGTGGAGGAGAACCCTATTAGGAGAGGCCGCAACAACTTGAAGATCCTGGTCGGAGTTGAGAGCTGTCGCACAAAACAGAGTCCACTAGAGGGCAACTGTTTCCGCCCTATGTCCCATGAGGGATTAAAGGGGAATAAGAAGAATGAAAAACGAGAAAAATTAAAGGAGAGGTAAATAAGATCGATTTTTATGTAATATTAGAATGAAATTAAAATCCCAAAGACGTTATTTATGCAAATGAAATTGAAAGTTTACCTTCCCGTTTTTAATGCTTCAAAACAAAACAGAATAAATAGAACATATTAAAAAACGCACCTTTAGATAACATCATCTCCAGATTTCTTGGGTTTTAGAAAGGTCCCCAAGTGAAATTCTTTACATAACAAATTCACACCTCTTAACCAGAATATTACTCACTATTAATAAATTAAACACGCTTAATTGCGTAAAGCCAGTCATGCGTATTTTCATTATAAACGTTAAACGACCAAAATGACCTTTGAAGCGATTCAACTTTCTTTCCCATACGTTTTCTGCTACTAATTAAGTAAGTGAAGCCGCTGTAAAGTTATTATAATCACTTTTGACAAGTTAAGAGAACCTTCAAAATTGCAAAAAGTTTTCAAAATACTCGAGGGATAAAATCAACAAAAAGTGGTGATTTCATTATTCTTTCAACTATCAGTATTTGATAAAAAGTTGCTAAATTAATAAATAAAATGAGAAGAATACAGTAAAAATAACATAAACAATCATTTTACTTTATAAATAATATTTAAAAAAAATGGAAACAGAAGCTAGCACACCAGGTACAAATGAAGATGCATACGAGGATTTCTCAGATGAAAATGGGGAGTTCCCAGAGGAGGAAAACAGTAAACATAGTGTTATCCGTGAAATACAGGAAGAAATATTCGTAGGCGAACCACCAAAAATTAATGGAACTGTAACGAAATCAGATTCCTTCTCTAGTGATAAAAGTAAGGAATTGAGTGAATCAAACGACAAATTAGATGTTGCCACTGATGACTACCTGCATGATAAAGATTGGCTAATGAAAAAGAAGCATGTTTTTATTCTTAGTAGTGCTGGAAAGCCAATTTATTCCCTGCATGGTAATGAGGATAAGCTAGTGACACTTTTTGGTGTTATGCAGGCACTTGTTAGCTTTGTTCAAGCTGGACAGGATTCAATAGTTTCGATACATGCGAATGGCCTAAAATTTGTCTTTCTTGTAAGGAATTTCTTAATACTAGTTGCTGTGTCACGTAGTAACTTAAGTGTGCATCAATTGCAAATGCAATTAACGTAAGGGAGTTGTTATGTCATTAGAAAATGCGTCTTAAATCAATTATTTTCGTTTATTTCTAGGGATGTATACAACCAAATCTTGTCAATTTTAACTTATTCCCATATGGCCACTATTTTTGAAAAGCGTAAGAATTTTGATTTGCGACGACTTCTCGCTGGAAGTGAAAGATTAATCGATCATTTACTGGTCAATGATAGTAGCAACAAAAAAAGTTTGTTAAATATCTCTTTATGTTAAAGTTTACTACATTTTGTTTTATTTATTTCAGTTACTAATAACACTTTCACATTTCTGACTAACTCGATTCGTATACTACCACTTACGACCGCCATGAGAAATAATATAGCAAGCGCAATACAGAGTAATTGCTCAAAGATAAAAGATCTTGTTTTTGCAGTACTTATTGCTAATAACAAGCTCATTGTACTTGTACGCATGAAAAAGTATTCTATTCATCCAGCAGATCTGAGGTAAGGCTCTACTTATTTATTTATTATTATTATTAAACTAGGATTACAAATACATTATTTTGCATCATTATTATTATTATTTTCAACATCCCCGTTCAGCGAAGCTGGTATGATTTTTGGAGTCCTCATTCATCAGTTTAGTATCATATCACATTTAAAAGCTTTTTTTGTTTTAAAAAGTTTTACAACCGAGATCCGGTCCTGGCCTCTCGCAACTCTTCTCTCTACCACCGGTCCCGATTCTGAGTCGATGTCATCCAGTTTGGCATCCTTAAGCTCTGAGCGTCCTGGTCTACGCCATCCTTCCATCGGAGGTTGGGTCTCCCTCGCTGTCGCACCCCAAAGTCTTACAGCAGAGAACTTTACGAGCAAGCTCATCTTCACACATACTTTCTGGTTCCATGCTATTGTCGGCTGGTACTATTGACCCAAGGTAGGTAAATTATTTTGCCACGTCAAACTTGTGTTTCTCTACCTTGATTGTGGGACCAATGTTAGGTGTTCTTGTAGACGAGGCCGCCATGTACTTTGTTTTGCTTTCGTTAATGTGTAGTCCCAGATTTCCTGCCGCTTGCTCAATCTAAGTGAAAGCTTCTTGTACAGTTGTTGTTCTTCAATGATGCGAGTTCTCAGCATAGAGTCAATCCAGTTGCAGATAGTGCTACTTAGACTGCGTCTAATTAGAGCCCTAGCTATAGTATTAGAGGATGTATTGTCGAAAGCTCCCTCGATATCGAGGAAACACGCCAGCGCAACTCCTTTGTTTAGAGCTGCGCATTCCAACCTGAGCACCAGATTGTGCAGTGCTGCCTCAGTGGACTTGCCCGCCTGGTACGCATGATGATAGGAGCTTAGTAGTTGGCGTTGAAGATAAGTTTCCTTTATCGCCCGTTCGACAATTTTCTCCATTGTCTTCAAGACAAAAAACGAGAGATTTATCGGCCTGAAAGATTTAGCCAAGGTTTAATCCGAACATCCTGGCTTAGGTATAAATGTTAGGTTGACGTTCCTCCAGACAGATGCGATGTAGTTATGTGCGAAGGAAGCCCTGAATATTTTGCATAATAAGGGAGTGACTAGGTCCAGGGGACTTGTATGGTTTGAACGATCTTTTTTTTTATGTGGCAGTGCTAAGCTTAGGAGTCACCCTTTGTACTACTAGTCCGTCATGTCATTTGTCACGTCATGGTGCAATGATCTAATCTCCTCCCTAATTTTTTCGTGTTTAAACACGGTGTTTGCTTCTGTTCAGGCAGCTTTGGTCACTTTAGAAAGTTGCCTGCCAAGCAGAAATTGTGTACCCATTTGAATAAATGGTTGTGCCTGGAGCAAAATTATCAAGGTTTCTTCCCTAGACTGTGCGAAAGAGCCATCGGTTCTCTTGATAGATCCAAGATCTCCCGAAAAGCCCTTTTATCAAGCTTTGTGAACACTTGCAGAAATTCATCAAGCTATTTCTTTTTGCTCGTCCTGCTGACCTGTTATAGGCTAGCAAGCTTTTATAACCCTCCCAGTTGCCGCTCTTCTTGGCTGCGTTGAATAATTTCCTCGTAGCGGATCTCAACTTGGAGAGCTCGTTATTCCACCATGGAGTTTTCCTGTTACGCGTCCTCATCAGAACGGGGAAGTTATTGTTGTAAGCAGCTGTAACCGCCTCCGTAAGAAATTCCGTGGATAGTTCTACATCCACCGCAGATTTTATTGAGTGCATGGAACCCTTCAATACGCTACTGAGTTCGCCCCGAAAGTTGTCCAGTCCATATATCTAGGATTCTTATAAGCACTCACTTCAATCACATTTTTGCACTTCTTGCAGAGATCACTTTGAGTCATCTCCAATATTTGCATGTTCAAAAAACTTAAAAACTCAATATAATTCACATTTATCAATAATTGTTGTTTACTCATTTTCAGGCTTATATTTAACTTAATTGAATGTTCTGAAAGTTTTAAGACTGCCGAAAGTTGGACACCAATTTGCCTCCCAAAGTTTGATCCAAAAGGCTATCTTCACGCTCACGTATCATATTTAGCAGACGATTGCCAGGCATGCCTCCTGCTTCTTTCAGTAGATAGAACTGTTTTCTTCACTCTTTCCGAGGCAAAAAAGAAAATTACTGAAAAACTACGAAGATCCCAGTGCTTAGAGGCCATTAATCGTGAAATGAATAATAAAGGTGTTAATTTAACCAAAATCGGCATACCGGAGCTACGTCATTTCTTGTATAAGCCTAAACATAATGCTCAACTTTTATGTTCGGAAATAACGCCGCCATATAATATATTAAATGAATTTGAACGACTTGAAGCAATCTATTGTGATATGCATCATAGGGTACATAATACCGCACGGCCGCTTAAGTTAATTTACGAAGTTAAGGAAAAAGAAGTGATTTTAGCATGGGTAACAGCAACTGCGGAATTATATGCAGTCTTTGAGCCAACTGTTGAAAAAAATCTTGTTATTAAGCTAATTGATAAACTGCTGCGATGGATTGAGAAGGAGGAGGAAATTCATTTTATTAAAAACCATCCAACGTTTTAAAAACGATTGAAAGCAATGAGAGAAGTATTTCATGAACATAACTTTGGAAGCAGAATATGTATGTATATTTTATTTACGTAAAATGTGATTTATTTGAAATTGATAAAAGGGCCGAGACATTTATTTGTTAGTCTATGTTCAAAATTGCCCTCTGTTTTAATAAATTCAGTGATTATAGATAGTAGTTCATAAATATACATAAATAAAAATTTTAAAATTCTTTACATACTTTTATTGTAGCTTTATTACTAAACATTCATTTTAGAACATCAAATGATATTGAAATGGTACTTGAAGATATGAATGCCAAAGTAGGAAAAGAAGAGGAGTTACTAGGAGACATAGGAAAGCATAGCCTACACAACGTTACAATGATAATGGTAGTAGATTGATCGATCTCGCAAACTCAATGGTAGTAAGTACAACAATGTTCCGGCACAAAAATATCTATAAGAAGGTATAGCAGTCACCAGGCGAGGTAACTAATAACCAAATTGACCACGTCTTAATTGAGAAAAGAGAAACGACGAGTATAATGGATGTAAGAGCAATCAGAGAAGCGTCCTATAGCGATACCCGAATAGCAACCAAAACGTATAGAGAGCAAACTCAACCAAAATACGATATAGATAAGGTAAAACTGGAAGTAAGGATGCTGTCGTACAAAACCTAATAGAGGCAGAAGAACAACCCAACATTAACGACAACTGAGAGTAAACTAAAAGCAGCATAAAGGAGGAAGCAGAAGAGACACTAGGCTGGGCCCACAGACAGACTATAATTGGTTGGTTTGATCAGGGGAGCTAACACGTAAGTTGCTTCAATCGACCTCTTCAAACAAAAATTCAAATGCTACAAATTTTTTTGTATGAAGAGGTCGACTGAACTGGAACGCTTAACAATATTACGCCATCAGTAAAGCCATAAATCATGTACTGGATGCACGGATCGTTCTGAGTGGGAGGAACTTATTCTTCCTGGGGATCCAGAACATCTCCACTGGTTTACCGACGGGTCAAAGATGGAATATAGTACAAGGGCTGGTGTCACAAGACTCACCTTCAAGGTCTTGATTGCAGCCCTGTTTTCTAGACAGAAGAAGGTTTGAAATCTTTTCTGACAGCCAAGCTGCCATCAAGGCACTCTCAACGTGAAAGTTTTCTTCAAAATTAGTTACAGGGTGTTTTGACGTACTTCAAAGCCGATGAAAATAAATGGAATCTTCCTCTGCTGGGTACCCGGACACTGGGGTATCGAGTGAAATGAGGCTGCAGACAGCCTCGCGAAGGAGGGTTCTGAGATATTGATCCAAGGCCCAGAACCCTTTTGTGGCATCCCTTGGTCCTCTTTCAAGTCCCTGATAGAGGAGTGCATTAAGAGACTGAACCTAGCCTACTGGGAATCAGTCCCAGGTCTTAGGCTAGCTAAAGACCCTTTGCCTTAAGGGGCACTATCACTTTAAACCGCCTCCACAGCCTAGGACTGTCTCGAGACAGAATGCCGACTCTGCATCGAAGGCGACTAGACTTCCACACATATTCTTTGTGAATGTCCTGCTCTGATCTGGCTTATAAGAAGAACTTTTATTAGAGAGTTTATGAGCCCCGCCCAAGTCCGGTCTTCGTCAATTAAAGACCTTGCTTTCGTCCGGAAGGCTGATAGTCTGCTCCGCTGGTGGGATACGTACACAATAGGACCAACTTGGCCGCTGCAACAGCCTCCTCATTCCTTAAAAAAATCAACATCTATATTGGACTCCGATCAAGGTGCGGTCTGGTCTGCCTCAATCAACCTGGCGTTGGAGAAAGTGATACGAGATTCGGGGGTAAGAGGCACAGTCCTCCACAAGCCCAAACGCAGCGCGAAAGCTGGAAATGTGCATCAATGAGAGCAAAGCAAAATACATCGTGGCCCGTCTCCAAGAACACAGAAAATTGGTCCCACAACCAAGGTAGCAGAATCGTTTACGTAGCTTGGATCAATAGTAGCAGCTTACAAGAACATGGAACTAGAAATAGCCGCACTTGTACTAAAAGCCAACAAAGCCTACTCAAGTCTGTCAAGGCTCTGCAAATCCAAGCATCTAACCATAACGTCTATTATAAATACGATAGCCTTACCGGCCTTACTCACATACATATGCATCCGAGACGTGGGCTCTTAGCAAAAGCGCTTTCTTAGTCGTGTTCGAGAAGAACATCCTTCGGAGAATTGTTGGCCCCTTATGTGAGAAAGAACGATTCCTGAGGCTGTACAACGAAGAGATCTACGAGCGCTAACGCGACATGATGTTGTAAAGGAAATAAATCTCAGTAGGCTCCAGTTGGCAGGGTATCTAGCTCTTATGGACGAAGATAAATCTGTTCGGAAAGTTCTCTGCGGTAAGATCTATAGGATCCGCAAGAGGCCAGGATGGGATCCCGGTTGTTGAGCCGTTAAAGAGAAGAATTTACTGTTTGCTCATTGTAGTTTTTGGGATCGTTTAATTAAGATTGGTCATTCTAAGACTAGATAACCCGATGGGTTAGAGGATAAAGCTCATTTTAAATGCAATCAAAATTTAAGTAAATGTATTATTTAACAGTCGTTAACCATGAATAATACATAAGTCTGCAGGTTTAAAATAAAGAATGACTCCTTAAATTGCTAGTCATATTATATCTACATAAAACTGTTAAAACAAAAAGAGGTGAGTTTTAAATGCGGAAAATTATTTGAAAAGTAAAATTATCTGTCCGTGGCTATAGAATGAAAGGGGGAAATTGGAACTATTAAGAAATGTAGAAAGCCCCATTTAGCTTTATGCAACACAATTTTATGCATAATGATTAAGGGATTTAAATTTATTTAAAATTGTTATGAAAGAAGACTAAACATTTTAGATCATGTGAACTGGATGTAAACTGTCATCGGTGAATCTCGAAATTTCTAGTGATTTATAATACAAGAGTAGAGAAGAGTCAATACTTTTACCTAATCAAGTTGTTTTGCTTTAGTTTCACATAAATTTTCTAAACCAAACATTTCAACGGTCATAAGGCATAAATTAGAAAAAGTTTATCGCCATGAATTGCAAAAAAAAATTTGTTTAGGTAAACTTTAGAACTTTCCAAACAGAACATTTTCCAAATCTCCATACCGCATATTTTCGATCTCAGCAACAGGCGGTTATATGAAACTAGGCAATTGGCCAACAGAAGATTCACAAAAAATACATAGATAAAACAAAACTGGAAATCTACTTATGCTGTCTCTTCAGGTAGTTGTTGATTAGCTTAAATGCAACCTTTGAACTCAAAAAGACAAGAGCTCATCTTATCAACGTCTTAATAAACTTAATTAAGTCCCATTTGACAAAGCTAGATGAAAAAAAATCAATTTTTATAACCTCCAACCACATTTATTGATTTTCATGATATCCATCTACATTATATTATTTCGTAACAACTTTCTCATAGATAGCAATTACTTGCAAATACCAATAACACCGCACCCAATACGTGCTCCAGCATTGCCTGTGGTTTTGCTTAATTCATGTCCGCCTTTACCATAATCGTCGGGATCAGCATGAACTACCACTGTCCGTCCAAGAACGCTGTGTGCCCCAAGTAAAGTAATTTGACAATCGGAGATATTCACTTTTGCGGTTCCATCGTCGCCAGCCTCAACATTTCCCAAATCTCCAACATGTCGATTTTCATCGGTGGGGCCACCATGTTCCCTATTGCAAGGATTGTAATGGGGGCCGGCTGATGTGCAGCCATTTGTGTTGTCGCCGAATTCGTGAACGTGAAAACCGTGAAGCCCCTTGGAGAGTCCTGACAATTGACCGGTCACTTTCACTGGTGTGCCTTCCTTTTCTTGCTCAAAGTAGATGGTGCCTTTGGCGTCGCCATTAACTACACATACGGCTTTTACAGTCATTATATTTTTTTGTAATTATAGATTCACGCTTATCAAACACAATTTTATGACCTTATCCGCGGACGAACAGTTGAGGTATAATCGAGCGAGAGAAACGGGAAATTAATATGGACAGGGCTGCGATAGAATGAGCGTACATGCGATGGTATGCGATTGTGGTAATTGTGCTTTTCGACATAGTTGCTAGCGCTAGTAGGGTGTTTTAGCATCATGGCCGTTCTCTGTTATTATTAATCTTTTTTATTTGATTTTAGATCAAATATGTACTATTTGTTTGTTTTTTATTTGATTTTAGATCAAATATGTACTATTTGTTTGTTTTTGTGATTAAATGTAATTTAATTAGCAAAAAACTTACTCCCTTTCCTAAATTTTGATGTTTTTACTTAGACAACACTTATAATATAGTTATAGGCATAAGTTACAATATTTATCACTCTACACATCAAACCGGTTTTACGTAATGTACCATTTTTCTGTATCCTTTTCGCATAGGAGAACTCCAGCGAACTTGATACGATCACTTCGAGGGTTGCTAACTTTGCATTACTGAATGACTTATCTGCACTATTAAAGCGTAGTGAAATTCTTGCTGTGGTAGTTGTTTGTCTACTACAAGCGAAAAGGCAAGTGGAATAGAGGACGGGCAAGGGCGGGTTAAAATTACGAGTCATCTAAAGCGGTCCATATACAGCGCGTTTATGTGCAGGACCGAACCGGTCCCAAGTACCAAAAAAGGTCCCAAAAAACCCCGCATAAACGAGGACGGGACCGAACCATTTTCGGTCTTTTGGGTCTTGATTTTCGGGTGGACCATAGTGGACCGAACCGTTTCGGTACCGACACATAAACTGTTTTGGACCAAAACATAACCTTATTTATTCCAATAAATCAAAAAAAGGGTGGAAATAAGTTTAAAATTAGTGAAATTTAATATAATTATTGAAATAGGTGAACATTGGGCATAGGAAGCGGTAATAAAAACACTTCCAGACGTGTGCACTAAGCTTAATATAACGGCGCTAATGGATGGGGAAAATGCGAAGCAACGACATTTCTAATAAAATTGGTTTACAAAAATGTTAGCTCGCAAAATTACTTCACACATTGTTCAAATAAATCATGTTTTTAGAAGATTGCTAAAATGTTTCATTTTGACTTCGTTGTCACAGCTAAGGGTGAGGTTATATTCGAATGCGCACATAAACTCAAGACCGGATCGGTCCAGTAGACCGGTTCGGTCCTGCACATAAACGCGCTGATAGTCTCTGTTTTAACTGCGCAGTTGAGCTGTGCAAAAAAACTATACGATAAACTGTACTGAAAGTATGGTGGTTTGTTGTATTTTTTCCTTTTTTGTTTTCAGTCTCGTCACAGTTTTGTTGATTCGAGTACATCGTTTTAATAATGGCAAATGGACGGAACTGAGAGAACTGAACGATAAACTGTCTGACCTGCGCAGTTTGTCGGAGAAAAAGAGGATCCAGAAACTCAGGGCTGAGGACGGACTGAAAATAATTCAAAATTGCACAGTTTATCACTCAGACATGTTGTCACACGTGATAAACTGCAAGTATGTAGGCCGCTTAAAATAAAATTTTGCCCCAGAAAAGAAGTTTTTACATGCCGTCACTCCGATTCTAATCGGATGATCCTTGGAATTTTGCGTTGGGCCAATCAATATAAACAAAGTAATCCCAGCAAACGAAATTTATCTTTTTTGGAGTATTTAGCGAATTGATTCACATATTTATTGATGTAAATATGTAATATATGTATTTAGGAAGTATTCAATTAGCACACTTACCCTGAAGAAGGTTTGTTGTGTCGAAACGACTTGACTTCCTGAACGGTAGGTTCTCGCTTAAAACTTGACACCAAACACAAATTTGAAGTATAGGCACCGCTAGTAGCGCAATGATGAAAAAATTTCTTGGATTGACAGCTGTCTTACTGCAGTCGCTGCAAAATGTCAGTCCTTTACAGCTGATACTACGAAATCCTCTTTTAATTAGAAAATAATTTGGATTTCTTTTAACCCAAAAAAATGGGCGCCATCGATGAAGCCTCACCAGCAGTTAGAAATACTAATGGTCCTCATGGCCTGGGTAATTAATTTATTATATCATATTACCCTAATAACGCTCTTTTTTTCAGGCGACCCCGACGACCGGTCTCTACGCAAAGTTGAAGTCGAGGTACTAATCCCAAAAATAATGCGAGATCGTGCAAAGGCTGAAAAATGCATCCCCGAAGTAAAAGCTTTTGAAGATTGCTGTAAAGATAATAGTCTCTTAATGGTTATAAATTGCCGAAATGAAAATTCTGCACTGAAGTCGTGCTTTGCAAAATGGTATCAAGATGAGACATTCAAGAAGGAATGCAAGGAAATCTACTTAAAAGAAAGATCGGAATTTAGAAGAACTGGACTAACAAAGAAAAAAAGATTATTAGATGAGAATACAAAATAGTTTAACAATAATAAAATTAATTGTTATTTAGATTGAACAAAACTTTTATAGTCTAATCTTGATGGTATCACTTCGGATATTTTAAATCTATGCAAGTTATCGAAATAGTTGTTGTAGTTGTTTATATCGATGTCCGAGGGAATTGATATTTCAAGGAAAATGCAATCTTTGTCGGAGGTTTCAGCAATTCTGTGGAATCCTTGTAGATCCTTCTGTTTTCTTTGTGCATTGTCAGTTACGAATACTACAAAACTTGCATGGTAGTACTTGGGACCTTTTTTGTAAATTACTGAAATATAGAAAAATTAACGAATAATTGCGGATAAATACTAGACAAACTTACAAAAATCTCCGCCAAACTTCATTCCACTCTTTACAACCCAATTTTTAGATCTTAAATACAAGTAGCAAGCGAATGTTTTAGGGAAATTGTTTTTTATATTGGTAAACTTTTCAAATATTGTTTTAGTTTCCAGCATTTTCTCGTTTATGTCATAAATTTGAAGGACTTTTAGATAGTACGACAAAAACAAAGATTCTTCCAAATCCAGCACAAGAGTTTCGTCTGTTGGATCATTCCCTGAATTTGCTTCGCTTGTTTTTCTATTATCTCTAGGAGCACCTCGCGAATGTGATCCCTTTCCGAAACAACCGATTTCAGAAATGTAGTTATAAGCTTCTTTATCAAATATCTCTACTGTAAAGCCCGTAAATGTAGCTTTAATTACTATATTTTCTGGTAATGGAGTAGTAGTCGATGTTATCCGGCATTTTTTTGCTTTTACGTTTGCTGAAAACTGCATTTTTCTCACATAAATATAAAAAATAATTTATTTATTTGTCGTTAGGAATATGGAAACAATCTAAATACACTTGGATATTCACTGAAATACAATATTTTAAGAAATACTTGATTATGATAAAAACTATTTTCCGACCATCGTTTTGGTTTAAATACAATCAGCTGCTAACATTTGACAGGTATTATATTCGACGTACAGCTCAACACTAAACCAAAATAAAGAGAAAAAGAAATTATTTTTTTATCTCGTTCAACTGGAAATAGCGCAATTTCTCGTTTTTAATCCTTATTAAAGATTGTATTTAATTATTAAAACTAATTTTTATGAATTATATGTATAATGTTAACACAATTTTTTGAATTTTCTCCTATACTTAGGAAAGTTCTATGCTTGGAAGTCTATTTCAAAATGACAATTCCGACCGTCGAAAGTTATGTCATATGTATCCAATCAGCAGTGAAAAGTCACAAGACTTGGACATGAACTGATTCGTAGTAAGGAAAAAGTTAACGATTCTCCAAAATTGTCTTGTGTAATTCTGTGTAAATTGTTAAGTGTTCACATTTAAAATACCCAAAAAACAATAATCGCAATGGCTGAAAACGTTAAAAGATTTATACCCTCACTACCAGAGGAGAACTTTGGTAAGAAAAAACTTTTTTCGCCCAAGTAATCCAAAAAAAATTTTCTTGTCAAAAATCTCACAGAAAAATCCACACAGATTTTTTTAATAAGCATAAATTCATAATTTATAGATATGATAGCTGCTACCAGTGTGCTCCAACAGCAGGCTTCGGAAATCCGAATATCCAATATTAATTGGCAGTCATACATGAAATCGCAAATGATTTCTAACGATGACTATCAATGCATTATGACATTGGACAGCGATGAAAGAAGAGATTATCTTAGTCGAGATCCAGCACAATGTGCTAAGACATTCTTGAATTTGTTGTCACATGTCTCGAAAGATTCAACAATTCAATATATCTTAGTAATGATTGATGATATACTGCAAGAGGATCGATCAAGAGTTGATATATTTCATGAGCATAGCTATAGACGAAAGGAAACCGTTTGGGGGCCATTCTTGAATCTACTTAATCGGCAGGATGGTTTTATTGTTAATATGTCGTCAAGAATTTTGGCAAAATTAGCATGCTGGGGCCAAGAGTTGATGCCTAAAGCTGATCTTAACTTCTATTTACAATTTTTAAAGGATCAATTGACTCTCACAGTAAGTTGTTTTTAAGAATTTTATTCTAGAAAAGATTTTACGCATTTGGAATGTTGCAAACTTATACTGCAAGGAAAGGAGTATTGCGTTATTTAAAATATCATTTCTTTAATAAGCTTGCAACGACGTTCCAAGCATATTTCCGCATGATAACTTATTAACTAACGCATTGAATAATGATTACAATAACTCATTGGATATGTTTTACTAGGATATGCTAAATAGTTTTGATATTTCTATAATTGAATTGGGTTTCTTGAAATTCCGTTGGAGATACAAGTAGTCTTTGCCTAAGTTAACACTCTGATCATAGAAAAAAATCTCTTGCTATTTCAGCTGGTTATTAGCTGAAATATCATATTGAATTCAATGGGAAACAATTGTTTATATATCTTGTACCTCCAACGGTGAGATTGAGCATGTTCAAAACGAATTTTTTAGTATTATATAATATAAGGAAACCATCAAACCTGCCAAAGCGGCGTCCAATATGCCATTATCATATACTCATGAATAAGCAATCGAAGCTATCAAATAAAATCAGGGACTTAGCAAAGTTTAAGTACTATAATCATAAATTGATTGCGACATTTGTATGTGTTTTTTCTTAACTTTGATAATAATCATAAGCTCATAAGCTTTATTTAAAAAGAATCAAACAAAACGCCAAGAATCATATTTTTAAGGAGTTTGCTATTTTATTTATGGCACAGATTTCAGATGTTCGTAGATGTCTCATGTATAAGTTTTAAAATTTGAATTTATATCAAAATATAATGGACTACAAGCTCATGGCAATTTTTGGGGGGTCATGTGAAACAGCATGAATTATGTGCAGATCGATACTCCTAAACGAGATCCAAACTTTAGGCACTCTGCCGTAATTTTTGCGCAGTGTATGTGACCACAGAGGTAAGTTGAATTTTCCATTCGGAGGGGTGCTTTTTCGGCTAAACATTCTTGTACGGCACTTTAAATTGTAAACCTCTACCAAAAATGTTTCAAAACGCCCTAGCGGCTAAACCGTTATGATTCCCCCCACCTATACGATTTTTTGTTTGTCTATCCAAGACCTATCCACAGTCCGGTGTTTCGACATTCTCGCTTATACACCCTGTATAATCCCATGCAAACAAAGGCTGCGTTCGGAAACGTCATTTGCAGAGCAGTAGACGATAGTCATTCGTTCGGTATTGTAATTGATGATAATCAAGAGTTCGGAAATGCAAATTAACTATTGCCAAACGTACGCAATGCACATTCGCACTGCCATCTTGCAATCATTTTAATTTCAGGTGGTCGAAATCATCAACTTCGCAGTAAAACTAGTCACTTCTGCAAACGGCATCAGTCATTTTTGCAGTCGACGCAGTTGATTGACGATCATTTGACGATACCGAAAACAGCCAAATTAAGAAAGGTGCGACATGTTCCCAGACATCCAATGCAGTGGAGCACCGATAATCTCAGTACCCTTCACGCGTCCGTGAAAAACATACAAATTTATCCCGGACGTGAAACAAATATTAAGTAAAGTTTATTTCAAATACACTCAAACGTGTTTTTGTGTGGCTACTTCCCGAAGAGTCCACCTAGGTCGAGCCCGCTCTCTTCACGCTAAATTCCAAGATGCACTTGACACCACTGTTCAAGTTTCAATGTCATTGAACATTGCTCACCGATACGGAAAAATGTGATGCTGTGTGAATGCCAGTGAAAAATTCATCACGGAAGGCACTGACACGGAAATCATCGGCGCCATACCGTTACGGATATGGGTGTATGGACCTTTATCCGTATTCGACGCACTTTTCTTGGCGATTTAGCCGCCTTTTATATTGGCCGCCTGCGTGCTGCGCACCCAATGAACGCTGGCCAGACACAGCCCTGCTGGGACTTCTCCGATAAGTTCCTTTTTTGCACTTCATCTAACCACGTCAAGATTGTTTTCGAAGCCCCGTGGCAAATAATGGAGTTGTATTCAAGAAGAGGCCGAATATGAGATTTAATTTGCCGATCCTTCATTACCGCTATATTAAAGCGTAAATTTTAGTTTATTTGTATTTTTGTTGCTCCTCCATCTAATCTCTTGCACGTAAGGTTCAACTGAGGTTGGGCTGGTGGCGGTTATTTCAAACTGCCCTTTATCTGGGATAGCGTAGCAGTTTAGGCGAACTATTAAGATTGGTAGTTAACTGGCTGAATTATGCCATCGATAATAAAAACTGGATAGAATTTATAAATAAACTAAAAGTAAGGCCTTTCAGTATGTTTTACTTTTTGGCAATTTTTTTACTGTCTGCATTTTTAGTAGTATATTTAATTATTGTGACTTCAAGCTTTACTCTTCCGCTTAAAATACTAATGTTAGCCAACTAGCGAGATAATTTTTTAACTATATAAAGACATCTGAATTCTGTGCCTATAACATGAGTATGAAAAGCATCGTGTTTTTTTTTAATTTTTTTCCATTGTTTTATAATTTATAAGAACAATTATTATACTTTATGATTATTTTAATTTCTTTTTTGAACACCAACAAAAACTATTCTTCCCCGACTATTGTAAACTATTTATGAATTTCAAAACAAAATTCATATAATAAAGGCTAAAGAATATATAAAAGAAATGGCAGAATTATCTAAAAGAATTACGGTTGTCGTACACCATCAACATGGACATCATGGCAACCATCATCATCACCACGGAGGACATCATGGTAATCAACATAATCAGCAAGGGTCTGAAACATATAAAGAGACACATGTTAACGATGAAAGATCTGGAGATACACAAAAACCACATACGATTCCGGTAGAGTGTGTGATTTAATAGATTTTAAGTGCAAAAATTGGTTATGAAAAAAAAAAACATGTACATTGTATAAAGAATTCAAAAATGTCCATATTCTGTGTACCGCAAAAAAACAAAATCACGTTCAAGTTTTTTACTTATCCAGTTTATTAGGAACTTGTTTCTCATTAGTTACCGCACTGAATTGGCAACTTTTATTTTTTATTTTTAAAATTATGGTATAGGCACTTTTATTAACTCACTAATTTTTTTCTAATTTGATGAATTTAAGGAAATTTCTTGTAATATCGATGTTTTTGTTCAAAGTCTATGTCGTATTGCATTTTTCAGATGTAAGCAAAAAAAAAAACAGTGTTTTTATCAGTGTATTTAAGATTTCTCCGAACACTAAACAAATTAACAATTATTACTTTTCATTTTCTATTGCTAATCGTGATTTCTTTTCTTATAATGAAAACAGAACAACGAATATATTCAATCTGTTGGACGATGTCTTCAGATGATGCTGCGCATTGATGAATATCGATTTGCTTTTGTGTCAGTCGATGGCATAAGTACTTTGATAACGATCTTGTCTTCAAGGGTTAATTTTCAGGTAAGTGATAAATGATTATTTTGAAAAGGAAGACTTCTTCATAAATAATATATTTGCATTAGGTTCAATATCAATTAGTTTTCTGCTTGTGGGTATTAACATTCAATCCCCTTTTGGCCGAAAAAATGAATAAATTCAACGTCATCCCAATTTTGGCTGATATATTAAACGATTGCGCTAAAGAGAAGGTAACCCGAATCATTTTGGCCGTTTTCCGTAATCTTATCGAGAAGCCAGAAGATCCTCAAGTAGCAAAGGAACATTGCATAGCTATGGTTCAATGCAAAGTCTTAAAGCAGCTATTAATACTTGAACAGCGCCGCTTCGATGATGAGGATATAATTGCTGATGTTGAATTCCTTAATGATAAACTACAAAGCTCCATTCAAGATTTGAGTTCGTTCGATGAATATGCTACTGAAATTAAGAGCGGACGTCTTGAATGGTCACCGGTACATAAATCAGCCAAATTTTGGCGAGAGAATGCCCAGCGACTTAATGAGAAGAATTACGAATTGCTAAGAATTTTGGTACATTTACTGGAAACATCTAGAGATGCTTTGGTTTTGTCTGTTGCCAGCTATGATATTGGGGAATATGTTCGCCATTATCCAAGAGGAAAACAGTAAACGAGTTTTATAAAACTAATTTAAACAAAATTATTTAATGAAATATTTTATTCTAGTGTAATTGAACAACTCGGTGGCAAACAGCTTGTAATGCAGCTCTTAAGTCACGAGGATCCAAATGTCCGTTATGAAGCACTACTTGCTGTTCAGAAGTTAATGGTTCATAACTGGTACGTAAACAGATTTCTTTAGCATAATCATAGTCCTATATTTATATTCATTTAATCATAACACCATCATTCCCTAGGACCATGAACGAAATGAACCGTAGGCCAGAAAATGAAACTCATCCCGAATAATTTCTCCATTTTCCTTCATATTTCCATTCCTTAAAATTCCATCAAAATTGCGCATCAAAATTATTCAAGAACGCAAAAAGATTTAAATGTTTTAATATAATTTTATAAAACAATAGGGAATATCTTGGAAAGCAACTAGAAAAGGAAACTGAAAAAAATACATCATCCACTAAGCAAGGGGGAGCTGCAATCACTGGGAAGGCATAAGTCATCTTCTATTTCATAATCGTTATGTAGTTTGTTATTAACTGATATATTTATGCAAAGCTCACTAAAAATTTATAAAAAAAATAAGAATTATTAAATGTAATAAAAACGGGGGAGGAACCATTCCATAAAAAAAACAGAAAAATAAATATTTGGCTACATCCAATTTTTTGATTTTGTAAGTGTGATTTGTTGTTACATCCATTGATAAAAAAAAAACTATGCAAAAGTATTACTTTTAGTGGCTTGCAATATTTGCTATTATTTTTATTTCTTTTATTGTTTTGCTGTATATATTTTTAGAATACTATTAATACAAAAAACATCTTTTCAATCGATTACTATTTGAAATTGCGATTGTACATGTAAAAATAAATTCAATAAAAGTAGCAATCTTGCATTTTTAATATTAATATTAAGAAAACAAGCTGTTATCAGTCGATCACTGATTTTTATCTCATCTCGAGAGTCGTAACATGCTGGAGAGGACGCAACTTCACTGGTAAGTTCAAAGAAATAGTTGGTAATAGAATTGATCAGGATCGCAGGGAGTCTGGGAATTTAATCCCACCCCGGGCTGACCACTATTTCCCGAGATAATGGGCATTTCGCAGCCCTCCTTTGGGAGTTTACAAAAAAGGGCATAACTCTCGAACCCCTTGGAATTTTGGGACAAATTAAAGTGCTCTGAACTCGGGGGAGCGAGCCCTTTCCAACGATGCCCCAATCATCCAGATCGGAGCACTTTTTGAATGGGAAATTGTTAGGGACCTCGCAGGGAGTCTGGGAATTTAATCCCATCCCGGGCTGACCACTATTTCCCGAGATAATGGGCATTTCGCAGCCCTCCTTTGGGAGTTTACAAAAAAGGGCATAACTCTCGAACCCCTTGGAATTTTGGGACAAACTAAAGTGCTCTGAACTCGGGGGAGCGAGCCCTTTCCAACGATGCCCCATTCATCCAGATCGGAGCACTTTCGAAAAATTACCCAAAAATATCCAAAGGGGTACCCCTTTGAAAATTTCCGGTTTTGGGCAATTTCTGGAGTGGCCCTTTTTTGAATGGGAAATTGTTAGGGACCTCGCAGGGAGTCTGGGAATTTAATCCCACCCGGGGCTGACCAGTATTTCCCGAGATAATGGGCATTTCGCAGCCCTCCTTTGGGAGTTCACAAAAAAGGGCATAACTCCCGAACCCCTTGGAATTTTGGGACAAACTAAAGTGCTCTGAACTCGGGGGAGCGAGCCCTTTCCAACGATGCCCCATTCATCCATAATGGGCATTTCGCAGCCCTCCTTTGGGAGTTCACAAAAAAGGGCATAACTCCCGAACCCCTTGGAATTTTGGGACAAGCTAAAGTGCTCTGAACTCGGGGGAGCGAGCCCTTTCCAACGATGCCCCATTCATCCAGATCCGAGCACTTTCGAAAAATTACCCAAAAATATCCAAAGGGGTACCCTTTTGAAAATTTCCGGTTTTGGGCAATTTCTGGAGTGGCCCTTTTTTGAATGGGAAATTGTTAGGGACCTCGCAGGGAGTCTGGGAATTTAATCCCACCCGGGGCTGACCAGTATTTCCCGAGATAATGGGCATTTCGCAGCCCTCCTTTGGGAGTTCACAAAAAAGGGCATAACTCCCGAACCCCTTGGAATTTTGGGACAAGCTAAAGTGCTCTGAACTCGGGGGAGCGAGCCCTTTCCAACGATGCCCCATTCATCCAGATCCGAGCACTTTCGAAAAATTACCCAAAAATATCCAAAGGGGTACCCCTTTGAAAATTTCCGGTTTTGGGCAATTTCTGGAGTGGCCCTTTTTTGAATGGGAAATTGTTAGGGACCTCGCAGGGAGTCTGGGAATTTAATCCCACCCGGGGCTGACCAGTATTTCCCGAGATAATGGGCATTTCGCAGCCCTCCTTTGGGAGTTCACAAAAAAGGGCATAACTCCCGAACCCCTTGGAATTTTGGGACAAACTAAAGTGCTCTGAACTCGGGGGAGCGAGCCCTTTCCAACGATGCCCCATTCATCCAGATCGGAGCACTTTCGAAAAATTACCCAAAAATATCCAAAGGGGTACCCCTTTGAAAATTTCCGGTTTTGGGCAATTTCTGGAGTGGCCCTTTTTTGAATGGGAAATTGTTAGGGACCTCGCAGGGAGTCTGGGAATTTAATCCCACCCGGGGCAGACCAGTATTTCCCGAGATAATGGGCATTTCGCAGCCCTCCTTTGGGAGTTCACAAAAAAGGGCATAACTCCCGAACCCCTTGGAATTTTGGGACAAGCTAAAGTGCTCTGAACTCGGGGGAGCGAGCCCTTTCCAACGATGCCCCATTCATCCAGATCCGAGCACTTTCGAAAAATTACCCAAAAATATCCAAAGGGGTACCCCTTTGAAAATTTCCGGTTTTGGGCAATTTCTGGAGTGGCCCTTTTTTGAATGGGAAATTGTTAGGGACCTCGCAGGGAGTCTGGGAATTTAATCCCACCCGGGGCTGACCAGTATTTCCCGAGATAATGGGCATTTCGCAGCCCTCCTTTGGGAGTTCACAAAAAAGGGCATAACTCCCGAACCCCTTGGAATTTTGGGACAAACTAAAGTGCTCTGAACTCGGGGGAGCGAGCCCTTTCCAACGATGCCCCATTCATCCAGATCCGAGCACTCAAAATTACCCAAAAATATCCAAAGGGGTACCCCTTTGAAAATTTCCGGTTTTGGGCAATTTCTGGAGTGGCCCTTTTTTGAATGGGAAATTGTTAGGGACCTCGCAGGGAGTCAGGGAATTTAATCCCACCCCGGGCTGACCAGTATTTCCCGAGATAATGGGCATTTCGCAGCCCCTCTTTGGGAGTTCACAAAAAAGGGCATAACTCCCGAACCCCTTGGAATTTTGGGACAAGCTAAAGTGCTCTGAACTCGGGGGAGCGAGCCCTTTCCAACGATGCCCCATTCATCCAGATCGGAGCACTTTCGAAAAATTACCCAAAAATATCCAAAGGGGTACCCCTTTGAAAATTTCCGGTTTTGGGCAATTTCTGGAGTGGGCCTTTTTTGAATGGGAAATTGTTAGGGACCTCGCAGGGAGTCTGGGAATTTAATCCCACCCGGGGCTGACCAGTATTTCCCGAGATAATGGGCATTTCGCAGCCCTCCTTTGGGAGTTCACAAAAAAGGGCATAACTCCCGAACCCCTTGGAATTTTGGGACAAACTAAAGTGCTCTGAACTCGGGGGAGCGAGCCCTTTCCAACGATGCCCCATTCATCCAGATCTGAGCACTTTCGAAAAATTACCCAAAAATATCCAAAGGGGTACCCCTTTGAAAATATCCGGTTTTGGGCAATTTCTGGAGTGGCCCTTTTTTGAATGGGAAATTGTTAGGGACCTCGCAGGGAGTCTGGGAATTTAATCCCACCCGGGGCTGACCAGTATTTCCCGAGATAATGGACATTTCGCAGCCCTCCTTTGGGAGTTCACAAAAAAGGGCATAACTCCCGAACCCCTTGGAATTTTGGGACAAACTAAAGTGCTCTGAACTCGGGGGAGCGAGCCCTTTCCAACGATGCGCCATTCATCCAGATCCGAGCACTTTCGAAAAATTACCCAAAAATATCCAAAGGGGTACCCCTTTGAAAATATCCGGTTTTGGGCAATTTCTGGAGTGGCCCTTTTTTGAATGGGAAATTGTTAGGGACCTCGCAGGGAGTCTGGGAATTTAATCCCACCCGGGGCTGACCAGTATTTCCCGAGATAATGGGCATTTCGCAGCCCTCCTTTGGGAGTTCACAAAAAAGGGCATAACTCCCGAACCCCTTGGAATTTTGGGACAAACTAAAGTGCTCTGAACTCGGGGGAGCGAGCCCTTTCCAACGATGCCCCATTCATCCAGATCCGAGCACTTTCGAAAAATTACCCAAAAATATCCAAAGGGGTACCCCTTTGAAAATTTCCGGTTTTGGGCAATTTCTGGAGTGGCCCTTTTTTGAATGGGAAATTGTTAGGGACCTCGCAGGGAGTCTGGGAATTTAATCCCACCCGGGGCTGACCAGTATTTCCCGAGATAATGGGCATTTCGCAGCCCTCCTTTGGGAGTTCACAAAAAAGGGCATAACTCCCGAACCCCTTGGAATTTTGGGACAAACTAAAGTGCTCTGAACTCGGGGGAGCGAGCCCTTTCCAACGATGCCCCATTCATCCAGATCCGAGCACTTTCGAAAAATTACCCAAAAATATCCAAAGGGGTACCCCTTTGAAAATTTCCGGTTTTGGGCAATTTCTGGAGTGGCCCTTTTTTGAATGGGAAATTGTTAGGGACCTCGCAGGGAGTCTGGGAATTTAATCCCACCCGGGGCTGACCAGTATTTCCCGAGATAATGGGCATTTCGCAGCCCTCCTTTGGGAGTTCACAAAAAAGGGCATAACTCCCGAACCCCTTGGAATTTTGGGACAAGCTAAAGTGCTCTGAACTCGGGGGAGCGAGCCCTTTCCAACGATGCCCCATTCATCCAGATCCGAGCACTTTCGAAAAATTACCCAAAAATATCCAAAGGGGTACCCCTTTGAAAATTTCCGGTTTTGGGCAATTTCTGGAGTGGCCCTTTTTTGAATGGGAAATTGTTAGGGACCTCGCAGGGAGTCTGGGAATTTAATCCCACCCCGGGCTGACCAGTATTTCCCGAGATAATGGGCATTTCGCAGCCCCCTCTACGGTACTAAGCTTACTGCTAGACATTGCACCATGACAAACGACATAACGGACTGTTAGTACAAAGGGTGACTTCTAGGATTAGCACTGCCACATAAAAAAAAGGCGACGCTAACTCAACTCGACTCGCGTCTACAAGTAGTTGGACTAGGGTTCAAACTCATCATGTATACGTACTATGTGCAGCTATTGATGCACTTCTCTGAACTGACCTTTTCCCTATCTCCCATTCTAACGCGAGTTTGAAGAGCATTGGGCAGCTCATCACCTTGTATAAGTCCTTGTCATACTTCGTATTTTTCTATTTTGGATGCTTACCTTCGCCAGTGAACTATTTGTTGCGCATTTGATCAGTTGTGCCAGCTTTGAATGCTAATTCCGATAAGATCTCATATAACCTCTCTCTGTTTATTGAGTCACATGCCTTTTGAAAATGGACAAAAATATGGTATACATCTATATTTTTTTCCCAGATTTTCTCTAGAATGTACATATTTTAAGCTCAGCAGTGGGACCGATGTTGATAGAAGTGGTACAATCTAAAATAGCCTGCAAAAATTAGACTTTTTTTTTACAGCAAACTTCTGAAATCAAGGAAATAAAAATGGTTTTTATTGACGGTAAAATGTGTTATAAAATTAAAAAATATTTCAATCAGACTATTATTATCGATTACATTCATTATTTTTCCTCTGTTTTTTTTTAATATATGTCTCCATTTTCATGTTTTCTTACAATTGCCAAAAAATACAATATTTTATATACTTTTACTAACTACATTCATGATTTCAATCCTTTTTGTTTTTAATAATATATCGAAAAAAAATAATAATTAATTTTAATAAAATACGTATAAAGAAAATGAACATAATTTAGTTGATTTAAAAAATAAAAAATTAAATAATCAAAATACTTCTTTTTAATAATTTTTTTGTTTTATGATAAAAAGTCATTTAAAGACGAACTTAAATTTAAATGTATATAGACATAAAAAAAGATATGGACATATTTATTATTACAAAAAAAGAAATTTTGTTTTATCAAAAAAATAATAATTAATAATAATAATAATTGTGAAATGTGATGCACTTTTTTTGTTTGTTGAATGTTTAGAATAATTTTTTTTTTCACTGGCATTTATTATCGTCATTTTAAATAAATTAAATAATAACAAAACAAAAACAAAAAATAAACAATAAATAAACTTTTAAACCGAAAATAAATTTAACAAAAAAAAAAGAAAATTAATTTGAATATATTTGGATGGCGGCTTGTTTTGTGTGTTGTTATATTTCCTGGGGGAGGGGGAAAATACCTTGCCACGTGTTGAGTAATTAATTACTTAATAATCATTATTATATCTTAATTGACTTTTTTTTATAAAGACTAGAAAATTGTTTCTACACAGCTTTAAATAGTTTCTATCTTTTGTTGATTTTTACATAAGAAAAAGCTGTGCACAATGTGTTTATTATTTATATTTAAAAGAATAAATTAAGCTTTTTTTAGCTAACAATATTAATTTTGAATAATTTCTTTTTAAGGCACTTTTGTTTTGTTTTAAAAATAATAATCTTTCCGAAAATTAAAACTATAATATTTTTTTTTGAATATATGTATGTATAAATTATCTATAAAAAATAGCCAAGTTTCCTTATAAGTGCTGTATTAGTGGGTGTTATTCTCGTTGGCGAGTGACGTGACTACGAGGAACGCGGTGGAATGAAACTATCGATACCCACACCCGCATCGAGGAAAATGTCACTTCACACGCCACCTTGCGACAATTAAATACGAATTTTGTGGATTTACTCGCCAGAAATCTGTTAGATTTACAATGAGAATACAATTTATGATCGAAGTGACACATCTGTCACATCACCCGACAATGAGAACAAGGCTGAGTATTTCGTATGTTAAAAAGGTTTGGCTTTTACAAAAAAAAAAGATAATAATGAGTGGAGTGAATAAAAGTTGAGTGTAGAGTGTTTACTCCATTTTTTTTGTAGTGAGCACTTAGTTTGCCGTGAATAAAAATAACCTTCGTTAGATTTCATTAAGTACTTCACTCCGTCATTTCTGCATAGAGAGTGAACACTTCATTTTGATGTGAATAAAACAAAGTTTAAACGTTTGCCTTGTGAGTGAACACTTGTAAAATTTAAGGTTGGTTGTGGGGACCATTTTCCATTCATTCAGAGATGTGTTCATTCATTTAGTTATTAAATGATAACACCTTCACAATATAAGACACAACGCCGGATATGCACAGGAAGTAAACAAAGCTTGTGTTTGAACAAATGTAAAAGACAGCTGGCAAGGGCGCCTTTTGCAACTATTGTATTCAGCTCCTACCAATAAATCAGTGCTGGGCAATAGCAGCTATTGAGAGGCACACGAACTTCCCCACAAGTTGCAGATCCCTCAAATCTTGCTTGTGAGTTCAACTGAGAGAGGTAGAGGGCCCTCTATTGTTTTCTCTTTTCTTCTTCGACTGTGACAAACGGCAGAAAACAATATTCATGTCCCCAAGAAATGTGCAACATGTTTGCTGACAAATTCATTGAAGTTTTTTGCACAAAGTTATCGACAGTTATCGTTGGAAAACTACAGGGGTATTGTCATCTTATCAACAATTACTCGAGAAACTTGTTTACGATTAATTGCTCCTCTAATCGACCCATGTCAGTAACATGGTTTCAGAAAGGGACGATCGACTACTACAAGCCCTATGGCCTTAGACCGTGTCGATGGTTCAGGTTCAAGATCTAGGCATTGTTCTAGACAATATATTAAATTTTTACTTGCATTACGATAATATGGCTTCTAGAGACAAAAGCTTCTTGGCTTTTCAGAGAAAAGAGCTCAAGAAAACGATAACGTTCGGGCACCAAAAGGTCTTTTCTTTTCGCTCGTCTGCCCAATCCTCGATTATTCTTGCCCGGTGTGTGACCCTATATTTCAGGTAACGTACTAACGGTAGGTTGGAATCAGTATGGAAGAATTTTCTCCTCTTCGCTGTGAGAAACCTACACGACCCGCGCGGCAGACTCAAGAAGTGGGAATTCACACTTCCCGAAAAACCAGCCTACGACGGGCGAGCTTGTTTCTTTTGAGCATCGATAATCTTTAATTATAATAATCCAAAGGACGATTGTACGTAAAGAAAATGATCAAATTCACATAAAGCACATTCAAAAATACATTTCGTGCAGATTCTTTTGTTTGAAATTTGCCGTCGTATATCCGTGTGAACAGCTTAGTTCTCGGCCATTTAGATCTTTTGGCTAAGTTTGGCCGTCGTGAGCCCGTATGTGCTCCCAAGCGGCCAGTGTTAGCCCGTTGTAAGGCCATCTTTTATTTTTAATCGGGTTATTGTATAATTTGTGCATAATAATATAGGTAATCTGAGAATAAATGTCTAAAAACTCATAAAAAAATCTCGCACGGGGCATCAAAATACCTAAAGCCGGCGCTACTTATAATAAAGTAAGTCAACTGCAGCTTTCATTGTGAAACAGCCATTTTTCCTTTTACGCGTTTCTATATTTATAAACATATTTATCTTCTTTTTTAAATTTTGCGATTACTACTAATTTAAATGAGTACTTATTTAATTTTATTATTGTTACTTGACAAAAAAAAGACATTTCCTTTTAATCCCAAAATTTCCCATAAGTGAACCAAAATTACCCATGAGTGAATTGTATTTGAATGAGGGAATTTTTATTCACACCAAATCGAGTGTTCACTTTTAACGAATCACTACACTCAGGAGTGTTCACTTTAAGTGTACCCTTAGTTTTTATTCACTCCACCCAATGTTTTTTTTTTTTGAGAATACGTGTAATGCAGGCTACCATTTCTGGCAGCCTCTTAAAATTTTGTAATATAAGAAAAAGAAAAATCTAACTTCATTAGGCATTAATATAAAGCGCAATGAACAGGAGTGATTTCTTGGTTGTTTTTTTTTGTAATATATCAATATTTTTTGTTTGTTATTTTGAAGAATAAATATGATAAAAACATAAAAATGCAAATAATATCCTTCCATTTACTAACAATTATTAAATATATTATCTCTAATTTATATGATCTTCCTTAGCAGAAGACCAATATGTTTTTGTTTTACTACTGATAATTCTTTTGTTATATTTATAAAAAAAATTTAAAAAAAGAAAACTTAAAATATTTCCTACTCGCCGAATCTGTTAAATCCGTTTTTTGTGTATTTTTTTTAATTATTTTGATCATAAGTATATATATAGTTTTTTGTTTAATCATTTATCTATAACTTCTTTTTTTATATATTGATTTCATCCATTTTTAACGATCATTCAGGATCTGGGGATTCTGATTCAGCGGTCGCATCATCGGCAGCAATAACTCGTTTACCGGACTTGACAAATGTCATGTATTTGTCGGCATCGAATCGCTGCTGCTCGTCGTTGAGATCCTAGATAAAATAATACAGAAAAAGGACATGAATGAATTTTCAAATGAATACCAAAAACTATTGCTATGTTTTTTAATCGACAATACTACAAAGCAGTTTTTTTCTCTTGAGTTGTTGCAAAAGAAATGCATGATTAGAAGTATTTAAAGGAAAATAAATTCACTTACCTCAGCCACAAGCTGTTAGTCAAGAAGAAGTACGCATGTGATATCAGGGTCTCAGCATTAGTATTTTAGTATGTTTTAATTTAAATTGTTTTTTTTCTTTCTAGATGATTTTTAATGAATTTTGGATACCTTGCATGGATTTACTTAATTTGTTTGATCAAATTGGAAGCAAAAATATTGTGTAACAAATGCGGAATCGAATGGCGGAGATCACAAGCTAATACATATATCAGATCTAATAAAAAGTAATATCGTTTTTGTAGCACAAGTTTTTAGAATTAATTTAACCGGCAAAAATATTTTCATATCCATATGTATAAGACGGACCTTAGCCTCTTTATATATATTTAAGATCGTTAGCGTTATGAAGTATATTTCTCGAGGTACTTCGATCTTTGAGGATACGATAACTATGGGCGAGTTCCAAAGTGCATCACTGCGGTATCACTCTAAAATTCAGCTACAGACTTCCAATTCGTAATTCTGCAGTGATACCGCACTGCTGCATTTTGGAAATCACCCTATACTCAATAATACTCGAGGAAACGATGTATATAAACAAGAGGTTGACATAGAATCACTCCCTACTTACTGCTGTCCAGTGTCTAGAATTCATTAGTTAGCTTATAGAAAAACATACGAGTCTTGAATATGGTAATGCAACGGCAATTTCGAGTTCAACAAAGTTCCAGAAGTAATTATTTAAAGAACTGCGATATAAAGTTTGCAACGTGTAATGTCAGGGGCCGAATTTGGTTTCTCGAGGCTATATGAATTTCTGTCGATAAATAAGAAATTGTCATTTGGCAAAACTCAATAAGTTTCTCTTTAAATTAAATATATGATTTGCTGTACTTGGAGTAATATCACACAATTTGATGGTTTTGCATCGCCACACTTATCTGTCGATTCGGTCGTAATGACAAATATAAAACTTACAGAAAATCTAAAAGCTTTGTTACGGCCAAAAAACGTTAAACGTTAGACGGTATAGACTACTTAACGCTGCATTACAAACATTAACATGCACAGATGCAGTTTTAAGGCTCGATTCCACAAGCTGCTAATAAACTAGCCCAGTGTCATCATGTTCACTAGCTATCAGATTGGATACAATCTGCCGAGAATGTTGAAGGCCGGGCTACTTTACTCGCTATTCTCTGGCGTGTGGGCTTGTTAGCTAGTAAACTAGCCGTGTGTCATCATAATTGCTAGTGAGATAGCTGCGAGTATCTCATTATTTTGTTTCATTGTCTACAAAATGACGGAGTTAGTTCGCGAGGGAGTCGTTATTTTAGCTCATGCTATCAAAAGGGAGTTAAAAAGGAATGCAAAGCAGAAAGTGTGGGCAAAATCATGGATTGAAAGACGTGCGAAATATGATGCATCAAGCAGTTTAATAAAAACGAGTTGAAGGACGAAGATCAACTGGGTCAACTCACGAAGACGTGGGTTCAACTCGCTTTCAATGAAGTAAAAATGCAAATAATGATTTCAAATGATGTTTATTTCCCCAAGCACCCCGAGGCCCTGTGCAGTTGCACACTCGGTACATATGCCAGCCGCGGCGCACTGCAGCTAGTTGGCTACTGGGTGAGTGGAAAGTTTGCTGTGTCATTGTCACTATCGCACTAGATCACTCGCCTGCTAGAAGCTTGTAAACTCGCTCAATGTAATCGAGCCTTTACAGTGGCAATAATTACCCCAGGAGAACCTTTGGGGCTGTGTGCTCAAGCCTCTAATAAGCAATGTTAAAGACTTCTCGCCGATTAGCCATCGGATCGCGAGGTTAAGATTTAATTGCAGATTTCATAATATACCGTTTGTCACAGCGCACGCGCCTGCAGAAGAAAATCGTAGAACAAGAAAAGCATGACTTTTATGGAATTTTCAGAGTGACTTATGATCAAATCCCTACGTCGTATCCGATAAATCCGCAAGGTAGGATAAAATTTCAAATGAAAGCTATGGCACCGTGCCGTCTAAGAAAGGATAGACGACCAAATCAAGCGAAGGAAATGGAATTGGATTGGCCACACCTTGCGACGCGAAAACGAAAATCTAGCCCTTGACCCGCCGAGTTGGAAGACCTAGAACAGCGCGGAGGAAAACTAGGCCTCAGCAACTAGTAGATCCCTGCCCCTATAAGTCCCCCTTTCTTAATTCATTTCTTAAAAGAGAACAACGGCTGTAGGTAGAACGGCAAGTAGATCATCTAATGGGGAGTAATGTGCATCCTGATGGCGGCTATTAATGGAGGATAAAAAAGACGAAGGACCCCACCTGTAAGTTCTCCCTTGAGGAGGATGAGTTCTCGGTCAGTGCGATAGCTTGAACAGTCAACAGTATTAGCGCTGCAACTGTTTTTTTTTTTTGCAAATGCGATCAAAATACCATTATTCTTCATATTTGATCCATTAACCATATTTTCAGTACCCTTTGCTCATTAAATAAATTTAGAATCAGCAGAAATTGTGGTTCATTTTGCATTAACCTAATGCAAGATAGCTTTCCATTTAACACACAGCGGAACACTGTGTCGGACACAACCGCTGTGCCTTAAATGCAAAACACCCATGAACCAAACATGTAAGACCGCACAATCTATTTAAACCATTTAAGATAACGATTCTAGTTAATAATTAATTTTATGTATCACTACATTAAAAAGATATCCTTGAAAAATAGAGAACTCTGAATCTAATCCGTGAAGGAATAACTAACATGAATACATTTAAAAAAAAACATTTAAATCAATAGTCCGCTCAAATTTGTAAAAATTAAAGAAAGTTTTCCCATAGATCAGACCGGTGCCAAGCAAAGGATCTGGGTTGTCTAAACATAATTTGCGCATATTTTTTTTCGCATTTTTTTTAGATTTTGAGCCATAATTAGGCATTTGTATGAAAAATTAAATGAGATTAAAGTACATAGTAGATGCTTTGATTATCAACAGAACAAAGGCTCAATACGCACTCTAGCGGCGAAACTATGCGGAGTTCAAAATTTGTAGATTTGTATTTGTAGGTTGTAAAAATCGCGTTTAAACATCCCAATCCTCCACTTGGCAGCGGTATCATAGCTGTGGGAAAAAATTTCTAAAAACCGGCGATTTTTTCACATAGCCTGATTCCACGCGAGGGTATATACGACACGACAAGAGTCAGCTGCGAATGTGGTTTTGGCTGATTCCACACGAGCCTACACACGACACGACAAGAGTCGGCTGCAAATGTGGTTTATGGAGAAGAGTGTAAGAGAGGACGATTGAAATTGTATCCATTCCATCGTCCTCTCTCACCCTCTTCTCCGTAAACTATCTTTACAGCCAACTCTTATCGTGTCGTGTGTGCGCTCGTGTGGAATCAGGCCCTAAACCTTTTTTTGCAGCCGACTTTTGTCGTGTCGTGTGTAGGCTCGTCTGGAATCACCCTTATTTGAGCGCACTACAAAGCAAACATTTTGACTAGCGCATAAGAAAACATTATCAAATCATTCACATTTACTAAATAATATCAATTTTCTATTTATAGATCACAGGTAATGCCTTTTTTCTTACCAATATTACTAATAGCATAGCCAAACATTTAAAATTAAAGAGAAAAGGCTTTTTATTGCTACAAATCTAAATATAGTATAGGGGAAAGTATACGAGTATAAATTGCATATAAAATTAATGAAACGTAATGAATTATATATTATCACAAAATAAGCTTTTTCAGTTAAATTAAAAAACTTTTTGTTTTTGCTAAATAGTCGTGCCCAATTAACACATGCAAGCATGCAAATATAGAAAGGATGATATAAAATGGGTAATTGAGAAGCTCTGTAAAGAAAACAAAATGTAGTACTTTCTTTAAATTCTAGAAATATGCTTTTTATTAATAAAAAAATTTAACAAAAAAAATAAGAAAATGTAAATAATGCGTTTAAAACAAAAAATTAGATATATTTCAATATTTTTTATATGTATATATAAAAATAAAAGCAAATTATGTAGTAGTAGTAAAAACTGTTAAAGATTATATTATAGTACATACTGTAAAATAAACATGTACTTAATTAAGGAGAAAAATAATTAAGCTGGATTAATTTATTGTTAAATTAATTAAAAACCAAATTAGTTGAAAAAAAATTTATCTTTTTTGCATGATTTTTTTTTAGTATTTATATAATGAAATATATATGTTAAGAAAACTAAATACAATGACTCTACAGTTTTGTTGATTATATATAAATGCTTTTGAAAATAATCCTCTTTATATACTTTATTTTTTTTATATAATATATATTATTATTTTTTTTTTTAAGTTCTTGATCGTTTTGTATTTTTTTTAACCGAGATTTTTTTAGTTTAAAATCTGCCTTCTCACAGCCTACAATATAGTGTTTTTTTTATCCTTTTATTTTTTTTCGAAACGTTTAAATAATAAATTAAATATAAATCCAGTTTTATCTTCTTTTTTGGTAATCGTTTTTTTTTGTATACTGATATTTTTTTTGCAATTTATGTAAACGAAAGTTTAATTCAATTTTTTTTTTATTTTTTAAGAAACCTAAAATAAATTTATTAAACCGTTTACGTTGTTTGCAGCGAGATTTATGTTACTTTTTTTTCACATTTTTCTTCTAAATTACATTTAAAAATAGAAAAAAAAAAACGCTTTTATACATTTTATAAAAACATGGAATTAGAGATTCCTTTTTTATTAAAAATATGAAAATTACTAGTTTATTAATAATAATAACTCTCATTTCTTTAACTGATTAGAAAATAACTTGTGTAAAAACTTTAATCTTTATATATTATTCTTTTTTCATAAGAATTATTAAATCTTATTTGATCTACAAATAAATAAAAACTTAAATACTAGCCTCTTCGTCAAGTGGATAGCGGTTTTTGGCCCCATATTTTTTCGGACAGAACCGATTGACGCGAAATTTGGACAGTAAGTAAGGTAGAGTAGCTCAAGAAACGAAAGTTATATTGTTCTGATGTGTGCTTTTTTCCCCGGGGAGGGAGAATGCCACGCAGTGATGGCGGATGGTGTTGGTCCCGGGTGGGTAGTGAAACAAACATCTCCCCCTTTCTACATTCTGAAACGAAAGATGGGCAAACACAGTGCCTGCGGACCGTGCTGGGTTCGGGTGGGTAGTCTGACAAACTGACCGACTGCGACATTGTTAGGGGTCGTCCATAAATTACGTAAGGCGTTTAGGGAGGGGGTCGAGTCGAATCTCACCCAATCTCACGTGGGGAGAGGGGCCCTGTGCTGAAAGTTCGTGCCAATGTTTGTGCCTTAAGGCGGCTCCAGACTCACGCCGTGAACACTCGCGAATGCATGTGTGGGTGATTTTCGCGCCTTGCTTTCAGGTCCGACTGGATATGGCGTGAACTCTAACTGTAAATTCACGGTTGAATAGAAGTTCAGATCTTCAGGCGATAAATAGCACGATAAATAGCCACACACATAAAGATTTTTGTCAGTTTTCTTGGACTGCAGACGCCATCCTGTTGTGGCGGCCGGGTAGGTGTGTTGCGATACTTGGCTTCCAGGCGAGAACTTTCAGGCGGTCGACCTGTGTGTGAAAATTCCCAAAAATCGCCTCACGTAATTTATGGACGTCCCCTTATTTGGAAAACAACCTTTCTTAGAAGGTAGATCACTTCATTGTGAGTCGGAAAATGGGCCCACGGTATGCAGAACAACATGTGGAGTTTCGCAGAGATCCATCAAGGGCCCCCAGCTGTGGATCAAAAAGTATTTCCCAAAAGGAGCGGTTTCGATCCGGTTCGCGGATGACATCGGAGTAGTGCTCGTAGGGTGACGCCTCTATGATGCTGAAAACACGCTAAGGGCGATGGCGAAATGGAAAAGGAATAAATAAATTCGTTGTGTGCACACATTGAGAGCGACGGCGTCAAAGATAGTAAGCACGACAGCCGAGCCACATTACACGCACATTCAAGAACACACGGTCGCTCTTAGCATGTTATGAGATCGAATTATGCGCTAACGAAACTATCTAAAGCCTACACAATTCTATGATCAAGGATGGATGTAAAAAAGTGGAAGCGACGCTGAAGGCTGACGGAAAGATGCGGAGAAAGAGGCAAAGAAACGTCAGGAATATTAACAGATGATCCAATAACTACAATTTGAAAATAAGTAGATCAAGTCACACGCTCAGTTATTCTCGAACTCCGGATGGGCATTTTACCCAGGCGGAGTTTTTCGGATGGGTACAGCTACTCACCATACCCACATTATCCGCCGGCTATGATGCCATACCTTGTAGGGTGTGAAAATTGACACACTGAAAATAATTGCAGAAATCGATAGCGGGATGGTTTGAATGTAAAAAACGTTATATACATACATGGTTTTCTTTAAAAAAATATTTGCCGAGTTATTCGCGACTGAAATTGTTGATTTTTTCATCTAAAAAATGCATGTTTGGACAAAACTTATAGGACCTTATTTCAAGTACTTGAACCAACTTTTAAAATGAGCTTTGATAAAATTCATTACCATTCATACTTATGATGAAAATATGTATAATACTTATGGTTGTCTCCATTTTTCGGTAAAAAGAAACGAATGGCTTCACGGCAAGACTTGAAAGCAAACGAAACACATGAACAATCAGTATCCTCATAGACATACGTATATATGTTTAAAACATGTATGTATACATGAATGAAATGAGATTGCTCTTACTTTTGATTTGGAGCACCAAGTTGCGATAAGAAAAATATGTGCCCCGCCTTAAAATTACTATTGAAAACCACAAAAAAAAACACTTTTAGCTTGGAGCCCTAATTCGCCCCTACCTCGACGATAACAAAATATGCCTCTCTCGGCAAGAAACTATTTTTGTGGCACTCAAAAATCACCCTAAATGCCTGAAACTACTTTTGGGGCACTCAAAAATCATCCTAAATGCCTGTAAATACTTTTGGGACACTCAAAAATCACCCTAAATGCACGAATTTTTTTTGGAACGTTATTACTTTGGAGCCCCAATTCTATAAACATTAACTTGGAAATTTAATGCATTATAAATGAACCATTTCAAAGTGGTTTTAAACTGTTAAAAACTAATTTTGTTGTGAATTTTTTCATATGGAGTTTGAAGGGGCTGAAACATTGAATTTAATTTTAAATTTCATTCCAGTATATGAAAGAAAATTTATTTTATATATTTAAACGTGATTTAATCGAAATATTGTTTAAATATATTGTTTTGTTGTCAAAAAGGGTAATTTTCACCCCCTACAAAAAGAAAAGCACACATCAAGAACATTAAACTTTTGAAGAAGATAAGCTTAATTCCCAAATACATAAAAAACGGTCCTGTCCAAAAGAATTCACTATTTTTACCGCTATCCACTGGACTATTTCAATTGGCTACTCACTCTCTCTATCTCTTTTCTACACGAATAAAATAAATGATATATAGATAATTTTGATCGACGATTCCACTTCTATCTAAACAAAAATTAAATTTTAAATGAAACCAAAAAATTAATACTAATAATACGTAAGCGCTAGCGCTACTTTAAGTTAAAAAATAATTACGCATTCAGCATTTTTGTTCGTTTTAAACGATATTTCATTTTTAAAAAACCACCATTATTAATATTTGTTTTTGTATACCCGCCGCTACAATAATTCTTTTTCACGATAAAAACAAAATATAATCGAAAAAACAAAAAAAATAAATTGTCAGTATTTTCTTTTGTTTTTGGTTTTTTTGATTTGTTTTTAAATTAGTCACAGGTTGAATTTGATCGGAAATCCATAGTTAGTTTAGGACGGTTAGTATTATCATCGGTTGTTGATGTTTTAGTTACATAGAGGGTATCGCAGGCATTCTCTTTAGAACCCTCATCAATACTGAATGTAGCACGATTAAAAAAGCCTTTACGTTTAATATTGGTGGCATTATTATCAGGAAAGTGAGGTAGTGTGCTTATTTGATCATTATTATTTGTTGCCTGTGAATGTTCGCTTTTTACCTTATTTCGTACAAGCGTTGGATGCTTTTCGATTATTCTATTCCAATCGCGTGGTAGTGCCCAAGAATGTGGACTTTTTGCATAGTAGATCAAGCGCTCGTATTCATGGACAATGCGAACTAGACAGGGTTAAATGTGAGAAAAAAAAATAAATTTGAAGATATAAAAAAAACCACCCTGTATTTGTGTTTTTATTTTATTATATATTTATTAAATATATAATAGTACTCACCCGAACTATCATATTTAGCTGCAGAATCTGACTTGTTCGTATTACCAACACCATCTGGAGCACTGTCCTTACGTGAAAAATGACTGCGTCTAGATCTAGCTAAACCATTTAACTGTGTTGCTGCTGTTGCTGGTGCTAAATTCATTTAAAATCAATTACTAGTTTTTATCAAAGTAAATTTTAACATGTCTTACAGGTTTCTACAATAAAAACATCATCATCACCATCAGTTTGATTCGAAATTTGGCCAGCCATATAATTTAGGCCTATGCCGCTATCGGCAAATGGCGATGATACTAACTGATGTGAAGATGGTACAAATGGCGGCGCAAGTGGAGTTGTTGGAGTTGATGTTGAATTTAATATTCCACCGCTTCCATCGAATGTTGCACCGGCTTCAACTGATGCTAAAAATTCGTTGCTGCTAAAGTAGTCATCAAGTACCAACTTTGCTACCTAAGTAAAAAAAGATGAAAGATTGTGGTATACAAACAGAAACTAATTAATTATCTTAAAATTTATGCGAATTAAGATCGGTTTACACCCAACGATCTGCTTGGGCAACTGGCTTGCGCAAGTCAATTTGCACAAGTGAATAGTTGCGTGTAAACGCAATTTTTTGGCTTGCGCAAGCCAAAATGTTTGCCTTGTACAAAATATGAGTTCTTAGAAAGTCGGCTTTAGGTTGGTGTTTTGGCATGAGCGTCTAAACGATGTTCAAACCTCGGCTACAACCCTCAACATGCCCTGGGGTGAATGATGACGTTCGACCGCCTGCTCCTCCGACCTTATCATAATCAATATAATATAAAAATTGTGTCAAATAAGCAAAAGCGCACCCACTTTTTTAAGTAGAACCGAATGACCTAATATGGCTTGCGTCAGTCACTTTGCACAATCATAAATCGTTGAGTGCGAACCGATTCATTTTCACTCAGTTAATTTGAACCAATTGACCTGCCCCAGCCAGCTTGCACAAGCAAATCGTTGCGTGTAAACCGACCTTTAGGGCGAAAGGATAAAGGAACGAAGAAAGAAGAGTTAGAGAAAGTGATGTTCAGCGGGTAGGCGTGGTAGGAATTCATGCCGTATCCACTTGGAACGGAAAGCAAGGCGCGAAAACCATCTGCACTCCCATTCACGCTTGTTCGCGGGTGTTCAAAGCGTGAGTCTGGAGCCACCTTTAAGTTTTCGTTGAGGCCATAGGCATTTTTGCACTTGAATTAACAACCTGCATGCTAAGCTGTCGTCTTCGTCTGTGTGACTGTAGGAAATCACGACCTCACCTGCAAGCCACGGCCTGTCTGGCTGATACCTGAAGTATCATCCCAAGTAATCTGTGACCTTCATCGGGCCGACCTGGTCTGAAAGGCCATTATCTACCAGCCGGCGGCCTGTATGTGTGTAATTAATGTACGGCTTCTTAGGGACAATGCACATACGAACTCCCTTAGATTCATTCTTGCATCTTTGGACTTACATATTCTTAATCATCTTACTACTTTTCTGAACTGCCGTAATCCTTCCCTACTTAAAGTTCTATCTACTACCTCTATTGACTTAGTGTTAAAAAACAGTCAAATCCCCCTAGCCCATTACATTATCTTTCTCTCCATTCGTTTTACCTTTCGCCACCTCTCCATGTATTCGTCATTTTCTTATCGTGATTATAAGAACATTAATTTCGATCGGCTCTAGGAACTAGCTTCTTCTTTGCCTTGAAGTGATATCTATAACACTACCTGTGTTGACACTAAAGTCGATCTCCTGACTTCTTTTATTCGACTTCTGTGATCGGTGAGTGCCCTTGGTTACTAGAAGATGCAATCTGTCTTGAGCCTGTGCTCGGTTTTCGCGTGAAATCCGCGACTTGATAATGCAGCGTGAGTTTATGTACAGACGTTATGGCAGGACTAAGATCCCTAACTACCTGAACTGAATACAAAAAACTTCGTAATCTCGGTATAGCGATATCGTATAAAAAAATCAAGCGAAGAGATATCCTATTAAGTTGAACTTGATTTGTTTCTTGCTCTTCTCACATGAATAAACTTTCAACTTTTTTGTTTTTTATATACTATCAGGAAATTAAGTAACAAAAATGACACCGATAAGCCCAAAAAAACAGTTCCACATAATCAGTTTAAAAAAAGTGATTACCGAAAATAAAGGTGTTGCAGCAAAATTAAAATTTATAAAATAATAAAAAAAATACATACCCTAACAAGCTCACAACAGTCTCCAGTAATTTTTAAAATATGCTGTCCAACATTAACAGTATATTTATATTCACCAAGTGATGCATCGTTTGTTGAAAAAGAATGCAACAATAATTGATTATTACCAGCAGACCGCATTAATTTGGTTGCCGATCCAGAGGCCATAATACCACTATTTACATAATTTGGATTTGTTACTCCAACCATACCACTATTCATCATAGCACCAATACTGTTTCTGTTATTTGTTGCTCTCGGTGCAGTCTCATCCGAAGCGGATGAGGCTAGAGAACTGCATGATCCACCACCACCGCCAGCACCAACTTGTCCAGAAGTTGGCTCAAGGCGGACTGGTGATGCATTACGGCGAATTGTATCTTCAATCAATTGTTTCGCGTAGCTGTATTGAAATAAATAAATAAATAATATTTTCTTTTGTTGAATATCTTATTTTCATTACTTAATTTTATCCTCGTTCGGACCAGTGATTTGTACGAGACGCTCTTTGGCACCTGGATTTACTGTAAGAAATAACAATAAGAGGGAAATAATTAGTTTTGGACTGCATTGGATTATCGATGCTACACATGGAAAAGCAAGCTAGTGATTATTATGAATAAAAGGAAAAACATTATTATAAATAACTATTACAATGCGATAGTCTGCAATATAAAGAAATAAATAAATATACATATTTTTTTAAACCAAACTTTGTAATCAAGAGAAGTTATAATATTATGTTTCAAGTTAATATGAGAATGGAGTCATGCTGAATATTTTATGAATTTATATCAAGAATATTTTATTTTTCATTAAATTGTCGGATGTCAACTTAAAACCTCTCAATGGCTTCATAAAGCACACGCTTTTTAGTTAAAAATGAGTCTCTTCGCAGCATGCAAACTGTTCAAAAACATATCCTGCAAAGCAGAGCGTGAATTCAAAAATGCAGGAAATCGTGTTTCTGACGTGCAGGTAGTAAGCGGTGCTGCGCAACTTAGACTTAAAAGACAAGAAGTTTTGTGCGCATGAAAAGTAACGCGTGTAGACATTTATGTCCAACAAAAAAAACTTTCCAATGAGTGAAATGCGCATCAGGTGCTTGTGGCAAAACAGTAGCATCAGTCATGTAACTACCTTTCTCTTTTTGACATTTTTGACCAGGCCCTTATTTTTAGGTTATTAAAATCCTACTCGCGAACTTAGATACATACAGAAGCTTGGTTAGAATGAGCATTTTCATAAACACAGAACTGCGGCCATTCTGCAATATTCAGCTACAGACTTGCAGTTGCTGAATACTGCAGAATGACCGCAGGTCTGCTTGTATGAAAAGGACCAAATTTTATTTTAACTATTGTAACCGCTTTTTGTAATTGCCCGTCCACAAGACATAAGCATGCTTGCGACAAGTCTGTTTATTTAAATCAACCAACTTCATCCAAACCATCTTTGAACTGAAATATAACTGGCAAGAGTTAATAGATTGTTCATAACAATATTGATAGAAAGCGAAAGGCACTTTATGTATTGGTATCAATCTCTCAAATTTAATTGTTTAAACAAACTCGAGGGAGCAGAATTCATTAAGAAAAATGGCGTAATGTTTATTTATGATAAGGCCAGACCTCATTCAAGTTGACTCGTCAGAAGCTTAGACATAATGTTCTATCACGCCCACCGCATTATGAACCAGATCTTGCTCTCTCAAATATTATACTTGTCCCGATTTTTACAGAGTCCTTAATATCTTTATAATTCGAAGAACCTTCGATATGACGATCTAAAGATCTTTCTAGCTTTCCAAGCTGGTTCTACATGAGGCTACCAACATTCTCCAACGTTGGCAGCTTGGTAGTCGATGGTTGAACTACAAGTGTCCAATGTCAAGCGTCCAACGTTCGAATTTGGACATGTTCGGGTTGTTGTCGGTGCTGAATCAAACGTTGGAAGCCAATATTCGAAGAAACGCTCAAAGTATCTGGTAGAGTAGGCTTAAGTTATCTTGACAAACCTCGTTGGCAACTCTTACAGTAAATTTACAAGCCAATATCGGCGTCGTTAATACAAGGAATATCTTCTAGTTACTCTACAAACATTATCAACAATAGAACCCGTCTTCTAATTTATGGACCAGTTTGTCACACGACAAACTTGATTGACAACTAAGTTGGCATCATGAAATATACAGACACTCCAACTAGATCGCCAACATCCATCATTCTTTGAGTTGTCGTTCGAAGCGTATTAACCGAAATTGATCGGAGCAGATTTACATAAAATTCGGTCGAGCGGTTTTTTTGTTTACGACGTATATTATTTTTGTACCTGCACGATATCGTGCGAACCAACAACGATACCGATTTCTTTGAGGTGCCGATCGCAGCGTATTAACGAAGTTATAATCTGAAAAGATTTTCGTAAAATTCTGCCGTTTTTATCTTTTTGACTCGTATTTTAATTTTTACTTAAATGTTGTCTTTTATTATTATAGATGTCGTCAACATTGAATAACTCTGGCATTTTTAGCCGATTTCGACAAATATACAGGATTCTCAAACGTTATTCAGTACTAGTTTAGCTGAGTCTATTCAAATTGAAATAACGCGGTGAAATTGCAGCGCTTTACATTGAAAACATTCGTCCAATTGTGATAACTGGGGGTGCTTATCGTATAAAAATATCGGAAATATTCTGCACCTAGTTCGGAGAAGAATTCCTTTAAATACGGGTGGGCCTGTAGCCAACGCCAGCGTCCTATTCGACCGCGTCCACAACGCTCCAATGAAGTTATTGAAACGGTGAGAGAGAGGATGTTGCCGATAATCCAAATGTGTCGTATTGCTGCCGATCTCATGAGTTAAAGGTGAGTGGAACGACTTTAAGGATGATTATGAAGCAAGATCGTCATCTCTTCCCATACAAAGTCCACCTTACTCAAAGATTGTTGCATATTAACAATAATGTTTACGTGCATTTTAACATATAAATCTATTCAATACCTTAGTAAATAAATTTTTGTTATTTTTTGTATTATGAAACAAATGATTAAATATAAGGAAAAGCTGCGTGCAAGATTACTTACAAAACGAAATAAATTGATATGATATGCTTTGATTATGGATATTAAATAAACTTAATTAAGATGCGATTAACACTTTAGATTTAATATGCATACGGTTTGTTTTAGCGTTAATATTGATTTTTATTTTATTTAATAAAATGAATGCATTAATTCGCAAAATTATAATGTTCGTGGTGATTTTTGTTTTTGTTTTTGTTTATTATATGTTTTACCTCTTTGAAACGAAATTATTGTTTCGCTTAACTCCTCAATCATGTGGACACGCCTTCCCTTAATTCCCATAACTTAAATTGTGGGCAATAAAAATTATTTGATTTAATTATAATAAAAATATATAAATAAAAATTTTTTCATCTTGTTTTTTTTTTGTATTGAATATTATTTAGTATTTAATAAAATAATGTTTCTCTAAACAAACCTTTTCCAGAGTCAGCATTTCTGATAACAACTTCATCCTTAGAGTAATTTTTTCCAGGGATTTTTGTTGGTTTTGGAAATTTACCAGAGGCTCGTATTAATTCTCCTGGTCCCAGAAGATGCGTTGTATTTACTCCAGCCATTGATGTGGGGGAGGTGCTCAGTAATGCTGATTGATCAACAAGTGTTGGTATATTTGTTGCTCCAACATCCGGCTAGTTTAAAATAATAAATTTAATATTAGTTATTTTGATTATTATTTATTACAAATAAAAATTTACCTCAACATTTGTGGCCTTATGTTTATAGTATGTATTAATACCATCATCTAGCCAAGATTTCGCTCTCAATTCAATGAGTTCCAATAAATTTAATCTTGTCATTATATTTAATCTTTCATCCTGTGAGGCATTTCGAAATGTTACAAATGCACGATCGAGCGTATCTTTTGATACTGTTTCCAATTGTGGGCCATGTATACGTAAATTAGATACTAGTAACGCCATTGATTCGGGATTATTAATTCCAGATGCTAATGTTAGAGCAACACTTTCAATAAGCTGGATTATGTCTTCAATTAATAAATAATTTTTAATAGGTGATCTTGATTGCGTTTTAAGCGGCCGTGGCGCCTCTAAATTTTTCACAGTACGTCCTATTTGAGACATTTTTGTTGTTTTTGATATTGTTTACCGTCGTTTAAGTTTTGTTTTTTGTAATAATCAGTTGATATCCAATTAATTTTTAAATACTTTATTTATTATTTTTTTGTTAATACAAAAAAAGTTTGAAAGGGAACTTTCTTGCTCATTAACAAGAATACAATCGTATTTTGCACCTCCCCCTGCAAGAATTTAATTATTTTTATTATATAGTCACATATTATTAGTTATTAAAAAAAGCAGCAACAAATTATGATTCGATCGAGTCACGATCACTAGAGAATGATTAAAATTTGAATAAGCAAACAAATCCAAAACAGCTTCAACTTTCAAAACAACATATATAAGTATAACAAACTGTTGCACAAACTTAATAATCCATTTGTATGCAAATTATTGTCGAATTCTTTTAAATTAACCAAATATAAATATTGCATTAATATTATATTTATTTTTTCCGGAATAGTTCGAATGTATGTCGTTTCGTTGGCGTGCACAAATCACGAGTTTCGTCTCTCTAAAAAGTTCGTAGTAATTTTGCAGTTGTTACATATTAATTCGCCAGCTCTTATCAAGATATGAGAGAGAAAAACACAGACAAAAAAATTATCACTTCAATTAGGTGAAAATAAACAAAAAGCAATTTCATACCTATATTTCGAAGTTAAATAAGACTTTTAAGATAAAAGCAAAAAATGTTCCCGATTAAAAATGAAATTGTAACAGCACACATACAAAATATCAGATATACGGAATGTCTTGTTTAAATTAATTTTCTTTTACACAATTAATATCTGCAGACGTTTTATGATAAAATTAATTTAAACTTTTATGGAGAGAGTTTTTATCTATGAAAATTTTTAAGCATGGGTAATCGTATTCTTATCAGTGCCCCATTAGAGGTGAACTTACATATCACAAAAGTTTAACTAGATAATTGCAGTCATCGACACAATGTGATAAAATGTGCGCCGCCGCCATAGTAGATAAAATTTAGTCTAGTTACAGCGTAGTTTTCATAATAAAAATGTATATAAAAATTTTGTTTTGTAAATATTTTGGCAAGAATGGAAATAAAGGCATTATTGAAGATTATATCTAAGAAACGAAATTTAAATTAAAATCGGAAAAAGGCTTTCCAGAAAATCAGATATGAAAGCAAGACAAATAGAGCACATGTAAAGTGAGACATTAGTTGCTCAATCAGCTTTTCAATAATGTTCTTCAAGATTTAATTTAGATCCATCGATTTGATATAGACTTACGAGTAATCAAAAGTGAGTCGACTGACTAAACATGATACCCATTTCCTGACATGTTTTTGTTATATGAGATCTATTATGCAAATCGGGGTGAAGCCGACCAGTTTACATGTTTTCAAGCAACATGTGACTTAAGGGCTGCAAAATGTAATGCTTCTTCGTCGCCTATTCTCGGACGGTTCGTCTTCTTTGATTCGTTTGCTGACGGTCCAAGCGGGACGTCCCCGCAACGAATAGGCTGCTGTCGGGGCCGGCGGCGACGATTTTGGCGACGTCTCGAGCTTCGATAACTGATAATGAATTCTCTGTCTGCCGGACGGAAGTTTACGTGGCAAGCGGTTATCATCCATTAGGCGATGTCACTTTCTTTTGTCCAATCAATGATTCCAAATATTTGAACATCGTAACTTGTTCGATTTGGCTTTCATCGAGGTGAATACTGGCCCTCGATCCGTCGGTTGTAAGCACTTTGGTCTTTTCCGCATTGATTTTTAACCCGTAGGACGAGGCGATACGGAAATGTCGTATAAGATGTCCGTTGTATGACCATCCGCGGCAGCGAAGATGGCGCTATCGTCGGCGAACATCACGACGGTTACGAACTTGTTGTCGTCGTATCGAACTCCGCGTCGTGCACTGAATGCTTCAAGCATAATCGCGTCGATCACAGCGTTGGAGAGAAGTGACGAAGCGACCTCTCCTTGTCGGACACCTGTTTGAATCGGGAATTTCTCGGAAAAGTCGCTTCAAATACGAACACTGCTCGTTGAGCCATCGTACGACACTTGGAGAAGTTGGATGATGTTCAATTACACGTGGGAAAGGGTAAGCGGTTGAGCTGAGGGTAACCACCCCTCTTCCATAAAAGCAATTGCTACGAATCGGCAAACACTGCCTCGGAAGCAGATGGACAAAGACGACCTTTACTTATCGCACAAAGACACGAATTGGAACATGGAATGTGGATGGAATCAAAATCATGGGACTTCGCGAGACCAGATGGCACGATGCTATGGAACATATCCTCCCAAACAGTGAGTCCTTCTGAAATTCTGGCAGCAGGAGTGGCGTTGGCGTAATACCAAAGAATCCAGGTCCAGCCTAGACCTAGAAATCAGATAGATCACGTGGCCGTCAGCCGCAGAAGAACTATTCTGGAGAATGTCAGGAGCTTTAGGGAAGTAGACACTGTAAGTGACCACCATTTTGTAGTAGCAACTATTCGCCTAAAAATCGCCGCAATCATAAACGTCAACGCGATGCCATATACCGTAGACGGTTTAACGTAGACCTTCTGCGGGAGAGCATTAAAAGACGAAAATTTGTTGGGAATCTGCAACAAATCTTAAACCAGCAAACCATTTCTGACGACACAAATAACAAAAGAGCTGTGGAGCACAGCACAGGGCGTTATATAAAATAGCGTGAACTCTACACGCGACCCGGACAAACGTCATCAACTTGAACGGGAATACTCCCAATTACACCGGGACGTAAAAGAAGCGTCGGGCGTGATAAAAGGTGGCGTATAAACGAACTCGCAGAAAAGATAAATGCTGTACAAAATCACTAAAGAACTCTCGGGAAAGCACTCAATTAAAAAACATGCCATAAAGAGTGCGGATGGAAGATCCTTGTGCAACGAGAAGGAGAAACTCCAAAGATGGAGAGATTACCTCTTCGCCGCATTGAATGATTCATTTGAACAGGAACATCAAGAATGCAGCAATAATGCACAGACAATAAGAATCACCACCCGTGCACTATTCAAGACAGATTCTCCCAATTCATCATAAGGCACGTAAACGTTTTCACTAACAGTTTCCTACGTCGTATCCTAAAAATCCACTGGAAAGATAGAATTTCAAATGAAGAACTATGGCGCCCAAGAAAGAATAGATGACCAAATCAGGCGAAGGAAATGGAATAGGATTTGCCACACCTCGCGCCGCGACAACGAGAATCAAACTAAACCGACCTTTCGACTGAAATCCATCGAGCTGGAAGACCTAGAACAACATGGAAGGGAACTCTGTTAACAGAGATCGCAACAGCTGGGAGATACTGGTCAGAGCTGAGACCTGTCGCGCATGTTTCATGAGGTATTAAAGGAACGTTATGAGTTATGTATGTTTCTTCTAGGAAACATACTAGAAAATGTAGTCAAGGTTCAACTTTTTAGCTTCTTGCCTATCTCCTGCAGTGTTGAAGCTACTCATGCTACCTGAATAAGATTAAAGATGACACAATTGGAAGAATTATACCAACAATCAAATATTTTAAACTAACTTATTAACCATTAAATAAAAAAATCTGTTGATACCCACCCCATAAATTAAAAATTTCTCAATTTTTGGTTTTTGTTCGATTTGTACAACAATTTTTGCGAAAAGCTCCATATATGCATTTGTAAAACGAATTAGCATGTGAGTAATAGTTTTCAAGAACCACCCAAAACAACAAACCGCAAAACACTACTCTTCGCGGAAGCTCCCACACACATTTTTCCTAGTTTAAAATCTTTTGCAATACGTTTAAGTGCTTAAAAAAAGAAAAATAAAAGAAATATTTATCTTAACTTTAATTCCTACAAGAAGCATTGAACCTCGATAAGTAATTGTTAACCATTATGCAATAGATAACGATTTCCGATAGACGTTGGCCGGGGAATCTGAGGAAATCGGTCAATTGGAGAATTTCAAAAATGCGGAATTTAAAAATATGACTGCTGTGTACATGCATGTCCTACAATATTTATGCTGGATTAGATTTCACAGGTAGTAATTTTTTACTAGAAAATATTACGATTCGATTTTTAGATAAGATAAAAAGAAGCAACACGTGTCCATAGAGGAGAAATATTGAATTAAATTAGCAGTACACAATATTCTTCGGATGGCCTTATTTAGATGGGATTACTCAGAGCAGAAAAATTCCAAGGTACAAAACTAATTAACGGCACAAGAATAAAAGCAGAGGAAAGAAGTTATTAAAAGTTCAGTCACACTGAGTCCAGCCCCAGAAACTCTGATATCGTTGGTATTGTAACGCAATCAGCTGATCCGAGTTTTTATATGGAGAGGCCCCAGTTTTGCGCACATCTTCACGTAAAATAAGAAACCCCAATTCAACACTCCTTAATTTATAAATATTTTGCTTATGAACTTATTTAGAAAAACGTATAAAGCCAATACACCTGTGATTAGCTTTAGAGCTCCGGAAAGGGATTAATAATTGAGACGCAATCATCACAAAAATTATTAATAAATCTTTACTAATGCATGGTGAACTTGAATCTTAAGGCGCACTCATCTCTCTACACAAAAACTAACCTAATTTAATCGGGTTAATGCTAATCGGAAATTAGTTGCAATTATGCAAATTTTAGCTAATTATATTAATAAGCGCACCGTGAATCAATTAAAAACGCAAGTTAAACTGTAAAATAACAAGAAAATCGCAACATCTGAGATGACATACTCAAATACTGGAATCCCTTACACACTGTTGTCGTCCTCGTCTGGCTGATTACGAACGAAAAGAGATAAAAAGAAAATGTGTGACAGAAATTAATACAAAAAAAATCTCTATTTGGTGATTTGGTGGGTTAGGAAAGTACAATCGCGGAAAAACGCATAATTAGAAGCTGTTGCACTATTTACAGCACCAAATGCCGTCACTAGACGTGAAGTAAACACTTAACAATGTTTTGAAACTAATTTAAATAACAATAAACACTTAAATCTGCAAGTAATTACCTTTTTAGTGTTTTATGCTTGACAAACGCGAGTTCAATTTTTCGACTGGATGAAACATCCACCAATACATTGAGCTTTTGTTTAATATGCACGGTTAGGTGGAAGTGTTGAAGTGAACAGGGTGGTTCATTAAAAAACATTTTTTTAAGCTTTTCAAATGTTTAAAATTATTATAACGACATTTATTTGTTGTTATTGTTTGAATTTTTACAAGGTGAGGGCTAGTGTATTCAGTAAGGGTCCCTTGTTGGTCCTAGCCTTGCAGCAATATTGTCATCCGAGCTATGTATACATATTTCAACTAAATCGGAAACCGGGAAGTTGGTCAACTTTAACTTCCAAGATTTTTTTCCAAATAGGAAAAATATCTCGTCTGTGAAAGAGCGGCGGCCGCTCCAGGCGCGGGAATTCTACCGAAGAGTCCGCAGTATGACGCAATTCACACCATTTTGCACATACTGCAAGGACGAAGAAGGGAATCTGATCACCGATCCTAAAGGCATCTTGGAGCACTTTCATGAATTGCTAAATGGCGAATTAACTGAGGATACGGAGGCTCCACCAAAGTCTGATGGTAATGCTATGCTGCCGCCACCAATCTTAGATGAAGTTAGCAGAGCCATCCGCCGGCTCAAAAACAACAAGGCCTCGGGTGCAGACGGCATCGCAGTGGGGCTGATTAAATATGGAGGGCCTACATTACACCAAGTAATTCATGAATTTTATTGTAGAAGTATGGGAGTAGGAAGTGATGCCAGAAGACTGGAGAAAATTCATCCTCTGCGCGGTACATAAAAAAGGAGATATCATAACGTTATTGAGTACCGCTAATAAGATATTCTCCGCTAACCTACAAAAAAGGATGCCCCCATTCGCCAGAAACATTATCGGCCATTACCGGTGTGGCAAATCAACGACTGATCAGATTTTCACCATGAGGCAGGCTATGGAAAAAGGTCGAGTTTCAAAACTCAATTCAACACTTCTTCAAAGACTTTAAAGCCGCCTATGATAGCTTAGTCAGAGTACAACTCTACAAAGCCAAGAGAGAATTCGGCATCCCCAACAAGCTGACAAGACCAATGTGACAAGCCAAGTAAAGGTATTCGGAACACTGCCCAGACCAATCAACATCTATAATGGACTCCCTCAATAAGTCCACCCAATTTCTGGCTTATGCAGACGACATTGACATCATTGGAAGAACATGAACAGCTGTACAAGAAGCTTTCACTCAGATTGAGCAAGCGGCAGAAAATCTGTGACTGCACATTAACGAGCAAAACAAAGTACATGGTGGCCTCGTCTACAAGAACACCAACATTGGTCCCATAATCAAGGTAGAGGAACACGAGTTTGACGTGGTAAAAACATTTACCTACGTTGGGTCAATAGTAGCAGCCGACAATAGTATGGAACCAGAAATACGCGCACCACTGCTAATAGCCAACAACGCCTTCTATAATCTGCCAAGGCTCTTTAAATCCAAGCATCTAACCATAACGTCTAAACTTTTATTATATAAGACGAGGGTCTTACCGGTTTTCACATATATAGTACATCCGAAACGTGGGTGCTTAGCAAAAAGCACTCAAACCTCTTGGGCGTTTTCGAGAGGAAAATACTTCGGAGGATTGTTGGCCCCGTATGTGAGGAAGGACGATTCCGGAGACTCTACAATGATGATGTTGTAAAGAAAATAAAGCTCGGTAGGATCCAGTGGGCAGGGCATCTAGCTCGTATGAGTGAAGATGAGCCTGCTCGGAAAGTTCTCTGCGGTAAAACCTGTAGGGTGCGACCGCGAGGGAGATCCAACCTCCGCTGGAATGATGGCGCACACCAGGACGCTCAGAGCTTAGGGATGCCACACTGGATGACATCGGCTTGGGACCGATGGAGGGTTATTGCGCGAGGCCAGGAGCGGTTCCCGGTTGTAGAGTCGTTAAAGTAAGTAGTAATATGTATATGAAATTAAAACTGCTTCGACTCCAAAGGGTTAAAAACTACCGATCGTTTTTTTATACAAATTTTATTCAATATTTTTCTAAAATAATCGTATAATAGATTTACATTATCTTTAAAATAAAAAGGCCTTATATAAAAATATTTTTATACATTCGTGCGCAAGGCATGATTAAAGTAAATAACGACATTTTTTCTCTTTGTTTTTTAATATAAAGAGTGTTGGGGAAAAAAGTCTTATTAAAAATCAAATTCGAGGAGATACATAATAAAAATAGATGTAATAATTGCATTTACTAAAAAACAACAATCATCTTGATAACTTTACCTAAATCAGAAAATCTTCTTCATTGCACATTCGCTACATCTCATTACAAAAAAAAACTCATTTATCTTTATCTTATTAAGAGAAATTTTCCTAGTCATAGTATTATGTTTTTGTATTTTAATCATTTAATAGTGGTTCTTGATCGCTGTTCTCTCCTCTATCTTGATTTGATCGTCTTAAAGTACGGCTTCTTAGTCCTGCATTTATGTGTTGATCACTTCCTGGAATATCGTCAATATCTTCAACAGATCCGCTTCCCATAAACTGTCTTGCAGCAGCAGCAGTGCTATAGTAATTTTAAATAATATATATTTAGAAATAATTTCATTTGAATTAAGTCTAGGAAGTTTTTACAATAGAGTAGTTTTACTTACATGGCTTCAGAGAGATCAGATCGTTGCCTAGGCGTCATATTTAAGTTACCCTTAGTCTTTTTGTCATATACCCAAATAACAATTGTGGATAATAATGCAACTATAAAAAAATGTATAAGATAATGAAATGATTACTAATTAAAAACAATAACTTACTGCATAGCCAGCCCATAAAGAAGAGTTGTACCCATAAATATGTGCCATCGCTTTTATCAATAATTATTCCCGAGAGAATAGATATCACAGCCAAGCCTAAGTTTTGAACTGATTGGCAACTGTTACGAAAGATAGAAAATTACTTTTATGCTTCTTTAAAAACGAAATTAATTTATACTTACATGCCATATGCAGTTCCAAGTTGATATTCTGGAATGATTAGTGCCACTAGTGGCCATAAACTGCTAGCTAACATGGAATAAGACAATCCCATTATAATCATGCCAACATATGGATTTAGATATGTAAATGCTAGAAGTGCATGTGCACCAATTGTAGAAAGTGTAGCAATAAATACCCAAATCACATTACGTCCACTTCTATCAACGACAAAACCAAATAACGGACTTGCTACAGCCGATATTATGTATACGATAGAATTGATTGCGTTCGCTTGCTCAGAAGTGAAATGGAATTTTGTTTTGAAGAGACCCCTAAAATTGAAAGAATAAATAGTGGTTTAAAAGTTATGGTTTACGATATAAGTGACCCTGCTACAACACGGTATATTTTTTGTGTTAGTACTAGCCGTAGGAAACAGTTCGTTATGTCATTAGTAATGATACGATGGAATATTTAGTAGTAAGTTAAATGCAAGGGATAGAATAGATTAGGGCGAACCCCTCTGTGTCGAAGGCGATATCAATAAACCTAGCGTTTAAACTCTGCGATTGTGGAAGATTGTTGAACAATTGATTTGTTTTACATATTTATGAATTCCTTGATTGTAGTGCGTGAGAAAGTGGTAGAACAGCAGAAAAAAGGCGCGGAAATGCCGTCTGCACTCGAGGCCTTGTTTTTTTATGAGCCCGGTGATGGCTCTGCTAACTTCTGCTAAGCCTGGTTGTGGCAGCAAAGGATTTTCATCAGATATTGGTGGAGGCTTCAAATACTGTGTTTTTTTTAAGGTATTGAGTCTAAAGGTATTGCGGCCATTCATTTTGCCTGTTGTATTACACCCCTATACCTCATATTTGTAGGCCAGACCGCTTCAACAAGTTCAGCAGTCTGACTAGTGATTTGTCGCATACACTAGAATGTTCGAGCAGGGACTCCTCAAACAAGAAAGCCCTGTTCCTGTTATTGCGGAGCACTCGCAGAGAACATGGAGGGTAGAAGCCTGCACGTGGGATCCTCCGCCCTTCCTATCCTCTATAACTGGTAATTAAGGGCGCAGTGCCCGGTAATCAAGCCAACAAGTTTGCTGGCATCATTTCTATTGCGCCCTAACAATGCCTCGGCCGTGTGAGAAGACGGTGCAGGAAGGAACCGTTTAGAGTTGGTCATTCCAGGCGCGAATCTCCTACGTTTGTATGTTTCATCAAAGTCCGATCGGCTGATCGGTTGGGTGCCCCAATAGACGGCTCTGGGTCGATGACTGCAATTTCAGAGCCCTGTTTAGCCAGGACATTCGCTTGTTCATTGCCTTCGAAACCCCGGTGACCCGGGACCCAAAGAAGGCTAACTTGGCAGTCCCAAATTAGTTATGAAACCTTTAAGGATCGTTCTCTGCCAGAAAACTTCGACGCCCTTGCAGAAATTTCTCCAGATGTTTTTTTTGCTCGTCTGATCGCCCTGTTATAGGTGGTTAAGGAGCTTTTATAACTCCTAGTAGTCGCTCTTCTTGGTTGCGTTGAATAGCTCCCTCGTGGCGGATCTCAAGTTATTTCGCGTCCTCATCAGAACGGGGCGGTTATTGCAATAGAGCAACAGTGACCACCTCCGTAAGGACAACTGGTGACAATCTATTTTCTTCGTATAGAGTGCAATGTCGAGCAGGAAAGGAAGTAACTGCTACAACCATGCCGTGATATTTTTTTATTTCACCTACACCGAACCTTTACTATAGCGACTCTGACATCGGGGCATAGAGAAACAACTCGCTGGAGTGTTATGCCTTCTGAAACAATAAGGCTATGACAGGAGAAATCAAGAATGTAAAGAGGGAAGAAGAAAGAAGGAAAGTTATGTAGGTGGAAAGTGATAAAAAACGAAGGACCGTGGGGATGCCGGGATTCGAAACAGCGACCTGTGGGACGTCTTACTCCCTAAGCTACCGAGGCCCCCGACATGGCGGACTAGTAGTATAAACGCTGACACCTATGCTTAGTCTTTCACATTAAAAAATGATCTGGTATCGAGATCTATAGGGTATACCATGGTTTGGTCTAGCAACAAATTTACCGTATTATAGAAGAGTTATTCGAACTTACTGTCCCACAGCGATAAATGGAAATATGGCAACATAATATGCCACGCATATTACAGATACCATCCAGAAAGTTAATTTAAATGTTGTGATATCGCTTAGTACAGCAACTTCGCCTGTAGGATTATCATTTCGTCTTAATATTCTCTGTGCTCGCTTGTCCATAAATCCTGGAATTCAGAAAATCATAATAAAATTAAAACTATCCTTTTTAAGAAAAGAGAGTATTACAAAATTACCTAAAATTAGGGCGCAAATAAATGATAATAAACAAGTCAGTGCAGCTAATAACAAAACGACACCAATTATAGTGTGCCCGGTGTAATAATTTTTAACCAATTTATACAATGGCTCCATTACATTAAAATTGACGGTACTTCCAACTCTCGCAAACGACAGCTGCAGACCGAACACCATATTTAATTCTTTTCCCTTAAACCAAAGAACGGCATAGTTATTTTGTGCAACAGCTAATGATTCAGCGCCAATTCTAAAATTATTTAATTAATATGAAATAGTATTTTAAAAAAAATTGTTATTATTACCCAAAAATAAATCGCCCAAGTACCATTAGCCAGAAGGCACCTAAAATTCCACCAGATGCAAAGACCAATTGCCCAATGAGCAAGATAAACAGATAAATTATAGTTCCCAATCGGATGCCGAATACTCGATCCACTAGGAAGCCGCCAATAAAGCATAATACTACATTCGGCCATGAGTATATTGAATACAATGTAACATATTGTGTCTTCGTCATATTAAAGTCCTGAATAAAATGGTCTTGAAGTGCTCCTGGATTGTCATAGCAGAAATATGATCCTATAAATAAACAATAGTAATTAAAAATAAATGGAAATAAGCATAACAATGTCTGATTTAATTTATTTTCCTGAAGGACGTTTATGTGATAAGATTGCTTGTTGTGTAAAAAACAATTAAATTAACAAAAGGAAGGCATTCCCTTCCTCTTGAGACTGACACGCAATTTCCAGACATGATTGTAGATTAAAGGTCAAATCTGGTGATTTGTATTAAACGAGGCGAAAATCAATAAGTTTTATAATCGAAAGACTGAAAGATATGAGGACGTTGCGCTGCGTTCTCATTTAGTTTTTACTTTTATTTCAATGACACAGAATGTTTTGTTAATTCTATTTTAAATTATTGCGATGTTAGAATAGAGAAAGTGGAATGATTGCGTTCGTTTATTCCAACTACTACTTAAACTAGTATTGCTTGCTTAATCGTATATTTATTGTTGATCATGTCTTGTGCAATAGTTGTTACGAAAGTGTAATAAACTATCCGCCAAGAAACGAAGCTGTTGCGCAGCCCAAACTATTAGGCCAAAGGGATTGGCCCATTGTGATGCCATAATGATCCCACTTTAACCCGATGTTCAAGTGTCGTTTCTTCGCTAAAGCACCTCGAGGACGTAATGAATCTTCTTAGTCGCGGGATCCCAAACTTCGGGATTTCCGCAAGCATGCTAAGAAGGGGTCACCAAAAGTGGTAAGTCTCCTTCTGCTTAGGGCTGGGCAGTGATAGAGAACATGTTTTACACTTTCCTCACCATCAGTAAGTTATACAGAAATTGATTACGATAGAGTCTTGGCAGTAACTCAATACTGACTCTATTGAAAAACTATTATCAATAATACAAAATTATTATCAATTATACGAAAAATATGGTATATAAAAGCTTGATGATTCTATTATGACAACGAGAAATTTCATTGGAATCTTTATTTTATTAATTATATTTTGATAAAGATTAGTCATATGTTAAATACCAGCATATAGATTTTTTTTTTGTTTTACAATGGCTTTGTTAAGAATGCTGCTCTGTATACAAATAAATACGAAAAACACATTAAAGAAAATTTGCAAAACTAAATGTTTTGACGTAGTCTTGAAGTGGCAAAGTTATTTGTGCGAACTTGTCAGCTCACTGATAACAGTAAAGTAGCAATAATGCAATAAATAGGTTTATTGTTTTAAAATTAATTCTGATCTCTTGATTTGAGAAAACTGGACTTAAATTCTGTATAGGCAAATGTAATTGAAAATGGCCTTGAGTTCAGCTTTCTTACTAAAACAATAGTTTTTTATGTAGGGTGAAATATAAAATGACCGGTTTCGAAATTAAAGCTTTCTTTATTATACATATCTCAAGCTTATTCTTTCTTTTAACTATCCTTTACTTCTTTGAAAAACTACCGATGCATTATACTGAAAGGAAACTGTCACAAGTTCCAGCTTCAGAAGAGATTCCGGAAGCGGAAATGCTATCGGACTGGTTGCCCATTAAGATCTCATATCACCACTAGTATGGCTACGGATGGCTGCTAAATAGAGACAGGTATGGGCGCCGAAGTCTGGAGTAAAAGTCCCAGATTCAGTAGAGCGAATGCACGCTAGGAGCTCTCTTTATTCAGCAGTCTACACTATACTCCCATTTTGAATTTCGATTGATGCCACACAGCTAATAGCATTCTAATTGGCCACCATTTCATTTGATACCCGTACCGAGCGCGTTGTAAAGAAAAAGGTAATCCCCATTTTGCATTTGCCGCCATTTTGAATTTGGAGTGACGCCACACAGATAGTTGTATTCTACTCGTAATACCCCTTATTTGATACCCATGTCGGTGATTGGAAAACATAATTCGAAAATTCGCCGCCATATTGTTTGTGGGCAAAATTTGGGGTTGATTGGTTACATGAAAGTGGATCAACATCAAGTAGAAAGAGGCGTAGAACGTAAAAAATAGTGAAAAATCGTACTATTTAATTAATTAAAAAAAAAACAAATAAAAATTTCGAAAAGAGGAAACTTTTAGTCGTTGGGGTATCCATGCACCTACAAAAAAATCAGTTTTCTATCTCTTCTAGTTTAGCTTCAACGCGTGACAGTACGCACAAGCAGACACACACTTTATTTTATTAAAATAGATATCTCCCCACTTTTATCCTTGCCCATTGTCACTCTAGGCTTAAATTCTTTCGTTGTAGATTTAGTTTTTTGTAGAAGTTTATTGCATCATTGAAGCTTGCTGATTTTTCTGTTTTGTTCATTTGTTCTTCCCATTCTATTCTCAGCTCGCCTCTTTTCCTTAAGGGCCCCATCCACGATCAGTTTTGCGTGTCGCGCAGGAATGTCATGCAAGAAGGTCATTTTCCCATACATTATCATGTATGCAGTCAATCCTCAGTTTTAAGGAAGAAGCGGTAGGGAAAAGTTGGTGTTAAATATGAGTTATACAGTTTTCGCGTTATCAATAATTGGACTTTTATTAATTGTTTCTATATGTTCCTCTATGTTTTAATTGTCTGTTTTTATAGTCTTCACTTTTCACTTGCCATAGCTCATTATGGCTGCGATATAATTCAAAAGTCTCCTTCCAAAAACTTTTATTCACGGAACTCGCCATTTTTTATTTTATTTAGCAAACTGATTTTGCTCCGATTTGACCAATTTCATTTATTCTTACATAGAGTAGATTCTCATATTCAGCCCAAGTTTGCTCTTCTTGCCATCCTGCCACGATATATTTTCTGTCTCTGTTTCCTATTCTTGTTTTTATTGCAGATAGCCTGGCCCTAATTTTCGGTACTATTAAGAAGTGGTCAGATTCTACATTTGCGCCACAGTATGCTCTTGCATCAAGCATATTGGATTGGTGGCGTGTGTCTCTAAGTCGCTTGTGAATATCTCTTTTCCACAATTTATCCCGCTATCAATCACTGCATTTATAAAAAGTCTTGTTCCTTGTGCTTTAGTCATTCTTTAAAAAACTACATATAATACTATTTGACTAGAGGGAACTACTACTACTTAACTATCTTCTAGTCGTAATGTAATAATCATGCCAACACTAGTTTTCTTTCGGTGATGAGCATTACTTTAAAAGCGCACAATAGCCGTTAACATACGGAACCAAATTTAAAATTTTCAAAACAATTTTATTAACATTGCATGAATTATATTAATCAAACTTCCCTATAAAAAGTCAAATATAATCAGAATACTAATTAGCAGGCCACAACCCATTACTTTACCTAGATAAGATGTGGTGTAAGACATTCATTTATGAAATTATTTTATAAATAAAAAATAAAAATAAATTAACCTTATCAAATTTAAAAATTCCTAAAGGAAGCACGTGCGTCATTTTTTGTTAAAGAAAGAACGTAAACCTTATCTCATATTACAAGAACTTTGTGATTCATGACATTCTCTATATAGAGCAATGAAGGATATCAATTTTCATTATATGAGTATTAAATGCATTGTTAATAATATAATTATAATGAGGTTTGTAACTTACCGAAACCAAGAAGACACATAAAAATTAATGCAATAAAACGATGAACACTGTGTGCAGGATTACAGCATGCAGATGCTCCACATCCTGTTAGCTCTGGTGCCAATTCATTATCCTCCATAGCACCCTGATATTCCTCATCTCGAACAATAGGGCGCGTTAATTCATCGTCTCTTTGTGGCATTTTATTTTGATGGTGATCTTCAAATCGGGGTGTCAGTGGATAGGGGCGTACGTTTTCGTTTTTTATAATATTAGAAATAGCTCCTGCATTGATTTTGTTATTTGTATTAGAGATTCATTTAATGCGACTTCTGAAAAAAATATTAAGGAACAAGTTAATGTAGTTTTAAATATATATTGGAAAGTATATTGTAACACTTAGTAGATAGATACCATAAGGAAAAATAAGCAATATTACACTATCATCAATTTGTTCTTCCTAAATGATTCACTGGCTTGGATGCTGACACTTAACTGAGATAAATTTCTAGAGAAAATAACGTCCATCAGATTGAATGACAAAAAAACAATCTACACTGTGTCATATCGGTAGACTGCATGTACTAAAGTTCAGTCTGCAGTTGTGACTACTATCATTATTCGATGCTATCAGAAGTAAATAGACTCGTATTTGCTCAATACTGAATATGTAACACAGATTAACTTGTCGATTATCTTAAATTAATAAACAGAATCCCTCCGAAACAACTTGACTACCAGCTAATTGTGATATTCTCGCTTCCGATAAGAAATACATGTAGTACGACAATTAAATAAGTAATACAAAAAATTCGCATCTACTAGTGCCACATAAAAAATTCATCAACAAACAAAGAAAATATCAACTTACTTTACAAATTGCGTAGAAATAAATCATCAAAATATATTTATCGAGCGGCAGAAATACGCTTCACAGATTTATATAAATTATATTATAAATCAATTTAGAATGCTACAATTATTGTAAAAATAAATTGTAGAATCCAAGTTCAAGTTGCAATTAAACTAATGGAAATGAGTTGAAAAAATCCGCCACACAACTACTGTCAAAAAATCGGGAACCATTTGACTGTCATCTGATTTCAGGAAGAGAGTTACCAGATGTCTTGTTTGGCAAATAAATAAATAGATAAAATTAAGATTAAAAGAGATTGTTATTATTTATTTATAATTAAGCTAGGATACCAATTATTTTGCATCATTATTATTACTATTTTCAACGTATGCACTCAATCAGCGAAGCTGGTAAGAGAGAATGAAATCAGCATTTAAAGAATTAAGATATATGTTTGCATGCGCCTTGCATTATTTGTGCAATTCAATTCAAGAAGAAGAAACTTGTAAACGCAGTGTCAAAAATGTCATAAAACTTTTGGCGATTTTAATTATTTTTGCTAATTAGAATGGCTGGAATATACTTTAAAAATAGTCAATACAATCAAATGATTAATTCAAAATATAAGAAAAAATATCGAAGATTAAAAAGGATAATAAAAAATTATGTTTTTGTAAGCACCAATCTCCTTACGAATGAAATTTACAAAGTTTACACTAACCAAAAACCATTTTTTTCAGGAAAATGCAGCTTTATGTGATCAAATAGCCCAAATTCAGGAAAATATGTCGGTTATAAAAGAAGAAAGGCGATACTTATTGAAAAAATTAATTGAACATGAAAAGGATCCGGAAGCACAATTATTAACAACAGAAGGTGCCGCCGCCAATTCAACAGAACAGACAAATCCTGTACCAGCAAAACGTGGCCCCAAAAAGCGTCTAAATTCCGATACTAGCACAAAAAGTAAACCAAGTGGAACCAAAGCAGCACCCAAAAAGCAACAAGTTATGCAAACATTTACCGTAGACCAGCAAGGACGACCAGTTTTTCCAATATACATAGGCAACCTAACAATTCATTCAATTGGAGAAATTTCTCCGGAAAATAAAAATTTCCATACAGAAAATTGGATATATCCAATTGGTTATACAGCTACACGAATTTATTCCCATCCAAAGGAGCCAGAACGGAAATGTACATTTACATGCAAGATATTGGACAATTCTGGTGCACCACAATTTCAAATCATTCCCGATGCTGATTTTGATCATGTATTTTTTGGGGAATCTGCAGATATTTGCCACTTGAATCTTCTTGAAACAATTGTTCGTTGTAGCGATATTAAGAATCTACCCAATAATCCTCAGGGGGAAGTGTTTTTTGGTTTGGGACATCCGACAGTGATGTCATTGCTGCAATCATCGCCAAACTTTAAGAAATGTGCTAATTTTAAAGGGTTTCAATTCAATGCATCTTTCGGCATTGAAGAGAAAGATCCGACGTTGTGTTTTGAGGCATTGCAGAAGCTGATTGCGATATCAGTTTATCATACAGTTCCAGAAATAAAAGAAGAACCGCCAGATGAGCTGTTGGAGTAATGTTTTTTTTTGTAGGTTTAGGAATATAGTTAAATAAAAATATTCTTTTTTTATATGTTAAAATCACTTTTATTAAAGATAGGTTTTGTCGTTATGTTCCTGCCAATAATGCTGCATAGAGGGGCGGATGAGCGACGTGTACACGTACGGCGACCACCAAGCCATCATGTTCGAGGTGGGTCTGGGTATAGAAAAGAGGAGCCCTAGGTGCGAAACGGCAAGATGGGCCGTTAAAAACTCGACGAGGAGGTGTTCGAGGAAGCATTCCTGCATGTAGGCAAGAGGTTCCAGGGATTGGGCAAAACGAATTGAAGACTCAGTGAAGCAGGCATGTGACGCGTCCATGCTGCGGCACCCCGGCAACCATCTAATTCGCCAAACTTCTGGTGGAACGCAGAGATCGACGTATGGCGAAGGGCCTCCCTGAAAGTGAGAAGGGGAACTCAGGGAAATCGGAACTGTCCGAATTTCGGAGAGCTCCTTAAAAGAAGCGAGGAAAAGGTTGAGCAAGGCCATCGCTAGAAGTAAATCCGAGCACGAGCAGGTTGTGCAGAGAAGCAGTCCTATTTCCACAGAACGAACACACAGTCGATTTCTACCCACCCTTCCTTCAGGGGGACCCAAAAGAGGTACCTGCGGTAACCGCAGAGGAGATTCTTGAGGCCACAAAAAGTAAGGAACTACTCAGGAAGACAAGGTCGACGACTGATGCAGTTAAGATGGTGGTGGGCATAGCAAGAGCGTGCTGCACACTGATAACCCTCGACGTAAAATATGCTTTCTTCAGCTCGGAGCAAAATAGTTGAGGCGTTTATCGAGCTATGCTCACCAAAATACCTTGTGCGAGTAGCGGCCGACTACCTTCAGGGTAAGTCGCTGCATTGTGATGCGGAAGATGGCCCGAAGGTGATGGGGACAACATGCGGTGTTCCCCAAGGTTCCTTCCTGGGACCTCTCCTGTTGGTCGAAACGTACAATGATGTGTTGTGGCATCCTCTTCCAAAGGAAGCAGTGACGCTCGGGTTAGTGGATGAAACCAGGGTAGTTGTAGGAAAACACCCAGATTATATCGAATTGTATGCGAACGCAGTGATCTGGGAAATAAAAGCGTGGCTAGAACCCACTGGGCTAAAGCTTGCTGAACACTGATGCTAGTATCCGTTTAGTCCTATTCGTCGCCTCCTTTCAGGGAGGGTGGTTAGCTCAGTCCTGCTACACGCAGTGTCAGTATGGGTAGCAGCGTCAAACAGGACTGCAAACAGTAAGAAATGGAGTGCCAATTTATAAGTTAAGTCCACTTCGTGCTTGCTGCGCATATAGGTTCACATCCGTCGATGTGGCGTGTGTGATAGCGAGGATGATCCCCAGGGACATTCTGGCGAGAGAGGGCATGCGTCTCTATGACCCAGCAAATGGTAGAGGATGGCCAAGAAAGGTACCGCGACAGATTGCGCACTGCGCTGGCAAAGGAAGTGGGACGAGTCGTTTAAAGGTCGTTGGACCCACAGACTTATTCCTAACGTGAAAATATGGAAACCAAAATAACATTTTATCTTAAATTTCAAAACTACAAATAAAAAAAACAACTTCTTAAGCTTATCAAAAAACTTTTTTAATCTTAAATTCTTGTTGAAAAACAGATTCAATTGATCTTCCCATTTATTATTTTTACATTGATTTGTAGTATAAAACAAGTCCATTTGTAACAGAGTATCAGTTACTTTCAATTACGATCATGTCGACGGAATAACAGAATATTTTACGGGTTTCTGCGTTCTTACTGATCTACTAAAGAACACATTCGATAGTGCAACAACAGGCGAAAACAGTCTTAATGGATAATCACTAGAAATAAATGAAAATCATTGAAGAATTATCAAGTAAATTTTTTTAATAATATAATAAAGCCTACCTCGAACCGATAACAGGTTGAACTTCGTTCCCACTTAAAATAAAAATTGGAAACGCAATTGAAAAAACGCAGCCACTGAAATTAGATGTTTTTGTTTATAAATTAGCTTTTTATTATAAAAAACATATTAACCTGACTATGTATGAATTCGGTAAGCTGGTAAGAATCGTCAAAGGCATCCCAAAGCCTAAGAAATATGGCCAATTGCATTCGATAAAGTTTAATCTCTTATGCAGTTCCCAGCCCATATTAAACCATTTATATTCAAATGAATACAGCGAATATAATAGACATAAATGTACAAAGGAGAGAGCACTGCCTAAATATTTTATAGGCAGTAAGCTAACCATCATGCTCTGCACGAGGAACAAAGCTTGAACTAATATACTAAACATGAAATCAGCAATTTGTTTGCTAAAACTCGGTATCGGTTGGGGCCGTCCTTTACGAAATTTATAGGCTGCATTTGCAATATCCTGGAACCATAAACTGCTAACTATTTTACTTAACAGGAATATGGGAAGTACCCACATTGCTTGAAATATAAATGACATGAATGAACTTAACCAGCTCCAGACTATATTTAATTCGTTGGTTTTGCCACCATATGAAAATATCAACATAAATTTAAACCCTGGCAGGATGTAATTCTCAAATAGAATTATACTGAGCCATGCAAATCCTCCATTTAAAATGCAACACTTGAGAATTTGCTTGATAATGCTCGGTTCCCTAGAAAATTTTTTAGTTTGTAAAAACAATGCAAATTATGATCCATAAATATACCGACCCCTTCCTCGAGCTGTCCGGAACGCTACCTGATTCTGGCACCCGTTCAGATTTATTTTTAAGAGTTTTCGCGTCCGCTGTTTGGCTTATTTGACTGTCAATGTAAAATAAAAGAACGACACCCTTGATGCTATCGTAAAAACCGTGCAGCATCCCCAAAGAGATGTTCTAGGGATCGATAAATAAAATCAGTGTTATCGGTAAAAAGATATGCTAACGCCTCTACTCACTTTTAATGAATCCATTGTAAAAAATCTATTTTACGCTTCTCTAAATTTTTGAGTTTCTAATTTATAGAAATAGCTCGCCTTTCCACATTAACATTCCAAAATCAAACTTGTCAGTAAAGTCGTATCTCAAGCAAAACAAAAGAGTGATTAGCCTAAATTCTAAATAAAACAGCTGTGAACTTTTTTCTCAGTCACCCTATAGTTGGTAGAATGCACAGAGCACCATCAATCCAAGTAACAAAGAGGTATGTTTGAGATTTAAGTCATTAACTCGCTTAAAGAAAATTATTAGATGTATTTTCAAATAGAACAAATATGGGTGCCGTTTCATAAACACTTTAAAATTAATTAAATCTAATATGAGTTCATAAGTTTTTGTGGAACTTGTTTCTGTATACCGTGGGGTCAGGCAACTGTCAAATTGAGTTATTTGACTGCTTCTTTTCCCGCGTTCGGTGGAAGGTTTATACAAACAGTTTTTTTTTCAAAACTAACTTAAAAAAAGGAAGAAAGTTTAAAGAATTGTTTTTAGTGTAATTTAAGTTCTTACGAGTGAGTTTTCTGTGGAAAAAAATGTGCAGTTTGTGAATGTAGGAATAATTCGAAATTTCAGCGAGAAAAATCGTTCGTCAGGTAAATGGGCTAAATAAAATACTTCCTAAACACATATATTACATATTTACATCAATAAATAGTTAAACCTCTAAGCTAAATACTCCAAATAATGTAAATTTTGTTTGCTTATATTACTTTCTTAATATTAACTGCTCCAACGCAAAGTTCAAGGGAATCAGCTGATTAGATTTCGGAGTGACGGCGTGTAAAAAGTTCTTTTGAGGGAGAACATTTTTATTTTAGATAACTCATAATTTTAACTCTCTTGCCCTCCTCTATTCCACTCGCTTTAGCGTACAAACAACTACCAAAGCTTAGGCACTCGTACAAAAAGAATTTCACTACGCTTTAGTTCGATGAGGCCCTTCCTGTACTTATTCTAAGCTCTATTGTCACGGTTTACAGAAACAAGTTATTACGTTTGCATGCGTATGAAGTATACTTGAAGTACCTAGTATGGTATATAAATGTCGAGTATACTAGTATGGTATGTAAATGGCGAAAAGCTGCATATGCAGCTTTGGTATACGACCGGCCAAATGCTGGCTCTACACGATGCTATAAATACCTTCCAACGTTGGACCCTTGATGGTAGGGCGCATCGTAATATTTAAATGAAACGTTCACCGCATCGTGTAGAGCCGGCCTAAATTCACGGCAGGCTCATGTAGCAATAAATGACGAGACGCAAGACCTGCTTTCAACCGATTTTTTGAGTCTCCGGTTGCATGCCACTCGGCATCGTAGCCATCCGGGAAGCCCTGGCAGTACCCGGTATCCACAATGGAATCACAATGGCATTCTTATACCCGCAACACCAGATTAGCCCACTCGTCTCATTCCCTCCACCTGCAACTCCCCCTTTCACGCACTCAACAAGATATGAATTCGTTTGTTAATAGAACAACTCGGCTGTGGAATAATCTCTCGCAGTCAGTATTTCCGAGCTCCTACAACATCCAAGAGTTCAAACGCAGGGTTCATCACCACCTTCTTCAATTCCCTCCCGTTCCTTTTTAACCCCTCCAACCCCCTCCCCGTACTAAGCTTACTGCTAGACATTGCACCATGACGTGACAAATGACATGACGGACTAGTAGTACAAAGGGTGATTCCTGAGCTTAGCACTGCCACATAAAAAAAAAAAAGTCGAAAGAAGCTCGAATTCGTTTGTTAGGAAATAGAATCATACAGCAGTTGAAGCATTGTGGTTGTCACTTTCGGTGACAAATGGCGTAGTAAGACTAACTGAATGCTAACTGAAATTCATTAGCTGAATTTATTGTCCACAATATGGAAAGTTACAACGGCAGTGACATTTCTCATTATGGTGAGGTGACAACCAGGCTAAAAAGCATTTTCGTCTCAATTCGCCATTTGTCACCGAAAGTGACAACCACATTGGGTCTCTTGATTCTGTTATGTCTCATTGGGATGGACAAGATTCTAAAAACTACAGAAATACAGAATAACGACAGTTGCCTACGCCAAAGAAATGTTTATATTAGTATCCGGAAAATTCCTCCCCACAATCGAAATTGTGGAGATAGCTCTTAGAAAGTTAGCACATGCTCTAAACGCTGCGGGCTATGCGTCAACCCGGAATAGACAGTATTGATGTTTTTGACCGACAGGACCACAATACCCATCTTTCCATGCTACCGCCTGCCTAACTTTGCCGGCGTTTTCCTACCAGAACATTTAATAATTTTTCATGCCTGCCCCTCAAGGCAGTCATATTCAAGGCAGGGAGCCAGGGAAATTCTGTTATCACATAACCAAGCGGCCATCAAGGCATTCGACTCGTCCTCGTTCTAAGTTGGTCGATAAATGCCAAAAGGAGTTCCTTTCCCTGGCCGGGAGGTACAGGGTCGTTTTAGTGTGTCGCGGACAACAGGGACATCGACATCAACGAGAAGGAGAAGAACTCAACTTTCGCAGGCACACCCGTGCAGAATATACAGAAGCCTCTATGGATGCTAAAGAGAGACATCTTCATGCACTTTCTCTCAGTAGATGGACCCAGGCTAGTAGAACTTGGCTTTCTTAAAACAACCAGAGATCGCGAGACCTTTTGGTGATGTCTCGCCGGTATACCGCCAGAATCGTGTCGATAATAACCGTATAACACCCATGCATGTCCCGCTGTCGCCAATATCAGACTTCGTGTATTTGAAAACTTCTTCTTAGGGGATTTGGGGGATGTTTCGAAGCTCAAAATACGATGGTCTAATCGGTACTTATAATATGCCTATGAGAGGTGGGTGCATAATAAAAAGCACTCTAACCTTTTAGACGTATTCGAGAGAAAAATCCTTCGGTGAATTGTTGGCCCCTTATTTGAGGAAGAACGATTCCGGAGACTATGGGCCTGATCAAGATTGGCGCTTGAAGTGACAAATGGCGCGGGGACTGAATCGAAAACTATAATTTTTGTTCAATCCTGCGCCATTTGTCACTTCAAGCGCCAACCATGACCAGGCCTTATACAAGCACGAGATATGCGAACGCTGTCGCGGCATAAATATTGCGAAGAAAATAAAGCTTGGTAGGCTCTGGTGGGCTGCTATACCGAAGGAGTCCCAACCTCCGCTGGAAGAATGGTGTAAGCCAGGTCGCCCAGAGCTTAGAGATGCCAAACTGGATGACATCGGTTCAAAATCGGGCTGGTGGAAAGGGCAGTTGCGGTGGGCACAGCCGAATCTTGGTTGTAGAAAAATCGAGCTAGTTAGTATATTTTATTTTCCCCCTTATTGATATAGAGGGTAACGTCTGATAGCAAATTTTTGAAAAAAAAAAAAAATAATAGAAGCAAAAGACTAAAAAATGCCAAATTTCGCAAACCAATGCTACCATGCCAAATACTGCTGCTCACTTCTAAGAGCAAATAGCTTTTTTTATCTTTATAATATTACACTCCTCACTTCTTTCGCACATTCTTAAAATTACATAGTCCTTGATATCATGCCATGACTAATGCATTAAAAAGTGTGATATAATCTTAAAAGAATTTTTTTTGCTACACAACATACACTTCTTCCCAATTTAATACCTTTTGTGTGTTATCTTCAACTTGGCACAATGAAACTGTCCAAATTGAAATTGAATTAGTAGTATAAACCCATTCTTAGGTCTTCTCGGTTTTATTCTGAAGTAACTAGAACGATGGGTTAACTAGATAAAAATAAGGAAAAGCTCATCTCTACATATATGTAACATAATGAGCGATGTCGTAAGATTTCAGTCGTGTTACCCAGTAGTGATATATAGAAGAGAAATATGAAATAATAATACACACATTTATCCACTGGGGTTTTCCGACTTCAATTCAGATATACGGATATTTTCGATACCTTTATCGTATAGTTGTAGAATTTTTAAAATACTCCTTTTATGCAGAGTTTCGATAGTACAGTCTGTGCTAGAGCATAATATCTTGTCTATATCACTCCAGTACTTAGGTCATCTATTTTTAATATTAGTTTCCAAAAAATAGAATACTCGAGGATAGTTTTGAGTATCATACCCCAAAGCATCGAAGTAGAGAAAAGTATTTAAATCTAATCTTGGTAATTATTATTCAATTTTTTTCTACATATTGTTTTCTGTTTTTGTTTTGACAACATTCTAAATAGTTCTAGCCATAGCTACTCTACAAGATCCTCCAGTGATTGAAGCAATGAAAGTACTCAAATTGTGTCTCAAGTATCAACGGAATTCTTCGACTTCGTTTCATTCGTATGTATATCAACTATATACAATGTTGGGATAAAAATTCGATGTATGTACAAAGATAAAAATAAGAAAAAGCTCCCTCCTAACATAATGAACAATTTCTTATATCCATTGTTGGCCATTTATTCTCTGTAATATTCAGTTGTGTTTTGGTCTCGATCGCGATAACTAGCCTTCTCGTTTGGACATAATGGTACACGCATTAAGCAACTGGCTCGCTTCCGGTTTTATTTTAGTGATATTTTCGATACCTTTATCAGTAATTGCAGATTCCTTAAGTGAGTAGTGCTTAGATATATAGTATTAATTTCGTAATGCTTAATTTATAATTAATAAGTACTTTGAGGATGGTATATAAAGAGGTCTTTTAATATTTAAATGTATAGTCATACTTTCGCATAAAGTTACAATAATAAAAACGTTTAAAATAAAGAGTATATTACATAAACTTTCAAGGAAAAAACATAAAAGTTACATGCTATCGCAAAACAAAATCTTTGAGAAAGAAATCTCCATCACCCCATACACATTGCGACGATTTAATAATTCATAATGTTTTCCTTCCTTAACCCAATAATCTCTAGAAAAAAAGTCTTGTCGTGGGCACCCAGTTCGCAAAGATTAACTTAACAAAAGCCCACAGTTATTAGATAATTCCATACGATCAATGACCAGACCACTCAAGTTCTTCGTGCGAGATGAAGTTATTAGTGTCTAGTCTACTTTAAATATTATTACTATTTCTTTTTATTAATTTATAGGTAATGAAACTGCTACAGTTGACAAGAGCGAAACGAAGACTTATACTGATATGATAAAGCGTGACATACTAGCTAATTATGATAAATTTTCACGTCCAGCTGAATATAATCAGACAACAAAGCTAGAAATTGGCTTAGCTATAACACATATCGATCTTGATGAAAAGAAATCTACATTAACAGTATATGGATGGACAAGAATGGTAATACACAAACATTATTAGTTCCTAGTATATTTTTTCTAACAACAATTCTCTTAAGTTTTGGAAAGATGAAAAAATCAAATGGAATTCATCAGATTATGGCGATCTGTCGGTTGTTCATTTGCCAGGACATGAAATTTGGCAGCCTGATATCGGAGCATACAACAGCGCAGCTGATGCTCATCTCGATAGCTACGGAAATACTTTGCTTCTAGCATATAGTAATGGACAGGTTTTATGGGTGCCGCCGAGTCAATTTAGTATCTTCTGTGAATTAGATTTCAGTCTATGGCCTTTTGATACACAAACCTGCTCTCTAATATTGGGATCATGGACATATACTGATCGTGATGTTCTTGTAGAAATTAAAGATGATGACGATCCAACTGAAAATTATATAGAAAACAATGAATGGTCTATTAAGAAAGTAGTAGCATCAACAGTAGATAAGAACTGTTGCTTAAATCCATATCAAAGTGCTAAATTCGATATAACAATACAAAGGCGATCACCAATGTACAAGACAATTGTCATAACACCAGCTTCATGTGTAATTATATTAATATTAGCATGTTTTTGGCTACCGCCACAAGCTGGCGAAAAGATTGTTTTAAATAGCATAAACGTTATTTTTATCTTAACATTTATGTTATACTTCGCTCAACTACTACCAGTTTTAGCAGCAAGTACACCATTAGTAGGTAAGATAACACAAAATATATTTATTTCACTACAATAATCTATTAACATACAATTCTGATTTCAGTACTTTTCTACAGTAGCAGCCTTGTACTGTCAAGTGTATCAACTGTAGTATCCGTACTAGTACTTTATTTTTCGAGCACTAAACATCACTATCGAGTTCCACATTTGATAACAAATTTATTAGGAGGGCCAATTGGCACAGTTCTTTGCCTAGATCATGCAAATCCTAGGGTTGCAGAGCCACGTTTTGATGGGGAAATGCATGAGGATAGCTTTGAAGCTCATAATGAGGAGCATCAAACAATTGAGCAATCTCCGAAAATTTCTATTCAACACGATTGGGTGATTTTAGCAACGGCTATTGATCGTATTTTCTTTTTGATTTATTGCATTGTGTTTATTGTGCTTGCAGCCATTTATTCAGTTTAATATGAATTTGTTTTTTTAACTTTTTATAAATATATTGTAAAAAAATTTCCTAACTTTAGCAGACTTCCGTGTAATTCCGTGCTCCGTGTATTTTTGGTTAGATTGCAGGAATTTCCTTTTTTATAACTTTACACGTTCATTCGGAATATTGTAGCCCACCAGTCAAGTTTGGTGTCAGTAGTCAAAGGTTCTAAATTACTAGAGTCCCCAACATCATATCTTCTGCTTTTCTTCAAGTTCAATTATTTAAACTTGCCAAAAAACAAAGTTAAATTAAATCTGCGCAAATAAGGGACATTTAGGTAAAGTTTATACTACCAAAATTGAAATAGTCCTACCAATTTATGTGTTATAAACATTTTGAAATAAATTTGAATTTACATTGTTTTATTGGGATACTGCAAACGCCAATACCAAGTTTAACTCCTCTGACTTCCATCTAATATTACTGCAACAGAACGCTGACTTCGCGGATCGATTGGGAACGTGTTGTCCCGCTTACTGCTTACAGGCGCTGTACTATTCGTTTCCATACTTGAGGATTTTTGGTGACTCTCGAGCCTCTATAACTGATAATCGTTAATTCTTTAAGTCGCCCCCGATGTTGTTTAGGCGGGTTTTCTTTGGTGCCGATCGCTGAATTCTCCAGTCTGCCAGACGGTCTCGCTACAGAAATTTACGTCCATCCATTCGGCAAACATGTCCAAACCACTGTAGTCGATTTTTTTGTATTTGTTCTTCGATCAGTGTCTGCTGATCGCATCTTTGTCGAACTGTCTCGTTTCGAAGGCGATCGCTGTCTCGGTTTTCAAGGCTTTCCACAAGCGGATTTGAAATCAATGAAAACGACAACAGTTCGTTTGACGCAACGAATTCTTTCTACCATTATCTGACGGAGAGCGAATATTTGATCAATCCGGGTGGCCACTTTTTCTTAAGACCAAGATCCCCGATTTTTTCAGGTTTTCCAGACAATATTTGAATTTTTTCCAGGCCTTGCATTACATCATATAGATGATTTCGAAGAACTAATATTTCAGAAGCAAGATTATTATATAATATGGAAAGTCAGGTATAGCCAGTGAGTAGCGGCCAAAAGGGGACCGAGCAAACTATACTGTCTACATCAGAACATGGCTATGCTACAGAGATATAACCAAAACAAGTTCAAATACGACATGTTTACCATTATTGAGAACAACCACATTGAGCAGATAGCCCTGGCTGACGCTGCTATGTATATCTGAACCATTTGGTGGAGGAATCAAAACTTTCCAACCAAACTATCCTTTTTAGTGGGTCACAAAGATGTACGGTGAAGCTTTGTCGTGGTGGAAGACAGCACCTCTCCTATTATTCAATTGGTGACTATAGTCGATTAGTTTTCTTTTTAATAAAGTATAACTCAATCGATAAATATTTCGACTACTCTGATTTAAAAAATTATTTTGTCCAGTTTTTTGTTGTTAATATTCCTGGAACCACCACCACCACACTAAGTTTACGCAGTGAGTGTACACAGTGAGTGTACACAGTGAGTGTACACAGTGAGTGTACACAGTGAGTGTACACAGTGAGTGTACACAGTGAGTGTACACAGTGAGTGTACACAGTGAGTGTACACAGTGAGTGTACACAGTGAGTGTACACAGTGAGTGTACACAGTGAGTGTACACAGTGAGTGTACACAGTGAGTGTACACAGTGAGTGTACACAATGAATGTGCACAGTGAGGGTACACAATAGGTGTACGGAGTAAGTGTACACAGTGGTGTACACAGCAAGTGAGTGTACACAGTGAGTGATAATCTCCATCGCTGCAGGCGCCCAATGGGAGAGGTAACGAAAGTTCCATCCGATGATAGTGCAACGATAGAATTTTGTCAGGGCTGCTACAATCCTACGGTGGTTCAAGGTTTAAAGGGTCCTTCGTGAAGCAAACGGCGTGTGCTCGATAACATAATATAACTTGTAGGGCCCTTTTCGCCATTTATCTAACCATGTCAAAGTGGTTTTTTCGAAGCCCCGCTCCACATAAAGGATTTGCATTTAAGAAGGAGCCGAATGCAGGATATGTATATTACAGCACATGCCAATGGCTGGAGTAGTGGTGTGCAAGACTCCTTCGATTTTTGGAAAAAATCGATATTTTCGCCTACAAAATCGGTATTTTCCCATTATTTTTTCAAGAAGTGTATCATCAAACGCAGCTTACTTTTTACCATATGTTATTGTATTACAAACTAGTCCAAAAAAAGTACTCGATTTTACATTTTGAAAATCGCCTATCACTAGGCTGGATGAGGAACTTACACCTCCTAAGGAACTTGCATCTCAAGCGCTGAGAATATGGAATACGTGGACATACAATCGCAGGACTGTCGCTAACGCCACCCCTAAGATGTTAAGGGATGATGTCACTAGTCTGTTGATTGAGTCAAACATAAGTCCGCGGAAGTCAAAACAGTACCAGGCGCGTGCTTATCTAGAATTATCGATGGGGCATGAGTAGAGCACAGTAACGTCAACAGCGAAGGCACAGAAACTAGGCCATTTAAGAAGATTAGAGAAAGAGCGGGTGATCAAATTGATCCTTGGAGGACTAATTTTACCTTGAATGAACGTCCGGAACTGAACTCAGCTGAGAAATGAGTCAAAGCCAATAGCTTGGACTTTAGCTTTAGCTAACAGAGCAGGTTGCCCAACTCTATAAAAAGGCTTGAAGATATCCAGAGCAACCAAATCGGACTTACCAAATCCCATACCCTGTAAATAGCCTTTTGTTGATAACGTTTCCATGGTTTACTTGGACTTGAAAAAGGTAGAAAGAACACAATAACAAGAATGATTGTGCTTATGTCCGAACTTGTGGCAAATGGAAGACCATCAGTCTTACAAATTTAATTTTCACACGGACTCTTATCGTGTAGCAGCCCCATAGGACTTGCTCTGTAGTTCGTGTAAAAAATTAAACTTATTTACTGCTGTTCTGCTATTAGTGATTACGCCGGAGTAGTTTCTTTATTCTTCACCATTCTAAGGATGTATTATGCACTTGAATTATATTCCACTTTTCGATTGTTTTACTTTAATTTTAATAATTTGTTAGTTTTTCTTACGGAACACAAAGCAGCACCAATTACATCCTTGATCATCTGAAAATAGTAACCATTTAATATATTATCAAATTTAATAAAGAATTTATTTTATTTTTTACAATTTTATTGCTCAATAAATATTTTAAAAGGAATGTTTTTGGCATTCTTTGTGTTTCTTGGTATGGGAATGTGTACAATATTTTATACACTTTTGTTTAACAAAAAAAAAAAAAAAATAATATCTCATCATCTTAAAAATAAAATTAATTATAAAATCGTGGATGTATCACTTTTTAATTTGCAAGGTTTTTTATGAATAAAATAAAATATAATATAATATAAGGATACGGGATTTGAGTGAGGATTTGTGATTACTTAATCTAAAGCACAGTGAATTAACTATAAATATAATGTATATAATGATTAAAAACCATAATATCTTAATTCTATTTAACACAGTAGCACAATATTTCCACTATCATTGCCAGTTAGTACCATACGATTTAATGGTAAAACGGCAAGACTTGTTAAAACTCCTTTAAGAGTTTCTGAACGTAATTTTGTTATTGAACAACTTCCATCTGGAGTTGAAAGATCTGAATAAACACCGATACGATTTGCTGGTGTTGCATATACTAATTCAAGTCCGCTTGATTGAAGACAGTGAGCTGGTTCTGGGGGTTGTCTATGGAAAAAAATATTGTTATATTATTTTTGTGAAATTTTTAACCGTTAAAACTTACTTTATTTGATACTGTAAACAATTATCGTTTACATTCCATACTGAAATACTGTGATCTAAGCTTGAGCTTACAAGTTGTTGGTCGTTAGGTGCAATAAGTTGAAGCAATTCTCCATCGGTGGCCTTCCAGTTTCCTAAAACTAAACCAGTGCGGCCATCGAGTAATATTATATTTCCAGTTGAGAGTCCAATTCCTATCCAATTGCCAGAAGGAGCACATGCTAAACATCTAACAGTACTACTCTGATTTAGAGTAACCTGAATAAAGTTAATTTTGAAAATAGCTGACGCTTTTTACTTAATTAAATCATTACCTTGTATTCTGTAACATAGCTGACAGTCCTAGAATCTATTATCTTTACTGTTGGCTCTGCAGTTCCTGCCAAAACAAGTGGACTTGGCGATGGATATGTCTTAACAACAGTAATCGGACTGAATTTAGTTTGAGAATCTAAAACACCCACTGGTCTGCCTATAAATGGATCCCACAAATGAACACCAGAATCGCAAGAAACAACAAAACGCATTGATTCTAAAAACGCTATCGAATGAACCGATTTCTTGTGACTTGTGTAGGTAAATTGACAAGAAGAGACTTTTTTGCCATCGCCTTCACTGCGCAATGACCAGAGCTTAACAGTTTTATCTTTAGATGCAGACATAAAGCTATTTTCATTATCTAAAGCTAATATTGCTCGAACTGAATTCGTATGACCAGCAAAGGTCTGTAGTTTTATTTGTTTTAAATTTAAGTGATTATCCTTGTCAGAACGTCCAATCTCGTGTTCCCAGTAAGCTAACCAATTGCCTCTTAAGTGACGAGTTGTGTTTACCTAAATTTAATATTATTCATAAAATGCATGAAGACCAAGTAGTAAACATTATATACCTGTTCCAATTTATAAGCAGCCATATCCAATACCTCCATTGGACCAATATCATTTTTAGGATTCGTATTCTTCACCTCGATACGATTCCCAATTACCGATGTTCCAAAGCTGTTCGAAGCAGTCAATTCCTCTTCTGTAGCAAATATCCTACTACCAGACGATGTTGTATGAAGTCTTTTGCTACGTTCACTCACATAATCTGGCTGTTCAAATTCATGACACAGCGTTAGCACAGATTCCAAATTAATAATAGTTTTGGCCATAACATTTTCCCCTAAAAATCGCAAAAATGCTAAGTAGCCACAATGAGCTAAATTTGGACTGAAAACATCACGAATCTCTTCTAGAGCTCTTTCTTTTAAAATAGCATCGGCATTCTCTAGTAAATTCTCTGCAGTTTTTGGTGGTGATATGCTATCTTCGGAATTTTTAAAATTTTGATAATTTTTAATACTATGGTCGTGTAGTTTTCGTGCATGATTATTTTCTGTTGCATTCGGATCATTTCTTAGATCGGTGTTGAAATTTCTTTCTGTGAAATGTTCCGAGATTCCGTAAGCTTTGTCAAATATTAGGAAGAAACGTTGTAACGCCGGTATACATAAATGTTCTTTGGACATTTCTCGGCCAATACGAATTGATAGTACGTAAATGGTGTCTAAAAGTTTTCGTGCTAAAACACTGCGAGCCAAAAATCCACTAGGCATAAGACATTGGGTTGAGCCAAGGATTCGTATTATAGGATTGATGATATTGCGTAGAAATACATCCTGAAAAATTTAAACGATATGTTAGCAAATTTTAAAGAGATATTGGAAGAGGATAGAGAATGTAAGCAGTGCCGGCGGATTGTGTGTGGCCCGGGTGTGTAGTACGCATCCCCTCCGCAACTGTTATTTGGTAACAACATTTCCTAAAAATTAAAGAAGGTAGGTCATTTCCTTGTGAATCGGAAAAGGGGCCAACGGTATACAGAACAACATGTGGTGTCCTGGGACCTCTCCTGTGGATCACATTGTATAATGATGTACGACGCCTCGATGTGATCGAACGAAGTTATCTGAGATATTAATGCTTGTGTTTGAGGATTTGAGACTATGGCGAATTTGGCAATGCAGAAAAGTGTGAAGAAGACCAACTTTTGCGTTGCGTGCGTTCTTTTTACGTAACTACATGTCTGATTGAATTTGAATGCACATACTTCTGTTATATCAATCACCGCCAGCACCAATGCACGCATGAATCTGTCTCGAGCGTAAGCGTCCTTCGCACGGGCTGCGCATACAGGACCATAGCCAAAGATGCAGCGTGCGTGGTAATGGGAATTACCCCCATAGCTATATTGGCGAGAGAAGGCATGCGTCACTATTATCCAAAACATGTTAGAAGGGAGACAAATTCCGTGCGGTGGCAGCAGCTTCACGGAGTTTTTGAGTGGAAAGAAAAGATATAGAAAATACGAGTCGTTTCGAGCACGATGGCTCAGCGCTGTAACTGGCATGACGAAGTATCAGAGCACGTATTTTTTATTGTGTGAATTTCGCGAATATGGGCCGGAACCAAAGGTATTCTTTATGTCACACGCTCAATTACTGTCAAATTCCGAGTGGGTATTTTAGAATTTTCCGGGTAGGTACTGCTACGGACCATACCCACATTATCCGTGACCTCCACTTGGTAACGATATCCGTTAAGGGCTATGAAAGATTTTTTTTGATTGTAATATGTTGTCTTCTTGCTTATAGGGGCTTATCCCGGAAACGCCTGATCCGATTTCGATGGAACATTCACGCGCAGTATTTTCTTGGGCATATTGAGGCTTCTTCTTTACTCGGTCAAACAAAAATTTGATTGATTAAAGGGCCCAATACACGAGTGCCGTGATCGGATGGAGCGCTTGTGTATTTGACCCTTAAGATGGTCGAGCCGTAATGGGATGTATAAAGCTCAATACTGAAGAATCGTTTATTGAAATAAGCTAGTTATCCGCTGCTGTCCATCTAACTGTGCTAAAAGACAGTCACTTGCTGCTGTCTACTAAAACAATGCTAAAAACGATAGTTGCAGTAGAACCTCCGTCCGACCATGACCATGAATTGAATACTGTTACATCACCGACAAACCGTGAATTTAGACTATTCATAAAGTAGTAATTTAAAGTGTTTGTAATAAATGGATTAGATCCAGGAACTGTCACAACCAAACCGCGATATTTATTCCACCTACTCCCAACCGTTACTATCGCGACTCTGACATAGTTGACAAGAGGAATCAGGAATGCAACGAGGGAAGAAGAAAGAAGGAAAGTTATGGAGGTGGGGAAGGTGGAACAGACGAAGACCAGTGGTGCTGCCGAGATTCGAACCCGGGACCTCTGGGATGGTAGCCAGACGCCTTACTCCCTAGACTACCGAGGCCCGCAAGCTTGTTACTAGATATTACACCAGGACCTTAAAGACAAGCCAAACTGGTAGTACAGAGGGTGACTCCTAAGCTTGGTTTTTTCACATAAAAAAATGTTACACACATGATATGTGCCGAAACCTCTCCCCACGTGTCCCCTCCCCCCCCCTAAACACCCCACATAATTAATGGACAACCCCCACTAATTATTTCATGGAATAACTGTTTTATTCGCATGAAATTTCAGGCAAACGTTGCCAGTTTCACGAGAGCTACGTGGGACGATGAAATTAATGAAACGATCAGTTATTTGACTATAGGCTTCACAGGGCGTTAAGGCCAGTGGCCGTGTCGAAAAGACGAAACCCGAAAACGCAAAGCAGCAACGTTCCTTTTCAGAATTAAATCAGTATTAGTAGTTTCGCCACGATAACATTTTTAATACTGCTGATATTCGTCTCCAGCCGAAATGTTTTATTCGATTTTTTAATTCACGCCAAATTGTGAATTTTTGAGCTGCACAGTGGGCACCAAATTTTGCAATTCTTTTTTGGCACTTTTTTGGGCAAAAGTCTTTAAAGGCAAAGTTTTCCGCAGGGCACCAAAACCCCTGGCACCGCAAAATCTTCGGAGACGAAAGCTAGTTTTAAAATAAAATAAATTACCTGTAATTGCTCCATTATAGTAGTATCCATTAAACAAGGTATCAAATACTTTAAGAGCTGTAAAGAACTTATTATAGCCCCTTCCAAGCTAGACGTGATCCGTTTCTTACAAAGTGCAATTAGTTCACTAACATGTGGTAAATACTGCAATAGAATAAATTGTTCACCAAAAAGAGCTGAACATAAATATTAAAATTATAAATAATCATTTTTGTATATATATAATATAAAAATTACCTGCAATTGAAGTAAGGCACTCTAAAACTCTAGCCGCACTATGATCTCCAATAACTCTCGAATCAGCAATTGTAAAATAATTTAAATTGCAATTATCTTCTACATGGTAATCATCAGGTAAGAGATTCTCTTGCCCTACATAGCACAATGTAAGCATTCTTAATAAATTTCTTGTTAAATATCTAGCAGTTAAGACTGGTCCTAATCGGTGCGATAGCCAAATTAAGCTCTCAGTACTCATTTCAGATATTCTATTATTTTGAGCATTTTTCGCTTCAGACATTTGTGATATTACCGATGCCTGCAATGAATCCGATCTTTCCATACTATCATTTTTAGATTTTGAGCTATTATCATTTGGCTGTGATGTTAGATCAAATGAATCAATACTTTTCTTACTACCAATTTCACAATCAATTGTGCTTAATTCATATGTTCGTCGAAATGCACTTGGTATTGGTATTGTTGGCGATTTTGGACCTAATGCTGTATCGAGTTTTTGTGGACTTTCTGTTCGACTGTTAATAGAAACCTTATCATCTTCAAATGAATTATTTGATAGTTTTTGTGGACCATTTATAATATCTTCAATTGCTAGCTTTTCTGAGGCGAATGTTGATCCATCTTCTGTTGCTTCTTCGGCATTTAATTGATTTAACCGCATATCGAATGAATCAACGGATTTATTTTCAATATCTAAATTAATACTTAACTTATCTGATGATTCTTCCAATTCACCATCGAATGTAAATAAATTTTCCATTTCTGGCTTTGTTGCAGCATCAAATGACAGTGTATTATCTGATTTCATTTCAGAATGATCGGGAGAAATGAGAGTTAAAGAATTATCAGATTCATCAGGGCAACAATATCTCAGATTTCTAGTTGATCGTGATGCTCGCACATCAGAATATTTACTGCTATGGTAGTGAAACCCTGTACTCTCTTCTGGCTCCTTATATCCACCAACTGCTTCAATTAATGCTGATGTAAAATTATCTAGGAAGCATTTTAACCCAAATCGGACTATTAATCGCAACAGAAAACTATGATGATATAGTTTAACTGATTTTCGACTTTTAAATGACGAACTGATTGTAAATTTTATTGTTGATGCAATATTTTTGTTTGAAATTGTTCGTCCATCAATTTCAGCATCATAAAGTCGAAGCATTGGATCTAGTAAATACTTTTGTGTATCTCGTATACCTAATGCTGTAGCAACTGGATCAAATAAATACCAGGCAGTAAGTATGGACGTTTCTTCGCACTTCAACATGTCTATAACATGTGGTATTAGTAACTCAACACTACTAAATTGCTCATAAGCTACAGGATCTAACAGACCATCAATATGTACACAGCTAGCCTTTACCTTACATTCTGCTATTTTTCTACTAAATAAAACTCGTCTTCTATCTAAATCTTCGTATCGTGAGCATTGGATTCCATCGCATTGGAAGTGTGTACTAATAGACAGCAGCGCTGAATCAAAATCAAAATTGTGTATATTCCTCATGAATGAATAGATTTTAATATATTTGGCAGGAAATGGTATTAGTAAGTTGCTTAGCAGTGGCTGCAGCACTAGATGAGCAGAGGGGGCTGGCAGACCTAGATTTGTAATACCAGACATGTCGATAATTCCATCGAAATTAAAAAATAACTTAATAGCATACTGCAAACATTTTGGTAATTCCTGGAAATATCTTTGAGCTACAGTTTTACACGCAGCTAGTCTATCTATAAAACTAAGACGAGCACAATTCATTGTTAACGGACGTAACTTATTCAACAGAAACAGCTCTACTATAATACATCCAATTACTTGAAGCTCTTGTGATCGTTTATCATCTAAAATCTGCTTAAAATTCTTCGATGAATTTTGTATAATTAAATTTTTATGCTTTGTTGTTTGCATTCTCTTATGGTCCCTTATTAAGCTAGCTTCATAAGCCTCGGAAAACATTCGGTTAGTAAAAGAATTCTCGGATGATTCGTCAAACATTAGGTCAATACTTGCTAGCTTCTCGCTGTGGCTTTCATCGGATTTTTGATTTAGAAATATTTTCGAAAAGAATACCTCCATATTTTCCAAACTATTTAACAGTGCACATGGATTGTAATCCTTCGGTAATGAGATATTATTTGGTGATTTTTGAACATTTGTATGATAGCTTGTCGATCTTTCGATATTAATTGCCACTGAATCTTCGGGAATATTTGGACTTGATACTTGATGATATGCTGGCTTTGGGCTGGTATTGAATTTTCGATTTGGCGATGGGAAGAAGTTCTCAGATGATTCTGTTATGTGAGATCTTGTTGTTGATGACAAATCTTCAGAACTGCGTGTCATGCGACGTTTTTGTTCGGTTGTTGATGATAGGCGCGGTGGTATTTTCCCAAACCATATTGATGGGAAGCGTTTTGGCGGGTGGGGATGTGTAAATAGTTGTACAATACCTCGTTGACATAAGTTTTTGTGATTATCAACTAGTGACAGACAAACGTTTTTTGCCTTTATTGCAGCTTTCCCGGTTAGTTTGTAGCTGCAAGTTTGAAAATTAATTTAATATACAAATTAAAATCATATATGAATGCAGAACACAACAGAATCAATTTATTCATCAACATTTAAATTTGGAGAATCCAAATGATTGCAATTGTGTGTGACCCAATCTTTTATTTATTTTATTGTATTGTATTATTGTATTATACGTATACGCAACTGTGATTATTCTGACGAAATTTTCAATGAATTTTTAATACTAATAATATAATAATATTGAGGATTTACATATGTATGAATAACAACAAGGTTCAAAATCGACCCGAGATAGAAATGCTGAGCAAGACAGAGGCTTGGTGCGAGAACAGCAATCTCAAGCAAGACTCAAGCAAGTTGCTGATGAAAAAACCCTACGATAAAACGATGCCACAAGTAGCCAAAAGACCGGTCGAACGGAGTGGCACTTTTCTTTTCGAATGTATTTTCGTAGTGGGATTTGAGACTCCATGGAACAAGCGATTTTGAGATTCCCAAATGTTTTGGCGTACGCCATTCTATTGGCTTATGGGTGCAATAAGGCGCACCGGGTTCCAGCTAGTTAATTATAAAGATGAAGAAAGTGCATGTAAGAGACAAGGGAAAAGAGAGAAAGAGTAAAGAAAGCTATGAAGATAGTTAAGAACACGTTTCCGAATACATTCAATGACCTTGACCGCTGTATATCTGAAAGCTGTGCCACAATTGCAGCGACTGAATAAAAAAAAATAATCTCTGCCCAACCAAGTGGTAGAATCTAGGGAGTATAAATAGTGTTCTTCTAGGCGTACGACCAAACAATCGTAAATATATGATGGACGTTCAGATTGAAGGAGTTTTTATATAAATATCATGGCTTTGAGGGATAGGTATATATCCAGTGTGCATCCCAAAACGTCAGAGCGATATGATTATAGAAGTACAGTCATTAAAGGTACCTGAAGTTTATCGCGAGAAGAGGCATCAACAGGGGAAAAACTAAGCTGGCATAAGTGAAATGCGGTAAAATTAGCGTTTTAATTAACTTTGAACGGGTGTCTAGAGCCATAATAGAGGCATACAACCAGAAGGGTGCAAGTTACTATAGATTTTAGACAGAGTAGAGCTGTATGATCACCGCAGGGTAATTGAGAATTTAGATAGACACCTAGATTATTAACTCATGTTTGGTAAGGTAAGCAAGTGTTCATAAGAAAGGTAGTTGGAAAAAAGAAGTATCCAATTCGATTCTGTACATTGAAATGCTGCAGGATTTGGTGGCATTCAAAAGTAAGTGGTTTGAAAGAGAACATTTATGAATAGGTTCAGGGACGGTTTAAATAAATTTGGAGATCGTCTGCATACATGTGCAGTTTGCAATTTGTTACGATACTGGTGAGATCATTTATGTAAATGCTAAAATGCAATGGTCCTATGTAGTATGGAGCCTTGGGTAACACCACATGTAATTGGAAAGGAATCGCAAATTGAGTTTTGTAACCACACTTGTTGGGATGAATTCTGTAGGAAGTCCCGAATTGTCGAGAGGTGGATGAGAAGTAATAAAAAGATCAAAGGGAGAGGTTCCTTAATGAGCAACATCTGGGACTCCCGTGGGATGACCATAATTTGATGTAAATTATTGGTGGCTTCAAAGTCTTTGCCAGAAACCCTGGTGCCATTAGAGTAAGTCAGCCACCCCGCAACGATGATTTCACACTCAGGATTGGATGCCAAAAACCCTGAGATTCGTTCGAAAGTGGAGGCTTGTTACTTAAGTTGGGACTTCTGCATAGGAAGCAGAAGAATATGACGTGGTTTCGGAAGATGATTTTAATCCAAAGATAGTTAAAATCTGAAGAAGTATTTTTTTATATTTTATAATAAGCCATGTCATCCCTAACATAGATGGCTTAGAGATTTAGCATTAAAGTGTACCCCAAAACCTGGTAATGCCCTAAGTCATTATCGGGTGATATTTGGGTTTCACTAAGTGCGAGGATTGGAGGTTTAATAGTAGAAAGGTCCACGAGTCAACGAATGTTACAGAAGTTAATAACGAGGTGTGACTTGTAACAGGACTTCAGTTGCGCGGGCTCAATCGCCACATATTTCGGCATTACTACATTTGCCGAGTCAAAGACAGAGTCAAAGTCCAATTGGTCCTCCTTAAAGTGTTATGCCTTTTGAGGCGGGGCCAATTTCATCGCCCGACAGATTTTGTCCGCGGAGGTGGGGTAGGCAGCAAGGGTACTTACTTTTGCTATTCGACGGTCTTGTCGTTTATTAAAGGGCGATGAAGCCTTCGCGTTAGACTGCCGTGTGTTTTTTCTTCACTGTTTTTTATTGTTTTTTCTTTGGACTTATACTTTTTCACTTTTTTTACATCTTCCACAATATACTAGGGTTTAGGGAATCAGCACACGTCCTAGACCAAACTTTAAATATAAATTTCAATCAAATATCCGAAAGTCGTCGAACATTAAAAACAGCGACCGAACAAAATAATTTTTAATTTGTACATAATCTGAAAATAAATATTACAAAAAACACTTACCCAAAGTTCAAGTCAATCCAGTGATGTAATCTCTCCGAAACATACTGGCTTTCTAACGCTTCTCTATGTTTCCCAATAAAATCTTCTGGACATGATGCCCAAGCCGGAAGTTCCAAGTCCGGAAGATCCTCATGTATACTCTTAAAAACCATTGGATCAGTATAAAATTCCGGTATACATTCATCCGGTGTCCATTCTTGTAATCTTTGTATCGAAACTGGATACTCAGCTGGCACCCAAATCGGCCTAACATGTTCACAAAGAATATTCCGTGGCGTTCTTCTAGCCATATAAACAAAATACGTAATTTCAGATAAAAAATCCGATACATGATGGGAGATCTCATTTCCACTAGACGATGTAAACATCAAATCTAAATGGGCGTCACCTTTATTAATCCGATATTTCGATTTCGTTAAATCACGCCAATTCATTCCATTGCGCTGGCTGAAATCTGTTACCCATGGCATAATGTGATGATATCCTGGATATCCGATTCGTCGTCCGGTTGCATTATTTAATATTGTTAAATAATCAAAGTTTGATAGTTGTCCATTACACCACATTTCAGAGTATTCTCTTAGGGAGAATTGCTGTACATCATAGGCAAATTTCAAGTCAAATTTCGTGCTTTCAGAGCACTCTTCTGTGGGAGTCTCATCCGAGTCAGATTTAATAAGATTCGATTCGATATTTGGAACTATTTGCAGCCATAGATTCTCGTTTAAGAATATGTCATGAAGCCTTAAATCACCGATGTTAAGGCCGGAATCGTGCATGTGCCTTACTAGTTGAAGGATTTGATAGATTATAAAAAGTGGCTTATTGTGAGATTTATTTAAAACAGCCGGACTGTATGTGATGCAGTCGTAGAGCGATGTTTTCACAGATGATGGATAAAATATCACCGCAATGTGTCCACTTGTTTCGATAGCCGCAATAGCTGGGAGAATATTTGTATGAGATTCCGTTTTTGGTGTTTCTAATCGCGGATCTAGGGGTGACTTAAGTCTATCGAGTTTGGCATGTATAATACAGCAACCGAATATTCTTTGTATAAGCTCCTTCAATACAACATCGTAAGGAACTAAATTGACATTAGGATCCAGACTTTTGGTAATACAACCAGTGGATTTTGCAAATTTTACATGTGCTCCATTGTGTTTCTTGTAGGCAGCTTCCCACATATTGCGGAAATTTGTTGAGGCGACATACGACAGTACTTGAGAGTATGTCAAAGGAAGCTCATCATCTGTGTTATCCAATTTGCATCGTGGCAGTGGTAAAACTTTATGAGTATATTTCTTATAGATATGTATATAAACTTTTGTCCAAGGATGTTGTAATTCTGGTAGAACTCTCTTGTCCAGCGCTGGATAAATAGGAAACTCGGATAATTTCTTCTGCTGCTCCAAACACTTTAGCCATATTCTATCAACAACCAGTATAAATCGATCGTTACTTGCTGTTTCTCTAACATGCTGTCGGGGAATTCCTAGATCCTCACAGACTGAATCCATTTTTCGCTGGCTAAAGGGGGTTTATTTGTTTTTCTTTGTGGGAATTTACGTAAACACAAAACTGCTTTGTGTGAAGAACATCTGCCAAGGTGACAGTCATCATAACACAGCAGAATTTTCTGTTTTATTCATTATAATTGATAAGAAAAGTTAGTTATTTTATTGAAATATTTGGGGAAAAGTATGTCTAATCACTTTTTTCGTCTATTTATTGGATATTATTATGTTAGGTGATGAATATCGAAAACTGCAGCACTCAACTTTTACTTTTCCACTTTGATTTAACAGCTGTTTTCTGATGTTGATTTTTTATACCTTGCAAATTTTTTGATTTTTATACAACTGAAGTATAGGTGTCTCTCTAGTTATTTCAAGTTTACCGATTGCAACGACACTTCTACCTTAACAGTCACAAATTCGTACTACGTTTCTTTACAAATAAAAACGATAAAAAAGTCCTATTTTGCTTGAGTTTTGATTTTCAAAAAGATTTTAAGTTTTTATTAGATTATAATTAAATGTTTTATATTAATTGCCATGTAAATAAAGATTTTGAAAGATAAATGTACAAGATTGTGTAAAGGCCCAATTACAATGAGCGGATCTACGCGGATTGAAATGTCAAAAGAACGCATCAGAACGGATAGGAAACTGCACTGATTACAATGAACGGATCAGTTCGCATTTAAACGTCAAATTTAATCTTGGAATTTTTATATCCATTCTTTGCCTTGTTGTACAGTATTTCATAATCTTTCACTTCTGCGATTAACTGCTCGTCCGAAAACATTTTTAAAAACATAACAAATCAAAAAAAATAAAACCTTAAACATTCACAGCTTTTGTTTACCAAAATTTTGACAGCTCAATCCGGTGATTTCTAAACAAACTAAAACGAATCCGGCACAGATGCGGTCAAATGCGTTTGAATCCGTTCATTGGAATCGGTTAAATAGAAAACGTATGCTTGGAAAACCACTTTGACAGTTCAATCCGATTCTGTTCCGCTCTAATCCGGTCATTGTAATTGGGCCTTTAGACTGGTGAGCAGTAGAAGAAACTCGTAAGGGGCTTCCCCGAACATTGTTTTTTGTGTAGCTTCAGATGTGATGTTAAGAAAATTTTAAATTTTTAATTAGTTTTATTTATTACAAAAACAAAATTTTCTTTCTGCAATTTAGCTATAAAAGTAAATATACATTGACCTCCCGCATAGCACACATCATTCGATCCGTAATTCACAAAAAATTTCCATTGTTGATTAATTTTGATGTCAGAAGGGGTCAAGTTTGTATTTTTTTCTCTCAATTAAGATAAGATTGAGTTGTAAATTATTATCAAAATGTAAAGTGTATTAAATCATATCAATTTAAACCGGCAGGTCGATTTTAGTCGCAAACCGGATTTCGGGGGTAGTAACTGCTGTCGTCGGAGAAGTGCTCTAGGGTTGTTTGTTGAAACGGTCGGAATTTTATAAACAATAATGGTCAGTGAAGAAAAGTGTAGTACGGAGATGCTGCTTAGGCCTGGTGAATATAGGAATCGGGGTCTGCGGAGGATGGCACAGAAATGTGAGTATTTTACTAAAAGGAACTTGTAATAGAGATTGCATGTGAGGCACAAAAGTTGTAGGTGAAAAAGCAATTAATATTGAAAGGCTTGATTTTGTCTTTCTAATGAGTGCCATGTACGTTGGTTCGGATCTAGCAAAGGCCAGTTATATTTTGTCTAAAAGCTTCGTAGATTATGTCTATAAAAGTATTTTCAAAATTTGTTTCTTAACTTCTTATTATAGCTGTAACATTTGATCGCTTCGAAAGTCTCGTTTTAGGATCATCTAGATAAGCTCGCTTGGGTCTTGCTCTGAAGTTTGAACACAACTAAATCTGCACACGATAGAGCGAAGTCAAGTGAATTTATTAGACCACTCGAAAACATACACGGGCGACCCATCCATCCAAAAGGCGCCGGGCCAAGCCAAGACGTCTGAGTGTCTGGGAAATCTCGGACGGACTCGTGATCTAGGTCCACCGATTTTGCGACCCCGTGAATGGGGTCCCCAAGAGGTTCCACTAAGTTCTGCTGTTAACCTTATATCAACAACTTGGTGCTGTCGTTTCAGATCTGATTAAGTCTGAAAACAATTGGAACCGTAAGATTTATTCAAGTCAAACAGACAAACCTATTAATAGTATTACAATATGCCCGAAACCAACGTCCAAAAAGGCACACCTATACTAAGTACAAAAAAATTACACTTAAATTAAGAAACATAGTAGTACAACAGTTCTTTTAGAATAAAAAACTATAACTTTGGCCAACTGTAATTTAGTGTGTCGTGAGTGTCGGACCTTGTTCGAAAGAAACTGGACTTTATGCTTTCCACTTAGGACGTCAAAGGCAACGCAAGATATGTATGACCAGTTTTCTCCTGCTAAATAACGCCATGATAACGGCTTTGAGCTTGTCCAAGTAGTGTGCTAAGGTTTGGAAGCCATGGGAGTCATGTAGATTTCTCAGGGCGAAAAGGAGAAATCTCTTCTGAACTGATTCAATCCTGCTGCTGCTTACTTGGAATATAGGATCCTATATAGGACACGCATATTCCAGGATAGGACGGACTAAAGAGAAGAAAAGTGTTTTGTGACCCATACATTATCGAATTCTTAGGCTCTCCTCTTTATGAAACCTAGCAGTTTGTTGGCTCTGGCAGTAATATTATCGTAGTGCAGGTTGAAATTGAGTTTTTTTATCTAGGACTACGCCTAGATCTACGATATGATCGACCTGATTCAACATTATGCCGTTGAGATGATAGTACTGCTTCTGTGTGTTTTTTTCCACGGGAGAAGGTAATTGCATGGCATTTGCTGGTGTTAAGTTGCAGTTTGTTCATGGTCTTAATGAGCCTATACATTTTGAGATCATCCGCGTAGAAGAGAAGTGGGGTATTTATCAGTTTTTCCGATAGATCGGAGATGAAAATATTGAAAAGAAGGAAGGAGGTGTTAATCATATTACTGGTTTTCTTAGGTACGTGCTTAGTAGTGTTTATAGAGGATGTTACATGCTGTACTAGTGAGTCACATCTATTGGGGCTTAAAACTGGGACTGAATTAGTTTTATTGGGTACAGCTATTACTATTTTGGGCCTATTAATCTTAGATTTATTACCTATTACTATTTTATTACGAATCTTAGATTTACTACTTAACCTATTTATCCATCGGCTGAGAGTTAAGTTCCTCCATTTAAAGGTGTCAGTTTAATATAAAAATAGCCGCTCGAATCTTGTACGGAAGACTACCTTGACGCTCCTGAATTCACTAATTTTTCCGTGATGATAGTTCTTTGCAGCTAAGAAGTTTCACACAGAAATCTATGAGAAATACCCAAGAAGAAGAAGAAGAATCTGCTTTCGCTGGCACACTCTTGAGGAAATACGTTGAAGTGGGCTGCTGCTGCCGCTGCGAAGGGGACGCCATGGCGACCGACGCCGCATAAACTGCGCAAATAACTAATACTACTAATAATATTAAAAATACTTTTAAAAAACCGATTTTAATCGCTTTGCTTATAAAGTGAAACCATAAAAGGGAAATTAATTAACTAAAAAATTAAAAAAAATTGTAGTATTTTGCACGGAAATTGTGCCGAGAAGCGCCCGCTTGCTGGTGATTTTTGGTGCATATTTTTCTGGCAATCTGAGCATCAAACATTTTAAATATGTGAAATCCTAAGTGCAACGTAGTAAAAAAAAAAAAAAAAAATTCTTACTTTATTGTGCTGAAAATTAAATCAAACTAAACTAAAAAAAAAAAAAAAAAAAAAAAAAAAAAAAAAAAAAAAAAAAAAAAAACTAAAAGTTATAAGTGAAGTTCTCTATATATTCGCCGTCAACTGGACGCCATTCCGTAGACTGACAAAAGCTGTGCTGTGCACGGCCAAAGTCATATAGTGAACCGTGATCCTTACTAAGATTCCTCCGAAAGGAGCACGTGGCCGCCCCGGAGGGGCTGTGGACGAAAGTCGCCAGCCCCCCAAGGCGCCACGTAACCCACCTAAAATAAGGGCATATACGATGACCACAAAAAAAAACACTACAAGCCTAAAATACCCTCCAAAGGACAAAGAACTCGTCCATGGATTCAACGACAGCATCGAGAAGTGGCCACAAGGCGACACCATCTTAATGAAGGAGATGGCAGCCAATCTTGATAAGGAAATGGCTGCCAGCAGCAGCTCATGCTCAAGACTAAACGAGCGGGAAAAGGAGGCGTCCCCAAATCTACATAACCCCACAATTTCGGAGGCGAAGGAAGACCCCACTAAACACCATAAGGTAGGACAAAAGCCACTTTCTAATTCTAAGGCTAATATAATCCAACAATTAAATGCGACATGCGGCCGCATTAACCGAAGCCCGCCGGGTAACGGCGTCAATGGAGGTAGCGTCCCTTCACCAACACTACCTCCCCCAGCCTATAACGCTAGTGTCACTCACGACCACACATACATGGACAGCGCAGCCTCCACTCCAGCTGCCAAAGAAGCTCCCAATGTTAACAACATTAATGCCGACACTCACACTCCACCTAATGCAATCCGCGATTCGGATGACGGCTGGATTCATGTTTTAAAAAAAAGCAGGGCAGCTTCCCCGCCAGCCCCCAAAGAAGACATCAATCGACTAAATCGTTTCTCGCCGCTGGCAAATGAGGACACTCTTAATGCCAATAAATCAACCTTGGACGACAGCATTAACCCTCCTTATACTAACGGAAACACCAACTCCAACTTTAACCGCCAAGATACTAATTATAATTTTAAGAAATCTAATAACCAGCATGATTATAATTCCAATTTCAGCAACCCTAAGGCCAAACATAAATTTAGCGATGATAGCAGAACGAGCAAAGAGTTTTGCCCTCCTATTGTTATCCAGGACGTTAACGTTCGAAACCTAACCCAAATGATACTCAGCATCTACCCTAACGCTGAATTCAAAATGGCGAGAACCAGGGGGGGCGCCTGCAAAGTTTATTTTAAAAACAAAGACCACCACAAAGGGTTTTTCCAAAAACTTAAAGATAGGAAGGCCGCGTCCCACACCTTCACACTTCCTGAAGACAGGTTCCAAACCCTAGTACTTCGAGGCATCGACTCGGCCTTTTCCCCCGACGAAATACTCAAGTCCCTGCTAGAGACTCACCCAACTCTCCCTGTTCACAGTGTTCAGCACTACTCTACCCCACACTCGAGGAAAAACAAAGTCGCTCTACACCTGTTTCTGGTCCAATTCCCGCCGGACACCGACCTGACTAAGGTCTCACTAATTAAAACGATCCTTCACCAAAGAGTCTCTTGGGAAAAGGTCAAGAGGGCTGGCTCTGTGCAATGTCGAAACTGCCAGATGCACGGCCATGCCGCCTCAAACTGCAACCGAGACTTTCGCTGCGTAAAGTGCGATACAACCCACCCCCCAGGGAAAGAGCACTGCCCCCTTCCGGCGGACTCTGTCCCTTACTGCGTTAACTGTAAAACTTCTGGCCACCCGGCCAACTACAGAGGATGTCCAGTATACCTACGTCGCGAAGAAAATAAAAGAAAACTTTTAAACAACTACAAAACCCCACCCGCCAATGCGGACAATGCAAACTTCCCTCCCCCAAGGAATGGCTCTAGCCACAGTAACAGTGGAACTAATCCTTCCCAATCCTATGCCGACTGTCTAAGGCAGCCGGCCCACGCCCCTAGCGGCCTCCAAGACTTCCTCAACCCTGAGCCCATAATCGGAGTCCCATTAAATATCTTAATTCAGAAAATCAGGAGCCACATCCCTTTGTACCATAATGCAAGGGACCAGGCGGAGAGGGGGTTGGTCATCATCGGGTTCTATTTCACCCTCTGCGGAGATGGATACCACGGCTATTAGATGTGCCTCCCTCAACGTCGGTTCCCTGGTTTCTTCTAGTCGGAAATGGTCCCTCCGTGACCTTATCCAAAATCAACAATACGACTTCCTGTGTTTACAGGAAACTCATCTCCATGAAAAAGCCAAATTAAGCATACCCGGTTACAACATCTACAGAAACAACTCCCTCCAGGGTACTGCCCTTCTCTGCCGCAATAAATTCATCACAAGACAAATCTTTCCCCCCCTCCCCCTAACCTTCGTGGCCGTGGAGCTGCTGCTTTACAATACTGCTGCCAGGCCCAATGTTTTCCTAATTATATCTCTTTACCTTCCGACGGACGTTAGCTCTCCGGAATTTAACACACTGATGCAGCACCTTAACGGGCTCGAAGCCAACTACGAGGGTATACTCTTAGCAGGGGATCTCAACGCCAAACATCAAGACTGGAGCAACCTAATTACTAACAGAAATGGAAAGCTTCTCAGGGATTGGAGTACCAGGAACCCCCTTCAGGATTTCTTCCAGATCATTGGCCCCGGCGGCCCCACATTCCCTCGCTCCTCTAGCTGTATCGATCTATTTTTGGTATCTCACAAACTCTCCGGGAATATCCTTATCCAGGACTGCTCCACCTCTCCCTCCTTCTCCGATCATTACGCAGTAGTCCTCGACTTCGAGTTCTCGGCCCTTCAGCCCGCCATCACAACGGTGCCTATGTTCCGTTCCCTCGACAATGTAAACTGGGAACAAATGGGAACCCAATTACGAAACTCTCTTAGCCCTTCTCTCTCCCCCAACTCAAACCTTAGCAATAACGACATTGACTCTGCCATTCAGCTCCTAAATTCCAATTTCCTTTCCCTTCTTGACAGGGAAGCTCCATCTAAGCCTCTCAGATTTCTCGACAGACTTCCTGCAGACATACAAAGTCTATTCAGAACCCGCAAGAAATGGAGAAGCAACCTCAAACGGATGCTGGAGAGGAACCTCTTCCACCACACACCCCGATCCCTGGAACTTTCAAAAGAAATCGAGCTGTTAAATCGTATAGTCGAGGCTCGAGTGTCTAGTTTTCTTAACTCTTCCTTCCAAAATAAACTCAGGGCAATGAAACCTGGGCCTTCCCTTTACAAAGATATCAATAGAATTGTTGGTCGCAAACGTCCGCCCCCTTTCGTAGGCCTCATGTCAGGCCCCCTTTCCTGCCCTAACGACGTCGCCGAATCATTTGCCGCCTATTATGGTGACATGTACACTCTTAGGCAGCCAGTTTATAACTCCTCTAACAGGGAGCTTGTCATCCGGTCGGTGGAAGCACTTCGCCTACACCAACACATTCCCCCTTTTAACTTCTCCTCAATCGACTCCTGCAGCGAAAACCTATCAGCCCCTCACATCACCCCCCAGACACTCGATAACATCATCCTTTCCCTCAACGGGAAAAAATCGGCCGGTTTCGACAACTTCTCCAACTATATTATCAAAAAACTTTACCCTTTTATCTCCTCCCCACTCCTAACAATTCTCAACAACTGTATCAACAACTGCTACTTCCCTAGGGCATGGAAGGCCTCCAAGCTAATCCCTATCCCCAAAAAAGGTGAGCGACCGACCTCCCCCTCGGGTTTCCGGCCCATCTCCTCCCTTTCCAACCTTGGAAAAATCCTCGAAAGAGCCATCTCTCTTGACCTGGACCACCACTGCATTCAGCATAATCTAATCCCACACGAACAGTTTGGCTTCAAAGCCTCTCACTCCACCGAGCATGCCCTGCTTGTCTTCCACAATGACATCTCCAACAGCCTTAGGCTACGAAACGCTACTGTCGCCTGCTCGCTGGACATCAAAGCTGCATTCGACTCAGTCTGGCATACCGGCCTTATATATAAGATGTCCCGGCTCAATTTCCCCACCCACATTCTCAAGCTAATCCACAGTTTTCTTGCCGACCGTACCCTGTCCGTACAAATCAACGATTCTCTATCCGGTCCGGTGCCAGTCAGGTCAGGTGTTCCGCAGGGCTCCATACTGGGGCCCAAACTCTTCAACATTTATCTCCATGACCTGCCGCACTCTGTCCCCAATTCTAACTCCAAAGCAATCCTATATGCAGACGACACTCTAGTCTATGCGTCCGATCGCAGCACCTTTAAGAGCATGGAATGGCTCTGTAAGCACATCTCAATTATCCAACGTTTCTTTAGCACATGGGGACTATATCTCAATCACAACAAAACCAAACTTATTGCCTTCCGAAATGCTTGGGGTAGAGGAAGGAGGGGTGTAGCGAGCGAGTGTGGGACCCTCAGAATTAACCTCAATAACACTGAAATCAAAGTAAATAAATCACTTAAGTACCTGGGGATTAACTTTAACCACTTGCTCAAGTTCAATCAGCACGCCAAAATAACAATCTCTAAAGTCAAGGCCATCCTGGGGCTACTCAGTCCGGTTCTAAAATTCAATAGCAAGCTTAATATGAAGTCAAAGCTGCTATTGTATAAACAGCTGATTAGGCCTGTAATAAGCTACGGATTCCCCTGTTGGCACACAATTTCCCCTACCTGGGCAAATTGCCTCGAAAAGTTGGAAAGAAAGATCCTCCGTCAATGCTGCTCCATTAGATATAAATCCAGAAATAGATATTTCTCCAACCTTGAGCTGCACGATAGGGCCAACGTAACCCCGCTTCTGGTCTACCTAAAAGAGAAATGGAGAACTCGATCAGCCAGGCTACAATTCCACGAGAACCCTTTAGTCAAAAAGTGCTGGTCCGACAGAGCACCCTCAACCTCATACTACCTGGGACCTCTCAACTTCGCCGACTCCCCCACTGGCTTCTACACTGGCCGAGACTCGCTCCACAATAGGGGGTAGGGGTGCGGAGTGCATTAAAGTAAAGTAAAAAAAAAAAAAAAAAGAAGTTTAACCTACCATAACTCTCGTTCTGATATCACCGCTGACCCAATGTTACCTGAATTTACACTCTAAGTAAACCTTAGTAATTTTAAAATTAAGAAGCTGTTAATTCCTAATTTAATTGTTAATTTTAATATAACGCTGACATGCTGACAGCCTTTTGATACCTAGAGTTAAGTCCCAAACAATATTAAGAGATGCAACCTGAAGTGCAATTTAATTTAATTTAATATATTGTTATTTTTATTTTAATTTATAAACTTTAATTTATTTTTTTTATTCTTTTCTAAAAGTAAAGTATTATATTCTTAAGCCCGAAGTGCAATTAAATTAATTTAAATTTAAATTTAATCTAACCAAGCGAAGACTGAACTTCAGTTTGTTATTTAACCAGCATGAATAATCAGGCTAAACCATTTTGTATGTATATAAAAAAAAAAAAAAAAAAAAAAAAAAATTATAAAAATAAAAAAAAAAAAAAAAAAAGTGATAACCATAATTAAGATTTTTCGAGCCAGACTATTCACCTGGCTCCGGCTTATACATCTATTCTAACCCCGCTGTTCCTACTTATTATGTTAACTTAGTATCTAAGTACTACTACTATTACTTTCATTACAGTCGTCCTATGGACTAGTATTTTTTTCTTAATAATTGTAAACTCTGTATTAACTCTTATGTTTTAAATGAATAAACTGTTTATGTTTATGTTACGTTGAAGTGACCTCATGGAGAGATTGAAGTATTGTACCTCCCCCTTCCCCGCTTTCACTCAAATGAAAAGTGTTTCTTCCGGTGAAACCGTTCTGCCACCCTGTTCTGTCAGTCTGCAGATGGTAGGCGGTTGTCCAAATTCGATTAATTCGAGTTATTGATGACTTTATGGAAGAGTTTAGTTTTGAATTGCGAACCTTGATCAGTTGTGAACGCTGAATGGGCTAATTCAGTGACGAACCTTTAAGCCACTGTCAAAGCAGAAATGTTCCGAACTGTGAATCTGTCCACCATCGTTAAGATATGTATCTACCAGATGGTGGTTTCGATCCAACGATATCCATATGGATATATGCAAATCTATTATTTGAAAGCTTCAAATGGAGATTTGGCATCCCTTGCAACTTTAGACTTTTGGCAACCAAGGCGCGACGAGACCATTCAATGTAGTTTTGATTAATGGATGGCCAGAAATATTTCTTGGTAACTGCTTGTCTTGCAGTACGAGTACCACGATGAGACCTGGGTTCGCAATTGAAAGCTAGCCTACGTAAAGAAGTGAGTATATAAGGCCTGGAAATGCCTGCACTAGTTTCAAACCAGACCTGATTAAAGATAAATGGTATTGTTGTGGGCACTGGTAGTATCCGTGAGTCGCTGTTGGGGTGCTCTTGAAGAGAATTTAATTCAATGTCACCTTGTTGAGCCTGATCTAGTGTAGGCAGGTCCATGTTGTCGGTTACCAGTGTGAAACTGAGAATTTAAACCCAAAAGTCTAGTCTATCTGTGAATGGCACGAGTCAGTGGTTTGCGTTGTGATGAGTATAGATCACGAAATTATGTCCTTCAATGAAGTAACGGCAGTATTTGATCGCATCATAGATTGCGAAAAGTTCGCGATCAAATCTAGAGTACTTCCGTTCTGTTCGGGACAACTCTTTAGAACAAAAACCTAGCGGTGGTGTAACCGTTCAATTTTTCCAGGACGTCTCCGATTGAATAATCAGAGGAGTCACTTGGTTTCTGCCACCAAGGCTTTGATCTTGAGGTATGCTGAGGGCACCAATCGATTGAGAAGGGACCAAATAAAGTGGAGATGCTTCGAGGGATGACGATGTTCGACAAATTCCCAGTTAAACCATATCAATCATCATCATCGTTCAAACTCAAGTTTCTCGTGGTGACGAAAGGTAGTAGCCCATTCATTATAAAATTCATTCTGATCAATGGTTGCAATAGCTGGTAAATGCTCTTTTCTAAGTGGCTTTCGACAGCTGTTTCTACTGTGTCACGATCGATTAATTTGTTATTTTCTATCGTAAACGAATGTACCATTTGATCGAATTTGTAAACAGCATCGTTTCGTTTGTGTTTATATTTTGAATGCTTTGTCGGAATAAGTTGTCAAAAGAGTGAAAATTTCCCCTCTAAAGATCAAATCGATGCCGAAGTTTTTACTATCATGAAATTTTGCTCACTTAATTCAATAAATTTATCATTATCGCTTGGTCTTTGCAGTATATAAGATTCATTATTCCTTAAAACGTGCTTCTATTATTTGCAAAAAGTGTAAAGCAATTGTTATGTTATTTTTAAAGGCAGCAGATTAGCAAAAAGCTATAAATAAACTTTGAGAAATAGAGACATTGCACCGATAAATATTAAACAAATGCAGAAAATTTTTATTATATTTATGTACAAGTTTTACAACTATTGTTTTACATTTGGCTATTAAACTAAATTGAGCAGTAAAATTAGCTTAAAAGTACTATGACAGGAACAAGCAAGTAACAAAGTACTTCGAGGTACGCTAATCTCTAATAAATAAATCATAAAAATGTTTTATCAATAAAATAAACATCGAGCATTATTTTCACTTAAAGAAAAATTTTTCCATCGCCTATGGTTCAAGTTTTAATAGTGCCTAGTAAAATTCCATTTCATTCTTGAGTAAAGTAGATCAATGAGATTGCGTAGAAAATGTTTTCTGATTAAATAAATAAAAATAAAAGAAAAAGAATGCGCACAAATCTGCGCGTCAACTCATGCGCATGCGCATGCGCGCGCATGGGGAAAAACCAGAGCGCTTAAAGCTGAGAGCTCAATGGCATTTCTTGCACAAACTGTGTGCTCCACTCTTTAAGTAGCCGGCTGATAACTATCGGAAGGCAGAGATTTTACCAATTATGCCTTAAGGTAATGCCGCGACATGTCTTTTAAATTGTGATAAACCAGTATGATCCGGCGCTGGCAGGATGAAGTAGCTAGCAGATGAAGTACTACCTAGTAGAGACATTAGATCAGCTTTTTAGCAGAATGATTGATTGCAAAAAGAAAAGAAATAGAAGAAAAAAACTTGCAACAACATGATTTGGCAAAAAGTAATTATCTATCAACTCGATATATACCCACTGGGTTACCAACACTCCAGCAGAGATTCATGGTTTAAAAAATAGAGTCGTCCTTGCAGAGTTTCTGTTTTCACCTTGGTCTTCCGTACACACCGCGACACTCCATATATGCGACAGCCAACGTACAATTGCAGGTACTTGCAATACCTACGTATGTATTTCTGCAGGTAAAAAAATGAGGCTCGAAGCAAAAAATTTCACCGAATTACTATTGGATCGGAATGCTGGGGTTATTTGCTGAGAGCAATAATTACTATACGTCAGCCTCAATGACACTCGTTTAAATATCGAAAGTGAAGCTGCAAGATAAACAAATTTGTCAAGGGGGATTATGGCCATATTGTTCGGTCGAGTAAAAATATAATTCACATATGACACCATATCTGATTGTGAAATGTAATGTATCGCATATAATTGTAATTTTCCGGATTCAAATATGAAATGTTTGGAAACAAATATTGTATACTAAAATGTTAATGACATACTAAAGGCTTAAACAAAACCGATCCGTTGCGTCCGTTTATAAAAGCATGAGACGAACGGAGCGGTAGCCACAATCAAGCGGAAGGAACGTCAAAAATAACAAAGAGAAAACGTGCGGAGCGGACGGAGCGGATTAGCGTTTTTTTTTCTTTTTTGGATACAGTGCCTAATACAATACACAGTGAATTTGAATAAGGGGATACGCCCGCCGTTACATATTGACCGTTTACCAGGTGTTCAAACACATTGTCAATTTATTGAGGTGTATTGATAGCCATTTTGATTGAAGCCCTCTGATTGAAGTCTGATAGCTAGATTGACGACACTATTGAAGCTTATTGACTTCTTCTTCCAATGGCGCTACAGCCCAACTCGAGCCTTGGCCGCCTCTGCTTTTCTAAATCTTCCTTTCAAAAGGAATTTAGCATGTCCTCTATCCGTTGTGTGAGCGTCCATGTTTCACTCCCGTAGCATATAACAAGGCGAATTAGTGTCTTACATAGCGTATACTTCTTCTTCTATCGTTGCTCTATTTACTCGTGACTGCAACGAAGGTAATGTTTATCCTCATTGATTCTCAAACCTACTTCTTTGGTTGATTCTTTAATCTCTGAGTAGCTTTCCTTGACTGTTCTGACTGACCTGCCTACTATGTTGATGTCGTCGGCATACCCGATTATCTGAGTGGATTTGTTTACCGGCGTGTAGTTTCTCGATGAATCGACATCTTTCTGATGACTGCCTCCACGACTATATTGAATAGCATAGGCGCCAGTCCATCCCCCTGTTTGAGCCCTGCATTAACTTGGAAGCCATCTGTAAGAGTGGCCTGAACTCTTACTCGGGCATTTGTGTCGAGGTGAGTTAATTGTATCAGACGTACTAGTTTAGCTGGTACACTTAATTCGAGTAGGATTCTTTCTCTGAATGTAGTCGTATGCCTACTTGAAATCTACAAAGGTCTGATATATGTTAACAATCCTCTCCCAGCATTTTCCTAGGAGTTGTTTTAGTGTGAAGGTTTAGTCGGTGGCTGACCTTCCTCTTCGGAAGCCGGCTTGGTATTCGCCTAGTTAACTTTCTGAGATAGGTTCCAGCTTAGTTTTTTTGGAGGTTGTAAATATTTTCTATCTTATAGTAATGAGATCCATTTATAGTTCTCGCAATTAGCAGAGATTTTGGTGTTCAGTTCATGCTTTGTTATTTTCCAAGCTATTTATTATGTCTTTAATTTCTTCAACCGTCGGGGGTTCCATGTTAATACCATCATCTGGTATATTCGCATGTTCATTGGTATATGTTTTGTGGGGTCAGTATTATCAATGAGGAGCCGTTCAAAATATTCTTTCCTTCTTCTTTGGATTACAGTGGCCTCTGCTATAATGCCATAGGGTTGTCTTTGGTTTGAAGTCACTACTGATTTTGCTCTGGAAGCTGTCATGAATATCTTGAATATGCCTGTTAGATATTTCTCTTTTATTTTTTCTGCATTCATTATCTGCGATACGTCTTTTTATTCTGTATGCTTCTAGTTTCGCTCTTGTTGGTCTCGATAGGTATTCGCGGAGGCTTGAATTTCTCTCTGTTATCGCTGTCCTGCGATCTATACATCAAACCAATAATTTCTCACTCCTCTTGCTTCTACTCCTACTGTCTGTTAAGCAGTCACTTTCAAGGCACGCCATCAATATGGTGGACATTCTTTCAGAGAGCATTCTTGTCTCTGTTATCTCTTTGTACCGTTGTTCTGTATCTCGGACTTTTAATTTATCAAGGTAAGTTTTGGTTCACTGGGAGTTCTTTGTAACCTATGAACTGATAGCCGTGCTCTAAACCTTGCTTCCACCATGTGGTGATCAGAGCTGCAGCAGTCATCTCTATAGGATCTCACATTCAATATACTTATTGGTAATCTCTTTTCAATGAGTACATGATCGATCTGGTTGCTACTCCTTCCATCCGGGGCGTCTAGGTCATTTTATGGATGTTTTTATGCGAAAGTCGTGTGATTAAACCGGTCCGAGGCTTTCTTAGAGGATTCGTAACAATGGATTTTTCCAGGACCAGGTCGTTAGCCTGGGGCCCAACGCGTTCGTTCAGTTTTTATGTAACGAACACTCAAGTTCCCCCGTTTACCTTTACTACAATTAAATTGCAATGCCCGGGGTTAAGACGCAGACGGGCTGAATCGGACTACGTTGACAGAACTGTGGTTGTTTGTAGAGTTCTGATATCAGCCTTCAACCACCCAAAGTTCGTCCCTATTTGGTGCGTACGTACACATTAAGGTGTAGAAGTTCGTCGATAAATAGAACAATTCGACTGTGGGACAATCTTCTATGGTCAGTTTATCCGAACTGGTTATGTTTATGAATGAAATAACGGACTAGTATTATTAAAGATATTTCCTAACCTTGGTCCTTTTCACACACAACAAAAAATTTCGTTCAAAAATGACAGACATACTAGAACTGGAGAGTTGAGGATGCGGTATATAATTGATAACCAGGATTGACTAGTTATGTCGACCAAGGCTTCTCTTCCTTTTTTTTAGGATAGTCTTCATTAAACGATATCCGACTTGCATCAATTTTAGAATTATGTTTCAATTTACTTAAAAAAAATGTTTCTTTTTATGCTTCAAAATTACTTTGTCTACTAGACTAGTGCTCGCTCATAACCTTAGCCAAATCAACGTCAACATTATCACCACTTACTTTCGATAAATTCACTTATGCAAGCAAACGAAACCAGCCATAAATTTTCTAGTCGTAAAGTTCTACTTCAGTAATATTTTCCGGGAATTCATAGCATGTAAATCCATGAATAATTCCCGCAGCGAAAAAAGTTCGAAGTTAGATTACCTAAGGCTAGACCAGTAGCAGCGCCTAGCCTTGGGTATTGACATATGAAAATCCAACCGATTGCTCGCGAGTATTGCGAGTGGTGTAGGTTGGCGCCCGTGAACTACCTGCTGGAAACCTCATTCTGCACCAAAAAAAAAAATGATCACCAATCTAGAGCCTACGTACGTCGAAATAAGTTTGACACAGGTGCATTTTGGCTGAAACCCAATTCAACCATATTTTTTCTGCTTGAAAGAATCGAATTTGTTGATAATGTTGAATATCGAAGAAAACGATCGATATGCGATCGGCTGAAATTGAAAACTCAGGTAAAGTAGTACAAAGAGATATTTACTACTTTTTTTGCACTCGCCAAGGTGCAAGTGCTGGGCTTGTGGCCTGGAGTCGATTCAATAATTCTCTGGTATAAGACATAAACCGGTCATAACAGAAGTAAAAAGGGGAAAATTGTCACTTTCTGCCATCTATAAGAAGAATTGACCTGGAATGATTAAAAGTGTGTAAGTTTTAACCCACCTAGAAATTACCTGTATAAAAAAGGTTTTATTCATAGAGGTTGTGAAGTAATATGAACTGTTCAGTTATAGATAGGGGAAATAATGTTATTTTATTTAATTCTTTATTTATGTTTGGTGTTTTGGCGAAAAGAAAGATAAACAATGAAACGAGCCCCTTTTGATAAAAATTACTTGAAAATGTTTATTTATCTTCACTTTTACTCTTTATCTAAATGTGTACCTGCAGGAGTTTTTTGTTAGGTGTGGGCCACACATTTGAAATTTCTTTGTCATATATCATAATAATTTGACAGAAAGAAAAAATCACGAAAAATAGAGGTCAAGGTCGCTTTCAGGTTCTTCCTCTTTCTTCTTTGATCCGTTAACTGGCGGTCCGAGCGGGACGTCCCCGCAACGGATACGCTGCTGTCGGTGCCGCTGAGTCTCGAACTCTATTGACGATTCGTTTCCATTCTTGCCGGTTTTTGGCGGTGTCTCGAGCTTCGATAACTGATAATCGTTGATTCTTTAGGTCACCCTCGATATTCTTTAGCCAGGTTTTCTTCGGTACCGATCGCTGGATTCTCCAGTCTGCGGGGCGGTCTCGTCAGAGAAGTTTACGTGGCAAGCGGTTATCATCCATTCGGCAAACATGTCCAAACCACCGTAGTCGACTTTTTTCATTTTTTTTTTCGGTCAGTGATCGCACCTTTGTTTAACTGCCTCGTTTCGAAGGCGATCGCGGAGTGAGATACCGAGGATCTGCCTCAAGTTTCGTTTCTTCAACTAATGATCTCAAATATTTGAACCTCGGAACCTGTTCGATTTGGGTTCCATCGAGGTGAACACTGGCCCTCGATCGGGAAATGTCATATAAGATGTCCGTTGATATCCGTGTCGGCGAAGACGGCACTATCGTCAGAAAACATTAAGTCGGTTACGAAGTTGTCGTATCGAACTCCGAGTCGGCCATCGGATGCTTTACGCATAATCGCGTCAATCACAATATTGAAGAGAAGTGGCGAAGCGACGTCTCCCTGTCGAGCACCCGTTTGAATCGGGAACTCCTCGAATAAGTCGCTTCAAATACGAACGCTGCTGGTTGAGCCATTGTACGACGCTTGGAGAAGTTCGACGATTCTCAATGGCACGTGTTCGGTTTCCAAGACTCTCCACAAGCTGTTCCAATCGATGTAATAGAAAGCGGATTTGAAATCGATGAAACCGACGACAGTTCGTTTGTCGCATCGAATTCTTTCTTCCATTAGTTGACGGAAGACGAATATTTGATCAATGCATCATCGATGTGGTATAAATTCCGCTTGTTCTTTCCGGCTCGTTTGCTTTCGATGTTTCTATAGCCTCGATTGTGTGATTTTCGTGAATACTTTGCCGACGATCGAAAGGAGGCTAATACCGCGATAATTCTTGCATTCACGACGCCTTTCTTCAAAATTGGGACAACGATCGCTTTCTTCCACACCGAAGGGACACGTTCCGAATGCCATTTGTGTGTTATGAGGACATGAAGTCGTTGTGATAAGACATCACCTCCGCCTTCGATCAACTCGGCGGTTACTTGGTCTATTCTCGGAGCTTTTCCATTTTCAGCGATTTTATCGCTGTCTTCACCTCGATAATTGTCGGTACACTCAATATACCGTTAGATCCATGGCGGCCGTCTCAAAAGGGTAGATTACCACTTTCTTCACAACACCCTCGACATGGGTATCAAATAAAAGGGTATGATAAGTAGAATACAATAAACAATAAAGTACACTCAATATACCGTTAGATCGGCGGCCGTCTCAAGACCCATGTACTCATTCTTTGAGGCAGTTCATTTGTGTAAAATTCATATCTCAAAAAATAGTCAATGGATGGTTTTTATTGGCTATGAGTGCAGTGAGGGGTACCAGGTCACAGCTATTATCATAATAATTTGATAGAAAAAAATAGAGGTCAAGTTTGCTTCCAGGTTATGAAAGAAATTGAAATTAGACTGAAACAAAACGGTAAAACCACTCATGAAAAGAAACTAGAAAATTTTGCAATAAGACTCAGTCGAAAAAATTGCCTTAAGAATAATGACGGTGAAAAAAAGCCTGTAAAGCCTATGTCTATAAAAAAAATACCCAGAAGATAAGACACCTATCCAGTAGCAAAATAAAATACGCGCAAATATCAATTTATGACTTTGCTACCTGCAAAATGTTTGTTTGATAATGACCACCTTAAGAAATCTCTGATTGGTGAGGAATTCCCTCTTGCAGAAATTGGGTATTTCCCGGCACAAGCGAGCTTGCAATGCCTCTGGTCAAGAGGAAATCCAATATATCTGCACAGGTAAAGTAGGCTTCCGATTATTTGGATTATTTTAATGATCGCGAACAGGTTTTTGTCACCTTAACACCTGGGTTTGTTTTTGTGTGTTGTTGTTGTTGCAAAATTCAAATTTTTATCATACGAAGAATAATAATTCATCATAATTTTCTGCTTAAAGGTATATTTTTTGAAGAAATTGTTGTAAAAGTGTTTTATCGTTTCAATTTCATAGAATTATGTTGGAATAATTGTTTGTTTGTTATTTTTCTTCAGAATTCAATTTAAATTGAATTTCACTTCTGGTAGTAACTGGTTTGTTGTTAAATGTATGTAGTAAAATTTGCAGATTTTTTGCCTCGCTTTAGGCTTTTATTACGTTTAATTACACTTAATTGAGACATGGATTTGTTAATTACACACCAAAAATAGTGTTGAGACTGTAGTTATGTATGCTAACATTCTCCATCATATTTCTGTAATTTACTATAGGGGTATTCATGAAAACGAGTAAATTTACACATTCCGTATACGCGTATTTTTACGAGGTTTGTTTAATGAACGCACCTATGATGACTTGATGTATGTAAACGATATAATTGGCCAACTGTTCAAAGTGGATGTTAATGTCAAAATTACTAAACAGAAAAATGCCAAAATAGAGTGAGAAAAATAAATTAATTAATTTTGTGCAATATATTGCTTGCACACAATTGACATTTGAAGATTTTACACATATACGAAGTTTACACCACAAAATTTCAGCGTAAACTTATCTAGTCTGCGTATTTCACTTTCCATACAAATTTTGACAGTTCATTTACGAGATTGGAAACTTATACGATTTACGCGGCTTACTAGGGATTTACACGTTTTCATGAATACCCCTTATGTGTTTTAAAAACACTAGTTATAAGCAGTATAGAAATATTTTAGTACATTTTTGTATGTCAAAATGTAATCTCAGGAGTCAGCCTTTATACTTCCAGATTAGTCTGATAGGATAGATCAAGAGGAGTCTAAGGGATGTATGAGAAAGAGGCGATGAATTTTGCGTTTGAACTCTTAGATGTTGTGTGAGTTCGAGAATACTGGCTGTAAAAGATTGCTCCACAGCCGAATTGTTCTAGTTAGTTATAACCGAATTTCCAGACCAGTGTGTTTGCGAAAATCTGGGCAGTTGGCTGTGAGAGTGAATCGAGTGGGCTAGTCTTGTGTTGCGAGAAAAACATTGTCATGGAGACAGAAGCTTATGAGTCGTTGTAGTAATAGCGGTAAAATTTTCCTGCGGAGTAGACTTTGTCGGTTTTTAAAAACCGATTTTGAAAGTTTTAAAGGAAAATTATGCAATTCAAAAACCGTTTTTTTCAGTAACAAAAACCGGTTTAAATTTTAACATAATACTTCTTTAACTTAAACCCCAGCTTCACAGGCCGCACTGCACAAGCTGGTCAAATTGGTATACTAAACTTCAATTTTAGCTTTAGTTGCCTTACATTTTCACATATTGAACTCAGGAAAAATTAAGCCTAAGTTCGCTCAACAGAACACGAAATTGAGATTGAACGTAAAAGCTCACCCAAATTGGTGTGATCAACTGGAATAATGGAATGTTATTCAACAGCAACAAGAATTTCAAGCACGAACTGAAAATGCCAACCAGCGAAGCCATTTATGCGAATTGAACTGAACTTTATTGAACTGAAGCAGTATTCATGAATTATAAATAAAAAAAGTGCAATTTTATCAGGTAATTTTCATTATCAGACAAAAGAGACATTCTTTACATTGCACATTACCATTGGCTTAACTGCGGCTAACATATTCCATTCTGAAGTTCCAATTTTCGATGGCGCGTTCGAGCAGTTCTCAATCGTAGCCTGTTAATCTATATGTACTCTTTGCATTTTACGAAGCCCGAAAAGAAAAAATCTATAGGTGTGCTATCACATGATCAAGGAGGACAATACACTGATCCGTAAGGTGAAATTAACAGCTCACTGAATTGTTCTGGCAATAAAGCCTTGGTTTCACGAGCCAACGCGCCAACCTGTTGAGACGTTGAGATCACGAGCTTTAATTTCAGAGAGCAAATAATCTTTTGTCATGACGCGATAACAGGCGTCACTCATAATACGTTCCGGCCGGCCTCATTTTTTAAGAAATCGGGACCGAAGAATAAATAAACCACTCCCAACCTTTGTTTTGTCTGTATGAAATGGCAACTCTTGAACTTCTTTGGGTTGCTCTTTAGCCCAAATCCAGCAACATTGCAAATTGACGTAGCCATTAACCCAGTCATGGAGTCTCATCGCTGAGCACATATTTGGTTGAAAGCAGCAGATCGATTTTCGTAATACAACTAAATAATTTGCTGATTCTGTGCAGGGCTAAGTCTTTTTATGATGAAATGTCAAACAATACCGAACAAAAATATCATAACGGCCATTTTACTTGGGCCTCATCGTCGCAAAAAAATTGGTCTAAAACTGATCTTCTTCGTTTTCTTCTGAATAATTTATAGACATTGTTCTAGGCTGTCTTTATATTATCACATATCAATCAATACTGAACAAAATCACCATGATAGTTTGACATTATTCACGCGCGATTTGACATAAAATCCATACTGATAAAGTACTTCTAAATAGATCACCCGTTATATATTTTTTAAATAAAGGTACATATTTTTCTACGAAGCAATGATAGAACCGAACTTTCCAGAGCAATTAATCATGTACGGCAGAGCATATCTCATGTACGGATTTGGAGATGATACAACTTTCAACCTAAGGCCGGCGATGGAAAAATGTCTAGAATTCGAAAACGTAATCCAACACTTCTTCTTAGACTTTAAAGGCGCCTATGATAAGAGGTTCACCAAATATGTATACAAAGAACTTAATATAACCAAAAGCATCAAGATCTCACGCCTACACTTGTTACGATATGTAATGAGAATGCCTGAAAAAGGTCTACCAACAATTCTGCTTGTTTAAACGCTAGAGTTACAATAGGAGTAACACAGATGCATGCACCGTATAATCCAGACATTGCACTCATTCTCTGTAGAACTCCTTCAATGGAATTAGGCTTCAGTATATCAACCAGACACCACAGAAGTTCTTCGGCTATGACTCTTCTTGACTCGACGCGAAAAATGAGCATGCTCCAATAAACAAAACTTTCTGTATGTAGCCGGTGCACCAATCATCGCAGAGCTTCGAAATTTTATACTCCTCGAAGCCCGCTTTTCGAAATTCCAAATGGCGGCCGAAAGTTGACCGAAATTCAAGATGGCGGCCCAAAAATGATTGAATTTGTCAATTGCATTCCGATTTCAATGAAAATCGGTATCTGGAGGTTTTTAAGGTAGCAACTAACGAACTCATGATCAAAACTTATAATTTCAATATGGCGGATAGGCTCTGTGGGTTCTTACTTAACTTATATTTTTATGTTAACGTACAGGCTGAGGCTCTCTAAGCGATCGGTTCAGAATTGATCAACAAGATTTTTTTTGGAAAGATGGTAACGACAAGCGGAAATGTCGTATTTATATATAATGGATAAAAAGGAAAGAAACTCTTCACTCCTGAAATTTTAAGTAAAGTTTACGATTCTGCAGTACGGGAACGGGCTGGCGTCTTGGGAAGCAAATAAAACCTGGGTCAATGACATTGCAGATGAGAATCCAGGGTGAGGAAATTGTTGGACTTACTTGATATTACATGTGTGTGCACAATATCCATCTGAAGTCACTCCTTCAGCTCATGGCTCCAAGCGTATACTGTCCTTCACCGTCCAAAGCCCACTTCTAAATCTTAAATTTATATAATCCGTTTATTTTTTTGTTTCTTTTAGGATGCAATAATATTTGTTGATTATTGAATGTTTAATTTAACTAAAAGTCCATGCAAATACCTGCCTCCTCCAAAAACAAGATTATAGCATGAAAAATACCGTAATTGTAATTACAATGTTTCTTTTTCCAATTAAATCCATGTTGAAATTTTCACCTACAGCTTGGAAAATTTTCCATTTTCTTGCCAAACGCCCGACAGTCATGTCAAGCTAACACAAATTCGAACATGTTCAGAATGCAAAATTTTACAAAAAGAATTTTATCATCGGAAATAATTTGTATATCCGGACATTAAATCAAAACAGGTGTGAATTGTAATGAAAAGCCGACTAAAATCTATGCATAAGCCCTTGAAGAGGCCGCTTTCCGAAGCTTTTCCTGCACTACACCACGTCTGTACCTATGTGCAAAACCCAGGAAGTATGTATGTTACCGGCGCACGCACCGATCACAACAAAAAAGAAGAAATTAATTTACAAAAGCAATAAATAAAAAAAATTCAATAAAGCGAAATAATGCGACACTAAATACCTACGCGCAAGTGCAAGTAACTAGCGCGTTTAGCGCGCGGCATAATCTCAATAACGTGGTGAACAATTCCATAGTCATCGGCGATCGGCGATGTGACTGGAATTCGAGTCTCGTGATAATTTTTCGTTTTTTGTTTTATGTTTAGATGGCGCAGAGGTGTTATGTAGCCGCTGAACTCTTTTTTAAAGTTCGACAGATTTCGTATTATGCAAACGACCTTAAAAACTTCGGATAGGAGCATTGTCAAGTACAGCGACATAATGCAACCGTTTTTTTTAGAAAGTTGCTTTTGGCTGCACAGCATTCCAGTGCCGGTGTACTGTAAGCGCCCTAGTATAGGCCTGCGTGGTTGTACGGTGCTTCTAAAGATATTTTTGGTTCGGATCATATTTATTTTCAGTGTCAAGAAGTTAATACGGACTAACAAATTGAAAATTGTTCTTGTAGGCAGATTGTCTGGATGTGCTATGTACGAAGAACTTAAACTTTATATACAAGTCACGTTGAAAGTGTTCTAAGAAGTTTTTGCGGTTTGGGGATCCCAAGGTAGATACCTGCCGCTTCTGTCTGATGCAATCAAAGTTCCCCCCCATTAAGGTCATGCGTGAGTTCTTTGAACAGGTAAAAAATTGATTGATATTCTAAATGTTTCATACAAACAAAATAATAAGGAAGCTCTGACGTATTAGGAAAAGTAAAAGTAAATATTTTCGTTAGGCCGTTAGAATGGGGTGTTATTTGAATGATGTAGCCAAATAAAGTGTTTTTAGACTATTACACCATTACTATTATGGCTTTCATTTATGCTCTACTTAGAAACAATTCTGCAACTGACTTCTAGGTTCAAGTCTTTATACAAATAACATCATATCAATACATGTATGTAAGTACGTACATTTCAATTAAAGGCATCTCGATTAGTCCAAATGAAGCACGGTACGCTCACACTAAAGACAGTATCAAGGAGCGAAATTGGAGCTCTAAGAAATTGTTTAGGACGAAGAAAATGGGCATTTACCTTGGTGACCATAGAGGCTCCCATTAAACATACTCAGCAGAGCGGTGCTCGTTCGATTGATCAGGTCAAGCAGCATTGGACGTTGTTAGTACTTAGTAGGGAGACCGCTTGGTAAAACGATACTCGCATTTGGTATGGTTCATTCGTTAATTACTAATCCATTCATATCTGTAGCAGTATTTGTAATCGGTCAGGCTAAAATCGAGTAATGCCTAAGCTAAGGCGGTTCACAGAAATGTCAAAAAAATACTCATCGATTCTCGAGGAATCGAGTACTTTTGAACGGCTAAAAAGTACTCATTGAGTAATTTTCTTTCGATTCTACTCATGAGCATTTAATCGAGTACTCTTCACTGAGTAGCCCTTTACTTTGAATCTTAACAAAATATTACGGTTTGGTCTAAAACGAATAACCTGCTATTGGTGCTTTAAATACTTACGCGTGAACTTACAATTCTTCAGTACCCTTTCGTCCGTTGACATGACACTGCCGATCGACAGCCACCACTTTAAAAAATATTCAGGTCTTTGTTGATTGAGTATCCTACTCAGCTCACATAATTTTATTAGTTTGTGATAAAAACATAATACCATCCGCATATTCATCACGAACCCCAAGGCTATTTTTTGCCTTGGCTTCCTCCAGCTTTCACCATGATTCTCGATTTCTGGCCCAAGTTTTCCAGTTTTTTATACCCAACTGTCTTAAGTCTTCCTCGACGTCATCTAAAAAATCTTTTCTTAGGCCGACCTAGTCTCCGTTTTGCTCATGGTACTAGCAAGCACTATCTTGGTCGGGTTCCGTCGCAAAGGCTAATATTTGCACTGACCTATCAAAGATGCACCCTGATGTATTAATTGATGCATGTCTTACTGTATTTTCTTGGGCCACGTTGAATAACAAGCAGGAGAGTGCGCCACCTTGCCTTAATCCTCTATTTGCTCTGATCTATTCATCATCTATTCTGACTCTACACCTTGCATTTTTCATCGAAATTTTCGTCAGTTCTACCAGGTTTAGGTTTTTAGGTATTCAATCTTCAAAAGGACAATTTCTGATTAGTAAAAATGTAAAAACATTGCTGCATAACAGCAGCCATCTTTTTAAACTGGCTTAAGATGAGTTTGAAGTTTTTAAAAGCTATACTTTGTAGACACTACGACGTAATGGAATAAGTGGGGGCTGAGAAGTGTGGTTAAAGAAATGTTGTCAAAGTTATCGAGGTAATTTTACATTATTCCATTGGATAACATGCATTTTTGGGTCTTTTTTAACGTTGTGAGTCACTCCCTTTTTAGAGCAGATTTCTCTGGTTCGGATCTAGCCGAAACTCTAGAACAGAGGCATGTCCTGCCTCTTAAGCTACGTCATATGTATGTATCTTTCTTTAGAAATCCACAAGTTGATCTTTTCTAATTTTGAGAAGTTTATCTTCTGTACTACTTTAAGGCTACGGACCTTTAAAAATACTAATTTGTTAATTTCTTTTACCACTATTAAAAAAATTGAAAGAAAGTGTTGAGTTAGCAAGATAAATGTCATCTTATACTCTTTAATACCAAATTGAAGACAAACCTTCACCTTTATTTTACATAACACTATGTCAAGGTTTTTGAAGTGAAACTTCTTTGCTCTCGTTCTGAGGATTTTGAATTAATTCGCTCAAGTACGAGTGAATTCAGAAAACTGAAACGCAAAAACAAGGACAGGTGTACGAAACGGAAGTTGCCTTCTCACTCATTTACATAATCGGAAATTTAGTGATGACACACACCGCACCAGCAGGATAATATTTACAATTTATTTAAATTGGTCATAGATGGCTCAGGCATCGGCAAAGTAAAATGGGGAGTCGGTTATTTAAAAAAATATGATTGTGTATTAATTATTAAATATAAAATTTTTGTAAAAGCAGCGAAATATTTTTGATTTTTTGTTAATTAAAACTAAAAGTGTTCTTGGTAATATATATTTGGATACATATGCAATAACTCGAGTATTGTCATCTCGCTCTAGGTTGGAGTGAGATCACAATTACATTAAGTAATAAGAATTTTGAACTGTCATTATCGACAGTTAGTTGGCTACAAAGTGTGATTAGTTTTGTTTAATAATTGTAATAACAACTAACTTGTAAAACATTTAACTTGTATTTTGAGGTGTTTATTGCCATTTAGTGTTTTCGGTACAAACAGGATTGTTTTCTATTGAGGCAAGTGATATTGTAGCGCAATATATACGTGAGTAAAATTTCTGATAATCTTTACATTAATATATTATCTCCAATTTTGCAATGATTAAATTTTAATTGTATTAAAATGTATAATATATTGCCAGAATTGAGATTTTGACCGTATTCCGTAATATCAACCAGTGAAAAGGAGTAAATTTAAGTGCTTTCGCTGTGATTTAATAGCATACATGAAAGTGTTATAACTTGAAACTAGCTGGGTTCCATTGGGCGATATGCATAATATTACCGCCAGGTTTTCAAGCTTTAGATACTTAAAAATAGATGGCTTTTGCTTTTTACGGTTAAGTAAATTGTTTATTAAATATTTGAAAGTGCATTTTTAAAGTAAATATCATTGGGCGATATGCATAATATTACCGCCAGGTTTTCAAGCTTTAGATACTTAAAAATAGATGGCTTTTGCTTTTCACGGTTAAGTAAATTGTTTATTGAAGTGAAACTTCCTTGCTCTCGTTCTGAGGATTTTGAATTAATTCGCTCAAGTACGAGTGAATTCAGAAAACTGAAACGCAAACAAGGACAGGTGTACGAAACGGAAGTTGCCTTCTCACTCATTTACATAATCGGAAATTTAGTGATGACACACACCGCACCAGCAGGATAATATCTACAATTTATTTAAATTGGTCATAGATGGCTCAGGCATCGGTAAAGTAAAATGGGGAGTCGGTTATTAAAAAAATGAGATTGTGTATTAATTATTAAATATAAAATTTTTGTAAAAGCAGCGAAATATTTTTGATTTTTGAATTGATTCGAGCCAGTACGAGTGAATTCAGAAAACTGAAACGAAAACAAAGACAGTTGTACGAAACGGAAGTTGCCTTCTCACTCATTTACATTACATTACATTAAGTGATGCCATATAAACAAATTCTACCAAACCAGCAGGAAAATATTTACAATTTATTTAAATTTGTACATAGATGGCGCAGGCATCGGTAAAGTAAATCTGAGGAGTCGGTTATTTAAAAAATTAAGATTGTGTATGAACTATTAAAGATAAAGTTTTAGTAAAGCCAGTTAAATGTTTTTAATTTTTGTCAATTAATACTAAAAGTGTTTTTGGTAATATATATTTGAGTACATATGTAATAACTTGAGTATTGTCATCTCGTGGGCTCACAATTACATTAGGGAATAATAATTTCGAGCTGTCATATCGACAGCTAGTTAGCTACAAAGTGTTACAATTAAAGTGTGACATTAGAGATCATTTTTGAAAAATATTTTTAAAGTAAATTTTGAATATCACATTTAACTTGTAATTTAAGGTGATCCGCTGTCACATTTAGTGGTTTTCTTTGGCTTACAAACAGGATTGTTTTCTATTTAGACAAGTGATATTTGCTCAGTGATAATGGATCGCAAAATTCCTTACATCTATGTATTATCTCCGGTTATCATATGATAAATTTTGAATTGTATTAAAACAATGTATATTGCCAGAATTGAGATTATGGCCGTGTTCCATAATAACAACCAGCATACTAACCACTGAAAAAGGGTAAATTTAAGTTGTTACGCTGCGAATAACAGCAGTGTACATGAAAGTGTTACAACTTGAAACTAGCTGAAGTTCCATTGGGCGATACGCATAAAACTTCAGCCAGAAATTCAAGCTTTAGCTACTTAAAAATAGATGGCTTTTTGCTTTTTATACACTGTACTGCACTGTACTGTACTATTCATTATATTATGATCTATCAATTGAGTTAAAATATTATGGTTTCATTCATATTTTAGATTATAATGCAAGACACGAGCAAATGAAGAAAAAAAATACAATAATGAAGAACATACAGACATAAGTATGTACGCGATGTTTCGCTTCTGCCTTGTGTTCTTTAATACACAATAATATTTTTTTTTATATGTATGTAAGTTTAAGCTCAGGTGTTACTCTTTATACCACCCGTCCGTTACGTCGTTCATATCATGGTGCAACGTGGGCAATCATGGATAACATGGCCATGCGTGGGCAATCTTTGGATAACATAAGCCAGAATAAAATTAACGTGTTTTCTGCGGGCCGTAGTAGTTAATTGACACCTTCTTGTGACCTGACATTTTTATAAAGTCCGAACTTACAGTAGTATGCAGTACTTTTGTCCCTTACACGATGGTAAATTTTACTAAGGCCTCAATTTTTTTAAATGTCCTGGTACTACTGGTATATGAGTATGTATCGAGATTAAATGAGGCGAGGTGTGATTGTAAATACGTACTTTAGGTGAAGTGAGATTGTAAGATATAAGTATATATTGTAGAGGCAAAGCTTTTTGACTTACTCTGAGGCAGTTTAATGTATACTATATGATTGCAATCGAAGTCGTAAAAAAAGATCTTCATTGGTCACTTCACTTTAATCATACTATCAATTACTAGGTAGCTCGTGATAGCTTTGGGTATAATGTAGACATTAAGCGCCGTTCATACTGAGGCGGTATACGATAAGCGATATATCGCGACGATATATTGCCAGGAGAGCTCATGACAGCGGCGACCTGGAAAAATGTGATGGTAACACAATTCTCACTACTCACTACATTTTTACCGCGCCTATTGATCGCTGCCGCCTTAGTAACTTAGTGATCGGTTATGATCTTCAGCGGAACTCCGAATAACCAGTCAGCGCATAATTCCTTCGTTATGGTTTCGGAGCGCGTTCAACAACCTAACTATGTTAACCATGGTATATTTTTGTCGTTCAAAAAGTCCATGACTAACTACAACATAATCACAAGCATAACGAACGTTTTGACGTTCAAAAACTCCCATGGTTAGCCATGGTGTAGTTAAATTTTAACCCTATTACGGAGCATGATCAGCGTTGGTTAAGAAGGAGAAGATAGTTGTTTTAATATTAAACACGAGCAAACCAAAGTGGCATTTGTGCAGAACACAACGAAATAATTAAACCAATTATCGGAAACTATTTTATGTAAAATTCTGTCGCTAGTTATTTATTCTTCTTTAACTCCGTAGTTAACCACGGTGCGTTCAAAAACCTTTATGAGTAAACATAAACTATCGTGGTTAAGTGAAGTGACGCAGCATAACCACAGCTTACCTCGTAGTATACCATAGTAAGGTTTTTGAACGCACTCCTTGGTGTATTCGTCAATAACCGTTAAGCAATACCTGTATATCTTTCTGCTAGCGGAAGTGGTCCGACGATATCGTAATTGATATGGTCAAAACGCTCGCTGAGTACAGTATACGCATCTTAGGTTGACTTATTGTGCTGGATGTTTTTTTGCCCAGCCTCTGCAATCTTTTCTTCTACCAGGCTAAACAAATTTCTCTGCCATTTCTCTCGATTCCAGGATGACTTGTATTATAGCGGCCTCTCCAAACTCCTATTATTCTATCATCAAACTGCATCATTGTCTCGCCTAGAAATATTAGCTTTCACCGAATTTGTGTAAAAAACACATGTTTAAACTATTTGTGTTACATGATTTGATTTCCATGCAACTTCGTCGTTGTTCATAAAATACATCTGTATCGAATTATATTCTTAGAAGTATACCTATGTCCATTATTGACTTATTCAACAGTTGTTTTATTTTCTTATCTTTCTAGTGTCCTATTTCCCTAAAAATAAATATCAAAATACACATTTTATTAATGAACAATAATAAGGAAATAAGGTTTTTATAAACATTCTTCAATGATTCACCCAAAATCGGCATTACTTCATATCGAAGTCTGTTAAAGTGGCACTTATAAAAAAAACACCCAAATATCTCGAAAATGATAAATATAACATATGCCGAATTGATGACACAGTCAACAATACAACGTGCACAACTATGTCAACATCAGTGGAAATATTTTCAAGCCAAGATTTTGATTTGAACTCTGCTAAATCAATTGTTTTCTGAGACTTGAGAGTTATTCAGGTAAAGAATCGGAATGCACCTAGATCAATAATAAATACGACATTCTTGGAAAAATTCGAAATATTAAGGAAAAAAGTTTTTTTTTGGGACGATAAAATATGAAATGAAAAACTTGGTATACTTGTAAATTTTTATTATTACTTTAGCAACAAAAGTAAACAAATATTATCTGCGAGGTGTCATCATTTTGAAAATTGATGGAGGCTCATTCCAAGTCTGTACTCTGCCGGATCCAAAAAATATATATGGTACGTTGAGACCAATTGTCATAATGCATCCTGTCCACGCTACTGTTTTCCATTCTTCAATGGATACCTAGTTTTATTAAGGAAAAATGTGTTATTTTCAATATTTATAATAAAAATTTTATCCGGGGAAGAGAAATCGTGTTGCCAAATTATTTAAGAAGGTCAAAAAGAAAGATCCTGAAATCAATAGCTAGCAACCGAAAACAGGCTATGCTCGCACGTGGAGTTTAGGTTAACCAGCGGTTTTAAAACTGCGGTGGAGGATTTATCTTTTTGACGCAGTATCATAAAGCTTGGAAACCCCTGGGTTAGACTATGGAAGAAATCGAAATTCGTTAAATTTTGTCCATTTTTTGCCTTGAGTTGTTCTTGTTGAAAATATGGCATACTACAACGACTTGATGTTGGTCTAGCTTATAAATATTTTGTAAATTTCTTAATTCTCGACTGGCACCCCACACCCCCACACCCCCAACCCTCATTCTGAGATGTCGTGGCATTTGGCTCGACCCCCTTCACGTGAGATTTTTCTGCACGAGTAAAAAAAAATGCCTTACAACGGGCGAACACCGGCCACTTGGTTTTTAAGGGGCATATTAAGGCCGCGGAGCTTTTAACTAGTTTAAATGGAAACACATACGGCATCACGACGGCAAAACTTGGCCAAAAGATTTAATTGATGCACTGAACTGTACAAACGGACATTTAACGGAAAATTGAGCCAACCATATATATTGTTGATGTGTTTTATGTGAACTTGATCATTTTTGTTATGGTCCCTACGAGAGCCGCCTATAGCCTGGCTACAATCTGCAAATCCTACATTCGGCCCGCCTTTTGTATATCTCGGCAAATCCAAAATCACCTATCGTCTCCTATAGACTTTTTAAGTCATAGTAGGAATGTAGCAGCTCTCTATATGGGCAAAACCGCGGAAAAAAGCATATGCGTGTCCGGAGCCGATGACCGTTTTAGAGTCGGAAATGAGTACCCAAAAAAATGCTTTCGGTGGATACCGACCTAGACAACATTTTTCCACAAAAAAAAACCGCCATCCAGCCAGCCATAAAGCCCGGCAGGCCCCAGAAACTGTGCAAAATGTCCCCTCCGTGGCATGTCCCAACTACAAAAATCCAGATTAATTGCGCATATTAAATGGACCAACTTGTGCGATTCGGGATAGGACGTTCACGAATGGTTTTTGGGGCCTACAACTTTGATTTTTTCTCTTTTATCGCAAACCGGAACGCCAGAATACAGAACTTACACGTATTCGAATTTTGTCCGAAATTTTCCGTTAAAATTGCGAACCGCAGTGCCGCTAGAGCCTGCATGCGTTCGAATGTTCTGCTGTGGCTCCCTCTGTTCGGGGGATGTTTCATGAACCTGCAACAATTCGAAAACCCATTCGGCGCGTTCGATTTGAATCCCTAACTGTAAAATTCGCTTGCTCTAAAATTCAAAGTGCAAACGCATATTAAAACAAGTCCCCACCGTGGCAGTCGCGGTTTCAACTTCAAACCGAAAAAAACGCGTCAGAAGTGGAAAGTTCAAGTTGTTCTAAGAAGCTGTGGTCACCGGTAAGCGGAAATTCACTCAGGATTCTTCCTGAACTCAGAAAAGCGATTTTAAGTCAAATAGTCCTCTCCGTGGCGGTCCCCTCCGTGGCAGCTTTTTCTTGAAATCTTCAATAAAAAGTAACCCCTTCAATAAAGTAAAAAAGTAAAAAAGTAACCCCTGTAGCAGAAACGGGCTGGTTTTGGGGCCATATGGGGGGAGAACCCACAAGAAACTCGGTCGGTGAACTTTTTTTTTGCTGGGTTTGGAATGTGAAAATATGCCTTTTTTCGCGTTTTTGCCCATATACTTTATCGCTATTACCATAGCGAATGTTCCACTGAAATGCCGAACCTTCTGCCTGCATGGCAATATTTTTAACGCAATATAGGACTAGCCAGCTCGGCCCACCCCATACGTTCCACCCTTACCTCCTCGGGTACAATACGATCTAGAAGTTCATTTTTGAATAGAACAACTCGACTGTGGAATAATTTTCCACAGTCAGTGTTTCCGAACTCTTACGGCATCTTAGAGCTCAAACGTAAAGTTCATCGACATTTCTTTGATCACCCCTGTCCTGGTCTCCACTATTCTTCGAACCAAGCCCAATACTAGACATTGACAATGATCTTAACCACAAGGCAAACTGGTAGTACAAAGGGTAACTCCTAAGCTTGGGCTTTTAACATAAAAAAATTTACACTGTTTGTTGCGGAAAAAATTATGTGACCTCCGATACCCCCTCTCCCACTTGAGATTGGGTGAGATTTGGGTCAACTCCCTCCCACCTCAACGCCTTACGTAATTTTTGGATGACTACCCCGTATAAAGGGTATTTCAATACTGACGTCTGTCAATACTACTTTGGGCCAAAAAGGGATTTTTGATAACTTTGACCCCGAATAACTTCCTAAATGGTAATTTCCTTGGGCTAATGGTCATATAGTCGAGCTGTTCCATTTATGAACGAATACCTAGTAGTAGAGATATTATTTCGGTAAGGCAGATGCTATGCTAGTAACGATAGAATTTTGTCAGGGCTGCAACATTCCTACAGTAGCTCAGAAGATCGATCGTGTACCGTTATCCCCATTTGAGTTTGAGGGCACTTTTATCTAACCACGCTAAGGTGGTTTTTCAAGCACCGCAGTGGCCCAAATACTAAAGTTGTATTCGAGGTGATGCCGGTCATTCCATCGGATCATCACGTCAACGATGTAAACGGATCGGTCATCCATTGACCTCTGTGCTGAAAGTCGAGTCGTTACGACGCAACAAGTCGTGTGAGTTGAAGAAAGTGTCGTTTCAATGGAATATTACTTTCAGCAGAGAATCTTAGAGCGGAAATGCTAAGTGGAGTTTACGCCCTTATACTGAAAGTCGTGATTCGACTGAAACGTCTCGTTCCTCAGCTCAAACGACTTGTCGTGTCATGACGATTTAACTTTCAGCCCAGAGGCAATTAGTTCGACACTATCCATTGACACAAATGTGCCGGTTTTATTGTAAATACGAAAATAATTCGTTACGGAATCATTGAATTCGACTGAATTCTGCAAATTGCTTCTTAATCTACGGTTTGGATGGAACTACCGCACCGTTCCTACCTACCATACCAAGGATCTGAAGTTGGCAGAGGTTGCATTAAAGAGTTTATTTCTCAACCTGCTATCAAATTCCTTGTGTGATGGTGATGATGCAGGAATTTCTTAGCTTGATGTAATCAAAACGATGGGATTCACTCGAGAAACTCTTGTGCGCAGTGAAGGCGGCTCTAAAATTTATTGTTTTCACTCATTCCTGATTAAACCATCCGTTCTGCCTAGGCTTCACAGATTTGGTAGAATAAGGAATTTTATGCAGTGAGGTATTAGATCCAAGGAGTATCACGGCCGGAACTCATCTCTACTAAGACAGATTTGTAAACCAGTCTACAGATTTGTAGCCTAGACTGGGCCAGCGTGGAGGGCGTTCGTTTTACTTTAACTAGTACCTAAGTTTGTAATAAAAAACTCTAGTTCTAAAATAGAAGAAGGCAACCGGAGCTGATATTTAAACATGAACGATTCGACACAAATAAATAGGGGTGCTTGCTTCGAGTAAAAACAAAAAATGGCCTTCCGACGGGCGAACCCAGGCCGTGATTGAAAAGTAGTCCTCAATCATCAAAAAGTTGTTTGCAGGACTGAATGGCTGTACCTGAAACACACACACATGGATAAAAGCTCTACGACTATCCTTGGCCCCTTAAAAAGCCAAGTGGCCGTTGTTCGCCCGTCGGAAGGCCATTTTTTATTTTTACTCGAAGCAAGCACCCCTATTTATTTTCGTCGAATCGTTCATGTTTATATCTCAGCTCCGGTTGCCTTCTTCTATTTTAGAACTAGAGTTTTTAGTTTGGTAAGGTCACTTTTGTATTTTTACTCGGGGCAAAAAGTTGATCAGGCCAGAGCCTTTCTACGTGACATCTGCATTCTTATGAAAGAGACTCTTCAAATATGAGAATTCAAGGACTTGTCTTACTACGCTAGACTCATATATCGCGTATGAGAGAAATCAATAATTCTTTAGCCCTCCTCAAACAAGAGCCAAGAAACTACTCAGCTGAGATAATCTTAAAAGATCTTCTGACAGAGCATGCTCTTGACTAATTTGACCTGAAGATAATGTATAAAATTGATACCGAGTTTGTACATACTATCAGGTAGAAACAGAGACCGCATGTCTTCTTTAATTATGTTGCATTTTATCGGCGCAGGTTTTGCCACGCATGCAAAGCGCCATTAACACCTATAGAAAAATAGAACACTAATCCAAGACTTATCTTAAGGCTGCTCAGTAGCCTAAATCTAGATTTTAAATAAACAATGGTTGAAGAGGATTTAAAGAAGATCTATTACAAAACCTTGTGTACGAAGGGTACTTGTGGCCGAACTCCACCTGAAATACAATTACACAAAAATATCGGATAACGAATCTTATTTCAATTTGAATGATCCAAAATCCTAATACCCTGAACAGACAACGCTCTTTAACGGTGATTAGACTGTTCGCTCCTACATACGTTCCTCACGAGCTTTTAGATAAGCGGGGAAGTGGTGATGAATCCCTGAACATCTAATAACCGTCTTTAACTTTCAATTAATGGTAATCATCGTTAACTGGCCTGTGTGTCGCACTTAATTATTTGTTAATAACCAATTTTTTGATGATTAACATCAATCCATCATCATCAAAATATGCATTGCATTGCATTCCTACCTGTATGATCCTTGTGATACGGATAGCATAGGAGTTAACGTTTTTGCTTCGGAAACATAAGTCCCAGTCAACAGATGAAATCTTATGAATTTTATGATAATTCATGTGTTCAACAAGCAATCGATAAAATATATAACAAAATCGAAATTTTAAACAGATGCAGAAGGGTCTATATTAAATAAAACCTCATAAATATTGGGCAACTGATTCAACAATTCCCCGGGTAAATATGTATATTGATTTGCTTACGTTTGGAGCGATATTACAAATCACAAATGGTACCATAATTCCAACCACACTGCCAATGCCATTTACAAGCGAGTATAATTGTCGCTCATAAGTTGGTGTCAAATCTAGACAATTTGACTTCATTCCAGGATACCAAGCACCAGTAGCTGCTAGACACAAACAAAAATATACCACAGCCATGTTTTGTTCACATTCAGCATAAAAGGCTGCAAGTAGAGACAATCCCGCGCATATTGCGGCTGGTTTTTTTTTGAAAAGACAAAAATGATGTAATTGTAAATAAAAATAAATTATTAAATATGAACACAAACCAAAAAATGAAAAACTTTTTCGTACTATTGTTTTTCTTAGTATTTTCTTAGCTATAATAAAGCCAGCTATGAATGAAAATATAACGTTCGATATCCACATCACCAGCATTGGAATGGCTGTATAAAATCCGATTTCCTCAATAATGTCGTTAAATACATCCGCATAGTATTTTGGTAGATAGATAACTATTATATAGTATGTGAAATCGTGTCCCACAGTGCCTAAAATTAAGCTCCAAACGCGGGTGCTTTTAAAGATATATTTCCACGGAGTTGGATTTATGTCATCGCGATCTCTTATCGGTGTTAGGGCTAGTTCCGCTTTTAAAAATTCTTCTTCTTTTTCTGTTACATATGGATGATCGAATGGATCATCATAGCAAAAACAGACCTGCAAGATTTACTTATTTTTTTTTTTCATATTAAGTTTTGCCATTTAAAAAACTTACAAAAAGCAAACACCAGAACCATCCGAATAGTCCAAAGCAATAGAAAGGCTCTTCCCATGTTTCAAAGTAATTAATAAGTGATGATGTAATTAAACTTCCGACAACATGTCCAATCTTATATTTTTTTTTGTAAGAAAAACAAAATTTTTGAAAAAAATACTCCCGTCCAAAAAACATCCACTTACTATTCCACCACCCTTAACCAATGATCCAAGGAAATACCGTTCGCTACGTGGTACCCAATTGCACATAAGTACATGCAATGCCGGGAATATAGCTCCTTGTCCAAGGCCCATCATAACTCTAGCAACAATAATTGCATTTGCTTGTCCATGTTCAGAGAACGTTGGTATAAGAAGGGTAAACGTTGAGCTTATTATAAGAGCCGATACAAGAGTCCATTTTCCGCTACATTCATCCGCTAGCAGGCCAGCAAGGACATGCGTTGTAACATATCCCCAATAAAAGGATGATAGAACACTTGCTTGCCTAGTTTCTGACCAATCGAATTCTCCGCGTTCCTTAAGTATTTTTTTTTTTAACATTACTTTTGTAACACCTGTATCCTTACCTACTCTGTTTGGTTTTCACAAAAAAAAAAACAACAACAACAACTTACAGTTCCAGTTTCTTCCGCCAGACAGCTTAGATTTGCCTGATAACGGGTAATGTTGGCATCGGTTGGATCCTTTGGACCAGTGACCATTCGGACCATAGCAACATATAAAACCACTCTTTGCGCAAAAGCGATTAAAAGTCCAAAGAAAATGAATATAGCTAGCACAACTCTCTGTGGAATTGGGCATCCTATAAAAATATTAAAAATAAATGGACTGAAAAGAATTGGTCTAAATCAATTTTGTCTAATCACTCTTTTTGTATAAAGTCATGTTAGAGGCCTTGCCATAAAAGAAGGGAAGCTCGAAATTGCTGTTTTCATTCGCATGTGAGAGTCTCAAGTCGCCTCAAGGCAGCAGACAACACTGTGTTTGTTTAAAAGCACAAATCGCCCGGCTTATTGATATTCTCAATCATAATCCCACATAGCCGCTCATTTCCCTTCTTTTATTGCGTGGGATCTAGCAACTTTTTTAAGTGTAAGTCCAGTTCGTCATGTTGTTCAGGTCATGGTGCAATGTGCAGTAGCAAACAGCCCAACTATCCCCGGGATGGTATGTTATGAGTCCGGAAATACTGACTGTGGAAGATCGTACCGCAGTCGAGTTACTGCTTTTCTTATAAACGAACTTCTTGGATCGTAGTGTATGCAAGAAGGGAGACAGTGAAGCAGCCTATTCCTGTTTTGCGGAAGAATATTGCTCTGCAGGAGGGATGGCGTTATCTTTAGCGAAACTGTCACTAACGGTAATAACGATAACATTTTGTAAAGGCTGCTACATTCCTCCGGTGGCTCTATGATCCTATAGAGCAAAAGGTGACATCGCCAATATGTACATATGTCTGATGGTGTGGCCAAGACTGTTTCCAAGGCAGATAAACGAGTTGTATTCAAGGCGAGGAGAAAGTAAAACTTGTAGGATACGATAAGCTCACCTTGCGCTGAAGGGACAAGAAGACTCTCACCCGGCAGATAGAAGGCAGGAAGGAAGGAAATCATCGAATGGATTAAGGAAGGAATTGTCAGCCCATCTTTAATCCCATACGCGGGCCCAATACTGATGCGGAAGGAGAAGGACGGATGTGGGAAAAGCTGTGGAGATTATTGGCGATTGAACAAGATAACTTTTCCAGAGAAGTATCCAGTGTCCAACAACGAAGGACTTAAAACGGGCATACTTCCAGATACCGATGGCTTACACTTATGCTCCTTTAATCCCTCATGGGACATAGGGCGAAAACAGTTGCCCTCCAGCGGGCGGAACAGGTCTCAGCTTTGACCAAGATCTCCCAGTTGTTGCGGCGCTAGTAGGATTCTCCTCCACGTTGTTCTAGGTCTTCCGATGCGACGGGTTCCTTGCGGATTCCAGTCAAGGACCAGTTTGGCTAGATTTTCGCTTTTGCGTCGCAAAGTGTGTACCGATGGCACCCAAAGATAAAGTAAAGAATTCGCTGATCACGCCATTTGGGCTGTTCGAATTCTATGTGATGACCTTCGGATTAACCAACGCTGCCCAGTCGTTTCAACGATTTACAAATGCGGTGCAAGGGGTCTCGACTATTGCTTCAGCTATGTTGACGACATCATGATCGCATCATAGTCGAGAGAGGAGTACGTGAAGCACTTGAGAGAAGCAAGCTGCTCAAGGAATTTGGACTGGTGATAAAGCCAAGCAAATGCCTTTGGGAAAGAACAAGGTCGAATACCTCGGATACGTGATAAGCAGCGAGGGAATAAAACCTCTTTCACAGCGAGTGCAAGCCATAATGCAATTCCCCAAACCGGCAACTATATGCGAACAAAGGGAATTTTTGGGCATGCCATCGGAGATGTATCAAGGATGCAGTAAAGATATAAGCCCCATTGCACGCTTTGACCGCGGGAGCAAAAAAAGGGATAAGAAACTACTCGCGATATTCAAGGCTATCAATTTCTTTAAGCACATGGAAGAAGGAAGAAGAACTACAATTCTAATGGATCTCAAACCTCTGACCCACGCATTTCAACAGAAATCATCGAAAGCATCCCCGAAGCAACAGAGACACCTAGACATTGACAGCCAATGCACCACAGATATGCGGCATATCACGGGGCAACATAACATAATAGCAGACGTACTCTCAAGAGTAAGCAACATTGAGTTGTTATGTGCAACAACGAAGGAAATCGCGAAGGAGCAAACCAATGACGAAGAGCTCGAAAACTTTCTACGGGGTCCGGGCGCACTCGATATGAAAGACCTAAGACTAACAGGTACGGAGACCAAAGCGCACTGCGACGTATCGACAGGTCATATCAGGCCATACCTGCCAAAATCGATGAGGAAAAAGGTTTTCAACCCTTCGCACGGCAGCGGAAAAGCCACGAGGAGAGCTATACCCTGTCAAAGATCCGAAGTCAGCTGGCACACGAGGAGAGTACCAAGCCATATAACAGTACCCGATGAATGGTTTTACCACATACATATTGGCATCGTTGGATCGATGAACGAATTGCAGGGACTCAAATACTGTTTGACGATGATAGGCCGTTACACTGATGGCCGGAAGCGGCTCCTATTAAGGATATAACCGCCAATACAGTAGTCGTTTTCAACATGGATAGCACGGTTTGGTACAACAGCACAACACCAGTCTGACCGACGAACGCAATTCGATTCCCAAATAATCGAAGCATCGCATCGCAACGCAAACAGACAGACACTTGTTATGGTATAAAGGGAAGGATGACAGCATGGGTTGACTTCATTACCGGGTACTGGACCTTAAATTACTACCTATGGAGGATCAGAATGGTTTCGAGGACGGGTTATCCCTATTCGTTTTCAGTCACTATCCCCTAAACCAGCAGCAGGATCTTATTCTTTTATTGGTTCGAACAAACAAGTCTGAGCAACAAATCTCGAGATAAATTGACAAACTTGAGAAGAAAAATTAATAATTGCTGCATTCAGATAAAATTGTTAAGTTCCATCCCCTGATGCTTCAATTTATCTCTAAGGTTGCTTATTTTCTTTATTACAAAGTTAGGGTTATTAACTTATTATGTCACTAATTAAAAATATCTCAATATGGTTTGAATATCAAAAATCTTACCTTTTTGAAAAAATACGGATATTTCCTTGCTTACTTGTTGATACATCAAAAGTCAAATATGAGAATAAAATTTATTTCAACGATTTTGATATACTCACAATTGTATTTGAAAGGGTTCTGAAAGAATAAATTCGGATATATAGCCATGACTAACTTATATTGTTGATTAACCTAATGATACATTCAATACTTCAATAGAAATATTTAAATAATTGTTGCTAGCAATAAAAATAAACACTTTATAAAAAATTGGTATAAACCGATATTTGATTTAAAACGATTCATACATGACAGAAAACTAATCAAGCTGAAAGATATTTATGCCAAAGCCACCTTCTTGGTACAAATGATTCAAAAAAATGAGTGTTGCACGGTGTAACAGGGTGTAAGGTAACTATACATATACATAGTGCATAGTGAGTGGTCATTGTCGCTGAAAATCCAATTCGTCATTTTGAAAGTAGCAAGAAGCGTGAATAAGTTTGAGTTGTGCGAGAATTGCGTGAATAAGTTCGTGAAGAAGTTTAAGCTGTGCGTAAATAAGTTTGAGCTGTGCGTGAATAAGTTTGAGCTGTGCGTGAATAAGTTTAAGCTGTGCGTGAATAAGTTTGAGCTATGCGTGAATAAGTTTGGGCTGTGCGTGAGAAAGAGTTTAAACCACAGTAATACAATATCATTTTAATTTATGTTAAAAATACTGTCCTTCGAATGTAATAATTACTTTGTGGTCTAAAAGATAACTTTTGTTTTCTTCATGGCAATAAAGAATATTGCTCAGAGTGAAAGGTAGTTTCATGGACACTAAATATTGAGTAATAAATAAAGTGGATTTTTTTAATTAGAAAGGTGTTTTATACTATAAAATAATTTTAATTGTCTACACTATAATGTAATATTATCAAGATATTTCGTAAGAACTATTAGCACCCATTGTTCACTATTCTTAGCCTCGTTGTTCTTAATTATGTAACAGGTTGTGAAAATGATAATTAAAGTTAGAAAGAAAAACATTTAACTTTTTTGTTTGCCATTTCTTATTAATGTCCCTTTCGAAATGGTAAAAGATTATGCAAATAGTTGTTACAAGACAGTGCGGTGAAAAAAACATTTCATTCAACATTAGTTTTTATGGCATATGTGTCAATCAACTATAAATACTGAAAATAAAATAATTGTCATATTTGTTACTTAATTGTTCGCCATAAGCTTGTGGTTTATTATGAATTTGATATTACGTATCTTAAAGAGAACTTGATTTTCGGAGAAAGAGCATGTGTACGGGAATAGATCAATTTATAGTTCGGTTAGGACGATAGTAATTATGATAGTTGTGATTTTTTTTGCGACGCAGAAATATTTAATATCCAGTGACAAATAGGTACTTCATTTGTTGAGGCGCATAAAGTATCACCTTTGTTGTTCGTTGAAGAAAATAACGAAACAAGTTCTACGTCTCTCATAGCACCAAAGTTCCTTGCCTTTGAATCATTCCGAAGGGTTTCAAGCAATGGAAAATATTTTGTTGAGACAAGTAGTGTAGCTATACCGTTTCTGGGTCACCTATTGCCCAATTAAGCTTTTGGTTTGGGTTTTTGTGAAAACTTTTTGTGGTTTGCGTCTTAGGTTGGATGGGTGCGCCACCTATATGAAATAAATGGAACTTGGCGGTAATGAATTAGTGGCTAGGCTAGGCCCACAAGGGATATATAAAGGTACGAATTCACCAAGGCAAACGAACATTTGCTTGCAGGCAAAATGACGTCACTAAGCAAGTGCACATCGTAGCTATGCACATCCAAAACATCATCTTTTTACGTCATTATGACGTCCTTCAGGATCTTTGATTTTAGAAGCAATTTGTTTTTGGTATTTACATTATGTAATCTTTGAATGACTTATCTACATCTACATCTGTTAGCGTATGTTATCTCCGTTTCATTGGAGTACTGACAAGTTTAAAGATCTGAGTCGGATCATCTTTTGCAATAAGTTGAATTATTAACGATATATGAATTCTTGATAACCCATATCAATTATCATTTTTTTGGTGAAAGAGGGAGACGGCGGCACTCATACGGGGATACTCCAGTTTCAAGCTTCCCGGGTTCCTACTTTTCCTGTTCTGCCTTCGGTCTGTTCGCAAGGAGTTCACGAAAGCGGGCTAGAGTATGCTCTGTGGACTCTCCAGCTCCACTCCAGCCCTCCTTGCCTTGACCCTTCAGTAAGCCCAGAACCTTAGGGTAGAAAGACGACGGTCTGGCTCTCGACGTTATATAATTCTTTAGAAAAACAAACCGCTTTGGTACCAGACTTTTTTTTACACAATTTGATACAAAATTTTACTGCCGGCAGCTCTACACTTCCTTCAGCCGGATTCTTGCAAAGCTTGTCCCGGAACCTGCTGTTTAGTGACCGGTTGCTCCGCCATCTCTGAAAGGCGTCAATTGGAGTCAGTAGGTTGGCTCCCTCTTGCGACGCATTAGTAAACTTGGTTTATTGGATTGCTTCTTTTGGAAACTGTAGGCCACACACTCGCACTACGGTATATAACAAAAAGATACGGTACCTGTTATCTCGCAATTCACTGTGGTGACACGTCCAGAACGATCCCTGCCTTGATGCACCTCTGGGTGATGTGGATTGCAGGTCGATACCAATTGCGAAACGTGGCTCGCCGTTCTTGCAAGCGTTACCAGAGGTCGATGCGAGGTCTCCAGATCGTGGATCCGGGCCACAACGCCGGGAGTATCTAAGTCCAGTTCGGGATGGATACCTCTAGCCGCCATTTCCAATATGTCCGGATCGGGACGAGTTCTTTCCAAAATGGCGTTAATAGCTGGGGAGTTTTCTGTTCTGTTGTAGGCGTTAGGAGAACTTTTAACCTATCGCCAACAATTCCACCAGCGACTCCTCTAACACCGAGCGACTCATCTTCCGAATCCAAGTCAATTTTTGTCTAAAATTCAGCCCAGCCCTTTTTCCCGTCCTCAATTTTTCACTAAAAATTTCAATTTTTTCTCTCGCCTACCTGAATTTCCCCATTTTACCCAAACATTCGGTTAAGTCCGTGCGCTTTTCTCAAGGGGAAATAGGCCCGCCGTTACAAAAGATACAAAAATACAGGGTGATATGTTAAACTCTATCTTTGTACAGTTTTTAGCCTTTACCGTATTACTCAGAACGGGCATAGATTATGAACTAGGCGCCATAGTAATATTATATTCAGCCTAAAAAGACCTCTCCAACGACGTATTACACATAGCTATTGGAGGTGGTACCAAAGTCCAAATATTTTCTGGCATCCTCCTTTGAGCAGAAAAAAACGAAGACATGTGTAGTGCTGGAAAAGAATGCCGAACGAAATCATTTCAATTTAGTGGGAACGGTTCCACATAATTTCGAAATCCCTTTCCAAAATCATCTAATTTCAACATGGTATCAACGCTTTTATCCTAGCGAATATACAAACTTGATCATAATTTCCTTTAGACAAAAGTTTAACCTTAGCGAGGACATGAACCTTATCAAATTTTCCCATACAAAATGAAGCTTTCATCCTAGCGAAGATGCGAACCTTATTATAATAGGCTGATATTGCGAAATTCTTAAAGTGTGGTGGGATAATCATATAGATACATATCCGAACCTAGCCAGATGCAGACACGGCCATTCATGCCTACATAGAAACTAGTCTAGAACCTGTATTGCTATACTATTATAAATAAAATAATTTTTTAAACAGTGCCAAAAGAACAAATTCCCGTACATTTTATTAATATGTATACATGTATTTTTGGAAGTAACCGTTACAATATAGTGTAATATACTAAACATATTGAATTTAAATATAGATTTTTTTTTTGGTAAAAATCTTTTTTTCTTAAAACTTGAAAGCATTTCGCAGAAATGCTTTGATTAAAAAAATCCATTTTCACGTTCGTTTTTTTTTGTGTGAAAAGTATTTACCAAGTCCAATAGTCACACATAAATACCTTAGAAATTTGTCCTTAACTAAAGCTGCAAAAAGAATAATAATGTTAATTTTAAAATACTTTATAGAATATATTTTACTTTATTAATTCCTGTTGTTATTTCACTGTTGGTTCATTCCATGGTTGTATTTCACCAGAAGCCCATATTAAGTACACTATACTTGAGCCTATAAATACTACCAATGCTGACCAGAAAACTGGCGTCCATTGATAAAGAGCGGCCTGATAGGGAAATAAAGTATACAAAAATTAAATTGATAATAAAAAATAAAATCACTTACATCTGGAGTAACTACACCGATAAAATATGGTGTTACAATTCCAGCTACACCACCGAAAGTATTTACAATAGCCATTAGCGTACCGGCATAGTTAGGACTGAGATCAATTGGATTCACTTTCAATCCAGAATAATAAAAGCCCATGAAGAACATTGCTATAGTGAAAAGTGTGACAACTGTCATTCGTCTACAGCCAGCATAGGATGCAAGAACCATAAATATCCCCGGAAATATGGAAGCTGCATATTAAAATAATAGTAATAAATTTTTCAAAATAATAATTTCATATTTTAAAAGGGGAGTTTACATCCCAGACTCAAAGTGGAAGAACAAAGTGGCCCTGTACAAAATACAAGCGCAAAGTTTCGTCGAAAGCTCGAAACTTTTTACAACTGTCAAACGGAGAATTTTTAACACGTGCGCAGAGGAAACAATTTAATGAGCTGCAAATCCTCTTAGACAAACATTTCCACAATATTTTTTTTATGTGGTCAAGTCAAGCTTAGGAATTACCCTTTGTACTACTAGTAAGACATGACAGCATTCAAGTCATAGTCAGTCTCTAGAAGTAAGCTTGATTTGAAGGATAGAGGAGAAAGAATAGGTAAGGGGTCTCTAGAGGCTGCGTGAGTAGATGTCGATGAACTTTGCGTTTGAACTCTGAGATGTTATATGAGTTCGGAAATACCGATATCGGGAGACAGTTCCACAGTCGAGTTGTTCTATTTATAAACGAGCTACTAAAACGTAATGTGTGCGAAGAGGAGGGCTGTAGCGTATGGGGGTGAGTCGAGTTGGCTAGTCTTGTGTTGCGGGAAGTGCTGCATCATTCCTACGGTGGCTTAAAGGGTCGATGGAGGAGCAAAGGGTGCTATCGCCAATGAGTTTGATGGCGCAGTTTTGCATCTTGTCCAGCCAAGCGAAGGTGGTTTTCGGGACGCCCGCCCAGATATACGAGTTGTATTCAAGGCAGGGCCGAATGTACTGTATATTGTAGCCAGGACAGTTGACTGAAGGAGTAACTTGCATCTCTTGAGGAATCCCAGGCATTGGTAAGCTTGTTTGGCGATTTGGAATATGTGATTATTCCATCGCAGATCTGAAGATAAGGTTACACCTAGGATGTTAAGAGATGGGTCAGCCATTTCATTCTCCTTGCCTACTGAGATAGAGGCACGGGTGGTGCAGGTTTTTGTAGAGAAAAGACAGTACTTTGTTTTAGTTGCGTTGAATTCGACACGATTCTTGAGGCCCCCAGCAAGAATGAGTTCAATGTCCCCGTTAATAGAATTGGACGGTCACGGTCTACGGGGCAACGTCTGGCACGCGTTTGTCTTGTATTATCGAATGTGTGGAAGTAACGCAGAGTACCGTCATCGGCGAAACTGTGCAGTGGGTTGGAGGAAATTGAGAGCAGATCATTAAAAAATATAAGAAAGAGGGTGGGTGAGAGAATCGAGCCTTGGGGGACGCCGGCCGGGATGGAATGAGGTTTGGATTCCACGCCATCCAATACTACCTTGATTGAACGGCTAGAAGGAAAGCTCTCAATCCAGTTCCTTAGAACTGAGTCGATACCGATAGCTTGGAGTTTAGACAACAGAGCGGGATGCCATATTCTGTCGAAAGCCTTGGAAATATCTCCATGATTTTGGAGAGAACAGAAGTAATTGCTATTGGGCGGTAGTTTAAAGGATCGTTTCACCTTTTTTGGGAATGGGCTGAACATGAGCTAGTTTCCAAGAGTTGGGATAAACTCCGGAGAAGTATGATAGGGCGAAAAGTTTATGCAGAGGTTTAGCCAGAAGTGAGGCACATTTCTTGAGTACCATAGAGGGAATATTGTCTGGGCCAGTGGATTTATTGACCTCGAGCTCTTTGAGGCATTTATACACCTCACGACTCCTGAAGAAAATTCCGTCCATTGAGAATGGGCATTGTGTTCGAGAACCAGGGTAGCATGTCAGTTTCAGGTAAGGAAGAATTAGAGGCGAATAGAGATGCCAATAAGTCGGCCTAGAACCATACTATCTCCTATGCGATAAAGGAGCTCAGATTTGTGCTTCCACTTTGCGTCTGGAATGTAAACTGGCCTAAATTGTTACCAATTGCTGTATACGATTTCCTTACGGTTGTGATGTCCATAAGTTTTTCAACAATAAGAAAATCGGCTATTAGCCCAGTTAGGATGGAATTACACCACATAACAACATATGGTAATGTTGAAAATAATCCATTTTGTTTTATTGGAAATAGAAGAACATCAGCCATATATTTTGGAAGATCCGTTACCATTATGTAGAATCCCCAATCGTGTCCTATTTGTCCAAAAATCATCGCCCACACTGGAGCACTTTTGAATATCAACTGAAACGGCGGCGGCGGAAGATTTTCAGCACGACGTAATCTTCCAATTTCACGCTGTATATATTCCTTTTCGGAATTTTTAATAAACGGATGCGTTTCTGGATTGCTGTAGCATAACAAATTCTACAAAATTGCGTATGTGTGTGTATTAAATTAAATGCAATGGAAAAATGTTTTAAAATACTTACAAAGACAATGCACCATATAATCGTGACGCCACCAAAGAAATAAAACACAACTTCCCATGACTTATATTTGTATATCAGTAGTCCCGAAACGCCGTTTGCTACCATTGCACCAACCTTCAAAAATTATTTAATGAAAAATGCTACCAAATTTCACAAAAAAAAAAATAGTTCATTCTTACTTGTGTTGCGCCAAGAACCAGAGAACCAGTTTTGGATCTCTCTTTCAAAGGAATCCAATCAGCTAGAAGTGCACTAATTGCCGGGAATGTTGGCCCCTCACCAGCCCCCGCCAATACTCTTACAATTATCAATCCAACTGGTCCAGCAATTTTTATTGCCGCAGGCGTTAGTAGAGTAAATACAGCAGTTGCAAGTATTCCAAAACTTAATGAGTATTTACCACCATATTTCTCGGCTAATAGGCCACCAGGTATCTGAGTGATGACATATCCCCAATAGAATGATGATAGAATAAGTCCTTGAAGTTTTTGAGACCAATCGTATTCACCGCCAGTCTGTGTTAAGGAAACTTTTTTGTTGTTAAAGAAAATTATAAGTGAAGAAAATAATGAAAATAATATTACACTATATCCAAGTCCGGGCACATCGCTGGGCCTGCATTTGGCATTATCGGGTACAGTGTAATTGTGCCGTATTACCATTTCTACAATGGCAAGTGAAAAACTAACTCTCATTGTGTACGCAAGGATAACACCAAGAAACATCATAATTGTTAAGACAGCACGCTGTGGTATTAAGAAACCTGAAATACATATGCATATACATATATAGTAATGTGATGTTTACAATTTCGTGATGAGCAAACTGCATAAACATGGTGAATTTGTTTATTGTCAACAATCAATGAGACAATTTTAAACTATCTAAAATTCCAACAACAGTTTCAGTGCTCCTTTCCATTCTAATTACTATCACAGTGGTCATGTGTTCACCTCTTTGCTAATGTTATAGAAATTAAGCCAATCAATGAACGACTATGTTAAATTAGGCTCCGAATGATATTCTTCATTCGATCGATCATCTCCATGAAATATCAAACAATAACGGCAACGTGTGTTATCGATTTTGCAATGAGCAACAATATGATGGTCAGTTCAACATATTTCTCAAGAAAGGAAATTCACAAAAACACATAACAATCGTCGAAAGATACTACAATGTAAACGCAATGAATTATATGTAACTAATGAATGTTCGGTATAGTGTGCGCCAAAATAAATGGGAATTTTACGCGCTGGCGAGGAAATGACAACTCCACATACATTAACATTCCGTGTATGGATAAAACTCAAGCGGACATGCATTTTAATTTCCCTTTTGAAACTCGTTTACCGGGAACAACACTCCACCATAGCATCTGACCAGGACAAGTGTCGTAATGAGACGGATTGAATTGTGATTGAAAATATAAATGAGCGGGTGATTTGGGGTTTTAAACGAACGTAATGATGAGGTGCAGTTTTCTTTTCGAATCTACTTTCGTGGTGAGGATTTGAGACTTTCTCTGCTCATCAAAAAATCGATTTTGAGATTTCCAATTGTTTTGGCGCAGGCTATATCCGTGCTTCAAGGTTAACCCAAATTATAAACTTTAACAAACCCAGAGAGCTGGAATCAGTAATTTCTCTCTGTAATTTATTTTAGTCTGTCTTTAGATAGAAAGCCTCGTAGACGCAGGAGCATAAGCTTAAACTCTTCTCTGTCCAATATCTGGACGTTTCATTTCCCCATCATCGTAACCCAATACTATTACAGGGGATTTTAACGAAAAATGCGGCAGCTGTTGGAGTCTTTCTCAAGCTTCAGCATTTACAGTTCGCGTCACAAAAGAAGGGAATCTGAAAATCGCTGTTTCCATGCACATTGAGAGTCTCATACAAGAGAGCAACGTCACTCTGTTTGTATAAAAACGAACGAACAAACGAACTTACAACAAAACTACAATTCAACTGAAAATAAACAACTGAATCAATTTTTCACTACAATCTAACCGACTCTGATTTATTCACAATTTGGCAATCCGCTGTCAGCTGCCAATGGACACCTATCGTGATTCATATGCGCGCTCACAAGTGTTTTGAACCATTTACACAAACATGGATACAAAAAGAAGGTCCATGCATGAGTTATTCTTGTCTTCCATCACAGGCGTACGCTTTTTTGATAATCCATCAAATAGGAGAGTTTGGTTGGATAATTTTGATGCTTCAACGTTATAGTCCAGAAATAAGGCCAAACCTAAATGAAAAGTAACGCAGAAGTAAAGTAGACGTAACTTCCACTGAAGTAGATGTAACATCCACTTACTGCCATATTGGTCACTCTCATACAGGGCCGGCGTTTGGCTTTTTTGCGCCCGGTGCAGCATGCCATATACATATTGTGCCCCCTTCATTTTTATTCATGTTTTGATGGCAGTAGTGGAAAATGAAAGAAGACAAAAAAACTCATTGAAAATGAAGGCACGGAATTTTTCTTTCACTTTTTTTGAAATTGCGCCCAGTGCAAATACACCAGTTGCACCTATGAAAGCGCGTCCCTGCCTTTGTCCAATCAGGATTTGCTTCGGGATCTTGCTTTTGTGCTGAGTTTACTTACGCTTTAAGTTCACAAAACTCTCCCGCTAATGCTGATTAATGCTCTCCGATGATTTTCACTGTAAGCTGCACTTCCTTAACTATTTCCAGCACTAATAATAACTATAAACTCGAATCTCCATAACGGAGGTCTCTATGTCGTTCTCCAATCCTTTATATTTCGAAGGATAATAGGTGGTAACTGCACTGCATATATTGGTTTCTACGGTAGAGTCTTGCATAACAAAGCAGTCCACTTAACAGCCTTACTGGACATAGAAGCCGCTTTCAAAAACTTCAGAACATAGGCGACCTAGATGTTTCTCGCCGAAGTAGTGATCTATAATAGTACGACTAATTTGAATTACAAATCATGACCTATGGCACCGTGCCAGCCAAGAAAGGATAGACGACAAAATCAGGCGAACTAAATGAAATTGCATTGGCCACACCTTGCAGAAGACAATGGTAAAACGCACAGAAGGTGCATTTCGTGTAATATATGACAATGGGATCACTTTTTCAATTTTTTCAATTTTTTTTTTAAATCTTAATTTCTGAAATTGCGCCCGGTGCAAGTGCACCATTTTCACCTATGAGAGCGCCGCCCTTGCTCTCATACATTTATATGGAATGGTACCTAACTTCACCTCACTTCACTTCCCTTCCCATTTATGTTTGGCCTGTAGACACCATCAGCCAGGACATCGTGCTGGATGTGGCAATGGTTAGAACCTGATGTTCTAGTTCGGTCCAGTTTGGCCGCCGCCCCCAACATCTACGCCGCCCGGGGCAATGGCCCCCTCGGCACCCCCCACGCTACGCTACTGCCTCTAAATAAGATTCTGTAGAGTAGAGGCGGGAATTGTGAATCGGACCACAGCTGTGGGCTGTCCACTCAAGTAAAAAGAAACAACAAACAAAAGACTTTCGAGATTGATCGCCTCCAAGAACACACTGTCTTGTAGAGATAGCATTCATGGAACTCACTTTGTTCCAAAAAGGCTTTGAATCCTCCTCCGATATAATGAAGAGCAAAAGGAGGTACTTTAGTTACAGGCAGCGAAGATGTAAACGTCTCGTGCGCGACAATTTTGACCTTCTCGTGGCATTCGGCACCCTGCGCAGAACTTGCCCCATGGCGACCAACATTTTTTCCCCCAAAAACAGCGCTAAAAAGGTTATCAATTTTGCAAAATTGGCGCCCACTCTGCACCCTAAAGCTGGTCGTGCACTGAAAGCGTATTCGAGCGGCTACCTACTTCGGCTGCATGTGGCTTATAAAAACACATCCACAGAAAAACCGATATAAGAATCTACAAAAGCATCATACGTACAGTAATGGGTGTGAAGAATGGAGTGCTTATCACCCAAAAAAATCCGCAGACAAGATCGATTTATTTGAGGAAGGTTCTCCGAAGGATATTCGGCCTACATAGTCAAAGAAGAAAATTCATGGAGAATTTGTTTTATGTGGCCCGTCATATCCTTATACACTAGGGTTTTTATAAACCCGGGTTAGGGTTTTTTTGTCTTTTGAATTTTAACTTAAGAAACCGGTTACCGGAAACCGGAAAAACAAAACTTAAAGAGGAACTTTTTGAACTGCTCGAACGCGTCATCGAAAATTTGAACTTCAGAATGGAATATGTCAGCCTCAGTTGAGATTATCCGATAAAGTTGCAGTTTTATATTTGAAGTTATTTTTATTTCAAAAATAGCAGCGTAAGTTGAAGAACTGTTATGAAGAATTTATTTTACAGGGTAAAGGGGTTACATATTCAACTAACGCGGTACGATTGCCACACACGGTATGATCAGTTAAGTTTAACAAAGTTCACCCAACATACTTATGTACATATTATGTCAGACCAAAGAATAAGTTGTGAACATTTTGTATTAAAAGAAAACCACGTGGAATTGATGCACAAGAAGTAAAAATTCTTTTTAATAAAAAATTATCACTACTACTATTAAAAATTTTATACTTTCAAAACACTTACAGCATGTAATAATTTCTATTAACTTTTGTTCCATCGTTTTTTTATTGTTTTTTTATTAATATTATATATAAAACAAATTTTAAAATAATTTCGGCATTTTGACGATATCAACCAAACTATTTATACGAATTCAATGCCTTCTATGTATTTTAGAAATCTTTACAGTAATTTTTTTTTATATTTTGTATGTATTAGGGCCTGTTTAGACGGTTCGCTCCCAGGAACGTTCCTCACGAACTTTGTCGATAAAGGGAGAGGTGGGGTGGTAACTCTCTTCATCCCCACTTCCCCCTTCATCCACAAAATTCGTGAGGAACGCTCCTGGAAGCGAACCGTCTAAACAAGCACTTAGAGAGACAACAAAAACTAGACTCGAGTCTCATCTTCTTCTTCTCGTTAGGTAGGAGGTAGTGCTATCAATAAGCGCAGAAAGATGCGAGAATAATATGAAAGTAGGAAACCCAAGGCAGTGCGACACCAGTTCACCCAAAGTGCGTGACCAGTTCATGGCAACCTGGAAGAGGCGGTGGGACGGTCTACTAAGGGCCGATGGACCTACACACTCATACCAAATGTCTAAAAGTGGGCTATGAGGGAACATGGGAGAGTGAGTTATTTCATCCCGCAGTTCCTGAGTTGGCATGGAAGTTATAGGGCGTACCAGTTTGGACGGCTTATCGTTCTGCCCAGAATACCTGGTGTGGAGCATATCATTTTGAAATGCCCGGGGTGTGTGGACCAGGCAACATCTCGGACTAATGATAAAGTCCGGAATGTGTGGAGATAGGTGGAAGTGGCACGGAAGGCCATCCACCAGAAACAACCATCCACCAGAAACTTATACAGTATGAATTTCAAAGAAACGAAAAGAGGCCACGAAATGCCAGTAGAGATAACCGCTAGATAGTTGATCCAGCCCTGTGGCGCAATGATATAATCCGCTAGAATTGGCTAGAGGTCCACAGACCCGGAGAGTCTGGAGCTTCTCGGTAGAATGCTTCTCAAGCGGCCGACACGCACCCCTATCTCTCTTTCGGAACTAGCTGTGACTCGTGTGAGTATACTTGCGAAAAACCCAAGATATCTCTTCTTGTGTGTTCACGGAGAGAGACTTAAACGTTTAGAGCATGCAATTGTTATTATTATAAACGACCTCTCCCTTTTTTTAAAGATGGCGGCTTTTCTCAACCCCACAAACTTGGTTTGTTCATTCGCGACCCCACAAACTTGGTTTGTTCATTCTCAGATGAACCCGAACAAATTCCAACAAAAAAATTTCGGACATCGTAAAATGCAGTTTCATTTACTAATTGCACTGGACTATTAACTTTTTAGACATTTCTTTCGGTAGATTACCTATATTATTGTGCATAAATTATGCAATAACCCGAGTAAAAATAAAAGAAGGCCTTACAACGGGCGAACACTGGCCCCTCGGGATACACATACTTGACCAAAAGATTTAACTGGCCGAGAACTGAGCTAATCACACGGGCATACGAAGGCAAATTTGATCCAAAAATAGGATCTGCACCAATTGTTGAATGTACTTTATGTGAACTAGATCTTCCGGGAAGTGTACAAAATGCTGTATAGTTGATTTATACTTTGTCAGCTTAAGTCTATGGTTAATTCATGGTAATTGTGATGTCAAGAGGGGTATCAAGTTTTTTGTTTAAAGGATTATTGTTTGTTGGGTGAGAAGTATATACAACATTTATTAACGGGCTCGTTCTCTGCATATTCTGTCCAATGAGGATATTTCTTAAACATTTTTGTATGCCTATGGTGTCCAACTTGATTCTATCGGACGGGAACTGTAACTAAACTGTATCGTTGGGGACGTCCAAAGTAAAGCAAGAGATAAGCACTTGCCTCTTATGTGACAGCAGCATGAATTCCAACTTCTAACTTCTTGAGTCTGTCCATGGAGGGCGGAAAGGTTCAAATATCGGGCGGGTCGTGTAGGTTTTTCAGAGTGAAGAGGAGAAATTTATACTATACTGGTTCCAACCTACCGCTATTTACCTTAAATACAGGGTCCTAGATCGGCCAAGCATTTTTCATTGGGCAGACGAGCGAACAGAAAAGAGTATTCTGGAATGCTTCTGTACATTCTCCACTGGTGTGTCTGCGATTCTGGCCAGTTCATATGCGAGAAGTCGTTGCCCTCGATGTTCCTGTGACTCGGTACCCACTGTAGAGTGGCTCTGTGCCTCCTGGTCACTGCCAAAATTGAATTTTGCGACCATGTAGTTGGTAGATCCTGATATAATTTCGTGTGGTAGAGAGCGTAGTATATTACTGTACCCATAAATCTTCTCATCCCAGGAACTTGCTTCACGCAGCCGGAGGGTGGTACAGGCCGCATGCTGTGATGTATATACTACATTGTCACCGACTGCATCTGAGCATATAGACGCTAACTCCCTCTCAACCACCATGACTTTTAGTTCATCTAAGCGCTCACAGAGCTCTTTATCAGAGTCAGCCTCTTCGTTAGATGCAGCCATTTTGAAAACCTTTATCCATGCCTATCTTAGTCCAAAATGGCATTTAGAGTCAACTCTTTCGAGCCACTCTAGGCATTGGTCGTTGATTGACCAGTTTTGTGGCGTCGAAGCTACTTCAGCAATTTGCCTAGCTTTGCTTCGATTTTTGGGAGCCAGATCCTCGCCCTTGGTCTTTTTTAATATCTCTCCCCCTTTCCAGGCAGGAACTCGTTCGAAAAATAATCCCCACACCTGATTACTCGGAACCCTGCGAGGAATCAAAAAAGGGCAACGGATCTTCGGACGGATCTTACCACAGAAGGCCCGGGAGATTGCCGGTACAAGAATTTTCATAGGTTACCTACTTCACTCATTGGCCTGTTACCCTTTGAGCCTTATTGTTGGGCTTGTGAAGTATAAGCTTTCCCGACTATGGTTGCTCTTGAGAGCTAGGATTAGTTGTACAATGAGTGACACCTAAGCTTAGAATATCACATGAAAAAATAGGGCTTAGGAGAGGCTTAGAATAAGTTGACAATAAGAGGCACGATCCAATCGTGTGCTCTCCTCTTTCAGTCAAACTCACGAACTTTCCTCAAACTTCGACAAGACTTCGTTTTCTGTATTATTTATATTTTTTTTTAATAAAGAAAACACAATTCATTATATTAGTCAAAATAATTTATCAAATATATCACTGGACGAACTATAATCACCTGAACAGCAGATAACACTGCAGACACAAACTGTGCTTTTCCTTTACACATATAAATATAAAATTTGAAGAGATTTGTATTTGTAATTTATCGTTAATTAGAAGACCGGGTTTAATTTTTTATTGCCTCTGGGTTATCCCATGGCTGAATTTCTCCAGATGCCCATATCATGAAAACTACTGCAGATATCACCAACACAACTAATGTTACATAGAACACTATTGCCCATTCGTCGAGTGAAGCCTAAAATGAAAAAAAAAAGTTTATAAAATAATTTTAATTATATGTAATTGTACTAAGAGTCATCGGTGCAATGTCTATATTAGTAAGATTAGTTTGAAGTGTAAAGGTGGGGAATAAAGTGTAAAGGTAGGAGTGCTAGGAGGAGAGGTAGGAGAGTAGATGTCGATGAGTAACTCGCGGATTTTGTACCTGTTCAGAATGAACGGAGTGCGGAATAAGTCTACTCTGCATGGTATGAGAGTGAGCCAATCGGGTAGTCTTATACATGGCGGCAAAATATTGCCGTGCAAACAAGAAGGCGGTACAGTCTGGAACAGTGGCTACAGAAATATCGAAATGAAATTTTGTCAAGGCTACGATGGCTCAATGTCGCAAGGACACCGCACTTCTCTAAAGAGATAGACATGAAAGGTATGCAGCGCATCTTTGGTGGTGATTTTCAAGCTGTAAAGCAAATGAGTGTATCCCCTGCCACAACGTAAAGCTCTACTCGCATAAGAGACAAGGCTATTATCTTCAACCCAACCACACTTCTGAGGAGTTAACTCATTTCATTCCCAGCGGGGCGGCCCTAGCCCTTGTTGAGGGTGAAGCGAGATTGTCTTTCGGCGCCCTTTGGTCGGACGCTTTCACTTCACATAAATTGTATTTCTAGTTGTCCTAGATAAAACCAATATAATGCCAGTGGGGTCTTCAATTGCTGCTGGGAAGTACCCGATTACAAAAAGGCTGCGCGGCACCTTGTTCCCGTCTACAGGAACAAGGCTAGCTTCTTTCAGGGCATAAGACGGCCCATAATAGAGGGCGCACCGACCCCTAGGTACCTGGACTGTTCTGAGCCCTGAGCCAATTCGGCTATCGCCTCCAGAAGAGAAGATTTCCTTGCATGGTGCGAACACATTTTGTCAGCTAATTCAGCCTACTGGTACGTGGTCGGTTTTCTCATTGGAGATTAGGCATTAGTCGCAAGCACGCACATTCTGCTATTTGACAGAAGGTCGGCTTTGCAGTCGTTCTAGACTTCATTATGGGTGCGTCCGACTTTTCCAAAGGCTTTTCATTCGGTATGGTCAAAGCACTTCGCCCTTTTCGCCGGGTTATTATGTCCTGGAAAACATCCAGAGGATCTAACCCTCTTTTTATTAAGAAAATAGGTATCCCTTTCTTCCTCGGGGCCACGCAGACTCTACCAGGGGTCTACACGGGAGTAGTCAGCTTCCGATATCGCGAAAAACGTTTTCGGGCTGCGCCACCCCGTCTTCTGAAAGCGGTAGTTTTTTTCCGATTAAGTGTCCTTACTTCCGTAGGAGATCTAAGGAGATCTCCCAATGAAGGAGTGATCTCAACGTACTCCATCCCTGGGTTTACGGGCTCAGACTGCCCTCCTTGACGAAGAATCCCGAAAACTCTCCTTCACTGGGACCACATTCGACACCGTGATGCATGGATCCAAAAATATCTAACTGGCCTTGTAGGTCGTCCTTTTGGGAGCTGTGGAAACCCCAGAAACGTTTGGAGTGTTAAGAAGTGCTCCATCTTCAAACGTTTTTTTTTAAGGTATTTCTATATTGACACCACGAACTCGGCGAGAAAGCACGGTCGTCCATGGCAGAGCTCCGTATCACCATTGGAAGGCTAATTCAAATCGAAGTTTTCCTGTCATCCGAAGTCCATCGTTAGTAGTACATTCACGAAGTATCATTCATAACTTCAGCACAATCGTTTACACATTACGATTGCGGTTATTATTGAGTTTAGATCCGCCGAATTCAGCCTGCTCCATGGACTTCGAGGAGTATGTGGCCTAAGGCCATGTACGATCGGTGTTGGAGTCAGTGCTTCCTCGTTCTAGTCATATTGATGAGTACATAGACTTGGCTAGCTACAAGCAACGCCCTCAAAAAGTGCCATCAAAATTTTATTTTTTGCTCGAAATTGTATTCAGGCAATAGGTCGACCACCACAGCTTGCATAAAAACACTAATAACAATGGGCAATGAGTTATAGAGATGGCAGAAAGTAAGAACTTGGTCGTTTCGAGTACTAGATTTGCGCGTAAAGATATCCATAAAGCCATCTGGGTATCTTCTGAAGGAACCACTCGCAGCCAAATAGACCATGTGTTGATAGACCGCCGCCACCTTTCGGGTCTGATGATGGTACAAACGCACCGAGAAGCCAACTTCGACTCGGATCACTATCTTGTTGATATGGTGCTCCGAGTCGTTTAAAAACCCAAATCACTCGCTCATTTATATTCTCATTCACAATTCAATTAGTGTTACTGCGAATCTTGCTGTGGTCAGTCAGATGCTAAGGGGAAGGGTCGTTGCCCGTAAACGAATTTCGAAGGAGAAATCGCAATGCATGACGGCTTGTATTTTATCCATATACGAAACACGCTTTACCAAACAATCTTGTATCATATTTAAAGGTTATAAAGTTTATCACACTGTACACCCTGAAAATACAGCTAAGGGTGGAAGTGCCGTAATAGTCAAAGACAACATTTATCACAATGAAGAAAGCAAATTTGAAGCAGAAGATATTCAAGCAACGGCAATTAATATTAAGACTAAAAATTACAACATTACCGTAGTTAGTCTGTATAGTCCTCCGAAACACAACATCAAAGCTGAGAGATACATGGAATTCTTTAAGACTTTGGGGACTCGATTCATCATAGGTGGCGATTTCAATGCAAAACACACACATTGGGGATCGAGACTTATTACGACCAAAGGCAAAGAATTGTTAAAAGCAATTAATGAACATAAATGTGAAGCAATATCTACGGGCAAACCTACGTATTGGCCTACTGATCCAGAAAAAGTCCCTGATTTGATCGACTTTTACATTATCAGAAAAATATCTGCTAATTATATGCAACTAGAAGATAACTTGGAACTTAATTCAGATCATTCAGCGATTGTTTTAACCCGAAGTGAGAGCATCATCCAGAAATCATGTAACCCTACACTAATAAATAAAAGAACAGATTGGGAGTTTCAGGATGATATTAGACGAAAGGATTCAGTTGAAAGTGCCTCTACAAAGTGAAGAACATCTAGACACCGAGGTGGAAAAACTTGTCAACGATATCCAACAAGCAGCTTGGCAAAGCACTCCTGAAATTAAAAGGAAACTGAAAGGTAACAATTATCCTAAAGAAATTTTAGAATTAATTTCAGAAAAGAGAAAAGCGAGAAGAAAATGGCATCAATCCAGAGCTCCACAAGATAAAACTAGACTGAATAATCTAACTTCACACCTAAAAGAAGAGATTAAACGTCTGAAAAATGACAACATAAGTGAGTCACTGAGGAAATTAACCAATGACTCCAGCACTGAATATTCACTTTGGAAAGCAATTAAAAATTTAAAAAGACCCATCATACAAACGCCTCCAATTAAGAACTTAGATGGTAGTTGGGCAAGAAGTAATGAGCAAAAAGCATCAAGATTTGCAGAACATTTAGAAAAAATATTTCAACCTAATTCCACGGACAGCAGTGAAATACTACCCGAAATCTTGGAACCAGGAACAGCAAATATTCCTTTTACTACTCCAGCTGAAGTTAAAAATGAAATCAAAATGCACATTAATCCAAAAAAGGCTCCTGGTTATGATCTTATTACTGGAAAAATATTGAGAGAACTTCCTAGAAAAGCTCTGGTTAAAATCACAAACTTATTAAATGCATCGTCAACCTCGAAGCACTAACCGAAAGGTTTCATGGTGGAACAATGATCTCTGCAAGCAAAGGAGAGAAGTCAGAAAATTATTTAATAGGGCTAAAGTCTCGGGCAACTGGGACCCTTACAAGAAAGCCCTTACCAATTACAATAAAGATTTGAGAAGATCCAAACGAAGGTCATGGAAAGCCTTCTGCGAAGAAATAGACAAACTTCCAGCCTCCACGAGGTTACACAAAGTTCTGTCTAAGGATCACTCTAATGGCATTGTCTCTCTCAAGACCTCTGAAGGGTCCTTTATGGAGAACACCAGGGATACCCTGGAGCTATTAATGAGCACTCATTTCCCTGGCTCTCAGGTAATTAACCCTGGATTGGCCTTTGAACCTAACATTGAATCGGAGGTAGTACTTGCCCATCGGTCCTATAATAGGAACAAAGGCCTGGCAAACAGGATTTTCACTGCCGGTAAGATTGAGTGGGCCATTGGCACCTTCAGTCCCTTCAAGGCTGCTGGAAAGGACCACATCTTCCTAGCTCTCCTTCAGAGAGGCTTGGAAGAGATCTTACCGGTCCTGCTACCACTTTTTCGGGGTAGCTTTGCGCTGGCCTACATTCCGAGGTGTTGGAGAGAGGCTAGGGTAGTCTTTATCCCTAAATCGGGGAGAAGATCAAATAGAGAAGCAAAATCCTATCGACCCATCAGCCTCTCTTCCTTTCTTCTGAAAATAATGGAGAAAGTTTTAGACAGTCATATTAGAGAGGGTCTTACAGCGAGCCCACTTCACTGTCTGCAATTTGCCTACCGGCCAGGCAGATCTACTGAGACTGCCATTCATGTGCTAGTGAGAGATATTGAGAAGTCCCTCAGGGCCAAGGAAATCTCTCTCTGCGCCTTTGCAGACATTGAGGGTGCGTTTGACAACGTTACCTTCGACGCGATCAATGAAGCAGCAGTAAAAAAAGGCATTCTTCGCCCCACTGCGAGATGGATCACGTCACTTCTCAGCAGCAGATTGATAACTGCTGAGATGAATGGTGAATCGATTACGGTAACTGCTGCTAAAGGCTGTCCTCAAGGGGGCGTTCTATCACCCCTCCTATGGTCAATCGTGATCGACGAACTTCTTGCCGACCTGAATAACCGTGGATTTAAAACACAGGCCTATGCTGACGATATCGTCATAACGGTTAGCGGCGGTCATGATAGCACCGTTTCAGACCTCATGCAAGCCGCTTTGTCACATGTGCATAGCTGGTGCCGTAGCAAGAATCTGGGTATTAACCCACAAAAAACTGTCATCGTACCGTTTACTAATAGAAGGAAGCTAAATTTAAAAGCTCCCTCTGTGGACGGCAAAGAAATAGGTTTCTCAAAGGAGGCTAAATATCTAGGCATAATCCTAATCTCAAATTGAGAGAGTAACTGCCAAGGCAACTGCATCTCTCCATGTTTGCCGCCAATTCGTAGGAAAAACCTGGGGTCTTAAACCTAGGTTAATGTTTTGGCTATATACTACGGTCGTAAGGCCCATGATCACATATGCATCCATCGCATGGTGGGCTAAGACCAAACAAAAGAGTGCTATGATTAAGCTGGCCAGGGTGCAAAGACTGGCCTGTCTTGGTATCACAGGGGCCAAAAGCACCTGTCCGACTGTGGCTATGGGGGCTCTACTGAACCTTCCTCCGCTACACCTGGTGGTGAAAAAAGAGGCTCTGGCAGGGGCACTGCGTCTACGGGACTTTTTCTCCTTTAAGCCAGGACACCTGCTGGACCATTTATCGATCCTCAAGGAGCTGAACTTGGAGCCAATGATATCCTTGTCCGATACCATTCCTGCTACTCTTGACTTTGACAAACCGTTTACGACGATTATTCGAAGTCGGTCAGAGTGGCAACATGGCAGGCCTCTCTTTAGAGGAAGCACGGCCTTTTGGTACACAGATGGTTCCAAAACCGATAAAGGGGTAGGGCTGGGTGTTTATGGCCCAAGGAGCAAAATATCCATGGCTCTGGGCACTACCCCCACTGTTTTTCAGGCTGAGGTACTCGCAATCCAAGTGTGTGCTCAGACTTGTATTAATAGAGCTCCAAATAGCTCTAACATTGTTATTTTCTCTGACAGTCAAGCTGCACTGCTGGCCATTAAATCGCACAGAGTGTCATCAAAGACTGTCCTGGATTGTCTTCAATCCCTGAAATTCCTCAGCAGGAGCAATAGTGTCACGCTGATGTGGATTCCGGGCCACGAAGGTCACATTGGTAATGAGATTGCCGATAGCCTGGCTAGAGCAGGCGCAAACTCATTACCTATTGGTCCGGAACCTTTCTGTAGCTTAGCAAGCTGCCACGTAAAAATGGCCTTAAAGAATTGGGTTGACCAGATGTCTCTTCAAAGCTGGTCTAGGACCCAGGGTGCTCGTCAAGCTAAAAGATTCATCCAAATCGATAAAGCTAAGGCGGGCAAACTTTTAAATCTCAAGAGGTGGGATCTAAAAATAATAACAGAGCTCCTGACGGGCCACTGTTCCCTTAACTATCACCTAAACAAAGTAAGACTGGTGGCCGACTCTGGCTGTCGATTCTGCGGGACAGCTCCCGAAACCGCGGAGCACTTGATGTGCGACTGTGAGGCTACAGCGAGGAAAAGACTGAGCCTTCTCCATCGTGATTTCCCTACTCCCAGGGAGATTTGGGACAGCAACCCTAAATCAGTTTTAGGCTACCTAAGAAGCCTTAACCTTGATGGTTTTTAAAGAAGGGGATGGCACAATAGACCAAACAAATAGGTCGCAGTGCCCGCTAAAGCGCCCCTCAACAAGAATAATAAACAAATGCATCGTTTCGGTTAAAATACGTACCACAAATGTGGGAGGTAGCTGAAGTCATTATGATTCCCAAACCTGGCAAACCACCTCACGAAGTAACTTCATATCGGCCAATATCATTATTACCGATTATGTCAAAATTATTTATTCTTTCTTTTATTGAAAAGACTAAAACCTATCATCCAAGAGAAACATCTCATCCCGGATCACCAGTTTGGCTTTCGGAGTCAACATTCCACGATAGAACAAGTCCACCGAATTACTAATGTTATTGAACAAACGCTGGAAGAAAAAAAGGTTTGCTCAGCAATATTTTTGGATGTTGCGCAGGCTTTTGATAAGGTCTGGCATGAGGGATTAAATTATAAACTTAAAATGCTCCTTCCTGCAGAATACTCACAAATACTCCAATCGTACATTTCAGAGAGATACTTCAGAATTAAGCAAGAAGACGCGTATTCTAATCTAAAGAAAATTCAAGCAGGTGTGCCACAAGGCAGTGTACTGGGACCAACCCTCTATCTCCTATACACCAATGACCTACCTACGTTCAGTCAAAACGTTGTTGCTACTTTCGCCGATGACACTGCAATCTTGGCCATTGGTAACAACAACACTGAGTCTACCGAAAAACTACAATCTTCGATTGCCGAGATACAACGCTGGACTAAAAAATGGCGAATTAAACTTAATGAGACGAAATCTGTGCACATTGATTTCACAAATAAACGTATCAATCCCAAGCCAGTATACATCAATCAGAAAATAGTTCCGTACGAAAATACAGCAAAATATCTAGGCATGACGTTAGATGCAAAACTCAGGTGGAAGCCGCATGTCAAGAAAAAACAGGAAGAACTAAAAATGAAGTACAGGAAGATGTACTGGTTAATGGGCCGTTACTCTGCTCTGTCAACGTACAACAAGCTATTGTTGTATAAACAAGTTCTAAAGCTAGTTTGGACTTATGGTATTCAACTCTGGGGTTGTACTAGCCAAAATAATAAAAACATAATTCAACGCTTCCAAAACAAAGTTCTCCGTGATATTGTCGATGCTCCCTGGTACATTCGTAATGACAACCTACATAAGGATTTGGATGTAAATAAGATCGAAAACGTCATCCAAAAATATGCTCAAAGTCATCAACAACGGTTGCATCAGCATATCAATGCCGAGGCCCTCCAACTCCTAGATAACGATGACTTAACCAGAAGACTAAAACGAATCAAACCGTTCGAACTAGTGTAAAAAGCAAAGTTAAAAGCTCTCAAAAACATGAACTATAGTGCACATTAAAAAAGTGACAAATTTATCAAAAATAAAAAAGTGTATATCATAGGATAAGTACTTTATAAACTTAAAAATTGTAGCAAATTAAGTCAAAAACAAATAGCTTATTAGTATGTAGTTACTAGATTGTTATACCAATAAACAAAAAAAAATATACGAAACGTTAATAGGTATGGGATTGTCATTTCTCCGCCTGTGTGTAAAATTCCCAATTGTTTTGGCGCACCCTATATCACTAACGCCGTATTATTAGATAAATGGTCCTGTACGCGCATTACTCACGGTATGTGGTCATCCATTTTACGGAGAAACGGAGATCAGGTCGGCCTAAGAAAGATATATATGTAGATGATGTCGAGGATGACTGGAGACAGGTCCAAATATGAAACTGGAAAAGTCGAGCCAGAGAGATCGAGAATCATGGTAGCGAACCCTGACGGAATTTACGTGAGCTGTAAAATACTAACAAAAAAGAAAAAAATATTTCAACCTGACCTTAAAAATAGTGTTTAACTAGTATGATTGCCTGTAAAAAAAAAGTGTTTAACTAGTAGTATATACTTACATTGGGAGTCAACAATCCGACCACATACGGCGCTACGATTCCTGCAATAGCACCAAGTCCATTAACAATCGCCATTAATGTGCCAGCGTAATGTGGACTTAAATCAATTGGATTGACTTTCATCGATGGATAGAAGAAGCCCATTAGAGTCATTGCAATTGTAAAGAATATGACAACAAGCATTCTATTACATCCAGCCTGAGATGCAGCAACCATAAAAATACCGGGTCCAATAGCGGCTGTATAATGCAGATTTTTTTGAATGTGTTAATAATAAAAATTATTATTTCATGTTTAAATAAAAAAAAAAAAATAATAATTACCAATTGACGTATACGTTTTTCTTACTAATGTGATCCCCACAATGTTGTTTCTTATAACATAATCAGAAACCAATGCCGAACCAAGTGAATTGGCCCACATTACCACATACGGTAACGAAGCATACAATCCGCTCTCTTTAATTGGAAATAGCAGAACATCAGCCATATATTTTGGTAGATATGATACCATAATATAGAAGCCCCAATCGTGGCCAAGTTGTCCAATTATCAATGCCCAAACTGGTGCACTAGTTAGAATATGTATCCATGGCGGACTTGGATGAGTCTTGCTACGCTCTAATCTACCAAGCTGCGCTTCTAAATAATCTCTTTCTTCAGCACTTATGCAGGGATGTGATTTCGGAGTACTATAGCAAAATATTGTCTAAAATGTTTTTTTTAGATTAGTATTCGCAAGTTAAATAAATGTTTTCAAATGAGACAGAGAGAGAGAGAGATAAAAGTACATTTAAGGATAACCAACACAAAATTACTTACAAATGAGATAAACCATAGCACACCACAAATTCCGAAGAAGTAAAAGACACATTCCCAATTACCAAATTTATCTATTAGCATGCCAGAAAGACTATTAGCCAATATTGTGCCAACCTTTAAAAGAATTGAAAATTGAAAAGAGTTTCGAAATAAAAAAAAAAAAATTACAAAATATATTTACCTGCGTCCCACCTAAAACTAATGAGCCCCAAAAACTTCTTTCTCTTAAAGGTATCCAGTCAGCTAAAAGTGCGCTTAGGGCTGGGAAGGTAGTACCCTCACCAAAACCCATACAAACACGTAGTACAATCAAATAGTGAGGCTTTCCTCCTCCAGCATGGACAACCATAGGAGTTAAGAGAGTACAGATGGCCGTTGACAGTATCCCAATGCTCAATGCGTACTTCCCGCCAAATTTGTCGGCTAGCATGCCGCCTGGCAAATGAGTTATAATATATCCCCAGTAGAAGGATGACAATATTATCCCGATTGTATGCTCTGACCAGGTAAAGGTACCGCCTGGCTATAGGTGCCCAAGTTGTTCTTTTAGTGTTGCATGCTACCACCGAATGTTAAAATACAATTTTTACTTACCTTAATAATATTACCACCTAGATCGGTGGGCTTGCAAATAGCTGAAGAGGTGTTTTTTGAGCGATTGTGTCGTACTACCATTTCGGTAATCGCTACTGCAAGACAGTTTCTCATTGTGTAGGCATTAATAACAGCAAGGAACCCCATTATCCCAAGTACGGCGCGTTGGGGAATACAGAAATCTAAAATTATAAGAAAGACATCAGTTGTGCATCACATTTTATTTGTGGAGTGAATGGCGGCTAACAAACGCAATTATCAGTTATCGAGGCTCAAAACGCCACTAAAAATCGTCGAGAATGAACGAATCGTGAATGGAGTTCGAGACCCAGCAGCACCGACAGTAGCGTATTCGTTGCGGGGACGGGGCCTCAGAAGGTAGTGACATCCGATTTATCACTTCTATTTAAAACCCGAGAAGACCTACTGGAAACGAACACCTGGCAGCTCTGTTAGCAATTCTTAATCCCACTTCCACGCGATCACCCTTGGGGTACTTCTTCGGAAGGAGTTAATGGCGATAGTCCTCTGCCCCCATTAAACATGGTTTTAAGTCGATTGGGTTGAGGTTTAGATACCCATTCCGTGTTGACAAATCAGGGGAATCTCCCCTAAATTTAGGGGAATTTTCGGTCACCAGTTAGAAAAAAAAAATAGTTGTCCCACAATCGTTGAAAATAATCGACAGAAACTCAGTCAGTGAATCCCCATTTCGCAACTACTTGATGCCGATCGACAGTGTCAGATTAGGCGAGAAACACAATTGGTGCTTTTCTGCCAGCTTTTCGGCTGGCTTGTAATGTTCGCGCTACCTAAAAAGTCGGCAAAGGCACAATTAGGGCTTGACAATTAACAGCATGGTTTCCTTCGGAATTGTCAAACAAAGTATTAAAGTTTACACATACTATTAGCAATTTCCTTAGGCGTAAGGACCTCTCTTTCACTAGTTCTATTAGCTTTTTTTTTTCATTTTAAATGACAACACAATCCTAAAAAAATAGATCAAGAAGAATATAATGACAGCAGCCAGCTCAAAATTTTAAATTTCGTAAAGCTCGCGCTGGCATTTCAGCTGACCGAAAATCTGAAGCTGTTATTGTGAGCAGATGCCTGATGCTCCATATGCGAAAAGCTCAAGCTGGCAGAAAAGCTCCAATTGTGTTTCTCGCCTTAAGCACTAGGCAGAGTAAAGGCCTCTGCCTAGGGTCGCAAGCCGGGTTCTTCAAATACATAATCATGCCGATTATACAACTCGTCGGATATTCTGCAACGGGAGAACATCCGATCCGCATTTGAAAATATTTGCATTATAGAATCCGGCGGAATTCTGCATTATCGACCCGCACTGAAACTGCAATTTCACCACTAGCTGTCAAATTTTCCACGATATTTTCGCGAATCCTTAGAAAAATAAATATTTAAGTGCAAAAACTTAAGAGTACGTAATTATTTGGGTTTTGTCTTTTGTGGTATAAAAATTTCATTGTTTTTAACTTATAAAAATGTTTTATTCATTATAAAAATTAGTCAGTTTTCTTCGTAAGAAATATCACAAAAAAATACAGCCCTCGTGGCTATTAGTCACAGAATTAATCCTGCCTGAAGTGGACAAAAGTCGTAAAGGCGATTGCCCGCCTCAGTTTTTAGGTGTAAAGGCGGCAGGGGGTCTCATTAAGGTCACCTGCGCCAACGAACCCACCAGCCAATAGCTGACAAATGCTGTTACCAGGCTGCAAGGGTGGGAAGGGGTCAAAAAGGACCTTCCCAAATGCAAGCGGATCGCATTCTGGGCTCCTAACGATGTTAGGGAACCGGAACATGTGCTCTGTAGGCTGGAAATTCAGAACCAGCCAATTTAGGTGACCTCTTGGCAAGAGATGGGTAGGAAGGTGGACCAGAATAGTCAAACTCTTGCCCTTAGCATTGACGAGAGGTCGCTCATGCAGCTTAAAGAGCAGGGCATTGTCCCTATTCTACGGCTTCGGCCGAATTAGAGTCAAGGAGATTGGCTCAAAAAAGGAGCCTCCTGCTGGCTCACAGCAGCAGGAACAACCCCAGGGTGCGGGTGGTACAGTGCCTATTGACGTGGCTCTTGTACAGAAGCCATGGGTAAGTAACGGTGCTACACAGGGCTTGCGGGCAGCCGGCTACAGCATTGCATGCAGTGATGTGGACGGCGACCCTAGGACTTATGTAGTTTACAATAAAAACACCAACTGCTTTCCTCTCACAGATATATCCGGATGCGTTTTCATCATTCGAACCATTTCTTCAAACTGAACTCGGTTCGTTGCGCGTAAAGAATTTTATTTGTAAACTTATTTTGTTCATAATTGACAGTATAATTAAAAACATTTAAATTCATATTTTACAAGTCTCCATTGAAAAAAACTACACCGAAATTTTTCACTTCCGCAGTAAATTTGATGCGGATTTGTAATGAAAATTTTTGTATAGAGTGTGATTCACGAGCGGATTCTACAATATAAATTTATCACACTGCATTACCATCATTTGGTTATTTTTCATTCGACGGATTCTATAATACGCCAAATGTCAAATCCGAATAAAATTCCATACGCGGACGATCCGGCGAGTTGTATAATCGGCATGAATGAAAGTAGGCCGGAACCATCCGCACTGTCTAGGGCCGCAGAAGATCCAGATCCGTCACTGCCACTCTTATGCCCGTTGATAAATCGAAAACAGAAAAAATTGGAAAGTAGAACCAATCCGTTCCGTCCGTTTTTAAAGATTGGAAATTCGACATTTCTATAAGCTTTCCATGAGATGAACGGAATGGTAGCCACAATCAAGCGGACGGAATGTCATAGAAAAACAAAGATAAAACGAGCGGAGTGGACGGAGCGTATTGGTTCTGTTTAAGCCTTTATTTGGAAAATACAGTAGTACGCATGCCGGCGTAGTTGCATGCAGATCAGCGTAGATGCTGTTACACCACAATAGGGGGTGGGGTAGCTGCAACTACGCCGATTTGCGCCCAACTACTCTGGCGAACGTAGTCCAATGAAAATGAAACTATTATAATATGGGATGACCCAACACAATTCATATAGGCTAGTAAGTATACGTTTCAAAAACTTAGGAGAGAAGTCGAGTTTTACGGGAATATAGAGCTATTTGTAGGGTATTCAGGAGAGAAACGCAATAATGATCTGGCAACACTGTTCTTACACCAATACCTTCCACAAATAATCAGGAGTCACGAGGTGTTACATACACGTTTCTTCACCCAAGCGTGAGTCCTGCGCGGAATATAGCTTACTACACTTTGGTTTTTATGCCATTCGACCAGCCATGAAAAAAGTATATGCTTCCTTCCACATAAATATAATCTAGAGGATACTCATACATACATCTCACCTGGCTGCAACAAAGTGGAAAAACATTTTGTCACTGAATATACCATTAGGATGGTCGTCCACTGGAAGCGTATTCGAGCGGCACGCGCTTTGGCTACATGAGTGGCTATGCGCGACAGATCCAATATAAAGAATTTCATATAAACATCGTCCACTGCAGGCGACTTTGAGCGAGCGGCTAGAAGCGTATTCGTGCGTGCCGCGCGAATCCAATTTGATTTGGATCGGGAAATAATTTTCGGCAAAGCTTTCTGTATTTACAAATCACAATATTATTACGTCAAAGTTCACTTCAAACATAACAGCATGAAAAGCTTGTAGTGGACGACCCCTGTAGCGTGTACCCGCATATCTCACAGTCGCTTGTAGCCGCTCATGTAGGCGTAGCCGCTCGAACACGCTTCCAGTGAACGACCAGCCTAAGTCATATCAGTTGAACAAATCAGGTTCGACATTCGATTGCCAAACTTCTCGTTACATATTGAATTCGGACAAGCGTCTACCATTCACAAGCCAATGCAATGTCCCACGATTTTACCGGAAACTTTAAGCAACTTTGATGGTAAGGGACAAGACTACACATTGGTATGAAGATTTCCGTTCGCCGTACTAGGCATTCACACGGCGTTCAACTCGTTGCAATACGCTTGGAAGAACCGGCAACCAGGATCAGCATAGCATCGAATACGACAAAGAGCGACATATGTATATACTATCCGCTATTTCGTACTAGTTGCAATTCTAAGGAACCAAGATATAAAAGTTGAAGATATAAATATATAGAATATGAAAGAAGAAGATATAAAACAAACACTAGTCCGCTTCGTCATATGTTACGTCTCTGTACCTGCACATTAAATAAACGAAACTGCGATTATCCCAAAAACTTCGAAACAATAAATTTAAAGAAAAATGTTTGTGTTAGTTGGTCTATTATATAGACGAGGACCATACGCAAAAGCTTTTCTGAAAGTTTACTGACGAAGCAACTTTTTTGTAGCATCCATTTCTTGTTCAAAAGAGCTTTAGCTTCTGGACGCCTACGTCCTCGTCTATAATGGACCAAAACGAATTTCGCATTAAAACAAACGAAAGGACATGGCAAAATAAATATGATTTTGCACATAAAACTAGACAGATTGCTATTGCAGGCGGTGCATAGATATATTAAAACTACGTATATTTTATCGAACTGAACGATCAACTTTGCTTGTTCAAATTTCATTGTACATACATATACACACATATATTTTAAACACAAGAAGCTGTAGAATTTTTTTTTTTTAACTTTTCTTACAACAAAAAATATAAATTCTTACACTTTGATAAAGATGGACCAACCTCCTGGAACAGCATGGTTACCACTACGAGTATTTAATTTTTTATAAAAAACCTAAAAATATACAAAAAAAAAACGGAAATCGCTTTTTTTTCTTCACAGATGCTTACTGACTTTTAATTATTAAATTACTAGCTGACTATTCCAGTGCCTTCTATGTAGGCATTGTTTCTACACTAAAAATTTAATAAGTTTCATAATATTTGGGGTTTAGTTGAAAGCTGTTGAAATCGATTTACCCAAGAATGTTCGAGACGAATTCTGAAATACTGAGACCGCAGAAGATTGTTTAACAGTCGAAGCAGTTGCACTTATAAACGAAATTCCGAATCAAGATTTTGTTCAATGTCCCTTTTAGTAGAGGTTTGGCATGTCCATCCATTCAATGTCGCTATAGACCAAATCGAGCCTTGTCCTCCTCTAGAGCATTTCTGCAAGTTTGACGGGATATTACCATCAATGAATCCATCCATATCCTCCCGAGTCTGCATATTGGTTTATTTTTCGAAATTTCTGCTATTCTGAGCTTTTTTAGGGTACCGTTGTCCTCCATTCTGATTACCTAGCCAGTTATTTTAATCTGTTAATTTTTATGAACTAAATGCTGAGGCATAAAGGCCATTTGCAAAAAAATATGACACATTCGCATTATGTCATTACTTTTTACTTTAACTTATCTATGTCGTATTTGCATGTTAGTCTTTTTCGGGTTCTAAATTTCACCTTGACTAGGGCCCTGTGCTGAAAGTCGTTTGAGTTGAAGATAGTGACATTTTAGTCGAATGACGACTTTCAGTACAGGGACTCAAACTCAACTTAGCATTTCCACTCTAGGACCCTGTGCTGGAAGCCGTAATTCGACCGATTAATAGAATTGTGCAGGCTATACTTTCCTTTGACTGCGTTCATATTACCAAGCAACATTTTAATTTCGTTTGAGGATTATAATCTGATGGTATTAGTTAACTCGTGGTAGAATCTATCTTTATGTCCGGTAGGGTCGTTATGAGACTAATGCCCATATTCGCCAAATCACTTAATAACAAAGTAATGATGGGAACTGGTGGAGGTATAGATATTTTCAAACCCCGCGACGCAAAAAAAATTTGAACAGAGAAGGGATCCGCGCATGTCGAATGTTTAAAGTTGATTTATCGTTATATGTGTTGCGTAAAGCATCTAAATACATGTAAAACCCCTGCTCAACCCAGTCAGTTTTTTCATCATAATAAGCATAATTTTACTATAATTATGCCAAATAATTCCCATCCCTAAGTTAAATTAAGCTTTCTCAAGCCAACGCCAAATGTCACGGAGTTTGAAAACATCTGTACATCTAATCCTCGATTTACACTTTTACATGGTTTTTGAAATATGGCATTTAAAAAAAAAAATTCTGTAATCATTTTTTAAATTTCGTTTGCTGGGTAACATCTCTAGTAATTTTTTGATTCAATTCTATTCTGAATTTCATTTATTCCAATCTAAAAATGGGATTATCTAAATAAGAGGAAAGAGGTGGTCTATAAAGATTTCACCAAAAACAAAAGACAATTGTTAATTACGTATTTCATTATCCAGGTTAACCGATCTAAAATTGTTTCTAACATCGAACTTGAACGGCATCAAGTACTATTGAGTGATGAAAGTATATATGGTAATAATCTTCAACTATGTCAGCCATCACGTTGGCGCGATTCCTTTGTTTCGAGGTGAGCCTTAGTTTTCGCAATTTGAAGTAGTATGCTATACTGATTGCGCTCACTTTTTCGATAATTCTCCTGAAACGCTCCGCAATTGTTTCCCTTCTTTTAATCAAGTCTTTCCTCGCAGTATCAGCTAATTCAATGGCTATGTCTCGGTCCTGGTTTTTCTTTTGAGTCACCCGGCTAAAAGGTAAATTCAAAATATGCACCGAGCTAAAAATGATATGTACATCTGAAAATCAGCTACTCCTGAAGTATTGTTGCATTGACCGCTGGTGGTTGACTAATCATAGGCTCCGGAAGCACACTAACGCGCCAATAAGATACAAAACAGCAAATTTTTTGGAAGGATTAGTTGATTGGATAAAATTAGTTAGTTATTTAGTTAGTTTAACACCTACATTAAACACAAACCTATTAGAGTTGAGGACCGAGTGATGGATATTGTGATTTACCCCATTTCGATATGGTGATTTACCCCATTACCCCATCCCCAAATGCAGACTAAAGAATTACAGGTCACAAGAAGGTGTCAATTAACTACTACGGCCCGCAGGAAAAACGTTAAAGTTATTCTGGCCCACCTTATAAAAATGTTGTCCACCCTATACTATAGAGTGCGTCCTTCCAGACAGCTTCCATAACATATGAACTGGAAGCGCTACATTCTTGCTTCTTTTGGCAGCGCTTGATTAATTTCCGGCTGGTATGGCTGTAGATTAATAGATCGCATTAGCATTTGGCGTTTCTCAGGAGTTTTCCTTTGTGTAGCGGCACCACCATTGGACCCTAAGGCAGTTACTACCATTTCACCTGACTTTCCATGTTTCTAGCCAACCAACGAGGCGAAAATTGATCCGCAAAAAGTGGTCTGATTCGACATTCCTCTAATAACATACATATATGTATATAAAAGTTTACATTTATATAAACTTACATATATATTTAATTTAATTGCATCGTTATAATGTTTATAATTCACTTATCGAACTCGGCAGAAGTTTCATTGATATATGTAAACGACATTGTGTGTAATCCATATGAAAAGTGTGCTACCTAATCTCTAATACTAATGTACAACCTACAAAAAGAACATATTTTCAAATCACGAAAAACAATAATAAAAAAATAATTTATATAAGCTCTAAAACTCTAAAATCGAACGATAAACCGCATTTTTTCATTTTAGTTCCAAACAATAAAAAGAAAATATTTGCGGTAAAACTAATTTTTTTTTAAATATTTTTAAGATCACGCTTCCGCACGTAATAAAGTAATAAAATGTGATTTACAATTATAGCCATTTTTTTTTAAATTTATTTACAATTAAATTGTTATTATAGTAATTAAATAACAGCACGACAAGAATATATAGTAATAGTAATTTTCTGGTTAAGGTGGCAAATTCAATTTAAATATTTCATTTACGTAATTACTAATTTATTTAATTTATTTTTGTTAATTAAATTGTAATATTAAAGAAGAGCATTATTTAAATAAACATTTCTTAATTATAATCATAGAATTAAAAAATCAATTACAATTATTATTTTTATTGTACTATTTTATTTGTAATTGAAAATCTGTGGGAAGATGTTTGGTAATCCCAGCTACAAAACCTTGTATAACTTTCGACCTAATTTGAACTCGAACTCTTGTTTAAGAGCGAAAAAATCCCCGATGATTATTACTTTATAACTTCTCCAAGATTAACATATCGGTGGTGTACTATCTCGCCCGATAAACGTGTGCCTTGAAGTAATAAATTATGTGGCACACGTGAAAATCTAGATTTCTTAGAATTCTGGCTGGGAAAGATATAATTGACATGGTGCTTGGCAAATACCCAGATGAGATAGTCTAGCCACAAGAGAGAAATATGTGTGAGCATGCTGCTGGGTAGCCTTACGATTGCCGCACCGTAGTTAGTGGAAAAAATTATATTATGAATTAGTCCAGGTAAACTGTATTATTTACAATGCATTCCTGGGAATTAAAAGTGGGCAAGGTGCAATTTTGCATGGTACCACCAGGAAAGCTTCATTTTGAATTTGCACGGTTCTCACCACCTTAACTTCGGCGGCATCTTGAATCATCTTGGCCTGCGGATCGTGTTGGGGTCGAGTGGGTAGTCGTCAGATAAACACATCCCCTCCTCCGAAACTGTTATTTGGTAACAACTTTTCCTAAAAAGGAATCGGGAGAGGGCCGATGGTGTACAGAACAACATGCGGTGTCCTGTGACTTCTTTTGTGGATCGCAATGTATAATAATGTACGCCTCAATGAGATCGAATTAAACGCGAACGGATCTATCTCTAATATATTAAAGCGCGCCCTGAAACCATTGGTCTGCCGTTTGCTGACTCATAGCTTGCGTTAAGGTACCTGGGAGTAAGAGGGTGGTTAGTTCAGGCTAGCTTTACGCGCTGCCAGTGTGGCTAGCAGCGTTGAGCAAGAGGGCTGATAGCCAAAAAAGAACGACCGCATTAGATGGAAAAAGATACGTACGTGCATACAGTGCGTATGGTGCATGCGGCTAATTTTCGCTGACAGACTTGCGTGCTTGGGTTCCGTCTAGTCTTTTGCAAATAACCCCTATCTAAGCGACGAGTGCATTCTTCTGTTATGTGTTTTCTTGTAAAAAAATGTGCAAACCGTCATCGCCGAGAAGATGAGCTCTAACAATAGCTTTTATACACCTCATCTACTGAATCGTCTTTCAATACCATTTTAGCTATGAGTCTATCCACATCAACTCGTTCAAATTGTAGCCATTTATATTGAAAACAATCGTTCGATTGTGAAGACTGTGCGTGCTTAACGTAAAAAATATGGGAGTAATTCGGCGCTTTCAGAAAACACAATTCGTAGATTGGTGAAGACTTTCTTTGAGTCTGCGACACTCCAATGAAGTTTTTGAAGCGGTAATAGACAGTGCTGCCGATAATCCAAATGTGTCGTATCGTCGCTGATCTCAGGAGTTAAATGTGAGTGGAACGACTCTAAAAAGGATTAAGAAGACGGACCCGTAGTATGGAAATGCTGTCGCAAAAATGATCGATGCCGAACCAGATTTTAAGGACAAAATTTTGAAGACGAACGAAGCTCATTTTACATTTGGCGGAGTCAACAAACAAAACTGTCGAGAACCCACACTTAATTCCCAAAACCCCACCGCACGGCGAGAAATTCACTGTTTGGGTCGAAGTGTGCTCAAAAAATATTATCGGACCATTTTTCTCCAAAATTCGAGAAACTCTCGATGACGCACGGTGCTGGTACACTTCATGTGTCAGAAAACCTTTTTCCAAAAGGACGGCGCACCTTATCTCACCGCTGCCCCTACGATGAAGTTCTTGCAAAAGTAAAATTTATGCCAGCAAGCCGAAGACCATTGACGAACACAAAGCTAACATACGAGCCGAAGTAGATGCTGTAACTACCTAAAACAGCCGCCTTTTGCGTATCGAATGGAAGTCATTTAATCGACATTGTATTCAAAAATTTATTTGAAATAAATGGTAAAGAATATTCTAAACAAATCTTGCTCATTTGTCAAAATCGGCTAAAAAATGGCGGAGTTATTCAATGTTGGAATACCGAAGGTCTAGATGGCGCACCCCACCGAGTATGCAAATTTACATATTTTATTGGGGGGCCCCAAGGGTTTTTTATGTGCAGTTCATAAAGTTTGGAAACCACTGTTGTAAGGGTAGTTTTACCCCCTTAAAGGTTGAAAATAATTTATTTTTGCCTGACACACGCATACAATCGAATTTGAAGCATAAATTTGGAAAAAAATGAATTACAAAATTTTCGTTATTTTCTTTCGATTTAGGGGTGGTTTAAACCCTTTTACATTATCCCTTATCATACAGTTTGGCTTGATTAGTATAATTCAACAATTTTCGTGATCAGCGAACCAAAAAACATGTAAGGTTCGAATTTCTTAACAGTGTTATGTTGGAACTAGAGTTGAGCCGGACTGGGCCTCGGTAGTCTAGGGGTAAGGCGCCTGACTACTATCCCCAGAGGTCCCGGGTTCGATTCCCGGCGGTGCCACGGTCCTAGCCTTTCCCAATTTCCCGCCTACATAACTTTCCTTCTTTCTTCTTCCCTCTTTGCATTCCTGATTCCTTCTGTCATAGCCTCCCTTAGCCCTTCCCCGCTCCACCAGAAGCGCATGTCATCGGTTGGTTGATGAGATTCAACTCGTTTCAGGAGGCATAACACTCCAGCGAGTTGTTTCTCGATGCCCCGATGTCAGAGTCGCGATAATAATGGTTGGGAGTAGGTGGACTGAAAATATCGCGGGAAGGTTGTGGCGGTTCCTTCCTCCCCGACTAGAGCTGCTGTTCGACATTGCACTCTATACGAAGAAAATAGATTGTCAACAGTATAAAGGGCTTTTCCTGAGACTCTAGTCTTTCACATAAAAAAAAAAAGTACATTTTGTCCCTTACACGTAAATTGTACTGAGGCCTCAATTTTTTTTAATGTTCCGGTTCAAAAATAATGTCCTACTGGTATATAGTGTGTATCGAGATAAATAAAGAAAGCGAGGTGTGATTGTAAACTATACGTAGTGCCGATACATTTCTTACTTTTTTGCCGCAGTAAAATATCCAATTAAAACTGCGGCGAGGTGAGATTGAAGTATGACATTGCACTGGCTCAAAAAAGAAAAGAGACATCTCTTACAAACTCATTTTAAAATTTTGTCCTACAGAACACTAATTGGAACCCCTCCCCCAAGCGAAAAACCGATTTAACCCTTTGATTCAAGATGCTGCCGAAGAACCGTGCAAATTAAAAATTAAGCTTTTCTGTTAAAAATTAATTTCAGCTTGTCCACTTTTAATTCCCAGAAAAATTACGATTTACTTGTACTAAATGCTTCAGAGAATATGTATGTACCACCTACATCTAAAAAGGTGATTCCCCATATACAAAAAATAAACTAACCTGCATACGCATTGCTCTTACTATCAACAGCTGATTTTTTTATCGTCGCTATGCCATTTATTTTTTCTTCGCGCATATTTTTCTCTCTGTGACACTGTTTGTAATCAGTTACGGGCACACTACACCTTCATCAGAGAGATAATCTACTATCGAGGGCCTTCACTATAGAATCAACACCTTTCGCGATATACCTGAGCGCGTTTATCTCTCTTTGAATGTTGTCTCCCCGCCCGGTCTAGCAAAACCGCGCACGGTACACACAAGAAGTCTATGACATTTATTTTTTTAAATTCGGTTCTCTCCAGTCAGTCAGTCAGTCATTAAGAAAGACTACATAGTGCACCACCTCTACTATAGAGTTGACAACTACCTTCTTTTTTGCTGTGAGGTGGTTTTTTGTTTTGTTGTTTCGGGGGAGCCGTGGTGGCTTAAGCAATTTCTCAGTAGACGAAGACGCACGACACAGCACCGTCTTCAGAGATTTTCTTACCAGTAGCGCGGTATGGTATGACCGACACCGACACCGTATATAAGTAGTCCTCTTGTCAGTTGGTACCCTCATTTGAACGGCGGCAGTTGGCGACTAAGTTGTATTAAAAAAAATTTTACTCGCTCCATTTACAAATAATTAAAAAAAAAGTAGAAGAAAAAAATAATAAGATCGATTAATTTTCTTAATCGATATTTTCTTCATCGATTTTTCATATTTTATTTATTTTTTTAATTAAAAATAAAATAGGTGCTTTTTTCGTTGTTATTGTTTCGTTAAATCGAATTCAGAGGATGCGTGAATAATCATAAAAAAAAAACAATTTGATTTATGCATTTAAATTATTATAATGAAACTGGATTACTTAAAGGTGTAGATTTTAATTATTTATTAATAATAATAATAAAAATAATTAAAAAAAAAGTGCACACAAAATTCCTGGAAAATAAGTGAAATTTTTTAAAAATATTTCGCGCCTTAACCAGGCGCGCGCAGCTTTCTTGTGATATTATAGTCAAAAATTATTTATTAAATTTTTTTTTAATTTTTTATTTTTAAATAAAAATATTTAAAAAATAATCGTGAAAGTGATAATTAATTTAAATTATAGTTTTAATTAAAATATAGTTTTATTATAAACCAAAAAATAAAAAAAAAATCTACAAAAATGTTGACCGGATGGAGAAAAACTGTTTCGAAATGTGAGTTTTTTTATTTTATTTTAATTTTATCTTAATATTAATATTAAAAAAAATTTGTTAAGGTTAAAACCCCCTTCTTAACAAAAACAAAAAAAAAAAACTAAAAACAAATTACTTAACAGTTTTTGATAATAATAATAATACAAATCACGAATTTTTTTTAACTTCTTAATAAAATTCCACGCCTTAAATAAATTAAAAAATTAACAAAAAATAAAAAAAAATAAGAAAAATACTCGATTCATTCGAACTCGATTCGTTCTGCAAAATGGGACTTCTGTGTCCGTTAAAAGTTGAGTTTAACGCTCGATCAATTGTATTCTCACCCAAAATTGATATTTTTTTCCTTTCTTATATTTAAAAAATTTATTTTATTTTTTAATTTATTTTTCTTTGCATTTCTATTTTTCCTCGATGAAAAATTTCTGTTGTGAAAGTGAAATCCTTTTTTGGTTTTGTTAGTGTAGAGTACACGGAGATTGCGCGCGCGCTTCTACAGGTATTTTTTGTTGTTGTTGTTGGTGTTGTTGTATTTTTGTATATAATTTTAAAGTTGTTAAGTGACTGCGTTTACCTTGTTACTCTTGACTAGAGTGGAAAAATACTTGATGTCTTTCTTCAACAAGAGATACTCTGATTTTTTCTTCTTTCTGAACTTCTTTCTTATGAGAAATTTGAAAAGATAATTTTTTCCTCGTTTCAATATTTTTTTTTAAAAAGAGGTTATTGAACGATATATTTAGTGTAAGGATTAACAAATTTTATTAGTTTTATGTAATTTTTGATTTTTTTTAAATAAGTTTTAATTAATACGGAAGGAAATTCTTTAAGTGAAAAAATTCTAGTCGTGCTAGATCGGTATTACTCCTTTCAGTTTATAATTCTTTTTTCTGATTGTAATACATATTTTTTTTAGTTCCGTAAATCAAATCCCAACAGGCTAAATAAATTTACGTTTTACCTTTTGATTGACATTTGGTCATGTTAAGATGTAATTTGTTAGAGGTGCACCAGTCTTGTAATAACTTGAGTTTCTACTAAATAAAGGGTATATCAGTGTGGGACTGAGTGACACTACAATATATTTTGTAGTCGTCAGCGTAAAACAGATGTATGATTTTCTCTAATTCCTTCGGCAGGTCTGAGATGAAAATATTGAATAAAAGAGGACCAAGATGACTACCCTGAGGAACACCGGAAGTAACTTTAATTTCATTTGAAAGGAAGCCTGATCAACTTCGTTCTTCCGTTGAGACATGATCTTATGCAATTAAGAGCAGAACCAGATATACCAAATTTTAATAGTTTAGAAATTGAAATATGGATTAAGATGATAAGTTTTGAAGTGTGAAGTAAAGGATTTCTGAAACCCTGTCGTTCATTAAGATATGGGGCGATTAGAGGGGAAATCGTCAGAAACTGTCGAGTTTGTAATTTTTTTATGTGGAAGAGTCTTAGCTTAGGAGTCACTCTTTATCCTATCAATCCGTCATGTCCTTTACTTCAATTTCTAGTAGTAAGCTTAGCTCGAAGATAGAAAAAAGGATATGGTAGCCTTCCAAAGTATGAAGTATAGAATATAGCGATGAGTATGTGTCTCTTGTCCGAATTGACTTGTACAAAAACATGCTACAAAATTTGTGTGTGCAATTGGTTATGATAAGTTAACTACTTAAAAGGAGTCTTTGACGGCTAATAGTACCTGCTCCATCCAGAGCCGGATTAAGGATCTGGAGGCCGCTAGGTAGAACATGTGATGCATACCAACCTATCTGTCTGGCTGCGTAGCTGGCTGATGTTATTATTATGTTCGCCCGGAGTGCCGAATGAATACAGAAAAGGCTCAGTGCTCAAATACGCGTTTTCCCTCGATTCTTACAAAACATGTTAACAAACTTTTCTTCATTCTACGATTGTATCGTAAGCACTATGTGAAAAAGAAACCATGCCTCTTTTATAAATTAGAGAACATTTTACTGGATGAAATCACAAGTGATCAAGTATTTTTATTAATGGTTTTTATCAATGGTAATTGCAATCGGTTTATGAATTAAATTTTTGAAATGTTTTGGTGTTCATTGCAATGCCTTACGATAAACAATGTTTTTCGTTTTGCTGACAGTATATATACTCTAAATTGATTTCGCAAATTTCCATCGACTTTCCTTGCGCCTTGTTAATAATTGTCATTGCGAAGACAAGCTGAATCGGAAATTGAATGCGTTTAAATTCAGGAAACAAATCATTCGGAGTCATTGGAGTTCTTGGAGTCAAAACATATTCGCCTTGGTCTTTTCCGTTGATAATGGTAGCTTCGATCGTATTGCTCATTAGCTTTTTACAGACACTCTGGTGCCATTGCAAAGTTTTGGTTGATTGATACTTCACAAAGATTATGCGGTGCCATACCGAGCAGTTCAAAAGAATTCAAAAATTCAGTTCGATAATTGACAACATTGCCTTGTCTCATGACTTTGCCCACCGATTTGTACGAAATCAATTGACCAAGAATTGAATTTTGAATTGGGATCATTGACGTCTTTGTTTTTTGGCAGCACTTTCGCTCAACCTAAACATCGTTGTTGTAGTTTCGCATAGAGTTTGGAAAAAGTTTGTCCATGAGTTACTCAGGCAAAGGATTTCAATGATTTTTTATGCGCCATCCTGCAATCATAGAACTTCCACCATTCCACATTTCTGCAATGCTGAATTTCGTGGATCTGCTATTCAGTGCAAACTTTAGACCAGAGTGTGCCGTTCTACCGCCATCCAACAACTTGGCAGGAATTCCCGAAGATGCCAGTGCCAAGGAACTATTCCACCATTTCCATCGTTGACGAGTATCGAGAATTTTTCTCGTAAATATAACTTTCTTGCTGACTCATTTTTGGGACATTCGTGAGTACATTTACGTTTAATTTATTGCGGTTTATTGTTGTTCGCGTTGCAACTCTTGGGTAAATATGTCGTATATCGGAAGTCGAGCGAAATCATACCCAATTTTGTAAATAATTTGATCGTCATCATAAGACATGTTCTCGATCAGTACCAACGTTTCATTATGGACGTCCACGGAAATATTCATTTGTGAATTTTAATTCGACGAACGCATTCGATGTAAAATATCATCCACTATAACATCCTTAAAGTTTCCATAATAAATCAGTTGGTTTCGTTGATAGATTCGACGGAATTGTAAAATTTAACGTTTATATGAGCATTGGACGTCTTGGGCAAGGATAGTAAATATCGTACGACCCAACCATTGACATCTTCCCCATATCCTGACCATTAACCTTCTAATTTGTCGATTTTCGGCGACGACCGACGACGTTATAAGGAGCCAACGCTCGCGGTTTTTTGCAATGGACCGTTGTCCGTCACTCAGTGTCAGAACCAAGTCGCCGAGTGGTATCAAATCTCAGACTTCGGGGATGGCAATTGGACACATTAAGCTCTAGACTTTCGTGGCCGGTCAGTCGTTTTTGCATTTGGTTATTTCTCTCCAAAATGCTATAATTTTTTTTTATGTGAAAGACTAGAGTCTCAGGAAAGGCCAATCTATTTTCTTCGTATAGAGTGCAATGTCGAACAGCAGCTCTAGTCGGGGAGGAAGGAACCGCCACAACCTTCCCGCGATATTTTCAGTCCACTTACTCCCAACCATTACTATCGCGACTCTGACATCGGGGCATCGAGAGACAATTCGCTGAAGTGTTATGCCTCCTGAAACGAGTTGAGTCTCATCAGCCAACCGATCACATGCGGTTTTGGTGGAGCGGGGAAGGGCTAAGGAAGGCTATGACACGAGGAATCAGGAATGTAAAGAGGAAGAAGAAAGAAGGAAAGTTATGTAGGTGGGAACGTGGAAAAGGCGAAGGACCGTGGGGCTGGTCGGGATTCGAACCCGGGACCTCTGGGATAGCAGTCAGGCACCTTTCTTACCCCTAGACTACCGAGGCCCCCCAATATAATCTCCTACCAAGTCATCTTTTCAATTATTCCTTGGCCTTGCAATGAGTTTTTTCTATGTTGCTCTACCATTGCAAATCCGGAGTAGCATTCTTTATTAAGACGTTCATACAACACGTCCCGGTGATCACAGTTTACCATTCTTTATCTGTGTAACTAATACTATTTTCGTCATACATTTCTTCAAGCTCTTTGTTAGTTCTAATACGCCTCCAACCGATCTTAGAACCCCTCTTTAGGCATCTTCCGCTTCTTTAATCAATCAACATCTATTGCCGGCTTCACTTGAGACCGTGATGACAAAATAGGGCTAGGGTAAGAAGTATCGGTATCGCTTCGAATCTTCGAATCTGTACACCTTATCACAAAGTTTGGCCACTCTCCCCTACTGAAGGCATTATTGAATACGACCAAACGGTCGACTATTGAAACGTGCCCGAAGGCAAGTTTAGCTTCCACCTCGATAACTCCATCACGTTTATACTCTATGATTAATTGTGACGTTCGAAATATAACAGTCTAGTTCTATAATATTTTTAAATACGCAAGTTTAATATTGGAATTCGTTTTTTTTTTGCTTGTATTATGATAGTACCTGAGCTATTTTTGACATTATTAGTTCAAATTAAAACTCAAACTTAATTGCACCGCCGAACATGATACGATGTTAACAATATTTTGGGAAGTAAGAACTAGCAAAAAAGCAAACAATCTTCTTGGTGATGGGTATTCAAAATACGACGTTATTTGCAACAGATGCTAACTGCCATTTTTATATACATTATTATTTTTTTATTTTGCCAACTATTCAAGCTCCCAATATTTATCAATCAATCAAAAAAGTAAAATTTTGCCAACTTTTCAAAAATTGATATCTATCATCTTAAGATTATAACATTTTTTTTTATAAATATTTGGATCAATGTTTCAAATTTATGACTAACATATGTATGTATCTGAGAGTAGATCGATAGATAAAATGGACTGAATTATGGCATTGCTAAAACCGATTTTATCGTATTATGTAAATTAAGTTTTTTAATTCGTTTGGCGTGAATTTTTCTATCAATTTTGCGTTTTTAGATGGACCAAACAGTGACTTCAATGCCGAATTCGTTTCATAGATTTCGTCTAACCAATCAATGATCGCAACACCCTCTTGGCGCATGCTACCGTTTCATTGGGAATTTTTCGTACACAATTTTTGCCAATCTTACCATTAATATACCTTAAACTTCCGCATAATCATGCACCTTCATTCTTCATTGGGCGGTCTTCTACAGCGATTTCACAGATTTTGTTTTTTCAATGACATCAATAATTTTGACCTCAGATGGGTGATTGAAGCGCGCATTATCGTTTAGTGCAACGATTAAATTCAATCAACCAAAAATAAATTGTTTTTTTACGCTGGAGTAACTCAAACCAGTAACTTGAACTAATTCAGAATTGATTTGTGCGGCCATCCACTTTTTTTTCATTCAAAATGTTTTGTTATCGCATGGGAGACGTTTTTTTGTTTATTGAAAATATTGATAAAAAGTTATGTGAAAAAATATGTTTAAAATTTTTACAATTTTTTACACTAATAACAGAGGTTTCACCGGCTTAAGGGGTTAGGCCACTCTAGAAATTTCGAAAAATCAATTTTTTTTTTGGTTAAATTGTCCCTTAAGACCCCAAAAATTATGTCCCAGAAGGCCAATTGTACGGTGCAGGCATCGCAGATTCAAGGTATTGTAAAATTATTCATGATTTTCTACTCTTCAAAACTTCAAACGCGTGTATCTCAAAACTGCATTTTTTAAGTTTGCCGGAAACATAACTCAGACAATTTTCAACCGATTTACTTGAAATATTGAATATATCTTGAAAAATACATTGTCTATAGAAGTACCTAGGATTTTCTTTTTATATTGCATAGTTCATTTGTTATTAACAAATACCTGATGAATTTTTAGGCAAATTTTTCAGTTTCCACTTTGGAAGTGCGCCATTTGGCCAAAAATTAATATATCGAAAAAAACCTGCGTACTTCTATAGCAGTTATTTATTAGAATCCAAAAATACCAATTGGCTTATTGTAATTCAAAAATTGGAAGAGTTATTTGTCCGGCCGTGGACCCAGAAAAATCGGGGACGTCATCGGGAAAACGCGACACAGCCGCCATTTTGAAATTGATTGCTTCAGAAAAAATTTTGCATACAGTCAATAATATGTATAATAAGTCCTCTTTATTGGAATCTCGATTTATTTTGTAGTTTTTCTGAAAAAAAAAATCCAAAAAACAGCTATTTTTTCGGCCTCTAGAGTGGCCTAACCCCTTAAGCCCAGTTCATGTGTAATTCGTGCTTGAAATTTTTGTTGGTTTTTCGCCTGAAGTCAGAATTGCAAAAGCCCACTAGAATGGCATTCCACTATTCCAGTTGATTACTCTCTTTTGCGCGAGCCTTTATCTCCAACTTCAATTCGAGTCCAGTTGATTTGTTTTATCCTCAGCTGAATATGTGTAAATTGTATGCGAACTGAGATTATTTTAAAGTTAATTTTTTTATTTCATATTTCTAACGGGAAAATTACTCTTTATCATGCCATACCTTGAATATGTAAAGTTCGCCCAGTGTTGCCAAACATTGTCTATTGAACGTATTAACCGTCTCTACTCATAGTGTGAAGTTTGTTATATGCATACGCAACTGTGATTATTCGAACTTTTCAACGAAGCCTTTTTATTGATTGAGGATTCCTTAATCAACTTGGAATTCCAAAATCGACACGAGACAGAAATGCTGTGCAAGACAGAGACTTGGAGCGAGAACAACAATTCAACGTAATCATCTAAAACCTTTCGTGGAAACTCAAACACCGGATCACATATCCACAGGCGCCCATGAATATCTCTTTTCGCAATGTTTCATTTGCTGCCTTACTATACCCCTTACAGATGAGCAGTTCTATAAGTACTCTAAGGTAAGTACCATAGTAAGGCCTTACCCCCTATGACATCGTGTGTAAAAGTAAGCACTTCTGTAAAAGGGAGTGGTAAGGCCTACCCCTTACCAGTAAGTGCTGATTTCAGTACTTCTGTAAGCTTATCGGTCCTACTGGGTGGGCGCTTTCAGTAATGCAGGATGCGTGCGCAATTGACTTATTCAGTCATTGAAAGCTTCAACTTTCAATTGCTGAATAAGTCATTTGCGCACGCATCCTGCATTAAGCTGGAAGTACATAATTGCATTGCGTTGCATCAATGCGTTGACAGATCAAGTTTACACTGTATATTTCAATGACGGCAGATCTATTAATGCGGCTCTACCTTCAATGCAACGCAATGCAATGCAACAGTTGTTCAACTTTTAACTTTTACGCATACAACGCATTCAATACTCTGTCAAATTGGTCTTGTTTTTTTGTGCAAAATATTATTAGCTCGGATTAACTCAGTAATATATTAAAAATTGATTTTCTTGAGGGATTCAACACAAATGCAACATAAATTCAAATTTCAAAACGCATTTAAATGCCAACACGCAACGCATTAATGTGTCAAATACATATAATGTAACGCATTGCAGTGAAATCCAATAAGTATTGCAATGCAATGCAACGCAATTATGTATTTCCAGCTTTAGGCTAAGAACATAGTGAAGCAGAGAGCAAAGCAGGGATGAGAGCGGAGAGCAAACCGGCGAAATCAAACAAGTGAATTCCTGTTAACAAGCGCATAGTGGAGCAAAGCGGCGCGTTCAAACAATTTTGATTTCTCTGCTATCACCCTTTCAGCCGCTTTGCTCTCCGCTTTCATCGCTGCTTTGCTCTCTGCTTCACTATGTTCTTAGCCTTACTGAAAGCGCCCTTTATTCATCCGGCATGCGCACATCCCTTCCCAAATTATTTTGTTGAGTTTTTTCTGCGTTTGTTGCCTTTTTAAGTTAAAAGAGGGGAAATGATAGAACAAAATTTATGAAATTGGGCAACGCGGTGCGCAGAACCCTTCAAATTATTTGTGTCACGGCGTTTGAAAACTTCTATACATTCCTTTTCAACAAGCCACATTGATAACAAAGTTTAGACAGCAGTCCGTAGGTTTTACTAACTAATCGTGATCACAGCAGGTCGATTCGAAGGATTTAGCTGCAGCAAATTTAATTTCAACCAGTAGGATACATGACGCAAGTCAACTACTGCAAGCTTCTTCACACACACATAAGTTTTTCGCAGGCACAGTGAAACAAAGTTACACATCGTCTTCATACATATGAACCGTAGAATATTTTACTAATAATGGAGGGTATATCGTTAATAAAAATACTGAATAAAAGTGGCCCAAGAATGAAGCCTTGGCGGGCTCCAGTGTGGAGTAGGACACTTGAAGAACTTTAGCAACCTAGTTTAACCTTTTGAGAGCGGTCAGATAAGAGACTTTGCAAAAGCATAAGAACAGAAAGAGCAAAATGGTCTTGTGAGGTCAGTTTTTGCAGAAGCTCTTGAAGTCTATGAGTCTGCCCTACTCTGTAATCGCCCGATAACGAAGAGCATGGTCTAAGCGATAAGCCCCTAGGCATATACTGTTGAACCTGATCATGCGATCTGGCCTACAAATATGAGGTTTGGTGCACTACAATAGACCAAGCTAGTGACCGCGATACTTTTGGACGCAGTAGAAAGAAAGACAGAAAGAAAAGTTTAATACTTGAATGAAGGCCACTGCCATTGGTAGTGTCTTTACACGTTATGTACAAACTTGATCTTTTACCAAGCTATTGACATTTTTTAAAAAACGATGACAAATTGTTTTCCCAAAAATAAATATCTGAAGTGACATATACTCAAGGCAAATTTCAAGCGCTCTTGATCGTCTATCTGTTAATGTCAAACTGCAAATTTTTTTTCACTTGAAGTAGTCAATATCAAGTGGGCGCCCAAATTGTTTAATGCACTAGTATTTGCTAGTTTATCCATTGAAAAGTGGCACTTATTTTAAAGATGTTTCAATTATTCTTATATTGTCTATTTAGATTCATAAAAAAGGCACTTAAAAGTGAAAGTGATTGTTGTTATCCACAACAACTTTCTTTATTGTTCTCAAGATCACATTGAACTCCTTGTATAATTGCTGCGGATATTTGTACAAAGCCTTCCAGATAATCTCTATTACTCTGCACGGATATGCCCAAACAGCATGAGTTTTCATTTACGTCAAAATGTTACTGATCTTTATTTTTTATTAGGATTAAGTGCCAGATCACCGCAATAATACTACATCTCTAAAACATCAATGAAATTTTAATCCAAACAAAAAATATAATTTCGCTTATATCAACTTATATCAACAAGGAGACAAAAATTCACCCATAAAATATGACTTGCATATCATTACCATAATAACACCTTTCGTTACAGAAATATAAATTTATAACGGCATTTATCTACCTGGAAATAGTAAAACGTTCTATATATATGCAAACATACGAGAGACTTTACAACTTTCCCATTATAACAACTGATAAACTTCTGACACTAATTTTACCTTCAGCCTGCACCATTGATCATAATCTTATCATCACACAGGTAGCTTAATTTTTGGCTCACCTGATAAAAACGTCACGTTGCTTGTCAAATTTTTATTGACAGTTGTTGTTGTTTTTATTGTTATTACTATTATTATTGTACAATTATTATTAATTTTTTTGTTTTGTTGAAATCATCCATAGCGGTGCGTAGTTTGGCAAAGTGTCAATAATGGGGACTTTTATGTAAGATTGTGATTCTGTCGAAATTGCGAGTGCGCGCAGCCGAGGCTTATCTGTCGATATTTGAAGTTGATTTGGCGCACGCGTATTAGCAAACATAAAAAATTACATACATATGTACATATAAAGTAATTAATTAATCTTTCAATTGAATTCGAGTTTATTGCGTCCGGGTCTTATTGCTTAATTAATAAATTATCGAATAATATGGGGGATTGGTTTTTTGGTTGTTGTTGGAGTTGAGAGAATGTAGTCTTTATTGGGAAATGATTTAACAGAGGAGATTTTTTTGTGTGGATAAATATAACCAACTGCAATTGCAACAAAAGTATTTAACTTTCATTTTAAGATTAAATTTTTTTTCCTGAATTGCATAACAATAAAAAAAACATACACACAAAGTTATTTTAAAATGCTTAGAATGTTATAATTATTGTACAGATGTTGGGTTTTTTAATTATTTATTTTTTTAATTAAAATAAAATACATAAAACATTTTATACACTAAAAAAAAGCACACCTAAGAACCTCGGCTAAAAAATGTCGCGGCTAAATCAGCGCTGTGCACGCGACTTAAGCTGCTTTCTTAAGGTCAATCAAAAACACGTCGTCGTCGAGAGAATTTTGTTCGTATTAAGGAAATCGCAAAAAGTGCATGCGCGCGCAGCTTGATAAAAGCCACCAGAAACACCAGCAAGATTACAGCGCAAAAAAACAGCATTTACGGAAGCAAAACATTAAAACATAAACAATTCCAATACTGAAATAAATTATAAACATTTATTGCTTATTTAGTTTTTCTACACAATTATTATTAAATTAATTTGTCTAGTCCTATAATCTTAAATAAAAAAACAAAAATAATAATTTTGTTTCTTTATTAAATATTTTTTATATTTTTTCGATTTTTTCGAATTCATAATTTAGTTCCGGTCTTAACAGAACGAAATTCAAAATTCTTTTTATTGTTTGTTATTTGTTATGAAAATGTAAGACATTATTTATAAAAAAAAACAAAACAATTTCACTTTCGAAATTTACATGATTTTATGATAATTCTTTTTGGTGTTAACTTTTATAACTAGTTTAAAGCAAAAATTGTTTTGTTTAAAATATGTGTTACTGAGTTGTCGCGAGCACACGAGCAGCTCCTTTTGTGTGATTTTTTCTTTGTTTAAATATTAATTATAAAAAATTCAAAAATTTTTCCACTGGTTTTTGATTCTTGCATAGTAATTGTAAATTTATTTCATTGATATTATAGATGATATATAGAAAAATTAATTTACGTTTTTAGTTTCTTTTTTTCAATGAGATTTGAAGTTCAAATTTATTGTAATTTAAATTTTTATAAAGAAAGAATGAAAAATGTTTATGGATAATTTTTTGATAAATTTTATTTGATTCAATATGAGCAAACGTGCCTATATATATTATATTATCACTTACGCCGAGAACTACAACATGATCCTTTTAAGATAGTTAATGGGATCTGGATATATAATTCAATGAAGGAAAAGGATACGAATAATGAACAGGTTGCATAAATTAGAAAATAACACTGAAGGTGTCTCGTAGTCATAAATCAAATCTCATTATATCTTCTTTTTTGAGGTATCAGACCCAGAGAGTCCCACCGACTGCTTTTTAGCAGTCTGCATTCTTCAGTTTGGTAAAATCATGGTCAGCCCAAAAACCTCCAAACGAAATTTTAGCAATTGAATCTGCGCAGCTAAATCCCGGTTATAAAAATTTTTGTATAGACTTTTGTAACAATCATGAGAATTTTTCTTTTATCTTTTATCTTAATTTAAACCGCCCATTTTAGCATTATGTTAAACTAAATCACTTGATGCTGATTTAGGCCATCACCAGGTATCGGTGTACACGTTAGTGCATAACCTCTCCCCACATTAAGGTCGAATTCCAATGAGAGCACCGCACTGGATGCTGCACTCGAAAAGGTACTTGTCAAATTAAAACCTCAGTAGATATATGGAACAATGTCCAATGAGAGCATCACATCGATTCTCGAACGAGATCACAGTGCTCGATAATTTGATGATACAGTGCTCTATAATTTAATGTTTCGCGGCACCGAGCATTTAAAAAGTTAAAGTCCGGTTTTTAAATGAGAAAATAGAGGAAAAATGACATGAAGACTTTTCCCTATATGTTTTTTGGATCGCTGATTACGACAGTTCTAAAATACGGCATCACTCTTAAAAATGCAAAAAGTGTATTTTGTGCTGGCCACCATTTCGAATGACGCTACACCGCTAATTGTATTTTACCTGTCTTGCCCTTTCATTTGATACCAATGTCGGGGGTAGGGGAACGCAAAAGCAAAAATGGGCCACCGTGTTGGAATCGCCATCTTGATTTATTTACAAAATACTCAGTTTTCACTTACAAGCAAACTACGCATATGTGCAAAATTTGAAGTTGGTCGGACCTATACTGAGGGGGTTGTGAAGGAAAAGGTAATCGGCCGCTATTTCGAAACCGCTATGTTGATTTTGTGGCGGTCGCATTACATTGCCAGGCGAACTACGCATATGTGCGAAATTGGAAGTTGATCGGTTATTTTGTCGACTTTTTACTCTATTACATGTCTTCCTCCATTTTGTGTTGGCCGCCATTTGGAACTTCGAATGACGCTATACCACTAATTGTATTCTACCTGTCATTCCCTCTCATTTGATACCCATGTCGAGGGTCTGGGAACACACATACAAAAATCGGCCGCCATCTTTGAAATGGTTGGATTGCATTTTGAAGCGAGCTATACATACATATGTGCAAAGTTTGACGTTGATCGGCTGTATGGAAGTGGGTCAAAATCAAGTTAAAGGTTCTTGTTTTTGTTAACGCCTTTTGTTAACGGGTTTTTTGTTAACGCTTGATTTTTACTCTTCATATATTTTTCATTCTGTGCTCTATATATGAAACTATTCTTAAGGAGTAAACTCCACAAAACCCCAGCTCTCAGGGCAGAAATTTGGTTAAGGAAAAGGTGGCTAGAATAAGTCTCCCAGTTTTTTAACAATATTTCATTAAATTTAAAAATCAGTCTTAATAATTTATTTTAGGCTGATAATATCTACCTATTCAACCAATTTTCAAGTAGTTTTGTGTTTTCTTCTTCATTTTCCTATATGATGTATGCGATCAATGTAAAAAAGGGGGCTACCCAAAAAGACGCTCTCCATCAAATACAGTTTTGAAATACTTCCAGGACCGACCCTCAAAACCCCGTGTAAGGCTTTCTTCTTATTTAAACAGTTTTTGAACGTGGCCTTCCTCAACAGTTATCTAAGTGTGATGTACGCATGTGTCTTTCGTATTGGCACCCTTTTGGATTTTTCTTCCTGTCCTTGTGTCTGTGCCCTTGTAGAATTTAGTGTCCAGGTGCTTAACGGATATCCGGATCGGTCCGTCGAGAGTACATTAAAATAAAGAATTTTTGTAAATGGATTATCAACAAAAAGGTAATGAGGTATATCAAGTCTATCAAATCTGTAGACCTTCAGGCTTCAGACCAAAAAGGGCCATGGGAGACCTTTTAGTGTGTCTGCCAGGGTTTTTACCGCTAAGCGTTCCGCGTATGTGAGCGAGGCTTTATTGTTAGCCCCCACGCGGAAAAGAATTGGAAGCGTCTCTAAAATGAATCGATGGAGGGCAATTAAAAGGATTACGAGACGGCTTAAAGGATGTGTGGCGCCCCTTATCCCAAGAGAAAAGAGACTCATGCCCTGCCGACTGAGTAGCCGGGCAGAATAAATACGAAAAAATATCACAAGAGAATATAAAACTATTTAAGGCCAGCAAAACGTGTGGCTCGACCCACGACCCTGAGATATGACTAACTCTATTGAGCTAGCAAAAGGATAACTTAAAAGGGTTTGTGATGACAGAAGGATAGGATTTGATCCATTAAAATTGGGTAAAGAGAGTCACGTGAAGTGGAATGAGCGAACGAACCAGAAAAACAATGTATGAAACAGAAACTAGTGGCAACTGTCTAAATTAAAGACATGAAGGCCAAATCGTAAATGTAAGGGTAGTGACTAAAAATATAGAGAGCTGACTCTAAAAAAACGCAAGATGTGAATATGGTCCGCCCCAGGGAAGAAAGGTCCTCGCAAACCAATGGCTGAAGACGCTGACGCCAGCCTGTATGGAATCACATGACTTACAACTGAGAGGCATCAGCGTCTCCAGAAGCACCACTACTGGACATATAAAGAGAAGAGATGACGAGAAGAAGATAGTCTCGATACTTTGATGGACAGTAAGGGTCACAAGCGAGCAACGTCACTTTGCTTGTTTAAAAACACTAAAAACCGGCTTATTTATATTCTCAATCACAATTGCGCGCTCATTTCTCTTATTTTATGGCGTGGAATCTATAGTTTTAAGCTTAGGAATTACCTTTTATTCTACCAGTAGGTCATGTCATTGGTTACGGCATGGTGCAATATCTAAAAGTAAGCTTAGTTTGATTGATAGACTAGTTTTAAGGTTGAAAGGAGTTAAGAGCATGTGCATGAATGTTATTCACGTTAAAAAACTCTTTTAAACCATTGCCATTGTTACATATACACCCGAATCTTCTTGCCCAAATCTGTACCACTAAAAACCACCCCTCACTAACAAAATTTTACTTATTATTTATTTCTAGTTTTCGTTATTCCCCAACGAGTTATCCTAGCATTGATGGGATTCTTTGCTATTCTCAATGCATACACAATGAGAATATGTCTTTCAGTTGCCATCACCGAAATGGTAAAACGAGTGAACAATACAAACAGCAACCCTAACGATAATGCAGTATGTCAGGCTGATAGCATCCAAGGTTCTGTGGAACATGTAAGGAGTTCGCTAAAATCATTCCAATATTCCAAATATTACAATTCCAAATTTTTACATTACAGAAAGAAGGAGAGTTCGAATGGTCTGAAGAGCTGCAAGGATTGATTCTGTCATCATTCTATTGGGGATATGTTATCACTCATTTACCTGGTGGCATGTTGGCCGAGAGATTCGGTGGTAAATGGACATTGAGTTTAGGAATTCTATCAACGGCTATTTTTACGCTGCTAACACCATTGGCAATTGAACTTGGTGGATCAACAGCGCTGATTGTTTTGAGGGTCCTTATGGGTCTTGGTGAAGGAACGACTTTTCCGGCGCTGAGTGCACTCTTGGCACAGTGGATTCCGTTGAAGGAGAGGAGTAAGCTTGGTTCGCTGGTCTTGGGTGGTGGACAGGTAACACAATTATGCTCTTTAGTAAACAAAATTAACTAAATTTAATCTTTTTTGATAAATTTCAGGTTGGTACAATCTTAGGTACAGCCTTGTCTGGTGTCTTGCTGCATTACTTTGACGGATATGGTTCAGTATTTTACTTCTTCGGTGGCATTGGTATTTTATGGTTCATCGTTTTTGTAAGTTCGAAAATTTCTTCCCATAAAACCGGTATTTACAATAAATCTTCCTTTCAGGCCTTAATTTGTTACAGCGACCCCGAATCCCATCCCTTCATATCCGACGAAGAAAAAGACTATTTGAAACAAGAAATTGGAAGACTGGAACGCGATAAGGACTTACCCCCAGTACCATGGAAGGCAATCTTCACTAGTGCCCCAATGATCGCCCTGATTTTCGCACAAATCGGTCACGACTGGGGCTTCTTTATTATGGTTACTGATCTTCCAAAGTACATGGCGGACGTTCTTTTATTCCCAATCAAAGAAAATGGGCTGTTCTCCTCCTTACCGTATGCTGTTATGTGGATTGTTTCTATTAGCACAGGTTTCCTTGGTGATTGGTTAATCACGAATAAGATTATTGGAATCACGTTCTCGAGAAAGATGTTCACAACAGTTGGTATGATCGAGCAATGAATAATAAGTTTTGTGGTGATTAATCTTATGTTTTTACTTACAGCTGCCGTTGGACCTGCTATCTTCATGGTTGCTGCCTCGTATGCTGGCTGTGATCGTATGGCTGTAGTTGCTCTATTCACAATTGCCATGGGATTGATGGGTACATTTTATCCTGGAATGAAAGTGAATCCTCTTGATTTAAGTCCTAACTATGCTGGAACATTAATGGCTATCACAAACGGCATCGGTGCTATCACAGGAATTATTGTTCCATACTTGGTGGGAGTTATGACACCAAACGTAAGTATTTCAATATTATAACACTTGTTCTTTCTTTTTCTTCTTTGATCCGTTATCTGGTGGTCCGAGCAAGATGTTCCCGCAAGGGATACGCTGCTACCGGTGCCACTGGGTCTCGAACTCAATTCACGATTCGTTTCCGTTCTTGTCGGCTTTTGGCGACGTCTCGAGCCTTGCTAACTGATAATAATCTTTGATTCTCAAAGTCGCCCTCGATATTTTGTACCCAGTTTCGGTGCCGATCGCTGGATTCTCCAGCCTGCGGAACGGTCTCCCCAGAGGCAAGCGGTTATCATCCATTCGGCAAACATGTCCAAACCAACGTAGTCGACGTTTTTGTATTTCTTCTTCGATCAGGATCTGCTGATCACATCTTTGCCTAACTGTCTCGTTTCGAAAGCGATCGTGGAGTGAGAATTGCAAGACCTCGAGCTTCTTAACGTCCGGTTTGAGCAGTGTCCACGTTTCAGATCCATAAACAAGAATCGGAAGGATCAACGTTTGGTAAAGCCGTATACTTTGGTTTAGATGGAAATATTTGTTCGTTTCCATATGCACCACTTGAGCGAGACGAATGTTGTTGTTGGCTGGCCGATGTGGCTGTGAACGTCGGTTTCGATGCCACTTTCGTTTCGTCAACCAATGATCCCAAATATTTGAACATCGGAACCTGTTCGTTTTGGGTTCCATCCATGTGAACACTGGCCCTCAATCTGTCCGTTGTGAGCACTTAGGACTTTTCCGCATTGATTTGTAACCCGTATGACTGGGCGAGGCGGGGAATGTCATATAAGATGTTCGTTGCTTCGGCATCCGTGTCGGCGAAGACGGTGCTATTGTCGGCAAACATTAAGTCGGTTACGAAGTTGTTGTCGTCGTATCGAACTCCAAGTGATCCATCGAATGCTTCACGCATAATCGCATCGATCACAACATTGAAGAGAAGTGACAAAGCGACGTCTCCCTGGCCGACCCGTTTTAATGAGAACTCCTCGGATAAGTCGCTTCGAATACGAACGCTGTTAGTTGAGCCATCGTACAACGCTTGAAGATGTTGGATGATTTTCAATGGCACGTTTTCGGTTTCCAAAGCTCTCCACAAGCTTTTCCAATCGATGCAACCGAAAGCGGATTTGAAATCGATGAAAACGACGACAGTTCGTTTGTCGCCACGAATCCTTTGTTCCATTAGCTAACGGAGTGTGAATATTTGATCAATACATCCTCGATGTCTTTTAAATCCTACTTGCTCTTTCCGGATTCTTTGTTCTTTATGTTTCTGTAGCTTCGATTGTACGATTTTCGTAAATACTTTGTCGACGAACGAAGATAGGCTAATACCGCGATAATTCTTGCATTCCCGACTCTCGCCTTTTTGTTTCAAAATTGGGACAACGATCGCTTTCTTCCACACCGACGGGACACGATCCGAATGCCATATGTGTGTTACGAGGATGTGGAGTTGTCACATCCGACTTGCATCATTTCGGCGGTTAATTGGGCTCAAGTGCTGAAAGTCGAGACGTGCTTCGTTACAAGTTGTTTGAGTTGAAGAATGTGACGTTTCAATCGAATTACGACTTTCAGAACAGGGACCTAGAGTGGAAATGCTTAGTTGAACTTAGGCCTCTGTACTGAACGTCGTAATTCGATTGAAACATCACATTCTTCAACTCAAATGATTTGTCGTGTCGTGACGATTCGACTTCCAGCACAGGAGCCTTGGGTCTATTCCCGGCGCTTTTCCATTTTTCAGCGTTTTTATTGCTGTCTTCACCTAGAGAATATTCGGTTCGTTTGTTGATGTAGTTTTGCTGCCTAACCGGCGAATTGTCTGGTACGGCGTCCGGTACTCGTGCCTCGACGCCGCTTCTTCCATGTCTGCCGCAACGTTACTCCAGTACGCTTCTCGTTCCGATTTCATTTTCTGTCGAACTTCTTTATTCAATCGTCGTTATGGCTCAAAGTCGACGTGTTTCATTCGCTTCCGCTGATCGACGAGGTTCAGACAGCTGTCCGAGATCCATGGCAACTCCATTGCACACTTCACAATAGACTCCGACAATTACCTTTCTTCCACAACGATATAGCCCGGTATTGCGAGCTCTGCGAATTTGTTTGATAATGCCATTTGAAACCCCCTTCCGATGGCGGGTCGCGTAGGCACGCCAAATTCTTCTTGGCTGGTGGTTTTCTTCGCTCTTTGTAATCGCATCTGTAATTCCGCTCGAACAAGATAATGATCCGATCCGAACTCGGGCGCACGCATTGCACGTACGTCTTTGCGCGTCGATCGGAATCTTGCGTTGATCAAAACGTCTAACACACTCTCCGCGTCTTTCACAAACTCAATTCTAACCCGTTTTAATCTTTATATTACAGTCTACAATCACTGAATGGTCACTAGTATTCTGGATTGCATTCGCTATATTCATATCAACAAGTATTATCTATTTAATATGGGCCTCCGGTGAGGTTCAACCATGGAACAACCCAACGCAAATGAAGGAGCACACTATAGAAAACGGAAACTACATTACAGACGAAAAGAAGAAACCTAAAAATAAATTTTAATTTTTAATTGTTTTAAAGTATTGTCAAAAAAAATTGTGTTTTTAATACTAAGTAGGGTGATAAAATAACAAATTTTAATTTAAATATAAAAATAATGTATTTAGCATTAAATTTTAGAGATATTAGCGCACGTTTTTAGGAGATCATTCTTAAAATATAAAGTGCGAAAATATGTATTATTATTGTTATTAATTTTTTTGTCTATTAAATGGCACCGTTTAATGGTGCTGATTGCACAAAAAAAGATTAGAAATATGAGGAAGTATTCTGGAAATACAAACAAAAAATTGAGAGTAGAAAGTAATGAAAATTGTAAATTGGATTGTATACTATTGAAGCCTTGTAGTAAGGTTTTATATTTAAATAAGTGTGTTTTTTAAGTAGGTCCCTTTTTATAATTAACAAAATTTGTAAATTATTAAAATGAAATAAATTTATAAATATAAAAAATTAAGTTGATGTTTGGTTTTTGTATATTTTTAATAAGCCAATCGACTTATCCAGGTTATGGTTTCCATGTGTACCAACTTATCACTATTTTATACCAAAACATTTCGAATATATTATTTATTTATTTATTCTGCTATCTCCCCTATTGGGAAGAGACTTATCACATCTAATCACCATGGTTTGGATTGCAAACTTCAAAGCTGTAAGAGTAACGCAGGGTACCGTCGTTAGCGAAGCTGAGAAATGGATTGGAGGAGGTTGAAAGTAAGTCATTTATTAAAAAAAGAAATAGGGCAGGTGATAAAATTGACCCCTGGGGAATCCCGCAGAGATCGGGTGGGAGAGATCAACGACCGGAGGGGAAACTCTGATTCCACTTCTGAAGAAGTCAGCCGATTTCAATAGCTTTGAGTTTAGCTAACAGGGCTCAGTGGCATACTCTATCAAAAGCCATGGAAATATCGAAGTCAACCAGACTAGATTCACCAGATTCATGCAACTTCGGTTGAGGTGTTCTATAAAGCAAACTAAAAGATCGACATTCACCATCATCATTGCGCTCCTTTAATCCCTTATGGGACATAGGGCGGAAGCAGTTGCCCTCCAGCGGACTCTGTTTTGCGCGACAGCTCTCAGCTCCGACCAGGATCTCCCAGTTCGAAAAGCAAAGGTCGTCGTCGTGTTGTCCATCCGGTTCCGAGGCATTGTTTGCCGATTAGTAGCAATGGTATTTTTTATGGGAGCGGGTTGCTAACCCCCAGCCCCACCGACTTAAACCTCTGTTTTGTGGCGCAGAGAACTCGCCATTCGCCCGTCTCCCGTTAGCTCCTTCCGAAGAAGACTTCGCAATTGAAAGCAGTGAGAATAAAACTCTTTCCTACCGTGATTATAAGGCCATTAACACTCCTGATCTGTTACATGAATGCTCCGTACTTTCTTGGGACAATGTTTTCTGGTTTCATGACGTTGACGACCAAGTAGCACACTTTAGCCTTCTGTGCAAGCACCTTCTCGAATCGTTTGCCCCAATCAAAGTTAAACGCATACTTCCCTCTACCTCACCTTGGCTCTCCCCTCAAATAAAACGTCTTATATCTGAGAGAGAATACTTGTTTAGAAGATATAAGAGAAATAAAACTGAAGCCAACCGTAGAGCTTACACAGCTGTCAGGAATGTAGTCACTTCGACTATACGCAAAGCTAAACTGAAGTTCTTTTCAGCTAAACTCAGTCCATCCCTACCCTCGAAGAAATTTTGGGCTAACGTAAAGAAACTTGGGATTCATGGTGATGACTGTGCAGCCCAGAGTAGTCTCACAGCAAACGAACTAAACAACTATTTTACCACGGTTGTCAACAATACCAGTGACAATTCCTGCTCGAGAATAATTAATGGCAATCTTAGGCACTTCAGTTTTCGCAATGTGGATTACTCTGAAGTTCACAAAGCTTTTTACTCCATAAAGTCGGATTCTGTTGGACTTGATGATCTTCCGCCAACCTTCCTTAAGTGCATTTTTTCTGTGATCTTCCCCTATCTTACACACATTTTTAATAACTGCCTCACAAAATCATATTTTCCAAGTCAATGGAAAAAAGCGAAAGTAATTGCCTTACCCAAATGCAAATCCCCGAAAAACCCCTCTGATTATCGTCCCATCAGTACCCTATGTTTCTTAGGCAAAGTACTTGAGAAATTAATGTCATGGCAAATCCAAGCCCACTGTGAAATGTGGTCTTTGCTGTCAAGTACACAGTCCGGCTTCCGGAAAAGCAGTAGCTGTGAAACTGCGCTGCTAAAGGTAACTACTGACCTTCGTATGGCTCTTGATGGTGATAAAATTGCATTTCTGGTGCTTCTCGACTTCAGCAAGGCATTTGATAGTGTCAACCATAAGCTTCTCGAAACTAAATTATCAAACTATATGGGTTTCTCCCCCTCAGCGATCTCCTTAATTCGGAATTACTTAAGTAATCGTTCCCAAATGGTATGGTTTCAAGATTCTATCTCTGATCCATCACCAATTACATGTGGGGTGCCGCAAGGCTCCATTCTAGGGCCATTACTTTTCAGCATCTACATTAATGATATCTGTAATTCTGTCAAGGATTGCAAACTCCACATGTATGCGGATGATGTTCAGCTTTATTCATATAGTCCCCTTGGGTTAGTGGAAAACTGTGTCTACAACATCAATGCTGACCTCGAACGAGTATATCAATGGTCATTAACAAATCAGTTACATCTAAATGCCGCCAAGTCTACATGCATCGCAATGTACAGGAGTGAGCTAGACACCTCGTATTTACCGCCTATTACTCTTATGCATACAACCTTACCCTACCAGCCACGAGTCAAGAACCTAGGTGTTTACCTGAATACACAACTAACCTGCTGTGATCAAACCGATCATACTTTATCCAAAATATACGGTAATTTGCGCCGCCTCTGGCTGTTCGCGTCCATTCTGCCTGCAAGTGTGCGGTCAAAGCTTATCAAATCCTTAGTGCTGCCTCACTTTACTTACGCTAGCTCAGTCTTTCCGTCCCCAGATGCATCATGCCGGGCCAAACTTAACGTTGCCTTTAATGATTGTACCAGGTTTGTGTATAACCTCCGCAGATTTGACCATATAAGCCCTTACGGCTCTTCTATCCTGGGTTGCACGTTCGACCAATACCTTTCCCTCAAGGCAGTATTATTCATCTATAAACTTCAGCGCTTTGAACGTCCGTCCTACCTCCTCGAGTATCTTCATCGCGGTCGTACAACTAGGAAAATACTTTTTATCCCGCTCAGAGTCCATCACCTTGTTGGGCAAAGGTCCTTTTTTGTTCACTGTCTTCGCATGTGGAACAATTTGCCACACGCCATTCAGAGTGCGAGGTCTATGAATGTGTTCAGGAAGCTTGTATCTAATTACCTTACAAGTCAATAATCTTCCATCAAATTAGTTTTAGTTTTTTCTCTTTAACATTTCTTCCTTTCTTTTTTTTCTTTTCTCTCTCTCTCTTTATCTTATGTAACGTATCTTAATATTAAGCCAATTTTTAGTTTAATTTTTGTTTTTTATTTTGATTTATATAAACTTTTATCCATTTTTTTTATGTACATACGTGATATAGCGTGTTAAGATTGTAATTATCTTTATGTACTAGTGAATTTTAATAAATAATAATAATAATAATAAGTACCCCAGGGAGCACCGCGGGGAGGTGGGATTAGGACTTGCTAACAGGTCTGCTAGGTGTTCGTCTGCCTCCAGGGTTTTGGAGAGAATAGATGTAATTGCTTTTGGGCGTCGTGACAGCATGGAGCTTTTTAGCTTTAGCTATTGTTTTAATACGATAACGGGTACTGGCTTTCTTGGCATCGAGTTTCTTGAGGCGCCTGTACACCTCGCGTTGTGCCCGAGAACCGGAGGAAGGGTATCAGTTTCACCTTCTCATTGTGGATGAAGGAAGGAGTTGTGGATGTAGTGAAATTTTTCTTGTTGGAGCTCACCAAGGACCAGAAGTTTTTTCTACCAGAGCTTGCATTAAGGGGTTTACATCTCAACTTGCTGTCAAATGAAGTTTTGACATTCTTGATGGTGACTCACTATTCAAAACTCTGACATTTCTGGCCAATTTCGACAAATGTACACGATTCTGAAACGTCGTTCAGTATCATTTAGCTGTAAATCAATACAAACCGAAAGAAATCCCGTAGCAAATGAGAGGCTTCCTTGTTGTTGTACTGCTTCATATTTCATGCAATTATGCAACTGATCGTGCAGGGTGTCACTTAGCATACTCGATAGACCGGTTTTGGTTCGATTACAAAGGTCAAGCAGCATTGGATGTAATTACTACTCAGTTGGGGGACTGGTGAAACGACACAGGCGTTTCAAAATTTAAAGCCGGCGCGGCCTCTTTTTTCCAGTCGGAAGCGGCTAGCAACGATTTTACCGCGGCATTCCTTATCACGAGACGCAAATGAGGCAAGGCGTTAGACGCTCTCTGTGATCCTTAAAGGGCAAGCCACACGGGGTTCACATGCGGTTGTGGGGTAAGCCTCATTGGAGCCCTATCTTGTGCGCCCAAACCGCCTGACAGACTGACAGGAGACGGACATTTGGGAACCGGTTCCAACACGGAAGCTTTGATATCGTAATGGAGAAGTTGGATATGTGAGTTAGAATTGAATTGAATTTTTAGAAACGGCGCGGCGGTGAAATATTATCGCCTCAAGTTCACTTTTAAAAACCAATGAAATTCCCTTTCAACAATTAGCGATTTAATTTCCTCACTGAACCAAGGTTTTGATTTAGCTAAGAAAGCGGTTTACTGCACAACAAACTCATCATAGAGATCAGGAAACTTCTATTGAACTTATCAATTTTGCCATCAACGTCAATCATTGAGAAAATGTCAATCCAAAGTAGACAACGACATCTAAGGTCAAGACGTTCTTGGTCAAATTACAACAATCACGGTAGGCAAATGTTTTCACAAGTGGAAATCGACATTAAAATTATGGCATACGATTAGAATATCATGATCGAGATAGCTGGGCGGAGAGATTTGGTTAGGAAAAATAATAGAGTCGATATCATTTGGTAGAAACACGTCAATCAAGGAAGCACTCTAAAATTAAAGTTGTAAGTCCGCGTAATTAGCTACTCAGCAAGTTGTTCAACAAACCTCTCACGAAATATATTATTAATACTTTTCTTAATCGATTGTTTACTTGCCATGAGAAACGTTCTTATCATTGTAATTCAATACCTTCTGGTTTGAAAAAATAGGTTAAATCGGTGCTTTGGCTTAGTAACTCCATCAAAGTAAATATCAGATATCGTCTAGTAGTAAGGTTAGCTCAAGGGATAGAATAGGTTTGGGGCAATGAGGAGTTTGAAAGATGTTGGAAGAGATGGCGATGAACCGTCTTTTGGGTTTCAATGCTTGGGTTGTAGGAAGTCGAAAATACTGATTACGAAAGAAAAAGATACAACTTTGACAGGGCTGCAACATTCCTACGATGGCGAGAGTAAATGGAGACGCAAAGGCTGTCGTCAGCTCCTATGATTCAGATGGCTCGACTTTACACCTTGTCCAGCCACGCTAAGGCGGTTTCAGGGCGCGACTTCAGATAAATGAGTTATACTCGAGCCGGGCCGAATGTAGGATTTGTAGATTGTAGCTCTGGCTGCTGTTGGAGGAAGAAACCTGCATCTCTATACATTTTTTCACATAAAACTCACGAAATTATTTGGAATGTAATGAGTTCAAAAATTAAAAAACTAAAAAACAGAAATTTTGATTGGCCAGAAACAATAAAACTAAAAATTTTGGGTTTTATCATCGATAACTTAACGCACTAAAGCGCCGAAGTCAAGTAACTCTAACAGTTTGCTAAACAATGGCTCAAGACGTCATATCTTAGTATATTTTTTGGGTATGAACTGGGATATCAACATACCTGAACTGGAGATAGAGATCAGAGATGAATTCGCAAAGATACATACATATTTCAAAAGTTAAGATAAGTAATTGTGTACTTAACCTTTGTCGACAGTTTTAGCAAACATCAGATTGGGTTTAGCATTTGGAACAAAAATATTGGAGCTTAAAAAACACGTGTTGTGAACGTGAATAAATTGAATGAAACTGTTACATAAGCAAATGACTAATTATAGAACAAACGATAAGACGGAAGTAAAGTAGGTACTAAAATAAACTGTTTAAAAATAAATAAAATTAAAAATAAAACAAAAGCTTTAAAAATAATATAAGGGGGTTGATACAGTTTTTGCTATCTCTGCTTTAGCTAATTGAATTTACATTTTTTAAAGTTCATAAAACGAGAATACGCCAAGAATTTACATAAGTAACAAAATTCAAATGCAGGAAAATTGAAATTTTATGAAAGTGGTCATAATTTTTTTAAAATAGTTTTGCGGTTATTTTATTTGGGTCTTACGTCTCGGATTACCTGCACTGTGTGAAAAGTTATTTCACCAGATGTAACCTTAGCTTGGTTCGGATTAGAACCCTTGACTCTTGGAATGGTAGCTGGATGGTACATTTTACCTGGTGCTACTTAGGTACTTACAGGGTAACTATATTGAAAATTCTGATGCTGACGAAAACATCGAGGTATGACATCGATATATGAAGACCGATACATTGATGTATCATCAACGTCCTTGTTTTCGATGTTTCGATAATTCGATAATTACGTAGAAATATATACAAGCGGTATATCCCTATTAATATTATAAATGCAAAGGCAACTCTGTCTGTCTGCCTCTCTGTTACGCTTTCATGTCCAAACCGCTGAACCGGTTTCAATGAAATTTGTTACAGAGATAGATTAGACCTTAGAGAAGGACATAGGCTACTTTTTTGTCGTGTAAAAAATGGGTTGAAATACGAGATGAAAGTTCGTATTGAAGTTTAAATATATTAAAAAAATTTAAACCTTAATTTGTATCTATTTATGCTTAGTTTTTCGGTAAAATACAGTAGTTTTGTTTAATATAATCTCTACATATAAAACAGTAACTGACTGACAGACAACACACAGCTCAAACCGCTGGAAGTAAAGGGCTGAAATTATGACAGTGCATCTCTATAATGTCGTGGTTAAAAGTGGGAACCTTACCTCACAGATCTTTAAATTAAAAATCGGCTGCCATAAGGAACAGTGAATTCGCTGCTGCTTTTTAACTTTTATATAAGCGATATAGTTGGATTTCTTCCGAATGCCCTGGCTTTCGCGGAAGACCTTACTATATACAGGGCACAGACCGAAGATTGACGTAATCCAGACGCGACTACAACATGATTTCGATAAAATCGAGCCATATGCTGAAGATTGGAAATTGAAAATAAATCATGCAAAATGCGAAATGATCCTCTTTAGGACCCCTCTTAATAAAGCTCCACGCGGTGTTAGGAGGAACTGCCGCGCGGTTCATATTCGAAGCCATGCGGGCAAACGCTAGAGAAGAAAACCGCGGTTAAATATCTAGGGATTTGGCTCGATAACATGTATTACGAGAGTCATATTCGTGCTGCTATAGCAAAAAGCCGCAAGGCTTTCCAAATGACGAAGAGGCTCTTTTTTAGTAAACACCTTAACTCAAGGTTTAAGGTCAATTTCTACAAGACCTTAGTCAGACCGGGCATTAGGGCTGATACAAGATAGGGAGGGAGTACCTTTAATACACCACCTTTTTCATCGGGGGAGGGATAAACGTGTGTTTTATGAACGGGCCGGGCCGATCATGGACTGAATGCAGAACTCCTGAGATTCAGCACGCGAGTCGATCCTTCAGATAGGGAGGAGACCTCCAGAGCCAATATGAAGTATTGGTAGCTGGAGGAGTCAAATGAATAAAGGGTGTTAATGTGCGAATAAGTGTATGAATGGAGTAAATGCAGGCGTTAGCCTAAGTAGGGTTAGGATCAGCGCCGTAGCGAGGGTCTCGGGGGCCCTTGTGCACGATTTCGTAAGGGGCCCTTGAAAATGAATTTCTAAAAAAAAGTGATTTCGAAGCAAATTTCATGTGGGCGTCAAGCGTTGAGCGTCAAGTGTTTTCAATGCATCAGAAAGAGAGCGACTATATTTCTTTCTCTGTCTGTTACATTGTAAAAGCTTAACGCTCGACGCTTGACGCCCCCATGAAATCTCTACTTAAAGGTCTTATTCATAGGGGCGTCAAGCGTCGAGCGTCAAGTTTGTACTGGTTTTTACGAAACAGAAAGAGAAAGATATATTTCTGCACTTGTCTGTTGCATTGTAAAAAACTTTACGCCCAATGCCTGACGCTCATCCCATGAAATCGCTACTTAATGCATGTAAATAATAAAATCATAAGCTCTCTAACAAAGCAGCGTTCATTAAAAAAAGGGTTCTCGAAAACATTAGGTACTAATAAGAGCGTTCTAGAAAAAAAAAGTTTCCCAGGGGCCCTTTCCATAAAAAAGTAGATCCAATTTTATACAATGTTATAAAAACGTTATCGAAGATCTTTTCTAGCTCATACTTTAAAACGAATTCTAAAAAAAAAAATCTTCGGGGGCCCCTTAGGGCCGGGGGCCCTGGTGCGCCGCACCGCCTGCACATGCCTAGTTACGGCGCTGGTTAGGATACCATTAGGGGAATTAGATATAGATATAGAACGTAAGTTTAGTTATAAGATAGATAGGTAGTTTTAAGGTTAGGTTTAATCGCCAAGGGGTAATGCTGCGCTTCCGCCTGCCAGTCCCCAGGTCATGTAATCGCCTTAGCTCTCGCGGAAGGCAGTTTCCAGGCCAGAGGCATCAGGTTCTATCGCTTGAGTCTCTGATGGCTGTCGCTCGACTAGACTAATCCGTAGGGCTGCGTAGGTTAGATTAGGTAGTTTGTAAGTTAAGTTATTTAGGTTAAGTTTTATAAAATAGGTTAAATTAGCTAAATTTTTTTCCATAATTTTCTTAGCGTTAATTTTAGAGTTAAGCTTTACAGTAATAATATAAATAAAGAGGCCGAAGGCAAAAATAATTAATTAATTATTTCCATATCGAGGAAAGGTGTTAAGTGGGCTGTTTTTTTACTAAGCCTTCCATAGTCCTTCCCCGCTCCACCAAGCGCATGCCATCGGTTGGTTGATGAGATTCAACTCGTTTCAGGAGGCATAACACTCCAGCGAGTTGTTCTCGACGCCCCGATGTCAGAGTCGCGAAATGGTTGTGAGTAGGTGGAATAAAATATCGCGGCTAGGTTGTGACAGTTACTTCCTTCTCTTCTTTCTATCTTCCGGCTAGAGCTGCTGTACGACATTCACTCTATACGAAAAAAAAGATTGTCGACAGTTCAAAGGGACTTTCCCTAAGCCTCTAGTCTGTCACATAAAAAAAAAGCAAGATTTTACACTAGATACTAATAAATGCAGTGCAGTGACCATCTATCATCCTTCGAAACTTGAAGGCTTCGAGAACGACATAGAGACCTCTATTAGGAGATTCGAGTGTATAGTACTATAGATTTTCGGAGTCCAGAATTGTTCTGGAAATAGTTAGGGATGTGCAGCAAACGCCGGAAAACATCTTGGAACATGAAACAGCCAGCATTAGCGAGATAGTTTTGTGAAGTTAAAGAGCAAGCAAACTCAATACAAAAGCAAGATCGCGAAGCAAATCCAGATTGGACTAAGGCCGGGGCGGCGCTTTCATAGGTGAAATTTGTGTATTTTCACCGGGCGCAATTTCAGAAAAAAGAGGGAAAAAGTATTACCGTGCCTTTGTTTTCATACATTAGGAACTCCACAGAGTGTTTGTATCCTTTTTCATTGTCCTTCACTGCGATCAAAAAATGAACAGAAATTATGGGGGCGCAATATGGCATTACTGCACCGGGCACAAAAAAGCCAAATCCCAATCCTGCCTATAAGTCTTTATTATAACGGGCGAATGGCGAGCTCTCTGCGCCACAAAACAGAATTTTAAGTTAGTTGGGCTGAGGGTTAGCAACCCGCTCCCATAAAAAACACCATTGCTACGAATCGGCAAACAATGCCTCGGAACCGGATGGACAACACGACGACGAACTTTGCTTTTCGAACAAGGACACGAATCGGATCATGGAATGTGAGAACACTGCTTGCTGAGGGACGGCTGGATGAAGTCCTCAACGAGATGAATCGATATAAAATCAAGATCATGGGACTTAGCGAGACCAGATGGCCCGATGCGGGGGAACATATCTGCCCAAACGGTGAGTCCTTCTTATATTCTGGTAGAAATGAAACTGAAAGCCGTAGGAGTGGCGTTGGCGTAATACTCACCAAAGAAGCCAGGTCCAGCCTCATTAGCTGGTCACCAGTTTCTGAGAGGATTATTACCGTGCGCCTGCGTACCAGACTAAGAAGTACTACGGTAGTCCAATGCTATGCTCCAACTGAAGAGGCAGAAGATGACATCAAGGACGAGTTCTATATGCGACTGAATGAGGTTTTTTGCTCTATTCCAAGGGGAGACATCATTGTTTTAATGGGTGACTTAAACGCACAGATCGGCCGTGATAACACCGGCCTTGAACATACAATTGGAAACCAAGGCCTAAGCCAAGTTACCAATAACAATGGTGAGCTTTTCGTTGACATTTGTAGTTCCCACCAACTCATGGTAGGTGGAACTTACTTTTGTCACAAGAAGATACACAAAGAGACCTGGGTATCGCCCGATGGTAGAACGAGAAATCAGATAGATCACGTGGCCGTCAGCCGCAGATGGAGAACTATTCTTGGGGATGTCAGGAGTTTCAGGGGAGGGGATACTGGAAGCGACCACCATTTGGTTGTAGCAACTATTCGCCTTAAAATCGCCGCAATCAGAAACGTGCAACAAACTGCTAGAACCCGTAGACGGTTTAACGTAGACGTCCTGCGAGAGAGCGTTAAAAAGCGGGAATTTCCTGGAAACCTACAAGACTTATTAAACCAGCAAATCGTTTCTGACGACACAAATATTGAAGAATTGTGGAGTACGACGAAGGGCGCGATATTGACGGCTGCGAAAATGAGCATCGGTTATGTCCAAAGAAACCAGCAACACTGGATCTCGGACACAACCTGGCAAAAAATAGAACGCAGAAGGGCCCTCAAAAATAACGTAAACTCTACAAACGACCCGGAAAGACGTCACCAATTAGAACGGGAATACTCCCAATTACATCGGGAGGTTAAGAGAAGTGTCCGGCGTGATAAAAGGCAGCAGATAAACGAGCTCGCAGAAAAAGCGGAAAACGCGGCAAACACAGGCAACAGTAAGGTGCTGTACCAAATCACTAAACAGCTCTCGGGAAAGCACTCTACTAAAAAGCATGCCGTTAAGAGTGCGGATGGAAGGCTGCTGTGCAGCGACGAGGAGCAACTCCAAAGATGGAGAGATTACTTCTTCGCCGCCCTGAATGGTACACTTACACAGGAACCTCAGAAAAACAACAACAATGCACAGCCAATAAGAATCGCCACTCGGGCCCCATCCAAGACGGAAATAGTAACCGCAATTCATGCGATGGCCAATGGTAAAGCAGCAGGAAGAGATGGCATCTCGCCAGAATTGTTGAAAGCCGACTCAAGCCTCATAGCAGAAGCGCTTCAGCCAATCCTAGAAATAGCATGGAACACCTGTACCTTTCCGGAGGTTTGGACGGAAGGTATCATAGTCAAAATACCAAAAAAGGGGGACCTAACAATATGCGACAACTGGAGAGGTATCTGTTTATTATCTACTGTGGGCAAAATTTTGTCCCATATATTACTATCTAGGATAAGTGAGGCAGTAGACCGAAAGCTTAGGAGGCAGCAGGCCGGATTCAGGAAGGGCCGCTCATGTATTGATCATATTAACACCTTGAGAATAATAGTGGAGCAGTCTACTGAATTCCGATCCCCCCTTTACCTTGCTTTCGTAGACTATGAGAAAGCGTTCGACTCGGTTAATAGGAGCTTCATTTGGCAGGCACTACGGCGACGTGGACTGCCTGATAAAAAAATAGAATTGATAAAAGCCCTATATAACAATTCCAAATGCAGAGTTCTCCATAATGGAAAATTATCCGACAGCTTTGAGGTGAGCTCAGGAGTACGACAAGGATGCCTACTTTCGCCATTACTATTTCTTATAGTAATAAATGACATCCTTGTCGGCGCTCTAGATAATAGAACAGGCGGCATACAATGCGGTTTGGTAGACCGCCTTAAGGATCTCGACTACGCCGATGATATCTGTTTGCTGGCCCACAGACACCAGGACCTCAAAAACATGTTAAACAATTTGGAAACAGAAAGTAGTCCAGCAGGCTTAAGGCTAAATCCGACTAAAACTAAAGAAATGCGGATAAATGCAAACACCATTGAACGAACAGCGCTGAATAACCGTGACGTGGAACTGGTAAATAAATTCTGCTACCTCGGTAGCATTATTACCGAAAATGGTGGGGCAGAAGAAGACGTCAGTTCCAGAATAAATAAAGCACGAGGCGCATATGCATGCCTGTCCCACATATGGAGATCAACGGTGATTTCCACTAACACCAAATTGCGGCTGTTCAACTCCAACGTAAAGGCAGTTCTTTTGTATGGTTGCGAAACATGGAAAGTCACCCAATTCATAACAGGGCGCCTACAAGTCTTCATCAACAGATGCCTTCGTCGTATCCTAAAAATCCGCTGGCAAGATAGAATTTCAAACGAAGAACTATGGCGCCGTGCCGGCCAAGAAAGGATAGACGACCAAATCAGGCGAAGGAAATGGAATTGGGTTGGCCACACCTTGCGACGCGAAAACGAAAATCTAGCCAAACAGGCCCTTGACTGGAATCCGCAAGGTTCCCGTCGAGTAGGAAGACCTAGAACAACGTGGAGGAGAACCCTACTAGAAGAAGCCGCAACAACCAACAACTGGGAGATCCTGGTCGGAGCTAAGAGCTGTCGCGCAAAACAGAGTCCGCTGGAGGGCAACTGTTTCCGCCCTATATATATAGATTTTCGAGGGATACCGAATCAGACCACTATTTGCGGGTCCCTTTTCGTCCCTCTGCCTAGAGTCATCTTATTGGGGTTGCAGTGGGTTGTCCCATTGCTCCCTTACTTCGACTCCCCTAGTTATCGCAAGCAGCTGATTGAAGGGAGTCTGCCTCATGTCCTCCATCCACTGGAGTCCAGTTATGGCATCCCTTTTCCTCGCCACCGCCGGACAGTGACACACTATGTGTGTGGCCGTCTCAGGTTCCTCCAGGCACATCCGACAGGTGTCATCCTCCAGAATTCCCATTCTTTTTAGGTGATACCTGAAACATCCGTGTCCTGTAATCAGTGCCACCAACCATCTGAGGGTTCTCCTTTGCATATGCAGGATCCTTCTTCTGGCTGCGGTAATCGGCAGCGTAAGCACCATCTTAGCCTGCCTACACGTGGTCATAGCGTCCCACCGTCTCCGGTGTTCCTCAGCGACCCATTTCTCGATGTAGTTCCTTACCAACCCTCTGCCAATGGCAGAGTATGGCTCCGGTCCCCAGAATTCCGAGGTTGACCCCTGTTTTGCCAGGTTGTCAGCCTTTTCGTTCCCATCGATGCCTGTATGTCCTCTAACCCAAGCTAGCGTCACGTTGTTTTGTTGCGCACACCTGTTCAGTTTTTGGACACATTCCAACGCCAGAGACGCATTAATCTCTGTCTGGTTCATGCGCTTAATCACAGCCTGATTGTCCAGTGCTATAAGGATACTTCTTCCCTGCACCTGACCCTCATTTATGTGATCCAGCGCGTGCAGCAGAGCAAGCATTTCCGCCTGGTAGACTGAGGTGTAATTCCCCAAAGCCAGAGAGCAGGTCAGATTTAAGTCCTCCGAGAAGACTCCCGCACCTGCTCTGCCGTCAATCTTGGATCCGTCCGTGAAGATATATATGTCTTCCGGTCTCCCTTCGGGGAGCGTTCCGTTCCCTATGAGGGTTTTATGATACCTTTCGGTCACCCTCATTTTTGTGATCCCTTCCATGGGCATCATGAGCTCCCTAATCCCTTTAATGCGATCCAGGATCTTCATGTGCCCATATAAGGTTCCTGACGCCTGCCATGCGGCATCCCGTCTCATCCGAATCGCTGAGGCTGCCGCAGTCTTCATCACCTGGAGGTCTAACGGCAGCAGCCCTAACAGCGCCTCCAATGCCGCGGCGGGTGTGGTGCGGAAAGCACCGCTCACACCTACGCAGGCCATTCTTTGCACCTTGTCCAAATGCCTCTTGACGGTTTTCTGTGTGGCTTTAGTCCACCAGACCACCGAGGCATAAGTTATGATGGGTCTCACCATCATGGTATATGTCCAGTATGCTAACCTTGGTGAGATACCCCACCTTAGTCCACATACTCTTCTGCACTGGTGAAGCACCCTTGTCGCCTTCTTAATCTTCTCTTCAACGTGGTATTTCCAGGTTAGTCGCGAGTCCAAGTATACACCCAGATACTTGACCATCCCAGACACCTTGATCCTCGATCCAAAAAGCATGAGGGGCTGAAAATCCAGATCTTTAATCTTCCTAGTGAAGATTATCGCGTCTGTCTTATTAGCATTTATGGTGAGGCCCTGTTCCGTACACCACTGCTCAACCACTTGGAGTGCATTCCTCATGATATCTGCCGTAGTGCTCATAAACTTGCCACGTGCCACAATCGCTACATCATCTGCATACCCAACGGTATGCACGCCCATTTCCTCTAGCCGCCTGAGCAGAGTGTCCACAGTGATGTTCCACAGGAGGGGCGATAGCACCCCGCCCTGTGGGCATCCCTTGCTGACCCTCCCTCGAAGCCGCGAGTCTCCTGTCTGAATCCTTACCGCTCTGTTTTTCAGCATGCTGTCCACCCACCTTACAATCATAGGGCTGACCTCTCGCCTCACCAGAGCGTCTTTGAGTTTGTTGAACTGTATCTTGTCGAAGGCGCCTTCGATGTCCATAATAACGGCCATCGCTATGCCTCCGGTATACAGTTCCCCCTCGGCTACTCGCACCAGTTGGTGAAGTGCCGTTTCTGTAGATCTGCCAGCCTGGTAAGCGTGCTGGCTTCTACTTAAAGGGTGCCTCCTTAGCATAGTACTCTCCAGGTGGTCTGCCACCACTCTTTCCATTGTTTTCAACAGAAAGGATGTTAGGCTGACTGGCCTGGAGGACTTCGCCTCGGTGTAGTCCTTCTTGCCTGGCTTAGGGAGAAATACCACTTTGGTTTCCCTCCACGCCGCCGGAATGTATCCTGTTGCTAGACAGGTAACGAATATTCCCCTAAGCCTGGGTGCAATGACATCTTTGCCCCATTGAAGCAGCGCAGGGAATATTCCGTCACGCCCCGATGTCTTGAAGGGAGAGAATGTGTCTATTGCACGTCTCACCCCTTCCTCCGTCACCACCCCGTTAGCCTCCTCTCGGTTCATCCTTGTAGCCATTCTGTTACGAATAGTCCAAGATTTACCCGAGACATAGCTGCCAGGAAAGTGAACTTCCATCAGGATCTTGTTGGTTTCCTCCAGCGTCTCCGTCATCCTCCCCGACGGGTCACGAACGAGTCCGACTTTGGAGACCGGGTCCCTGGAGATCATTTTCTGAAGTCTGCTGGCCTCAGATATGCTCTCCATGCTCGAGCAGAAGTTCCTCCACGACTCCCTTTTCCGTCGTCGCAGAGTTTGTTTCATTTCTCTTTTCTTGGCTTTGTAATTCTCCCAGGCAACCGGGTCATTGCACCTCATCGCTTGGTTGAAAGCCTTTCTGACCTCTTTCTTCAGTTTCTCCAGCTCCCTACACCACCAGGGTGTGGGATCATGGTCATCCACTGACGTAAGAGGACACGCCACTCGAAAAGCGTTCTCTATCGCTGTCTGCAGGACATGCAACTGAGACTCTGCTTCTCTTGTGGTCTTCGGTGCCCTTGGCACGCGCTCCCCGAGATTCCTGCGCAACATTTCAGTATATCTAGACGTGTCCGTGTTGCGGGGAATTCTCGTTGTTCTGATTCCGTCTCCCCTGCCCGGGGTTCCGTACTCTATCTCAAATGAAATGGCTCTGTGATCTGACATAGTCGTCCGATCCATCACCTTCCAGTTGGTCAATCTTGTCAACATCCGGTTGCTGCATAGAGTTATATCTATGACTTCCCTTCGTCTAGCATCGACGAAGGTTGGTTCTATCCCTCTATTTGCAATAACTAGATTGTTGCATTCCACAAATTCGAGCAAAGCCTCTCCTCTATGGTTGTCGTTGGTGCTTCCCCACACCGTGTTGTGTGCATTTGCGTCGCAACCAACTATTAACCCTGTGCCTTTTTCGCCACAGGTAATAACCAGAATTTCCAACTCCCTGGTGGGCGGAGGATCTGGCGAATCGTACGGAAGGTAGGCTGAGGCTAGAATGAAAGCCCCACTTCCAGTACCTACGCGTACTGCTGTGAGATCTGGTGTGCACAAGTGCGGCAGTAAAACCGCCTGCACTCCGTGTTTCACCAGCACACACGTCCTCACTCTTTCATTCGCATTGGGAACGTACAGAGTGTCAAAGCCCCCAGATAGTCCCCTAATCCTACCCTTGTAGATCCAGGGTTCCTGTATGAGGGCAATATCCAGCTTCATCTCACCGAAGCCTCGCGTCATCATTGCTGATGCTGCTCTGCTATGGTGTAGATTCAACTGGCAAACCTTTAATTGCCGGAACTGGCCCACCTCCCGCCCAGCTGACGAGGATTCCATTTCACTGGTCCCCTTGTTCAGCTGCCTTTCCGGCCGGCTCTACCATTTCCTCCGGCTTGTCCTTCTGGAATCGCACGTAGGCAAGGTCCAGCCCGCAGTTGAGTTTCCCCCCTGCACGCCTGACCGCCTCCGCCTCCTCCTTCGGACACCATACGGTGAGAATGGTACCGCCGTTTTTCGCGTCACCATATCTGCCTATGCGACTGACCCTCCACTTAGAAGTGTCCGTCACACAGGCATTTTGACGGCGTAATCTGGCTAGGATGGTTTCCTTGCTCTCCGGCGAACCGGGAACTCGGATGATCATCCTCCTCACATCCTTAAGGATGTGAAGGCGCTCCACTCTCAGATTGACTCCTTCCCATAGGTCAGTCATCTTTCCGACAGCTTCGTACAGCCAGGCCTTGGATTTTTGGTTCACGCACCTGAGTGCAATGACCCCGTCCTCCAAGTCCGCCCTATGTCCCATGAGGGATTAAAGGAGTTTAAAGAAAGAATATAACGTTTAAATAAATATGGTTAAAAAACAGGACTTGAGAGAAAGTTTGAGAGATTCCTCTGTCCTTAGCCGGCAGCCTTTATCTACCTATGTCGTATTGCAAAAGAAATTGTGTTTACAGTAATCACTTTTAAGATGGCTAAATTTAAAAATGAAAAGAATTAAAAAAAAAAATTAACGCATTCTGTAAAAATTGGGCATGATGGACTTATCGACCAACATTCGATTTTCTTTTAACAAAGGCCACACAATAAATCCTTATCTTTTATTAATTCATTTTCCCGTAATTAATTTAGCAATTAACTGATTAGGTTTACCATAAATTTGTTTCTGTCAATATGTTTTTTATTATTAATAAATTATGAAAAACTGCCTTCGTTCAGTTCTTATTCCATCGAGCGAAATCGGTATGATGCAGATACTACTCGATGACGTGCTCTCTTACTGCACTTGCACACTAGAATCTTTCTTAGGTGTCTTCTTGGAATGCGCATTTTATCGTTGGTATTTTAAAATGTTGCATTTCATAGGTTTTATTAGCCAAAAATAAACACCCGAAGTACACGGATATTGCAGTGATAATATCAACAAAAGGCGGGCACGTGCGGTTAGAAATTCCTTAATTTTTTCTTACCTTAAGATAATAAGTGTAAATTTCTTTAACTCAATTATTCAATTCTTATCTGAGGTGTGAGTCGAAAAAAATAAGAAAAATTTAGTATTGAAAAGTACATTGACGTCGGTTTATTGAAACAGAGATTACAGAAATTAGTTTTGTTTAAACTTGCAAATTCCAGGTAAATATGCCGTGTGAAAACCGAAAAGATTTGTCAGATCAAAAGTGCCAATAGAGATGACGCAAAAAAATAAAGAAATTATAAACAAATCACTAATGACGACAAAAAAACAATTTCCGCACTACTGGAAAAAATTAAATTAATTCTCGCGGTTTTATTTTAATATTTAAATTATTTTATTTTTTTCGGAATGTTAAACATCTGAAATGTGTAAGCACGTGAATTCCACATGACAACGCAGATTTTTATTTGCATGAGAGCCAGCCGGTGCCGTGGCCAGTGGGTCTCAGGTGTAAATTGGCCAACGAAAATGCAAATTCAGGCATCTGCCCACCAGCCACGGGGCGATAACAGGTGTTACGATGATGTTGTTGATATTAATCTGCGCCGTGAGTGTGTTTTACCTTAACGAAAATAATTTTTTTTTTCGCCCAGTTTTTGTTAATGACATTGCATTAGTGATAAATTATATTAAAGGCTTTTGACACGGCCGACGCTAATTTTATCGCTATCGATGCGCGAATAATAATTATTGAGACGGTTCCATTCTGTGCCACTATGAGACTGCCACTAACTTCATATATTAAGATTATGAATTTTTAATAGATAGAAAAAAAACTTATCTTGCTTCTATCTTCCAGGCTCTGCTCATCTTTTTTGGGATTTCGCGGAAATGTTTGTTTATAGTTTGTTTATTTAAATTTATGAAAAATTAAGAAGAGATGGACTTAATAAGATCTAATCCAGAATAACATAGTCTAAACCCAGTTCTACAGAGATTTACTTAATTCTCAAGACTTTCTCTGCCTCGTCATTGTTCCCTTGGTGGCAGATTAATGGTCTTGGGTTGGCCGTAAATAAATGGAATTTCAATGCGAAAATATTACTATATTTTTTTGTTGTTGTTGTAAATTTCGGATCGAGTTTGTCTTATGATTTGCATTAAGACCTACTCCAAAATGTAAATTAGTGTTGCATTCACATTTTGGGTGAAAAAAAGCGTTGCAGTTTTTATTGCTTAATTGATTTTGATTTATTTTGTGAAAAGTGAGAATTTGTTTTGGTTAAAAATTTCACGATGATAAATGGGTGACTAATGTTAACGTTTTTAGATAATCTTCAACGAAACATAATCATATTATTTATGTAAAAATTACAAAAAAATAGCTAAAAATTTGCTTTGAAGAAACAAAAAAAACTAATATTATCATACAAATTTAATAAATCTAACGACTTTTGTACCGCAGTTCATACATGGTAAAATCAACGCAATAAAATAAAACATCGGACAAACTTATTGTTTCAAATTTCTTTCATACAACTGACATTTCCTTAATTTTTTTTTATAAAATTTAATAGGCGGAAAACACCAATTTTATTATATTTAAGAGGAAATGTAAAGAGATTCTCCGTTTGAGTTTCTTACACAAAAAACAAATTTTAGAATTAAAATCATTGATGTACATACATGTGGCGGAATATATTAACAGACCAGTTATGGATTATAAGTTGACCTCTTTTATTAGTCTTCCTTGATTATTCGGAAGAATTTGGAACTGTTATAAAAAAATTTAATATGTTTAAATTGTATCATTTCTTCCTCGACTTGGGATTGTAGGTTAATATATGGAACTTTTCGTTAATTTGTATTTGTGGTTCTATAAGGATCAACTATAAGGACTTTAATTTTCTTCAACATATTGGAATTGGATTAGCAAATAAGTTAATTCCGTGTTTTGTAATTAGTTAAAAACATTTCTTTTATAACCGAAATTAATCGCTAGTAGTTTCTCTCCTATCTTCTTGTAGTGCTGCTCGAAACGTATATATCTTATTTCCTCTTTATATTGTTACCGTTTTACGTCTTAACGGATTCGTAGGATTAATTAAGGAATACACTTTTTAAATATTCACACAAAAATTTATTTATTAAAAACCAAAGACAATTCAATAACAAATACAATTCTTAAAATTCACTATTATCACTTGCAAATTAATATCACCACTATTAAATTCTATTTATCGCATTTTAATTCACTTTCAATCACCACTTGCATCGCTTTTCAAATCAAACTGACTTTAAATGCCGTTGCAACTGCTTTTATATATCCAAACCAAGCTTCAGAGATTTCCACCATATATTGGAACTTACAAGAAAATTCTTCAAAGTACTTCTAGAAAATTTGCAGCATTGTTGGTTGTTTTCATTCTAATCCCATAGATGGCACCATATTAGTTAAGTGAATAAATCGTTAATTCAAATCTTTACAAAGTCGTCATAAATAACTGTTGATTCAGATGGCGCATTAATCATCACAATATTATCTTCAACAAATCTTTAGCGTTAGGAAAGTTTTCTATGCTATGGAAGAATATATAGTGTCATTAAGTCCTTCTTGCAGTCGAAATTCAATGCTTTACAAAAAAAAAACTGGTGCACCATGAATAAAATGCAACTTAACACCAGCAAATGTCATGGAATTATCTTTTCACATAGAAAAGAAAACACACGAGCGAAAACTTCTAATTGTCACTCCTTTTCCATCCAAATGTCGCAAACTTTCCGCTTGTTTCCCGTACACGTTACACAGTCGTCAGTCGAATTAACCAAATTTTCAGTTCCGTGGTTCCGTCTCTTGTTCACTACCTAAGTAAAGTTTCCGTTTTCCGACAGCATTCAGTAAATTTTCAGACTTGTTTTCATTATTTTATTTTCACCCGGGACTCCATCTCCTTGTCTAAGGCCTTGTCGCACTTCGATCTCTTCTGTTACTGCATTTTGAATCCTTACTTTCGCCAGTAAGCTCTTCGTTGCGCATTTTACCTGACGCACCAGCTAATTCCAATAGAATCCTGTTCAGCCTCTCTCTGTTTATCGAGTCACATGCCTGTTGAGAATCGACAAATATCTGGTCTATCTATATTCTTTTCCCAGATTTTCTCCAGAATTTGTTTTAAGGTCAGCAGCCTAAAATCAGCTTGATACTCTCCTAACAGGCCTTCTGCTATAGGTTCTAGTTTTTGTTTCACAAGGATTGTGAAGGTTTTGTAGCTGGTGCTGAGGAGTGACATGCCTCTGTAGTTTTTACAGGTTAATTTATCTCCTTTTTTGTAGATTGGACATAAAAGCGCTTTCTTCCAATCATCTGGAATAACTTCTTCCTGCCAGATGTTGCATATGAGTTCGTGAAGTTTCTTAAGAGTTACGGTCCTCCTTCTTTTGTTGCTTTTTGCCCTTTGACAGCTTCACGCACCTTATCCAAAGTCGGTGGCTCTAGGAATATTATCTTAAGGGATTACAATTGCCTCCGCCTGTGGGTTTTCGTTTATTCTTGTGTTTGGATTCAATAAGTTTTGAAAATATTGTCTCCTTCTTTCCTTTATCCTATCAGGGTCTGCTAACAGGCTGCCACATTTGTCCCTGCAGTTATCCGTTCTTGGCTGAGACTTATTGCAGCCTGCTACGGGCACAAACGGAATAGTCCAAACGAAGCACGATACGCTCATCCTTTTTAGACTAAAGGAAGAAAATTAGGGCTTTAAAAAATTGTATAGGCTGCAGAAAATGGGCAATTATCTTGGCAAACTCAGTAGACTGGTTCTCGTTCGATTGAGCAGGTCAAGCAGCATTGGATGTGAATAATATTTAGTTGGGGGACCGTTTGGTAAAACACCACTTGCGTTTGGAATGGTCGATTGCGAATACATTCTTATCTGTAACAGAGGGGTGCGTATCTCTGGCGGACGCATTTTTAGATATTCATGTCAGTAGCGAAAGCTTATCCGTGTTTCAGGCGCATTTGTGCCAAGGAAGTGTGCTTGAAGTAGTTTAATTTAGTTTTGAGTATGTAACGAGTTGATTTAAAATATATAAGTCCAAAAATTTAAGGATATATCTAGCTAGTTACCATCTACAATTATTCAATATTTTCTTAACAGCGAGAGAGGCAAGTTTGGAAAACTCAACAGCAAGGTCAGGATTGAATGCTCATACATAAAGGGGCGCAGTATAAATTGATAAGAATATTCAATAATAAATTCAATTTGTGAGCTACTAGATTTGCCATTTTTTTAGGCAAATAAACAATACAACATCACAATATCATCCTGCATATATTGAGTTGAATCTTAATAGCACGAACCATTGAAATGTAGCTATGAAAAATTACGTTCGCTATCATTGTTTGATTTATTATTACACTTTTCGACCTTTGAGAAAATTTACAACTTTTTACAAAGCCAACCTTTACCAAACCGCATTCCACTTCAAAGTCACGATGTTTGCACTTTTTTATCGTTCCGCAGTTATCAGAAAGTGAAAACAATCATCAATATTCGATAATCACTGATTATTAGGAAATGCATTTCATAGATACAAACTTATAATTTCAACAAAACACCAATAATTTTCTATTTTTTGCGCGTTGACTTTATCAACGTATTTCTTGTTTTTTGTGACTAATAAAATGTCGAAGTTAGTTCCATTCAAGTAGCATTCAATTTTCAGTAATTACAGAGAAAAAATCCACCTGTCTATAACGAAAAAATAACTGGACGAGAACTTGAAGAGGCTATCAAGATTAAGATTACATTTTGACGTAAATTGCGAAATGTTCAAGATTTAACCTTCTTACCTATTGTTTCCTTATCTTTATATATTGATAAACCAAGTGAAATAATAAATAACTGCCCATGACATATTTATGATGTGGAAAAGAGTTTAATCGTTTTATTTTCACCTAATCTTTGTACTTTTTCATTTTCTTTTAAATTCACCTGGATTAACACTTACGTATGTACAGCAATTTGAATAAGTTTTGTGGGACGAAAAGGAGGGGGTTGCAATTTCCCGGATTTTAATAATTCAACAAATCCCGGACTTCTTTTGATAAGACACAAGCGGAAAATTAAAAGTTATAAAGTTTTAAGAATGCGATACACGCTGACGGAATCTGGCTTTATGGAGAACAGACGTTGCAATCTTAATTGTATGATAATTAAAACCTTATCGGATAAGGTGTAATGAGCTGCTCTCAATGTAAGACTATTTAAACAAAAGACATAAGCATCTCGATTTGATGAACTGAGGAATAACATTTTTTTTTTGCACCAGGAATTTTATTATAGAAATCTGAGTATTAAGTAGATAATAAGTAATTCACTCCGATAATTCCACAGTAATTGGGGTGGCATACACGGATCGTAACGTCAAGACTTAAAAAGCAGTTTGTTGGACAGAGGGGCGAAAGGAAGAGAGGAAGTTGTTGCAACTTTTTGAACAGAAATTTTTGGCGTGAAAACTAACACATGCACAAAAGTATCTTCTTATCTTCTTCTTTTTTGGATCTGATGTTGACATATCTGTTTGTTATTCGCGTTCGAGGTGTGCATGCTACAACATATTTGAAAAATTTTTACAAAGCGGTTAAAAGCTAGTGCGGAGTACAAATTAATTTTTTTAGTAATAAAAACAAGTCAATTTAATTTTTTTAAATTAAAAACATGACTGACAATTGGTCAAAAGATCAAACACGCGCGTTGATCAATTTGTATCGGGAGTGTGAATGCCTTTACAATGTAAAGCATCCGGACTATTTAAAAAAAGGCAAGAGAAACCAAGAATTTATGAAAATAGAAAGTGGTTTAAAAAGTATAAAGCCGGATGTAACAATTGCGGCAATAAAAAATAAAATAAGAACATTATCTACACAAGTCTCAAAGGAAAGGCTGAAAATGCGGAACTCGGCAAGAAGTGGTGCTGGTGCCGACGAAGTTTACACTTCGAGATTATGGTGTTTTAAAGAACTAGAATTTTTGTTCTTTCAGAAGGATGAAAAAAGGGCAATTTCCAATATTCAATTTTTGGAGGTAAGAAGAGCAATATTATTTGTGAATTACAAATTGTAATTTTCGTTTCATTGTAGGAAGATCTTTCAATAAATAACGATGTCGAAGAAGCTGAAGAGGCTGCAGAGGTTCACATTTCGGTAAGTCGTTTAGGCTTTGTTATGATTAAAAGACATTCATACATATGTTTAATTTCCAGAAAAAAACTAGAGTGACATCGAAGAAAGACGATCTGCGAGCCCATTCGCAAAAATCGATCGATGCTGTGAACCACCTCATTAATACCCGGAGAGAAAAAACGAAAGAAGACCATTTCGGCGACTTAGTGGCGGCGGAATTAAAAACTCTGAAGTTGGAGGAGACATATGATGACGTTAAAATAGATATTTTACGCCTCATAAACGAGGCTAAACAGAAGGAAAAGGAAAAGCTCCACTGCAGCACCCATCAAGATACGTTGGCTGATTGGAGGTACACACCGTCTGCCTCGTCAACGCCAACAAATATTTCATCGGCATCGGGAAGTGATTCCGCATCGTCGTCATTCACTTCTTCCTTTTCCAATAAGCAATTGCAAGCAATGTGGAAAAATAAAAGCGTGGAGATAAAAAAAGTGCAAATCATAAAGGAGGCTGAACCACAACCGACCAACAGCCAGGATATTTTGGCAATAGCCTGCCGAAATTTATTAGATTAAGAGCAACATTACAAACATTTTTTTAATTTGAATTTTTATTTTTTTATATATTTCATTGAATTTTTTATTTTTTTTTACATAGTTTAAGATATTATTATGGATTACAAATGTTATTTATTAATATAGTGCAAAGAATTTTCTTTATTTATTTAAACAGTTAAATATAAATTTAATAGATTAAGAGCAACGTTGCAAAAATTTTTTTTAATATGAATTTTTATTTTTTTTATATATTTCATTGAATTTTTTATTTTTTTTACATAGTTCAAGACAGTATTATGGATTAAAAATGTTATTTATTAATATAGTGAAAATAATTTTTTTTATTTATTTAAACAGTTAAATATATATATTATGGATTTGTTATGTTATTTATTAAAATATATCATTAAAAAAATTTCAGTTCAATTACATATTTTTTTTTAATTCAAATTTTCCCTTCATTGCAAAAATATTCCTTAAATGATGACCGTACATCTTCATTTCTTCTTATTGATATCTCGTGCGTTTGTTGCTCTATTTCAGCTGATCCTTCCGTATAAGATGGTGTGTCTTCCTCGAATCTAGTTGTGTTTTCAATATACCAATTGCTGTTCGTTATCAGAAAATTATGTAATACACAGCAAGCTTGCACAATTTTTGTAGTTTTTATTTCATCGAGCATTACTTGTTTCTGCAGAATTTGGAATCGGTTTGATAATATTCCAAAGGCTCTTTCAATGTTTTGTCGGGCTCGGCTTAAGCGATAATTATATGTAATTTTTTGAGGGTCGCTTGTAGTAAATGGATATGGAGTCATTAGGTGTTTCAAAAGAGGAAATGCGTTGTCCCCAACAAATACATAAGGAACAATTTTATTATTGCCGATTTTACCCAAAGGGGGAAGGTATTGATCGCCTTTTTGTAGTATCTCCATAAATGTTGATCGATTGAGGACTCCGCCATCACTAATTCTACCATTACAACCAATATCTACAAATGTAAATTTGCCAAACGCGTCTGCAACTGCTAGAAGCACAATGCTCTTAAACCCTTTGTAATTATGAAATAATTGCGCATTGTGCTTTCTTGGCCTAAAAGCAACATGTTTGCCGTCAAGAGCACCCAAACACTGTGGAAACTGCCAACGGCTTTCAAATTCTTTTGCTATTTGAACCCATTCATCTTCTGTGTCTGGAAACTGAAAAAAAAAATGCTGCAATGAGAATGAAAGTATTAATGATTATATAACATACCTTTAAAAACAAATCTCTACCGTTTCTGTAAATTGACTCACAGACCTCTATAACAGCTTTGCCAATATAACTTTCTGATAATTTCGTGTTCTCATCAAGTTCTTTGAAAGTTTCCCCTGTTGCCAGAAACCTGAGAACAACGGCTAATTTTTCTGCAGCGGGTATGCAAGTTCGCATGCTCGTGCTCTTCCTTGAAATGTCACGCTCAATAAGGGACAACAATCTGCGGAAACAAATTTCGTCCATTCTCAAATACGACTTAAACCTCTCACCATCAAAAGATAATTTATATTCATTTAATAAAAATTGGATGTTTCCACAGTCTGCCCTAGTCTCGCGCCATTTTTTAACCCAGCATCTTTTTGTTACTTCAATTTCTTCCTCGCTAATTTCATCTGCAGCTGCCTGGAGATCCAACGATGTTGCGAGCAAATCTAGTGCGACCTTAGCTTCGTCCAAATCCATTGAATCAATTATGATAAAACTACAAGAAAAAATGCTGACAGATTTTTTTTGGTTTACAATAATCATTACTATTTATGTACAAAGTTTAACAACTTTATTTCAAAACATCGAAAAACGTTTTTTAAAATAAGTACACTTTTCTATCATATTGGGTTTTTAATTCAATATATACTTTAATATTGTATTAATGTTGCTGCCTACCTTATTTTGATTCAATTGATATTTCACTATTTCCAAAAAAACAGAAAATTTCCTAGTCACTTATAACCGTTTCCTTTTCTTAAAATGACAACTTAGAAGAAAGAAAAAGAAACATTACCTCTCACACTGATATCCAGTACACGGATAATAAAGTTGCTCTCGATGAAGGAAATACCCATGTATGCCGAGAGCATCATAAAAAACCGGTTTTTTAGTCTTGACATTACGATCCGTGTATGCCAGCCCATTGGTTATCCAATTAGAAAACTATTGTAATAGGTTATCAGTCACCGTAATAGAATTTGAAATGTAAATGTAAGAAAGACGTAGGTACGTTTGAGTCTTTGGAATGTAATCTAAGGGCCTGTGTGAATTCGATGACTAAAATTTAGTGTCGATAATACAGTATTTAGTCTTCTGGCGAGGAGACTAAATTGTTTGACAGTTGACTAAATTGAGGATGAATTTATTTCAAAATAGTTCAATACAACGGAAAATAAAGTGAAGAACTAATAGCCTGTTGTCAATAGTGATATTTTCTACATCCATTTATTTAGGTGCTTACTGCATAAAAAGCATATGCTATAAATTATAAAAGTAAAAATTATTGTCAATTGAATTTAGTCATCAAACGAATTCACACAGCAATTTCCTACATTAACGACGAAAACTGCAAAATTTAGTTTAGTCATCAATTTAGTCCCAATTCACACAGGCCCTTAGTTTCAAAATTATTTTAGTTGAATGCCTTCTGGGGCTGGGGTTGCTAAGTGCCAATTTACGTACGTAGGAGCCCGGTAGCACACTTTTATACGAAAAAGCTGAAATATGCATTCTCTTACCGTTTAATTTGATGGATAGCAAGTGCACAGTGTCAGGGGCGGGCCTGAGTAGCATTGGCGTGCCAGGATATAGGGCCGCTTCCTAGCTAACATCATATAAAGAAAGAAAAAAATATTAAGAATTGGGGCTCCACGCCAAAATCGTTCCAAATTTTCTTTCTCGTATTCAGAGTGATTTTTGAGTGCTAACAAATCAAATTGAATGTTTATCAATTTTAGTATAGCGTCCAGATCGGGCATCGGCGGGTGGTAGAGGATAAATAACGCAAAATACCCTAAAACATTTGGCGTAATGACTTTGACCTGTCTGTGTTTCTGTGTGTCTGCTTGTGCGTACCGTCACGCGTTGGAGTCATACTAGAAGAGATAGAAATTGTAGATGCCTGGATATCCCAACAGGTGACTAAAAGTTATTTACGTTCTACGCCTCTTCCAACTTGATTGTGACCCACTTTTATGTAACCGATCAACCCCAAATTTTGCCGATATGCATAGTTGGCATGGCCCCCTTTTAGACGGGCGGACACCGAACAGACAAAACGAACGAACGAACTGGGTGTATAGGGAAGAGGGTGAGAGAGGACGATGGGGAGGGCAGACAATTTTCATGGACACTTTCAGCGAACTGTGAACGGACAATTTGACAGTTCCTGCGTTGTTGTTGTTGCTAGGATGAGAGGGCAAAAGCAAATTTCAAAAAGCAAGAACAGCAAGCCATGAAGTTTTTATAAAAGCAACAACAAAACCCAATCATTTTTGGCATTTTGTCCGTTCGTTGGTGTCCGCCCGTGTAAATGCCCAGCCGACACTCCACCGGGCTTCAAAGGAGAATTTGCGATTACAGTTAAGTTTTGTCTGTTCGGTGTCCGCCCGTCTAAAAAGGGCCATGACAATGCAATATGACATTTTTGTAAGAAAACCAAAGTGGCGGCTCCAAGACGGTGGCCGAATTTAGCAATTGTGTTTCCCGATCACCGACATGGGTATCAAATGAAAGGGTATTACAAGTAGAATACAATTAGCTGCGTGGCGTTCAGGGCCGGCTGTTGAAGTTCGGCCCGAGTGGGTAGTAGGCTGAAAGCGGAATATCTTGCTCTGCGTCTTCTTGCATACCGGGAACAACAATGAATCATCGTGCCCGATTCTGTGAAGGTATTTCCTATACGCACTATGTCCACATGAACTGCGTGAGGTAGTAACTTATACCTCCCACGCTTCCTCCCTATATACAGGGTGTATTTACTAAGTTAACAAAACGGCCGGCTGTGGATAGGTTTTCGATAGTCGAACAAAAAATCGTATGAGAGGAGTGGGCGAAATCGTAACAATTTAGCCGCTAGCGCGTTTTGAGATTTTGGGGTAGGGTTTTACATATCACCCTGTATTTTGGTATTCTCACAGCTCAAAAAATTTTTCCGTTTACTTTAAAGTTCGAATGGGTATTACACCCTCTGGGAATTTTTCGAGTGGGTAGAACTACCCACTGAACCCACATCACCCGCCGGCCCTGGTGGCGTTACTCCAAATTCAAAATGGCGGCAAACGCAAAATGCGGTCCAACACTAAATGGGGATTATCTTTTTCTTTACAACACGCTAGGTACGAGTATCAAATGAAAGGGTGTGCCAGAATGCTATTTGCTGTGTGGCGTCATTTCAAATATAAAAAGGCGGAATAACTTTTTCCTTACATTTTCGAGAAAAAAAAGTTTTTGAGTGATTTTTTGGCCAAAAAGTGATTTTTGCTAAATTTGACTTTGAATAACTTCGAAAGGGTTAAGTTTTCGAAAAAATCACAGAAGGACATTTTGTAGGCAATCGCGTTTCGAATTGACTGATAAAAATATTTATTTATGTATATATTAAATATATACATGAAAAACTCGATATCACCGGCGGCCATTTTTTTTTGGATTCCGAAATTGTTTTCTTAAAAAATCACAAGGCAGCTGTATACCAATTTTCAACAATTTTGTGTCCTTGAAATGCTAACTTCCCCGGACTATAAGCTTACTTGTCAGTCTTTATACTATCAGTCCGTTATGTCGATCACATCATGATTTAGTAGTAAGCTTGGCTCGAAGTATAGAATAAGGATATGACAGGTTAAGAGTAGTTTAAAGGATACATGAGGAAGAGCAAGGAGGCAATGAACGGTTGAACTCTTGGATGTTTTAAGAAAATTTCTTAAGCAGTCCAGTGTAGTCACAGATGCAACCGTTAGGTTAATTATTATTAAGGAATGAGGGGGCAACCCATATGGTGAACACTGCGGCCAAGTTAGGCCTATTGTGTACGTACCCCACTAGCGGAACAGACTATCGGCCTTCCGAATGAAGGCAAGAAGGTCTTTAGTTGATGAAGACCGGACTTGGGCAGGGCTCAAGAACTCTCTGATAAACGTTCTTCTTCTAAGCCAGATCAGAGCAGGACATTCACAAAGAATATGTGTGGAAGTTTCATCGCCTTCCAAGCAGAGTCGGCACTCTGTCTCTTGAGACAGTCCTAGGTTGTGGAGGTGGTACCGCAGTCCTACATGGCCAGTGAGATAGCCCACCAGCAGCCTTAGGTCCGCTCTGTTTAGAGTAATAGTGCCCCTTAAGGCAAAGGGTCTTATAAGATCTTTAGCCTGTCTAAGACCTGGGACTGACTCCCAATAGGCTAGGTTTATTTTCTTGATCCACTCTTCTATCAAGGACTTGGAGGTGGACCAAGAGATGCCACAGAAGGGTTCTGGGCCCTGGAACAACGTCTCAGACCCCTCCCTCGCGAGGCTGTCTGCAGCCTCATTTCCCTCGATACCCCAGTGTCCGGGGACCCAGCATAGCGAGACCTCGTTTCTTCTGGTCAGGCTCTGGAGTACGTCAAAACACCCTGCTACTATTTTGGAAGAAAACTTCCACGTTGAGAGTGCCTTGATGGCAGCTTGGCTGTCAGAAAAGATTTTAATGTTGGCGCCTTTCAGACCTTTCTCAAGGTTGAGCCTAGCGCAGGTCGCAATGGCATGTATTTCAGTCTGGAAAACAGAGGGCCACTTACCCATTGCAATCGAGACCTTGGAGTTGGGTCCTGCGACACCAGCCCCTGTACCATGTTCCATCTTTGACCCGTCAGTAAACCAGTGGAGATGGTTTGGATCCCTAGGAAGAAAAATTTCCTCCCACTCAGAGCGATCCGGGATAATTGCTTTGAATTTCCTTTGGAATCGCAGTTGACTAACCATATGGTCGGATACGCGGCAGATGGAAATGCTTGGGATATCTTTAAGGATATCCATGTGTCCTTTGACCGTATGGGGCCAGTTGGATGAGATCTGAAGTCTCAAGGCACTTATGGCGGCGGATTTCCATATGAAGAGATGCAAAGGGGTCAATCCAATGATTGCTTCCATTGCAGCTGTGGGGCAGGTCCGCATAGCTCCGGTAATGGAGAGGCAAGCAAGCCGTTGCAGCTTGCTGCACTTGAGGATCGACGTAACCTGTTTAGTCTTGGGCCACCAAACTATAGCAGCATAAGTGACAACAGGTTTAACGATCGTATTGTACATCCAGTACATCATTTGTGGTGTAAGACCCCATGTCCTACCCAGAAGCCTTTTGCAGGCCCATATGGCCCTTGTGGCTTTGCTGATGACGTAGTCAAGTTGAGCGTTCCAGTTCAGTCTCTTGTCTAGCTTTACTCCCAAATATTTGACTGAGTCTGAGTACTCAACTGTGGTATCCCGAATACAGATAGGACCTAGGTCCAATTTGTAACGTTTGGAGAAAGGTACCAGGACAGCTTTATTTGGGTTAATTGCTAGGCCCTCCTTGGTACACCATCTTTGAACTTCTCGTAGTGCTGTTCTCATGACCTCTGTAATGGTCAAATCGAATTTCCCAGAGACAATGATGGCAAGATCATCTGCATAGCCGATGACATCGAAACCAGATTGTTTAGTCAAAAGTTCATCCACAACTAGTGACCAAAGTAATGGGGATAAAACTCCACCTTGAGGGCACCCCTTAATAGCCTTAACACTAATGGTGGAGACACCTAGGGTAGAAGAAATGTCACGATCTGCAAGCATGGCATTTATCCACTCAATCGTGTGAGGATCCAGATTTCTGAGAGCCAGTGCTCTAGAGATGGAATCATAGCCTGTGTTATCGAAAGCACCTTCGATGTCAAGGAACGCGCATAAGGCAGTTTCCTTAGCGAGGAAGGCCTTTTCGATTTTAGGTTAAGTGGGTGAACAAATTGGGGTACCATCTGCTAGATGAAGACCCAACATAAGTGAAACTTTGTTACCCTCGTATTATTATGTTAAACTAAAAAGGTTCTTTCCCTATACCTTCACATAGTAACAATTACTAACAAATTTTTATTCTTTAGCTCATTAAATGACAAACTATATCCTTTCATCACCATATATACATTTACATCGACATCCTTGCTTGATCTAGTTTAAAAAGCGATTAATCATCAAATTCACACCCAGTTACTGTCTGCGTGAGCCGTGAGCTAAGCTATTTTATCTAATCTGAAATCTTCATTAAAATCCTTCTCACAATGCTGATAAAAATCGTACACCCCAAAAGAAGTGATTAAAGGTACAAAAAGATGATTAATCCGCGCCAAACATAACAACATCGTTCACAGCGTTCCTGTATTATGTATATAAAAAAAAAACATTTTTTGCATATTGATAAAATTTTTGTTTTATCTGTGATAATCTCATGTTTGCTCTACTTAACGCCTTTAATGGAAATTTTTTGCACAGCCGAGACTTATAAATCAAAAAATGACTTCTGGATTGTACTACTCGTATAGTATGTGTTTTGTTTATGCTTTTAAAATATTAAACACGTAATCACTGAATTATTTGAGATTTTATTCAATTGTACAAGAAACTGGCGGCCGCGGTGTCTTTCAGTGATAAGGGAATTTTTTTAAAATCTAACATAACTCGGGTGATTGGTATCGATATGGGGGTGCATGGATTAACCCCTGTAAATTAATTAGTAAACTTTTATTTCCTTTGTAAAAATTCTGGCTGATAATTCAAGATAACTCAATGTGCAATTTTAATAAAATAATTTGTACATTCCGCATTCCCAATGTTTCCTTATTTTTTTACGATATCGTTTATTGTTCAGGGAATTCAGTTAAAAAATTTTTAAGGGAATTTTTTTATTAATTATGATTTATTATATTAATTAATTTGTTATTAGCTTATACTGAAAAAAACAATGGAAGTATACACAATCTAATCTCTCAATAAAATATTTATTCTCTGTAACTATAGTAGCTAGTTGTTGACACACCTCTTTGGTTTCTCAATGGTTTCTAACAGACATTGGTGATTGTGTTATCTTTGTATAACCTTGATGTCATAAATTAGTACTGGATATACCGACCGGTCAAAATGTATTTTTAGTGATTATTAGGAATATATTAACGAAATACTAACATTTAATAGAATACTAATAGAACAATTACCTTTTAGGTAAAAGTACTACGTCGAAACTAATGAAACATGGATCTACTTCAAGAAGGGCTTAGGAAAATATGTATGACTATTGATGTTAGCCAGGATTTTCAATGGTAGATCATCTTCTAAAATAAGCGCAGGAGGACCTAGGTATAGGCGGAAATCGTTAAAACAATAAGAAAAACTAGAAGAATATTTAGAAGATTTAAATAGAAGAGCGAGAAGTGCAAATAATAACAACGTCGAAGGCATACAAGAGAATTGCTGAAAACAGTAATCAAGGAATCAGCATTAAACGCTCTAGGATACGAACTCCGCGAACGAAGAATGACGAAGAATGGTTGGTTGGAATGAATGGTTTGACAATGACTGTGTACGAGTAAGGAAGGAAAAGGATGTAGCAAATCAAGCTATGATACAGAAACACAGATCTAGAAATTCGATGGAGACATACAGAAAAAAAAGAAGGCAAGAGAAAAGAGGGCACAAAACGAAGAAAATGGAGTACTGGGAAAACGAAGTGTTTAAAAATAAGGATGGGGACCAAAAAACTAGTTCCAACTAGACGGTGTGAGCATTTCAGAGAACTGCTATCCCCCGATTAGGTGCAAACCATAGCAGAAAATATGGAACTAACAGAATAGTGGGAGATATTACACTGCCTACATCACATTATCATTATTTTTTTTATGCGTAAGTCTAAGCTCAGGTGTCACTCTGTACAACCAGTCAGTCGTGTCGTACACGTTAAGGTCAGATCTCTGGTAGCAACTTAGCTCGAAGGGTAAGGTAGATTAAAGGGATTCTGGGGGTGCATGAGGAGATGGAGATGAACCTTGGGTTTGAGCTCTTGGATGTTGTATGAGTTCGGGAATACTGACTTTGGAAGGTTGTTCCACAGGCGAGTAGTTCTCAAAAAGAACAAATTTCTAAAATTTATAGATTATATCCTTAGCCGACGGCTGAAGGAAGAAATTGCATCTTATATGGAATTCCAAGCATTGTGATGCTTGTTTAGCGATTTGGAATATGTGATTACTCCAACGCAGATCCTCAGTTAATGTTATGCCTAAGATATTGAGAGATGGTTCTGCCATCAGTTCTAGACTGTCCACTGTAATGGGAGGAATTGAGGAGCGCGTAATGGGAGGAATTGAGAAGAGACATTATTTCGTTTTCCGTGCGTTGAATTCGATATGATTCTTGTGGGCCCAATCTAGAATCAGATTTATATCCCTGTTGATTGAAATGTACATAAGTTCACAATCAAGCAGACAAGGTCTGGCACGTGCTAATCTTTCTTTTTTGAAGCTATACGAGTAATGCAGAGTTCTGTCATCAGCAGAGCTGTGAAGTGAGTTGGATGGGATTGATAGCAGGTCATTTATAAAAACTAGGAAGAGAGCTGGTGATAGAATGGAACCCTGGGGAACGCCTGCAGAGATGGTGTGGGGATTGGATTCGAATACTACCTCCATTGAACGTTCAGAAAGGAAACTCTCAATCCAATTCTTTAGAAGAAAGTCAATACCAATAGCTTGGAGTTTACTCAATAGAGCGGGGTGGCATACTCTATCAAAGGCCTTGGAGATATCGAGAGCACCCAGGCCGGATTCACCAAAACGATGAATGTTTTGGTAGAGGTGCACAGTTAGGCATATCTCCACAAGTCTTTCGAGGATCTTGAGAAGAAAGGATGTGAGACATATAGGCCACAAGTCATTTGGATGGTGTTAGTAGATTTTACCAGCTTACGGAATGAAAGCCACCTTCACTACTCCTCAGGACGTTGGAAGGAAACTCCTATAGATGACTGCAAGGCAGGTCGGAAATGTCTGAATTTCAATAATAGAAAAATTCCGGCGGGTCCAGGTGTTCTATGGCCCATAGGAGTAAATCCCTGCTTATCTGTATGTCGATAGTATCTAAATTACACTAGTGAGGTTTCCAAAACCTGTTTCTGCTGGTGCAGCAAGAGTGTCGAGATAGGAAAGTGGGCAGGAGTTTCAATGGCTCCTGACTTGCTTGTGGTCCATGTACCGTCGTCCGCTTGTTCTAGCAATTCTTGGTTCAATTAGGCTTTTGAGAGAATTTTTCTAAGTCTTGTGGTGTCCGAAAAACCTTTTATGGCCCACAAAAGGTCTTCCAGAATTCCCTCTTTGACTTACGCAGTTTGTACTTGAACTCCCTGAGACGGCCCTTTATGATTGTTCCAATCCGAATCCAAGTTAGCCAGCCCATTTGGGCTTATTGAGGGTCTTTCTACTTTCAGGCCTTGGTTTGAGGAGCTTACTGTTTTACCTCAGGTCTGGCTTTACCCCTGCGTTTCCTAATGGGAGAGACTGTTTCCAATGCATTATTTAGGAGGCTGCTGAAATTCCTCACCTAAGATCTTCAGCGTTCCAAAAATGGGTGGGTACATCCTCGCGAAGTGATCTTTCCGTCAAAAGGAAATTGGGAATGATAAATATTGATATGAACTAAGAATAAGCAATTCTAATAAGGCTAATAATCTATTATTTATACTGACTTTTTTTATTATTTTCGATTATATTACAGAAAGCATTCACAGAATGAAACAAAATTTAAAATAATCAAAAATGAACTTACAATGGTATTGCTTACTGAAGTAAACTTAGATCCGTTGCATGCCCGTGAATATCTTGGAAATTCCTAGGCCTTGTCCTTAGACCCTGTTTAGACGGTGCGCTTCAGCGCAAGTGCCTCACGAAATTTGTGGGCGCGGGGAGGTTTCGGGGCGGTGGGAAGTGAGTCTTGATCAGAAAGGGATTCACTTGCGCTTTTTGGCGTTTTAATTTCATTTTGTTCCATCTTCGTGTTCCATTTCACTTTCGTTTCAGCCTTCTAAGTGAAAACATGTGCGGGAAAACTTTTAAGAAACGTTATTTTGGCAATTTATAAAAACACCATATCACTTTTCTTATTTTAAAAAACGGAAATACTCTGGATATCGCAAAAATTGTTATCACACTTTATAAAAACACGCCAATACTTACGTAGATAGCAAATTATGCAAATTGTTTTTTTTCCATTTGTTCCAGCTGTAAAGGAAGCGACTGGGCTCAAAGCGAATCGTCTAAACAAATGTGCGCTTTGAGGCGACTCAAAGCGCGCGACAAAGCGCAACATCTAAACAGGGTCTTAGATTTAAATTTTCTTAAGAACTGTCCCAATGATAGGGTTTCTGCTTTCGATGAAAAATTCATTGCAAGTACGCAACATATATTTTTTTCACTGTTAGCGCATTGTTCAATTAAAATTGTAATAATAAAATAAATATCTAAAAAACAATTTAATAATTTTATTTAAAAATAACTTTCATTACAGATAAAAAATAATGTGCATGATATTTTACGTGATGCGCGTTGCGCGCACGGTGCTTTAGAACTTTCTAACTGAACTTATTATCTTAACTTTGAAAGGAATTTAAGGTACATAACAGGAATATCGCAATTTCCACCGCGTTATTAAAAAGTACTGGGCTTTAGGAGATAAATAAATTGCAAGCCAATAGTACTAAGAGAGGAAAAGATTCTTTAATAAAAAAAACTTTACAGATAACTTTTAAACAAATCATCACTGTAATATTTTTTAATAATGGACAAGATGCGATGCATTTAAATGTAATAAAATATTAAAACAACAATTTAAATCAACAATAAAGAATTTTGTTTATTGACAACAGGTCAAAAATTGCTTCGTTTTGTTTAATACGATGTTAAAGGAAATTAATTTGAAAAAATGCCAACTTCTAGCAAACAATAGTAAAGTTATTAAGAATTCGAACTAAAATAATTATGCACAAATAAGTGCGCTTAAAAATGTCTTAAATATATTTGTTCAGAAATCGTTTATAGTTTTGCTTTTGTTGACTTGACGACTCTGTGAGCCTTGTTGTTTTTGTTGTTTGTTGGTATCTCTATAATAATTATCTTTCATCAATAAGGAACTAGTGGTCGAAATAAATAATAATCACAATCCTTATATTTCGTATATTAATTTTGCGGCGGTGCTAATCCTGCTGTTGCCAATGCTGCTACTGCTGACATATCAATGCCTAATTTTTTTGTAACATTTATCTGAGCAATAGCTGCATTCCTTAAAGCATATAGATGCGCCATTTCTGTCTGGCTCTTTGCATATTTAATAGCCTTTTCAAATAATTCAACAGCTTTATCTAAATTAGTCCTTTGCACCTCGATTGTTCCCAATGTTTCATAAGCAAATTCACATTTCTCATCGATTTCAATACCCTTATTCATGTACTGGATTGCTTTATGTATATCACCGTTCCATTGTAGCTGCATAACACCGCGATGCACGTAAAGTGCGGCATTTTCTGGAGACATTTTGATTGCCTTCTCGAAAAATGAGTCAGCCTGCTCGAATTGACCTTGCTCACAGAGTACTTGAGCTAGCAAACTGAAACCTTCGACACAGTCTGGATACTTTTCTACAACATTTTTAAAATCATTCATTACTGTTACCATTCGCGCTCTGTCTTGTTCCATAAATGATAAACGATATTCGGCATAACATTTTTGTAGGTAAGCCATTGTATGTTGTGGTGCTAGCTTTACAGCTTTTTCATATTCTTGTAATGCCTTATCAAGTTGGTCCAAAAGTGTATAAACCTGTGCACGTTGATGGTAAATATCTGGATTATTGGAGTCCAAACTTTGAGCTTCGCTAAAGTCTTCAAGGCCTAAGTCTTTTTTCTCGATTTGAATGTTTAGGGACGCACGTTTAATTAAGGCATTAACACGAAGAGAAACATCCGCCTCTTCTATGGAATAAACAAAGAAAAAATAGTTTTAAACAACAAATAATCTCACCCTATTTTATTTACTTACCATTATTAACAACTGCATCTAAATCTTGTTGTGCCTCAGAGAAGCATCCACTCAACAAATGGAACGTTCCCCGAAGAAGTGTAGCTTCATTCTTATATTCAGATTCTGATTCGCTAGACTCAATTTCCTCAGTACAAGCAGGAATAACATCCTCATATTTCTCCGAATCAAAGGCAAGTCTTGCACGAGCAAAACCTCTGGGTTCAAGATTTGAAATATCTTTCTTAAGGAGTGGATCGGCAACAAATGACTTAAAATACGTTCGAATGAAATGTTTTGAGGGCAATACAGGAGTCCTATTCTTCATACCTTCTTCAGCATCATTATGCCCGGTTTGCTTAAGTACGCGATCGGCAAACATTATTGATGTGTTGTTTTGGAATACCTCAAGAATACAAGTTGCTGTAATATCATCCAGGCAACTTAGTAAATCTTTTGTTTGTTCATGCGCTTTCGCACGTCGGAAGTATGCTTTTGTATATCTCGGATTAAATTCTAATGATTTAGTACAGTCGGCCTTAACTTGATTCCATTTCTTTAACATTTCATATGCTGCAGCACGATTTTGATAAAATATTGCTAGATCTATATTATTTTCAACTGGACACTTATCTATAGCTTTGTCATAAAATCGAATTGCCTCATCATATTTACCTTTGCGATAGGAGGTGTTACCTTCATTTTTGTACGATAGGGCTTGCTTTAGTGGTGTTAGCTTCTCATTCTCAAGCTCTGTTTGCTTTTTTTGATTTCTATCAGTTTCTCTTTCGGATTCATCGCCGGCATCGATGGAAATTGAGTCTTTACTTAGTCCTCCGAGAGATTTCTTTTTTGTTTTATCGTTTGCCCCTTCTATGGCTTGATTATGTTTTCTGTATATATAATAGCCAAAGCCTACAGCAAGTGGTGCTCCGATTAAAACTGCTAGTTGCCATTTTGAGAATGTAGAGCCGGTACTTCCTGTTGCCATTATTTAAAGCCTGTTTTGGAATAGAAAATTGATTTGCAATTAATTTTAGTTACGCTTATTAATAGGCATAGAGAAAAATTTTGGCATAATTCATAATTCGAAACTGACTAATTACTTCGGCAGTAATATTAAATACTATATTCTGCCGAAAAGAGATGATAAAATTCCCTAAGACTTCTTATTTTTGTTTTTTTTCTGAGTACCGGTTCGTAACGCCGTTGGTAATTTCATATTTGCACTATATCTAGTAGAAGATGCATGAAGAACTGAATGGAGCGATGGCATAGAACAATGAAGTGAATCTAAAATATTAATGGAAATAAGGCTGGATAAAGTATTTGAACTTTTGTAAGATCACGAAGATACTGATTGTGAGAGTTGTTCGAGAAGTATACCCCTATAGACTACAAACACGTCGTTTTGTGTCTGGCCCTGATAATATTCTCCTATGGAACTCAAAAAATGTGGCTCACCTTTGGCTAAACCACTCCGCAGACTTTTTGCCCTGTCATACTTCCCGGAGTTTATCCCAACTCTTGGAAGCTAGGTCATGTTCAGCCCATTCCCAAAAAAGGTGAAGCCAGCAACCCTCTAAACTAGCGCCCAATAGCAATTACTTCTGTTCTCTCCAAAATTATCGAGACAATAATAGAAAGCTGATGAAATATCTAGAATCCTTTCTAATATTCATTAATAATCTTTTCTCAATCCCCTCCAACCCACTCCACAGTTTTGCCGATGACGGTGCTCTGTATTACGCCAAAGTTAGACAAGCAAGTGCCAGACCTTGACTAGAGCCGCAAGAATCGAGTTGAATTCAACGCAAGGAAAACAAAGTACTGCTTTACCTCCACCAAAACCTGTACCGACATTCCCTCTATTTCAATGGGCAAGGTTAATCTAACAGCTGATCCATATCTTAAAATTCTGGGCGTGACTCTATCCAATGATATGAAATGAAATAGTCCCATATCCCAAGTCGCCAAACAAGCGTATCAATGCCTGGCATTCCTTAAGAGATGCAAGTTCCCCTTAGACAGTTGCTCTAGCTACAATCTACAAGTCCTACATTCGACCCCACCTTGAATACAACTCGTATATCGGGGCGGGCGCCTCTAAAATTACCTTGGCGTGGCTGGACAAAGCGGAAAACCGCGCCATCAAACTCTTTGGCGATAGCATGGTTGTACAAGAGCGACATCGAAAAATAAATCAACACCCCGCTCACATCAAAAATTGAGCGGAATCGATTCCAATAGGAATCAGCAGTGTGAGCGGAATCAGTATGTATGCAATTTGATTCCGCTCATAAATTAATTCCTATCATATTCTGATAGGAATCAACTTCTGATCGGAATCAAATTTTAAGCGGGATCAGTGATGTGAGCGGAAAGGACATATTTTGCAACACTGGGCGATAGTACACTTTGCTCCTCCATCAACCCTTTAAGCCAGCTATTACCCCAGCGACTGCTCCATTGAATCAAGAACCTCTTGCCTGCACGGCAATTTTTTTCCCGCAACACAAGACTATCCAACTCGGCGCACCCCTTCACCATGCATGCACCACGGTTTAGAAATTCGTTTATAACTTGTTTGTGGAACAGTCCTCCGTAGTCGGTGTTTCCAACCTCATATTACATCTCACAGTTCAAGCACAAGGTTCTACTCATGCACCCTCCAGTATCGATTATGGACTCTTCTGCCTAGGTTTTACCATGAAAGCTCGATCTGGTTGAAATCGGCGATCATGTCATATTTTCTCGCACTCTTGGGAGCATAAGGCTTCGCCAAAGCTTCTAGATCGGACTCTCTTTACAGCCATTGTCTTGGTTTTAATCCAGGTTTTGCTTACAATTCCAATTTCTTTCTTTACTGTTTTTTCCAAGTATTTTTCGGTGTACCAACACTTGTACTTCCGTGCGGATTCCGTTCAAGTGCTCTTTTTGTTTTATTTCTTTTTGTATGGTGTGCCCTATCCACATCCTTCTGCTTTTATTTAACCGTTTGATAATTAGTTCTTAATTCTATGTTTGTTATTTTTCTAGGACATGTGATGCTTAGATTTATTGACGGAAAGTTGTATTTTGTATATATCCACTTGGTTTAATTGCCAGACTGCATTGCTATAGAGTAATATGGAGTTCACGCAGGAGTTAAAAATATTTAACTTTACAATTCTAGATAGTTGTGGGGATTTCCACACTTTCCACTATCTGCTGAATGCATCTCCAGCGTTTTTAGTTCTATATAAGATATCCTCTCGCACCTCCTTCTGTAGTAATTATACTACCGAGATAATTGAACACCTTCATGTCTTCTATTTTACTATTATTAGGTTAGGTAGCTAGGTGAAGAGTTGCCTCCAGTGCGGATCCTATGAGCCCAGACGAATCACGGTGTGATTTCTACCTAGCATATCTAGCTGAGCTCTACATCGGTCCACTAGCTTCGAGCGCATAATTATTTGGTTAGTGTTTGTAGTGTTAATTTTGCTTTTTTGCACATTTATTTATTTGACCTGCTTCTAATGTACATATTTCTAAGATTGTATGTATATTTTTCTTTCCATGCCTTCTCTTGAAAGGCTTAGAAGTGGGATATCATCTTCGTATTCTAGATCTACTAGCCTGGAAGCCTCCTCATTATTTCGCCAAGTACAGTAATGAGGAATAATGCTGAAAGGAGGCAACCTTGCTGCACTGTAGGTGTAGTTGTTATTGAATCACTTAATTGTCCATTGTGAAGGAACTCCATTTGGGCCTTCTGTTTTCTTATTTTTCATTATCACCATTGTTTCTTTGACTTCACTCAGCTTTGATGCCCAGGTTTTTATATTACTGCCCTCAACATTCAAGGATATTTTATGTAGCGAGAGTTCTTGCAATCTCAAAAAAGGCTTTCAAGTTATTTACTCGCTTTTGCTATGCAAAATAAATAATAACAAATCGCTAAACCAGCCAACTGTTAAATTTTATAGCAGTTCTGGTCATAAACCTGCAATTATGGTCAATAAAATCATACAATATACTTTTACCATTCACCAAAGACTAGGGCTCATTCTACTGCGAACATTAAGAAACATTTCACGGCGATTAACATCATGCTGTGCTTTGCTAAAGTGATTGCACATATCACAAATTCTTATTTCAACGATTTGATTCGTTTTATTCGGGAGCTAGATATTTCGATCTCAAGGCGGCACATCTAGAAGTCACTGCGATAGGTACTTTGATCTGTCTACACGCATCAAAGGCCAATGCATCGCTCCAATAACTTTGGGAGGTGTGTATGCAGTCAACAGAAGTCGAGATCGTGTGCAAACTGAAAAATTGATAATTTAGAACAACAATAGTGCAGGAATCATAGTTTAGGAAGCAAAATCTGAGTCATATCTGACAAATCTTGAGAATAAAATATCGGTACTTGAATAAAATTCTGTTTTTGATCAAATGAAGTGATGATAATAGATAATGTATGTATTATATAAGTACTGCTTGATGACCTAAATTAAAAGGACGCAAGTTCTGCAAGTAATGAATCATGAAAGATTATCAAGATTATATTGCGATCAATTTTGTTTGGAGCAAGTTTTCCCTGATGAACCCAGCGCTACTAGTGAAAAATCCATAACCACGCCGCAGATTTCTAACCCAAATTCTGATAAATATATAGAAGCACGTTATGAATTCACACGCATAGATTCATGGACATCTTAATTACTTCTTATTTTACTAATTACATACCACAAATAAAATCTATTTATCGCTCAATTAGCACATTACAAGATAACACAAATATCAACCACAGGCCCTTTTCATATCTCGCTTGCCGAGTCTGCAAAATAACTATTTATCTAAAAATAACACCATATCTTATTTATAAATAAATAAAGCCTAATCCAGTGAGAATTTTTCATTATTACACAACTCTTCCAGGCCGCTACTTACCACCAATAAAATTCCAAAACGAAAGCACGCTGAACACTGATTGCCGGTAAAATTTTCTAGCAAATTAGATTGCGTCAATTAAATATTATGATTTTTTTACAAATATTTTATTCAAACTACAAGTTTGCCATTAATCTACTTATAAATTCACCTGTACTTTGATTTTATTTAGTATTTATTCATGTTTTTTCCTCTCCCAACGTTCTTACGGTAGACAGCGCAAAAATTACGAGGAGATTTTGACAGATTGGTATGGTGGAATTGTGGAATAATTAAATATTTTCTTACTAGTTACAGTGACATCTGTTGTTATTTTTTATGTAATTTAGTAAATATTGTTTTATGATATAAAAGCTATTAAAAGAGATGTATTAAATAAATAAAATAAATTTTACTGAATATTTTTAATGTATAAAATATTCTATTAAGTTTTTATTTCAACTAAAAAACAATTTTGGTATAAAACAACATTAAAAAATTCACCATTATCTCACATACAGTTCAGTGAATTGTATTAGTCAGCTGCCAAACAAATGTCAAACTCTTTTATTCAAGATTTTTTGGGATTTTGTTTGGGTTTTCGATAAAAGTTCTTAAAATCCAGTGGCATCGGTGCTTAAATATAATTGAAAAATATCGTAATTGTGAAATATAAGTACTTTTATTGATCATGGCCCCATTAGCAGGAAGCGTAATCCAAAAACCAAAAGGATCTGCCTATAAGGATAAGAGTAAGCCGGCTGATGTTCGACAAAGTAATATTAATGCAGCAAAAGGTAAAATATTGAATTAAATGTGGAATTTCTTATGTTTATTATGCTATGGTGTAAGAAAATTGCAGAATTTTAAGGTATTTGGTTAATTATTTGGGTTTTTTGTGTCAGATGTTTTTCTTTGGTAAACGAAACATTGGACCTGGAAAGTTCGATTAAAGTAATCACCTGGGTACAATCATTTTGTAGTGGCTATAGTTAATTACCTATTAAATAAGAGGTCACGCCTTTAAGTAATTATTTAAACTAATAACAATTGAAAATTCATGTTTATAACCTCGCTTATTACTAATACAATGACGTCATGTGTAGTTCCTTTGGATTGGCTTTTTACTGCTTGTTTAGAGAAATATCAACAACAAAAGCGCCGGAATACGCCTATTTAAAAAAATGTCCCAATCTTTCGGCATTGAAATGAAATCTATATAACTCGAACAATAGAAATTTACCTAGTGAGGAGCCAGATTAGGTGTCAATCATTAACCCTGCGTGTGTACACTATAGGGAACGGCCGGGTTTTCATAGTTTTCTCGGCTATCAAAAATTCTGAAAAAAATCTGGGGTATTTATTGAAGTGTCTACTATATAGCCAACAAGTTGCCAAAGTCATATATTTGAAAGCATTGGGGAGGTAGTTGAAGTTCGCCTTCTACTCATGTGAGGAAAATTTGAGTTTCGGATTTTCACTGTTCCTTCAAAGACCCAGTGTACACACGCAGGGTTAATATTTGAGTCTATGAGGTCTAATGGAGTACATCTGATGTATACCAACTATAGAAATTTGGTAATCACTGGAATTTCCAGGAAGGTGTGTGGTGGCATTCCGCACGGTGGCTCCCGAATACGGGTTCCTGAGTACGCTGAATCGCTCTCCTATGATGAGACTAAGACCTTGAAAAATATGGCAACCACCACTAACAAATTTTTAAAGCGCCATTCCTAACGATGCAATCTTTGCACTGGCTCATGGGATCCCTTTCAACCTAAGAACGCCATTACCACCATCTTGCCGAATCATCAAATTGGACTGCGCCTTCCTTTGGGTTCTGTCCGATTGTGATGTTTTTGAAAAATGAACTGGCCGATCTCCTGGCGGGTAGAGCTAACTGGGCTTTAAAAACTTAGTTCTTAATGTTCTCGATAAAATCAAGTGTGAAGGGAACAGAAGATATCAGGAGTCATCTAGGGAAAAAGGCAGATTGTTTGCCTCTATCTTCCCATCATTACCAGCTGCACCTTAAATTATCACCAAGAATTTTCCGGATGATAAATAGAATTCTCTCCGGGCATACCTATGATCAAGCCAGGCTTGCAACGTGAAATTTGACTTCTGATGATAAATGCAGTATATGCAATGTTGGAATGACTCGGAACATATCATCTTAAAATGTTCTAAATTAAATGCTATCATTTATGGACGATTATTTTTTTGTCGATTCACATAGTTTTCTTAGTAATCAAAATCCTGTGTAATTTAGGGAATAGGTTACTTAATTTCTGCAAATCATCAGTGTTAAAATAATAGTAATAATACAAAATAATTTTCACTGATAAATATTTCGTAATAAAACAATATTAATACTTTACAGCTGTCTCCAATGCCATCCGCACCAGCTTGGGACCCCGCGGAATGGACAAAATGATCCAGGCCGGAAATGGTGAAGTTACCATCACCAACGATGGAGCCACAATCCTAAAACAAATGAACGTTCTCCATCCCGCTGCTAAAATGTTAGTAGAACTATCTCGTGCTCAAGATGTTGAAGCTGGTGACGGAACTACATCAGTTGTTGTTATTGCTGGCGCTTTACTTGAAGCTGCCGAGAAACTTCTCCAGAAGGGTATTCATCCAACAGCAATTTCAGACTCTTTCCAAAGATGTGCAACAAAAGCTGTAGAAATCCTTACCGAAATGTCTCAACCTGTTGAATTGAATGATCGCGAATCTTTGATTAAGAGTGCCTCAACATCGTTAAATTCGAAAGTTGTGTCTCAACAGAGCAGTCTTCTTGCTCCGATTGCTGTGGATGCTGTATTGAAGATAGCCGAGCCTGGAAATGATCAAAGTGTTGATCTTAAGAATATTAAGGTTATTCGAAGCTTGGGTGGAACTGTTGAAGATACTGAACTGGTTGAAGGTTTAGTTTTCACAAGCAAATCCTCAGGAACAAATGCTCCAAAGAGAATTGAAAAGGCAAAGATTGGGTTGATTCAGTTCTGCATTTCACCACCAAAAACTGATGTAAGATTGTGATACAGGTTTTTGTTTGCAGCAGAATCTAAATAAGTAGTTTTTTATTTCAGATGGACCACAAAGTAATTGTCTCAGATTATGCCGCTATGGATCGAGTTTTGAAAGAAGAGCGTTCTTATATTCTTAATATTGTAAAACAAATCAAGAAGGCTGGATGCAACGTTCTTTTAGTACAGAAATCAATTCTTAGGTTAGTATATAAATTTTGTTTCAAAGAATTTTTACTTAAAAAAGATATTCTAACCACAGGGATGCTGTCTCAGACTTAGCCCAACACTTCCTCGATAAAATCAAGGTCCTTACAATCAAAGACATCGAAAGAGAAGACGTTGAATTCGTGTGCAAAACTCTTGGATGTCGTCCAATCGCATCTCTAGATCATTTCGTCGCTGAAAATCTAGTAAGCGCTGATTTTGCTGAAGAATTTTCAAGCGGTACCAGTAAATTCGTTAAAGTAACCGGAATCCAAAATCCCGGCCGCACCGTTTCCATTATTGTCCGCGGTTCGAACAAATTAGTTTTAGAAGAGGCTGCACGTTCCCTACACGATGCTCTCTGTGTTGTCCGTTGTTTAGTTAAAAAGAAGGCGCAAATAGCCGGTGGTGGTGCACCTGAAATCGAAATGGCATTACAGCTGGCCGCTTACTCCCAAACTGTTGAAGGTGTAGATGCTTACTGTTTCCGTGCGTTCGCTGAAGCTCTTGAGGTTATTCCATCGACACTAGCAGAGAATGCTGGTCTTAATCCAATTGCAACAGTTACTGAGCTTAGGAATCGTCATGCCCAGGGTGAGAGGAATGCTGGAATTAATGTAAGAAAGGGAGCGATTACCGATATATTAGCTGAAAATGTTGTTCAGCCACTTTTGGTCAGTATTTGCGCGATCACTTTATCATCGGAAACTGTGCGATCAATTTTGAAAATTGATGATATTGTAAGTTTTTGAGTTTGTTTTCTTATTGTAATTGCTTTAATGGTTTTTGTTTTATTGCAGGTTAATACAATGAACTAATTCCTTCTTCAGTGTACGAAGCGTAACTCATCTTTATTCTCGCACTGGCCTTCGTCACATAGCTTTTCTAGCTCTGGTCATAATTTTTCGTTAATCTGCTGCACGGTTCTCATTTTCTCATTATTTAACTAAATAAAATATTAACATGATAAAGTTTGTGATTGTTTTTCACGGTTGGGTCAATATCGTCAATAATCGAATATCTGGGTGGATGGTTACTTTATTTGAGTGTAATAATGTTGCCGTACAAGAGCTGTGCTGGAACAGTTTAACGGCCAAGGGTGCCAACCATTAGCTTTCTATTCTAAGAAGTCATCTACTAAGCGAAATTATTCCGCATTTGATCGCAAACTACTCGCATGCAGCAATAAAACATTGAAGGAAGAAATTTCGTAGTCTATACGGACCACAAACCTGTAATACATGCCTCACACTAAGACCGAAAGAACAATCGTAGACCGATTTACGAGATGGCGAGAAGCATATCCAATTATGGATATCTCGGCTTCTACGGTCGCCAAACATTTTGTCACCGATTTGGCGCAGCACTTGAACTTACAACAGATAAAGGTTCGAAATTTGCATCTGAGCTATTCCATGAAGTCACAAGCCTTCTAGGTACACACCGAATAAGAACCGCCTACCACCCATAAGCAGATGGGAAGCTGGAGGAATTTCCATAGACAATTGAAAGGGACGACACTACTTATTGAAGGGAAGACTTACCCTTTGTCTAATTAGGTATTCGCTTGGCAATTAAAACTTGCCAGGGCGATCGGAATTTGATTAAACATACTAAATGCTGGAGGTCCGTGCCTGGACTGGGCAACTCTAAGCGGTTCTATCTCTTAGGGAAGGGAATTATTAGGGCGCAGTAGAAATGATGTCACGACACTTGTTGGCTTGATAACCGGACACTACGGCCTAAATTACCACTTATGGAGGATAGGAAAGGCGGAAGACCCCACCTGCAAGTTTTGCCTGGAGGAGCTTGAGACTGCTCTCCTTCTCTGTGAATGCCCCGCGATGGCGACCAGCAGCAGCCAGGTTTTCTTCGGTTGCGATCGCTGAATTCTCCAGTCTGTCGGCAAACGAGTTTCCTCCACTCGGCAAACATGTCCAAACCATCGTAGTCGACGTTTTTGTATTTCTACTTCGATCAGTGTCTGCTGATCGCATCTTGGTCTGTCTTTTTTCGAAGGCGTCGCGGAGAGACACCGATAATCTGCTGCAAGCATCGCAATTGGAAGATCTCGAGCTTCTTGACGTCCGGTTTGAGCAGTGTCCACGCTACTTTCGTTTTGATGGTAATATGTGTTCGTATCCATATACACCACTTGAGCGAGGCGAATGTTGCTGTTCCCTGGCCGAAACGGCTGTGAACGTCGGCCTTCGATGCCATTTTCTTTTCTTCAACCAATGATCCCAAGTATTTGAACATCGGCACCTGTTCGATTTGGGTTCCATCGAGGTGAACACTGGCCCTCGATCCATCCGTTGTGGGCACTTGGGTCTTTTCCGCATTGATTTTTAACTCGTATGACTGTTCGAGGCGGAGATATCCTTTGCTTCGGCATCCATGTCGGCGAACATAAATTCGGTTGCGAAATTGTCGTATCGAACTCCCAGTCGTCCATCGAATGCTTTATGCAAAATCGCGTCGAACACAACGTTGAAGAGAAGTGGCGAAGCGACGTCTCCCTTTCGGACACCCGTTTTAATCGGGAACTCCTCGGATAAGTCGCTTCGAATACGAACACTACTAGTTGAACCATCGTATGAAGCTTGGAAACAATACCTCACACAGGAAAAAAGAAGTTGGAAGAACTTGGCACACGGCCAGTCCATTGCAGCATGGTTTAGGAGTTGGGACGAGTCTGCTAAGGGCTGATGGTGTTTCCTGCCTTAGCCAGGGGTCGTACGTACCGATAGATTGCTAGGCCGATGTAACATGTTCACCACTCCCCGTAAAAAAGACCTTTTCCTTTATGACTCGGAATTTAAGCAACACCCATAGGCTCACACCGAGTGGGCAAACGGGAATAATGAAATGGAAGTTGTTCTAGATCAAAAAGAACTGCTGACGTCGTCTCTGGAATTGGAAAAACTCAACATAGAATAGAAACAAAAAAAGTAAGCGATTAAGAAAAATCAAAGTGTCGCAAGGGCATAGTGTAAATGGTAGTCCACTAACACACTGCATTCCTTCATTACAAACTCCTGCAATTTGGCACATTTGAATAAAACACAAAAATTATCCATAAAAACTTTATATTATATCCTTAATTCTACATTTTCTGTCCATAAGCTTCTGGCATTCTTTCAATAGCGTATTTATGTTGAGCAACATACATGATCGGCACACCAGGAATCTTTCTTATCCTATTCTTCAAATCTTTATCGTTCGTAGCCACAATGTAGCACTTATGTTGTGTAACTCTATTAACAATGCAGTCATCAGCGTACGTTCCTTTATGCAAGCACGGAAGTCTCTCAAATCTAGCATCAGTTATAATCCTTAAAGCTAGCTTATATTTCCTTCCTAATTTCTCTAATTCCGCTTTAACACAGTCCGTAACATAAGGTATACACTTAGCATACAGACAGTCCATCATGTTCTGCATTATGTCCAGCTTCCCCTTTATGCTGAAGTTGATAAAGTTGGAATCTACAATTATGTGATACGGAGGGCCAAGTTGTGTGTTGTACTGAAAGAATAACGCAGAACTAGTTTGTGGCGCTTCATGCACCTTAATTTCATGTGGATCTTCTTTTTTCTTCTTTCGTGACGGGGCCCGGAGGCTGTCCTTTATCCTTGCATCTGATGGTTTTATTAATCTTTTGAGTTGGGCCACTTTTTGCTTCTGGATCTTTTTGGTTTTTTTGTCTTTTGCCTGTAATTAAATTAGTATGTTATTGTATAAACCTGTATTATGAGATTTTATTATATATTTTACCATTTCTAATTATTTAATTATTAATATATTAAATATATTAAATTTGCTAAAATTAAACCGAATTTGGCAAACAAACCGCACGTGTAATAACAAATGACAGTTTAGCTCAGCTGTTTATTCAGACTCAAATCATTTATAAGCAAAGATGCAAACCTTTATACGCATTGGCATATGAAAATTGTAATTTCAAATTGTTACAATAATATTTATAATTAATGGTATTTAAGTAATAAACTATATATAATTTACGAATTTAAGAAGTTATTTTTGTCAATTTTAGGCGATAAAATACGAAGAAATTTTATCTCTGTAGCGAAATCACAAAAAGCGACATCTACTTGACAGAGCAGCAAAATAGTTGTACATTCCGAGGTATTTTACAAATAATTTATTTTGTTTCAGAATGTACTGATCTCCTAGAAGGAGCCGCTAGGATTGTTTTGTTCGTACTCTTTACTTCTGGTCTGCTTGGTCTGTCGGATCAGCCTCACATATCGGTCTGGTTTTTATAGTCTATCTTATAGCATGTACACACCGACTTGGTTATCGATTTATGTGGTTTCAAACTATTTCAAAACTAACAACTGTACACACTAACTCGATTGGTTATTTCTGTCATTTGTATTATTAGATATGCATGTCATTTATATATTTTAATGTGTCAATTATATGTTATGTTTGTTTTTAATTATGAACCTAATGGTTATTATAAAAATAATAATTCAAGGAAAAAAGGAAGGAGAGGAGGAGTTAGGAGAGCTATTTGGTTATAAAATATGTTATGTATTTCTTAGCCATGTTGTGTGATTACTTTTGAATTTCTTGCCAGTAAAATAAAGCCATGAGATGCTAATGCACTCGCTATACATATGCATACATACATAATAGGGGGTTCACACTGACGCCCAAAACATGTTTTATGAACCAGTCGTTTTGGAAAGCTCAAAAGCGTTCACACTGAACACGCCGTGTTTGAAAATGTTTTCAAGTGTCAGTTTAAATAGCTTCATATACTTGGAAATATTTTTTAACGTGAAATAGAAATTGAATTAATGTTAAAAATGTTATTTCGGTATATGTTTTTGATAAAAACCTGCAAACATTATAAATCACTTCAAATATTAAAACTTCAACTATCAAAAATTCAAAAATGACATGCGCATTAAAGCTGAACGAGTATTCAGCATTGTCAGCAAGTGTTTTGTAAGTGTTTTATTTGAAAACTCGTCAAATCCAACTTGTTTAAAAAAGCTCGCTCCATATAAAATACATGGGTAAAACACATGTTTTACCTTGTTTTGAGCCGAAACTTGAAGAGCTTTCTAAAACATGTTTTGGGCGTCAGTGTGAACCCCATATAATGTATTTGAAAATATGTGAATTTTTCCTATTTCATTTTATCGCTTCGTAATTGTCTTTCCAAAGATCAATTAGCAGTTGTGCTGCCCTTGAGGACCAAACAGATCTTTTTTTCTTTAGTGGTCAGCGAAAAATTTAAAAATATCATGTCAACAAATAATATCCAAAATGAATATCATGACTGTTGACAACAAATTTTGGTAGATTGTTTAAAACTTTCATTGATAGGTGGCTCTCATGCCAGTTAATTATCGTGGTTAAACGAGTTAACCATAGAAATTTTGCTTGGTTTGTGATTTTTGCTTGGTTTGAATATGTACGGCAAACCACGCACAAACCATCAAAATTATCATGGTTAACGCTTGAAACCATCTCAATAGTGGTAACCAAGTCGGTGTGAACATGCTATTAATAGTTGTATATCAGTGTAAGTGTAACCGTCCAGTGTAGCAAAATCAATGCAAAGGCCCTCATGTACAGTCAAATTAGATGTACATCTAGACTTTTATCAAACTCATCCGCGTACCTAGTTTTGATCGGCTGACGAAAGAAATATACATAAGGTATGCCTTGTTAAGACTTGGTAATTTTAAACTGTTGTAATATTTGGGGTTTTCCAATGTTGAAATGAGTATTTTTGCCAAGATTGCCTCAAAAGTTCAATCAACGCTCAACAGAGCTTCCATCATTCAGACTAAACTTTTAAAAGGTGATAGCGGTGACATCTCGCGGCATCTGGCTGAAGTACAGATGGACAGGAACTTTTTAGAAATAGCTAAAGCTTCCAGATCCCCAATTGTGATAGTACTTATGTAATTTACTTAGTAGAACCTCTACCAACCCCCTCACACTCATTTTTTGGTACCCGAGGCATATCCCCAATAAGATCCAATCCAAGACTTCCCAGCATAAAAGCCACACTATCCCCAAATCCCGATAAAATTTTAACCAAGACCGCCGTTTCCCATCCAAGACTCCCCCAGCATAAAAATCTACCCGTGACACGCTAACATAAAAGCCCCCCTGAGACATCCTAATCTTAAAGCCCCACAATATCCTACCCAAGACAGGCCCATCATAAAAGCCTACTCAAGATGCACTAAAGGTTCAAACAGCTCCAATCCACTCGTTTTTTCTTTGTTTTTCTTTGATGCTCCGTTCGCTATGTAGCTACCGCTTTGTTGGTTTCATGGAAAGTTTATGGAAATGTCAAAATACCAACTTTAAAAAAAAGGACACACACAGGTGAGGCACACGCCAAAGATCAGCTCACAGCTACCTGTCCTGGATGAAGCACAGACCCAAGTTCACAACGATGACGTTACTGCGCCTATATAAAAACTACGTATCACAATGTTCGACACGCTAATCTCCGAAACCGGTCAACCGATTTAAATGAAATTTTAAGGGAATGTGTTTAGTGCTTGGGTGGTTCAAGATTGGAAGATAAGATCTGGAAGAACACATTCCAGCTTAAATTAAAGTGTAGTAACACCAGAATGAATCCATTGTCTATTTTCGGTTGATTTGTGATTCTTCACATCGCACATTGTGTCTTTGTAGTCATTAGACCGACCATGCAAGATCTACGAAACAATCAAAACCGGTTTGGTGGTGCTATTATTCTGTTGGAAGGTGATTTTCGCCAAACATTGCCCCTGATTCCACGGTAAACGACACCGATGCACTTAAAGAATGTTTGAAGTCGTCCATTTTGTAGAAGCCAGACGACACTCAAATTAAGTATGAACATGCGGCTTGAATTGCAGAACGACTAATCTGGAGAAGTATTTTCAAAATAATTGCTGGACGCTGGCAATGGTAAAATCTCCGTTGACATTTCGGATCACTTGAGAACCGCTAGACCGATTTAGCTAATTTTTTTTTTTACAAAAGTGTTCCGGCAGCAGACCGAACGCTTAGAAGGCAGCAGGCCGTATTCAGGAAGGACAGCTCATGTATTGATCATATTAACACCGTGAGAATAATAGTGGAGCAGTCTACTGAATTCCGTTCCCCCCTTTACCTTGCTTTCGTAGATTATGAGAAATCGTTCGACTTGGTTAATAGGAGCTTTATATGGCAGGCACTACGGTGACATGGACTGCCTGATAAAATAATAGAATTGGTGAAAGCCTTATACAGCAATTCCAAATGCAGAGTTCTCCATAATGGAAAATTATCCGACAGCTTTGAGGTGAGCTCAGGAGTTCGACAAGGATGCCTACTTTCGCCTTTACTATTTCTTATAGTAATAAATAACATCCTTGACGGCGCTGTAGATAGTAGAACAGGCGGCACAAGCCACAGACACCAGGACCTCAAAAACATGTTAAACAATTTGGCAACAGAAAGTAGTCCAGCAGGCTTAAGGCTAAATCCGCCTAAAACTAAAGAAATGCGGATAAATGCAAGCACCATTGAACGGACAGCGTTGAATAACCGTGACGTGGAACTGGTAGATCAATTCTGCTACCTCGGTAGTATTATTACCGAAAATGGCGGCGCAGAAGAAGATGTCAGTTCCGATGCGGAGCAGGAGATCAACGGAGATCTCAACTAACACCAAATTACGGCTGTTCAACTCCAACCTTAAGGCAGTACTTTTGTACGGTTGCGAAACATGGAAAGTCACCCAATTCATCACAGGGCGCCTACAAGTCGTCATCAACAGATGCCTGCATGAAATGCAACGTTTTCATTTAATAATAAAACTGAAAGTTATTGAGATACCTGGGAAAACACATTTCATCCTAAATTAAAATAAAATTACAATTGTTTTTACTTTTGCGTCGTTTTGCGACGTGATTGCTAAAATTGTAAATTAAGTCAATCGGTTAAATACTGACGAAAAGTTGACTCAAAATAATCCCTAAAGCGTCCAACACACTTTCAGTTTTATCTGCGCAGTTGGACTGTGTAAAAAAACTGTACGATAAACTAAACTGAAAGCGTGTGGGTTCGTCAGTTAGTTGTACAGTTTGGGCGCTTTCAGTAATGCAGGATGCGTGCGCAAATGACTTATTCAGCAATTGAAAGTGTGAAGCTTTCAATGACTGAATAAGTCAATTGCGCACGCATCCTGCATTACTGAAAGCGCTCTTTGTTTGCTCAGTCTTGTCAGTTTTGCTGACATCTTTTTAATAATGGCGAATGGACGAACCTGAAACGATAAACTTTCCGGCCTGCGCAGTTTAACGGAACAAAAGAGAGCCCAGAAGCTCAGGTCTGAGGTGACAATAGTTCGAAACTGCGCAACTACACAGTTTATCGCTCAGACATGATGACACACGTGATAAGCTGCGCAGTAAAACTGAAAGTGTGTGGGACGCTTAACAGGAGTGGCTCTAGCTTAAATATTTATGCTCAAATCCCAATTTTCATGTCAGTGCACAGTTCTGCTCAATTACAAAAGAAAAATAAATTATAAAATTTTCAACATTTTCAATTTTAAACAATTCCAGTGGTGTAAGTTGTAAGTATCAACATTCGTTTCCCTTGTGAATCCGAAATTTGCACCAACGTCTTTTCTCGTTTTGTTGAAGTGTAGTACCCAAGGCTGCCTTCTTTTTTTGCATTTGCACATTAATATTATAAATTATTATAAAATATTATTTTTAACCTTTTTATTTACTAATTATTTTCTAAAATGAAAAAAATAAATTCTATCACCATAATTTCTTTGTGACTCCTTGAAACACACATAAAAAACCGAAATTACGACTTTCAAAATGAAGGAAGAATACAAACAGAAAGCAGTCAACGAATTGTTTGTTATTTCATCAAAAACTGAACAAACTCGGATAAAATATTTGTTTTAAAAATTTAACCAAGAAATGTTCTGTACACACAAACTCAGAAACGATTCGAAGCTGCCGAAGTGGCATATATGCAAACAATTTGGAAAAACAATGTGAAAAGTTAAGAGAATACGTTGGTAACATAAAACTAGGGAGCTGCTATACATACATACATTCATATACACACATCCACAATCCATCTGACCAATGTACTTCGCATGAATCCTGATTGACCCAAACCCCACTGGACCCAACTGAAAATTTACTTTATCCACGTTTTATCAAAAAATAAAAAGGAAAAAGAAAATCATACAGGAAAAGGAGCCAGGACTCTCCATCATTCGCACTCAAATTTATTTCTGGATGGTATCCAGAAATCACGCCCAGCATCCCCAACATTGAAAATTTCCCCCCAAAACCGATTGGATAAGAGCCATGATAACACAAGGTTGCACTTATTTTCGACATTTTGACGGTTGCGTAGGAGATGAGAAGGTATCCATTTCAGTTCGTTACGGAGGACGCTGGCGAATGGGAAGCTGAGATTTTTCAATCATTTGCATACATGAATAAAATTTTAAACTGGGACAGGGGTGGAGGGTTTAAAATGTTCATTGTGTTTCCCCTCTAGATTTGGGTAGCCATTGCGATTTGGATGGAAGGGCGATGTATTGGAATCAAGTGCGAGGAAGTGCCGTTAAATAATTATTATATTGAATTTTATCGTTTTTGTGGGAGCGACATATGTATGTAAGCCTATCTATAAGTTTCAAGCATTTTAAAATAATAATTGGGACCGTCGCTAACAATAAAGTAAAGAAAATATAAATATAAAAATCAATTTTAATATGCTAATATTTAAAAAATTAATAACCTTACCGCCAATCACAGTCAACTCGGCTTTTAAGTTCTCAAAGGCCCTAAATATGTATATGAGAATGAGTGCTTTTGAGGCAAAAGTTTTTTTTTTTTTGGACAAAGAATATATTTTTAACACTACCCATTTGCACATATGCGCTTCAGAAGCATGCATCCTCTTGTATTAAGGGCAAAATTTTTCTTTAAAGCTTTGGAGGCTTTGGATATGAAGATCACAGCAAAGCACGAAAAAATAACTAAGGTGAAAATTGAACCTTCAAAACTAAACCTGCTGGTTGAGCTTGGGAAATGATACATATTTGATGTCAATTGAACGCCTTCGTTAGACATGGTTCAGGGGATATTCCTTCGGACTTGGATATGTTCGTTTAAAGCAAATAATGTCATTAAGGGGGAGATTTCGAAAGATTGTTAAAGTAAGCAGACCAGATATCGAAGTTCAAAAATCGGGATGCTTATAATAATTATAAAATTAGTCAACGCAAGCATTACCCGACGTAGATGCATCAGAAGTAGCCGTAGGGGCAGTTGTACAACAGAAGCGCGTTCAAAAACCTTACTATGGTTAACCATGGTAAACTTTTGTCGTTCAAAAACTCCGTGGTTAACTACAACATAACCACGAGCATAACTTTTTGGCGTTCAAAAACTCCCGTGGTTAGCCACGGTGTAGTTAAATTTTAACCATGCTTGGGAGCATGGTTAGCGATAGTTAAGAAGAAGAAGAATAAAAACAATTTTTTGACATTTGTTTTAATGTTAATAATGAACAAATCAAAGTGGGATTTGTGAGATTATTTTAAATAAATAATTATTGGAAATAATTGAGGCAAATAGCCGACACTATTTTATGGAAAAAAATTTTAAATTTTCTTTACCACGTAGTTAACCACGGTGCGTTCAAAAACCTCCATGGTTAAACATAAACTTTCGTGGTTAAGTGAAGTGATGTAGCATAACCAAACCACAGCTTACCTCGTGGTTTACTATGGTAAGGTTTTTGAACGCGCTCCAGGACGTTCTAGGTGGATGGCAACCTCTTGATTTTTTTCTCAGAAATTAACATCAGGGCAGGTAAAATATAGCGCTTACTACAGTGAATTAGTAGGTGCTTATTCAGCCGTGAAACACCCTCAACATTTTTTGGGAGGCAGATGATTGTCTTTATGCACTGACCGTAAGCCATTGAGGGGGGGCCTTGGTAGTCTAGGGGTAAGGCGCCTGACTGCTATCCCAGAGGTCCCGGGTTCGAATCCCGGCCAGCCCCACGGTCCTTCGCCAATTCCACTTTCCCACCTACATAACTTTCCTTCTCTCTCTTCTTCCCTCTCTACATTCCTGATTCCTCCTGTCATAGACCTCCCTGCTCCACCAAGCGCATGCCATCGGTTGGTTGATGATTCAACTCGTTTCAGGAAGCTCCAGCGAGTTATTCTCGATGCCCCGATGTGAGAGTCGCGAAATGGTTGCGAGTAGGTGGGATAAAATATCGCGGCTAGGTTGTGACAGTTCCTTCCCTCTCTTCTCGCTCTCTTCTCTATATCTTCCAGCTAGAGCTGCTGTTCGACATTGTATACGAAAAAATAGATTGCCGACAGTACAAAGGGACTTTCCCTAAGGCACTAGTCTGCCACATAAAAAAAGGAAGAATATTGAGTCGTTAATTCCAGTTAAAATTTAAAAAGTGCAGAAATTCAATTAGCAAATAGACCAACAAACTTCGTCTGTGCTCCAGTCCATTTGTCCGCAGCAGCACTTCCCAAACGAGAGTTTAATTTTAAGGAAATTGAATTCTGTATTTAAAGTATTCTGACAAAAGCAGATAAATTGAAAAAGTCCCCTTTGCGCACAAAACTTCTCATCCTTTGATTTCCTTTATCCAGAAGCAGGTGAGCACACTCCAGGAAAATCAGGAAAAATTCTTCCTTGCTTGAAGCTTTTCATACTTGCCACGGACTTTATATAGTGTATACCTGAAGTGGTTTTTGTGCGTTCCCAGGACCTCTTTCATCTTGCACTGAAAATGCTCATGTTAATGGAAGATAAAGTTTCAACCATTAACCTGAGACCCCCATCTTCGCCTCTTTTTTTTTGGATAACAGAAAAAAAAACGAAATGTGAATGTGTAAAGGGGGAAAGGGGATTCAATAGCCACCAGCAGACTCCCATTCTATATGACCCACGCACGCGATTCTATGATACCTTTTGGCTATGGTGAAAGAAGGGCGAGTTACCTTGGTAAACGTCTCTTAAGAGCCCACTTTCGATAATCTTTTACCGCACCCATGTAAATGGTCATTTGAAAGGAAAATGGGCTTCTGTCGACTTTCTTCACTTTCATAGATTTTTCCTTAGATTTTTCACCCCCCACACACACATTTCCCTTAGGCAAACAAGCAACCAATTTCGGCAGCCAGTCGGATACAAAGAGGTTGATAAATTTTCGCAGTTATTTGAAGGGTGGAAAGGGATGTTGTAGGGCGGTATTTCGCTATTTTGCTCCCTTTGCTCTCCAGAATACCAAGAATGGAACTGTGGACGCTTTAATCTTGTTTTGTGTATGCATTCGATACTGGGCTCTCTCGTATTCAATTCAATGCCAAATGTGAACCCTGCTTTGTTGGACAATGAACTGAACTGAGCTTCGAAACGTTGAGAAATGAATCCCGTCTCCGAAATGAATAAATCTTTAGGAGACGTTATCAATAATTGCCTTAAGGATATTTTTTTCACTGAATAAAACCTTAACATGGAACAATTTTTTATTGTGTTTTAACAGGGAAAATTGTTAAAGTTGTCCTCTTAAGTGAAAGGACTTAGGAGGATTGGCGCATGAAGTGGAAGCTAATTATTTTATGGTAAAATGTATTAAGATATAAAAGTAATATGGAATACTACAAGGGGGAGAATTCTGGTATCGATCTTATTGTACTACTTACAAGAAGTTGAGAATTTTTGTCTATTCGAGGCCATTTTACATAATATAGTACAAAATATCGATTTTAAAGAAATTTGAAATGGAAAAATATAAATGACTCCCTCTCAGTTCCTCCACTTCACTTTACAATTTCAGTAGAATTGACCCCTGGAAGACACCAGCAGAAATGACAAATTTGACGTTACCAAAAAGAAAACTCAGAGTCCAGTTTTATAGAATCAAGGTAATACCAAATAGCTTAGAGCAGTGTTTCCCAAAACTTTCGAGATCTGTGCACTTCTACTAAAATTTTCATAACCCTGAGTACCCCTCGTCAAAAACAATGCATAAACATATGTACTTCAATAATTGAAATACTCTTCGCGACAAAAGTTTGTTCTCAGGTAGAAAAATGAGAAGCAGTTAAGGAAAAATGAGATAAAGGTTAAAGTTATCTGCACACTCCTATTACCAATACCGAACAAGAAGAACCCCTCACATAGGCATATCTGTTTCCAACAAAAACGCAAGATTCTAACCAACAGGTATTTTAATTCATTACACTAGTTACAAACTCCAGTTACAGGTGATCAAGCTAATGGTAAATAACTAAAATGTACTTCAAACCAGGGACTAAAAACGAAAAGTATTTTGTTCGTTTCCGATCAGAACGAAAACGAAAAATTCGAGTTCTTTCGTTCTCGTTTTCGTTCCGTTCTTAGTCCCTGCTTCAAACCACATATAATGTACTCAAACCGAATACAATCTGAAAGAGAATTAACAATTTTCAAAAGTATATCAATTGAAAGAAGTGTGCCAAGTAGCTTGACAATTGACAAATGAGAGTAGTATGAAAACTGAAAAAAAAAACTTTAATTAAAAATCGGTCTGGAAAAAAACCCGTCCTGGTACCACAACGTTTTCTTTCTTACAGTTTCCTACTTACATCTTTCAGAGCTCACAACACCTGCACCAGATAAAAGGTGTGGAACAACAATAATGGCGACAAAATGGGTTCAAGTACCGATCATCTCACTAATGAGCCCTTCAGCCAATTCTGGAACGAGAACTAGCTGACAATGGTGGTTTTGTTATTTAACCACTTTCCATACTTCCAATTTTTTTACGAAGCACTAATACTTTTAAATATCAAGTACCTTGGATTCGATTCCTTAGTTCTTATAGATGGGTAATATTCAAACGCCTGAATCTTTGGTAATACCGATGTAAAGTGTTCCTATAGGTGAACATGGTCCCTGCAGGTGGCCAAATGTTTCTTTCCGGTGACTGTCCTACTAATCTGTTCAGGGGGGGGTGCAGGTTAATTTAGGTGATACGGGGGTTTATAGGTTCGACCTCACTCTCCACGCTAGAACTCGGACTTTTAGTATTGACTTTGCCACTTTTCGAACCCGTAGGATGTGTTCCTCATGAAGCGATACCTGGAACTTTCCTTTTTTCCTTTCTTTCAGGTTAATTAAACACTCCAATTTACCAAAAACTAAAAAAAAAACCAAGGAATTTTTCTCATTGATTTCTCTTCAAAAATCCAAAACAAAATCCTCGCATATCCTTTTTTCTTCGAAAACTTGTTTTTCCTCCTACCCTTTTTTCTCTTCTTGGAAAAATTTCAGTGTTTTTCCTTCTTTCTTGTAATTATTTAATCCCCGTATCCCCCTGGATTCAAAATCCTATTTGTGAGTACCGGCTTCCGTAACACTGTTAGAAAAGCTCAAGCTACACACGGAAATTCTCCGGCCCCTTATGTGAGAAAGGACGATTCAGGAGACTACGCAATGACGGGATCTGTGTATCGGGCTACGACGTTCGATGTAAAGAAAATAGAGCTCGGAAGGCTCCGGGGCAGGGCGTCTACCTCGTATAAGTTAAGGTGGACTTGCTCGGGAAGTCCTCTGCGGTAAGGTGGCGTAGACTATGACACCGACAGTTTAGAGCAGCCATATTAGATGACGAAGGTGTAGCGAAAAGTTGCGAGAGGCCAGGATCGGGTCCCGGTTGTAGAGCCGCTGAAGAACAACAACAAGCAAAGTGGTTTGGTTGTAAAGTCATTAGATATATCTTAATTCAAAACTTGTATTCGCAGCATGATAATCCACAGGTTGATGCTTACGATAAAATCACGAATAATGAATCCCTCTTTGATGTTTACGGCCTTTAATTTTTCGTTATCGTTTGGGTACAGTGGTAGAGCTTTGATCCAAAAACTTAGCACCTTGCTTCAGATTTTGAATTTACTCATAGAACTTTCGTTGATTCACTAAATTGCATTTAATATTGTTTCGCTTTTAAAAAACGGGAAGCAATTACTTGCGAATAGCATCACACGAGCTCACAATTACTAGATGAGATTCCCGGGGTAATTTTTAAGTTAGCGGAAAATTTTGACAAAATAGGACCTGTTTCCAGAACGCCGATGATCGCATTGCACTTCGTCGCAGGGGCCTGAAATAGATGTTTTGTGTATTCCTTAGTGCACAGCTGGATTTAGGCTACTAATGAGCATTAAGATAGATTTTAGATTTGTGTTCTAAATAGTCGTAAATCGAACTTTGCTGGTGTGGCAATACCAGTGCCTCTTTAGTGCAGTACAATTCCAGAGGACGTGTTCTGTAGTTTCTGTTTCTACCAGGCAGAAGCATGTCTATGTCCTAGGTGCAGGGCTGGCGCTTGGGTTTTATGCGCCCGGTGCAGTATGCTCCTCATTATTTGGTCGCAATGAAGGACAATGGAAAAATTCGCCCCGGCCGAATTGCACCCAGTGTAAGTGCACCATTTACCAATATGAAAGCGCCGCCCCTGTTTAAGTGCAATTACCTTCTTGTCGCATTGGAGAAAGCGGAGAATATTTCGCCAAGCCGCGGTTTCTTTAATGAGAAAATGTTTCTACACCAGCCGCTTTTGTCATGATCAATCTCGATTCTAATTCGTTTTCATTTGATTTAGAATAATCGGAATGCCTACCCGAGAAAAAGCTTCATGGAGAATGAACTTCCATCATGATTTTACTAGTTTCCTCCACCTTCTCTACCATCCTTCTCATTGTTTCATGAGCTTTTGAGACTTTCCGATATATTCTGTATTCTGCAGATTTTCGACACGACACTCTTTTTCCTCGAAGTATAGTTTTTTTTTTCATTTCTTTTTCTGGTAGGCTTGAATAGATGTCACGGGATTTTTTTTTATTTTCAAAGTTTCAATGTTTTTTAAATTTAATTTCAGAAATTGCGCCTTTGCCCAATTGCGCCCGGTGCAAGTGTACCATTTGCACCCATGAAAGCGCCGCCCCTGTCTAGGTGTGTTTAAACTCTGAGATCGGTTTTATTAATCTCGAGCATTTTCTTAGATTTTGCTCGACCAGGGATAATGAATTTCTCCCCTTGTCTCATGCATGTCAATTACTGCAGACATTTTTTTACAGTGTAGTCCAGCAGTTAGACAAGACCATTTCTCCGCATGTCTGAAGGGTTTCTTTGGTTCAACTACTAGATGTCCTCCAGGAAAGTTCTATACGAGGTGCAGATATTTCAGAGCCGATCATAGTAATTTCTTTTTCATTGTGTCATTCATTGTAAGCAAATCGGCGGATTTATCAGTGCCTGGAACACTGTCACTCGTTGATTGTGGTTTATTGCAATATTCTTTGACTCTGTGGACAATGTTGCTTTTCCTTAATGGCTAGTAGTCCTGGGAAAATGAAAGATTACATTGGTGATCTTACCTCCTCTCATTGGGCGGTAAAATCATTAAAACCGGCAATTGTATATATTAAAGTGTTACACTAAATTGTTATTGTTATTAGTTAAAACAGAAAAGGGTAATTTCTAGACCCACAAAGAAATACTAACTTGCCAAATCACTTCGCTTTCCATTTTAGGAAATTAAGTACTAACAAAAACAAAATTTTAAAATTTTCACCCATTTTTAACACATAAATATTTTAAACTAAAAAATTTTTTAACAATCCCCTCCACCGTCACATATCCGTCGAACTGGTTTACATAAAATATCGATCCCTGGAGTGGGGAGCGCGCATGCGACACGAAACAATAAATTTGACATATATTGCGGCTATGTCCATATACAGGCGCACAAATAGAATAGAAAATTTTTTCCCTTACATTATATCATTTTATATCGTAGGTTCACTGCCACCCAAGGCAGCTGGGCCAGCACACAATGGAGCACTTTACACTCCCCAGACGAAAGGGGCGCTTTTCTCTTGCTCTCGTACGGATGCTGCCCGCTAGCTGTATGCTTTTTTGGGGGGGGGGGGTAGATGGCAGCACTCCACCCCATATGCGGCCCCCCAATCACTAAGGTTCTCATGTAAAATACGGAAGAGCTAGTCCAGGACCCTACTTTGCTTATTGTGTACCTCTCTCCGATCCTGGCTGACTGAATGGCTATATGTGTATTGAATGTTCGTTATCCTGGTGGAAAATTCTGTTTGTCTGATTGTGGGTGGCCAGGATTGGGAGGCTCCCTCTGCTTAAGATGCTGCGCTATTCTGAATATTTCCTCTCGGGGTACGACGAACTTTTCAGGCAACATTCGCCAGAGTGGGAGGATGCAATATGAATGGCAGGTGTGGGTGGATGCCATAAATATACAACAATGGTATACATAAGAAAAGGGTTAAGGACTTTTTCTTGAGTGGTTTTATTAGTAAACAATCTTATGGGAACCTGTATAAGTACGTATACAAGTTGATTACAATGTATTTTTTTTAATTAAATAAAAAAAACATGGTATTAAGGGAAACTTGATGAAATGTGATTAAGTAGTTTTTGTTGTTGTCATTTTTAATCACAAATTTATTCACGTAACGTTGGAGTTTGTAAAGTTCTTTGTATTTAGTAACGATAAATAGCATAACTAAAAAAGCTGGATAGAAATGGAGGTAAGATAGTAGCATACGCCAAGGGCATAGAAGTCAGAAATGTTACAAATCATGATCAGTGAAACCTTGGTAGGATGCCTGGAGAAAATTAGCAGCTGGTCAGCAGACTGCACCCTGACAGTCAACCCAGGAAAACCTAAGCAATGCTGTTTGCTGAGAAAAAAAAATCCCTGTCTTCAACTTCCCTAGGTTGGCTGGACATACCCTCACTCTATTCTCCAAAGTGAAATTTCTAGAGCGCACTGGAGGTGCGATTTGTTTCTAGGGCGACTTACAACAAAATCAACAAAAGAAAAACAATGGGCCTCCTAAACAGAAATTGCCAGAATTACGGTCATCACGGGACATCGGTCCATAGTAGACATTAGTATAGCTATGAGGGTACTAGCTCAGTGATGTCATCGGTTGTGGACTTGGGTGTATACTTGGACTTGAATCTGGAGTTCAAAGACCACTCTCCTCCTTTATAGCTGTATGTATGTATATGGTCTGGTCTATATGGTGTGCCAGGTCTATTTGGTCTGTGTGAAGACCCAGCACCACATCACTTGCTAATCTTATTTAAAGAAGATAATTTGAACCAGTGAGCATGGTATCTTGCGAATATATTAACCAGACAGACCAGACAGACCACATAGACCAGACCTCTTCCTCCTCATCATCCTCTTGCTTGATACACCCCTAGATTACCGCACATATCTCCATAATGCACATAAGAATTTTCCAGTTTACCCAACACATCATCAACAGGGAGATCGAACTCATTCTTCATTCGAGTAGTAAGAATCCTATCAAATTAAACGACTCCAAAACGAAATACTGTCTAATATCTAATTAAAATTGCTTCAACTTTCATTCTGCTTCACTTGACATTGACTCTTAACATCTAAATCATAATTCCTGGGCATTCTTAAGAGCTGTACGTTTCTCCTTTAGTCAGCAGCTCAGATTTCTAACTACAACTCCTAAGTTCATTTCGCAACTCCTTTATTTGGCGTCACAAAATTTGGCATAGTTGGTTTGGGTAAGGTGCGAAACCGAGCCATCAAACCAATCGGTGATGGTACCTTCTGTGCCTACATAGACTCACTCATGAAGGATTTAAGCAGCATTGATAGGACTTTATAGCTACCTCCTGATTACCTAGGAATCTCGACGGCGCGAGGAGTTGTTGCGAAAGGCATGCCTTGGAAGTACGTTGTTAACATAATCTTGATACGCTCTTCCGAGACGATTACTATTGTTTTCATGTGGAGGATGAGCAGGACAGAGCAGATTTGGTGAGGGCATTCTGATAGGAAGTCTACTCAGTAAACACTAGTGTTCCACCGAATTTTGACCTGGAGAATCAAGTTCTGTCAATTCATTTCAATCTCCAGAACGAAATCACAGTATGAAGATCTGAAAATCGACATTTAGTTGAATTCAATGAAGATTGCCCAGCCAGGACAATCTTGCCAGGGGCCCTCAGACACTCAATTTTCGCGGGGAAGGACATCTTGACATTAATGCACGGTGTACAGAAACAAGGTAATGTAAAAGACTGTATACCGTATACGGTATTTTAGTGCTGTCGTCACGCGGGGACACTTCCCATACAAAATCGAAGCTGTTGTTGTTGTTTCTGCATTAGGGCTAACGTCATCAGGCACCCATTTTTTACGGTCTTCAAAGCTGTCGTCTCTTTTACATTACCTTCTGTTTCTGTATTCCGTGCATATTTCCCAGAAAAATGGAAAATGGCTGTGGTATATCGTATTCCTAGACGGTTCCTCCATTGTTGCTGTTGTTAGGATGAGAAGGCAAAAGAAAATATGAAAAAGTAACAACAAAAAGTTTTGGGCTTTTACTAGTTCGCTCGTTGGAGTTTCGCCCCTAAGAACGCTCATGCAATTTTCCATCGGACTTCAAAAGAGAATTAACGATTATAGCTAAGTTTTGTCTGTTCGGTGTCCGGTCGTATAAACCCAGCCATAGCGAACAAATGATTATGCTACAATTCTACTAGAGAAATCGCCTGTTTGGCACCCAAGCAAGACAGGAAACGTTCACACTTTTCCCCGCCTAAAAAGCTCGATTACAAGGCCGTGACACAATGGCGACTTCGGCTTCGGCTTCGAAAGCGACGTTGAAGCGCTGAAGCACTGAATTAAGAATCGACGCCGAAGCCGAAGCCAAGTATAACACAATAACGGCATTCGTCTTCGTCTTGCAAATCGCGGAAAATTTGTAACATTAAATAAACTTTGTTAAATTATAATGGAAAATAAACGGGAGGAAGTTATTAAATTAATGGGGGTAGCAACATACATATGTTTATTTAAAATTAAAAAAAAAATAGGCGATTCTGGCCCGGAATACCTAAAATTCCACTTATTTTTTTCCATACGTGGTCTTTTTTTTGTATATTTTTATAATCTTTGCACCCTTTTTAATATACATATATGTACATTGATTTTCCTTTACTAACTCGATTAATTTTTCCTCAAAATCCATGTTAAACACGTGTTAAATTTAAATTACCGGACAGCCCACTTCGATTTTCCAAATAAATTTCAACCGACGACGCCGCTTCGAATATCAAATATCATTTGATTGAGGCTTCGGCTTCGAAATCGAATCCGAAGCCGAAGCTGCCATTGTGTTAATAAGTACTGCCACGCTTACATTTGATTTTGACAGGCATCAGCTTCGAAATCGAAGCCGAAGCCGAAGCCCCCATTGTGTCACGGCCTTATGTGTGTTTAGAAGCTTCTAGCGGGCGAATTCACTAGCTGCTAATAAGTTAGCACAGTGTCATCATGTTCACGAGCTAACTAGTAGATTGTAAACAATCTGCCGAGAAAGTTGAAAGACGGGCTACTTTACTCGCTACTCTCTGGCGTGTGGGTTCTTTCCTTCACTTCTCTCTCTATCTTCCGACTAGAGCTGCTGTTCGACATTTCAAAATAAATACATGGTCGACAGTACAAAGGGGCTTTCCCTAAGTCTCTAGTGTGTCACATAAAAAAAAAAAAGAGCGAGTGGAAAGTTTTGTATGTAATCGTCAATATCGCACTAGCCAATTAGTCGCTTGTAAACTCGCCATAAAGAGTGCCAATAGCATACTCAGAATACCGACAATTGCGTAGGTCAAGCAACATTGGACATGGTTAGTGCTTAGTTGGGGGACTGCCTGGTAAAATAACATTTGCGATTAGTATATATGCCGATGCGGATGCAATTATAAATGTTTATGCCTACTCGTGCAGCAGGCAGATCTAAGCAAAATAGGTGCGGTGCGTGCATGCTTTTAAGAAAATTAAATAACAAATTATAATATTTTTACTCTGGTTTGAATAGATCAGGAATACCAATACTTTACTAAATTGTCAAATTATACGTGTTAACATACAAGATTAGGTAACGATACGTATTATGTACTTTATGATGAGGACTTCGCTCATAAGGTCATACCAAAAACTTATCGCTTAGCCATCATATCGCACCCCCTCTTCAAAAGTGACACAACTCAAAAATCACCAGTTTTTGTTTTGTTTTGAATTTGTTTAGAATTTTTTTTAATAATAATTTTCCTGTATATAAAAAGAGAAAAATATTGACTATACATGGCATTAAAATAATGACTATAAGTATTTAATTAATCACAAAATTATTTAAAATCATACTAAACTATTTTTAATCTCATTTTCTCACAGTTTACATTTTTTGACTTATGTCACTTTTGAAGAGGGGGTGCGTATATCACTATTAAATGTGTGTAGGCATGGACAAACGAATTTGTTGGTAGTTACTTATGTGTAAAACTTTACCCGAAATAATGGAATTCAAACATGACAATCAACACTTCGGAAGATTCAATTTTACTAGGTCGAAACTCTCCATGATTTAGAGTGGCGATTTCAATATTAATCAGAAACAGCTCGCAGAACTTTGTGGGTGAAGGGGAAAGTGGAGATGATGATAGCTACCACCCCAGTTCTCCCTTCATCCACAAAGTTTGTGAGGAACGTTCGTGGGAGCGAAGTGGCTAAACTCTAAACAGACCCAAAGTTGACAAAAGCACCACGACATTTGGAACCTCACTTGCAGCAGTTTTTACGCGATTTTAAACCAGTTTAATCGAAAACCAGTTATCATAAAACCTTTGCTTCTTTTAGGTTTTAGTAAATAGGACTTCATAAATATAGATAGTCCCTCAGAAGGCTCGTCACTATACTTCCTGTATTTATCGTTGTTGGTCTGGCTTTTCTGAAAGCGTACTATATATCCGACAGACCTGCGACTATATCTATTGCACATTACTAGGTGTTGGGCAAAAAAGTTTTACTTCTAAAGTGTGGTCTTAAGCATCCTCATTTTTTTACTCCGGCTGCTTCACATTACAATTGCCATTTTAAAACTTAGGGAATTTTTCGCTATTTAAAAATATTCAATTTAAAATAAAAAAAAATACTTCTGCAAAACTTTTGAATTAAATTCGTTCTTCGTTCTGTTCTTTTTCCCATGGACAAACTTTTTATTCTCTACTCTCTCTCATTTTGGTAATTGTATCGTATGTCTCCTGAATTTTTGATTTCATCACAACGTCCATATCATGTTTTTTTTCCCAAGGAGCAACTTGGAACTTTTTTCAACAATTGAGGGGTGGTTCCTCTGGTTCGTTTTTTACAACATGGCCTTTACCCTCTGCGCCTGTATATACTCCTCCATTATCCTTCAAATCTAGTACAGGGGATAAGCTTAAAACGATTCAACCCAAGGACGTTCCCCCATTTAAATTGAATTGAAATCAAAGGCCCTAGGAAAATGATTGTGGCCATCACTACTATTGTTGATATCAGGGATGGAATAGAGATGATAACGGGCACACAAAACGGTATAAAAGTGAAATGGCGGGAATTTTAACTTTGACGTGCCAGCAATAGAATAAAATTGTCGAGAGCGAAATCAAAGAGAAATGGTGGAAGGAGCCTTTAATCTTTGGCCAACAATACATACATGTACAATAGCGTATGCAGGATGTCGGTTCGTTAGTCAGATAAATTCAACGAATGAATGGCCGTGTTCGACTTTAAATTGGGGGTGGAAGCTCGTGTATGTTTTGTTGTTGTGCTCTCTCATCTAAAGAATGCTGCTGGCTCCCCTTGTTGTCTTTGTGCGATTACAATCAAACTAGTTAGCTTAATGCGATTTTGAAATAATAAGAAGAGTCAACAGAAAGGAATGCTGCTCTGCTCCTTCGTTCTGTTTATCTTTTCCGGTATTTTTTTTTTGTTCTGTTCTGTTCTTTACTTTTGGCCATCTTCTTAAATTACGGGTGGCCCTCATCATGATTTCAAAGTTATACTACTCGCATTCCTGGATCCTGTGTATGACTCTCCGCTTTCCGGATAGCATTTTTTTTTCATCCTTGTTCCCTAGAACAGAGCCTCCTTGACCCGTATACATTTACAAAGCGAATGCCGTTTACTTCATTACATTCACTCCCTTTATGCTGGACAAAAGGGTTCTTATGGGGGTGAATGGCGTAATGATGCTGATGATGCCCAGTAGTCCCCACCCATCTTATTGAGGAGTTTCTTCCGGTGCTACTAACTAAATAAATCGAAGGGTACTTCACCCAAGACAAGTTCGACCTACTCAAACACCCGATTTTCTTGACCATTTCACCAAGGTTTTTGGGATTTTAGCCTACTCCTTCTATGGTTTTTTATACTTGACCAAAAGAAGTGTTTTTCAAGTAAAATATGTTCTGAATTTAGGTGAAATTGTGAGAGAGCGAGTGTGACTATTTTTTTTTTGAGATGATAAACAAATATATTCCTAACGAAAAGGAAAGACAAAAAATACTTGCACTATGAAACCAATTCAAACCACATCGCTTAATTTTTTAATAAAATTTTAAAGCAGTATACTTAATTAGTAGTTTGGTTAGTGTGGTATTATGTTAAAGCAAGAGTAGTTGCGAGTACTCAAGAGTAAGAAATAGTAAAAATTAGTAGAAAACGAATGCATCTATTGCTAAGTTTACAAAGCGACCGGCTTTTGACAGGTTTTAGGTTCAGACGAACAAAAATCCATATGGGAGGGGGAATCGAAACGGTTTAGGTCTAGGGCGTTTTGAAGTTTTTTGATCACATTTCGATTGACTCAATCAAAGACCAGAAAAATGAAGATCACTTTTCTTACGATCATCCAGACATATAGTTTCATTTGCACAAAACGAAGTGTACGGTAGTGAATTCATTCAAAAACTGAACATTGTGGCTTCACAGACGGGTCCACTGCACCTACATTGAGTAGTGAGCTTCGCTGAAGTCACCTTTCCGCAATGAAAGCAAAAACTATCCGTGACGTGACGGCGACTTCAGTGCAGTACCGCGAGCATCAGTGAAAAAAATATCGGCACGATGTAATTGCATGAAAACAAATTGGGAAATTGACATTTTCCCTCACATTCGGCGAAGTGGAGTATCGACGTTCTTAATACCTTTCAGGCGTCCGTGAAAAACACAAAAAAATACCTTGCCACCCATATCTTTTTATTTGTCCTGGATAGACAGGAGGCTGGAGAGAAGTAGGTATGCAAAATGTGCGGACCGTACTCCATCAGAGTTCAGTTGAGAATAAGTCAAAGAGGAATAATACGAATGTTGCCGGTCCATTTTTGGGTCCAATTTTTTCCCCCTCTCCGTTTATTGGCACCTCTACTGTTTCCGTGGGCCGTTTTATGACGATGGATTTTGATGAAGCACCACAAAATAATACGAAAATGTGAATGTGAATACGTTGGTGTAGTATATTATGTCAAAACATCGCAACTTATAAACAAAACTGACGTTATCAATAAAGGCTACTTCAAGCTTTCGAGCGCAAGAAAAATCGAGAGAGGGAAAAATTGAGAGGCCATGCATTAGAAGAGGTAGAAGCATGGCTTTAAGCAAATTCAATCGGACCGTCCTTTTAAGCAAACCAAAGTGGTATATAAGTTTTAACAGGAGCCCGTATATCTTGCTAATACTGGAATTGATGAGGTCACAGCAGGTCATACTTCTATTAAGAATGGCTGATGATAAGAAATTTCTTTATCGACATGGTCGAGAGGAACTCCATTTAAGGCTAACGACATACGAATTGGTTTTTCCCGTACGGTTACCGATGTAGTTTTAATCTTAACGTACGTCGCAGTTAACCTAATTGCTTGAGTTCCATTTGGTACGAAAAAAACCTAATCGTATGTCTCTAGCTTAAGGAGATTCATCCAAGGTCAGCGTAAGGAATTGGACGGTGAGAGAACAGAATAAAATGTGATTTCAATGGGTTTAGTTGCTGAAGTTCTTGAAGTTCAATGATGATCAGCAGGGGACATGGCGCAAGTCAGCTGCAATCTTCTCCATACAAGTGTGGATTTGACTTTGGCGCAGACATTATAGCTGCGCATCATCCCCATACATATGTACCTTGGAGTTTTGTATTGCTAAGCGAAGATCATTAATGAAAATGCTGAATAAAAAAAATGGCCCAAGAATAGAGCCTTGGGGAACGCCATTGTTAAAGAGGCTAATGGTGGAACTTGGCTCACCGAGTTTAACTATTTGAGAGCGGTTTATTAAAAAGCTATGCAAACGTTTAAGAGCAGTCGTTTATTATGTTTTCGGAAACCAGATTGTCATTTATAAATTGAAGTGTTTCACAGAAGGCAAAGATTTGAATCGCGGATTTGAATTAGTTTTTCGAGAACCTTAGCCAGTAATGAAAGCATACCAATACGCTGGCTAATAGAAGCAGTGGGAGAAGAGAACTTGGACATAGGTGTAACTAAAGGGAACTTCGGGGGGAACTTTTAATACCGTGAGTCAGGAATTGAATATGTGAGTTAGAATAGCGAACAAACATAGTAGTAATAGAATTTGAAAAATTATCACTACCAGTGGCTATAGATTAATTAGAATTTAGGCCCGTGATAACTTCAAAGGAATCAACGCAGCGGAAGTAGAAGCCGTCAGGTAAAGCTTTAATAGAGGTATTAGCCTGCTAGTCGTTTAGTTAGATATAAAATATAGGTTAAGGCTTTCAGTACTAAGGTTGTAGTCAGCGGCTTCATTTTTAGTGTGGACACCCAAATTGCGCATGCTGCTCCATACAGTTTTCAGTGAAAGGGACGGATTAAGTTTTCCAGAGTGAAAATTACGCTGTGGGACACGAATAGAATATCAGGGGCCAGATAACTAGGCGGAGAGATTTGGTTTTGGAAAAGAATAGATCTGATATCCTTAGAAAGAAACAAGTCGGATAGGTGCTCGATGCTTTTGATGAGTTCTGTATAAAGGTACGGGGGGGTATTGAAGAAGGCTGTGATGAACCCTGCTTTTGAACTATTGGATGTTATAGGAGCTTGGAAATACTGACTGCGAGAGATCCTATAAGTATCAAGAGTGCAGCAATTACATACTCAGGCTTAGTCAAATATCTGGGAGTAACTTTGTACAAAAGACTGAAGTGGAATGCTCAACTGGATGCTACGCCATAAATAAAACCACCACATAGGGGTACATGTGCTTGTAAAAAGCTTTTGAGTAAAACATGACTCTTTACACCAAATATGATGTACTGGATGTAAAACACGATCGTTAAACCACTTGCGACTTATACTGCGACATTCATTAGATTGACTCCATTGCATATTTCCACAAGTGCTTTGAGACTTCAGATCTTATAGAATTGGTCCTATTTGGTCAAAGAGCATATAAATGTCCTTAATGATATTCCAAATATTGCAATTTCCGAGTAAGCGACCATATGGTTGGTGAACTGCAGTTCCAAAGTAAATTCAGCTCGAGATTATTCGGGATCGCTTCAGAGCGAAAGGAATTCAACCTTTCTAGGGGTCTAAGATACCTCTACTGTTTTACCAATGTGTCACACATGGAACATGGTTGAAGGAGCGGTGTCGCAGGATCCAACTCCAAGATCGCGATTGCAATGAGTACAAGGCTCTATGTTTTCCATGCAACTAAGGCATATGGTGGCTATTGGTCATTGAGACGCGCGCTAGGCTCAGCCTTGACAATGGGTTGAAACGCGCCAACATTACATATTTCCGGAGAGCCAAGTTGCTATCGAAGCATCAAAGTAGGCAAAAGTGCGATTCAATTGTACGTTGAAATGCTCTATTCGTGCATTTTTGTTGAAATACGGGGGTACGACTTCGTTTTACAAGACCATTTGCGAACTCAGTTGCAAAGACTTCTATTTAAACGGAAAGCACCAACAACTTTCTACAAACCAATGTTATCTTTCCTTTTCGATCCAGGCATCGTTAGGATTAAATTTAGTTGAGTTACAATTGTATTAAACGTGAAATGCACCCTTCGGGAATATCTGCTCAATCCACTAGACTAATCTATCACATCATCAGAAAGTCCATATTGGCATATTATCAGATTGACAGCAAATTTTACAAAATAGCCGAGAACCATTTTTCATCTCACAGATTGAAGGAATCCCTTTAAGTACATAAATGTCACAAATTTCATTTAAAACGATGTAAACAGGAAGCGAAGGGAAATGCGATTTAACCCTTGCCGAAGGTCCCTTTTCAGGGGGAGAATCGTAAGGAAGCCCAGTCTAAGGGTTGCTCCATTGGCGGATGTTATTATTGCCAGAGGCGCGTGCCTTTTCTAGTACATATTTGTTCTGCATGCACCCTGGCACTTGGGGATGTAGATTCGAGCAGCCCGGATGTATTTCATATTCACGAATTAAATAACAGCCATTGAGCTGCCGCCGCCCCGGTGCTCTTCAAACAGGACAGGGACACCGTTAAAATTTTCCATGCCGTCTTGGGGAATCCTTGCTCTTTTGGTACATGTTAAAAACTTTACAGATTTTTGCGATTTTGTATAAAAGGACATTTTTTTCCTAGGGAAAGTTCCCAAAGGAAAGTGTGTCATAAATAAACGTCATTGCAATATGACGACATTTGAGTTATATCGTCACCCGGTGTTGTTACGTTATGTAGCCGTGTTGTTGTTGCCTTAAAGTCCTGAACTGGTTCCTGATGTTTTTGCGTTGATCCTTCCTTAAGGAGAGGGTATCCAAGTCGATTTGTTCTTGTCCAATGGACGAATATAAAGTTGTCCGAAATCACATTAAAAATGTTGTCACACATGATGTTGAGTGTTGGCTTAGAAGAAGGTCTTGGGGCAGTTTGGGGGGGATGAAAGTGAAAATTATGGATAACCATGTGGGCCTATTTAGGATGTTGACATTACAATTTACAGAAATTTTGTGTACGTGTTAATCATTTGTCTTTTTTACGGGTTGTAAAATATTAGGGATTAAAGTTTGTTGTGTTCTTGTTTTGTATGTGTTCCAGAAGGGTAAAAAAGGCACGAGTTTTGAGTTTTGATTGTCACTATAGTGCTTTGGGAGGATGTGCGTTTTGTTAGAGAGTTTGTTTTGCTTGTTATTGATTTTGTAAATAGACGTGTACATTGTCATCAAAAATCACGTAAAAAATGTCGATATTCTGCCTAAGATGAGTTAAATGCAAAATGCAAGAAGTGCTTATACCTTAAAGCTTAGCTTATGAATCACCCTCTGTTCTACTATATTTTACCATATCCACAAATCCTGACTAATAGTAATCATATACAAATTTATAGGACGGGCTAGGAAGAGTCTAGATGAGATGAACTTTGCCTTTGATCTCTGGATATGCTTTTGTACAATTTCGAAAATCTTCCTTAATCTTGAAGGAACTGAACGATTTGATAACGGAGGTGTTTGCCAAGAAGAGGAAGTGCTCGCTAGGTGTAAAGTCAGGTCTATAGGGTGGGTGAAAAAAGAGTCCCAAACAAAATCTTAGATTTTCTCCTTGGTTCGGGCAGCGGTTTGAGGACTCGACAGTTTCACAAGCTGCCCATTTTAGATCTGATCACAAAATTTGATGAGCGTTTTCACAATATATGTAAGTCCGCATTAATTGTTATGCCATGTTCCATGAAATTAACCAAAAGGACGCTATTTTCGTCCCAGAAAACGGTCGCTATGATTTTCTGACTCAAGTAATGCTGAAATTGTTTCTTTTTGGTGAAATTGAATGAACATTTTCAAAGAGGTAGTTCTTCATATACATATGTGTACATACCTCAATTTTGGCTTAAGTACTGCGCAAACTATTTAACTTGTCATATATCCTCAGACTTTATACAGACTCTTTGAGATTAACACATGTTAAGCCCTTACTGCAAAAGTTCGTAACCCGCACCAATAAGAAGCTTATGGGATATCTTGAATTCAACTCAATACAAGAAGACTACCAGTACGGGTTTCGACAAAAAATATCTTCTAGCGATTTTCTTTCCTGTCTAGTAGAGCAGGTCCACGACAGCATCATTTTAGTGAGTCCGGCCTGTTTATTCAAGACATTTCCAATCATTTTGACATACTATGGCACTGGACTCTGTAGACTAAACTATATGATATTGTTATAGTATCAGTTGGAACGAATAGGTGGTATTGAATGGACCGAATATTAACATAACACCATCTCTGCCAGTGTCCTTGGGGCTCAAAATGATTTGTTCTTACTCCTATCCAACTTCTGATCCTTGGCAACGCCCATCAGAAAGAATTTCACTTTACATACAACGCCTCCATTCATTTCCAATAAGCAGGTGATGACAGAAAGCAACCCAAGGACGACCTACTTGCACCTCTGTTCGGTGCAAATTCTTCCTTATCCGATGCTGACATTCAGCCTCCGACGTCGAGTGTTCCACCCACTCAATGAACAGAGTTTTCTTTTCGCACTATCATACTTCTCTGGAATCTATTCTGACTTCTGGAAACTGGCCCATGTTGAGCCTATACCGAAAAAAGGTAACGCTAGTGACCCCCCTAACTACCGCCCAATAGCAATTACTTCTGTTCTCTCCAAAGTTAGGGAGACCATAATAAACAAGAGGCATATGAGATATCTTGAATGCCACCAAATATTGGAAACAGTGCGGCTTTAGATCAAAAAGATCTACTGCAGACCTCCTTGTTTGTCTAACAGAGCATATCAACCAAATTTTACATCGATTTGGTGAATCTGGCCTTGTTGCTTTAGGTATCTCCAAGGCTTTTCATAGAGTACGGCATCCCGCCCTGTGAACTAAACTCCAAGCTATTGGTATTGACTCTGTTCTAAAGAACTGGATTAAGAGCTTTCTTTTTAGCCGTTAAATCAAGGTAGTAGTGGATGGCGTCGAATCTAACCCCCACACCATCTCCACAGGTGCACCCCAGGGCTCAATTCTATCACCAGCTCTCTTTTAGTTTTTATAAGTGAGCTTCTTTCAATCACCTCCAACTCACTCCACAGCTTTGCTGACGACGATGCTCTACGTTACTCTTATGGCTTCGATTATACAAACAAGCACGCGCCAGACCGTCTGCATCATTCTGAACTAAGGTCCAATTCAATCAACAGAGACATCGAACTAATTGATTAGTCTCAAGAACCGTGTCGAATTTAATACATTAAAAACCAAGTACTGTCTCATCTCCAATAAAACTTGCACCGACATTTCTTCTATTTCTGTGGGCAATAAGATCCTAACGGAACCGTATCTAAATATCCTGGGCATAACATTAGTCGAAGATCTGCGTTAGAATTCTATTATTCTAAATTGCAAAACAAGCATCACAGTGCCTGGGATTCTTTAAAAGGTGGAAATTCCTCCTTCAGCCGTCGGCCAGGGCTACAATCTACAAGTCCTACATTCTGCCCCGCCTCGAATACAACTCGTATATTTGGGCCGGGGCTCCGAGAACCACCTTAGCTTGGCAGGACAAGGTGCAAAACTTGTTGGTGATAGCGCCATATAATAATCATACACAACCAGTAGTACTGATCTCCTGCAACATACTACAACCAGTACATTTTAGGCCTCTCTATTTTTTAACCGAATTAGCATTAGTATTACATAATCCACCACGAAGAGTAACAGAAGATTGACTGATCGAACAAAGAATTATCCCTAATTTTAGTTTTTAATACCTATCACCAGGGGCGGCGGAGCATAATCATTGTGGGTGGGGAGCACGCTAACATGTAACCGTTAAAAAGTTAATTAGTCAATTGAAGTACCAGCTGTCTGTTAAGTTAGGTATAGTTTTAAATTCTTTACTAATGGGGCCTAACTAGCATTTTAGGGAGGGTGTGTAGATGAGCCCCTATGAGCTTAGCCCGATCGCCCCATGTGGAGCTCGTGGCCCACACAGAGGACAGAGGTTCCTTACCCTGCCTGATTCGCGCATATATTAAGGCCCCCTTAAGGAAAAATCATTACCCCTCGATTTCGAGTGGAAAAGGGAGTCCTAAAAATTTGGGAATTTCGGCGTGGTTATGTGAGTATAACAGCGCCGGTGTCGAAAACTTTGTTTTTATAAACGCGAGTGTCGTTTGATCAATACGATCTCCCAACTGAGTACTAATTTTGTAATCGAACCAGAACTGCGCTATTGAGTATACTAAATGATACCCTTCACGGTCACTAACATAATTGCCTGAAATATGAAACAATGTAACAACAAGCACTAAAGCTTTGTCTGAGTTAAACTAAAGCTGAATGCCCCGGCTTCACTAACCTTAGTTCAATTCACATAAGTTGCTTCACAGGCTAAATTCCATTTCATATTCAGTTCGTGCTTGAAATTATAGTTGCATTTTCGACAGAAGTCAGAAATGCAAAAGCCCACTGGAATGACATTCCACTATTCGTTGATTACTCTCTTTTGAGCGAGCTTTTACGTTCAACTTCAGATCGAGACCAGTTGGGCGAACTGAGGTTTGTTTATCCTCAGTTGAATATGTGAAAATTGTATGCGAACTGATGTTATTTTGAAGTTCAGCTCGCCAATTTGCTCGAACGTGCGTAGTTCGGCCGGTGAAGCCGGACTATTTCTTTAAAGCTTTCCGAATACATAAGGCAGATATTATCCCATTTCATTTGAAATAGGGCCATTATGAAAAACTGATAAGTCATACCTGATTTTTTTTGACCGGTGTTCATGAGGAAACACTTTCGGCATACCCCTTATTTGGCCCCTGTGCTGAAAGTCGTGTCATGATTAGTGACAAGTCGTTTGAATTGAAGAAAGCGACGTTTCTGTCGAATTACTACTTGACTTTACTACTTCCACTCTAGGCCTCTGTGCTGAAGGTCGTATTTCGCATGAAACGTCACTTTCTTCAAATCAAACGATTTGTTACGAAACTTTCGACTTTCAGCACAGGGGCCTTGCTTCATGGGGTTCTAATGGGGTACCTACGTGGAAATCCCTTTTTCGACATGCCCCTGAGGCAATCCGCAATCCGGGGTTTAAAAAGTTTAGGCTATATAGTTATAGGGCCTTAATAGCTCTAATATAATATATTTAGTTTTCGTATGAAAAGCTGTTTATGGGCGGCTCTTCGCCCAAATTTCTTCGTACCCAGCGACCGAGATAGCCATCCAACGTTTTGGCTTATCAGGTGTACATAAAATATTTAGGATGTGGATTTCCCCACCTAGAGCGAAAGTGCGTGTGCACTTTTCCTTCCATCCCCACGCGCTCCGCCGCCCCTGCCTATCACTGATTTCGATTTTGGAGACTTGTCTTCTCTGTTTTTTAAATAATATCGAATTTAATCTTCTGTTCAATTTCTTGATGGGTGTAAGTCATTCATCATTACACTGTATTTAAATATATAGGAAGGCCTGTAGACTTGTTCTCCTACTCTATGGTAGAGTCCTTGATAACACTGCACAACAAAAAAAAATTGTTTAAATGTTTCCTTGACTTAATGAATCAATTCTCACTAATTTTGGGTTGATAAAAACGAATATGACAAAGAAAAATTTTTATTAGCTCTAGTTTCTATGATATACAAATAGATGAAAATTGTTCATTTTTAACGATTAAGAGAAATCGGAAATATCAATAAATAAGCTAAAACAACATTAACAGTGGTAATCGTTCCTTTTTTATTGATAGTTACATCCTAAATTGATGAAAGAACACTTAAGAATAAATTGGTGGCTTAATGAGATCGCTTTCTTTTGGCTTTCCTCTTGTATGTGAGCTCTGGAGCATCCCTACATACACCTCTCCATTCAGTTGGATCATTCTTCAAATTCAAACTTTTCATCAAACCTTCAATGTCACAGCAAAAAACAAGATTGTTTTTCTTCTCAAAAAAAGGAAGCAGATCCCGTTGACGCTCTCTGTACATGGAGACCCTGACATCATGTTGAAGAAGATTCCATTGCTTTAACCTTGATCCTAGAATTGCGTCTTCTCCTGTGGCAAGTCAAGGTCTCGAATGAGATCACTCAGCTCCGATTAGCCAAATCTGTGTGGTTGATCATCTTTTCCTTCAAAATCAGAGTCATGGGATGTTGAAGGCTTCTTGGGTTCTTCTTCTTCAACACTGTCTTCATTTTCTACTTCAAACTTATAATTTTGTGGTGGAGTAGGAACTGGTAAACTGTCTGAATGTGGAATAGGTCGAGTAACAGATGGAAGATTCGGGTATTGAACTGCTCCTCTTTTTTCCCTTGACATTCCTGTCTTTATAGGCGGAGTCAAGCAAAAATAGCAGTCTGTTTTATGGTTTGTAGGGTCCCGCCAAACCATAGGGACAGCAAAAGCCATTGCTCGTTTTTAATTTTTCAGCCATTCGCGTAATATGACTGAACATGAGTTGCAACATATATGTGTCTATCGTAGCCTACTCAGCTCTGTTGCTGCTCACAAAAATATTCAAATTTGCTAACGGCTTTTTGAAAACTTAAAATCGCTATAACTTTTTTATTCGTGAATCGATTTAGTTCAAATTCCTTATTACAAAAGTATTCTATAAAAAGGACATTTTCTGAAATTTTAAACGAAATCGGTTCACGAACAAAAAAGCCTTAGCGTTAATAAACTTCGTGTTTACGTATTAATATATAAGATTTTGACCGTTGGCAGTGGTGCCAAAATCCAAACACACATTTTCCCCAAACTGAAAATTTAGATTATAAAGAATATAAAATGTCACTGTATCTTCAAAACAAGAGCTAATCGGTAATTTTTATGGTGATTTTTGAATTCAGCAGGTGGAAGTACATAAGAATCAGCTATTTTCGAGTCCGAAACATTTTCATTGTTGTGCAGTGTAATTTAAGAAACATCATTTGTTACTTTCCAAAAGTCATTTTTTTACTTCTTGTTTTTTAATAAAAGGTCAATTATCTATGCGGCTTTGCACGCTACCGAGAAGGCGCTATACTGAATAGAAACTAATGAAGACACATAAACATGCATTCTTTTTCATCAAATTAAACTTGAACATTTATGGAAATATTATCATTTCCGATACTCATCACTCCTAGTTCATTTTATTTGAATATGCACTAAATCAAATGCGCCATCGCATAAGAAAATGTAAGCAAACTTGACTAACTGCATTACTCCGACTGATTTGATTTCCAAAGTAACTGCTGAAACAACAGTGGATTTATTCTCCGGCGTTTCATGCTGAAAACCTGAATCCCACCGACCGAGTCTGATATAAGTTTTTGCTTCACATTTCATTTTGTCTTACACATTTCTTCATCTTCTCTAGTCTAAATGGACAATGTTACTCCAGTTTTATTTCGAGGCATTGAAACTCATAGAAAGTCTGTCATGTCTTTGGGAGACTGAAATCACAAAAACATACCTTCATCGTTTTGTGAGGTAAGCCCCAACTGAACTAGCTAATATTTAGTATATAGTGTTGAATAGTGTCTAGGTACATGTACCTGAAGCTTGAGTTTTGAGGTCTAGCTCAACTATATATCTAGATTAGTGTCAAGCATTCAAATATGTTCTACTCTGTATGTTTTAAGTAGATACTCTAAAACTTAACTCAGAGTCATGGTTTATACATACTGTTGCATAATATCGCTTATAAGATTATAAGATTTTTTCTTGCTCTTGACCATCTTTTCATTCATTTAGCTCCTGTTTGTCATCATTAACAAGTCAGAAAGAGTGGACTACATTTAGTATTTGTAAAACTTTAAACTACATAGTTTGAAGTTTTTACGTTTTTGTGGATATTACTATGCTAACCTTTCTATTCGACGGGATTAGATCGCATCTAGTAAAGTAGTAGGTTCACGAATAGTACAAAAATTCAACAAGACTTTAGTTCAATAAATTTAATTTTTATTTGTCATAATTAGGAACTATTTGACGTTGGATAATAAATCTTTATACAAATGTTATTTATATTTACTTAATTTTAGTCATTTTCTAGTTTCTTTTATTTTTATTTATCAATTTTACTCATTTTCTCATCTATATATTTGTTTGTTTGTTTTTTTTTCTTATAAATTCGTCCTTAAGTTCAACAAAATACATTTAGCAGTACCGTTATTAGCTTTAAATCTAAAATCCTTTTTTGTTGTTATTTATTACTTTACACAATACTCATATTAAATAAAAAAAGGGACAATAATAAAACTCTTTTTGCATTCTTAAATATTAAATAAATAAATTATTTCTCATGATATTTGTGTGTTACCTTAGAACTGATATGATGCGAGAATGTGGGACAGAGAAGGATCAGGATATTGTGAACGTATATGTATATATAGGAACAGAGAGGGAGGAGGGGGCAGATACGACTGGTATCTTCCGGAGGATTCATTCCATGAATCTGGAAGTGATGATGTCCTGATGATTTCCTACTGGAGAAAATCGTGGCCTTGTATAGTCATTCATGCACCAGGCTGAAGGTCATTCATGTTTCAAGGACATTGGGGCGTAATGAGGTGATAAGCTGCTAACTGTACTGCTGAAGCTACTTGAATTTGGGTCTCCACCTCCACCGCCCCCGGATACCATTCCTGGCCTATTCATTGGGGGTAAACAGAACATATTGGTGTTATTTGTTGGAGTATTCGTTGGGCTATCAAGAGCGCTGGGTGGGTTAATACGTTTCTCCTTCTGGCGGCGATTACAGAACCACACTCGTACCACTTCCTTCTCCATGCATAGCTGATCGGCTAAGGACGCAATCTCTTCACTGGTCGGCTTCTGATTTATCATAAATGCCTTCTCCAGTGCCCCTCGAACTGTTGTCTCTATTGATGTTCGTTTCTTTCTTCGTCGACCCATTGTTTCGGGGGTTGATAGGGGGTTGGATAGGGGACTTGTTCCAAATATTCTGTAATAAGAGTAAAAAAATTAGTTGGTGAATGAATGAGTAACAAGAAGAACTTACCCTCCTGGCTTGGATATGCTCGTATCAGCGTCCTCCAGCCATTTCTGCAGTAGTGGTTTAAGCTTGCACATGTTCTTAAAGCTTAGATTGAGTGCTTCAAATCTTGATATGGTCGTTTGAGAAAAGTCATTTCCGTACAGTTTACCCATAGCCAGACCAACATCGCCCTGCGTGAATCCCAACTTAATGCGGCGCTGCTTGAAGGTCTTGGCGAACTGTTCCAGTTCCTCGAGATCGGTAGTTTCCTCAGGTGATTGTTCTAAGGCTCTAGGTACGGTTATATGTTTAGATAATTGCGGTGTCCTTGCACAATTGCCCGGCGTTGTTGGTGTCAACATACCGCCAACAGTAATACTGCCCGAGTTCGGTGGGGTTGTCTGGCTATTGCCCATCAACGATGTCAATGGTGTGGCATTATTGCCTGGACTTAATGATGGACTACGCAAAGGTGAATGCGGAATGGGGGTGGAAGCACTTTGGGCCTTGATTTGTTGCTGTTTTTGTAAAGCTTGAAATTGTTGTTGGACAACTTGTGACATTGCATGAAAGGAGTTTTGTAGTAGAAATTGCGGTGCCGCTGGAGAGTTGTGTGGTGGTGCATCTGCAGCAGTGCCGAGCTTCTGTTGTGGATTTGCATTCCGCATCATTTCTATGTAGTTTTGTAGTTGTACTTGAAGAGCTTGTTGAATATCCTGAGGACTAATCCCAGCTAAGCTTAAAGGACTCTGCAGGAAGAGCGATCCTAAGGGATTCTGAAGTGCTGCAATAGCTGCACCCAGATTAGTGGCATTGTGATTAGGTGTCGAACTATGCTGTGGCTGATTAGCTAGCTGCGGTGAGCTCTCCCTCTTATTCGGATGCCTCCTGGTGTGATCCACCCTCGGTGATGGTGTCCCCTCATGCCGTGATATGTCGTTCGCCAAATTCAAAATTCCCTCTGGCCTACCAATTTCGGTTTTTATTAAAATTGGACTCGGTGTCCGATCCCTGTCACTAAGGTCATCGCAGCTTTCCACATCACCTGTAACAATAAAAATACACAAAATTAGATCAAATGGAAATTTTCAATTTTTCGTTTGAGCAACTCTCATGAAAATGGTTCTTCCCCCATTTGTTGCGCTCTCGTGGAAGGAATTTCTGTGTGTGTGTGGACACATGTATGTAAGGTTTTTCTTCCTTTATACATTCTAAGACGGTATATTTATTTTTTTTCCTGCTGTACACGGAGTGGGGGGGCTAAATTTTCATTCAACCCCAATAATTTGATTTTGACCCAAGTATGGAATTGAATGCAGACAGTATGTTGTAGCATATATAGCAGAGAGAAAGAGGAGAAAGTGAGTGAGCTCTTGTCGGACCAACAAGGCACACACCAGTTCATGGCAAGGACGCAAATTTTATTCAATCTTCCAGTTGACTGGATATTCTTGGCTTATCAACATGTCCACAACATTGGTCGAGTCAAGGATAATGCTAAAGTGGATTCATCCGTGTACAATAACAAAATAAATAAATGAGAAAATAACATGAAAAGGACAATATCGAGTGAATATAAAAAAAAACACTGGGCAGGAGAGTGTGGGTTTTAAGATTTATTCCTTGGTGGGGCTTTTACCAAAAATTTTGTATAAAAAGGGTAGGATAGGTTTTTCGGTATCTTTGTTTTTTTTGAAGGGAGAAAGTTTTAATTTTTTTGGCTGCTTTTAAATATAATTCATAAATTTTGATATTTGAATAATATTGAGAGTAACAATAATATTTATTATAAAATTTCAATTGAGGAATAACGAATAAATAACGAATTTGAGAATAAATAACAAAATTCTAATCAGAGGGCAAAACGGACTGTTCACTAATCGAAATTGGAAATCTTTCTACAGTATTTTTGTAGATTTTGAAAAAATTTTAATCAAAGAATCGAAACCACAACTTGAATTTCAAGTAAATTTCAAGTTAGGAATAATAAGTTAGTAATAACTATATGTAATTAATGAATTATCGGTTTGGCGCGGGCCAAAACAATTGGGAATTTTACGCGCAGGTGACAATCTACACATATTAACATTTCGGGTATGGTTAAAATACAAGTGACGTACATTGTAATTTCCTCTTTGATATTCGTTTACGGGCATCGACACTCCTTCATAACATCTGACCATGACAAGAGTCGCAGTGAGAATGATTGAATTGTGACTGAGAATATAAATGAGCAGATGAATTGGGTTTTTAAACGACCGGAGTGACGGTGCTCACTTTTCTACTTTCATGGTGGGGATTTGAGACTCTCACCGAACTTGTAAAAGAAATTTTGAGATTCCCAATAGTTTTGGCGTAGGCTACATCCTTCCTTCAAGGTTACATAAACTTTAATAAATTCCAGAGAGCTGAAATCAGTAATTTCTCTCTTGCAGTCTGCCTTTAGCTGGAAAATCTCGTAGATGCACGAACTTAAGCTTAAAATCTTCTCTGTCAATATCTGGAGGTTTCCCCATAAACGAAGCCCAATATTATTACGACAAATTCGGAGACTGCTGGAGCCTTTCTCGAACTTCAGCAGCTGGAGTCCGCGTCATAAAGGAAGTGAATCTCGATAATCATTGTCCTATCCAAATTGATTTGTTTGTTATCTTTTTGTGAAATTCTGAAAAGCTATAGGAAAGCTAGTAAAAATGGGAAAAAACCAACTTTTATTTCTCTAAAAACCTTATTCGGACTATTACGAGCACATCTAAAAATTTAGCCAAATCGGTTCAGCCGTTTAAAGTGATGCGCTTAAGCATTTGACTTATTTCACATGCGCGGTGATTTCCCTTGATGCTACAACTTCGTTTTGCTAGAGTTAGATGGTTCTTTGGTCGACTGTGGTGGATGTCTAAAGCTATTCTATGGAGTCCTGAGAAGCTTATCAATGATCTGGCCTTTAGTCTGGAGATATATTTTAAGTCTTCGTAACGTAACTGTCTTGTGTGCTGCCTGGCTACGGTTAGAGCTATACAAGAAGTGAACAAATCTTTCTCTCTCGTTCATCTCCCTGCTGCTTCGACTACAGACGTTTTACGGGATACTCAGATTGCACCAAAACAGCGTGACTCCACGAGCTTTTGTTATTTTTCACAACACGTGCTCATGGAAGCTCGTCACCTAGACGGGGGTCCCCCGAGACGATTTTATTTCCCTATCTCCCCCTGATTGTTCTAGGAGTAAGTTTAAAATTAAGTAGATTAAAATAGTTTTAAGATTATAAAACTAGCTGGAACCCGGGGGCTTCGCTACACCCATAAACTAATAGTATGGCGTACGCCAAAATAATTGGAAATCCCAAAATCGCTTTTTCCATGGGCAGTGAGATTCTCAAATCCCACCACGAAAGTACATTCGAAAAGAAAAGTGTGATTCCGTTCGCTTAAAACCCGAAATCACCCGATCAATGGTCTCTCTGTCTTCTTGTCGTGGTCAGATGCTATGGGGGGTGTTGTTGACCATAAACGAATTGGAAAACTGAAATTGCAATGCACGTGCGCTTGTATTTAATCCATAAACGAAATGTAAATGTGTTGTGCCTGCGTTTAAATTTCCAATTCTTTTGGTGCGCACTACAGCTTTCGTTTACTTTGCAGTTGAGGTGATAATAATTTTAATATAAAGTAGGTGACACTAAAAGCATTTTTTCCGTATTTTTGATTCCGGATAATAAAATGTTCTGATATCAATTGGAAGTTTGCCATTTTCAACGTCTAGAAATCCACTACGAGTAGACATTTAAAAAAAGACCTTGTTAAGGGAACATTTAAAGTCACATAATAGAGGGTACATTACTTACTCCCCAAAATATATGTTCTAAATTATAATTTTGATTGATTACGATTAAAAAAAACGGTATATAGATATAATTTCAAAGCTGATTACAACTAAAGGCCCCGATCACATATTTTATCAGAAAATTACTCTCAAACAACAAAAACTTGTCATAGGGGTGACTTCATACCATGATCAATGATCGCCAGTTTCAATTCATAATTAGCAACGAATAAGGGTTAAATGTCCAATAAATAACACTCGTCACATCGCTCATTGGACAATGGCTATGATGGATCACCCACTGTCTGATTTTCCCAAAAAAAGGGTTGCAGGATATCACCACCCCAAAACTATCATATGCACAACAATAGTCAAGGTTTGAGATTATCATCATTATTTTTTTGCATTGCTAAAATTAATATCTTATTACGGATATCCATAAAACCCGATTATTAAACTGATTATAAGTCAAGCTTTAAAATGGCAAACTATATGCATTTTGGAAAAAAAAGTTTCAGCCAAATTAAGGACATCTGCTGTTATTGGGCGGGCTGCAACCCCTTTCTATTGATATGGCGAACAGCCCGTTCCCTCGTTGTTGGTTGTACTTGGCCCGTGTGGAGATGTATCAATGGCACAAGTCCTTGCTTATTACTCCAGGCCTATGTATAATATTTTATCCTATATCCATAATTCATCAATTTGAATCGGTGATTATTATTTTGAATTTTTTATTTTTTAACTTTAAACATTGTTGCAGGACTCGTTTTTTGTCTATTATCCTTTTCTGCAAGGACGAACGACAAAACGAGCGACAGAGAGAGACGAAATTGCAATTTTTCATGGTTAGTTGCAGCCTGCGGGGTGTTTTGAGCTGTTGTTATATTTTACAACGGATGCAAAAAAGGGATGTTTTTTACCCTTTAAAAACTCTCTATATTTATAAGGGTGGCATTTGATTGGCTCGCGTTTACTACCGTGATTCTTTTAAAGGGATTTTGGATATTTCGGTTTATGAGTTTTTTGTTGCAATTTTCCTTGTGATTTTTAGTTGAAGTCGATTTATTGCCGGGAGGGTTTTTTCCAAAAAAAAGGTTGACAAGATTTTGGTTGACTTTTATTTAAACAAAAAAAAAAGAAATAAGAAGAAAAAATTCTAAAGGACTTGAGCTTGTTAGACGAGTTTTAAAAGTTGTTTTTAAGGGGTTACAAAACACTTTGAACATTTCTTTTATTGTAATGTCATCTGGGATGCAATTATTACTTTGACTTTTGAAAAGGTGACGGAAGGTATTGAAATGTTGAAAGGGTTTTATTTGTGTACTTAGTTTAGTCTACACTATATGTATAAGAACAGGTTTGATCCATTTTTCATTCTTCATTCAATTAGAAAGTTGTAATTATTCTATAAAAGTTACAGTATTTAGGTCATAAGGTATTGGGGGTTTACTTTGTAGTATTTTTGTACGTACATTTTTGAAGTATTGTATTAAACAATAGAAGAAAAGTAGATAGAATAGATTGCAATAGATGATTACAATGTAAAGTAAAATATGTCTTCTTCTTTGATCCGTTAGCTGGCGGTCCGAGTGGGACGTCCCCGCAACGGATACGCTGCTGTCGGTGCCGCTATAGTATAAGTAATGGCTTCTAACAGATAATTATCAATCTCAAGTTCTTGTAGATAGTAAAAGCAACGTGATATGAAATTTAGCAGTACCGAACTTGGTGAAAAAGTTACTAAAAGTAATATTTGGGTGAGCTTTCTTCCTGTTCGAAATATAAGGAAATATAAGGCAAATCCTACTATGAATCTTTGTCTCGCAATCTAGTGGATTGAAGGTCTGCCATCTTAAGGGGGTATTCTAGTGTAGAAATTTGAAAAAATCACTTTTTTTTTTGATATTTTCAAAGCTTAACCTCTCAAGAATATGTCCTTAAAAGGGCTTGTTAAAATTTTAATTATTTTCAGAGATATAGTCACTTTAGTAGGGGTATTCTACTGTAGAAATTTGAAAAAAAAAAAAATTTTTTTTTTGATATTTTCAAAGCTCAACCTTTCAAGAATATGTCCTTAAAAGGGTTTGTTGTTGTTTGGAAAATGCTTTTTTTGAAGTAGAAGAAGGCCCAATGTATGGAGCATGAATCGCGGATTAAATGAACGTAAGTATAAAATGTCATTTTATGGTTCAAAACCGGCGTAATTTTACCCTAAACTTTAAACGTGTTTATCTCGAAACTACATTTTTCAAAAAGTTTGCCATGATTTCTCAAGTTCTACTTGACCGATTTACTTCAAATTTTCAGTGAGTGTTCTCAATACATGTCTTTATCGTATGAACTATTATTATAACAATATAATGTTTTTTACTATTTTTAAAAAATTCCGAAAAGTCAAAAAAATAGGCCAAAAAACAATTTTTTTTTTCGGACAGCCGGAATTTAGCCAAAAACAAAAAAATGCCACTTTTTCTTAGTTAGTACGATAGCAGCATTCATCTAAATTAATAATATGTTTTTTTTATTTTGGTCAGATCATCAGAAGGGTTGGAATCGTGGCAAACTTGGCGCGCCATTTTTTTTACACCCTACTTCAACAACCTATAAAATTTACAGTTTTTAATTTTTTGACTTTTTTTTATTTTTTATGTATTCTTTAAACATGAATAAATATCTTGTGAAAAAATGGATAGTAAAAATATTTTTAGTTTTTTATTTACAGCAGCTGAAAAAACACCTCAAATTCATGCTTCTACACTAGAATACCCCCTTAATTGGACGACGCAACCAGAATTGCACAAAACAAGTTCCCATGAATTTTATGTAATTTTTCAGGGGCGCGAGCATAACAACCCCACCAAAGCAGTCTTAAAACTGATTTTTTTCATAAGAAAGCCATAATAAGTAAAAGGCGACAAAACTCCAAAATGGCTGAGTGATTTTTTGACCTAAAAGTGATTTTTGATAACTTTGACTTCGAATAACTTTCAAAGGCTTGGTCGGGTCAACATTTTTGTAACCACAAAAGTTGTAGAGAATTTCAGTGTCAACATCTTGAGCCCTCTCACGGTGTTGTACGACCTATAGAAACCGAGATAGAGAAAAAACGCGATATCTCCGGCGGCCATGTTGTTTTTTGTGATTCGGAAATTGCTTTCTTAAAAACTCCCAAGTAAGGTGTGGACAGATTTTCAGCCTTTTTGGAGTTTTGTCTCCTTAAAATGGTAATTTCCCCGGACTATAAAAACTGAACTAAATATTTTCCACAAATTCCCGGTTCTAAAAAAACGGTAAAAAGCCGCAACAAAAAATGTTTGCGCAATTTGGGATGCGCGGTGTAGACGGACCATAATGCACGCAGTTTAATTAGGAGTATTGATGAAATAACGTATATCTTTGCAGACTCGAAAGTAGATATAATTTTTCTCTGAAACGAAAATTTCCTGCTCATCGGAGTCTTCATGTGCTGGCTCCAGTTGAGCTTGCCATCGAACGTTACTCCTAAATATTTGGCTTGTTGTGAAAAGCCTACGAGTGTCCGTTCCGAAAGTCCCAGTAGTGCTCGTTTTCTATTGAAAGGAACCAGATTCGTTTTGTCGGGATTAACTTTTAGCCCTACGCTGTCGCACCCGTTAGATACCAGATCTAGTGTCTGCTGCAGTTGTCTTGACATGGCTCCTTCAGTTTTGCGACATTGTTTGCGTAACCTTTGGCGAAAAAGTTGTGGTCGTTGAGTAGTGTCAGGAGTTTAGCTACAACAAGGCATCACGGAAGTGGGGATAAAACTCCTCCCTGCGAACAACCTTTTGCAATAGTGCCCTTCAGAGATTTCTCAACATGAGAAACCATTAGATTGCTAGTTCTCAGCGTAGAGTCGATCCAGTCGTAAAAAGTGCTACTTAGACTTCATCTACTTAGAGCCCTTGCTATAGTATCAAAGGATGTATTGTTGAAGGGTCCTTCGAGTGGAAGACGAGGAGGTGACATTCAGGAGGTTGTCGGTAGTCATAAGCTTTGGTGTATGGCTTTAAACAACCATCAAATTCGGCCAAAATACCACCAAAACTTAGATACAGAAGTTGTGGTGTAGCAAAGCGCTAATTGGATTTCCGGTCGTACTAGAGGCAGCCTCTTCATTTTCGTAAAACCTTTCATTTTTTTATGCAATGAACTTCTACTTGTTCAAACGTCACGAAGTTATTGTTTCTAGAGATATGGACTGTATTTGATTTTGGTGTAATTCTGTTTGAAGACGTTGACGTATGTAGATAAATTTGATCGATTTAAATAATTTCATGGAGCATTCTCTTTTTGAAATAACGATCTTATTATGTTTTTTTATCTCATATGTAAATATCATAAAAAAAATGATCACAAAAAATTTGATTACTCAATTTTCTTAATGAAATTCTAGAATTTAATTATAAACTAATAAAACTCCCGGACAAAGAAATAATAAAATTTCAGGATTTTGAATTTATTCCCATAATTTTATTCACAGAAGGCGTCTTTAGCCAATCTCTACGTTCACCCTACGAAAAACGTTGATATTCCAAACAAGATACAAGTCCGCAGCAAAAACACTTGTAGCATTTGACTAACAAGCTATAATTTACCATTTCCCCGCAATAAAACCCCTTAATTACCTGACATCAGCTACTAACAAAAAACCCCATTTAGTGTGACTACCTGAAAAATTAATCTATGCTCAGTGTTGCGTGCGAAAATGCCTCCTTTGAATATGCTAACGACCCTCATTACCTAGGCACAATAGTGGAAGGCCCTTCGCAGTCTATTAAAAAAAAAAACTTCATCAACAATCCTACCCTATTTAAATTTCCCGCCACTTGCATCCCCTACTCGTTCAGGGTTGATATCACCTCATTCCCATTATTCGCCACTTCAAAACTCAGGTGGAAGCCGCTTAAACAAATTTATTTAAATTTCACGCCGCGGTCCTTTTTATTGCGCAAGGATATGCGGAAGTGAATCCTGTCGCAGGCAAAAAAGGGTTGCGGCTTAGAAGGGTTCACCACTGCCACGCCAAGGTGTTAAGGGAGGCACTTTCTGGCGTATTTAAATTGCCGGTTTCGCTTTTTATTAGGCGAATCAAAAACTGGAGTCAAACGGCAGTGAATAAATTTGATGATTTGATTAGAGGTTTTTGGGTGATGCGTTTTTATTGTGGCTTGTTACCTGTTGAGTGTTTGAAGGTGAGTTATGAGTTTAACATGCAAAAGGGTTTCAATTATTTCCTGATTATAGAGGGTAGATTGTGATATGTTTATTGTGAGTGTTAATGTAATTGATTTATGGCGCGGAGTTATTGTTAAATTGTAAATGGTTATTAAGGTGATTAATGCTGTCTGTTATCAGGTGTAGTATAATTGCATTTTTTGTTTTGAGTGTGATAAGTAGAAAGACTTGAAATTATAGTGGTCTGATTCATTGTGAATTATTTTTGGAATGGGGTGTTAGTAAACTTTTGGTTAATTATAGATTTTGGTGTTTCAAAATATCTCAATTAATTTTCACAATTTTCATATTTAACAAGCTTAATATACAAAGAAGATGTCTTTATATTAAAGCACATCAATTTAAGACATTTTTGAAGTTGGAAATAGCTAAGAAAAGAATCTACAGTAGATCCTCGTACATGTAAATCCATGTCGATGAGATAACGAAAACTTGCACGATCATAGAGCATAGAGCTCAGAAAAAATCACAAGACGTTGACTCAATTTCTCCGGAAACTTCATTCTGATCTCTTACTTGGATTATTAATGACATAGGAATTGATCAATGCATTGAGCCGTGTTTTAGCACCCTTAAGTTTTTTTCTGGGGTGGTAGCACGTTTCAATCGACCTCTTCATATAAAAATTCAAAATTTTTGTATGAAGAGGTCGATTGTATCAACTTAAGTGCTACCACTACTAAGATCTGCCTGTCGCCGAACAGACCAAAACTTTACATTAAGGTTGGGTACAACCAGTGTAGAGCGGGAATATTACTGATTTATTCAGGAACCAGTAGATCAGTAAAATTCCGACGAGTTCTCCAACAGTTCATTCATAAATGCAGGATGGGTTAAGACCATCGATGTATATTGCCTCCATTTGTGTTATTGAAAATGATGACAAAATGCTTTCGTAAGTACTGGATCACCTGGCATGTCCCTTCGAACGCAAATTCGAAATATTTTCGTACACGATCAGCTTTTGCGAATGAGCCAGTTCCAGTGTAGGTCAGTAAACATCCTTTGAAGCTTGAAACCGAGGATGTACGCGGTGTAAAAACACACTATCAAACTTTTTGGAGATTGCACCATTTATTCCTTCCTTGGACATATCAGGCCACAACTAATGCTATTATTATAGTGATTGCTCCACCGTGGTCGGGGTCCTATGCAATGTTTTTTTCGCAGCACAAAATAGCCGATTTACTGGCATAGCCACTAGCCCTCGTTTAGGTATACACTAGAATCTACGAACTCATTGATAAGCAGAACTACTCGATAACCTTCCGTTAGTATTTTCGAACTCGTTCTTCTTTAATAGCTCCATAGCCCAATTCGAGCCTTGACCTCCATCGGCTTCGTGCTCCAGAAGTCTTCCTGTCCCGCAGTTTGCCTTCAGTTTCTTATGTTGAAAAAGTTTTCTACATCAGCCTTAAAATTTTCTTTCCACCTGGAGCGTTGTTTTCCAACTGGTCTTTTCATACAGGGCTTTTTTGCTATGCTTGAGTATCCATTTGCACATGATCGGCCCAACCGTATAGTACTAAAAACTATCGCAAAAGACGCCCGAACTGATCGAGTTCTGATCTTTGTGCCGAAAGGCTGGAGTTAGGGACGTTTGACAACATCTTTTAAACTAAAAGACTGCATGCAAAGTACTGCATGGGCCGGACAAATTTGACGTGTAGAAAGTGGCTCAAGTGGTTGGACCAATCGTAAAGTAGAGTTGACAAGTGTAAAATGGATTGCATATATGCCGATTTAAAGCGATTTATTTGTGGAAGAAATATAAATAGCTTAGAAGTGCTCAGGTAAGTAAAAGGAAAAAGTTTAACCGAAAAATTGCTTGAGCACTGATGTTGCCAATAGATGGTAACGTTTTGTGTCCTTCTTACGACATCGTACGTAACATTCGAGAATTTAAAGAGCGTTCGGCAAGTTTATTCAGTCAATTTACGTCGATGCCATATGATAAACACTCATGTTCGTTCGTTAGGCCACGTACGGTTACGTTACGCCTAAACTGTGTGATCTTCAACTGCATGAAGTCCGATAGCATTTCCGTCTCTGGATTCTTTTCTATAATATCAACAGTTGAAAAGTGCACCGTTGAATACTATCGCTCAATTGAGCCTCACACGATTAATAACATTTTCGTATTTGGTCAGCAAACTTTTCTCGTAATGAAACTTCTCTGATCATGTTGTCGTACAAATGAATCTTTTTCATCAGTAGTTAGCTTGCGGGTTAAAAGTTGGCTGGTTAATATAATGGTTAAGGTTGCATTCCACATCTTCGACAACTAATATTATTACAGGCCATTTTTCCGCCAAGTTGAGATGCTGCTAGAGGTTTTCTCCAACTTCATCAGATAGAGCCGGTATAAAAGAAGGGGAACTCAAAATCGTTATTTTCATGGGCGTTGAGAGTCTCAATAACTGAACAAAGTTACTCTGTTTGTTTCCACAATTCCATATGCGCGCTCCGTTCTCTTATTTTATGGAGCGGACTCTATTCTATCTAAGGAAGAAAGAATTTTACTAGGTATTGCCCACACAAAAAAAGATGAGTTGGAAAGTTTTGTTTCCTCTGCCGTATGGTTCAGCGTCAGCCAGGACCATCTGCTCAATGTGGATATTCTCAGTAATCAATGGTAAACATGTCGTCTTTGAACTCGTTTTAGTTATATATCTGTAGCTTAGCCAAATTCTGGTGCAGACAGAATAGTTAGCTCGGTCCACTTTTTGCCGCCACTCACATCTGCGCCGCCCCTCTGCACCTCCTACCTGATTTTCCATACTATATTACAATATTGCTTCTGCAATAGTACGACACGACAACTCGTTTAAGTTGAAGACGTGTCGTTTTAGTCGAATCACGACTTTCACGCATTTCCACTCTCTGTCTGTGCTGAAAGTCTGAGTTCGATTAAAACCTTACTTTCTTCAACTCAAACGACTGCTCTACGCAAAATCGCTAAAAACCACCACGGTCATGTGTTAGTACTCGCATTCAGTGAGCGGAGAGTAAGTACTGCAGACGATATGCCGGGCGTTGACGACAGTTGGACACGCCTTAACAATAGGATCGTACTAATTCGATCCTTGGGAAACGTTGTAGAGATCGGAACGGAACGATCGGTTCGACGATGAATGCAAGCTGGTGACCTAAGCCCTTTGCACATGTGTTGTCAAATGAAGAATTTACAGGCTTCTCCAATAACTAATGATAATCCTACGCTGCCGGAACCAAGCTTTACACTGACGTTCAACGATCACCTCTGGGTCTGGCTCGGAGGGTCATATAGTAGGAGAAATCAACACTTTGCTCGTTTTCTTCCGCCTGCTCCAACTTTTGGACCTCTTCTTCCAGGGCCTTTATTAGAGCTACAATTGCACGTATTGTCACCATTTATATTTGTATTTCCTACTACTGAGTTTGTACAGAGGTTTATTGTTATTCCCTGTCTGCTTCGTCTTCTGAGTAGTATCCTTGTCACTTGTTAAGAAGTCTTCCCCTTGTAGTATTTTTTATGACTTCGTTCGTCCGTTTGGTGTCCTTTGACCTGGCTTAAGCTTCTCCTCCTATTTGCTTTGGGCATCCCCTGGTTCGACTCTCTAATGGATTAGGATCGTCAGTGTTTCCCAATACCGCGCCAACGCCCGATAGTATCCCACCGCTGCCACCGATTTATTTGTCGTGTCACGCTGGCTTGGAATCACCAGGGGAATAGTAAGTGTAAAAGCCATTTAAAAGGCAGTGTTGGCCTTTTAGTTACACGTTGGCTACACGACAGATGATTACGTGATGAGCGTAATGAGAAATGCGCAAGAAACTTAAGACAATCATTCTAAGTAAATAAAAATCATTAGAGGATATCACCAAAACACATAATCTGTCATACCTAAACACCCCTCCTCCTAAAATCCTATCAAACCTACATAGATACATCAAAAGTTCCTTAACGCTAAACGACGTTGAAAATTATCCAAGGGACCATCTATATACAAGGAAGCATCTGCTTAAAGTGGCAACAAAAAAAGTATATCTAAAACGTTTATACATTAATAATCATCAGGACATCAGAAAAACCCCTTAGAATCGTTAAAGGACGAAGTGTGCATAGCTCGTGGTTGCCATCCTTTTGATGGTTCACCTTTAATTTTATCCACACGTTCATCTTGTGTCATCATTATTTATCTCAAGGCACTGCCAAACAGACACACACACGCCAACCACAAGGATAACCTACCTATGAAGAAGCATCATAAAACTTTAAATGACTCTAAAATCAGCTAAAGTCCTTATGTAACCCTTTTATTACACCTCAAAAGGGACGTCATTCTCTATATATGTGTGGATGCTATTTCGTCCTTTTGGAGGTAGAATGCAATCCTTATAATCTTTAGCGTGTGTTTTGACAATTGTGAATAAGGATTAGGATCAAGTGAGATGATTTTTTCTTGTTGGGTGTCGTGTCCTTTTTTGTTGCAAATTTTTATAGCAGATAAAAGAAATTAGGGCATAAGCATGCATATTTAAGAGGTAACCTTACCTGGTGATGTTAACGGTATTGGTGACGGCGACTTTGACAGCCGTTTCAGATCTGCAAAGAAGAAAACAAAAATGAAATTGTGGTGGTAGTAAAGAAACGTGCTTATTAAACCTTAAGGACTATTTATGTATTTTTTTTCTAGAAAGAAGAGGATATGCAGAAAGACTAACGGAAATATCCTTCCGTCACGTTTTCCAATATGGAAATTGGTTAGGTCAGATAGAGTGCATTATGCCACCATGAATATTCACAGGATATCGATTTTCTTTGGCAGCCCCGAATGCACATGTCGCTCCTTTATTGCAATAAAATGGACAAGCCCTAATGGAGTTTTATATATGCTGAATATACCCCATCAGGATAAAAGTAGAACTTTTGCATACTTGCCCAGACGTCCATATAGGACATGCAAAGTCCGCACTCTATTTAGTATAGGGAGACCGGGCAGGGAGAAGGATACAAAATATAAGGATAAAACCAGGGATAGAAAACATGAAACAAACACACACACATACATTGATAAAATCACAAAAAATCAAGAAAAAGCAAAACTATGAACTCTCTTTGGTCGTTTGGGGAGACATAAAATGTCCTTGTAACATTGCTAAAAACATGCCTAGGTGAAGGAGATGAGTCCTTGCGTCTTAACGTTCCTTTCTATGAAATTTTTGGCTAAACTTAATGCTCCAAGAAATTTCCAATGCCTGCCTTCAAGTGGCTCTGATGGTGTTTGATGTATGCCTGTGCATTGTAGATTCTTCGGTTACTTTTCTTCGTCCTTTTTTTTAGTTTTATTTCGATTTATCTACATTTCATGTCCTTAGAGTGCGAGGGTGGGTAGTGTTAAATTTACGGCTCCCATGAGATGGTCAAGATCGAGGGATAATACTCTGTTTATGGATTCTTTTCCTTTTGTGAATGTAATAAGTTTTTTTTTCGGGGGGGCATTTTTGTTGCTGGTGATGGTGTTGTTGGTGAGTTTCTTTGCGCGTATTATGGCTGCTGGTTCCGTGATTTGTTTGCTTGGAAATTTTTGAATAATAAGAAAGGCATGAATAGAAGAAAACAAAAATGCAAAGGGAAAGTAGGAAAAAGTTCTTATCAAATCAGCAAATTGAATTTTTGTTGCTCGATAGCTGGAACGGAATCAATGATAGAAATTGCGAAGTAATAGAATAAATATTGTTAAAGAATGAAGTAGTTGCAAAATTTTGAATTTAATTACAAATTTGGTGAATTCAATTTGCCTTCAGTCATAAAGGTTGAATGGACATACCCTCACTCTATCTAGCGTGAAAACTTCTAAGTTTAATCCTGGACCAAAGATCTAGCGGGAAGTCGAACATCGATGAAAGGATGAAGAAAGACCGCATAGCTTTTCACGCCTGCAAATGGACTTTCGACAAGAAATAGGACCACAGATGGTCGAACCCAAGCTTCGTCTTGAACGATTCGCTGATGTATTTGTCAGTGATGGGCTATAATGTCATAAAGTTAGGAAGGCCTGAGTAGAAATAAAAAATGGCCTTACAACGGGCGAACCTCGACCGTGATTGAAGCATAGCCTTCGGCTAAGTGACGGGCATCAGAAGTTTGTTTGCAGGACTCCACCGTACACCACACCCACATTGACGGGTATAAGCAATGAAAAAAAATGTTTTTTTTATTTATATTTTGGCAGACTACAAGAGTGAACATCATGAAATCGAAAGGAGCATTGTACATAACGAGCATTTATCAAGTTGGCTCGTATTGCCGTTGTATGCCCGTTTATACAGCTTAATAATTGGTCATTTAAATTTTTTAGTCAAGTTTGGCCGTCGCGTCGTGAGGCCGTATGTACTTCCATTCAAAATAGTTAAGAACTATACGGATATCATATGCCCCTTAAAAATCCCAGCGGCCGGTGTTCGCCCGTTGTCAGGCTATTTTTTATTTATACTCGGGGGTCCAGGGGACGGTAACACTAGTGCCTATAGGATCCATATGAACATATCATATGATCGCTTTCAATGTGCTCTTGCATCTACTCCCGGCCTCCTAAGCTTCACATCAAGCACAAGGCTTCGTTCATTGCCCTTAAAATGAAGGAATTCGGATTCCGGTTTTTAAAATCATACCGGTTATAGCGATATCTTTGACTTGCTACCACAGACTACTTTCGCCTTCTTCTTCAGAATTGATTTCCCCCGCAGAGTGAAGAAACGGAAAAATGCTGAAGTTTAATCTACGGATATTCACCGACGGCCCCAAAACATCAGAGGGGATCTATATCTAGAAACGAGCAATAGTTTATTGTCCTAATATTTTCCGGCGAACGTTAGTATTTTTTAAGAAGAGCTGCAGATGATCCTGAAGCCCTGAAGGATGTAACATTGTATTTTTTTTAGATTGTCAATTCTCTATAAGAGGTCTAGCTTTAGGGTTGGCCTTCAAGATAGTAGTGCGATGTAAGCCTCAGAAGGATGGGTAACAGGCATGCCGGGAATACAAATGCCAGTAAAACAAGTACGGATATTCCATTTTCAAGCATGCAAGCTACTTACCCGTTTTTCAAGCATGTGTATTTTTGGTTTACCAAAAGGCCAGACGAGCTCGCGAAACATAAATGAAAATGAATAATCGAAACACTTACATACAGTATACCCGTAATCTAAAAGCAGTCACAAAAAACAAGGCAATCACACGTGTATGGTGAGTTTGAACTTGAAAGACTTCGGCATTCTAAGTTTAAAGGCACAGTTTTGGCAATCCACAAACAGTCACAACGATAGTCATAATAGTGTCTGTACATAGAGCAGGTCACAAAAGAATAAACAACAGATTTCTAACAGATTTTTCATTATTCATCATTTTTTGGTGTAGGTTGAATTCGCCCCGACTCATTACACGATTACAAATTCATCATGAGAACAGATTTTGTGATTGTGGCTTTGCTTGTGACTGGGTGTTTAGAATACCACAGAAGCCGATAGTCACAAAAACAGCCACAATCTATAAACGACAAGCACCCTATCACAAACGCTGTACGGGTCACGGTTTAGCATAAAAGGGTTAGCTAAGCAGGGAGCCTCTTTCGGGGCCTCGGAGAAAAAATATGAAGCGTCACAGACCTGCCATCCGTAGAACAATGGGCTTCCTAAATAGACCCTGAAGAGATATTGCAAGATTTAAGGCAATCATCACGAGATATTGGCTCATAGAGACCCCAGCCAAGCTGGGTATCGTACAAAACGTCTGCTGACGTAGCTCCAAAGAGACGAACGCTAGGCAGCTATTTTCTAAAAGACTTAAAAGAGATCTCTAGGCTAGGGGTCAGAGCACTGATAAGTTGGCATAAAAAGCGTGCCAAAGCTGTTATTGGGTATCTGGTTGTACTGAAGGCAGCATATCTAATATAACCTATATTTGGACCACCTGGAAATATCAAGAGAACACCGTCCTCAAGGTTCAAACATCTGACTAATGATTCCAGAGGTTTGTGGTTCAATCCAATTTTTGGAATCCGTTCCGAAGTTCCCTGATGTTTTTGACGTGATCGAGGATGCCAGCCAGCAACGCTATCGTACGATATCACTGACGTCTTCATTATTTTAAATTCTAGCGAAGGTAAGCACAAAAGCGTTTCCATCGTTGCAGTGGATATGGTGCGATAGTGGTTTGTACTGTGGCCTTACTTCACTCCATCCATTCACCCAATGGCCCTACAGCCCAAATCGAGCCTTGGCTTCCTCCTTTCTTGAAGTTTGACGGTTCCTTGCTCCAGTTCCGAATGTTGAGCATTGCGTCTGCTTCAGCCGCCGTTACAGAGTCCATCCATCTCCTCTATTAATAGTGAAGACGATAGTGTCTAGTCTTACAAATATTCATGGCGAGGCATTATCTGTTCTTAGACTGGTACGACACTCCTTAGAATTTTTGTAGCAATGGTCATAAACTTACACCGTATCATAATCGTGACATCGTTTTCATACCCAGCAGTACGCATACCCGTTCCCTCTACTCTTCTCAGTAAAGAGTGCACATTGATGTTTCAAAGAAAAATTGATAGAAAGCGCAGCCTTGTCGGTATCCTCTACTGACTACACTCAACCCTCACCAGTTAGCATTAAGCTTTCCAAATAGTTTGCTAACCAGCTTCTCCAATGCTTTCAACTAAAATATGTTAGACTGGCCAGTCTGAAGCACTTTGTTTCAGTTTAAGACGGCTCTAGACGATGCGGCGAACGTGCTTCTAACGTTTGATTCAATACCGACAGTAGCCCGAACGTGTCCAAACACCAATGTTGGACGCTTGACATTGGATACTCGTAGTTCGAGCATCTGCCACACGATGCGTCCTGCTATCAAGGGTCCAACGTTGGAGGATGTTCATAACATCGTGTAGAGCCGGCTCTAGTTGCTAAATAAGTACAGTCCGCGCCATAAAAAAGAGAGCTGAGAACGTAGTTATGATTGGAAACAGCGATTTTGAAATTTCCTTCTTTTATGGCACGGGCTCTAGCCAACAGAGCAAAGTGGGGGATATCTCATCGAGCTTTGATGTCCGCAAGGAGGAAAAAGTATGTGTTTCGGGAGGAAAAAAATCGAGGCATCTTTACAAAATTCGATATCGGGTGGTCAAGAACTTTTCACAGGCATAAGTTATGATTTCTACCTGATTCAGATGAAATGGATCATATTTCCCATTTGCATTTAATTAGGCCAATTCAAACATATGTCATACTATGAAGGAGTACCTAAAATCAGACAACGTCTCAGAAATATCGTTGCCTAAAATAGTCTGAGAACACATGACGCAATAATTTCGTCATTAAAAGAGTTAAAGAAAAAAGTGAAGTAACGAACAAAAATTATCGAAGCGTCACGGTCGAATTTTTGTAATCATAAGAAAAACATTGAGCAACCCTGGTCCCTTCGACTTGCTTTAATGAAGTCTAATATGCAGTCCTTCACAGTTGATCGAAATGATCATTAAAAAAATAATATTATAAAAACACTTCATGGGGACTCCTTCTAGCTTACACTGTGACTTCAAAATGAGGTTTTAATGGCGCATTTTTTACAAAACCCAAGAAAACAAATTTTTATTAGAAAAAACATAAATAATTGCTCATCCTCAAAAAAGTTACGAAAAGGAAAATTCCTTATACCTAAACAGATTAATTGTACAATTTTTTTCCTATTGTCGAAGGAGCAGCAAAAAACTCGTCCTTTTAGAATCCTGTGAAGTTAAAAGATCCTGGTAGTAAAATGACACAAAAATCTACAAATCACCGAGAAACTGCCTACTAATGACAAGTTGCACCTTTCAGGCGATTTCTCATGCACAATCTTCCCCGTCCAGGACAGTTTCCCTTCGACCAATTGTCCTTAAAGGTAAGGAATAATGCAAACGAGGGACTTAGGAATAATTTTTTACGTCCTCCCATATCCTGAATGCACAAAAATTTCTACAACAACAACCTTATGGAAAAAAATCCTTGGGATGCAATACGTCTTAAGATTTTTTTGATTTTCCTTTTTTACATTTAAGAAACGAAATCCGAAAAAAAAAAAATCGTTTTTACTTTTCGTGCAACTCAGGTAGGCAGCCCAGATTTGAATATCGTGTCCTGTCCAACTGCCCCCAGCACGGTATGAGTCCTTTTGTGTTAAGGGAAATTTTTAAGATAAATTGTAACATGATATGGTGATGCTACGGAGATTAGAATATGGCCAGGAATGGTCAGGAGTGAGGTTGCGGGAGGAAGAAACTGATTTTTTTTATTGCCGGGACTCCTTCATACCTTTGCAGGTGATTTTTCTTTGCCCTTTTTTTTGTTTTGGGAAGCTATAATTTTTCTTTTTATGCCCCCAGGATTAGGGGATGGACATAGTCATTATGGCTCGGTTTATGCTGACTTTTAAGGATAATAATTTTTTTTGTTTCGTTTTTTGGTTTTTAAATAGGATTTTATGGTAATGGACGAAGGTTGGTGGAGGAATTTTTTTATTGGTTTTCGGAATTGGCAAATGTAGAATCAGGTGCATTTTTCTGGAGGTTTATTTGGAATGTTATTGCGGTGTTTTACAGTGATAAGTAGGTAACATTTTTTCTGGGAGCATACATTGTGCATAGAGTACATTAAATGATTCAACTTCAAACAAAATTTCTAGGAATTAAAGAAAAATATTGTGATTAGATCATGGTCCTTAAAAAATGAGAATTTGTTATCTTCATAACACAAAAAAAAAACTTCTATTGCTGAAACGCACCAACTGAAGATAAGGACGACTTTTCCAAAATATGTTCTTACTTAACAACTTACTTATACAAATCTGCAACCAAGATCGGATCTTGTCCTATCTATATCTCTCTTTCTACCTGTTCCTGTTCTGAGCCAATGCTAATCTAGTTTGAAATTCCTAAGTTATTTGCGTGTTGATCTATGTCGTTCTTTCACCAAGTACTTTCCGAGTAAGTTAGTCTTTACTCATAAGAGCTAGATATCTTGGCCATCATGGCTTAACTTTATTCTCTTCACGACGCTCATTCTTAGCCTGAACTAAGGACGCGTAACGGCAGAACTTCAAAGCACCTGTATCAAATGAAGCACGGTAGGCTTTAGTAAAAATTCTACTTTTCCGAAGGCAGCCCACTACAGGCACTGTTGTAGTCTCAGGGCCGTGCATGGTCAGCGTTAATTGCGTCCGCAGTACGCATGCGGCCAAAATAAAGGCAGCTAAATCGCCAAGGAAAGTGGATCGAATGCGGATAAAGGCCAACTTACACGGTAAGGCACCGATTTTTGGTGTCAGTGGCTTCCGTGATGAATTTTTCACTGACGTTAACACAGCACCGTATTTTTCATAACGGTGATCAATGTTCGATCACATCCGACATTTTTAACTTCCCAGTATGGAGAAGTTATTGTAATCGGTCCGAAAATCGAAATCGAAATTTTCAACGTATTTTCATTTTTCAAGGTCCCAAGAGCATTTCAAGCAAAAATTTGAGAGGAAGTATGTGTGTGTGCTTACATATGTGGTCATAAACGATATCGGCTTAGCTGAGGTGCCGTTCGAAGAATATTAACCAAAATATGATCTGAAAATATTTTCATAAAATTCGGTCGAAACGTTTTTTTGATTAAACGACGCGACGTTCGTGATTCTATAAAACTATATCGACTTCTTTGAGGTACCGAAAGAATATTAACGAAAAAATGCCCTGAAAAAAATTTCGGGCTTTTTTTGTTTAAATGGAAAAACTTTGGATAAGTATCAGAAAGGCCTTGAATTGATAAGTTTTGCTATATCTAATAAACTCGATGGAATGAGACCCGTTCTAAACGAAGTTATCTTTTTTGGATTCTGCACAGCGATAGCTTTCCAAAAAAAGATCACTTGTCAAAATTCGACACTTTACGGGTGATACAGTTTCAGGAAATTGCGGCTCTCCCGGGGTTTCCAGTAGTTACCGAAAAATTTGTTCTTTTGGGTCAAGTCTGACAAGTACTATCTCCAGAAAGCTTTGAAGTTTCCAAATGAAGTCATTCTCTTCCCAGTTTATCAGTTTCGCTTCAACACGCTCAATACGAATTCGAACACCCGCTTTACTATAGCGAACAAAGTACGAAGGAAATGTTTGTTAGATTAATCGCTATTATAGTTATTTGAACTAGCTTCTCTCAGAACTAGCTTTGTCACCAGTTTTGATACTAGTCAATTTCCCAATAGTGCTAATTGTATTACTATTTTGTAAGAAGACAGTTTATTCCGTCTACGTTCATCATACTGGGAAGTTGATCGTGTGAACCGAAAGGGTCAAACCCACATCCCAACTAGTTGCTTTGAAATTTGTGCAGTGATCTCAAGTGCATCATGGAATTTAGCGTGAAGAGGGTGGGTTCGACCCAGGTGAGAGTGTAGAGTATTGGTAATACAGTGAGTGTATTTCCAATAAACCTTACCTAAATTTCTGTTAAAATATTTGTTTCACGTCCGGCTATTTTGTGTTTTTCACGGACGCCTGAAGAGTACTGAGGTCGTCGGACCCCACTGCATCAGATGTCTATGGATATGTCGCACCTTTCTTAATTTTTTTGCATGGGCATGCTCCCGGTACTGCACTGAAGTTCAGGTTTTTATTTAGCGATCGTCAAAAAGGATCTTGATCTTGCATTCTTGGTCTTGTTCTTGTGCAAAAATGAGGCGACTTATTCATATACTCAGGCACGTCTCTGAGTGTGCTTATTCTAATATTCCTAACTGCGTGGAATTCCCAACAGTTGTGGCGCAGGCTATAATCTTACATCCCGTAATTTTACAGTTTGCGCAATCGTAGTCCCTCATATAATATAAGAGACCAACAATTCTTTTAAGGATATTTCTCTCGAGAACGGCTAAGAGGTTAGTAGGTTTTTTATTTATCTATTTTTCAGCCTTGGTGAGATCATCAGCAAAGCCATGAGAGAATTCGCTCTGTTCTGAAGTTGTGGAAAGCGCCTTCTATGTCTAGGAAGACTGTTAAGGCGGACTGTTTTTTTTCTATGCAAGATTATACAGTAGAAACTAATACATTCGGTGCAGTGGCCACCTATTTTCCCTTGAAATATGAAGGTTTGGTGAACATAGACATAGAGCCCTCTATTATGGAGATTCGAATGTATGGTACTATAGATTTCCGGAGGCCAGGATTGTGCTGGAAGTAGTTAAGAAAATGCAACTAAAACCGAAAAACATCCTGGAGCATTAAACAGCATTAGCGGGAGAGTTTTGTGAAGTCAAAGCGCAAGCAAACCCAGCACAAAAGCAAGATCGCGAAGCAAAATCTGATTGGATAATGGCAGAGCGGCGCTTTCATAGTATGAGCAATTGGTGCATTTGCACCGGGCGCAACTGGACGGCTCGCAGTTTCAGAATAAAAGTGAAAAGGTGTTCCCGTGCGTTCATTTTTCCTTATTAAAGGAACTTCACCATTGTCCTTCACTTCAATCAAAAAATGAACAGAAATGATGGGGGCGCAATATGGCATACTGCACCGGGCGCAAAAAAGTCAAACGCCGGCCCTGGTTAAGTATAGCAGAAGGTCGACAGAAGATGTTTTCGGCTACCTGTCGTGAGGTATCTGGTGTGGCATTCAAGATATTGCATAAGCTGGGTATTGATAATAATTGCCCCCATGAGTTTGAGAGAATAGAAGTAATCTCTATTGGGCGGTAATCTCATTTTACAATGGTACGTACCATATTTTGTGAAGATGAGGTGGGTGTTGCAAACGACTAAAAAATATGGCACAAAATGAAAATTCTTTCCAACGACGAATAGTTTGTAACATTTGGTGAAATTTTTCGCAATTTTTAATAGACCAGTCAAATAAGGCTAAAAAAGGAGTCAATCTCGGAACCTGAGCGGAACGATGAGCCAATTGAATCTCTCATTCCGAGGTGAACCTTAATTTGACTGGACTATCTAATCTAATCAAAGTTTTATCTAACGTCTACTTTTATAAAGAAAACCACTTTTAAATGAAAAAAAAATCAAATTCGATACATACATCTCGATCGTCCATGTGATGTGGGCGTATTGAGTAAATCTCTCTTAAAGCCATGATCACTATTGCCTCGTTCACTGTCCCAACCGAATTGCGACAGCACCATCATTTTGCCACAGGATAATTTGAATATACCAACTCTTTAAAACTACACTCCCGAGTGTCAATCACATTCCACACTATAATTTAAATATTTATCCGTGTTTTAATTTAAATCTTAAAATTTGAAATTTGAATAAAACTCCACTTTGAAGTCCTCATGCCTTCGCATATCCAACAGGACTGATTATGAAAAATATCTGCACAACATCACATAACGCAAATTTAAAAAAAAGGGTGAATTACGTGTTACAAAAAAAAAAAAATATAAAAAATAAAAAACTTTTCACTAATAAGATTCAATACATAAAAAGGACAATTTCCTTAAGAAAGTTGCAGGACCTCCCTCCCTTAAAGACGTTCTAGCAACTGCAAATATGCAGGCAACGAAATATTTCCCAACGCTGTTCACAACACTATAGAAATGTCTTATAAGAGTCCCTGAACGGGGGGTGGGGGTATCTACACATTATAAATACCCCTACAATTGTACTCCTTTGTGAATCACACCCCCCACTACTGCACATCGCTTTTATTTTCCCCTCGAAATATGAGAAATCCCACTTTAACTAAACAAAAAAAGAAAAGTGGAACGTATCTGGGGTGCATTCGCGTATAACATTGTGTTAGTGTGGATGACATATTATTCATTCGATTCAAAAAAACGTTATACAGAGGAGAGAAAAAAGGTCCTTCATATAATGAGTGGGGATGCATTGTTGTTGCATTTTATGATGCTGGGTGTGGCCTGGCTGCGTTCTCTCAATTTTCTCGCTGGGATGCATTTACTTTGCAGTTTACAGGATTTTACGTGTATGTGGAACGTATTTATTTTTGATGGTTTTTTTTTGGTAGCTTTATTATATACGGGATTTTTGAGATCTACTTTTTTTTGCAGGATGACCAAGGGTCATTCGAGGGTATTTTTTTCCTGTATTTTTGGGGGAATGTAATTGCACAATCGGGGTATTGTTCGGTTGCACTTGTTTTAGGGGACGATTTTTTTAGTGGTTGTTATCAGGTGATTATTTTTAATTGGGATTTATTTTCAGAAATAATTGGGCAGGGTTTTAGTTGCGGTGATTTCAAAACTGTATTATATAAAATGTTTTCTGAATTTGTATTGGGACCTATTTCAACAATTTCTGCACGGCGAATTTTCTTGGTTTTTTATTTGGCTATTGCAAGCTTAGGAATCATTATTTGTACCACCAGCGTCGTTTTCACGTCATGGTTCAAGCTGTAGTAAAACCAGGTTAACGCGAAAAAAGATTATGAGGAGTCAGGAGGATTTTGAAGGAGATGAAACCTAGGTTTGAACTTGTGGTTGCTGTACGAATTCGGAAATACGCGAAAGTTTCCTTCTCCGCATTTTGCGTAAACTCGGCGGCTTTTGAAAGGGGGATGAACCGAGTAAGCTAATCTGGTATTGCAAGTCAAATAATGGCACTAGATTGATAGGAGCGATACAATTTTGTTAATTACATTCCTGCAGTTGCTCAGTGGATTAAGACACATCTGCGCATCATCTAGAAATACTAGGATAGTTTTTGAAGCCCTATTACACATAAACGAGTAAAAATAAAAAAGGCCTTACAACGGGCGAACACCGACCGTGCTTGAAATATAGTCCTCGGCCATGGGACGGGCATTAGAAGCCCACGAGGCAGAGTGAGGAATTAGCAAGACTCGCTGGTTACAGGAGGAATTTCCATTTCTTACCGCTTGTTTTGCGATTTGTAATATGTGATCAAACTACCATAGATCCTTAGACAGTGATACCCCTAGAATGTTAAAGTAACAAAAAGAGTAGGGTTTGCCGCTGTATTACTTATTGTTTTAGAATCGGGCATGAGTTTGCGATAATGAAGAAAAGGTCTGGCACGTGATGGACTTGCACATTATCGAAGGCGTAGAAGTAACAAATAATACCTTGAAAGAGCACTCTGTTCGAGGAAACAGAGAGAGAGAGTCATTTATAAGGATTAAAAATAGGACCGGTGCGAGGGCTGAGCCCTGGGAACGCCGGTTGAAATGGACTGGAGTTTAGATTTAATGGCATCCAATACTACCTTACTACCTTGTGAGGAAGGAAAGGAATCACTCAATTGAATTCTTTAAGTTAATGAATTAATTCGTTAGTTTGGAGATTAGTTAACAGAGGAGGGTGCAATACTCTACCGCATATTAAGTCTCATGCTTTCGCTCATTATTTTGCAGAGAATAAAAGTAATTGCTACTGGTCGGTAGTAGAGATGCTGTTGGAGTCGCCTTTTTCCGTAGGGGAGGAAAGTATCTAGGTTTTAAGACTGGATAAACTGAAGGAAAGTACGAGTTTTGCTAAAGAGTACAGTTGGAGCCAGAATCCATCACTACAAAATCTTTAGCAACACGAATTCAAAGACAAAGGAATATTCCCAACTTAGCTACCTGGTGTGAACCGAATTAAATTCAAGCAAATTCTGCATAGCAAAAATTAACGATTAACCCTGTCATCCGTAGTCCAACGAGTTATAGTTTGGAGGAGACGAGATTTTTTTACGGACGAGATCACTGGCTAACACACGTTGTCGCAGGATAATTGACGAGTCAATATTTGCAAATAGTTTAGAACAGTAGAGAATGTAACTAAAAATCTTGTTTATGACTAGGGTTGAAACTGGGTTGAATTTGTTGTATTGAGTCATGAACTGGGAATAGCTTCACAGGATTTGGTCACTTTCCAGCTGACATGAAAATCTCTCTCATGACAAGCAGTAGCAGTCTAGACACAAACGATAAACGACAAGCGGTAAAATTTATAAAATAAGACAGCGAGCGAGAAAAAAGTGCACGTGAAAGTATCAAAAAGTAAAATATTTTACAAGGCGTAAAGCCTTCTATGGCTCATACTAGTAAATCCCTGTTTATCAGCCGATAGCACCTAAATTATCTTCACTAGTTGGGCTCCCAAAACCTGTTTCTGCGACTCCGTACCATCTGCTTGTTGCAGAAATTATTGTACATTTTGCACATTCCATTTTTCACCTGCACGAGCCAGACGAAATATTATCTGCCCAATAATAATTTCACTTATTGTGCATTTAACTCAATTTTTTAATTTTATATTTCAATGTAATGTTAAAGGGACCTGGTACTGCCCGCGTCACTTCTTTTGTCGGCCGGTTCGAGAGATTCACTTGTTTCAGGAGGAATAACACTCCGACGTGACTGTCTTCCCCTAACCTTGACAATTGTTTCTCTGGCTCAGCCGGCTGCTATTATGGATATTGACTTGGCGAAATCTAAGCCCGATTACAAGAATTTTTGTTTTAATTTTTGTTACAGTGGACTTCGTGTAAATTTCTTCTGTTGGTGTAAACTCCTACTGAAACAATCTAAGGAGTTCAATCACAAAGTCCGTCGCTTTTTCCTTTAGCACCTTTAGACTATTATTAATATATTCTTATCTCTATCTCTTCCTTACTACTAGGTATATCACAAGGACGATTTACGTCAAGATCGGCTGGTATCCTAAGCTTCGATTTTCACATAAAAAAACCATAGAAACAAATTATATAAGAAATGCTTCGAGTTATTCGAAAAATTCTCTTCAATCCAAAACAAACTAATCAAACAACTGCACTTTACACCACAACCCCATGGCAAATTCCTTAAAAGTTCTCACAGTTTTACATTTTTAAAGAATTCACAACTCCATTAGATGCCACTTTCACCCTAGTGCAGTTCATAATGGCTCCAAAGGAAAGGCACACGTCCATCATCACACATACAATCTAAACCTTACACCATAGAATTGACCATATACCGAACGGGCAAGTGAAGAGGTGAGACAATAATGTGTCGTAGGACGGGCGAAGGGATGAAATTCCGAAATCCAATAAAATCACTTTGCAGGGAGATAAATCCTTTAGCACATGTTGTCTATTCTGCTTGAACTCCTTCCAGTTAACATAATTTCCTCAAGCATCGCACCAAAGCAGCTTCACTCTTTTTTTTGGGAAAGGGTTGAAGGGAGGATGATGGTCTCCCTCTATAGATAGGTGATAGATGTGATACACATACCGCACAGAAACAAAAATGTACGTGGATTAAAATTTTCCGGTAGTACATGGGGCAGTAAGGAGTTCTATTTAATATGCACAAGGGCAGAGCCAGTCGGTCCGAGACGAGATGAATCAATTTCGTGCGTGACTCCATATATAGTCGATGGTCCATGCAGATGTCTCCTTCACATCTCGATGGCTCACACAAATATCGGCCACTAAACGCCATCTGGTTTGACTGATTGAAAACAATCGGAAAATTACCGGACATCACCCCATTATGTTCGTCTTAATTGCGAAGAAGGGAGTTTTCACTTCTTTCAAGATATTTGGGGGGTGCCGATGCCGACATTGACGACGCTCACCTCTCTGTCCTGCCATGTGTGGAGCTTCGGTATTCTCGAGGAATAGAGCAAACATGTACCAAGGAAATAAATTAATGGCAATAATGTCGATGCAGACCGGCGCTTTAAGGATAGCATCGAGGTGGATATACATATAGGCTGTTCTGTTCCGTTGCTCTAGCTCCAACTCTTTCCGAGTATTCCAACTACATACAAACGTCGTAAAAGAGCTTCGGCCCGTAATTCAATATTCTAATTAAGTCTGACATATTTAAGAACACCCTATGACAGTAAGATGTTCCGGATGTAAACAGAGTCCACCACGTAGGGAAAGTTTCTTTAGTTCGCAGACGTCGTCGTCGAGCATTCTCAGACTTTCCGTCTACTACAGCCGGGATTCCCTCCTCCTAACAACCGTTGTTGGCTCTGATTTTGTTTGCAAATTGAGAGCAGCCTGGCTAATCAAACAACCGAAGAAAAAAAAACACAGGGGACTTGTATCTGGATACGTTCGTTGGGCATAAGTGGTGGATCTTACAAGTCCTATACTATGCTTTCGTGGACATTAAAGCTGCATAGAGGATAGGTACAGTTGTGTCTGGGTGAATGAATGCCATGTCCCAGTCTATTGTACCCAAATCAAGGGGAAGTCTTGCCAAAGAAGGAGGCGAACGTCCTCGTTTTGGTCTTTCGTTTGCTGTTCATGTCTCGAGTAAACAAATGAGTGGTGACAGCATTGGCAGGTTCGATTGGGTCCGAATATGCAGTAGACAGCTATAGAAGACTATGGGGGAATCGCAATCATTTGCAATTCACTAAACTATGAATCATTTTGATCGAAGTCGGGAAATTCTTGTTTTAATTTCATCCGGTTTTTTTTTCGTGTCGTGGGTAAAATTTAAATTCAATAATGTGATCCTGTATACTGGGTATGTAAGCTTGAATAACAAAGTAAGGGAAAGGTCCATGTTTTTCGTAGTAATAGCAAATTAGTTATACCCCTTAGCGAGTTATAGAGGCACACATATGGTATCATCTACATCTAGGGGTAAGGGAAAGTTCTGTCTTTTAAGAAAACAAAATTACTTTTGGTTCATTTGGGGTCGTCCATAAATTACGTGAGGCGATTTTTGCGATTTTTCGACCCCTTCTCCTCCACCTTGGAGAGATGCTGTGAGATTTGGCTCGAAATTTGGGTAGGATTTAGCCATATCTTCAGGCCCCCTTTCACACACTGGTCGATGGCAGGCAGTGGCCTGAAAGTTTTCGCTTTGAAGACTGCATGAGGCCTGCACTCCAAGAAAAGTGACAAAAATCTTTATGTATGCGGGCATTTGTCGTCAGTTTGTGCCTGAAGATGGTGGCAGCACGTAAGTTTTTTTCAATCGACTTCTTCTTACAAAATTTTTTGTAACACTTGAATTGTATGAAGAGGTCGACTGCAACAATTTACCTGCTACTACTCCAGAATTTCTATTCCAGCCGTATTCACTCGAAACTGAAAGTAAGACGCGAACTAGGCGCGAGAACCACCACACTCGCTATCGCTAGTGTTCCGGCGTGAGTCTTGAACCGCTTGAAGATTTCGTTGAGGCCATGAACATTTTTGCAATTGAATTAACAACCTGCTATGCTAAACTCTCGTCTTTTCTTGTTTGTCTGTAGGGAATCATGACGTCACCTGCCTGCCATAGCCTAACCGCCTGACAGGCTGAAGTCCCCATCCCTCAGATCCCACTGAGTATGGTGTGGCCTTCATCGGGCTATGCCGCCGACCTGGCCTGCCGGTAGCCTGAAAGTGAATGGGTGTCTTTAGTGGAGACACATGTTTACTTAATTTAACCACACAATTTTTAAGCAATTTTACACTGTTTCTTGAGGAAATTACGTGTTTTTTTCGAGACCCCCTATCCCCCGCGTGAGATTGGGTGAAATTAGGCTCGAATCTCGTGTCGCCTTTCATGCAGAGTCGGTATTCTGTCTCTTGAGGCAGTGCTCGTTTGTGGAGGTGATACCGCAGTCCTACATGGCCAGTCAGATAACCCACCAACCTTAGGTCCGCCCTGTTTAAAGTGATAGTGCCCCTTACGGCAAATAGTCCATGGAAATGGTACTTTAACATTGCAAAAATGCAGGACAAGGTTTTATTTTTGGGATGTGTAGGGGGGGTCAGTGTGAGCTTAAGTTTGAGTTTTCGGGATTCTAACCCCCCCCATTTGGCCGCCATCTTGAAAAACGTGTACAAATGGTTTTTCCACTATATCTCCGAAACGGTACATCTTACCGAAAATTTGCAAGGACATTTTTTGTTTAGAATTAAATAATCTACAATTTATTTCTTAGAAATTTTGTGGTAAAATGAATAATTAAAAAGTTATAAGCCTTAGAACACAAAAATTAGTCACAATATTTTCTTTTAAAGGCTATAACTTTTTTTCCTTCAACTTTAACAAAAAAAATAATAACAAGTTTTTTGTAGAGGGTTTCATTAGGAATAATTTTCATTCATTACTTTTTTAATTTCATTCACTACGAAGGGTTTTACAGCGCCCCGAAGGTATGAAAGTGACAGATTTTCTGAATATTTTATTACAATTTTACCTCCTAGAAATTAGCAATAAACGCTAGCAAGTAATAATAATGAATGAATGACTGTACGTTATAAGAAATGCCGATGTTTGAGTAATGTAATAAAATTGTTTCGCATTTTTTTGCGGGTTTTTATTGCTGTTATGCCATGTTTTATAAGGTACGATATGGTTTAAAATGAAATTCTTTGAATAATAACATGCGTTACTCCAATTTTTTAAAATAATTTGTTTTAGGACTACACAAAAAAGTGCTTTATTGAGTTATGTTAACTATCTAGCAAAATATGGACGTATTCAGTTTGTGATAAAAGTTTGAATTATCTTAGTCTTATTTCAGAATTGTTATTAGTTAAATTTTCATATATATATAACTGTGTAAATAGTTATTCAGTTGCGCATACTACCAAAACACAAGTTTTGGAGGATAGTTTAATTCTAAACAAAAAGTGTCCTTGCAAATTTTCTGTAGGATTTACCGTTTCGGAGATATAGTGGAAAAACCATTTGCACACCTTTTCCAAGATGGCGGCCAAATGGGGGGGTTAGAATCCCGAAAACTCAGACTTAAGCTCACACTGACCCCCCCTACATATCCCAAAAATAAAACCTTGTCCTGCATTTTTGCAATGTTAAAGTACCATTTCCATGGACTAAAAGGGTCTTATAAGATCTTCAGCTTGCTATCATGTTCTTGTTTGTCCCTGTCCTGTCTTGCCTTGGTCTTGCTTGGTCTTGCTGAATGTGTAAGACCAGTCTCGTGGTATAAAGTTGAATTGTATACCTTTCTTGAGGCAGGTTGAAATAGTCCGATCGCTTCCATTGTTGGACTAGATGCCTCGTTTTAGCTCCTGAAATATCCCCTTGGCCTCCATGAAGTAGGTTGCGTTGTCACAATAGATCTTCTGGCAGTTTCCTCTTCTCCCTGTTAATCGCTTAAATGCACCGGTGAAGGCATCGGTTGAGAGGTTACTGACCACCTCCAGATGAACAGCCTTGGTGGCAAAGCAGCAAAATACTGCGATGCAACTTTAATGGGGATGATTTCCGCGAAGTCGATAGTGGATAGGTCCACAGAAATCAACGCCTGTGCTAATGAAAGGACGAGGCTGGCTAAATTCTATCTTGCGGCAAATTACCAATTAATTCATTCTTTGACCCAACAGCCTTGGTTTAACTTTACAACGAATCGAGCGATTGATCAGAAACAAGTGCTAATTTCCTTGATTGTTCCGTTCTCTTTTTTCGAAAGTATGCTCTCAAGAAACCTGAGAATTTTTTTATTTTATAAACCCACTAACACTAATCAACTCAAATAAGTTAATGAAGCAGAATTCCCTTCAATCTTGACACAATTAAACTGAATAGCTCTGACCTAATTCCTGAAAATTTCTTATAATTGTGAAATCTTATCCCCAAAAGCATCAAAACCCAGATTTGAACATTTCATCATCATGCATAAAAAAACATCACAAAATAAAAATCAGGTAAAATCAATATATCCTTTGATTTCCCCCTTTTTTTCAAACTTATTTCAATGTGCAGCGAAAAGAAGCGGGTAAATCAGCATGACCTGATTAAATTCCCTTCGTTTTTACAAAAAAAAACCCTTACACCGAAAAAAATTTCAAATTCCTGCAAAAACACGAAAAAACGAAAATTTCTAAGCAACCCTCTCCTGAAATTGCGTTGTTTTCAGTACAAAATTCACCTTTTTTCCTCCAAATTTTTTTCCCTGTTTTACACAATTTTTTTTCGTCAACCCTCATCACAAAGGTAAAAAAAAAATCCGAGGGTAGATCAAGTTAAATTTTCGAGTTTTTTCCACAATTCCGTGATTTTGTGTGTCAAATCCTGCGCAATAGAAGCGACAATGCATTGTAGTGCGCATGTGCAGTTGGGTATAAAAATGCATTTTTTACGGGGTGCGCAAGATATGTGCACTTGGTATGAGTTTGCCGCGCATTTTTTCTATAGTTTTCACTGCGAGATTCAAATTTTTGTACGGAGATGAAGTTTTTTAACGGACTTTCTCACGGGGTTTCATAAAAAGATGCTGGTAACAATTTTTAGGGATGATTTTTTTTTGTATATTTCTTAAAAGAAGGGATGATATGCTTTTGTGATTTTTTTAAAGTGTACTTATAGCAGATTTGCATCGAGTGTAAGGAATGGAGTTTTTGAGTTTAACTGGTAGAAATGTAATAGGGGATGAATAATAATTAATTGATTTATAAAAAAAAAATTGTCTCTGACAAGAAACTAACGTACTTGTAAAAAAACCTTTTTTTATACAAAGCTTTACGTTAAATTGTAATTGTCATATTTATATTTAGTTTAATAAGCCGAAATGTGTAAGTGAAATTCAAGTCAAAAAAGTACATGCCTCAGATTCCTTAAACGACACCGTTCTACAACAACAATGTAATAAAATAAAGAACTAACTTTAAAATGTTTTCCAGCTAGCAGCTACAAATAAAATTGTCAATTTCTCCCGGAATTAGAGAAACATGAGTTGGACTATCAAAGTGATTAAAGTAAATTTGCGGCTGATTTTATGATATTGTGATCGTAATGTAGAAGTGGCGGCCAAAGTGGGTAACTGTCCTAACAGAGAAAATATGCTAGTATGATAAGGCAAGGTGAATCCCCAGCAGATGACAGCAAGTAATAACTCGATCGGCTTAATAGTTAGGATATCTAAAAGTCACCCAGGTTACTCGCAAACAAACAGATAATATTTTGAATATCGCCGCCACTTTTCAGGCTTGCTAACAACATGATCGTACCAAAGTGCCCAGCAACGGTTCAGATAACTATTTTATGAGTATGGTGCCCTGAGAGCGAATAATAACATAGAAAGGTTTTGAAATCAAAGTATCTGCGTAATGGCGAGCTAACTCAAAAATAAAAATTTCACAATATGTAATGAGGATCCCACCGCTGCCACCAAGCCTATTATAAGAAGTCAGAAGCCACACAAAATGGCTTCTGGCTGCAATTCTACAGTTTCGAAACTCAAGCCAACACCACTTTATTTAGTTTGAAGCCAAGCATAGTCGGAATAGAATTTTATCAATCCTTTCATCATCACACAACTATTTTGTGTGACCATGATCAATATAACAAGCCAATTAACTATATAGTTGGTGAACTGCCGAGACAAATTAACGTTTTGTATGAAATTTGAGAATTTAGCTTATCTTACCCTTCTCTTCAAAGTTTATATGTTTTTAGCTTTTGTTTTGAGTTTTTTTTCGTGAGTTTTTTTAGCTTTTTCTTAAAAACAAAAAATAACTAGGATTTTTCAATGCTATAATTAAGAGAAAAATCGTAGAAATTATATGAATATATTTCGAATAAAATCGGACCTGTAGAACAGGTGAAAAAAAATTAATAAAACTGTCGAAGACCGATTTTTAAGAAAAAGCTCAAAAAAACCAAACGAGTTTTTAAAGTATTAAATCAAACCTTACATACATTTCATGAATTTGCGGTTATTGTGGGGAAATTGATGTTTTTACATTTTTGCGATTTACCCGAAAAGTTGTTAATATATTTTCAATAAATTTTTACTGTAGGTAGGCACCAGCAGCAGCCATTTTTACCCTGACACCAGGTTCTACAATAATAACACTCCCTATAATTAAATGTCAAAAATGGCCATATTTCGCGGTTCGAGTTCCTCTGTTCTTGCAAAAACCTGTTTTTCGGTTTCAATTGTCCAAAACTAACGTTTGACGCTTTTTAAGCGCTGTTACGTACATTTCTTCGCACCTAACGTGAAAGGACGTGTTTTCGCTACTATTATTAACTTGTTTTCACCATTTTCCTTGGACCAATTTTATCAAAAACACATTTCAGCGTCAAAAAAAAAGAGCAGAGTTATTTCAATTTTTGAAAACTTTTCCGTAATTTCTTTTGGAATATAGTGCATTTATTTGAATTAGATTTTGGGTAAATATTAAATATTTAAAATTTTAAAATTAGGGCTTCACAGTAAAATCGCTTCAACAAAAAAATTTCAGATATTTAGGGTGATTTTTGAGTGCCCCAATAGTAGTTTCATGGCAAAAGAAGCATATTTTTGTAATGGGCGGGGTGAGGTGAATTAGGGCTCCAAGCCAAAATTATATAAAACTTTTTTGAGGTTTTCAGAGCGATTTTTGAGCGCTCCAATAGTAATTTTAAACGTGGGGCTGGTTAATTGGGGCTCCAAACCAAAAGTTTGTTAAAATCTAAACAAAGTTAATTGTACATGAGTTTCGTTTACTTTGAATTTTTGCTGTGAAGCCATTCGTTTGATTGTTTATTATTTCCTTCATAGCTCCGTAAGTTTTCATGCTAATTAATTTTACCAAAGCTCATTTTAAAGGTCTTTTCAAGTACTTTAAATAAGGTCCAATAAGTTTTTCTACAAAAATTCGTCGTTTTGCTTTGATTTAACGTTGAATTGTGCGAGTTAAGTTTTCGGCGAGCAATCGGTTTACTTTAACGACTCATAATTCGAGTTATTCGCGTAAAACTGCTCTAAAAGATGCATTTTTTGGATGAAAAATGAATAATTTCACGTGAATAACTCGAAAAAAAATGGTTTTAGAGAGGGGTCGGCACTACCCACTAAAATACAAGGTGTTTAACAAAAGATCATTGGCTTCCGCACAAGCAGCCGCTACTATCCTCTTATATTATTCAAATTAAGCTTATTATTAGACATCACATCACGATTGGTACGACATGATAGTAGCAGTACTAGTAGAAGAAGAGCTCAATAAAAGCTCTATACAACAATTTCAAATGCACAGTTCTCCATAATGGTAAATTATCCGACAGCTTTGAAGTGAGCTCAGAAGAACAACAAAGATACCTACTTTCACCATTACTGTTTCTTATTTTATTAAACGACTTGCTTGCCAGTGCGTTAGATAGTATAATAGATAGGCCATACAATTGGTGATTGCTAGAACACCATAAAGATCTCGACCACGCGAATGACATTTACTTGCAACGACATCAGGACCTCAAAAGTATGTTCAACACTTTAGCAACAGAAAGTAGCTTGCCACGCTTAAGACTAAATCCGAGCAAAATCAAAGAAATACGTAGAAATGCAAACACCATAAAATGCAGAACCCTGAGAACCGTGGTAGATAAATTCTGTTACCCATATGGAATTATTACCGAAAATGCGCCAGTCAGAAGACGATGTAAGTTCCAGATTTAATAAAGCAAGAAGCGCAAAAATATGCTGTATCGCATACGGAGACAGACCCAGCGGGAAAAAATCGAAGCACAACTAAGAGGAGCGAATTTGCATCACTGATAATATGCTCCGATTGGGACTTTAGGGAATTGTACCGGGCGAAGAAAACGGACAAACGTAGGCTGGTTCGCGTTCGATGCAGTGGTCAAGCAGCATATTGGACGTGGTTGGTACTAAGATGGGGGTCCTCGGGGCACGATAAAACTTCTGTCGACAGTCGCGTTTAGAAGGTTGAAAAGGCAATTGGAAAAGGGGAACAAAAATTAAAAATGATAAAATAGAAAATATAGACTATGATGATGTCATCGACGACTTTGCGGAAATCGAAGCAATAAAAATAGTGTTTACTATTTAAATATGATGAGTAGAAGAATCCATACGCACAAACATAACATATATTTTAGTGTGCGCTTGTAGCTCTAGCTAAAAATTAGAACGCAACTCCAACGTTAGGGCAATTGACAGATGCATACGTCGTATCCTAAAAATCCGCTGTCAAGACAAATTAAGAACTCGAAGAGTCATTGCCTCCAATAAAGATAGACGACGAAATCAGGCAAAGGAAATGGAATTAGATTGACGACACCTTTTGACACGAAAACGAGAATCTAGCCAAAAAGGCATTTGTCTGGAATCGGCAAAGAATCCGTCGAGTTGAAAGACCTAAAACAACTTGGAGGAGAACCCTATTAGCAGAGGCCGCAACAACTGAGAGATCTTGGACTCAGCTGAGAGTTATTACAAAACTGAATCCGCTGGAGGGTAACGGTTCTGATCCAATGGAGCATAAAAAGAAAAACAAGAAGTAGTAGCAGGTATAGTTCAGCTTAGACGGACCTGAAATAGATAATGTAGTAAAATAAACGAAATTTTGGTCTGGTCTGGTCTGGAAGATTTTGGGTATCGAAATCTCAGATTAAAAAAATCATATACTCTGAAACTAATCAAAGATTAGTACTAGAAGAAGCACTTAAGCAGATTATTAGTAGGTGTAAATAAAATATTGCTTTTTGTCCCCCAGACGACCTCCAAAGCTAAAAAAACCCCAACATGATAACTTCGTAAGAAAGAAAGTACCCCTATATGTTTCCTTACCTAAATATAGATATTCATGCCTGGCATACATGTTCCCCCAGACGAGAAAATCTAATTCAAAAATGGCCCCCCATTTTCTTCCGCAACTGTCAATAAAAAGTTGTATAAATTCTCAGCAATTACTTAAAACGTATCCCAATAAAATATCCTTTTTTTTGTAAAGGAACTCCTTAAAATGCATTGCAAATACCGAGCCAAAAGCCTCTTAGTCCTTAGAATGTCAGAAAATGTTTACTTAGGGAAATTCCCACACAAAGGGAAATCTGCATTTAAATATGATTTCCCTTGGACCGTTGCCGGGGCTACTAGGAAACCCTCTTAACCCTCGAGTCCTGGTCAACAAAGTGGGGTCAAATTGGGGTCTTTGTGTATTTAAAACCGTTTCTTTGTAGAAATCCGGAAATTGAAAAACGGTGTTTTGAATTTTAAATCATTTTCCAATCAGAAAAAGGGTTGCCTGCAGTAAGTATGTAAGTAGTAGCCAGAAAGTGGTGGTGGGGGTGGGTGGGTAAAGTCCTTTTTTTGTGTTCTTAATGCTAAATATAAATGCTTCTACCCCGCAGAAAGGAAAGCTTAAGTATAAGTTGTGTTGTGCCGGTGGATGTGGGGATGGTGGTGGTGGTGGGTGAATGGTGGGGAAAAAGGTACTCACCCTTCATATCTGGGTCCTCGACTGCTAATCTACTCTCCACGTATACGTCACGATCAGTGCTGCCAATGCTTCTCTTGGCGCTGGAGCTGCTGTTCTGCGACAGGGTGGCCCTCTCCATTTCGATGCGTTGCTTCTGCTGCTGGAGCTGGTGCTCCCGGATGCGGCGGTCTCGCTCATGAAAATGAGAGGCGAATAGACTCTTCTCACGCTCCGAACTGACCACAGCCGGTGGGGCAATCCCCGCCAGACTATTTAACGCTGGGAAATTATCAGAGTTGAGCCGAATTCCGTCCACCACCCGGCTGGTGGCGCTCGGGAGGGGGAGCATAGACGTCGGCGATGGAGCCGGAAAGAGGTTCTGGGGACGAATACAGTTGCTGCTATTATTATTGTTGTTGTTGGTGGTGGTGGTGGTGGGGCCGTTGCTGCTATATAGGGGTTGTAGGTGGTGGGATGCATCCGGCGATGAATTAACAGATGAAGACGGTAAGGTTAGCTGGGGCTGTTTCTGGTGGTGTTGCTGCTGCTGTTGTTGTTGTTGTTGCTGTTGCTGTTGCTGCTGCTGGTGCTGATGGTGGTGTTGTTGGAACATTAATTCATGGAATGGCAATGTGGAACCTGTGCTGCTGAAAGTCATACTGCTCAGAGCTTTTGGTAACGAGTCAGTATGAGTTGTAGGCGATGGTGCCTTATGTGGTGGCATTAGAAGAAACTGGGCAGCAGCAGCAGCCGAGGGTAAAAATGATGATGGCGGCGGGCCGAGGGGTGAATTTGGTGGTGTTATATGGTGTGAAGAAAGCCTCTGATGGGATGTAAGAAATTTCGGTGAAGATGGGGTTGAGATCTGATTGTATGGCGTTGACTCTTGCTTGATGTGAAGTGCTTGCTCTTGAATGGTTTGTTGTGTCTGCTGCTGTTCCTGTATTTGATGGGTTTGAGGTTGTTGCTGTGACGACGTTAATGAAGCCGTTGTTGTTGATGTACATTGTGAATATGACTGACGCCATTGATCTTTAGTGTCTGACCAAAATTTACCTGAAGCATAGAAAATTTGTTTTTTTGTTGTTATTATATAAATTTAAATATTATCTAAATATTATTATTTTTCAAGATTAACACAAAATTCATAAATAATCAATAAGATACGAAACTCCTTAATATTAACCAAAAATATATGACCAGAATCCAGATGTGAGGCATATTCATTATCGACCACTATTCCTCTTAAATCTTGTAACCTGACTAGAATATCAACACTGCCTTTTTGGGGGAGGCTGTACGACGATATAGTAGAACAGCTCATATAGTATATGTGTACACATACCCAGCGGGAAAAATAAGGCTTCAACTTGCGTTCTGTAAGTACTCCTGGTAATCCGTGGAAGCATTACTTTAGGAAACCCACTTCATTTCTTTTTTTACATTGATGTCCTAGGGAGGTAAGGTATAAGCCAGCTTTATCTTACCACTGCATTACTGGTAAGGCAAAAATATGCACTAGCTTTGCTTACCTCTACATTACTGGTAAGGTAAGGCAGAGGGCAATTGCTTACTTTCAGCTTACCCTTGCCTTCCTTAAGAAGCAGACGTTGCCTACTGCTTACTTTTGCATTACAGATTACTTTCAAGGAAGGCTTACCCTATACCTTTCTACCGGAAGCATTACCTAATTTCCCGCTGGGTATTATCTAGTATATAATGGTGGTCTGATATGCAGATATACGTAAATTTTGATGTGAAAATATTTCAAGTTATTTAGCATATCGCATGCGCGTCAATAGTTCCTTTCTTGTGTTATGTAAATGGCATAGAAGCAATCAATAAGTTTCTACCAGATGTTAATTTTTATTGCTTTTATTAATATAATTGTGTTTACTTTGTACGGGGATATAATGAAACTTATATTGATTTGTTGGAATTGTTTTGGGGAGAGAGAGAAGATATTTATGCAGATAGATGAAATTGTTTTGTTTAAGGTTTATGTATGTTTGAGGATTTCTGGGTATTTTGAAACATGCTAAGTATTTAATTTAGGGTTACAGGATTCTTCAAAATAGTATTGAAGCTGTGTTTCTAAAAAAAGTAGAATTTATTAAACTAATAGAATCAAGATTGTCGTTTATGTGCTTCAAGCACTTTTCACTACAATAATCTTACTTAAAATTCAAAGTATGCAAAGTGTACCAAACTATGCATATAAACTGGTTCTCAGACCATGCTGCTATTGTATTGGTCAAAGAAAATTTCAGCTCCTATCCATTACAATTTACACAATTTCGTTTGGAAGGATGTTTAAAGGGTCACAAAGTCCCAACCTCCTAATGTGACATTTTAAACGCTCTATTACAACGGGCGTGCGGAGGCCACCAATAAAGATAATGGCTAAGCCAAGCCATCCGCTATCATGTAAAATGTTTTTTTTTTTTTGATAATATATATTTCAATTTTTATTTGGTTAATTTTTTCGGATTTAAGGTAGCCATTGGTGGTACCAAGATGGTTACCAACCCTTAACAATGCAAGCTCATATTGAGTGTTTAATTTATTCATTGTACATTGCCTTGAGTTCTTTTACTGGTGTTGTATAGCGAATAAATGCGCCTGCAATGCACCCGAGTAAATGCTTCCAATGCAGACATGAATGTAAGTATGTAAGTGTCGTTTTACCAAGCGGTCCCCCAACTTAGTACAACCACGTTCAATGCTGCTGGACATGCGGAATTTAACGACAATCGGTCTACTGAGTGTGCAAATGGCACCCTTTATGGTCACAATGTCAATTACCAGTGTGTTTCGTGCTTTTTTACTCAGACGTACCTTCGTCCATCCGTCTTCCTTTTTTACGCAGGCCTACCGTGCCTGACGTTCCTTCGGATGGCAAGATCAATCAATGATATATGTCCCGTTTGTTCGACAACCTTTTATTATCCTTCAGCGATCTTCATAATTCCTCATATTCATGGGAATACGGAAATAGCCATCGTAATTCATTCAATGGTCAATGGTAAAACAGCTGGAAATTATGGCTTCCGCCAGAACTGTTGAAAGCCGAATCAAGCCTCATAGCCTGTCTCCATGGCTGAACAAAATGACGATTTAGGGCCTTTTTTTTTTTTTATGTGAAAGACTAGAGTCGCAGGAAAGGCCCTTTATACTGTTCGACAATCTATTTTCTTCATATAGAGTGCAATGTCGAATAGAGTGCAATGCCTTATGAAAAGCGCGAAGTAAGTGAGTACAGTAGCTGTGGCAGCACATTCCATGTTTTTGATACGCATTGTTATGATGAAATACTGCTCCTTGATGATCAACCTTTACTCTGGGCGTTTCTGGACTTTCTTTGTAGTGGTAAGCTTGATCTGAAGATGGATGATGATGGGTTTGTTTAAAATGTGTTAATATCCAATACACATCCGAAAAGATTATTTAGTTCTTTGGTAGGATCTTCAAAATACTCAAAAATCCCACCAGACTAAGAGAATAACATTTCTTTCGCAGTTTTAAAATAAATCTATTTCGTATTACCAGTTATTCATTCACCTCTACAACCTAGATCCGGCCCTTTCCTATCAACTTCACTGATGTACGTTCTGTATCAATGCCATCCAGTTTCGCATCTCGTAAGCTCGTCCGAAGAATTTAGTCTTTCTAGCAATATATCACTTAAGGGGTAGCCCTAAGGCCGGACTACAGTCACCAGAGATTCAGGCGACAGTATCTGGTGGCTTTCGCCCGAATTTTGTCACTCGCGAGAGCTGAGACTTTAGAATAGTAATTGTCAGAGTGATTTTTGTGTGCTGACAAATTGAATGTTTATCCTCCTCTGCCCGCCGCGGCCTGTGCGTAAACACCAAAATTGATAAATCACTCTGATTTTGGTTTAGAGCTCCAATTCGTAGCATCCCTCGTTTTGATAAGAAAAATATGTTTCCCTCGCCTTCAAATGAGCACTTAAAAATCACTCTGAATACGTCCAAAGCGTTTTGGTGTAGAACCACAATTCTTAACATTTACCATAAAACATAGTGCTGGTTCGTTGTGGCCTACTTTCTCAGCTTGAATCTTCTTGCATGTGTGATGTTGAGTAACTCGTGTTGTAGTGTTTTAGCCTCCTGAATGTTATCTGCTCCAGTTAGCAAATTGTCCACCTAAAAATTATGATATATGGACTCTATGGGCCAGGTCTACTTCTCGTACTCTACTAGCTGCAGTAAAGTGCGGATTGCTAAGAAAGGAGCGCATGCTGTGCCAAAGGTTACCGTTTTTACTTTGTAATCTTGCTGCACCTTGGTATCCGGATGCTGCCACATAATCTGCTGATGCATGCGGTGCATGGTGTAATTTGATAGCGAAATATAGTAGCTGTTGATTCTATTAAGATCGATCTAAAGGCCGTGTTTGTTGTGATTGGATCAGTATTAGCTCCATGCCGTATGCCATCTCGAAAGGTTATTGCAAAGATTCTTGCTCCAAGCAACATGTCGATTCCTCTGGTTTTCCAAAAGGTCGAATCTGATAATTGTAGATCCTGTATAATGTTTCCACTCCGCGTTTCGAAGTATTCTTGTGGGCAAAGGGTCGATGATCGTATCAGGAATCAATTTTTTCGGGGCACAGGATACCTATTTTCCTGTCTGCGGGCAACGATTCCTACTCCTACTGTTGCACAGCTATTTAATGAAACGCCTGGTCTAGTGTAGGGCCTCCATATTTGACCAGCTTCGCAGAGATACCTGCACCTACCCCATTGTTATTTTTGAACTGGTTTTTGTCTTTGCTAAATTCTTCTAAGTTTAGTGATGGCGGCATATATGTAATCACCAGTAGATATTGATGAAGTATGCAACCCCTCAAGCAATAGCTCCGTAATAGCCTGTTTCACGGAATGTTATCAGCCACCCGCTTTCCTTACTTGGAAGAATGTAGTACGATCAAATTAGCCTATCGTCTGTTTTAAGACGCTTATGGCTGATCGCGACACCAATAGTCACTCTACTAAAAACGTTTTCCTCACGCTTACTAGAAATATCGCAAATCTTCATCTACACCGTCAAATGAACTTCTTTGAGTTTATGAAGATATTTAATCTCGAGCAATTTTACGTATCGCAGATGATCTTGTCCAGCTGATCGTGAATGTTTGAATGAGGGATGTTCAATGTTTGTGCAGTTTCTCGTGTCGTGTAACTTTGGTTTGACTTGATTAACGGCTTTATTTTGTTGTCATCAATCTTGGTAGGTCTCCCTGATCGAGGAGTGCGGTTTAGATCATATATCAGAGGCAGAGCTAAGATGATCTGTTGAGTTTAGTATAAACCAATCAAGTATTAATTTGCGCTAGAGCCATGATTGTTTTCATGATCACAATTGTAATATATGGAAACAGATGTTGCACAAAGGGACTTCTCCACAATTTATTATTCAAGCATAGGTACAAGAAATTTTCAAGTGGAGCAAATCAGATTAAATTTGCATTTTCTAGAGCTAATCATAAATTAATGATATATTGCATGACAGTTGTAAATAAATTGTAAGTAGTTTCTTTGGTGAGATTTGGCACACGCTTTAGGTACTTTACCAAGTCCAAATGAAACTATATAAAAACGCAAATCACCCACAGTTCATAAAACAGAAAATTATCCAAAAAACAACTTATTTCCACTTTATTCCTCTCTTCCAATCAAAATACGATTTCAATTTTGATGTATTTATTTAGCATGAAATTGATTGTGATATCAAACAAAAAGGGATTAAAACCACGTGTCAAGCCACGCGTTCATTTCCATTGTAATCGGAGACAAAGCTCAGGAAGGACCTTCGAGGCAGATAACGAAACCGAGCCAAATAAAAATTACATACTCGTGCTACTGTATACATGCCACGTCAGTCATTAAACCATGAAAGTACGCCAAAAATTCAAACCCCAACCCCTCAACGAAAGGGTTAAAGGCGATTTTTTTATGTTGGCTGTGTGTATTGCTTTCCTTAAGGATCGAAAATACCCTTCCCAAGTCGCATCCATCCCCGCACTAATATTGGACAAAAATTCTTCAAACCGAAGAAGACAGCGAGAGGCGAGCCTTTTCATCATCGTCAACATCTTGGTTTTGGCAGCATTTCACGAATATCCTTGAGGACAATAGCGATTTAAAGAAAGGTACACATTAAGCAGAATCCTTTGAACATATTTTTGCCCATCAGTGAAAATGAAAGGATATCATTTTTCTGCGGCATATGGCTAAGGTTCAGCGTGCAATATCCTTGGAATAACTAAAAAAAAAAAATTTACAATCATAAAAAAAAATGCTGAACCACCTTTTTTCAATGTATGTAGAAGGTCCTTTTGTTGCCCGAGAATCCTTTCATATCGTCTTAGGAACGATATTAGGCCGTAATCTAAAACTGTAGAAAATTTTAAGGATTTCATTTCGATTTTTATTGAGACATGTGCGATTACCTTCTTGACAAAAAAAAAGGATGCGAAGGAGTTTGTTGCAATTTAACGTGCGTACGTGTACCTTTCATGATCGTGCGTAGGATTGAGTTGCGTAACAAATAAGTGAAAGGACGAGAAGGATAATTTGGCGCGGCCTGGTGAACATCGGGGGATGTTTTTTTTTGGGATTTTAACAATGTGAAGGAAGTTCCTAATGAAAAGAAAAGGATTTTCTTAAGACTTTCGTTTTTCTTCGTTGGTATTCAAAGAATATTTGATTTGACTGAGGTTTTTAACCAATGACAGGATTTAATTGAGTAAAAAGGGATTACATTTATAGAAAACGAAAAAAAACAAGGTGTATTGCTGATTGCGTTTGTAGAAGGGTTTCTTTGTGATCGATATTGTTCATTGATCGTGACTTATACATACCAACATCCGCAATGGTGGTGGTATATGATCTTGGTGGGAGGTTGATCGTGGAACTTGGAATACTGATGAAATTTTAAGATGATTATCTTGATCACCAAAAATAAATTAGATCTTCATTTATTGAGAGATCTTCATCCAGAAAGTCGGAAACTAGGAAGGAAATGTTTCCAGTGAGAAGAAAATTTGCTTATAGGGAGATATCCCTATTGTTGGCGCTCTCTCTAGACGAGTTGTTTAGGAGGCAAGAAATCTATGCACAGGCTTTTCAAGCCATTATCTGAAATTAAAAGAAGGAGGAAGGGTAGCGGAAGGCCTAGCTTTATTACCAGAGACGATTGAATGAGCTAGAGGAGGAATGGAGCCGTTTCAAAGACACCGAACCGCAATGTCACATAAATATTTTGCAACAAGTTATTATAAAAATAGAACAGAAGCTTTTCTGAAATACCAGGACCATTTCAGCCAACAATCTTCAGCCAGACAATGGCCTCTTTTGATGGAGCGGACAATCCCGAAGAAGAAGATAATGACCCAAACGCGTACCTCCAAACAAAGAAGCTGGTTCAATTCTACCAAAGGTCCAGACCACCAAGGATCACAACTCCACGTTTGTGGGGCATAAGTTCCCAGAAACTGTCACCAGTTCCACCACTTCTTCTTGCGATTGGTGAGACTAATCTATACTAAATTCGGGTTCCCAGGTGAATTTGCTCTCCGAAAGATTAATGAAGAAACTCGGAGCGACACAAGTCACGTCACATAATGATGGTACTAGGTGTTGGCAGCAGAAAGGGAGAAGCTAGCCAAAGAGTCAGTCTGCAACTGCAGTCAACCTTGAAAGGATTCTCTTCCAGACTGGAAGCTTTCTTCATCTCCCAGATCGTAACACCTCAATAATCTCAGTTCATCGATACCTCCAGCTGGTCAATTCCATAGAACATAAAACTTGCAGCCGAGCAAACAAAATGCGAAATGTTCTTCAACCAAACAGTACGTCGAAACCACGAAGGCCGATTCATCGTAAGCTTGCAGAGGATCCAGAAAGGTAAGCCGAATCTCGGGACGTTGCTTTTAGACGTTTCTTGGCGTTAGAGAGAAAAATAGCTAAGGAAACTCTATATTCTAAAGCCGCGTCTCCACCAACCGAACATGTTCGCCGAACAGTGTTCGACAGACATTTGTGATGTCCACCGAACATTGTTCGGTGTTGTAGCGAACATTGATTTGTGAGCTATTGTTCGGTTGGTGGAGACACGGCTTAACTCGGCTTCGATCTGAGTACACTTCAGGCGTCCGTGAAAAACACAAAAAATACGTTACCTCCGGTATTTTTTAAATGTATCTCGGACGTGGCACAAATTCAACGAAAATTTTTATAAGAATTTAACAGAAATTTAGGTAAAGTTTATTTGAAATACATTCAAACCTGTCTGTGAGACCACTTCCCGAACAGTCCACCTGGGTCGATCCTCTCCATGCTAAATTCTATGATGCACTTGAGATAACTGTTTAAATTTCAAAACCAAAATGTTGAATGCAATGAAACGTTACTCTCTTCAACTCAAACGACTCGTCACGAAACATGACTTGACTTTCAGCACTGGGGCCATAGGCTCTCCGTAAGAGCTCATGGATGCATGCCAATGTAGGGTGCTTTTTAGCGTGAAAGACAGTAGATCAAGCTGAACTCTCTATTAAACCAGAGCCTTTCACCGCAAACGCCAGACCATATGCTTACGTCTGTGTAGGAGGCAGCTGTGTACCATACGAACCCACGCTGTGGTATTTTAAGGAAAACTGAGGATTGACTTTTTTGTATGTTCAAAAGAGGGGCTACACATTTCAGCTTGTGAGATCTCTTCCATAACGCTGCCAACTATAGAATGTCCCCTTGGAAACCCATTGCTGAGACGGCCTCTCGATCTCTCTTCGTATTGATCGTACATTTTTTTGAGATACTCGGTCCAAAGGGGCATTTATTTGGTCTATTGTGCTACACCCCTATAACTCAAATTTGTAAGCCAGACCGCTTGTGCATGGTCAGCAATCTGCCTTGTGACTTGTCGCTTAGACTTGAATTTTCGTGCATTAGTCAACAGCATTTACTTCTGCTTTTTGATCTCCAAGTAAAACAACGAAACAGCAACCGAAGGGTTGCGTGGTGGAACAGTGATCTCTGCAGAAAAAGTAAAGAACTTAGAAAACTATTCAACAGGTATTGCCGCACCTACCGATTTGGTGAAGAGTTGCCGATCGGACGTGAACGAAGCATACAACGCTGGAGGTCGCGCCTGGATTGCCCAACTCTGAGCGATTTCTTCGTGTGTCATTTCACAGCTAAAGAATTTTTAGGGTGCAGAATGACAATTCTTCATTTTAGACCGATGTATGCGACATGCAGTTAAGTATTAAGGAGGGAGATCAAGACTCTTTCGTACTTCTATAAAAAAGCCACAACAGCAGTGTGAAACCAAAAACTCCCTTTGCGGATGATATAAGTCAATATGGCAACAACTGAACCCAAATTGGTTAAAAAAACGCAAATTCACTTTACGAAACCTTAATTAAGCCGTTAGCCAAACTCTCAAGCTATTCAAATCGCATTTGATTTGAAGCGTTATAGCAAGACTAATTAGTTGCGTATTAGCGCCTTCCTCAACACCACCACCTCCGATCCATCCTAGAGAAGTGTTCCACCACAATCAAGCCTAGGAAGTCCAGATTACAAAATTTATGCTAATGTCTCATCTCATCACCTCGCATTAAAACTTAAATTAATTAAAAAGCGGAGAAGCAATGAAACACTCAGAAACAAGAAACTGTTTAAAATTTTTACTGCGCTTTATATGCCCGCGTGCATAATTCGACGAGCGGCGGAATACCAAATTTGGCCTCTTCATCCGAACCGGGTGCACCAAACACAATGATCGCCGGGCCATAAACCCAGTCAGTCGTTGCGGCATTACGAATGCACTTGGACCATTTGTTGCCATTTCATTACGAAGTTTAAGGCGAGAAATCGCTAGTTTATGCTGCCGATGCATAACAATGCACCGGCGTTTACCTGGATCGCAAATCATTTGAATTCGTTTGGCTCGTTTGGCGCGGCTCGGTCCGTTCGACTGCGGCCAGTTCTCTCGTTCATGCCGCGATTTTCACCCTTTTCGATGGAATTTATGGATCTAATAAAAATTAACAAAACCATGAACGAAATTATTACAGTACTTTGTCTGGCCGTGTTTAGTACATTTCGGTGCTAAAGGTGCGCAGCTCGGCTTGTCTCATGCTTTTTCGCTTCGACAAGGATCTCCGCTGAGAGGAGGACTTCACAACTTACCTGTCGAACTTGGCCGACTCGTCTATGGTGATTCAACTACTTTTCACGCTAATTAATAGCTGTGAAGAGACCATGGACGATGAATTAAGGTTTTATTGAAACACTAAAAAAATTATTATTGGTTCATTTCTGGGCAGTTTTGAATTAATTTTTCCCCGCATTGAGCTGGATGATGACGGGTTTGCTGCTGTACAATACAAGGTGGGAAGCGATGAGAATGGATATTAATTGGGCGAGAATGTGGACTGTAGAATGTCTTAGTTTGTTTCGTTTCCTTTAATATGAATTTTAAGTATGCATATTAGGATGTCCAGCAAGTATGTGTGATGTTTGCATAGGGTACATAATAGAATAATAAAAAGTGTTGGGAAATGTGTGCCACTTCAATCCATTCTGGATTTCCTTACACATTTGAAGCTATGTTAAATAAAGCAGTTATATTCGAAGCTGAATTTAGGATTTGCGTATGATATCCTGAAGGGGGCATTATAACCAACCTGGTATCAAGGCATTAAGGAGGATCTATATAAGCGAACGAAACTTGTTAAAGAAAGCTCTCTTTCTTGAGTAGAAGTAGATGTAGGATCCCTCTTCAGTAAGTTCCGGGTCGGTGTTACAATTCTTAACTAAGTGGGTCTTTATGGATGAACGAGGGAGTTTTAAGTCTGCCGAAAATTTATACCGACTTTTTAATCTACGATCAGTAGATCTTGACGAGTACATCCACAGATTTTGCAGTCAAATTTCTGTGGGTTGCCGAACGTCAAAATTATGTTACGCGTGATCCAAAACAAAGCAGTGGAGAATGTAATAAAACCGGTGTGTATGTGTGTGTGTGTGTGTGACGAAGTCGGATATCAACATGTACTTTCTTTTATTAGCAAGTGCTATCTTGTTGATTAGCATACTCAACAGACCGGTTCTAGTTTGATTACGGAGGTCAAGCAGCACTGGATGTGGTTAGTACTTTGTTGGGGGACCGCTTGGTAAAACGACACACGCGTTTGAAAGGGCGAAAATACAATTGTATAAGAACACTTTTCGACATGGCAGTTAAGCGAATAGTGGCCCGACAAGAGCCCTGTTATTATTTTTAGCTCCCACCTCCTGAAATTTAAAGTTTGCAGGAATCCACATTAGCGTGACATGGTTGTTCCTGCTGAGAGGTTTCAGAGATAGGAGGCAATCCAGGACAGTCTTTAATGACACCCTGTGAGATTTAATAGCCAACAGGGCAGCTTGTCTGTCCGAGAAAATAGCAATGTTAGAGCTATTCGGAGCACACCTGGATGGCCAGTACCTCATCCTAAGAAACGGTGGGAGTACTACTCGGAACCCTACTCATTTATCGTTTTTGGAGCCGTCCGTATACCAAAAGGCCGTGCTTCCTCTAAAGAGAGACAGGAATAGTATCGGACAATTATATCATTGGCTCCAGGTTCAGCTCCTTGAGGATCGATAAATGATCCAGAAGGTCTTCTGGAGAAGAGAATAGCCCCCGTAGGCGTAGCCCCTCAAGAGCCTCCTTTTTCACAGGTTCAAGGTTAAGCGTGGGCCTCCATAGTTGCAGTCGGATATGTGCTTGATCTTAACCCACCATGCGGTGGATGCATTCGTGACCATGGGCCTTACGACCGTCGTACATAGCCAAAACTTTAACCTCGGTTTGACGCCCTAGGTTTTGCCAACAAATTGACGACAGGTATTGATAAATGTGATTGCCTTGGCAGTTACTCGCTAAATCTGAGATTTCCAGACGTCGTCTGTACTTTAAAGCCTCGGATAGTTAGGTAGGCATAAGAAGGGTTGACAGGACGCCCTTTTGAGGACAGCCTTTGGCAGCCATTACCATAATCGTTTCACCATTCATCTCAGCAGTTCTCAATCCGTAGCTGAGAAGTGACGTGATCCATCTCGCAATGGGAGGATCAATGCCTGCCGTCAATGCCTGATTGACTGCGGCGTCAATGATCGAAGTAGAAGGTAACGTTGTCAAACGCACCCTCATTGTCTGAAAGACGCAGTGAGATTTCCTTGGCCATGAGGGACTTCTTAACAATTAAATGGCAGTCTATGTAGATCTGTCTGGCCGGGAGACCATGCCAATCAAGATTTTTTTTAAAGAAGCTTTTTTCTCCTGCTTCGAAAACGCTTCTAAGGAAGCATTAAAAGAAGTGTTCCCCTCTGCGGACATGCAATGTTAAAAAAATTATTCTGGTATGGGAAGGGGAGTGGCGCAAGCTTTTTAAGGAGAGTTCTAAGATTGATATAGTACCACTGTATTTTCCGTTTGGGTTAGTGTTGGCGTGCTTGTATTGATACGTGTTCGCATGATAAACTGTTTAAAACAGCTTTTTTGTGCTGATTTCTCGATTAAATAGAGTGTGTTGTCATTTGAAGCTTCCCTTATCAGCCAAGATTATTCAGGACAAGATTGAAAAGTATTGCGGCTAGTCTATCCCCTTGTCTTAAGGGTCTAATACACGAGCGCTACATCCGACCACGCCACAACAAAAGAACAACCGGGTCTAACGAAACACACGGGTTTTTTGTGCCATTAAGAATTTGTCATACTTTGAATTCTTCTGTTATTGCACTTTGGATCTTTACTTTCGTCAGTAAATTATTCTTTGAGCATTTGATCAGTCCTATTAATTCGGAGGGGGCTTCTAACTCCGAGAAGATCTTGTACAGCCTCTCTCTTTCTGTAGAACAATATTTCTGTTAAAAGTCTACAACTATGTATGATCTACGGGCTTTTCCCAGGTTTTACCCTGGTAGGCTGAGGCCAAGTAAAGACCCTTCCTCTCCAAACTCCAATCTAACTTCCGTTAAGTCAGTTGAACTGAAGTTCGGGCAGAAGAAGCCTCTGGAGGATGCCAGATTTAGGCTTACCTTGATCCGAGTGGTGATAAAAGATGTTGTATTGCCTGCCCGAGATCCCCTTTATGTTCCGTTCTCGTACTCAGGGCTCTTGTGCTAAGGCGACATTCAGGTTTTCCACTTTTAGGAAAATCTAGAGGTTATTTGTGGCTATTTTGGAGTGTTGGAAGTTGATCTGAACGATCTCAACCATGCGAAAGGCTTTCAAAAATTTTCAGTTTAGTCTACCTGATGCCAAACCTTACACTGCTTCCATTCTTGTTGAATATTTCTCGGAACTCCTGGTAGTTGTAGTTGTAAAATCTTTTAACCAAACAAAGCGTAAATTTAATCAATGGCTGTAAAACTCCCCAAAATTCAATCAAACGCCACCACCATTAACAATTTTTCCCCAACTTTTCCTTAACAATTTCTCATCTTCAAACAACGCAAATATTCACAGAAAAGTAAATAACAATGGCGACCACCCCCGGAACCACCATATAACCCCTTGAGGCGATTAGCTAGATGCTTAAAGGCCACCTCACTGAAGGTCCACCCTTTAAAGTTGACAAGATTTTAAAATTAGGGAGAATCCATTTTTGCTGGTTTTTTGCATGGTGGCTTCAAAAGAATTCGCCTCGAACCATTGCCAACGTTTTATCATGTGCAGCAATCCATGTCCTTGCACAAAGGCGAATTTATCCTTTTAACCGGAAAAATTTCTGATTGGAATTTTAAGTGATTTGATTTCAAAAAAAAAAGTTGGTTGGTTTCCCTATTTTATAAGGGTTAACGTCATTTTGGACAGGGCTGAAGAGTGGCATATGAGGGAGACATGTTTATGTGCTGGAGAATGATAAGCCGAAAAAAATTTGAAGGACTTACTTAGTATGTCCAAGGAGCAATTTGAGGATTCAATCTTCGTTTTTTTTTCTGGTATTTAAATTTAAATCTCCACCGGAAGGGATCAGCAGAAACCCGTTAGAAATGTGTCGAATTAATAATTTTAAACAATTCCCAAAATCTCCATTAAGAAATTTCCTTACCCACAAAAAACCCATGGAAAAGGGATCGAAGACCCTCTAAGGCTGTCATTATTCCTTGCCTTAATAATAATCACAAAGAACAAAAAAAAATGCAAAAAAACTACCAAAAAAGGATGAAAAAAAAGGACATAAGTCACCTGTACATGGATGCAAACGAAGGGAAGTCAAAAGACTTTTGATCCCCCTGTAGCTTACTTAGGCGACCAGGCATAGGTGCCAAGATCAGCAATGCAGGTACACGGCCGGCCCGTTGGCGCCCTTTCGGTCCACTTTTCGAAGTCCTTCCGCATGGGCACAAAAAATAAAATAAAAAAAGTCCTGCAGAAGACCACGACGACGTCGACGGACGGACGGGCCAAAAGAATAACATTTGGTCGATTTTTTCAATTGTTTCTTTTTTTTTCGTCCAGTTTCCACCAATTTCTCTGTCTTTATCTCACCTGTGAAGGTATTCTAATTTCGTGTTTGACCCCCGTGTGATTGTCTGTTTGCGGTGAATGTGTGTGCGCGCTTTCCTGGCTAGAAGGATGGTGATTTTTTTCGGTTGCGATTTTGATGTAGGATGAGGGAAAAATTTAAGATGCGCCAAACATATAATTGTGTGTCATAATTTAGTCAGGATAGTCGGAAATTTTAGGTTTCTGGGCTGCTTGTCGGTCGGAAACAATTATTTATTCCTGAGAAGGATCAGCGCTGATTTAAGTGTCTTCAGGATGCTAAAGCGTTTTGAGCTGGAGTTTTTTTTTGAAATATTTAGTTACGGTAGAGATTCATTTCAATATTTAATATTTTTCAGCAACGGCTGTATGTATTCAGAAGCTGAAGCTTTGTTGCCGCAGGTATATTGTTAGGGCCCAAGTGCCGTTCTAGACCTTTCATTCACAGAAGACCTTTCATTATCCAAAAATCAGTGGTTAAGTTTGAAGTTCGATCTTCAATCATCAAGGCCGTAGTTTTGTTGCTTGTCTGTCACTTCAAATCGTGTCTCAGGTAAAACACTGCGACTTATCGTAACAAGAGATCCTAGATTCATGTAAGTTTTCTGTAGCAATCTATGTAAATCCACAGATCCATAGTTTTGTTGTAGGTCAAAAGGAAGCAAGCTACAGGCAGGGCCATGCAGGTGGTCAAAATATAAGGCGGCTTAATCAGATACATATCCGTAACGGCATGGCGCCAATGCTATCCTTGTCAGTGACTTCCGTGATGAATTTTTCAGTATCAGTGCTCAGTGATCAATGGCCTCTGACATTTTAGTTTTGAAATTTGGGCAATGATCTTAAGTGCGTCGTGGAATTTAGCGTGGAGAGAGAGAGTTCGTCCCAAGTGGACTCTTTGGGAAAGTGGTCGCACAGAAACAGGTTTGAGTGTGTTTCAAATAAACTTTACCTAAATTTCTGTTGAATTCTTATAAAATTTTCCGTGGAATTTAAAAATAATTGTTTCACATCCGGGATAAAATAAAAAATATCGGTGGCAATGCATTTTTTTGTGTATTTTACGGACGCCTGAAGGATACTGAGATCGTCGGTGCCCCTCTGCATCTGCGCCTTTCTCAATTTGCTTGCATGGAGTTATATTGTACCGGTGATTTTTTTCACTGTGCTGCACTGAAGATGCCATCACGTCACCGATATGCATGGATCGACCATAAGTGAACAACATTCAGATTTTCATTTAGTAATGATGGTCTTGCGAAAACAAAACAAGATTGGAAAATTTGGACATTGCAGAGTCTTATACTGAAAGTTATGGCACATTACCGTGGCAATTACGTATGATTAGTAGAAATGACAATTGACAGGTGTAGATGTTGAAGCTCCTCAAGTATAACAAAAAAAATTCATGTTAATGGTTATGGTTTCTCGACTTTTTAAATAGTAGATCCCTAATCAAATTTAGGTGAGCTTGAAAATATTTGTTAATGCCCCGGAACATCATCAAGGTTGACTGAAAAAGATACTGAATGTGTTTAAAAATTTAAGTAATGTTAGACGAAAATTGAGGACGTTTTGCAACCGAATTCGGAATTTTGAACTGATAATCATTTTGGATTAATGAGATTTCCAATGTCGACGAACCTCAAAATTGTATCCTGCAATGCCAATGCCGAAACAGATGTTTTCCATGTCAGTGGCTTCCGTGATGCATTTTTCACTGACATTCACACAGCCCCGCCATTTTTCATGTCAGTGCTCAATGTTCAATGGCATCTGATCTGACATTTTAGTTTTGATATTTGGACAGGGATCCCAAGGGCAGCATGGAATTTAGGGTAGAGAGATTGGGTTCGCCCCGGGTTTACTCTTCTGGAAGTGGTCGAACAGAAGCTTGTTTATGAAATTTTCTGGTAAATTTAAGAAAGATTTTTTTCACGTCCGGGATAAATTAAAAAATATTGGTTGGTGGCAAGGTATTATTCGTGTTTTTCACTGATCCCTGAAGAGTACTGACTCTCACTCATACCTCACTGCATCTGATGTCTGGGAACAGCTTGGCACTTGTGTTGATGGATAATTTGATTTTGTACAGGCTGAGAGTAAAAATAACCAAGACGCAATGGAACCTCACAGTGAGGATTGGTTGTTAAAGTTCAATTTTAAGAGATGCGAATCGGCTCTTTTCCGGACTGCTGTAAACAAAGCATGGGCCTTTACCAGTGCGGTTTCAGCCCACGCAAATCAACAACTAATTTTCATCTTGAGGCAGGCTATGGGAAAATTTCTAAAGTTTCACAACTCAATTCAACACCTCTTCAAATACTTTAAAGCATGATAACATAGCCAGAGTAGAACACTTCAAAGCCAGGAGAGAATTCCCAACAAGATGACAAGACTATGTAGGTTGACCATGACCAATGTGACAAGCCAAATAAAGGTCCAGCCCAATCCATCCATCTTTAATAGACTCCGACAAGGGGACAAGGAGCATTCGTATTCGAAGCGACTTATCCGAGGAGTTCCCGACTCAAACGGGTGTCCGACAGGGAGACGTCGCTTCGCCACTTTTCTTCAACGTTGTGATCGACGCGATTATGCATGAAGCATTCGATGGACCACTCGAAGTTCAATACGACGCCAACAACTTCGTAACGGACTTAGTGTTTGCCGACGATAGCGTCGTCTTCGCCGACACGGATGACGAAACAACGAACATCTTTTTCGGCATTTTCCGCATCGCCCAGTCATATGAAATAAAAATCAATGCGGAAAAGACCAAAGTTCTCACATGGACGGATCGAAAGCCAGTGTTCACCTGGGTGGAACCCAAATCGAATAGGTTCAAATATTCATTGTTCAAATATTTGGGATCCTTGGTTGAGGAAACGAAAGTGGCATCGACGGGCGACGTTCACAGTCGCATCGGCCAGGCAATAGCAACATTCGTCTCGCTCAAGTGGTGAATATTTAAACGAACAAATTTTTCCATCAAAACGAAAGTAGGCCTTTACCGAACGTTGATCCTTCCGATTTTTCTTTATGGATCTGAAACGTGGACACTGCTCACACCGGACGTTAACAAGAGGTCTTCCAAATGCGACGTTGGTTTGACATGTTTGCCGAATGGATGATAATCGTTTGCCACGTAAACTTCTCTGGCGAGACCCTTCTGCAGACTGGAGAATTCAACGATCGGCATCGAAGCAAACCTGGCTCAAGAATATCGAGGGCGATTTAAAGAATCAACGATTATCAATTATCGAATTATCGAGACGGCTCGGCGTCAAAAATCGTCGAGAATGGAAGCGAATCGTGAATGGAGTTGGAGACCCAGCAGCAAGGGCAGCAGCTAGGCCGGCGCTTGGGGTTTTTGCGCCCGGGCACTATGCCATATTGCGCCCCAAAATATGTTCATTTTTGAACGCAATGGAGGACAATGGAAAAGACACAAATGCTCGCTGAATAGGAGAAATAATTTTCATAGTTTGCGCAAAATTTAAGATTGCACATAGATAGGAAGGAAGTTTCACGGTCAACATCCAACCAACAAAAATCTCCTGGAAACATTGTTTGCGTAGAAGAGAGTAGGCGAGAGCGATGGGGCAGTTTTTTTTTATATCTGTGTAGTTTTTGTTTTTTTCTCCCTTTTTGCTAGGAAGAGAAAAGGAATGCCAGAAGAGAGAATTGATATTAAAAACAACAACAACAAGCTGAATCATTCTAACGAATAGGTTGTTGGAAAAATTGGCTTTTGTGAAAATCTAGGTGATTCTTCTTCAAAAGGGAATTGACGATTACATCAAATTTCGCAAGTTCGAGCAAATTGGTTTAGTGAACTTCAATTTTTGCCTGAGTTTCCATAAATTTTCACATATCGAACTCAGGAAAAATAAAGCCTAAGTTCGCCCAACAGAACATGAAATTGAGATTGAACGTAAAAGCTCGCTCAAAAGAGAGTAATCAACTGGAATAATGCAGTATCATTCCAGTGAGCTTTTGCATTTTTAACTTCTGGCGAAAGAGCAATAATAATTTCAAGCATGAACTGAACATTCCAGCCAGTGAATTCACTTATACGAATTGGATGGTACTTTATTGAACTGAGGCCGGGTGAAGTCAGGCTATAAAGAAACAAAGAGCAATTAAGGAGGATTTATCGCCACAAGGAGTTTTGCTATCCTTATTTCGTTCATTTACCTCTTTTAACAATTCTTAAAAAGTACAGTAAATAGCGCCCTCAAGTTTATGTCTATCTTAGTAAACAGACACAATTCAGAGACATCGGAGCAATTTTTCTTTTGTGTGGTTGGATACAGTACTTTTTACAGAATTTCCAAAAAGTGCTCCAAATAAATGAGAGATTTTTCTCTTACTTGGGAGATTTTTTCGAGAATTTCTTGAATCTCGACGCTAAAATCTATGTAAACTCCTGCACGGGGAGTACAGGGACAAAACTATTGTAAATTTGTGCAATTTCTTGCACCTGTGAGAATACTTTTCAAATTTTGTTTTTCAGAGTTTAAATGTTTTTTACATCTTAATTTCTGAAGTTGCGCCCCCGACAAGTTGCGCCCAGTGCAAGTGCACCATTCACACCTATTAAAGCGCCGCCCCTGGGCAGCAGCGTATCCGTTCGGACGTTCTGCTCGGACCGCCAGCTGTCGGGGAAAGAAGAAAGAAATTAGAACTTGCAAAATTTAATAAGAGCGCTTCTCACTTTCGAAGTAGACTTAGTTAAATATATGAACGAAATGGTTCTTCGGTTGGTGATTGGAAAATCACCGTATAATTGCAACAGATTTTGTCGAATGTTAAAGCAACACGAACACAAAACGTAACACGACAACACACGACAATTTTGAAACCAACAATTTTCATCATAAAATCCATTACCATAAAGCGGAAACAGTTTGATTTACCCTCAATTACAGCATTCTTGAACCTGTTCCAGCAATACCAGATAATAATTAAGGATTCTCAAAAGATACAAAATTTCCACAATCTCTTCTTCATCAAGAAATATCAAGAAAGATGGTTACATATCAACATACATACGAAAAAAACACGTCTTCACGTAAGCAGAAAAAATGATTTATGACCACAAACTATCCGAGGTCTCGAGGGTTCCGCATGTGAATAGTTCTATTCAAATTAAGCTGCCATGTTTCCATTCAGATTTAATACCTTAATAGTGGCTTCGAATAAACATCAACGTGTATCAGCGGCGGCGGCGAATGAGATGTTGTCTACATACCTGGGCCAAAAGGTGTAGTATAAAGGCTCCAGAGCGCGCATAGAGACGAATTATTCCAGATTCATAAAACGCGTTCGAACAAATTGAATGAACATGTGTTGGTGTAATTGAACCTCGGCAGACGATTAAAATTAGATTAACCCAGATTAGAAGGCGTTAAGTTATGCATGATGTCGGCAGGTACATTAGAGGCCAGAGAGAGAGACGATTTTAGATGTTATCAAAATTACAAAAAAAAAGAAATAATTTCAGACAGAAACGAACGGGCGGATTCTACTACATCTCTCTCTATGCCTTCCGGTTAGATTATTTGGAATAATTGAGATTGATTCTATTATGGCCGATCGTGCTGGCTTAATGGTATTTATTTTCTCGGTAGATACCAACTTTGCATAGAACATACCATAAAGGTCCGCGAAAGCCACGATCCATTTCTCTCCACAAGAGATTGATCTTAATAGCGTTTCGACCCATAATCCGGGAGGATCTTGGCTTGGTGTGATCCTCACTCAGTGCCGTGCCACGTCCGTTTCTGCCCATTTATATCTAAAATTATGCTTTTAATTAAAATAATTACAAAATTTCGTATGCAATTTAGATAATCGCAACTTGGCTAACTCTCTCTCTCTCTCTTGCTCTCGATCATCGGCGGTGGTACAACATTGCTGCTGCCTTGCTGAAGATCGCTGATCGCGTATTTAAATTGATCTTCTTCTGTCCAGCCATGTTTCATTCTTGCCTCCTTCTCCTCCACCTCCAGTTCATCCCTCTTACCTATGGTACTGATCATTTTCATATTTCACGCATAATTGATCGTTGCATACTCGCGGTTCTATCCCCACTCCAAAAACGAAAAATAAAACAACAAAATTTTACATAGACCATAATTATATTGACAGTAACTGGGCATAGGGGCTCTGAATTTATGGTGCGGCGAGTGAGGATCGCCTCGCCATCCGTCGTTCGGTTAGTACATGGCCGTGGTACACAGCATAGAAGATTGAACTCTTGTAAAAGCCTCACGAATTTTCATTAATCCAATTACAAGATAAGAGCTTTTAGAGGCTACGTTCTTAACTGGCGCGCGAATCTTTTTTATTTCGCCTGCGCGCCTTCTTTAAATATATTAAGAGCCGACGGACAGGCTACTTCCTTAGGAGTAGTTGTTGGCCAGTTTTTTATTCTAGTTTCTTGTCTTGATGATCGAGTTTAAGAATGATTCTGTGTTGTTGTGAGAGGAATTTCCAATTATTTTTTAGCACGGATCTGGGGGCTTCTTCTCGGGGATTATGAGGCTTTGTTTTGAGGATTTACTTTACTTTATTTTAGTTTTTGTTTGTTTTTTTGGTTTTGTGTGTAAGAGAACAAGTGGCAGGTGGTGTTTTTGATTGCACGTGACTTTATTTCTCATTTAGGTAATTTATTTTGAATTGGACTATAAGTAATTTGAATACGAGGGAAGATAATGAAATTTGAATACTCACCAGGTGGGGAGGAGTCGTTGAGGTAATCATCTGGAAAATAACAAGAAATTAATTTCATAATATTTGTATAGTTACAAGCTAAACTTCATTAGTAGGGATCTTTAAGGGATCAGAGAAAAATACAGATTGCTACGCCTATTTTTAAAGTTGTTAGATGGGGCGAAGTATTAGTTACAGGAGTTTGGGAGCTTAATTGTGCTTTGTACGACCATGGCACAATCAGGGAGCCCGCTCTAGCATTGATCGTACGTGGTTCAAAGGCCATATCCTGCTTGAGGTGCGTAGATAGTTGAGGGGTCATCTATCTTTCCTTCCTATATGTATATGAAACAAACTAAATACGGCGAATCTAGAGAGGCATACTCGATAAAACCAGCAGTCCAAAGGACAAATAATCATGTTGAAGGGATAATCGGGTTGAAGGGATGAATGGTACTGTGTGTATGTACCACCAACGATAAACTTTGGATCCCGGCCAACACCCGGTTTAACTTAACCATCTTATGGTGATGCTTAGGGATCTCTAGCATGGATGACTAACCTTTTTCGCGTAGCTCGTGCGATCAATATTGATCCATATTCTGAGGTGCTGGACAGAGGCTAGAGTGGTCTTTATTCCTAAAGAGGGCAGAAGATCATGCAAACAAGGATCGACCGATCAGCCTCTCTTCCTCTTGATAACGATTGAGAAGTTTGCTGACAATCACACTAAAGCAGTTTTAACTGAACTGCTTGTTATTTTTGCCTACCGACCGGGCAGACATACAGAGACTGCCACATTTAAGCAGAATAATACTGGTAGTTGATTGCAGCTGTTGATTCTGCAGCTCTCGAAACACTGGAGCACTTGCTTTGCGATTCTGAGTCACTTCCATCTCCGTGTGCTCAAGGAGATTCGGGATATGAATTCAAATTCAAATTTTACAATAAATTCATGAAATTAAGAAGAAAATAACAAGGCACTGTGACTGGCGCATTATTGTATCACTTTCTCAAACAGTAATAAATCACAATTTGTACAAAAAGGCCGTAATGGTATTGGACAAAATCTAGTAACAATATGGATTTGAAGTTATGCGTATTCATGAGGATATTGAAGGAAAAGGCGATAAAACCCTGGGTTTGACCTCTTAGAGGCTGTAGAAGTTCGGAAATACTGACTGGGAAATATTGATCCTTACCCGAGTCAAAATAAAAAAAAATCCTTACAAAGGGCGAACACCGGCCGTGATTGAAACATAGTCTTCGGCCATGTACCAGGCGTCAGAAGGTCATTTCCAGGAAGGTACGGCAGTACACCTCACACACTGACGGGTTATTACTCAGCTGTTTTTATATAATACGATTAAAAAAAATCTTTTACGGACCGTCGTATGCCCGTGTGTACAACTCGTCCATTTCAATCTTTTGGTCAAGTTTGGCGGGCTTCCATTAAAATTGGTTAAAAACGCTACGGATATCCATTGGCCCTTGGGAAGCCAAGCGGCCGGTGTTCGCCCGTTGTAGGGCAATTTTTTTACTCGGGTAGTAGTGGTGTTCTATTAAAAAGCGATTATGGGAATGAAAATTAAGCGTGTCATTGTTTGTTCAGGGAATTTTGAGCCCGAAACTAAAGCTTATAAATCAGCCTCAACTTGGAAAAAGTGTGTAGCTTAAGGAGGTCTTACAAACCCTGCTGACACTGAAGTGAGGTACGCCTAGTGATACGGAATCAGTGGAGACTACTCGATTAAATATTCATGAGTAGAATCGAAAGAAAGTTACTCAATAAGTACTTTTTACTCATTCAAAAGTGTACTCGATTCCTTGAGAATCGATGAGTACATTTTTTTTATCTTTATGCGAACTAAGGTACATGCAAGAAATTCAGATACAAGTAACACATTCTTAAATTGCACCCGCCAGCGAAATGCACGCCTCTGTTACAGATATAAATGTATTCATAATAGACGATTCCAAACACGAGTGCCGCTATGCCAAGCGGTCCCCCAACTAAGTACTCACAACGTCCCATGCTGCTGGACTACGTAATCGAACGAGAACCGGCCTACTAGATGTGCTTTATGGCACCCTTTGTTTTTAAAGTCCTAAAGAATTTTTACACTGACTGGGCTTGTTGCGAGTATTGCCATGCAAGCGTTTCGATGCTGTCCGTGCCTGTTGCAGGCTAAGAAAGGCCAATTGGAGTTCTTATATTGCACAGAAATTTGTATGTATTTCTCGCTCTCTGGAATCCGCGTTCGTGCAACAGATAAAAAGCATACAAATTTCTGTGCTAAAGAATCGGGTACGGATTTCGTATCCCTAGGTATACCTTATCAGTTTCTCACAGGCCTTACACGAGCGACCTCTAATGGGGAATTTGTGTTAGTGTAATGTGGTTAAGTAAAGTCTGAGCGAAAGCTTAGCCAAAGCACGCCAGAAAAAATTGGTGCAGTGAGGCAGATTGTATGCGAAGAACCAAGCACCTTTCATCGTCACTATCTGTTTGTCAAGTCTGTAAGAATGTTATCTAAAACATGGGCTTTTATACTTTTGGGACCTGCTATTTATGTAGTCACAATTTTGAGAGTCGTTGCAACTGTAAATGGATTGCCAATATTGTGACTGCAAAATAAGAATACCAAATTTTATCAAGTTGAGACTCATTACATTATTATGTTTACTTTGTGACTTTTGACTGCTTTTATAGTGTGGGTGTAAAGGAGCAATAGGTCACTTAAGATCATTGGAAGCATCAAAGATAGATCGTGGAGATGCTGTCACAAGTTTTTACGAAGCCTGCATTGACACCGAAAAATGCGATGCTGTTCATGTCGTGGGACTGGAAGGCAATCCTCCACTACGTTAACCAGATTACTGATTCTTAACTCTTAACTGGGACCAACTAGAGAGATCTAGCCAGTCAATTGCCGTCAAAATTTGGGAAAATTTGGATTGGGTTTTTTGATGTGCCCACCGTATAGTTTATCTATGTCACCTTCAGAATATCACTTGTTACGATCTTCGCAAAACTCCCTCAATGGAGTTCAACTGACCCCACAGCCGATTTTCAACCAGAAATCGCAGAAGTTCTTCATGACCACAGATGGTATCATAAATCCACTCAAAAAATCGTGAAACATAGTCCTAATTGTTATTACTATCTTGATTGGATATTATAAGAACTGTGATATTCTGCGATCAACAACAACCGTACTTCGTATATAGCCTAATTATTCCTCCCATCATCCACAACAAAATCCCAAAACACAAACTTTACGCAAGCACGAAAAAATACGGTTGTTTTTGTACCTGTCTTTTTCGGTTTTGATTAATTTTGAATTCCATGCTGGAACCTGTTGCAATCATATCACATCACGATAATAAACACAGGAAACGTTCTGGCAATCACTTAATGACAATTTGACGGTTTTTAGGTTTTTCGAATATTCGCGACTTTCCCTTGGAAAATTTCTTCGCTGCACGCGACCGGAAGTTGAGGTAATTTCCAGTACCAGCAGAATAATTGAAGAAGGTCCAAAACTCAAAAGCAACAACACCAACAAAATATACAATAAAAATCACCAACCACCACAATAGCGGAGAAAACTAGTTGTCGATGCAAATCCCAATTATGTTCTGCTGTGGCAACGCCAGCACCTAATAAGTCCCATTAACTGGGATTGATACAAATTGAATACCTAATGAAGGGGGCGGAGCACCTCCTAGGTGTGCTCGTCGCATTAATTAGTGCGGCTTTGCACCTTTTCAGTGGTTTTAATACCCCAGACTTTCACTTGTGTGTTTGTTAAAGTTGGGCAACTTCCGATTTGTGTTTCGTTATTATTGGTTTAAGTTTTAAGTTTAAAATCATTTTTTTTTTCTTTGAGTTTTTGATAAAAATTTTGGTTTAGCGTAAAAACTGGTACACACGCATGTAACACGGGCTTTTTGTGCGTATTTTAATGTTACAACAGGTTTTCATGTAATTCTCCAAAGAAACATCATTTTTAAATTACTTTGTTTTTCTGCTTTGGGGCAGTCAAGTGTAATGAATGAAATCAAGAAAAAAAAAAAAGAAAAAAAAATTAGTAATAAACTTCCATGTGAGATAAACTTACAAATGGCCAGGTGATACAGGTACCGAAAATAGGAAAAGGCAGAAGAAAAATAAATTTTGAGCAAATTAAGAATTCTCTGGAAAATTTCCGGATTTACTTTGATAAGGAACTTTATTTTTCCTAGCATATCCAGAATATTCCCAAAATACATTCAGTCTGTCAATGCAAACTACCCAAGTAACAATTTACAAGAGTAAACTCTTGGAAACTTTGAAGTTGGGCTTATAAAGTTCTTATTAGTTATTATGCGTGATGTTTGTAAAGGGTAGCGTTGTTTTTGCACGGTTTTAAAGAGTATTCGGATTTTAACACATCATATCTTGTTGGCAAGCTATCACCCTGCTGAATCCAGAAAAAGTAACTTCATTTCAACGAGTATATTAGATATTAGCAAATCATCAATTTAAGGTGATTGTGACCCTTAGCCGAATAGATGTCTTTTTATTTAAGCAAAAAAGGGTTGACCGATTATTATGTAATTCATTTCAATTAATATGCTTCAATCGGCACTTCAAAAAAGTCGATGTCTTCTTTGGTTTATGCGATATTGTGCAGGTACAGTTACCATGTACGTCGTTTAAACGAAAAACGGCCCGACCGATTTTTATGAAAATCTCAACGGCTCAACTGAAGTTTATGAAAAGTTTTTCAAATCATATTTTCGTTAATACGCTTCGAAGGACACTTCAACGAAGTCGATATCTTTCTTGGTTCACGCGATATCGTGCAGGAAAAATGACCACATTCGTACGCATACACACACACAAACACATACTTCTTCTCAAATTTTGGTTTAAAATGCTATTGGGACCTTGAAAAATGAAAATACGGTGAAAATGACGATTTCGATTATTAGACCGATCACGATAACCTACCTATGAACTGGGAAGTTAATTAGGTGATGATCTTTTTTATAGAATTATGAACTGATGTAAACCACAACTTCTCAAATTGAGTAGGATTAGAGTTCATGGTTTATTTCTTCAAAAAACCTCTATTTTGCATTTGGTGCATCCATTGAAATTTACAGTAGCAAGACCTTTACCTTATTTTTACCTTATTTAATTCTGTCTGTCCCATAATGTAAAATTTATGGTAGAGGATTTAGACAATCAAGGAGGTCAAGAGCTAATATCAATGTAGTATTGAATGGCGTCGAATTTAAACCAACACCATCTCTGGCGGGGTTCCGCAGGGCTCAATTCTATCACCCGTACTTTTTGTGGTTCTTAAAAACAACTTAATCTCAATCCTTTCTAACCAACTTCACAGCTTAGTTGAAGGCAATACTCTACATCACCACTTACTTTGCACGTTGATCTGGACAAGAGTTGAGTTTGATCACTAGGGTCATTAAACTTATATTTGATTTGGACCGTGTGAATTCTTCTCATCAAAAACTAAATACCAGTGCTGTGTATATCAGTGTCTTGGGCTTTTTAGAAGATGCAAATCCAAATCCCTTCTTCTGCAAAACCGAGAACTCAATCAACCTAGTTGGCATTTGCTCTCAAATTGACTCATTGACTTCGTTTATGTACAATAAAATAACTAAATTGTGGAACAACTTTCACTGTGCAAATTCCCGAACTTATAAATCATAGAATTAAGACGTAGAATTTATGTACATAGCTCCAAGACTCCGCTTAACCTATTCTATCTTTTACTTTTCCTTTGAGCTAAGCTTGATAATAGACACAGTGCGTGAAAGACTTGGCGGGCTGGAAAAATCTCTTCATATAAGATGATTCCTTAGCTTAGATAAATTTTTCAATAAAAAGAAATGGAAAATTCAGTTCTAATGACCGTACCACGGCACACTCTTTAGTTGGGCATTCTTTTCCGCAAATTTTATGTATATTTCCATACACGCTCTCCACTACAGCCCACCTTGTTAGCACCGGATTTTCATTGCACAACTATTATTACACTATCAAAATTGTATAAAGTTCTATAGGAAGAAAGAGTGCACAACCAAAGAGTGTGTCGTGTAGACGGACCATAAACAAAAAAGGTCCTTACAATTCTCATAGGATCGTGAGTTTTGGGATAAAATTGAAAAAAGTTCCAACTTTCAATTTTCCAATATGGCCTCTAACGCTGGCACACTACAGGTTTAACTTTTCGGCTAAAGCTAGTTCGCAGCCACAACTAATTTCTCATCACACCAATAAATGTTTTTTGAGGACTTTTGGGCGCTATTTATTTGAAGGGTAGTTTGCAGTTATGAGGAGTCAGCGGGGTGCTGAACGAGATGAGGGTTTGAGCTCTTGAATGTTGTAGGAGTTCGGAAATATATATTGCGTAAGCGTATTTAGGTGCTAGCAACGCTTTTAATAAGAAAACATGTGTGGCCGTGATAGGAAAACGGTGAAAAAGTATAGTAGCCTAAACACGCCTAAGAAAATACTGAATCATCCCGTAAAAGGCCTAAAATTTTCATTCGCTTTCCTCCGATTATCGGATCAAGTTTATCGTGTGAACCGATAGTAGGATCCGAGTGAAAAGGCAGCCTAAAACATGCCCAAGAGAATACTGAATCTTGCCGTCAAAGTCCTATCACAATCGGATTAGACGTTTCCGTGATTAGCCCAGACAGACAGACACACACATACCGACAAAACTTTTAAAAATACTTGAATTTGTTTGAACAACTAATTTGCGTTACTTTCTATGAAGTATTAGGTGCCGGTTATCACATTTTTTATGTACCAATAGCATAGAGACTTCATTTGTAGTTGGTTCGATGGTAGGTCGCCCGTCTGCATTTTTAAATATCCATTGTTCCTTAGGTAAAAATTGATCGGTATATAATACCTAAATCATGAAAATCGAACCCAAAAGAAAAAGGCACGATTAAATTTACTTAGGCGAACCTAAATATCTAAATAGAGCTCTTTGAGTGTACTCGCCTAACTTCGACTATCGGTTCCAGTTTCGGTTTAATTCGGTAGTCTTATCCGATAATAATCGGTTCCGATAGTCGGGTCCAAGTCAAAATTAGCCTAAAACATTCCCAGGACTGAAGTACCATTGCAATGAGATTTACCATTTTCGAGATTAGCCCGGACAAACAGACAGACAGGCATGCAGACATACAAACACACGCAGCAACATTTCTGCAGTTACTCAAGTTTTTTTTTTTTTTTTATGTGGCAGTGCTAAGCTCAGGAATCACCCTTTGTACTACTAGTCCGTCATGTCATTTGTCACGTCATGGTGCAATGTCTAGCAGTAAGCTTAGTACGGGGAGGGGGTTGGAGGGGTTATAAAGGAACGGGAGGGAATTGAAGAAGGTGGTGATGAACCCTGCGTTTGAACTCTTGGATGTTGTAGGAGCTCGGAAATACTGACTGCGAGAGATTATTCCACAGCCGAGTTGTTCTATTAACAAACGAATTCATATCTTGTTGAGTGCGTGAAAGGGGGAGTTGCAGGTGGAGGGAATGAGACGAGTGGGCTAATCTGGTGTTGCGGGTATAAGAATGCCGTGGAGGCAGGAGAGCGTTTAACTCGGAGGAACAGTCACTATGATAGTAGCGATAAAATTTTGTCAGTGCTGCTACATTCCTACGGTGGCTGAGGGGGTCGATGGTGGAGCAAGCGGTATCGTCATCAATTAATTTAAGGGCCTTTTTTTGGACCTTATCTAACCATGCCAAGGTGGTTATTGGAGCACCGCCCCAAACGAGGGAGTTATATTCGAGAAGAGGCCGAATGTAGGATTTATAAATAACAGCACGGGCCGATGGCTGGAGGAGGAACTTGCACCTCTTAAGAAATCCCAAGCACTGAGATCCTTGTTTGGCGATTTGGAATATGTGGTCATTCCATCGCAAGTCTTTGGCTAATGTCACGCCTAAGATGTGTAAAGATGGGTCGGCCATTAGTTGAACTTCATTCACTTTCAAGGGTGGAGGGGTGTTGAACTTCTTTTTAGAGATAAGACAGTACTTGGTTTTGGCGGGGTTGAATTCAAGTTGTCGATGGTGAAGGATTTTGCGAAGTCGCCGATTAAGGTCCCATTTTGTATTTTATCGAGATTGAGGGTAAGTCTCTCTATGCGATTATTAGTGCTGATTGCTACATAACAATGAATGATAAATTTGCAAAGTTATCTAGGAATATACAGAAAGATATGTAAGAGTATGTAAGAAAACAACTTCTAAAGAACATCATAGTTTAAGCTATACGATTTCTGTATATAAGACACGAATTGTTATAGGTTAAAGAAAACGAGCTAAAACACAATGAATACTTCCTAAAGTTTAAAGGCAGCTATAGATCAAGCAAATACGAGGGTGTTTTTTTGGACAGAGGAAGAGCACTTCTTTTGGGGTCTGCGACAGGCATTTAAGCATACGCTCTTACACCAGTTGTAACTATTCAGTTAAATATCATATTGCAGTCGTCTTCCATTCCACTTGCTCTCCAGAAAAATAAAGATGTTTACTAGCACTAAGATGGCACCTTTTTGACGTTTTGAAATTTTGTCGTGGGTCTTTCAATATTAATAGGATCTGTTTACAGAATTATCAAAAAAAAAAGTTACAACTGCTTCAAAATCACAAAAAAATAATTCATAATCACTTAAAATCATTTGAACATATTCCTCACCCTTTCTGAATACAATTATCCTCAAAAATAATTTAAAGACGTCAAATTGGTTTATTAAAAGACGATTTTGCCAAGTTAAGACCCACTTAACGGGTCCCCAACAAAAAAGCCTTCGAGTACAGACTACAAAAAGTACTCCTCAACCTCCCGTCAAAGGGTTGAAGTTCCAACAAGCAAGGGGTAAACCCCAGCACGCTTAAGCATATGCACCCTTTCTGATGTCCCATAAAAAACATTTAAAGGAGCCAGAATGAAAAAGGGTTGCTTAGATGATCCGAAGACATTCAAGATATCAAAGCGATAAGCCTAATAAACAGGGTGTTGCGCCCCTTTTCTTCGATTGAGGCGCCCCTTTCACTTAGCAGCCACTCAACGGTGAAGGATTGAAAACTAAGAAGAGCCCAAGGGAAGTCGCCATGTGTCACGCGTTCTTGTTTACAAGGTGTTGAAGGAGTTACTAGTTTTTTTTTTAAAGGTAGTCCATGAAAGATAAGAAGAAGAAAGAATATAAGGGGACTTACCTGATTGATCCTCGTGGCGGTGCATGGTGGCACCGGCCTCTTGGCTGTCGTCATCCTGTTGATTCTCCATGTCGCTGTCAGTGCCGCAGCTCAGCTTGGATCTCTTGCACAGGTGTGTAGCGTAGGTGGTGAAAGTCGTATGGAAGTTATTCGCGAAGTCTTTAACGTAGTTGTTGTTGTTCCAGTTGCTGACGCAGGTGTTGACACTTCCGTTTGTGAAATGATGGCTGGTAATGCTGTTGTTGTGGACGGTGGCCTTCACTTTGGACACGGTAAAGTCGAGCGGTTGATCGATTGTGCCGCCGTTCGGTGTTGCCGGGCTGCCGTTGCTGGTCGGATTATGTCCCACCACATGATGCGACGTTTGCTGCTGGCTCCGTTGCGCAATCAGCAGCGGCATAGTGTTGCAGCAGCTTCGACACTTCCTCCAATTCGCTTGATTTACGATCGCAACTCGCCTCAAACTCGATGCTGCTGGATCTTCTTTGTACCGGATTCAGAGCTCATCTCCTCAGACTTTTAGCGATAATCTCACGGCTACGGCACTGCTGGTGGTTGATCATCAGATTCTGCTTACGGCCAGAGATAAATGTGTTCAATGTGTTACCTTAGCACTGCGTCGTCGCGTCTTCCTTGTGGCGATGGCCTCGTTGACCTGCAGAAGGTGTAAATATCATCATTAGTCGACAGCATTAAGTACTACTCGAGGGGGTCGGGGCTTGCCGCTTGCACGGTCTCCCGCTTAATCTGCCTGCGCATGCGCTGCCAGCAGAGTTCGGCGGGAGAGTTTAGCCCCTTCTTAAAATATCATTTTAGATAATTTGTTAAATTAAGCAATTAAGTAATTAGGCGATAATTTGTTTCGCCGCGATGATAAATTGGTGATCTTGCTGGGGTCTCTTAAACGAAACGCTCCAGAGTGGAGGCGCAGCTTAATTTGTGAACGACACCGCGCTTGATGGGTGTCCGTCCAGCTTATGTATTGTATACGTACATTGTGGGAATGGAGCGGGCACTCGTGTCTTGTGCTGCTGCTTGCCTCTTTGGTACTTACTTAAGGGGGAAGGAATTATATGACGATAAGCAAGGAACATTATCAGCCGTCATTGGTTTATTAACTCGGGAAATTTTGCTCAGATGCATTTTCGTTTAATCAATTAGTATGGGAAGCGATTCTGTGGGTAGGGGTGTGTTTGGGGGCCTTTTGAGAAGAATTAACTTTTAATTAGTTTTTTTAATAAAACGCATTTTTCGGTTAAATTTCACTTTTACAAATTGCAAGTTGGTTTTATTGCATGTTAAATGATTTGAAGAAAATAGCTGAGAATTATGTTCAAGAAGTATATTTTTCGGGTTTTATTGCATACAAAAGAGGAGACGCAATTCCTAAAAATCAAATCGCGCATATTATTAGCAGCTCTTGAACCAATCAACAAGCACGTTACCTGTTTTTCAAAATGATTGAAAAGATAAGATTATTATTAAAATATCAAGGTAAGCGGTAAGTATAAATAGTTTACTCTGAATAAAAGAAAACTGAAACAAGTTTTCAAGCAAAGTGCTTTTGATAACACATTTATCGACACTTAATACACATTCGGATTTCCTCTACCAGATTGATAGTGATATTTACAAGCAATATCAGATTGAATATAATTTGTGAATCAAGGTCTTTGACTAAAAAGCATATATTTTGTGGTTATTGATGAGTTTTGAGTCTTTTAAGTCTTATTAATAGACGAAGACGTATGCATCTAGACGCAAAAGCTTCTACTGAGTAGCCAACCGTGCGGAGGTGGAAAAAATTGAATTTTTTAAGTATGAAAGGAAGGACACAAGCAGCACTCAATTTTCTCCACCTCCGCACTGTTTTGTTTATTAGTAAAAGCTTTTGAGTCTAGATTCATACGTTAAAGCTCAAAATCAAACAAATGGTAGTAAATTAATGTTTGTTGTGGTCATTTGAAGAAAAATGATCAAAAACGCAAACAAAACTTCCTTTGGCTACATGAAAAATGCTCTACTATCATGCACAGGTGTACCTACTGAATTTTCAGTAAGCTTTCAAAAAAGCTTGTGTGGGTGGAGGCATGGTACACTAATTACAAGGTAACATTATAAAGGTCTCGTGAAGTCTCTAAGATCTTTCTCAAAAGGAAAAAAAGCTCTCGTGACGTTACTCAGGTCTTTTCAAAACTAAAAAGAGTAAAAGCTTTTTAAGATGGAAACAGAGCTTTTCCTTATAAGCTTACTTTGTACTATTGAACCATGGGTGGATGTCTAGGTTTTTCTACATGCCTCACGTCACTTGCGAATGGGTCGCAGATACTTCTAATTCGAAATAATAATTCCTCATCCGAATCTGACACAGAGCTTAATATATTTAGATATTCCTTCATTTAAAAACTAGAGCGAGTTCGAAAACGTCAAACTGCGGTGATACTGCAAATCAGATGTCCCAAAACGAAAGTTCTGCAGCTCAGCAGGTTTAGAGTTTGGAAATGCAGTATAAACGTTACCCTGCAGCAAAGTTGTGCAGAAAGCGCAGTACAAAAAGTGGCGCTGCCTATGCTTATTGTAAAAATGAATCATCAGGCGGATTTTTCAGAGTAAGTTTTATTTTTTATTTAATTCTAAATTAGAGAGTTTTCGTTATAAAACCCCAAAAGAAGGACTGGGCGGATTAAGAAATAAATTTATTAATTAACACTAATAGATTACACTTAAGCTGAAGTTGAGTTTAATAGCCGAAAGAAGAAACAACCGCGTAATGGGGAGTTGGTTTAAGAGATATAATAATGCTCTTCTAACTTTATTTTATATACATATTTAAGACGTTTTAAAATTAGAATTATTAGAGTTACTCATTTCAAACACTCCACACACACGAAGTTACTTTAATGCTGCATTTACTCGACTCAGACTCAGAGTTTCCGAATTCACTGCAACCTCATTTGCAGTATTGCCGCATAACGGCTGCAGTTTTTGACGTTTTCGAACTCACACCTACTTTCGTCAAACTGTCAAAACTGCTTCCCAATATGGTTAGACAACTGTGTAACGCAGTTTTTTCCGTGCTGCCCTGCTCTGCGCTTACTGCGTGACACTGCTCAATATGCGCCTTAGCTAAGTAGGCTTTAAAAGCTCTCTGCTAAACTAAACCTGAGGTTTTTACTTCAAATCCCAGCACTCATGCTTACTTCTGGCTTGGCGCTATCCATATACCATATGAGCCCAAATTGTGGTCTCCTTTGGAGGATATACTGTGTATGTACTCAGAAAGAAGTTTAACATTTGTGATCCTCGCGGTATACACTCTGATAGCAATTCCCTTCTGGGATCTCTTGCTTTACTAAAAGATGCAGCGGTACCAAATTGAGTAGAATCACCAGCGCTACACTTGGCGATGTGAGTATATAGCTCCAGTGATGGAAAGCTAAGCTATTCTTTGAATCTTACTTAATCTTGTAGCAAAGCTATTAAGTTTGGTTCAATTGCACCATACTAATGCTCTATGTGTTATAACAAATAATGGGTTTTATGATCAGGGCTGCGGAGTGGGAGTTGGAGTCGGAGTCGGAAAAAATTTGTCGATTCCGACTCCTTTTACAAATTATATATTGTAGTGGAGATAGCAAAGAATCCAGAAATGGAAACTAATTTGAATTAGATACAAAACACGATGAAAGAAAAATTACAGGGAACCAAGGACGTAGAAGTAATTAGCGCTGAAAAAAACAAAGTTTTGTGACGGTACTTGTGAAAAGCCTTTACATAAGCCCATTTCAGTGCGCTAAGAATGTCGGTATATCATATTCAGATCTATCATATCTCTCATGTTAAGCTTTGAAATCTCTCGCAGGTTCTGTAATAGCCAGTTTCCAAATGCACGGTGTTTGATCCTAGCAAAAGCCAGACAACTGTAAAGAAAATCTTCGGTTGTCAGTATTTTTGTAGGGTCATCAAGGGTTCATATACCCGCCTCTGATTTGGAGGGATCTATGTATAGAAACACGTCCCATTCCGTTCTAGTGGAGATCTGGATATTGAAACATACTAGGTAATATGTCCATTCGACTTCTCCACCCAGAAGTCTGCTTCTCCTAGCCTCAGGTCCTTGCAAGCTGCCTACTGCCTGATTAGGTGTCAGCAGAACCAAAATCACATTAATCACCGGTGTGGTGGTTGTACACAGAGCCCTCCGCGACAATACACTCTTTGGACTTGGCTTAGTCTGGATTTGCTATATTTTTTTTCAGAAGCGGAATAAGTCAGCACTGGCTTAATCTCTCTCATGTAGATCCAGCAACCCATGTGTGCCTTCCAGTCTCATCTTTTGCCGAAGGTCTGCTTACTGACATAGAAAGCTATACTACAATATACTATACTTACTCTTTCTTCGATGTTAAGCTTGCAATAAAGCTCTGGGTTCAAAATAAAGCCCAGTACGTATCTGATCGGTACACGCATATTTGTAGGTAGACTGAAATCAGGGAAAATAGCAGCGGCAAGACGAGTCCTTCCTGGGGTGCTTCGACACGACGTCTTTACCACTCTGCCTAAGCTGCTGTAGACGATTCTAGTTTTAGTATGAAGAGGATGCACGGACCACAATAATTGCGGCCGCTGAATTCCACCAGAGCTACCCGTTGAGCTCCATGGTGGCTTTTTTGAAAGCGCTTTCTTTGTCCAGGAAGGTTGCCAAGGTAAATTGGTTGTATTCTAGAGAGTATTCTGCGGTACGCACTACTTTATGCAGTTACAATTTTCTCTTGCAATATGCATACTGAGAGGGAAACATTGAGACCTCTGCTTTAGAATTTCGGAGGTATAGGTCTAGCATGCGTTCTAGGGTCTTGACGAGAAAATCATGTTTTACCTGCCTTCGAATTAAGAGCACTTTGATTGATCTGGAGGTCAGGAAACTGAAATCTTGCTATTTTTAACAAACATTGCACAAAAATGCAATTAAAATAACTTCTAGTTATTTCGTGAAAAAATTCAAATTAAATGCCGTAGATTCCCATAAAAATTTAGATCCTGATTTCTACCAAAGTATACCTTTTTTGCACAACATCAAAAATCTCAGTTTCGTGACTATTGCATCAACTCGACGATATGATGTCATTACGTATTGTTGCGCCAGCAACGTTCATGGAATTTTTAATTGCGCCCTTGCTTCTAAAAAGGTTGCTCACTCCTGCCTACACCATAAAATTAGTTCTTCTGTTCTCGTAAAGAATCGTTACAAATTTCGTTTCATTTGTCGCAGCCCGGAGTCGGATTTAAAATTTAAAAACAATGGAGTTGGAGTCGGAGTCAGAGTCGCAAATTTTTGGGGACGTCTCCGCAGCCCTGCTTATGATAGTATGTATATGCAGCATATCGTTTCTGATGAATAGCCAAACTCCTCGGCAGGTTCACAGAGGTCTTCGGGACTTGGTTATCATATCAGGTTGTTCTAATAGCAATGACGCATCTAGCGTCACTAGCAATTTTTGACTTGTTATGAGAGGCCTAAAACTTTGCTCGTAAAAACTACGTCAGTCAATCTTATTCTTATCCGTTTCCTGGTAAATGGTACTCGAACCGGTTTGTCCAGGGCTGGTTATTATTTAATTTTTGCAGAACATCAAAAAAGGTGTTTATTAGCCCTCTAGCTTGTGAGATTGGGTGAGAGAGGAATAAGACACTGAAAGTTTGTGTGGCACCCAAGAGCTGCTATTGGCTAGCCCTGGTTTAGTCGGACTGTCATGCCATGACCCTTCTCTTGGTAGTAAGATACACTTTTTGGAAAATAAATTAAGATACTGGTTTATTTGAAAAGAATATCTTTTTGGTGGTATTGGTAATGACAAGTATTTTTAAAAATATTAAGGTTTGGAGACAGATCATATGAGTCAGAAAAACAAAAAAAAATTAAAACACGTGTTCAATAATGCTATTTCACAAAAATATCGATAACTTTACAACAATCACAATATTTTCCTCCTCAATATCACCAATGATAAAGTCTACTTCCTAGAAATAAAACAAAATTAAAAAACCCAAATAAAAAAAAATTGCGATATCATTGACAAGACGAAAAGGTTTACGTGCATAGATTTTAATTTTGTGCAATGGTGTGTTTTATAAATATCGACTAATATCAATTTCGTAATAACGTAATTAAACATGCTTCGGATTGTAAAATCGATATCTAATCAAAAGGTGATTTATTAATCGAACCCAGCACCACAAAAAAAGTATTAGTAAATTTCTCGAGAAAATTAAATTCACTGCGGAGTTATGTTCCTTTTAGAAAAAGGCTGTCGCCGACACGGTGTTGGTACGGTGTGGGTGGGGTGGTGTTTTTAGGCGACTTTAAAATATCGAAGAACACGTCATTTTCGATTTTCGAATTTCCTGCCTTTATTTAAAAAGAAATTAACCAGTCCCGATACAAATTACCTAATAATAATCATGCCATCGTTAATAGCGGCTGACTAATAAAATTCGATAAGAATACTGCGTTCGATTTTACGCGACATTTTGATGAGACATTTTTAAAGACAACCGAATTCTGTTGATAAAATTCAAATAACAAAAATACCTTTAAAAAAAGGTAAAAAAAGTATCAGGGGGTTTTTTTGATATTATTATTAAATAATTGCTTAAATATTGGTTATAATTAATTTGAAATTTGACTTTTTAAATTGAAGCTATTTTGATACGTATAAGATTTTATTTTTCTTTTATTTTTTTTTTATTTTTTTTTCCTTGATTGGAAATATTTGTTTATTATAAATGTCGCAAATTTTCACTAATCTGCTTCTAGATATCGCAGCTGTATTTTAGGGGGTCTATGTTTATTTTGGTTTATAAAAATAATATCAGTTGATAAGTAGTAAATATTCATTGCAAAATTTCCGGGAATTGTTGCAAAAATGTGTATGCCAAAAATTTAATTAATTTTAATTATAAAAATGAGTAATAAATATAAAAATATCTTGTGCGTAAATCAATCTGATATAGTGTGAAGCTTTATAAGGGAGTAGAGTGTTATATGCTGATAAGATCGCAGCACTTATAAGCTTGGTATGTAACATCTTTAGCAATATTCGGAATGACAGACTGAATAACATAACAGAAAACACTACACGAGAAAACTTCTAAGCCCGTGTAATAAAAAAATGGCCTTACAGCGGGCGAACATCGGCCGCTTGGCTTTTTAAGGAGCATATGATGGCCATAGAATGTTTAACCATTTTTAATAGGAGCAAATACAGCCCTTCGACGGCCAAACTAGACCAAAAGATTTAAATGCCAAGTACTGAGCTGTATAGCCGGGCAAACGACGGCAAATTTGAACCAAAAAAAGAATCTGCACTGGATGTGCCCCTTATGATTAGATTCACATTTTTTCTATATGGGCTGATCATGAATTAGGTTCTAGTGGTCTCGATCGATTCGTGAGAAATATTGCATGCCAAAAAGTTGCGCAGAGGTTAGGCACATTCCCTTTGAACCATAGCGAGGGTCGGTGAATTTTTTGACGTCAAGTTCGTTGAGACACCTGTTTCCCATGAAAAAATGGCTAAAAAAATTCACTGAAAACCAGTTTACGAAAGCTTTGGAGTCTATTCATCGTGGAACTATGATAATATACATGGCAGGGCCTCTATAGTTAAATAAAGATGACGAGGACTTAAGTGATTAATGAGTGGAACATTTGGCAGGGGTCTGCCCGGCAGGCACTATTATGCGATTTTTAAAAAGAAACCCTAGTATTAATCAGATGGTATCTTGGTAGATCTTGTATTGTGTTCTGACTCAGACAACATGATTGTTGAGCCTAGCCCAATCGTCTTGTTGTATGTCGATAAATATCGTCCACCACTCCTACTAAGTTATTGCTCTGCCTCTGACGATAAGCTAATTCCAAGAGAGTCAACATTAACCTTTAATTTTAAAGACGCCAATCTTGATGTACTGTCACCCAAACTCTCTGGATCGATTTCAATAGGTTGCTTTCCTCAAATGAGGAATGACAGTTCGAGCCTTTGTTACCGGTTGCCAAACCGACTATGTTTACACTGACTTCTGAAGGCTTTTGAGAAGCTCTCCCACTCTATTATAGTTCTCAAACTAAAAAATGGCTTTCCCCATGCCCTTGTAGTATGGTTCCAGTTGTACTTAGCCGGCAGGACCCCCTAAGTTCTATTCTGAGGAGCCAATTCTAGAAACATTGAAGCGTCCTCTGGTGTCCCACAAGGCAGTCACCTTTGTCCACTTCTTGTTAGTCCATCAATTTATGACATTGTTGCTTTGTTAAAGAGCTGTAAAATCCTGTTTTACGCTGATGACATTAAACTCTACCGTCATATAAGAAGTATCGAGGATTGCAAACTTTTGAAAGTTGACCTAAACCCCTTCTATTCTTGGTGTTCCAACAACAACCTGGTATTTAATATCTCAAGTTGGAAGAGTCGAAACGGTTCAAAGGAAGTTTGCCCGCTTCGTACTCAGTCACCTTCCTGATGAAAACAGGATTAAATTACTCAACTTAAGTCCCCTACATAAGCTTCGTGAGGTTGCTGACGTTATATTCATTCATCGGCTACTGATTGCCAAGGTGGATTCAGGTTACTTACGAAGCCATACGGCATTTAGAGTGAGTAACTTCCTCTAATTAACCTCCGCTGGTGTAGACCAGGACGCTCAGAGTTAATGGATTCCAAACTAGAAGACATCGGCTCAGAATCGGGACCGGTCGAGAGAATAGTTGCGAGAGGAGAGGACCGGATCCCGGTTGTAGAGCCGTTAAGGAAGAAGAAGAATTGTAACTTGAGGGGATGCCTCTCTTGCATACTAACTCCTCTAATACCAATTATGGCAAGTACGAACCTGTTAATCGCATGCTTATTCACGTTAATAATAATATGAGTGTTTTTAGAATGACAAGTGACGGAGTGGCCCTCAAAAAGGATGACTACGAATAATATTTATATTATTAATATCGTTTTGTTAAACTAGTCTGGAAACTTAGTAAAACTAAAACCTACAATCCAAGAGAAACATCTCAGTTTGGTTTTCGTGATCAACATTCACTAATGCTCTGAACAATCGCTAGATGAAAAATAAGGTTTGTTCAGCAATATTTTTGTGCAGGATTTTTATAAGGTCTGGCATGAAAATACTTCAATCAAATATTTCAGAAAGATACACCAGAATCAAGCAAGACGCGTATTATAATTTAAAGAAAATTCAAGCTAATGTGACACAGGGCAGTGTACTGGGATTGCTGGGCAATGGTAAAATCTCAGTTGACATTTCAACGGGTTGCATAACATTCCCCATTGGCCAGTTCACCCAGTTATATGGGAACGGTTAGACCGATTTGGCTAGTTATTTCGTAATAGTCCGAGTAAGTTTTTTAGGGAAAGAAACATTGGAAAAGTTTCCCGGAAAGATAGAAAATTCAGGAAAAACTGAAATTGCTTGTTATATGGAATTTTGTAGAAACTGAAGACCATAACTCGCGATTCGAACGAATTTAATATTTTCATTTGATAGAATACTTGGAGAAAATCTAGAAAAACAGCCTTATGCTAGGTTTCCACTTGTCGTTTTGAAACTGACGAATGACCTATTATTACGTCATTTTGAAAATTGGCAAGTGGAAATAACGAAAAACTGCCTATAATTGAAGTAACCAACAGCACTAATCGTTTAAATTCTTGGTAAGTCATTGAAAAGTGCGGTTGGTCAATTCAATTATAATCAGTTTTTCGCTATGTCCACTTACGAATTTTCAAAATGACGTAACAATAGGCCATTTGTCGATTTCAAAATGACAAGTGGAAACCTAGCATTAGTTAAATTAAAAATACATTTGTTTTTACTTTTGTGTCGTTTGTCAATTAAGTCAATTGGTTAAAAACTGATGAAAATTTGACCCAGTTGCTTATTGGCAGTTGAATTATGATTTTGTTGTAAGCTCATCACCATCGCTTCATCCTTTTATTACAAACAAATTTACAGATTGACTTACGATATACGATGAGTTCTGAAGTTACAAACGGTACAGTAACAGAATCTAATTGTCTATTTTTCAAGTGAATTGTAATTCTTCCCATCGTATATTTTGAAATTGAATTTGAATGATCATAATTTAATCGAATTGCGATACCGCCAATAAGACGGAGCAGTTTTGGTAGTACAACGAAACGACAATGCTACACATCAAGCTAATTTTAGATCTAACCGAACTGCAAAGTAACGTGAAGAGTGAAATGAAATTGAACGGAATCGATTATCACAATATCGTTCAATTCTTACACAAGAAGAATGGGACAATGCAATAGCAGGTGATATACAACGAATGAGACATCATCGGTCTATAGAAACTAATTGCGAGAGAATGAATTTGAATAACCGTGCCAGAAGGCAAACAAATGTTGTGCTGAATTCTCATCGAGCTGCATTCCGTTTCAAAGTTACATTTTATTACACTGCAGACTAATCCATTGTTGTTGGGTCAACCAAATCGTTTCAATGTACCAACATTCGTTTTACGGAACAATAAGCGTGTGTACGAAACGCACCGATCATATCGTCCCCTTCCAGTCATATAGACGTATCTCAGTTTTGGCAACTTTTCAGGAGAGCCAAATAACGTAAAGTTTGCGTGAACTTAATAAGTTAAATTAATGAGATACGCCGGGAAAAAAATGTTACATAACTCCTTAAACGTTACGAATAGAGATACGCCACTTAGAGAGGACGTAAAGGTAGGTAAGACGAGTTCATCGCTGACGTATCTCAAAAATCAATTTTTGAGATACGTCTTTATGACTTGAAGGGGACGATATGATGCGTTCCAATATCGTCTTCACCGGTTATAATTTCTCGATCAAGAAGATAAATGAACCAGACAGAACTCTGTTCCGAAGAATATATTGGAGATGCTATCAATGATGACGGCAACTCGCAGAAGGCCGACCGAATGACGATTCTTGCATCAGATGCTTAGTAGAATATCCAAATTTGCAAATGACTGAAGAAATTAAAAATTAGGCAGTTGAGTTGATCTTCACATCACACATTGCCAAAATTTCAGCGGTGTACTGCCCAGAGATTTAGTATGGCATAAATAATTTTCATTGGCATATTTCTGCATGTATTCTCTCTCAAATTAAATCCCCATGGCCACAATCGTTAATAGATACAAAGGTCACTCAGAACTACGTTTGTTTTTTCATTTTTACTTTGTTTACACATTTCCAATAGCTTGTCATAAATTCACCAAATGATCACAAACATATTTATTGAAATTTGGGCAAGATAAGGTCTATCGGGTCAGCTAGTCTACTATAAATGTACTATTATATCTACTATATACGAATGACCGATGATACTGTAATCTTGGTCATTGGTAAAAAAAGAACAACAATTCTGAGTCTACTGAAAAACTACAATCTGCGATCGGCGAGATACAACGTTGGACTAAGAAATTACAAATTAAACTGAATGAAACTAAATCTTTGCACAAAGGTATCAACAAGCACGTAGTTTCGTACGGGAGTGTAGCAAAATTGAATAGTTATGACGTTCGATGCAAAACTCAGATGGAAGCGGCATGTCAAGAAAAAAAAACATGAAGTACAGAAAAATACATTGCTTAATGAGTCGTTAATCTGCTCTGTGTATGTTGGTAGAGCAGATTAACGACAAGCTATTGCTGTGTATACAAGCTCTCAAGTAAGTTTAAACTTACAAAAAGTTTGAATGAAAGTTGTTTTATATTTCATTCAAAATTTCATATGACGGGTTTCACCGTACAAACTGAAGCCATTAGGTATGCCATTGTTTTTCATAAGACAACAAATTAGAATTCTTTTTGAACTATGAAAAATCTTGATATAATGTCTTCTATGGTCTATGCTGATGCCTAATAGTCAGTCGACATTATTTCATTATCGTCCTTCATCTAAACCAATATTAAGAAATTCCATTCACGCACTGGTTGCAAAAAACATTATGTTTTAATTTCATGCAATATAAACGAAACAATGAAACAGGACTCTCGTAGACTGACGTAGTAAATACGTAGTTTTTAATGATTTAATGAATAAGGTTGGTCAAGTACTACCCTAACAATATTGCATTTCCTCGACATCCAACTCGTCCTGATAATGGAAATAGAATTTCAAGAAGCAATGAACGAAAAATATACCAAGTACTTTGCAAGGTAGCCAAACACCTAGTTTACTTTACTAGATGCATTATGTATAATTGAGGCAGTTGAGCAAAATTCCAAAAGATTAATTGCATAAATAACAGACCACTAAATCAAACTCAATTTACATATGTCTGATATGTTCCCAATATTAACTAGATTGTGTATGCGTCTGCAGGTTATAAACAAAAACATTTCGTGCATACAATCATCACAAAACCTCAATCCTAACTATCGTTCTCAAAGCAATACATTAAATGTGTTAAGTATAATCAAAAACAAATAAAAAATAAAAAAAAAATACCTTAGTTGAAAATTAAAATTATTATTCTTACCTAAGAAATCCGAGTCTGTAAATCCATTCATTAACTTAATAAAATTCAGTGCAATCTCTCTCTATACTCGTCTTATTTGTAATTATTCTGCTCTTATTAACGCTTCTTTGCTAACGAATACTATATTTTTTATTATTATTTATGTATATATTTTTTTTGATTAAACAATCCTTCTATATTTATATATTCTTTATCAAATTATGATTTTTTTTATTATAGCATAAAACACAATTAAAATTGAACTAAAATCACACATCATCTTTCATCTCGTTTTTTTTGTATGTATTAAAAAAAATTCCAAACTTGTCTTAATATTTTTTTTTCAAAATATATTTTCTTCACAAATCACTGCGAAAATTGAATTCCAACAACAAATACAGAAAAAAAAAAGATTTTTTTTATTTATATGCACAAAACACGCGAACACAATTACTACAATATTTTTTTATTATTAATTCTTTAAGTTTTCTTCCAACAACCAAACACAATGTCAGTGGTGCAAAACTAATTCCAAAAGGTGTATAAAAAATTAAAAGAAATAAATTAAAAATTCAAATTAATAAAAATTATTTAGAGCACAGTTAATCGCCATAAAAATAACGTTCATCGTGTGAGTAATAATTGAATAAAAAACAAAATATTAAAAAATCACGAAACACACTCTTGTAATTTTCAACAAACAAAAACCCCAAATTTCAAATTTACGTAAATTCCCAAAAATTAATTCAAATTTTCACCGCTACTAATTACAACTGTTGTTAAAGTGGCGCTGCAGGTCGCACGACGATATATGACAGCAAAAAAAACTTCGTCAGACCAAAAAATTCGTTATTGTACAGTTAGAAAATTTTGTAGAGAATAAAACCGCCTAAAATGTGTGTTTCCGCACTAGCAGCACTAGATGGCGCTCCAGCGTTGACCAGCGAGATTCGACGACTAAAATAAAAACAAACGGGACTTTAGGGAGCAGGGTTGCTTCTACTATAAAACAGGGCGCCCGGCTAAGTTTTTCCTGTTTTCAATAAATTTTCGTTTTTTTCGGGGGAGTCCTTCTTCGCTCGCGCTCCTGTATGGTATTTTTGTTGTTGTTGTTATTGTTGTTGTTGCTGGTGTTGCTGGTGGTGTTGTCGTGTTACTGTTATTTTTGTTGTTGTTGTTGTTGGTATAGAGTGTTATTCGCCTTAACAGAATCGCTCGTTTTGTATTTGAAAATGCGACCGAACCGACCGACCGCTTTGGTATACTTGGAGCATACTATTCGCACCAGACAGCACCTCCCGCGCCTCCTATACGGGAATCGAGTCAATCATTTAACAAATACACATTCTGCCTATCTGAACACACACACATACACATACACACCCATCCAGCGACAGAAATGCTCTCATACAACCACTCGTCCTATACTATATAAAAGTGACAGAGAACGGTCGCATCATATCTATTGGCGCTGATGTGTGTTAGACTGTCGAAGTGGAGCTATGGGGGGAGGGGGAGCAGAAGCGAAAATTTTACACTTTTCAACATTTTAAGATTCCTCCCCTCTTCCCGTGATTCTCACAGGCCCCATCAACAAGGGTTGCAGCCCCGACCCTACACCATCATCCCCCAAAATGCGAGAGCAAAAAACGAGGCGAATTTTTACTCTATTTGCTCCATTTGTGTATGTATAATCAAATGTAAATAGATTTGCGTTTTATGTATAGCCCCCTCCCCAGCAGTGGTGGGCTGGTGGGGGGACGTGTGGCGCCCGACGGAAAAAACGTACAAAAACGTGGTCACATCGCACGTTTGGCGGAGCCCGATACCCCATTCTGCACGGTTGATACCGTGGGGGGACTTACCGCGTGCGCGCTCTCTCTTATCATTCGCGCTTTGCCCCAACCGTTCTCGCACACAACAAGGCTCCCCTTTTCAGTCTCCTCATATATAATACAATCTACAAACACCTTTAACATCATCACATCATAGTGTGCGTCAGCTGGGGAGTCCAAAATGCATGGTAATTCGTATTCTGGTGGGGCTCAGTCCTCCCAACCAATGGTGGCATTGCATTTCGTACTGCGCCGGCTTCGACTTGCGCTTTGAGCCAAGTTCGCGCTGCTTCTTCTTTCGTTCTTCGTCGTCGCTCTTCTCTTCTCTGAACTTTCATACCCATTACTGTGCCCTCTGTACTCTATATCGAAAAGCTTCTTAGATGTTGTATCTGAGCTGAGGAGCGAATTCGCCGCGATGGAATCAAACCTAAACTCGCTGAGAGCTTTGGGGGCTCTTTTCTGTCGGCAACAACAACAACGTCTCGTTTCGGGGAGGGGGTATTTCAATCGCTCTCATTTGGAGGGTATCTTGACTTTTATAATTATCACAAAACAAAAGGGAGAAAGAGAACAAACAGAAAAAATAAATAAAGAAGAAAAAATTGAAGAAATAAAGCAGGTACAAAAGCACGTAGCAAGAAGAAGTGGAAATGCCTTTTGTGTTGGTAAATAGTGGGCTTAAGTTGTATGCAAATGTAATGCCACCGTTTTAAATTAAGCGGACGCCATTTTTATTTGTTTGTGGGGGGTTTTGTTGGTTGGGTTTTTAAAAAAAAAATTGACTAGGTATTATTTTGAATAAAAACAGTGGGTGTGTGTACTTATGTATGTACGCGCATTAGAAGTTATACTTCTTGGGCATACAAATAACTAATTGGATTCTTATTATTTTCATGCGTTGGAAGTTGGAAGAATCATGATGCCGAGACGCTCTAGCCTGCAGCTTATACTGGACTCAAATCCTAACTGAAATCACCTACTAGTTGACTTATCAGGCCTAACTACAATGGTTTTAAGATGCCTCATCAAATTTTCTTAAGACTGGCTTATTTCCTGTCAACACGCAAAGAATGTTAACCTTCATATGCGTCGCCAGCTGGTTCAGTTCTTATCTACCTGATAATACTGCTGCTATTTCTAAGCCTTACTCTCTTCCTTTTGGTTTCTTTCCGCCTTAGCTACCAATAGAGGATATTTAACTTCTCCTCCACTTTATTCCATAGATCACACAATGGTACCATTCTAGTCTTCTTTGCTCTTAGCCGTGCCTTTAGCTGTCGGTTACAGCGCAGCAGTTTCCTCGGCTAATCTTCGACGCCCCAAAAGGGCATGGTCTGTGTTCTCTTTCACATTTAGGAATGCCGGGCATTGTGTGGACTCATATTGTCCGAGCCCATGGAGATATGCCTTCATAACTCACCTCTCCATGCTCTCTCGAGACCCATCCTTCTTTTTTTTTTATGAGCCTGTGAGTTCATCGACCTTGGGTAGACTAATTTTACTTCCTTTGACACTACTGAAATCAACGTCACTTCTAAATTATGTTTACTTCTCTAGCTTCTTCTACTTGTGGTTAGTCAATTAAATTGAGCGCGTTAGGGTAACTGAAAAATCTTACGAAGAGTTTCGGGCAAATACAGCATCATTTATGGTATCGTGCCGTGTTTTCGAAACCAATCGATCATTACTGATGGCTAGATTTACATGATTTTGGAGAAAGTTAATAGGTGGACGGGAATCTTCGCCTTTGCCAAGAACTTCTTCTCAGTCTTTTTTATATGGCCATAATGCTTGTTTCAAAAATTAGATTTTTGATTTGGAGCAAACACTGCATACAAATACTTTGGAGCGGATACTGCTATCACAACTTGTAAATTCAGACTGCTTCGCCGAACTAACCTCTCAACCGTTCAAATTTGAATCTGTAGTTCCCCGAGGCTCCATTTTAGGCCTCAAGCTTTTCAATATATTTATACACGACTTCCCCAACATTATTCCCCTTCTTAACACAACTTGCATATAATACGCTGACGATACATTTGTTTGGAAAACAAGTCTCACCTATTAAAACCACAGAAGAAATCCAAACACACCTCAACAAAATAATAGATAACCTAGATAAATTTAACGTAGAAATTAATCAGGGAAAAGTTTAATAACCTGCTTCAGGAATCTCTTAGGTAAAGGACATAGAAACGTGCAACGGCAATCAAAACTCTGGAAAATAATCATTAATGGTCACACAATTATTTTATGAAGTACCTGGAGTCCAGATGCATCACAGATTCATGTGGAACCCACACGTAAGACTCAAACTAATAAACACCCGTATAATAATAACTAGCCTAAAGCCGTTAATGAAATCTAGGACGCAGCAACAGAAACTGAGCACTTGCGCTATAAGACAATAGTAGGTACGACCAGTACTAACCTAAGCCTTCCCCGTATGGTGTCCAATATCCACAAAGATGGCAAATAAGTTGCAGTTTTTGGAATGGAAAATACTTAGGCACTGTACTTTCCTCTATATTGCAGCGGAAAATGGGCGAAAATTACACCAATCCTGATATACATGTTCCAGCTAATGCAAAATAGACTTAGCAATCAAGCCCCCGAATGAATTGGTAAGAAAAATAGCTAGTGAAGGCATTATGAAAGCAGCAGAGTTACCAAGAAAATACACGCCAAACTAAATATAAATGAATAAATAGTAAACTTGAAACGCCCAAAAACATCAGCCTACGGGCGAACTAGAAATTAAGTATACTAGTTAAATAGCTCTGACAATAATGTAAGTCGGCGATACAAAAATAAAACCACAGCCAGTTTGGCGCAACCAATCTGTTTGTGACTAAAACACTAGGAACCTTCCTATGCCCACGAAAATCCCAGCTGATGATCCATCATGAAATTTATTTCCCTCCATAGCCTCGGCATAAAAAGCCCCTCACCCACCCACATCGTGAACCGGCATCGGCTACGAATTTCTATATGCCCATAATAATGATAATTTATTTTTTATTTATTTATTTATTAACGGGATAAACCCTCTTAAATTTTGAACAAAGTATACAAAAGTAGAACATTGCAAATTTTTGGTTTAGTACTCAAAATAACACAATAACATATAATAACACATAATTAATTGCACAAAATGAAAGTAGGTAATAGAAAAATAAAATGCCCCCTACACGCGTCGCCACAAAGTGGATTTAACAGTAGAATCGTTGACATATCTCAAATCAATTTCATTCGCCATTACATTAGCCAAAATCATAGCTCGGTTTATCGCGCAATGGGCACCGATGTTCGTTCTAAATCTTTCCTCAACAAAAATGTCAGTGTTTCTCGAGTTGAGACGCGGTACACGAAAATGAACGTAAGATAAAAGTGCAGGCGAGTCAATAAGCCCATTCAATAGTTTAAACAATAATAACACATCATTATGATCTCGCCTCCTTTTCAATGGCAACAAGTTAGTGGAGTGCATAATAGGTTCGAAATCATGGTCATCGATGCTCATTGGGTTTCCTGTTGCATATGCAATCTGTCGCAAGATTTTATGTTGTATCGTTTCCAATGCCTTTACATACTTATCCGCGTCAGGTGACCAAGCGACGGAACAGTATTCTAAAAGTGGTCTCACCGTGGTTTTATATAACAAACTTAAAATCCTTTGGTCGCGAATTGTTTGAAGTTGCGATATACCAAGCCCCAAGTACGCCATGCAGATGTACTTATATCACTAATATGACGGTTAAAAGATAGCTTACTATCAAATACTACGCCTAAATCTTTGAAGTACGCAACCTTCTCCATTAATTCGCCTCCCAAAGAATATCCATACTCTACTATTTTTTTTTTTTTTCGTGTACGTCATTGTTACGCATTTCTTTATATTCACCTCAAGACCGTTATCCGAACACCATATGAAAAAAGAGTTTAAGTCTTCCTGCAGAGCAACTGCATCTTCAACACAGGTAATCTGTTTATAAATCTTAGTATCGTCCGCATAAAGTAGCACCGAGGACGACTTAACTATCTTTGGCAAATCATTAATATAGAAACTGAAAAATAACGGTCCCACATGAGATCCTTGCGGAACTCCCGATGGTACATGCACTCGTGCTGACTCGCAGTTATTTACACTGACATATTGTTGTCTGTCCATTAGGTAGCTACTTATCCATTTCAATAGGTTACCAGTTAACCCGTAAGCTTCAAGTTTTTTCAGTAATAATTTATGAGGGACCCTATCAAATGCCTTAGTTAAGTCAGTGTAAATAACATCAGTCTGCTGGCCATTATCGATCGATCGCAGTAATATACTTTCAATTCCAAGAAGGTTGGTAGTCGTTGATCTTCGCCCAATAAACCCGTGTTGTTCAGGGCAAATTACGGTTCTATAAATAGTGCACAAGTAGCCAGCAACAAATTTCTCAAAAAATTTAGGAAGAGCACTTAGAATAGAAACAGGCCTATAATTTGACCAACATGATTTGTCGCCTTTTTTATAAATCGGATGAATTTTGCTAACTTTCCAAATTTCTGGAAAAGTCCCAGACGCTAGTGACTTATTAAATATAGAGCAAATAGGCCTTGCTAACGAATATTTGCATGCATTCCAAAACAAATTCGGTATTCTGTCAGGTCCAGCACCCTTATGGCAACGCAATTTTGACAAACCATCAAAAATTTCCACCAATCCTATCTCCATTGAATCTACAATTCTACCATGATTGATAGCAAAGCTGTTCGTTTGTTGAATATTAGCATTATTATCCGAGTAATTTTTTGAAATTGATTTGCAAATAGATCACTTATCATTTTTGGGTCATCTGATGAAACTGCGTCATTGTGCATACATTTAGGAAGTTGATTCGACTTAATCGCGGAGTTAATATGTCTCCAGAACAACTTTGGATTATCGGGTAGATGCGTCTCAATGTATCCCAAATATTCATTTTCACATTTAAAATGTAACCCCGTTTACACAATGATCGGGCTTCAGAAAATTTCGCATAATTATCCGCTGTACGGTTACATTTAAACGCCTTATGAAACCTTTTTTTATCATTAATTGCTTTAATGAGATCAGACGAGAACCATTCTGGAAAATCACTCTGTACATACTTTGACTTAGGAACATATCTATTTATAGCATCATACAAAATATCATAAAAAACGGACACATCTTGATTAATATCGCTATTGGACAGTAAATTTGGCCAAATAATCATACCATAACAACCAGTGCGCATGATCATCAAACCATAATCCCAGTGCGCATGAAGAATGGAAGTTGAAATGCTTGCCCTCCATTGCCTCCACCCCTTCGCCCATATCCTCCGTGCTAAGCCTTCTCCTGTGTTGCGTTGCGTTGCGAAATCTTCAAAATTCACTCTCATAATATTTTTCAAAACGCGCCTAAAGAAGTATAACTTCAAAAATCCTTAAAAATAGCAATAAAAACAATAATACGATTCAATACTTGCATTCCTATCTTTCAATGAAATGGGTGAAAAAAGGTGCAGTAAACAACCCTTGTTTAATATGGTATTTCTGCCAACGAAATTTTGAAATGGTATAATTCCAATAAATACTAGATCAAGACTTTATTTTTATAAAATGAGGGAAATCCCCGGCATAAATGAAAGTTTTAATGGCTTCTTGATTAGGCAGTAATGCTTTATTTGAGTACAAATATGTTATCAAGTTTTGATTGTGAATTTTCAATTTGAACAAATATGTATGCACATGTGCAGGTATGTATCTTTACTTAATGCTTATGGTAGCTTTACGCGATAGATATGTAATTCCTAGAAAATTTTGTGTTGCATAAAACTGTGTGACTTAAGGCCCCCATACACGGTCAAATTGGATGTACATCAAAGTGCGGATGTACAACCAAAACTATCGATTATGGGCCGGTCGCACAGTGATGCCAAATCTCGATGTTGTGGCCAAAATTAGAAATCCTGTTCAAATGGTTTTGGAAATGAGTCCATTAGGGTTGTTGAGATCAGGGATTTAAAATAAAATATTATTTTTTTCAAAAAACAAAATGGCGGACCAAATGTGCTCATTAAATTTGAACAAAAATTGATGTGTGTGTGTGCATTCGAGATCGCTAATGTCAAATTGGATATAATTTTTCGGTAATATAGATGGACATACTGTAGAATAATAAAAATCTAAATAAAGTAAATTTCATTATCAGTTTTTATTAAATGTAAGCACACAAAATACAGAACAAAGTTGCATCTTGCAAAAACAGCTTAATATTCATCATAAGAGTGTTCGGTTTCTTCCTCACTGCTTCCATTTATCGGCATTTCGATTTGTGAATAAAAGCTGCGCGGTTTCAGTAATTCAATTGGTTCTAATGATTTGAATTTCCCTCTCGGCAATTTACGTACGCTAGATATGCACATATTAGAGAAGCTGACGATACTAAAAATCGCCAAAAACGTCTTGCATATTTTCGATGCGACTTGCTTTGCAACACACCAAACCAGCAACACTTGTTGTTTTAGATATGTAGGTTGGAGTATTCTGCGTATACTGCTACCCAATTCATGGAAGTAGGCCATCGGGTTACTAAAATACAGGGTGATATGTAAACCTCTATCAAAAAAACTTCAAAACGCCCTAGTGGCTAAACCGTTACGATTTCCGCCCCCCTCTCATATGATTTTTTGTTCGTCTATCCAAAGCCTATCTACACCCTGCCACTTTGTAACTTTAGGTGGGACACCCTGCATAAAGAAAACAATATTTATACGAAATAATTTTTCATAATTTTTTTCCTTACCCTCCATTTTCCGACCAAACGTGAGGTTTTCCGGGAAAGGCTTAATTTGTGGAGGATTTTCATGGCTTTAATTTTGTCCTCTTAACATTTTTCCAATTTCGACGTTTTTCCCGAGATACGGCCGGGAAAGCGTCGGAAAATCCTTTCAATCGGATTTTCCCGTGATTTTCACAAAGTACGGCCCGGAACTCAACGGTTACCTTTTTTCTCCTATTGCTAAACTCCCACCATTCCAAATTTCATTAACCTACAATTTTTTTTTGCAGTTTTAGTGAATTTTTTACTCTGGAAACTGTGCTAGCAAAACTTGATTTTGCCTGAAAATCTAGTGCGCAGCTGCGTAAAAAATGTGATTAAAAAAATTGGGGCAACCCGGGGCAAGTTTAGTTTTATTTAAATTGTTTAAAAATGACTGAAGAACACCATAAAACAAAATTCAGAGCGGAGGATCGTGGAGGATTTTACTTCTACATATTTGAAGAATGATTTTTTGAAGTAAAAAGTATTAAAAACAACATTGTAAATTATGCGATAAAATTAAAAGCAATCATACGTTATCATATGTTATTAATTGGTCTGAATCTACTTACTTTCTCCTTTTTTGTCCATTTGGAATCACCAAAATATCTTAAGAGAGGAAAATACTACCGACGATTTAAATTTTTTGAAAAACGTGTTGGGTGTGAGCTTCGTAAACGATTCGCTTGAAGGTTATGTTACACTCCACCTCACGCGAGCAAAGTTGGTGACTCGGCCCTCGTATCGCTCATTCCAAACACTTAAGGTACCGACCTAACTATTCCGATACATAAAATGTCCTAAATTGAAACTTCGATTTTTGGATTTTTGGCCACGAAATCGAGATTTGGCATGACTGTGGGTCGGCCGTTCAAAATACATTGGTCTTATGGGTTTGATGAAAATCTGGATGTACATCCAATTTGACCGTGTATGTGGGCCTTTACAGTCCTTAACAAATGATTAGATAACTAAGTATATAACCAACGCGCTTTTGCTTGTACAACCATTCTTCAAAACGGCGGAGGTCTGTTTTAGACCCTTTGGATTGGTCCGGCTTTTTAAATGCTGTCATAAAATAGTTATTCAAACGCTATAAATAAATTTCAGCTTTTATATTTTAAGGTAAATAGCTCAGCTTTTGTGCACCTTTAACACGTGATACCGGCCTACCGGCTTACCTTACCTTATGTATATATATATATATATGCGTCAATGCGACAGTGCGGCAATGCGACAATGCGGCAATGCGACAATGCGACAATGCGGCAATGCGACAATGCGGCAATGCGACAATGCGACAATGCGGCAATGCGACAATGCGACAGTGCGGCAATGCGGCAATGCGACAATGCGGCAATGCGGCAATGCGACAATGCGACAATGCGACAGTGCGGCAATGCGGCAATGCGACAATGCGACAATGCGGCAATGCGACAATGCGACAATGCGGCAATGCGACAATGCGACAATGCGGCAATGCGACAATGCGGCAATGCGGCAATGCGACAATGCGGCAATGCGGCAATGCGACAATGCGGCAATGCGGCAATGCGGCAATGCGACAATGTGACAATGCGGCAATGCGGCAATGCGGCATTGCGACAATGCGACAATGCGACAATGCGGCAATGTGACAATGCGGCAATGCGGCAATGCGACAATGCGGCAATGCGACAATGCGGCAATGCGGCAATGCGACAATGCGACAATGCGGCAATGCGGCAATGCGGCAATGCGGCAATGCGGCAATGCGACAATGCGACAATGCGGCAATGCGACAATGCGGAAATGCGGCAATGCGGCAATGCGACAATGCGACAATGCGACAATGCGGCAATGCGGCAATGCGACAATGCGGCAATGCGACAATGCGGCAATGCGGCAATGCGACAATGCGGCAATGCGACAATGCGGCAATGCGACAATGCGGCAATGCGGCAATGCGACAATGCGGCAATGCGACAATGCGACAATGCGGCAATGCGGCAATGCGGCAATGCGGCAATGCGACAATGCGGCAATGCGACAATGCGACAATGCGGCAATGCGGCAATGCGGCAATGCGGCAATGCGGCAATGCGACAATGCGGCATTGCGACAATGCGACAATGCGGCAATGTGACAATGCGACAATGCGGCAATGCGGCAATGCGGCAATGCGACAATGCGACAATGCGACAATGCGACAATGCGGCAATGCGGCAATGCGACAATGCGACAGTGCGGCAATGCGACAGTGCGGCAATGCGGCAATGCGGCAATGCGGCAATGTGACAATGCGACAATGCGGCAATGCGGCAATGCGACAATGCGGCAATGCGGCAATGCGACAATGCGACAATGCGGCAATGCGGCAATGCGACAATGCGGCAATGCGGCAATGCGGCAATGCGGCAATGCGACAATGCGACAATGCGGCAATGCGGCATTGCGACAATGCGACAATGCGGCAATGTGACAATGCGACAATGCGGCAATGCGACAATCTTTCCGGTCATCTGCTGCGGTGCTCTCGATTTTTCCTTGTTTAAGTAGCATTTCTCCTAAATTTTCCCGCCTTCCATATACTGCTAAGAATTTTTCTAGTTTTTGGCTTTTCAATAGCGTATTTGCACTGGTCTATATACATATGTAATTTTGTTGTTAAAATTGGCCTTATTTGGTACTTTTCGACATAAGCTTACGTAAAAACGTACCAAATATGGGCAAATAACTTATTTATAGGAATAATTCGAAGCTTTCTAATTTTGGAGAAAAAAAAGGTATATTTTGGAGAACAAGGTAGTTGAAGTTGAAATTTTAATTAAAAAACCATAATTTCGACTTTGGCGACTAGAAACTCTGGAAGTTACTAGGGTGAAATCGTCACTTGTACAATATTAGAATGGTGGGAGGTTCTGCGTAGACTATTTATTCATTAAAATAGGTTATAGGCCTACAAAAATATAAGGTGATATTAAAAACTATACCAAATAAATGGGTACCTACCTTTCTATCAATGATTTTAAAGTGTGCTCGGATTTTGTTGCAAAGTGATATTTTGTGAGGAAGCTATCGTTTTGCTGAATCCAGAAATTTCATTCCATCGATTTTAATAGATATTAGAAAAAGTAATCAATCAATTGATCAAAAAACCTAGTTATTCTTAAATAATTTTAATAACTTTTGAAAGCAAAAAAGAATAATTTTATTTGTAAAAAACAATATGTAATTGAAATGGGACTACATTTTTGAATTTCCCAGTCCTAACTCCATTCTCAGTCCCACCTGAGTGTAGGTCATTTTAACGACGACAGCCGCTTGGTGCAATCACAGAGATGGTTCGGATTATTCGGTGGAGACCAGTGAGTGTTCACCAATTGTGTACTCAAAGTAGTCAAACATTCCCTCTTCTTCATGATTTTGGATCTACGTTTGGGAACGATGGCTACCCGTTGTATCGTCACCGATCGACTCAGTCAATGGCAAATAGATAACATGGAAGGTTAATAGTCAGAATTTTGAAGTTGACAGTCGTTGGGTCGTACCTTATTCGCCATTATTGTTCAAGAAGTTCAATGCTCACATAATTGTGAATCAATCAAACACATATGCCAATACATATGTCACGAAAAGAATTAAAATGGCTGTTTTGGTGTTGTTAATGTAAATACGATCGACGAAATAACACGATATTAAATGGGACGTTAAGGTAGCAGTAATGGAGCGATATGGCATTTTTTTTATTTGCCATTCATAAAAGATATCCAACTGTGGTTCATTTGGTAGTTCATCTCGAAAGTAGCCAACGTATATATTTTACAACGGATAATGCTGCGTGAAGGGCCACCATCCGACACCTTGATGGGTGCAGCGAGACGCACCGGGTTCCAGCTAGTACATAATAACTCAAATTGTAATAAAATCAGAACAAGTATTAGACCGGGAGTTGGAGGGAAGTGAGTATGCAAAATCATTCTGGCAACTGATTTCAGTTGCCGGTCCATTTTTGGGTCCAATTTTTTCACCCCTGTGTACCATTTATTGGTTCTACGGTTTCCGTGGCTCGCTTTTTGATGATGGATTTTGATGAAGCACCACAAAATAAGCGAAAATATGAAATATATTTTTTTGATATCACACTTAGTATTCGAGATATTGACACTTGAAGTTGACATTTTGAAGTACCTACTTCCCAAAATATATGAATTTCGATAAAACACCCTAAAATGAAACGAAAATATAAAATATTATGTTTCGATATCGCGCTTCGTTTTTGAATTATCGATACTTGAAGTTTTAGGTTAATCGTGCCCAAAAATAGTACCTAACAGAACGCTGGAGGGATGCAAAATATGAGGACCGCCTTGTATAATTGTTTTTATCTCAGAAAGGTTTACAGATTATGAGTTTTGATGTTTCCAGAAACTTCATTGGTCCATTTTGTAATACCTCTTCCCATTAGTTATCCAAAAACCGATCAATTTTAAGGATTGTTTTAGTGCCAATATACAGTTTTTTGTCAGGATTAAAGATAATAAATGCTAAATAAATGAAATAATAGCATAAAATAACTATCCTTACCTATTAGTATTTTTTGGAAACGATTAACGCTGAAAATACCTAAAACTTCAAATATTGAAGTTTCAAAAACGAAGCGAGATATCGAAAAAAAAAAATGTTTTATTTTCGTTTTATTTTGGGGTGTTTTATCGAAATTGATAACTTTTTGGAAATACTTGAAAACGTTAACTTCAAGTGATATCAATGTAGAGATATTTTCACTCCTCTATAATAAACTAAACGCATGCACAAACTGAAAATCGTGACTTCCTCATTCTCTTTATATTCAAGGCACCCGGAAAAATTATAAGTTAAAATGGCGCAATTTAACTACTTAAAAAAGAAATCATTTTAGGGAAAAGTATGATTTTCGCTTCCCCCAACCAAACTCACCGCGTGTTTATTGAGAAAAACATCAAGAAATCCGGTGCTCATATCTTTGAATTCAACACGCTGTCACAAAATGTTTCATTATTTTTCGATTGTTTTTTTCCTTCACCCGTGTAAAAATTAAAAATGGCCTTATGGCGGGCGAATCACGGCCGCTTGCCTTTTTCAGGGGGACATGATGGCCGTAGAATTTTTACCCTTTTTTAATGGGGGCACATTCGGCCTTTCGACGGCTAAACTTGACCCAAAGATTTAAATGGCCAAGAACCAATCTGTACACGCGGGCTTTCCACGGGCAAATTTGGGCCAAAAAAGAATATGCCCCAAATGTATTGTTGAATTTTTTTTCTGGGAACTTGAACATTTTCGTTATGTACAATGAATGGCCCCCTTTATTTATCCTACAAGATTTACGATAAGAGCTCGCCAGTTGAAGTGTGTAGTGCGTGTTGATTTATATTTTAGTGGAAAATTTTGTTATTAAATCGCTAGAAGTAAAAAAAATCAGTGTGTTGATGATGTTTTTCTCAATAATTTATGTGGTGAGTTTTGTATGTCTACATAGATGAATTTTTTTTAATCGCATTATATTCAAACGTATACCCAGTATGTGTGTGCGGGTGTGGTGTACCTTCTATTGCCCTTCATATGGAAGAGGACTATGTTTAAGCGCTTTTGTTGTTCGCCCGTTGAAAGGCCTTATTTTAATTTTACTCGGGCTAGGATATTTTCTTATAGTAGAGCGAATATCTACGTCGCTGCCACTGTACCGCCGTCGTACGCCCTTAATAGCAACCACACCGTACCACCCTCGTATGGCCGTTATTGGTACTGCAAGATCGTCATTTCACCGTCAGTTGCCCTCTGCCGGGCCGCACCGTCCTGCAACGGGCCTTCTGATGCCCTTCATATGGCCGAGGGCTATAACAATCACGCCCGTTGTAAGGCCATAATTTATTTTTACTCGAGCAAGCGGTTAAATAACATAATTTTCCACTAGAATATTAATCAACACGCACCATATATTCACGTACAACAAACCGACAGGCAGGCCAGCTCGTTCCTCTTGTGTATCGATAACCTTGTTGGATAAATCGAAAAGACCATTGTACCAAAACGTTCAAATTGCCATAAAACAAATTCAGCAATATATTTGGTGCAGATTATTTTTTGGCCCAAATTTTCCCGTGGAATATCCGCGTGTACAGCTTAGTTCTAAGCCATTTAAATCTTTTGGTCAAGTTTGGTCGTCGTGAGTCCATATGTGTCCCTATTAAACATGTTTAAAAATTCTACGGCCATCATATCCCCTCAAAAAGCCAAGCGGCCGATGTTCGCCCGCTATAAGCCTGTTGTTTTTACTCGGGAAACAACCTCCCATTATAAGAAGATCAAAATACGCTACCTACATACATATATCGGCTATGGTTTATTTACGATGTATTAAAGCATTTTTAAAATTCTATCAAGATCATTATATGCTTGCTATTTTTGGGGTTGTAATATATTAAGTCGTACATAGCGTTTTAGAGGGACTTGTATTTTGGAACCTTGTGTTCTTGTGATCTGCTAAGCTTGTTTTGAAAAGTATATATAGATTAAGAAGAAGAGGAAGCCGTGGTCCATTTCTACGCTATTTTGTAAATGTAGAGTTAGCCCTGCACCTATACTAAATTTTCTTTAAAGAGCCGAGATTACGCATTCTCATATGTGTATCTGGTAATGTTAGCTTCCTGTTAATACTTGTACGCTTATCTCTTATTCACAAACCTGATTTTTCCGTTAATACTCGCACCCCGTTCCCTCCGCCAAATACATTTCTTTTACGAAAAACCAATTCCCAAAGAAGAAAATATTTCAAAGTACTCTCCGCCAGCAGGATGAGTTCTGATTTCTCGGATCCTTTTCCATTTTTGATTAACTCTGTCCGCCAGTTTGGGTTAATAGATTCTCCCAAAAAATTAATCCCCGTGTCCAGCAGTAGCTGGGTATCGTCCGGCAGTCATGCCATGCTAACCATTTTTCATTTCCAATAACGCAGCATAAAAAATTCCTAAGCTCTAAGTTTGTTTCATCGAACGTAACGAGTATAAAATTCTTGCAGGCAAACAAATTCCTTATTCCGCCCGAAAATTGCCCCAATAATACACGCAGGGGCGGCCGGGGGGCGCGGCGGGGGCCACGGCCAGCGCCCGTCATAAACCAATCAATCCGGTTCATAAATATTTTCAGTTTAATTTCAATAACAAGAGCGCCAAGCCCCATAAATATTTAAAAAATAATTTTCCCGGAGCATTCAAGGATGCCGCTCCAACCCCCCTGCCCCCCGGTATATCCTTGGCAGACCCACCGTTCCTCGAGCAGAACAAGGTCCTGCCATGCCAGCCGCCCCGGACACCGAGAATATCCTTAGCAGATCGGGTGGTAGCATTAAAATTCTCCCGGCCCGGAATGGTCCGGGTTCGGGCGTCGGGCATCTGGTATCGGGCGTCTCCTTGGCCGTTAGTCCTTAGTCCTTAGTGCGGCCGAGAACCGGGAACCGGGCTGCTGGCCATTCGTGTGTACTTTGTGAAAAATTGTTTTTCATAAATCTAAAAATGAGGAAAATTCAAGAGGCGGCGGGGGAGAGCCCGGTGAGAAAAATAAAACACTTCCCGCTCGCAGGATGAAGGATAACGACATGCGTCCCTGTTTTATGCGGGGACATGCGCCCGGAATTGCCCAATAAAAAACCGTTTTACAGGATTCATAGGGAAATATGGGCAGAGGCATAAATCCGGGCCCTATTTTTTATGTTTTAAGTCCTGAATCATATTTCCCACCACCCACCCACCCGCACCCCACTCGTACTGTGTGGGTCTGTGTATGGGGTGACTGTGGGGGCGATGGGGGAACGCTGTGATAGCGCCCAGATCCTGTTGGACGGACTTGGCTGTGGGGGGGTATTTGTATATAGGAGTAGAACGCCTGGTTTAGTTCCAATTCAAAAGGGTGTGTGTATCGCAAGGATCGGCCAGGACTCAGGAATGGTCGGACTTTGAAGAACTTTTAAGGGTGTTGGGTGGCATTTTATTGTGCTTTTGAAATAAAAAAGTGCGACTCGCGCGGCGGCAGGGGCGGCGGGGCCGAAGAAGCTTTTTGAAATGAATTTCCTCCTTGAGTTTTTCCACTTTGTGTGCGTTTTGAATTCTGGGAAAAAAATTTTCCTTTTTTTTATTCCTTTTTTTTTCTTCTCTGCTTGCCAGTGTCTGATTGTTTAGCTGCGAAGATGGGGGTGTCGAACAGCAGAGGGATTGGAATTTTTCTCTTGGATTTCTTTTCATTTCGAAATTTTTTCTTCCCTTATTTTTTTTGCGCCTTTCTTCTAATGTAATTGAATTTAACACTGGACGAGAGAGAATTGAACATTTGACGATTTTTCTTGTGGAATAGTTTTTTTTTTTTCAATTTTTTTTTTTTTGAAATTAAGAAATAAATTTTTATTAAAGAAGACACAATTTTTGGTTTGATAAATTAATTGAATAATATTTTTCTTTTGTGTTTTATGGGCGAAATTTTCTAAAACTGATAGACCAAAATGTTATGAAAAGAATATAACGATAGTAAGGACACGGCAAGAAGGTTTGGAACAAGTAAACGTAGCCAAATTGTACTTTTTTGGAGGTATTTTTTGTGATACATAGGTGCACGTTTTACCTATACTTTTAAGCGTTACTTACTTTCAAATAGAGATGAAGTGCCTTCCTTGGCTACGATAACTACGATATTGACAAAATTAAACAAGACATTTCAACCTATTTCAACGAAATATTAACACATAACGCTCAAATAATATTTTTTGTTAATAGTTTGGTGGCCCGTCGGAAGCAATTCATGATGTACCATAACACGATAATTGCAGAAAACTGTCGACATCACCATAACTTTTCAAGTTATAGCGTGGATGTAAAATTCATCTCGCGTAATAATGCGTTTGATGACGTTTTGGAAATCATGACAATTTCCTAGCGCAAGGTACTGAACTCAAATAGACTCATAGACGGATGGGCAGCTTCCTGTATCCTCCAAGTAAGATCCAGTAGAGGTGCAATTTCTGAATCGGAAGGCAATACATGTGGAATACGTTCCAATCAAAGATTTATGTTGCCATGTGCAGTAGCTGAACGTTCTTAACCGGCCACTCTATTAATTTCAGAACACTATTTCGACCAGATCTCTTGTTTTCCATAGACCCAAGGTCAATATCTTACGATGTACATGATTTAGGAATAGGATTTTCCCGTTAGGTTAGAGTGAAGCAGATCAAAAAGCCCCTTACTAAAGATTATACGGTTTGCTCTAACAGCTATCATAAGTACCTACTCAATAGCTACAATAGCAAAAATGTGGACTTCCTAACTTTCATAAGATAAAATTATATCAATTGACAAAGTTGCTCAAGCTGATTTACCTGAAACTCAACCCACTATGAAAGAAAAGAAAGGTTAAGAAAACTATGATCCATGGTCTATGTAGTCCGTCACCACCTATTTTTAAAGAAACGCAGACAGGAGAGTTTGACTAGGCTTTGTATCGCTCTAGAAGTATGTTCCTATTGCCCTCCTTGCATGAAACCCTGGCAAATAAGTCTCCTAAAAAGGATATCGTTTGCGGATGGGAAAAAAATTACGTAACGATCTGGGGAAAAAAAACCCACCCTGGTACCATGACGTTTCTTTTTTTCTACATTTTCGCTTCAAAATTTACACAACATTGTGACTATAGGACTGAATGAAACATTAAGAGAGAAAAAAACATCACAAGTAGTGTCATACAGCAAATTATAACACAATTCACTAGCCTGGTTCCACGCGAGCGTACACCCGACAGGACGAGTCGGCTGCAAAGGTGGTTTATGGAGAAGAGGGTGAGAGAGGATGATGGAATGGATGTAAAATCGTTGTTATTGATGCACGTATACATTTAGTGTTTTTCTCGTTCTCTCTTTTTCCGTTACAGGATTCAAATATGTAAATATGTTTCAAAGAAATCGATGCTAATAAATCCATCGATTTTTGGCCAAACTTCTTTTCCCCTTTTCTTACTTTTCCGTAAATTATCCAGAATTTTCTCAAGTTCAGCCCTTTTAAGAAATATATTGACAAAATTAGTACAAAATTAGAATAAAAAACAAGGCCTAACAGAGCTCTTCAACTACAGTATATATTGAAAGTCTAGTATGGTTGCTCTAGATATTTCTGTAGTACCCGATGAAATGGAATGCGACTTACCAAGCTGCATACAAAACGCTTCTTTCTATTACAATTTATCACGAAACGACTATTGCCAGAATTCACGAAACATGGTATTGCAGGCAAAACTATAAGCTTCTCACAAGAAGCCAACTACTTGAAGTGGCATCAGATGTCAAACTGCATGGGTACAAGGACAATCTTTATGGATTTACCGAAGATGCTGCGGATCCATATGGTTCGAATTGCATATACACAATCATCATACAACCCATTACAATGCCTCTGTTCGGAAGCAAAGATGCACACTTATTAGCGTTTCTATAAAATTGAGGTCCAAAGAAGGCCTCACGAGGCTCAGCTCCTTGAAAAAATGAAATTAGTTATAAGTGGGGGCCTCGGTAGCCTAGGGAGTAAGGCGTCTAGCTACTATCCGAGAGGTCCCGGGTTCGATTCCCGGTCAAGCCCCACGGTCCTTCGCCTTTTCCAATTTCCCACCTACATAACTTTCCTTCTTTCTTCTTCCCTCTTTACATTCCTGATTCCTCTTGTCATAGCCTTCCTTAGCCCTTCCCCGCTCCGCCAAAGCGCATGTCATCGGTTGGTTGATGAGATTCAACTCGTTTCAGGAGGCATAACACTCCAGCGAGCTGTTTCTCGATGTCCCGATGTCAAAGTCGCAATAGTAATGGTTGGAAGTAGGTGGACTGAAAAATATCGCGGGTAGGTTGTGGCAGTTCCTTCCTTCCCCGACTAGAGCTGCTGTTCGACATTGCACTCTATATGAAGAAAATAGATTGTCGACAGTATAAAGGGTCTTCCCTGAGACTCTAGTCTTTCACATAAAAAAAAAAGTGCTGACCTGCGGATGAATGCGAATGCGATTGGCTGCACCAGGGATATAGGGTGACATGGTAGAATAGAGTATGACAGCGGGAGTACTTTGGATTGAACGATCGCAATCTCAAAAAAACTTCATTCATATAATATAGACAGGGCAGGCTAGTATAGTGCTCTCTCTGAGATATAACTTAGTTACGGCACGCATGGTCTTTTATGGTTCACGACTGGCTATAAAGTAGAGGCAGACATGGGTGTCGTGATGTGTGGTAAAAGTCCCATGTTTTCCAGAAAGTTCATTATAGGGAATCTGACGTACTGCATTTTTAGCAGAGGTGTGTGCTACGCTGGTGTATTTAAAGAAGAAGAAAGGCGTGGAGACAGCCTAATGGCAATCACATTGTAGGACCATATCTAATTTAGCTTGGTATTGCCAACGGGCAATGAGTTTTGGTCCCAGACCATCAGAAATTGTGAATGTTCTGAGCAGATTTCATTGGTCCAAAACTACCTATTGACGTAGCAATCACGTTAATTAAGAAGACCTTAGACGATCAGAATCGGATGAAATATATCGAATGCTAGAAGTACCTTCTTAATTGAGAGCAGAAAATATTTCTCAACCTTGGCTAAGAAAGAATTCGATTCTGAGAAATGGTCAAAGACTCCAAATTGGTAAGCAAGTATTTAAGTTCCAAGGATTTCTTCGCAGATTCCTTGTTCAGAGTTTCGGAATTGCTCCTTTTATCGTAGGTCCGGGCCATAATCTTGGAGTTATACATTCGTTCCCACCTTGAATTCAACAACGACCGTGGCTTCGAACACGTCCTTGGTGTGGCTGGAAAATGAGTTAAACCAGGATTGTAAATTTATAGTTCCATTTTCTCCATATTGAAAAATGTAGCAGCCCTTACAAAATTTCAATGCTACTACCACGAACGTATTACAAACTATACTTTTCTCCACACCTACATTTTCCCCGCAACGCAAGACTAGTTCTCTGGATTTACTCGCATAGTCCTGCTTCTTACATTCACTATGGTTTAAGAGTTTCTTTATTAACAAAAAAAAAAAATTTGACTGTGGGACAACCTTCCACAATCAGTATTCCGTTCACATGCAGGGTTGATTGGTTTTTCGTTCAACTCCCTCAAACTTCCCTTAGGTTTGGATGAAAAGGCGATCAACCTTGCATGTAAACTCTTAAATCTTATATGAGTTTGGGAATACTAATTGTGGAAGGGTGTCCCACAGTCAAGGTTAAGACCTATCCTCTCTCTATTTATCCTTCGAGCTGTTAATGCAACATGACTCAACTGTCCTCTCTTAACTAGCCTAGCTAGAAAAGGGCTTTCGCAACATGCCATCTTCGATGAACACAAAATGTCTTCTTTACATCGTAGAGTCTTTTTGAACATAAGAAAGCGCTTCGAGTGTTAAAAGCCTTATATCTTATAGTGGTATAATTTAAGGCGCCATATTAATTGTAGCTTGTGGCCGATTAATTTTTATATTTCTATCTCCACTTATTCCTTATCTTCTCTCCTGTTTGATTACCAAAGTTAGGGGTTTGTTGTGGAAGTATTGGATGAGAATCGGTCAATAAAAACCAACAGTTTGCGTTGGTAGATATAGCCTCAGAGAGTTCAGACAAGGGGTTTCGTTTTGAGCTCTAGTCTCTCACTTAACAAAAACTAGTGTCAACTAGGCAATTAGAAGTATCAAATTTTGAATTCGCTACTTTACTTTGACAAAAGTTCAGGTGAAGTGTAGCAAATTAAAAAAATGCTTTTAGCTCAGAAAGGCTGTTTTAAGTTTATATGATTGAAAGCGTGATCGCATGATTGTGTCTGCCAGGAATTATTAATTCAGAAGTTGCAAAATATTAATGTTTTGCTCAAATGTTCTTTAATATTTACACTGTTAAAAAATTTACACTTTAATTTGATCAATTCGGGTGCCTATAGCCAAAAGTAAATTGTTGTTGTAGATCAGATCCGTAAGTTTAGTATATCATTGTGCAGGAAAAACGATTCCTTTTGAACTACAAATGCATCCTTTAAAACAAAAAAATCAGTTTTTAAAACTAAGAAAAACTAAACGTTGTGCAATTTTACAAAACAGGTAAACTGTACATCACAATTGCTGGGCATAAAATTCCTGCACCTACACTTTAAATCTTTTAGTTTTCCCTTTAACCGAGGATCATAATCTAATCTCGCATGAGGTTTATTTGCCCCTTAATTTTGCCTCAGTGATCGGTGTTTATCTCTCATAAAGAACTCGACAGTCCGCGCGCAGGTAAACAACACAGGTAACATGACTTTGGAACACACTGCATAGAATCCCCCCATATACCAACCAAATGGATGTGGGGTGGTGGAGTGTGCGCGGGCAAAGGCAGATTTTAATCGATGAAGCATCTTATCGGCAACCGATCTTCATTTTGCGAAGCCCCAAGAATATAAAGACTGCCAGACACTTCATACTCTCCTTGAAAACGTGATATACTTGAGCATGCAAGAAATTGGATGATTCCTTCTCTCCGAGTTGGGGCTCCTTCCACGTACAACGTATCAGCAATACTAGTAGGTTGTGGATGCGCTGAGGTGAGGATTCTGCAGTACGCGGGAGGGGGATGGGGTGGCAGGGATCTCGTCTTATTATTTTCATGTTTTAATGAGGCCCAGACCGTGCAAGAGACACGGGCTTCCTGATAAGAAAAGGAAAAGAGGATGAATTCCTTTGGATCACGTAAGGCCACAGCGCAATATTGGGAAAGTTATCGTGATGCTGGCTTGACAATCTTTTGACTGAAACATTAATAAGCGACTAAGGTTGATTGGATTAACTTTTTTGGAGGGGGGATACAGGTAAAAAAATTGGTTTGAATAAAGTTTTAAATGTGGGAAAATTTGCTTAAAAGTATCGCGAAAAAATCGCTTATGAAATCGGTGTGAGTCGATAAGTATCTTTCGAAATGTGTAATTTTGGTATCGCATTTGCCGGGAGAGAGATACTAGCGAGGAGGTGCCTCGATACCGCACCAATAAGCTGGAAAAGGGCCCCTTGGATGCAGCAATAAGAAATTGTTGTGCAGCTCCAGAAGTGTGCAGAAGAAAGAAAGATTTAGCCGTGGAAGCTCGAAGGAAGTCAACCCGGTGCGAGCCCCACTGATTATTGAAAGAAAACGATGAAAGGCAGCCCACCATGCAGTCCGATGCAGGAGGCATTCCGAACGCCAGAGGTGAGAAATGAGATTTTAATCGGACGTGTCTGATTCCGAATGAGCTTTAATGGGGCTCGTTTTGCCCCATGGCAGAGTCTCAGAGGCCAGACATTCCCATATGGCACAAGGCACACTACCACCGGCCCCCGGGTGACACATGTTTCTTTTGTTGCCCATCTTATCGCGCTGGCGGACGGACGGACTCCCGTGCAGTCTTCCTGTTTGGATAACTAAAAGGCGCGCAGTGTGCTCAGCGAACGGACTACCTGAATACGGCTGAACAGCGCGGGGCTACTGTGCGCCTCTAATTTACATACAATCTACATACCGAGGGCTTCCGGGGACAGGCTATGGGGCCCTCGTTAGCCAAAGGGGTGAGAAATCGGGATCATGTAATGCGCCCGATAATGAGATCGATTTCGTGCCAAGAAAAAATTTAGTCCAGGGCTCCTCTTGGGCCACTCTCGGCCGTGCTCGCTGAAGGGATGTGCGTGAGTAGGTTTCGTGTCGCTTTTGTTGCATTTTGGAGCACCCGGAGTCCTGGTGCCCACTTAGAGGTGCTCCTCGGTCGACTTTTTTCCGTTCAACATTTCGTTGTTTTTTTGTGTGAGCAGAGAACGACCTCGTTGTGGCCAGGGCATGAATGAATGGAAACGCACGCGAATGAGCCTCGTAAATCGTTTAGCGTGGCTTATTGGATTCTGTGCCATTCTCTATCAGAGGCTGATGATCTGGCTCGTTTATTTGCGTTATTAAAGTTCTTCACGGATACTGCTCCGGCGGTTATCGTGGTTTCTTTGTACAGCGTCCTCCACTAAAGCCTTACCGCAGAGCCTCCTATTAAATTGCGTCCAGTCCGCTCTCTGTCCAGTCCGGTACATATAGCAACAGCAGCACATCGTGGTTCATAAATTCGTAGCATGCATCGAGACGAGAAGATGTTAAATCGACAGTTAAAGCTCCTTGAGGAATTATTCCAGTGTGCAGGAATTTTTGTGTGCTCCTTCAAGGGTGGAGGGCACCAGAAACCGTGCGACTTGAATTCAATCGATCGACAGGAGCATCGCCAGGATGCTGACCTCTAATCAATTTCCGAGGTATTTTCATCAGGAAAGTTTCCTTTAAGATTTTCTCTCCTCTCGGCTTCTTCCTGCTTGGGCTGTGATGCCGCTGCTGTTGCTGGTGGTGCCTGCTCGGGCCAAGTCTCGGTCTCGTGGAAGTGTGCTTGTGTTCTTCCCTTAGTTGCTCAGCCTTTTTCGTCAATGACTTTCATTAGTTGCGACGTTTATCGATTAGCCGTGAACCGGGGGCCTTCTTCTTATATGTGAGGGCGACCAAAACAAAATGCCCTTAAGACATGGACATAGAGGAGGATGTGGGATGTGTGGAATGTAGTCGGCGAGCGGGCCAACGGGGGGCGGGGTGACCCGGGCGGAGTGGATGGTAGTGAAGAGGAGTTAACATGGAACCACTAACCTTGAATGTTTCTAAGAATCCATGACCTACCTCTACACGCCTTGTATTGATCGCTATTTTTTCCCTCTGGTTAATATCACGCACATTAAGACGTTTTCACTTACACACAGTATTTAATGCATTAACTGTCATTTATATCAGATTTGGATTTCATATGATTTGCGATGTATTCTACTTACTTAATGTGGGCAACTTCAGGCCGGTTTTGTTTGGGTAATTCATTTGTTTTGCTTTGTATTTAACAGAAAACACTTCAAATTAAACGAGAGATGGGTTGACATTTTGTTCGGGGGTAGTTCATGATATGTGGGCGAATTTTGCATTTGGAGTTAGTTTCGTAGTTTGGAGTTAGTGAAAACGCAATATCTATAAATCCGAATGTCCGGCGAACGAATATGTTTCCTTTTTAATGCACATTAAACTAACTAATCTATTAATTGGCACTGTATCCAGTGCGACCAGCTCCAATTAGGTTTTTGGATCGCCACGTTCATGCCACAGCTCCTGTACCTAAGCTTTGATGGTTGTTTCACCAGCAGTTTTCCAAACCGTAGCTACCCAGTTTGCGCTGTCTGGCTTAACCTTCGGGGGGCGAACGGCTAACAAAGACCTCGGAAAGTGGTGGCACCCGATTTGTCACTTCTGTCAAGACCCGAGAAAAGTCACTGCAGACGAACACCTAGCAGACCTGTTAGCAAGTCCTAATCCCACCTCCCTGCGGTGCCCTCTGGGGTAATTCTTCGGAAGGAGCTAACGGGAGACGGGCGAATGGCGAGCTCTCTGCGCCACAAAACAGAGTTTTAACTCGGTTGGGCTGAGGGTTAGCAACCCGCTCCCATAAAAAACACTATTGCTACGAATCGGTAAACAATGCCTCGGAACCGGATGGACAACACGACGACGACCTTTGCTGGCTTCACCTAGTGCCGAACATTTACCCACAAAGTGAACGAGTGCTTCTCTTAGTTTCGTCTCTCCGAAGTCAATGTCTCGCGATGATTGCCGTAGTTCTGGTATCACCTCTGCGGGATCTGCTTAGGAGGCCCATTGTTCTTCCTTTATTGTAATTACGTCAAGTTGTCCTACACATAAAACAGGTCCCAATGCCATCCACCTTTTTAGCTGACTAGCTAAATAGCTTTTGACCCCACCTATTGGGATATCTCAATCTACGAGCGCTTTAGGCTCCCTGCTAGGCTAGATAGTCAGCTTTTGCATTCCCATGTAAGTTCCTAATTCGAGATCCTAGTCGAAAGTCACAAGAAGGCATTACTACCGAGCCTACATAGCTCCACTATTTTGGAGCGCACTATCACTTGTGTAGAGTCGAGTTCCATTCAGGAAATTTGGTCCCAAAAATCTGGCTTGGCATCGATATCAACGGCATTTCTTGAGGCGGCATTTCCAAATTGCAAGCGACGCGATGCGGGTTGTCCGTTGGCACCAATCTGATCAAGGTTCACTTCGTGTGGGAAGAGATGAAGACCTTACTTCATAATCCTCCTTAGAGTCGTTCCACTCACGTCTAACTCCTGCGATCGGTGGTGATACGGTACATTTAGATTATAGGAAACACTCTCTCTCTTACCGCTTCAACAACTACTTTATTGGAGCGATCGCGGACGCGGCCGAATGGGACGCTGACGCGTGGCTACAGACCTGTATTCAAAGAAATACTTCACTAAACTACTAATTGAAATTTTGAGCCAATCTTCCAAAGTCTAAATTCCAACAAAGTCTGAAGGTTTATTTAGCTGGTCACCAAGAATGATCTAAGGAGCTTCAACAAAACTGCAAACAGAAACTGGTTACCGGGAGTTTAGAATAAGTAGTTCATGTAATCAAACCACCGTTTCGGATGAGGCAGTTCTAAGCTCAGGAATCACCCTGTTCACTACTTGTGCTAGGAGGAGATGACGATGAACTCTTTGTTTGAGCCCCTGGATGTTGTAGGAGTTCGAAACTCTCGAAACTACGAGTTTCCTCCATCGTGACTTCCCTGGTCAAGAGGATATCAATCCGAAAATATTTTAGACTATGGCCCCTGTGCTGAAAGTCGAGTCGGGTTTAGTGACAAGTCATTTGAGTTGAAGAAAGTGACGTTTCAGTAGAATTACGACTAGCCTGGAAATGCTTAGTTGAGCTTAGGCCACAGTATTGTATACTGAAATTCGTGATTCGACTGAAACGTCACTTTGTTCAACTCAAACGAATTGTGGGGTCATAATGATACGACTTCTAGCGCAAGGGTCTATATCAAAAGCCTTAATCTGGAAGCTTTTAACCATGGGGCTGGCAGAATAGAGCACACAAAATAGGTAGCAGTGCCCGCTCAGACGCGACCTAAATAATGGATGGATGAAATTCGTAGGATAGATCTAATTATGAAAGAAAACTTAGCCTGTGACGAGATTACTGCTGTAGGGTTAGCTAGTCTTGCGGGTGTTATTGCAGTGGAGGAGAAGAGCGTTAATTTCGATGAATCAATAGTTATGATAGTAGTAAAAGGTTTGTTAGAGCTGCTTCTTTCTTCTTAGCTCTTAGCTTAGAGAGGAGATCGTGCCACTACTAATAACTTTGAGGCCCCTTTTCGTGCTTTATCGAGTTAGTTTGGAGCCAGTTGTCGAGGCCGTATATCTTCGATTACAGGCCAATGCAAGATTTGTATATTACAGTACAGAGCGATGGCTGAAGGATGAGCTGGGATGCTTGTTTGGCGATTGGAATTATATGGTCGTTCCATCGCAGATCTTTCCTTCGTTTTAGGATACTAACGACACGTATGGGTTGTTTTTGCACGTTTTGTTCGACATAAGACAATACTTCGTTTTGGAGGCACTCATTTCGAGATGATTCTTGCCAACAGACCTTCGCGAAGACAAAGATTGGAATTGGCACGCGAAGGTTTGCTTATTTAGTTTTGCATCTGTTCTGTCTATGCTTTACAGGTTCAGTAGAGTTGAGTATGAACAAACGATGACACATATTTCCCAAATTTGACGTTTTTATTTCAGATACCCAGGTTCCTCAGTCAATGTGTTGGAAATAACGAGTAAGCTCCAACCGGCATCTTATGGGGGTGAAACACATCACTTCCAATCAAAGTAGTGATGCTGTTAACTCTGAATTGATGTTGGCAAACCTGGCAGCAGAAAGGAGGAGAATGAATGCAGTAGATGAGCGGAAGCATACAAAGGCTATTACAGCACCCGCCAGTTTAGTGAAGAGGGCCTTTACCCATCGGACTTAAATGAAACACACCGAAAGCTGGGTATCCGCGCCTGAACTAGCAAGTCCTAAGCGATTCCGTCCTGCCTCGTCTCTTAACATGGCTAAATAATTGTTGGAGAGTAGTAGAAAAAATGTCAACACACTTGTTCGCTTGATTATTGCACTCTGCGCCCTGACTTGTGGAAGGCAGGAAAGGCAGAGGACCCCACCTGCAGGCTTTTTATTGAGAAGGATGAGTGCCCTCATGTACCTCGTGAAAGGTTGAACACTCAAATCCTTCAGAATAGCGCAGACGAAGCACGGTATGCTCACACTTTTTCTACAATGGAGAACAATTGGAGCTTTAACAAATTGTATAGGAAAGAAAACAGGCAATTATCTTGGTGACCATAATAGGTTCAATTAGCATACGCAATAGACCTGTTATCGTTCGATTGCGTAGGTCAAGCAGTATTGGACGACGTTAGTACCTCGTTGGGGGACCGCTTTGTAAAATGACAGTCGCGTGCTACCTTTGTTGGGTGCATTTTTAGAATTTTGTGTCTGTATCGAAAGCGTGCACCCCTCTATGATGGACGCATTTTAAAATTTCTGCCCATGTAATGGGTGCGTGCATACTCGTGTGACAGTAATAATATGAGACTAATGGTTCTAAAAGATTTAGGCGAAGACATAAAGCCTATTCCTTTTTTCGCCATCACCTTCGACATTTTCTTACGGTATTCAATGAAGCGAAACCAGAAATAACATTAAATATCCATATCTCTTCGGGCCTTATTTGATTTTGTTGCTAGCGGCCAAAGTTACCAGAAACTTTGACAAATGATTTATTCAAAGAAGATAAGTGTTTCAATTGCGCAACTGATTTGCCTATCAACTCCATTCGTGCACACTTATGTACTTTCAAGCAAGTAATTAGGAAAAGCCCTAAACTTAAAAATTCGGATCCCAAACTGTCCTTTATGCCACTTATCCAATCTTAACCACCTGATAAGCCCTCAATTGAATGCCTGCAAAAAAACAAAAACAACGCAACTAAAATGTTTATAAAACTCGGAATAATCATGGCATTGGTGACACTGCTGTGCAAAAAAATTGTGTGACGACTTTAAAAATGCGGTTCCAACTTGGGGCCCCAATGTACATAAAGTAGTCTGGATGTTAAAAAAGAACAGAAAAGTCATCCACCAAAGGAAAAACCAGTCCTACCAGAAAAATGGCATCCTGATTAGTTTTTGTTGGCCAAAGTGCGAGATGCCAGGCATCATTACTTATTTATCGGGTTCTTATTCACGCGGTGCCCTTCTTCTACCCATCATCATCGTATCAAGGTGCACCAACCATTCAGCGGAGAAGAGCATATAAGAGGCGTCGTCCACTTTTAGCCCAATGCTGAATCTCTGAATCTCTTTTAGCGGGCACACATCTTGTGCTAGGTACACAATCCGAAGGAATCATCACATATCTATCAACCGGTCGTCGGTGTATAGCCCAGCAACCTGTATGACGATACCTGTGTGGATATATGTATAGTATAGAGGCGCGACAGGGCGGCTACTTCTGTATTCATCGTGGAGACGAATTCGCCTTCAATGATGGACGATCAAGTTGCAAATTCTCTGGCTAAAGATTTCAGGTTCCGGACATGCGATTCTCGCCGATCGTCTCTGCGTCGTAGGCAATCTTGGCCTAGGATCTGAATGCTGATGAGATCTAAAGAAGATATTCCACTAGCTGCGATTAGATCACCTACGACGATTTGTAGTTTATGGCTGGTGTCAGTTTTTCTACAAGCCATTCGGTTAACGTTCATCTGGATTTCGCTAAGGATGAAACCAGTCTTGTCACAGTTGAGTTATGTGAGAATTTAAACGCTATAACGGTTATGAAAATCCCACTGGCGAGTTTTTTTTCCAATCAATTTTCTTTCTCCTGCATTTTTCTTTTAAGGAAGTTTTTCATAGCTGCAAATTTCGCAATCATACAAAAAACATCAGAAGAAAACTACTCACGTGAAATTTGAGTGAAACATGCCTCGAAAAACACTCAAAATTTCCATCATTTTGAGTAAAAACAAGAGCGCGGTATGAGTCAGAATTTTCATTCTTATAAATTGAAGTTTTATTGACGAGAATGTTATAAAATTAATTAGTTTCGAGTTAATTGCACATTTAACGACCAATAATGGAATTCTCCGGCGATCATTTTCGCTGTTCTACAAAGTTTTTATGTCACCAGCGCTGCGGACTCGGGATGGGAATATTACTGGCGGATTCTGTGGAATTTCATATTCGTTTTTAATTTGGCACCGAGAGCGAGAGCACAGCGCACTGATGTACTGCTGCACCTCATGTTGATCCGCGGTTAATAGATAATTTCCTTTTATTGAAGCAGAAATTAAAAATCTTTAATTAATTTCTAATTAAAGATGGTATTAAGAGAGTAAAGTGATACGCTTGTAAATGGCTTTGAAATTATGTTTGTGCTTTTCATGTGACATTCATCAAATATGGCCATTTTTTATGTGAAATTAATAAAAACGAAATTGAATAATTTTATCATTTTTTATAATTTTCTTTTTTTTTTAAATGTCATGGTCTTTAAGTGCAGTAGATAATCTCCTGAACAGATTCTAATCAGCCTAAAAAGGCGACAAATTGAACATAGTCCGAATGTAAACTGAAAACAGTGTTTGTCATCTATGGTTGTTACGGCACGTCATATTTGAAATGGATATATTGCAATCGATGTCTTACCTTATGTTAGGCTATTACTACTATGTTTAGCAATATTATCAACAGAAATGTTTACATATTAGGTACAGAGCAAGGCAGCTCCCATACATATGTGCAAGAAATAAATGCCTTGTTGTCAATCACTATTATTTTAAAATAAATTTGCTTTACTTGACATGGGTTAGCTCTTGGATTTTTGTATGTTTTAAAACATATTTCTGAATCTCAATACACCAAAATCCTAAATATTGAGTCACACCAGTAAATCTAAATACATTTTGTCAAACAACTGGTGATAGTTCATTTTTTTGGCACTAGGACTAGAGTAAGTCGCAATGTCATTTGACAGTTGACAGTTCTAGCTTCTGTTGTGATTTGGAAATTTTGTAAAAAGTTGAAGATATGCGAAGCAGCAAGCAAATGTAATTAACCACAAAGCTGGGTCGTAACCATTTTCCCGTTTATGACTAGGTTGAATAGTTGAGTCGACGTTCAGTTGAAATTTCGATCACTGTATATGATGTCGACTTGAGTTCCCTTTAGGTTGAAATAAAGTTGAACTGACATCAAAACATTACCTCAAATTTTTGTGTGAAATTTTCATTTATAAATAGTAAAAATTTTGAACGTAAAATTTTTTGAAACAAGGAAGGTAATCAGAGCATAATAATTTTATATAATTTACATATAACGTCGAAGGCTTCACGGATGGTAAACACACAAAACAAATATCACTTCAATCCAATAACAACTCAACCCGTGAATATGAGGCGAAATTTCAACTCGACCCAGGCAGAAGAGTTAAGTTGAGTTGAGTGGACCCAGCTTCAATTCGACCTCCGTTTATGGCTGAGTTGAACCTGGGTTGCACGTAGTCATAAACGGGGTACATGGTGCATAGATGAAGTTATAGAAGGTATAAGACATAGGGACTTGTGTCCGTGAGTGTTTGAAACGAGAGACAAATGGAACAACTGTCTTCTATTATAAAATGTCAAACATACAGCACCTCTAAAAACCATTAGGTACATGTATGGTGAAATCACAGATGCTCTGACCTAATAATCCGCTGGCCAGATGAAGAAGTATGGTACTTTGCCAGGCCAGGAAGGATAGCCAAACAAATCAGGGGAAGGAAATTGATTGGATTGGCCGCACCTTGCGAGGCGAAAACGAAAATTTTGTCAAACAGGCCTTGACTAGCACCCGCAAACAGCCCGTCGGAAGGCAGAGAACAATGTGGAGGATAATTCTATTAGCAGAGGCGACAACAACTGGGAGATCCTGGATGGAGCTGAGAGCTGTCGCACAAAACAGAGTCCACTGAAGAGCAACTGTTTCTGCGCTATGTCCGATGAGGGATTCAAGGGGAATAAGTAAGTAAGAAAGATTTTACTTTGGATTGCTGAATGCTTGGGTTTCACACTGGTTACTGCTTGCTTGACTTCTAGAGCGCAAGTAGTTTTAAGTTTTTGGGTCTTAATCTATGACCTGAGTTTCATGGTGTATACTTCTTGTAATTAAATTGTTGTTAAATTTAAGGTCTACTACAGATTTAAAGCTAATAGTGTAAAATAGATTAAATTCAAATATACCAAAACCAAGACCAACACAAAAATCTCTAAGTCAGACTCTTTTCCCATCAAAAATGCTACACCGGTACGCATAGCCAGCAGGCTCACGGAGAACACTACTAGCACTACACCAAGATCATCGTCCATAGCAGCCCCGTAATGCAGCCTTGAATGACTGGAGAAGATGGTCGTGCTGAGCGTGAATCGAATGCTGGAGGAACAATTTTCTGCATTCGATGACCCGTTAAAGCAGCTTGAGAGTGATCTGTACGTACGAATTGTCGAGGTACGCAATTCCGTTATCAGTAAGATTAATATTGACGTTGAGTCCGTGCAACATGACCTTGCCGTTCTCCCCAACGAAATGGAGGATCTACGACGGCAATCCAGGCTTCAGAATGTTGTCATTCAAGATGTTCCATGTACTGGTAATGCCAATCCCAAAGAAATCATAAAATCTCTTGCCTCCACCATTGGCCATGAGCTGTAACAATATCTGAATGTGTTTCGCCCCCATCAGCGGTGCGTCACAGAATTTTGGCAATATATGTAAATAAGCCAAGTTCAATGCTGATTGTTAAGTTTCCATCTGCCAATGAACAGCAGAAATTTCTTCGGAAGATAGCCTCGTGCATGTCAATGGGGGTATTCAGACGCTGCCATAAGTTTGCTGAGCAAACCCGGTTTTATTCAACCCCTCGGAACACACACGGGGCGTAATGGTGTTTAGAACATTTGAAAGCTTTACAGGAACGTTTAAATGTATTGTAAATAAAATTCACTTGTCAGACAAAAACAGAGCTAAAGAAAACAAGAGATAGAAGTAACATTTCATATGTGTGTATGTTTTCACGCGTTTGCTTTTGCGTGAAAAATGTTTCGTTAAGTTCTTCCGCTCCCTTCCCTTTCTCATCTAATTACTTGCCATGAATGTGCACCGTCTGAATAGCCCCATACAGAGTATTCTTGTCACCTGCGTTGCAATTCACCCTTCTCCCTAAAAAGGATGAGACACAGAAACCGTGCTGCTCTGCCTGAGTCTCAATGTGCGCCCGGCCTTACTACATTTTTACCGAGGGAGTTATGAGAATCTTACATCGACCTAGCAGCAGGGAATATGTGCGATCGCCTGTCGAAGGCTTTCATGACTACGAAATGAGACACCGCTTAGGGTGGAATAAGATCAACCTTCTGTTGTTGTGCGAGATATCGGCCAAATACATTGCCCGTCTTTGGAGTCACAGGCAGCCAGCGTCTGAGTGGACTATGTATTCTCTTGGATATAAGTATTTTCATTTTAATATTTTCTTTTAAATTATTTGTTATTTGCTATATTCTCTTATTCGCTTAATATTTTCTTTTAAATTATTTGTTATTTGCTATTTTTTTTTTTTTTTAATATTTTCTTTAAAATTTTTTGTTATAAACTTGTTATTTTCTCAGGCTTTTTTTTCGTTTCTTTTTTGCTTACTTTTATCTTTTAAGTTCTATTTTCTTTAATTTTTCTAAGTATGCATTCTCGCTCTAATTCAGTTCAATTTCCCTCCTACCGTTTCTGCTACCTGATTCTGCCTCCTGATGGTGTTCGCTGTTACGTATTTCTGTACGTTATCAATGTCTTCTAGCTACAGTTGTGGCGACCGGGTGAGAACGATGGTCAAAATTTTAAGTGCGAAACATAGAGGTTTCAACGCTTGCTTACTTAACGCGCGTAGCATCCGTCCGAAAATTGATGAATTCAATGAAATTTTTATTAGTTCAGGTGTGCACGCCGTCCTTGTTAGTGAAAGCTGGCTTAATCAATCAATTTCTTCCTCCTTGGTGTCCATCGCGGGGTATAAATTATTCCGCAATGATCGTCAAGGGCGCATTGGAGGCGGAGTCGCTATTTATGTGCGTGATCACTTGAACTCTAAACCAGTTGCATTCTCTAAGCACTCGGGTATCGAATTCATTTGCATCGAAATCTCTACTGTTTCTGATAAACTCCTTCTTGTTTGTGTTTATTCTCCCCCTGGCCTTTTCAATCCTGTTTACGTTCAGGAGCTCAGCGACACGCTTGAGCGCCTTTCTCGAACATACAAAAACATTTTGGTTGGCGGTGATTTCAATGTCAACCTACTAAAGAAATCTACCCTACAAAATTATTTTGTGTATACTATGCACACCTTAGGTTTGAATCCTATCAATGTTCTCCCCACATATTTTAACTGTAGGGCACCCTCCTTGCTCGATGTGTTTCTTGCCAATGATTTTAGCTCCATCATCTTTCTAAATCAAATCTCTCCGCCTAGTTATCTGGATCACGATATTTTATTCGTTTGTCATAGCTTTTCTGTAGACCCGCCTCCTGTGACCACCCTCTCCTATCGAGACTTCTCGAATATTGACCAAGAACGACTCGCTCAGAGGTGTCGTTGTCTATCCTGGTCTAACTTATTTGCTATGACTGATGTCGATGATAAGGTTATTGAATTCAATCGTATATTGCTCGAACTATTTGACGAGTTTGTCCCTTTGCGCAGCAAAACGTGCTTAGCTAAATCTAAACCTTGGTTCACCGCGGAAATAAAATCGCTTATTGCTGAAAGGGAGTTTCTTTATCGCTGGTCCAAAAAAGTCAAAAGTGCGTTTGCTGTTCGTTGTTTTAAACGTGTAAGGAACTTAGTTGTCGCTAGAATTAGGGAAGCTAAGAGAAACTTTTATGCTCGCAAACTCGATCCCGCTCTTCCCGCAAAAACTATTTGGAATAATTTGCGCCATTTAGGCGTTCACTCTAAAAATGCAACTGCGGAGCACACTCTCTGCCCTGAAACCTTCAACCAATATGTTGTTGCCAGCCATATGGGAAGGGCGATTATTCCCCCTCCTGTGGCTTCCCCAGACGGCTTCTATTTTCGCTGTGTCGACTCCCTTGAGGTAATGTGTGCTCTAAAATCAATCAAATCTAATGCGACTGGTAGTGATAACATCTCTCCCAGGTTCTTAAATAGGATCATACCATGCCTCTTACCTGTTATTACGCACTTATTTAACGCCTGCCTCACTGCATCTAAATTTCCCTCGGCGTGGAAGCTTGCTTTGATTATGCCTATTCCTAAGTGTCCGGCCCCTACTTGTCCCTCGGACTTCCGGCCAATCAGTATCCTCCCTTTTTTGGCAAAAGCTCTCGAAAAGCTGATAGCGTCACAAATACTTGAGCATTGTGAACTTCACCAAATTATAAGTGTATGGCAATCTGGCTTCCGCAAGCGCCATAGCTGTGAGTCTGCCCTCCTTAAAGTCACTTCCGATATCCGTAAGTCCCTTGATGAGCAACATGTTTGCTGCTTGGTGCTACTTGATTTCTCTAAAGCGTTCGACAGTGTTAACCACGCCGTGCTTTTGCAAAAACTTTCCCACCAGGTAAATTTTTCCAATTCTGCTCTCAACCTAATGCATAGTTTCCTAACCAACCGTTCTCAGAAAGTCGTACTTGGCACCCAATGTTCTTCGACTGCCTTACTTCATGCTGGCGTCCCCCAGGGCTCCATCCTTGGGCCTCTTCTATTCAGTATTTTCATTAATGATCTTCCTTTAGTAGTTAACGACTCCAAGATTCACATGTACGCAGATGATGTGCAACTTTATATTTCGGCACCAAAAGATCATTTTGATAGATCGATTGAGAAATTAGCCGCCGACCTCCAGCATATTTCCGACTGGTCTTCTTTGAACCTTCTACAACTCAATCCTCTGAAATCCCATTATATCCTCTTCTCTCATTCTCCCACTGTTCGTCGTGACTTCCCTGATATTGCTATTGCCTTAAACGGGGTTCCTCTCGACTGCGTTGGTAGTGTGAGAAATCTTGGAGTCGTCCTGAATAGTGGTATGACCTGCTGCGATCACATCAGTTATACTCTTCGTAAAACCTACGGGCAACTTTCTAAGCTTAGGCTCCACTCTGGTCTGCTCAGCATGGCCCTCCGTATGAACCTAGTGAAAGCCCTACTCCTCCCTCATTTAATGTATGGCCTTTCCATTTTCCCTTTTCTTGATTCATCCTGCGCCCGAAAGCTCACTATTGCCTTCAATGATTGCGTACGTTTCGTTCACAAATTACGCCGTTTTGATCATATCACTCCCTATTCTAATTCGGTTTTGGGCTGCTCGTTTAGTGACTACCGTGAGTTTCGGCTTCTTCGCTTACTTCATGATATTCTTCATCATTACAAACCTGGCTACCTCAACCAGTTTGTGCAGCGTTCTCAATCTCTAAGAAACAATAACTTAATTATACCGCGATTCCGCACCCTAATTGGTCAACGTTCTTTCTTTGTCGTCGCAGCTCTGCTCTGGAATTCTCTCCCAATTGACTTGCAAAACGAAGATTCAGCGCCCATCTTCAGGAAGCGTCTTTTCAATCTCCTAACTAATAGGACAGCTTAGAGCGCGAACGCATACTTTTCTTTTAAAATTTAACTTCTCTTTCTCTCATCTATCCTAGTATTTATTTATTTATCTTTTCATTTTATTATTATTTTTATTATATTTATTTTTTTTCCCCTGTTGTATTATTTTTATATTATTTTTGTATTAATTTTTTTTTTTATGTTACTTTTGCTATGTATTATTCATGTTAGTTCCTTAGTTTAATGAATGTACTTATTATAAGATATATATCTTTTGTACATGTTTCGCATAATGAATGAATGAATGAATGAAACTTCCTACTGACTAAACTCACCCACCCTTTTTTGCGTGACATTCAAGTCCAGACGGGTACGAGCCGTAAAGGCATTACTTCAGCCTGAGTCATCAGCATGACCCTTAAAAAAGGGATTCCCCAAAGGTGGACCAGAGCCGAAACCCGGAATAGTCTAGCCATCTAGCTTCCTAGCGTTGAGAAAAATTGGTTAGTACCTAAATATGCAGCCAAATATTACATGAATTAATATTTTCTATCGCCTCAGATGCTTCAGACAGTGATTCTGCAAGGAGGTCGTCCAGGTCGTCTTCCTGCATGATCCTTCACATTGCTGGCTGGCTGCTGCTAAAGAGTACTGCTTGCCTACACCCACACCGACCTCGGCAATCTGTCTTGTATTTGCAAGATATAATTTGAAGAAGCCTCTCGGGAAACGGGGGCTTCAGTGGGGTAATGGCAACCAACCCATTTTTGTCTACTTCCACCCCCACTGCTCTGGACCCAAGTTGCTTCCGCTCCTCTGCTGCACCTGATGGCAAACTCCGAAGGTGTGTAGTTGAGTTTCACCTTCACTGGGTGGTACGGAAGCCGTGCTGTTATTGAGTGGTTACCACTAGGGTATACAATCCCGCATCAAAATCTAAAATCCCGCAATCCCGCGGAAACGAGGTAAACAATCTCACGGATCCGCGGGAATTTCGGTACTGGAAAAAATTGATAGGTTTCGTTCTAAATAGTAGTGTTCATGAATTCATGAAGTATTATATGTGAAGTAAGAGCGTAACAAACTACAGTCAAACAAGGTATTCAGCCCAATTCTAATCTAGGCAGGAATTTTCTTACATATTAGCATAATATTTAATTTCGAAATTACAGCAGAGTTTATGCTATCAATGTTAGAAAATTTCAACGGAATCAATCCCAGCGTAGTTTAAAATGGCCTGAATACTTTGTTTGACTGACTCAGTAGTTCGTTAGACATACAACACAATTAGCCGTGAGGGTAATCCCCTTATACCTAGGACACAACACTCTTAATCTTGATTATGACGTCAGAATGAGGTAGACTGCATTTTATTTCCATATCTTTTGTATGGGTCTACGTCATTTTGAAACATAATCAAGATTAAGAGTGCTGGTGTGTCGAGGGTATTACGCTCATATGTACTGTGTTTCCATACAAAGTTTACCCTGGGTTTTCTTCAGAGTAGGCGCCCATGCCCATGAAAACGGAGGTTGAGTAAAGTTTCGTTAAATCCAAGTAAACTCAAAGAACCCAGTCCGGTTAAGCCGAGTTTTGCATATGTGTGTGAAACAGCATTGAGTTAACTTGAGGGAAAAAGCTTTCTGTTTACTCAAAGAAAACTCTACCTCATTTCATTGAAACACAGCAATGCACGTGGGGAATCCTAGGCGTAGTGTAACTTGACACATATGCAAAACCCGTCTTAATCCGATGGGTTTCGTGGAGTTTTCTTGGAGTTAACGAAACTTTACTAAACCTGTATTTCTATGGGCGCTTAGTCTGAGTTAACCCAGGGTAAACTTTGCATGGAAAGTCAGTGATTGATACACGCACATAAATATACTTAGAAGATTTTGTGTTATTGCTGTATTGGTTAGTAGGTAAACGTCTTCATCTCCATCCATCCATCTATCCAATGGCGCTTCAGCTCAAATCGAGCCTTGGCCTCCTCTAGGTCTTTCTCCAAGTTTGACGATCCCTTGCAGCACGTCTCCAGTCCCGGATGTTGAGCATTGCTTCTGCGTCAGCCGTCACAGAGTCTATACATCTCCTCCTAGGTCTACCTACTGGCATATTTTCCGAATTTTCTCAGGCTATTTTCATCTAACGAATTTAAATCCAAGGTTACTCCTGGACATTACGCCAGGAAAAGGCAAACGGGTAGTATAAAGGATGATTGCTAAGCTACACAAAATCCAGAAAGAAGGAAAATCATGGCGCCACGGAGGGGAATCGAGCCACGAATCTCTGGGATGGCAGGCTGGCAACGATCGGTCATGGCGCAATTCACGATATTTTTTTAAATAAAAATCAATAGAAAATCTTATTTCAAAATAAAAAATGAATAATTTTTAATCTCCATAAATAAACTCCATAATCGCACCAACAAATCAACAAAGATTTCCCAATCCCTACATTCCAATTTCCCATTATAAATTTATTTTAAATAAACCACCACCTAAGGCACCTATAAATATTGGAAAGTAAACAATAAAAGAAAAAAATAAAAAAAAAAATGTCTTATCAAATACACCTGATAACGCATTTCCTCCGAACTGATAACTTCCACCTGAGAGGCCGCTCCTTAAAACTGCGTCGAACTTTACAACTATGTGTGTACACCTATCGACTCGAGTCTATCGGGAGTTTTATGCCCGCTTTTTATTCCGCGTCGATATCGAGGGCAATTTTTCAATTAAGCTAATCACTCGAAGACGGCAAACAAATCGCGCCTCCCACACCCCCGCCCGGCGACGTCTTATCTCCTTCAATTAATTTTCAACTTTTCCGATTTTATTGAATTTCCAGAAATTTCATTTGTATGCGGCCGAAGTGAGATTTGTGTAACACTTTGTGTCATCAGGTACTGAGGCACTTATCGTGCAAATGATTCACTTACCTGTGATATGTTCGACGTGGCGTTATCAGATGTAGTAAATATGAGAAATTGAAAATTATTGAACTATCGGCAATTTTGAGGCTAGTGGAATTTTGAAATGATGTCACCGAAAGTTTTGTGTTGTAATAGAATAAAGTGGTGGAGAATTTCTTTTTTGGTCTAATTTCATAACTATTTGTCTAATGAGTTATTTGGAGGGGTTTTTGTTGATTGTTGTTGCATTTACAAAAATCTAGAAAGCTATTTATCCTTATACTTTTTTACGGAATGCAGACTAGGTTTCTTCCAATAGCTCTTTTCACCTGATCCAATTCTAGGCCGCTATAATTACATTTAGCACCCCAAAACTCTGGTACTTTTTATCTGCGGGGGGCACACAATAAACTCTACCGCAGAAGAATATCCGAACAAAGTCCTTTACTGATTCGAACTAGATGCACTGTTCACCGGAGCCCACCGAGCCTTATTTTCAAAACGATCTAGTCGATCCCCGTACCCGGACTCATCTAGTTTGTGGAACCAATGTTCTATCGACTCGAGGATGAAGCCATCATGCACTTACTTCTGTTTTTATTGAGCAGCCCAAGATTTTGTCACACTCAATATGGTCGGAAGCATCTTTTATAGGCCGTGATATGCTATCAATTATGTCGTTGGTAAGGAGTACCACTCTTGATGGCACGCCTGAATCTCGGATCACTTTCGCTAGCGCCGAGTTGCGGAGTCCATCAAAGAGGTAACTACCGCGGTAACTGAACTCTCTCACGTCTTCTATTGTTTTATCATTTATTATTAACTGGTGTGTGTTTATAGTATCTATTAATTCTCATTGATTTTCTTTTTTGTACATTTATTCTAAGACCGGTTTCCAAGGCACATATTTCTTCTAAGCCGTCTATTCTTCTTTGCATGTCTTCTCTTGAATAAGCTAGAAGTATGATATGATCTGCGCATTCGAGATTATTTAGCCGTTATACCAATCCCCATCGAATTCTTCTTGATTCTCTGCAGGCTTTCTTCACTATTTCGTCAAGTACAGTAATGAAGAGTAATGTCGAAAGGCCTTGTTTCACTGCAGTTGTTTAGTTGTCCACTATGAAGGATTCTTAGTTCTACTTTGTCGTATAGCATTGTGATAATTTGGATTCATTTTGTTGGTACTGCCTTCTTTTTCAAAGCTTCCCAAATAGCTCCATATGGATCTTGTCAAATGCTCGCTCGAAATCTTGGAAGATAATGTGTAATAGTGACTTCCATTATTACCCGACTATTAATCTTAAAGTGTTTGAGTTGTTTTTTTTACATCTTCAGCTTAACAAATCCGACCTATTGATACTATTGATTGTTATTTAAAAAAATCTTGAACTGTGCCGTCCCCGATAGCCGCCAAACACCATCCCAGAGATTCGTGGCTCGATTCCACTCCGTGGCGCGATGACTTTATTTCTTTCTGAACCTTGACTTTTTTTATGTGGAAAAACGAAGCTTAGCAATCATCCTTTATACTACCACTTTGTCTTTGTCTGGGGCAATGACCAGTAGTAACCAGTGTTGCCAAGTTAGCGCTTTGGGCGCTAGATTTGGTGCTAATCAATGTGTTTTGGCGCTTAAAAATTGCCTTTTTGCCACGTAAGCGCTAGTTTAGTGCTTTCAAAAAATTTTAGCGCTCATTCATTTATATAGGCGCTAAGTTTTAGCGCTTTGCTGCTTCTAATATTGGCAACACTGGTAGTAACCTTGAACTACAAGAGCACACGTTAGGCAGTTTAGGATGCTTGAGTAGATGTTGATGGACCTTAAGATTTAGCTCAAGAGGGTTACACGAGTTTGGAAATGCTTAGTTCAGTTGTTTCATTGTTTATAACTACAGTATGCTCTATTTAAAAGAGAATTTCTTGACCGTAGTGTGTCCGAAGAGTAGAAATGTAGAATAGAGTAGAGTAGAGTAGGAGCGTAGAGTTGAGTTGGACTGTAGGTCATTCCCGTGCGGTGTTCAATGAACTTAATGCCCCACAGACCTCAGTTCAATAATGTTCAATCCATGCAAGTGGCTTCACCGGCTAAAGCCCAGTTCCTGTTCAGTTCGCGCTTGAAATTGTTGCTGCTTTTTCGTTAGAAGTTAGAAATGCAAAAGCTCAATGGAATAGCATTTCATTGTTCCAGTTGATCACTTTTTTTGTGTGAGGTGTTAAACTTCAGTTCAAGCCCAGTTGGGCGAACTGCAGTTTGTTTTATCTTCAGTGGAATCATGATACAATAATTACAAGGTAAGCTCATAAAAGTGCCGTGGTATCACTCACATCTTAGTTAACAAAGGATGAAAGCTTTCCCGTAACGTCACTCGGGTCTTTTCTCAAGTAAAAAGCGTAAGAGCTTTTCAAGATGGAAACAGAGCTTTCCGTTATTAGTAGCGTGTGTGAATCGGAAAAAATCCCGAAAATGGTAAATATTTCGAGCCGGAACAAGAGCACCTCCTCCCCTGTTTTTGAAGATGCTGAGCACGATGGCGTGGTTAGAATTTTTCTTTGGGGTTGCGCAACCGCCCAAAACGGCCAAAAACCAAATCCTAGAGTGGTTAAACGGGCTTTCCACGGTTTCTCTGCAGAAAAAACACTTTAACACTTGTTTTCGAGCATGCTGAGCTTGTGGTGTCATTCCCTTACGAACTTGCAACGCACAATTTGCCGTTGCACTGTTTTAGGCTAGCCTCTGACATATAATGGGCTTCGGTATTACCATGAGGTCGTGTGATCTCTGCGTAGACAGACCAAGTCTTTTTGGTCTTAGCACATGATGTTAAAGTTCACCACCTCGAATATTCTATGGAAAGGAAGTGCAATGTAATATCTCTCATCTGCCTACACAGCGGCTTTGGTACCTACATTTCGTCCAAAAGAAGCACGGTACGCTCACACCCTAAAGGGAGCAAAACTGGGGCTTTAAACAATAAAGAGTGCCATTAAGTATTTTCAATAGGCCCGTAATCGTTCGATTGCGTAGGTCAAGCAAAATTGGACGTCGTAAGTAATTAGTTGGGGGACCGCTAGAGTTCACCACGCATGCCGTTACTCGGGATGTAAGTTACATGAGTACTTGTAATTTGTCACAGCCGAAAATCGAGTAATACATACCCAAAGGTAGTTCGCAAAAATGTCACAAAAGAACTCATCGCTTCGCAAGGAATCGAGTACTTTTGAACGAGTAAACAGTGTAATTGAGTAATTTTCTTTCGATCCCGCTCATGATTATTCAATCGAGTACTGTCTACCGATTCCGTATCCCTACCCAGAATACTGTCCACGATTTTAAACTAAAGATCGATTAAATGAAGCTACCCAAAGGAACAAGGTTAAAAAAGGCTTTACTTGTAGAGAAATCCTTAGGTGCATAAGTTGTTAGGATGACGATTAATAAACATTATTCTATGCTCGAATGTAAAAACCGAAACAACCACGTTTAATCTCATTTTCCATGTTGCAATGCAGGATGCCCTTTCTTAAAAATTCATACCTGCGCAATATTTTATAATCTGCTAAAAATTTCTCACGGTGCAAGTTACCAGAAATAATGTGGTCTTTACTAAAATCGTCGCCGTCTCATTTTCATATCCACTGCAGCCGCTCAAAATCGTGGCATTTAATCAATCGATCTGATCACGTGTGAATTTTACCGAGAAATCTCGAGCCAGCCCAATGCTCCTTATCAAACGGCCAGGTAAAAACTGACGCACACATACTCGCGACCAACGCGCGGTGACATAACCGCGCGCGCAAGGAGGACGGGAATAAAAGTGCACCACGGGAAAGAAGTGCAGCTCGGCTCGGGGCTAGTTGGAAAAATTAATTTTTCCTCTCCGCGATATTTTCATGTAATTTCCATTTGCTGCATTTGAAAGCAGCAAAAAATCGGACAGAATTCTGCCATTCGCGAGGCTTTCCGCGGCGGCCGGGGCTCCGCATTTATTCAGAAATGATGGATGCAGGTTTAATTTATGCACTTTTAAGGACATATCACGACGTATGAATCGGCTGCATTCTCGTATATGCTAAACGAATAGTTTCTAATGAAACCCCGGCGGGGAGACCGGGGCCCGTCTCCTGCACTGCAGAGCGACGCTGTTTTTTTGCATATCGCAGCGATGTGGCCAGTCCAGATAGTTGCGAAACAGGTCAGGGATGTCCGCGTAAAGACGTAATTAATCGATTCTTAAAGATTTCTTTTGAAGAACTTAAGATGTACGAAGGTTGTTGACTGATGGTATTCCATAAACTCACATAAATTATGGCCAGCACTTTTTTCAGTTTGGGCCGGTTGAGTGGTGTGCGCGCTCTTTTCCCTGGTATTTTGAGAGGAGTGCATCGCAAAACAATGTGCTGGGACCTGTGCTGGTTATGGAGTTGATATCATTTAATTCAATTAAGAGCGCGAATGTTTTGTTAATCAAATTTATTAGGGATGAGGATCAGAGACCAGCCAGAGATCACACAGATCAATTGAATAATCGGAATTAGACTGCTATACAAACAGGGCAGTATCTGGCTGTGTACCGGGCAGTCGCTTTGCTAATTGAATGATTATCCCTTGGGCATTGAGAGTCTTTAACCGGGTAATAAATACCAATTAGTTAATAAGTGACGTTGTTGATAAGGATCGCTGCAATTTAATGTGATTAGGTATTTTATTGTCGTGTTGGCTTCAGATAATGATAGCAGTGGTGAAATTAAATGTGCGCGATTTCGAAATTTCGAATAAAAGAAATTCTATGATAACTCTATGAAATTTTTTTTTTGAATAAGATAGCAATTTACGCAGAATACTCCCACTTATCTAAAACGATAAAAGTCAAGGCTCCAACCAAATACACCCTGTATGTAATATTACTCTTGGTCACCCAGCGGCTTATATTGATTATACACTGATGTTCAATCATCAAAGTCAAAGTTCTTTCGTCATAGTATTGCTTGATACCCGGTGGAATAGAGGCAGTTCTTGGTCTCTTCAATCTACTATCTTACTTACATCCTTAATACTGTACCCAGAATAATTCTCTGGTTGCGTTAGTAAATCCGTTGGAGTATTAAATCCAGTACTTTCTGTTACGCTGTATTTCATTAGAGTTCGATCGCTTAAGACCCTTTTGCATAAGACTGCCTTATTTATCAATTGCCGCTTCCGAATCAATAAAGATAGTGCCAGAATCTTGTCTTGTTAAGTGGTTCGCCGTTTTATTGCATTCGAAGCTCTGAAGCCCTGGGGCTTGAACAAAGGTGATCGAATTGAGAAAATCTAGTTCATCACGATCGCGTCGGTAAAACAAAACTAGTTTGAACTTTAAGGAAATTTATCCCTTCAATTGCCGATTGGTTGTCTTCAAAGTTAACGCTCCGCTAAACATAGTGCGTTTGCCCTGCAACCGCCACCCATATCCTTCTGTGTTTTGAGCTCATTCGGGTACAGGGGCGGCGGAGCATAATTAATGTGGGTGGGGAGCACGTGAACAAGGTTGTGTTCCGAAATATAACCCTGTATACAAAGCAGGGCTAATAACGGTGTGACGCGGCGTTCTAGTCAACAAAAAAATATAAGAGATTGGAAGCTGAAACAGTTTCAAGTTGTAACACTTTCATGTATGCGGCTGTTAATCACAGCGTAAACGTTTGAATTTACCCTTTCTAACTGAGTAGTATATTGGTTGATCTTACGGAACCCCGCCCAGATAGCCCTTAAGATGTAAAAAGTTTGTCTGTTGAGTTATATGGTTATAAACTCTTTGGTTATGGGGCAATGCCCGACTAGAATTGCAGGGCACGGTGGAGATAGGTATAGATAGTGCTAGCCTATATGGACACCGTGTGGATTGCCCTATTAGGCCCACGCAGGGCATCTAACGCCTTGTCTAATTTGCGCATCTCATTCTATCTTGAGTGGAAAATGACAGTGAATATTTTGAGTATTTCTGTGTGGGTATGAGAGTAAAAACTGCGTCGTGGCGAAAGCGGCCTCCAACTGAGCACTAATTACGTTCAATGCTGCTTGACCTCTGTAATCGAACCAAAACCGATCTATTTAGTTTGCTAAATGGCACCTTTCTCAGTCAGCAACATAATTGTTTGAAATTTGAAGAAATGGAACAACAAAAACTAAAGCTTTGTATGAGTTAAACTAAAGCTTAAGGGTACTTCTTTAAAGCCATTTCATTTGTAATAAGGTTTGCCTCATAGGCCCCTAGGCATATCTCATTTCAGTACTGCCCTCTTTCGGCATGCTCCTCATTTGCCACCTAGGGTCTTAATGAGGAACCCACTAGGAAGTCCCTCTTTCGGCATGCCCCTTCGACCACGTTCCTTCGTTGCCAGCGACAGAGACGGCCCTCCAACGTTCCGGGTTATTAGGTGCACATGAAGTGTTTTGGGTATGGATTTCCCTCCCCAAACAGAAGGTGCGTGCGCATTTTCCTTTCATCCTCACGCCCTCCGCCGCCCCTGTTCGGGTACCATACGGGGACATCTTGAGGTCTCTTCGACTGAACCTAATTTGAGATATTTCCGGGCAATAGCATTCTACTTCAGGATGGGTTGGTTTCAAGTTGATCAGAGACTCTACAGTGCGAATAGTTAGTAGCCCATACCTTCAACTTTAAAAAGGCTAACTCTGGTAAACTGTCTTCTAAGCTTGCGTTGATTGATTTCAACAGCTCGCTTTACGTAAAGAGATGCAAGTTCCTCCTTCAACCAACTGCCTTGGCTACAAACTACAAGTCCGACATTCGGCTCCGCCTTGACACTTACAACTTACAACTCTTATATCTAGACGGGCGCTCCAAAACCACCTTGGATTGGCTGGACAAGGTTCTAAATCACACCATCAAATTAATTGGCGATAACACCCTTTGCTTTCCATCGACCCTTTAAGCCACTGTAGGACTCTAACAGCCCTCAGCAAATTTCACCGCTATTACCATAGCCATCGTTCCACTAAAATTACTAACCCCCTACCTACACGGCAACTTTTTTCCCGCAACACAAGACTAGCCAACTAGGCTCCGCACGTACATTACGGTTTAGTAGTTCGTTTATAAATAAAACAACGCGATTGTGGAACTGCCTTCCGTAGTCGGTGTTTCCGAACACATATAACATCTCAGACGCAAGAATCATCGTCACCTACCCACGCACCCTCCATGCCCCTAATCTATACTTCCTTTTCTATCCCTCAAATCAAGCATACTAGACACAGACCATGACTTGAACGACATTATAGACTAGTAGTACAAAGGGTGATTCCTAAGCTTGATGTTACCACTTTAAAAAAAACGAGTTGGATGTTGGTTTTGTGCCGTACTACATGAAACCCTCGCTTCTTGCGTACCTTTTGAGCCACAAACATTGCCCAGTTTACCTCCATCTAGGTACAATAATGCGCTGAAGCATTTTAAAAAAATGAATAGAATAGAATAGGAAAACCTATTTAAAGAGAAAGGACTCTCCGAGTCTCAATTCATCTATCAATTCAATTACTATAACCAATTTCGTTCAATCTCTTTTTCTCAGTATCTAGAATATCTCAACAACATGGGGAATAAAGTGTATAGACTGATCCCAGAAATTTCTTTGTCAACTCTAAGAAAAAAGTTGATAGCTACTCTAACACCATGCAGCACACTAACGTCTAGTTGTGAGTCGTATACGATTTGTAACATGTTTGCATCATTCTTTCCTCAGTCTTTCACACCTTCTGACTTTCAGCCTAATGACAATGATATTCGTCACATAGTTCCTAACTGAGAGGCTCATTTTTCATCTCTCTCAATTACCAGTGCTGATATCGTGAAACATATTGATGAACTCCCATTCGACTTCACTTCTGGCCCCGGCAGTATTCCTCCTGCCGTCCTTAAATCCTGTGGCCTCGACTGAAACCCGTAACAAGAACGAAATATCGAATTTTAGATCAGTTGCGAAGTTGGTGTCATACCGAAACTTTTTGAATCGATCAATTATTCTACAATTTCAACGAATCAACATTCCAGCTCGTTTCACTTCCACCAATCTTCTTAAGTTCACTTTTCTTCCGTGAATATTTTTCTAAGGTATTACAGTAATAACGAAGTGAGAAAGTTATATGAGAAAGTGAACAAGCAACGTAAAGAGTTTAAACCCAGAGTATCGATGTGTAAGGACAAAAACGGTAATATCCTGAGCCAAAAACAAGAGGTTTTAGCAAGATGGGGGGAGTATTTTAATGAGCTACTGAATAGAGGCGACGAAAATGAGAGTGAAAGTGATGTGAATCAAACAAATAGAAACGCACCAACCAATAATGATAATGATACTGGTGCTGCTAATGAAAGTGATGTCCCTACAATGGACGACGTACAAGAAGCTATGACGAATCTCAAAAACAATAAAGCCCCAGGAAAAGATAGCATAGCAATTGAGATGTGGAAATATGGGGGCCAAGAATTAAGGAATGGATTACATAAACTTATAGAATCGATCTGGCGTCAGAAAAAGATCCCACTTGAATGGACGGAAGGTGTGATATGCCCCCTGCATAAAAAAGGAGACCAACTCGTTTGTGAGAACTATAGGGGTATTACCCTCCTCAACAAAAGAAGATCAAAGAAGAAGAAGAAGAAGACCCTCCTCAACTCAGCGTATAAAGTACTGTCCACTATTTTGTACAAAAAACTTCTACCCATCGCAGAAGGCATAATAGGTAGTTATCAATGTGGCTTTCGACCAGGTAGGTCCACTACAAACCATATTTCCACTCTAAGAAGAATTTTGGAAAAATCATGGGAGTTCAACATCAATATTCACGTACTGTTTATAGACTTCAAGAAAGCATATGACAGCGTCAAGAGTGAGGAGTTATTTAAAGCTATGGAGTGCTTCCGATTTCCAAAACACCTAATCGAAGTAACAAAAGCTACAATCGAGGTAGTACGATGCAGAGAGGCCTGAGACAAGGTGACGCCCTGTCATGCCTCCTATTTAACATAGTGTTGGAGATGGTGGTGAGAGACGCTGGGGTAGAAACAACGGGATCCATCTTTAACAAGTCAACATAAACGATGGCGTATGCTGATGATGTCGCTCTAATAGGTAGGTCGTTTGCGAGTGTGAAAGAGAAACCTTCGTCAAACTGGAAGCAGCTGCGAAAAAGATGGGATTGCTCATCAACGAAGCAAAAACTAAGTATCTTTGTACTTCAAAAAGATACGCAACTCCAAGACAAAATATCACCATAGATGCATATAATATAGAAACCGTTAAAGAATTTACGTATCTTGGAACCGTATTGCAAGCTGACAGTGGTGAGACAACGGAGATCAGAAGGAGAATAAACGTTGCTAACAGATGCTATTTTGGACTTCGACAACATCTTACATCACGCATTTTGTCTAGAGGAATGAAGTGTAAACTATATACCACGCTAATCAAGCCCGTTCTGATGTTTGGATCAGAGGCATGGACTTTGAAAGTGGCTGATGAAACTCTTCTAGGCACTTTTGAAAGAAAAATTCTACGTACAATATTTGGCGGTGTCTGCGAAAACGGTGAATGGAGAAGGAGATATAATTACGAATTATACCAACTGTACCGTGGACCCGACATTGTCAAAAGTATAAAATTAAGTAGATTGCGATGGGTGGCACACGTACAAAGGCTTGACGATAGCGACCCCGCAAAAATAGCGTTGAATCGAATTCCTGATGGGAAACGAAATTCAGGTTGACCAAAAAAGCGATACATGGACTCCGTTGAGGAAGATTTAGTAAAGTTAGGCGTACGTAACTGGAAGGCATTAGCCAGGAACCGAACGGCATGGAGAGAAATGTTGGAGGAAGCCAAGGCCAATAATAGGCTGTAGTGCTACAGATGATGATTACAGTGATCTGTCAAGACAGTTTATATCGTTGGCTATCCTGCCAATTATTTTGATTTGTTAAGCAGGGTTGCGTTCGCATCAACTTACTTTACTTTGCGAATTAATCCTTTTAGCCAGAGATTAAATAGCATTGGTGTCAACCCATCGGCTTGCTTTAAGCCTTGCTTGACTGGGAAGGACTCCGTCCATTGTCCTTGTATTCTGACTGCATACCTTGTGCTCTCCATTGTAATTAGGTAAAAATAAAACCACGTGGCTTTTTTTCCTTTGACATATTTATATTCGCTTTTATGGTTTTTTTTTTACCAGTAACATACCTAATGCGTTTGAGACTCTGCCTGGAAACACCTACAACTTAAATATAGTGTATTCGAAGCAATTAAAAAACTATTCTAGTCATCGGCGTTATCAAAGCTAAAATATTAATATAAACAAAAATTGTGCAACAAGTTATCGTGCTCTAATCCTCATTCGACTTTCCGCAATCAATAATAATAGTAAATAATACTGCACTAATTTCCCAGTACTCTATTTACTACTTCATTTATTATTAAAGTATCGAACTTAAATCAATGACCGCCTCGATCTTAGCAAACATCACTTGAACCACGCATCACCCGATAATGGCGCAAGTGTGTTATTTATCCATATCATAATTTTTTTTAATTAGGTTATCTCGGTGTTATTTATCATTTCGTGTTTATTTAGTAAACAAGACTTTTTTAAAAAATAAATAAATTCAACACAGTAAAAAAATACACATATTGAAAAAGTCAATATTTAAATGGCATAAGCAGAGCCCTAGAATGAAGCCAAGTCATTCACTGGACATCATCGCGCGACAGTGGGTTTCCGATGTCCATTCTGGACATTTTGTCGATAACAATTGCAAATGTCCGGCTGGGGTAGCGAAAAGGCTAGTCAAACATGGGAGTGTAGTCCGTCGGCGCCGCACTGCGGTAATTGTATGACAATTCCGAAATTTAAATTCGCGAATATCTCTGAGAACGGGCAGCGATAGCCACAACGGATCTATTCTATGGCAGCGTGGGAAGAATATTCTGTTTGGTCACTCACTGGTTGGTGATTTGTAATGAAATTCAAATGAAATTTTACTGATAACAGACTACTAAAAAAAAATCGTGGTGTTCGTTTATCAATTTTGGAATGTGAACTTTAAATAAACAACACGAAACTCTATAATTTTTCTATGTAGAAATTCCTAGCATTTCCAGTCATAGTCGCCCGGTGGAACCGCGCCGAAGTCAAGTGACATAAACAAAATTCCTCGGAGACTTTGGAATTGGAGATTTTCTATGGAAGAAGTTAATCACCAGAACGGCATGGACTGTGCAATTACCACCCACTAATCGGACCTTATTAGGGCCTCTATACGATGGCTGCATACCGCTTAAAATGCACATACAGATTTCGTTAATGGCTAGAAATTGAAATGCAACTGCACTGGACGAGCCGGGAACAACTGATCGAGACCTGGATAAAGGTAATAGCCCAGGAATTAAAGAAACTAACAAATCGCAAATTAAAAAATCATCCGCAGACGGAGCTTAATTTATGGCGGAGAGATTGCCGGAGTCTCTCGAGTTCGAGAGATTCGCCTTTTACGTTTGCGCAGTTTCATCGGCGTCCTTTTTTGCCGTTGTTTATTTTTGCTTCTTAAGTAATGAACGCTCGATAAGAACCCCGCAATTATAAGTCGGACATACAAAGGGGGCGTGCATACATTTGAATTGGGAATCTGTTAAGAATGAGGGCTTTAAGATGATCGAGGATTCTGACTTTGGTCTCGTTGTCGTTGCTATTGGAGAGGAGACGGGATTCTGCGGGACTAAAATGACAAATTGCAAGTCCTTAGTTTTATTGGTAGCTATTGCAGATTATGAGATTGATTTAAGACAGACCTTACTTATGTTAGTCGTCCTTTATATGATAGCATCCAAATCGTGGCCCAGGATTTTCTTTAGAGTTTACTGAAATGCTGATATACAATACCCAGTGGGAAATGGAGTGCTCTAAGGACAATGGAGGAGCACTCCCATGGAAGCATGGAGTGCTCCCTTTCCGCTCCCTCTCCATATATTTTTTAACATTAGATGTCCGCCTAGGCTAGCACTCCATTTGAGCTCCCATAGGAGCACTCCTGCAATGATGTAGTTGGAGACAAAAAGGAGCATTATAGAGCTTTTTTAAATGTCTACAGTAGAGGTCAACATTAAAGTACCATAAGAATTTTTCAGTAATTTTACGTTTTCAGTATAATAGTGAGTCATCGCATCAATACAATTTTAAGTTTTAAGCTTGGCCTATTCAATATCTTAAAAAACTCCAATAATGCTCCCTTGGGAGTCCATTGAGAGCCCTCCAACTTCCCTCCCTCTGGGACTGCTCCCAATTTTTCCCGCTGGGTAGTTATTCAGATTGTGTGGATCGTGTGGGGTTTGGTTCAGGGATTACAGTAAAGAGCTGAAAAGATGCAAACGAAGACGACGACCTTAGAAGACCTTCTGCGAAAAAATAGACATGAGGTTACGGAAGTCTTGTTAACGGATTTCTCTACGATGGCAAGGCTGCTGAGGTATACCTTCGGGAAAAACCATATCATGGGAGCTACCCCAATTTTTCTAGTAACTGATCCAGAAATGCCGTTAGAGCCTCACACTGGATCGGAGTGCCCAGCTTGTGCCTAGCGATCCTACAAAAGGAAAAAATTACTGGCAAACAGGATTTTCACTGCAGGTAAGATCGAATTTTCAAAAGCTGCTGGGAAAGAATTAATCTTCCTGATTATCCTTCTATGGGTTTGCACGCGATCTTACTAATCCTGTTTCCAATATTCTGGGGCAGATTTATTCTGACCCATATTTTTCTTCTTCTTTGATTCGTTAGAACGTCCCAGCAACGAATGCGCTGCTGTCGGTGCGGTTGGGTCTCGAACTCCATATTATTTGTTTCCATTCTTGATGATTTTTGGGGACATCTCGAGCTTCGATAATTGATCGTTTATTCTTTAGGTCGCCCTCGATATTCTTTAGCCAGATTTTCTTCGGTGCCGATCGCTGAATTCTCCCAGAGAAGTTTACGGTTTTACCCGCAAGCGGTTATCATCCATTCGGCAAACATGTCCAAACCAACGTAGTCGACGTTTTTGCATTTCTTCTTCGATCAGTGTCTGTTGATCGCATCGTTGTCGAACTGTCTCGTTTCGAAAGCGATCGCGAAGCATACAATAAGGATCTGCCACAAGCATCGCATTAGGAAGACCTCGAGCTTTTTGACGTCCGGCTTGAGCAGTGTCCATGTTTCCGATCCATATAGAAGAATCGGAAGGATCAGCGTTCGGTAAAGACGTATTTTTGTTTTGATGGAAATATTTGTTCGTTTCCATATGCACCACTTGAGTCAGGTGAATGGTGCTGTTGCATGGGCGATGCGGCTGCAAACGTCGGCCGTCGATGCTACTTTCGTTTCCTCAACCAATGATCCCAAATATTTGAACCTCGGAATCTGTTCGATTTGGGTTCCATCGAGGTGAACATTAGTTGTCGATCTGTCCGTTGGAACACTTTGGTCCTTTCCGCATTGATTTTTAACCCGTGAGACCGGGCGATTCGGGAAATGTCATATAAGAAGTCCGTTGCTTCGGCATCCGTGTCGGCCAAGACTGCGCTATCGTCTGCGAACATCAAGTCAGTTACGAAATTGTTTGTCGTCGTATCGTACTCCGCGTCGCTCATCGAATGCATAATCGCGTCCATTACAACGTTGAAGAGAAGTGGCGAAGCGACGTATCCTTGCCGGACGCCTGTTTAAATCGGGAGTTCCTCGGATAAGTCGCTTCGAACATCAACGCTGCTGGTTGAGCCATGGTACGACACTTTGAGAAGTTGGATGATTTTAAATGGAACGTGTTCGGGTTCTAAGGCTCTCCACAAGCTGTTCCAAACGATACCATAGAAAGTTTGAGATCGATGAAAACGATGACAGTCCATTTGCCGCAATGAATTCTGTCTTCCATTAGCTGACGGAGAGTGAATATTTGATCAATGCCTCCTCGATCTGGTCTAAATCTGTTCCTGTTCTTTCCGGCTCGTTTGCTCTTGATGTTTCTGTAGCCGACCATTGACAGCAGGATAATACCGCTGTAATTTTTGCATTCCGACGAATTGTCCCGAATTGTCACTACGATCACTTTCTTTCACGTCGACGGGATACGATCCGAATACTATATGAGGACACGTGGAGTTGTTGTGGAAGACATCACCTTCGGCTTTGATCATCTCTTCGCCACGATAGCTCCATCCGATTTTTTATGTTGTCGTGTTTTGATGTTATTAACCGCTGGATTTTCTGTTACAGCGTCTGGTACTCGTGCCTCGACGCTGATACTTCCATGTCGGCCGCAACGTTATTCCAGTGCCGTTCTCGTTCCGATTTTTCTTGTTTCCGAATTTTCTGTCGAACTTCTTTGCTGACATGTGTCATTTGTTTCCGCTGATCAACGAGCCGCAGACTGCTGTTCGAGAACCATGGCAGCGATCGTTTACGGATGGATGGACACAACTCCATTGCACACCCTACAATGGAGTTCGATAATTCATCTACATAATCTACATCGATTTCGTCCGTATTGCGAACTTCGCGAATTGGTTGTATAATGCCATTTGAAACTCTCGCGCAATGACTGGATCTCGTAGGCACGCCCAATTCTTCTTTGCTGGTGGTGGTGCAGCTTTTTTCGCACTTTGTAATTGCATCTGCAATTTCGCTCGAACACGATAATGGTTCGATCCACATTCGGGCCCACACATCGTACTTCTTTGAGCGTCGATCGAAATCTTGCGTTGATAAAAAACGTAGTCTAGAATCGTCGAGTCGTTGTTGGATGGATTTTGCCAGGTGAGTTGGTGTTTGAGTGGATGACCGAAGATGCTGTTGCCAACGATCAAATTGTTGTTTTGTTTTATCCTTATCCGAAATTTTACATCGCCCCTTCCCAGCCGGTTCGATCTGCTCCTCAATGTACATTCAAGTCCGGTTCAAGGTGTCGTATCCTGCGTCTGTTGAAGCTGATCGTCAAAATCGTCCTTGTTCGCTTCCGGGCTGGTCTCAGTTGGCGCATAAACGGATACGATATGGGTTTTCATCGTTCCATCGATGATTATAACGCTCGAATATCGGTTGGAATGCGATAACGCTGTTGGCAGCCCGTCGATCGACCATAAACCCGACACCGGCCTCTCGTTTCTCACCACCGGAATAGTAAAGCGTCATAGTTTCGTCGATCGATGACGAGACGATGGTCAATGCTCCGGATCCGGTAAGTCGTAGTTCCAATAGAGCAGCAACTGATAGTTTGCATTTCAATAATTCCATTGCTATGATTTCCAACGTGACCAACGTGATATCCTGTTCGTATACTCCACGCTGCGAATTGAGTTTCCATTTTCGGTATGACTAATTTGGCTGTTAGGCCAGTAACCCACTTCTCACTAGCATCCCTGGTCCTCAGTGCTGGTGCATCGGCTGCTTCAGATGCAATAGCATTATTTCGTGAATAATTAGTTCGTGTATCCATCCATGCGGTTTCTTGCCTAGTTTCTTCGGTTTCCGGATTCTGTTCTGGTCAATTCGGCAGATCAACCATCCTCCTCCTTCCAAACCCTGGACTTGGGACTAGATGGCCGAGGTCTGCCTGGTGGTGGAGAGTTCTTACAATAAAATGTAACAAATATAGACCAGGCCAATTCCAAAGAGTGGTATACTTATCAGTAATAGAGGCCCTGCATAAAATCAGACCAAAGACACTGATAATTCAATCGTATCCCCTCTGCAATCCTTAAACGGGGCTACCGCCCCTACGTAACGAACTACCTGTTCAAGTAGTCTGGCCTACAAATATGGAATTGAGGCTGCTAAAAGTACAATAGCCCGAAATTGCAGCTGCGGTACTTTCTGGACCCGATACGAAAATGAAGAGACTAAAAGTCAGAGCTATCACCATCGGGACCAAGGCAACAAATTATTACGCTAAGAAAACGTAAAGACGACAACCGCAATATTTTGTCCATTATTTCGACAATAGTTGGTTGGTTGCTATTGAAACGGCTGACGCAGTATGGTCTATTGATTTGGAGTGGCTCGAGAGTGGTCGATAGTAAACCACTCTTTTATGGCATAACCAAAACTTTAAACCTGAGACTCGCAAATTCAAATTTTCACCTTTTACCAAACTTTCAATTGAATTCGCCCATTGAAAGGCACCTTCCAAATCCATCACTTAACTAAATTTCAGTCCGTAATTTATCGCCTCTTTTGTGGCCTTTGTGAAATTTTCCTAGAAGTTATAGAAAAGCGATAAAACCCGGAAGCGGGGAAATGCCCTAACAGTCCGGTGTCACGGCATCCCTGGCCCCAGTCCATTTCCATTCGGTTAATAAATTAATCGAATGTTAATGGGCTGGCGCAATTTTCGGCATTTACCGAGCCTATTCGATACTTTTTTATCGAGCTCTTATCTGCCCATAATCGGGGAGCCACACAAGGGGCAGAGCGACAAACGGCAATCTTCCTCTGTACTGGATCGGGACCCGGGGGCCCCCGAGAGCTGGGAGCAACCACATTAAAGGCCGACGCCGTGGTTTCCAATTATCGATGGCAGTTTAGTAATCGGTCAATTTTTAGCCGGCGAATGGCAGTCATCCATCTTCCTTCAGGTCTTTGTATTCCCGGGAAATATTGTAATTAATTGATTAGACTCGATTTTAATTAATTAATTGCTTCGGGCCTTAATTAAATAACTGCGCCCCGGACAACTTTTGCATTTTTCGGATACAGCAAGCCGCGCGACAACAGCAGTGCGGTGGCTCCGCCGAATGTGGGCTCTGTGACATCGGAAAGAAAGAGTTGTGGAGGCCCCGAAAAGGTGAGTCCTTTGTTTGTCGCGCAGAGCTGCAGGGCGAGGAATGCCCGGGGATGCTGGAATGCCAGAAAGGACACAGCGAAAATATGCAATGGAAACTACTTTGCATTTTTACCGCATTTAAAAATTTGTCCGAATTCGACGGCACTTTTTGTCAAGGTGGGGCCCTCTAAGAATTTGCACAAACCTTGAAGGGCCGCGACAAAGATTCCGATCCAGGTCCGGGTCCAGTTGCCGGGGCAAGGAAGCCGTCAACGCTGGCAATCCGCGCGGATAGCAAAAACTTCGTCAATCATTCCTGTGGCTTCTGTTCGAAATAAATTTGAATAAAATTCCCAAGGATCAGTTTTTGTGTGTCGCACCACCTGAGGCTGAGTAATGGGAAGGTATTCGGAGGTGGTTTTTTTCTCATTCCTCGGTTTCGGGACTTCGGGTCAAAGGCGGATCCTAGTCAAATTCTTTCGCCTGTGCAATACTAACATGGTTTTTTCTGCCTGGGTGCTGCCTGGCTGCTGCTAGTTTGTGGTGCTGCTGGTGGTGGGGCTTTTGTCTTTATAGAAAGCCACTCATTAATCTCCGAAAATTTATTAATAACAAGCAGACGTGAACGCTTCAATCAACCTGACCAGACCATCCAGAGTTGGCCATCATTGGAGCTTTGATGTTACCGAAAAGAAGCCGGCGAAAGAGCACTATTAGAGCACCGAGATTAATGAGAGAATAATAGCATTACGGCATTACTGGACGGCATTTGCCGTGCCCACTCCAAGGTGCACACACGAAATAAGGCTAAGACTGGTCTAATTAAGATGTAAGTTAATTGGAGAAATTCCTCACCTGAGCCGGTAGTTGTTTTGGGGCGGCGCTTTTCTCTTTCTGCGCTACGCTGTATAAAACTGATCCAGAAAATGCCAAACTTCGATGATTGATTCCGGTCCAAGCAAAAAAGGTCAGAGGAGCAGATTAATGAACTCCTCGGGTTCCACAGGCCACGGAGAAAGATGGTGATTTAGAGAAAAAGGGTTTAAAACAATAATATAGATGTGCGATGGAGCCTGCAGCCTCTTTAGGATAAGTCTTCGCGTCCCCTCACCGCCGCGGCGCGGTACTGGGCGGCCTTTGAGTAACTCCGGTGAGGAGATCTGCACACAAGACATAAAAATTGTTGTGGTTAATTACGTGATCGTGGAATTCGGTATTGAAAAAAGTTACGTTCTGTGGCAATAATTTACTTTCTTTTTAGTGGGTGAAGAAGAGCTTTTAGTTGAGAGGAGATGAGTTTGGAATTTTGCTTCGTTCTTTTTGTATCACTAATCATTTTTTGACGACTTAATTACTTCTGGCAACCTTTCAAGAAATTTGAATATAGCCCCAAATACAACGCTGTTAGTCTGAAAAAACAATAAACGTTGCATTATGAACCGCAACCATCATTGAAAAGTCCACCACTCAATTTAAAAAGAGGAAAAACGAGTGGTCAGAAAAAATTTAACAAGCTCAGAAGCAATTACGCTATCCTGGTCATGGAATGAAGCAAATTTTTAGCAAGAGTTGTCTGATCAACACCTATTCCTCAAACTTGTACATGCACCGCTTTAACAGGCTCAGTAGTCCTCCTAGAGATTTATCCCTCAGATTTGTTTGGTCAAGAAAAGTTGCGCCGATACCTTTTCATCGAGACAAACCCTGCAGATAGGATCGCCCACTTATCTGACCCTCCATAGATTACAATTTTACACATAGAATCCGGTAGCCTAGCTGAGCAGTCGGCAACTCAAAGGCACTGGCGTGCCATAAAACACATAATTAAAACTACTGCGCATTAACCAAAAAAAAAACAAAAGCAAAAAAAAACCCAATCAACCAAAAAACCTGGGACCCACCTCACAAAGCAACACCAGGTCTTCAGGTACGGCCCGAACAAGGTTACTCAGTCTGACTGAGGGATGAGGATTTGAAGCATTCGCCTAATAGGCCGTGGACAGCAAGTCACCTCGTGACTCCTAGCACACCTAGCACACGTGGCAGGTTGTTAATTCAAGTGAGAAAATCTTCATGGCCTTAACGAAAACTTCAGACTGAATAAAAGTTCGGTTCTTCAATTTTATCCCCGGGCGGACTATGAATACCCGACATACCAACATAAAGATTTTTGTCAGTTTTCCTGGACTGCAGGCGCTATCCAGTTGGCTGCCAATAGGTGTTGATATTTGGCCTCAAGGCGATAAACCTTCAGATCATGGCCTGCCGGTGGTTTATATGTGAATGTTGTGGGCCTGTGTGTGCGGTCGTCTAGGAAAGTGTCTCTCTCTCTCTTGGTGCCTACATAGAAACTTGCGGACCGATTAAAAAATTATCCTGTCTGGCTAAGGCTTCTTTTTCAATTTCCTGATCTGATGATGACTAATTACCCACATACGGCTCATGAGCTCATCAAAGGCACGCTGGAAGTGCCAAACTAATACGAACCCACCTTCGGGATTTTATCGCCTTGTTTGCAGCTTAATTGTCAATTAGGAAAAAAATCTGTTTGATCGTGTAGGCCGTACTGTAGTTTTGAAAGGTTACTACTAATAGCCACTTTTTTCTTGCCATTTATCTTTATAAAAGTAACCGTTGCCGTTTCAGCGATTTCTCGCCCGCTGAAGCGTATTCTATCTCTGCTTTAGTGCAGCGGTTATAGCGACCTTTTCTACTTCAAGATCAATCAAGCTGATGGTAATCGTAAGATAATCTTGCTTCGAATCTTTCTTAGTTTTGTAGCGAAGTTTTTAAGGTTGACTCAGGTTCACCAGTAGCTCAATTCTACCTTATGATCAAAAAATTACCGGAACTTGTAGTTTTGAAAGCCCGCGCTTTACCAGTCGGTAAATCGCTGATATATTCGTTGGCAACACTAATTCTAACATTTTGTCAAAGTTTCACGTCAATCGGATCATTAGTTTTTGTTTGGCGTCTGATTTAGTAAGTCGAAAAATTGGTGTGCGGCGATTTTTACTATGGACGAAAAATTGGAACAACGTGCGTGCCTAAAATTTTGTGTTAAAAATAAAATTTCATGTTCCGAATCGCTTAAAATGTTACAAGTGGCCTTCGAAGAGTTGTGTATACAGAAAACACAGGCATACGAATGGTATAAAAGATTCAAAGACGGTCGTGAAAGCATGAATGATGATGAACTTCTTGGCGCCCAACAACATCAGTTACCGAAGAAAATATCGATTCCGCGAAGCAAATCGTGTTGGAAAATCGTTGTGTATCAATCCGAGAGCTGGCTGTGTTATTAGACATCTCATATGGATCGGCTGAACACATTGTGGTGGATGTTTTGGGTATGAAACGCATCGCTTCTCGTCTCGTACCAAAAACACTTAATTTTGTTCAAAAATAGCGTCGAATTGCTGTGGCTAAAGAGATGATTTCCAACGCAGATAGCGATCCCACATTCATTAAACGCATTATAACTGGTGACGAGACATGGGTTTACGAGTATGATATGCCAACTAAACAACAATCTTCGGAATGGCGCTTGCCTGATGAGTCGAAACCGTAAAAAAGTAAAAATCGCCGCACACCAATTTTTCGACTTACTAAATCAGACGCCAAACAAAAACTAATGATCCGATTGACGTGAAACTTTGACAAAATGTTAGAATTAGTGTTGCCAACGAGAATATATCAGCGATTTACCGACTGGTAAAGCGCGGGCTTTCAAAACTACAAATTCCGGTAATTTTTTGATCATAAGGTATATCTCGCAAATAGAGAAGTTCTTTATCAGAATTCTCTATTACACGTCATTTTGTTGTCATTCTTCACTACTGTGTCCACATTTCACCGCATCAAAGTCGAATCGCATTGTACGGAGCGTCACGTTACGGAACGGTTGGATCTCTCTCGCTGTCGCACCCCAAAGGTCTGACAAATAATCATATAGATATAGACGACGTCGTGATTTTAATGGTGTACATAATCCTCCATCTGAATAAACTATCCATTGAAGTGTGGATGTATTTGGAACCACATACTCCCTAGATGATGTAACGAAACCAATACAACGAAAAATGCATTGTTTGGTGCGGTTTACACGCTGGTGGCATCATCGGTCCTAATTTGTTCAAAAATGAGGTCGGAGCTGTCGTTACGGTCAATGGAGATCGCTACCGCACCATGATCAATGATTTTTTGTTTTGAAAATATGGATGACAATGATCCAGACGCAATGTGTTTTGGAGTTTGGCATACAACGATAACAGAGCGGGTGGTGAGAATCTTTCATGTGACGAGCAGTGGGCATATTTGTCTGATCGCCTATAAGGCTCATGCTAAAATAGGAGACACCGCTGTGGTTCGCACCCAGACGATAGTGTCAGGTTCCTCTTGATTAAACTCTCCAACTCTTTTTCATGACATTTAAGTCCAGACCAGTACAAACCTAAAATGCATCATTTTCGCCTGGCTTCATCAATAAGGTCCTTAAAAAGGATCCTCGCTGGAATGCTTAACAAAGTTGGAACAGGGGCATACGAATCAGTGACCTTCTGCCTCTGCAACATAATTTACTGTGCCACTAGGTTCAGGGCCGGCGCTTGAGATTTTTGCGCCCGGTGCACTTTTCCATATTGCGCCCCATAACTTGTTCTTTTTTTAACGCAGTGAAGACCAGTAGAAAAATACCCAAACACTCGCTGAATGGGTAAAATATTTTTTCATAGTTTTCGCAAAATTTAAGATTGTACCATAATAATGTGTATAAGATAAAAAAAAGATTACATAAATAAGAAGTTTCATATGGGTCAACATCCAACCGCCAAAATCCTGCTGAAAACGTAATCTGCGGAGCAGAGAGTAGACAAGGACGATGGGGCGGGCAGTTTTTCTAAACCTCTGAATTCTTTCACGGAATTTTTGTATCAACTTTTTGATAACTGTGTGGCTTTTGTTGCTTTTAGCCTCCCCTTTTCTAGGAAAAGAAAGGAAAGGAAATGGCAGAAGGAAGATTTAATATTAAAAGCAACAACAGCAAGCTAAAGCAGTCTAACGTATAGTTTGTTTTAAAATTTGGCTACTCATCGAATTTTAAAAGAAAATTGACGATTACAGCCAATTTTTGTTGGTTGGACCGTGTGAAACTGGCCATATTAATTTGTTAGACAGTAATACCTCGGCTTCATCACCCAAACTGCGCAAGTTCGAGCAAATTAGTGTATTGAACTTCAATTTTTGCCTCAGCTTAAATGCAGTTTCACATATTGAACTCAGGAAAAATAAAGCTTGGATTCGCCCAACAGAACATAAAATTGGGATTGAACGTAAAAGCTCGTTCAAACGAAATCGATTAACTGGAATAATGGAATATCATTCCAGTGAGCTTTTTGCATTTCAAATTTCTGGCGAAAAGGCAACAACAATTTCAATAATGAACTGGACATGCCAGCCGGCGAAGCCATTTATGCAGATTGAATTGAACTTTATTGAACTGAGGCCGGTGAAGCCGGGGTTTAAAAGAACAAACAAAAAAAGCAATTAAATAGGAGTTCTCGACACAAAGAGTTTTGTTCTCCTCATTTCGTTCATTCACCTCTTTTAACAATTCTTTAAACAGATGAGAAAAGTATTCAGATGAGGTCAGAATACTTTTCAATTTTGCTTCCAAAGTTTTAAATTTTTTTAAATCTTAATTTTTGATATTGCGCCCCGACAAATTGCGCCCGGTGCAAGTGCACCATTCGCACCTATGAAAGCGCCGCCCCTGACTAGGTGTATCGGAAGGTGGACACCTCCTTCTTATTTTCGATCCTCCCCGTGGACCGGCTTATGCCATTGCGTCACGGGGCTGGATCGACTATCTAACTACTCTCCTTGAATTCCTTTGCCTTTTTCGCAGATTCGCAGTAATTTAAGGTTGTGGTTGACCTTTTGCGCCACTTACATCTTTCTCCACTCATCCGCTGATCTCATAATTTGGTCTAGTATGTTCTCCAGTGAAAGCTGCATCAGCTCTTCATACCTCGGACATAGCCTTAAGTTATTAATATTGTAAATAGCTGTATGGAGAAATCCAGTCAACTCCGACATTATTTTCAATGGTGCCAGAATCATTTGCTCGGGATTGACGTGGAGCTGCAAGTTGTACGGTTGAATGGCCGAAAAAATATCTTCAATCCAGAACTTTAGACTCGACTCAATACCAAAAGGTTGGGTTTTACTCAGCTGAATAAAGTGCCGAACTCTGTTGAAAGCATCACCTTAGGGTTTCACTGCAAATCAGGAAAAGATTCGATGGCTCTGATCTAAATATCACGAAAACGCAAATGTTTTTAAAATACATAAAAATAATCCAAAAAGTAAAACCCACCACTTTCAACCCCCACCCAAAATAATTGCAATTATAATTAAACAAAATCTCCCTCCGCAGTTTTCATCTATTAACTTAGCAAATATCGCAGTCGTTTACTGTCTTCATAAAAACTTATCGACAGGACTCGTCCTCGGCCATCAAGGGACCTAATAAGATGAGCTATAAATATTCATGCATTTCTGCCTTTGCCAACCAGGAAAAAAGGAATTCATTGCCGAGGATATCCAGGGCCAAGGACTGTATGCGGAAAAGCAGCAGCGGCAAACACAGCCGAAAAGGAAACAAAAAACTACCCACTGCCTAAACTACATGCAAAAGGATACTGCCGATGCGGGGGAGTCGAACCCAGGGATCCTATAGCCATTGGAGAGTTAAGCAAAAGCCAATTTGACAGCGGACATAAATTTACATGCATTATTTGGGCCAACTGATGGCTCAAACGCAAGCAAGGACCTTCTCCGGTATAGATGTTGCGCGCCGACCGTACGACCGGCACACTCTAACCCCGAGGGTTGGGGAGAAAAAACCCGACAGGCAAACTCTGGCCCTGGACATAAAGGGGATGATGCAGAATGAAAGGAAAATCTCAATAAATGGTTTGGCAGGACTGCTTTAGAGGTGACTCTTGCCTTTGTCTGTATGTTGGCTGCATTAAGTTTTATGGGCTCTTGTAGAATTGTTATTTCACCACCCTCGCAATTTGTGTGGCCAGGTGTCCTTTCTCCTCCTTGCGCGCTGCTCTATCTGCTCGACTCCTGATGTTCACTGTTATATCTAATCACACTTCAACAGTTGGCATCATCCATTGGTCGAACATAAATTTCGATGTAGAATTGAGTGTGATTTATGGGCTTTAATTGGACCTTTGTACCTTTTAAAAGACCGTTACTGAAATTGTTGGTCATTTTGGAGTTGTTTCAATTTTTTTGAGAGACTTTTTGTTTCCAAAGAAATAAATTGCGAAAGGGGATTCTTTTCTCGTTCGCATATGACTCAAGTACGCCAAATTTGGTGAAATATGGTGACCGCCAATAAAACTTGGAATAAGATTTAAAAGTCAAGGGTATATCGATCTAAGCTCGATCAGTTGATCTCAGTATTTAGGTAATGGTTACTTGTTGGTTCATTTTAAAGTAAAAGCGTATTTTTTAGTTTTTTCAAACTATTTATTTTTTAAATTTTGAATCCACCTGCGTATCAACCTGGTTTGCGGGCTATAAATTGTTTAGAGTGAGTGAGATTGACTCTTGCTAAAAAGTTTGGATACTATATGTATGTAGGTATAGCATAGGCCCTTGAGGAAAAAGATTAATAAGCCGTTTGACCCTCCATGCCGTTTGGCGACCGTGTCTACTTACCTTCGAAATTAAGATCACGTTGACCCTCTTCCAGGAGTGAGCCACGTAACTAGTCGATAATTGGTATTGCATCTACTTTGGGTAATTTATATGGTGAAAAAATGGGCTCTTCTATCTTACACATTTTTGCCATGGTTTCCTCCCAAGACACTGCTTTCATCGTTTGTAGCCTTGGGCACCTGTGTGGGACTATTTGTTTGAAATCCAAGAAGTGGGGTAGCAGAAGGAGCTCCACGATTTCCACTAAGAACTCTGTCCAAGAATTGTTTTCCCGCAATGTTGATGGCCAATGACCTGTTCCAAGTCTTCTTCACAAGACTGATGTTCAAGCCTCACAAGGAAATAACTGCAGATTAATATATGGATTGTGGATTCCGATGAGAAAACCAGAACAATACAAATATTAAGATTTAATGGAATATCATCACCTTCACCCATTGGTCCAGACTAGTGCTGGAAAGGACCCGCTAATAAAATGAATTTGTAAGAGGTGGCTCTTTTTTTGGGCCAGTACCATGACATACTTCAATTGAGCTGAGGTGCTACTGTAATGCCAAAATGACAAAAACAAACAAATTAAAGAAAGAAAGAAAATAAAGAGCTTTTTTACGAGTTTGAATCTACTAATATATTATGTCCCGGCTTCATCGACCTCAGTTCAATACTATTCAGTTCAATCCGCATAAGTGGCTTCACCGGGTAAAGTCCTTGATTCATGGTCAGTTCGTGCTTGAAAATTGTTGTTGTTTTTCGCTAGAAGTCAGAAATGCAAAAGCTCACTGGAATAGTAATCCCCTATTCCAGTTGATTACTCTCTTTTGAGCGAGCTTTTACATTCAACTTCAGTTCGAGTCCAGTTCGGCGAACTGAGGTTTGTTTAATCCTCAGTTGAATATGTGGAAATTTTATTCGAACTAAGGTTATTTTAAAGTTCAGTTCGACAATTTGGCAGATTAAGCCATGGTATTAAACTGCCTCAGAGCAAATAAGAAACCTATGCCTCCACAATACATATATATTTATATTTTCTCATCTCACCTAATTTGAAGTTGGAAATTTCACTGTCTCAAAAGAAGTATGAAATATCTTTCCAGTTCGTATTTACCATATCACCATCTTACCATACACGCTCATATACCAGTAGGACATGATTTTTAAATCGGCACATTTCAGAAAATTGAGGCCTCAATACAATTTAGCCTCGTGTAAGGGAAAAATTTACTGCCTCATGTAAGTCCGGCGCGACTCTAGCCCAGAGATTAATATTAACTGATTATGAATAAGTACTGGCAAATACAAAGCCCCGTCCCCTTTTGACGTTGAGATCAACTTTTTCAAGCGAAGACGGGTACTCGACCTTGAGTACCTTCCAGTCGCTCATAGGGATTTTCCTATTGAAGCACCACTCCTCAAGTATGGCTTGGTATATTCTGTATGTGGGAGCTCTAACCTCAAAAATCATAACACTTGTACTACCAGTGTTGTCATTTTGTTGGTCACGTTAAATGCAATATCGAGAGAACTAAGCTAACTGTTCAAGGGATAGAACTGGTTTGAGGTGATGAGGAGTCTGGAAGATGTTGTACGAGATGGTGACGGAAGATGCGTTTGAGCTCGATGTTGTAAGGAGTCCGGAGATACTGACTGCGAGGAACGATTTCTTAGGCTGAAGTGTGTGCGAAAAGCTGGACTGTAAGGAGTAGTATCTGTGGGTTAGGTTTTTGTATTTTATCTAGACATGAGTATTTTTCGGAGTTGTATTAGAATAAAGAACGAATGTGGAATTTGTGGGTTTGTATATTACACCAAGACCAGAAAGTTTTCTCTGCGGTAAGACCTATGGGGTGCGACAGAGAGGGAGGCCCAACCTTGGCTGGAAGGACGGCGTGGACCAGGACGTTCAGAGCTTAGGGATGCCAAACTGGATGACATCGGCTCAGAATCGGGACCGGTGGAGAGAACAGCTGCGAGAGGCCAGGACTGGATTCCGGTTGTAGAGCCGTTAAAGAAGAAGAAGAAGAAGAAGGTTTTAGGGGGAATATGCATCTGTGAAGAAATCTCGGACTGACTTTTGGCGATTTGGAAAGTATGTTCGTTACACCGCAAATCCTTGGTCTCTTAGACCTTTACCTTAAACTAAGATTAAATATGTAGTAAAATTTAATTTACAATGTTAATTATTATATTCACAGTTATAATCCAAAATAACGTTAAAAAAATGACTTTTAAATTTTCATATAGTATAAATACTACTTTAAATGCCACTAGACTGAAAAAAAGATCTTCAGAAGACTCATTAGCTCAAAAAACGTAACAAACTTCATGGTTACCGATCCACTTCGTATTTACATAAAAACGCCCTTATTACAACTAAGCTACTTAAATATATTAAACCAGAATGTACCTTGCAGAACGCGGCAAATATCATCATACAAACAGAATTGAGAGCACACACAGCAAGAACTAACCAAGTCCTCAAATAATATATGAAATCCTTGTGCATTAGCTCCATTTTGATGACGATCCCTGCGATCGTGTGTGTCGCCGCGTCTTCACATGATCGCGATCGCAGCAGCTCCAGCATCAAGCAACAACAATAACCATAACATCAAAAAAATCCCTTAAAGATTCGCATTCGAGTTGAAGAATCTGAATCTCAAGACTTGATTTGACTTTGAAGAGTTTTTTCCAAGACGTCATCAAAAACTTCTTAAGGTGCCGTTCCCTTTGATCAACGACCGACCTGTATATGATCAGTAGCCCCTCGGTCTTGGTAGTAGCCGTCGCTTTGTTCTGGATGGAGATGAAGACTCCTCTGCTGTCTTCGATAGATTCTTCGTTTTTCTTCGAGCAGTGAAGTAGCTTCCCTTCATCATTGCCAGTCACCACTTATTGGAAAACAAAAGGGAAATATGTAAAACATGTTTATCAGAGGCCCCCAGGTCCCCCCCGAGCGGCTCCCGGTTTTCTGTGAGGCACAGCAGTCGCCTGGGGTTTAATAATGGTCGCGGAATTTTTCACGGTGAATATAATGTGTGCTCTTTCTCTCTGTATTTTTTTTTTACGTTTTTATTGTAATGGAGTGGCAATAACTTATTAAAAATAAATGATGGTTATGAGAAGCGACATGCTAGCCACGTATTCAAATGAGAGCGACCGGAAGAAGACTTGAGTTTTATATAAATAAAGAAAAACCTGAGAAAATTAGCACACAGGAAAAAAACAGGGGCATAAAGTGGTTGCGGATCATGTCATGAAAGGCGCAAGCTAGTGTCTACCTTTATGCTACAGGTGGATATCATGCAGAATGCTTCATAAGACTTTTAATTAAAGTCCCCTCCGGCTAGCATTCGTCAACACGCCGGGTACCCTAGTGCGCGGCGGAAAAAGTGCCCAGGTAAAGAGTAAGGTCCATAAAGTATAGCATGCTTCAGGTATAACACTCCTGTGACGTTTTTAAGACCCCCATGATGAATGACTGGGCACATTCTGGGGATCGGATCACGCTACATAACTGAGGGGCACCAGAGGAAAGACCCCCTTTAATGCAAATTTTATCGGTTTTTAATGAGCTTAATGGAAAAATTAAGTGATGGCTTTGTAGACACTGTGCCTGGCCTACAATTATCAGAATATTAAGCAAATTTACACTGAGCTACAAAATTGTTCGAATCATATCAAAAAAACGAGATCTATATTTTTTCTGATTATGTTTTTTTTTTGCCATAGTTTAAAACTAATTTAGCACTTTACTATTTCTGCTCACGATTTTGGTACATCCCACAACTGTCAAAAGAATAGACACAAGAGTAGCCGCGCTGCGCTGCACGTCAATATCATGAAAAGAAGACCAAAAACCCAACATGAAAAAAAATCAACCTGGAGGTTGTATAAAGACTTAATTAATGTCCAATTTTCCATGTATTTCATACCTGAAGATTTTTCGACATTTGACCGGCTGAATAGCACGTTTCAATTCGGTCATAATTTGATTGCACGAAATTTCATTCAGTTACACAAAAATAATGGCGCGCGCGCATCAATAAATTTATGAGCTGCGCGAGTCTCTTCTACCTTTCAGATTATAGAGCCTTTAACCAACAAATACGATTTGCAGGTAAGAAAGAAAAGAAATACAAGAATCAACTTAATCTATTTTTAATTACATTCCCTAGGTAACAGAATCTTACGATAGTTAAGGAATCGAAAATTTCATGTTTAAAGTTTTTGTTTCTCTAAAGATATTGTTTTTTTGTTGATGATGCTCTCCAACTAAAGTCCAATCTTCTTCTACAGCATAGATGGTACCTATATATGTTTGTGATGGCTTTTCTATCAGATTCCCATTCTGTCGCTGACTTTGTTCCTTGTTCGCGTTGACCTGCAATCAATCACGGAAGACTTGTATTTAAATTTCATTAAAATAATTTTCAGTTTTGGTACCAGACACTTTTCGATTTGATTTTTGTAATTCTTGGTTTAAGTAGTGGAAACACTTTGATTGATGTTTTCGAAAGTTTTCTTCTATTTTTTTTAATTGCTGGAGGATTTTTTTGTGTAGTTTTGTGAAAATATAATTTATTTGGACTAGATTTATCATTTATAGAAACCGTTAGCGTCGTTTAGTCGTTTAGCACGGGGCTACGGAAGAAACAGTCCTGGTGCCAAGCCCTGTGGGACACAAAAAACTGCTAGAAAAAGTGCTAAACTTTAGATATACTTATAGTCTGGCGAAATTAGCAAAAAAAACGCAGGAAAGGAGACAAAACTTCAAAATAGGTGAGCTTCCTTTTTAAGAAAACAGAATCACAAAAAAACAATATGGCCGCCGGAGATATCGCGTTTTCCCTTGTTTTCCTTGTATCTCGATAGGTCATATGTCATACAAGCCCGTGCGACAATGAAATTCTCTACAACTTTAGTTCTTACAAAACTGTTGACTCGATTAGCCCTTTCAAAGTTATTCAAGCTCAAAGTTTTCAAAAATCACTTTTCGCCCAAAAAACGCGACACGATCCCAGAAATCCGGGCACTGACGGTCCCAGAACTCTTCAGGCATCCGTGAAAAAAACTAAAAGACTTTGCCACCGACAAACTTGTTTCTGTGCGACCCCTTCCCGAAGAGTTCACCTGGAACGAACCCACTCTTCCCATGCAAAATTCCACGATGAACTTTATCCACTGTCCAAATTTCAAAACTAAAATGTAGATGCCATTGAACATTGACCACTGATACGGAAAAAGAAGGTGTTGTGTGAATTCATCACGGAAGCCACGGACACGGAAGGTATCGGCGCCTGGCGCTACGGATATATGTGGATCAACCTTTATATGTATTCTTCTGGGGGCCCAGGGCAAGACATAATTGGAGCCCCCCCCCCCTTCGTTAATCACAAAAAGTTTTGTTACGAAGAATATTCACCATGTGATCAAAATGTGTTGCTAACTTGTAAACTGTAAAACATTAGGGTTTGTACTGCTTGTGCCATTTGATAAAATGTTGACGAAAAGCCTTGAATCGATTAGAGCTCATGTAAAACTGCATTTCAGAAAAATGTCTTCCCACCGTTGGCCCCCTCGACGACGGAGCCTGGGGAAAATTGTCCCGGTTGCCCCCACCCTCTGCTTCTGTGTTTTAAGGGCTCACTCTATTATTATTATTAAAACCTTGAACTGTGCTTGAAGTTGCAGAAATACAGATATGAGATAGATCTCTTTCTCTGGTCCGTAAGCTGGCGGTTCGAGCGGGATATCCCCGCAACGGATACCCTGCTGTGGGTGCCGCTGGTTTTTTTTGTCAATGCGGTTTCTTACCTAGTTTCCTCGGTTCTCGATTCTGGTCAATTGGCCAGGTCGACCACCCTCCTCGTTTCATACCCTGGACTTGGGACCAGACGACGCGGCGCGACGGCGGATAGACTCCGCAGAAGGCATAATGTAACTCTCACCTGGGTTTAAAACCATAGGAGCATATGATACGAAAGAGAAGCCCGACTACCTAGAAAAACAGAGAACGCTCTATGCGTCTCGGAGATTGAGATTAGTAGAAACCTAATTGGCGAAGTCAGAAGCGCTTTTTTGTGGCAACCACCTCCGTGTAGCCAGCCAAAAGTAGAGTGCACTGGGTTCGTATATGAAATGAATAAACTGTATGAAAATGTATAAACTCAGATATGTAAGCGAACGAAACGGAGCGAAGGATATAAATTCATTTCATTTCGACTTTCGCTTCAGCTTTCAACAGAATAGAGTTAGGTAACATACGGCAACTGTCGACTTATTGAAATCAAAATTTGGCGATAGCTTGATTTCGAGAAATGGCTCTGTCAATTGACCTCCAAGGTCGTGCGATGTAACAAGTGAAGTCACTAGTTTTTGTTAATAAACCAGCCACAACTGACAAATTGAAAACCCACACTGTTTATGTTATTCGTGACATAGGCCAACAGTACTCGAAACGTTTCCCAAAATTGGACTTCGAGAATGTGCTTCATAAAGAATGTCACCGGTAGCCATATGCCCGAAATCATTATCAAATTGCAATGTCAAGAATTGATCTTTAAGTTCTATCGGGCTTAAAAAACATCCTGTGGCAGCAATAATCGAGTGGACTACCGATCCATGGGAAGTGTGTTTAAGTCTCACAACCCTTTACTTTGCGGCACGATGCACCCGAAAGAAATTGCATTTGAACCGGAGTTTTTATATTTTTATACCAATATTGTGCAAAAACGCCGACTCCCGGACTGAGACCAAAGTTTCATACTTTTTGAAAATAACACTATTCTCACTACATTTAATAAGGGGTCATTATTTAATAAAAAAACATTGGGCTCCCTGACACGAGCTTGTAGCATAAAAATGCCTCTCCAAAATACAAATTGTGCTTTCGGTCGCACTGAAGGCAGCCAGGGGCGGCACTTTAATAGGTGCGAATGGTGGATTTGCACCGGGCGCAATTTCTGAAATAAAAATTGAAAATTTTAGAAAAAAATTGGAAAGTATTCTCGCTAGTGCAAGAAATTACACAAATTTACTCAATTTATATCCCTGTATTTTCTATTGCAAGAAAAATCGCGGAAATTTTACTTCTCCGTGTGCCGGAAATTTCCAGATATTTTAGCTTCGAGATTTTCATAAAATTACTCAAGACTCGAGATTTTACTCAAAAAGTGAAGGAACAGACTTTCGAATCAGAAACAAAAATTCGGGGATAATATTTCTCAATCTCTCATTTATTTGTACAACGCTGGAGCACTTTTTAATATTTCGTAAAAAGCACCATATCCACTCACACAAAGTGAGGTAACGTCAAGCTTAATAGTAAGCTTGATTTGAACAATAGAGGAGAATGGTTAGGGGTCTGGACGACCATGAGTAATGGCGATGCACCATGCGTTTGAATTCTGAGATGTTATATGAGCTCGGAAACACCGACTGCGGAAGGCTGTTCCACAATCGAGCGGCGCTGTTTGTCTTTAATTGCTCTTTTTTGTTGGTTCCTTTACTGTTTAACAAATTTATATGGCCTGTTTGTCACCGGCTATATCAAACTTTCTATGTAATCCTGTTTATCTGCTATACACACATCCAGCGAGTGGTTGAATATTTTCCCATTGTGTTTCACTGCGTTCAAAAGCAAGCAACTTCTGAGGCGTATGGCATAGTGCACCGGGCGCAACAAATCCAAGCGCCGGCCTTGAAGACCGCCCTATACTTAACGTAATCTAGGATCAATACTCATGAATGGACACTATGTTATACCAGTTTTGATAAAGCTAATGTCGTATTATACAAAATGGCGGCCTATCTGAGGTATCACAATAAATTCATGTTAGAAAGTAGAGGACCCATTTTGATGCCCTTGGCTGCATTCGGTTCTTTAAAACGGCCGTGCCGTTGGTTTCAAACTTTTTACTTTTTGTGTTATTAGTAAGTTACTGCTTCTGGAGATGAATTTAACCTCAAAATCCAACTCTGGAATGCGCCTGGACATTACTTAGGTACTTTGTCTTCAGTGCTTATATGTACATACGTACGTGGTTCTTGTAATTTAGGCGCCAAACTACTTCAATTGGGCTTAAGATGCTTTGACCCTTGTTTCAAAGAAGTCACCTAAAGCTGCTGTTTCACAAAATTGTAGAACCAATTGCATTGTTATCATAAATCGATGTTTACAGTCCATACTTAAACATTTGTGGCTTCTTTCAAAGCAGATTATACTTTATATAAAAATCTTACAAATTTTAATTTTTATTAGAAAATAAATATAGTAGAGGATAGGCCGCAAACTGTGTTGCGTATTTACATAATCCATAAATTTAGTCATTCAAGGTGTGGTCTTAGAGCTACGTGGAAAGGAATTGTTAAAATAACTGCGGAACCACCCAGAAATTATTCTTTGAGAGGCTGCGTTTGGATAAAGACATAATAATTGCCACGTCGAAGATGCAAAGTTTTATCTTAGTTTGACTCTAATTCGACAATAAATTTCTTTCCTAAACGACCTTATGCTCATTAGTTTTAGTGACCATCAACTGCATAGGAGACACTCGAAAGTTGGGTTTTATTTTCCAGAAATAAAAAAGTGTTTTTCTATACTCTTAAAACACAAAGGAATTTGCCGAAACTCATAAAACACTTGGGTAAACTCCCTCAATAGTTGAAGATACCAAACCAAAGTAAAAGTCCATCTTAGTCCAGAATTGATGCCAATTATGGCATAAAATGTTCTGCCATTGAAGACAAATGACACCAAGTGTGGGTGGAATTTCATTTCAAGATGAATTTTGAGTGAAATCCTTCTTATCTTCCCCTTTCCGCCGTCGTCGCCCCGTCCTGCACACAGCATCATCCCTCCATCCATTGAGTATATAGCCTGGCTACAGGGAAAGAAGCATCCCCAAACTCCAGTTGGACAGCTGCACCCCATCCAGGGTGCTCCTTATCCTGACGTCCTCCTTCTGAACGGATGATAATGAACTGACACCGTTTCATTAAGAAGTTGCGACTTGTTCCTTCCACGATTATGTGAGGAAAATACTTTATAAAGGCCAGCGGAGCTCCACTTATCGCCCCAGAATTGATTATGAGTCATGGCGGACTTGGAAGAGTTATAAGTACCTCGACGGAACGTGAGCTGAGGGAAATTTCATTTCTGTTTTTTTTTCGCAATATGGATGGAAAATAATAATAAGAGGAGATGAAAGTGCAGATTGTGTAATGAGCAGACTTGAATTAAAAATAGCCAAGGATTAGGCAAGCCGGGGATGAGCCGGGGGGAAGCTTCCACTCTCCTTTGTTTGCCGTGCGATTGTATCTCGCCAGTCGATTTCCACGTTCTGCGACAGATGTCAGATTTCAGACGCCGATTGTACTAGGTGCCAAGCGAGAGCCCCAGCCGCATGCTCGGGTGCATTATCATGAGGATTGAATGCAGCAGGAATTCGCTGCATTTATTACCTAACTGCGGATCGCGGTGCCATCATCGCCAATTCCCACTTTGCACAATGCGATCTAAGAGCGCTTTGACGAAAGTATCGATAAAACATCGATTATCCAGCCCCAATTCCCCGATAATTACTGCATTGACTGAATTTTAAATTCACCTAGACGCCATCCAGGCCGGGAGCGAGCTCCGAGGATGGATTTAAAATTCGCGCATATGATTTTCTCTGGTAATTCGAGCTGCAGCCCAAATAATAACACGGTTTCGAATTTCAGATCATGCCTTCGATCATATTTCATGTTGTCATTGGCCGCTAATTGATAGTTGCAAATGGACGGCATAAATCAATGGCGGATTTGTTTGCTGGCTCCAAACTCCCTTACCGACTCACTCCCATTTACATCTCTGGCGGAGACCAAACTGTATTAGCCACGGGATCGGATCCTCCGCTGGTTTGTCGTCGGCTGTACAGCGTTCGGGAGGATTATGAAATGCCACGTGAATATTTATCTCAAAGGGAAAGAATTAAAATTTTATTTCGTACTAAAATGATCGTAAATCAAGAGCTGAAAGTGATGTTGAAAAATGCATGCGATTTGTGCAGGAAGGGTTGAAAGGGAAAGGTAGTAAAAAGTCACTTGGAGGTTTTGTCAGTTACTTGCTGGAGATTACTGGTGGAGCCAAGAAGTTATGAGTTTGATGATTTTATATTCTTTATACGAGTTTTAATTCTAATAGATTTTAGTGTGAATTGAGTAAAAATGTATAAAGCTAATGTCAACGATAATAATTCTCAAATAATTTCTTGTCAGTTTAGTACGATGCCGTCCAAGATTGGGAAGGCTAGGAGCATAGTTTTGCTACTAAATGTTTAATATTTTTTTTGATCTGACAATATATCTACTATTGTCATGTAGTTTAAAACGAATCGCATCAAAAGGAGGCTCTCGACAATTTAAACCATAAACAAATCCCGAAGCCGAGCCCGAATACCACTCAAGAAGATGTTCATGTAGTAGTGTTGTACAGAGTTGGATTAAGGCTGTCTGTCTATCTGGTCACTCTGTCTGGTATTTTTAGACTAGTGAAATGATTTGAAATTAAAATATTTGCCAAACCATTGGGCGGATGAGCGGAAAAGGCATGTATTTCGTCGGAGCATGCCAGCGGAGTGTATAGTCAAGATGCCGCAATGGTCCACTGAGCATTTGCTTATCATGCGACGAAAAGAATCATCATCAACAGTGAAATTTTCACCAAGAGAATAGTCCAATTATTCTATTCGTGAGAAAATCGGCTCAAATGGTCATTTGTTGGCCGTGCCGAACTTGGTGTTTCAATCGCGGCTTTTCATCTACTGATTCATAATCCTAATTACGTAAGCAACTGTTTAGTGACCTTTTCCGTGTACAGTCTGAGCCAAAAATGCCGTGCCGTACCGTAACCGTACCGTTCTCTAAAGTACGAACATGAGTGTTCATATGGCAACGACCTTAATTGACTTTACGAACTTGCATCTTGCATCGTTCGTTAGGGTACGTATGGTTACGGTACGGCACGTCATATTTGGTTCAGGGTCAGGCTTACGGCAGTAGGAACCCCCACACACACTGGTCGAAATTAGTTTCCAACTGGTCGAGCGATTGTTCTTGCCGGTTGGAAACGATTTGAGTTGCATGGTTGTACTCAAGCCGGCTCCACGCGATGCGATGAACGTTTCATTCTGTATGTTAGATTCCAAGAGTTGAGTCAATACCGACATCCGCCCGAACGTGTCTAAATACTAGTAGTTCGAGCATTGGCCCACGTTGTCTCGTACCATCAAGCGTCCAAAGTTGGAGTTTGTTCATAGCATGGTGTACAGCCGGCTACGTTTGTACTACTTGACATAGTGTCAAATATTCGTGATTACAAACTTAATGGGCACAAAATACCGATTGATCCAAAATCAGTTGCGCTCGTGTATGGACAAAGGTGTTATGTGCGGAGGGCCTAATTGTTGCCCAATATCTGCAAGTTGGCTTTGCTGACAATTCTATTCTTCTTTCGATTTAAATAGAAATCGTTGGCTTTAAAATACGCTTCTTTTGTGAACGTGCGAGACTTACCGGACCTTTGCCATATCGTGATTACACAATCCGCAAGCATGTTATGCCGAACTATATCCCTCTTTCGATCTTCCGACACTTTTCCAAATATTCGAATTTCAAATCGTAAATCTGCCACGGGACACTCTGTTTACTCGTACATAATTTGGGGTACGCGGGTGAAAAAAGTTTGAAGACCACCGATCTAGACTATTTAGTTATTTAAGTTAGGCTTAGCTTCAAAATCCAATTTGTATGCGAAACATTATAAGTTCACCAAACCTCAAACGCTTCCCAAGACACAAACCGAAGCTTCAGCACAAGACACAAACGAAAAGCTCGATTTCGCAATATGTGGCACCGGACCAACATATGTAGCTATACTACTAAGCATGGCTCGATGGGCGGGGTGAAGTTCAACACAATGTTATGATGAAAAAATTATGTATAACATATATACTGCATACTGCAACGAACGGCGTTTGCCTTTGGAAGCGACATTCTATAATTTTCGACATTATAAAAGATATTCCGGGAGCGGGAATGCTATCGGACTGCATATCCATTAATATTTCAAAGTTTCGACAGAATGGCTGTGTATTTGGGCGCACAACAAAAGGATCATCTTTATTTCTCCTAACACGTACAGGGCAGTTTCTGGTGGAGGCCGAGAAAGGCAAACCGAGAAATGCAACGGCTCGGACCGACTCGGATCGGACTTTAATGAAATTCATTGAACACTGGAGGTCTAAACTTTTTTTTTAAGGAATGAGGGGCAACCCGCATGGTGAACACAGGAAGTTAGGCCTATTGTGTACGAACCCCACTAACGGAACAGGCTATCAGACACAAGAAAGTCTTTAATTAACAAAGACCGGACTTGAGCAGGACTCATAAGCTATCTAATAAACGTTATTCTTCTAAGCCAGATCAGACCAGGACATTCACAAAGAATATGTGCGGAGGTCTCGTTGTCTTTCATGTAGAGTCGGCACTCTGTCTCTATGTGACGTCAGATAACCCACCGACAGCCTTAGCACCACAGAGTTCCCTTAAGGCACAAGATCTTCAGCCTGTCTAAGACCTGGGACTGATTCCCAATAGGCTAGACTTAGTCCCTTAATCCACTCCTCTATCAGGGACTTGGAAGTGGTCCAAGAAATGCTACAAGAGGGTTCTGGGCCCTGGACCAACGTCTCAGACCCCTTCCTATCCTCATTTCCCTCGCTACCCCCATGTCCGAGTCCCATCAGGGCAAACCGAGTCAGAGAAAGGTAAAGGTTACGCTGTTTTAACGCCTCCCATAATATGGTGCATTTTGCCGGAGCGAGGCTTTTATTAACGTGAACTGGGGAGTCAGCTGTGAGTCCTTCCAGCTCACAAATATAAAATTTAAATTTTTTGTTACCCTTCAAAGAGTGCATCAATGCCTTCGCCTCACGCTGCCCAGGTCGGTACATTCCGCTGACCCATACCAACACACAACCCAAAGGCTTTGGAATAGTCAGAGAGACGGTGGTTGATCAAAGCAGCTAGGATGGAGACAACTTAAGCGGTTAGTCATCAGATTTCGCGGGATATCTCCGAATAATGATGTCGCTGACGTTCTCCTGCTCATTTTTATGGAATCTTTCATGATCCGTTTGGAATTCGATCTGGGTATTCATGGATTATTCTAGGATCCAAGTTCGGTTGAAGCCAGCTACAAGTTCGCATGTATCACCACTAATATAATTCTCCTTGAGAATTCAGCTGTTGCTATTCTGTTGCTCAACAAAGCTGGAAGTTATTTTGCCATTATGGATTTGTATTCTCTTTTCGTTTGCCCCCTATTCCATGGATTCATAACAGATATTGTTATCTTTTATATCCATGAATAGAAAAACTACTCATAAACCCACCTAGATCACTCATGAAAAATATTGTGTGTGTTTTTAGAGTGACTTTAGATCCAGCCTGGCCTGTAATATTCATAGTCCAAACTCTTTTTATTTCGACACATGATGTTAAACTGCTCCAACTTGAGACTGCTATTGAAAGGAAGTGTGTTGTCTTATCCTCTCTTCGTCAGTTTGATGTTTTTATGACCCAGTACCCATCGATCCTCCAACTTACAAATGAAGATCGTTTATTTTGGCAGGTTCGTACCACCTTGGATATTAGTGTTTGAGGGCTATGTACATTTCCAAATGAACTTCGAGAACGACGATGTTTACTACATGACACAACCCAGATGGAAACCACAAATATTGCCTAGAGACTGCAACACCGGTTCGGATTGATCAATATGAATAGCAATTGATCCATATTATCTTTCAAAATCATCCACGGATTGTCATTAACATTGGACAATTCAAAATATGACGCAATAATATTGGTGCAGGGGTAGTGCTAACTGGAATTGAAATCCAAACTATTTAATTTTAAGAGTTTTAAAAGAAATACTGTCAAAGGAAAGTTTCAGTACTGTGCACCCCGTTGAACGCTTCAGTTAGGTCCTACTTAAACGAGTTTATAAAAGACTGCCACACAACAATCTAAACCAGAACAATGCGATTGCCGAATGAAAATTAGATTTTCTCCAAGAGACGTCCAACTTTCACCCACCTATCATTATCATCGCCAAAAAAGCCCTCTTTAATATTGACATATCATTAACCCCTGGAAATTATTCAAGACCGTGCCGCCATATATCGCTGCACGAGACCGTGGGGGCATCAATTACCCTAATTTCAATTATTTTCGTATCCAAATCGGTTTGTTAGGTTCGTTAACGACTGCCTCCAAGCCCGGCTTAATGAATTTGTCATTTTGTCTAATAAGGCGCAGGCGCACGCATCTTTGCCGCCAAAACCGTTTCGCTCCGGCGCACTTCCTTCTTCTTAACGAAATCCATCCGCCTTTTGTAAGATTTCGAGGTAGACTTCTCCGGCATCTGCGACTGATGATTCCTGGAGTGACTCTCCCGAGCGAGGTGCTTGTGGAAGAAAAATTGAGCCTGACTGTTTGTACTTCAGCACTTTTTTCCACGTTTTGTTCGTTAATTGCGAAATTATAAGAAAGAATTTTAATATAGAAACGCCGAGGAAGAGCGAGCTGCATGCTATCCATGCATGATAATGTGCGGGGGCACCAGACTGGGAGCTCCGTTAAAATCGCGAACCGTAAAAAGTATCATTGCACTTGATGAAGGTGATTAACATATGCACCACCAGGCAAAATGCATTAGCACTGCAATCAGGTGAGCCTCTATGGTCATGTCTGACTTCTGACAAGATTGTGAGAATTTCTTGCGTTTTTTATCCAAATAAATTTAATTAGGCGATATTTTGCCTGCTGAGAAGGTCGAGAAATTTGTTTAACTAATCATACACCATATGGGGGAGGAGGCCGGGGGCAGAGGTGGGCAAAGTGGCATGTTTAATCAAATTACAGTGCACCTGTTCACTGCCACCCTCGATATGATATTCAGAAGGCAATTACAAATTTATCGACAACTGTGGGCAGTTATTGACCACAAAATTACTTTCACTCTTATCGAACTGTCAGAAATTACTGCTGCAGGGCTGTCAGGACTCTCATTAATTTTAATGGTTCAATATTACATGAGTTGCCGTGGAGGGAGGTGGGAGGCCAATCAAGGCCCTGTGTTGATATCTGGTCAGGTGTTTTGTTTTACCTTTGCATTGACTTTTACCTAGAGCCGTTTTGATAGCATATAGCACACGCAAAACCGCAAAATTACTTTAATTTTCATTCAATTTTATTCGGGGGGTGGATGTGAAATTGCTGAAAGTTTTAATGCTGCTGGAGTTATTTGCTTTGTAGTTTTTAACATGCATCGTAAGTGCCTAAAAGTATTGTAAAGGTAAGAACTCCTTACTTGATCTTTTTTTATTGGAGGCAAAGCTTTCTCAATTTTCTTTGACTTGTGGAAGTAAAGCCTTTTTACAATTAATTTTATAACCCTAAAGAAACATCATTCACATCCGAAGGGAACACACAACGCTGGACGAATTGAACCTTTTTCTTATGAATAACGTACTCCTGGCTATATGCTCTAACTTTCCTGATAAAATTCCATCATATTCCCGAGTAAAAATAAAAAATGGCCTTACAACGGGCGAACACCGGCCGCTTGGCTTTTTAAGAGGCATATGATGGCCGTAGCGATTTTAACTATTTTTAATGGGAGCACGCCTCACGACGGCCAAACTAGACCAAAGGATTTAAATGGCCAATTACTGAACATACGACGGGAAATTTGAGCCAAAAAAAAAGAATCCGCACCAATTGTATTGGTGAATGAGTTTTATGGGAACGATTTATCATACTTAAAGTTAATCGATGTATATGCTCGCCAGTCGTCGGTTTGTTGTAAGTGAAGGGTCTGGTGCCTGTTGATTTATATTTTAGTACAATTTTTTCAAAAAACGAACAAAAATAAAATATTATTTGCATCAATCTCGGCCGGTGTTCGCCCGTTATAAGGCCATATTTTATTTTTGTTCGGGTTTCTGTTTAGTTCCTTCATTTCTTAATTTTTTTGTGGCACTTTGTCTGTTGTATTTTCTTCTATGTCTTGTTTGACCTTATTTTTCCAACTAACTAACATTTTACTAACCTTTCATAGATGCACACAATTGGAAATTCAAAATACCATTAACTGCAGCATTGAATCGAACCTGGAGGGACAACCGTTACTACCACCTGCAATCTACTGGAATGGTGGAACATTTTAACCGAACCATTGGTTAACATCGAAGGAAGGGGGTAAATGACCATTAACGCGATTTGCACAGCTACGTACCGCCCTTCTTTATGGCATCCACAGTTCTACCGGTCAGACACCTACAATGATGATCGTCGGGAAACAGATGATTCATAGTTTGGAATCGCACCAGAAACAAGTCAACGAGAATGCATGAGACTTTCCGGGGGAATCTGCAATCGGCCAATGATGACAGGATGAAGAGCCGCTACGTCCTAAAGGCGAACGGAGCTGGATTTGAGCAAGACGAGGATGGACGAGGTCGAACGAAAAGATTATGCAAGTGGAAAGGCTGTGTCGCTATGAAGAACCTGGACCTGGAGGATATTGAAATCGGGACGAGCACGAGCTAAGGAGCGGTTGAGAGGAGGGATCAGACGGAGAGGTGGTACTTGAACAGAGTCTTCTAAGATAGCTCTGGAAGTGACGTGAAAATATTCTTCACGGCCTGCACAAGTTGGTTCCAGATAGGTGAATAACGCTATAAGTAGATACACCAGAATCATGGATGGCCTGCCAAACCGACACCATAAGTCACCAAAAATAGGTAATGCCACTTTACTTTCAGAAGACGCACAAAATAAATTGGTCCATGGCAGATATTAATCTATCAGAACTGCGCATACTACACAGCTATGTGCCCTATTCCTAGAGCAGAGCCAAAGCAAATATCATTGCTGGGGTAAGTAGAGACGGACATCTTGGTTCGTTATTGTATTTGTACATTCGTAGTTATTTGCACAAGATAAAGCGACACAATCAGAAGGCTTACACACCGAAACGCTGCAGGATCTCTAGAGCTTTGTTTAGCACGATCGTACCCGAAAGTTTGTGCGGACTTGTTGGTCGACGATCAGTTGATCGATCTTTAAGGCCCTCCGCCCACGAGTCGACTGATTTGCAATCCCAATTGCAAACTGGTTTCACAATAATCACGCGCACAACCAGTTTGCTAACAAAAAGAAACCTGATGACGGTCGCAACTGAATTCTGATCAATCGGTGATCTTTGCCCACAAATTTTTAGTCATGAAGACTTTTTTTGCATAAACTTTGACAGGTACAAGTGCAATCACGCAACAGAAAACACTTGCAACCGACAAGAACCGTCAGCCCCCCAGACCCCTAACCTATCCTTTCTATTCTATCCTTCAGATCAAGCTTACTACTATACATTGCACCATGACTCGAACGACATGACGGACTAGTAGTACAAAGGGTGACTCCTAAGCTTCATCGTATCACAAAAAAAAAACTTGAAACCGACAAGAACAGTCACACCCGACAAGTTGCAATGTAGTTTCAAATCGATCTCGTTTTTGTCGTGTGTGGATTCCTACCTCCGTCCACTGGCAAGGTCACGAATGTAACTGGGGTTTCAAATCAGTCGAGTCATGTGCGGAGGCCCTAAGGCAAAGCTCGGGGATAGGGCAATTTCGGTCCTTTAACCTGAAAGCTGTAGAGTGCTCACTAGGTCTCCACCTCTGCCACTGGAATTCATATCAGCATACATAATTGGCAGCCATTCTGAACATAGAAGGCTCGTTCCACAAAAGGTGCATCGATACCCACCAGGATGTTCTGAAGGATTCCGAGATTCCCCCCTGCTGAAAACTAGAGTTATCTATAGAAGGAGAATTGTAAAGTTTACCTACCGCTGCGTACCTCAGAGTTGTGCTCCATGTTGCTGCTATGGGCTTCAGGGCCAGGCAGAACAAATCGAATGAGAAACAATCTTCTTGGTCAGTATTTCCAAACTTGCACATCCTCGGGTTTAAACTAAGTTTCATCGACATCTACTGAAGCACCCGTCAGACTCTCAACCTAACCTATTCTCTGGTATTCTTCAAGCCAAGTTTAATACTAAAGATTGCACCTTACCCGAAACTCAGGTTGGACAGGTAGTGCAAGGGGTTATACCTAAGCGTGTTTCTTCACATAATAAACTCTTCATCAAGCTTTTACTGGGAATCAAAAAGAGCAACCTTTCGATTCCCTACATTCTTGTGACCTATGGTTAGCTCCAAAAAAAACATAGTGAATTACTAAAACCGAAAGTCTTCATTACCACCTTCCTGTCATAATTTCCATAGAAAACCTTCCGACATATGCCAAATGCCGGCAACAACAAGACAATTAACGCGAAACTTAACCCGTTCAGATCGGACACAGTCCTCCCTTCGCGCTGCTTCGCCGTGAACGCCAGCCTCATTGTGTGGAAATATCGCTGGTGTCGCAATTACGTCTAATCCACAAAGATATCTTTCACGAAATGCAGCGGATTTTATCCAAAGCGGACGCCACTTATGCAAGTCCGATGCAGTTGCAAATGCACTGCCACTATACTGCAGTCATTGCCGCCGTGGCCTCCGCTGCCGCTGCCGACACATATGACCGCTCTCATATAATGCCACTACATGGTGACAACTGTGTGACGACGACTGTGACATGGTGCAGGGAGGACCGGGGATTCCCCTCGCGCGCCGGGATAGCCTGATTCAAGCGCAATAAATTAGACTCGCGGCGGGTTTTTGCATGCATGCATAAAAGATGCTTCTAATTTCGAAATTCCCTGAATTAATTTCAATTTTGCATGTCGTCAACAGTCCGTCAAGAAGCGCCGTCACACTTGTCAGCTCAACTGACGATGATTAGATTTCGCCAGACTGATAACGCCGCCGCCGCAATGGATGTCGGCAGTTGCAGTTACACTTGCAGCTGGTTCGTTACTCACCCTGATTGCGTTCGCAGAAGATCCACTCGCGGCCTTTAATTACTCCCGTTCACAATGCTAATCTGCGCTAAGAACTGAATAAATTAATCAGGAAAATAAAATGTCATTAAAAAAGCGGCGCTCATCGCCGTCGCCATCGCCATTTTCGCCAATCAAACGAAACGATCGGGCATAAAGCCGAGGGACGAGGAAGACATCAAGGACGACGACATGACAAAGGGCCATTTTCGGAGCTGGTGCCGGGATGGGGTGAATCCTTTTATTTAATGACATCGGGAAAAACTTATCGCACAGTTATCGGCAGGGATGAGATTCAGTTGGTCTACGGTTTTTATAGCGGTTGATTGTGTGCCATTTGCAATTCATTTTCTAATTCGAGGCGGGTCCTTAATGACGGGGACGCGTGTGCGTGTTTGGCGGTACCTTATTCATCCCTCATCGTGGTGAGCAGTTAGGGGTTTCGATTCAACTTTTTTTTTGATACCGTCTTTGGGGTTTAAATTGTTTCTTTGATATTGCGGCGCGTGGTTTATAGGTTTATGGCGGATATTCACTAACGAGATGATGTCTGGAAGTTTTTGAGCAGTTTCAAATGACAAATTGGAAATTGATTTTTTTCTATGTGGATGTGCCAACCAGAGAGGATAATTTTAAATCTAAAAAGTTCAACCGAAAATTTTAATAGACTTTATGCAGCAGCACATCTGACAAATTTCCTCATCGGCCTTGTTGCCATATTTGCGATTGCCATAAGCTTTTGATTTAAAAAAGAACTCAGAGAAACACCGCCAATTGTAGTTACGTGGACAGGTTACACGACTAGGGGCTGACTCGTCGAATAATAAGATTATTTCAGATAATGGGTTTCCGGCCTTGAAAGTCCATGGATTAAGCCGCTCGATTACTATTTCAGGCTAGAATCCACCGCCTTTTATCCTGCCATCGAATATATGTATGTAGGCACGTGCCAGACCTTGTATAACTGATCGTGAACTGATGTCCAATTGAATAAACCTTTTATAGAAATGTTTCTTGGCGCTGCATGAATCCTGATGAATTTAACGCCTATAAAACGAAGTACTGTCTTATTTCTAACAAAATCCGAACCGAGCTTCCTTCTATCTCAGTGGACGATGTGAATATAACAGCTGATATCCTAAGCTTAACGTAAACTGAGAAGTTGCGATGGGATCCCTTAAAAGATATAACTTAGATGTATGTAGATGTACTTCAGCCAGCAACCCGGACTGTAATCTACAAGTCCTACATTTGATCCCGCCTTGAATACAACTCATATATCTCGGCTGGCGCTTCAAAAACCGCAATAACAAACCGAACTTTTAAGTTGGTTGTTCGTTTAGTCTTCTCTGTATGTATTATCTTTCCGAAAGGTAGGCTAGAGTCCGACATTGCAATCAATAATAGAAATGACGACACTTCTGCGGCTGTTAGTGTTTCGTATAACAAAAAAATTGCCTTAATGGCTTATTGCCTCTAACGTCTAACCACAAAATCTGCACCAAACACTGACACGATTAAGATGATTATCGGTTTACAAAGCCATCAACAATGAAAATGCAGATCAACGTTGAATATGTATGATATTGTTGGAAAACTCACTGATTTTGGTGGAATGAAGACTTAAACCCTCCGTAAGAGTACACTGTAAAAGTGCTTCTTAAAATGTTCTTGAGCACAATGTCGAATGAATATTTCTGAATTCATTTTCTGTCGAATGGCCTGGCAAACGCTTATCGATGGATAGACATAATCTACCTAGTCCGCTTAAAAATTCCAAATACTCCCTTTTCAGTCGAGGCACTTGGACCAGTTTGTCTATCAAAAAATGGGTGCAATTTGTGAATTTTGCGCCATTTTTGTAATAATGGGCGCATCCAGCGCACTCAGCGGAAAAGCCGCTTAGCTGAACAGCGCAGCGTAAAAAGTAACTCAGCGATATGTGTCGGCTGGATGGGTAGCTAAGTTAAAATTTATTTTGACAGCTAAAATTTTTTTTTCTATTTTAAATAACATCAATTCACTATCGCTGAGCTACTTAGCATAAAATTTTTACGCTGAGAAATTTGCCAGCCGCTGAGCTAAGCTGCTTAGTTCAGCTAGCCATCCAACGAGCTCAGTACTTAGCCGCTACTCAGCCGCTGAGTGCGCTGGATGCGCCCAATGTTTAACAATAACAATACCTTGTTGTTTCGAAAAGTATTTCTAACAATTGAAGGCTGTTTGTTAACCATAGAATTGTCATATGGGTCTTAAAATACATCAGCGGTAATGGCACAATGCAGTTAAATTTTCCTCTTGTGTTGGGGCACCCTTTGTATTGCCGATTTGATTCGATCCAATGTTCAAGAAAACCCACACGAATAGTTCAACAACTAGGCACTATTCAGAATAGTAAGGGTGAGTTGCACCAAATCATTGATTAAAGTTATTGTCAAAATTAACTTTAACAATAACAAAGTTGTTAAAGTTCCAGTTGGTAAAAATGAGTTGCACCACCCAATCGTTTGTTAAAGTTAGCGTTAAAGGCTACTTTGATTTAAAATTACATTTTTGTGTATTTATAAGTTTAACAGTTTGTGAGTTTATTGAAAATGGCACCCCTGTCTGGGTCTGCGACAACTGCCATAAATTAACAATAACAATAATACTAACCAGCCGAATATGCTTGGTTAAAGTTAACGTTAAAATGTTACGTCATGTTAACAATTGTTAAACGGTGCAACTCTCGTTTTGTCTAACCGGAGATTTGGCAACGGATTCACCTTTTGTTACGGTTAAACTTAATTGGTGCAACTCACCCTAACTGTTTAGTGTAGATTTCAGGCCCAGAAAATCATCAGATCTTATTTCTTTCAAACAGATGCCGCTATAATGAACTATAAGTCACTTTCTACTCTCTAAAACTTAATTGAAACTCTTTAGTAATTTCCAGTGATTAAAGCATTGCCTAGTCAAACAATGGTGATAGTAAAATTTTACTGGTTGAACTAGTGAAATTCACGTATAAAAGGAGAAAAAAGAGTTCGAGTCTGGGGTTTTACTAAACGGTCCTCCAACTAAGTACTAACCATGTCCAATGTCTTAGCTTAAGTGTATAAAAACCTTATACTAACAGCTATTAATAATTTTTGGCCCGTGATTAGCGAGACTTTTAGCCCAGAACCGGGGATGTTAGCAATTGAAGGGTTGGAGACTTTTGGGTAATTGTCTAGGGTTAGTAGGCGTGTGTTTAGTTGTAGTTACTTGTAAGTTAGCATTAAAAGTATCGGGTTAGTATTTTATTATCGATGTGTTGATGGGCTATGTGCTTTAAAACGTCAACTTCTGTTGTGGTTACTGTGTGGGGTCTAAGGTCCATTAGTAAACCATGGGTGTTTCGCAGTAGAAATAGAGTCTGGGTTGGGCCTCTGTCTGCTTTTTTTTTGTATTAAGATGAAGCTTAGGAGTCACCCTTTGTACTATACTAGTCCATCATGTCGTACAAGTCATGGTGCAACGAGTAGTAGTAAGCTTGATCTGAAGGATAGATGGGATAGGATAGGCTAGGAGTCTGGAGGGTGCTTGTAGCAGTTCGTGGGTTGGCCTGTGATAGTTGGGTCATCGCAGTGAGTTTGTTACTTCTCGGCATGTAAAGAAGAAATGCTCCGCTGTAAGAGGGACGTCACAGTAAGGGCATGCTGGTGCTGGTGTCGAGTGACCTAGTCGTAGTCTGGGTGAATATGATCACCGTTGGTCGGTCCAGGGGGAATTTTTGGGGCGCATGCTCTAGACCAAAGTTATTTAAGGAAACAGTTGGAGGAGTCCCATCTGTTTTGTTTGCTGTTTTTGATTTTTGGTTTGATCAAGTCTACGGTTCTGTCCAGGTTTGGAGGCTCCTTCGTGATTATACAGAGTACGTCATATTTTGCTAGATGTTCGGTTGCTTAATTTCCTTTAATTCCCACGTGACCTGGGCTCAAAGCAACAGACTATCACGTTTATTTTTGTGTACATATGTATAATTTTATAAGTGCATCAATTGAAAAAAAAGTGTGATGTTCTGTTTGTGGATCGTTTCTTTTATGTTGAGCATTTATGAGCTGGCGACCTTCGGGTTGCTTTAAGGCGGCCAAGGAATCTGAGTAGACGGCAGTGTTAACACGTGATCTTTTGGCCCAGTATACCGCTTCTTAAAAGACCCGCATCCTTAGGTCCGTTTGTTGTTAGACAGCAGTCGTCCTGCTTGTTCGTTCAACGATTTCTTGTCAATGCCTAGGGTAAGAGTTTGCTGTTCTGACCAAGCGTCCTGCCCAATACATGCTAAGAGGTCACTTCGATTGACAAGTGACTTCAGCGAGCTAAGCAGCTTAGCACCACTTCCAGGTGCAGGACTGTCCACCTTGTGGAAATTGGTACTGCCACATACTTTATAAGTTCAGAAATGTTGGGCAGGGAGGTTGCAGGCGATCCCGCTTTCGACCCGTTCGCGAGGACCAACCGCTCGTCAAACATACATCATCGTGCTATTTATTTTTAATTGGTCCATAAAAGTTCCAGGTGTACGAAAGGACTAACCCTCATACCAGAATAAAGCCCACGCCATGCATACAGGAGATCTTATGTGGCAGTAGTCAAACTACCCACGGCAATGTAGCCCTCGACTTGATGAAATTTACATTTAGACTTGATAGGTTTTAAAGGAGAATCTCCGTATGTCTCACCTACTACATATATTCATTCTCTTAATTTTAGCTAAGTTTGAACGCCCAGAGTCCATCAGATCCTAGTAGGAGATTAAAAGTGAAAAATAAAATGTATTTCATCCGAAGATCCGCCATCAGGTTTCGTATATCTCCCCATTCAGGCTCCCAAGCATACTTACCCCCATTACAGCTTTTCTTTCAGAGCCAAAGTACCTATGTATATATAATTAGTTGTCCGATAAAAACAAAAACAAAATATCAAGGAAAGGTATAGTCAAAAGAAACACACTTCATACATTATGATTACTAATTTTATTTTATTTCCATTACTTTATTCTTTATCACAGTATTATTCTTCATTTTACTTATTTAAAAAAAAACAATGAATTTCTTTCTTTTCCAAAAAATATTTCTCAATTACACAAAATAAAAAACAAAAATAATTTTGCTTGCAAAATGAAGAAAAATAATTACAAAAATTAATAATAATTAATTAAATTAATAAATCTAGAGACATACTCGCTATTTATATATCCATTGATACCAACTAAAATAATTCCTTTTTTATACAATTGTTAAAACTTTCATAGTAGTTTACAAAAAAATAAAAATAATAATAATTATAATAATAATATAATAAATTCACTAGTGTTTGGCAAATACATAAAAGCTGATTTAAGTAACATCGAAATGCATACATACAAGGAAATAATTTGCGTAATAATACTTAACTGTTTTACATAAAGGACAATACTTTCGTGGTGTGTGTATTTACTTTGCTATAAATAAACAAAAAATAATTAATTACAATAATATCCTTAATAAAAGCTCAAAATTTAACCGAAATACAAAATTCCATCAGAATCGTTTGCCGCGTTTTAGTAGAAATTAAAAAATAATAATAGCAATAAATAAAGACGCAAGTAGTGGCCCTTCTGACACGGTGTCTGTGTAATCCCCCTGATGTGTGTTTGTTCTAATTACCTGTTGTTGTTTGTAAAGCAAAAGGTGAGAAAATCGTGCAGAGATATAATGGTAATGGCTTTAAGGAGGTGGATAATGTACCTGTACATGATTTTGATTTTTATCCAATTATGGGTTGGAATATTGATAGTTGTGACCAGCACTGATGATGATGATGACTGTTACAGCGGCAGCAGCAGCATCAGTGCATTCGCAATGATGATGTTGTTGATCTGCAGTTGTGGTGGTTGGTGGCGGTCTAGCGGAGCATCATAAATGGTGATTCATTGCCTCCGTTCGCACCTGTTGGACTGTCAAGAGCCGGGTTTATTCGCTTCTCCTTCTGTCGACGATTACAGAACCAGACTCGTACCACTTCTTTTTCCATGCATAACCGGTCCGCCAGTTGAGAGATCTCCTCGCTTGTTGGCTTTGGATTTAGCATGAAGGCCTTCTCTAGCGCCCCACGGACAGAAGTCTCAATTGAGGTGCGTTTCTTTCGTCGTCGGCCAATCATTTCTGGTGTTGTTACGGTCGTTTGCAGGGCAGAGGGATCAAAAACACTAATAATAAATTTTATTCATAAATATAAAACTAAACCATCAAAAAAACAAAAAACTTACCCTCCAGTAGTTGATATGGTTCGATCGGCATCCTCAAGCCACTTCTGCAGCAGCGGCTTAAGCTTGCACATATTCTTAAAGCTAAGATTCAAAGCCTCGAATCTTGATATGGTTGTTTGAGAGAAGTCATTTCCGTACAGCTTCCCCATGGCCAAGCCGACATCACCCTGAGTGAAGCCCAGCTTTATGCGTCTCTGCTTGAACGTCTTCGCGAACTGCTCCAGCTCCTCCAGATCCGTAGTCTCCTCAGGTGAAGGCTCACCCGATCTAGGTGGTGCCAAATGCTTTGGCATTTGCGGGGTGTGCGTTCCTGTGCCCGGGGTATTCGGTGTCAATATCCCAGCCACATTCAAACTCCCACTATTCGGTGGTGTAGTCTGATTAGTAGTACCGCCATACGATGCAGGTCCACTCTGCACCCCAGGACTTGCAGCAGGACTTTGCAATGGACTATGTGCTGCTATCGGGGTCGATGTCATCTGATTCTTAATCTGCTGCTGCTTTTGCAGTGCCTGCAATTGCTGGGCAGCTTGAGATAGTGCCTGAACTTGATTCTGTAGAAGGAACTGTGCCGTTGCCACTTGCGCGGTTATTGTTGGATCATCTTTGGGGATTCCGATCGACCCACTTCGGATTATTTCCAGATAATTTTGGAATTGCTGTTGTAAGGTCACTTGCTGCGCCTGCAGAGCCTGTTGGAAGGCGGAAAAATCTTGTGGCGATATATTTGATAAGCCACCGCTCACGCAGAGCGGACTTTGCATAAAAAGTGGCCCTAGACTATTTGGCATTATTCCTGGTGGCATAATTGATAATGATGGATTCGGTGGAGTGCTGTGCTCTCTGGGGGATGGTATTGAGTTTCGCGATGTTTCGCTAGTCTAAATGAGGAGAGTTTTTTTTTTTTTTTGAAAATTGAACCTAATTAAAAGTGGAGAGAAGACAAAACTTACCAGATTTAAAGCTGTGGCATTTTCTGTTGGCGTTTCGGGGCTTTGGGATGCACATCTATCACTAAGGTTGCCTGTGCTATCACCTTCATCTGAAACTGTAAAACAAGTAGAAAATAAATAATTTATACTTTAACTATATACAAATTATCTCTTATTTAATTAAATCTCAATCTCAGAGTAAAGCTCACTCCAACAATGTAAACACACTTGGTTGTATAGTGGGAAAAGTTCGTGGTGTTTTTTCCGATAGATGGCATCAATTGAGAATAAGTCAGGAACCACTGTTAGCAATGATAAACAATTGGCCTTGGATACGATGCACCGGGCACTTCACCAGCTGCGCGAAAACGGTTCTATACATTTTGTTCTGGTAATATTTTGATGTAGAAGATGAGTCATAACTCAACACACTGATCGTTGGAGATGGTGAGCCGTCACAAGCATTCGGGAAGCCATAATTGACGTCGAAAAAAGTGAGACTATGAGTGTGGTGGGACTGGAACGGAATCGTTCACTATGAGGTACTTGCAGGTGGTCCTATGACCACGAACCCAGACGAGAGTCACATTGTACTTTCTATCTAGCCTATTTCGTTCAGCTTTACATCGAACTTCGAGCGCATCATTACTGAATCCAAGTCTGTTATAGAGGCTTGGCTCCTTATAAAAATTCCAATACTACATCCAGGTTCTAGGTTCTAAGTTCATTCATTGTCTGGCAGGAATTCAGGATCGCCAGCACTTCACCTTGCAAGACACTAGCGTACACCGGGAGGTGCCAGGACAGTAAACTGTTAGTGGTCTATAGATAAACCCTGCTCTGATGCTCTCTGACGACTTGGAGTCGTCGGTGAATATTCGTACATCGAACTGTCGCAAGACGCTTCCGTTTCTAAATTCTTCATACGAGTTATTCGAGTCCTTTCTAAAGGTCTGTCTAGGGAGAAGGAGTCTGTGGTAGTAGCGACCACACCCTCAGGTAGCAGATTCATAATATTGTTATGTTCGAAGGATTCTGAGTTTCAGGCCCCGGATTCCCTTAGTCTGCAGGCACTACATGAGACCAGATGTTCGATGTTAAGGTCGAGGGGAGTAGGTGTAAGAGGAGGTCGGAGGCTTCTGTGGGAAATGTCCTCATGGCCCTGTTGGCCCTACTGTTTTCATTATTTGGATCCTTCCAAACCTTATGATGTTATAGGCCCTAATCAGCCACCATACTAGCGACCTAAACGTTAGAATTGGACATACCACAGCTGTGTACATCCACGGGGCCATCTTTGGCTTAAGACCCGTCTTTTCACAGCTGTAGAAGACTCTATTCTTTCGTCCATGTTCGCCTTCCAGTTGAGCTTAGGATCACTAACGACACCAGACCTATTCTTTTTCAAGCCTGTTCGATTTGTGTCCCATCAAGATGAGCACTGGCCCTCGATCCGCCCGTTGTGAGCAATTTGGTCTTTTCCGTATGTCTGGGCAATGCGGGAAATTTCGTATAAGATGTCCGTTGCTTCGACATCCGTGTCCACGAATACGGCGCTATCGTTGGCGAACATCAAGTCGATAACGAAGTTGTCGTCGTAGTATCGAACTCCGCGTCATTCATCGAAAGCTTCACGGATATTCGCGTCGATCACGACGCTGAAAAGAAGTGGCGAAGCGACGTCTCCTTGTCGGACACCCATTTGAATCGGGAACTCCTCGGATAAGTCGCTTCAAATACGAACGCTGCTGATTAAGCCATCGTACGAAGCTTGGAGAAGTTGGATGATTTTTAATGAATTTTACTAAATACTTTACCGACGATCGAAAGGAGGCTAATATCGTGATAGTTCTTGCATTCCCGACTGTCTCCTTTTTTCAAAATTGGGACAACGATGTTTTCTTCCAAGCCAACGGGACACGATCCGAATGCCATATGTATCTTATGAACACATGACGTCGTTGTGATAAGTCATTACCTCCGGATTTGATCATCTCGGCGGTTACTTGATCTATTCCCGACGCTTTTTCCATTTTCAGAGATTTAATTGTCGTCTTTACCTCGATAATCGTCGGTTCGGTATCGAAAAACTCCGTCGGCTCTTCGATATCGGTGGTTCGAGTGCTGGACCTAGTGGTGGATCGTGGTTGTACAGTTGGTGGAAGAATTCCCTACGTCGCTGCAGGCGCCCATAGTGAGAAGTGTGTGAATTTTTTGATGTTTTGCCGCCTTTTTGTCGAACTTCTTTGTTCAATCGTCGGTATTGCTCAAATTCGACGTGTTTCATTCGTTTCCGCTGATCGACGAGTTTCAGACAGCTGACCGAGTTCCATGGCTGCGTCCTTTTACTGATAGGTAGAAACAACTCCATTGCACACTTTACAGTAGACTCCGAAAATTATCTTTCTTCTATTTCAATATCGTCTAGTATTAAGAGCGCCGCGAATTTGTTGGAACTCTCGCCCGATGACCGGGTCCCATAGGCACGCCCAATTCTTCTTGGCAGGTGGTAGCGCCGCTTTCCTCGGTATTTGTAATCGCGTCTGTAATTTCGATCAAGCAAGATAATGGTCCGATCCGCAATCGGGCCCACGCATTGAACGTACGTCTCTGAGCGTCGATCGGAATCTTGCGTTGATCAAAACGTCGCGGAGTCGTTGCCGGATGGACCCACTACGACGGCTGAAGCAGTATTAGAATTAGCATTCGGATGGAGACCTCTTACGAATACCATTTTTTTCTAGTTCTATCCGCCTAGGGCTTGCTGTCAGGTACTGCAGTCTATAGCAAATGACCAAAATACGGTTGTTAGTTATAAAACGTTATCGGTATGAACTATAGTCTTGCATATGATATAAAATGCAAATTATTGACCCAAAATTACTATTTGTCAGAAAATGAAAGAAGCTAATTGTTTTAGTGAAATATTTCTATAAAATTTTAAAAATTTCAAAAACTTTAAAATATGTGAAAAAGTGCTATTCTAAAATACCTACTCACAAATAAAGAATGCATCGCTTGTCCCTCAGAAAATGATAAATTGCATTTGCTAAATAACGATTATCAGATTTCTGACATTCAACGAAACAATTTGCAGTCATTATACAGAATGAATACGCATTAAAAACAAGGCGTCAAATGAAATTCATAACAATTATTTTTTTTATAATAAATTATACTAGGTGATAAAATTATTGTTGCTTCTCTGTAAAAATGTTAAGGTTCTTCTATAAAATCGGTAGATAATTATAATGGTGCAAACATATGACTGTCGATTTGGACCTATATTTTTTTTTATTCCGGTGCGTTTAGGAGCTGCAATTTTGAGTAATGTGCTAACTATTTTCTGGATTTCGGTCGTCCATAAATGTAATTATAAATAACTGATAACTCGCTTTTCCGCTTGTAGTGGACACACAACAACCAAAATAAGAGCAATCATACTCAACAAGAATTTCATTACGCTAAAATTCGGCGAGGGCCCCTCCTGTAGTTCCATAATGGCCTTTTCGCGGGATACGCCGCAGCATTCGTCGAGTCGCGCATTTGGCTGGCCGGTGGTAGCCAATCAATCGAGGGGCTGCTATGATACTTTCTGGCGTTCGCATAAAAAAATGTTGTGCAGATTTTAGCCATATCTTAAGGCCCCTTTTCAAATACAGGTCGACGGAAGGCCGTAATCTGAAAGTTTTCGCCTTGAAGCCAAGTATTACCACACACCTCCCCAGCCGCCAACTGGCTGGATGGGTCCCGCAATCCAAGAAAACTGACACACATCTTTATTTGTGTGGGCATTTATCGTCAGTTTGTGCCTTAAGATCTGAGCTTTTATTCAGTCTCAAACCGTGAATTTACGGCACCAATTCACGCTGTATCCACTAGGAACTGAAAGCAAAGCGCGAAAATCATTTACACTCGCGTTCGCGCTTGTTCGCGGGTGCTCACGGTGTTAGTCTGGAGCCGGCTCTAAGTTTTCGTTGAGGCCATGAATATTTTTTCACTTGAACTAACAACCTGCTATGCTAAGCTGTCGTCTTCAGCTGTGTGTCTGTAGAGAATCATGACTTCACTTGCATATCAAGGCCTGTCAGGCGGATACCTGAACTATCATCCCTCAGTCATACTAAGTTATCTGTGGCCGTCATCGGGCCATGCGGCCGACCTTGTCTGAAAGGCCACTGCCTGGCGGCCGGCGGTCTGTAAGTGAATGGGGGTCTTTAGTGGAAAAACATGTATAGTGGAGCGCGTTTCTTTCGAAATTCATTATTAAAAAAATTCCAAAAAAATTAACATATTTGAAATGGTTCAGAAAAACATTTATCCTAACTGAAAAAAAAAACATTAAAAATTCGAAATCTTACAGAATTTAACCCCATCGAAAAAAGGACATCAAAGAAATAATTCGATATGCACATACGCAAAAAGGAGTCTAGCGATAAAATTTTTTATGTCCATTTTTTTTCTACCCTTAAAAATTCAAAATTTCAGTTAAATTTCGACACATGTGGTCAAACGTCGTTTTGCCCCGATTGTACCTGTTTGATATGCAGATCACAGTAAATTTCCATTTTATGCTCCTGTGAACTTGAAATAAACTCCTGGACAGAAAGTCCTTAAACACCCTCGCAACATGTTTTTTTTCTCTCAACCACCCCCCATTTATGCAAAATGGCAAAAAAGGTCCTTCCTGAAGCTTTCGGACATTATTCATAAAAATTGTGAATAAAAGCAATTTTATAGTCGAATGAATTTAAAGGGAAATTTCGTCCTTAGAAGGAGAGAAAAAAATACAAAAAAAAAATGAGATGAAGAAAGGTGTATGTGCAAATTTTTTCCATTTCGAGGACTTCAAAGTGGTACCACTTTTGGCAAGGAGTCTCCGTTATGTGTTGTTGAATTTGTTTTAAGTAAGTTTTCGTGTTTGGTTAGGAGATGACTGTTTACTCAATCGCACGCTTGAAATGAGAATTTGATTCCAGGCATAGAGCTGCAGCGTTTTATTCCATTTATATTTTTCCTTTTACTTTTGATCCTTTTTTGTCCAGATCCAATTTTCTGTTACACCAACACACACCCAGACGGATCTTCTCACCCTCGCCCTGGCAGATAAACGAATTCAGAACCCCTTTCGCTATTCATATTCCACCCTCGTTCGTCATATTCAAATTTTAAGCAAAGCAGTTACCATTCAGGACTATATAAATCACATCCCGACCAATGAATCCTGCGACTCCTGCTACGGGGGGTCATTCATAAGAAAAACATGTTCAGTACTGCTGCTGGGAAACGGTTGATATTCGTGCTAAATTTTTCATGGTCCTGATTCCTGGCTTTATACAGAAATGGTGAGAGCAGAGGATTCACTGAGGATGGACTGACCTGGTTTATCCTTATGCAAAGGGACGTTTGTACCCCTTTCCTTTGAATATTTGAAAATCGCATGAATTCCATATTCATCTCATTTCTGACCGTCAGCATTTTCATATGGACACACGAAAATCTCTTCTGCATACCGAGCACAAGGACCCGAAGTGGCAGCTGGATTTTGGGATTCAAGGATTCAACGATTTTGGATAGGATCCAGAAAAAAAGTGAAAAATTTTTATTGAGCCTTTTTGCTGGTGAATATGAAGTTTGCATATAGTGAAAATTGCCGAATCATGCAAATTGAATTGAAGGGATGCGGATTTTTATTGGGTGGGGAATGGATCGTGCATGATTTGTATTCGTTGTGTGAGAAGCCTTCGGATTAAGTTATGAATATTTGGCAATGCTGATTTTTGGGGTAGTTTGATTGGAGTGGCGAAGAGATTGCAAGAATAGTAATTCTGTCCCTTAGCCCATGCTGGATTTTTCTATCGGGTTGTATTATCAATTGGTTCACTGGATGTAATTCAATAGTTGACTATTCCTGCGCATCAGAATTATGCAGAACAAAAGCAATCAATTCGTTTTCTGTCTTCTGTCTGAAGTTTTGATGGTAGTCATATGGTTAAATCGCTTCTGATAGAGATATCTTGCATTGTTAGCATAGGCGTTAAAACGCTGGACTACAAAGTCACTGGTTGGCAGGCCCGCCCCATCTTGCAGGGCCTGGGGCTATAATATGTTTGGGACCCTTTAAGGATATTGAAATTCCAAAAAAATCGTTGACTAAAAAATTTGGCGGAAAAAATAAGTTCATTCAGAGCATAAGTCGATTCCTTATTCGAGGACGAACCTAAAGTTACTTAGTACAGCCTAAAATGGAACAGGCCCTTGTGCGTCGCTCTGAGGCTCTTTCTTTTGACAGAATCAATCCAGAAGCTATCTCAGTGGGAAAAACTCGAAGCGCTACTATGGAGAGCTTAGCAAAACTGCTGTCAACACTCGCATTTGGAAGGGCGAAAACTCAATTGCTAAAGGTGAACAAAAATATAAAGGTTTTCGACACTGCTGCGCTCGCACCAGCTCCTGGACCATCCAGCGTTGTTCCAGATCAAAAGTTTGCTTTCTCCGATCCGCTGCTAGTTATGTCACAGGCCGGGGGCGGAGAAAGCACACGTTTGGTGGCCCTGGAGTTGTATTAAGGCGCAATATAATGCCCCGTAAGACTAACGGCGGCAGGAAAAAAGATCTTAGACAAGCCAAAAACACAAGACTGTTCGTCATCGGTTGCGATGCAAATGCTCACCACTCTATTTGGAGGAGTGCTGATGTAATAAATTTCATGCTACGAATAACATAAATATGGCAAATACTTAGTACCTCTCACTAGCAGGTTTTTCTCCGGCAGGAAAAGCGAAAATTGGTTTTGGATGAGCCTTCACTGTCGAACCATCTGCAAAACAGGTTCCACATTGTGGGCCTCCCGCATATCTCCGCCACTTCCCTGGTTCTTAAGAAAATTACGGCCCAATTGGATGTACATCTAAATTTTCATCGCAACGAGTTTTGATCGGCGGACAATCGATAGTTTTCGTTGTACATCCGCACTTTGATGTACATCCAATTTGACTGGGCTTGGGGCCCTTAATTTCGGACTCAGTGATGTGCTGATCTCCTCACAATAACACTATCTGGTCCTACAACAAGGAATTGAGACGCTCCAAAAGGATTGTGGAAGCCTCCAGACTCTACCAGAGACGACTAGACTCCAAAAGCTATTCTCCAATGACTCCCTCAACGGAGTGGGTGTTCTAAAAAAAAGATGGCTCATACACCTCTAACCATGTACCCGATTAAAAATAATTTAGTGGTTAATTTTCTTCCTAGCAAGCACGCATTTATAAATGCATCCGCATCGGCATAGATCATTCCAAACGCAAGTTTTGTTTTACCAGGCAGTCCCCCAGATAACTACTAACCCAGTCCAATGCTGCTTGACCTATGCAATCGAACGAGAACCGTTCTACTGAGTATACTATTGGCACTCTTTATGGCCACCGAGATAAATGCACGATTTCGTCGTCCTATACGATTTTTGAAGACCCAATTTTGTTCCCTTTAGTGTAGAACATTATTACTCAACCTGGGAGTCGTCGTGTCGCAATCCGTCCAAAATTTTAATAAACGAAACTTAATAAAATAATTTAAATATAATCCCACAGTTTAGCCACAATTTCCCCGGTAAAGGTCGGTAAACACATATCCGTGACGTGACGGCGACTTCAGCATCCGGGGCATCAGTGAAAAAAATACCACTTCCCGAACAGCCCACCTGAGTCGAACCCACTCTCTCCACGCTAAAGATCGCTGTCCAAATTTCAAAACTAAAATGTTGGATGTCATTGGACATTGATTAGCGATACTAAAAAAGGCGGTGCTGTGTGAGTGTCAGTGAAAATTCATCACGGAAGCCCCTGATACGAAAAGCATCGGCGCCGTGCCGTTATGAATATGTGTGGATTGACATTTGTCCGTATTCGACGAATTTTCCTTGGCGATTTAGACGACTTTTTATTGCGCCGTCTGCGCTCTGTGCACGCAATGAACACTGGGTTTGCCCACGACGAGTCGAAGATGGAAAAGGACCAAACTTCAAGATCTCGATTGCAATGAGCAAGTGGCCTTTTCTTTCCAGACTGAAATACACTGAGAGCTGTATTTGGTTCAACCCTAACAGAGGTTTGAAAGGCGTCGCCACTAAAAGGTTTTCGGACAGTCAAGGAATCATAAACGCAATTTTTGACTACCACCTGCTACTAGCCAGCCAAAAGTGAAGAGCACTAGAGTCCTGCACTATCTTTAGGGCGACTTGGCCTGCCTACAACAAAGAAAAATGATGTGCCTCCTAAACAGACCGCGACGGAATAGTGCCATGCCTTCGGGGAGACGAACGAGAGGAAACACTTGTTCACTTCCTTTGTAAGTGCAAGAATTTAACAAAATTCACTTCAATATTGAAAAATTACTAAAATGCCCCTTGATTCGTAATGTCATCTCTATCAAATCCTCTGTGATATCCATTTATCTCAAAGATTATCTGCCAGACACGCCGTCGCTTCATATATTACATAATGGCATGTCTCATACACGATAATCCAAAAATTCCTACATATAGAAAAGCTGTCTGCAACTTAAGAATACGTATGAAAAACATTCCTTTAATCGTCCATCATCCACTATCCTTCATGTTTCATAATAACATTTTAATTTTTTCTTTTAAATAAGTCCTTCCCTCCGTCTGCTACCACCTTCCAACATCAGTAAACTAATTAAAACGTGTGTCCACCACACTTTCATCATCCATAAAATACACAAATTGTTGGCACACTCCACTCCTTACATCCTTAAATAACTCCTTAATTTTGTGTCTGTGTCAACATTCATAATAACTCCTGCACCCCATTACAAAATAAGGATCCGAAAAAGCAAGAGGACACCCGACAAACAACAAAAAACAAGCAACACCATCTTAAAACCCGGAAGTGTGCATAACTCGTGTCTCTGAGAGTAAAGGCATCTCTTAAGGACACTATGTAGTAACATTGCGGTGTCCTGTAACCCATACAGTAATAAGCCCTCTGCCCACCATCATCCCGGCCCAGTGAGGTCTTATCCCACTCTCGCTCTATGCAACATGAAAGCAGATGTTAAGGATTTCCTCTTCATCATTCCTGTATGAGTCTTATCCGAGGATCCAAAAGCATATTTATCTCTGCCACCAAAGGTAGAGAGCGGATCCTGATGCCTGGCCAAAGGGAGACGGAATGTTGACTAAATAAAAATACCAGCAACAAAACACATATAGACCTCTTTCTAAAACTCCCTTTGGCACCCTTTTTTTAAATCGTTGGAAAAAACCCTTTCATTTCGAGGATATTATGTCATTCCCAAGGTGCTTTCAGCGCTTTGTTTCCTTCAAGAATTTCTCTGGGTCCCCGAGACCTATATTGACAGATCATTGACAAAGGAGTTGTTGTTGTTGTGCTTAAATCGATGACTTTTATCGCAAGGTCCTTGCTTTAAGGAGATTTCGTGATTAGAAATGTGTTTTCGAATTCTATTAAGTCGAGAAAGTTCTTACTTACCATTAGATGGAAGTGGCGAAGGTGATCTTGACAGTCGACTGATATCTGGAAGAGATGGAGAGATTACACGTTTTTATTTGATTGAGATATTTAAATAAAATAAATAAATTGTATTGAAAAGGATGATGCGAGGAAGTGGGAATTCTATTTTTGGAATCATTTAAGCTAAAAATAGATTTTTTCTCATAATTCTTTGCTCCATTTCTGAGTTAATTAATGAAGATGTAATTTAGTTATTCTGAATCAATATGGTCGATTTGGAACCGTACCATACGTATGTATTTATATGTATAACCATATCGAACCCTCCCTTATACAAAAAAATAAATTAAACGATACTTCGATAATGATGTAATGTTACTAAACAATAAGAATCGTGGTTTCCCAATAAGAATACAATCGATACAAACTGCAGAAAAATTAAATCGATGACAAGTTCATAATTGATAACATATACAATCCAATACTGATTTGACATATGCCAAATCAACTAGTCCCACTTACTGTACACAATCAATGATATTGGCTGTTCGGGCTGTTCAATGAAAGCCGACAACGAGTGTATCCTATAAGATGCTAAACTAACTTCATTCATGGTAATCAGTTTTTTAGTAGCACTTATTTAGGACTGTTTTTCAAATGCAGTCATAAAATAATGTAAAACGAAAATGCGTTGTTTGTTCTAAAACGATTGTGAAGGTGTACTTCGGAGTAGTTGTAGCTCATGTCATTGTCTTTAACAGCCAGATATTGTTACAGTCTTTTAATGTATTATTACAGAACTTAGAAGCAGGACTTTATTTAATAAAGTAAATAATAAAGGAAGAATCCGTCGCAATCTGTGTAAGAAACCTAATTTGCATATGCTTCAGTTATTGCAGTTGAAGTGCACTATGAAAAGTGTTTACCTCTTGCGTACCAGTCAAATTCAAAGCCTCGAAAACACACCAAGTTTACATGAAAACATAAATGGCAATTAACAACTCGAGGTTTAGTGATGCTAAACTAAGTAAGAAAATATGAATTTGGTCGTTGGTAGGAAAATTATGTTGGCGGGAAATTTTCCTAATTTTAGAAGAGCGTATAAAGTTCATTTATCAAAAACTAAATTATTACTGACTTACCATTTTTTTTATTTAATTTTAATTTTGAATTAGTTGGGTTGTGGGTTTGAAACTTGATCCACCCGATCAACTTCCCAGTATTCCCCGCAAACAAATTGGTTCGCCCGATATCGTGCATGTACAAGAATCACGATCGTCGCTTAAACAACAAAAACGGCCTGACCGAGTTTTATGAAAATCTTTTCAGATCATTATCCGTTTATACGCTTCGAAAGACACTTCGATATTTTTTTTGGGATAACGCGATATTGTGCAGGAAAAAATGACCACATACGTACGCACACACACATACAAACATACCTCTTCTGAAATTTATGCTTAAAATGCTATTGGGACCTTGAAAAATGAAAATACGTTGAAAATCGCGATTTAGATATTTGAACCTATTACAACTACCCTGTAGGCTAGGAAGATAACAATATGTTGTTATCCGGAGCTCTGAGAAAAATCTTAGCATTGGTATCCATGCGCAAGTGAAATTACAAATCATCCTATAGCTTCTAATAAAACAAATGGTGCAATAAAAAAATTAACTATGTTTTTATGTAATCTTATCTATCAGCGACATATCACTCTTTGGCCTTGGCCTAGTCTGGATTTGTCATATCTTTGGCAACAGTGGGAGAGTTGTATGTCAGCAATAGCCTAATCTCTCCAATGAAGAGCCAGCGACTCATGTATGGCATGGCTTCCAGTCTTATCTCTTGACGAAGGTCTGTTTACTGGCATAGAAAACTATACTGGCGTTCTTACCCTTTCTACGATGTTGAGCCTCCAATACAGCTTTCGACCATCTAAATGCAACCGTGAAATGTCATCGACTGCAATCAATCGACTCGGTTCATTACAAACGAGAAAGAAACTATTGCTTTTTCGATTTGATATTCGTTCGACTGCTTGACGAGAATTGGACTAGAGGCCACCTTCTTGTTTAGTGAGGTATAGTGTTTAAAAGTATCGCAGCCAGCTTACTTTTTACACCTATATACCTCATATTTGTAGGTGACACCGTTTGATTTGACTGTTCGAGCTATCGCGAGCAGCTATAACAGAGGACATGAATGGCGCAGACCCATACTCCTCAACTTTAGACAACAAGTGTCCTGATATCATACCAAAAAGTGTCTAAGTAGCTAACAAAGATGCTTGTCTCCAATTAGCTAACAAATACGTGGACCTCCATCGCTTAGTGTGCTTCAACAAAGTCCATCGGTAAGGCATATATTTCCCAAATTTCTGGGAGACCCAATAGTCAGATTTGAACCGATTGATACATGGTAATTGGTCCATAAAAGTACCATGAGTATGGCAGGAAAGGATAAGTCCATTTCGACAGAGCCTCCATATGAGGACAAAGTATTATAGAACTGGGTTTACTGCTGTTAAGCTCACTGAGGAAAACTAGCGCTCACAGGTAATGCGCCTTTCTACTATCGATGCTTTTATATCATTGAGTGCAATGTAGGATAGCAAGTTCTAGTCAGGAAGATAGTAGAGAAATGAGTGGAAGGACTAACAATCCCAGCACGTGGTTTTATTTCACCAGCATCAGATCAAATACTAACGTGACAAAAAGGTGATTTTAGTGATCGAAAAAGAGATGGCGGCTTCCTCGCTTATTACGCTGAAGCGGAGTGTTAGCAGGAGAAGGGCAGTGAATTTTTCTTAAAGAGAGAAGACAAGAAAGAAGGAAAGTTATCTAGGTCAAAAAAATGAAAATACTAAAGACCATTCCCCGGAATGGATTCGATCCGCCGACTTCTGGGATGGTAGTCGGATACCTTAACCCCTCGATTACCGAGGACGGCAAATTGAAGTCACCACCAATATTTTATAATGATTTTGCGCTGCTGCTAACAAGTTTTAAAGAAGTTAGCGAAGCCATATACCAGTTCAAAAATAACAAGCCATTGGAGGTAAAACCGTCAAATGCCCGTGAGTACAGATCAGTTCTTGGCCATTGAAATCTTTTGGTCAAATTTCGGAGTTTGTGACCTCGTATATGCCCTATTAAAAATGGATCGTACGCCCCTTAAAAAGCCAAACGGCCGGTATTCGCCCATTGTAAGGCCATTTTTTATTTTTACTCTTGTTGTCGCATACTACCTATACAAAGGCATTCTACCTCCTGAGACAGTCCGAAGTTGGGAAGGTGATAACGCAGCTCTACATATCCAGTCAGATATCGCACCAACAGCCTAAGATCTGCCCTGTTTAGATTGATAGCACCACTTTAGGCAAAGGGTCTTACTAGCTATTTAGTTCTCCCCAATTTAACGTTGTTCATGTCAACCACAATCCAATCTTACCACCTTACTTATTTACTTATACGACTCTATAATCAGGATTCAGTCCTTTAACAAAGGCTCCCTCTGTTTCGGACCGTTGACGTCTAGGATGGCAACTGCAAGCATTCTAGGCGGTGTACCCTACACCATCTTTCTATCCTACTAGTCCGTTGACGTCTAGGATGGCAACTGCAAGCATTCTAGGCGGTGTACCCTACACCATCTTTCTATCCTACTAGTCCTACCGCAGAAGTCTTCCCGACTAGGCTCCTCTTCGCTTATACGAGCTAGATATCCTTTAACGTCACCTAAATATATCGCGATCAAAGTCTTCCTTCCAAGTCGCATTTTGCGGTATCTTAGCGAAACGCCAGGATAGTCTTTCTTGCATATTCACCGAATGGGGCTAAGATTTTGAGAACTTTGCAGGTATGTAATCCGATAACATTCCGAGTTCTGGACGCTCTTTCACAATACTAACAACTGTAGATTGCCCACGTTGAAGACTATCTCTCAGGTCGCCATTCACTCTCATAAGTCTTAGATTGTGTCGGATTTCTGTACTTCAACTTAGTTGATGAGGTTCGAATAGCCCAGGTGTTGCTAGATCTAGATCATTTTGCTATACCACTAAATTTACTCTTCTTGTGCTACGACATTTCCATAGCGGTCGAAATTACCAAAAGTCACACGGACGATCTTAAAACATTTGATCTCTTACTGCTGCCGTGCAGAAGAAAATATGACAACCCTTCTAAGCGGAAATTAAATTCAATGATGAAGTTCAAGAGTTGCGCCGTTTTTCAAAGGTGGATGAAATAATGGCTTCTAATCTGAATACAAATCTCAAAAATTATTTAGAAACCAGAAACGATTGAATCTCATCTATCTCTTATCATGTTATAGCTTTATTGTACCACTAAGACCCCTGACCCCTGAAAATCACTACTTTTAAATGAAATCACAAACTTTTCCTAAGTCTTACTACACCCCCAAAAACAAAGAGAGAACGTAAATTACGTGAAGAAGAAAACCATTGAATTAAGCATCGCAACTGTCGTGGCCCATGAAAAATTATCAGGACTGACCGACAATCAGATTGACCACCTGGTCCAAGTCCTCACTTCTGTTCATGTCGTTCATTTCGTCTCACATCCTTCGGATCCTTGGAATTTTCGTTCGTAAAATTTTCCTGACCAGAGAGCACACACACGAGACGAGCGGAGGGTGCCAATGTCAATCGTAATTTATTGCAGGACATTATCTCGTGGGTGCAGTCCAAACATAAAACTCCGAAAATAGCCAAGGATGACCGACAATGGTCCAACGGATCGGGCTGGCTGCCTTCGTTCATCTTCGCCCCCTCGTCTCTCGCCTAATCGCTCCTATAAAGGATACGTCACTAGTGTTAGCCTCTTGGCACAGTGCAACCGCCGTAGATGAGAGACAATTACGTAGTAGTGGAGAGGCTCTTCTCGGTCCTCTGATACAAGGATATACATACTATATAGTAAAACAGGGGTAAACTACCCGATGAACATCATGAATATGCATGAACCGTGTGCTAGCCATGCTCATTCCTATAATGGTATTCGTGTACCTGCATGAATGTGGTGGTGTTTGTCCAGTTTCTGATGGTCAAATCGATACAATTCCACCGATTGAAGGGTCGATATATTCGCAAAAGGACCACCACCACACGCCGCTGAGTCCTGTGCCTAGACCATCGGCTACCCCCCGGGGCAATTCTGGATTACCGGCGAACTATGAAGAGTTCCTACACATTTGTGTGGAGAGGATTCAATGATTCTTTAGGGGATGAAATCCTTGTTGTTTTCCATTTATACAATGAAATAGAGTAATTATTTATGTTTGAATGAATGTGCCGAAACGCGTGGGCGTCGTACATCATTTCATATACCGTGGCAGCGAGAGATAGTCTGGAAGCATTTCTAAGGGCAATTTAGTCCAGATGCAAATTTCATTTTTGTTGGATTTATTAAGGGCAGATGGAATTTGATGCAGGGGTGGCGTAGATTTATTATGTTATATTGATTTTTATCTCTTTTCTTTCTTGGAAGATTTCTTTCATTTGATTTGTGCATTCAAGACTTCCATTTCAGTATTATGTATATGCTTTCGATTAGGGTCCATGGTGGGCATCTTATCGCGTGAGACAAGAGCAACTGTTGCAATATAATTGCAACTATTTCACAATGCCCCAACAGTACTCAGTATTCACGGCTATTTCCTTTGAAAGAAATCCGCAGTACACCATAGTTCGAGTATTAAATGAAAATGTTGATCTTAATTTTGCAACGTTTTTTTATGGAATTCTTATGGATTTTGGTATATTGTCGAGGAGCCTTCCCAAGGTTGTTGGCTTGTTTGCATGTCGTTCTCTTATATCCATGTATCTGCGCCAGTTAAGATGCGTTTCATGAAGGTGAAGCTGCTTTCAATGTTATTTTTGGAGAAACTACCCACATTTGATAGAGATACAGTGCGGAGAGCCGTCTCTTCAGCATATTATCTAAGAACGACGATTACAGACCAACAGTTTTGTCGGCATTTGCGGCGTTTGTAGTCGGCATATACAATTCACTGTAGGCAGGGCCGTCGCTTGGGATTTTTGCGCCCGGTGCAGTATGCTATATTGCGCCCCATCAGCTCTTAATTTATAGATCGCAGTGGAGGACAATGGAAATATACACAATTCCTTTAGTAGGTGAAAATACAGAAACACTTTTTTCAAAAAATTCTTTAAAAGGGTTTCTAAAACTGCGCCCTCGTCCAATTGCGCCCGGTTCAAGTGCACCTTTAGCAAAAGCCCCGACCCTGACTGTAGGTCTTCTGTAATATTATCAGAGATTCGGTATATGAAATTTCGCTTGAAACCAAAAATTAACTAAGTTTTCCATTGAAAAATGAACTTAAAAGTATGATTAACATAAAAATCTCCTGGTAACACATTCAGTGACAGATGGGGCTCAAAATTCATGGGTACAGCTAACTTTTAAGTAAAATCTTTTAAGCACATCATTAAAATGTTAACTTTCGTGTACTTTTTAGACAGTGTACCGTATTTAATTTTCGCGATCTACCAGTTGATCTGAACTATCCATCCCGAGCTGAAATACTAGATGCTGCAGATCACCATCTACATCTAAATCGGGTTTGAAAACATTCAGAAAGATGGTTAGTAAAAGCTTTGCAACCAAAATATATGATCCAACGAACAGAAGCACCTGTTTTCTCCTAAGTATCTTCTAACTGTAGATGACGATCCTGAAAGATCTAGAAAAACATGTATTTTATTGTAACTGGGTATGACATTGATCTACCAGAATGTCCTCAACTCCAAGATGTAATCAAAAGTGGCTACACAGTTTTTCGTATTGCTGCAAAAGGTATATGTCCTTTTTTAAGCATTAACAGAACATACACAATTACTGCAATAAGCCTGAAAATGTAACTGTGAACAGTTTGTCACTACGCGCCAAGGACGATACCTGTGCTAACCGTAATAATAATTGGAATGAAATAATAGGAGCCCTATCTATTGGTTAAATTTCTCTCAAATTCTCTAGAAACAGCTTATTATTATCGGAATTTTGGGGTTCCAAAACTCTTCAAGATGTCGGCGCAGACATAGAGGTAGTTTGTCGGCTTTACGACTCCTCTTATCACTTACATCGAAATTGAACAGGAATCATTTGATGGTTTTTAAGAGGCTAGTAGTATTGGGTAGTGCACGATTATGAAATGAGTTTATAAGAGGTGCATATTTTTTTTTGAGCCAGTACAATGTCATATACTTCAAATGAGGCGAGGTGCTATTGCAATGCCAAAATGACAAAAACAAGCAAACTAAAGAAAATAAATACCAATGAAGGACTTATTTTTTACGAATTTGATTCTAATATGTATTAATCATCCTCAGAATAAGTAAGAAACTTATGCCTCCACAAGGTATATTTATATTTTACAATCTCACCTCGTCTAATTTAAAGTTGGAAATGTTGCGGTAAAAGGAATGTCTTTCCACTACGTATTTACAACATCACGTCGATTCATTTATTTTGAGGCACGCTCATATACCAGTAGGACATTATTTTTGAACCTGGACATTTAAAAAAATTAAGTTTTCACTACAAATTACCATCGTGCCAGGAAATGTACTGCCTTGTGTAAGACCGGCTCAACTCCTAGCTCTAGGGTAAATTGTACTGAACTTCTACAGAAACAATCACAAGAGAATTATTGAGAGAAATAAATGTGTCCCGAGGAGAAGTATTATCACAAGGACGTGACTATTACAGGTTTAACAAATTTTTCCCAATATGCCGCCAATTCTGGTACGAGTTGAGGAAGCGCAAATCGTACCTGCCAATTTTGAATTCTTATGTAAATTGGATACATTGCCTGAAATGGAAGTTAGAGATAACTTCATAAAGCTAAAAAAGTTGTACCTGATTGATTTTGCGTATGATCTACAAGAAGAATGTGTTCTTTTAAAGAAATTCTTGGCGTTACATGAAAAATATGAATTCAAGGCAACTGAACCTATTTATTAAGCGGAAGGATTTAAACGAAGCAATTCGAGATTCGCACATGCGTTCTCTGTCTTCGTTTTCCTTAATTAAGTAGCGAAGAACATTTGAACAATTTAGACTTAAGAAAATCCGTAAATTATGTCGTTGTGTGTAAAACTGACTAATTATTTAAAATACAAGGGCTGGCTTGGAGTTTTAAAACTCGCCACTCGTTTACTTTTGTCTACAGAGAAGTTGGGTTGTGTGGGAAAAGTTTACTAACTTGTTTTTTTTAAATGCCTTTAATTCTAATATTTAAACTTGGTTACCGGAGTAATTGGGTTTTGGAGGGGTTTCAGATAGCCACTTTCGCCCCTCCCAAAAATAAAGCTACGATGAAGTCGAAGCATCAATCTTCACCATCATAGAATGGAGATTGTAGATAACTTTGTATACATATTTAGGGTCAGTGCTTACCGCAGAAAATAAGATAAAGGACGATATAAATATATGTATGTACACCAATCGCAGCAGAAACTTAAAAAATGTTTTGCACTGTTCTACTTTCTAAAAACGAACCAGTAAGCAACAGAACCAATTGCTTAGTCAACCATAAGGAAAATAGTGAAATTTAACTGGTTCAATCAGTCAAGAATTTCTTTAGTGATAGTATCGATCAGGCCCCCATCTAAATTCTGAAATGCTGCTTGACCGCCGAAAAAAGAGAGATCTGGTTTATTATGAATGATGAATATGTTTGCTAAATGAAACCCTTTACAGTCATGAACATAATTGCTTAGTCAACATATATTTTTCCCAGTTTTTACTAATCCATTTTTAGAGAGAGTTTTTCATATTGGTTGAACCAGTAAACTTTTTACTGGATTATTTTTAGAGAGGATAACAAGAAATCTCAAAACAATGCAGAGGGAGAGTAAGGGTTAACCTAAACGATTCAATAAAGACCTTAAAGAAATGTATGACGAAATAAATAATCCCTATTAATATCATAAATGCGAAAGTAACTCTGTCTGTCCGTCTATCGGTCTACTATGCTTTCACGCCTAAACCGCTGAGTCGATTTTGATGAAATTTAGTACAGAGATTGATTAAACCTGGGAGGCTACTTTCATAGGCTACTTTTTGTCGCGAAAAGGCTTGAACGAGTTGAAATAGGGGATGAAACTTTGTATGAGAGCCTGTCATTATTAAAAATAAAACAATGAAACTTTATTATGTTGGCACATGATAAGAAATAAAAAAACATTTATTCTAGAGTTTCTTAAATATCGACCTACATGGGGGTAAAACAGGGGACGAAAGTTCGTATGATAAAGTTCGTTCTTCGAATAAAATACGGTAGTTTTGTTCAATATAAAACCTGTATATAGATATACGTATAAAACAGTTACTGACTAACAGAAAACGCACAGCGTAAAGCGTTGGACCTAAAGGGTCGAAATTTTGAAAGTGCTTCTTTATAATTATGTGGACATCCACCATATCCATCCAGTTTTTCAATTATAACTTCTACAGACCTGAAATTTCGTAGGTATATTTATTTTGATGAGTAGGGACCCGCTTAGAGCGAGTTTGGGTAGGTTGAATGAAGCAAGGAAATACTGAAGCTTCCTTAACATAGTTTATAATCAATGCCTCATTCTTATTGAAGATATTATCATATCTATGTCACGAAAATCGCTCCTACAGATCAATCTTCTATCACCCAGGCAAGATTTGTTATCAGTAACCGTCAACACCGCATGAACTCGATTACGATGTGGTCCATTTTACCAAAATCGTGACTGAAAACGTTCCAAAATTAAATCAAAAACAGAAAACCGAGTATGACGTAATATTATGTAGTGTTACTTCCCAGTATATTTTCTTAATTCACCTGCTCGAACTGGAAACCCATTTTGTTACATCCCAAAATCAAAAGTGAAAGAAGTATAGCTATTGCTGTCGTTTCCTCGGAAATTGACGGAGATAAAACAGCATATATTCTGTGTTTATTAATTATAACATCTCCAAGCAAAGTATGGCGCATTTTTAGAGAAGGAGGTATGAGATAAGGGCACTATTGATTATACGGAAATTATTGAGGCTATAAATAGGACGATCCAGGATATTAGAGGCTACAGGCAATTCATGAGGGAACTAACTGAACTATTTATTGTACCGGGACATTCTCAAAACGAGTTGTACGAGCTTCGGAAGAACGAATTCTAACACGGATTTTCAATGGTAGACCAGCAGGAAAAAGAATCGTAGAACGTCCAAGAAATATGTACGTACAACATCGTACAAAAAACTGGGCCTACCTCCCGAATCCTACAAGGAATGTAGCGCTATTTCAGAAGAACCAACCCCCTGATTCTCGTACTGTCGTTTTTATCGACTAGGGCGTTAAGGTGATGAAGCACGTGTCCCAACAAAAGGTGTTAAAGCTGGTACAGTGGCCAGGCAAACAATTCAGTACGAACCCTTCAACATGGCACCCTCTCCTATAAAGATTGTTTGACCCAACAAAATAATCTTCTACTTTTTACTAAAGTTAATTGAAGTTCTTCTCCTTCTTCTTTAAATGTTCTACAACCGGGATGTGCACCTGGCCTCTAGCAAGAAATGTGTTATTCACTGCCAAAGTGGTGCAACTCCACAAACACTAGAGGTTGAACCCGCTTTGACTGTCTTCATCACTTTTAATAATAATAAGTTCTGTAGGTCTTATTTACAAATAAAATTAATTAAACAAAATTTGGAATATGGTAAAAATTGCTACAAAAGCTGCAAGACTTGGGTCCCCCCTTAAGAGTACTACTATCACTCAGTTGATTCAATCCAAACCTGAAAGGTTTCAAAGTAAATGAAGTAAAACTCTAATAATAATCCTGAAACTAATCACAAAAAGGTACAATTACATTAAAGATTAATATTAATTTGTTTCTTATTTTCAAAAATATAACAATTGTTAATAGCCCCGAAAGTATGACCAAACTTACACTACCGAATTAAATGCACAGAGAAAAAATAAAATAGATTCCTAAAAACTACAACTAAGCAAAATACAAACAGAGATTGTAATTGTTTGTAAGAAAAAAATCAAATCACAATATATGTAATTATAATTAAATTAATTGTAATCGAAATAAAAATAATTTGACTCCTAATCCCAAAAACAATTTTAAATAAAATAAAGGAACTCGTTTTACCAGGCTAAAGTAGTTTTTTACCTATAATTCATGTTAAACAAGTGTCGACCAGAAAGTAAAGTGGACATCGACCTTACCTTCAGGTGTCTACTACTATAGAAAAACTTTCTTAAAGATGCTTTAACACACATATTACAAAATACTGAAGTTTGGCATCAGTTGCCTTTTCGTTGAGATTTTTTATATTAATATTGTAAATCACTTTGAGAAACAATCAAAAATAAAGAGATATTTCCATATTTACTAAATATAATCAAATAAAAATAAATAAAATAAATTGTAATTAAAAATACATACATCGATTCTGTGACAGGCCGCTCGGTGGCGTCTTTAATAAATCGCGTTTCAAGGAATTATTATTATCCTCGCGACCACTGTTCCATCGTAGCTCAGACATTACCATTTTTTTAAATAGAAATTGTTTATATTCAGATATATTCAATCACTGCAAGTCTTTTAACAAATTTATTTTTATTATTTTATTTTTTGTTTAACAAAAAATACACCAACAAATAGAATTCTTTATAGAATCGTTCATTGCACTTTTGCTACCAACACTAAAAGAAAACTAAAAACTAAAAATTGAAAAAAATCACACTAAATATAAATTCAACAATGTTTAAGTAAATTTTTATAATTTTTTTAAATTTTGTTTTGAATATTCAAAGTCGAATTTTATTATTTTATTTTTTTTTTGCACCCAAAAAATATTTATGCAAAAATATTACAAATAAATTTTTGCGCAAACAAGAAACAAATCAATGTTAACCCGATCCTGTTTGATGCGAAACTAAAAAACGAACTGAACACACGTCTCAGGATATGTAGGTACCTTGCGTACGTTGTGTATATGATGAGTGAAATCTAACGTATAGAATGGGATAAGGACAATGAATGAAGAAGTATTCAAAAAAAAATAACGAAGGAAAAAATAAGAAGAAATCCTGAATTTCATAAAAATCCGCTACAGTTCCAGGATAACACACTACTCTTCTGTCCACACACGAACGTTCCCAATCCAAGTCTGTACAAGGATGAAGGATAAGGATGATCTCAAGCAGCCAAAAAATATTCATACTCCCCGAGAGCAAGGAATAAAAAGGAAACTGCATTCCACACACTTTTCCATACAGAAGAAGGACACAGAATCCACAAATGGTAACCGCACTAGCACAAGCAAACCCCTCTATACTCTGAAGGAGAACTTTTTCCATTTTTAGTAACAAAATCTCCTCGGAAAAACTCTACAGATTTTTATACTAGTGTGCGTGTGTGTAAAGTGTGGAACTATTTCGAACAAGTCTTATTTATTTAAAATACAAAAAAAATCAGGGGTTGAGAGTCTGGCTATGTGTTAGTACAGGATAACATACCGAGTTAGAGGGGTAGCTGCTTATATACACGAGAGAAATCCTTAAACGAAGGGTGGGTGTGGCCACAATCAAACCGGTGGATGTGATATCCACTGTGTGATATCCTGCATAAAGGGGCAGAGAAGAGAATCCTTTGTGGAATTCATTTTTTTCCTTCTGTTGCCTTCTGTGTGGATTATGATTTACAGCCAGGAATACGAAATTTTTGCTTACGGGGTTTAAGGGGTTGATGGTATGGTACCAAAACGTGAGGGTGTTGGTATGAGTGTTTTCTCTGGCTGTTTTGTCACAAGTTGCAAATCTTTTCCATTCTTCTGTATTGGTCACGTTATATTATTTTATTTTTACTCAATTTTTTTGTAGTTGTTGTTGTTGCTGCTTTCCATTATCCTTCACACCAATACCACATATCATATATACAACAAAAACAAAAAAACAGAAGAAACTAAAAAGGAGATCTCTCTTATTGGGATGAGTGGGTGAAAATGATGAAGAAGAAGAAGCAGAATATACCAAGAACAAACTTCAAGTAGAATCTGTAGAAAAAGAAGAAGAAGACGACCACAACGAAAACGAAGAAGAAGAAGACGACGAAGGCGAAAAAGGACATTGTATGTGCCTGAGACAATTACTTCGGCTACGTTCCACTATACTATACTATAGTATAATCGAATGACCAAAAGGGATGATGGTGGCGGAATGATGATTGTGTGGTGTATAGTAGTGTATACGATGTGATTAATATTAAACAAATGGGAAGGAAAATGTGCGAAAATGAAGGGTTGAATGGCAAATTGTCTTGTCTGTGATTTTTATTTATTTGTGTTTTCATATAGTATATATATATATGAATGTTGGTATGTACTGTAAGGAGGCTCGAATGTAATTGAAAGTCTATACAATTGTTAGATGTGTGAATTAGAAAGGGGGTTTATTATTAGTTAGTTGTTGGAGATGGACAATTGCATTGTAATTAGGTTTATTGCGTGTATGCATATTTTTTTATAATTATTCATGAATTTTGTAGTAAAGGGTTTAACATAACAATTTAAAAGCTTTTATGTGGAAAAAACTATACTGGAGTAATATTGTTAAATTAATCCAAGCTTCGGGTGCAAAAAAAGTAAATCATGATCCTTTTCTGAGCCATAAAAAATATTAAAGGAAATATTTTGTCAACATTTTATGAGAAGTTGTAGCTGGTCTATGATGAGTCGAGCAAACCTGAATTTGATTTTGAAGATTGCAATAACTAGCACGACTTGACATATCTAAAAATTTCTCCTCAAGTTTTGGTTTCAATAAAATACATTGTATCGAGAACTGTATCGACTGTCGATAAACATTGCTAACCTCTGGAATGATGTACAAGTTCGGAAATACTGACTGTGGAAGATTATTCCCCAAGCAAGTTCAGGGTGACACATTATATGGAAAGCCAGTGATCGGCGGCCAAAAGTGGACAGACCCAGCTATCCTGCCTGGATCAGCACATGGCTATGCTACAGAGATGTAACCAAAACGAGCTCAAATACGACATCTTTACCATTATTGAGAACATCGAAATTGAGCAGATAGTCTTGGCTGACGCTGATATGTAGATCTGAGCCTTAGGGTTGAGGAATCAAAACTTTACAACCAAACTCTCCTTTTTTATGGGTCATCAAAGATGTGCGATTGGCTTTGTCGTGATGAAAAAGAGCACCTTTCCCAATATTCAAGTCGTATCGTTTTCGTTCCACAGTAGAGATCGTAGTCCACTGTAGAGTTAAAAATCAATCGTCTGATCAACTGGAAGTATGTACCTCAAAGTGGCCGTTTTCCTTCCGGTTCCACCACACACGCGTCATCACCTTGTTAGACGTCAATCTTGACTTATTGAATGTTTGTTACTATTCGCAATCTTTGACCATGATCATTCAGGAAAGAACCATGATCATTCATTCGAACGTGCCCCATTTTACATCACCGTTTGTAATTTCATTGCATTGCAACAGCCAATCGCAGATCTTAATTTGGTCTATTACGTTTTTCGTGTTCAACTTATGAGGAATCTATACATGAAGTTTCTTTTTGTACAATGTAAATGCTACAAAACACTTGTGTGGGCAAATAATGTAGCAAAAATAAATCCTTCATTAGGTAAAGTAAAGCCCGCGCCATAAAATAAGGGAAAAGAGCACGCATGTGGAATTGACAGAGTGACCTTGCTCATTTGTGGTGACTGGAGACTTTCAATGCCCCTGCAAACAATGATTATAAGATTTATTTCTTTTTTTCCCGCTCGGAGAAAAGTTCTAGCAGGATCTGAACTTAGTGGCTCGCTTTCTTATCGGTTCAAGTTTTCGCTCTTATCTGGTAGTGAGCACGATAGTCGAACGGATAATCGGATTCAATGATCGGGTTCGAGTAAGAAATACCCTAAACCCGGATTGACAGACAGACAAATATTTTAAAAATACTTGATTTTGTTTCAATATCATATGAGATTAGAAAATGACAATGACAAATTCAGAAATTTGAATGGAAATTGATTGACTTTTCCCTGACTTTTCCAGATTACTTAAATTCCCTGAAGTTATTCTATTTATAAACGAACTTCTAGATCGTAGTTTGCACGGAGCACTGCAGAGTACGCAAATGAGCCAAGTGGGTTTATCTTGTATTGGGGGAAAATGTTGCCGTGTAGTTTCAGTGGAACGGTCTCTATTGTAATAGCGATTAAATTAATAACTGCTACATTCCTGCAGTCGCTCAATGATTGTATGCATGCGCAACAAGTACCATCTTGGACGAGTTCAGCTTGCCCAGCCAAACCAAAGAAGTTTTCCCATTTAGATGAGTAACATTCAAGGCGGGCCCTGTACATAACGAAAACGATCAAGTTCAAATAAAAAACATTCTACAATAAATTTGTAGCAGATTCTTTTTTTGATCAACTCAGTATTTTGACATTTAAATCTTTGGGTCCAGTTTGGCCATCGTCGATCCGTATGTGCTCCCATTAAAAATAGTTCCAAATTGCCCCTTCAAAAGCCAAGCGGCCAGTTTTCGCCGTTATAAGGGCATTTTTTTGGAGGTAAAATCGTACCGTCACCTCCTGGATAACCAACCGACGGCGGACGTACCCAGTTCCCGGGGGTGTAGCTTGGTCACCCTGTTCGATAGGATATAGTTCACGAATCCGCTCCGCCTGGTAGTAGGGTTGGGGTTGGGCTAACTACCGGACCCTGTAAAAACACATCTATTGAGAAAATTTGGCGTGTAACTGTCAAAAGATTAACAACTACATTCACTAGCTTTATTTGACGAGTGCTGCCATCTTCACGTTGAGGTCGGAAACTTTTCCGACCACCCTCGTAAAGTATGCTCTCCTGCAATGGCATGCAATGTTAAAAGGTATATGGTACTGGTATAAGGACGGGAGCGCTGTAAGCTTTTTAAACAGTGTTCAAACATGGTTATTGCAGCACTCCATTGCTGGGCTCTTTCCTTGTATAAATATAAAATTATCTCAGCTAGTATGTGTGAGCAATGGTCTAAAAAATCACCGTCTCAGATAATAAAGAGATTTAATAGAAAATAGAGAAGGGTTAAATTATAAACAAGTATTAAAATTCACAAAATCATATATAGCGATTCTCTTTTTAATAAGTATAAAGAGTTGTAATCTTATAATATATTCCTTCCAGTACTATAAAATTCTCTCTTCCTTCATAAATCAACATTTTTGTAACAATGTTTGGAACGAACATACCACCTTTTTTTAACTAAAACCTTCTAAGTAATTGGTTACTTACCATGAAATGCATGCTATTAAAAAACCAACTACTACCCAACCTTAAGGAAGCACAAGTCATTTACAAACATGCATAATCATAAAAAGCAAATCCTAGAAGTTGCCACAGAAAAACCGAATCATAAAAATTTTTGTTAAATAAAAAAACTGACTTCTGGCAAGGACCCTCCAACCTTGAAATGCAGCAATAAAAGTCCTGACAGAAGAAATTAACTGTTTCCTAGCTAAAAAGCATAAAAAATAAAAATAAAAAACCGAGGTTTTTTTACAAAAAAATAAATAAAAAATCAACTCTCTACACTCACACACTAACACCCAAAAATTACACACCAAAATCTAACAAGTCATTAATCACAGAAGGAACCAGAAGGGTCCTGCGGTGTTCATAAAAATCGCAAAAGGTCCTGTTTTTTTTTACTTAATTCAGGTAAAAACCTAAGTTGTGCGCGCATTTTAGATGCGCGCTGATGAAGTCCTTAAAAAAATGTCCGTTAAGAGCCATGGTAGTATTTTACCGATTGCATAAGATTTATATCACCCTCTCTCTCGGTGCAGCAGCAACCTATCCTTATCCTTATGTGTGCAAGGATATACGCAGTGATGACATGCATCTTACCACCGAGAGACTTTTTAACGATTTTTCCCTGGAAATTGTAAAAAATGCACTCGGGGTTGACGACGATTACCAAATTTTTATGCGTTTTTTTTGCTTGTAAAAGTGAAGATTGATTTTTTTAGGGGATGATCTTCAATTGTGTGTTTTTTGGAGAGAAATAGGTAAAATTGTAACTTAACGGACTTTCTCACGATTTTCTTGCGAATTTCTTTCCAGTTTCTGATATTTTGAGTGAAAAAGAGGGTTTTTGAGAGTTTTTTCGTAGATTTTTAAGGATATTCAGTAAAGCATGAAGGATTATTTGAAATAATTGAAAAGGATATAGGGGGTTTAGATATTTTTTTGTAAAAGTGCACCCTTTTCTAAGCTGGTTTAATATGAAATCCGATTTTACTTAGTTTTGTTAGAAAAGTTTTATTTTTCAAATTTGATTACTGTCAGGATGTATTTACGGTACTATCAACGACGTTCTCAAGTTGCAGAACAGAAAAGTTACCAGGAATATTTGATACAGTGTTGTTTTTGGAAGAAAATGTCACCCGAATATTCACCACGGTTTTGGCGGCAGATTTTGATCCGTTTGTCTACATTTTGGATGAGACCTCACATCCGCTCAGTTGCAATGCGCCGAATTATTTCGTCCTTCAGTTTTTGAATTGTTGTTGTCTCATTGGCGTACACATTTTCTTTCAAATTCCCCCAAAGAAGGAAGTCCAATTGTGTCAAATCACATGATATGGTTGGCCAATTCAGATCACTATTTCGGTAGATAATGTGACCATTGAACTTTTGCCACATATGACTTTCTTGAACCACATATTGTCCACATCCACGGCCTCCAGACTAAAGAGGTCGGTCTTTGGTCGTCGAAAGCGCTATCTAGTGAATTCTTGACTCGACGACCTTTTACATCCACTTTCAAATACTTACCATTGTGTTGTACCACTCTGTAAAGCAGTGATTTCCAAACTTTGTGTATCGAATGGAGGCAGTCATTTAAACGCCATTGTATTCAAAATCAGATTTGAAATAAATGGCATAGAATATCCTAAATAACCGGCTAAAAAATGTCAGAGTTATTCTATATTGAAATACCGAAGGTCTAGATGGCGCACCCCATCTGGTATGAAAATTTACTTATTTTATGGGGGGCAGCCAAGAGTTTTTTTTGTGTAACAGGGGGCCGCAGTAACAAAAAGTTTGGAAACCACTGCTATAGAGCAAGTCGAAGGATGTTTGGAGTGGTGGCCGAACTGCCTGTCACATACATCGGTGTAGGTCTTCCCAGACGACAACGCTGGTCTTTCCATGTTGTTGTTGTTATCATTACATCGAGCATGACTTTGCATAGATCCTTTACATATCGCGCTCGACTTGTTTTCTACATGACTCTTTTAGAAATTCGCCTGGAAGGCGAAGCTTGGTGCGATATACCATCTCGGCCGGTGTCGGGCGAAAACCTGGCATTTTCTTTTAAACACCCATTTCCTAAGACATGATCTCAGAGGTTTTTGAAATTAAAAACGGGTTGCAGCAGGGAGCTGTGAATTCACCGCGGCTCTTCGACATTTATATAAGCGAACTAGTTGGATCCCTTCCTAGCGCATTGGCTTTCGCGGACGACCTCGTCATTATCAGGGCAGGACCGAAGATTGACGTGATCCAGACGCTACTACGACATGAATTCGAGGAAATCGAGCGTTACGCTAAATTGAAGCGATGTGAGGAGGAACTGGCGAGCGTTTCATATTCAAAGCTACGCGCGACGAACGCTAGAGAAGAAAAGCAAGAAAAGTACCTAAGGATTTGGGTGGATCAGTACATGTATCCCGAGAGTCATATATACATACGTGCTGCTCTAGCCAAAACCCGTAAGGCTTTCCAAATGACGAAAAGGCTCTTTTTTAGGAATAACACTTTAATTTAAGGTTAACGTGAATTGCTAAAATATCTTAGTCAGACCGGTGCTCACCTATGGCTGCCCCGTATGGTGGAACATTTCTCAAAATCATGTATGGAGAAGTTGAGGGTGTCCGAAAGACAATACCTAAGGGCGTAGGTGTAGAACGCCCGAGTCAAAGTTAAAAAAATCCATGCCAATGACATCCTATACGGAAACGACAACAAGCAACAACAAGCAACAACAAGCTTGAGGATAGACAATTTCATAATCAGATTGATCCGTTAGCCTAAGTAGGGTTAGAATCCCAATAGGGGAATTAGGCATAGATATATAATTATCATTGTAATAAGTTTAGTTTAGACTGAGTCGACTAGGTTAGGCTTAGTCGACTAGGTGTACTGAGGACCCGAAGAGGCTAACCTCGGATTCCAAAAAGAAACACAAATTTGGAACAAAGCAGTCGTCGGGAGGTCATGGATAAAGAAACTCCGGAGATACAACTTAACATACTCCACCACCACTCATCTGAATGGGGGATTCTCCCTTCAGGGCGGATGCCGAGTACCTAGTTCTGAAAAAAAAACTCTCTAGCAACCAATACTGAAAAATGCAAAGAACAAGTCTTTAATAATGGAAACTTAGTCTAACAGGATAAGATTTGTTTAACCATAAAGCCAATGAATTTTGTGTTGCTTGTCTGTGTTTTTTTATTTGTTTTTTTTTGGTTTTTTTATTATTGTTGCCCTATTGGGCTTGAAAAAAAGGAAATCCGTCCTGGTACCATGACGTTTTTGTATACAAATTTCACAATTAGGGACAAAATACGGTTTAGCGTAGAGTAAAGTTAGTTAAGTTAAGGAAAATAGGTTTAAGCATAGCTTATAAGTTTTATTATAACGATTAAATTTCAATATCTCTCGAAAGTGATGATTGCTAAAAACCAAATTATTGTGGCACAAAATTATCCTAGGTGAAAAATGACTATGCAAAAACAGTTCCGAAATTTAAAAAATAGTGCTATCACAGTTCTCCCTTTATATTAACACATACCTGTCTCAAACCATAGTCTACTTACTGCATATAACAAGTGCCAGGACAGGCACGTGAATTACACAAAAGGATAATCTTGAGAAAGAAATCAATAAATACCCCTAATTAATTAACAATATAGGCGGATTCAATTAAAACCCCGAAAAATAATATCATTTCCCATTTCCCAATTACACAAAAGGTACACAAAAACTGCACGGAACGAATCCTTACATCGGACATCAATGCCAAAATGCATATACACACATACAAGAAGGAGGAGGGTCAATGGTCATATTTCACCATGGACCATGATACTTTGTGATGCAACATTAAAGCATAATTGCCGTACATTGAGAGGGGTCAAGCGTACCCACTCGTAATCAAAATACACAGCAATATCGAATTTATCCTTTTGATTTTCGTTCATTCATAATCAATAAATCAAAATAATTTAAGGGAGGAAATATACATACATGTATACGTACAGTTTAGTATGATTCAATGAGTGTTTGTGGGAATTACATACCTGCAACACGAATTGATCCGATTTTTGAAGGTGGGTGGTCAGTCGTTTCAATTGACGTTGTTGTTGTTGTTGTTATTGTTGTTGTTTTAGTTGTTTTTTGTTCTTCTAAATTATTTACTAAATTCTCTATTTTTCTAAATTCTTTTTGCAAGGCATTACTAAAATTATGATCTTGGCTTTCTCTTTCGATCGTTGGTTCAGTGAGTTGGATTGGGCGTAAGTGGGTCCAGTTGGAGGCGTCACGATCTGGAAGTAAATTTGTGCAAAATGAAATTAGTAAAAAAAATTACAAAAACTTCAGCAAGCAATCAGCAAATTCAAATTTAATATATCTATCTATATCTAAGTATACTCAATATAGCGTTAGATCCATGGCGGCCGTCTCAAAAGGGTGGATTGCCATTTTCTTCACAACCCCCTCGACATGGGTATCAAGTGAAAGCGTATAGTAAGTATAATTCAATAAGCAATGTAGTAAACTAAATATACCGTTAGATCCATGGCGGCCGTCTCAAGAGGGCGAATTACCATATTCTTCACAACCATCTCGACATGGGTATCAAATGAAAGGGTATGATAAGTAGAATACAATAAGCAATAAAGTATACTTAATATACCGTTAGATCCATGGCGGACGTCTCCAAGACCCATATACCCGTTCTTTGAGGCACTTCATCTGTGTAAAATTCATATCACGAAAAATATCAAGTCAATGGATGGTTTTTATTGACTACTATTGGCTTATGGGTACAACAAGGCGTACCGGGTCCCAGCTAGTATATATAAAATTGACTCCCTGTTTTCCTTGGTCACTTTACCGATTTTATTCATCTTTTTTTTAAGTTTTCTAATACTTTGTAGAATGTTCTTATGGCTGTGATCGTGAAGCATGGGTGTTCGGCATTACAAAGTGTTGGATGTATTCGATCGAGTGGCAGAAACGCGAGAGAGATTGAGATTGGAAACGAGTTCGTTGTGCCACATTGTCCATTGTTGTCCCGGATTTTTAATGCACATGTAAATCATGAGAGTTGTCATTCTGCGAAATCAGTTGTGCAAATGTGTAACAAAAGGCAAAATAACATGGCAGTGTTTCGAGTTGGTTCTGAAAATGCCAATGATGAAGTCTACCAATACCATATGGGTCGGAATGTGAACACCAACGAGATGCTGGCTGAGTCGTTTATTCTCTTTCGCAATACACGAACGACATCCAACATTGTCCAATTAGCGATACATTGGAAAACGTCAACGCGTGTATTTCATCGAAGTAACTGCTGCGGAAAGAGCAATCATCCATCGAATGTTGAATGTTTTTACTTGCGCTTGCTGTTTATTAACGTGCGTGGCCCAAAATCATTCACCCATTTAAGAACGGTAAATGGTCATCATTGTCAAACATATCGAAAGGTGTGTCAGTGTTCGAGCTTATTGGAGGATGATTCCAATGGGAGCAAACAATCGCTGATTTCGTGGCCATATCGAATGTGCATCAAATAAGAATGTTACTCGCAATCATTGTAACAACATATCATCCGTCTCAGCCTATAGTGTTGTGGAACAAATACAAGGACGAGTGCGAAGAAATATTGCATCGCGTACGAAATACATTGCACAATCCGGAAATCGCAATGTGTGACGTAAAAGACAACGAAGGACTGATTGCCATTGAGGATTTGTACGTAACGATATCATCATCAGGAACTCCACAGTCTTTTGTTGGCCTTCGCTTCCTCCAGCATTTGCCTCCATAATTCTCCATCCCTGACCCGACTTTTCCAATTTCTTATATCCAACTGTCTCAAGTCATCCTCGACGTCATCTATGTATCTTTTCTTAGAACGATCTGGTCTTCGTTTTCCTGGCGGTACATTCTCCAGAACTATCTTTGTCCCGTTCCGTTCCCCACCTCGTTGGACATAACCAATCCATCGTAGTCTGTTTATTTTGATCACTTTTACAACGTTTAGAATCTTACTGATTTCATAGAACTCTGAGTTGTATCTTCTCCTCCAAACGCCATCAACCTACATTCCTTTGTAGATCGAACTAAGGATTTTCCTTTCGAATCTTCCTACCAATGCTTCGTCTGCGTTTTTCAATGTCCACACTTCCGAACCATATAGTAGGACAGTCAATATTAGTGTTGTGTAAAGTGCCAATAATGTCTCCCTTGAAATGTTTCTGGGCGTCAGGTGCTTGCTTAAACCAAAGTTGCATTTATTAGCCAGTGATATTCGCCTTCTGATTTCGGCCGATGTGTCATTTCTCTTTGTTATAATCGTGCCTAGATATACGAATTCATCAAATGAACGATGCGTTCGATCAAGAAGTGAACCGTGAGCATCAATATGAGCGTGATGCGTTGCAAGAAGTGGTTCAATCTAATGTACCATTGCTGAGTTATAAACAAAATGCTTGCGAAACATTGATGCAATCGGTGGACAACAACACTGGTGAGATCTTTTTCACTAAATTCAACTACATTTGCAAAACCAAATAAAACATAATGAAACAGTTGATTAGAATTTCAATATATTGAATGGCTTTTTTTACCAATCAAAATTCGGCCATCGTGTGAGTTGTCGCAAAAACTAAAAACAACCAAACGTCATCAAGCACGCCATAATAGCCGTCTGGTGGCCAACTGTTACGGGCAAAATGGAGTTATGACGGGTTCAGCTAGTACTTCATATTTATAAAAAAATCAACTCCATTTCATATCAACCAACCCCCAATCATAATCCATATTAAAAAATGAAAACTCTAAACTCAAAACTCCATCTTGAAACGAGCAACGCAAACCCGGAAGAGAAACTCTTCTCACTTTGATTACATGAGCATCATCCAATTGCCTTACAGCAATAGGAAGTGAAGGGTTGTTGGATTGAATTTACATAAGGGGAACGACTCCTGAGATTGATTTACATAATATTAACCCCGAGGGTTGGTTTTTTAGCGCCTTTATACCGCCGCACAAAAAAAGGACCCCTCGTATATGGACGTGTAAACAGACTCGCTTGGAGCAGACGCAAATAAAAAGGGTTAAAAAAAGAAAGATGAATGAACAAAAAGGAAACACAAATAAGGACTCTCCACCTAAAGTGATTGGCTGTGATTTCGACATTTTTATTCAGTAGAGTCCTTGCTGGTTTTTTTTCGTGTTCGTTTGTTCGAACGAGTTCCGGATTTCAAGTGGCGGGCGATTGTATCCTTTTTGAAGAGGCGTGATTTAAGCCGTCATAATTTTTTTTAACAAGGACTTGCGATATTGAAGAAAGTCTTTTCAAAAAACATGATTTTGTGAAATATGCAAATTTTTATACATACACACAAAAGAGTGTATTTTTTTGGTAAATAAAGAAAAAGAAGCATCATTTTTGGCGGTTATTTTACCCCTGTAAACCACCCCTTGTTATGTTTGCGATAATGTTTAAAGAGAATTTAACCCCAAAGGAAATGTTTGATTTTTCCCTAAAGTAACATTTTATTCCTTGACAGATAACGGTTTTTTAGTAAAAAAGAAGGAAAATATAATAATAAAAAAATGTTTTGTACGCTATAACAAAGACGGTCTTTTCCTCAAAAAACGCAAGTAAAACAAGGATAAGGACATAAATACAAGTTTTTATAGAATAAAGAAAAATAAACTTTGTGTTGTAAAATAACAGGATGATAAAGTGGTGACAAAAATATTATTATATGATTTTTTTTTTTTAAATTACTATTGTTCCAGCAGAATTTTTGAATTGTGTCCTCCATTCCTCCAGTGAATAGCGGCAAAAATAGGATAGCACCGATTTTTATGAAAATTGATATCTAAGCTTATCTTATGCTCCCCTTCAAAATTTATATGTTCCTGATGTATGCTTTTTGTTTTTAGGATGGGAAAACTACCCTTTTTGACAAAGAAGGTAAAACCAATATATTTAAGCAAAATTGTTCGTTTCAACTCTTTAAAACCACCCCCTATGATGAAATTCACAACAAAATTAGTTTTGAACAGTTTAAAACATTTGTGTGATGCATTTATGATAAATTAAAATCTTCTCTTTGTTACTATTTGTAATTCATTACAACGTCTGAACCTGTCCTTATTACGAAATTTGTAAAAATTCAAACACTTGAAATTGTAATTATTTATATTGAATTAATTTTTCGGTAAATGTTTAGAAAATCCAGGGTAAAGTTGCTCCAAAAAAAATTCTGATGTTGAGAGTGATTTTTGAGTGCCTCAATAGTAGTTTCATGGCGGGAGAGGCATATTTTTGTTATCGGCGTGGTAGGAGTGAATTATGGCTCCAGGCCAAAATTGCTTTAAATATTTTTTTGAGGTATTCAGAGCGATTCTCCAATCCAGCGAGCTCCAATAGTAAATTCAAGGCGGGAGCATATATTTTTCTTATCACAAATTAAGGCGGGGACTTGGGGCTCCAAACCAAAAGTAAGAGCCATCCAATTTTATACCTCTATACAAATCTTTTGAGAATATCAAGCTGGTTTTAGGACAAACAGGTCAACATCGGACCAGCTGTTGACCTTAAAACAAATTCTGGAGAAAACCTGGGAATAGAATATAGTCATACACCAGATATTTGTCGACTTTCAGCCGGCATATAACTCGATAAACAGGGAGGGATAAGGATCCTATTGGAATTATTAGGAGTCCCCTTCAAGCTGGTACGACTGAAATGCGCAACGAATAGCTCACTGGCGAAAGTAACGATCCAAAATGCAGTAACAGAAAGACCGACAAGGTCTTAGACAGGACGATGGACTAGAAAACAAAGGTGATGCAACAATCCATAGGTGAAAACTGCGCCCTATCTTCTGCTGTTAGCCGTTCTGCTCAAAGCTGCTACTCGCATTGGTGCTGCGTACAGAAGGTCTAAGCTAACCACCCTGAAGTCTTAGCGCCCACTTTGGACAGCAATCTAAGGAGTGCTGCAAATATAGAGGACGCTTTACTTGCCATGCCCTCCAAGTGTGCTTTAAAAATAAGCCTGCGCTCCCGTAAAATGCCAAATAGCAGTTTTGAAGTGGAGGGGAGGGTCTGTGTTTGTTCAACTACCCACACAGGCCCAATACGGGCACTATTTGGCGCAGTATTGAATCACCTGTAAACGCCTCATGCACTAGCGCTCCATTAAGGCGCCAGTCCATTGGCTCAGCTTCAAAACGAGCTGCATTCCCTGTGAGTGGTTGTACATAAATTCCATAGTTCTAGGCCACGAGCTCCCACGAGTTTCTCCACATAGGATAAGGTTTTGCCGTGATCTGGTGCAATTTGGATATATGGATCGCTCGTGTATGGGGCCCTTTAAAGATCCATCGATCCAAAGTAGTGATGAACAAACGAAAGAACAAGACAATACTAATATAGTGCAAGACCAAGACAAGATTGCAAGATCCAGACCATTTTTGCTCATCACTAATCAAGGGGGACCCACAGACTAGTCCCTAAAATGGAAATACGGGTTACGAGGGAGCGTGGAGAAGTGAGTTACGGCCGCACACAGCTCCTGAGGGGACATGGGCGATACAGGAAATACCTCCACCGTTTTGTTCTCGACAATTCATGATGGCTAGTATACCAAGGGATGAAAGAAGACGCAGAGCACGTCTTATTTACCTGCTCGAGATTCGCCGATGAAAGGGCGGAATAAGAAGAAAGGGCCGAGTCGCCACTAACGCCGGAAAACATCCTAGGCCACGTGAAATGGGAAATGTGGAGAAAAGTGGAATCAACAGTGAAGGCCATCCACAAAAAGTTAAGCCTAGAAGAAGCCGAAAGAAATAGAGTAAGGCGAAGAAATGCCACAGTAGCAGCTAAATAAAGCTGAACGACTCCCGCGATCCCATCTGTTATCAACTTCCCCTTCTGCATAAAATAAGTTGTAGTTACCAAAGGCCAGACATTTTTGCTGTCAGCAGTAGCACACTTGATCCTGCTTGTCAACCTATCATGAAATGACGTTTTGATTTTCTTGGTAGTGAATTTGTTAACTTGATGTGTTCATTCTGCAACAGCCCATTTGATGAACAGCTACAAACGCTCCTTCAGGTTAAATTATGCTCATACCCTTTCAACTAAGCCAGCTTTTCGGCTTTTACTGATTCGGTGGAGTCGGGAATAAGCAAACGGCAATATATTTGTTATGGCACAGGGTGGCACAACGATACGTTCTTACCACAGAAACACAAATCCCAGTCAGCCACTGGCCAAATTGATTTCAAGTTTTACTACTTACACAGACTTTTAGGAACTGGTTTATTTGACTATTTCGATATGGTAAATAACTACTGAAGGGCAGTGGACAGAGTTTCTGGCGATAAATCAATCTTGACAACTGGATAACATGTTGGAAGGTGAACTAATAGAAAGATGAAGAGATTGCTAAGCTGTTTAAAACAAATGTAAAATTATCTAAGATTTACTTCGAATTTTACAAAAACTCTAGTGCCTGGAAAAAACCACAACGTCCCTACTCCGCCATTTGTGTACTTTTCCAGGTTTACTTTGTGAATGTTGAAATCATCACCAACAATCATTTCACGCTCTGGGTTCTTAGATAATAATCCGCAGATGTGTTCAGAGATATCTTTTAAGTGTAAACAACAATCGTTGTTTGATTCCATCGAATTATAAATTCAAAAACTTTGTGAAGTAGATTAAGATGGTTTTACTCAAGTCATAAACAATAACAGTTACAAAAGCGATGAGGGTTGCTTTGCACCTAATATAATCAAATATAATCAGCACTATCGCTGCTCAAACAGCGTTATTGCTAAGACTTCTAAGAGGGTATACGCTGATTCGTACCACCTGTGGTGAATATATATTTTAAGAATGCACACGCATCCAGCATAAACCAATAAAAAATTAATAAATATAATTCACTATCATCATCAACAACAGAAAATATTCATTAATCAAAAATCCATTATCCTCGAAAGAAACACAATTACCCCACAGTACGCCATATTCGCGGCTTGTATGCTTCTTTCTACACGCTTTTGAAGCGGTGTAATATGCAAATTCCTCCTGATAAAGCAACCGAAAAGAAAGAAACTAACGAAAAAAAAAACGAAGAAACGAGATACTGCTCCAGGGCACTGCAATCTCTCAAATACCAACACTAACTAGCAGCAACAACAAAAAACGCGAAAATTACACAGAATCCGCGCGTATATAATTTCACACTATGCGGCTCTTCACTTATGAATTATTGTTGCTTATCACGCAAATTTCTCCATTTAGTCTCTGACGAGGACGACGACGGCGACGCATTGTTGAAGAAATTTCATCGTTTTTTTCTGCATTATTTCATGATTACTACAAGAGAAGAAACACCCTGCATATTTCTGTAATTTTCCTTTTGTTTTTCTTTAATGCGAATGCAAAAAAAAAGTGACCTGAAAAATAACATAAATCAATCACCGCACTATAAAGTCCGCACACAAACACAAACGCATAAAATTGAGGGTAGGCGGAAAACAATAGCGGCCGAAGAATTGATCCTGATGGAACGCCATCAATAAACGAAAATAAGAGTCTTTTCCCGAATTGGAGAACATCTGCCATATTTTCATGCATGAATTTTATAAGGACGAAACTGTCCCTTTCAAACATGAACATTTTTTGAGGGAGTCCTTTTTTCGTTTGCTGCTGCTTGTTCGATTGCATTTCATTACAGGCACAGCAACTTATACTGTGCGTTTCATGTTTATAGTTGCATGATGGGCAGGTATAAAATTGAAGCGTTTCTACTATAGAATGAAGGGAATTCTGCTGTTGCTGCTGATGGTGCTGTGGTTGTTGTTGCGATTCGGTGAGATTTCCATGGAGATCAATGGACTATGTTTGGCGGATGTTTGATCTTCATAGACAAGTTTAAGAAATTATCGAGGGATGATGGGTCCGGTCCGACCACTGTGAATGCGTAACAACCTTATATAAGAAATTTACCTGCCCAATCTGCAAGGTTCCCACACTTTGTGTAGGATGAAGAAGAATAGTGTTTTATTTTTTTGCTTTCAGTTCAGCAGATCAACTTATTCAGATGTCCTTTTGTTAGAGATGACATTAAAATTGTTGAATTTTTTTTTGATTAAAGACTGCAGTTCGAATCTTTTGTTGGATGTGTGAGTTTTTTATTGCATTTTGTTGGGTGGTTTAATAATAGTCAAACTATGGTAACAGAGAAACACATTACGTATGCCAACTGATCCCAAGTCTGCGACGATTTCATGAGCCTGACTTGGTTAGGTTATCTTTTGCTAATAACTCATTTCTAAACGAATGGAGTGAGTTTTTTTTACCATCTCATACCAGCTCATAGATACGCAAGCCTTCTCCCTCCAAAATGTCTGTGGGGGTCATCCCCGCTATCACGCACGCCACATCGTCGGACGTGCTTCTGTACGCGCAGCAAGATTAGTACATTAATTATGTGAGGCGTTTGGGGGAGGGAGTCGAGCCGAATCTCACCCAATATCATGTGGAGGAAAGAGGGATCGCCGCAGATATCACGTATGTTGTTCCCCCCAAAGAAACGGTGTAAAATTGCTAGAAAACTGGGTTAAATTAAGTTAAATCTGTTTTCCATTAAAAACCCCCATTTACGGCAGGCCAGGTCGGCAGGCCCGGCCCGATGAAGGCCACACAATACTCAGTCTGACTGGGGGATGAGGACAGACACAGGCGAAGGCAACAGTTTAGCATAGCAGGTTGTTAATTCAAGTGCAAATTTGTTCCTGTCCTCAACGAAAACTTTAAAGGCACAAACAGATTGGTTATTGCAAAAACCTTTAATATATACGGACTACCATATTTGCTGACACAGTGGGCAGGCGGAGCGGAGAAATTAAATGTATTGGGAATTCTTTCGCAGGCGGCCGACGTCACCGCCTTCGCCTCAATATGTTTGTGCCAGACTCAAGCCGTGAATACCCGAGAACAAGCGCGAATGCGAGTATGGATGGTTTTCGTGCCTTGCTTTCAGATCGAACTGGATGCGGCGGCGTGAATTCGTGCGGTAAATTCACGGCTCGAGACTGAATAGAAGTACTGGCGTGGTCGATCTCTTCATACAAAAATTCAAGTGTTACAAAATTTTTTATGAAACATGTTCAATTTTCAATTGAAACAATTATCTTCAGGCACAATTGAAGACAAATGCTCACACATATAAAGATTTTTATCAGTTTTGTTTTTGGGCTGCAGACCCCATCCAGTTGGCGGCCGGGGAGGTGTATGGTGATACTTGGCTTTAAGGCGAAAACTTTCAGGCCACGGCCTGCTGTCGACCTCTTTTTAAAGAAGGGCCTTAAGAAATGGCCAAATCCTACACAAAAAATGCGAACGCCAGAAAGTAGCATAGTAGCCCCTCGATTGTTTCGCCGCCACCGGCCAGCCGAAGATGCGATTCGACGAATGCTGCGGCGTACAAGCCAAGTAACACTGACCCGCGAAAAGGCCAATGGAATATGGAACTATACAGGAAAGGCCCTCGCCGAATTTTAGCGTAATGAAATTCTTGTTGATTATGAGTGCGCACATTTTGGTAATTGTGTGTCCACTACAAGCAGAAAAAGCGAGGAAAATAGAAGAGGGGCAAGTAGGAGTCAGGATATATGAAAAATCTCACATGAAATCAGGAGGGAAGGAGTGGGGGTTGAGGCAAATCTCACGACATCTCACCAAAGGGGGTCGAAAAATCGCCTCACGTAATTTATGGAGGACCCCTAACCTATATGCGGCTCTCTATTTCCTGCTGTTTCCAGTCATATTTAACGCTGCTGCCCACACTGGCGCTGCTTATAACAGGACTGAGCTAACCACCTATTGTAAAAGGAGGCAGCAATTGGATCTAGGGACCCAACATTGGGAAGCATTCCTGCGAGTGCTGCACAAATCGCAGACGATTCGTCCACCGTGCCCTCCAAGTGCGGTTTAAAGTTTAGCCTCCGGTCGATGATCACTCCCAGGTACATCAGAGCGGGCTGTGAGTGAATGATATGTCACCCTGCCTTTATGCTCACAGACCCTAGCTTTCTTCGTTTGCTGATCAGCATCGCTTCAGTTTCGCACTCAGAAAGCTTCAGCCCAGCGCGTTCTAGCCTCGCTTTTATTTCCCAGATCGCTTCATTCGCATGCAATACGATGTCATCTTGCCGTTTCCCTACGACAACCATACCGATGTTATCCGCGAACCCGATCGCCACTGCTTCCTTTGAAAAACGAAGCCTCAACATTGTACATTGCGATCCACAGGAGAGGAACACTGCGAAACACCGCTTATTGTCCCGAGTACCTTCGGACCGAAACACAATGAAGCAACCTACCCTGAAAGTAGCCGTCCACTATTCGCACTAGGTACTTTGGTGTGCCTAGCTTGATCAACGCCTCAACTATTTTGCTCCACCTCGCCGAGTTGAAATCAAAATTAGACGAGTCCTCACATAAGGATGTCCAATCTGGACCCGAAGAAACTAGCTGTCCACTGGACATGCAGAAACTAGCAGCTTCCGTAACGAGAGTACTAAGAAGAATATTCGGCCCAGTAGTAGAGAAAGAGATATATCGATGCAGGCACAAACTTGCGAGCTATAGAGCAGAAAACCCAGGAAAAGATTGTTGAAAGGCGAAAGATGCGGACGATCTGTCACCAATGGGAGTGCGTAGTTGGAGTAATATAGCTGGCTGCCGCGAATTTCGGTCGAAACCTGCTGAAGAAGCAAAAGTCCTCCAGGATTGTAGGCTACAAAACAATACAAAAAAAAATGGAATATACATATAACAAAAAAGTCAATATTTGATTGTCCATTTTGCAATTTAATAATTTAGTGTCCAATTGCAACAGTGTTATCCTAGAATTGGTTCTGACTTTACCAACTCGTTCAATTATAATATAAAAGGACATTTTTTAAAGCATGGACTATACAATCAACAAGGCTATATAATTTTCCGAATATCAACAGTTGCATTGGCATGAGTATAGCACGCTTTCTTAACCCTTCCATCCATCCAACAAGCGACATCTTCCACTATGTTCAGCACTTCCTATCATCAACCCCAATCTAACTCCGAATGTTCGTCGTTATGTACAACATCCGGTTTTTCATTTATGCAACCAACCAACAACGAAAAAAAAAAGTTTATTTCAAAAATGAAAAATTAAGCTGCGCACGCACCCTTTTTCCATATCGAACGCGCCGGTTAATCTCGTGATCGGTAATCGATTGAGGATCGTGAGGATCGTGAGGACCTATAACAAATCAAAGACGGGTGCACGATTTATATCTACCTGGAGACATCCCCTATGTACAGCACAGTTGAGGAGAAGACAAACAGGAGCTAAAGGTGTCGCAATAATTCGGTGGATGTGAAGGGCTACAGTTTTCCCTTTTCGTCCGTGGATGATTCTGCCGCCTTTTGATCAGCTAAAAGCGGAAACGTGAGCTGAAAGCCGCACGCCAAAAAAGCCGTCTGCTTCGTATGTTTGGTTTTTTTTCGTCATTGGTTCGACATTGGATGACGCGAGTTCTTCGTTGTACATACATAGTTGGGTTGATGATTAGAACCCCTTTGTCCTTGCCTGGAAGAGAAAGATTCATCGGCGCAAGGGGATGAAGCGAATGTGGCGGAACGTCAAATACCGTTGCAGGATGCTCAACAGCCATTGGCTCGTGTCGTCAAACGGTTTCTTAGTATTCAAATGACGCCTTTCGTGTTTCCACGTGATAATGGCAACGCTCCCACGGAGTTTGTTATAAATTGGCAGCAATTAATTTGCTTAAAGCACTTCTCCTCGTCTGCGACTCCCAGGCGGACACCCCCGTAGGTAGACCTCCGCGGAAGGCCATGTCTGGCTCAATTATCGCTTAAAAAATCATCAGGAAAATATGAAAAATCATCATTAACCCGCGGCGTGCTTTGCATAAATGGAAACGAACCCCTCCGGAGTAGCGCTGAAGCCTGCAAGCGCACCTTGCTACAATTGTTGATCTGCCACCACTGCTGCGGTAATTAAAAATTCAAATTACCTGCGCAGGGAGGCATCGGCAGCAGCGAGCCCAGCTATGGCGGCAAGTGCTGTGGCAGAGTCTATATAACGAAATATCCGCACCACGAATTATCGCGAGATTATGGCACGAAGATATCTCCCATGGGATTTTTCAGGTCATATTTTTGGTTTCCGGTAAGAATAAAATTTTTATGGATTATATGCAAATTTTTTTTTAAGGTGAAAAAAACAACAAAAACAACAACAATTTCCCCGAAGTAAAAAGAGGAAATCGAAGCTTCTCTGCCCAGGTGAGGAATGATCCGACAGGAATTGTTTGAAGAGTTTTGCTCTCGTCCACCTCGTTCTAAGCACACCTCATTCCAGGTGGCATGGTTTACTTTATGCGGTGTAGCTATGAATATTCAGATTTTTTATATGGTCGAGCTTATTTTGTTATTCTCCGCCATATTTTCTTCATTTATTCAATTAATGACGGTGCAACTTGGGAACGTGAAGGAGGTGATGAGGATTACGTATGCAAAAAAGCCAATTTTTCACATTATTTTTTGTGTTGGGTTTTTGGAGCACCATTTGCTCTGGTAAACAGAGGTACTCAAGTGGGAATCAGTCTTGTGATGGGTAATGAAGCTCTTGTTACCGGTGGTGGTGGTGCTACACAGGTAATCAGAGATTTTATAATTAACATTTTTTGTTCCAGGTCATGATATGGTAATTTTTGGTAGGAGCTGGAGAGGATTCGGGGCGGGATTTTTGGACTATAAGAGTCGAAAAGTTGAGATTACGTGCTTGGAATATTTTATTCAATTCGGATGTGGTTTCATGTTGGTATATTGAAATTATATTGTAATTAGGGTGATAAGTAGATATTAATTGAAGGCAGGTTTCGTGGTACTTAATGCCGGATTTCGTGAAGGGAACAGAAATTTTATGGGCTGTATTTTTTAAACCAAATCTTGAAATTTCCGCTACAGGCATGAACATTTTTAAATGCATCCGAATCGGCATAGAACAGTATTAAAAGACCCGAAACTCGCCCGCTCTCGCCATAGGCATGCGCTATCTCGACGCAGTCATGCACGCTCCCGCCACAGGCATGCACGCCTCCACCGCAGGCATATAGTTTTTCTAGACTAAAGAGCAAAATTGGGGCTTTAAAAAATTGTGTAGGACGAAGAAAACGGTCAATTATCTTGAGTGTGAGTCTTATTTTTACTTAAGCGTGTATTCTAGCTGCTGGCGTCGTGCCAGTTAGTGTGTACCTGCTGTATGCTAGGCTCGTGCGAGTTACATTTTTACTCAGAACTGAAACTGTGCGTGCGTTCCTGCTGCGTGCTAGATGCGGCGAATTTAATTTTTATTCGGAAGTATAGACATTGGCCAAGCTTGACATTCGCATAAAAAACGGAACTCGTATGATACACGGATCTCTTCAAGCACAATTTTCTATTTCTTGTTGAGGGGCGCCTTGGACCTATTTTGTTTGGTCTATTGTGCCACCCCGTCATTAAAAACCATCAAGGTTAAGGCTTCTCAAATAGCCTAAAACTGATTTAGGGGTTTTGTCCCAAATCTCCCTGGGAGTAGGGAAGTCACGATGGAGGAGGCTCAATATCTTCCAGAACACCAGAACAACAATCGTTTTGAATCGCCAACCAACTGCCATGTACTCAATTTGATTCATCCTTGAGTAGGCTTCGAGCCATCACGGTTTCGTAAGTAAATGAAAAACGATCCGGACATAAAGGACTCGGGCACTGTTTTCGGAATCTCTTATTAGGGTCCTCATAATTTTTGATGAAAAGGGCCCTAAACAATTTTTTAAAGGAATAAGGGGGCAACCCATATGGTGCCTCCTCATTTCTTTGGACGGTGATAAAATATACCGAATACTGGAGGTCCACTCCAATCCGTTTTTTTCTTCTAACGTCTTGCAACTAAACCAGGAAATTAATGTGTCACAGTAGAAAACTTATCAGGATACATTAGAAAGGTTATGGGGACATTAGTTGTCTTAAAACCACCTATGGAGAATCGAAAGGTCGCAAGACCCCACCTGTAAGTTTTTTGTTTCTTTGAGGAGGGCGACTCTGCCCTTCATATCTCTGTCCCTATTTCCAGATAGCGAGGAGAAAGGTATAGTTGGTTGCATCGAAGATGCGAGATTTAGAAGCAAAAATATCTCTAGACAGGCTGCTGAGCTAGTTCAACTGGCCTGACTTGCAAATGAGAGATACAGCAACAGTCAATAGTTGAGTCGGACTTATACGAGGCAGTACATTACCCCCTTACACGATAGTAAATTGTACTGAGGCCTCAATTTTTTTAAATATCTCGGTTCAAAACTAGCGTCCTACTTGTATATGAGCGTTGATTTCTTACAATTTTTGAGGCAGTGGAATTTTGTACTGGAGAGACATTTTCTACCTTTTTTGAAGAACAGAAAATGTCGTAATAATAGTCAAGCAGGAGGCAGTTTGGAAACCACCAACCAACTACTTAGCAACAAATAAAAGGAAGAACTAATTTTGCAATTCTATTAATTAGTATCTAACCGGGATACATCCATAACATTTTTAGTCCCTCTAGCTGGACCAAACCCGACCGGTACCCACTTTAGTTTAGGTCATCCTCATGGTCTCATGCCGTTTGTGATTTTGGATATGCTTTTGACTCTAGCTCCACCATAAGCCTTGTGTTGATAATCATCTATATGAGGTGACAAAATCGGGTAAAGAAGAATTTGAGTGGAACAAAGATGTAAAGTCGGCCTTAGACTTGCTATCTGTAGTAAAGGGATGTTACCAATATATGTATTTTCTCAAAACTAACTACGATCTAGTTTTGAAAAAGGTGCATTTTTACATCTACTGATTATCTCAGGGAATTTCCAGAAATTACCGAACTTTTAATCCTAAATAATTTTCAGTTGATTATAACTAATGATACTTCTCCACTATTCACCAAATTCTCAATGCATTTCAGACAATACCGAATTCCACATGCCCACAAAATTTTCCCATCCGAAAACACCTTGCAATAATTTATCACAATTCAGTGCATCGTTCTCTCGTCTGGCTGTGAAACCTTGCGCAAATTACAGTTTAATCCTGAATTTTCTCCCCCTGCATATAGTGCAGATTACGTAGGCGCGCAGGTAAAATCTGCCTTGCAAATGCACCACCAACCAATATCCTTTGTCCACTTTACATCTCTCCTGTACTTTCACTTATCCGTAAAAGTAATCATCCCATACAAGACGTGGGAACGTAAACATTTTCCCTTTTTTTGCAGGTCCCTCCTGAAACTGAGCACTTTATACTACAAGATTACTTGGTCCTGGCCCTTTTATTCAAAAAAGAAAAATTACAACAACAAAAAAAATTCTACATCCTCTTAGGAAGGATATCAAGCAATAAAAATGAATTTTTTTCTTGTAAATTGAACAAATGCATCCTTTTTAGTTTTAGAACGATCCATAATTTGATTGACTGGTCAAAGGATCTGTTTTGTAAAATGGCGAAAGTAATGGGTATCCTTCACGGAATTTTCTTTTTTTTTTGTATGATTGGTATTATGACAGCGTTTGATATCCTTATATGATGGCGGCGGGTGTATGGTAGAAGGACTTCTTTTTTTGTTTAGAAAGAAATTAGGCTTTTACGTGTTTTATTTGAAATGTATTTGGGGAAGGATTTATTGCCTCGAGCTAAAGTTTCAACACGAGTTTATTTTATAAAGAAAAGGGAAATTTTTGAAAGGATTTTATATAAGAGGATACATTGTATTTATCCAATTAGAATTTCCCGATTTATTTTTTAACGTCTTATAAGATAAGCTGCACATATCCTGTACTGGATCATCGATTCTCATTTGCGAAATTGTGCCAAGGATCTTAATTTCGAAACGTAACACAGTAGGATTTTCGAAAACTCAAAAACCTCGTGTATGAACTTAAAATTATCGAAAAATTCAAAAATTTCTGTTCGAAATAAACTAAAACTAAATAAGTTGTTTAAATGAGTTTTTTTTATATTTTTTATGTATGAAATCCTAAAGAAGAAATCCTAAACACTGCGATCCTAGATGTGTAGGGATGGTTCGGCCATTAATTGAACTTCACCCACTGTCAAGGGTGGAGAGGTGTTGAACTTCTTTTTGGAGATAAGACAGTACTTGGTTTTAGTGGGGTAGAATTCAACACTTTTCTTCTTTCCCCACTCTAAAATGAGATTAATGTCGTTATTAATAGAGTTGGACATTAGTTCGCGATCATCAAGACAGGATCTGGCATGAGTCTGTCTTGTATCGAAGCTGTACGGGTAACGTAGAGTACCGTCGTCAGCGAAGCTGAGAAGTGGGTTCTCAAAATATGAAGTGAGATCACAAATGAATAAATAAATAATATATTAAACATATATTACAAGTATTGCAAGTCTAATCGAATGAATGTTATTATCCTTTTCGCATATCCTTTCTTCTACGATTGGTTGGATTTTAAATCCGATTTTTAAAAGAAAATTATGCAATTCGAAAACTGGGGTTTTCAGTAAAAAAATCGATTTTTAATTTATACATTACACTTTTTCTATTAACTAACAAAAATTGCATTTAATTTCAGCACTATTTCTCTAAAAGCTTAGTTTTTATTGCTTTTAACTAAAAAAACAATAAAGTCCTAGCACAAAATTAAAACAATGTCTCTAAACAATTACATGTCACATCTTCGCTGCTCCACCAGAAATGTTAATCCATAATTAACTCGTCATACAGTTGTGAATATTAATTTCCAGGTGCACAGCTCCCCTCGCCGTCGTCATCTGGATCCATCCTACAGCATCAAGGTAACCTCCATTCAGCGTTTCCCTTTTCACTGCGCCAGGTACATACCAACATACACTTGCCATGCTCAAGTATCCGCGCACGCAGCTTGTTCCACTCAGCATTTTACTGGGGGTTAACTTCGACACGAACTCTTAACTCGTAACGAGTATGCGCACGGGCTTTAATTACTGATTTTTTGCGTTTTTTTTAATGTAATACACTGATATCGAGAGGTTTTTACCTTCTTTTAACCTTACCTTTGCTGGCAACTCAAGTGAGGATTAACATGTAATTAAAAGTCTGAATACGCTAATTATCCATCGTTCAAGTCATCATAACAAAACGCTGATGTATTCATGCTGGAGCCGGATTCCATTTATTTCTTGTTTAGAAGGTTCTGTTTATTTTGCAAGGGCTTTCGGATGCTCGTTGTTGCTGGATCTCGTAGCGCGGTCGCCGTTTATTTTTGTGAATGAATTTCGAAGAAAAATACTTTAAGAAAATTACAGTTTTTTTTCGTAATTGAAATGAGCGGAATGTCGTTAACAAATCTGAGAGGGGGGGGGGGAATAAAGGCCCAAGGTCACTACTTTGTTGGATGCCGTTGTTAAAATAGTTTCGATTCGGAATCAGATATTTTCACGAAAGTGGACAGGGACAGCATAAAAACAAGAATTTCACTAAGTAATTAAACAGCAAAAGTACAATAAGAAATGCTTCAATTCCCAAAGGTTACAATTAGAAACCGTATTAACACAAACTGATCAATCAAGCGCTCATAATTTTTGCTCTTTAGGTTGGCTCAGGTTGGGGTTGGAGGACACTATATCAAAAATATACTGTTGTATAAGCTGTTGTAGAGCTTTGTTGTAAATGAACTCATAGAACTACTCAGTGTGCACAACTTTTTCGTTCAAGTTTACACAAATAATGATCATGGTAATTGGTTAAACAGGAGGTACCACGTCAATCGCACATATACTGTACGTGCCAGATTTGGTCTCTAGTTAATGTGCGACAAAGCGGTTCTGGAAGTTATCAGGAAGTAAAATTGCTCTCTGTATGTGTAAAGCTTTAGGATTCTGAGAACAAGCCACATACTTAGGGGTAATATTATCTGCCAAACTCCATTTTAGCCAAAACAAGGATAATCTGATGCGCACATTATGATAACATTCGGAGTTTAGGTATGGTGACATAGAACCAGGATTAAGAACGGCTTTCTTCACCGAAACTATTGACACCTTCAAAACTGTTTAAACGTTCTTCGTTTCTTAAGTGAGAAAAACGAAGATACAGAACGCACGTAATGCTATTTGCATATCTTGAAATGCTTCCTTTAAATCTTTCTACTTAAGGCCCTAATACACTCAGCGACGAAGTCCAACAAGAATTTCAGTTCCAACAACAAAATATTAAGGGAAGCTTAAAAAAAAATACAGTCACAAAATTAAACTAACCCAATCTCAAAAACCTCCTAACACAGTCAAAATTACCTGTTGTGCACTGCTTGCAGTGCACAACACGGCCGCCGGAGGGGAAATCTTTGCACAATAAAGGGGTTCGGCAGCATTCGTATGTCTTGTTGGGCTTTACTTTATGAGTGCGTGCCCGAGGTAAATTTTCTGGCGACTTTCAAGAAATCTCTTCTGCGGTGTCGCCGGCTAGAAATTGAAGCCAGTGTTAGATAATTATGAATGGAAATTGAATTAATGTCGCAGTAATGCACTCTACGAACTTGTTCCTGTCATGGGATATGAGAATAGATCTTTTTTGTTTGATATTTAAATTTTTCATTCATGTGAAATTTTGATATCGCTGCTTTTGCTGATTTGAAATTTAGCAAGTGCGGCTAATAAAAAATCGAAATAAATGAATTCTAATAAAATATATTTGTAAAATTTTTATTTGGGAAGACATAAAATATGTACAAAAATTAAAATTTATGGTAAAATATTTACAACAATTTGAAAGTTTTATTAAAAAGTTTAAAATTTGATGGAAGATTTTTATTTATTTTTTGGTATTTACATACAAAAATAATAAAAACCATAAAAAATGAATTTACGCAAAATTTATCTACACTCATGTTGTAAAATACCTGTGCAAGGGATACACCTTTTTTGCGAATCTAGTTCCGGGAAGTTGTTACGGCTAAAAGGACAATAACGAAAAACAAGGATGTCATAAAACTTAATTATTACACGAAGGTAGTATTTGCCATTAAAATATTTTCTTGGGTTTTTCATAAAGCCAAGGTAATAAACACCGATTGATCACTACCTGACCACCGGGCAAGAATCCCTAAATTCTCAAATCAAGGAAATCACCATCAAGCAAGTCATTAAAATTCTTGCCAAACAAACCGATTTTTCCTCAGATTTTATTTTTTCCCGAAAATACGATCACCATCCATGCCTGCAACAAAAAAGGTTTGAAATTTCCCCTGCAAAAACCGAAGCAGAAGCTCTCACTTGTACAAACGCATCTCGTGTAAGATTACGCAAATGCTTTATACAGAATACAACTAGCGCAGAGATTTGCTTGGAGCGGAAATTTGATGTATTAAAACTGAAGAATTTTAGGGAATTTTCGTTCTTAAATTTTGTGGACAATTTTTAAAACATAATTTACTCATGAAAGAAGGCTAAAATTCAAAAATTTTCCACCATGAATAGCTAGATAATCGATTTAAGTTTATCGTACATTAAAAAAATTTTAAAATTTTTCCACCTAAATAGGAGTATTTTCCGGGCGCAGGTACGGAACTTTGAACCATTATAACTAATATACTAATAAAAAATATTAAAATTTTCCACCATTAATAGCTAGATTTATGTTTTCTTAAAAATACCTAATTTAAATTATTTCATTTGGTTGGATAGTTTTCTTAATATTCGCGGGCGCGCGATACCCTATAATTGCTCGATTGAGTGTATTAGGCCCTTAAGAAATAGGTTGAGTTGCGTTAAACTTAAAGGACACCGCACAAATTATATGAGAAAAGGGTCCCGGCGGATTTGGCTGAAATTGAAGTATGTTAGTCAGTGGGGGTAGACGAACAAAAAATTGTAAGGGGGAGGGGGGGTAAATCGTAACGGTTAGCCGCTAGGGCGTTTTGAAATTTTTTGATAGATGTTTTTATATCACCCTGTATTTTTGTAACCCTGTGAAATATGTTCGTGAATAAGGTGGCACATTACGCAGAATACTCCCACCTATCTAAAACTGTAAAAGTCGAGGTTCTAACCCTCCAACTTTTAGAGTTATGGGTCGTCAAAATCAAAGTTTTGTTTTTTTTCACTAAAATTTCAAGTTCAACCACCTTTTTCTCCAAAAAATACGTAGTTAATTAATTTTTTTTTTACAAAATTGGAAAGCTTGAACAATTTCCTATGAATAAGGTCAGGGCAACTTTTATGCTACGGCCTTTACTTTTGAAGTTATAAGCAATTTTAATGTGAAAATTGGCTTTATTTCGTACTTTTCTCGTACTTTTCGACAGAGCTGCGGTGGAAAACTCAAACAAAACTTTGATTTTGACGACCCATAACTCTAAAAGTTGGAGGGTTAGAACCTCGACTTTTACAGTTTTAGATAGGTGGGAGTATTCTGCGTAATGTGCCACCTTATTCACGAACATATTTCACAGGGTTACAAAAATACAGGGTGATATAAAAACATCTATCAAAAAATTTCAAAACGCCCTAGCGGCTAACCGTTACGATTTACCCCCCCTCCCCCTTACAATTTTTTGTTCGTCTACCCCCACTGACTAACATACTTCAATTTCAGCCAAATCCGCCGGGACCCTTTTCTCATATAATTTGTGCGGTGTCCTTTTTCATGTAACTTCAAGAATTGTTTTAAAAGGACACCTTCTTAAGATCAATCAAGTACAACTTTTGGAGTTTTATGGCGTTATCTCTAACTTTCACTTCAGGCATTGTATCCAATTTACATAAGAATAGAAAATTGGCAGTAACTGCGTTATATGACGTTTTGTCCCTCCCCAACTCGTCCAACAATTGGCGGCATATTGGGAAAAATTTATTAACCCTGCAATGGTCACGTCCTTATAATAATATTTCTCCTCCAGGACACATTCCTTTCTCTTAATAATTCTCTTGTGATTGCTTTTGTATTCTTCTGTGGAGTTATTTTACTAGCCTCTAAGTTTTTGCTGGACTTACACAAGGCAGTACATTTCTCCCTTACACGATGGTAAATTGTACTGAGGACTTAATTTTTTTTAAATGTCTCGGATCAAAACTAATGTTCTACTGGTATAAAATCAGTGAGGTGGAGCACCATTTCTTACTACTTTTGCGGCAGAAACATTAAATTGGGCGAAGTGAGATTGTAAAATATAAATATACATTGTGGAGTTATAGGTTTCTTACTTACTGTGAGGCAATTCAATGCATATTAGAATCAAAGTCATAAAGAAGACCTTCATTGGTGTTTATTTTCTATCTTCCTTTAATTTACTTGCTCAGCGGCACCGACAGCAGCGTATCCGTTGCGGGGACGTCCCGCTCGGACCGCCAGCTAACGGATCAAAGAAGAAGAAGAAGAAGAATTTACTTGCTATTGTCATTTTAGCATTACAATGGCACCTCGCCTGATTTGAAGTATGACATTGTACTGACTCAAAAGAAAAAGGATTCGCCTCCTATAAACTAATTTTATAATCGTGTACTACCCAACACTACTAGCCTCTTCAAAAGCATCAAAAGATTCCCGTTTATTTTCGATGAAAGTGATAAGTGGACACGTAAACCCTGGAATCTAGCTCTGGGTCTGCATCGACATCTTGAAGAGTTTTGGATCCCCAAAATTTCGATAATATAGCCGTCTCTAGATTCAAGCCGTTTCTAGATAGATCTAATATGAGGGAAATTGAGCCAATAAACCGCTTCATTTTTAACCAACGCTTTTTGGTGGGCAAAGTTATTTTTTACAGCGTTCCTATTATTACGTTTCAAATTTATTTATAGTAGTTTTGTGCAAGAGCAATGCTAAGGCCATAAAATCATCTGGACGGATTAACTCTCAAATAAAGGTTCTACGGTTAATCAACGTCATTTCCTTTAAAAAAATTAAATCCTTTAGCTTTAAGTGGAAGAAACTACACATGTTGATATCATAAAAGCAAAATTCTTTCAATTGAGTAGGTCAAATCGATGATCTAACATTCCCAATTTGCCTTATATAACTTCCCTCTTATTCAAACATCTTAAAACCATTACCACATCATGAAAACCACATAAATCCCATTTCATTTTAAACTGTGAATAGTAATTGAAACCGCTTTATAACATCTCTCCATCTCTCCGAAAAAATATATATTGCATCTCTTTCACCAAAAACTTTGATCTTGCCCGCGTTTTCAATTTTTTATATGATTTCTTATTAACAATTCCTGAACAAACACAGAAACGGAATAAATAAATAAAAGCCGTTTTCTGTTTGTTTGTTGCATACAATCACCGCGTGGTCAATCATCCATCGTCGATCCATAGCACCGCCGTACTGGACTTCATTGTGATCGTTCCTCTCTGTAGTCCACCACTAAACAAACCCTGATCCAAAAGGCAACAATTCGTATAAAACTCGATCAACAAAATAATAAAACAAAATATAAATAAAAATAATAAAAATAAAAACAATCGAACGAACGAAAAACGTTTGGTCCGTACCTGTAATATATCGAACGCATAAAGGTAAAGGTGCGCAGAGCGAGAAGAGAGTGTATAAAAGGTAGAGCGAGATGGAAATTTTCATTTTAATAAATTCGCTGGATCCGATGCTGAATTTATCAATAAATTGAATTTTTTGCATGAAAATATGATTTCATTACATTCAATGCATATTTTGCAATCGTTTGGGGCCCGGATTTGGTTGGGTTTGGCTGGTTTTGGCGCGCAACGGAACGAGCAAGATCACTGCCCACGGGGAGTGATAAATTTGCATACACTATGAACTCCATTTGGTGCAATTATTTACAAAAAAGCGCTGTATTCAATCTTCTGTAATTGATTGCAAGAATTAACTTGTTAGTTGCGCAACAACAAAAAAAATATAGCGAGTAAGTGGAACATCTTTCACGGCCCTTAAAAACTCCATTAAAATGTGATGGTTTTTTCTGTAGATCGCTGCAAGATCGCTGCAAATACGCAGAAGAGCTAATAACTGTCAGACATTATAATTATCCCCTGAAAGCACTTAAAATTAAAGCAATTAACTGCAGCTACCTCTCAATAACGAATAAAGCACAAAGTCGCCTCCTAATGAGCAAAACTCATCATCACCATTGGTCTTGGTACAAAAAAACCTAAAAAACAAAAACGATCTTCACAACGGCGTAAATTGATGAACTTCTTGAGATGCGACTTAATTTCCCACACCGTTCTGGATTAGCGTCCTACAACAGCTTCCTTCTCTCTACTACACAACAAGTGCGCGAATTACGTTAACCGCCCGTCTTATGACCAAAAAAAATAATAATATTTAAAAGTCCGAACAATAATTATTTATTTAAGAAATCACAAAATCTATTATCAAACAATTTAAGAATCAAAATTAGAATTTAAAAAATCAAACAACAAGATAGCAACGAATATCGATCTTAACAGTGCAGAACCAAAACTAAGAGTGATCGATATTCATAATTTAAAATATGATAAAGGTTAAAATGAACTCTACTTAACCTGATACAAAAATGTGCAATCTAAAACCTAAATGAGTGCATGTTAACATTATTCCAAGAATTTATTAAGAAATTAATAAAAATGATTATCTAGCGTCTGGTTATTGATTTAAATTCTTACAACTAAATTGCTGAATCGCGGCATGTGCCGGAAGGTGGATTTATGGTTTACAGGTAATAATGGAATTCTATACGGGGCATGTAACTCCTCCCTCCTTACTGTTGAGTATCGGCCATATGAACCTTGGTTCGTTGGACGATACGAAACCATGCGTGGTTGGTGACTGACTGGGTTGAAAGAATCCTCGATGTCCTTTGTACAATATGACTATTATGATTATTATTAGCAATAGTGTAAATCCTGTGGTTGCAGAGTAGAAACTAATGGAGTCGACGTAAGATGGTAGAAAGTCCAAAGGGTTGCTTTCTGCGAACTGGTAGGTATCAAGTCTTCTCAGGGTTGCGATGCTGGAATCTGTGGCGTTGATCTCCTTGAAGATGGTTGGATGTATGGTTATTTCATCCCAATGTCTCCTGGCAGTTGAGCTGTATATGATGCCGTTGATGTTAATCTCACAGTTGATGAAGTGGATAAGCATGGAGCCCTGCACGTTCTGTTGTTCGGTGCCGCATGTTGTGTAAATGATCGTCTTCGGGATGTTAATTAGTATGACGTAGTTTGGTTCTGGCTGAAAGATCTCTATAGTTTTTTCTCGGTTCTGTAATATACAACTTGCTGCCTGATTATTTATTAAATTAGCAATGCAAGAGTTTATTGGTGACTCTTGGTATTCGGTCCTTTTGCAAATATATATATCTTCAATTTTCGGACATTTCTGGTCAAAATTTTGAATACTGTTAGGACTGAGGATTAGGTATGGTTTGGAAGGTATGATTTTTGTTTGGTTAATAGGTAGGGAAATTATGTGAAAATATGAATATTCTTCCTCTGAGAATATCGGTATTTGTACGTTAAATATTAGATTAGTGTCATTGTAATAGGCTTGAAGCTCTAATAATTCGTAAATGTGTTCATTAGAAATTATAGTGAAATTTTGTTTGGTAAAAATTGTGTGTATTTCTGAGAGTTCTGTAGGGTTTAGTATTTGTTTTGAGATTATGTTTAATTTAGCTAGTATTATTGCTTCTGATAAGCTAGTTAAATGATTATTGAGTAACTCTAAATTGTAGTTGATATGATTCATGTATTGCAAATTTTGTAATTTAAAATTTTCCTTTTTTATTTTATTTTGAGTTTGCTTGAAATGATTTGTCATGATATCTTGTTGGAAATTTATGTGTTCAGTTATATTGTTAAAACGTTCGATCATTTTATTATTTATCAGGATTTGTCTATTTACTTCTTTTTGCGTAAATTCTTGATTTTTCATTAATTTTTCTATATCATTATTTAATTTGGTTGCATCGTCTGCATCCATATTTCCTGTAATAGTTTTTATTACTGTACCTAACCCGTTGATAAGACCCCTTCTAGTTCTTCTTGTCGGCATAAGGCTATAAAATTTATGTTTTAAATCTATCAATTTTAGTTTAGTTATATTTAGAGATCCTAGTAATTCGTCTGTCTCGTCTAATTTTCCTAATGTGTTCAGTGAATTGTCGATATTGTCAATTGTCTGTTCATACTGTTCAAGTCGGACTATGTGTAGTAGGTTGTTGTATCGATGTATCGTTCGAGCAGTGCCCAGTTTCATTGGAAGAATTCCCCTGCTGTTGGTTAAGTCCTGAATCTCCATTTTGTGAGCTTGCATTAGATGGATTATCCTGCAATTTACGTTTTCTTTTTATTTTAGATTTGTGAAATTTCTTATTTTTGCTAGTTGTCAAAGTTACATCCCTATCTTCCTTTACTCTATATTTGGTAAACCTAGGCGTCAACTTGTTCCTTCTATTTTCCTTTTTGAATATTCTAGTCCCTATTGCGAACTTTTCGGGTTCTACTCTATTTTTATTAATCTTATCAATATTATGCTTGGTTTTTTCCACTAATTTTTGCTTTACTATGGGGTATAATTGAGATTGAAATTCATTTAATTTTTCTAGATATTCATGGGTTGTTTTATGTTGTGTTTCATTATTAAATCTATAAGTCCTACCGTAAAATACTTCGTAGGGTGTTAGCTGTGTTGCTGAATGAACAGCATTGTTATAAGTTATTAGGGTTTCATTCAGAATGTCCTCGTGATCTTTTTCTTTGTGGAGGTTGTAGATAATTCTGTAAATTTCTGTTAAACTTGAATGTAATCTTTCCACTGGGGAATTACTACTACTTTGTTGAAAGGATGTGACATGGTGATTAATTTCGTATTGTTTACAAAAGTCTTCGAATATTAAGGAAGTGAACTCTGAACCGGGATCTGAGATTAACTTCTTGGGTATCCCGTGTGTGCTCATAAAAGATTTCAGGGATTTGATTATATTCAGACTATTCCTAGCGGTCAGTGTGAAAGCTGCTGCAAATTTCGAGAATTTATCTATAACTGTTAGTATCTGTTTATTATTTATTGTGTATATGTCGGTATGAAGAATGTCTAATGGTTTCTCTGGGGTTTCAGGGATGGTATGTCTAATTTTAAGTGGAGACCTGTCATATTTTAGTGTTTGGCACACGTCGCAGTTGTTAATAATTTTAATTATTTTATTTTTCATAAATGGAAAGTAAAATGATCTTTTTAGATGCGAAAGGGTCTCATTTATTCCGCGGTGGTTATTATTTCGATGGTAGTCGCGGATGGTTCGGTCTTGTTGGTCACCGTCGGTTATATCCTTTAGTACGTCCATGCAACGAATTATTCTAAAGGTCCTTGAGTGAGAGAAATATTTAGAATACACAGTTTGGATTATTCGAAAAGTATTATCATCAGTATGAATGGCGTTAAGTTTATTAGGTGTTAGAAATCTTTTACATATTCCTACCAGGGTTTCTTCTGAATTATTTGGTATCCTAACTATCCTTCTCTGTTTATTTTTGAAGGGTACTTCGAGTGTAAACTCTGGTTTCCTATCAGACATTTCGATAATTAATTGGAGAGAAAATTCGTTCAATGGTCTTTCAGATATATAAATTCCATCGTTTACATTCTCTACTGCTGAATGTATGGTAGCTCCCGTTGTGCTGGCTGCACTTGCCTGTTCTCCTACATTAGCTTCTACAATCTGTGGTTGTTCATCTTGGGTCTTGATTCTGCTTAAGGCGTCGGCGTTGCTATTTTGTGTACCTTTTTTGTAAACTATTTCATACTCGTACTCTTCGAGCTTCAATCTCCAGCGGACAAGTCTAGAGTTAGGATCCTTGAGATTCATGATCCAAACCAAAGGTCGATGGTCCGTGACAATCTTAAACTTTCGACCAAACAGGTAAGGCCTGAAGTATTTTGTTGCCCATACGATGGCCAACAATTCCTTCTCGATTGTCGAATAATTAGTCTCGGATTCTGTCAGAGTCCTACTTGCGTAACATATTGGCTTGTCACTGCCAACTGGTCCTTGTGACAATATAGCGCCAATTGCGTAGTTGCTCGCGTCTGTGGTGAGTATAAAAGGCTTAGAGAAATCAGGGTATTGCAGTATAGGGTTGTTAATCAGAAGGTCTTTGCAGGCTTCGAAGGTTTTCACATAACGCTCATCCAGTGTGATTTTCCTTCCTTTCTTTAAGCATTCAGTTAAGGGCTTTGTGAGTTTAGCAAAATCCTTAATGAATTTCCTGTAATAGCCTAATAATCCAAGGAATGATTTTATCTCTTTGCTAGTTTTTGGCAATGGAAAATTCTGTATGGCTTTAGTTTTGTTGGGGTTAGGCTTTATGCCGTCTGTGGTCACTACATGACCCAGGAATTCAATCTCTTTTCGCAAGAATTCGGATTTATCTAACTGTATCTTTAAATTAGCATCCTTGAGTCTTTGGAAAACTTTTCGCAGATTATCAACATGTTCCGAAAGAGAAGTTGAGTAGATTATAATGTCGTCGAGGTATACAAGACATATGGAACCTTGTAATTCTTTCAAGACATTATCCATTACCCTCTGAAAAGTAGTTGGGGCGTTTTTAAGGCCGAAGGGCATGCGAACGTATTCGTAGTGCCCTCCTTCCACTGTGAACGCTGTCTTTGGAATGTCGTTTGGGTCCATCTCTATTTGATGAAATCCACTCTTCAAATCCAACGTGGAAAAGTACATACACTTACCTAATTTATCTAAAATTTCTGTTATATTAGGCAAGGGATATCGATCGTTGATCGTTTTTTCATTTAGCTTACGGTAGTCTATGACTAACCGCCATTTCTGCTTCCCACTAGCGTCCAGTTTCTTAGGAACAATCCAAACTGGAGAGCTCCATGGTGAGTAACTAGGTCTTATGATATTCTGGTCCAGCATTTCAGTGATTTGCTTCCTCACTTCTTCTCTATGAATGTGTGGATAACGATAAGATTTAGTATATACAGGGATATCGTCCGTTGTGGTTATTTGGTGTTTTACTTGGTTCGTGAAACTCAGATCTTGCCCTTCCCTATGGAATATCTCTTCGTATTCTTTACATACCTTAACTAGAGCTTTAGTTTCCTCTTGGTTTAGGTGGTTAATTCTGAGTAAGTTTTTAATGTCTTCCTCATAACCATTATGTTCGTAGTTTACGTTGAAATTATTTACTTCCAGAATTCTTTCTGAGGAGAAAGATTCAACTTTGATTGGTTGTTCTAGAAATAACATTTCCTCGTGTTCAGACTGGTTTATCACTTCTACGAAGCTATGCCAATCTTTTGCGTAATAAATACCTTCAGGGATGTATAGTGAAGGGTTTATTTCTGTATGACTAATATAAATATCACCCTCTTGTTTGTCTACAGGTATTTTAACTATATATTTCGAATTAGCAGGAATTAGGATTTTTCCTGACATGAAGTTGGGTTTAAATTCCAATGGAATTTTAATCATGTCATTGGTCAGAACATCATTAATTAAATCAACTTTCACGCCTAAGTTTTTTAAGAAATCTAATCCTAGAAGCCCATCAAAATAACCGTGGAAGCGAAAGACAAGGAATCTACTAGTTCCAGGTTGTTCAAACTCTATAAAATTATTCAAAAATATTTCTTTATTTATAGTATGGTTATTCAAGACTGTATTTATAATTACTGGTTTGATTAATCTCGTGTCTTCGGGGTGTACAAATTCCGGGTTTATAAAGGAAGCTGACGAACCTGTATCAACCAAGAATTTGAGGGGGCGTCCAAATGGTGAAGAAACATTAATATAAGGTAAAATTGATCCGTGAATGTTAATATCTATGTAGCCGATTGGTGGTTCGAGGCTCTGTTTGAAAAATCCTCATCCAACTCGACTACTTGAATGTTGCGTCTTTGATCACTTCTATCATAATAATATTCATCTAAATTTGAGTGGTAGTCACCAGGGGCGTTTGACTCTTGAGAACCTTCAGTTATATGGAATAATTCTTTACTGGTAAAATTTGGTCTGTTATTAGAACGGAAGAAATTAGATTGTGGTTTTCTTTGCGACTGGTATGTATTAGATCTCATGTTGCCCGATGATGTGTCCATTGGTTCTGGTTTTAATTCTGGTTGTTTATACGGTTGATTTGTTATCTGTCGGAAAGAAGTTGAAGGCTGGGGTCCTAGTGAAGGTCTATTGAAGGTGGGTTGCTGGTTGTATGCCTGGCGAGGGAAATTATATGGAACAAAACGAGGTAAAGCGCCGCCTTGGTTGAATCTAAGATTTTGTGTAAAGTTCGTGTTCCAGGGTTTGTGGGGAAATCTTGGTTTATTCTGTGTGTGTTGTATTTTACTTCCGGACGAATTGGAGCTTTCCGATTTACCATAGAATATGTTTTGTTCTTTAATGCAGTAAGCAAAAGCTTCTGCTAAAGTAAGAGGTTTCATGGCCCTAATGGTCGAACCTAATGGTTCTCTAAGTCCCGATAAGAATGAATTTAAACACATTTCTGTAAATAAGATTTTCTTTGAATTTATAACATTTGGGTCTTTTTCGTGGATGGACACGTGGTTTGTCATACTCGCGAGTAATTCGATTATTTCGCTATAAAATTTTTCTATCGTTTGGCTACCCTGTTTCGTTTTATGAAGGTCCCTAATCAACGACGTCTCGTTTCTTTTATCAGAGTAATGCAGGATTAGATTTTGTTTAATCTGATCCCATTCTAGAGGAGTCCCATACATATTGAGGACTTCATTAGCTGGCCCAACTATTTTGTTTCGAATTGCTCGTAATAATAATTGACCATAACCGGTGCCGCTAGTTACGGCGATCAACTCAAGAATTTCTTCGACGTTACCTAAAAATTCGAAAAGTAAACGCGGATTTCCATCGTATTGCGGGAGATCTTTAATCGCGTCGGGTATTCTTAATGAATTGAATACGTCCATTGAAGTCATAGTCCTTGAGATAGGAGCCGTTGGTGGAATTACATTATTTATTGGGTTGTTATCAACCATGGTGTTTGAAGAATTATCTGAATACGAGAGGTCGAAACGAGAATTAGGTACGAAGTCAAAAGGGGTATTATCACTGGCACTAGGTACGTTTTCACAAATATGTTCTAATGATCGGTTTTCAAAATTACTTCGCAAAACTCTGTTATTAAAATTATCACTGTAACTTTCACTAATTTCTTCACTTATACTTTCGTTTATATTTTCTAATGATCTAAACAAGCCTAGTCTACTTCTTAATCTAGTAATAATAGGATATGGATTTGGGGAAAGATTTTTATTTTTCTTTGGGGGGATTGACATAGAAAAATTTTTTCTTGATTGTAAATAAGGAAGTATTCAAAATTCGACTTACTTGAAGATTATTATTATTAGCTGGTAGCGGGGGTAACTCATCCTTGATTGGCAATAAAGAGCTGGAGCTCAACGATCTCTGCACTGGTTCCTCCGGTAAGCCGCCGTTGACCAATATTGTGCTTCAGTCCTTGTTCTCTTTCGCTAGTGCGTCCAGGAAGTTGTAGAATGGATCTCCGATAAGCCGTCGGACTTGTACAATTTTCACTGTTGGCACTACACTACCGATAAACCGTCGGTATTAGAAAAACAAAACTCGATAAACCGTCGAGGTTGTATTCTTAATTTGCGAAAAGACGAGGACTGGACCGTTTGCCAATCCTACCGACTGCGCCAATTACGTTAACCGCCCGTCTTATGACCAAAAAAAATAATAATATTTAAAAGTCCGAACAATAATTATTTATTTAAGAAATCACAAAATCTATTATCAAACAATTTAAGAATCAAAATTAGAATTTAAAAAATCAAACAACAAGATAGCAACGAATATCGATCTTAACAGTGCAGAACCAAAACTAAGAGTGATCGATATTCATAATTTAAAATATGATAAAGGTTAAAATGAACTCTACTTAACCTGATACAAAAATGTGCAATCTAAAACCTAAATGAGTGCATGTTAACATTATTCCAAGAATTTATTAAGAAATTAATAAAAATGATTATCTAGCGTCTGGTTATTGATTTAAATTCTTACAACTAAATTGCTGAATCGCGGCATGTGCCGGAAGGTGGATTTATGGTTTACAGGTAATAATGGAATTCTATACGGGGCATGTAACTCGCGCTCATCCCGCCGCATATATCCAGATGCATACATTTAAGAACTAAACACGACAGGAGCCCCGAAGGATATACATAGAAGATAGAGATTCTCCCATGACCTTGCCGCAAGACAAGTCCGGCTGACAAGATTGCAAATCTCTAGATGCATGCCTAACTTCGTGCCTGGGGCGCAAGTGTTTCATTCCGACAGCAAATCGCCGAAGACCTAATCTGTAGTCGCCCCCTTAATCTTACCTGACACATCTCCACAAGGCGAAAGAGTTTTATGCCAGCGGAGCTCTATATCTTTCGGAAATCCCCGGACCCGGACGGGAGGGGTGAAGACTAAACGAAATTCAAATCGTATTGCCTTAGTTGCTTTCTTCCTTGTTGGTGAATCTGTTCAGAAGAGCAGCGAGCTTCTCTAAAGATGATCGCCTCCATGAAAGGGATTGATCGCGCTTCCTCCTCTTAACCTGAGTCGGGGCTGCTGCAGATCACCATCAGATGCTGGCTTTGTAGTGCTCGCGAAGAGGTAACCAAATGGGTAATTTGTGCGCAAAAAGTGGTTTACAGCTGTATGCACCCAGCCTCAGATTTGCCTTCTCGCTCGTCTCTAATGGAGCGCTGATCATGGCCGCATAAAAACTGATCTTGGATTATTTTCATATTGTTTACACCATAATTATATACCCGCTGGGTTTTTGACCATATTTGTGGGCTGCTCGCTTTTGACGTCATGCTCGTGTGACATGTTCTGAATGGGTTATTAGACAACGGGTATATATGGTTTTTTTTTGGTTATAGTAGAAAATATATTATGGAATTGATGTACGGTTTACTTAAAGGATATCACTAAGTACATCTGGTCAAGAGGAAGTTTCAATGATCATCAATTACATCCACATCAATCCAGATTTGCTTTAGCATTTTGCTATATTTAGAAAATATTTTTTGTAATTGGTCTGGAAATTAGCTGATGCGATCGCTAAACTTACTAGGATTAATTTAATTACAAAAACACGCTAATTTGTCGTTAGTTTGTCGGGAAAAGGAACATGCCTCGTTATTCACTTTAGACCAAAAAGGACGCTATCCATATACAAAGAATTAAACATATATTTTTTTCATCTGAAATAATGTATTACAAAAAAGTCGAATTTTTGTCGTATTTTACGACAATGTAACTACTCTAAACTACTCCTAAAATCTTAGCTAAAAACTTTTAATTCGGTACAAACTAATTTAAAATATTAACAATCACTAATGCAATCGCGTTAAATTTATATCAAATTCATCATTCCTTCAATTTTACTGCCCGAAAAATGTCGTAAATTTGTCGCAAAAGAACGACATTTCTAGTAGTCTCAAACAAAATATACCTAATGTAATAATTTTAATCATGTCTGCTGTATGGCTTATCGAGACAAATCTCTGCGATTCTATTAGTATAATAAATTTGTCGTGAGGTCTTTATGAAATAAAAGAAGTTTTAATTTGAAGTGATGATCATGTCTAGATATCAGAAATAATTTAAGTGATTGAAAGTACCGTCACTATAATTTTTGTGCCATCTAAACTATCACTCGAAAAAAGGTAACGGTCATGATGTAAAGACAGGGTTGATTCAATCAGAGAGCACAATCTAATTTCAATTGAAATGCAACTTTAATTTAAAGGTTAAAACGATTTTATTTATAATTCAATGTTTTACCAATTGTCGACACGATCTCAATTTCATATTTCTTGATTTTTAGATTAATATCTTGTTCAATATTTATTATTATAGTTAGTACTAATTGAAATTCGATTTCAACTTCAGATTTTTATGTTGGGTTCATTGTGTAGATGACTTTAGTTGTGACACATTGAACGTTGTTGAAATATGCTGCAAAGTGTCGTCTTGATAAAAATCTGTAATCGATAAAGATCTTAGACCTTAGTATAACACCATAGAAATATGTATGACACCAAAGAAATATCGTCTATAATCAGAAACCTTTATCTTGTCCGCGAAAAATTGTCGGTTTGGTGGAGACATTCCAACCACCCTTCTGTACAGGCAACTTTAACATGCTGTGAGTTGTTTTATCGCTGCTGATAAGTCGTGCTGCTACTCCTTTTAATGCACATACTTTTACTGAGTCCTTTACATAGCATCTATTGACTTGATTTCGCAATAAGTTCAATAGAAACTTTTGCCTACAACGGCACCACAGTAAAGAATATTCCCAATCTTTCGTTGTCACCAGATATCTGAGTTTGAATTGATTTGGTTTACCACCGTAATATTTCTCTTTAACCAGCATTCATAAGTATCTCGTTGAGTCACAGCATAAGTAGCTCGTTGAGTCAAACAGCGATATGAATCATCAACACGTGAGCAAACGCGGTACCCACTTCAAAGAGCTAGTTAATAATAGGGTACCAAATTTCCGCTTAGTTGGGGCCTTCATCTAGCGGTCGGTACACCTCCTTGTTCACCTGGTAGTCTGGCACTGTAGGCGTCACAGCGTTTGTCGGCAGGATCGTGGGATTCACTTGGTCCAGGAGGCATAACACTCCAACAAGATTGCCTCTCGCTAGCCCTGACGGTTGTGACTCACCCGGCTGGATGCACTCATATAACACCCGGTTGTGCAAGCGCGAGGCTCACTGTCTTCTGGTTCTGCATCCACCAGACTACCCTTAACTTTTCCTATTCATTTTCTATTTTCAGGTCAAGCTTACTACTAGACATTGCACCATGAGTCTAGTGGTACAAAGGGTGATTCCGGAGCTTGACCGTGCCACATAAAAAAAACAGAGTTTAGTTATGGACAACTGTTCATGCAAAATAGTGAACTTCACTTTACGGTCTTCCAAATCGACTTTATGCACTCTGCTTTTCTGAAACTAATGTCGGATTTAGGCAAACAGAGCCTCAGTATCATCGGCGATTTGTGAGGACGCGTTTAAAATCTGCAAACCACTTCCCGATGTAGCAGAGCCCGAATAACAACTTTCAAACCATTGTTTTACTTGAATGATATCTTTGCTATTAAAAAAGAAGTTCTGTATCAACATTCGAAATTGAAATTTTTCTTTGTTTTGAAAAGTAGCGTCACTAAATCACTGTGATATGTAAGGAAATGGTCGGAATCGGAATATCATGAAATTTTGACACATATAGTTTGAATGTTGGTACTATCTAAAAATGATATGGAATTGCCAATAGTGGCGCCACCTGTAAGCCACCCGACGAACTTATTGAGTGATGTTATAGATCCATGTCTTGATTTTCTTCTTCGTGACTTCTTCTGTAGAATAATCTTTATATAATTTCGATAATACCTGGCCGAATAACTTATTAAATGTACAGCAAACAAATTTTGTGAAGGTTTGTAAGGCTTATCAATCATCATCAAATGAAGTAGTTTTAACATGAAGTTATGGAACAGCTGAAAATATGGAACAGCCAAGATAGTTTAGATAACGTAGTGGTGGACTAGATTCCACTAATATACAAGATCTGTTCAAAAATTAAACCGGATAAAATGTCCCAGCGACTTGAAGTAGGCAATTCTACAATTCTTAGAATCTTTCAAGTAATCGAAATTCTTACAATTGTTTACATCTCGTTTTATTTTAGAGTTATTGTTATTTTAATGATCGACATCGGTAGGGTGGTGGCGTTGGTTTTCTTGATCCATTTTTAACTAGAGCTGGCGTTTGTTCGACGATTCTATGACAACAAGGCTTGCAGTCCAAAAATATTCTATCTCTGTGCTTTACATAAAAAACGTGTTTTAGAATTGGTTATTCTTCCGTTGTAATATTTACGGGAACAGGGGTGCAGCTTGAAAATTTGGCGCGGAGCTAGGAAACAAATTTGAGTAATATAGCTACAGGGCTGTGCCTGGCTAACGTTCATTGCGGACAAAATGAAAGGTGAATTGGAGCCCCACACCAGAAGTGCTTCAAATATTTTTTGGAGATATTCAGAGTGATTTTTGAGTACTCCAATAGTAATATCAAGGCGCGAGTGACATATTATCACAACGTGGAAATGTTGCGGATTGGGGCTTCAGGCTAATATAAGAGTGAGTTATCTAGTTCGTGTTGCGCCCAGGTGGACTGCGGTGGCGAGCAACGGAGGATAAACATTCGATTTGTAAGCACTCAAAAATCACTCTGTCTACCTAAAAAAATTGAAGAGCAATTTTGCCACATAATTAAAATTCCCTGAATTTTTTTATTCCTAAAATTTGAAAGCGTCTGTGGTATCGAATAAACTCCCCCACAGAGATGGTAGTATCTGATGGTGCCCCGTAGGTAGAGGAGCATCTTCTTTCGGCATCATGCTTCACAGCTGTTTCTCTTACGGAGAATTATACTGATGTATTTCTGTCGATTTCGACCAGTGATTTCGATTAATCGCTTTTACAGAAACATGGTTACACAGTGCGATCCTTATGCCAAATTTTGGATACCTTCTTCCAAGTTTTTCGCAGGGATATTGACTCGGAGGCTCGTGGAGGTGGTTCAATGGGTATCTTGCGATGATGACGATAACTATCTTTCTGAAAACAACCTTAATTCTAGAGAATCCCACTTGTCAATAATAATATTTTAGGAAGGAGGTTAGATCTTGTACTCCTTTCCGACTCAGACAACATGAATGTTGAGCATATCTCAATTGTCTTGTCGCCTATCCATAAATATCACCATCCTCTCAAACTGAGCTATTGTTTTGCTTTAACAACAAGCTAATATCGAGAGTCAACCTTTAGCTATAACTTTAAAAAGTCAACCTTGAAGAACTGCCATCCAAGCCGATTTTACTCCGTCCTGTATGAAACCTTCGCATCCTGTATAGGAGTCAAATCTGAAAACATCGAAGCGTCCTCTGGTGTAGCACAAGGCAATCCTCTGGGTCCTCTCCTTTTTATTTTATCAATTGATGACATTGTTACCCTATCTATCCAGGGGTTAGGTTTCTTCCAAGGACAATTTAATTCTGGGATTTATAAAAAAAATTCAACAACCCCCTCATCACATCACAGCACATAAATATTTAGTTAGGCCTTTACTTCAATATGCCTCCCATGTATGGTTTCCTTACTACTCCTCCCATGTTGGTAGAATCGAATCGGTCCAAAGGAAGTTTGTCCGATTTGCACTCAGCCACTATTTCTATTGATATAATTCGCTTCCGCTTGCAACTGTGATCTCTTGTCAGATAAGGGCAACTAAAACATTGGCACATGATCTTCAAATAGCAATTGGTAGCTCCAGTCAAATGTTAACTACTGTATAAGAACATCCAGTAAGCAACTATCAATGATAACATAAGAGACGCCCAAGCGTTACCATGATCTTCACCAGTGTTTTGTTAATTGGTATTAGCGCTTACCAAAACACCGATCAAGGAAGCTGTCAATCATGTACCAAAACCGATTAACTTTGGTAAATATTTATTGCAACTGTTTTCCACAAGAATGAAGCTCTTTCAAGACAAATCTTTTTGAAGCACATTTAAAAATCTCAATTTCACACACCGATCTCACTTGTGGCGGCCTCCTCAATACGCCAGAGATCGAGGCGCCAGTTTTCTGTGGTATGGCCGCAACTATTCTCTTCGCCCGAAAATTCATTCTAAAAAAGAAACACCTCGTAAAAAAATAAACCATATCCAACCGACCGAGAAATATTTTCCATCGATTTTTTGTTGTTGTTGTTGTTTTTGCCATCGTCAAGTGGGAGCTGAGAAAGGCTATTAATCATCAGTGCAGGTGATCTAACACCTTCCGCGGTGTCTTGGATAAAGACGAGGAAGAATCACACGCATGCCGGCACCGTCGTCAAGTCACCCGGAGTGATGATCATCCCAACTTGACCTGCTTCAATGGTGGTGCTCCTTCAAGAAGCTCTTCTTCACCTGTCATAATACTGTGCAGTAAGACCGCGATGCGGACGCCCGGGTCTTCGCTTAAGTGTTTGTTGCGTGCCCGTCGGAGGAGGGAGAAGACCCGATCTCAGGATTTGACTACTCATTGATATCTGTACAAGCTGCGCGAGTTTCACCAGAGGAGGTGAAGACTACCACCATTCCGGGCATGTGAAGATTCATTCATTCATTCATGGATTCTGCTCTACTAGCGACTTGCAAAGGAAGCAGAAAACCGTTACCGAGTGTCGTAAGTATCAAGGTGCAGATCGGGACTAGCCTCAACTGGGCCCACATATAGCCTTGGGTCATCTTCATCTACCAAATTCCAAGATCGCGTGCCCTCCACATAGTCCAGTCCCGCCGGAGGTCTGTTCCAAATGACGACACAGAAATTTCGTGATCACGAACCTCAATTTTTCCCGAAACCAATTGAAGATCATTTTCGTGACATTTTTTGAGGTTTCCGGTTGGGCGCCTTTTCTAGAAAATATGTTTCGTCAAAAAAATTAAAATTTGGACTGCGTTAACGGTAGCACGAGTCAAGATTGGCTTAATATGATTTTTTTACTGCCATGGATCGCCTGGAATCAAGCTCCACCTTTATATGGTTTTTGTGGCGAATCTCACTCAGGTGTAATTATGGCATCAAGCCGAGGTACTGACGTGATTGGGACTTTTTTTTTCTTTTTTCGGGGGGGCCTTTGGTAGTTTGGTGTTCGTTTGCCTCGCGTGATTGCGATTCGACAAGGATTTCGCCTCTTCTCTCCCGTAACTTGTTCAATTAATTTCAAATTTTTACCGGAAATTAAGGCACAGTTTCCGTACGAAATTTGTTGTGAAATTAATAATGATAAAAAATAATGTTTATATGTTTATTATATGTTTGGGGCCGTCCGGGAAAATATATGAGGTGAAATTAGGATTTTTTTGGGAAACATTTTTAGAAGAATAATTTCATTTTGTAATCGGAAAGTTTTATGGTAAAATTTTTAGTATTTCTTTTACTCAAAATTTAGTTGCGATATTAATTTTTTCTAAGCCTATACCAATCCAACTAATTTCTTTCGATTGATATGCTTCATGTTTTGCAAAATAAGTTTAAAAAAAATGGGAAATTTTGAAAACAGCAGAGGTCCCAGAAGTAAACCTCGCGGTACACGAAACTAATTAAAAAAAGTTATAGTTTGCAACGGAATACCATAAAAAACTACATCGACTACCATCCCAAAGGTCGGTGAGTCGATTTCACGCAGCGACCCGATTCCTACTTTTTCCATTCTCATCTTCAGTTTGATCGCTAAGGTTGAAGCGGGTAGAGTAAGACAGCGTTTTCGCTTTGACTGGTTTTTTCATCTTTCCTCGACTATCTTTGCAACTAGAGCTCGATATTCAACATTGCTTTCTAGGATGATCTAGGATAAGGAAGGGACGGTGGAATTTGCTTCGAAGGGGATTGAGTATACGCTTTTTTGCAAAGATTTGAAATAGAGTAGTTGATAGGAAAGATCCCTGGGGCACACCGGCTGAGATAAAAACGAAAAAAACGTCGTGGTACCAGGGCGGGGTTTATCCAGACCTCTATGTATTTCAAGTTTGTTTTGTATTCCCTAAATACACTGTTGGTCTACATTAATTTTCACACTCGACAAGCTAATGTTCATTAACACAACTTAAATAATTAAATAAGCAAATTCATTTTCAGAGCATAAATGTTTTTTGTCGGTGTAATGAATTAAACGAATTGTGGTAACGAATAACTGAGTTTATGACGAAAGTAAAGGATATTTGTGGTTGTGCTACGATTTAGGTATTGGTATGGTAGGAAGATGTATTGCTACGTGCAGGACAGGGTGGCGTAGAGGCGATCGATGTTCCTCGTCCAGCAGAACTTTCGTTTCCAGGTACCCTCAATGTTCTCCTAAGGAACTAGAAGAATATGACGTGATTTAAAATTATGATTTTTAGTCTATGTGGTAAGCGCATTTAGTTATACCGTGGTATCTGATATTCATCCAAGTGAACAGCCTGTGAAATTTGGGTTTCACTTAGGTTATGATTTATTCTACAGGAAAAAAAGAAAGAAAGAAAGGAAGTGGAGTGATACGAAAACGAGAATCTAGTCAAACAGGCGCTTAACTGAAATCCAAGAGGAGCCCGTCGCGTTGGAAGACCTGGAGCAACGTGGTAGAGAACCTTATTAGCACAGACCGCAACAACTAGGAGATTTTGAACGGTGCTAAGAGGGGTCGCACAAGATAGACTCCACTATAGCCTCCACTCATATGAGTACATATTTGGATTTCAATTCTAGATATGACGCGATTCTTTTGACTGAGTACTTTTACTCCTATCATTACTTATAGGGTGAATCACGGTACGCTCACACTTTTTCTGGGCTAAAAGAGCAAAATTCGAGCTTTAAGGAATTGTTTAGGACGAAGAGATTGAGCTTACTTAGCAGACCTGCTCTCGTTCGACTCCGCAAGCCAAGCAGCTTTGGACGTTGTTAGTACTTAGTTGGGGGACCTCTTGGAACATAATACATTCACTTCTGTAACAGAGGCATGAATGCGCCTCGGGGGCTGCCTTTGTAGATTTTCTTGTCTGTAGCAAGCGTGTGCATACCCTGTGTGTCAGGCGCATTTGAGTGCCATAATCTTTCGCAGCCGAGTAATGCATACACTAAGGCAGTTCCCTGAAAAGCCAAAAAGACCACATCGATTCTTAAGGAATCAAGTACTTTTGAGAGATACAGTAAAAAGTACTCATTGAGTAATTTTCTTTCGATTCTACTCATAAGTATTTAATCGAGTACTCTTTGACGATTCCGTAGTGTACCTAAAGACTAGCTTAAGCCTAAATTGTCCTTCAGTAAAAACTTAGCCGTCTAAATACCTTCAATAAGAGAGTGGGGAAATGAGTACGTATTAAAGAAGTTTGATCTACGGATATTGACTGACGGCTACAAAGAATCGGCACGGAAGCAAATTGAAAAAGTCGTGCCACGTTCCCACACACATCCGACGCAGAGGGGAACCGACGTTCTCAATACCTTTCAGACGTCCATGAAAAATACAAAAATACGTTACCACCGATATTTTTTTAAATTATCTTGGACGTGAAGCAAATGTTTTTCAGGATCCATGATCACTATCCCAATTTCAAAACTAAAAATAAATCACAGATGCCTTTAAACATAGAGCACTGATACGGAAAAGATTGTGCTGTGTGAATGTCAGTGAAAAATTTATCACGGAAGCCACTGACACGGAAAGCATCGGTGACATGCCGTCACGTATATGTATTGATTGACCTTTATGCAGTTAACCCTAACTTCCGCTTCAGGCTTTGTATCCTTTATTTGCATAATGGCCCAAATACAATGACAACAACAAATTTTCTTCAGTAAGAAACTTTCTGCCGCACGTTTGGGAAGTGGTTACAATGAGCGTAAGAAATTTTCGTGAGCATTAAGCGTTCTGCGGAACTTTTTGCAATGAAAAGTGTTAAAAGTTAACGAGAATGTACCGAAAATGGAACAACAAGAAACAAAAGCTTTATTATGTTACGTCTCCTATTTACTTCTGTAGGCTCGAATCAAGTTTCTTGCCTGGCAAAAGAATTCAGTTACTACGGCATGTGGAGATTTCCGTCTTTTCAAATAGTAGTCCAGGAGCAATGGCAAAAAAGTTGAAATAAATCTACCCTGCGATTTCTTGACACTATAATTAAGAGAAAAATCGTAGGAATTATATGAATATATTTCGAATAAAATTGGGCCTGTGGAACAGGTGAAAAACAAGTTGATAAAACTGTGTAAGAACGATTTTCAAAAAAAAAGTTCAAAAGAAAAGCTTTATATTCAAAAAAAAACTGGAAAAAGGGTGGTTTTTAATCGTGTTTTTAAGGTGTTAAATCAAACCTTACATACATTTCATGAAAATGCGGTTGTAGAGCCACTCTTTGGGAATAAATTGGGTGCATCAAAAAATTTCTAGGACCACTGTTGGCATTGTTCAACCTTTTTTTGTGAAACAGGTGTTTTTACATTTTTGAGATTTACTCGAAAAGTTACCATTATTTTTTCATGAAATTTTTATTGTAGGTAGGCACCATCAGTGGCAACAATTTAAGCCCTGACACAAGGTTCTACGATAATTACACTCCCTATAATTAAATGTCAAAAACGGCAATTTTTAATGGTTTTTGGATTTTTCTGCAAAAACCTGTTGACCGATTTCAATGGTCCAAAACTCATAATTTTCGTCTTTTTAAGCACTATTATGTAGTATTTTTTGTTTTCCAAAACAACATTTTTTTCGTACCCAAAACGTGGAAAAACGTGTTTTCGCTACTATTAATAGCTTTTTACCACCTGTTGCCCTGGACCAATTTTATCCAAAACACATTCATTGAATTCCTACGATTTTTCTCTTAATAATAGCGTCGAGAAATCGCAGGGTAGATTTATTTCAACTTTTAAATACATTTTCGCTATCTCTCCTGGACTATAGGTCACATCCTGCTTCTAGAGAATTTTACTGAGCTAATAGTCTTGTCGATATTCAGTATTTAGCGTAGCCGTTAGCAAAAGTCTTCCGATTTGTGAGTGTAGCTAGATCAACTAGGGGACAAAGCATAAGCTTCTGGTACGAGCATTTGAGCTCTGTAAACATGTTTGAAGCAGCAAGAACACTATTGTCAAATTTCAACATCCTACTTGGCGAAGCGATTTCAATTTCTTCAATTTTTCAAAATCTTTAATTGAGTTCTCTATGTAATCCATGATCTTCATCGACAAATTTATAGCAGAATTTTCTTAAGAATTTTCCCGACTGACGACAACTCACAAAATAATTTAGCACCAATTATTATCTCAATAGGCTCTAAATGCATATGGTACTAAAAAGATAGTCCAGGCTGTAGATCACGTTTTTGAAATTTTACCTTTGAACTCAGCTGATTTAACTACAGAAACTCAGACAGATTTATCTAATAGCGAATCAAAACTTATGCTGACATTGCTCTGAAGCTCTGAATTTCAAAAGCAATCAGATTATTGTAAATTAATTCTGACGAATGTAAACAAAAATAAAAAAAAAGTATAATATCAAATTGTAAGATGTATGTATGTTTGTAATTCCCAAGATTGCCCATGTCCCAAAAGACCAATGACGAAAAATTCCGAATAACTTTTTATCGATGCCTTGTAATTGGTTTATGAACACAAAAACGGAGCCACCAGCATAATCTCGCAGTGCCATATATAGAGAACAAAACGTAATTAAACAAGGCCACTTTATCCCAAGTACCGGTATTAAGCATGTGAAACAGTCAGGTGAAAAAACTCACTCATTCAACAACAGAACCAGCTTTGACTTCAAAAACAAATTCAAGATCAAGAGGTGCATGTGCAGTACCAGTGTTTGTGAACAGAGGGAGTTTCTGTTAGTGAAGTACTTGGTTCGCTGCCGGCGGTAACCTGCTCTAACGATTTATCTAAATAAATTCGAAAATCAACTAAATCTCAAACTGGCACGAATAACCCCCCCATTAATTCGCGGAACAGAACAAATTTACTTAAAATTCCCCACATTCAAACAATAAAACGCGATCATCAATCTTCAGCGCGGACTAGATTAAAAAACCAGTAACCGCGACTCATCCCACACTAATTCTAGCTCACGCACAGCCGTTTTATTACGTCCTAACCAGCCGGAGCAGAAGGAAGGATCCTGGCCGCGCGAGATCTCCCAAAGTAATTCGTTCACTTCATCGTCGGCCGCGCTGCAATATTGTTCCCAAGAGCGGAGCCCGAGGGCGGAGCTTCCGAATTGAGGATCACATCTTCTGATAACTGAATGAACATGAGAAGCATCCGTGATCGCCGAGCGAAAACCACCAAGACGAGTCGCGGCTGCACTTAATGCAGTCAGTCCGCATGCAAAAACCTGCACCGCAGAGGCCGGCCGGGATCCGCCAGACAAGACAAGATGATGAGCTCCGAAGATGAGTAATATTATGGGAAAAGGTGGACTGCGAGCCCGCACTGCTGGGGCACGTTACTTTGCATGCTGCACCATCGCACATCGTCTGGATTGTGGCCAGGTATGTATTTTCGCATGAGACGTTCGCGTCCAGGTTACTGCTCAGGATTCCGGGCTGATAGGGCCAGCGCATCCGCGAGTGTACGTGTCGGTCCCGGCGATTCCTCTGCTTACCAATTGGGTTCGATGTGCAAACTGATGGGATCTCTATGGACGTTATTTATTAAGAGGCACGGACTCAGAAGGATCGAGTGGACGCCCCGGCATCAAATGGGGCCCCATCCACCACAACGCGGATGGATCAATTTGGGAAATTGCGAGGTGCATATTATCATCCAGGATTTATGACACCCGGCCGGAACGGGCAGGCATCCATGGATGCTCCGCGGATTTGGTTCTTTTAATTTGCATGTGAGATCCGCGGAGTAGTCATTTTCCCTTGGATGGTTTTGCTCTTGTTTTGCTGCAACGGTCTACGAGAGCTGCTAGTTGCCTCTTTTTTTCAGGTGGGAATATTTCTGGTTATTTGCGATAACATCATAACTAAATTAATTCAACGGCTATTTAATTGTTTGCGATATTTCAGTGGATAAAATATGCGATATTGTTGTCATGAACATGCGAACTTGCCTAAGCTTAACATACCAACTTATAACTTACAGCAGGTGATCAACCAATTTGTCTTAATTTTGAGGTATAATGTCCAAAGAGTAAAATGAACCTAATGTAACCTACTCAGCCCCAGTGCCACCACCTTGGATTTGTAAACGAGACCGCTTGAACAGATTCATCAGTCTGCCTAAAGATTTGTCACTTAGATTTGATTGGTCCAGGAAAGTCGCACCATATATAGAGTCTCTGCTCCTAGCTATCGCGGACATTGACAAAAACATAACGCATATAGTTATCCCCCCCGAGTTACAGTGTGCAAGTTGAACCCTCCACTTTCCGGTAATTAGGCTGGTGTTAATTTAGGCCACATTGACGACTGACCAAGGCAATTAACATCCTGACAGTTTTGGAGCTGCACCTCAGTAATTCTCTGGCAGCGATGCAAGCCGGTATACATGATGATTTGAATTCAGGCTGAACCCGAGTTCAACTACATTAGATGCGAGTTAGGATTGACTGAATTCGACTTAGCTCTACTATCTGGGTTGAGTTGAAATAATGGATGTAGACGCGAGTTCAGAAGTTGAGTAGTTGAATTTAGTTAACAGCAGCATATCTGTGTTTTGTTTGTGATTTGTGAAGCTGGTAGAAAATTCAACTTAAGCACACCTCAACTATTCAACTCATCATGTATAAGTAGTATTTATATCTTTGAGCGTCGATTGCCTTTCAGATAGCATAAATGTCTGCTTGTTAGCATAGGCAAGCCAAGTTCCTGTATTTAGGTTAAAAGGACCATCAAAGCCCTCCTTTGTTCAAACTTCAGTTCAACGGAGCTAATTGTAGTTAGATTGGAGTTTGGAGGCCGGAAGGGTATTTACTTAGCCTCAGCCTATATGGCTCATGACTAGACGGCAACCCCAGGGGAGATCATGCAGATGACAACAGCACTTAAATCTAATGGAGCCAAACTGACCTTCGATTATATCATTAATTTAAACCTAGCCGTGTCTTCATCCCAAAGATAGGGAGAAGAAGTCACGAATTTCCGGTGGACTATTAGCCTGACTTCCTTCGGGCTTAAGACACTATAAAGAGTCATCGAGTCCCACATCCGTTAATCGGTAGTTGTGACTTTACTGTCACCAGGTCAACATGCCTATCTCAGTGGTAGATCAACCGAGAAAGCTCTGCACGAGGTGGTGGGACGATTGAAAATACCCTTTATTACAAACATTTGGCAACGTTCGTACTGAATCATAACCAGGATGCCTAAAAAATTGGCAGCTGGGCAGCAGGCTACGGTCTGGCAGTCAATCCGAGAAAAACCTAGTTGATGATTTTCACAGGGAAAACGAAAATTTCCACCTTCAATCTTCCCAGGTTGGCGGGGAATGCTTTCATCCTATCGTCCAGAGTGAACTTTTCTGGGTCTTATACTGGATCCCAAAACTCAACTGGAAGAGGAAAAAGATGGGGTCTTAAGCCAAGCTTAAGTCCTGTGGATGTATATGCAACTATGGTACGCCCAATTTTCACGTATGGTCAACGCTGACCAGGACCTATGACGTCATCAAGTTGGGAGAGAACTGTCCAGAGAACTGCAACAGTGAGGTCAAATGGGCCATGAGGATATCTATCTAGAGACCACTAATAGTTCACTCTCCTGGCGCCTCCCGGTGAACGCTAGTATCTTTCAAGCTGAAGTAGCTGACGATCCTGAAGGCCTGCCGAACAATAAACTTTAACCTACACAAGGATGTAGTATTGGATATTTCACAGACAGCCAAGCCTCTATAAAATCCTCTGGATTCAGTAAAGATGAGGTCGAATTTCGTGAAACAATGTAGAGCCGAGCTAGATAGACTAGGTAGAAAGTACAACTGGATTCTCGTCTCGGTCGTTCAGCTCGGTCATAGGAACATAGAAGGGAACGATAAAGCCAACTACCTAAACTACAAAAGACAGTAAATAGTGTGGATGGAAGGCTATTGTGCAGGAGCAGCTCCAAAGATATTAGGTTAGGTTAGGTTAAGTTAGGTTATGTTAGGTTAGGTTAGGTCAAGTTAGGTAAGGTTATATATGGCTGAGCTGTTGGTTTCAGCTCATACGTGAAGCCATAGTGATCTAACTTTAAACCTGATGTTAAAGTGTCGCTTCTTCGCTAAATCATCTCGAGGAAGTATTGCATCTTCTAAGTTGCGAGATCCCAATCTTCGAGATTTCCGCAAGCGTACTTAGAAAGGGTTCACCAAATGTGGTTAGTCTCCTTCTGCTTTGGACTGGGCAGTGACAGAGAAGATGTAGTACACTTTCCTCCATGTCCAGATTCTTACAGCTTCTGCAAAAATCGTAGGTCTCAAGACCTAAGAGGATCGCATGCGTCCTTATCAGACAGTGTTCGGCCAGCACTCCCACTATAGCTCAGAGGTCTTGTCTCCCGAGATTCAGTAGTGAAGTGATCCACCTGAGATCATAAGAGGGCCAGGATAATTCGGCCAAAGTGCAATTATTAAGATCCCTCCAATGCTTCTTCGCTTGTTGCATTGTGTGCTGTTTGCATATCAGTTTAAAAGTGGCCCAAGGCATACCAACTTTATCCTTTCCTGGAAGGAGAGTGGCGATCGTGCCTTTCCCAGCAAGTTCGTCAGCTTTTCAAATTCCTTCTATATTTCGGTGACCGGGCATCCACACGGGGAGTTATTGAGCTATCTCGTTAAAAGATCTGCGACATTACGTAGTTCTAGTTTGTGCAAGAGCCCAGGGATTTCAAAGCCGCTTGGCCATTTTAGAAGATGTAGAGGGTTCGATTCATATTGCTTTGCTGGTTGATTAGTAGAACAGCTTCATGTATAGCTATAACCTCCGCTTGGTATACACTGTAGTGATCGGGTAATCGGAAAGAGACTTCAATTCCAAGCTCTGGGAAAAAGACTTTCCTCCTACCCGACCCTCAAGCTTAGAAATAAAGTAAAGAAGTTTATGGTACCCTGAAAACTGTGTGGTCTATTTCTCCATTCACGACGGGGACTTCGTAGTTCCTCGATTTGGTTAATAGGAGCTTAATATGGCGAGCTCTGCTGCTGGACAAAATGACAGAATAGATAAACGCCCTGTACATCAATTCCAAATGCAGAGCTCTTCATAACGGGAAACTATCCGAACAGCGTTGAGGTGAACTCAGGAGCATGACAAGGATGTTTACTTTCGCCATTACTCTTTTTTATTTTAATAAACGATATCCTTGTCAGGGCTCTATATGGGAGAACTGGTGGGATACAAAGGGGATTGCCCCATATGGATATCGAGATCTTAACTATCACCAAATTGCGGCTGTTCAACTCCAACATTAAGGTAGTTCTTTTGTACTGTTGCGAAACATGGGAAATCACACCCAATTCATCACAGGGCGCCTACAAGTTTTCATCAACAGATGCCTACGTCGTATCCTAAAGATCAGCTGGCAAGATAGAATTTCAAATGAAGAACTATGGCGCCGTGCCGGTCAAGAAAGGAAATGGAATTGGACTGGCCACACTTTGCGACGCGAAAACGAAAATCTAACCAAACAGGCCCTTAACTGGAACCTTTAACGAACCCGTTGAACCAGAAGACCTAGAATAAAGTGGAGCTATTAGCAGAGGCCGCAATAACTGGGAGATCCTGGACGGAGCTACTCTTGGGGGCAACTCTTTCCGCCCTATATCCCATGAGGGATTAAAGGGGAGTAAGTAAGTAAGTAAGAAAGTCTATAGAAAAAGCGCGCCTTAAATTTCAATAATCAAACGAAAAACCGCCCAAAAATTATAAAATATTACACAAGCTCTCACTCAGACTGAATTAATTAGTTGAATTTCGTAAATTCGTTTGGTAATTCCAAGCATTATTTTGTAAATTACGAAACAATTAATTTCATTTCCTTCAACAATATTCGATAATACAGCCCGACGATTATATAATCTCTAGTAATAACGCCACAAAACTCAAGTCATCTAGTTTTAATAGCCGAAGCCGTTGGCACCCAATGTCGTTAATCAGCTAAAAAATCTCATCAACCCTTCACCACCATTATGATAAAAAAAAATAGAAATAATGAAAACTTTAAGAAAGCTACCGTGCAAACGATTAAACCTTTTTTCCAGCCCAATCCTATAATCCCTGGTCTCTGGTCCAGCGCGAGAGAGGGAGTTCGAAAAAAACACATATCTAGATCCCAAACGATCTCATGTGGAGTCCAATTTTGGAGCGGCATTAGATCGAGGGCTAATTTGTGGGGCTATTCGCGGTAATTGCCATCAAAAGTTGAAGGCGAAGTGTCATTTGCCGTAATTTTCATCTCCGAAATTGGGCCCCATGGCTGCTATCCGAACAAAATACATGCAGTGCACGGGCCAATATTTAAATACTAAATAATTGCCGCCATATCGAGGAGAGTTTCTAGCAACCAAATCCCGGCCTGGCCTGAGTCACAGAACGAATCCCAGACCTTGAGTCTTGTGCCTGCGAGTCTTCTCGCACCGCGCGAACCCGGGAAAAAACCGAATCTGTTCTTTTGGTTAATAGTCTTGTGCCGCTCTCACCTGTACGGGTCTAGAACTACTCCACGATCTCGCGGGTTGTATTCAAATTTTCAGTCTCATGTGGCCGAACCGTAAAAAAATCAAATTAAGTTTTTGCCCCGAGATGTTCGGGGCCCCCCGATAATTACATGTCAATTAAGCGCGTTTTTGTAAGCTCCAGAAAATTCATGTTCCTTGAGGTGTTTTAAGGTGATTTACATAATACCCGTAAAGACCGATTAGCGTCATCAGCGAAGGCTCAGTGTGCTTAAAGAGGCGATTTTTGAAAGCTTCAAATTGATGACTTTTGCGTTAATATTAACCAATTTCCAAGAATGTGCGGCGGTGTGACTCCCATTGATGATTTTGTTTATCGTTAGCACTGTGTGCCATGGGAATCCATCTGGACAGGTGAACTTGGACCTTTGAGTTCTGTAATTATGCGTACATTAAAGATAATCGAAAGTTAATTGTGTATCTAAAATTAAAATCTATTTGAAAATAATACTTGGGTGGAGGAATTACGGTTTCAATTATTAGAATATTAACACCGGATGGAGATGCCAGATTCCATCAGTGTGTGAGGGGACTTCTGTGGTGTAAAAACAATTGCTTTAACCTCTTAATTGCCCTGAGTAAGTTATAGAAACCCGCTTTTGTAATTGAGGATGAAACATTATTTTCTAACATAGCCTGAAGTCCTTCAGTAGTCCTACAAGGTCTGCATAGAACGTCTCGATTAAATAGTTACATAAGACCTAAAATACACACCAAACAAACTCCATAAACAGATCATGACGTCATATTTCACAAATGAGTAATATCAAATAATAAGCATTTTTTTATGTGGAACTATCAAGCGAAGCTGCGAAGAGGATCGGTTTGGATTTGAAGATAATGAGCTGACCGCGTATACTTCTTAATTACGCTATGTCGCACAAGAATTTCCGGCACGATCAAAATGATCGTTCGGAAACTTTATCGATCACTGAATGGCGATTCAGTGATCTAGCCAACTTCCGGCATCTTCGCCATCACTCCCTCACAAAGGTTCGGTAGAACGCTGAGAAGCACTTTTGTGCGCTTTAGATTTGACGCCCTCCACCTACCTTGATTGAACGGCCAGAGAGAAAAAACTCTCAATACAGTGCCATAGAACTAAGTCTATACCAATAGCTTGAAGGTTGGTTAACAGAGAATAGTGCCATACTCATCTACAACCAGAACAAATTCATCAATGCGATGGATGATGTCGTTGAGGCGTTCTGTCAAACCCATAAGAAAGTTGCCCGCCAGTAGTTAGTTTTTGGTCTAAAGCCTTACCTATCGTAGTTTAGAATTTTGTTAGATTTAAGATATTCCACAATCTTTTTAAAGATCACTGTGACCATGATTTACGGCAGTAGTTGGAGGTGTTGTTGGATTCACATTTTTTCGGTATGAGTTGAAAATGAGCTAGTTTCCTTGAGTCTGGATAAACTACGGAGAAATAAAACAGAGCAAAAATTTTTCCGGTAGTTTAGTCAAAGGTGAGGCATATTTTTAGCGGAGCACTTGATCAGGACCAGTGTATTATTAACATCAAGCCCATACTTGGATAATACATAGCGCGACAAAGTTGACGTTCTTTCTGCGAAAGCACAAGTCCTAGTCGGTTGCTTGAAAAAAAACGAATAAGTCGGCAATTCTTTTTGAAATTGTGCTATTTGCTGTTCAGGACAATTTGAGTTAAACAATTGACGATTTGATACTATCAATACGACGGGACATCGAAGATACAATACCAATAAACCATCAAACGAACTTCTGGCTTGAACTCGACTCTTGTAGTAATTTTACTCTTCTATTTTCTAAACCAGTGATGGGCAAAAGTCGACTTTCCCTTCTAAGCCAAGGTGTTTACCGTGCTGATGGCTACGGAGCCAACCAGTGGTTAAAGAGTGCTGATCGCAAAAGGTTGCCTCCTATGCCCGGGCGGATTGTACAAAAGCCTTATACTGGTAAGCGACTCTCGTAAGATGGACTATTTTTTTCCGTAGTACTCGTGCTTCCAAAGAGGCTTACAAAAACGCAATACCTTCTCGCTCTAAAGGCGCTCCACCATCAAAGGAGAAGTTACAAAAGCAACGCAGCGCCCTAAAAATCCTTCCTCGATTCGACGGAGTTGCGAAAGGTGAGATCATCGAGAAGCAACGAGTTGGGCAACGCAGGTTGTCAGCGAGCACACTTCGCAAACTGGCAACCCAACATCAAAGTGAATCACCCTGAGGCTAAGCAAAGTAATAATCTACTTCCTCCTACTACTAAGACCTAGGGCTACAAGATCAGATCGTGATCGCGGTTATCGAGAAAGCGATCCCGACGATACCTGAGGAAAATCGAGTTCGCGACGATTTTCTTCCCAATTCTTCAGAAGCATCAGGGCACTGCTCCTTACTGTCGCGATGGCGGATAGCATCAGGGCCGCGTGAAGCTCATCAGATCTGCCGATCACAGATCTGAAATAGTCATATCCTGACTGGGGGAAGTATAGTCAGTCGCTCAGCTCAAGGAGCTTATGAAGGAGTAGATCCCGTGTCGACCGAGAGCGCGTTCCTGGATCCCAATCGGTTGAGTAACCTACAGCAACAGGCGTCATTGTAAAAGACGAAACTGGAGGGTCCAAAAGGAGACGGTGGAGCGGTTACACTCGTAATTAGCAAGGAGTCGCTAGGACCTTTGGCGAAATCTGGTGGCGTGATAAGTTACGGTTCTCCTCCATAACTCTAAGGCCTTTCAATAAAGATATCTTGCTCCTCCAGCAGAGTGAAGTGGCTTCAACTGTTTCTCCTGCGGCTGCAGAAAGTGAGCCCGCGAGCACTGTGGGTAGCACAGGTACGGAAGTTTCCGAATCCTACCTAGCACTGCGGGTGACACAGTTACGCAAGTAGCTGAACCCAATGTGCCTGGCATTGCAGGTGACACAGGAAGGGAAGTAGCTGAAGGCCTAGAGCCCTGCGGTACCCATCTTAAGGTGCCTAAAGGTACTAATCCCTACTACTAATCCTGGGTCCAAAAACCCTCCTTATCCCAAGAGGATATCCAAATCTCAGGCGTTACTTCGCCATCAACGACGGAGGACGAACTCGGGGACTTTCCCCAACATATTTGGTTGGGAGATAATGATATTACTCTCACACCGGAGGAGGACGAGGCTGACTTAACGGTGATTGATATGGACAGCAGAAAGGGGGCAAGGCTATTTATCATATGAGGGAGATATAGACAGCACTAGTTCCTTCGATGCGTTTAGGGCGGCTGAGACACAAATGTAAGAGGTAAGTTGCTTTTTTACCATTTACTCCAACATAATCTCTTGCTGTACAATAGGGTAAATAAGCCTACATTCATTTGGAAATACAGAGGTAAGCCAACCCCCTTGGAGGAACAGTAAGCTTCTCAAACTAAGGTCTGAAAGTAGAAAGGTCTTCAATAAGGTCAAACGGTCTAACTTAGATTCGGACTAGCACAACTATAAAGGGCGTCTCAAGGAGTTCAAGTACGAGCCTTTTGTGAGACCGCAGAAGGTTTTTCGGACACCGAAGACTTAGAAAACTTCTCTCTATAAGCCACGAATTACTTGTCCTTTCCTGACAAGACATCTATTGCTACATCTGCAGGAGCCGGTTTTTAGAGCCCACCTAGTGAATATAATTTAGGTTCTATCGACAGACTGATAACCAGGGATGTACTCCTACGGCTTTAAGCCTTATAAAACACCTGGACCTGACGGAATTTATTGTAATTGAAAATCAGTGGCCTAATACTGGACTGGCTTGTAACCATCTACATATAGAGATCCCTTCGCCTAAGCTACATTCCAACGTCCTGAAAGGTAGAGAAAGTGGCTTTCATTCCGAAAGCGGGTAAAAACTCTTACCACAATCTTGAGACATGAGACTTATATGTCACACACTTTTAATCGGGGACTATGTAGAACTCGAAAAATTAACTATCATTCACGGCCAACTCTTTTGTTTTTTGGTCATTATAGATTCAAAAGCAAAGCAAAGGTGGACCTCCTGGCTAGACAGGGCTCTGACACTGTATTTCTTGGTCTGCAACTAGCTTTTGAAACATTCGTTGGTTTGTTGCAGAGAACCTAAACTCTGATGAAATGCACAGAACGCACTGCGCTTTTGGTTATCACTCAAGAAGTTTCAGAAGGGCAAATGACCTCACATGTAGGATTTGCCTTTTAAAGATTGCGCCTGCTTCTCACGTTCTCTATTACTGGTCTACGATGGCAAGGCAAAACTTTGGACAAACTGCTAAGTCTGTTCAAAGAATCTAGCTTATAAATTTGAGGAAGGAAATTTGGTGTGGTAATCTAAATTCATCAAAAGCGGATCAATACAGTGTTTTGCTCTCCCGTCTTCTATAACAATCTAAACTTAACATCAAAAACTATACAAAACTAAGAACACAATTGCATCGCCCAGATCCTCCTTGAAAAGGGTTTTACTTTACCATAAATTCACAATTCAAAAAGAGTCTAGTTCCACCCACCACGTAAAAATTTCCTGTGTAAGTCCTGCCATAAAGGACAATCTCGAATATAAAGCCATGCACTTCAGCATAAATAAACTATTTTAAATGTATTTTAACTCCTCATATACCACATCGTATACAAGATTCCTTATCAATCATAATAAACATCACGAAAATGACATCTTAAATAGTTCAAGCACTTACCTTCATCTCTCCCAGGTGGCGGCTGAAAAACATCCCTCTTCTGGTCATTCAAAGATTCATAAAAATCCTTGTACATCTGCTGAAGCTGCTGTTGCTGCTGCTGCTGATGCTGACTGAAGGTGAATATGTGTGAGGGATTTGTATGGAATTGCTGCACATGATGATGATGATGATGATGACGGTCAATGGAGCCAGATGGAGTATCCGTTTTATATTTAGACATTGTAAAGTCTATTGGCTGCTGTTCAAAATTAAAACTAGTTCTACTTCTAAAGCCGTTGTGGTCCAGTAACATTCCGTATGTGACAATATTCTGGTTGGCTAACAGCAGTGGCATAATCGGAGGAGAATTGGTAAGGATCCGTTTTTGTGCTTTGATTGTGAGTTGTGAAATATTGCACTTTTCCCTGTTATTTTATTATTTTTTAACTCACAAATTCGAAACGTTCATTATGGTAGATCTTAATAAATATGTTTGTGATGATGATAACCAGGTTTACGTCGCCTATAATTAAAAAAAAAGAAAAGAGAAACGATTGGAGGTGAAAAAACATTTCAAAAATAATTAAAATTTTTCAAAATCAAAAAAAAAAATATTCAAATAATTTCCTTATCTCATAAAACTGATCACTCTATCACCCATGTAACGGTGAAACAATTTAATCCACCCACATTCCCACATACATGGCAATTCTTTACCTTTACCTTACTCCGTCGAACAACTCACCTGAACAGAGACCGTTTCATTCCCATTAAATCAATTATTTGAAGCCTTGCTACCTGGCTGTGAATTGAGTGTTAACGGTTCCATAAATCGATCACTTCACGTGTGTACACAGAGCAGAGAAAAGGGGTATAAAATGAAAAAAAAAAAAAAAAAAAAAAAAAAAAAAGAAAGATCTGATCGAGAAATATTTTCCATAATAATTCCCGGCCAGATCAATCGATCAACAAAGGCGGCCGAAATAAAAACGGGAGGCGCGGACCGTACAAATCGACTACTGGACATCATTACCGCGCGCTTACTATATGGTGCTTGCCTAGGTGAGAGAGAGCCTTCCGCCGAGAGGTGCCTTTCTGGATGCCAATGTGCGCATTCATATTATGCCGGAGACGTCGTTGTTTGCGTGTGGGTATTTTCGCCTTGATAACGAAAAATTCTAATTGTTAAGAAAATTAAACGAAAATGCGTAACAAATCTTTAAGAAGCCATCAACCATCGCTGAGGACAATAGAAAGTACCAAAAACGAAATGCGGGCCTAGACTAGAGCCCTGTGGTACCCCATCAGAGAGACGAGTGCGGGCCAGCATCGATCGGGGGAAGTGGTCGTTACTCATTGTCCGGCCCGATATTGATTGATATCGAAATCTTACTTTTAGTGGTCAGTCATCGAATAGCCTTTTTTTCCCCCGGATCAAAAAATAGAAAAGAGAGATTCCCCGACCATAGGGAAATTAATTTCGGGCACGGCCGGGGAGTAGCATAGTGCGGCATGTCGATCCATTATGGTGAACGTCGGGCCGCTTTTATTTGCATACACACTCCCGGCGAGAGAGAGAGAGTCTGTTCCGCCGTTTTAGATGAAATTTCATTCAATTCCGTCCAAATTGAATATTTTTTGCTTGTCATTTTAATTAGGAGGGAACTTCTTCGTCTTCTTCTTGTTGTTGGGGTATCTGCTGTCGAGAATGATATCGAGCCGCGAACATGGCATGTAGATGAGGAATCATCATCTTGCCGCAGCGGAGATTATGCGGTATAGTGACCTCGGGTAACGTCTTCAATTATGAAAGTCATCGCGATTCCTACAGGTTTCCCTTGTTTTGATGCCATCAGCTACAATGGGTGGCCCTGTATGTAAGCCGATGATCTTGTGGTTATGGGTTACCTACTGGATGGGTGTACCTGATGTACCTGGGTGTGTGGGAACGGAACGATAAGGAAATGAGGGGATTCTTAAATGTTGTTGTTTTTTTTAGATGATTATTAGTATTATGGCAGGGATTTAAATGCGGAAGGAATCGTGCCTGGAAATTTGAATTTAATAATTTGGGGTTTTAGTTGGAGTTCAAAAAAGTAGAAAAAATTCAAGATATGTATGAGGTTAGGATGAGAGTCTTTAGCACTATTAACAATATTTTTTGGAATTCTAGTTCGATTTGAATTTCTTTGCATAGTTACGCCAAACCTACCAAAAAATTAGCTCTTCTCAGTTATTTCTTTTGATATAGATATATTTTCCTAATGTTGGTCCTCTAGCCTAGAACACCAGTTGGGGAGCGGTCTCGGTCGTTGGCAAAGAAGGAGCTCGTAGGGCCGCACCCAAGCAAGGCTTATCATACGAAACTAGATAAAGCCATTAAGAACTTATTACTCTATAGCCTTAACTTTTTCAACCCCATCCGACTACTATTTAAAAAGGGGTTTGGCTCATGCAGCGTGTGGGGCCCATATGACAAATATGGGGCATGCCCAAAGAGGGCTCCCCTTTAGTTTCCTCATGAACACCATACAAAAAAATGAGCGATACTTAAGTGAGGTATGCCTGTGCAGTTTCTCATAACGACCCTATGCGCCAACCTCATTACAAATGAAACGGAGCAATCCCAACATCTGCTTGGCTTTTAATACCTTTAAGCTTTAGTTTTATTCATACATAGCTTTAGTTCTCGTTGCATTGTTTCATATTTCAGGTGATAGCCGTGAAAGTTGTCATTTAGCATACTCAATAGACCGGTTCTGTTTAGATTACAGAGGTGAAGCAGCATTGGACATGATTAGTACTCAGTTGGGGGACCGCATTGAAAAAAAGACATTCGCATCTAAAGACATAAAGCTTTTGACACCGTCGCAGTTATTACTCACATATCCACACCGAAAGTCTCTATTTTTTCCACTCGGGATCGGGTAGCAATGATTTTTCCTCAAGGGGGTTAAATGGGGCATTCTGTATGACGAGGCGCGAATGAGTCAAGGCTTTAGATGCCGTGTGCGGGCTTTATAGGGCCATCTACACGGGTCCAGTGAGGCTAGCGACTTAGAGGCCCTACCAACCACCAACTTGGTCCAGCTATAACGAAATGGCCGGTCGGCTCAATTGGAGGTGGGCCATCTTACAATCAGCAGCTAGTTTCTCCTACTCTAGTTAGCCCATCGACAATTTCAGCGATGACATTCTTGTTCCTGCCCTGCAAATCCCAGGTTTTGGAAGTGTGTTATTTTCAAACACCTAAAGTGTGTCATTGTAACATCGCCCATTTGATTACCTCGCGCATTTGACACACACACTTAACCCATGCGATTTTAGAGATACTAGACAATCCAGGACAGTCTTCAATGACTTTGAACTTAATTCATGTCAGTTAATTTTGGCTGCGAGGACCGGGTGCGAACGTTGCTCAAAATTTTTAGTTCGAAACATAGTTTTAACGCTTGCCTCGCAACGTCGGCAGGGACATGCTGGTGAAGGAGTCGCTATCTATTTACCTTTAATCTAAAACCGTTCGATTCTCTAAACTCCCAGGAACTGAATTTATCCGTGCTGAAATATCTAGTGTCTCTGTTAAACTTCTCGTCTGCACCTATTCTCCGCCTTGCATCCCATTAATAACAGCGAAGCTCTTGATCACCTAACCGGTGCGTACAAATACATCCTAGTGACTACGACAACGTCAATCTATTAAAGAAATCTACCCTTCAAAATTCTTTTGTGAACACTATTCACTCTCTTGGCTTAGGTGTTACCCCTTGTTCTCCAAACCTATTTCAATTGTAGGGCATCCTCCTCACTCGACGTGCTTCTCACCCTTACTAATATTATAAATGCGAATGTAACTCTGTCTGTCTGTCTGTCTCTCTGTTACTCTTTCACGTCTAAACCGCTGAACCGATCTTGATGAAATTTGTTACAGAGATAGATTAGACCTTGGAGACGGACTTAGGCTACTATTTGTCGCGGAAAAAAGGTTTGAAGGGGTTGAAATAGGGGATGAAAGTTCGTATTGCAGTCCAAACAAATTAAAACATTAAAAATATTAAAACCCTAATTGACACACAGCCCCAACCGCTGGAGCTAAAGGGCTGAAATTTATTTTTCGAAATTCGGGATGAGGTGGGTTATTATACACCATAAATGATGAAACATGGCGTCAGGGATTTTGCGGAATTCAACCCCTAAGGGGGTGAAACAGGATGGAAACAGTTGTTTGAGAAGTTATTTCTGTCAAAGGATTTTCTTCGGACTTGGTGTAAAAACTATACAGCATAAATAATGTGAAACTCGAAATTGACTTTATTTAGGATTCGTTTGTGGTTGCTTCATAATTTCTTACACCCACATAGTCTAAATTTCAAATACCGAAATAAACTCATAATAGTAATCTGGTATATGTGTATTTTTTGTAATAAAAGTTGACAACAAAATTTTCTTAACTAATATTTTAAGATATATTAATTAAATTAAAATCATCACTAACAAGTTTGCTTTGAAAAAAAAATACAAGTTTTAGATAACAGACCTTCAATTTTTGTCTAACACTATTCCTACCGGGACCGGTCAAATGACCGTTTTTAAATTTTCAATTGGAATTTTCTACATTCAACGTAAGCGAATCGCCTTTAAACTTTATGACTTTTCCTCATATATTATGTGTGAATAAATTAAATAAAAGAAAATATATTTTTATACTGGTAAGCTGGCTATTATTCGCTGGTCTGCATTAAATATTGAAAAATATAAGTTGTGAAAGACCGGTCATTTGACCGGCCGCGGTAGGAATAGGTATATGTGAAGTGTCGGTAGCAATAGTGCTAATCTAGCATATAAAAGTAAATAAAATTTCAAACAAAATCAAAATTATCAAAAAAAAATTATCGCTCTAAATCGAATACTTTCATAAAAATTTACAAAAAAATCAGTCAATATCCATGAACTTTAAGGAATTTGTAAACTAAAAAATATGTTACATATGTACTTCAATTTATGATTCTAGGGCGTGAAACAAACTAAATAAGTGGTTTAAAAGTTTTCATTCTTTTTATCTTCTTTTGATTAGATAACATTTTTTCTGCTTCTTTACGTCAACGATTAGTAAACAAAATATGTATTATGTACATAAAATTAACCACTAGTCATCGCTTTGTAAGGTTTTTTGTCTTTTTGGAAATAGTGTTTAGTGTTAATATTTGAAATATCACGATTTATCACTCTTTTAGCTAAAATAAATAAAAAATGTAAAAGAAAAAAGTTTTTTTTTTTTTAAATAGTTTAAAGTAAAATTAATGAAAAAAAGATAATTTTAAAATATACAATTAAACTCGTTCAATATGTCCTAACTCAGGTATACATATATCTATACTGAAAAAGTAACTTCTACAAGAGTCATTTGAGCAATTAATGAAATATCTGGAATCAAACCAAATATTAGACGAATAGCAGTTCGGTTTTAGACAAAAAAAATATATGTGGACAATATTTTTTAAGTCTAACACCTCCACCAAAAGCATGCGACGCTTCAGTGTCTACAGAGGTTGGTTGCTCCACATATCTCCAATGCTTTTGACAAAATATGCCTCTCTGCTATATTGACTAAATTGCAAACTATTTTATAGAACTGAATGAATAATACACCCTAAAGGCCTCCATACACGGTCAAATTGGATGTACATCTATATTTTTATCAAACCCATACGCGCATCGAGTATAGATCGGCCGTTTTGGTAGTTTTGGTTGCGCATATGCACTTCGGTGTACATCCAATTTGACCGTGTATGGGGGCCTTTAGCGTGGCTGGTCAAAACACAAAATTCGTTAGCGCCATTTACTAATTGATTGACCCACCTTAAGAGTGCAGCAGTATGGCAAAAATTGTATCGCTATGTTTCTCCAGCATCGCAGACAGGTCCATTCCGTTCACTTCCCCAGAGTCCCAAACTCTCCATTTCCCACACACTACAGTCTATGCATTAACTTATAAATATAAAAACTTAGCCATGGAAGAGCACTTCACATTCAGTATTCCTAAACTAAGTACAACTGATGGCGCCACATGATTTTTTCCGAAAAACAAATCAACTCGGCTCCAGAAGGTCGGAGAGAAATATTTTTTTTGAAAATTTGTAAAGAAATGTTATCTATCGATTGGCAATGATGGCATTCCAATGTAATTAAATGTCTCAAAAATATTCATAATTTTTGGGCTATTAAAAAATTGATTTTTTGACTGATTTTGCGCATATTAGGGATAATTTTGTGATAAGCCTAATAAGTACAAATGTAAGCGCAACTGTACTTATCCGGTACAAAATTATGATGGCCAGTATGAGCCACTGGACATTAAAAAAACGTCTTTTTCCGAAAAAAAAATCGATTTTTGCAAAAAGCAAAATAGCAAATCTGTAAAAATGCTCTCATTTCAAAGAAAAAGATCAACACCTCACCATCCTTGACAGTGGATGACGTGGAACTAAAGGCCGACCCATCCCTACACATTTTAGGCGTGACATTAGCCAAAGACTTGCGATGGAATGACCATATATTCCAAATCGCCAAACAAGCATCCCAGTGCTTGGGATTTCTTAAGAGGTGCAGGTTCCTCCTCCAGCCATCGGCCCGTGCTGTTATTTATAAATCCTACATTCGGCCTCTTCTCGAATACAACTCCCTCATTTGGGGCGGCGCTCCAATAACAACCTTAGCATGGTTAGATAAGGTCCAAAAAAAGGCCCTTAAGTTAATTAATGACGATACCGCTTGCTCCACCATCGACCCCCTAAGCCACCGTAGGAATGTAGCAGCACTGACAAAATTTTATCGCTACTATCATAGTGACTGTTCCTCCGAGTTGAACGCTCTTTTGCCCCCACGGCAATCTTATACCCGCAACACCAGATTAGCCCACTCGTCCCATTTCCTGCTCCTGCAACTCCCCCTTTCACGCACTCAACAAGATATGAATTCGTTTGTTAATAGAACAACTCGGCTGTGGAATAATCTCTCGCAGTCGGTATTTCCGAGCTCCTACAACATCCAAGGGTTCAAACGCAGGGTTCATCACCACCTTCTTCAATACCTCCCCGTACCTTTATAATCCTTAACCTATTCCCCCCACCCCTCCCCCGTACTAAGCTTACTGCTAGACATTGCACCATGACGTGACAAATGACATGACGGACTAGTAGTACAAAGGGTGACTCCTGAGCTTAGCACTACCACATAAAAAAAAAAAATTTTTGACTTATCTTGGGCTACGTTACCCCGTGGCTCGTTAAAAAATATCTTCTTTTCACGGAGATATAGGTATTTGGAAAATTGGCACTTTTGGCGGTTTTTTTTGCAATAACTAATTAATTTTGCTTTTTTTAGACCGAACTAGGCCAGGCCAAGTTTTTTTAAACATAAAAAATTGTGTCCCCTTATATCCGCCATTTTGAAAAGGCGCAAGTGCGTCATTTGTTTAAAAATAGTTCATTGACTTCAACGGAAAATTTCCAATCTTTCACATACCAGATTTACTGAACTAAAATACTTTCGCTGCCTTGTCGCCCAGACTTTACTTTATCTCACTACACGAATACAAAATCCCCACGAGAGGTGAATTATTTGGGATTTTCTTGTGACTGGGTTCTTAGAATCAGGGCCGTGGAGTCAGAATTGAAGTCATGGAGTCGACTACGACTCTACAAATTATATAATGCAATTGTGCGAAACTCATTAAGTTATGTAGGTGTTCATTACAAGGATCTCCACCAGTGAGGCCCTTGGGACGTTGCTCTTCCAAGGAGACGTAGAGAAAGACCATCGCAGCACCCTCTAGCCGCACCCTAAACAAAGCGGGGCGCACCTACTCCGTAGACGAAAAGGACTTAAGGAAGTCTCCAGGCACTGTAGTAAAAATTTTACTAAAACCAGACACTAAAACAAATAGAAATGATTTTTGGCACACGAGCAGTTTTTGAAGTTTTACTCTAAGATAAAAAATTGTTCTGCGTGCGAACACCTATGGAAATTGGAGAAAATTCTCGGGAAAACTCGGAAAATTGATATTCCATCAATAACGTGTAAGGCGTTGAAAATTTAATGTATAGGAACAATTTGTAGATCGTGAAAATCTTCACAAAAAACGTCTTTACCTGTTTTTTCGAAAATGGCTTCCTATGGGAGAAAATGAGGTATTATTGATATTTTCAGATTTCGGCGCGAATAACTTGGGATATCATAAAATTTGCCTTGACGCTCGACTAAAATCTTTGTAACTCCCTTGTGTTTGGTCGAAAATTCATAACCTAAACGGTAAATTAAAGGAAACGGGTCAATTCGGCCAAACCCCTGGAAACTCATGATCAGCCATAGAGAGAAAAAAACGTGAATCTAATAAATCCTCCAACTACCGCTCAATAACAATCACTTTTATACTCTTCAAAATAATGGTGGCAATAATCAATAAAAAGCTTATGAAATATATTGATATCAAGATGATATGGGATTAGGTACGTCAGATCTAAACCCCATACCATTCCGCCAGGGTTCCCCAGAACCCTACAAAACAAAGTAGTGTCTCATCTCCCTGCACCGAGCTTTCTTTGCCTTAGTAAACGATATGAGCCTAATGGCTGATCGATTTCTTAAAATCTTAGGCATAACTTTTACTGAAGATCTGCGATAGATTGATCACATTTTCCAAAACGCCAAACAAGTATTTCAGAGTTTGGGATTTCTTAAGAGACCATGGTTCGACATTTGGCCCCGTCTTGAATACAAGTAGTAAAAAAAATATCTGTGCAGGTGCCTCAAAATCCAATTTAGCATGCCTGGATAAGGCGCAAAATCGCTCCATTAAACTTATATGTGATGACATGGGCTCAAAAACCATCATCGGACCATTTTCCTTTAAAGCTCGGGGAACCCTCGACGACGTATGCTATTGTTTGATTTTGGTGTACTTCGTTTGTCCGAAAACCCGTGAAACAGGTTTGACGAACCCTTTTTCAACAAAACGGCTCACCTTGCCACACCGCAGCTACTACGATGAAGTTCTTACAAGCCGAATAACATTGTCGAACTCAAAGCTAGCATACGTAGCTTTTAAAACAGCTCTTGTTTGGCTATCGAATGGAGTTCATTTATTCGACATTTATTCAAAAAGTGATTTGAAATAAATGGTAGAGAATATACTAAATAAATCTTGCTCATTTGTCAAAATCGGATAAAAAATGTCGGAGTTATTCAATGTTGAAATACCGAAGGTCTAGATGGTGCACCCTAGTATTCAAATTTACATATTTTATTGGGGGCAAGGGTTTTTTATGTAACAGAGGGCCGAAGTATCACAAAGTTTGGAAACCACTGGACTACGACTAAGCTCAAATATTTTGCTCCCAAAATGTCATAGATCATTTCTGGCTATACCTATCATTTCCCAAAATATTCAACAGTATCCTTATTTTGTAGGGTATAAAATAATTGACCGTAATTTTGTCTAGGCCGGAATATGGCACATTTACTTTATACATAACATGATCATTTTTTATATAATATAGAAAGCGCAGCGAAACTAACAAGAAATAGCATGAAAACAAGGTGTTCAATTGCAGCAGTGGAAGCATCTGGGTAATCCTTAGGAAGGAAAATTCAAACAAGAAAATATAGGCATGAAAGGGTTAACCAAAAAGGATTATCAACGAACATTAAGCTTAACTGAAGTTGGACCAGTAGCAAGAACCTCCAAAAAAATAATAGCGGATTTTGAATAGTGAGCCAACTGGAAAGAGCAGCAATTAAAAAGCACTCCCAACAAATAGGTGGTCAGATAACGTTTTAAAATATATTTGTATGTATGTAAAGTACTTATATAAAGCTGAAGAGAAGTTAGAAAACTTAGTGACAACTGAAAAAACAGACTTCCAAGGCTGTAACACCATTTATCAAAAAGGTTTAAATCAACAAAAAAAACCTGTACTATAAAAATAAATATAAATTAAGTAAAAATTATCTAAAATCAACTAGTTTACCACTCTCAAGATTAGAAATAATTTTTTTCTACTTATCAAACACTTGAATCACAATCAAATTTCCTAATAAATCAAAATTTTCTAGTATTTCCTTATCGTGCTATTTTAACATAATAAAAATAAGAGCATGAATTTACATACGTAATAAAAACGTCTAGAAGTTGCGTGTCTTATTAAACAAAAATAATTAAAAAAACAATATTTCTAATATTACCTTTCAATTAATTTATTTCTAGGGAATATCTCTTAAAATACTTACCTAACAAAAATATCAACTAATCATATTAAACAAAATTACACAACAAAACCAAACAATTCACAATCAATTCCAAGAATAAACTCAAACTCTTTCTAATCACAAATTCTGAATACAAAGTAAAAAAACAAATTTCGAAATACCTTTTTCTCTGTATTAAATAAATAAAAAAAAGGTGTGTCTTATAAAAATATACCTTTAATTAAAAACAATTTAAATCGATAATGAATTTCTTCTTCTGTTTCACCTACACACAATAAATGAAAATAAAAAAACCAAAAATAGAACAAAAACTAATTTTGATAAGCAAATAGAATTCATTTGTATACATATATTTTGTTATCTCGAAATAATATCGGAAAATACTAAAATCACTCCATCAATGTTTACCCAAAATATTAAGAAAGAAACTTATATGACTAAACACCTTTTATCAGACATACATTTTCTTTAAAAAAAAAATGCTTATCTAATTAGAGACAGAATATGACAAGAAAGATAAATTTTACACCTTAATAGCCTCAATTTGAAAAAAAAAAAAAAATTTGTTATCAATTTTAAAAATCAATCAAACATTCACAAAAGTAAACAATGCCTCTACATGAAAGGTTTATCATCGTCTATAATTTCTGAAAAGGTGAATATTCTACGAAAAATAAAACCCAGGTAAATCGCATGTTACTTACCTTAAGAATTGTATTTTTTTTTTCTGCTGCTTACTTCAAGACTGCCTTCAAGTGCAACCTGTTATGTCCACATGGCGACACACAAGCATTATCACACACCGCACCTTAAAGGTGGGAAAACTAAGAAAGGTTTCATTTTAAGCACTTTTATACTTGATTCACGTTTTTCCCTACTGTTATGTACTTAAGGATTTAATCAGTGGGCACTGAACAAACAGAAAATATTAATAATAATAATAATAAATAAATAAATGCACAATCAAAAAAATAAATAATAATTTCCCGCGCGAAAAGAAGCTTCGAAAGCTTTCTCACCGCCCACAAATCACCAAAATTCGAAGCTTTCGCAAGGACAAGTCAATAACCGTCGGCGAATTCACTTTTCTAGTGTCACGTCACGGGATAGCCGCGAGGCGAAATGAATCACAAGAACTCACAACTCACGTCTGTCTCTCGCTGTTCAGGGCGACCGGTCCGCTGTTGCTCCTACACCGGCTTACAAAATGCAACTGAGCCCACTCTGCCAAACGGCGACGTAAAACCGCGCGGCGGAGATTCTCCACCGGGGCCTCCTCAACTGAAGCGAGGCGAACTCGAGTCCGTCACGACTGGGATGGGTCCGCCGCCCGCCGTAACCGTCAATAATAATAAATTGAGGTGACACCGCACACACAAGACCCCCGGGCTCCCGGATGAACTGGAACTGGACCGTGCGGCTGGTGGACCAGCCTAATCTAGAAGTCGCCAGACCCTAGAAAATGACCGCCGCTGCCAGCTCGGCGATTTTTCATTCAAGCACACACAACACAGGCCGAATTGAGCCGCGGGGACTGGTTGTGGCTTCGGCTACTGCGGCTCGAGGCGCATCTCCCCGCGCTCTAGCGAGCGTGTTTGTGACCAACGACCACAACCGCACCGCCACAAGCCCACCACGGGCGACTGCCAGCAAATCTGGAAGGGGGGAGGGTTGCGAAGTCCCGGACTTCTTTAAACCAAAGAAAAACAATAAAAATCATAACAAGTGGGAGGCAAGCCGGCAAAGCTCCCCACTCCAGATCCCAATCGGTGTTCGCCGTGCTAACAAGGTGGGGTCTTAGGCTCCCGCGCCCAATTGGAGCATTGCAAGTTGTTGGCGCTTCGCGGGCGCCTTTTTGCTCTCGGCTGCTTTTCTCGCCTGTCATTTGACGGCGACGTCCACGAATTCGCTGCAGCTGATTTGAATATCGCGCGACTCTCGCCGTGACGAGCAAAAAAGCCGCAGCGAATGCAGCAAGTCCGTCGTTTTTGCTTTTATTGTTGTTGTAATAAATCCGCCGATCGTTGAAGCGGGGAAATTGGAAGATCGCTGCTCTAAAATGGCGGCAAAAAAGTTGAGGCTTGTTTTCGCTTTTTACCCAGGGCGAAGTTGAACGAGAAATTGATGGAATTTTTGAGAAATTTTTAACTTTTTGTGAATTATAAATTTTTGTCTCCAGATTTTTTTTCGTGGCGGCGAGTTTTGTTTTGTCGAGGATGAATGGGGCGAAATAATGAAGAGGACGAAGGATGGCCAGATGGAAATATGTAAATGTTTTGGGATAATTGTTAGAATTAATTTAAGAACTGGTTTTATAATTTAGTTTTTGGTTTTAAGAACAATTAAAATGTTTTTGGCTTTTTTTTGATAACTTTTATTCTGCATCGAAAAGGACCAATGAATATTAATAAAGATCAACCTGCAGACTGTTATCACTTTTTGGTAAGGAGTTGGCTATTGTTTCTCAAAGTATTATTACGATACAAAATTTCTTTGATACTATATTTTTGCAATGTTTGATAGCAAGATTGTGGAGAATATGTGAGGGTAAGACACTTTATCTGAGGTCCAAGGTGTGCTAAAGGAAAAAGGTTTTGTGGCTGAACGTTCCAGTGTTTATGAATTCAACAAAGTCGACTATGGTTAAATAAAATTATTAAAAAAATGAGCTTTTAAAGTTGTTTCAACAACTAAATTTATTTGCATCAACTTGGCATTTCAAATATTTCGATTATTATTTATTTGGTTGCAGGTGCTTTAAAGGTAAGTTTCCACTAAAACGAAAGTTGCGTTACATGTGAATATAAAGACGTCATTTCTTGATTTTTTTTATTCTTTATTTTATTTCCTAAATAATTTTGATTAAATTTTTCCAGGTTGATTATTTATAAATATTTCTATGGACTACTTTTGTACAATGGATGGTCACAGAGAAAGAACTCAAAATAGCGGATATGCCAAAAATTCACATCACAGGATTACATTTCAATGATCTATACGATGATGGTCAAATTTGATTGTTCTGATCGTGTGGAATTGTTTGTTGTTGCTCTGCTTAAAGCTGGAACAGTGTTCGCAGACGCCACAAGCTTGGGTAAAAGTTTGTTATATATGGTAGGAAAAAAACATGTTTCACATTATATAATTTTATTAATAATTTTATTTATTTTTAATTTTGTATGGAATTTGTGCTAATTGTTGAAAATTGTGCAATCCTGACTTCATACGATGTGGTTTCACACTTCAATGTAAAATATGATTTTTCTAAGGTAAGTGTATTTACTAGGATATGGTCGATATTTTTATGTTTTTCTTTTTTTAGTTTATTTAAAAAAATACCTCAGTGAGTTAGTATTCAATTCGAATCGTGATTTTTTTGGTAAGATTTGTGGTCCACTACTTGAGGTTTACAGCAATCATATTTTCGTATTATCAATAGAATAAGTGCTGCGATTCATAGGAAAAACATAGTTTAAATGAACGAGTTAAAACATAGATAAATTCATCAATTTTCAGCAGAGTGATGTGATGAAGCCTGTCTAGGAAAATAAAAACATATAGACTTGTAAATTATTTATTACTAATTCTTATATATGAAATTTAGTACAGAGATTCTTAAACTATTAAATATGACTCTAGTTCTACTTACTCTAACAAACGAAATTGACAGATATAAAACGAAAATTGTAACAACAAAAAATTATCATATAATAGGTCTGTTCCTGTACTGTTCCTGTAAAAATTTGTTTGGCAAAAACTTAGTGAATGGTGGGGATAATTTTGTCAAAAATTCAGAAAGTAAAGAAACACGTTTTGGGCAATTTCTTGCAAATAAAGAAGAAGATAACATAAATGTCGATTGTCTATGTGTATGCCGCTTTTCAAGATACCCACACACACAAACAAAATTTCAATTGACACCTTTTGACAATTTGCAAGAAATCGCCGGACCGAAAACCTCCTGCAAATTCCTGCAAGAGGGGAAGTGAAAATTTCCCCGCTTTTTCTTGCATGAGAAAGTAAAGAAACACAAATTGGGAAAATTTTTGTCCCGCGTGATCCCACATTCGAGTTCAGGAACAGACTTAATGTAAAAAGATTGTTAACAAATAGTGAAAATTTGACATAATCTACTATAGCGAAGATTAAGTCTGATCGTGGCGTAAACGAAACAGTATTCTTTGTAAGTGAAAAAATTAGGACCTCTGTAGAGCTTACTTTTTCAAATGAAAGAATTAGTCCTTTAAGACTTGAAGAACTCTTAAGAATTGAGGCTTCAGAAAATAGAGATACCTACTTTGCCATTTTGTCGAGAAAATGCTCATATATGTACATAGCCTAGTACCAGCTTCGAAAACAAAACACATAACTTATCCTAACAAAATTATTCGTTGAACCAGCTGGTTTAAAACTCACAATCACTGGCCTTTGCTTTACATATTGATATTGATTTTGTTGTACAGTACCCCAAGTCAAAAAAATGCATGTACAATAATTGAAATACACTGCGCCACAAAAATTTGATGCAGGTAGAAAAATGGGAAACAGCTAAGGTGGAGTGTACTGACAGCATTGTAATTAATTTTGTAGTATTCCAGGCTGCTTTTATAAGATATTGATGATTTGGCAGGGCCGCACAAAGGGGAGGGGGGGGGGCTCAACCGGGGCAATTTCCCCTATTTTCTAAAATGATGTAAAACTATCAGTTATAATCGATTCAAGGCTTTTCATTAAAATTTTATCGGGGGCCTCGGGAGCTTAGGTAGTAAGGTGCCTGGCTACCATCCCAGAGGCCCCGGGTTCGAATCCTGGCCAGCTCCACTGTCCTTCGCCTTTTCCACTTTCCTTCCTACATAACTTTCGTTCTTTTTTCTTCCCTTTTTACATTCCTTATTCCTCCTGTTATAGGTTTCCTTAGCCCTTCCCCGCTCCACAAAAAGCGCATGTCATCGGTTAGTTGATGAGATTCAACTCTTTTCGGGAGGCATAACACTCCAGCGAACAACTCAATGCCCCGATGTCAAAATCGCGATAGTATTGGTTGAGAGTAGGTGGACTAAAAAAAATATCGCGGGTAAGTTGTGGCAGTTCCTTCCTTCCCGACTGGAGCTGCTGTTCGACAATGTACTCTATACGAAGAAAATAGATTGTCGACAGTATATACATAGGCCTTTCCTGAGACTCTAGTTTTTCACATAAAAAAAGCACTTATATGAGTAGAATCGAAAGCCAAATATTCATATGAGTAAAGAATCGAGTACCGATTCTGAAACCCTAATTGTAGGTCTTAATACGTAGGTCAGCTAGACTTAAGCTTGAATCACGGATACTACAGTTAAATGTAATAGGTTTGAAAATTTCTAGAAGTTGCATCATTTTCATTCGAAATTTTATTTTTTGTTTAGCAGTTAAAGACCTGAATGCTAGAGGCTATTGAAAAACGAAATATCGTCGTCAGTTTCTTTTTCGCTTAGTTTCTCATGCTTTTGTTGTTTTTGCTTGAGGAAATCCAATTTCTCCTTTTCCGTATTCAAAAATGCTTGGCCAAGGGTTTCAATATTTCAAGAAGAACGGTAGAATGCGCCTTTGACATTATGGCACATTTTAGAAAAAAAAAATCGCGACTGACGTAGAATTTTCAATTAAAATAGTTTTGTTTTGTCTTCTTCATAATATCATTATAGATTTTGAACAAAAATGAAACAAAATTTGCAGTAAAGCCATTTCTGCCTAACCTGCCATTTCAGTGCAAAGCTTTGTGCAGTGGTTGAGACGATGTGCGATGTGTGGTGAAGTGCGTCGTTATGGCCATTTATATGGAAAGCGACGACAGAATTTGACCATCGCACACTAAGCCTAGATGATGCCGTGTGCAATGCTAGGTGCGATGGCTGCCTTGTGGTCGTGCCCTTAATCGGAAATCATATTCTCGCAAATTCAAAGTTCTTACATGCTACCGGCTTGTCTTATAAGTGTCCCCATCCAAGTTGTTGGTGCCGACGTATCTACTACCTACATAAGGTTTTGACCTAGAGTATCGTATCTAATTTTCTCTTACGTCTTCCGGATATATGTACTTTTATAGGTGGTTCAACGCAGGTTTAAGTTCTTAAATGTGCCGTTCATGCGAACAATGACTAGTCTCCCGCTTATCGTTTTGAGTTTAGCTTTCATTCGACTGCTAGACTTCGTTATACTGTTCATAGCTTTAATCAGTCGAGAAGTCGGAAGCTTGCCAGATCCCATAAATCACTCATTAATCCCTCTCTTCTACTGTCATCCTAGAGGTATATGGTTCGAGCCACTTCACAGCAAACTTCTTAGATTACGCTCTTTCTTTCTTGTCTATCTTTTTGCAAAAATTCTCTGTCATTTCTTCTCATGGCATAATAAGCCATCTTCCTTTCGATCACCGAAGTCATTGACAGAGAATGGCATATAATTGCATATTAGGGGATCGGGAAGTAATTATATACATTATTACGTTACCAATCTGTTCTTGGACGATCGACCAAGGCTAGTTAAGAGTGTTGGACAGCTCGTTGATTGTCTAACCCGGATTTGCTTCCACTTCCATCCTTAACATTTTATTGTCTTAAGTTGTATTTCTGATCGATACGAGTCGAAAAATCAAAATTACCGGATCTGAACTTAAAAAACCACCTATGGCATTTATAAGCGCCTAAAGCATTTAGATACACATTACAATTTTATTTTGACAGCAACTGTTGCGTGACTACCCTTGTGAAACTCAAAAAGAATACAAGAACGGATATAATCTTTTCTGGTATTTGTGTAGCCATTTCACCAAAAAGGGCTTTATCCTTAAAAGTTCTTTGGTATGGCTTTGTAGTACATAATCCGCTGATAAATGATAAAGAAATATAGGTCATGTGCTGGAACGACAGTACTCTCCACACCCTTATTATTTCGTTATAACTGTTACGTAAAACTATATTTTACGTAACCCTTGATCATTATTATGTAGTAGTTGATCAGTACCCCATACACTTTGGCTATAGTCTCTCTGTCAGTATACTTGTATCCATAACCTTGCTTTTTCATTGACATATGGGTTTCTCCTATACATTAAAAACTTAATAAAGAAACTAAGTTCTGGTTCTATTTAAATCTAAATCGATTGCTGCAGCAGATATAACTCCTGTGTAAGGCCATTGAAAAATTGTGTTTTGAAATACAATCGAAACCCTTTTCTCTTGTACAATTCAAAGACAACAACAACAACCGACACATTCTTCTTAATGATCTTATGGTGATCACCGCAATCCTCCACAAATTATGCAATATCTTAATGGATCTACCAAACAAAGAACTGCCGAGTTAATTTTATTATTTTTTCGAATATATTCTAACATTCCCACAAAAGCCTTTAATATTTTAAATTAAAATCATTTTTCTACGCTTTTAACGCACAAAGGACTTATAATTATCCGTAAAATGCAAAATAAATCAAATCTCTCTTGCGGCATAAAGCGGAACAATGGAGGCAATTTTTAATTCCTTCAGAACGATAAACATCGACGTCTGTCCAACGTGTAGTATGGAAGCCATTCGCAGAACTACCAGATTCCAGAAAAAATATTTTAATTTGAGCCAAATCATCGCAGACACCAACCAATGCAGTTCGCGCAGAAAGAAGTCCGCACATCGCTGTTTAATAAATGAACCGATGCATCATACCTCTAGTGTTAGCACTCATAGCTAGAAGTCAAAGGGCATCTTAACTCATCCACATCTTCCACATCTTCCATATCTTCCTTATCTTCACACAATCCGCGCAGATGCAGAGGAGTAACCAACCAGCACTAGCTTCTATGCACTTCTTACCAAGCCAAGCAGAACCCCCGAAGGGAAGCTACTCAAATACCTTCAATTGTGGCGTTAATTGCTTCCTCAAGACTTCCTTTAGTGAGAAAAGCTATAACGACACTTTGGACACCTCCATCCTCTCCCTCGCCGCTTCTCTGCCCACGAGCGGTCATCAACGTCAACAAAGGAAGCAACAAATTGAGCAGAAAAAAAGAAGCAGCCACAACTTAAGCGGAAGACTTCTGCGCAGTTTTCTGCATCGAGGAATTTCTAGGCCCGCAGTAGCCGGATTAGCATGCGCACTTGCAGATTGCGTGCTTCCCTACGCGTCCACCGCTGGGCATTGTGGCCAGAGCAGAGCCTTATGTTTTATTGTTAAGGCGTCCAATTAAGCAAAATTTGTTTGATCTTCAGCCGCGTACTTCCCTGCAGATGCGCGGACGCATCGAAACTGGTTTCGAACTAATTCTTTCTGCTTCTCGCTGATCTGAAGACTGTCAATACCTGTATATTTCTCAGGTGCATTGGACAGATTCTCTGGCCTCTGGACAGTTCGCGAACGAGAGATAGCACAAAAACATTTAGTATCGAAAACCGGGTTTCGTCCAGGTCCCAAGTTAATTTCTGGCTTGATAGCAACGATAATTGCGGACTTAATGAGCCTCTCACTGCGATTTCCGAGGGGGCTCCCGGGGGTCCATTCAAATGACCACTTGGTGGCCACTCGCCAATTCGTGCCTCGATTCGAAAATGCTTGTAATCCGTCCCGACTGGCAGTTCGTATGTCAAACTTTCGGATGGCGAATTTAAATAAATTACTGGCATCGTCCGGGCTCCGCTTTTAGTAGTGGGGCCCAGCCGTGTTTACGAGGGGGTCCTCGCCGCGCATTCTTGCGTATCTGGGGAGCATTGAGCGCGGCTAATTTTGACCTCTTTTGTCCAGTTTAAATCCAATTGTTTCAATTGTTTTTGGGCTGCCGTGGAATTTCCTTTAGGGCTTTTAAGGCGCCAGCGATATACTCGCTGAATGAACCTAATTTGAATTCTGGTTGGACTTACCGACGGGTGTTTTAGGATCGACAAAAATGTGAACGATTTTTTCTTTGTAGGAGAAGAAATTTTGGAATTGGACCTTTTTATTGTGATGCAACCAGATACGGAACAGTTTTAATTTCTTACTAAGCATTTGCGGATTGGGAAATTCCCAGGCTCATTACTTTATTCAAATTAAGTTTCAAACCCATTTTTTTGGGATAGAGTTCTCATGATCTTATGATCGAAACTTTGTAAAAGACCTTCTTCGAAAATGGCTCTACGGTCCTTTCAGGACTCGGACCTTCTACGACTCGGATCAATAACTCGGACATGTCACTCCCTATGTGCCAGCCTTTAACATCTTCGTAAAAGGAAGTTTTGCATCATAATCCATCTACGTACACTCGTTGCTTCAATGAGTGACCTTCAGATTTTTACATAAAGGGGGCCCATAAAATCTATTCCGGTGGTGTCAAAGGGTTTTGAAGTTCGCAGTCTTTCTCTTGGTAGAGGTGCGGTTGGTTGAGAAGCCGGCTGCCCCCTTTGACGACGGCAAACATAGCAGCGCTTTACGACAGCTTTTACTGATTGGCGACACTTCGGTATCCAATAGGCTGTATCAGATCCAAAGCAGCGTAACAAAAATATCAGCAGCAAACTGTTTCTATTGGTCAAAGCGGGTCACATGACCACAGAAGCAGCACTGAATGCTGCCGCTGCATTTTCATTCCTAATCCTAATTTTGCTGTCCATCAAGGCAGCTTTTTTGACATTTCAGTTTTTTATTTAAGACGAAAAGGCGTTTGCTGCGTGCTGCTGCTACAACGAATCTGATACAAGAAGCAGCATGCTGCCTCTTCCGCTGCTGCTGTCGCTGCTCAAAAATTTGATCTGATACGGCCTAATATCTTTCCCCATGGTACAATAATACAAGGTAGGCTCGTAAGGAAAAGCTCTGTTTCCATCTTGAAAAGCTTCTACCATTTTTATATGAGAAAAGATCTGAGTGACGTCACGAGAGAGCTTTTTTCCTTTGTGAACTAAGATCTGAGTGACGTCACGGGGCCCTTATAAGCTTACCTTGTAATTATTGTACCATGATCTTTCCCTTAGCCTTGTTAGGATGACGTTTACACCTCCGTGCAGGGTTCTTTCATGTGTATCCTGAACCAAAAGCTCGGTGAATCTCACAGATTTAGGAAGCAAAATTGGAAATATTTATTTCGCGAATTCGCAAAATATGTTTTTCATCCAGCATTGGATCTAGCGTTAAAATATGAGAAGACTTCGGCAAGGGACTTCCTTTCTTTAAGGTGGCAATTTCTTTTGAGAAGGCTTGTAGTTGGATGCTTTTTATCCAATATAGCTCGGCATTATGAAGTTCTTCTGCGTTGAGGAAGCGTTGTTGTGGAATTATCTTGCGAAGGCAATTAATGAATCGCCTTACATATGCAGTAATGCGGAGAAGATTACGGTAGCGGCTGTAGTTTTCGACTGGCAACAACTGCATAATTTCGCCCTTTATTTCTGCTTCATTAGTAGCCTGTAAGGCAAGTGACGTAAACGAATCTTCGAATGAAAATTGCACATCTGGCCATTGGTCGGGTCTCTCTGAAATCCACGGCGGTCCATTGATCCATGCTTCTGCTTTTATGAAATTTTTAGCATTTATTCCTCGCGTTAACATATCTGCAGGGTTCTCATTACCAGGGCAATGTCTCCAAATTGCTTCACTTGACAGCTGTTTGATTTCTCGAACTCGATTTGCGATGAAAGGTTTGTATTTATGACGGTCGTTGTGAATCCAATAGAGTGTAATTTTTGAGTCCGACCAAAGAAAAATTTCGCGAAATTTAATCGTTAGCTTTTCTTTTAAAAATTTTGCTAACCTGCAGGCAACGAGGGCTGCTGTCAATTCCAATTTAGGTAGCGTCAAGGTGGTATCTCCTTCTTCTTTAATGGGGGCAACGCGATTTCTTGAGCATAAGAATGTTGGATGTATGGATCCATCAACGTTTATGCTCCTCACATAACTAACAGCTCCATAAGCGGCGGGGCTAGCATCTGCGAACACGTGAAGTTCTTGAGATGATCTTCTTATGTTACTGAAAACCCATCGGGGAATTGTGACTTCACTTAAAAGCGGCAGTTGCGTTAAAGATGTATTCCAAACTGTTTGCACACGTTGCGGCAATGGCTCATCCCATTCAAGACGTAAACGCCAAATCTCTTGAAATAAAAGTTTCAACTTTAGAACGAAAGGACGAAATATGCCAAGCGGATCGAAGATTTTAGCGATGGTTTTCAGGAGGATCCGTTTAGTAGGTACTGCTTGAAGCTGACAGGGCAACTCACGGAAATCTACAGACAAATTGTCGCTTGAGGTAAACCAAATTAAACCTAAAAGCTTTTGTACTTCTGAAGGTTTTTCGTTAAACAGAGCGCGAGTAACGTTGCAATTCGTATTCCATTTACGGATATTCATCGAGGCTCGCTTTAGGATATCAATAGTCTCCTCGTAGATAGTAACAGCTTCCTTTTCTTCATTTGTACTAGCCACAAAATCGTCCATATAAAAGGATCTTTTTGACAAGGCACATGTACTGGGAAATAGTCGAGACTCATGTTCAAAGTGCTTCTGCAATGTGGCACACAGAAGAAACAGACTGCAGCATACACCGATTTCATTTGATTTGACTGCATAATCACAAAAAAGAAAAAATATAATGATCTACACTAGTTCGCAGCACCATTTACAGGGCAGGCGAAACGTGTTGGGCTCGGGTGGGTAGTCGTCAGGCAAACACATCCCCTCCTCCGAAAGTGTTATTTGGTAACAGCTTTTGCTAAAAAGGAAAGAAGGTAGGTCATTTCATCGTGAATGGGGGGTCGATGGTGTACACAACAACATGTGTTGTATAGGGACCTCTCCTGTGGAGCACAATGTATAATGATGTACGCCTCGATGAGATCGAACTATGTGCTAACGAAGCTAACTGAGATATTAAAGCTCGTCCTGAAAGCATTGGGTTGCGGTTTGCTGATCACGAAACTGAAACTGTGCTGATAAAACAAGTATCCGTAAGAATCAAAATATGGGAATAGATCATCTCGTGTTAACATACCTGGGGGTAATGATCGACCAGAGGCTTAATTTTATAACACACTTAGAGGGCATGGCGGATAAAGCTTCTTTTTTTTATGAGGCAACGCTAAACTCAGGAATCACCCTTTGTACTACTAGTCCGCGATTTCGTTTCTGCTATTTGTGCAGAATTTCCAAGAATGCTGTCCAATGTGGGGTCTCCAACCGGTCCGTCGGTTCTTGATGGCGAGGATGGTTAGCTGAGGCTAGCTTTACACAGTGCCAGTGTGGCTAGCATTGCATGCGGTGTATGCGACAAATTTTCGCTGAAAGACACTTGCGTTCCGTCTAGCCTTTTACAAATAACCAAAAAATCTAAGCGACGAATGCATGCCTCTGTTGTGTGTGCTTATGCTTGGATATTTGAGACTATAGCGAATGCGGCAATGCAGAAAAGTTGCATTGCGTGCGTTCCGTTAACGTAACTATATGTCAGTTTGCATTTGAATGCACGTACTTTTATTATAGACGTATGTGTCTGTATCCTGCTTCAGTGTCCTTCACGCTTGCTGCACATAGAAGACCATGTCCAACGATGCGGCGTGCGTGGGAATTATATCCACAGAGATATTGGCGAGAGAAGGTATTCGTCACTAAGATCCAGATCCAGATCCATATGTTAGAGGAAAGACAACATCAGTGCGGCGGCAGTTGAGTCTGGGGCTGCGAGTCTGCAAAGTAAAGGGCAACTGAAACAACTCTGTTAGGAGTTGATGAGCCTCAGACTAATCCCAAACGTAGATGGGTTACGAGGTAGTGTGCGAAAATAAGTTAAGATCTCACGCAGTTCTTGAGCGGAAATACAGGATATGGAAAATACCTCTATCGTTTCGCTTACGATGGCTCAACGCTGTGACTAATGATTAGGTATCCAGAACAACGCAAAGTAAGTCTTCTTTTATTGAGTTTCAGCTAATATGTTTCGAAACCAGAGGCATTCTTAATCTCACACGCTCAGTTACTCTTAAATTCCGGGTGGGTAAAATACCCACACGGATATTTTCTGGATATAAGCGTTTCGCTGTGAGGACATGCGCCTTAGAATTATTTTTCGGCGGTTCAGAATCTGTTCAAAAGCGCTTCAATTCCCCGCTGAGGAATGATAACCTGGTCCATGTTGATTGCCATTTACTGATATCTTTGGTAGTTTCACTGTGTATAGTATTGATGCCATCTTCGTATCTGATCTTCCTGGATGTTTTTTTCTCTGTTGCACAAAAATTCTGAAACTTTCATACCAAATTTCAAAATCATACCAAATTTCTGTGCGATAAAAGAGTTTCAAAGTGCACTTTCGCGTTGACTTTGGGATGTAAACGCGGCTTTATATTGCTAATTTGAGCGGACTAAAAGCACCTGAAAGTGTTTTGTCAACAAACTAAAAAGAAACTCCTTATATTTAAATCCCTATAAACTTTGTAGATCAAAAATTTTAACATTGTAGATAGTAAAAAATATTACAATAAAAACCACCACTCTTTAATATTTCATACATTATTCAAAATTTTAATTAACTAAAACAATAGAATAAAACAAAAAATTATAAATTTTAACATTAAAAATCCACTGAACAAAATTTTAATGAAGCTTCCAAAAACGTGTGTTTTAACACTTTTGATACATTTAAATATTTACCTGCTAGGAGTAAAAACACAAAAACTATTTCCCGATAAAATTCAAATTCCGAAATAATTATCCCAACAAGCAAACAAAAAAGAACTCACCTGAAATTTACCTGGCGATTATGCATTCAGCATGTATACGGAATATTTTCGGCATTTATTTTTTTTGACGTGACAACGTCTATTAAAACGATGAACGCCGGCTGCATGCACGAAAAATGATGACTCATTGTCCCGTTAGTCTCGTTAGTCCCGTTAGTCCCGTTAGTCCCGTTAGTCCCGTAGTAATTTTAATAAAAATTTGATTGTAGTCCTAATCTTAAAAATTTGATTAAAATTGTGAAAAATTGTCAACAATAATATTACAGTTTCTTTCTATAAAAACTTGTACTTCGTTAAAGACTCCTTCCTTCGTATTGAGTTCCAGCACCGAGGAAGTCCACACGCTCATATTTTATTGTGGCTGAACGACGACCCTCATGAGACCGTGTCGGAAAATATGCCAAGAACCATCGAACTCGTGGAAAAATTAAGTTCCGTTTCCCGAGATGATGTGCCCAACGATTTTATCTACGCCAACCAGATACACAAACATACTTTCACCTGCACAAAACGAGGCGAGACGACTTGCAGATTCGGGATCCCGTACTGGCCAATGTCCACGACCCGGGTATTGGTTCCAATGCCTCAATCTGATGGGCGCCGCCAAACACTGCAACAGAAGGCCAAGGATCTGCGCATTTCTCTCGGTGAACGTCAATACACATGCATGGATGATTTTCTTGAAGCTAATAGTTTGACTTATGCTTCATACCTCGACATTGTGCGTTCAACGTTACGCAGACCAACTCTGCTGTTCAGACGAAACTTCAACGAGCTTATGACAAACACGTTCAATCCGTACGTTGCTGTCGAAGTCAACTCTAACATCGACATTCAGTTCATCTTGGATGAGTACAGCTGCGCAGAGTACGTCGTAGAGTACGTAAATAAATCAGCCCGTGAAATGGGTAACCTACGTCGTGAGCTTACCAAAATGATGCAAGAACATCCCGAACAGGACTACACGGGCCAATTGAAAGCGTTAAGTATCAAGCTGCTTAACGCAGTTGAGATGTCAGCGCAAGAAGCAGCATGGTATCTTCTACGACAACTAATGAGCGAGACAAGTCGTCATGTTGTGTACATCCCGACAGTTTGGCCCACAGAAAGACAACGCTGTCGCAAACAACGTAAACAAATGGACCGCGAAGGCATCGATGGAGACAGCACTAACGTCTGGACCAAAAACATAATTCAGGGATATGAAGAACGACCTGCATCTTTAGAACAAGTTTATTTGGCTGAGCTTGGTGTGCTAACTTTTCTCATGACGTTGTCACGTTAAACTATCGTCCGTAAACCCTCTTTACAGACAACAAATTTTTTTTGTGGTTTTTATAATTTTTATTACAATTTCCCCAGTTAGAATAGAGGTGGGGACACGCATGGCTGCGCGCTTGGCCCCTTGTTAACATAATTTCATAATTTTGAAATCAACACGTAACCATCAGATAATTAGGACTAGAGATTAATTGGCCAAAATCGTTATCCATTTTCTAATTAAGTGCTCGCCTCATATCCATATGTACATACATTAGCACCGGGTCAAAAGTTTCCAGGTTTTCGGGGTTTTCAGCGCTTCCAGCATTCGGAGGAGGGATAGGTGCCACAACAAACCTGGAGATGGAGGTGCAGTGGACGGACGATCTTTCTGGGATAGGAGGATTCCCTCGGATTCAATTGCGCGAGCATAATACCTGGAGCAGGTGAGAAAATTGATGCTATCTGATGGAGATGTCTAATCGCGGCCCGATATTTTCTACACCAGTCTCAGATGTGTGCTGGGCTGCGAGGCTGTTGTTGGTGCAATTATGTAAATTCATTTTAAACATTTTCATCGCCCATTAAACCTGGTGTAATTGGTCATAGACCAACTTTTAATGCTCAATTGTGGATATGGAAAGTGCATTTTGAGGTTTTTAAATAATTTTTGTAATGGGTTAAGTGGTTGCTGGCTGGTGGCTGGAGGCATTTCAATTGGTTTAATTTTGATTTTAAATGGGATAAAAGCCAAAGGTTACAAAAGATTAAACAATTCAGATAAAGGAGTCGTTGATTAGAGTGATGTGAAGACTTGTTGGGAAAACAGTTTTGGCAGAAACCAGAAGAGTTTATTTGTCGTGTTAGTTTTGAGTATTTTCATAGGAAGTGTCTTATCGGACACAGAGTCGACGACAGAGTTGACGAGAGTCGACCGAGTTGACGACAGAGTCGACCGAGTTGACGAAAGAGTCAGCCAACTCTCTCTCTCTCTCTGACTCTTTCGTCAACTCGGTCGACTCTGTCGTCAACTCGGTCGACTATCGTCAACTCTGTCGTCGACTCTCGTCAACTCTGTCGTCGACTCTGCGTCCGATAAGACACTTCCATTTTCATAAGTTATAGATGAAATCCTTTCTTTCCTTCTTTTGGTGAGGTATTGGGTACAAAGGTATCGTGCAACTGCTTGGACTATTGTACTACACCTTTACACCTCATATTTCTAGGCTAGACCGCTTGAACAGGTTCTGCTGTTTGCTTAGACTTGACTGTTGGGGCAGGGTATTATATAACTTTCGAGTAATGGTAGTAATAATAGATGAACTTAGACGATGAATATTCTATCATCGCTATATTACAAGAAAAAAGAAAAACTGGTAAAGGAGTTCAAGAACAAAGAGACGCTACTATCTTCTACAGCGTGAATAATGCCCAGAGATCCTATCAGAATTGTAGCCCCGAATAGTGGTGATTGGTCGTGACATTAAGGGCCGTATACATCTAAAAGGTAACCCTAAGTAGTAAGATTTAACATAAATATCAACCTAGATCTTCTTCTTCTTCTTTAACGGCTCTACAACATAGATCCGGTCCTGGCCTCTCGCAACTGTTCTCTCCACCGGTCTCGATTCTGAGCCGATGTCATCCAGTTTGGCATGGAGCTCTGAGCGTCCTAGTCTACGCCATCCTTCCAGCGAAGGTTGGGTCTCTCTCACTGTTGGACTCCGTAGGTCTTACCGCAGAGACCTAGATGAGTCAACATAAAATCCAAGATTTGAGGGTAATTTGATAATCTTACACTGCATTTGGCATGTGTAAAATCTCGAAACCCAAGATATTTAGAATGAGTAATTTTTTTTTTCTAAATTACAACCCGTTTGAGTTGAGATGGTTTCGCACTTGGCTCGGAAAAGTCTTATTTCGCAAACTAACAACCTTCATGAATGAAAAGATAACGAGAACAGAATCGTAAAACTGGCCATCGCAAGAAGGTTAACAACACCTGGTTTTACCACCAGAATATACATATGTAAGCACAATAACCAGATAGACCATGGGAGTAAGAGTTACCGATGAGTGAAGGTGGACACCAATCACTCCCTAGTCTATTTGTTGCGGGAATGAGAGCGAAAAAACAAACGACTGGAGGTAGAAGAAACGACCACAGACAAAGTGCCCATCTGTACTAAGAACGAAAAACAAGGCAGTATGATAGAGTAGGAAAATAAGTGCAAATGGTGCACTTGCACCGGGCGCAATTTAAGAAATTAAAATTCGTGCAACGGCGGTCTGATATTTTATATTAAAGAAATAATGGTAACTAGTAGAACCCGTTAGCAAATTTGATATAGTTTTGCCAGAGAACTAACCTAGGATATCTAATAGGAAACCCCTAAATAAATCTGTTATTGCGTCTTTGTTCATTGTGCTTCATTGCGTTCACGTTCACTGAACAGCTGGTGGGGCGCAATATAGCATACTGCATTGGGCGCAAAAACCTAGTGCCAACCCTGTAGGAGTTTGAGCAAGAGTTTCGCAACGTCTCCATGAAAAATACGTTTTTTTTATAGAATCAAAAAGTCAGTTTCAATCAGCATTCAGCAAAAGTAGTGAGCATAGCTCGAAGGATAGAGAAAGGATAATACAGATGGCAGAAGCCAAAATTTAATAAGACGAAGAAAGTGGGGAATTATCTTGATGACCATGTGGCGAAGCACCAGAAAAGAAGTAATATACAAAAAGCACTATCCATACACTATGTAAACTATTGTACAAACCTACTGTACAAAATTACTTTAGACACTGTAGCTAAGATCGTTTGTTGTAAGTAATTCATAGTTAGACTTAATTTTGTTGTACATAGAGCATTGTAAGTTGTTTATAATTCACGGGAGGATTTTGATACAATAATTGTATATCACATTCTACATTGTACCCATAAAGGTGCAGCTCCTTTCTGTACCTTTGACGGCGCTTCAGCTCCAAAACCATCCATTAACATACTAGTAGACCAGTTCTTGTTCGATTGTGTAGGTCAAGCAGCATTTTAAATGCTTAGTACATAGTTGGGAGACCGCTTGGTAAAGCGACACACGTATTTGGAGTGGGCGATTACGAATGCATTCATAGCAGTAAAAGAGCCGTGCAATCCTCTCGCGAGTGCAATTTTAGATCTTCATGCTTAGAGCCATTTGGGGTAACTGTGCGCAGTGGGTAAGTGTGCGCAGTCCTTGTATCTCTCAAACGTAGAGGGGGGAGGAGTTGTTTCTTTGGGTCGAATGGTGGCGCTCGAGTGCCCAACTAATAGCGACCTCTTACAGTAGCGTGCGGTGGAGTGATCCTTTTTTTGTCATCAAAAATAGTATTTGGTGCTTAAATCCGTAGTTTTTTGTTCACTGGAAAACAGTGTAGCAGTGCAATTATTAATTCGACGGAGGTGAGTTGTTTTTTCTTTGAATAATAACATATTTACGCTACGTTTAGAAAAAAAACTCTGAGGTTATATTTGTTTACAATTTATTTTATGAGTATCCATTTGCGATTTAGTGTTTTGGGGTAAGTGTGCGCGGGTAAGTGTGCGCATGCGCACACTTGCCTCTTGGTGTAATTTCCGTTCGTACGTTGTTTTATAGAGTAGACGTATTTACTATACTTTACTTATTTTATTTTTCAGCGTCTAATCCATGCCGCGAAATTACATAAGAAAAGTACCTGAACGTACACCGGTCACTGACGAGCAACTCTCTCGAGCCAAAGCACTCATTGATCGTGGGGAGAGCAAAAGAAGTGCTGCAAGTTCCATTGGTGTTAGTGAGTCGTGCCTGCGAAAACGACTAAAACTTAATAAAGCTGCGTCGTCAATGGGTCGGTTCAAGCCAACATTCAATACTGAGCAAGAATCAGAGTTTGTAACTCATTGCAAACAAATGGATGACAGATATTTTGGTCTAACCATTAATGATTTAAGGCGTTTAGCCTTTGAATATGCTGACGCTAATAATATCGATTATCGCTTTGATAAAACATGCAAAATGGCGGGTCGTGACTGGGTGGAAGGTTTTTTGAAACGCCATCCTCATTATGCGTACACTTACCCCATGGGCGTGCGCACAGTTACCCGCATTGTGGGTCAAGTGAGCGCATTTCGATTTTATGTAATTAAAAGCTCACAGAAAAAAAACTATTAATATACCTATTCTTTTTTTTATTTAAATATAGAAGCTATTATATGGTTTATCTCAGGGCAAGTTTTTATAGTTCCAGTTCCTTTACTTTTTGTGTAGTGAACCATTATTTATCAAAGTGCGCACACTTGACCCGAATGACTCTATAGCGGGAGAGTGCATACCTTTTTGCTATGCTAATTGGCGGCGCGAATTTGAGACTATCATAATTTTTCAAGGCTAGGAAGGCTCGGCTTCTTTACAAAACTAGAGATCTCAAGACCTCTTGGTGATGCCAAGCAAAGATATCGCCAGAATCGTGACAATAATTACTGGACAGTGGCCAATTGGGCATGATGCAGCCAGATTGAGAATTCCGTATAACACTAACTGTAGAAGTAGCCGAGAGGAACGGGCAAGTGAGACAACCGACCAGTTTCTCTGTAGATGTCCGGATCTGGCCAATATTGAACACTGAACACCGGTTGGAAATAATTAAAGGAATGTTTCGAACCTCAAATAGGAGATTTGATTCTTTACCTGAAAATGACGAGTTGGATCTAAAATCTTTCCTAGTTTACTTGGTTTTTTAACGCAAAATTTTTTAATGAGCTCTACAAATGGTGCACTACTATATCGATCGCCATAAAAAGCAAATTCTAGTATTGTTGGGATTGTCTCTCAACTCGATCAGTCCAGTCCAGTCACCTTCGATTCTTTCTATAGGAATATGGACCAGGTAGTTTCACCACTAACGGTTTCAACTCGAAACAAAACTCAACTAGATGGCTTTTTTCAATGTAGCGACTCTGCGTTTCATGTACAGGGCTATATGTTCACTAGACAAAATTCACTGTTTAAGAGAAGGGGTTCTGAGAAAAGGAGTAATTTGTGGCTAATCTTTAGATACAAGAACGTCCTAATTTTATGTCGAGCATTTTATTTGTAGGTAATATAGCTGCTCATAACCACAGCGAATTCTTTTGAAAGTAGTATTGTAGTGCCTTTTCTATAAACTGAAGAGCCTAGGGAAAATATGAAGCAATTGGTCGGATTTTGAGTGTTTCATTCAGTCCTATTTATCATTACATAACAGGAATACATAACATTAAAAATAATTAAAAAAAAATTGTAATATCCACTTGCTGCAATCATAACAAAATATTTAATTCCGACATTCATTTCATTCTCAATGAAGATTACCAATTACTGCTAGAGGTAGTCTCGATGTGGTTGAAATTCTCCATTATAATTCGCACACCTGAAATAGTAGAATCAATCATATTCCTTTAACCAGAAAATCTCATAAAAATACCAGATTTCCCCATTCGCTGTACATACAACTCCAGCCAGCACCGATCTCACTTTCAATAACCCTGTGCTCGTATATAAACTCGAATAGCATCTCATTGGACAACGTACGGAGAAGCGATCAAATCCGTTCGTCTTCAATCTCAAAGGCATCCGAAGATCAGTTCTGCCGGGCATCACAACTGGAGATGATTTTATGCATCAGTCGCGAAGAATTTCTGCCAATCCGTTTCCATGTCGAGGAATCATGTACATAAATTGGCCATTTCCTCCAATGGGAAGGTATCTGCCGCTGGCCGCACTTATTTGCTATCTTCACCTCGGCGCTCCTCTGATCGCCCCGCTGCCATTGCGATCGCGCCAGATCCAAGACCAAGATCGAAGACATGTAAAGACGATCGGCCGCCTTTGGTCTTGTCTTCTTATGTCTCGATTGAATATGCAAAACCCTTTGTAAGATCTCTCAGATTCGTTTTGTTTTCGTGTGTCGCGGGATTGGTACAAAACAAGTTCAAGGCGGAGTTTCTACATGAATAATTTTTCTTGTTATTATCAGATGCTTCCAGATGATGAGGTTGAGGGGGTTTAAGGCGATGGATGCTGATCGAGCTAAAAAATATTAAAGTTGTTATCAGTAAAGAATAAAAACATAGTTTATTACAAAATATTAAATAATTTATTCATTAAATTTAAATTCCACACTTTATTGTCTCGATAATTTTTTGAACCAGCACAAGAATCTGTATGGTGTAATTGCGGTAAAGGTACCATTTAAAAGTAGCTCACAATGGCATAGTTCAACCTAAAATTATCTTTTTAAAAATTGGCATTACAAATAAAACGGTTCAGAAAATAGGTGCACGCTTGCACTGGACAAAGACAGGATGTCGTTCCTTGTATAGACATTATAGAAAAAGATATAGCGCTATTGAAAATTGTAAAACGGCGTAGCCTAGCAAGAACATCTGGAAACAGAAGATTCCTGAAAATAATTATTTTGCCGATTAAAAACCAAATACAATGCGTCTGTGGTCTGTGGGTGCCGAAAGTCTGGCTTAAAGTATATGTACTGTTCAATTTATGATGGTCAGAGGGTTAGAGAATCAGTGCACAGCGTTTCAAACTTATACGATGGAAGATAACTTAACAACTATAAAAGTCAATGTAATTACAAAATATGGACACAATCTCTCCCTACAATAAAATTGCTATTGTGACTGTTATTGACAATGATGAGGCTGCAATAGAAAACAGAAACAACTGTACCCCGTATTTCGCAAAAACTATTCATTATTTTACACAATTTTTAAAAACGCTTTTATTGCACTCCACAATTTTATACTTTCCGAGAGTTTCATTACAAAATCCTGATATGAGTATATTAAAAAAAGTGTTTTTTAGCGTTTTTTTCCAATAAGTCCATTATTTGTTTATGGATAAACATCAAACTGGCCTCATTTTGTTAGTATCAAAAAGTTGAGAGTCAAATAGGGTCGAACCAAAAGGACAAGTCCTGAGAAACGCCATTTGCGACTAAGGTCTATGCGATCTAAGATCTTCCGATATGCTACCAAATCCTACCTCCACCTCCACGAAGATGTTGGCTTTACATCGGATGACCCTGGCTGCTCTTGTCTATACAAAAGTAATAGACGGAGGAGGGTGAAAGGCAAGTGTATCGCGCCTCAAAACGAAACAGGTTGACAACCTTCCACCTTAAAAACTCGCCCACTCACGAATCCTCAAGGCAGACCCTGCACAGGACAGACCCAACGGCAACGACCCAGGCAACGAAATATGGAATTTGATTTTGGAGCTTGGGACGTCAGAACGCTCAACAGGACGTGCACTCTGCGTTCGCTTTCATTATTGCTGCATAATGGATCTCAAAACCCACACCTACTCTCCAGCGGGTTATTGAATGAAAGAAGAGAGTTCGAAGTTGCCTTCCTCGGGGCAAATTGAATGAAATCACTGATTCTGGACTTCAATCCAGTAAATAATGGAATATGTACGATTCGCATTAAAACAAGACTACATAACATTAGTCTCATAAACGTCCATGCGCCCACAGAAGACAAGACGGATGAGGGGACAAAGGAATTCTACCTGGAGCTAACAAACGCTATCAGATAAATACCGTCAAACGATATTAAAATGGTTCTTGGAGACATGAACGCCAAAGTAGAATAAGAAAAAGAATCTCTAGAAGTCATAGGAAAGCACAGCCTCGCTAGCTCGAACTCAATGGTAGGAAGTTCAACAATGTTCCCGCAAAAAAATATTCATAAGATGACGTGGCAGTCACCAGACGGGGTAACAAATAATCAAATTGACCGCGACCTAATTAAGAGAAGAGGGTTCACTAGTATACTGGATGTAAGAACTATGAGAGGAGCGGGCTGTGGCTCGAACCACTATCTCGTCAAAGGAAAATTAAGAACCCGGATAAGCAAAACTCACAGAAGGAAAACTCAACTAAAGGCCGCCATACACGGTCAAATTGGATGTACATCCAGATTTTCATCAAACCCATAAGCGCAACTAGTTTTGATCGGCCGACCGGCCCACAATCGATAGTTTTGGTTGTACATCCACCCTTCGATGTACATCCAATTTGACCGTGTATGGCGGCGCGGCCGTTAGGTACGATATCCTATACAAATCATACAAAAGTCATAAAAACTTGAGCCCGACATCAACAACAAATGGGAAAAACTGAAAAACAGCTTAAAATGAGGGAGCAGAAGAGACCATAGGCTGGGCCCCAGACAGACTAGAATTGACTGGTTTGATCAGGATTGTAGAGCTTCAATAGAAGAACGAATCCAAAGCCACCAAGAGTATATCGCAAGGCGCACAATAGCAGAGATGGAAGTCTTTAAGCTAAAAAGAAGAACTGCATACAAACTGTGTAGAAAAAAGTAGAGAGAGTATCTAAACAGGAGGATCCTACAGATAGGGAAGACTCCAATAAAGGGAGAAATAGGGAGGCCTATATGATAACACGCCAGATCAGCAATACTTTTTAGCCAAGAACGGACATATGCAAAGGCATAAATGGGAGCCTGAAGTCCCCAAGGCTCCATTTTTGGGCCACTCTTATTCAGTATTTTTGTTAACGACCTTCCCTTAGTAGTTAAACATTCTAAGATTCATATGTATGCAGACGATGTCTAGCTTTATTTCCCTGCGTCCAGAGATGAAATACACAGGTGTGTAAAGAATCTTGCTGTTGACATTAAATTTGCTTCAACCAGATCCTTTGATATCCCAGTGTATTTTTATCTCTCTAACTTTGCTTCTGTTCGTGCTGACATTTTTGCTATCCCGTCAAACTCAGTTTAATCTACGGACTCCTGTCTAAACTTTGTTTTTATTGTGGCTTGTTGAAAAGGACGAATGAATTTGCTTAAAGCGTTATTACTACCTCTTCTAATGCATTGCCTTTCCATCTACCCCTCTCTCGATTCTTCATGCTCCCTCCCGTAAACTTGAAATAGCGTTTAACGATTGTGTACGCCATTTTGACCACATATCAGTGGAATCATGTTCACTAGCTAATTAGCAGATTGGGCTTGTTAGCTGGTAAACTAGCAGCGTGTTATCATATTTGCAATGAACTAGACACGAGTATCACTATTTGGTTTCATTGATTGCAAAATGACGGAAGTAGTTTTGCGCTAACTACTTGGCTACTGAGCGAGTGGAAGTGTCAAGGTCACTATTGCACTAGAGGAATCGTCAGCTTCTAAACTCGCCGGCTAGTATCTTGTAGACTCGCTCAATGTAATCGACCCTTAAGTAACTATCGTGAGTATAGGCTTCTGCGATTGTTTCACGATATCCTGCAGGGGCGCAATTAAATTTGAATGACCCCGCTCGAGGAATCGTAATACCTTTTCAAAGTGGCTTGCGATACCTTTTAGGTTGCCACCCATGATCAATTTAATGAGCCTGCTCTAGGTATTTCCAAAACTGACAGTGTTATGGCACCCCTGGTCTGTTGACTAAACTGTTGGTCTCAACTTAGTTTTAATGAATTAGATTAAGAATTTTCTTTCCGGAAGCTCAATCAAGGTAGTATTGAATACCTCTAATCTCAATCCCCAAACCATCACTCAAGTGGCTCCTTCAATTCGCCCCAGGCTACACTCTAGAAATCGTACATTCGGCCCTACCTCGAATACAACTCGTTTATCTAAGGTGGTGCTTCGGATTTTAGGAGCACCTAGGCCACTGGAAAGATTCTTATCATCGGTGAGGAGCTGCAAACAATTTTAACGGAAGCAGAGTCGGTGATTGGAGATGATCCAAATGATTTAAAAACATTGACGCTTTTCCATTTTTCCAAACCATTTGTACCATCAGTCTGTCATATCTTACAAGTCATGGCACAATATCTAGTCGTAATCTTAATTCGAATGATGGATAAAGGATACAACAGGGTAAGAGGAGGCTCGAGACCTGGTGTAGCCGGCGATGGGCCTTACCTTTGAACATTTTTGATATGGTACTAGTTCGGAAATACTGACTGTGGAAGGTTGTTCCACAATAGAGTAATTCTATTAATGAACCCCTTGTCTGGCGTTTGCGGGAAAAAGTCGGTTGTAAGATGTAAGACATTTTGTTTTTAAAAGCTCAGGCAAGTTCAAGAAATTGGATCAAATTTTATAATTTCTAACTCTTAGAATGTAGAAAGTATCAACTAGATGTCTACACACGAATGCTGTTTTACTATTTTCCCAACAAAACTGCATTTGCTTCAGACAAGCAGCAACATTTGAGAAGAGTAGGAAATTAAAATGATTCGTGTTTTATAAAAAAGTGTATCTTCCGTTATATATGGCATATAGTAGATCTCCTTCTTTCAATAAAAAAATGCAAAACAGCAACTTTTTTCATAATACTCTGGAAACTATAGGTAAACAAACTATTTGCCGTTTATGTAAGCAAGTTGAAGCGTAAATACCATTACCTTACATTGAAGCAAGCATTTTGTGAATTTGTACTTTTTAAGGCCAACCCTACACCTCTACAAGGGTAAACAGGAAGCGCAATAAACTAGCATGTACCTCGACAATTACTTAAGCATAGGCAAAAACAAAAAACTCGTTTATCCTTTCCTTAACCTCACATAGCTAAAAATCAAATCTTAATTGTTTAATCCATTCCAATGGTAAAAAAAACCGAATACACTTAAGCATGGCATTCTTCTTCATTCCACGTGCATTCAATCAATCCGATGCAAAATGCTATCCCATAGGTAACCATATTTCAGTGTTTCGCTAACCTTTGAATAAAATGACGTGAAACAATTTCAATATGCAAAAAACTGCACATTCGAATGCAATTTTCATTTAAGAGACTTGTCTCCATATTAATGTGACTCTTAACAGGGATTACACCCATCGTTATACCGAGAAAAGAGGAGAACAAACATCGGGGAATAAGAACAAAACTGAACCAATAAAGACCGCTCGCCTGGTATACAAGGCAAATTATAAGAATCTTGTGATTTTGTCGGAACTGATCAAAGGCCGAGCCGAAGAACCGACCTCAATTTCACATCGTTTTCTACCCGCGAATAAGGAATTGTTTGAATATCTTAAGACGTGGAGTCCCATTTGTAACCTGCCGACGACAGTGGAGAAGACAACTCCCATTCCGGATCGGTGCTGCTGCTCTATACACACTATGCCTGCATTCATGCTCTCGGATACACGATTCTAACAACTGCGCGATGTCCACCACACAATCCGCAATATATGCACCATTGCAGCCCCACGGAGCCCCCGGTGCAATTGAATTTCATCATAGCGAGAGATGCAAGACTCTCGTCAGCTCTCGTCGATAATGGCACCTTAATTACCTTTAATAAATTTCCTACGGATAGAGACGCTCCCGGGATCCTATTAATTAGTAAACAGTAACAAAAACGACGCAAACAGGACTGACCGCTTTTGAATATTAGTCTATCCACTTTCCCGGCCTCGAGTTGCGCCAAGACTCCCCGAGGAGGATCGAGGCCCCTGCGATCGCGTCTTAAGGCCCTTGTGATAATCCATCAAACTCCGAATTCCCAATCCCGTCCTCGTGCCACGAAACTCGCCAGAACGGAAATTTCATGCGGAATTTAAAGGAGATCGCGACAACATCGAGGATCGGATGACGAATGACGCAGCAAAAACTCAATTCGATTCTTTTGATTTCTGTGCAAAATTATTTTAAGAAGTTTTTTATCACTGATCGCCGGCGTTTTTTGCTTCTGTTGTCGTGGTGTGTGTGTCCTTCTTATCCTCACTGCAAGCGAAGGATTCTGCGGGCAGCGGGCTTTGATGTTTGCTGGTTTGATTGGAAGAATCGATCAGTGATGGTCGTCGTCGGTGTACGTATCAAGTCGCAAAATCCTTAACTCGTGCGCCAAACTAAAAGCGGTCTGATAAAGAACGCCGCCATATTTCTCTTTTTGTATGCATTGAGGGAAAAACGCGCATCTGTTCAAAATTTTTGTTAACGATGTGTTTGGAGGTCATGGCTTTGGGATTTTGGGAGTAGCAATAAATGGGGATAATAATATGCGTATCGAGTCGCTTGGATCAAGCTGGAAATATAAGTAAGTAGTCTTAACGGACGATCGTGGAGCTCCTGTGAGTCTAATGCTATCAAGTTTAGCTGAAAGCTGAGTGGAAACAGAACCAGCTTCACATCTTCTAGGAGAAATGGAGAACTATCCAGAGAAATAGAAACTCCACAAGAGAAAGAAGGCAGCAGCAAGGCCCATCTTACTCGGATCAAGTGGCTACAATCATCGTAGCCTTAATACCGTTCAACTATCCTCAAGAGAAACAACCCGCAGCAGCAATCTTCTTTAGTATATGCCTGTGGTAGACCTAAGCTTCCGAGGTGAAACCCTTCGGTTTTTCGGAGTGAAGATGTCCGGCCTTGGTTGCTTTGGGAATAAGGGGCCCTCCGACTACCCTCTTAGACGTTCGTAATTCGAATCGACTCCGCAGCATCGTCTTTCGTCTTTCCATTTCCCCCATTCAGATAACTTTCCTTCTTTCTTGGTTTCACTCGCAAAGCCGTGTGATTGAGAGGGCTCCTACCTACGAAGTAGTAAACGATAAAAAACTCCCAAAATTCAAAACCAGCTGAATTCGTAACGACGTTAGGAAACAAGAAGAGGCTATACGCAAATTGGTATCCGAGAAACGACCGAAACGAGGAAAAACAATTGACCAGAACAAACAAATAGACAAAGATCGTTGAAGCCACTGCAAGAACAATGGATATCCTTGTTCTAGATTTTCAGACTCGCTCCAAGTAGCAAACAGTAACCATGGAAACGCATAGTCTAATGAACCTGCAACGACCTGCGCTCATCCAATCTGGACACCCAAGCCGTCGATCTGAGTAAGTAATGGTAGCATAGAGGGATTGTCACAGTCTACAATAACTGGTGACCCCTGAACCTGTATCGTTTACAGCAATATTACTAATTGCTTACAGATCTACCACCTTCGAAAGGGATTCAAAGATACAGTGGATCATTTCAAAAAGAGCGATCTACAGATTATCATAAGTTGTAATGCAAACGATCATCATGAAGCATTTAGTAGCAACGGTGTGAAGGGTGAGTGCCTTTTAACAACTAACCTAGATATAAAAAACCGCGGTGTTGGATACTAATTTCGATAACGGTAGAAGAATTTGGTTGTAGACAATATTCTGACCATTCTATGCTTTGCTAAGAATGGGAGTGAATATCAGGTCTTAAAGTCAAACCAAGTTAAGATCCACCATAAGGAAGCTCTTCAACGGTGCCAAGAAGAGTGACAGCTGGGACCCCAAAAAGGCCACCTTTCACATTCTGCTTTTGGAACTGGAAGCGGCATGGTGTTTTTGGTAACAGATCCTTGGACAAGAAATTGGATCATCCCATAAATAATGTGGTTTTCCGAATACATGAACTAAACGTCGATGAAGGTAAGTTGAACCTAGCCGAACCAAACAAGTTTTTTTTTTTTAGAAAAACTCGAGTTGGCAGTTTTATGAATATGAAAGTAGTCTATGTATAGTTTTTTGGTAAACCCATTCAATCTTTTGTATCAAGGTGACAAAAAGGACCCCTAAAGTAGGGACAAACTTTTTCGAGAAGCACGTCATAGTACCAGGGTGGGTTTTTTACCTTATATGTGTAAGTTAGCGAATTAATATAGGGTGGAATTGGCATTGATTCGATTGGTGGTAAATCATACTAAGTGAGCTTTTGGAAGGGATACTGGGTATTGCAGAGTAGTTCGACAATAGATAAATTTTCAGTATGAACTACTAAAAGGATAGAGCAGATGGCATAGCGGCTAACGAGATGCTTCCGCCCAAGACTTTCTAGTACGGATACCCTCCTCGTTCTCATAAGTATGCCTCGTCCGCGTTCATGTGTTTGTGCTATATCAATAAATATTATTATTAGTATTATTATTATGTCCAGATAAGTGATGGTGCAAGATGCTAAGGTAGTACTTCCGGAGTCTCCACCCCACGACCCCTCCGGCGATTCTTTTAGATCCGGGGTACAGTTTTATAGATACGGACTACAACCGTTAAGCTCGCCGAATACTTTGACCCCCAGAAAACTTTCAGACCCTGCGTTAGGCCAGTCAACGCCCCTTCGAAGATATAAGACTTGGAGCTCCGGCAGTACCTTCAAATCTCGTCCCGATATTGTGAATATATTTGGGATGTATATTGTTCTTCGTTTATTCTAGCGAGATCCTGGATTCGGCATAACTTCTCCTCCACAATTACTCGGATGAAGCCAATCTTACCATACGATCAGGGAATCAATACCGGGAAGCGTTAATATCGCCTCTTCATCACTAGTGCCTTACTTGGATTGGACTAATGCAGGAGCACCACACTGCATTTTATTTCACTATTTGGTGTCAAAATAACAAAACTTAAGCTAAGCTACAATAATTTGGAGCTCCACGCCTAGGTATGTTTTGTGCTCCACGCATAGGCAACTCTTCATGATTTTTACCTTATAGAGCCCTTATAAGACACTGATAGGGCGTGAGGCAGTATTGCAAGTGTTTTCTTTGTGTGGTGGAGGCCCTCTTTCGGAATGCCGGAAATTTACCATTAAGGGCCCTCGTAGGGTACCCAGAGATTAATCCCTCTTTCGCATGCCCCTCATTTACCACATGGAGCCCACTCGCTGCTTGGGGCATGTCCGCTTTAAATGCTAGCCTGGCGGTGGCAAGTCACCAGAGTGGTAGGCGGTGCAACATGTAGTAATGTAAATATTGGTGGAACTGTGATCATAACCTCCTCACGGTGGCCACTGGAAGCTGTCTTGAAAAGGATGGACTAATATGATCAGGTCAACCAAGCATGACAATGGACAGTTTTTGCACTGTCGCTCAACGATCTTCGCGGGGCACCGGGCGCATGCAGTTGTACATATAATGGCTTATCCTGATAAGGAAGCTCGGTCAGGATTGACCTCCCCTTCTTGCCATACTCGAAAGAATTTACGGAGTGGAGTTGGGGAGCTCCACGGAGTATACCATGACAGTGGTACGTTCTTCAAAGAGACCCTGCTCGAATAATCAATTCTAAGTGGCAAGCCGCTAGGCAGAGTGCTAAAGCTGTCTGACCTACAAAGATGAGGTATTGGGTGTGGAATAATAAGCCCAGCGAGTAGTCACAGTACTTTTGGACCCAATACTTAACAAAAAGAAGAAGAAGAAGAGGTTATGTCCTGGTATTCCCTCTCTCCTCAATCCTCAGTTACTTTTTCAATTTTTCATTTTTTACCCTACCATTAATCTTGAGACACCAAAAACAGATAATCTCTCTTGGGAAGGAACTAGTCCACTTTTAAATGTTTATTTTTAAGTGTAATCAAATATTTTACAAGTTTTGGGGTAAATGTGATAATTATGTAGCCCGCCTTCAAAATATCATTTCTATTTTTAATCCAAGTTCCACAGCCAAACAAACCACGATCATTTCCTTCCCTTCCTACGATTTAAAATTCTTCCATTAATTGAAACAACCCGCAACTTGGGGCCACATGAATCGTGTTGAATTTAACGCCACCAAAACGAAGTACTTTCTGATCTCCAATAAAAATCGCACCGAAATCTTCTTCCTATCTCAGTGGGTAAAGACAATCGATCGGCTGACTGAACTCTGAACATTATAGGGAAATAGGCATGATCACATATCCCAAATCACCAAAAGTGATGCAAGTTCCTCCTGCCGTCCTGGCTACAATCTACAAATCCTACATTCGGCCCCGCCTCGTACATCTGGGCAGGCGCCCCAAAAATCACCTTGGTTTGCCACGACAACGTGGAAAATCGTGCCATCAAACTCATTGGTGATGGCCCCTTTCGTGCCTCCATAGACACCATAAGCCGTCGTAGAAATGTAGCAGCGCTCTCTATACTTTAACGCTATTTCCTCAGCGACTGTTCCATTGAAACTCCGGACCTCCTGCCTGCACGGCAATATTTTTCCCGCAACATAAGGCTAGCCCGCTCGGCTACCCCCATACAATTTAGCCCTCCACCCGTTCGCGCACAACACGGTCTACAAGTTCGTTTGTGAATAGAACAACTCGACTATGGAATAATCTGCTGCAGTCAGTATTTCCGAACTCGTACAACACAACACACGTAGGGTTCATCGACATTTTCTTCAACGCCCCCCTGTGACTTTTTCTTTTCTCAATTCTTCAAACCAAGCTTACTATGAGACATTGCACCATGTCCTGAACGACATGACGGACTGGTAGTATAAAGGGTGACTCCTAAGCTTAGGTTTCTTTCTATAAAAAAAACCGACCAATTTGTTCTGTTATATTTATACTTGACTAATTCGCAATAACAATATTAACTTTTATAATTCTCACACGATCACCGCCCCAAAGTCTGGTTTGATTGTTGATTCACCACAACTTCTCTCCCTTTTATATTGTTTCAGATTATAATCCCTTCCAATTTCAGCACTTTTAGACCCCTTCTATTATTTTTTTCTTAGAGGAAATCAATTGATCAATAAGTGATCATAAAATGTATTTCATGATCGCTTGACTAGGTATGCCCACTTACTTTCTACTTTTTTTTGCTCGGGATCATTTTGAACTCAAAGTAGCACATTTTGACTGCAGTTCTTCCCACCAGTTTCCATCTGAGGGGAGATCAGCGATCCTTTCGCAAAAACTGTAGTGCTGATCTGTTGATCGTCATGATCATTGATGTAAGCCAAGCTTTCATTCTAGGTCAACCTTATATTGGTCTCTTTTATTTTTTATCTTTGACCAATCATGTTTATCATGGAGTTTAAACCGCAAGATCGCGTCCAGGGTCTAGTGGGTTAGCTGAGGTTAAGGAAGTTTGGTAACTAATCAATATTTACTTATGTTCCTCACTTTGAATCTCAAAGTATACTCCTAATTACTCCTAACAGTCTGTCCATACAATGTGCTTTTCACACTAAAACTCCTTTGGGAATTAGTTCCAATCGAATTCGCAATATTCCCAATCAATACATATTCATCAAGTTTCTTCTTCCACAATCACCAATTACAAAAGTAAACTCTCCCAAGATAACAATCATACATAAAGGCACTATCACAGCGCCTTGGGTTACGTGCGCGCGCTTATTAAATCGTTAAGCGATCTTAGTTAAATCTGGTAGGTGTCCTTCTCAGACCATATTTCACGTTGTGTTTTCCCAACTTTTATAATAGCATAGAAGTGCGTTAATGGTTTTCCTCACACACACACATACACCCCGTTCAAAATGCCATCAGCACAATAAAACTGGTATCGATTTTAAAATTCATTTACGCAAGTTTTTAGCTCATTGCGTATTTTCTGTTTTTTTAATTAGTCTCTTGCTAAACTAGTATTTTCTAAAAAAAAAAATCATATAGTATCATTATAGCTGCAGCACTAGAGAGTTGCGCACAGAGAGCACACTTGTTATAAAAAAATACATATAATATTAAAGTCAAAGGCCATTTTCGCAACTTTATATAGGGAAGTTTGGTAAGCTCATGCAACGAGAACTCTCACTTATTAAGTGCAACAAAAAAATCTACACGATCATAAAACAGTGTAATTTATTATATCAAATAAAATTAGCTGATCGATCATGCGCGCATCTAGCCAATTTCATATTCTAATGCTTTCAAGATATTTAAAGCATTACCATAATTGATTAACATCGAAAAATTACTATATGATTACGTTAATTATACGATGATTAATGGGCTTATCCAGGTTGGTATCATAATTGCAAATACAGTAGACTGGCCGATTAATTCCGTATGCACGCATGACTACTCGAAATACATAGTTACTTTAATTTAATTTTTATAATTTTTCGCAGTGTAGAAACACCATTATAGCAAATTGTTTTAATTCAGTTTAAATATGCACAAAAATATTATGTTTTCTTTAATTCATATAATCCGCTTTAAGTAAATAAATAAATCAATCGGTCATGCAAAACGATACGGCGGGATTACAGGTAAAACAATCCATAATTCAAAAAAATTGCGTAAGTGTACAAGCGAAAATGCAAGCTTTCCTTCCATACCACACACAGGCACTATAATTCGAGTGGAATTCTCCAAGATATGAAAGAAACAATGTTGGTTGTGTTTGATTTGATAAGATATATTAATTAATTATGCGTCTACGCTACGAATCAATAATTAATTAAAAAATTTTATTTTTTTTTTTATATTTTAAATTAATTAACTTTACCTCATTAAATCCAAAACTGACGGTAGCCAATTTATCCAATTAAATCTAGAAGCATCAAAAGTGTAACATGACTAAACAACAATACCCGCGCAGAAACAGAAATGAGTGAATAGCGTGTAGGTTGCCAGTTACGGCCTCATTTGTTTATGCGCACAGAAAACGGCTTAACGCGAATTATGCGTTTTCTAAGCCGCGCGCATTTTCTATTTGTCTGCTCTTTTATATTTTTTCGCCTCATATTCATTCATTAATCATTTTCTTTAGTTATGCTCTTTTCATTTCGCAAAAAGAAATATATGGAAAAACAACAAATATGAAAAATAAAGAGAGGATTTTCACATAAAATGCATCGAGATGAAAATGAAAGCTGAAAAAAAAAATAAAAAAAAAGATTTAAAGAAAATTTTATATTCATTGTGTTACGGTTTTCATACGAGAAATTTAGTGTTGATCTGGTTGGTGTGTGTGAATAATCTAGCTGGCGGGATTGAGTGCTTCTGTTGCTGTCATTTTTATGGTAATGTTGTGATTTCGTTTCCTGGAAAATGAAAGATAACCATCTTAGCACATGTCTAAGAATTTCTACAATTTTGTATTAAAAGTAATAAACAGTGCAATGACTTTGAAGAACACTTTCTGTCTCTTAAGCTTCTAATGGACAATGTGATCGACTTCAAGAACGATTTAAGATCGGAGCCCTTGAAAGTCGTATTAGGCAATGTGGCTGTTTAGACGGGTCGCGCCCACCACCTTTCAACACGAAATTTGTGGATGCGGGGAGTGTTCAGGTGGGAGGGAAGTGCGTCTCAATTTTAAAGCGACTCACGTTCGTCTTTTCTGATCAGCTGTTTGTTCTAATTCCATTTTGTATCACTTTAGTGTTCCATTTTATTTTTGTTTCAGCCGCCGTGATGAGCAGACGTGTTTTAATGAGCAAGGAGAATCTCTTAACTTATGTTCTCTAGGGTTGGCCAAAAAAAGCAATTGTTAAAATAAAATTAAACACATAAAAAAGGTCTGTGGAAATAATTATTAAAACGGATGAGCTGAATAAAAATGTTAAATTAAAAAATTAATTTAACAATTATTATAAGAAAATTCAATAAAATAATCGCCAAAACAAAATAATAAAATCAACATTTTTATGCAAATTTTTGACACCTTTGGTAGGTAGAAATGAGTTTTGATTGCGTATAAGCTATTGAATTTAGCGAAATCATAAGCTTAGTATCCTGTTCGTGCGGGATTCAGACTCCGCTTTAAAATACATGTAAAACAGTATGCGGAATTCAGGTTAGAGAACGGTTTCAATTTCGTCCATAAAACCTAGTATCCTGTTCGTGCGAAATTCAGATCCGTAAATGAACTTTGTACTCTAGAAAACAGATGGCGTTTTTTTAAGGGGACAGCAACCGAATTTTCGATCAAAAAATCAATTTTTTTTTTATTTTTTTATTATAATCTATAAACAATTCTGCATTGAATGGTGCAAGAAAAATGAAAATCCGATAATTATCTATTATAGCGATATCGAACGAAAACGATGTCGGAATACGCAAAACCCCGGTTTTTTTCGAAAAATGGCCGTCCTGAAAACTCACCTTTTCTGAACTTCAAAAACACTTTTCTCGGCTCTGGTTTAAGATAAACCAATATACCTTACATCATTCGAAAGCTTATGGAATGCTGTTTTAACTGAACAGACAACTTTTTGAAATATTGCTTACATCGGGAGAAAAAAAATATTTTGCAAACCTATTTAGCGTAAAATTTTATTACATATCGCTTTGACTATAATTCATCAGCAAATTGATATATCAAAAAGTTGTCTGCTTAATTGATGCAGTACATAATAGGGAACACATAGAAAAAAAGAAATTGAAAATCGGGCATGGCATTCGTGAAAAATCTGTCAAAAACGGCGAAAAAAGTAGTTATTTTTGTTAAATTTTTGATTTAAGTTCCAGGACCGAAAAAAAAGAAAAAGAAAACTTCTAAAATCTCCACGCTACAAAATGAGAAGTTCTGAACATTTTAAAAAAAAATTTCTTTACAATCAAACCAGCGGTTTGGAAGATATAAAATGTTGAAGTCAAAAAATCATGTTTAGTAGAGCCGGGCGGCAAAACGGTTGCTGTCCCATTAATGCAGACTTCTTGTTTCTTTTTTCGCAGGATACTTAGCTTGAAGAAATGTATTTTTATGAGCGGCAATTTTGACGTTTACTTTTCGAAGTCACACAAGATTGAAAAGTGTAACATTAACAAATGTTCGCGTCAAATAAAAATTATATTTTAAATGCAAAATCTACTATTGATTCTTTTTACTCTCTCTTAATTTATAATGTTTTAGCTAGTCCAATTTATTAGTACGAGGATATACATATGTATGTATAGAACCTGCATCTTTAATAAAATTTCCTTTCAATCTTTTTTTCTCCGAATAATGGATTTACTCGATATGCTGGCAATTTATTCAACTTGTTATATGCCGTAGAAGCGCGAGTAAAGTATAATAATTTTTACCTTTGGACGCATTTTCAAATTGCCCAACTGTCATTGTCTATATAACTCCCAGGTAAGCGGAATTCAGACTGGTTATATGGGCTACTAGGCTATAATAAAGACTTTATTGTAGAGCATACGATTCTCTACAAAACTGTTATGAAGACATATTCGCTTTCTCTATGTATTGACAGTGCATTCTCGATTTATAGTTTTGTTATTATATTAGCATTGCTTTTTAATTTAACTAATTGTCAGTCAATAAAATATATTTTATTCTATTGGATGTTATAATTTTTCTTTATACAAGAATAGAAGATATTTATTTAATTTAAAATCCTTGGAACCAACCAACACTTGCTGCTAAGCTCCTTCTAATACTATGTTGTTCTTATGAAAAATCTAAATGCTCCAAATTTATTTTTTCTATTGTTGTAAGTATTATTTTTTTAGTTTTTTGTACAATTTAAAAAAACACTCGAGTTTCGCTTAAAAAGAAATATTTCTCTTTTTGTCCAGCCCTAGTTCTCATTCCGTTTGTTTCAGCTGTTTTAAAAGCGACTGGACTCAAAGCGACCCGTCTAAACAAATTTTCGCTTTGGGGCGCCTCAAAAGGAGAGACAAAGCGAACCGTCTAAACAGGCACAATGTTAACGCTAAAGTGAGTAAGGAACCACATTGTCACCACTAGGTTAGGCTAAGTTAGGTTAGGTTAGATATGGCTAAGCTGCTGGTGTGCTACTCAAACACGTAGGCCAAAGAAGGAGTCTTATTCTGATGTGGTCCCCACTATAAACCTGATACTAAAGTGTCGTTTCTTCCCTAAACCACCTCGAGGACGCAATGAATCTTCTTAGTTGCGGGATCCCAATCTTCGGGGTTTTCGAAAGCGTGCTTAGGAAGGGGTCACCAAAAATAATCAGTCTATTTCTGCTTAGGGCTGGACAGTGACAGATTAGGTGTTGTACACTCATAACTATGGAAGTTGATAAGTTGGAAGCTTCGCTTTTCGGGTGAGAGTATTCTGCGTGCAATCCTACCTTATCCATGAAAATGGGTCAAAAGGTTACAAAAATAGAGGGTGGTATGTAAACCTCTACCACAAAAATTGCAAAATGCCCTCGCGGCTAAGCCATTACGATTCACCCACCACTACCCATATGATTTTTTGTGTGTCTCTCCAAAAACGATCCACAACCAGCCGCTTTGTAAACTTAACATATATATCCTGCATTTCGGAGACCGGGCACCCATACGAGGAGGGTCCTGAACTGCTGAGACCTCTCGTAAACAGATCTGCGGCAGGGTCTTCAAAGCCACCTGGCTATCCGAGAAGATGTAGACAATCCAATGCTGGTTGAATTGCAGAATAGTCTCATTCTCATGTATTGTTAAAACCATCGCTTGATATACACTGCAGTGATCGAGTAGCCGGACGGAGGCTTCAAAGTTAAGCTCCGGTGAAAAGACTCCTCCTTCTACTCGACCCTTAAGGTTAGAGCCATCAGTGAAGATGGTTATGGCATTCTGAATGGTCTATTTCTCCATTCACAACGTGGAGGGATGTGGACCTGGTAGTTCTTCGTGAAGGTAACCTCGGTAACTTTCACATGCTCAACTCACACCAAAAAAGGTGACTCAATGGCTTCCTCCAACTATCGCCCGATAGAATTTACTATACCTTGGAGACAATTTTCAACAAAAGGCTTTTGGGATACCCAGAGTCTTACCAAATTCTAGATGGCATCCAGCACGGCTCTATGCAATGCAATATTGCAGCAGGGGCTGCACAATCAATTTTAGTACTGCAATGCAATATTGCAATTGAAAAATTGATCGTGTAGCCCCCGGGTTAATCCAAAACCATTCTTCCGACAAAAAACATCCACTGGAGAGCTTTTAGTTTGCCTTATAGAACATCTCAACCGAAGTCTGCATGGATCTGGTGAGTCTAGTCTGGTTGCTCTAGATATCTGCAAGGCTTCGTGGATTGCCCTTCAAAGCCCACGCAGAGCATCTAACGCCTTGCCTCAGTCGAACCACGTCATAGGAATGCCCCACCCATTTAGCCTCCTTGATTGGTTCTCGCCGATCCCGAGTAGAAAAAGAAGCCGAGCAATTTCGCCGTGGATATGTAAGTAATAACTGAACCGGTGACGAAAGCATTAAATGCGAGTGGTTCTACCAATGCCGTCCCCCAACTGAGTACTGGTAACGTCCAATGCTACTTGACCTCTGTAATTGAACCGCAGCCAGTCTACTGAGTATGCTAAAAATAACACCCTTCACGCTCCCAAGCATAATTGCCTTATGAAATATACAACAATTAACACTAAAGCTTTTTAGTGAGCCTTCGAAAACGTCTTGGCGAGATTAGATATAGTAAAAAAAACCCATCAAATTTGTCGGCGTAGACGACGTCATTTGAAACACAATCGATCCTCTGCGCCACCGTAGTAATTACGACATCCCTGACAAAATTTTATCGCGATTATTCCCACGAAATAAAACGGTCTTCTGCCTCATATGGCAATCTATATAATCAAAAGATGTGTTGTCTATATCGATATTAGCTGACATTGCAATTCCTTTAACTTTTTTCCCCAGTTTGAGGACGAGGAGTGCTTTCAAAAATCATACTATTGTTAACCACGAGGTAAGCTTTGGTTGTGCTGCATCATTTCACTTGACCACACAGAAGTTTATGTTTAACCACGGAGGTTTTTGAACGCACCGTGTTTAACTACGCGTTAAAGAAGAAGAAGAAGATCATTACCATTTTTATACAAAATAGTCTCCACTGATTCATTCAATTGTGTATGTTCTACATGTTCACTAATTATTTATTTGCAATAATCTTACAAAACTCACTTTGACTTGTTTTTGGATCATGTGTTTTACATTAAAACAACTGTCAGACAGTCCTTCTTCTTCTTCTTCTTAACCATCAGAAACCATCCGGGTTAAAGCTTGGTTTTCGCACAGATTGAATATAACAAAGTACGATAGAAGTCATGAACATTTGGCAGAGACCTACCCTTTACTACTTGCCTTGCGGTGTTCTCCCGATACTCGAACATCTTCCATATTTTCGCACCGGACAAACAGAAAAAGGTAGCTTTACTGTGTGAATAATACATGATGAGTCACCATCTTCTTCGTCTTCATGTTTAGTGAGGCATTGGGTCAGAAATACCGCGGCTACTTACCACATACTGGGAAAATGGAACATACAGAAGATAGTTAAAGTAAGTTAGAGCACCGGGTTGAGCCTAGTTATAGTTTTTGAGGACTATCCAAGGCGGGAAACCTCATTTTTTGTTAGATACAGCCGGAGGTTTAAGGGAGATTCGAGATACATATTTAAGGCAGAGTTAATACCTCAATCTTCGTTATATTGCATCCAACTTATTGGAATAGATCATAACACTTTCGATCTATTGTTTTTTTTTTTGGCTTTGTAAGAATGCATTAAAAATACTCTCTTGAACTGTGACTTCACTATCTCTAGATAACTTGATTGTGAGTGGTTCAGTTTGAAGCGTCTATTGATTTCATTAGAGATTATCTTCGAGTGTATGGAAATTCACATACGCAACGTTGCTTACCGTGACCTGAACATTTGAGAACTGTTTGTTATTGATTTAGAATAAGGTTTAGTTTTTTGCAATTAGTAAATTACAACCTTACCGAATTTGTCTAAAGCGGAAGGAATGCTGTCCCTGCATTATCCAAATCACCACCGAAATGAAGCTAATTAAAATAAATCCGTGATGTAAAAGCGTCTACAACCACATATGGTAATTAACTAATGAATATGCATCACAGTCCTTTTTGGCAATTCTGAATACAATTTGTTAACTAGCTTGTTGCGATGTTGCTGTGTGCAAGTCCCAGATACATAGCAAAAAAACTGGGCTAAGCACATCGCTTCCCTCAATGAAAATAGAAACCTTCCCACGATCCTCAATGATTATCACCTGCTTGCTTAACATTAGTCCAAGAAAGGCAACAAATAGTTAAGGCAGCATTCATCGAGATTTTTCAACGCATCTACATGCTCCTCATCGAATAGGGACAAGCGCGTCCAGCCCGATCAGGTAAGCATGATGGATGTTTCGCTAAAGCTTCCCGCCACTGGACCGATCTGAATTTTCACAACGATCATTCCGAACGTGATTTTCATTTGATGTCCATTGATACTGGATTATTATTACCTTCATCGATTGCGCCGCCAACACTAGGGCGGATTACGCATTTGGCATGGATCTGCAGGAATGATACTTTCCGGCGATAATCGAGCACCTGGTTGGCCTAATGTATTCCGTGTCTGTTAGAGGCCACCGATCTGGTCACTCACTTAGTATTTGTGGAAAAAAAATTCATTACTCATTGTGCATCGATTTGATGAGTCATTCACCTCACCTGTAGTCTCACCTGACATTTTCCCGACACCGTCTCATGTTGATGACTTTTATAGTGCACGAATGATTGATGACGTAGGAAAATCGCTATAAATTTGCAATAATAATTTTTTTTTGTAATTTAATCTTGTGCGGGGCTGACATTCTGTCAAAGTGGGATATTGAATTGTTTTTGCCGCAAGTAGACGCGATAAAATTTTATGGTTCCGTGTTAAGGTGATTAAATTTGAATAAATTGTGCCTTATTGGAAATAAACGGATGATTGGGCTCAAGTTTTGTGACAAGCGCAATTAGTGAGTAATTATTGTGTGAAGGTTAGGTTAGGGTTAGATATGGGACTGCCTCTTATCCAGCTGGAGCACCAATCATCGCTTTAGTACGCCATTCTGATGCCACAAACTCATGTGCCTAAGTTTTGGTGTTTTTTGACCCACTGCAGTAGATGTTTGAAGCCATCCTGTACAGTTTTGGAGCCTTATCATCACCCACACAGGTAGGACACTGAACTGCGGGTAAGAATTCAAAGAGTAGGTACCACAAAGCTAATTGATCACAATACGGGTGCCAATCAGTAAGCGGAAAAGTTGGAAATCATAGCGGTGAAATTAGTTGTTCAGGGCATCCGCTCCCAGCCGGCGAGTGGTAATTGACAGAAGTCTCAACTTCGAGGTTCACTTGGCAGGTACGACGGGAAAAGCTTCCACCGTCAGCGCAGTCCTCGATGCTGGATGCTGTCTAATATAATAACATTCGTCAAGCATACGCCTCCTCATCACAAGAGGGGTTAGTTCGGTCGGATTATTTGCACCGTCGGTGTGGACAGCGGCATTGGACAGACCTACTAGTACTGCTCCCTATGAAGCAGCATGAGTGTTGCCAATGTCCCAATGATACTGTTCAGGCGGAATGTAACAACCTGTACCCCCGGAGCATGAAAGGCTAAATTTAAAGAAGTGAAATATGAGGAAGGAAACGTGGCATATTGGGTTAATACTTCACGCAGTTCCTTTCAGGTTCGACGATTCATCGTTCTACCGACAATGTCTGGACAATAAAGAGGATGCGTTTTATTTAAATGCCCGAGATTTGCGGAGCACAGAACTTTGCTGAAAACAGTAGCCGAGGTGTAGTTAACAGCGCAGAATAACCGGGACCAGCTGATGAGGTCGGAAGATGTGAGGACAAAAGCGGAAGTAACGCTGAAGGCCATCGACCAGAACCTTTATCAAAGCAAGGCTCAAAGAAGCAAATAAAGGGAAAGAAAGTCCAGGCACTTGACGGTAGCATGCTAACGAACTTTTGACGCATCTACAGGCACTTTTGTAGCCAATGAATTCTGTAGCGAGCTTCGTCGAAGTCACTTTTCACACAAAGAAGGCCGAGACCGAAGATCGCTGACCCGTTACCCCAGCTCTGATTTGCACCTCTTCGAAGAACTATTTTAATGATCACTTTGATAACGTCAGGCCGAAGTAATGCTTTTACGGCATGTACTGGTCTGGACTCAAACGTAATGAAAGACGGGAGACGAGTTTATTCCGTAGGAGTCCCCGGTTGTGTCTTCTGTTTTGGACATGGGCCTTAAAGAGGGTCAAGCACACATCCACCTTCTGCTCAGAATGACAGTCTGGTAAGTCAAAAGGTGATTCCTTATAACGAACTAAGATTCATTACTAATAACCCCTCTCCCAAAAAGCTTTAGAAAAATAAATATTCAACCAGCAGACCAAAGACTGTCTCTTTGAAAGCTTTATTTCGAAGCTTTCAAGCTTCCTACCCCGACGAGCTTTCCAACTATAAAAGAACCTCTTTCACCAGGCCAAATTCAGTCTTTCACAAGACTCGTTCCGGAGAGGTCATCTTCTTCTTTTTTTTTTTTTATGTGACACACTAGAGACTTAGGGAAGGCCCCTTTGTACTGTCGACCATGTATTTATTTTGAAATGTCGAACAGCAGCTCTAGTCGGAAGATAGAGAGAGAAGTGAAGGAAAGAACTGCCACAACCTAGCTGCGGTATTTTTATTTCACCTACTCCCAACCATTTCGCGACTCTGACACCGGGGCATCGAGAACAACTCGCTGGAGTGTTATGCCTCCTTCGGCCCTATACCGCGTCGAGGTGTACGATACGGTCACCATTATCATCAGGAGGTGTGCGTATGCTACTACCTTAACTCTACTTACATATATGCATAATATGCTACTTATTACTAACTTAAATAAGGAGGAGTCCTAATCTTAAGTCCTTCTTGTGGTGTACCTAAATTTTCGTATTTAGTCCAATGTACCAAGGATTATTCTCGACGACTCATGGACGCCAGCCATTGCCTAAGGATTGCTTCCACGTTGAAGTTGCTTCAGTAGATAAAACTCTGCGGCAGACGTGTTAATCTGTAAACAGTAAAGTCTTATCCACCGACTGGCGGATGTGAGTTTCGATGATCCTTTCCACTGCATGTTGGGCTAATCGGCTTATATCCCTTCGCGATGAAAATGTCCTGAGCCCACTTTCAACTCATGGAGATGTAACTGAGCCCCACGCAACTCTTGAACATGATGATCTGTTATGGTATTAATAACATGTAGCATAACATGCATGTGACTCAACTATTTTGGACTGGTGGGATCATACCTGGTGCGATCATAACCTCCTAGCGATGCCCACTGTTAACTATCCTATAAGAGAGGAAAAGCTTTTATGATCGGTCTAGTCCATTTCAAGTAAGGTTGGCGTGAGGCTAATAACCTCACCCGGGGAAAGGAATTATTACGGAACGAGCAGCATTTGTGTAGTCCAATGTGTGGAGTGGTGTGGCTCCGTATTTTTGAGTATTGCTTTGAATTCACATTTTGTCATATCTTTCGCTGTGGGGGTGGAGTGGCTCCATAACTGCGCACTTCTGGAGTTGCTTTGGTTTTGTAGGGGGGGGGGGGGTTGACAGAATGTGACTCCAAAGCACCAACCTACAATGTAGTGGAGAGTGGAGCTGCACCGCTTTTGCAGTGAACGATACATTTATTGTAGAGCCTTTAAAGAAGAAGAATTTCTGCAAAATATTGTAGAAAATTGGTAGAGCCAGCGCCATAAAAGAAGGGAAATGAGCGTTATATAAATGAGTCGATTATTTGCGTTTTTGAATAAACCGGGTGATGTTGCTCACTTGTGGGGACTTGAGACTCTAACTGCGCATGAAAACAGCGATTTGAGATTCTTTTATTTCCTGGCGCGAGCTCTAGTGTGCCGTCCGACCGGATGCTTTAAATGGGGAGAAGGTATTAACCGCAAGAGAACCCTCTCCTTTGTTATAGCAGCGGAAACCTCCTCCTAAGAGTATCTCTACCCATTCAATGAAGATTCGGCTTATTTTTCGCCCTTCCTTCTGTGAAAGTGAATGTTTATTAGTAGCTCTAGACACACCACCAGCTCCATCTTTCTTGTTAATCAAGGAAGGACCGGAGTGTTCGTTGGAGGGATTCTTGCGTAGTCTGGCGGAGTCTAAGTAGCTTCGATTGATTGGCAGTACCCTGCCTCCCTCTTGCCTGAGTCAATGACTTTCTTTTACAGCTTTAGGGATCGCCAAAACCTCTGTTTTTATCATCTATTGAAGATCTCCCTTGTTAACTTTATTCCCCAATGGGACTAAGTAAGATAAGATACCTTTGGATTTCATTTTCGAAAGTGTTGACTCCATCTTCAATAGTATAATGACTTTGCGTGTTCGCGACCCTCTTGAACCGGATTCAACTCTTCATATTGTTTACTCTAACCCACATTTTATCCTCGAACTCACCTTAATCAAATGGAAAAATTGTATTATTTATGAAAAAGTTTCACTTAAAATAATCCACCATTTATTTTATAAAAATAAAATAGAAAAAAAAAATGCAAAACATGCACACACTCCTCTACAAGCATTAAATCTCCATCGCAGCTTGTTTGTCTAACACTGATTTAATCACAATCTCAATGAAGTCTGCACTTAAGATGCATGAGAATAATTGAAAAAACTTCCATAATATTAAAGGTGCGTAATGCGTGTGTACCTGGGAAAACTATCGCAAGTCGAGGCTTTTTTTTATCTAAAAGATCATAGATATATAAAACTGGCTGCGAAGTGCTGTACATACGCACTTACTGATTTCCACATGTGGAGGCTGAATTTTACTTTTTTTGTTGTTGCTATCTCTATATAAATAAAAAAAAATAGTTTTTACGTAAGTTCAGGCTAACGACTATCATGCATTTATATACATAGATTCCTGGAGGCATGTAAAACCTCATAAATATGTAAAAAAATCGGTTCAGTACTAATGAAAAATTGTTCAGAAAAATGTTGCTTAGCCATGAATAGTAGTGCAGATATCAGTTACATGGAATTTCGACATGTGAAACCTTGTAATTATTGCAGGTAACTAAATGTCTTTTTTCTAAATGCACTAACTAATAAATCTGTGCAGGAATATAGATTCGATTTTAAGGTGTAGATTGTTGTTCAGAAATAGCTTAAATATTTTTCATAACTCATTTTCTGAACATGCGAATTAAATTGCGAAGATTCTTCCATGTTGATTACTACACAGCAAAATGGACTAAGAATTTCAAATACCTACTGAAAATCTGCATTCAAACCCTGATAACATTTTCAAAACAAGAAAAATCGAGTTACAATCAGGCAAGAAACAATTTTCATAGAGCATTATTAAGTCTACCAAAAAGTTCGTCGCTAGATGGCGCTAATTGCAAATAAGTCACGAACCACTGATCGCAGCGACACCACTGAAAGTTCATTTGAAAGGTGACAGTTCGTGTGTTTCGTTGATTGTATATAAAGATCGAAATTGGTTCGAAAGTTGTTTGCGTGTGAAAGTGAAGGAAAAATAACGAAAAGTTGCGTTATATTTCGCAATATTATTGTTACGACAAAAGCAAAGAAAGCTACGCAGGCTTGTGAGAAAACTTGTGTGTACTGTGTACGGTGAATGCACTTTATCAAAATGCGGAAATGGTTCGCACGCTTTCGTTTTGTTAATTGTGATATATGAAAGATGAGTCACGGTCTGATCGTCCTATATCACTGATAAAGCTGATGAAATTCCTTAACGAGACCGGCATGTCAGCCAGTGTCGATATTGGAATGGAGTTGGAGTGATCACAAAGCTATTTTGAACCATTTACACGAAACTGAATACGAAAAGAGTAGTCCGATTTATGGATTCCTCATGCGTTCTATGAGAAAGGCACACGATAAACCGAATTAACATCTTTGATGAGCTGCTGAAACGCAATGAAATCGACCTATTTCTGAAACGTCTCATAACCGGTGATGAAAAGTGAATCATGTACGACAATTGAAGAGCGATATTCCAAAACATGCTAAGTTCTTATGATGTAATTAGTGGGAAATAAAAAAAAACTGAATATCACTTTCACTCTCGCCTAAAGGGCTGTAATATTATTTCCTTCCTCAAAAAACCGATAAAAGAAACTATTATTTATAAAAATATAAATAAATTTGCTACATTTTATATGAAAAAAATGGTTTTATTTATGGTGGTACATTTTCATAATGTACTAAGTCAATTGCTTAGTACATTTTGAAATAAAATTTCATAGTAAAATTATGATACTATGGTAAATGTTTTCAGTCCTCAGAAAGTTCAGCCCAGCAAAAGAAAGAATAGTATTTTTCAAATCTTTATTTTTAATATAAAAAAAACATTAAAAAATTCAATATGAATACTAGCTATTGAAATTGATGGAAAATTCATTTGTATGACCCATTATACATCGGAATGAGTATGATTTGTGATAAATGTTTATGTGAATGCATAACTACTACGTCATAGATTGGAAAGCAATACAATATTAAAATTAAACAAAAATTGACTTAGTACGTTTTGGAATATCGCTCTTCAATTGGAAGCGTGAGATATAAACAAGGGATCCTTTGCGAAGCCTGGAATGACACTGAAAAAGATGATGCTGTATGTTGTCGGTTTGGAAGGGAATCGTCAACTATGAGGTACTTCTAGTTGGTCGAACGATTGATTGTCAACTCTACTCTAGACAACTAAAGAGATTGCGCTAGAATAAGAAACAGAAACGACGCGAATTGAATAATAGGAAAAGTTGTGTCTTCCATCACGACAACGTCCGACTATACACTTCTTTGACGACCCGTCAATAGTCCACCGAACAGTCCAGACATAACACGCTCTACCTATTACTGCTAGACACCACAGAAATTCTTCATAGATTGTATCGTGACTCTACTCAATTGCGATTCATTGTCGATAATAATGGAGCAAATTTGATTTAAACAAATTCATTTTCACACTATAAAAAGACAGTTGACTTTTACTAAAAAAAACTGCCACGACCTTCTTAGGCAATTTTTTCATATTGACAACCCAAGCTTAGGAATCACACTTTGTACTATCAGATCATACAGGTAATAGCACAATATTTAGTAGTGTAAAGGAAGGAGACACCCTGACTTGTAGAATAGTGTGCTCATCAGAAGATTTTCATGAAACCGTCGTTCCATAGGTGGCTACACATTTTTTCGCTGACATGTAGGTACACTTTTGTAAATATTTTTTTTGGAAGATTGAAACTAAATAAATATTTGTTAAAAAAAAAAGAAGAAATAAAATTCCACGACTTTTTCCTGTTAAAATGATTTCCTCTTAATTTTTTTATGTTGAAATATGCAAGGTTTTCTACCCCTGTTTCAACAAATTCCGGGTTTTATGGGGGGAAGAGAACGAAACAAAAAACTACTGACATTATTTCAAATAAAATAAAATGAAATCAGGTATAGCAACTTTATGACGATGCAGCCTTTATGGCTTTTTTTTAAATTGCGCTACAAATTATTCCAGAATTTTATTTACCTATCATCGTTCATTGAAAGGATAAAAAAGGTGTTGTATTTTGAAGTTTATTGAAAGTGAAGATTAAAAAAACAAATTTAAGAAAATGTAGAAGTGTGAGGTGTGTTGAATGTCAAATTACATTTTTTCAAGTTTGGCACTAGCTAATTTTTATTTCTGGTAGTAAAGGCTTCTTCTTCTTCTTCTTTGATCCTTTAGCTGGCGGTCCGAGTGGGACGTCCCCGCAACGGATACGCTGCTGTCGTTGACGCTTTGAAAAATGCGGTTTCTTGCCTAGTTTCTGCGGTTTCCCAATTCTGGTCAATTCGGCGGAATTACCACCCTCCTCTTTTCACACCCTGGGCTTAGGACCAGGTGACGGCGGAGTTGGTAGTAAAGGCATTGAACTTTTAACACGAAATTTAACAAAATTTGAGTTCGGTGACAAAAGGGGCTTATGGATGAGCGAGAGGACTATACTTTTTGAGCTCATGAATTTATATGGAAATATTGCGAGATGTGATAGCGAATCGTCTGGGAGACCCTGAGCTACCATCTAGGCAGTCAACAGCGCTAAAAATAATATGAGACACCACACCAATGCCACGACGATCAGGGGACAGACTAGAATTTTCTCTAACGATGGGTACTCAATCCATGGAGCGCTTTAGATCGACCTAAAACCTATCCGTAGAGATAAAATTTAGCAGCAACATGACACCAACAGTTTCACAAGTAAATTTTCTATTGTATGCCAGAAACAAGGATAGCCTCATCGCCATTACAAAATGCAACTAAAGTAAAGTTCTATTCATAACATTAATCAATCTATTCCAATTTTTTCATTTGAAGAACAGCAACAACGTTCTGTTCAGCTTGGACCATCCTCCCTTGGACTTTCCCTTTATTTTGGGTGTCACGTACCTAATATGTTATAAATATAATTTGTTAATGTCAAACTTGCTTTACCATCAATTCATTTCAGAAGCTCTTTTAAAGGTAGCACATCGAAGGTATGGCGCCAATAAGAGATAGACACAGATGGGACGGGTCATTTTGGGTTTTGGGTTCAGAACGTATTGGTTGTGAGGCCGACCTCCGAAAAGGCAGCAAACTTAAAATTCGGCTTCAGCACTCCGCAAAGCATTCAAAACCACTGAGAAAAGAACTTCCGCAATTATGTTTAAAAAACAGCAATTTTTTACACCGATTGTATGGACTATATGACCTACATCTTATATTCGATTTACTTAACTTAACTTACTTACTCTTAATTTCCCCAGATAGAAATTTAATAAAACCAGGAAGACCATCCAATACCAGATTCGATTCTGATGTTAACATATCGTTCAAAGAAACACTGCAGCGCGGATGCCTCAAAGGTGATGTGAATTTCACTCTATTTCTCTATTACAAAGTATATGGCATCGCAATGTTTAAAAATTTCTAACCATCACAGGACATTTTCTTCATTCGGTTACTGAATCACCATGTCTGTCCAATATAATCTGCTTCGATCTCTACAACAATAGTGCTTTAAATCTATTACCAGACATCACCTTGTCCAAATTATCTTCAAGCTATTGTACGGTTGTAAATAAATAGAGACCTAAAAGTATATATACGGTATGGGGGTTAGATCATACATTAACTGGCGTTAGCTTATAGATTTAAGAAAGGTTACAATGAAGAATGTATATAAAAATCTCGTGTCACAGTGTTTGTTATAGAACTCCTCCGAAACGGGTTTTTTATGAAATTTTTTGTGTATATTTGGTAGGTCCGAGAATAGCTTGTAGGCTATTTTTAATACCCTCACCCAAAAACAACAGCTGAAAAATCTAAAAAAAATGGTAATTTTGGGAATTTTCACTTAAAATGGATCATTCCATTTAATGACAATTTCAAATTTACGCAGCTGTCAAACAATAGATAGGCCATGAAGCTATTGAAACTAAACTGAAATACAATAAACAATATAGTATACTCAATATACCGTTAGATCCATGGCGGCCGTCTCAAGACCCATATACTAGTTCTTTGAGACACTTCATCTGTGTAAAATTCATATCTTTAAAATTACCAAGTCAATGGATGACTACTATTGGCTTATGGGTGCAGCGGGGCGTGCCGGGACCAAGCTAGCATATTTATGTTTTCAGCGGAAAAACTCCACCATGTCAAAATTAGGTGTACTTCAAAAGAAGTTGTTAGTGTAATAGTTAAATACTAGTTGGGATACCCGTTACCGAAATTCGGTCACAAAAACAATAAATATATAAAATTCAGGATTTGTTCGAATTTAAATTCAATTTAAATATTTTTATTTAAAAAAAAAATTATTCGCAATGGCGAATTTTTAATTACTATGAAACATTTCCATTGTCGCTCCAGAGCATCTAAAATTTCCCAGGATTTTTTTAATCGCATCCATGACGTCTTGCTTGGCTATGTGGTAAAATGATAAATGCCATTTACAGTGTCATTTGACAAATTACACTCAGAGCTAATCATTGCAAGGCAGCATTATACGAACGAATATTTGCAAAAAAAATTTTAGAACGATTTTTAATACCACTTTCATTCGAAGTTAATCCTTCAAAAAAATTATTGAAAAAGAAATTTTGAGAAAGTGGAGGTAGATTAACTTTGCCTTTATGACAACACAAAGAAAATGCCTCAGTTTTACGTAAAGTTACTTGAGTCAGAAAATGTTTGGCACGACAGAAATGACAACTCATATTAAAAGAACCACACGAAAACGAATCAAAATTAACCTGAATAACATTCAAAGCACATTTAAAAGAATCAGTCAAAATTTCTAAAGGTGCAACACCATCAACAAACATTTCATTATGAAATGCATCAACATTCATTTCATTCACACCACTACTCAATTCATTATTTGCAACATTCATTTCATTAGCACTACGTAAATTTCTAACGCGACTCCTAGTATTTTCCGACATTCGAGCGTCCCCGTCGTTGCCTTGGCATTTTGAAAAGAAAACGCGGAAAAAAAGTAAGTACTCACCGATAAATTGCACTCAAAATTCGCAGTTAACTGTTTGGAATGACAAAAATACAACTCAGATTCCGAGAACCATACGAAAACGAATAAAAATTACGCAGAATAACATTCAAAACACACTTAAATGAATCAATTAAAATTTCTAAAGGCATTCGCCAAAAAACGAACGGCTGCCCCTTACACAATACAACTCAATAATACTATACACAAAAGAGTATAAAAAAATGCACGCACAAAGTGACCGAGTTTTTTTATGTCAGTTATGCCGCCAAACGCTTGTTTTTCTCTGTTTCTCATTCGCTTCACTGAAACGGCATTTGTGTCAATCGTAGGCTACTTAGCTCTACGTTGATGCTCACAAAAAATTCAAATTTTCCAACGGCTTTTTAAAATCCGAAAAATTAAAATCGCTATAACTTTTTTATTCGTGAATCGATTTCGTTGAAATTCCTTATTACAAAACTATGCCATAAAAAGAACATTTTCTGAAAATTTAAACGAAATCGGTCCACGAACAAAAAAGCCTTAGCGTGTACAAACTTTTTGTTTGCCTATTAATATATAAGATTTAATTTGTCTGATTCTCTTAGAGTAAGAACAGCTAACAAAACGAGATGCACTATGGAAATATTGACTCTTTTGTGTCAATCACTAGGTATATACAGGGTGTTCCAAACCACCCGTACCACCCAAATTTCTCGGAATTTTGCGATTGAAATAAAAAAACATTTTTTGAAACTCTATCCGACCATACATAAATTTACCCCCCACCCTAGCCAATTTTTGGGGGTGGGGGGCAACTTTGAAAATTTAAATGGGACCCCCCCATTTTTTTGCAGATTCAGATTCTGTCAAAACCTTCCTATTTTTTCTTGCAGTATCCAAATCTGAAGAGATGTGTAAACAGAAAATATGTCTCCTCTAGACCGCGGGTTAGAATTGGACAATTCAATCACAAGATTTCAATTTCTAACATAATGTTGAAATACGCCGATGTTCTACTTCCGTTCAATTGAAGAATGTGTACTGCCAAAGTGAATCATTGAGTTCGGTAATCAAGACTTTGACCAGTAGTGTATTTCTAGTTTGACTGCACATGCACAACTTAAATTTAAAACTGCACAAATTTATTTGCTTTCTTAATGAAATAACCTAGTTAAATACACATTTTAATCCTATAAGAATTCCTTATGGTGTTCGTTCTGATTGTGTTATCCAAGGGTGTTACCAGATGTCATAACAAAAGTTTCGGAATATGTCAGATTGACTTTATAGTACTTTACAGATATTACTTAAATAATGAAAATAATATTATCAAAACGTGGTCCGCAGATCTCTTTTTAATATAAATTTTTGACACTCCCAAATTCACTGCGCAACTATACCTAAAAAATTGTTGGTTCCATCCTTGAAGTTCTTGCACCGTTTATTACTCATACTGTCAACATAACTTACATTTCACTTTATTAAAATTACTTTTTATACATTTTTTTTATCTTTACCTGATTTAGCACTGTTGCAAAATATTTCAATTTTTATTATCGGAGCTCCATGAAGGCACAGTTCTCATATCACTCAAAAACAGGACTGAACTTTTTTAAGGGTTAAATATTCCTCAACCCCTTTATGTGTTCTCTTCCTGGAACGGTTATGTAAAAAATGAGCTCTCCCCCTCTGTATTTTAACCCTTTTTTACTTACATATTTGAATAAACTGGAAACTTGCTATAGGGGAAGATAAAAGGGTTGCAAGTTTTTTTATTCTAAATACGAAATAGTAAATAATAATGCGGACATAATTTTTCAGAATCTTATATGAGCATCACATAAAAAAGATAAAATTCGGATTTGAGAGTTCTAAAAATGTCCCATGATAAATATAGTTCAAAAAATCTCCGAAAGATGGTGTTAAAATAGATTATTGTTCGACAGTTTGAAATTGAAGGATACTTTTGAAAATCAATAAAATTTAAACAAGTTAAGGCTACAAAAAAACAATCATGATTAGAAATATTTTTTTAAACAAATCACACAACCAGGAAAAATATGTCTCAATAAAACATAAATTTCCTTTTTAAGTAAAACAACTATTTAACCAGAACTTGTTATATAGAGTATAGTACATGGCAAGTACCTTGGCTAAATATTCCGCATAATAATTCCCTCAATCTAATATCTGTCATATAGTTTTTTTGATTGATTAACAATGACTTAGAGGAATTCCTGAAATACTCTCACATAATACTTAAAGACAATTAACATCACCTAATTGTCGCAAGTAATTATCAGCGTCTCCTCCGGAGTGATAGCGGCCAATATAGCACCAATGATCACTGAATTACTTTGTAATTACAACTTGCTTTCCAATTGCTTTGCTGGAGGTGCCAGCTTCCATATAAAGAAAGGCCAAGCCTACTAGTCACGACTGCTCTTACTTCAATCAACCTGGAACCGCACCGTGCCGCCAGAGGTCATAACTTCTCGAGTCGATCAAATTCTTTTTTGAGACCTTTTTGTAATAGAAGAAAAATTTTATTTGATGAAATTGTTTCGTGATATTTTTTTATATTTTGAGAGGCTTTTCTTTCTAATCATTCCACAAGAATGTAAGCAGGTCGATGTTTGCCATTTGTTTAGCCTTCTCTCTCAAATCGAACAAGTTAGATACAACATTGTAAGGATTGAACAAATACACATCTTTTAACATTGGTTCCGATGTTATGCTTCATACTAAGAGTTCATCATGTCGTCCATGTGACGCTCGTAGTACGATCTTCATTTTTAAGCTTAGGTCCAAAAATTACTAGAGGATAGAATATGCTAGATACAATTGGGGGTATTGACGGGGGCTACTAATAAAAAGAAAACCTGAGTACAGATGTGATGTGATCGTAGTTGGTTCACCTCTCCCTACTAATCGTTGATCGTGATGAGAGTGTTTCCAACTTTTGAGATATTGTCCTGTGGGTCTCGTGGCTGCTGTATTGATTTGAGACGCCGGTGTCCAAAAAATCATGATCGAGCCATTTCAAGTATGGAAACTCATACAATACCGATATAGTGGATATAAAAGATTGTCGAATTACCCTATTTATAAACGGCATCTATAGCGAACCAAATGGCACCATAATACGATGAGTTTGATTGAATGGCCTTGAGCCTTAACCAGCTAAGCCAAGAGAATTTTCGAAAATCAAAGATCAACTGATTTTCGCATTTGATGAACTTGTTGCCTCTCTAGTGTGGCTCAACACCATTATCGAAAGCTTGGCTTCTAGTTCCATACATAACTTGGGTAGACTTCTTTGCTTTCCGCGTTTTCGTCAATGAATCAAAAAGCCAAATCTAGAAGGAATTAAGATAATTCTTTGATATTTGGTACCAGTTTTTATCAGTTTTTGAAAAACAAAATGGCGGTCTCAAAATGGCGACCACAAATATTCAATGAAAATGGGTGTCTGGGAGTTTTCGACGTCGCTGGTGGAAACTAAGAAAAAAACACATTTTTAGATTTCTTGGACTTCTACCTTTTTAGTTATAATTTCTAAAATAACAAATATTTGAAAAATGTTGACATCATTGGTCTAGTTCAAAAACTATTTGACATAGAAAGCTGAAAGTAGTACCAATTTCTCCTTTGCTTATGAAAATACCCCACCTCCACCCCAATTGCTTGTGTAAAAATAGCTCTTACGATAAGCTATTTTCTAGAATTAAATCAACCCTATCGATGAAGCGGAAGCCACCCCCATAGCAAAATAACTAAACTTAAATTACGCCAATTTTTGAAGAACATACATTGTAAAATGCCTTACAAGAGTCCCTGATATGTCAGGTCCAAAAGTCCACCTCCTTGATCTATTTCTTACTTCTCATCCAACGCGGTAATTCATCGAGGTTAGCTCACCCCTATCTGTCTGTCTGTCACTATGCGAAAGCCAACTGGTTGGGTATAATTCGCTTCTTCCAAGCCACTGACTGGGATTTGTGTTTCCGTAATACCAATGCGAACTATGCCGCCCTCGTTGTCCCCAAAATTATACGAGCGGGTATACGCTTGTTCATCCTTCACTCTACCAAATGTGCGAAGCCTCGGCTGCACAGATGATTCAACGAGGAATATATAAACGCAATTAAAGCTAAAGAAGCCGCCTATAGAGCATACCGACCTTCACCTAACGGGTCACTTCGTCGTGAGTACATCAAATTGAGAAACTCCTGTAATTCCACCATCAGGAAAGTCAAATCATCATTTGATGATAAGATTCTTAACACCACTAGAGGCAGCATAAACTTCTGGTCCTTGGTAAGTTCCATTAAGAAGAATTTTACTTCCTCCTCAACACCTCCTTTCACTCACAACAAGGAAGTGATAGCAGAAGGCAAACCCAAGGCAGGCTTATTAGCATCTCTGTTCGCCTCAAATTCTTCTTTACCCGATACTGCCACGTCACACCCACCATCGAGAATACTAAATGAACAGGGCTCACGTTAGGACTCTCAAGATATTCAGGTGCCTCAAAGAGCTCGACGTCAACAAATCCTGGACCGACAAAATTCTCCTTATGGTACTTAAAAGATATGCTCCACCTTTGGCTAAACCCCTGCGCAAACTTTTTGCCTTGTATTACTTCTCCGTATCTTAACTCTTGGAAGCTAGCTAATGTTCAGCCCATCCCAAAAAAGGTGCAGCCAGCGACCGCTTAAACTACCACCCAATAGCAATTACATACTTCTGTTCTCTCCAAAATCTTGGAGACAATAATCAATAGAAAGCTGACGAAATATCTAGAATCCAACCAAATTATACACGACAGGCAATACGGCTTTAAATGGTCTACTGACGATCTGCCTGTGGGTTAACCGAATGTATCAACCATGGCAGTAAGTAAGTCTGGTCTGGTTGTTCTAGATATATCTATCTCGCTTTTGAATAAGTATGGCACCCTCCTCTCTGAATAGAATAATTCGACTGTGGAATAATCTCCCGCAGTCAGTATTTCCTAACTCCTACAACCAGGGGCGGCGCTTTAATAGGTGCAAATGTTGCACTCGTACCGGGCGCAACTGGTCAGGGGCGCAATTTTAGAAATTAAAATTTGAAAAAAAAAAAAAAATTCTTGTAGTTTGTCCGGAAACGGTCAAATTTTTTCGTAATTTTGATGGACTAAAAAATGATTTCTTAACATTTTACTCCACGTAATGGATTTTTTAGAGCCTTTTGTTGACTGATTATTTTAAAGGAAACCGAAATTTTTTGTCATTGACTGCAAATTTAACAATTGATGTTACCGCCTCGGGCTCCATGACGTCCCAAATATCCGTCAGCGGTCTTGAGCTATCCTAGAGTAATAAGTGCTGGTACTCTTGCCCGAACCCGCCTTTTAAGGTTGTCCCAAACGTGTTCGATTGGATTAAGACCAAGACTACGCAATGGCCATGACAAAGTTTGAATATCGACCTCATTAAGGTATTGTGTGACAGATCTAGCGAAGTGGGAAGGTGTATTAATGACAAGATCGGTACGGGCCTCTAAGGAGATACCTCCCCAAATCATTATTGGTTCACCTTGATAACCTACTGTTTCGGTTGTAGCGCAGGGAGTAAATCTCTCATTTTTACTTCTGTAGACGTGCTGACGCCCATCTGGACCTCTAAGGCTATTCTGTTCCCATCTAAAAACAGTACGTCTTTCCACTTCTCCATAGTCCAATCACAATAATGTTGCGCAAAGCCAAGTCTAGCTCTACGGTGCTGTGGGTGGAGAGCCCTTAAATTTATATCTGCCAGTCTTCTTCTAATCGTACGTTCACTTGCACTAACATTTCTGATCTCAAACAGACGCGTACGAGTTTCGGTAGCTGTGAAAATCTTGATCTCAACACGTTAGGGACAATAAAGCGGTCATCTCGGGTGGAAGTGCAATGATGCCTGCCTTGACCTGACCTCCGGGTGTATGAGCCAGTCTCCCGATATCGTCTAAAGGCATCCCGTACGGTTGTTCGAGGTACATCGAGTATACTCATGCGGATCGAGCGGGCGTCAGAAATTCACGAATTTCTGTCCATGTACATACTTTGTCATGTAAAGGAAAAGTGGGGAAATTCTACTTCCCCTTGTTCCGGAACTTACCCGAGATTTTAACTTCCAGATTTTTATAAATTTTCTGCCCTTGTAAGTTTTTAGTGAAGAAACAGACATTCGTCTTCTTGAATCAGAAATAAAAATTAAGGATCCACCGAGTGAAAGATAAATGTTTACTACTCTGGAGTGCTTTTGAAAATTCTTTAGACAGCGCTATATCAACACACGCAAAGGAAACAGTTATTCCGATGGTTCTGTAATGCGTACTGCTGTTTACTGGGATTGATATAACTTCAAGTTTCGTGATTTGTTGAAAGAGATAAATGAACGAAATGAGAAGAACAACATCCCTTGTAGCGAGAATCAGTGGAAGGGGCGCAATATGGCATTCTGCACCGGGCGCAGAAAAACAAAGCGCCGGCTCTGCCTACAACACCTTAGACTTCAAACGTGGGGTTCTTCGTCATTTTCTTCTGCACCCTCCAGACCCCCTCTAACCTTTCCTTTTCTCCTCCATTCTTCAAACCAAGCTTATTACTAGACATTGCACCGTGACCTGAACGACATCACGGACTGACGGAAATTTCGCTATGAAAGGTGGCTAAATATCTAGGCATAATCCTAGATCAATTGCCAAGGAAATTTCATGTTCTCATAGCTATGATCAATAAGGCCCAAGGTCACGTTATTGCCTAGTGCATCAAGACCAAAAAAGGGGGGCTAAAAGCACCTTTCTGACGAAGCCCTACTATACCTCCATGCGCTCTACCTAGAAGTGAACAAGAAGCTATGGCTGGGATGCTGTTTCCCTTAACCCAGGAGACCTTTCTTATATCCTATCTATTCTTAAGCAATTGAACCAAGATGACATCAAGAACTTTCGTGGGATATTTTCTCATAGCCCATGTTGACGATATTTTTGAGTTCTATGAAACCTTCTTTTCTTGCGTTCTATATGAAGCCTTCTAAAACTTCACGTTATAGCTCCTGTTCAGCGCGTGCCCAACCAAACAAGCCATGCGGAGGAGGAAGATTTGGAAGTACCACGGCAGGGCTATCTTTGAGTTCAGCTATCATCTCTTGGCTAAGGCCTTTTTACAGGTGTAGAAACCTATGCAAGCTCTCTTTACCCGTTTCTCGATGTTAAGGCCAAACCTAAATGAAAAGTAATGCAGAAGTGAAGTAGACATTACTTCCACTGAATTAAATCCTTCCATTTTGGTCACTCTCATACATTCCCATGCAATGGTACCTAACTTCACTTCACTTCCCATTTAGGTTTGGCCTTTTGACTTCTAGTTGAGTTTTGCGTCCTAGACCTAGCAATTTCACTCAGAAGGTAAGTCCATCCACCCTGGAGAGGTTGAAGATTGAAGGTTGTTATAATCTACTTTTGTATATTTTATTATAATCAATTATTTTACAAGCTGAAAAGAAATATGCACATTTCCACTCCGGAAAATACACTGTATATATTACAATAAAATTTTATATTACTTATTGTACCGCCTACCTAATAAAATCAACAACTACTAATTGTTAATAAACTCATTGATTACTATCGTTAATGATTTTAATGATTACTATGTGAGCGAACGTAGTCATTAGCGCTACTGAATTACGACAACAACTATGCTAAGTGATTATACTTGGGATCCGCAAGTGCCTGTAGAGTTAAAAATACCTAGAAGAGACAGTAATGGTAATACCTGGCTGGACCTGGATGATAATTTATCGTGAAGAAGAAGAAATGGTTCCATAGCACTTTTAAATCAAATTACATTTAAATTTACTAGAACAACTCATAGCAACAAATGAAAAGTAACACATCCATCTATTCGCCACCGATTTTGCAATATCTCATAGTAAAAATGCATAAACCCAAACTGCATTCTACAGATCAGGGAATTTTGAAATCATTTTTTGCATCGTCGTTGCATCGAAATCTAGGTAATTCAGCTTTAGATATGCGTCGATGTAAGTCCCCTTCGTATATGATTAGCAAAAATTATGCAGACCTCAATCATGCACCGAACAAAATCTGCAATTTACTATATTCCACCTGTCACCGCAGTCAATCAGGTCAGATGCATTTAGTGTGGACGCTGAACAAATTGTCGCCGATTGCAATTTTCTGCACCAAATGAATTTATCGAAAACGAAAAAAAAATTGTTTTTTTTTTGGTTTTTAAATTATGCAAAATTCCCTCTCAAGATTTCCATCGACAGACCTCAAAAGCCAGCAGCAGCAGCAATGCTGACGAGAATGCATTTCTGATGACATATAATTACAGGTGATGATGGGAATGACAAGTAATCGGCGGACACATGCGCACATGGGTATATGTATATGCTCACAACAATGCCAGGTGAATGAGAACTTGACAAAGAATGAGTCCAAGTACAGATTTTGACAGGCTAGAAGAAGCGATGATTCTGACGGTCTGACTGACTGACGGACGGACTAAGTGCTTCGTTCGGCTTTCGGTCGTTAGACTTTGTCTTCATCTTCATCTCACCTGGTTAATTATGTGTAAATTTTAATTAGTTTAGTGCTTAATGATCTCCTCGCGCATTCATATATAGGTAGGTAGTGTAGGTAGTCCCGATCACCAATCTGGGGCTAGATCGGACTCTTCGCCTACAATCTCACAAACTCTGCAGATTATGCGTGGCTGCTAAAATATCTGCGTTCTGATGTGAACGAAGGCACACGTTCTGCAGTGCGGAATATATTCATGTCATTAGCGCGCAAGATAAGTTCATGACTTTGAAAACGTGTGCAATAAAAATCACCTTGGGAAACTTTGAATAAATCGCGGATTGCGTAATGCAGTTCTATACCTGGGGGTAACTAAACTGAGGCCCATTTCAATTTTACAATCATAACAGATAGTGGAACAGTTAGAATCATAAATTTTCTTTTGTTTATTGAATGATTGCGTGCAAAGCTGGACTTATCAAGATTGAAGGTGAGGAAGCATGATTTTTATTGCGTTTCGTTTGTTACCTGTGCACTCTGCTTAGAAATGCAAATTTATCCCTCATGCCATGTTTGTAGTACGCATAGGAGCAAAATATCTAATGAGGTGCGTTTACTCGTCATTTGCATAGTGGACTAGGCACGCTAGATTTCTCCCTCTTGCGTTGCTCTTCTTCTTCTCAGAGGCAGCAACACAAAAACCCCATAAAACGAAAACCTTAATTCACTTCTCACGACATTTGTCAAGCAGTTAACAAAATAATCGAGAAAAAGTCGTCGAGCAGTTTTTCTTAGAAGAATCGTAATTAGATAATTACCCGCCATTAAAAGGAGCCCGATCTTCACAGCCTCTCGCGTCTCCCAGCGAGTGAGCTGCTTACACACTATATGACCACATGCACACTTATGGCACAGCAGCTTGGGATTGTTCGCGCTTGTATGTACGTTTGTTTGCTTATGCGCTTTTCGATAGCGAAAGTCAAAGTGATGCCGCAACGCGCGGTGCCATTACTTTCGGTACCTGGGGGATTCCTTCTATGGAAATCTTCAGAAATGTCATTCTTCTCCCGCAGAGATTCCTTCGTGCTATTACTCAATTTGGTGGCGCATGCAAATCACAATCGAGTCAGATTGTGATGATGTTTCGTCATGGAAATGTTTTGTGTGAGGAAAGCCAAAACAGAAAAAACGAATCGATTTAATTGTGGTTGATTAATGCTGGAATGTCGCATGCACTGCAACTAATTATGCAAAGATCACTGACAAACAGATCAGGGATTTTTATACAGAAGCAATTGCAACAGTTTTGCGGTAATGAGGCTGTGGACAGCACTGGAGTAGTTATTTGTAATGCTGAAAATATTTGCTTGTATTTAGATCCTATTCTGTTTGGTGCTAAGCAGAGGCTCCAACCTACAAGCAAATTTATAGGAGATTTTGTGTCTGGGCTGAGTCAAGTTTCGCAAAAATCAATTGTTAGTGATTTTTTGGCTGAAAAGCGATTTTTGGAAAACCTTGAATAACTTCGAAATGGTCTATTGGATCAAAATTTTTGTAAAAACTAAAGTTCTAGAGAATGTCATTGTCAACATTTCATATCACGACCTCACACGAGATCTTGTACGACCTAGAGAAACCGAGATACAAGGAAAACACGGGAAAACGCTATATCTCCGGTGGCCATGTTGTTTTTTTGTGATTCCGAAATTGTTTTCTTAAAGTTCCAAGGAAGCTGTTAGCCAATTTTCAGCCATTTTGGATTTTTGTCATTTTTCGTGCGTTTTTTTTTTCTATATTCTCCGGACTATTAAGTTTATATTCAAGCCGCCTTTTGTGAATTCGGCTTACACTCACATGTAATTCCGATGACAATGCAATTTCTTTCTGTTTCTGAGTTGTTAATGGGGGGTCTAGTTCGACTTAGCACGGAAGAAATACGACTAATCGAGGCGCGCAAAAACTGAACTTAATACCTGGGCATCAGGCTAACAACCAACAAAGCGAAAAAAACCACTGTGTTGCGAATTCTTCAAGAAGTTTTCGGAACTGATTGTTCACACGTCTAATACTGGAGACATACTAGCACCTTTAATCCGGATTGTGACGTCAAAACGACGATACAAGATATGGAAGTAAAATGGAGTCTGCGTTATTCTGACTCCATACCCCGGATTAAGTTTGCTAGTGTGTGAGTGGGTATAAGGCGCAAGTGACGAACCCTAAATATCCAAAAAAGCAGAGAGCGATGTCCGGAGGGGTAAGCACGTGGATGGCAGTCTCTGTAGATCTGTCTGCCCGGTAGGCAAATTGCAAGCACATCCCGCGATGATAGGAAACTTATCAATGTTAGACGCTTGTCTAGATTAATAGAAAGTTCAGTTAGCCGACAAGATGACCACTATGCACATATTTTTGTACAATTTCGTGATTTAACCTTAAAGGTAGACCATTTGGATCCGCCATTTTGAATTTTTAAATTTAGACCACAGATTCGTGTTTAGCGACCTCGGCAACCCCCAAGTACTCCATCCATCCAATGGCGGTACTGCCCAAATCGAGCCTTGGCCTCCATTAGGGCATTTCTCCAAGTTTGACAGTTCCTTCCCGCAGTTCTCAGCTCCGAATGTTGAGTATTATCTCCTCGTCAGCCGTCACAGAGTCCATCCATCTCCTCCTGGATCTATCTACTGGTCTATTTCCCGCCACCACGAGCCGTTTTGAAATACTATTGCTCTCCATCCTGATTACGGCTAGCCTTAGTCTGTTGATTTGTATACGCGTTGAGAGTTCTGGGTCATCAAAAATTTCATACAACTCGTTGTTGTATCTTCTTCGCCATATTCCATCCTCTCTCAATGGGCCTATTATGCATGCCATAGTCCAAGTCTCGCTGCCATAGCACAGTACAGTACTGGAGTTTCGTTTTCCTGTGCACAAATCTTGAGTGCAGGATTTGTTTTTGGGCATAAAAGGATCTATTAGCTAGTAGCATTTGTCTAGTTATTTCATCCTTTTCAGCGTTTCTTTTTGTAATTGTGGACCCAAGGTAGACTATTTTATCGACTACTTCTAGATTGTGTTCGTCGATGGTTATATTTCTTCCCATTCTAAATATTCCAGCTCTGGATTGTTGCATCACCTTTGTTTTCTCTTCGTTGATATTTAGCCCTATGTCCTTTGCTGCCTCTCTTAATTCGACTAGACTTCTTTTGCAGCCAAGAAGGACCTTCCAACGATGTTCACGTCAACCGCATATCCAAGTAGTTGTACAGACTATGGATGGACTTCTCATAACTGACATTTTTCTTATCACCCTTTCTAGGGCCAGATTAAACAGACTCCTAATTCCAATAGGGTCCTGTATAGATTGGTTTATATTTAGTTTTTGTATCACTTCATCAGGAGCACGGCTTCGAAAAGTGGCAGAGTCAATACTGAAAGTTCGTGTAACGACGTGGAGAGTTTATTTATTTATTTATTCGCCAAACAAGGCACACTTAAACTAGGTATACATATACTTAGATTAAAACATAGTGTACAGTCTTTTTCATATAACTACTGTTAGCTACTAAAACCTACAATTGTCAGGGTTATGTTAGTAGGGATTTGAGTATTTTTTTATAGGATGCCTTGTTGAGGGAAGGGGAGAAAGAGGAGCTATGGCTATTAAAAACCATACAGCATCTGTTGACGGGCTCGTTCCTTGCGTAATCGGTGCGGTGTGGATATTCCCTAAGTAGCTTAGTGTGTCGTGTGTGTCGGACTACATCATTCAATTTGATTCTGTCCGACAGAAACTGCACTTTAAGCTTTCCACTTAGGACGTCAAAGGCAACGCAAGATATGAGCAGCTTCCTCCTGCTAGATAGCGGCATGAGACCAAGCACTTTGAGCCTGTCCAAGTAGTGTGGCAGGGTATGGTAGTCATGGGGGTTGTGTAGATGTCTCAAGGCAAAAAGAAGAAATCTCTTTTGAATGGATTCGATCCTCCTACTGCTCACTTGGAATATAGGATCCCAGATAGGACACGCATATTCCAGGATAGGGCGGACTAAAGAACAGAAGAGTGTTTTTGTGACCCATACATTACCAAATTCTTTGGCTCTCCTCTTGATGAAACCAAGAAGTTTGTTGGCTCTGGCAATTATATTATCGTAATGTAGGTTGAAATTGAGTTTTTTGTCTAGGACGACGCACAGTGGTCTGAAATCCCCAAAACCTGGACAAAATTAATTTACTACCGTAAGAAAAATAATTTTTTTATGAAAATCGGTATATGGGGGTTTTCGGGGTCGCTGAGTAAGAATCCGTTATAAGATTTTCAAAAAACAAAATGGCGGATCCAATATGGCGACCAACTTTATGAAAAATTAAGCAAATTTGATGAAAACCGGTATATGGGAGTTTTCGCGGTCGCTGAGTAAGAATCCGTTATCAGATTTTCAAAAAACAAAATGGCGGATCCAATATGGCGACCAGCTTTATGAAAATTTAAGCAAATTTGATAAAAATTGGTATATGGGGGTTTTCAGGGTCACTGAGTAGGAATCCGTTATCAGATTTTGAAGAAAAAAAACAACAAAATGGCGCATCCAATATGGCGACCAACTTTGTTCATATTTAATTGAATTGAATGAAATTATGCAATAATGGCTGTTCGGAGTAGCTAATTATTAATCCGTCATTAGATTTTTACTAAACAAAATAGTGGATCCAATATGGCGGCCAATTTTGTTTTTTTGAATTAAATGAAAATCTGTAATAAGGACGTTTTGTGGTTGCTCAGTAATAATTTTTAACGAAAATGTACTAGAATTGTTAATGAAAATAAACTTTTTTTATTTAATTTAACAATTACATATTAAATTAATTTTAGATGCAAACTTTTTTTCAAATTCAAATACATTAGGCTTTATTTGTTGCAAAGATTTGTTATAAATACTTTGTTATAAAGATGAAAAAAAGTTAATATATAGCGCCTGAATAGTATATATGTAGTATATCGTGGATTTTTCTATTTCTTGTTGAGGGGTGCCTTTGCCGGCACTGCGACCTATTTATTTGGTCTATTGTGACATCCCCGTCTTTAAAAACCCTCACGGTTAAGGCTTCTAATATAGCCTAAAACTGATTTAGGATTTCTGTCCCAAATGTCCCTGGGGGTAGGGAAGTCCCGATGGAGAAGGCCCAATCTCTTCCTCGCTGTAGCCTCACAGTCGCACTGCAAGCGCTCCGCAGCTTCGGGAGCTGCTCCGCAGAACCGACAGCTACAATCAGCCACCAGACCTATTTTGTTTAGACGGTAGCTAAGCGAACAGTGGCTCGTCAAGAGCTTTATTATTATTTTTAGCTCCCACCTGTTGAGATGTAAAAGTTTTCCCGCTTTAGCTTTATCGATTTGGATGAATCTTTTAGCTTGACGAGCACCCTGGGTGTTTGTCCAGCTATGAAGAAACAGCTGGTCGATTTTTGATGGCCGTTCTAACGTGGTAGCTTGCTAAGCTACAGAAAGGTTCCGGACCGATAGGTGATGAGTTTGCGCCAGGCTGTCGGCAATATCATTACCAATGTGACCTTCGTGGCCCGGAATCCATATCAGCGTGACACTGTAGTTCTTGCTTAAGAATTTCGGAGATCGGAGACAATCCAGGACAGTCTTTGATGACACCCTGTGAGATTTAATGGCCAGCAATGCAGCTTGTCGGAGAAAATAACAATGTTAGAGCTATTTGGAGCTCTATTAAGACTCTATACAAGTCTGAGTACACACCTGGATGGCAAGTATTTCGGCCTGAAACACAGTGGGGGTAGTGCCCAGAGCCATGGATATTTTGGTCTATCGTGGATAGTATGACATGGAGCAAGCAGGAGCAGCTGATTTTTTTATATGTTTTGCAGAGATGATTAATAAACAATTACATGCGTATTACTTAGTGGAAGTCGATGGAAGTTTGTACTTAGCCATCAATTTATAAACCGAATCGTTAATCAAATCACCACAATTTACTACATATTTGATCATAAATAAACAATACAATTATTTATTTATGTTCATTTCAATAACACAGTATAATTGTACTTACTCTTAGGAGAAGAAACCTTTTTACAGAAAAGGAAACGGGCAAACGTACTGCAATCTACACGCAAAAACGTAACACGTGCTTTTGCTCCGAGGGAACGTGCTGCGTGTAGCGTGTTCGACACTCACTTTCCAAATGGAATACAAAAGAGGTTTCCAACATCTGCCTCTCGCCAAGGGCCTTGAAATACTCCAGGGGGGCCACTATACCTAAACCACGCGAAAAAAGTACCTAAATAAAAACTTTCGTTTTGGTACTTTTGTCCAGGTTTTGGGGATTTCAGACCACTGTGCGACGCCTAGATCTACGATATGGTCAACCTGATTCAACATTATGCCATTGAGATAATAGTTATGGGTCTGTGTGTTTTTTAAGCGGGAGAAGGTAATTGCATGACATTTGCTGGTGTTAAGTTGCAGTTTGTTCATGGTGCACCAGTCGTGTAGGGCATTGAGTTTTGTCTGCAAGAAGGAAGCATCAGTTTGGGTCTTAATGACACTATAAATTTTGAGGTCATCCGCGTAAAAGAGATGTGGAATATTTGCTAATTTTTCGGAAAGATCGGAGATGAAGATATTGAAGAGTAGGGGACCGAGATGACTACCCTGAGGAACGCCAGAGGTTACTTCGATCTCATTAGATAGAAATCCTTGGAATCTGATAACCTGTGTTCTTCCGTTCAGATATGATTTTAACCATTCCAGGGCAGAACTTGATATTCCAAACTTTAATAATTTTGCGATTAGGATGGCGTGGTCCACTCGATCGAAGGCCTTGCTGAAATCAGTGTACACAGCATCCAATTGATGGCCGCTCTCCATACCGCATAACGATTCGGAGATAAGGACCATAAGGTTAGAAGTTGTTGAACGTCCTTTCCGAAAACCATGTTGTTGTTCGTTTAGGTATGGATCGATAAGAGGAGCAATCTTGTCATGAACAAGTTTTTCAAAAAGCTTAGGAATTGATGATAAAATGGCAATGCCCCTATAGTTGTCTACCGAGTGCTTGTCACCGGATTTATAGATTGGCGTTAGGTAGGATTTCTTCCACAGCTTGGGAAACTTTCCTAACGATAAAGATTTGTTGAAGATGAGATAAAGAGGAAACGCGATATGTTGCGAGCAGCGCTGCAGGAAAATAGGAGGGAGATTGTCGGGACCATTACCTTTTTTGATATCAAGATTGTTCAGACCCGCCATGATCTCATCAACAGAAAGGGATATACCGGTTATAAGGGAAGTGTCAGTGTGCGAGTCAGTTACATCGTATGTTGCGCTGGACAAGGGGCTATAAATTTCAGCAAACCTATCAGCAAACATGCTACAAATTACTTGGGGGCATGAGGTGTGGGCTCTACCATTCGTCATTGTTGATGGGTAGCCAGAAGTCTTCCGTTTAATGTTAACGTAATCAAAGAATTTTTTGGGATCACTTATGATATTATCACCAACTGAATTAATATATGCAGAGTAGGCCTCGCGGGACCTACCAGCAAATTCAGAGGCTAGTCTAATGTATTCGGAGTTCAATCGCTCGTTTACATATGTGTTATTTTTGATCATGTTATATAATTTATTTCTTTGATTACGTAGGGATCTAATATCTCTATCCAGCCATGGTTCCGACACTCTATCCCGTTTTATAATTTTGGGTACATATTTGTCGATGATGTTGAAAATGATTGAATAAAAGCATGAAACTATCACGTCAAGATCATTGCTAGTTAGCCTATGTTCCCAGTCGACTAGGGATAATTCGAAACCAATACTGTCCAGGTCCGCGTTCTTAAAATCGTAAACAAGTGCATTGTTATATGCTGCACGATGCTTGGGGATTGATGCATTAAATTCGAGGATCCACGCGGAGTGGTGGATGGAGTTCGAAAATAGGTTTTCCTCATCAGAAACGAGTAGAGTATTCCCCTCCTCGTGTGAATTGGTGAAGATCAGGTCAAGCCATTTACCACAAGAATTTGGTTGCCTGATAATTTGGTGAAGGTCATTGCCGTAAAGAGTGTCGATAAATTTTATATCGACGGCATTAGTTGCATTAATAGGAAGTAATTTATTATCTTCCTCGTCGGGGATGAAAGAGATATTCGGTCGATTGAAATCGCCGAGGATAAATATGACATCATTACCGCAGAGTGTATCGTTAACTTCCTCCACAATATGCAATAGATCGTCATAGTTGGATTCGTCGGAATTGGGGGGGATATAGAAAGAGCCGATGAATATATCCTTCAGGTCGGATTTGATTCGAATGAACACGTGTTCAAAAGATTTTGAACAATTGGTCGAGATCAATTCACTGTTTAAGGAGTCTTTGACTGCTATAAGGACTCCACCCCCTCTGGTGAGACCAGTGGAACTGTAGTCTCTATCGCACCTGTGGATTGTCCAGCTGCTGTCCAAGAACTCTTCATTTAGGAATGTACTATTTAACCAAGTTTCGGTCAGTACAAGTACATTATAGCGACATGATTTAGAGTCGATGTAGAAATTGTTGAGTTTGGTTCTCATACCACTACAATTGTGGTAAAAGATTCTTACAGCCTCGGGTGGGTTAGGTTTGGGAAGAAGAGACTGGGTGGGATCGGCAATTGGGGAAGTAACTAGTTAAGGGCGGTAATATCTGTTCATCTCATCACGGCTTTTTTGCAGGTGGGACACATGTATTGATCTTACATGAGCAGCATAAGCGGAGAGATCCTTGGTAACTTGCTGGGGGTTGATTTGATAATGCTCAAGGTACCTAGTGTACAATTCGAGCAGGGCACTATGATCCGTAGGAAGACCTTCCTGTTGGATCGAGACACTGAGGCTGGTCCTGGTTTTACCATATATACAGGTAGAGTCAGGTTTGTTATGCATGTACGCGAGAAACAGCCTTACATTGTCAAAGACCTGCCTTTCTCTGAACCGAGATAACAAATATCGACTATCGGATGAGTCGGCTGAAATCAAGGTATTTTTTACAACCGGTGGTTGCAATGGGTTCAAGAAAGGAGGCTTTGTGGTGGGAATGTTGTTGCTGTGGCTTACAGAAATATCCACCGATTTCTGTGTGTCATTTGTAACTGAAGGAGGTTGTGTCGGAATCGCATTAATATCAGCGTAGGAACGACCGCCGACGACTATGTGGCTACGAGAGAAGTTTGGGTAAGGATTGTGATTAGTATTATTATAATGACGTGCTGTATTAATATTGTTAGTGGGCTTGTAGTGTAAAAGCTTGGGACTGGATTAGAAGAAGTTGGGATAGTGTTTATCATGTTAATGGTTTTATAAGGTATACGGTTAGTAATGTTAGAGGATCTTACATGCTGTGTTAGTGAATTAGATCTATTGTGGCTTAAAACTGAGATCGGATTGGTTTTATTCGCGCCTATTGCTCTATTATTCTTAGATTTGTTATTACCTATTACTATTTTGTTGTTAATCTTAGATTTACTTATCCAACGGCTGAGAGTTAAGTTCCTCCATCTAAAGATGTCAGCTGAATGGAAGAACAGCCACTCGTATTTTGAAGGGAAGACTACCTTGAGGCTCTTGAATTTCCTATTTTTCCTTTTTTTACATACTTCTTTGCAGCTAAGAAGTTTCACACAGAAGTCTGTGAGAAATACGCTGCTTACCCAAGAAGAATCTGCTTTCGCTGGCACGCCCTTGAGGAAATACGTTGAAGTGGCATCACCCAATGGAGAGATCGAGGTATTGATGGTGTTTTTTTTATTGACTCCTCGAGGTGTTTTTAATTGTTTCTGTTCGATGTTTTTTGCTGGTTTTCTTGCAAGCAACCTATTTTTGGAGTCGATTTTTTCTAATCTCCTTTCCCACTCTGCGAGAGACCACGTTGTTCCGAATTTATTCACAGTTTCCGGTAGGTGCACAGGTGGCAAGCACTGAGATGGGCTAGCGGAAATCGACAGGGTTTGCTGGTGTAGGGTGTTTAAATTGGGAGAGCCGAGGGTAAAATTATCCTTCCAGTTTAAGCGGTGATCTTCCAGTTCCTCGGAGAGTGACATTGTCTGTACATTTGGTTCGTCTATCACAACGTTAATGGGCGGAGAGGGTATAATGTCACGGGTGGCTTTCATTAAATCCTTCAGATTTGATAGCTCCGTCCCAAGATGGGAGAACTGCAATTTTAAGTCAGCTTTAAGCTGAGTCATGGTGTTGATGTTGTCAGATTTTGGAGATTAGCTGTGATTGTTCGTGCTTAATACATGGATCATTGTCCGTATTGATTTTTATCTTCTTAATGCACGAGCTAATGGAATTCAGTTCAAATCTCATGATCTTGGATAGGTTGTCGATCATATAGTCGTTGTTCGATGCATTATCCTTAATGGAAAATTGTCCAACCTTGATTTAATTAATTCAAAGTTTTTGGAATAACTTTGATAATTATTGTCTAGGCGATCGACCGCAAGCGAAAGCTCATCGACGTTCTCTAAGAGAAGAAGCGTGTTTTTCTCCAGGTTGACAGCTTTTTCATTGCGAGACACGAGGTCCGTTCTCATATTGTTGATATTCTCGCTTAAGTTAATAACATTGTCATTATTGGACTTAACGGCTAGCAATATATGAGACAGATTGATGGTTTTACAATCAGCGCAGTAGAACTTGAAAGCTCTCCGATATTCTTTCATGTATCTGATGGCCGCCCGGGACAGTCCAATGCACGAGGCGTGGAAAGAGCTTTCACATAATCCATTACACGTTACCCATTCGTTTTCTTCGGCGTGTAACATGTCAGCTGCGCATTTATTATTGTTGCACTTGTTCATTATGAAATTATGAAATTTTTTAGCGGTTACGAAATTAATTAAAGGTTCGAAGTCCAAATTATTTGTAGTGGAATGTATTTATTTTAACTACTAATATTATAATTTGACACTTTATATCACTCGCGGAAGTGATTTAGAATATTTGTGATTAAAAGATTAGAGAGAAATGGGCCAGAGAATTTTAAAATTAGTACGTAACTCACGACAACGATTATGATTACACAATCCAAATGAATAATGGCTGTGGCAACCGATGAAATTATATTTTATTGATTATTTTGTTTATTTTTACTTGAATTTAGATAACTTAGGACACACAAAAATTTCACTGTCACTAAATCGTTATATGTATAAACGGAGGTTTAAATTAAAAGAATTGTGTCTATAAAGGCGAAAAACGGTAGGAGAAGCCGGACAACACGACTGTAACGGTCGACGGTTAAACTAGTGGAAGAGGGAGGTCGAAGCTGTAAGCCCCCATCACCTGGATAAACTAACAGTATGACAGTAGTAATCTGGCCCACAATCACCTGAAGGAAACATTTGGGCACCTGCAGGCACCAAGCTTTCTTATAAGAACATTTTACATACCTCGGTATGACCAGAGGTTCAGACGTGTGAATATTACCCATCTGTAAGAACTAAGGAAACGAATCTCAGGTATTTGGTATTTAAAAGTAACTTTTAATTGTACCCTAAATTTATTAAACCCTGAAAGGTCTTGAAAGAAATAAAACGTCGTGGTGCCAGGGTGGGTTTTTTGCAGACCGATTTTTAGTTAAAGTTTTTTCAATGGGCATGCCACCCTCACTTAGCCCAGTTAAGGTCTTCGTTCAGTTGATATACTTTACAACAGAATTTTGAAAATTGTTGATTCTCTTTCAGATTTTATTTGGTTTGGGAACATTGTATGTGTGTACCTTTGGTTAAGGTACATTTAAGTTATTTACCATTAGCTTCTTTTTTCTTTATGCTCCTTTAATCTCTTATGGGACATAGGGCGGAAACAGTTGCCCTCCAGCGGACTCATTTTTGCGCGACAGCTCTCTCCTTATTCAGCGCCGGATCTTAAAACGATTGGCGACCACTCGCTTCGCCTATTATATTACACTCTTATACCTCATATTTGTAGGCAGGCAGGCTAGTGGTTTTCACTTAGACTTGACTGTTGAAGCAGAGTCTTGTTAAACAATGTACCACTGCAGCCCCTCCAACTGTAACTTCCGGCTTCCTAACCGCAGTTCTGCCTTCGATCTGTCGGGAAGGTGTTCACAAAATCTATGTCATTTGATTTGGCTCGTGCAGGATTTTGTGTTCATCAACATATGGCCCATTTTTAACTTTAAAAAAAGAAGCAAAACTCTACATGGGTGTCCCTGTAGTATTCCTTTTCGCACCTACTCTCCAGTTCTTATATAAAAACAAAATGAGTGCTCCGAATCTCCTTTCCGAATAATGCAATTAAATTCTCGAAAATATTCACCACAACTGCAGTCTGGCCATTTTAACTGCCCGAAACTTCTTACCGAGCAATTCGAGCTAATTCCTCCTGCTCCACCTTCCATTACTACAATCGAATCGGCGAAATCACGAATCCTTAGAATCGCCCAGAAATTATACACATTTGCGCGTCTCGGCTGGGATCCTTTCTGGCAATTATGGATTTTATTGCAGTAAAAATCGTCACTGCCGCGCTCGTAAAACGCCCGGGCGCCAGCAGTGGGAATTATTAAATCCTGGCTAAATGCTCCTGGTTACTGCAGGATGTAAAGCGCTGCCACCGAGTCATGATTAGGCAGATTTTATTGACTCATGATTTCTGTGTTTAAATGATGAAGGGATAAAGCAGAGTGCTTAAGGTCATACCGCTGCCCCGAGAATTTTTACTTCAAGACCGGCCGCGGAGAGTATTCATGATGGACGAGATTTTTCGCTTGGAAGAATGGCAGAAATCTAATTGCTACTTGAAAATGGAAGGATTAAACTCCCGGGGCTTAATTATCTAATTTGGTATGCCTGCAGTCGTAAAATATGAAGTCACGAACTGAAATTTTTAGTGGTGGTGCAGTTGTTATTAGAGGTCTTCATTTTGATATACCCTAGAAGAGTAAGTACTCGGTAGTCTGGGGTAATGGATTCTAAAAGTCGATTGGAATTAATCTGCTTCGTCAATAATGAAACAATCTAACAAGAAGGGGCCTATTTTTATTTAATTTATTTCTTTGATTGTTAGTAAAATATTTTTTATGTGTGTTGAGTTTATTAAAGAAAAAGATTAATTTTTAATTGTTAAAGAAAGAATTACCATCATCGACAGACGTAAGGTCTTATGAGAGCATTTTCCATAACACTAATAGTACGAATGTTTGTCTGGGATCCTGGGGTTTCTGGTGGGTTAATCATTCTATTTATTTTCTTTGATACAGCACCAAAAATTCCACCCGTAGTCTCCAAATGATTTTTTTCAGTGACATCGGGGCATCGAGAAACAACTCGCTGGAGTGTTATGTCTCCTGAAACGAGTTGAATCTCATCAACCAACCGATAACATTCGCTTTTTTTGGAGCGGGGAAGGTCTAAGGTATCAGGAATCATGACGAGAGGAATCAGGAATGTAAAGAGGGAAGAAGAAAGAAGGAAAGTTATGTAGATGGGAAAGTGGAAAAGGCGAAGGTGGGGCTGCCCGGGATTCGAACCCGGGACCTCTGGGATGGTAGTCAGACGCTTTACTCTCTAAGCTACCGAGGCCTGATATTGACAGTAAAGTTCACATTTTTGTTTATGCGGGTGCGCCATCTAGACCTTCGGTATTTCAACATTGAATAACTTTGAAATTTTTTAGCCCATTTCGACAAATGTACATGATTCTGAAACGTCATTGAGTACCATTTTAGCAAAGAGTCAATATACACGGAAAGCTCATTTTGCACTCTCTGGCAGAGTCAATAAATAAAACTGTCGAATTTGGGGAACAGAAAACTCATATGTCATTCACGAAACATCACTGAACGAGGAGAAAGTCACTGAGTGTGCTCATCTTCATCTTCTAAGTTGAAAATATCGTCGAAGGCGCAAGCTATTGTTGAACGTTAGCGCACTTTGTGTGTCCGAAAATACGTGAAAAGGGTCTGACATACTTGTATTTGTATATTACGCAAATTAAGCCAACCGAAACAATTCTAAACTCAACTGAAATTGATTCTGCCGGAATTTTCTTACATTGGCAGCATATGATTGTAAGAAAATTCCAGTGGAGTTCAGAATTGGCTTGTATAGAATGGAACAGGACTCTGTTATGGAATGGAACAGGACAGCTGTTAAGAAGCTGATGAGCAACGTGATTGAAGCAACGATAACCATAGGAAAGTTCAAAGGCAAGGATGTTCTGGTTCAAAGAACGCCACTGAATTCATCCAATTTGCCGATTCAATTTAAGCGTGTCCAGTTACCTGTTCGCCTTGCATTTGCTGCAATGACGATTAATAAACCGCAAGGCCAATCGCTAGAAGTAAGTGGAATAAAACGTAAATTTCCATGTTATTCCTATGGGCAGCTGTAGGTACGTGGCGTGTTCTATAGTAGGTAAACCATCGGCGCGGTTTTCTCTCCGCATTACTTAATTTTTTTTTGTAATATTCCAACTTATGTTTACCTGTTCTAATCTGATCTTTAGGGCTTTCGTTTCGAGCTGGTTTAGCTCTATTAGACATACTAGTTTGGCTGGCATACTCAATGCTATGCCATGGGCTCTTTGTAAGCAAAAACCTTATAATCAGAGACCCCATTTCTATTATTTTGTTATGGCAGAAGTTCTTGAGCAACAATCTCGACTTTAGTTGACGGCTGGGAGTTTCGGTGTTTCTAGTCTCACCACTTTGTAGTTTTCTGTTATTCTCAGGTCTATGAAGTCTAACATCATCTGCTAAACCAATGTAGTGTAATATTATTAGTATTAATTTGTACTGGGTTAGTTACACCCTAAAAATGACACAAATTGATGATGTTGGTTTGGAATCCTTAAGGTCATCCATCTTCAAGATGATATCAAATTAGGGCTCCATTATTCTTCAAAAATTCGACGAGGTTAACAACCCTTGGTCTGAATCTGAGCCTAAAACAAATAGCCAGAAACTAGGTACGCTGGAAAAGCTTTATGGCAGCCCTATGTTTGCCCTCGGGCAAAAGAATCATGATACTATAAATAATAATACAATGGCAAGAAACAGCAACAACGCAAAATACTTTAGCTAAAATATAAACAATTTAACAATTACTCTTTTTGATAAGATTAAAAACAAATTTAGAATCAGATCACAATAATACAACTAAAAAAACATTGCCAACTCAACAGAAATGTCCTTAAATTACAATATGGTAATACCGTTTTTTAGAACATTCACTTCCAGTCTGGAATTTTCGAAAACGCTCTCTCAACCCTTCGTTTTTTAACCCTTATATAAAAAAGTAGCCCTGCTGAGCAAAAGGGGTAAGTAAGACCATTTACCCTACAGCTTTACTCTCCCATTTACATGTAAATATGATTTAGAAAACAGAAGGGTGAAATTCCCATTCAAAATTTCACTCTGTTCAGTACCACTCTGTATAGTCAAAAAACCTGTCTCTTTCCTTTACTTGCTCGATCCAAATTTAAAATCCATTTTAAAGTGCGCATATTCAAATTGAGATTGTGCTGTTGACAGTTTGTGTTATGTACCTAGCGGTGGATATTTAAATTAAGCAGCACCCCCACGAAATCCTCATTTGAATACGCGGTCGCGTTCGGTACAGAAGAAGAATTTTCGGGAAGAGCAGCGGTTCTTCGATCGAGGGTTTTTCAGCTATTTCATTTTTGGATTTAATCAAAATTTTGGATTATCACAAATGGATTTATATCAACCCAAGCAAAAAGGATTACATTTTATCGGATACCAGTGATACTAAAAGTGAAATTTTATAAATTGTAAAATATAAATTAGAAAAAATTTAATATCCGAAATCTTTTGAAAATAGTGATTATGATATTTATGATATATTCTATTCCTACGGATTTGTGTTTTATTATTTTTTTAATAAAAAGTTAATTTTTTTTAAAAAAATACCAAATTAACAATACTGCGATACTTTAACTCAAACTTGCCTTCTTTAAAACAAAAATAAACTTTAATGAAAATTTCAAGACATTCAAGCAGATAAGAAAGGGGATAATATTATAATTATAAACTTAAAAATTTAAGCAAAAAAATTCAAAAAATTAAATTTCAAATTAATTTTAACAATATTGTTAATTTGTGCTTTCTAGTTATTGGATTTAAAGAGTCATGCGTTTATTTATCGTTATCGTCTCAAAAGTAGCAGCTAAAAGCTTACCTTTATGTAATATCTTTGTTTTGTGCTAAGACCAAGCTGACCAATTTATATTGAATAGTTTTTAACTGTGAGCACTTATGATTTTCTTAAAAACTCATCATATCATTCCAAATAAAAATATTTATTGGATAAATTCTTATTCAAAAATACAATTCAGTGTGGAAACAATGCCGCGTTTTTTTTTACGAAAAGAGGACAAATGCTATAATTTGTTTCGTACATAAATGCATTCCATAATTTCATCATATTTCTTTCATATATTTTGACCGGATCCCTCAACAATTCCTTCAACTACACGCTAATATAAATCTTACATTTTTTAGGATAAATCTTAACGGTTCAATGTTTTGTAAACTTCCACCTCTCTTCGAAATATGTAAACAAGAATATTAGGTGAAAGCACTGACATATAGGAAATTACTATATGTCAGTGATCACAATACGAGACTTTGAGGTATTGAGGGATTCAACAAGGTAGACAGCAAAGTAAATAGACGAATTCAAATAGCTAATAGATCGTACCACGCGCTGAGATATTAGATTATATCATTATTAGATTATCATATACTATCATAAGACATTAGAAATATATAAAACCATCATAATACCCATGATCACATACCAATCAGCGTGCTGAGTACTAAGTGGGAAATCCTGTAGCCCACGAAAGGAAAATATTAGACAAGATTTTTAGTGAAATGCACATATTATGTATTATGCTCCTATAATCCCACCTGGGACATAGGGTGGAAACAGTTGCTCCTCATGGGATTTTTTTCGCGACAGCTCTCAGCACTGACCAGGATCTCCCAGTTGTTGTGACCTCTGCTAGTAGGGTTCTCCTCAACGTTGTTCTAGGTCTTCTGACGCGACGGGATCCTTGCGGATTCCAGTCAAGGGCCTGTTTGGCTAGATTTTCATATTCGCGTCGCAAGGTGTGGCCAACGCAACTCCATTTCCTTCGCCCGCTTTGGTCGTCTATCCTTTCTTGGCCGGCACAGCGCCACAGTTCTTCATTTGAAATTCTATCTTGCCAGCGGATTTTTAGGATACGACGTTGGCATCTGTTGATGAAAACTTGTAGGCGCTCTTTAATGAATTGGGTGACTTTCAATATATATTAAAAAGTAGAGAAATATCACAACATATGAAATATTTAAAACCATCTTAAAACCTATGATTACATATGAACCAAAGTGCTGAGTAGTACCAAGCGCGATTTCGTGTAGAAAGATAGCAGCCTACGAGGGGAAAATATTAGACAAAATTTTTGGTGAAATACAGGAAAACAATGAATGGAGGATAAATACAAATCAAGAAATATACCACCTATATAATGAAACATCCATCATTGCGTGTATTCGATTTAACAAAGGTGGCTTGGATATTTAATATACCTAGGCGAAAGTAAAATGCCATGTTTGAAAGGAGTAATGTAAATAAGCGCCCTATAGGACGATCAAAATCACCCTGGAAAAACAACATAAGAAATGTCCTTGAAAGAAACTGAAAAGAAGTCCGAGCTACCATGGACGTTTGGAGGCGAAACTTGAGGAGGCTGAAACGGCTGATTACGATGACATCTGATGATGAATCTCCTACTATGTCGTCCATACAGGGTGTATCAGTTAAAATGTCGAAACTCTTGGCTGTGGATAGGTCTTGGATAGACCAACAAAAAATCGTTGGGGGGAGGGATTTTAGCCGCTAGGGCGTTTTGAAACTTTTTTGGTAGAGGTTTAAATATTACCCTGTATTTTTGTAACCCTATCAGATATTTTCATGAATAAGGCAGCAATCTACGCAGAATACTCCCACCTATTTAAAACTATAAAAGTGAAGAAGTCAACCCACCAAAGTCCAGAGTTATGAGTCATCAATTTTTTTTTTCACTAAAATTTCAACTTCAACCACCTTTTTATCCAAAAAAAACGTAATTAACTAATTTTTTTTTTACAAAATTGGAAAGCGTGAACAATTTACTATGAATAATGTTCAACAACTATTATGCTACGACTTTTACTTTTGAAGCAAACGACAACGCGCATCACCGCCACTAGCAAATAGCACATTAGCCGCTGACACAACATCTGGCTCAGCAACAACTGAGGATTACCAAAATTTTCTTCAACCTGCAATTCGAATTCAACATCAGATGTCTCTCCCTCATTGGAAACATACTCAACATCACGGTCATCGTCCCCAGCGTACGTTTCCTCTTCCTTAGTATCCTCCGCTAAATATTCGGCCAATACTGCCTCTGCCAACTTGTTCACCTGTCAAAGGTTACGATGCCTAGCAAGATACACTTCGTCTAATGATGCTATTTTTCTATTGCTAATGCTATTTAGATACAAAACCGTTTGCAAATTCCCCTTTCCAAATCGAAATGGCCTGCCTAGGCCATATTGCCGATGGGGAGGCTAGAAGTCATTCTTCCGGCACCTTTCGGCTTATGGATCTGTAGGAGATTCTCAACTTAATGTACTCACGACAAAGTGATTCACTCGAAAAACCTCTATACTTTCCATAGGCGGTTTTAATGGCTTGAATTGCTTTCATACGTTCGCGATTAAACCATTGATGCGGCCTAGACTTTACAGATTTGGAAGAAGGATGAATAGTCTTACGCTTCCGTCCATATAATTTTGGTGTTGTTGGGAGTGGGTAAAAATGACATTACTATTCCGTAAAAACCGATTTCAGTAAAAAGCTGGAAATAACCAAACATCTTGACTTTACCATAATGCTAGGTATAAGTTAGATAGAAGGCTGATATAGAATGGCCACCTGAACAATTGTCTTCACCGAAGAAATTGAGAAATGTGAATGCTATCTCGAAGTTTAAACCACCTTCTGTGAATATACAAGAGAGTTAATCCAAGGGTTTTTTAAGATACCACAAGGTCGACTCATATGGTTCACGATTGGGACGTGGGTGCAGGAATTTGGGACGAGAGTCGAGAGTCCAAATAATGCAATCAGCTTAGGCACCTAGCTATTGCCTGCGTACTTTGTATTGGCATGCTGCACCTGTTTAAATTCATGAAGCACCTATGCTGACAAGCAGGTCTTTATCCTATTTGACAGCTAAGTGACAATCAAAGCGATAAAGTCGCGTTGGACGATGTCCAAATTAGTTTGATACTTCCAACGCGATCTTAACAAGCTCGAAAGGCAGGTAACTTATCCAGACAGGTTTTGTCACTGTTTTCATTGGTTCGCGCCTACCAAACCCATTAATTTGTTAAAATGGGCCTAGACAATCGCCCTCTGAAAATTCACTGACCACTGGAGTGCCCATTTGGTCTGGTGAACTGTCTGGAGCGCTTTGTGCTTCAACCAATTCGCAACGCAGCAACAGAATTACAGGGACCCAACAGGAAAGATGTCTGGCATAGTCAACGGATACTGCGCCCTAAGTTACAACCCATAGAAGATCTAAACCTAGACCTATAGTTTTCTTCTGGTCTTAACACCATTAAACTGCCAGAAAGAAAGAGAAAAGAAAAAGAAAGGCTTAGAGCACGAAATTATAAGGCAAAAATTGCTCATAACCAAAAATATACTCACTATCAATGGCTACATAATAAATCTCCCTCAACTAATTGTTTCGCCATACTTTCACATCTGTCGTAACTTAGTTAAAGTCTAGACTCCCCCTGCCGTCTTACTGCCGAAATAGTTCCATAACTTTTAAATTAAAATCGCATTCCTCTGTCGCAGGATCTCTATAAAAGCGACACTATACACCGCCACGCCATTATCCTTGTTCTCGCCTGTGGCCCACGTGTCGAAAGATAAGATGTCAAAAGGAGGATTAATCTCCTTTGAACTTGCACTCGAGAGTGCGACGACTTAGAAGGGCAAAGCCGTCTCGATTGGCACGTTTATGCATCTCATAAATAAATGAGGGAATTTATTGCACATTTCATATTTATGAATGTACTTATCATCATGGACCATAAGAAGCCGACCCTTTGGCTTGTTTTGTACCCAAATGACGTTCCCTGGGCCACCCTGTACTCGGATGTCTGGTCCCCAACCGGCCCCCACCATCCCTCATCCACTGGTGGCTAGCTGGTGGATAAATTTGATCAGATATGCGAAAACACCACAATTTCTACAACTTTTGGTGCTGGTTCTGCTGATGCTGCTTTTACTATTACTGGGTATACGAACGCCAACCCCTAGTCCTATAGTCCAAGTCCTTGCCCGTACTACCACTACCACCAGTCCTGGGTCCTGTACAGTCCTCCCGCTGATATGGTCATCATGAGAGGCAATTTTTTATGTTTTCATTTCGTGAATATGCTGAGAGATTGGATGTTTGAGATAAAAACATCCGAAAAAAAGGGAACACACTTCACTTTTATGAATTTATGTATCGAGAGGACCCTGCCAGGCCCGAGCAGGACGCATTCGTTTTATTGCTTAATTCATTATTGTTATTGGCTTCGTCCTTCAAATTGAATTGAACATGAAAATTATTATGATGCCCTCGTTGCTGGAAAAATTTAATCCATTTGTTCGACTGTTAACAGCTTTGTTTATGTGCAGTTCATATCTAAATTAAGTCATTGTAATTTTGTTTTTTAGATACTCGTATAAATAGGGAATATTCAATGGAATCCTCAAGAAATGTACGAATGTATGTTTATTGTGCCATTAGTATATACTTTCAATGGGATTCGGAAAACAGCTGCAACAGTATTTGGTACTTTTCTAAACACATCACTTCATTCGTATGAATCTTAGAAAATTCATCTGTATATGACGCTACCTTTAAACATGTTAAAACCAAAATTAGCTTCATCATCTCAATCTAACAAGAAGATCATGTTTTCCCACTAAAAACCCCCACCCACTTGCAGGCCGCCGGCTGGTCGGCAGGCACAGCCCGATCAAGGCCACAGACTACTCAGTCTGACTCAGTTGGCGGCCCGTGAGTTTCATGATGATACTTGATCTCAAAGCGAAAACTTTCAGGCCATGGCCTGCCGGCGACCTGTGTGTGAACGCCTTAAGATATAACTGAATCCTATACAAAAAACTTTACGTGGTTATGCGAACACCAGAAAGTAGCATAGGAGCCTTGATTGTTTAGCCGCCACCGGCCAGCCGCGAAAATACCCTTAGAATATAGTCATACCTCTACACTGGCCTAGAAAATGCTGCCAGGAACTGTGGCGGATCGTACACCTCGACAAGACCCGGGCAACATTCCAATGGTATTTGATAGCGGTCGGTATGTGATTGGTATCGTCTGTATGTCGTCGACGCGATATAGGACCGAAGGAGATGACCTCTTCGAAACGAGTCTGGTGAAAGACTGAATTTGGTCTGGTGAAGCGGTTTCTTTTATATCTGGAAAGCTCGTCGGGGTTAGAGGCTTTAAAGCTTCGAAGTGTAGCTTTCAAGGAGAGAATCACCTCTCGTAATCGTTGGTCTGGTGGCTGAATATTTAGTTTTCTAAAGCTGTTTTGGGAGAGGGATAAATAGTAATGAAACGCTGTTCGCTACAACTGGACCACTACCTATCGTGCAATGTTCCCCTTCTGAGCTTGGATTCACGCATTTGGAAAAACCGCATTATTTATGGAATGGCCCAATATAAGCACAAAAACCCTGAATCCATACAATCATAGCCCGCGGATAATGTGGGTATGGTGGTCGGAAAATACCCACCCAGAATTTGAGAATAAATGAGTGTGTTACATGAAGAATGCCTCTAGTTTCGGTCGATATTCTCCAAATCTCACACAATTAATGAAAACGTGTTCTACATTATCTTGGATACCTAGTCATACCGGTTACCGCGCTGGCTATCGTGCTCGACACGATGGAGGTATTTTCTATATCGTCTAGCTCCACTCAAACCTGCGTGAGGTCGTAACATTCCCTCGTAGCCCGTCTATCTATGTTTGGGATAAGTCTGAGGGTCCACCAAATCTTAACAAACTTGTCTCACTTGCCTTGTAATTTCATTATGGACTAGCGTAATCGTAACGTACGAAATCTGCCGTCGCACTCTTTGTCTCCCTTCGAACATATGCTTGATCATAGAAACGCATGCCTTCTCTCGCCGTCACGCACGCCATATGTTTGGATGTGTTCCTGTATGCTGAGCACGCGCGAAAGAAGCCTAAGCTGGAGACAGATACTTGCGTACCTTCGTGCTTGCGGTGATTGATATAATATCAGTGCGTACATACAAATGGAAACTAACATATGTATAGTTATGTACAGAACGTACGCAACGCCGCCGTCTATTCACCATAGTGTCATATACCCAAACACAACACACACGAAACGGAATCATGCACTCGTCACTTCGATTTTTTGGGTATTTTAAAAAAACTAGACGGAACCCAGCGTCTGTCAACGTAAATTGATCGCATACACCGCAGGCACTGTACGCACGCACGTATCTGTTTTCAACTTTAGTCTGTATGCGGCCCTCCATTTTCTGCTGTTAGCTCTCTTTCTTGCTGCAGTGCTGCACATACTTGCTGCAGTGCTGCACCCACGCAAACAGGAGATTACAAATTGGTTTGGGCCCTCACGTTAGACAGCATTCTCGCGGAAATGCAGTACAAATAGGGGAAGCTTTATCTACCATGTCCTCCAAATATGTTTTAGAATTAAGCCTGTGAGAGAATGATCTGTTCCCATACCTTGACTCTTACGGATACTTGTTTTCCCAGCTTTCTAATCAGTGGAGTTACATCGGCAAACGGCAAACCAGCGTTTTCAGGCCACGCTTTAATATCTCGGATAGCCGCGTTCGTGCATAATTCGATCTCATCGAGGCGTAGCCTCAACACATCATGATACATTGCCCGGAGAAGTCAGCATTCCATCAACTTCTGTGGTGGTAGTCGGGCGCCTTATGCTCTAGCCCAGCAATCGGAAACCTAAATGCATTGTCGTGCCATAAACAGATAATTAAAACTACTGCACATTAAGCAAGCGTGTGACAAAAAAAAACCATTGTATATTAAGATAATTTTATTTGTGTAGTAAACACTTTACTCGGTATGTGAATGGGGGTCTTACATACCGCCGTGATCTTTCAGACCAGGTCGGCAGGTACGGCCTTAATCACACATAACTCAGTCTGACTGAAGGGTCGGGCCTTGAGGCATCAACCTGAAGGCCGCGGACTGCAGGTGACTTCATGATTCCCTATATACACACAGGCAACGACGACAGTTTAGCGTGGCCTCCACGAAAACTTCAGACTGAATAGAAGTTCAGATTTTCAGGCCCAGACTGACGATAAAGACCCACAGGCATAAAGATTTTTGTCAGTTTTCCTGGACTGCAGGCGCCATTCAGTTAGCGGCCGGTGAGTGTATGGTGATACTACTTGGCCTCAGGGCTAGAAACTTTCAGGCCACAGCCTGCCGGCGGCCGCTAGGTGAATGACTGAATGGGGAATCGTTACATCAAGATTCGAGTAAACTGTGTCCGCCGCGGGCGGTAGCGTATATTCCTTATTTAGTGTGCACGTCTGTGAACTCTGGTACATATGTATCAAAGTTGCAAGTGCGCAAGGGCCGGCCGATACGATTGTCGAGTATAGCGTGCCATCACAGTTCATCTAGCGTGTCACCAAGTTGACCTTGAGTTTGATTGTGGGGCCAATGTTACATCGTTTGATAGACCGATTTTGCTAACTAAACAGTCAGGATTGTCTTTCTTATCAAAAGGACTACTTGACTGACCATACACTATCCAAAACTTACGCTCTCTCCAGCCCCGACAACGTAACCGACCAGCCCAAAACAATGTTATCATCTTTAATAAAGTATCAAAGATCAAACGATTCCAGTAACCAATATTTACTTCTCTGCAGCTCCTCCTCTCGGTCATATTGTTACTAAGCAGAAGGAAAATTTCATGCCTATCATTTTTATTCGCTTTGATTTCTATCTCTCGAGTTCTGGGAAGCAGGACCAAAGTACACAGAGGAGAAAGCCGCTCCGATGTCTCCATTTGGGATTCAACATCATCGATAGGAGGGGGCAAAGGTTCTTCGCATTTCCCAGGATTATCCATGAATATTTTGGGATATTTTATGGCCCCCGGCGATATTTTGGCCTTGTTCCATTTGGATGAAATTGAGTTTTGGTATTTTATGGACGAATTCGACTTTTTTCCTTCGACATTGCCTGCGGTTGTTGAAGGTAATTTGGATTTTATAGCTTATGGAATTTTCTTTCCTGTGCTGGCTGCTGGTATGGTCCTCTCAAGCAGCAGCTCAATGTGAGCAAAACAATTGGATATGGAAAGCACTTTAATTTGTTACCGATATTACATCATGAATTGCTGATGAAAAAGTAGATAAATATTCGGAAGGGATACGATGTATTACTTTGGGGCCCCCGAACGGAGCGGGCGAATGCCGTAAATACCAAGCGGAAGTTGAATAGTTTACAATTTTTAAGGGAAGAACCATCTACGATTTCTATGGAATAAGGGCGAAAAATTGCCGGAAAGGAGCAATGAAGTATTTCCTTTTTCCTTTTTCGTCCAGCCCAAATTTAATTGAATTTTACAGCTTTCCTCATGCGTATTACGATTCCACTTGAAATTCCGAAGTGTGTGCTGATGTAAGAAAGCAGCTTTAAGTACTTGTTGGTATCCAAAGTTCAAAGAAAGTGATAAAATACCAGCCACCCTCCCAGCCCCAGTGTTTCCTTGAGTGAGGATGATGGCTTATCCTCTACCCCTTGTTTATTTCGAATTTTATGTCGGCTTAAGGATATAAACAGAGCACAAAGACTCTAGCCTTCATAAAAAAACACCGATACATTGGTAGGTAGTAACTGCTGAAGAAAATACATACATCCAGTACTGAGGAAGGAAGAGTCGGGGCACGTTGAATGCCGGGATATCTACGTCCTTGCGAGAAGAGGGGGTGTCAATCTTTATGTTCGTCATCGCATGAATAAAAAAAATCCATTCCCATTTGATTGGATTAAACTTTTTTGCATTTTCGTTGGGGCGCGTTTGATGTTTATGGGGTCAGATGCATGGAAGAATTATGGTAAAATGTTCGGGGATGGATCTCAAATCCCAAATCGGCTTACACCGTTTTTTTGCAGCGAATATTTATGGATTTGGAATTTTTTATTTATAAGCAAGTTTAAAAGCAATTTACTTTAGATTTTAGTTTATTAAATGCATTTATTATTTAGTACTACCTGCGTGTCTGCTGATTCTTTATCTTTTCCAAGCCTATGCTAAATTGGATGAAAAGGTTATGAAGTTCAAACGGTGTGGGCCAATTCTCAACTGGTGATATTTTCTCAGGGTCTGTTCGAACCCCTTTGGGCCAAGTCGCCAATCCGAGGTAGTTGAGTTGGTCTCTGAATAGCACTTCTTAGGGCAATCGTAAACTTCTTCTTTGGGACAAATCTTCCATATCAGTCCTTACACACATCAGAAGCTTAAATGTTGAGCTGGAGCATTGCTCATTACAAACAGCATTACTGTAATCTGCCACAAGCCGTTTCCCTCAGAGAAGGTTATTGTTTATCGGTCCTCAAGGTGAATTTCGACTCACCAATAGCGCTCCAGATAAAGGTCATCGATACGAGATAACAAGAAGGTATCCTTTTCAGTAATAACATTTCACCGCCGATAATCCACCCAAAACCTTGTGATACCATCTTTTTTCTTATTAAAACCACCGGAGATATCCGAGGACGAGATATCGACTCCTCTATAAGACCATGTATGGCTAGTGGAACTATTCAATGTGATCAATCAATGGATCAATCTCTCTCAATCGCAAGATCTGGGGTACCTCAAGGCAGTCATTTTGGGCCAATGTTGTTTTTTCTCTTTATCAACTACATTGTTAACAGCATCTTCTTTTCAAAATGCTTACTGTATGTGGATGATTTGAAACCAGGTGATGTTGGTTTGATTTTTTCCTTCTTCTTTCCACCCTTGTCTGAATCTTACTCTTGTCTGCATTAATTTGCAGCCCTATATCTTTGGCTGGATTCCGTGAATATTTCTCTAAGGTACGACAGTATCTGGCAAGGCAGTTTGTATCGTAGACATATCCTGCCAATTGTTTTGATTTGATAAGCAGGGTTGCATTCTCATCAACTTTACAACTTACTTACTACGAATTACTCTTTCTAGGTAAAGATTAAACAGCATGGGTACCAGCTCATCGCCCTGCTTTAAGCCTTACTTGACTGGGAAGAACTCCGTCAATTCTCCTCGTATTCTAACCGCACACCTTGCGTTTTCTATTGCAATTTTTGTTAGCTTTACTATCTGTAGGAGCAGGTTTAGGTCCAGCATTGTCGCATACATTTTTTCCCTGTCGATGCTGTCGTACGCTAGTTTGAAGTTGAAAGTTGATGGACTTCGATGTTGTTTTCCCAGCATTTTTGGAGAAATCGCCTTATTGAAAAAATTTGATCCAGTGTTCACCAATTTCTTCTGAATCCAGCTTGGTATTCACTTATTTCGGCTTGCGCACAGGGTTCCAGTCTGGCCTTAATTATATTTCTTCATATACTATGTTTAAAAGAAATATGCCTCTATAGTTTCCACAGTTGGATTTGTCCGTTTTCTTGTGTATTGGGCAGATAATACTTTCATTTTTTTACTCCTCCGCACACAGCATAGTAATTCAATAGATCAACTCTGCTGGGATGTTATCAGTTCCTGGGGAATTGTTGTTTTTAGGGATTGTATGACACCCTGTAATTCTTCCAGGGTTGGAACATTGGTTTCTCTGGCGTCATCGTTATATTGTAGACGGGGTTTTGGTACATGTCTGATGCACTCATTTGCGTTCAGCAGCTCGCTAAAAAAAACCTTCTATCATTTCTTTAATGCTCGCTGCCTGTAACTATAGTGCCTGCTTTTGTTCTACAGATACCGGAGGAAGGTTTGAAGCCTTTCTTGAAGAAGTTTACTTCTTTGTATGCTTCCTGTGTTTGGTTTTGTGCAAAAGTTTTCTAGATGTTTTTTGCGATTCCCCTTGTTTTCTCGTATTTCAATTTCTTGCACCTCGTCGGTCTCTCTATGTATATTTTCCTATTTTTATTTCTGGCTTCTATAGCTGCTTTACATTCCTCGTCGTATCATTCACTGGCTCTGACTGTGTGTTTGTAACCTACAGTTTCCTTCGTGACATCTGTCAGTATCCTCTTCAGTCTTATCCTTTACCCCTCGACTGTATCTGCATTATTTATGTTTAGACTTGAACCTATCATTTCTGCTAGAGTTGCCTGATATCTCTCCCATACAGTCTGTTCTTGGAGGCGATCAACGTCGAATTTCTTTTGTTTGTTGCTCCTTTTTCGGAAGTGGAGAGCCGACATCTGAATCTAGCTTTAACTAGGAAGTGGTCCGATTCACACCTGCACCTCTACAGGATTTTACTTGGAGAATACTGCCCTTCTATCTATTGAGTATGGGCTATTTGCAGTATCTTTCGCTGGGGGATTGCCATGTGTATTTGAGAGTGCATTTTCTTTGGAAATATGTTCAGCTGTCGATCATATATTTGCTCATTGCAAAATCGTTAATACGTTGTCCGTTGTCGTTTGATGTTTCGTGGAGACTTTCCTTTGCAATGGTCGGTCTGCGCCAGTTCTCTCTTCCAATATTGGTGTTGCGGTCCCCTATCCCCATCTTAATATCATTGGAAGGGTCCGTGTCATATGCGTGTGCAAACTTATAATAGAAAGTGTCCTTTGTCGTGTCCGCTTTCTCCTCCGTGTCCATTTATGATTGAAAGGGTGAAGAATTTCGCTCAGAGTCGTATTGAACATAGTCGTTCACTGATTGGCTTAAACTCTATGGCATTATCTATAATTGACTTGTGTATTACGAAGCCTACTCCTAAGTGGTGTTCCCTTCCGCAGCTGAAGAATATCCTGTAGTTGCCAAGGTCTATTGTCCCGTCTCCTATCCATTTGATCTCTATATAATTTTATTTTATATCTGCTGACTTCGTCTAGTAGTGACTTAACTGCTGCAATTCTGTACATACTTCGCGTGTTCCATTTTCCGAAAATCATTTCCAGGTATTGTTGCCGTAGTCGTGGCCACTTTTGCCGTCCGTTCCGAGGCTTTGCTTCTGGTTTCTTAACTGATGTGTTTTTACAGGGTGCGGTAGTGAGCCCAACGCCCAGCCCTACTACCAGAAGAACCGGATCCGTGAATTATACCCCAACGTATAGGGAAGCCCAGCTATACCCCCGGGCACTGGGTACGTCCGTCGTCGGCTGGTTATCTAGCAGGCACCAGCGTAGAGGTGACGGTACCATTTTGCCTGTCTTTTATGCATTCCCATATTTCATTTATGTACTCCACTTTATATGTTGCTCCAGCTTTTCTGAGATAATTCTTCGCGTCAATTCCTTACATCTCGTTCGTGTTTCTTCCAATATTAAATCTTCCATATTGATTTTTCCCATCCTGGGCGTCCTTTGAATCATTTAAGTCCCTATCCGCTCTCTATACCTGATTTTAACCATAAAATATTCGGAGCCCCAGCATGTTCCACGCTAAGATCTGACATCTAATACATTGTCTGCGCCTCTTCTCTCCACTAGGACTTGGTCAAACTGGTTCTTCGTACTCCCGCCGGGTGGTATCCCTCTCGACAGGTCTTATCACTGTATTTCTATTAGTAAAGGTTTGCTGCCAACTGAAAATCTTTCTATTATTTTGTTATTGTAACCCTTTGTATGCCTAACTAGTAAAATCGCTAGAGTCATTCACTTTAACACTTATTTCACTTGCACTATACTTAACATTTTGTAAAATATTTCCCACGTTCACCGGAAGATGGGTTCAGTCCCCAATTAAAAAGTCAACATCAATCCCATTCCATTTCCCTCATTTAATTTCAATAAACATAAAAATTGTTCCCCAAAAAACATAAATTCGCGAAAAGTAAAACCAATAATGAATTTTAAAATCCCCAAGGCCTGATTTGTATTCATGGAAACTAATTACGGCAAAGAGGAATTAATTAATTTCCATCCGCGGTAGTTTTTGCCCGATTGTCAAAATTTCGATCATCTCCTTTTCAAGAATGTCAAGTGACAGCTGAACGTCAATTTTCGTGTTTTTATACGAATCCAGTTTTTTGTTATAATTATTCAAAAAACGCGTCCTTCTTGTCCACGAATGTCATTAGCGCCGAAACATAATGCTTGCTTAATAATCCGTGAACTGCGCAAAAGACTCAAATTGGTCAATCCTTGGCGCCGATGATATTTTGTTAATTAATTGACGTTTATGCTGCCATGTCGGGTATGGGTACATTACAGCACGAAATTATTGCAGCAATGTTCGTGAAGGAATCTGGAATGCAAAAATTAACGAAGCCACGAATGCGATTATTGTTTACGTTTCTGCTTAACCTGACAGACCCGACCCACCCGAATGGCTGTCGCCGCGGCAAGACTTATAGGCAAGGAACTTATCCGTAACCTTTCAGCCATTCTGTAAAACATAACCTCACAATCTTAACATGACGAGTGTTATCTTGCCATGCGTTAAGATTGCTTGCCTAAAGGCAATCTTTCATGCGCAGTTGTTGCTGGCGCGCGGGGGAGTCCCACCTAGAGAGCCGCCGCCGCCGGCGGCGCTTGATAAGCTAGCGTCGCGGGGTTAAGCCCATAATTCACACTTTAGTAATTCAGAATTTTAAATTAATTTACTTTCATGATATTCAAATGAATAAGTTTCACCTGTATATGCAAGTATAACAGCATTTTACCTGCCTGCAGTAGTGGATTTGCAGCATATCGCCCCCGACATAGGATACTCTCTGATTACCTGATCTATGGACGACGGCTCTGTGACGGTTAACTTATCGCGAGCTATCAGGCAACTGCAATAATTCCACGGTTAGCTCTTCATGCATGTGCTGCAATTAAAGCAGTTTTTATTCAAATCCGTCTTAATTGCATGCGTTCCTTGTTAATATTACCTGCGCAGGCCCCCGGCTCTCTCAAAGGTGCTGGATAAATGCGTATGGAAACAAAGAAATGCTGGAGAAGAGAAAACTTCACAACATTTGTGTTTATTATTGTTTTATGAACGGGAAAATTTGCGTGCATTTAACGGAAAATGTCAGATTTGTTTGCAAAAAAAGTGGATTTTTCAAGCATGAAGAGAGTTTTTTTGTTGCTGCACTTTTTACCTGTTAATTATATTCTTCCACGTTTATGAATTATGACATGTCGTTGCTTTATGACAGAAATAGTTCAAAGAGCTTCTACGCTTTATGCATTTAATTAAAATTATGTGTAAGTGGTGTAGAAGATTTATTCTATTTTATTCAGTTTTTTTTTTAATTATTCATTTTTAGGAGCGATGGAATTAAAATTGATTTTATTTTTTCATTTTAAGGCTCTCTGTCAGGTTGGGTTTTATGTGGAAAAGGCAAGCTTAGGAATCACCCCTTTTGCACTGCCAGTCTGTCATGTCGTTCAGGTCTAGGTGCAATGTCTGAGTTAGTTTGAAGGCTAGATAAGTGAGAAAAGCCCGGGGGTGCCAGTGCGAAAGGAGATCAACTTTACATTTGAACTCTGGAATGTTGTACGAGTTCGGAAATAGGTACATACATATACTTTTTTCAGGAGGGATTTTATGACAGATCACGCATGAGTTGTGTCAAACTGTCATGGTAGTTTCGTTCAGTATTTTTTGACATTTCATCGTGGAAAGACTTAGCTCGGCGTAATTTGTACACATTATTCATTTACAATACGAAAAACAGTGTTCTACGAGAAATGTGTGTCGTGTGCGTAGAGCGGCATATGGTCCACTTAATCAGCCTACTGAACGCACAATTCGCTATACCATCCAAAAAAATGTAAACCCCATTTTCATTATTGAATAAATCGCGATCCACAAAACGGTTCCAACAAGTCGGCGCTACTTTCCACACAATCGTTGAAACCATGGCTTTATTGCGAGAACACATTGTAAGTTTTTCGATAGCCATGCGAACAAGTTTCAAAGAAAAAGAAGACACTTCGATGTAAAAATTTTGGTTGACAACAAAAATGGAAGAGGGGATTTTTGATAGCGTGTCGGATGGCGAGGGGGGGGTGGACGGCTAACAAAGACCTGGAGGGTGGTGTCATCCAATTTGTCACTTCTATTAAAATCCGAGAAGATTCACTTGAGACAAACACCTAGCAGATCTGTTAGAAAATCCTGATCCCACCTCCTCGCTGTACCCCCTGAGGTGCTTCTTCGGAAGTAGCTAGCGGTAGACGGCCGAATGGCGAGCCCTCTGTGCCACAAAACAGAGTTTTAAGTCGGTTGGACTGAGGGTTACCACCCCGTTCCCATAAAAAACATAAAAAAAACACCATTGCTACGAATCGGCTAACAAAGCCTCGGAACCGGATGGAAAACAGGACGACGACCTTTGCTTTTCGAACAAGGGCACGAATCGGATGATGGAATGTGAAAACACTGCTTGCTGAGGGAAGGCTGGATGAAGTCCTCAACGAGATGAATCAATATAAAATCAAGATCATGGGACTTAGCGAGACCAGATGGCCCAATGCAAGCGAACTAGTGATGAGCAAGACTTTTCTTTCAGTTCTTCCTTTATTGTACATTTAGCAAGACCAAAGCAAGAACAAGACAATACAAGACAAAATAAGACTACAAGATCAAGATAGCAAGACTTTTTGCTCATGACTAAATGCCTAAAGTCAGTGCAGTGATGAGCAAAAAGTCTTGCTAAAAGTCTTGCAAAATTCTTGCAAAAAGTCTTGCAGTTTTGTATTTGTCCTGCTAAATGTGCAAGACAAGACTTTTCGCTCATTACTGGAGAACTTTTTCCACTTAGTGATGAGCAAAAAACCATGCTATCTTGATCTTGCAGTCTTGACTTGTCCTTGTCCTGTCTTGTCTTGGTCTTGCTAAATGTGCAAGACTAGTCTTGCTCATCACTAAGGCGAACATATCTAAGCGACGAGGAGCAACTCCAAAGATGGAGAGATTACTTCTTCGCCGCCTTCACTTGCGCACTTGAGCCTCAGGAAAATAGCAAGAATGCACATCCAATAAGAATCACCACACGGGCTCTATCCAAGACGGAAATAGTGACCGCAATTCATGCAATGGAATCGGGTTGGCCACACCTTGCGACGCGATAACGAAAATCTACCCAAACAGGCCCTTGACTGAAATCCGCAAGGATCCCATCGAGTCGGAAGACCTATAACAACGTAGAGGAAGACCCTACTAGCAGAGGCCGCAAAAACTGGCAGATCCTGGTCAGAGGTGAGAGCTGTTTCACAAAACAGAGTCCGCTGAAGAGCAACTGTTTCCACCCTATGTTCCATGAGGTATTAAAGAAGCGCAAAGAAAAAGAAAGGACATAGGTAGTCATTTCGAAAAATTTGGTTGGACACTCTGGGGCCTCTCGCAGAATTTTTGCACAGGGCCTCCAATTGTCTGGCCGCGGCACTGGGTGAGACGCAATTGCCAGAGTTGCCATATGGTGGATTGAGATATAGAAAGTATAGTCCAACGTATGTCCTTATATAAACCTGATACCATTTTAAAAAACGATTACCTTTGAACTTGGTTTTTATTAGCCGGAGTATTCCGAAATGCAAAAAAAAAAAATACTATATTAAGGTGTTTATATCAGAGCCGGCGCTTTGTTTTTTTGCACCCGGTGCAGTATGCCATATTGCGCCCCATCCACTGATTCTCGCTACAAGGGATCTGGTACTCTTCATTTATTTACCTCTTTTAACAAATCTCGGAACCTGAAGTTATATGAATCCCAATAAACAGCAGTACACAATACAGACCCATCAGAAAAACTGTTTCCTTTGTGTGAGTTGATGTGGCGCTTTTTAAAGAATTTTCAAAAGTGCTCCAGAGCAGTTTAAATTTTTCTTTCACTCGGCGGATTCTTCTCCTCAATTTTTACTTCTGATTCTCAAAGACGAATGTCCGTTTCTTCAGTTTTTGGGTAAAAATTGACATGGGACGAAATTTTATAAAATCTCGAAGCTAAAATCTCGGGTACTACACAAAGAAAATAGAAATTCCCAATATTTTCTTACATGACAAAGTACAGGGGCAGAAATACGGTATATTTGAAATTTCTAGCGCCCGCGCTATCCACAGGAGTTCGGAGACAGACGTACATAATATTTTATCGAGGAAATAAACTGGAAAAATAAATCGAGGTAATAAAAGTGAATTCCTTTAATATATGAAAGTTATGGAAACATTTATTCAATTTTTTTAAAATCTTAATATCTAATGCTCTTGTCCAGTTGCGCCCGGTGCGATTGCACCATTTGCACCTATTAAAGCGCCGCCCTGTTTTATTACATTTTTCTCAAAAAAGTCCTCACGCATTATATTTAAAGAGCCAGCCGTGTTTTGTTGGTACCATGAAAGACACGGTCCACATTATACAGAAGAGACAGAACGTTCCGTAAATTCAAAATGTAATGGTACAATTCTTGGACCTTACAAAATCAGGCCTGGTAATAAGTCATATTTATTAAAATTCTCCTCGACTTAATATTTCATTTCTCTTAACCAGGGTAGGCGAAATTGTGTGCTTATATGAGTCCTCCATACATAAATAAGCACCTATCAGTTGCAAAGCCAAAAACCCAAAAAAAAAATCGCTTTAAAGAAGTAAAAATAAAAAATAAAACCCAAAAAGAAAATCTCCTTTATCAAAATTTTCCTGCTTACCTCACATATGTATGTATACAAGAGTGGGGACTGCATACATTCTTCGTTATCGTTAGGTACAAAGTATCTACCTTTATTTTTTCATTTTATTTTACGAAAAGTGTTTAACCTTCGATTTTTAGAAAGGATCTAGAAAACACGCCCCCAATTTAAAATTTACGACCAATAAAAAATAAAAGCGCACCCTTCGTTTCCCCCCAATACACTTTGCATACCTTTAAAAAGAGACGCTTGCGCAACAAAAGTTGAATTTTTCATGTTTAAAATTGTGTGCGATATTCCACCCCCTAGTGCCCCCCACTCCCGAGGGGTAGTTAAATTCGAGTTTAAAATTATGAACAGGAAAAAGCGGTGAAAGGGACGAAGTCCTGGCGAATGAGAATACGAAATTTGTGACACAATACAATCTAAAAGGGTAATGCTGTGCGAGTGGAGGGTTGGAGTATTCAAATCAACCCCCGAAGCGTGCATCGTTGTGTTTCCAGTGAATCATATCTTCTAGCCCTTCGTTCTCCTAGGCAAAGGGAAAAAAAACTAAACGAGATATATTCCTGCAGGACACCGAAACTTATAAGCACACAGAAGAAGGGTGGAAGGGAAATCATCTATGACAACGAGAAAATCGATTTTTGTGTCACACACATAAAATTCACATATAAATTTTGTAAGTGTATGCAAGATAAGGGCGGAAAATAAAATCGAGAACATAAAAAAATGTTACCTACCCTCGACGGCGTTGCATACATATACACACACAAAAGGAAGGATCTTGTAAAGTGACAAGGGTACACAAAGGCACCACACGTCCTGAAGGGAAATCGGGATGACGTGAATAAGCGGAGTCCTGGGTAACACGGGTGTGGGGCACGGGGGTTGGGCGCAGAGGGGGTGAAAGAGGGCGGGCTGGGGGGGGGGGTAGGGGGCAGCGCCATGGAAGAGATGGAAAATGTTTAGGTTTATGGAGCAGTGGTGTAGTTCCATAGAAAACGAGAAATTCCACCCCGTTATACTGAGCATATATAACGAGCATCCTTGCCTGGTCCTTTTTCCTTTTTACTCTCTAACCGTGTCCTGGGGCTTTTACATATACAACAATGTTCGGAAATTTATGTTGGGCCCCACATTACTTTGCATGTCAACTACCGTTGCCCTCCTCCTCCACCCCCACACACCACCAGCCAGGCTTATGGCTGGTCTCTGGCATCACATCAAATCCACCTCGATTATATGAAGCCTCCCCAGGACTAAGGACCAAGGACTAGGGACTCTAGGATGGACAAGGAGTCTACACGGGTCGGCAAAAAGTTTTCGTCCCTTTTGGTTTTACCATAATGCATTTGTGTTTGTGACTTGTGTGTACGTGACATGATCCCTTCTAGGAGAGCTTGGCTTACCTTTTTCTTGTTTCTTCCTTTTTTCCTCCCCTTTTTTTCGGGGGGTACCTGTCAGAACTTACATCCTTCAAATTATCATACCTCGGTGGGTTTTCGAATCTGTCTGCTTATGTGTGTGTCTGTATGGACTTCTGCATGCATGAATATTTAAGTTTTGGGAGGCTTTTATTGGAAGAAATTTTTAGGTACTTCATTTTTTTGTTTGCTTTCGTTTTAGAATTAAATTTTGGTTGGTCCTTTTGGAAAATGTTGAGCTTTTTTTGGGGTAGATAGTACGTGTGTGTGTATGGGTAAGGTATTTGTGAAGGAGGATTGTTTGGTTGGGAGTTTTGAAACGAATTTCGAGGTTGGTTTTTTTGGAATTGAATTTCTTTGTAGTGGAAGCGGTATGTCATGTTTTTTTACTAACATTTTAGAAGAGCAACTTGCCATAGAAAGGATATTTCGATATATCTAGAAAGGAAGTACGAGTTTTGAAGCAAAAATTAACTAATTTTATGAACAGTTACAAAAGAAATATGGTTTCGGATGATAATGAAAATGTATTGTTAATAAAACCCATATTTAGTCAGTCTAGTCAGAGGTGGCCACAGAGCCGTGCTTGAGTATATGGCCGCCTGCGTGCCAGGCTATATGGTAGCCACCACGGTAACATAACATAACGTAAAAGTATATTTTTTGAATTGGGACTCCAGGCCAAAATTGCTCAAAAAAAATTCCGGTATTCAGAGTGATTTTTGAGTGCTGACAAATGTTATCAACTTTAGGGTTGTGCCCAGGACGGTCGGCAGCGGCGGAGGATGCATCACTTAAAACACCTAACAAAATTTTGTGAAGCGATTTTGGTCCACAAAAATCACTTTGAATTTTTTTGTATCGATTTTGGTTTGGACACCAATTCTAAACATTCGCCATCATGCGTATATCGTAATGTGGAAAATTATTATTGAATGCATAGAACCTTGCAATATATAAAGGACTTAAGGCTTGGTGTTGCAGTCAAATAGGGTTTCTTGATATTGCGCCGCTTGAATGTTGTGCTCTTATCCCTTTTGGATTTAGGTGCCTTTTATTTTGGCCGCCGACAAAGCACGCAATGAACACTGGCTAGGCACTCCGATTACAACCGACCGGTCGATCCCAAAGCCAATTTTGGTGGATCGTACCCGATGCCTTTATTTCAAATGTTGCAATTGTAACTGCCCCGCAACGCGTGAACGTAACGCGCAAATGCATGATATTATGAGTCGAATTAAGTTCGAAGTATGACAAGGTCTTAGACAAGGAGATGGATTGGCCCCATGCTCTTCAATTTGGCCATAGAATGGGTGATAAGGAAAACATCAGTCCAGAGAAGTGCATCAATAGCTACACAGTCGGTACAATTACTTGGTTATGCGGATGACGTAAACATCGTGAAAAGGTCCTTTTTGGCAGCAAAAGACGCTTATGTCGAATTAAAAGAGGCGGCAAAGAACATAGGCCTGAAGATAAACGGAGGAAAACCGAAGGTGATGCAACAATCCAGAGCAGGAAGATTTAGAATGGGAAGAAATATAACCATCGACGAACATAACCTAGAAGTAGTCGATAAAACAGTGCGCCTTGGATCTGCAATCACAAAAAGAAATGAAGAAAAAGAAGAAATAACCAGACTAATACTATTGGCAATAGAACTTTTTATGCCCAAAAACAAATATCGGACTCAATATTTGTGCACAGGAAGAAAACTCTCACTCTACAAAACAGTAATACCACCAGTACTGTGTTGTGGTAGCGGGACTTGGACTATGACTATGAGTATGAAAAGTTCTCAGATGCATAATAGGTCTAACCAGAGAGGACGGAATATGGCGAAGGTGATACAACAACGAGTTTGTATGAAATTTTTGACGACCCAGAACTCTCAACTTTAATAAAAATTAACAGACAGAAATAGGCCAGTAAGTATACCCAGGAGGGGTGGGTAGACTCTGTGATGGTTGACGCAGAGGCAGTGCTCAACATCCGAAAGTGGAGACATGCTGCAGGGGACTGTCAAACTTGGGAAATGCCCTAGAGGAGGCCAAGGCTCGATTTGGGCTGTAACGCCATTGGATGAATGGAAGGCTAAGATCGAATAGCCATCTAGGCAATGGCCTTTACTGGGGACAGTTTGTTATGGGATTTTTTTCAGAAGGGCAAAGATTTCAAAGATTAAGCCATCTTCCTTAAAGGTGCGCGGCCCAATAAACGCTACGCTTCCTACGATTTCCGAATCGCTTATGTAAGCCATATACGGAGAGGTGACCTGTGCAGGTTGGCCGGTAGGGTGTATGGGGACGATCCGATATACCGTACTGAAATAATTGATTTTCGTCGGTCACCTGTGCAGGTGTACAAAACTGCACAGGTCTATAGACTACATATGGTCCGGTTTACCTGTACAGGGAGACCTCTCCGTTGGACCATAGCTTCCATTTAAATATCAGCAACTGTCAAAACATCGCAGCGGGGGGTTCGGAAATAACCATTTCGCTTTTCGCTTTTCTCATTGGGCATACTCCCATATGGTAACAGCAAGTTTATTTGATCTGTCAGGGCGGGCACTTCTAGCGTAGCAGCGACGTTCATTGGAGTCCGAGCCTTTAGAGATCCTACGCTGAGGTTTTCCAAAAATACTAAAGGATGTACTCCATGGTAAGCAGATCGCTTCAAAACAGAAACAAGTATGTGTGTCGTGATTTGGGTAAAAACTCCGGGTTCTTCTTATTATTTTCCTTCTGATGGTGTCAAAAAGTACTCCAACTACTGCCTATACCTTTTCTTTGTGGGCCAGACCACTTGAGTAGGTCCAATACTAGTGGGCCGTCGGTTAGACTTGACCCAAACCCAAACAAAAGCGACTGGATTAAGAATGCCCAGTTAACCAAGAGCAGAAGAAAGTCTTGACCAGACAGGACACAAACCAGTTGCTGAAAAGGGCTATAGACACCTGTACGATCAGAGTCTTATGAAATAATCTCAGCAGTTAAACCAGATGTAAACGGTTTATTCTTGGACCGCCGCAATGTTGGCTGAAAATTACTGGGGCTCAAAGGAAAGAGTATAGCAGCTCTTGATAGGTCCCGGTAGTTACAGAGCCATGCTTTGTTGGTGCTGTAGAAAAGTTAACTATTGCCCAGCCCTGACCTAAGGGGATCAGAAGAGAAAAAAACGGAAGGTACAGGCTCTGCCTCGTGGAGGGCGAATTTAGCTTTCAAGTTCTCTGTCACTATCCCTCGATATACTTATGTAAAGTATTTCAACTTCAAACAAAAATCAAAATTCTAACTAAACAATACCAGTACAAACAAGTCGTTGAAGCCGCTGCAAGGGAGTATTTCGGGCCTCAAGACGGGAGCTGGCTCGAGAGGTCCTACCTTAAATTCGTGCATCACCACTTACCTCAACAGATGAGCCCCTCTACTGGAAAAGGACTCAGAAGCCTTGGAGAGAACAATGAGGGTAACTAAACAGGAAAGCTCAGCTGACCGGGGACCATCTTCAGCCGCTGTCGTTCCTTTATCTGCACATCCTATTACCAATTTCGAACAAGCAGAACAACTCCACAGGCACATCTGTTTTCCACAAAAACGCTAGATTCTAACCAACAGGTATTTTAATTCATTACACCTTTTAACAACAGAACATTTAACATTTGCAAACTCCAATTACAGGTAATCAAGCTAATGGCAAATAACTTAAATGTAGTCCAACCAACGGTACACACATGTAATGTACAACAACAACTACTATCTGAAAAAGAATCAACAATTTTCAAAATTCTTATGTAAAGTACATATATCAACTGAACGAAGAGCTAAATTATGAAAATAAAATCGATCCGTAAAAACCCGCCCTGGTACCACAACGTTTTCTTTCTTACAAATCATGATCTGTATAAAATTATTTTCCACACACTTTTGCCTACTTTTTTGTATAACAAAAAAAAGTACTTCATAAAACCTAGCAGCATATCCTTGAAGAATAAAATCTCAACCATATTACACATCTTGTATAAAATTTATAGTGTACACAACAAATCATCTTATTTCATTTATTGTCATACATTTCTCTGTTGGTTTGGCATTGAGAATGTACTTCTAATTTTATTTATTAGTTTGTTCCTGCACTTTCTTGCAGCAATGATTTATGACCAACTAGCCAGGGCATCTATGTAGGCAAGACCTGCTGTGTTGAATACCATACCTCCTTGTACAACCACCCAACCAAGTACTACTAGTTGTTATATATTATGTTTGTTTCTGCCAAATTGGCAAATTATACCGATTCCCCACTTTATACTACATTATGGGAGTTAAACCTGTATACTACAACTCAAGATTAGGTACTTTTGTGTTTCAGTTTAGAAAAAAGTTATTTTGAGTTAACTTTGTGTAACTATTGAGAGTATGCGATTAATTTTGACTGAAACACCAATAATTTGTTGAACAATTTCCAAAACTACACCAAAAGTTCAATCATGAGAAAAAATGATTTGGAAATGTATAAAAAAATTGAGAAGTTTTGTATTAAAAGTGCCTTCAGCCATGAACGCATTTCCCCAGATAAAAGATAAAAAAAAATACCATAGAAGAAGAAGAAGAAGCTATGACCTCAAGAAACTTAAATAAAAACTCAATCAAGCAACTTTTGAGCACATTTCGATGGTTTCAATTACCCCCAACTCCCCCATATCGTCTCACACTATTTTATCTCCATACATTGGCCATCCGCCCTTCACCCACCCACCAGCAGCCGAGTGGCATTTATCATTTAAGATGATCGTCCAATTAACGAAGCGATCCGAGAACGCAGACATGTAAAAACTAATTAAAAGGGCGAAATCAATTGGAATTGGAATGAAAATTCCTTTTTCTGTTTTAAAAAGGGACAAAAATCCAATTTAATTGGATCCCTGACAAAGATGGAAACTTAGAAATTCCTCTCATCTCAATCTTCACCCAAAACCCTACACCATCCACCCACCCACCCACCTCTATACCGCCCCGAATGGCCGATGGCACATCACGAGCAAGAGAGAGTGTGCTAAGATCCAGTTTGAAAAGTTCCAGCATTCCTTTGGTCATCCCTTATCTTGACCGGTTGCTTCTTTCGATTTTTGCACATCGATGTGAACCCAACGCCAGGACTAAGGACTAAGGATATATCACCTTAACCGGAATAGAAATTCTCTATCTCACCAACACCATTCATCTACAGGCAACATCCCAGTTTTGAGGTGAAGTATGAGGGACGTTGTGGGTGCCAGTGGGGTTTTTTTGGGGGTGGTGTGGTAGGGGATGGATTTTGGGAGTGGGAGACTTTTTTTTTTCTTTTCTATTCTTTTTTCTCCCCCGGTTGAGGACAAGAAGGCGAAATTGATTTGACTGTTGACTGACGCACCCCATTCTTTTGGGTGATGGGATGATTTTTCGTAACGTCCTTTACTACTTCGGTATTTTAGGGTTTTCTTTTGTGGCTGTTGTTGTTGTTGTTGTTGTTGCTGGTCCTTTCTATAAATATACATACAAAGCTCTAAGCTGTATTAGATAAGCATTCATTCTAATCGACCGAAAGTTCTGCTCGAAACCGAAGCGTTCTACAGCGACTTCAAATCACGTTTTAAGAGAGACAACCCCTAAAAATTATATAAAAACTAGTCGACCCGGCAGACCTAATTCTGCCTGAAATTAATTTACTGACTGGAAAACACAACGAAACACCGAAACAATGTTTTTCGTTTTCGTCTTCTGCGTAGGTGAGTGGTTTCCAAACTTTATGATACCCCTGCAACCAAAACAAACTCTTAGGCCCCCCAATAAAACACGTAAATTTGCGCCGTCTTTTTGAAAATAGGCTCGTCAGACCTTTTCATGTGTTTTCGGACCCACAAAGTGCACCAACATACAATGATAGCGTGCGCCGCCGAGGGTTTCTCGAACATTGAAGAAAAGTGGTACCAGGGGGGTTTTTGATCACACTCGAGCCCAGACAATGACTTCCTTGTTGTGCATTGGTTTTTCGTGAATGTCGTGTTTCTCTGTTTCCCAAATTCGACAATTTTACTGATTGACTCCACCAGAGAGTGTAAAGTGAGCTTCATCCGTCATCAAAATTTCGGTTCGGTATCGATCATTCTTCCGACGGAATTTCCATATTGCAAACGACGCAGTTTGTGCGTTGGCAACAATCTTTGAATACGTTTCACTTTGTATGGGAAGAGATGAAGATCTTGCTACTCTTTAAGAGTTGTTCCACTCACGTTTAACTCCTGAGATCGGCGGTTATACAACAAATTTGGATTATCTGAAACACTCTCTCTTACCGTTTCAGCAAATTCATTGGAGTGGTCGTTCATTGGACGTGGTCGAATAGGAATCTGGTGAGCCACTGCAGCCCGTACTCGTACTCGTTTAAAAGTACCAAATGTCTCCCATATTGATGTGAATAGACCATAGCTAAAATGGTACTGAATGACGTTTCAGAGTCATGTACATTTGTCGAAATTGGCTAAAAAATGTCATAGTTATTCAATGTTGAAATACCGAAAGTCTAGATGGCGATGGGATGTATAATAAAATTTAAGTGGAAATTAAAAAATGAGCCAAAGGGTTATGAGCAACCCTCATGCAGGTCGCACCCCTCAGTTTGAAAACCGCTGGCGAAGATATACGAACAAAGCTGATGGTTTGCCAATGCGAGAGTAGGCGTCATATTGCATAGTTGGTCGTGTAAGAAGCATGGATAATCTAAATTGACTCCCCATATTTCCAATGACTTGTCTTGTAAATTGTCATTGCAAAGTCAAGTCATATCGTAAATTGATGGCGTCAAAAGGCAAATCATTCGTAATCATTGAAATTCTCAGAATCAATATATCTTCGGCTTGGTACTTTCCCTTGATAATGGTAGTTTCGATCACATTGTTCATAAGTTTTTTCATAGACCAAATCTGGTGCAGCGCTGGCCCTAGGGCAGTGGCGGTTCCTCTTTGGAAGCAAAGGAAGCACTGCTTCCCTTGACCAAATAGGCAACTTCATAAAAATTAATTGAAATATATCAAGATTAATCAGAAGAAAAATCTCAATCAATATATGATATTTCCTCCTCTGGAAACACTATGTACAGATTTTTGTATACAAAATGTACAATTCAAATTTATCACACTACTGTATACAAAGAGTAAAGCCTTGGCCACGATACGAGCGGCGAATGGTGAGCGGCAGAGTGGCAAAAGTGCCTCTCGCCGCTCTTATCGTGATCGAGGCCTTACACAGCATGGGGAAGCTGTAATATCTTCAGCTTCTTTGCCACAGAAAATCAACGTGAAAACTCCAACACATCCAATTTGATTGAACCCACACTGGCGCAAAGGTTTGCGTTGATACAGTGCCCTCAGAAGCTGAGCTAAACGCAGCTTCTTCGGAACCGAACAGCGGGATATAGAAAGTTGAAGATAAAGAAATTTTCCATATTCTCTTTGTTTTCTTGGTTTCATTTTCTGGTAATGTTCTGGTTTCGAGTAAGAACTAAATTTACTCTTGCAAATTTGCTTCGAAATTTGTTTTTGACTCTTAAAATATGAATAATTATTAAAATATGAAATCTTAAAATATGAGATAGAAGATAAGTGGAGTTTCTCTTTATTTATTGATTATTCTATTGGGGTGGTAAGAGGTGTTAATTGAAAATAAGCTGATACTTTATAGCTTCCATTATATTTTTTATGATTCTCTTTAAAGATGATTTAAAGGGATATACAATATTTTTATGAATTGCATTTTTGAGCTCGGGTTGCCTAATACAAGGTAGGCTCGCAAGGAAAACCTCTGTTTCCATCTTGAAAAGCTTCTACCATTTTTATATGAGAAAAGATCTGAGTGACGTCACGAGAGAGCTTTTTTCCTTTGTGAATGTGAACTAAGATCTGAGTGACGTCACGAGAGAGCTTTTTTCCTTTGTGAACTAAGATCTGAGTGACGTCACGGGGCCCTTATGAGCTTACCTTGTAATTATTGTAGGTTGCCTGAAGTGTTTTTTGGAGGAAGATTGTAAGGATGGTGAGCGAAGGTTACAAAAGAAAATAGGGGCGTATGCGAGGTACATATGCAGGGTTTTATTATTACTATCTTTTTTAGATTTTGAGCCAAAATTATGCATTTGCATGAAAATTTAAATGAGCTCAAAATAGTAGTTGTTGACGCTTTAATTATCAACAGAATCTGAAAAAAAAAGCGCAAAATGCCCTCTAGCAGCGAAACTATTTCGAAAAAATTGACGAAAAAATGCAAAACTTCACGATTTTCGATTCGTATAGCATTCGATGTAACTAGAAACTGGAAACAATTTCTTATTTTTTGCTTATCTGATTCCACTATATGTTAGTTTTCAGTTTTTTAGTTAATGCCTTCAATACTTTAACTTTTATCGTTCGCCTTGCGCATTGCTTCCCTTATCCTGAACATTACGAACCGCCACTGCTCTAGGGTAGAGCGAGAGGAGCAGTCACTCTAGGCGCCAGATGACAACGGGCGCCAAAATGAATGCGAATCATCAATAGAACAAATTTGGCCACAGTGAAGAGAAATTTTCGAGATTCCTCTTCAATGAGGGCAGTTTGAGCTGGCAAACCGCGGTGGAGTACCATGAGATCACTCCTTCATTAGAAGAAAATGTCCTTAAAGGCTCACGTGCGGAAACCTTGGCACCTTCTTCTCCATCACAGAGGCGAACCGGAAAACACACGCTATAAGAAGGCGAGTGATGCAGCGCGAAAATGTTTTAGACGATTTTTGGAAGCTCGCTACTCCCTACTCCTCAGCGTATCCCAATACCAATATACCAATATTCTTAAAAAGAAAAGGGTTAGATCCAGGCCACAATAACCCGTCGAAAAGGTTGAAGGTTCCACATATACGGTTTGAAAAGCCTTCAGAAAAAAGTCCGATGCAGAACGGCTCCAAAGCAAGCCTTGTGCCAAATGGCAGAAAGTGTCAGAATGGGCGTTTTGCGGAAAAACTATAATTGCCGTGCAAGGTAGTTCTCTGGAGGTCTCGGGGCTCAGAATAGCCGAGGTTCCTAGGGCTTGCTGCGAGCCCGAAGTAGATGGGCATGACCTGCAGGGACTCGGTCACTGCCACTTGACTGATGCTATAATATGAGGCTTGTCCAGTTAAATCTTGGCAGTCCTCGAAAAAAGGTTTATCTTGGACAACTGGAATTTATATGATGAGAAAGCGTAGACCAAAGGGCGCCGAAAGACAATCTCGCTCTACCCTGAACAAGGGCTAGGGCCGCCACTGATCTGGTGCCATTGCAAAGTCTTAGTTGATTGATGTCTCGCAGCATGATGAATACCAAACCGACTTTCATCTGAAAATAATGTCACCCATATTGAACGGTTGTACAGAAAAAGGTAATGCGCCATTTCGTGGGACCGCCGTATTGAATTTAAAATGACGCCACATAGCTTACTGTATTCTACTCGTCATACTCGTTCATTTGACACCCATGTCGGGGGATTGTAAAGAAAAAGGGAATCCGACATTTTATGGTGGCCGCCATATTGAATTGAATTGTATGGTACAATTGAATATAGTTTATTGCATTGCCTTCAGAACCAAGGGTTTGTGCCAAATTTGAGTATCACCGGCTATCGGGAAGTCGTCGAAAAATCGATGGCAAGATTCCTCACAGGGAATCTGGTCGAGGAGGAAAGTGTACTACATCACCTCTGTCACTGCCCAGCCTTAAGCAGAATGAGGTTAACCACATTTTGCAAACCCTTTCTCAGCACCCTCGCGGAAATCTCGAAGGTTGGGATTCCGCAACTTAGAAGATTCATTACATACTTCCTCGAGATGGTTTGGGACTACTATGACATCGCAATGGGTCTATCCTTTTGGCCTAAGTGTATGGACTTAAACCAACAGCTCAGCCATATCTAACCTAACCTAACCTAACCTTCCTCATAGGGATGAAGTTATTAAGCTTGTAAGAATCAGTCTAACCGTTTAGGTATCAGTTCAAATTATGAATCTAAACCATTCTCGAATCAACTTAATCACGCACACAAAATTTCATTAAAATCAGTCCAGCCGTTTAGGAGGAGTTCAATTACATACACACGGACAGAAGAAATATAATATATGCTAGCAAGGACCCGGTACGCCTCGCTTCCCCCAGAAGCCAATAGTAGCCAATAAAAACCATCCATTGATTTGATATTTTTCTAGATATGAATTTTACACAGATGAAGTGCCTCAAAGAACAGGCATATGGGTCCTGAGACGGCCGCCATGGATCTAACGGTATATTGATTATACTACATTGCTTATGGTATTCTTGTTATCATAACCTTTCATTTAATACCCATGTCGCGGGGGTTATGAAGACAGTGGTAATCCGCCCTCTTGAGACGGCCGCCATGAATCTAACGGTATATTGAGTATACTATATTGCTTATTGTATTTCAGTTTAGTTTCAATATCGTCATGGCCTACCTATTGTTTGACAGCTGGGTAAATGTGAAATTTTTATTAAATGGAATGATTCAATTTAATGACAATTTTACATTTACGAAACTGTCAAACAAGAGATACGCCATGAAGCTATTGAAACTCAACTGAAGTGAAAATTCCTAAATTACCAATTTTTTTAGATTTTTCAGCTGTTTCTTTTGGTTAAAAGTATACAAAATAGCCTACGAACTATTCTCAGACCTACCAAATATACACAACAAATTTCATAAAAATCGGTCAATCCGTTTCGGAGGAGTTGGGTAATAAACACTGTGACACGAGAATTTTATAGATATAGATAAAAATATTTAAAAAATTTAAAATCGTTTAAAAAACAATCAATCAAAAAGGATGTCAGAAGATTTTCACGCAAATCAGGACATGATGAGAGCCAGTCTCTGACCCTCCGACAGAAAAATGCGACGAAATATATAAGAACGAAGTGAGCAAATCAAACCCCTCCCCCACTCCTCCACCTTCCAATTTTTGTTTCTGATTATCCTTAAGAATGAAACCTTACTGAATCCCGACTTAAATGGATGAAAAATGATTCTTTCAGCACACTGCAACCTTCTCAAAACATTATGCAATCTCATGTCCTTACAGAAAAAAAAATGCTAATCGGGGGTTCTTTCACCCCAAAATCTGCGAGAAAAAAGGATCCCCATGCTAGAATCTTAACTAGGCGTATCCTCTCAGATGGTTTCCTGTTTAATGCAGTTAAGAATCTTTTTTTTTCTCTCTTTCTCTTTCCTAGAAAATGATTGATTATTTTATGTAAATATAAACACAAGGATTTCAATCAAAAAAAACAAAAAAGGACGATTTTTATACTTATACTTATATTTACCATAAATTCACTTTCATTCTTGGAGCTTAAATTCCTTATTTAATTTTTAAGTAGAAAAGGAAATGTTTCACAATCCGATTATCGCCCCCTCCACCAATTTCATTTTTTTTAAGTATAAAAGATCCTTTTTTATTTTATTTTTTTTCGTCCTTTTTGGAAATACTCTTGACATTCTTAAGAGGTTTAGACTATTTTTGCCGAAGGAAGAATTTTTTTTATTGGAATTCTTCCTTCGCCTTGGGGAGAGCGTGTGGAGCAGAATGGTTTTTTAAGAGGCTCTAGGATGTTGTAAGTTCTTAAGATTGAAAGCCGCCTATTTTTGGGAGTTTTCATTAGACTTAATATGGATAGAAAATTTTTTCTCTTATAATTGTCATATTTAATATTTTATTTATAAATTCAATTTTCTGGTGTTTTTTCCTTTTTATAAATAAAATATATATCAAGAAAATTGCATTATGATATAAGAAAAATGTAGGTGGACACTATATAAAATAATTATCAGTTTCAATAGGGAAAAAGAAGAGTATTTACAATATAAGACCAACTCACTGCAACATTAGCTTCATTACATTTCTACTTTTTGATGCTTGAGAGTAAAATAGAAAAATAATCTTTTATCGGCTTGAAAAAGACATAATCTAACGTAACTAACAAGACGCAGAGTAAAATGTGAAGAAGTGACCTACAAAGACTATAGAGCCATTTAAGAAGAAATAATTATTTAGATAAAAATAAAAAAACTGTTTTAATATACCACGTTTTTAAAACAAAGCTAAAAGGTTTAAAACAATTTCTCCTGGCCCCATACAGATTTAGAGCCTCATACATATTCCTAACACCAAACAGATAGTCCTGAAAATTTGTGATTGTGAATTTGTTATAGCCGTGAAAACATTTGTAACATTTAGTGGGCCTCGGTAGTCTAGGGGTAAGGCGCCTGACTACTATCCCCAGAGGTCCCGGGTTCGATTCCCGGCGGTGCCACGGTCCTAGCCTTTCCCAATTTCCCGCCTACATAACTTTCCTTCTTTCTTCTTCCCTCTTTGCATTCCTGATTCCTCCTGTCATAAGCCTTCACTAGTTCTCTTCCCCGCTCCACCTAGCGCATGTCATCGGTTGGTTGATGAGATTCAACTCGTTTCAGGAGGCATAACACTCCAGCGAGTTGTTCTCGATGCCCCGGTGTCAGAGTCGCGAAATGGTTGGGAGTAGGTGAAATAAAAATACCGCAGCTAGGTTGTGACAGGTTCTTTCCTTCACTTCTCTCTCTATCTTCCGACTAGAGCTGCTGTTCGATATTTCAAAAATAAATACATGGTCGACAGTACAAAGGGGCCTTCCCTAAGTCTCTAGTGTGTCACATAAAAAAAAAAAAAAAAAAAAAAAAAGATTTAAAACGAAACAACGTGGGGCGCATACTATAGACAATAGTAAGGAGTGTAGGGTAGTAATCCGCCCTTTTGAAATGGCCGCCATGGATCTAAGAGCATACTATATAGATTATTGTATTTTACTTATAATACCCTTTCATTTGATACTAATATCGAGGGTGTTGTGAATAGTTTGATACCCTTTCATTTGATAGCCATGTGGAGGGGGTTGTGAAGACAATAGTAATCCGTCTCGCCTGGTCCCAAGTGCAAGGTGTGAAAGGAGGAGGGTGATCGACCTGCTGAATTGACCAGAATCTGGAAACCGAAGAAACTAGACAAGAAACCGAATTTTTAAAGTAGCACCGACAGCAGCGTCGGGGGGGACGTCCCGCTCAGACCCCCATCTAACAGATCAAAGAAAAAGAAGAGATGTCGAAGGGGTTGTGAAGAAAATGGTAGTCCGGCCACTCGAGATGGCCGCCGTGAATCTACCGACATAACCTATTGCATTCTACTTGTGATACCTTTTCATTTAATACCAATATCGAGGGGCTGCGAAGACAATGGTAATCCGCCTTGAAACGGCCGCCTTGGATCTAACGGTATATTAAGTATACTATATTGTTTATTCTATTCTATTTATGATACCCTTTCATTTGAAACCCATTTCGTTGTGAAGAAAATGGTAATCCGGCTTCTTGTGATGGCCGCTATGGATCTAACGAGACATAACATAGTGTATTCTACTTGTGATGCCCTTTTATTTGATACCCATGTCGAAGGGGCTGTGAAGAAAATGTTAATCCGCCCTCTTGAGATGGCCACCATGGATCTAACAGTATATTGATTATACCTTATTGCATTGTCATAGAAACTAAAGGTGTGTGCAAAATTTCAGCATGATCGAATAACCGGAAGTATTCAAAAAATCGATTGCAAAATTTATACCGGACACACAGACAGACAAGAAAGCGAGATAATAAAAACATTTTAAAAAAAGTCTGAAAAGAGACTGAAAAATTAATTTTAGGCGGAATTATGTCTGAAATAAGACAGATATTATTATTTCCACTGAAAACTGAGATCAGTTACCTTTCACGAGTATCAATAAAAGACGGAAAAAAACGGAAACTAGCCAGAAATTTTTACCAATTGTTTCTCCTGTAAAAATATTTGACTGGACCGAGAGTGGCATGAGACTGGACCGAGAACGGCACTATCGTGTGGAGCCACCCTAACTGTGGTAGGAGGATCAAGATTACGAAACAACAGACAACAACTGCACTAGCTCTTAAAAATCTCAAAAGATTGCTGCCATATGCAATCTATCGCTAAACAACGACACATAGGGACAACCTCAACCAGCAGATCCTAAAAATGATGCTAGTTTGCATTACATTGGAGTCCGTGGGCTGCATCTGAGTTCATCTACGGTCCTGCGGGCTTCTGGGGGCGTCATAACATACCGCGCTTTTCACCACCACCTGCTACCATCAGAGAGATTTAGTACTTCTTGCAGAACATGACTGCCAAACTCCTCATATTCAATTACTGGCATATGTTGGAGAAGTCTCCATAGTCCCAAGTTGACTGAATTTGTAATCTCTGCCAAAACCACCCCCTCCCCTCCACCCCACAAAACATCGTTCAATATTTCATCCACAAATGTTGAAGTTTCCTTATTTATAAAGCGTTCCTTTAATTCATTAGTTGCTAACTGCACTCCAATTTCGACCGCTTGTGAACATATTCCGGTGAGCGTTCCTTCACAGCTTTTGCGTTCGTCCTAGATGGGGCTCCTCTTCTTTAAGGAGCAAACAATAGACGGATGTAGAAGAGTCGCTTGTTTGCTTTACTTTTTGCAACATTTTCATTTTAAGGGAAAAAACGCAAGAAACGGATGAAGGAAGGTCACCTTTGAATTTGATCCCTGCTCAAATAAGGGTAGGACTACTCCAAAACATCGTACACATATGTGTGTGGGATCTGGGATCAGGGAGCCCAGTTATTTTGATAATGGACGGAGATCCCTTTTCAAACAAATAAACATAATGATGTGTCTCTTTTTGACAAAACAAATACCCATCCATGTACCTACACGGAACTGAGGTATAACCACGTGTACCAAGCCTCCGCCCCCTCCATACACCCATACAAATGGATATCTGCTGGAATATATATCTTGTAGCCGCTCACGTATGAAACCTATTTCCTTGCACCTATTCCACACATCCACCTTATTTATTTTTTTTATCTTTTAAGGCTCAGGGAAAAAAATACAACAGGAGCTTGATTTGGAATTTTCTATAAAATGGAAAAAGGACAAAATTGGAGCGGGACTTTGCCGCTCATTTGCAGACGTGTAAGGAAAAAGGATCTTTCTGCTCGAAAAGGAACGAGTCCTTTTGGTAAGGTTTTTTTTTTTAAGGAAAAGCACAAAAAAACTGAAAAAAGGGGGATAAAATTCGAGAAAAGGATCTTCGAGAACATAAAATTGAATTCAACTCACAGAATTTCCTTCCTGTCAACATTGTCAGAGCGTATCCTCTTGGTTCGATTGTGTATCCTTTACGTTTGTGTACATACATTTCCATTTTTAGGGAAAAACTTTTGACGACTAAGGGGATATCAGGAGACGTCGTCGTCGGCAACGTATATACAGAACTAAAACTCCAACTAGACTTTTCCTTTGCCGGGGGTTCGTCGATATGGTTTGCTTAAGACCGACAGAATTGAAGGAAGGAAAAGTTTCAATTTTTTTTTTCTGTGTTATTTTTTTTTTCTCGTTTCGTCCTTTTTTTGAGACTTTTTTATATTTGCAATAAGAGGGTGTATTCCATTAGAATGATTAAATTTATTCAGTTCAAATTGAGCACTATACTCAGTTTAGTTGAATGTTTTTCTTGTGTTCTTTGAGTTGTTTTCAATTCCTTTGTACACACAAATATTTCGACGTGAGCGGAATCATTGTTATTGCATGGAAATATTTTGTTTTGATATTTCTTCCCTAGCTGATAGCAATTTTTGTTTCCTGTTTTCGATTGGTTTGCGTTATTTGGCTTGGGGCGAATTAAAGAGAGAAATGCTATTTGTATTCAAATTGTAGCTCAAACTTTCATGTAGAAATCCACAAATTGACTTATTTTGAGATGGGAGCACACAAGGATCTGGATAATACCCTATCCTCTTCACGATCAACACATCAACAACCAGGGAATCTTGATAAAAGTCTCGTTTCTAGCCAAGCTCTGCTAGGTGGTTCTAAGAGCAATGTGCTTGACCGAGCACACATTTAAAAAAATAATACATTACTTCACACAATAAGTTCATAGGATGACATATAGATGGCGGCGCTATTACAAATCCGTATGATTTTTAGATAGTACCAACCTTCAAACAATATTTATGCTGAGCTCTCTGACTGCGCAAATTCGATAGTTGTTGTATAAAACGTAAAAAACTGCTCAAAATAGTTTTGGAAGATCGTAACGTGAAATTACATATTATAGCTGACAAATCAGAAGGCATTGTATTGACTATTTTGCACGAACATTTGCCCATAAGAAAGCTCGCTTTGAAGTAGGTACCGCGTTTGCTCACTGTTGACCGAAAATAACGTCTTAATGACTCAGAGCGCCATTTGGAGTTGTTTAAGCAAAATGAAAAGGATTTGCGAGATGTGACAATGGTTGAAATGTAGATCCATCATTACAATCCAGAGTCAAATCGGCAGTCAGCTGAGTCGAAAAAAAATCGGAAGTGTCGTTCGAAGCTATGACAAACGCAAAAGTCGGCTTGGACGGCTATGACATCTGTGTATGGAATGGGCTTTTTGGGATTTAACGAATTATGGAACTAACATGATCGCTCCTGGATTTCTTACCCTATCTACACTGGCTAAAGGTACTGGCTTAAGGCGATAACGGAGAGGTCAGGACGAACAATGGCAGAATGAAAGAAAAAGTTGCAATGGGTCTTCGAAGCATTGTGTTGAGGCCGTGTCCAGGAAGAAACACGACGACAGTAAAACCTGCACCAACCTTCCCTCGTTTTCAGTGGGCGCGGATAATCTAACAGCTGACCCATCTCTTAACATCCCGGCGTGACTTTATCCAACAATCGGCGATGGAATAATCACATACTCCAAGTCGCCAAACAAGCGTATGAATACCTCGGCTTTCTTAAGAGATACAAGTTCCACCTGCATTCAGCTGCCTTGGCTACAATTTACAAGTTCTACATTCGACCCCGTCTTGAATATATCTCTAATATCTGGGCGGGCGCCCCAAAAACCACCTTAGCTTGGCTAGACAAGGTGCAAGGCCGTGCCATCAATTTCATTGGCGATAGCACCCATTGCTCCTCTATCGATCCTTTGAGCCACCGTAGAATTGTGGCAGCCTTCAGCAAGTTTTACCCTGCAGTTTGATGTTTGCTGCTCCACTGATATCTAAAACCTCTTGCCTAGGAGGAGATATTTGATGATGCTTTAATACTGCATCAGTGCAGGTAGCAGCTAGGACATCAAGCAAAGATGAGTCTCGACAATTTAGAAATGTTGGTCGATGATTTCGAATATGCAAGTCCAATGACTCAAATAAATATCAAAGGGAGTTTGCACGAGCATTATTTTTGAGCAGGTCCCATCAGAATCAATCATCGGAGAGCTTCGAAATTTTGCACGAAGGTCCGTAGGAGTCTCCCATTATGCACCTCGATCATGCTGCCAGGTGATTAAAGTTTGTAATCGTGCCAGAAACACATATCGCGCCAGAAACAGTGTCACGTCTTAAATTAGTACGGTTGTCCTAACTGATTGGGAAGAGGGAGAAGAGCATGCATCTGAAAAAAGTAAATATCATTATTGGCAAGTACGTTCGTCGTTTAAGCAAAAAACAAACGGCTGGACCGAATTTTGCGAAATTTTTTTCAGATCATATTTCCGTTAATACGCTTGAGGCTGGTCGTCCACTGGAAGCGTATTCGAGCGGCTACGCGCTTCGGCTCCATGAGCGGCTACACGCGGCCATGCGCGGCAGATCCAACATAAAGAATTTCATACAAACATCGTCCACTGCAAGCGGCTTTGAGCGGGCGGCTATAGGCGTATTCGAGCGTGCCGCGTGAATCCAAATTATTTTGGATCGGTCGCGCGTAGCCGCTCGAATCAGGAAATAATTATTATCTCCAAAGCCTTCTACATATATTTAAAATAAAAAAGAAAATAAATCTACCCTGCGATTTCTTGACGCTATAATTAAGAGAAAAATCGTAGGAATTCAATGAATGTGTTTTGGATAAATTGGTCGAGGGGAACAGATGGAAAAAAGTTAATAATAGTAGCGAAAACAAGTTTTTTCACTTTTTTGGTACGAAAAAAATTTTGTTTTGGAAAACAAAAAATACTACATAATTGTGTTTAAAAAGACGAAAAATATGAGTTTTGCACCATTGAAATCGGTCAACAGCTTTTTGCAGAAAAATTCAAAAACCGTTAAAAATTACCATTTTTTTGACATTTAATTATAGGGAGTGTAATTATCGTAGAACCTAGTGTCAAGGATTAAATTGTGGCTTCTGATGGTGCCTATCTACAGGCAAAAATAATGGTAACTTTTCGATTTTCGGTTTTCAAACGGGTTTTTAAGTTGTTAAATCAAACCTATCATACATTTCATGAAAATGGAGTTGTGGAGCAACTCTTTGCGAATAAATTAGGCTTATAAAAAATTCTAGGACCACTGTGGGCCTTGTTCACCCTTTTTTCGTGAAACCGGTGTTTTTCATTTTTGAGATTTACTCGAAAAGTTACCATTATTTTTTCATGAAATTTTTACTGTAGCTAGGCACCATCAGAAGCCACAATTTAATCCTTGACACAAGGTTCTACGATAATTACACTCCCTATAATTATCAATTATCTCTCCTGGAATAAAAATTATTATGTCAAATTCACTTCAAACTGAGCAGCTTGAAAAGCTTGCAGTGGACGACCCTTGTAGCGTGTAGACGCGTATCTTATAGCCGCTTGTAGCCGCCGGTAGCCGCTCATGAAGCCGAAGCGCGTAGCCGCTCGAATACGCTTCCAGTGGACGACCAGCCTGAAACGGCACCTCAACGAAGACGTTATCTGCTTTGATTTGGGCAATATTATGCAGAAAAAAATGAGCCTTGAACAATGACGTCGCACTTCAAGATTGGAGGATAAATCCGGAGAATCAAATACTGAAGTGTAAGCTTCGTTATTTATATTAAGAATTCTGTAGAGGAAGCAGAAGACTATCGGATGACGATTTAAGCAAAAGATGGTTAAAATCTGAAGTTAGTTCCAGTTGTGATATTTACTTTATACGCTGATAAGGTACCAATATCTTCATCTTATGAGGCTTTGGACGAATAGTCTTATGCAAGAACAAAACCAATAATGGAAAAGCAAGACCAGGAGTCACCCTTTGTACTACCAGTCCGTCATGTCTTTTGTCATATCATGGTGCAATGTCTAGCAGTAAGCTTAGTACGGGAGGGAGGGTGGGGGAATAGGTTAAGGATTATAAAGGTACGGGGGGGTATTGAAGAAGGTGGTGATGAACCCTGCGTTTGAACTCTTAGATGTTGTAGGAGCTCGGAAAAACTGACTGCGAGAGATTATTCCACAGTCGAGTTGTTCTATTTAGGTACAAACGAATTCATATCTTGTTGAGTGCGTAAAAGGGGGAGTTGCAGGTGGAGGGAATGAGACGAGTAGGCTAATCTGGTGTTGCGGGTATAGGATTGCCGTGGAGGCAGGAGAGCGTTTAGCTCGGAGGAACAGTCACTATGAAAGAAGCGATAAAATTTTGTCAGTGCAGCTACATTCCTACGGTGGCTCAACGGGTCGATGGTGGAGCAGATGGTGTCGCCATCAATTAGTTTAAGGGCCCTTTTTTGGACCTTATCTAACCATGCTAAGGTGGTTATTGGAGCGCCGCCCCAAACGATGGAGTTATATTCGAGAAGAGGCCGAATGTAGGATTTATAAATAACAGCACGGGCCGATGGCTGGAGGAGGAACTTGCACCTCTTAAGAAATCCCAAGCACTGAGATTCTTGTTTGGCGATTTGGAATATGTGGTCATTCCATCGCAAGTCTTTGGCTAAAGTCAAGCCTAAGATGTGTAGGGAGGGATCGGCCGTTAGTTCAACTTTTTCCACTTTCAAAGATGGGGAGCTGTTGATCTTTTTCTTTGAAATGAGACAGTACTTGGTTTTGTCGGAGTTGAATTCAACACGATTCTTCTTTCCCCACTCTAGAATCAGTTTAATGTCGTTATTAATCGACTTGGACATTAGTTCGCGATCATCAAGACAGGATCTGGCATGAGTCTGTCTTGTATCGAAGCTGTACGAGTAACGTAGAGTACCGTCCTCAGCGAAGCTGAGAAGTGGGTTGGAGGGGACAAGTAGGTCATTTATAAAAATGAGAAATAGGGCCGGTGGTAAAATTGACCCCTGGCGGACTCCCGCAGAGATGGGGTGAGATTCAGATTTGACGCCATCCAATACTACCTTAATTGAACGGCCGGAAAGGAAACTCTCAACCCACTTATACAGAAGCGAGTCAATTCCAATAGCTTTGAGTTTAGCTAACAAGGCTGAGTGCCATACTCTATCAAAAGCCTTGGAGATGTTCTCAGACATCCGATACAGTGTGGCGTCCGTGAAAGACACAAAAAATACGTTGCCACCGATATATTTTTATTTATCCCTGACCTGAAACAAATATTTTTAAATTCGGAACGGAAAATTTTATGAGAATTCAACAGAAGTTTAGGTAAAGTTTACTTGAAATACACTCAAACTGGTTTCTGTGAAACTACTTCCCGAAGAGTCCACATGAGACGAACCCAGTGTGAATGTCAGTGAAAAACATATCACGGAAGCCACTGACACGAAAAGCTTTCGTGCCGTTACGGATATGTGTGAAACGACCTTTATTCGTATTCGATGCACTTTCGTTATAGAATTAGCCGCCTTTTATTTTGGCCGCCTTTTATTTTGTGCTCGCAATTCGCAATGAACGCCGGCAAGGCCCGGCCTGATCATTACTCCTCCTTTAAAGACTTATATTGTCGAAACTGGTATTATGCAGTTTTGGTGCTGCTATTCTAGATAACCTAATTCTGAAAAGAACCTATAGAGCAAGACCATATTTTTGTTCAATTTTCTCCCTCTGCTGCAACACACATTAATATGATACAGAATATCTTGGACTTTCCAAATTCTATGTGTACGATCAAAATATGATCGATATTCAGTTTTACAGTTTCTAATCCAAAAAGGGATTACAATATTCCAATACATTTAGAATTTCGACCACAACACAGTTCAGAATTGAAAAGAAAAATCCTTCAGAATGCCATAATTTCATGCATCGTGATTAATCATCCGTCAACCCTTTCTGTTGAACCCCCACTAGCGCAAATGTCCGAAGTGTTATTAGTTTCCAAATAAGATCCTATCGAGTTACATCTTTAATCCATTTCTGGCTCTTTGGACATGCATTTTTACTTTGTTCGCATCCCTTTTTTTTGGTCTTTGTATGCGGCACGATGGTGGGAGGAACATCTTCCGTTGGAACTTAATCTAATTCAAGCAACTCCCTCACACCCCCTAGTGGATGGTTCATACTCCACAGCATAACTCATTCATCATCTTTTTTTCGATGGTGTTTCTCTCCATTTTGTGGATCCCTCCATGTAACTCTTGGCCACCAATCTTTACTCCAATCCTGGGTAAGTGTGCGTTAGATATTGAGTGTGAAAGGGGTGGCCTCATGGATAGGGTAAAGTTATTTTGGTGCGTCTACAATTAGGAGGTCTTAATTCTCCTTCAGCGCTTACACATTCTAACCCTCTTCGGTTTCTAGGTAGAGTTTCGCAACCCTTTTCCGTCTGGATGGTAAGAATGACTGTCGCCTATATGTGTGAAAGCACAATACAGAACCACCCTGTGTGTTTGGTATGGGGTGGGTTTGTAGCATTCTTGTTAGAATTCTAGATTAATACCTCGAGGGTGTTAGGTTATTTGAATAGTAGAGGGGGCCCGGCACTTCGGGGGTTTGCTTTTAATGAAAGGGTGAACCGTATGATATGACAAAATTATGACTCAAGTTTTTGTGTTTTGTTTATGAGAGTAAAAGGGTTTGATGGATCTCATCAATCATAATTTTTGTGTCGAGTCATCTTACAAGAAAAAGTGCTTAGAAGTAGGAGGTGATATATGGAACGTTCCCTGTATGTGATGATGCTATTCACACTGATTTTATGTATATATGTGTATGTATCTATGCATTGGTTTGTGTTGTATATTTTTCAAGCAAAAATTTTTCTGCTATCCTCAGCTGGATACCAAAAATCCTCGCCCTTATATCAGAAAAACTTCATCCTTTCAAACAATCCTCTATCCACATTTCTTATTTAGATTTGTATATGCGAATAACTGGTCGACTTTTACCATATACGAGAAATAACTGTACCTTGCACATCCTTGGAGACTACACAAAAGATTTATCTCCTTCAAAACATACACAACAATAACAAAAGCAAAAAAAAAAATATACCAAGAGGAGCGCTCTCGTATCGTACGTAGTCCTGGCTAAAAATAAAAAATGACTAACAATAAAACAAAACGAAACCCCTTCATAAATTTTAATAAAAGCGGAAAATATGGCAGGATCCTTGCGAGAAAAACTTTCTCCTCCTTTTTTCCTTGTCGGTCTTCCTTTTTCCTTTGGTTCCTGGCAGCTTCTTGGCCAGGATCCTGGCTGTGTGTGGAATCGTGAGATATTTCTTGGGGAACTGCATATCATGAGTATGTACGAGACTAGGAAATGTGTTTTATTTATTTTTCCATATTTTCATTTTCTTCACTTTTTTTATTTTTATTTTTATTTTTTATGTATCCTTACTCGGCGTTGTTTTTATTTATCTTTCAATTCGTTCCGTATGCCGTTTTTGCGCAGATCTAGGACTCATTCCTTTTAGATTATGGATTTAAAGGAAGGATTTATGTTTCAATTTGTGTGTAGATTGGTGAAGGTGTGGACTTAATGCTTATGTGTGGCTAATAAATACTAAAGAGAGTGCGAGATACATTCTGTATTGTAGGTGGGTTGAAGATTAACATACAAAAAAAATATTATTTTCGAGTTTCAGTGGGGTTTTATTGAAATATTTTCGAGAGTTGTGAAGTGATTGATTAGGGCATGATGTAATTGCCGTTGGAAGGTGCACCTAGCTTTCTGGATCATGACCTATTATACCTTTCCGTTTGGTTTTCTCTTCTCATGCCCTTCGCGTCTAGTTCGTACTACTTTAGTAACATCAACCCTGATAAACTGCCCGAAGCTACCTCCGCCGCCTTGGGATGCTATCTATCGAACTACTCGCGTTGACGCTAAAGAAAGTGTGCTGACTCTATTAACTCAATTCCTCTTTGATCAATATGTGCCGCTGGTCAAAAGAAGTAGAAGGCCTTTTCCGCTTTGTCCTTGGCTTTCTTTCAAAACCCGTGACCTGATAAGTCATCAATAGTGCATGTACAGGCGTTATCGCAAGAATAGGATCTTTAGATATCTCACTTTGCAGCCTCGGCACTAGCAAGGTCACATCACGAAAACGTAGATTTTATGCACGTAAGCTTGATCCCTCTTTAAACTCCAAGCAACTCTGGTCCAATCTTCGCTTGCTGAGCTTGATGTAGAACTTATAAATGCCTCATTTTCAGTACCTTCCCGCTTCATCTATCTTCCGATTTTTCTCAGCTCTTCCGCATAGTACTGATAGCTTTAACTTTCGCTGTATGGACCCCTTGGAAGTTATTGAAAAAATGCTCTCCAATTCCTGCAACTGCATCGGTTTTGATTAAATCTCTCTAACCCTTTTTAAGCTCTTCGTCCTCTTAATTTTGGATGTCACCACACATGTTTTTAATTACTGTCTGACAACTTCCCAAGCTCTCTTGTTGTGGAAAAAAACCATAGTGATCCGTTTACCGAAAAAATATTCTCCTGCAGATATCTCAGATTTCCGTCCAATTAGCATTCTTCCTTTCCTTGCTAAAGACTTCGAGAATACTCTTTTCAACCAAGTCCTACGCTACCTTGAATCTCATAGCTTTAGATTTCTGCACACGATCCGGCTTTCCAAACTAAGTCAGCACTATCATTTCCTTCTTTTGCTACACGACTTTTCTCCTCTTTGCTATCTAACCGTCTTCAATGTGTTCGTCATATCAATGTTATCTCCTCTCTCCTGCAGATACCTTCTGGTGTTCCACAAGGGGGGGGGTGAACGGCTAACAAAGATCTCGGAAAGTGGTGACACCCGATTTGTCACTTCTATTAAAATCCGAAGAGATCCACTGCAATCAAACACCAAGCAGACCTGTTAGCAAGTCCTAATCCCACCTCCCCGCGGTGCCCCCTGGGGTACTTCTTCGGAAGGAGCTAACGGGAGAGGGGCGAATGGCGAGCTCTCTGCGCCACAAAACAGAGCTTTTAAGTCGGTTGGGCTGAGGGTTAGCAACCCGCTCCCATAAAAAAACACTATTGCTACGAATCGGCAAACAGTGCCTCGGAACCGGATGGACAACACGACGACGACCTTTGCTTTTCGAACAAGGACACGAATCGGATCATGGAATGTGAGAACAATGCTTGCTGAGGGACGGCTGGATGAAGTCCTCAACGAGATGAATCGATATAAAATCAAGATCATGGGACTGAGCGAGACCAGATGGCCCGATGCGGGGGAACATATCTGCCCAAATGGCGAGTCCTTCTTATATTCTGGGAGAAATGAAACTGAAAGCCGTAGGAGTGGTGTTGGCGTAATACTCACCAAAGAAGCCAGGGCTAGCCTCATTAGCTGGTCACCAGTTTCTGAGAGGATTATTACCGTGCGCCTACGTACCAGGCTAAGAAGTACTACGGTAATTCAATGCTATGCTCCAACCGAAGACGCAGAAGATGACATCAAAGACGAGTTCTACATGCGACTGAATGAGGTTTTTCGCTCTATTCCAAGGGGAGACATCATTGTATTAATGGGTGACTTAAATGCACAAATCGGTCACGACAACACCGGTCTTGAACAAACAATTGGAAAACAAGGCCTAAGCCAAGTTACCAATAACAATGGTGAGCTTTTCGTTGACTTTTGTTCTTCCCATCAACTTATGGTAGGTGGAACTTACTTTTGTCACAAGAAGATACATAAAGAGACCTGGGTATCGCCCGATGGTAGAACGAGAAATCAGATAGATCATGTGGCCGTCAGCCGCAGATGGAGAACCATTCTGGAAGATGTCAGGAGCTTCAGGGGAGCGGACACTGGAAGCGACCACCATTTGGTAGTAGCAACTATTCGCCTTAGAATCGCTGCAATCAGAAACTTTCAACGTGAATCTATAAACCGTAGACGGTTTAACGTTGACCTCTTGCGGGAGAGCGCTAAAAAGCGAGAATTTGCTGGAAACCTGCAGCAAATATTAAACCAGCAAACCGTTTCTGACGACACAAATATTGAAGACCTGTGGAGTACAACAAAGGGCGCTATATTGACGGCTGCGGAAACGAGCATCGGTTATGTCCAGAGAAACATGCAACATTGGATCTCGGACAGCACCTGGCAAAAAATAGAACGCAGGAGGGCCCTCAAAAATAACATAAACTCTACAAGCGACCCGGATAGACGTCACCAACTTGAACGGGAGTACTCTCAATTACACCGAGAGGTAAAGAGAAGTGTCCGGCGTGATAAAAGGCAGCAGATAAACGAGCTCGCAGAAAAAGCGGAAAACGTGGCAAACACAGGCAACAGTAAAGTGCTGTACCAAATTACTAAACAGCTCTCGGGAAAGCACTCTACTAAAAAGCATGCCGTTAAGAGTGCGGATGGAAGGCTGCTGTGCAGCGACGAGGAGCAGCTCCAAAGATGGAGAGATTATTTCTTCGCCGCCCTGAATGGCTCACTCACACAGGAACCTCAGGAAAACAGCAACAATGCACAGCCGATAAGAATCAACACCCGGGCCCCATCCAAGACGGAAATAGTAACCGCAATTCATGCGATGGCCAATGGTAAAGCAGCTGGAAAAGATGGCATACCGCCAGAATTGTTGAAAGCCGACTCAAGCCTCATAGCAGATGCGCTTCAGCCAATCCTCGAATTAGCATGGAACACCTGTACCTTTCCGGAGGATTGGACGGAAGGTATCATAGTCAAAATACCCAAAAAGGGGGATCTAACAATATGCGACAACTGGAGAGGCATCTGTCTATTATCTACTGTGGGTAAAATCTTGTCCCACACTATACTATCAAGAATAAGAGAGGCAGTAGATCAAACGCTTAGAAGGCAGCAGGCCGGATTCAGGAAGGGCCGTTCATGTATAGATCACATCAACACCTTAAGAATAATAGTGGAACAGTCTACTGAATTCCGATCCCCCCTTTACCTTGCTTTCGTAGATTATGAGAAAGCGTTCGACTCGGTTAATAGGAGCTTTATATGGCAGGCATTACGGCGACGTGGACTGCCGGATAAGATAATAGAATTGATAAAAGCCCTATACAACAATTCCAAATGCAGAGTTCTCCATAACGGAAAATTATCCGACAGCTTTGAGGTGAGTTCAGGAGTACGACAAGGATGCTTACTATCCCCATTACTATTTCTCATAGTAATAAATGACATTCTTGTTGGCGCTCTAGATAGTAGAACAGGCGGCATACAGTGGGGTTTGCTAGATCGCCTTAAGGACCTCGACTACGCAGATGATATCTGTTTGCTGGCCCACAGACATCAGGAGCTAAAAAACATGTTAAACAATTTGGCAACAGAAAGTAGTCTAGCAGGCTTAAGGCTGAATCCGAATAAAACCAAAGAAATGCGGATAAATGCAAACACACTTGAACGAACTGCGCTGAATAACCGTGACGTGGAACTGGTAGATAAATTCTGCTACCTCGGTAGTATTATTACCGAAAATGGTGGTGCAGAAGAAGACGTCAGTTCCAGAATAAATAAAGCACGAAGCGCATATGCATGCTTGTTCCGCATATGGAGATCAACAGAGATCTCAACCAACACCAAATTGCGGCTGTTCAACTCCAACGTTAAGGCAGTTCTTTTATACGGTTGCGAAACATGGAAAGTCACCCAATTCATCACAGGGCGCCTACAAGTCTTCATAAACAGATGCCTACGTCGTATCCTAAAAATCCGCTGGCAAGATAGAATTTCAAATGAAGAGCTATGGCGCCGTGCCGGCCAAGAAAGGATAGACGACCAAATCAGGCGAAGGAAATGGAATTGGGTTGGCCACACCTTGCGACGCGATAACGAAAATCTAGCCAAACAGGCCCTTGACTGGAACCCGCAAGGATCCCGTCGAGTTGGAAGACCTAGAACAACGTGGAGGAGAACCCTACTAGCAGAGGCCGCAACTACTGGGAGATCCTGGTCAGAGCTAAGAGCTGTCGCGCAAAACAGAGTCCGCTGGAGGGCAACTGTTTCCGCCCTATGTCCCACGAGGGATTAAGGGGCACATAGATAGATAGATAGTTCCACAAGGTTCAATTCTTGGTCTTCTACTATTTTCATTATATACTATACTTTAATCTACAAGTCCTACATTTGATCTCGTCTTCAATAGAACTCGTTTTCAATATGGTCGTCATAACAATGTTATCTCCTTTCTCCTACAGATGCCTTCTGGTGTTCCACAAGGTTCAATTCTTAGTCTCCTACTATTTTCATTGATATTAATGATCTCTCCTTTACTACCTGTACCTGTCACTGTTCCTTTTATCTGTATGCAAATGTACTCCAACTGTATACTTCTTACCCTCCTTGCCATATTGATTCAGGAATTTCTGACCGGAATAGCACTCTTTCTCGAATAAATGAGTGGAGTGCTCTCAGCTTCCTTAAATTAAACTCTATAAAATCACAAGTACTTGTGCTTACTCGCCGCTCTTCGTTCCCCGACAGAATTCCATTCATTTGTCTGGATAGCATTTTTCTTGAACCTTGAGATCACTTAAATTCCTTCTTCCAGCTCATCTGTCTCGAATTGGTAGTCGTTCCTTTTTTCTGCATGCGATTACACTCTGAAAAGATCTTCCCTCTTCTTTAAAAAGAATTAACACAGTCACCATTTTCAGGAAACAAGCTTCTGTTCTTCTATCCAACTCTTCTCTTTAGCTTTCTCTTCCTTTTTGTTCTTTCTAATAGCCGAAGTTCCCCTCTTCCTATCTACCATGAATAACCTAGTATAGTAAGTAATATACGTTGGTGAAAATTTGTATGGAGAGGCATTTGGGTGCGAGAAAGCATTTGGTAACCGTGATTACTTTCACGAATCTTACGAATCACCATTGCTATAACGTTTTGTTGCAAATTCGATACAAAGCATAGTACTATAAATTCTATTTTCTCAGATTTTGTATTAAGGGATTTTTGGGTACTAGAAAGCGATTGGTGACGTCCATTACTTTCACAAACCCCCTCTAGGGACATTATGTATATAGATTTGCTGAAAATTCGATACGAAGCATAATTATACATATACTTTCTTGCCGCTCAGACTTGGTATTTAGGTGTTTTTGGGTGTGATAAATCGATCGGTGACGTCCATTACATACTGATGGAGGACTTATATCAATCAACAACAAAGTTCTTACTCAACTTGGTATGCCAGAATCGACACACTGAAATACTGTTCAAGACAGAGACTTGGTGCGAGAACAACAATTCAACTTAAATCAGCTAAAACATTTTGTGGACACTCAAACAAGACTATTACAATAGTTGCATTCAGCACTCAAGCTCCCATTAAATTTGAACCTACATGTAACATCAGCAAAAAATTCAGTATTGCCACACTCGTCAAAACATGCAAAATTATAATTTGAGACGAATGCATCACGGCCCATAAAAAATGACTCCAAGCGTTTAACAGGGCTTTGCAAAATTTCCGAGCATAAACCAACCGATGAGGCGCTCTCCCGCTCTGACACTACTTGCAGGTAATTTTCGCTCAACTTTTCTCGTTATACTTCGACCAACGTCTGCAAATGCGCTTAACGCATGCTTGAAAGCATCATATCTATGGAACAGTTTTGAAAAATCACACTACAAAGAATATGCGTGCTACAAGAGCCTCAGCTCGAACGTTTTCACTTTTGGACGTTGGAAATGGCGAAATTCCGATCGATAGCAGAACATTGTGATTGAGAATATAAAAAAGTGGGTGTTTTGGGTTTTTAAACGAACGGAGTGACACTTTTCTTTTCGAATATACTTTCGTGGTGGGATTTGATACTTTTACTGCCCACATGGAAAAAGCGATTTTGAAATTCCCAATTTTTTTGGCGCACGCCATACTATTGGCTTATGAGTGCAGCGAGTCGTACCGGGTTCCAGCTAGTATAGTTATAAACGTAAAACTGGGAAAAACTAAGATGGCTCGGACATCTTATAGGAACTTCTGAAGAAAAAGTGCTAGCAAGGCCTCAATGGCAAACCAATAGCAAAAGGAAGCATTGGAAGAGCAAGAAAACGTGGGTAGACGACGTGCTAGAAGAAATGCGAAAAAATATAACACGGGGCAACACAAGGAACTAAAAAAACGTAAAGATGACTGGAAGAAAGGACTTTCATAAGCTCGGATAAGGACTTAGCGCCGTTTAGGAAAAATTATTTTAGAATTTTAGTAATATAAGTTAAACTAATTAACTAATGTTTGCGTTTTCATTATAATTGAATGTTATATTATTGTGGATAACAATTGTGTATGAATAGGTATCTAAGGACTTTCGAAGAATATTTCTGAACGAAATCAACATTCCTCAAAACATACCAGAAAGAAACTTTCTATACCACTAAAGCTACAAGAGTCCAAAATTCAACCAGTTTTTCCCAGCTTATATTTACCACTTTTCCTCATAATAACAAAATTATGAAAAACCTCAATCGTATCGATAAAATAAAATCGGCAACATTATCCCCCAGGCCCGGGGTCCCAGCCTGGTTCCGTTTCCATTTTCAAATTACGGACATTTTGCCACCGACAGCCCATTACTACTGCATAACCCCTACTGCCTGCGAAGTGGACAATCAAAATCTTGGTACAGTGGCCGCAATCTCATGAATTCAGGACATAACGTCAAAGGGGATATCATTTTAGGAAAAATAATTGCTCCCTCACGGTTTCTGGTTGACAACGGCCAAGGCATCCTGAATATAAATGCCGCCCAATATTTGTGTACGGAAGCCGATCCCCACTCCCCATCGGCCAGTATGGTCACCCGAGAAAAGGTAGACCGTTATGCTCAAAAGCCTCTAAGTATACCGTTTGAACTGTGTTTCTAGGTGGATATGTGAGCCTCCTCTGCTCAACCCAGGATGAGGACTGCCCCACTGCTTGCACATGGCATGTGCCTCTTGAATATTTTGCCCATAGAAGATGGCCATTAAAATTATCCCCCAAGGGGCTCAGGAAACAGCATGAAATCTCGGTAAAAAATGGCAAAGGACTTGCCAGGACACAGGCCAGCCCGGCCAGACTGGCGGAGTGGCAGGGGGCCCTGAATGGAGCGCCTGGACATACAAATCCGGGGGCCTCCAATATTTTACAGGGTAATGTGACATTTCGATTATTCTATTGGATTTAATGTGTTTTATGGTTTTTTGTGTATCCAATGCTATCATTTTTGGAATTTCTTTATGTTTTCGTGCGTTTTTTTTTACTTTTATTCCTTCTGTCTCATTTGGTATTTGGTCAAAGGAATAACTGTTTCGTATACGCGAGGACCTCTATATCTGTGGCAGAGATAAATTTATCGCTTGCCGCTGTGCCTATAGGGATAACGAAGAGAGATGAATTGAAGGGAATGTCCCATTTAAAGGATTATCATGAAATGTTGTTTCGGGTAATAAATTGGCCATTTTTAACTTAATTTTATTTTATTGGCTGTCATCACATTTATTTTTCTCTTCGCCTCGTTTTTTTTATTTGCTGCTGTTGTTGGGGTATGGGACGACGGCCTTAATTGTCGATTAGTTAAAGGATTTGTTTAATGGCTATTTTTTCTCTCGTCTATCATTTGGTATTGTCAATTATATTGCTTTTATGTAATTGGAGTTTAATGGCACTGAAAGAAGAAACACCAATTAATTGACGTTTGTGCAATTTTTATTGGATTTTTTGTGATTTATTTTATTATTAGCAATGATGACATTAAAAGAATTTAAAAAAATATATATTTTTCCAATAAGTTTTCGTCTTGTACAATTTTTTTAGGTTGGTATGTAGGTAAAGGCGGCAGACTCCACCGCAAGGACACGGTGCACCGTTTTTTAACAGCATTCGTGAAAAGCCTTTACGTAAAGCCAGCTCTACACGATACTACGAACACCCAGCAACGTTGAAACGCTGAGGTACTGTGTTTCCATGAGCCGGGGTAAAGTTTTCGTTGAGTAAAAAGAAAGCTTTTTTCCTTCAAGTAAACTCAATGCTGTTTCCAAGAAGGTCCTGGGTTAAAGTGATAGATAATTAAATTTACCGTCACCGTTGGTATATGTTCAGTAAAAGATACCCAGCAAAACCCAGCCTAACCGGACTGGTTTCGTCGAGTTTTCTTGAATTTAACGAAACTTTACTCAATCACCGTTTCCATTGTCGCTTAATCTGAGTAAACTCAGGGTAAATTCTGCAACCCCATGTAGCAAATGAGGGGCATGGCAAAAAACTGTCCTCATGAGCACTGCTCAAAACAAATCAACGATTCTGAAGTGAGGTATGCGTTATCAGTTTTTCAGTTTTAGCCCGAGTAGGCAAACCTTATTTCAAATGAAATGGGGCAAAGCTGTAAAGAAATATCCCTGCATCACCGGCCGAACGCATAAGTTGGAGCGAGCTGAACTATAAAAACCCTCAGATCACATACACTTTCCACCTATTCAACTGAGGTCAGTTCATCCAACTGCTATCGAACTGAAGTTTAATCTAAGAGAGTAATCGTCTGAAGTAGTGGGATGCCATTCCAGTGACTTTTGCCTGAATTCTGGCGACAAAAATATTAAGCATGAACTGAACTTAAACAGGACTTCAGCTGGCAAAGCCATTTATGTGGATTGAACTAAATATTATTGAACTGAAGTTGGTGAAGCCGAGGCATTAAACTTTAGCTCAACTCGTACAAAGCTTCAATTTTTGTTGTTGCAGTGCTTCATATTTCAGGCAATTATGTTGGTGTCCATAAAGGGTATCATTTAGCTTACTAAGCAGCATTGGATATACCTAATTAGAACCCAGTTGGGAGACCGTATTGGTAAAACAACCCATTTTGTCAAAAATCCAGAAAGTAAAGAAACACTTTTTGGGCAATTTCCTGCAAATCAAGAAGAAGATAACATAAATGTCGATTGTCTATGTGTAGTGTATGCCGCTTTTCAAGATACCCACATACATACAAAAAATTGTCAATTGACAACTTTGCAAAAAATCGCAGGACCGAAAACCTCCGGTTAATTCCTGCACGAGGGAAAGTGAAAATTTCCCCGCTTTTTCTGCCAGGAGGAAGTAAAGAAACACAAATTGGGTGAATTCTCGCCGGATCCCACATTCGAGTTCTGGAACAAAACTACTGATATATCCACGCCAAAATTAGCAAAATTTTCGGTCGCACGTTTCCACTCGGAATCGAGAAGCAATGATTTTTCCTCAAGGAGGCGGCCATTCATTATGACGATGCGCAAATAAGGCATGGCGGTAGAACCTTTGTTTGTGTTTTAGATATAAGGCAATCCTAATGGGGCGGTCGGGCCAGGTTCAAACCCCCCCCCCCACCCCAAATGCTAGTCGGGCATAACCCCACAACCAAAGAATTAAAAACCATATATGAGTCAACTTTTTACATTTTAACGGTTACCTATTTGCGTGCTCCACACCCACAATGATTAAGCTCCGCCGCCCAAGGTTGGAAGCCAACATTCTAATGAACGTTTATCGCATCATGTATAGCCGGTTTAAGAATATGCCATTCTTTGGACTCTGCCGTTTCGGGCCCACCACCTGCGTTTGGAATCAAAATCACTTTTACCCATCTGCATCACTTAATTGAGATGAGAAAATCTGGGCGACAACGTACCCAACGTCCGCCAGAAAACATTGATGCAGTAAGGCAGAGTATTTGTGAAAGCCAGAGTTCCTCTCATCGAATGGTTGTGTGTCGAGTGTTTGAGAAATTATGAAAATTATGCTAGAAACCTGCCCTTTATTCTTTTGTGTCTTACTATTTATCCAGCCACAATTTTGATAAAGCTTGCGCCAAAAAACAAGGTAAACTCAAGATTGCTGTTCGCAATGAGAGTCTTAAGCCCCTACAAACGACAACGTCACTGTGTTTGCTTAAATATACGCTCATAAACGAGTCATTAATTTTGTTAAAACCAATTCCACATGTGCGCTCATTTCCCTTCTTTTATGGTGAGGAGTCTACCAAATTGTCAAAAGTTAAATATCACCACACACTTATGATTGCGTTGTTATTAGTGACTGCTTTCGGAATAGAAGTTTAAAAGTACACTGGATGCCAGTTCTGCCGAAATCGAAATCAGAACTGTTCATCAGAGCAACGCGAAGTCGCTGCAACGGATACGCTGCTGTCGGTGCCACTGGGTCTCGAAATCCATTCGCGATTCGTTTTCATTCTCGACCATTTTTGGCGACGTCTAGAGCCTCGATTGATTCTTCAAGTCGCCCTCGATATTCTTTAGCTCGGTTTTCTTCGGTGCCGATCGCTGAATTCTCTAGTCTGCCGGACGATCTTGCTAGAGAAGTTTACGTGCCAAGCGCTTATCATCCATTCGGCAAACAAACTACCATAGTCGACGATTTTGTATTTCTTCTTCGATCAGTGTCTATTTTACTCACGCACAGCCTCACTTTTACTCACGCACAGCCTCATTTTTACTCACGCACAGCCCACTTTGGGATTGGCCATGGCGGAGTTATACTCTATTATTATCGACAGTATTGTCATTTTTTGGGTAGAGTCATGATGCCATCGGTGAAAATCTTCTGTGGTTTTTGGTTGAAAACAGAATCAACTAGTTTTCACAGGTTTATTTTGAGTCAGAGGCTGTACTATGTTTGGACTATACGATGGATGCGTCAAAACCTCCAATTATTGATTGGTCATCAAAATAGTGTATGTGTGTGTTCGGGCTTTGTCGGGCTTTTGCTATTATACAATTCAGACCTTTTTCGTTTAATTGCCTTGCGTAATCCGTCTAGTTGCCCACAGTAAAGTTGAGAGTCAATCATCAGATCAACTGAAACTAGCCCATTGTGCGCGATTCTTTTCTATTCCCCAGCCACACAGACATCATCACATTTTTTGGCGACAGATTCGCGGACGCTTTTGATGGTTCACTATCCGCTTGTCCACGATCTTTGACTCTTCCGATTGTAGTACGGGACCAATTTTTTATCACCAATTATGAGACGTTTCATAATGGGTCGATTTAATTGCATTTCTACAGCGCAATACAGACGTTAATTCATATCTATCATAGTTTCGCGCTCAACTCATGAAGAACCTATACATCAAACATCTGTTGGTATTCAACTTTGTGTAAATGGTTGAAAATAGTTTTGTGGTCCAATGCCTAGATCCATACCAATAACGACACTGCTGACAAGTCTATCTTATTACAGTTATTCAAGTATTCCATATCGTATTTCAATGATTGGACGATTAGAGCGTAACTCGTCTTTCATATCAAAATTACCAGAATGAAAGTGGGCGAACCATTTCCGCACAGCTGATTTTGATAAAGTGCCTTCACCGTACACAGCACAATGTTTTTCGTAAGCCTGCTTTTTTCGCTTTGTTGTAATAATATTGTAATCATATGCCGCAACTTTGTATTAATAGTATTCATGAAAACGTGTAAGTTTACACATTATGTATACGCGTATGACATGATGTGTATAAACGATGAATAATTGATCAGTGTTGTTTAAGCTGGACGTTGATGTAAATATTTACTAAACTAAAAAATGCAAGAAGAAAGTGCGAAAAATAAATTACCTCATTCATATTGCACTTAAAATATCAGAACAGTTAATAATTTGATGCCCGAGTGGTATTTGCACATTTTACATTTACTTGTGCAGTTTACACAGCAAAACTTAATCGTAAACGAACTTATCTGCTGTAATTCGCCTTCCATACAAATTTGGACAGTTCATTTGCAAGGTGGTAAACTGATAAGATTTACACGTTAAACAGAATTTATAAAAAAAATTATTCAGCTTCTTAAAAATAAACAATACCAGGGTTAACAGTCATAAGAGTTAACCCCAGCCAAGTATGATTGCGGTTATCCTTACTCGTTCATAGGGTACTTGGTTCGAGAACCGTCTATTTGCTTCTTTCATGCCGCGGCCGCCGCGACTTTGACTATTTTAATTTTCCATCTGACATGATGATTCCATTTCCATCTATGGTGGAACAAGACTTCCGGCTAGGTGATGGTGTCACAATAGAAATTAGTCTCGATTCCCTCGTAGCGTTTTGTGGCCCTTGCACGCCGGGTTTCTAATTCAGATTAATTTATTTTGTAATATCTGGCAACTCGATTCACCTGCGCCTGTAGAGCTCTTGTCGCACTTACTGGCGACTCATTAGTAGTCCAGATAAGCGTATCATCTGCATATTGTAAGCTAGTGGAACCATAGCCATTATAATGCGGAAAGTCATAAACAAAACTGTTAAACAGTTTCGGACCTACGATGGATCTCTGCGGCACTTCAAAATTGATCGTGAATTTGGCCGACCTATTAATGAGGAAGCTTTGAGATGCTAAAGGGGCAGCCCAGTCTATTTATCTTGAAACTGACGCCTTTGTGCCATACTACACTGTCAAACGCCTTCTTTAGATCGAGTGCCCGCAATACCGTCCTTTTCTTAGCTCTTAAATTCTTGATGGCTGTTTTTCGAACCCAAATTGAAACTTTGAGATAATTTTGTTGGTCGAGCAGAAGTCCTCCAAGTTTCTTAAGATGATCCTTTGCAGTAGTTTCCAAAGTTCGATAGCAGGGATATTGGCCTCAGGTCATCCCGGGTTCGCGCTTTACCAGCTTTAGGGATGGGTATGAACTTCGCGCCCTTCCAGACCTCGGGAAGTAGCCGTTACATAAACTGTTGTTGGATTATTGAGCGATATTTGGATGCTATGCCCCCGCATTTCTTGAACAGAAAATTAGAAATTCGATCAATTCCCGCAGAACTATTGTTTTTGGCTTCACTCAACTTCGGACAATGTGGTGAAGAGCTCCCCTCTTTTCATAGGTCTATCTACACAATTACTCACTGAAAAGGACACCAGAAGTGAGGCCTCCAAATCAAACATGGACATAACGATAAACAAAACATCATTTCTTACAATCCTATCCTTGTAGAGTGCTCTCTCAAAGAAGTTAAGTATCTCAAAGACCTTCCCAAAATTATCAGTGACGAGGTTTCCGATGAGTTGAACGGAGGTTGAAATCGAATCCAACAACTTGAGGATGGGAGTCGAGTTTAGTTAGGGTCGACTGAGCTCGACTCAGCTTATTACATGGGTTGAGTTGAAATTATGCATACAGACATAAGTTCAGTAGTTGAGTAGTTGAATTTATTTGACAGCAGCATCTCTCTGTTTTGTTTACGGTTTTTTGTAACGTGCAGTGCTTTTTGCTTTTTTATTTTCAACTCAACCTCAGCTCATCATGTATACATACTAATATCACGCGAAATACGAATATGTGCAAAATTTAAAGTTGATCGGTTATATTTTTTACTTTTTAGTTTAGTTAGTCTTCCACAATTTTGTGTTGGCCGCCATTTTGAATATGGAATGACTCCACACAGCTAATTGTATTCTACATGTCATATCCTTTCATTTGAAACCCATGTCAGAAGACCTCTGAAACCAATTGCAAAAATCCGTGCCATTTTGGAACCGCCGCCATCTGGATTTTTCACGGATTTTTTTCATGGTCAGATTGCTTTGTCATCCAAACTAAACATGTATGCCAAATTTCATCTCAATCGGAAACCGAGAAGTGGCTCAAATTTAACTGCCAAGATTTTATTACATAGTTACAAGTGAATCTAATAAAAGCATATTAATTATTGAAATTTTTTTTATAATCACTTCGCTGTATAAATTATTTATTGTCAAATTTTTACAGACAAAATTACGTCCGTACTTGACAACGTGGAAGATCGGTCTACGAGGGTTATACATTTTTTTATGAATACCCATTTCTCCATTTTGAAACTCAAAAAAAACTATTCAAGTACTGTATCAGTTTCACATCAAAAGTAATACTCTAACTGTCAACTTTTTTAATGCAAGACATTGGGGAAGTCGCTGCGATCAATGGTTCGTGATTTATTTGAAATTGACGCCATCTATCGGAAAATGCAACGAACGTTTTCCAGATACAGGGACCAATAGTATCTATTAAGTTTTTTTTAATTATGTTTAATATACGCTGGTTTCTATTCACATCTGTTCAATAAAGCTTGGTTCCAGGATTGTTTTCGTGTTTGCCTGCTTTCTGCAAGCATTTATTACTTTTGTCCTTTTCATATTTTGAAAAACTAAGCTTTTTTTTTGAAAAACTAAGCTACAAAAGAAAAAAATCAAACCAACATTTCCAAAATTTCTAGCTGCAAAGATTTCTACTAGAGGAATCCAACCCCCTCCACCATAAAAACTGCTTACCTTCCACTATTCATTGTTATCACGAAGAACTTCAATCCACAATATTTTTTGGGGGGCTCAAAGAAATGGCCGCACGGCACTGGGCCCTGCAATAAGGGATAAAAGAAACGAAGAAAAAGTAATTTCAGAGCTCATTTAATTTCGAGAGATGAAACCTTATCGTCGTCCTGCAGTGCATTCATTTATTGTGACTTATACACGTCCAGTATCCTGGCCAGGAGTTGGGGTTACCTTGTTATAACTAAACACCACCCCCTCTCTGCTTCGTCCAGTCAACTATGTATATCAGAAAAACCTTCGGTTTATTACGACAAGGACGAAAAGGGATGTTGCTGTGGTGAAAATTAATATTTTACGGCAACGGGGTTATAATTCTCGGATTCGAATATATATCGCGGAGAAACAGTTATAAATTTGGGATTTATTTCAGATTTTTGTTAGTGTGCATGTGTTAAGGTATTAGTAGATTGGTTGAGGTTAGGTGGGGGTGACAGGAATTTAAGGATTCCGAGTCCGAATTTATTGAGTTTTAAGGTAAGGTAAGGTAATTTCAACAAAACCGCCGTGCGTGGAATGTTTATATAGTTTTGCAACCTGCTGTGGGAATTATTAACAAGGTGCGAATCCTTACAAATCCTTGCCGGTAAAAAAATTATTTTCCAATTCATTTTTCATACTTTCATAACCCTCAAGTGCTGTGATTTATAGTACGTCACAAGTCCTTCGAGTATGCCATATTTATCCGAGTGGGCATCCTTCAGGATGAAATGAGCATTATACTCGCATTATTTGCTGTCGTCGCCGACATATTCTACAATTTCATATACAGATTCATACGAGCCTTGAAATCGTGAAACACTCAACAAACGTCCTGCATCTATGCTATGTGAGACAGTGATAAAGAGCCAGGGGGAGGGTCCTTTACATCTCTATGTATAGAGGAGACTAGGTTCAGATATCTTCAGCAGTTCCAGAGCTGCCTCTAGATCTAGCAGCTCATATTAATGGACAACAGGAGCTCGGGGGACGGGGCCAGGCGCATAATGCTCCCATTTTATCTTATTTTTGCTCACAGTTTCGATATCGTTGCAGAATATTAATGAGAGGATTTCCATGGGGTTCCTTTGTACTTTTTTTTTGCCATCTTGTTACCGGACAAGATTCTTCCTTGCGCTGCACACGGTGACCAAAGTGAAGTAACAGCACTAGCATTTCGACGAGGGTGTTCTTGTCGTCTTGCTGTACTGTACTTACTCCTTAAAGGGACGTGCACACGGCCCCAATGGTAGAGTCTTACGAAACCATACTCAGGTTCATTGCTACCAAAGGATGTGGCTGTAGGGCAGCCCAGGAACGAGTTGGAGAGGCGGCAGAGGCTACTGTTGAGTGCTTAAATGTTCGTGTCTACATAGGCCTTAAAAATCGCTGTTAGCGCCAATCTCCTTTTTACTGATTTTCCTGCAATGATGAAATCCTTGAATGCTTGCTGCACGATAATAACTCGGAGGTCGTAGGGTGATTCCTTGGTCGATGGCCGCCGCCGTTGTCCCTGCATGAATGTTTGTGATTTATTTGCACTGATTAATGGCCATAAGAATACGGAATGCGAGTGATTAGAATCATGTCTGGGATTTATTATTATTTTAGGATTATTATTTGTAGTTTTATATTTGTATGCACTTTTGGTTTTCAGCATCAGTTCAATTAGAGATGTGGTTGGGCTGCAGGTTAAGGACGATTTTTAACTAGCTGCGAAGGAGGAATTGAGGGGACTTATTAATTAGTGAATACTATATAGACTATAAGAATAAAATAAAGCCAACTGATTCATTAAAATTATTTGCGAATGGCTTATCAGTGCCCATGGAGGAGGTCAGTATGAGGTCGTGACAAAGAGGCACACAGAACATCTTCCAGAATAACTGCAAATGACATTAAAGCGGATTCAGAAAAATAAGACGAAGATGACACTAGCGTTGGCTGGGACCAAGGCCAAGGCCGCGCGGCTAAATCGAATAGGGATAAGTGCACATCATTCAAGTTGCGCAATACCAAGCCAACCTACTTGTCAGCAAGACCAAGAAGCCTTAAGCCCGCCATTACTCTCTTTTGAGCGAACTTTTACGTTCAACTTCAGTTCGAGTCCAGTTTGTTTGCTTTATCCTCAGTTTAATATGTATAACTGAATTGAGGTTATTTTAAAGTTCAGTTCGCGAATTTTCACAGTGAATGCTAGAATTACGATTAAGAGTCCTCCATACAGTTTGCAACAAACAGAACAGTTTGTACAGTTTGCAACAACGGAACAAAGCACAACAAGTTCAATGCAGCTCTTAGAGTACTAAGCAGAACTACGCAAAAAAGTGGATACAACTCCATGACTTCAATAAATTCTCCGAGAGATTTCCCTAACTCCAATTTTTTCAGATTTGAAACTAATTATCATAAAATTCAAACTGATTTCAAACTAATAATAAAATTCGAGCAAATTGGCGGATTGACCTTTAAAATAACCTCAGTTCGCATACAATTTACACATATTCAACTGAGGATAAAGCAAAACCTACTTGACTCGAACTGAAGTTGAACGTAAAAGCTTACTCAAAAGAGAGTAATGCCGGGCTTAAAGCTGCATGGTCTTGCATTTCTGACTTCTAGCGAAAAAGCAACAACAATTTCAAATGAACTGCACAAGAACTGGGCTTTAGTCGATGAAACCACTTATGGGGGTTGAACTGAACATTACTGAACTGGGGTAGGCGAACCCGGGCATTATAAACTTTTTCCTTTTGGTACAATACAGGGCCTTTTCAAGAATGCAGGTTGCGTGCGCAATGACTTATTCAGCTACACACTCTCAATTGCTGAATAAGTCATTGCGCACGCAACCTGAATTCTTGAAAAGGCCCACAGTGTACTCCACTGCCTGTCAAAGTATGATTTCGTGCTTTTCTACTATTAGGAACATAATTGCATGCAGTGCAGTAAAGAGCAGTATACTGCAATGCAGGGTTTAGGCTAATTTCTAAATTTACTCTGCAGTGTGCGATTTGAAGCTTAATTTTCTAACATAAGACATAATTTGCAAATAAAACAAAACAAAAAAATAAATTTTGATGAACTACTAATAGAATTCGTAAAAGAGAGTGAGTTCATTTAGAAAACATTTTTACTCAAAGGTTTGACTTGATTTGACAAACGCTGCACTGCGTTGATTTCGTTATAAGACCCAGTGCCGTAATTTTTGACACGCAGTAAACAACACTGCATACTGCAAACTGCATTGACTCTGTTTCAGGCTTATTTCAGCTGCTGATTGACTATGTTCATTATACTTAGACATAATGCCGGTTGGCTTTTGTGCAGCCCAAGCACTTTATACAAAATACAAACGTTCCTTGTGAAATATTTAAAATCGTTTCCGTGGTCAGCCTCCTTTCTCTATAGTAACGGGCTTTTCAAATGACATTATTAGCTCCAGGCCAACAATACTTCCCGGGGACCAGCTTAGGGTAATTCCACAAGGCGCACACACCACACGACAAGAGTCGGCTGCAAAGATGGTTTATGGAGAAGAGGGTGAGAGAGGGCTATAGAAATTGCGTCCATTCCTTCGTCCTCTCACCCCTCTTCTCCATAAACCATCTTTGCAGCCGACTTTTGTCGCTTTTATTATGTCGTGTGTGCGCTCGTGTCGAATGGGTGTTATTGATCGAATCGCATTCTTAAGGTCGGTTTACATGCAACGATTTGCGTATGCCAACTGGCTCGCGCAAGGTAATTTGCACAAGTGAATCGTTGCGTGTAAACGTAACTTTTCGGCTTGCGCAATCCAAAAAGGTTGCCTTGTGCAAAATATGTTTTCATAGAAAATCGGCTTGAGGTTGGTGTTTTGGCATAAGCGTTCAAGTCAAACTGAACGTGTGACCGGTTCATTTTCACTCAGTTTATTTGCTCCGATTGACTTGCGCCGGTCACTTTGCACAAATAAATCGTTGCATGTGAACCGATTTATGTATTTTCACTCAGATTATTTGCATCAATTGACTCGCCCACTTGCCCCCATGTATAGCTTGCAATTGTTGCCGTGCAATAATGAGACTCTTATTAGGTTTAAACACGCTACAGTAAAGAGATATGTTATTTCAATTAAAGAAGCACTGATAAAAAGGATTTGGGTCTACAAAAACACTACAAATGTTGGAAGAACGCTGATTCAAACCAATTGATGTCTTATTGCCCACGTCAAATACATCAAAACGCTTGCTCATTTAAAAGCTACTTCAAGAAAATGTTCATTTTTCCTAACATCAAAATTATTCCATATTTCTAACAAATTAACTTATCTTCACCTCCCTACTTTACTTTCAAAAGATCAACCCTCACTTGGCGACTTTTCCATTGACGATTGTCATTTTCTAAGTTGACCCCAACTCCCCATGAATAAACTCAATAAATTTCAAATTGCGGTTATTTTAAAGTAAATTAAGGGTGCGCTACCATGAAAAAAAATGAAAAAAGGAGCTCAAAACTCCTTCACAAAAGTATGAACAAGTCGCAGCACAACAGGGCGCTAAACTGAGATCCAACCCTCTTGACCCTCGACGTGGCATCAACCATTTATGTGAAATCATTTATCAAAAAAAGGAAAAGCAGGAAAAAAAATAAAACGCAATTTGCTCACCCCACCGCTGCTCTTCCTTGCCAAACTGAATAACGTCTCAGAAACGTTTCGTCTTCATTTCGTCCTTCGTCGTTTTTCTAGCAGACTCGTCCAACATAGACATCATCGCTAAAACAGGAGACTCCCAACCTGCCATCGGCAGTCGCAAAAGCTCTCGACATTCCTCCTCGGAAAGTAGACTTTTCAGGCCATTTGAATTTGCTCGCAAAATTTCCTTCCTGCTGGCCCCCCGTGCTGCGCCCCACCCCCGGCTAGCAGCCTCCCTTCAGAGATGACGTCTCATTGTAATAATTCTCGTCTTAGCACAGCTGACATTGTTGTTGTTGTTGCCATTGCCACCCTTGTAAATTGTCCCCAGTTGGATTGCGAGTCGTCCCCCTACAGGGACGAGTTTCCTGCCAGTCGTTACAATTGTAAATCTACAAGAATTCGACCACCCCGCCTGCCGGGTTCGGGTCCCAGATGTGTGCGGTGCAGGGGACGGGACCCGACATCCATTTCGGTTTCGGTCCCTTGGCTATGGTGGTGGCAACATGAAAAATTACGTTATAATAATTTTAGAACGATAAATATGAATTTATTTCTGCTTTTGGGGTTGCTCCCGGCCTCAGGATTATTCCGATTTCTCTACTCGCCTCGTGGGGTTGGTTGGCTGGGACCATGGATGACTGCCTCAGTGGCACTGTGGGCGGCGAGAGGATTCTCATGAGAACATTTTTGTTCATTTTTTTAAGTTTGCATGAATAAATGAATACAAACCAGAATGGTTCCAAGAAGGATTTTTAAGTGGATGCGAATTTATTGAAAAATTGAGTTATGTCCTTTTTATGGGAGTTCTTGGCAGATGGCAACACTTTAGAATAGATTAAAATATCTTCTTTGGTTGTGTATTGACAAGTAAAGATACTCAAAATTATTGGATTGTCTAAAGGCATTGTTTTCCAACCTGGTGGTCACCATTACTACTAATAAGCAATGTATTTTAAATCATAATCAAGTGTTGAAATGTCACGGGTTGTACGACATATACCTAGAAACCAAGATACAAGGAAATCACGGGAAAAACACGATATTTCCGGCGGCCATGTTTTTTTGTGAATCTGAAATTGTTTTCTCAAGGCCCCCATACACGGTCAAATTGGATGTACATCGAAGGGCGGATGTACAACCAAAACTATCGATTGTGAGCCGGTCGGCCGATCAAAACTCATTGCACTTATGGCTTTGATGAAAATCTGGATGTACATCCAATTTGACCGTGTATGGGGGGCTTTAGAAAGCCCCAAGGAAGCTGTGGACCATTTTTGAATTTTGTCTCCTTTTGTTTTATTCGATTCATATTTTTTAAACAAAGTTGAGATAAATCGTGTTTTTTATGACGTGATTGTACAAAACAGAACGGTTTCTGTTATTATAGGTCTTCCTTCTTACACGTCTCACGAATAACACACTGAACTTCTATCTGTCATTTCTTGGTTATTTTAGCTCAATAATCACCTAGCGTAAATAACGTCCCGCAAGCACCGTGCAGCGAGGGGCGTACCAAAGTCTGAGGCACAATCCATTGCCAAAAAATGATAGAGATCGACGTTTCTTTCAAAAAAAATAAAAAATAAAAAAATTTCACAATATTATATTACCTACTAAAAATTAACAACAGTTAGCTTTAACTAAACGGAGAAAATATTATGTTAGTTTTTGCACCAAAAATTTGCACCCTCCATCTGCACAGGTTGAAGAGGGTACACTCTCGCTTTATCCTCAAGAATGAAATTTCTGGGTCTAATACTGAATCCTAAACTCAACTATGTAGAAGTCGAACATCGAGGAAAGAGTAAAGAAAGCCTGCCTAGCCTTCTATGCCTGTTAAGACTTTTGGCAAAAGATGGGGTCTTAAGCCAAAGATGATCCCGTAGATGTACCAGCTGTGATGCGCCAAATTCTCACGAATGGTTCGCTGGTATGGTCCAGCGTTGAGCAGGTCCTTCAACGTTATAAAGTTGGGAAGGATCCAGAGAACGACAACAATAGGGTCAATAGCGGCCATGAGAACATGCCCCACGAAAGTCCTTGACGTTCTCTTGCACCTACTCACCCCGGCTTACACCTCAACCTTCTTGCCTCGTGTAGTACCTTTAAACTGAGGGAATCCAGGGCCTGCACTTTAAAGCCTTGCGATCATGGCCATATTTTAAATCTGTTACCTGAAGGTATGGTCGCTACAGCCACAGACTACCGTCCCCCTAGATTGACCTTTAGGAAAGACTTCTTCGTTGAAATACCTTTGAGAGAGTGGAGAAAGGGAGACATTCTTCGAAAATCCGACAGCTCCAAGACGTCAACGGGCGCCGGGGCAAACCTCTCTAGAGACCACTAACAGTTCACTGTCCCTCCACCTCCCAGTGTACGCTAGTATCTTTCAAGGGGAAATGCTGATGATCCTGAAGGCCTGACAGGCAATGAACTTAGAACCAGGATGTAGTATTGGAATTTTCATCGACAGCCAAGCCTCTATAAAAACTTTGGCTTCAGTAATGATGTGTGAAACTAGTGGAGCGATGCAGAGCTGAGCTAGATAGGCTAGGTAGAAACACAGCAAGACTCTCGTCTGGATTCCCGGTCATAGGAACATAGATGAGAACGAAAAAGCCGTCTACTTAGTCAAGCAGGGAGTCTCTCTCCGGAGCTGGGAGACCGAGATGGTCGGCACCCCAATAGTCAAAAGTCAAAAACGCATTTTTTACTATTGCCTGCTGCTATCCAGCCAAAAGTGGAGAGCACTGCACTGTCTCTAAGACGACTTGGCCGACAATGAGCCTCTTAAACAGACCCCGATGATATTTTTTTTTTTTTTTTTTTTTTTTTTATGTGAAAGACTAGAGTCTCAGAGAAGACCCTTTATACTGTCGACAATCTATTTTCTTCATATAGAGTGCAATGTCGAACAGCAGCTCTAGTCGGGGAAGGAAGGAGCTGCCACAACCTACCCGCGATATTTTTCAGTCCACCTACTTCCAACCATTACTATTGCGACTTTGGCATCGGGGCATCGAGAAACAGCTCGCTGGAGTGTTATGCCTCCTGAAACGAGTTGAATTACATCTACCAACCGATGACATGCGCTTTGGCGGAGCGGGGAAGGGCTAAGGAAGGCTATGACAAGAGGAATCAGGAATGTAAAGAGGGAAGAAGAAAGAAGGAAAGTTATGTAGGTGGGAAATTGGAAAAGGCGAAGGACCGTGGGGCTTGGCCGGGAATCGAACCCGGGACCTCTCGGACAGTAGCTAGACGCCTTACTCCCTAGGCTACCGAGGCCCCCCATCATCACGAGATATTGGCCCATAGGAGACCACGCTGCCAAGTTGGGCATCCCGTTCAACATCTGTTGCCGTAGCTGCGGGGAGATATACGAGAAAGAAGCACTTGTTTACTTTCTGTCAATATACCCGGCTTTAGCTAAAGTCAGGCAGCAAACACTAGACAGTTACTTTTGGAGGACTTGAAAGAGATTTCCAGACTGGAGATCAGATCACTGATAAGCTCCAAGGACCTTGATAGCCTTTTCTCTATCCAATAACAGTATGAAGACGGCTCTAAACGATGCGGTGAACATTTCATTCGAATGTTGGCTTCCAATGAGTCAGCACCGACAACAGCCCGAAAGTATCCAAACACGAATGTTGGACGCTTAGCACTGGACACTCGTAGTTTGAACATCGGCCGCACGAATTGTCCTACCATTAAGCGGTCAACGTTGGGGTTGAAAGGTGTTCATAGCGGCCTTAGCCTGGTTCCTGACTTTGGGTTTGTCTGAATTGGTTTCAAGTTTGATAGTATTTTTGGAGGAAAAGCCATATGTATCCACTTCTTGAAATCTCTTAGCAACTGCAGGTGAAGCTCTTCCTCGAGTCAGCACTTCTTCCAGAACATTTTATGAACGTTTCCTACAAAATTGTCTCATTTCAGAAGTAGTGTAAAGGTCAACCTCACCAGCCTTTAAAATAGGATGGTTTCAAAAGGTGGAAAGTTGTCAATGGTTTTAAATCGCACCTTCCGCTAAAATTGTTTGCTACTCCTCATCTATGATACGAATCTTTTGAGTCGCCAAGGTGCACCTAAAAACCTAATTGATTGAGAAATTGAAGTCGAAATGACTAGTTGATTGAGCGGAAAGTTCAAATTAAGTTTAATCAATATGGTAAAACGTGATTAGTGAGGTTTCGGATTATAGAATCACTCATGAAAAAAAAGAAGAAGAATTTGTGCTACAATCTTTTACACTTTTGAAGTATTGTACAAACAATGAAAACTTTTGAAATGATTTATCTTATATTATATAGTATATCAAGGCGCGAAAAAATATTAAATATAGTTTCACTTCTCTTACCTACAAAACCGAATCCTAGAAGCAAATGCTGAATCACAATCAAACACGAAATCCCAGCCATAATCATCATCCCCGCATCCCTTACCCAAGCAGGAGTCCACCTCACCCTGGCCTGAGCATAAACAAAAATATTTAATTATATCGCAAGTCACAACCACAATCTCACCAAGGATCCGGGAGCATAAATCACGCGCTGCTTGTCAGAAACAAAAACAAGGCCAGCTCCTGGGCCCACATTTGGATATCTCCATAACAATAGCAAGTACTTTGCAAGTCTAATTCCAGGAGTTAGAGGAGGCAAATGGTCATATCATTTCATTTGGATACAAGGATACGCTCAGCATAGGGGTGGCGCTCCACGTCCAGATAGCGAAGGGGCGCTGCTGCTCACTTGTTCGTCTTCTCATGTATCAGAAAGCGTATATTGCCGCACATAAAACACATAATAAGCAGCATAAATGTGTGTAGCATAATCGCATGGATATTAACAAGGATTCAACGTTATGTCGCTGTTGGCCGTTGGTGTTATTGTTCCACCATCCATGATGGTGTTATCCTTCGTTCCTCCTGGCCGAGGAGATGCTTGCGAGATGTACTAGAAGCCAACCCCAGCAGATGATCCTTGGAACGGTGATAGCATGAAAAAAGCATAAAAAATGCTAACGGCCACCATCTTCTCAGCTTTTATGCTCTTGAACTTTGATGGCCGACCGTTTATGAGGATACATCTGAGATAAATATTATGAAAAATAAGCAAATAAATTATTTTATCCATTTTTATGAATACTTCCGGATGCCACCATACAGTGTTTGGCTCCTTGTTCATTTTACGAGAAGAGCCTTAGTGCCAAGTGCTTTTGACGCTTAATTTACAACCGCCTTGATTGGGACTGCAGATGGCCGACAACCAGCAACACTATTCGCATGAAATTTCAACAAGGATATTAAGTGGTGTCTGGGATATAAAACAGCATAACAGTGAAGGACCAAAATACCTGAGTAATGAAGGTTTTATGCTTTTTATGGATATATTTTTTATGGATTGCAAAAAAAATTGAATTAGTGATAAAATTTAGGAAAATGCCGATTGATTTCAAATTAAATAAAAAAAAGATTTTTCTAATAATAGAAAAATATTCTTCAAACATTTTCCGTTTGTGAAAAAAATTCTTAAAGCTTTTGGATATATGAAAAAAGTGCCAGAGCCAAAACCAAATTTCAACGAGTAGAACTCTCAGTTCATATCTGTATTGGCTCTAAAATACGTTATAAGACGTACTATATACTATCTAACCCTTACATTAAAAGTACATACATATATATACGTATACGAGGGTGGTCTGAAAAGCTTCCGACCTCAACGTGAAGATGGCGGCACTCGTCAAAAAAAGCTAGTGAATGTAGCTGTGCATCTTTTGACAGTTACTCACCAAAGTTTCGGCCATTTTTGATGCGCAGTTGTTATTTGACAGTCGTTTAAGTGAGTCAATGTGAGGGTTTTATTTGTAATGCTGCACTACCTGAGCAATTTAAAAAATATTGGCGCAACTATCCAAAACGTGAACCGATGCGTAGGAAGAAATATGTGCTACCATTTCTTACAAAACGATTTGTAAAAACCTTCAAAAAACGCTTCAGTTTCGGCGATCAACTCCTCATTGGAACCACACTTCTTTTGGGAGAACTTTTTTGACATTTGAGTACAGATAATAGCGCTGGCTGCTAAATCTGGAGAATGCAATGGATCCACTTGCAATTTTGCCGCTGTTGCTATCGACTCACTCACACGATGTATTTCTTCATTTGGGCCGTTTTTTCGCTATTTCGTCCTAAGCTATGAAATAGAAGCGTCGAAGCGCATCCCAAAATACAGACACTACATTAACCTACCCAGCCGATTTTTGCGTTTTTGGTCGTTTTGGATGGCTCTCCGGCTGTTGTCCACTCAACTTACTGCCGATTTAACTCTTGAGTGTAGTGATAGATCCATGTTTCATCCAATGTGACATATCACATGAAAATTCTCTATATTTCGCCCAAACAGCTCATCACTCTACTACAACGGTGTTTGTTTTTGGTCAACACGGTACACACATCAAACAGAGCTTTCATGCAAAATAGTGAATACTTTCTGATAGCTTCAAGATGTCAACTATTTAACGCAACTTCACTTTATGTTTTCTGGAATTAGTTTCAAATTTGGGCGATCAGAGCGTTTCATACCATCGCTTTTGGTACGGTTGCGTTTCATATCAGCAAACCACTTATCTATTATCTCTCTCGATGGAATAGAGTCAGATTAACACCCGCCCATCCATTGCTTTGCTTGACAGATATATTTTTTTTCCGTTAAAAAACAATACTTTATCACCAAATTCAGATTTTTCCATTGCTGTCAAATTAAAAACGAAGCATCACTAAACCCACTGTGACTTTTAAACTAATGGTCGGAATGTCATGAAATTGTCATTTTTTGTAGCAGTGTAATGTATAAATTTAAACCCGTTTTTACCCAAAAACACAAGTTATCGAATTACATAATTTATGCCTAGATTGAAAAGTTGAGTCGAGGTTGAGTTAAAAATTCGACCACCGTATATGACGTCGAGTTGAGTTCACTTTGACATCAAAGCATAACCTCAAATTTTTATGTGAAATTCCCTTTTATGGATAGATCCGTACCAATTGTTTAAAAACATGGAAGGTAATCAGAGCGAAATAATTTTATATTCCTGTGCAAACTACACCGAAAGATGGTGAACAGACAAATGATGATGACGTTTTCACGGATAGTAAACAAGCAAAACAAATGTCACTTCAACCCAATTACAACTCAACACGCGCATATGAGGCGAAATATTAACTCGACCCAGGTAGGACAGCTGAGTTGAGTTGAGTGGACCTAGTTTCAACTCGACCCCCTTTTATAAATGAGTTGAACCTAGGTTGATCGTGGGTTGGTCATAAATGGGGTAAATGACAACCAGAAGAGGATTTCAAGAGATCCAAGTCGTACAACTAGTACTGCTGAGCTATGGTGCGATAAGCCCAAACCCTTTGTTTATTTACCAACAGCAGAAATAAAATATAAAAATCAGCATCTTTTAAACCGCAAAACCCAAGCACACCCTTAATTACAAAACAAAAAGATGTCATTCACATTCGCTTAACGCTACGATGAATTCCAGATCTTTTTTCTTCCCTTTAATACACGAAGCCATGGGCTACTAACACAGTCATAAACTAATTATATTCACATTATTAACATAAATTCCATTAGGGATCCTTCTCCGGGCACTTGCAAATGACACATCAACTTGGGGATTATAGTTGGCCAGGATGGTGGTGGAGAGATATCCTCTATACTTTCCTTGCGCTGACCTGTATGCTATAGCAGCACCAACGATGCTGCTGCTGCTGCTGTGCTGGGCGAGCACCGAAGCCGAGAGTAGAAGGAGCGATTTAGCATCAGTAGAATGGGATGGGGTTAAACTATAGCTAGCTAGCCACCCACCCTCTTCTCGTGTGGTTCTTCTACTATACATGGAAACATCTGTGCACTCCTTGGAAAATGTTTTGTTATGCCCTCTATCGATTTTTCATAAAGTAATTATAACGAAAATTAGGTGGAGGGGACGGGAGATGGGCGGGGGCGGGGGCAGAGCGCAAGAGAAGAATGGGGATGCTGATATTTTCGGTGCAGCTATAAAGATAACCAATACTGAATGGCTTCAATACATTGTTGGGGTATTCATGGTATGCGATGGGGCAATGCTCTGTCTGGAAATGGATCGATTTGAGGTGCATGAGAAAAGTGTTGAACGTGTGTTTATCGACTAGTGAAACTAATTTTATGGGAAGTTGAAATAATTTAGACGATGTTTTAAAAGTTAAACGACCGTAGACATGATAACGAGAGTTAGCATTTGTTGTAATCTGTTTAATGAATAAAGAACGAATAAACGGGGTTTCCTTTTTCCCCACATTATAAGACTTTGACTTCGGGGCCAAATTGGTCGATCGATAAAACTAGTTTTAATCTGGTTTGGGTGATGGAAGTTTAGCTCATTAACAATGCGTGTGTCGGTGTTTCGTAAGATTACGATCTGCTGTTTCCTTGAATGTGACAACTGAAACTCACATCCCTATGTTGTCGATTTAATACCCATAGAGCCCATAGAGTATTTTATCCCCGTGAATTAGGCTCGATTCAATGAAGCCCTACGTAGCGTAAAGACCAGAATCAGCTCGGCGAGCTTAAAGTCGCAAGCAGATTGGGGCGGCAGCGATTGTGACGGGCAAAACGTTTAAAATTCACGGGCTAACATATGAGCTTACACAAACAACTCGTGCCGCCGCAAGCTGTTTGTGCCTTAAGTCATGAGGCCAAAACTGAACGTGTGTCGGGCACGCCTCAAAAATACTGTCAGTACTTAACTACTGAATCTACCAAAAGGACCCCATATACACTCAAATTGGATGTTTAATTTCAAACCCATGCGCGCATTGCGTTTTTTTCAACCGACCTGCCCACAATCGATAATTTTGGTTGTACCGTTTTTTTAAACGACGAAAGTAATTTTTGTACCTGCACGATATCCCACTTGGGAGACCACTGTGCTAAGCCAAATCAGAGCAGGACATTCACAGATAATATGGGTGGAAGTCTCGTCGACTTCCATGCAGAGTCGGCATTCTGCTTCTTGGGGCAGTCCTAAGTTGTGTCGGTGATACCGCAGTCCTACATGGCCAGTCAGATAACCTACCAACAGCCTTAGGTCCGCTCTGTTTAAAGTCATAGTGCCGCTTAATGCAAAGGGTCTTATAAGATCTTTAGCCTGTCTAAGACCTGGAACTGATCCCTAATAGGCTAGGTTTAGTCCCTTAATCCACTCCTCTATCAAGGACTTCCAGCGCTGGACCAAAAGATGCCACGTCTCAGAATCCTCCCTCGCGAGGTTTTCTGTAGCCTCATTTCCCTCAATACCCCAGTATCCGCAGACCCAGCAGAGTGAAACGTCATTTCTTTTAGCCAGGCTCTGGAGTACGTCAAAACCACCTGCAACTATTTTGGAAGGAAAGTTCTACGTTGAGAGTCCCTTGATGGCAGCTTGACTGTCAGAAAAGATTTTAATGTTGACGCCTTTCAAACCTTGCTCAAGGTTGAGCCTAGCGCAGGTCACAATGGCATGTATTTCAATCTGGAAAACAGAGGGACACTTTCCCTTTGCATCGAGACCTTGAAGTTGGGTCCTGCGACACCAGCCCCTGTACCATGTTGCGTCTTTGACCCGTCGGTAAACCAGTGGAGATGTGGCCTTTATTACTATACTGATGGCGTAGTCCAATTGAGCTTTCCACTTCATTTTCTTGTTTAACTTTACTCCCAATTATTTGACTGAGTCTGAGTACACAAATATGGTACCCTGGGTGCAGATAGGACCTAGGCCCTAGCTTCTGGAGAAAGATACGTGGGCAGCCTTATTAGGGTTAATTGACAGACCCTCCGTGGTACACCATCTTTGAACTTCTCGGAGTGCTGTTCTCGTGACCTCTACAACGGTCAAGTCAAATTTCCCAGAGACAATGATGGCAAGATCATCTGCATAACCGATGATATCGAATCCAGATTCAGATAGTTTTGCCAAATTTTCATCCACAACTAGTGACCTGAGTAACGGAGATAAGACTCCCCCTTGAGGGCAGCCCTTAATAGCCGTAACACAGGACGTCCTATGCAAAGACGTTACAATACAGATAATTGCACAGTAATTATGTAAGAAAAGGGATTATATTTTTATAACAAAACGTGGCCATTTTTCCCCTTTTTTACATAAATTTTGTGCGAAAATCAAGTGAAAAGCATTTTAACAAAAATGTTTAAAATTCCCGAATGAATGAAAATATCACGACCTCACCCCAGGAGGCAAAAGGTCCTGTCTTACCACTTCATTAAGTCCTGATTTTCCATAGCCCCCAGCATAACCTCATGAATAGTGACGGCTCCCCTCAATATTTCGAGGACACAGGCGAAAACATTTTTCCTAAAAAAAAAAGTGAAAAAAATTGCATGAAAAATCACAGGGAAATAACTAAAAAATTTTGGAAGGGAAACATAAAAAATTGCGCAAATAATTTGCCGTTACGCAACATTTAACTTAAATCTTCGAAGGATTTGTGAACACGTACATATATAAATGCCGCCTCAAGGACCCTTTCACGATGTCCTCCTGGAAATTTACTCCCTTTTGTTGCGTAATAATCTGACAGACACGAGATTTTAGAACATTTTTGGATTTCGTCCTTTTTTTCTTTAAATAAAATAATTTTCGAGGGTTGCGGTTTTATATGTATTATGTAGAAAAATATGGGGTGGAGGGTTGAACCGGGGGCTTACTGGATCCTGTTTGGAAATAGACAAGCAGGGCACGAAGTTGTTATTTTTGTTTGAGGAAATTCGCTGAAATGGCGCTTTATTAGAAATGGAGAGAAGACACATCCTGGAGCAATTCATTATGCATTCCCGCTTGCTTTGAATTTTGCTGAATTTGTGTACTACATCCTGCTGCTGAAGGGGCGGGGGATATGGGCAATAACAGGGAAATAAAAGAAATTCAGATAAAACGAAAGGAATCTTTTCTCATTTCTATGATAATAGGTTGTTTGGATTTTTTTCGCTTTCGGGTATTATGCTGGAAGGATTGGAATTTTGGTCGAGTTACTTCGATGAGGGAGTTTGGTAGCAAGAGTGAGTCAGGTTTGTTTTTGGTTAGGAAATTGCTTTTGTTTTGAATAATATTATAAATAGCAATAAGGGCTTCAAATTACAATTCAAATTGGGTGACGTGACGCAGTGGCGGTTTCAGAGGGGGGTAATTGGGTAATTACCCCCCCTCCGCCCAACCCCCCTAAGATTTGCGTTCCCTTATTTATTTTTATTCTTACAAATTACCAATATTACAAACAAACAAGTTAAGTGTATGGTGAATCTAGTCGGCGATCTATGACTGTGAATTTTTTCTCTTGGAGAGTCGTGGAAGGGACCGATACCCGTGACTTAAGCTAATATAGCACGCTATGTAAACAAACCGAAGTAAACTGCTCAAGCGTCGAAAGAGAAGTGATGAAATTCTTCCTTTGCACGGGTTCCTTTTTCTAAATATACGCGACATACGTTGATACTATTAGTCTCTTTGATATTAGGTGTATTTTTTAAACCTGTTCTGTCCTGGAACATTAAAAAACGCAAGGAACATTTTAATTTTCATTTGCATAAATTACGGCTGTGGACTTTTTAATTTCTTTTACTATTTTATAAATATCTATTAATTTTTTGCGTTTTTTATTCAGTAAACAAAGAATTTATTTTATTTGTAAACTGCCAATTTAAAAAACGTATACGAGAAAAGGGAAATTTCATTTAAATTTAATTTCTCTTTGGCCTGGATACGGTTCTCAGTAATTGTCGGGGACAAGAATTTGTATGGAAGCTGTTCCAGGAAAGAAGAGAACAGATTAAAAAACGCAGCAATTGTTAATCGTTACATCATGTTACATTAAGAGAGCGCGAATCGCATAGACCAAGAGCTAGCGACGTATTTTGGGTTGTCTTTTCATTAGTCATGTAAATTTCTACACTGAATCTTATACACCTGCTGAACAATAAAAGCTAGTTCTGGCAACCCCCAGTGGCCGGAATGTAGTACCCTAAAATTACAAAGGGGGTAGGAAATAAAGTTCAATTTTGATATAGTATTAGTCATGAATTTTCAGGAGATTATTTTTGATTGTATTCTCTATTTATAAAAATTATTGCCAGAACGTTTCCCCGTCACCAAAGTGCCGCCAGAACGCTGTAAATATTCATTTAACAAAACGATATTTTGGTTATTTCATTATAGTTCAGTCGACAGAGTCAGACTAAATGTTAGCTCACGAAACTTTTTCTAAAAATATAGTTTTTCGTGAGAGGAATATGTTAAAAAAAAGTTTCGGAAAATCGGTTGTACGCTACCCCTACAAACAACACCCTAAAAACAGAAAATTTCGTTTTTGGCTAATATCTCTTAAAGGGAAAGTCCTATCCTAAAATATTGTTTACAAAGTTTGTAGACCATGCGATTATCTACAAAAAATGATATCATACATTTTCCCGTACGAATCGCTGTTCATGGGATATCGCCATTTTAAAGATTTAAAATACTCATCCCCTAATTCTCAACTTGTATAGGTCATCAGACGTTCAATAAATCCTCTGTTGCACTACATGAGGCAAATTACACGGCATAACATTTCTTCCATCAACACTTCCAATAATTCCAATAAACCGGTTTTATAGGCAAGGGGTCGCGGGGAAGTTTGTTACTTGTGCATCCCAAAAAATTCTCGACTGCACAGAGCAACATACTAACACAATCATAATTTCATTCTCGGGGTCTACGAAAATGACTTAAAGTTTGTACACAGCTACATAGACAATAGAATTGTTACACGAAAAAATGCAGAACAGTCAGTTTATCGTGAAATTCGTATAACACGCACAAACCGGTTTGTTACAGCAGAAAGTGTTATGCCGTGTAACTCGTCTCCATGGCTAATATTTTCAGGGGTGATTCCAGGATGGTTTTTAAGAGACAAATAGTTCTAGAGAGGGGGCTATCCCCACTATCCACTACGGTACAGGGTGTTTACCAAAGAAAAAATGTATTTTTTTTAATATCTACAAGATATGTAGGTTCAAAATAAACTGCTAAAATATTGGAATTTTTCTGGAAAAACGAAGAATATTGGGATTTAGATCCCACTTTTTAATTCCATATCGTGTAAACGGAGTCACTCAAGTTCCTGTTCTAATTATCATATAATTTAAAATAATACACATTTACCTAAAAGATGAACTTAATTAAATTGCTCTACATTTCTTTCGTAAACACCCTGTATCGTAGTGGATGATGGATGGATGATGGAGTAAGGATGAATAGAATTTTATTTTATTATTATATAAATTCCTTTTTATACAAATTATATTTTTTGATGTCGATTGTTTTGTATTTATGGAATAAAAAAAATATTTCAGTTTTTTCTTTTTTTTAATTACCCCCCTAAGCTAGTTGGCTGGAAACGCCCTTGACGTGACGACAGTTTGTTGGCAAACTATATATAAATGCCGTGGTAAGAGCTAAATCAATAAAATTGGAAAAGAACAATGTACTTATGAGTTAAGAGTAAAAACTACTACTTTTATTTATTTATAAATAAAACTGACATTAACAGCACTCTCCTACGATCCGTAGCTTCGGGCTGGTCTATTAGGTACAAATTACATGGAGTCATCTATTTCAGGTGAACCCTCTGCATCATTTCCGAACTTTCCGATGATTTTGTCTTTTTGACTGTTTTGGCTCATTTTTTTTTCAATTTTTACTTAAATTTTATTATGTCTTTTTATTATACATCTCATCGCCATCTTTGGGTGTGCCTTGTGAGACTCCCAGAGACCTTTTCGACCCCTACCAGCCAAAGGGTACTCCTTGGTGGCAAACATATCTTCAAGATTTCCACCAGCTGTGCTTTGCATCGTACATTTCAGTAATACGACTTGTTGCATGTCTGTACTTCTTTTTTAACCTCAGCCAATCAGAACAAATTCTGATATTCAGGTCTGATCGCAGGTAAGCCCGCATATCTCAATATGTAGCATAGTAACGTCGCACAGTGGGACGAATTGCCTAAAACGTGGACAAAAGTCCGAAAATAAAAGTTTCGATCTAGGAATTTTCATCTTTTGGGTTGACTACAGTATTGTTGGCACTATTAAATCCCGGTAGTAGAACTTGGCCATTGTTTATTTGTAAAGCCTTCGACTTAAAAAACGTAGTGCAAATTGAAACTTGTATAAAATTATAACGACAATACAGATTTGAAATATGTATTGGAAATGGAGAATGTTTCTCTACGTATATACTAAATTTTAAATGCTTTATAACTTGTTAAGCGACGTGTTAACATTTGTTATAGAAGTAAACAATAATTACGTATAATAACGAGAAAAATTTATAAAATTCAATCGAAATTAAGAGATAAGTAATGAGTTCCACGGAATACCACTAAGTCAAGTATTTTTTTTTTATAAACTAGGTTATGTTTACTTCAGGATTAAAAAAGAAAATCCAGCTACTAGCCGCAACTCTCTTAGTTAACCACATATGCAGATACGGGTGCTATATTTTAGTTTTAATGAAATGTCTATAAAAGTGCAGGAAAATTCTCCATATTGTAAAATCTGCGCGAAATTCGGTGGTATTATGTTATCGACGTCGCTGATCACGAATTTTGATGTCAAAATTTTAAAATTCGAAATGGCGGACCCAATATGGCGGACATAAACCTTTTCTAAAAAAAAAGTTTTTCGTGAGTAGACTATGTTAAAAAAATGTTTCGGATAATTGGTTGTGCACTGCTCCTAAAAACAACCCCCTAAAAACGGAAAATTCCGTTTTTGGCTAATATCTCTTAAACGGCAAGTCCCATCCTAAAATATTGTTTACAAAGTTTTTAGATCACGCGATTATCTACAAAAAATGATATTATACATTTTCCCGTACGAATCGCCATTCATGAGATATTTAAAATACTCATATCCTCTAATTCGCAACTTGTATCGGTCATCAGACTTTCAATAAATCCTCTGTTAGACTACGTGGCTAATATTTTCATGGGTGATTCCTGGATGGTTTTGGAGAAAAAATTGTTCTAGAGAAGGGGCTATCCCGACTATCCACTAAGGTACAGGGTGTTTACAAAAGAAAAAAATGTATTTTTTAAATATTTACTTAAAATTGAATAACTTTTAGACTAATTTATCGTAGAGCAACATAATTCGTTTCGTCTTTTAGGTAAATGTGCATTCCTTTATATTATATTAAGAACAGGAACGTGAGTGACTCCGTTTACAAGATATGTAATTAAAAAGTTGTGATCTAAATCGCAATATTCTTGGTTTTTCAGGAAAATTCCAATATTTCCGCATTTTGGTCATATTTTGAACCTACATATCTTGTAAAAGGAGTCACTCAAGTTCCTGTTCTTAAAATTTTCGAAATCAAGTATCAAATTCGTATTCAGCATGCTCAAAAACATATAAATACAAGTTCTGAACTTATTTATACAAATTTTGAAAAATTATGTCCGCCATATTGGATCCGCCATTTTGAATTTCCAAATTTTCACATCAAATTGGTAATCGTCATGCCCAAAAACATCTAGATACAAGTTTTGAGTTTATTTCTACAATGTTTTAAAAATGATGTCCGCCATATTGGATACGCCATTTTGAATTTTCAGTTTTTGACATCAAATTCGTGATCAGCGAGGTCGATTACCCTATAATACCGAATTTCGTCCAAATTCATCAATATTTAGACTTTTGTCCACGTTTTCGGCAATTCGTCCCACTGTGCGTCGTGAAAACTAAAACCGCAAAGTTGTATCGTGTGAGCTATGTTTTCTGTTTCTTTTGGTGTTAACAGGTAGCTTCACTCAACATTCGATGCCCTTTGACACATTTCACGAATGATGTTTCATCTAAATCATACACTCGTGTGCGAATTGGTAATTACGTTGACCAACGCGCGTATAGCGTATTACTCCTACTGTTTGACCCTAGGTACAATTTTCTGGTTCTGTGAGTACTGATTCCAGCTTACAGGTTCGACACAGAGACGCAAATTATATAATGCGTTTTTCAAACGAACGCAAACAATACGAAAGACACGTGCTTATTGTTGCATGTGCAATGTGGGTGGACTGATAGGAGCGTTGGAGGGCAGCGATGATTCTTCTACCCTTTCTACCTATGCTTTGGTTTTGTTGTGGTTTTAGAAGAATTACGAGATACACTTTCAAGCAAATTACTATGTTCATAAAATACAATTAGAAATATGCATAAAATTGAGCGATACTGTGGAATTTATGAAACTGAATTCCATTCCATCCAATGGCACTACAGCCCAAATCGAGCCTTGGCCTCCTCTAGGGCATTTCTCCAAGTTTGACGATATCTTGCAGCATGTCTCCAGTTCCGGATGTTGAGCATTGACTCTGCGTCAGCCGTCACAGTCCAAGATCGTATGAAACTGAATTGAAACTGTCAAAAAGTAGCAGCAAACCTCTTTCAGTTTCAGCCATTCCGAGGCTTAAACGGTTTCTCCACGGTTTTCCATTTTTCCATTTCAGGTTCTTCTTTTAATAAATGAGAAATGACAATTGGCTTCTTCAGTTCTTCTTAAACTTGATCAAGTTGACTGAATAAAAAATTAATGCAGAAATTTTAGCCTATGATCTGAAATGCTCACAGCAAAGAACACGTCACGCAATACGAAAATAAGAAAATTTAAAGAAGCCGAGAAAACATGCGTGTTTAAGCGGTTGAACGCATCCGAGTGCAGCAAGTAGCCAGGTTGCTGCTACATCAAACAGAATTGGACGCCTGCTGAGAAGTTGTAAAAAATGAAACACTTAAACTATCTGGATATCATCATAGAGGTGAGTGCTTCTCAACATTACCATGAATTAGACAAACAAAAACAAAAACTAGCGAATTGATTACGAACTGGCTTTAATTGCCAGGAGCAAGTCGGTGGCTAGTTGTTGCTGAAGTTATAATCAATCAGTTTCAACTCAACGAAATAATAGAAGAAGGGCGTCAATTTAACGATGTCGGTGCGCAGAGGTAGGGTAATGAAGTAGAGAGATGTGGAGGTCCTCCCATGATATCATCGGTATTGATATCTAACCTACGTCATGTTCTGATGTATTAGTGTGAATGCAATATTGTTTATAATCCGAGATGGGGCATTTTCATAAACGCAGAACTGCGGTCATTCTGCAATATTCAGCTACAGACTTTCAATTGCTGAATTCTGCAGAATGACCGCAGTTCTGCGTTTATGAAAATGCCCCGTTATCAATTCCATGCTGTACAATCGAAGAAGGCATCATAGCCTGTAATATGATAATTGAGAGGTGACCACAAGGAGAAGGCAATTTTAGTGAGTATTCTCAACTAACGTTAGCAGAGATTATAGATAAATAAAGGAATTGAAAGGATTGAAGGAGCCAATGGCCCACACAATGGGTAAATTCAAAAACTCATCACTGCCGCATCACTGCAGAATTCAGCCACAGACTTCAATTTGAAGTCTGTAGCTGAATTCTGCATTGATGCGGCAGTGATGAGTTTTTGAATTTACCCCATCTCACCTGCAGTGAAAATCTGTTTATCCGGACTTTGTTCCTATTATAGGACCAATGTGCAAGTACTACCTCCGCTGCAATATTAGGTTCTAAGGCCAATCCCGGGTCACCTCCCTGGAGAACCCGGTAAATGATTGATCATTAATAGCTCTATGGTATCCCTGGTTTTCTCCTTAAAGAAAGCCTTCAGGAGTCTTGAAAGAGAAAATGCCATTGGAGTTATCCTTGAACAGAACTTTGTGTAACCTCATGGAGGGGAAGCTTGTCTTTTTCTTCGCAGATGGCTTTTCATGACTTTCGTTTGGATCTTCTCAAATCTTTGTTATAATTGGTGAGGGCTTTTTTTTGTAGAGGTCCCAGCTGCCCGAGACCTTTGCCCTATTAAACAGTTTTTCGACTTCTCTTCTTTGCCTGCAGAGGGATTTTGCTGCTTGGAAACGAACCACGGATCTCTCGACTGATGGTAGGGCGCAAATCTTACCTACAGAACAGACCCCTTATAACTTAAGTCTCCCTCTGCCTCTCCCCATTATTAATTGTCTCGTTCTTGTCAATATTTACTATCGAAAAAAAATGTAATAACTGTAAATCAGTGATAACTGCCATCCACTTCCTTTAATTCAAAACTATATTAAAACGGTGGGAGGAAGTAAAGTCAAATAAGATAAATTATACTATAGATATTTTGCAGTAAACACTCGCTGTTTATTTGCATTATAAAGCTAGTGAATAGCACCCAAACTATCAATCGTAAAATTACTTTCCGGCCTTGATTTATTCCTTTTCCTTTTAAACATACATAAATATCTATGAATAGTGAAATTTACGTCTTTTCAAAGAAGTCTTATTCATCCCTACTTCATTACTTATAAAAATCACATACTTTTAATCCCTTCTTCCAGGCAGCACAGCATCCTTAACGAACACATACACGCGTTAATATAACTCCCCTTCTTTAGTTTCTAATTTGAATACTAAATCATCCGTCCAGACATCGTTAATTATCATCCAGAACACGTTATACGATCCTAGTCTGTTCGTTCGCCCTCGCTTCCATACACACACAAGTCCCAGTCATAGGTTTGTCCACCCGCGTCCGCGTCCAGTAGAGGAGCTTTTCCTCATTATTATCTGGACATCGGCCTGACCCTTCGAACAAAACCTGTAACCAGTGTGTGACTCTCTACATATACTGTTATACTACCCCCTAGCCATTCCGGCAGTCGCCGGCCGGGCTCATTCTATCAGGAGGACACGTTCAGCCAGCCAATGTGTGTAGCCCCCTTATAGAAAAAGATTTATCCTCGTTTTACGTTTTCGCTCATTATTTTTCTGCATGTGTTCATTCCTTACATACAAATTGCCTTTACCCTTCGATAATGACCTGCAAGGCACCAACGGACCGGACCCAACAAACAACGTAGTCAATTTTACAAAATGCCCGAACGGTCAAGAATTGCCCAGGACGTCCCGGGCGTACATCGTTCAAATGTTATTAAAGTCCTGAATTATAAACAAAAATTTTAATTGAGGATTTAAGTCATGCCGACGATGTAGAGTCCTGGAAGTCCTAAGGCACAATTAATGATGGGACGAAGGGCAAAGAGTCCCTTTTCGAGAATCGATTCAAATGAAACAAAGGAGGACGATGTGCAATATTGATAAAGGCCGATTCGTAATGACTAGGAAGATGAGACCCCCTTGAATTATTCACCTATACTGCACACTATGCCTGGTGCTCATACGAAGGGAGGATGTGGCCAATTCCATTCTTATTGGTCGGTTAAATTCTAATTTCCATTCTTCCTCACCCTTACTCGTGTAAAGACCATGAAAGGGTTGCAGAACTTTTCATATTTTAACTGCCATTAAAATTATGAACATGCGCATAACGGCACATTACTATGTCTATATATGTATAGAATTATAGCATAACCCCCTACTTAACTCCGCTGTCGTCTGGTCCCAAGTCCAGGGTGTGAAAGGAGGAGGGTGGTCGACCTGCTGAATTGACCAGAATCGGAAAACAGAAGAAACTAGGCAAGAAACCGCATGGATGTACGAACTAACTATTCACGAAATAGTGCTACTGCATCCGAGGCAGCCGATGCGCCAGCTTTGGGTACCAGGGATTCTGGTGTAAAGTGGGTTACTGGACGAACACCCAAATTAGTCACACCGAAAATGGAATTTAAATTCGCCGTTTGGAATGTACGAACAGGACATCACGTCGGTCAAAAGGAAATCATAGCAATGGAATTGTTGACATGCAAAATATCAGTTGCTGCGCTATTGGAACTACGACTTTTACCGGATCTGGGACATTGATGATCGTCCCGCCAGCAATCGATGAAACGATGACACTTTACTATTCCGGTGGTGAGAGACGAGAGGCCGGCGTCGGCTTTATGGTCGATCGACGTGCTGCCAGCAACTTTATCGCATTCCAACCGATATCCGAGGGTTTGGCCCGATTGCGGATCGGACCATTACTTACAGATGCGATTACAAAGAACGTAGAAAACGGCGCCACCACCAGCCAAGAAGAATTGGGCGTGCCTTCAAGACCCAGTCATCGGGCGAGACTTTCAAATGGCATTATTCAACAAATTCACTGCGCTCGCCATACCGGACGATATCGATGTAGAAGAAAGGCAATTGTCGGAGTCTATTGTGCAGTGTGCAATGGAGTTGTGTCCACCTATCCGTAAACGGACGCAGGCATGAATCTCAGGCAGCTGTCTGGACCTCGTCGATCAGCGGAAGCGACTGAAAGACGTCGACTTTGAGCAATACCGACGATTGAACAAAGAAGTTCGACAGAAAATGAAATCGAACGAGAAGCGTTCTGGAATAACGTTACGGCAGATATGGAAGAAGCGTCGTCGAGACACGAGTACAAGCCGGCGGTTAGGCGGCAAAACAACATCAACAAACGGCAACATCAAAAAATCGGATGGAGCTTTCGTGACTTCTTCCCAAGATCATCTGCAGCGGTGGAGAGAATTCTTCCACCAGCTGTACAACCACGATCCGCCACAAGGGCCAGCACTAGGACCGCCGATTATCAAACAGCCGACGAATCAGTTTCTCGATATCGAACCGACAATTATCGAGGTGAAGACGACAATAAAATCGCTGAAAAATGGAAAAGCGCCAGGAATAGACCAAGTATCCGCCGAGATGATCAAAGCCGGAGATTATGTCTTATCACAACGACTTCATATCCTCATAACACACATATGGCATTCGGATCGTGTCCCGTTGTCGTTGAAGAAAGTGATCGTTGTGTGATCGTCGGCAAAATAATTACGAAAATCATGCCATCAGCGGCACCGACAGCAGCGTATCCGTTGCGGGGACGTCGCACTCGGACTGTCATCTAACGGATCAAAGAAAAGAAACCTGTTTTTTTTTTTTTAATTTTAAATTTCTACTGGAAAATTTGTTGCCCATCTTTATTATATTCCTCTCATTTGAGGTCCGTGACATCTGTTAATTATTAATGGAAGCTCTGAAAATAACAAAGCTTCATTAATTTACCATTTAAAATATTTGAAGCACCCCCATCGCTAAAGATATTTCTTTCAAATGAATAGTGCGCCCCTGTTGGATTTTAGACAAACAACAAAAGTCAAATGGTTGTCAAAACACACCGCAAACGATTACCAAAGTGATTAACAAAAGTTTGCGTTATACACGATGGGTGAGAAGCGGAAAAATATTGAGGACGAGATGTCTCGGTAATTAAATATATTAAAAAAACATTCAGCTTAAATTTAAAAATGTTTATTCCAGTTTCGAGGCTGAAATCTCGACAAGTTCGGCCTCGACCATGTTTGTGCCTAGCCAAGTCCGACCTATAATCGCGGCAAACACCTACAATCAAGTACAACAGAAATTAAACCAACAGCCCTTAAGTGTGCCTCCACCACCAATGCCGCCGCCAGCGTTTATCCCGACATTTGTACCCTCCGAGCCTGAGAAAACTTACTCGTCAGAACCCACGCCTGTAGTACTTAGTAGTGCCCCAAAATTGTACATAAGCCGCCAATCTGAAATGGCTCCAATGTCGCAGAATTCATCAATTGATATTACTGCCATTCAGTTTGATGTTACACAGAAACTGAAGAAGCTGAAAGCGGAAAAATCAGGCCCAAATCCCATTGCTGAGGAGGCTATCAAAGCTGCTAAAGCATCATCGGCTTTACAATCATTTCAAATACAGGAGAGACGAAAGAAGGACAGAAAAACGGTGCGAGTCGCTGGAGGACAGGTGTGGGAGGATCCATCTCTAGCTGATTGGCCAGATGATGATTTTAGGATATTTTGCGGTGATTTAGGAAATGATGTTAATGACGAAGTGCTCACGAGAACCTTTAACAAATTTCCATCATTTCAAAGGGCCAAAGTCATTCGCGACAAAAGAACTGGAAAGAGTAAGGGCTTCGGTTTTGTTAGTTTTCGCGAGCCACAAGACTTTATACGGGCAATGAAAGAAATGGACGGTGAGTTTTATTTTATTTTAATTTAATTCTTAACCTAAACAATAATTCCTTATAACATAAAAACTATAAACTAATATAACATTATTCTCATCTACCCAATGGCCCCCAACCACTTGATGAAAATAACTGTGGGAATGTTTGTTTATTATCTACTTGTTCACAGTCCTTGCATTTTACAATTGAAGCCTTGTTCGGCATACTGTCTTTATCAGACGATGTTATCGAATTTGGTCTGTTTTCGTCCTTCATTTCTTTCACTTGCTTTCCTGTGATGTAAAATGTTGAATACGAAGTGCTACCTGATCCCCATCCTGTTGTAGCGAATATGTCTCTTTTGGTGACTCCTGAACTCACAATTGTTACACACAGCAAACCCAGCACTAGAGTCTAAAAAATGATAAATAAAATCGTTTATTAGTTATGGTTTCTTATGAACTATTTTTAAATTTAATCTCTTGGATTTGGAACTCCTATTTTTGGTTACTCCGGAGGTGTCGGAAACAGTTCATACTTCTCCAATAACATAAAGATATATTTTTACACGATAAACTAATTGAATGGAAATTGTTTTTACAACAACATTTGTGCTACAACTGCAAAGGTAATTATTTTACGAAGACGCAGGAAATGTAGAAACAAAGTGAGCAAAAGCACATGCTGGGTTCTTGAGTGAAATCAAAAACAGGTAATTTGTACTATTATTGAAAATCTAGTGCGAGAGCTCGAATTAGGAGATGAACCTAGTAAATTTTACGAATGATGGCTTCGAATTTCTACTTATTACTCAAGTACTACCTTTATAAATACTATGCTTAAGGGAAAACAATTTTACGAATTGCTACAAGATAGGAACAAGAACCATTTAAAATCCCTTATAGCCTTCATTCGCTCCATTTGCAAAGTGAACAGAAATGTTTAGTTTTACACTTTTGGAACTACATTTATTAGTGGAAATGGAAGATGTCGAAGGACCCCGGAGTATCGACCAAACGACGTGCCACACAATGGGGCACCAATCTCGGGCTGGAGAATATGTAGTTTCAACAGAATGGAGCAACGGCGCATACTGCACGAGTCACAACCGAAATTCTGAGGGCTGCATTTTGCAAGATCGCCCGATTTAGCTGTTCCAGACTTCTTTTTGTGGAGTTTGTTGAAGTCACGAGTCTATGTCAACAGCCTCAGACTCTTGAAGCCCTCAAACAAAATACACGTCTGAATCACGGGAGATCCTATGGCTGGAAGTTCTAAAAAAAAAGGGAGATGTAAATACCATAAATCGGGGACGTATGGTCATCAATGCTGGCGGCGGTCACTTGGCCTTATTTCATTTTCTCGTTTTATTGAAAAAATAGAATCAAACCAAACAGAACCAAAGTTTTTCATTTATTGCAGCCAAAGAGCATCGGGTGTCTATTTTTGCGACCAGTATTTTTATTTTACAATCACACCTTGCCTCATTTCAAATTAGATATTTTAATGCGCCAAAATTAGTAAGAAAAAAGAAATCTATATTTCTCCACTACGTATTATACATCGCGCAGTGCATTCAAGCAATTAATATACACTCTGTTGCAAATTTATAAATCGACTCAATAAATGAAGATTTTTCCTATTTCTGAATGGAATTCTGAGAACCTTTTTTCTATGAAAATTGCTCAGTTACCAATAAATAACGTATGCCAGGATAAGGATTCAATAGCGGTAAAAATTTTAACTTTTTCTGAGAATTTAAAATTTTGTACTAATATATAATTTATTATAAATCCACCAATCTATGTGAAGATTTTGTAGAGTTAACACAAGTTGTACTCCCTAAATTTAGTCTAGTATAAAATAAAATTTTTGAAAGTTCCAAGAGGAAAAAGTTTAATGAAGCCCCGGCTTCACCGACCTCAGTTCAATAATGTTCAGTTTAATCCACATAAGTAGTTTCACCAGCTAAAGCCCAGTTCATGTGCAGTACATGCTTGAAATTGTTCCTTCTTCGTCAGAAGCCAGAAATGCAAAACCCCACTGGAATGGCACTCCACTATTCCAGTTAATTACTTTCTTTTGGGCAAGCTTTTACGTTCAACTTCAGTTCGAGTTCAGTCGGTTTGTTTTATCCTCATTTGAATATGTGGAAATTGTTTGCGAACTGAGGTTATTTTCGCAGGATTGGTAAGATCTCTTCCAAACCTCTTGACCGGCCAGGAAGATGTGGTCCTTTCCAGCAGTCTTGAAAGTAGAAAGTCTAGAAAATGGCTCCGATTCAAATTGGGTTATAATTTTTGCACTAATGAATGCACTAAACCATCACTATACACGATTTTTGTCTTATTGTTAGACCAAAAAAATGTTTTCTATCTTTGGAAATAAATCAAATATAATTCGGTTCAAAAGCACAATTAAAATTAATCGATAACATTCTGCAAGGTAAGGAACGCACTTTAGACTATACTACTACATAAAATATAAAACTTTAAACTATATTTTTGTACTTTAGCCTTCGTTCAAGATTAACAATAAACTTTACACTTACACAATTCATAACGAATTAAAATTATTCCAACAAAAATGTGTTAAAACAAAAGGATATGAAACGTTTGACGAACTAAATGAAACTGATTCATTCCTTAATTTATACATAATATATATAAGAGAATCCGATCAACAATCCGATGCGTGGGTCTCACGCCAAATTTTTCTGATAAACCCGTTTCGTCAGCTCCTTGGAACTGAATTACTTATCGAATCAAAATAAACCGAAAAAAATGTCGCGCTTGTTTGAGTTTTTAACGCCATAAACAATGCTATGCCGGTCGATCGGTATCTGCAGTAATTATATTTTGTCTAGACATGTATAGAACAGCATTTCAAAATCAGCGAAAAAAAGCCTTGATTTTAATATACTACATATTTTCGTATTACGTATTTGATAGATTTTTACTCATGCCCGAGTTCAAAGTTTGAATTACAAAGAGAGCAATTTGCAGACACATTGGAAATTTTTATTTTGATAAGATTCTATAGTAATAGTATATATGGTTTTTTTATAATTATCTTTATTAGAGAATAGTGCATAATTTGGCGCCGTGTCGTTTAAAATAAATTAATATATTAAAACGTGCATTATTTATACATATAACAAAAATTGATTACCTTGAACCATTTTCGTTTACAGGACGCTATGTAGGCAGCCGACCAATTAAATTGAGAAAAAGTACCTGGAAAGGAAGGAGTCTAGATATTGTGAAGAAGAAAGAAAGAGAAAAGCAAGCATTACTTCAAATGTTCAATAAAAGTTGATAGGGGATCTTACAACAAATCAAAATGCAAAGATATTAATAAATTACAATCGTTTAGCAACATGATGTTATTTCATTTTTATTTTCTTGGCTTGGTTGTTATCAGTTAGAGTATTTTTTTGTTTATTTTTTCCTACAATGCCATCAGTTGGGTAAGTGATTTTAATTTTTGGTAAACTTTTTTTTTGTTAAACATATTAATTATGAAAGATTATGAAAAATGTATCAAAATGTTTAAAAAGTATTTTATGCATGTGTGTATAAACAACATTGAAAATGTGTATGTTTGTACAAACGTGTTGCTTTCTCTCTGCTTTCGCCAACATATACAACGTTATTTGCGTTTTACATTGAATACTTACCCCACCGAAACTTTCAAGAACTGCTCCAATTAGCATTTCCCACTAAAATTAATAGTCTCCTCCTTTCAGTCACGATTTTACATACATATAATAAGAGCGAGAGTGAGATATTGGTACATGCCTAAACGTTATTGAGCCACACCATTTCCAATTTCAATTAATTAATATAATTCCGCAGTTTTACAAGTTTTGTTAATGTAGTCTATTCTTGCGATAGATTTCCTTGTTGAAAAGTTTTGCATTTCTCCGTGCACCCCAGGTCTATATGTGTTTAATAAACTTTCGGACTTTAGTTTATCAAAGTTCTTAGAACAACCTTGTGGAAATGACATTTTTGGCCTTTTGAAGTTGACATTTTGGCTTGTCGTTATTATTAATTAAATTTATAATAAATAGAGAAAATATTATTGAATTGAATAGTCATTAATTATTATTAGAAACAGTCGTAAAAAAAGTAATAAAATCGATACTCACGTTAACAAGGAAACCAGTTTGGATGCTTTATCACAGATCGATCCTCTGGAGATTTTAACTTTATCAACATTCCTAGATTAGATTGTTAATTCGGGTCACCTTCCTTTAACAGAATTTTTTGTAGGACGGAATTTCAAACATAATTCTCTCGTTTGGGGGTCGTGTTCTAATCTTATTTGCCTGCACTCATGCACTGAGCTGCTTGATAAGGTCATACACTAGTTTAAAAAACTGGAAACACTGAGCGCTTCACTTTTATCAGAGTCTTTTCAGATGAATACCTAGCAGCTATTTTAACAAGTCCTAATCCTTTCTCCACGCGGTGCTCCTGGGGCACTTTTTCGGGAGAAGGTAACGGGAGACGGTCTAATGGAAGCCTCTCTGGGTCAGACAGAGTTTTAAGTATGTGGGTTGAAGGTTAGAAACACAAAAACACTTTTGTTACGAATCGGCAAACAATGCCTCGGAACAGGATGGTTAACACAACGGCGATCTTTGCTTTGCGAACCAAGACCCGAATTTTAATGTAAGACACGAATTTTCACACACAAATCAGTATAGAAATGCGTTCTTTTCGAGAACAACTCGACTGTGGTACATCCTCCCACGTTCAGTATTCCCGAACTCATAGAACATCCAAGAGTTCAAACACAAGGTTTATCGCCATCTCCTCATGCGCCCCCAAACTCTCCTTAACCTACCTGTCTTATCCTTTCTCTTTCTTTCCTGATAAGCTTACTACCGTGCATCTGACCACGACGTGTACGACATGACGGACTGGTAGTAGAAAGTGACACCTGAGCTTAGACTTACACATAAAAAAAAGAATACTGATTTCTGATGGGCGGCTGGATGAACTCCTCAACGAGATGAACCGATGTCAAGCATCAGAAGATGGGCCTTAGCGAGATTGTATGGCATCTGCCAAGCGATGAGTCCTTATATTCTAGCACGATCCCAACCGTTAACCGTAGGAATTGCATTGGCGGAAGGAAGCCAGATCAAGCATCATTAGCTGGTCACCAGCTGAGAGAATTTTTCCAGAATGAAAGGACAGCAGGAGCGGTAACCTCATGCACTAAAAGCTAGAGATCTCAGGGAGATAGCTATACAAATAATAACCAAAAGGGAAAAAGCTCTCAAAACCAACCATAGTTGGGAAGCTTTTACTTCGGGAGGCCAATAATCTGGCTCAACGGTCAATGAGCGAAATAATGAAGAACCGGCACTAACCGATGCCCATTCTAGTACCGGAAAACTCCCGGATTTTCTCTGGGCCGACGTCGAGGCCAGTTGCTCGAGTATCTTCGGCGACACAACAGGGACAACCCGATGGACAACTGGAAGGTGCTCAAGGCCGAGGAGCCCCAGCGAAATAGTAAAACCCTAGAGAGGCTCGAACGAGCTGATTATAAACTCATTTTGGATATACGTGGCAGTTGGCGGCCCATAACACCCTCCACTGCTCTCTTTACCACAGGGAATGGTGTCAGGATCTACCGACTGCATGGTCACAAAATTAAATTTCGGCAGTGACCTTAATATCCGGAGAGGAATGGGAAGTTGTCCAACCTGACAAAGACCGCGACGTTGTTTTGTACACAGACGGATCCAAAACAGAGTCGGGTGTAGGAGCTGGAATGTTTGCCCCATCAATAACTTGCAAAGAAACTTCTGGGTATTTCTGATGCCTGTCTGGCAATGCAGTCAAATCCAAGATCGAGAGCCAGGTAAATTCGACCAAAAAAGACCGGTGCATGAGCCATCCCCACATGGTATTTTGTGGAAGAACCACGCTTAGCGGGCCAAAGAGCCACACGAAACTAGTGAGCCGCAGTTTGCCGACCACTGATCTAGGTTAAGAGAGGCAGTAGATCAGCTACTCCTGCATAGATCATATTAACACTTTCAGAATAATAGTGGAGCATGATGGAAAATTATCCGACAGTAACAAATTTTCTTCCACAGATGCCTACGTCATATCTTAAAAACCCACTATCAAACATGCCACAGGAGAGATGGTGAGTTTGTCCGTTTTATATCAATGATTGATACGGAACGGGGATATGAATCATTGCTTATTTAAAGCTTCTGACTTGCTCAACCTCCAACAGTAATATTTTGCTGGTTTCGCCTGCTTATTCTACCTGATAACACCATGTATTTTTTTCATTGGCAACTCGGATCTGTTACGTATATTATCCTTGGCCGGATACTATAGTCGTAAAAAAATACATTCCGACATATTAATTGATGATTTCAACTTGATAATGAAAGCCGAATGCCATTGACCAGACTAAAATCTCTACAAGGGCAATTACTGATATTTCTATACTTAGTTTGAAGTTTTTTTTTTCTAAATTTAACTTACATTTTACGTTGCAACTAAATATGTTCCGTTTTTGCCCCAACTATCAATTGACCTTTTAAAATGTATGATATTTATTTCTTAATATACAGAACTAAATTTTTGGATTTAAGACAATTTTCATTCTTAACTATAAAATTCCTACATTTAGAAAACATTTAACTACGTATCATAGAAAAAACTAGCTAACGGATACCGAATTATAAACGCAACTATCGTACAAAATACCTGCACACCGAGTAGCATTTTAGTTAGGACTTGTTCATGTACTGGTCCAAAAACAACTAACGCGAAATTAATTAAGGTAAAATTATTTGTGGTTACAGATCCATCGGGATGTTCCATCCATCGAATCAACTTAAACGTTCTAAAGAGATTGACAAATAACTTTCCTAAGAATCCTAATTGATCCTTCTTAAACGACATTGTACTTATATCTAATAAATCGGTTTGTGGATTATATTTAGGAAGGCGATGCCTTGGGCAAGGCACAAAGTGAAATAGTTGTGGCACTGAATATAGGAAGTTTATAATTTGTGGAATAAAGAAGAGCAGCAAGGTCTTGCTGAAATGTCCTAAGATTCCGACAACAGCAAAGGTCATTCCTGCGAAGTAGCAATATGTATCGCCGACGAACACTTTTGATGGATATCTGAAAAGAAAACGTGTTATTATATAATGTATATAAGAAATGTACAAAAGGTATTTAAAATTATTTCTTCAAACAAGAATTATTATATCAGGAAGTAAATTTTGGTGTCTTTGAAGCTAGATCGACATCGCTTAGTTCGAGGGAAATATTCCATGCTATGAAATTGACGAGGGTGCTGAAAGAGATGGCATTGAACTCTTGGATATTGTAGGAATCCGGAAGCCCTATCACAAGTAAGTATCCCTGGAATATTGAGCTTCTTACTCGAATCTCGGAACTTCAGGCGTCGCGGCCAAAATCTGTCGGTGGATGAAATTTCTTCCGTCTCAAAAAGCATAACACTTTGACGAGGACAAATTGTATGGACTCTGATGGTTGCGGCAAATGAGCTACCGAAAAAATTCCCTGAGAATGCGGCGATTGAACCCGCGCAACTGAAGCCTCATTTTGTTATTGACTTTTGTAACATTCGCGGACTTCAGCTAATTCCTCGTGCCACTTATCTTATTTCGAATAGCCTATTCTCTAACTTAGGGAAACCCAAATATCGCCTGATACCGACATAGGTCTTTACCAGGTATCGGGGTACACTTTAGTGAACAATCGCTCGCCCCATAGGGGTATTGCCATCTATGTTAGTGATGGCGTGACTTACTATACAATATATAATAGCACGTCCTCAGATGTTAACTACTTTTGGCTTAAAATCATCTTTCGAGCCCACGTCATATTCTTCTGCTTCCTATACCGAAGTCCTAACAAAAATAGCGAAGCCTCAATTTCATCATTTGATATCTCTGTACAGATCTCGGGATTTTTATCATCCAATCCTGCCTACCAAGGACAGATAAAGTTCGGCGATCGTATCCCGATCTATTTTTACAGATTGCAAAGACTGGCTCACTTTGTTGAACCTTTTCAGGATGTCATTCCAGAGAAGGGCCAGAAAACAAGTTTTCATATTGTCTAATGAATTAAGAAGACGCGAAGCCTCAGAGCGCGTAGATGGTTTTTAACTTGTGTCATTGGCAATTATCTGAAGAGCTGCCATGATTTCATCGGAGGAGCAACATAGACTTCAGCAGGCGTCAGCTCGAGCAGACCATCTTGTCTGAGAAAAACTCTTTACGACCTTTGAATTTGGCTTTCGACAGCAAAATTTCTCATCTGTGTGTCGATACCAAAAAAAATTGTGCAATGACTGCAAAGTACCGAAGAAAGATATAGCAGTTTGACAAGACTCGGCCGCACATGACCCAACAAGATTCAGCGAGTGAGCCGCACAGGGAACGAAAAATATCAGAGGATTCATTTGTTTTAGTCTCGCTTGAGGAGCGGAATGTACACCTGATATATTGCTGGCGTTGTCATAAGACTGCCCCCATCCAAATCGTGGTTTTTCAATGTCTCTAGGACGATTTTAGCCCAGTATTCTAATAAGTGGCTAAGTTTCTCGTACTCCACAAACTAGTAATTCGTTTCTAAATAGAACAACTCGATTGTGGAACAACCTTTCGTAGTCAGTGTTTCTGAACTACACAATCCAAGAGTTCAAACGCAAGGCTCACCGCCACCTTTTCCAACACCCTCCCGAGCCCGCATAGCCCTTAACCTATTCCCCTCATCTCTTACTATTTCGCTTAGATAAAAGCGGACAGTGGCCCGTCATGAGCTCTGTTATTCTTCTGTTATTTGTCCAAGTTAGCGCCTTTAGCCGAAATAGCCGGTCGACCAAAGTTTGCTAAGCTGCAGAAAGAAAAGTACCGGACCAATAAGTGATGAGATTGTCCTAACTCTAACTAGGCCATCGGCAATTTCATTACCAATGTCGCCTCAGTTGATGCCAGCAAGGAAGCCTTATTAATGCAAGGTGTTCGCAGTACCGAATTGTGTACAAAAATGTTATTCCAATTTGGGGGAAAAGGCCTGACTGTTTCACGAAATGAAGTCCTTGGGCGTGATTTTTTTAAAGTAACTATTGTTACTAGAAATATTTCAATCTGCCTTATTACCATATATGGATTTTGAAACGCTTCACACCATTTTAAGATTTGTAAGAAGTCAAGAAACGTGTAAATTCTTAAAGGCAATTCAAATATTGCAACTGACACCAAATCCAACCGTTAAGCGACATATTCACCACATAAGCTCCCATCTTCAAGCAAAAGTCAAAATCATCTGCTACTCAGCTGGGGTGTGCCCATGCACATTCGAATGCACAGACGATTCCGTCATCTCAAACAAAAGCAACAACATCGAAAGAATAAGGGCAAGTCCTTTTTTGGGTGTGTTTTAAGGAGTTTTTCGTCAATGACGAAATTGTCTTCCAAGGCAATGTCCAGACCACAAAGTCATTACTATAGTATCCACAAAAGAATTAAATAATATTAAATAATAAAAAGTGATATGCAGTGGCACGGTTTTCGTACCGGCACAAAATTAATTTTATGGACGCTTTTCTTTATCCAACTTTTGCTAATCGGTGCATTTTGGATACTCCAGGGTGCTAGCAACGAACAAGGTATCGCCGGTGTTAGTGATGGATTTACAGTTGATTTTATAAAGCCCAGATTACGGACCGGCAGCGGTGATTATCTACAGAAAAATGAGCTTACCCAGAAAATCAATGGAATTGAAGTTAAATCAATTAATAATTTTTCAACTGATTTTGTTACATTTTTAGAATCCGGTGAACAATATCTAGATAATTTAACATGTTTCCGTGAAGGGATCATAAGTGATGTATTTAATCATGATAATAAACATATAAAAAAATGCCATTGTAAGCCAGACTGGCATGGTAAAGACTGCGGCCAGCCGGAGGTAGTATGGCGGGCATTTATGACCGCTAAGGTACCATCGGTTATATCAAATGCCAGAACGGAACCCCATAAGGTTATTTATATGATTACAGGAAATTTTTTTAGTCTAGAATTATTAGAGATACAAGTTATGGAACTAGAAAGTAGCACTGATTTTTTTATAATTTGTAATAAAAGATCAAAAAGGCTGAAATTAAATTTTGCAAGCGAATTTCAAGATCGAATACTATTAATTGAAAGCAATCATAATAATAATAATTGTACACCGAAATTAATTTACAATCAATTTAAATCTAGATTAGACAAGCATTCAGTTATTAATCAAGATGATATTTTTATATTTAGTCAGGATGATCAAATATTAAATCGTCTTGCTATTAAATATTTAAAATATTACGATAACTCTTTAGGTGTAATACGATTTCGTCTTAAGTATAACGTTTATGGATTCTTCTGGCAGCATCCAGAGAGTACTCGTTTAGGTAGTGTTGCCTGCAAAATTAGGCAATTAGATGAAAACTTTAAGTCAGATCCACTACGACTATTATCTGCTAAGAAATCTAGCATTACAATTGGAGATTTAAATCATATTGGCGGGTGGTACTGTAGACTGTGCTATCAGCCAAGTGAAATTGTTGATCGTTTAGAAGCTGATTCTCATTCAATATTCCCGAATACAGCTAAGAACCGGCAAATCGATGCTAGATACATTCAAAATTTAATTGCAAGTGGCCTTTATATCGATGGAAAATTAGGTCTTAATAAATTACATCGATATTCAGATAAATACTATGCTCCGGAATATGCTGAGCAAAATGGTTGGAGATTTGATAATATCCTTGTTAATTTATTTCTATCATTTGATGATAATGAATACGACAGTTAAGATAATGATCATTTTTATATTTAATTTCTATTTGAAAAAAATAAATAAATAAATAAAAATAAAACAAACTCAATTTTGTGATCAAATTTGTACATCAAACTTTCATTTTTAAAAATGGATTATTAAAACATAATATTTTGTGTAGTTAAATTGTAAATTATGTATAAAAAAAAATTATTATTCAAAATTTCTTTTTTAGATAAATATTTAACTGTCAATTGATATTGTTGAAATGTAAATTGTAATTGAGAAAAAACATTTCACATTTGTTATAAAAGAAAAGTGCAGTGCGAAATTTGTTGATATTTTTATTTTAAATAAGCTCTGTCAATGATTAGAAAAAAACGAGAAAATTCTAGTTAAATCTTCTAGAATTTCTTTATCATCTAAAAAACAAAAATATTATAGGGCTATAAACATATTAGCAATGCCTTTTTTGCTTATGTATGTAAACCAAAAACATATCAAAAAGAAAATGAAATTCTTATTTCAAATAAGAAAGAAAGTTAAAATTGAATTTTTTTACATTTTGTTCACACAATCTTAACTGAACAATAAAATAAGACTGGTTTTGATTTTGCCTTTAAAACTTATTAAAATATATATATAAATAAATAAAAAGTGATAATTATAGAATTTAAAAAAGAAAACCCCTCGTTACCATGACATTAATATATCGCAGGAAAAAATTGTACGGTAAATTGGCGATATTCATTTATGTACTGACTAAAAAATAATTTTCAATTTCTTTTGTAAGGAACTTGTTTAAATAAATCAGTTTTTGTAGTATTGATTACTAGATATTTCTATTTTTTTTTTTCAGTAATGGTAAGGGAGCCCAAGAGGGGATTTTGGGATTTACTCAAGCGCGATACATTGACATATGTGGGATACCTTGCAGCTTGCACCCTGATAAGTACATCTACCAGACCGGTGGCGACCAGGGTTCCATCCTTGGACCCAAATTATTTAATTTATATCTTTACGACCTACCACACACAGTGCCTGGACTAAAATCCAAAGCCATTCTTTACGCCGACACATTAATATACGCGACCGACCGTAACCCACATAAAGCCATGGAATGGTTATGTAAGCATATTACGGCAGTAAATCGCTACTACAATACATGGGGGCTCTCCCTAAATGAAAACAAAACAAATTTCATTGCCCTCCGGAATGCTTGGGGAAAAGGCAGGAGAGGCGTCGCTAAAGAGTGCGGTGACATTAGATTCCACCTGAATAACACCGAAATTAAGGTCTCGAAATCCCTTAAGTTCCTTGGAATACACTTCAACCACCTATTGAAATTTAATCAACACGCCAAAACAATCATTTCCAAAGCATAAAAGGTCCTTGGCCTATCATTTGATAAGGCCTATCATTTGCTATGGCTTCTCGTGCTAGCATTCAATATCCACTTCCTGGGCCTCGCCTTGAGAGATTGGAAAGAAAAATTCATAGGCAATGCTGCTCCATAAAGTTTAAAACTCGCAACAGATAATATTCTAACGCCGAACTGTACGATAAAGCCAACGTAACTCCTCTTCTCACGTATCTCCAGGACAAATGAAAAATCAGATCCGCAAAATTCAAAATCATGAGAACTTTTTAATCAGAAAGTGTTGGACAGACAACGCTTCCTCCCCCTCCTCGGTCTACTACCTAAGCCCCTTCATTCTTGCAGCTTCCCCCTGGCTTTTATAATGGTCGTGAGTCTCTACACAATAGAGGATAATTGGTCGCTATGGACTGGCACCGCCCAACTTTATATAAACCAATACGAACAGGTACTCTGCCTATTGAAATATAAATATCCCAAATATAAAAATTAGGAACGTTTTTCTACAAACATTGTTTCATTACAGATAAACTTGAAGAGCTTTTCACCCTTGAAGCATATGTTATCAGATCTTTTTTTGCATATTCAGACATATTGAAAATTTAAAATCTTGAAGGAGAAAATATCCATCTAATTTCTTTCGTTAATATATATTTACTATTAAAAATGCTACTTACCTATTAAATTTCCACAATCCAATAGAAGTGGCAAGAAATGGAAGAATCAAATATAACGAAAATTGATGAGGTCTTGAGATACTGTCTCTAAATAATTCTACTAAATTGAACATAACAATCGAAGATGCTATGACAATTGATTGTCCAACTTCAAGACCATTGATCCCAGCTAAAATATTTATGGCATTTGTACAAAATACAGCTAGCATGCCCATGAATAAATAGTATAGGATACCTGCAATTTTTAGAAGTCAGTATATAATGAATATAAACAGAAAATAATTATATACCAATATCTAATGCTGTTCCTACTACAGATCTTAAAATCTTTGGCATAATTATTGTTGTTGAATTGAAATTAACATAATAAACCATCAACAGTGGTAGAGTAGCTATTGTTGGCAAGAGTAATTTATGTCTCCATCGCAAATTTAATACATCATCAGCAAACCCTAGTAGTATCATACAGCAAATGGATAGTAGTGCAACGATTAGCTCTACAAACTGCAAATAAATTTAAATATTTAAAAATAGTTCAATTATTTATGATGAGAAATCCAACCTCTTCATGAGGAAATCGCTTTTCATTCAGTAGACCATAGTAACTAAACGGTATTGGAATGAATAAAAACATTGCCACCAAGAAGATACATCCAGATATAACACCCAAGGACTCAGGTCTAAAAATTAAATGGAAATTATTAATAGTTTATAATTGATATCGATCATTTTAAATACGTTTTATGTTTATCCTTTTTGCATAAGTCGTTACCATACAAATTTGCATTGATAAACAAATCACTGATGTTGGGAATTATGCGTACTGTCATAATATACGCACCAGAGGATATTAAACAATTTATTAATAATGGTATATTCATCTTTGGTAATTACTGTCGTTTTAAATTATTATCTATAAAACATTACGAAAAGCCGCCAAGTAAGCAGTTGTACGGGTGCCAGTCAACTTTTGCCGTCAAGTCAAATAATTGTCAACAATCACGTGTGGTAAGTATAAAAAAGAAATCAAAAGCAGCTGTTCAAAATTTCACCACACTTCTTCTAGTTTGAAGGAAGCGGAAGTATTTCGGGGAAAACAAATTGTAAATGTTGATTGCCGGTTCCACGTACAAGTTAACTTATCTCATAGTTTGTATTTTAAACTTAATAGATAATTGTTAACCAGTGTACTAATGACCGATCTCTTTACCGTTTATTCTCATCCACAGTGTGTAAAATTTTCCACATACATTATATATTTATTTATTATTAAATTTATCATTAAAATACAATTTTTTATATATTATTATTATTGTAACTTCCAATTCCAACATCTCCACTCAGTTAGCAAAGCTGGTATGAGAGTTGGAAAGCCCCAAAACCTCATTCATTAATTTATTATGCCATTCAAAAACTTAGAGGTACTACTACCACTACTTGTATGTGTTGATCACAAAATAACAAAAAACAAAAATAAATAAAAACTAAAAAGAAAAAGTACAAATGCAAAAGACCCTGCACTTTTTCTTTGGAAAATGGCTTTCGGTTAATTTTCTTGAAATTTTGCAGGTTGATAGATCTCAACGTGTATATCAGAAGTCTCAATGTGAGCAAAGCTCCATCAACCCTCCTTCACTCCCAAAGGGCTATGGGGATACAACTGATTTCTGAATGTAAAACGATTTTAATCTTGCAGTCCAGTCAATGGCCAGCCTAAACAAGCATTCCTTTGACCCTTCCACCGCTGATCATTCAAACCCTCCCTCCCACGTCCCCCTCCCCCGGAAGTGGTCCTAGTATGGACCCTTGGGGAACTCCATCTGTGAGCACTAGTTGGTTACTCGAGATACCATTAACTCTAGTTGCCACGTCTCTCCTAGAAAGATAGCTGCTCAGCAGATCATTCGCTGAGCCCCTAATTCCAAGGATGTAGAGGGTGCTTAGTAGGGCATCATGATGCACTGTGTCAAATGACTTAAATCGAAAAATCTGCCCCTATATAGTAACCCATATCAAGATAGTCATTTATAAGGGTTTCCAAAGTAGCCAGTTCAGCACTGCTGCATTCTTGAAAACCAACTACTTGCTGTCCGGACCTCCATTTTCAATCAATCAATTTCCTATTACAATTTTTCATAAATTTTTCTCACGTTGCTTACTAGGGCTATGGGCCTGTAATTATTCATGTCAGCCGAGTCTCCTCCTTTCAGAATATGTATTACAATCGCATCCTTGAGACAACTAGGAAATGTGCCACTACTTATTGCCTCATTTATAAGTTTAGAGAGGGGTTTCTTAATAATGTCTATAACACCAGCTATGTCTTCAGTGGATTCTCCATCCTTTCCATGAGATGTATTCTTTTTTAAATTCAGGCCAACACGTTCTACGTCTTACATGCTGGCCGAAATCGTGAAGATTGAGTTACTCGTCGTTGGTGTATCTACAAGTAAACCTATAGCAGCTAAAAAATCTAAATCTAATAATAGCTTTTCATGTTTTGTTTTTTTTTATGAGGTTTATTTATCTCATTATAATAGCAAAATGAGTTTTTGTTTGGTTTAGCACAAAAAAACGACATCCGAAATATGAATTCCACATAGAGTAAACTAAACTAGACTTGGATCAAACCACCATCCCCTTTTAAGAAGCAGAGTAGTCCCTCTTAAGATTATATCCGGACACCGAAAACTTTAAAACAACAAACATATGTAAATTGAAAGTCACCATTAATAATATCAACTATTTACTGCATAAACATATAATATTAATCTTTATGAATTTTCTCTACTCGTGGATCATCTGGTCTCATTACAACGTAGGTCAATTTGTATCGTCTATTATCACCATCCTTGGCGTAGTAATTATTAAGCCCGAGGCCCAAAAGACCAAGTCCGGTAATAGCTACAAGGGTTCCTCCAACAACATCGGGAATTTCATTCCAGGCTTGATGGATTAGTTGTGCTATAGTCCTTCTAGGTGCATTAGCCGCCATCCTCGATGAAAAGATTCACTATAATATTTTAAAACCAAATGCAGACTGACATAACAAAGTTACGAAACAATTCTTCTTATCTTCTTCTTTTTAATATTTGTTTTGTAAAGGATCGAGAATGATGTTGTATGCTGTATTAACAGTTTTGACTGGCAATCGTAATAATTTTTTAAATTACTATTTATGAAAAATAGAAAATGCAGAGATTCAGGTTTTAAGAGGCATTGGTGTTTAAATAATAAATTATACTTCAATGTAATAATAAAGTGATGTTAATTTAAGATAGGTGCAAGCAGTGCGGACGGATAATGTTGGGCCCGGGTGGGTAGTCAAACAAACACTCCTCCTCCGAAACTATTATTTGGTAACAACCTTTCCTAACCAGAAAAGAAGGTAGGTCACTGGAGATGGGCCGACGGTGTACTGAACAACATCCTAGGTGTCCTAGGTCCTCTGTGGTGGAGCACAATGAATCGTAATGTGTTGAGGCTATACCTCGATGCGATCGAGCTATGCGCGTACGAAGCTATCTGAGGTATTCTAGTGTGGCCTGAAAGCGCTGGGCTCCGTTTGCTGAAAACAAAGCTGTATGTACGCTGATCAATAACCTGGGAAAACAAGTATCCGTAAGAATCAAGGTAAGGGGACAGATCATTCACTCACAGCTCGCCTTAAGGTACCGAAGAGTTATGATCGACCACAGGCTTAATTTTAAAACACACATGGAAGGCATGGCGGATAAAGCTTCTGCTATTTGTGCAGCAATTCCGAACCAAAGTGGGGCCCAAACCAATCCGTCGCCTTCTTTTGACGAGGGTAGTTAGCTTAGTTTAGCTTTACGCAGTGTGGGCAGCACAGCAGCAAGAAAGAGGTCTAACAGCAGAAAATGGAGGGCCGCATACAGACTAACGCTGGAAACAGATACGTGCGTGCGAACAATGCCTGCGAACTTTAACCGACCGATAGTTGCGTACTTGGGCGCCATCTAGTATTTTGCAAATAACCAAAAAATATATGCGACGATTGCATGTATATGTCCAATAGAGATACTAGCGAGAGATTGTCTATGATCCAAAATATGTTAGAAAGCAGAGAGACTCATGCGGTGGCAGATGACGCACTGGGAGTCTGTAACGTAATGGCAAGGCAAGTGAGACAAAGTCGGTGGACCCTCAGACCTATCCCAAATGTAGACAGATAGGTTACTTGGTAGTGTGGGGAAGTGAGTAACACCTCACGCACGCAGAGCTTGAGTGGAAATAGGGAATATAGAAAATACATTATTACATATATTATTGTGTGAGTGACGATAGCACCATCTGTGTATTATATTTGAACGAATCATCAAGGACATCCGTTTTGCATCGGCCCGATACCCCGGTAAAAAAACGGCCGTTAACAAGCAGCCTAATTGGTGGCTTGACAGTTTTTTTTAAATGACGTTTTGTTTTAAATAATCGTGGAAAATGAATAAAATTGAAATTCGTGGCGTAATTCAATTCTTCTTTATAGAAGGAAAAACACCAAATGAAATTTATGAAAGGATTTTGCCAACATTGGGCGACTCATGCCCTTCTTATGAAACGGTTCGATTATGGATAAATGAGTTTAAAAAAGGCAGAAATAACATCGGAGATGTACGGCGTTCAGGATCGTCTAAATCAACGGCAACACTCGAAGTAGTCGATAGTGTCCAGGCATTAGTCTTAGCCGATAGACGAAGGGAAGTATGTGAATTGGCAGATGCCACGGGCATTTCAACTGAGAGGCTTCACTACATTTTACATAATAAATTAAATTTAATAAAGCTTTATGCAAAATGGGTGCCACAGACACTCACTACTGACCAAAAGCGAATTCGCATGCTAACATCTGTCATCAATTTGAAATTTTTTGAGAAGAATCCAAAGGATTTCTTTCGTCGTTTTGTGACAATGGACAGAATTTGCCTGGATCAATACATAGCTGATGAAACGGAACAGCAATTAGGTAATGGTGAGCCGATCCCAAAAAAGGTAAAAAGCACTACATCCCATGGAAAATTAATGGCGAATGTATTTTGGGATGCTCAGGGTATTATCTTAATTGAATGCCACAAAAATAATTCAGCTGTTACTGAAGGTGATTATGTAGCAGTTTTGGGCCGATTACAAGAGGCTATTAAGCGGCACCGGCCAGAAATTGCTCAAGAACAGGTGCTGCTTCATCATGACAGTGCACCGGTGCATGCAACCCCTAAGGTAGAAGAAATATTATCCAACTTGGGATTTGAACTGCTTCTTCATCCAGCCTATGCCCCAGATTTAGCTCCCTCGGAGTACCACCTCTTCCCGAAACTAAGAAAATACCTGGGTGGACGCAAATTTGAGACATATGAAGCGATCTTGCGGGAAATAAACAACTATTTTGCAGGCCTTTCGGAAACTCATTTCCGTAAAGGAATAGCGAAGCTAGTGAAGCGTTGGGGCAAGTGCGTTAAACTTCGTGGAGACTATGTTGAAACATAAATTGCGTTACGGAATTCGTTAATATTAAATCGTCGTAAATACGAAATTTTGTAATTTTATTAGAAAATTATTTTTGATGTTTTTATAATATTCAAATTATTGCAAAAATGTCGTTTAATGATTATTATCGAATATTTATAAGTATTTCTGATAGCATTCAAGGTGCTTCTCGTACTATATTCTTTGGAAATAGCATTGTTGTCCGATAATCATTGATTTAGCGGAGTTTTACACATTCTTGATTCGATTTCAATCCGAAGAGTCAGGTAGTCAGTAATACAGTTTCCGCTGTCGGTAAGACACAGTCCAAACGCACGCAAGATTCGGCCGGCCGGCTTGACGATTTCAATCTTCTTCTTTAAGCTCCTTTAATCCCTCATGGGACATGGGGCGGAAACAGTTGCCCTTCAGCGGACTCTGTTTTGCGCGACAGCTCTCAGCTCCGACCAGGATCTCCCAGTTGTTGCGGCTTCTGCTAGTAGGGTTCTCCTTCACGTTGTTCTAGGTCCTCCTACTCGACGGGATCCTTGCGGATTCCAGTCAAGGGCCTATTTGGCTAGATTTTCGTCTTCGCGACGCAAGGTGTGGCCAACCCAATTCCATTTTCTTCGCCTGATTTGGTTATCTATCCTTCCTTGGCCGGCACGTTTGAAATTGATAAAGACTTGTAGGCGCCCTGTGACGAATAGGGTGACTCTGCATATTTCGCAATCGTACAAAAGAACTGCCTTAACGTTTGAGTTGAACAGCCGCAATTTGTTGTTAGTGGAGATCTCCATTGATCTCCATATGCTGGACAGGCATGCATATGCGCCTCGCGCTTTATTTATTTCATTGGCCCATTCGATCTTACCCGCAGTGAAAATTCTGTTTGCCATAACTTTATTCCTTTTTTTAGTTTTAAAAAGCATTTATTTATTACCTTACCTTTATATAAATTTAACTAATGCTTAGAACTATTCTAGCATATTCTCATCTATCTAACTTACTGGCCCTCAGCAGCCTGTTGGGCAGAAATTACCTCCGATCCGAAGTAGGGTACCAAGGCCATTCCAGAGTCAGTTACTAGAGAACCCAAGAAATGAGTGCTCATTAATAGCTCCATGCTACCCCTGGTATTCTAGACTTCCACAAGTTTCCTGATGGTTAATGGCGGCTAATAAAGCTATTAAACTTGTTGATACCCTAATGGAATTCTATAAATGAGACATATTTAAACAATTAGATTCTTTTAAATAAATTTTATTATGCCATTAAGTTATTCAGCATAGCTAAAGCCAGAAGGAATTATAAAATGCAATAAATTAAATAAAAGCCCCTTAATTAAAAGTTATCTTCTCCAACAATGAATTCATCTCGAATTTTATTTAATTTCTTAGTTAATTCCTCTACCGAGACTTCTCCATGTATCTTATTATCACGAGTACGGACATTAACAGTTCCAGATGATCTTTCCTTCTCTCCTACAACCAATATAAAATTAAACTGCGCCAGCTGTCCATTTCTGATCTTTTTGTTCATAGTATCGCCAGCATCTAAATCAGCTTCAGCCATGAATCCAGCATCATGAAGTTGTTTTCGAACTGTTTCTGCGTATTCATCGAAATTTGGTCCAACTGGTACAACCATTACTTGACGTGGTGATACCCAGAATGGCCATTTGCCAGCATAACTTTCAGTTAGGATAGCGATCATTCTTTCAACAGAACCAAGGATCGCTCGATGGATTATGACTGGACGTTTCTTATCACCAGATTCCGATACATAAGTTAGATTAAATCTAGAAATATTATTTTTATTGTTGATACGTAATGTGGGGAGATAGTACACGTCTTACCTTATCGGCAATTGGAAATCCAATTGAATTGTAGCGCACTGGTGGGCACGTTTTAGTGCATCAGTTATGGTAATGTCGATTTTTGGGCCATAGAAAGCGCCATCGCCAGGATTTTCATTCCATGGTAGCCCGAATTCATCTAAAGATTCAGCCAGAGCCTTCTCAGCTTCATTCCATACCTCAATATCACCTAAGTACTTTTCTGGGCGAGTAGATAAAACTAAATTAAAGGTAAAACCGAAGATGGTGTACACATGACGAAGGAAATCTAATGCTCCAGTTATTTCGGTCTTTATTTGTTCAGGTGCACAGAAAATATGTGCATCGTCCTGTTGGAATCGTCGCACTCTAGTGAGACCAGTCAAGGCGCCAGACAATTCATTTCGATGAAGCACACCGAAATCAGCCATTCGCAGCGGTAATTCCCGCCATGAACGAATGCGATTATCGAATATTAAGCTGAAGAAGACAAGTAAAAATTAACAAGGATATTTGGAGAACTTTCAAATAAATCCTACCAATGCCCTGGACAATTCATAGGCTTCAAAGCAAACTTCTCTTTCTCAACGTCGAATGAAAACATATTCTCAGCATAATGCTGCCAATGTCCCGAAGTTTGCCATAATTTTGCATTATATACGTTTGGAGAGATCACTTCCTGAAATCCACGCTTCCGGTATTCGGATTTAATGAAATCCATTAGAGTATTGTAAATATGTGCTCCACGCGGCTGGAAGAAGCACGATCCAGGTGAAAGTTCATGGAAGAAGAATAGTTCTTGCTCCTTTCCAATTTTTCGATGATCTCTCTTTGCGGCCTCTTCTTGTAGCTTCTCCCATTCCTTGAGCTGCTTAGGATCTGGGAAAGAAATGCCATAGACTCTCTGTAGAGTTTCAGCATCAGCTTTGCCCTCCCAATAAGTTGACGAATTCTTTTAAATAGTAAACAACAAATTGAATATATATTGATGAATAGTTGCAATGGAACATACCTTAGTTATTTTAAGGGCCTTCACTTTTCCAGTGTGACGAACATGCGGCCCTCGGCATAAATCAATTAGGGGACCGCACTTGTAGACAGTAGTGGTGTCGGTGTTGACTTTTTCATTGAGGATGCGTACTTTGAATTCATTGTACTTGAACATCTCAAGGAGATCAGATTTCTTCATAACTAGACGTTCAAACGGCTGCTTTTCCTTCACAATCTGCTTTACTAAACTTTCCATAACGGGGTAATCGTTGGTGGAGATCTGTAAATGGTATATTCATTAGTATACGAGGAGGCATCTTTGAAACATCCGTCAGATGTTTAGAATAGGAAGTCTGAAGGCAGTATTGATGTGGAGGTTCCAGCACACTAACAGTCCATCGTAGTGTTATGCAACGTCTAATAGTAAGCTTACTTCGAAGAGGAAAAAAGATGATAAAATATATGAGGGAAAGCCAGGAGGGTGTCGAGCACCTTAACGGTGTACTTTGAATTTGAACTTTTGGATATTGGAGAAGATCGAAAACAGTTACGGGTTCTGTCGACGAGCGTATTCCTTATACTGTCTTGCGTGCAGGATATGCGAAATAATACTAAGTTCGATGTTAGGTTGTGCCCGTCGGTCTATTCTGGAATTGGAGGCAAGTGGCAGTCGTCCATCCAGGAGAAGTTTGTACGCATTGCCCGGTTGAGACGCATTTGACCACTTCGACGTTTCTCCCGATGTTGATCACTGCGACGTTGTCTGCGTACCCAACTAGGAAGACACCTTCGGACATATCCAAACGCAGGAGTCCGCCGTAGGAAATGTTCCAAACGTCGGATCCAGAATGGAGCCCTGGACGGTATCAGATGTTACCTCCCTTCTTCGCAAGTCGTTTATCTCTTTCACTATGAAGCCCTCCATCACGCGGAGTTCCCAACGGAGTTGTGGCCAGCAGACACACGTGACGGGAGCAATGATTTCTCCTTGGTCGACCTGGCGGCCTGAACCACCTCCTGCATCAATGGTAGAGCAGCCCGTTCGGAAGCCGAACTACCAGGCAGCCAGGTCTCCTGCCGCCCGTAAGGCCTCATGGAGGCATGGCCGCAGCAGTTTTTTCAGCAACTTCTCCGTCGTACCCAGCCGTCTGCAAGACGCCGTGTTTTGTAAGGCATACTTAAAGGACATCAGTGGACCTTTCTTGTCTAAAACCTGTCCTGATAGAAAGTTTGCGTCGAGCTTTAAACAGGATGCCATGCATCTGTTTGAATGAGCGGAAAACCCGGAAGTAATAGAATTCAAGGCGAAGAGAGATCGCCCTGAGATTGGTTACCGTTGTTGAGGATGGCATGAAATACATTTTGATAAGTCACTAAAGACCATAAGTTTTTACTGTGAACAATGGCAATAAGAATATTTCTCAGTCTGTTATCGAATGTTGATTTGGCTGTGACACTAAAACTATGCGAACAAATATTGCTGAAGTAATGCACATAGTGTGGTTAATATTTTTTCAATATAAAGGGTGAAAAAAAAACAAAAAAAAATTAATACTTACACCTTCTCCATCAATAAACATATCATAATAAAATCCATTTTCAATTGGAGGACCATAGCAAAGATGTCCTCCGTAGACTCTCTCCATAGCTTCCCCAACAATATGAGCAGAGCTATGCCAAAAAACTGCCTGTGCTTCTGGATCATCAAACTTAAGTAACTGCAGTGAGCAATCACCTTCTAATACTCGATCCAAATCCCACAGCTCTCCATTGACCTTGGAAATGACAGTGTTATCTGCCAATCCCTGACTAATTCCCTTCGCAACATCATAAGGAGTAGTCTCCCAAGCGACACCCTCGACCTGTTTTCCATCGGGTAGAGTGACCTTTATTGATGTTCTCGGCTGAGCTTCAACCATAGCCTCGTATTCTGCTTTGCATTTATCCCAAAACTTGTTACGTTCCTCTATATATTGTGGCCATGGATTGAGTTCTTTTACTGTAAAAAATGTTATGTTTTAAAATATTTCGTATAAAAAAATTGATTCAGGTTTTCACTTTTATTTCCATCTCCTCCGCTTTGGTTTTGATTCTGCTTTTGTTTCTCCTTCTTCATTTTGGAGGCCTAAAACAGAAAAATAACTCTTTAATATTATTACTTAACTCCGCGGGGGCATCCACACAAAATAACAACGGAATGGCACTGAACATTGATTTTAAACAAGCAAAAAGAGATTGGAAGACCGGAAGTTTGTCAGGTAAAAATTCTAGGAATTTTACATTAATCTCTATTATGATGCAACTAAAGATAAAATTGAAACATTTTATCGCAATCAACAGACCAAAGTGGCGAATCTCTGCTTGTGTGTGATGCCCCTTTGTAGAAAGAACAGCTCAGTCCTAGGTAGAAATTTTACAGGTGCGCAACGCAGCAATTGCACGATATTCATTACTATTATTTTCACATAAAATATTCTTCTTATAGTTTAGATTTTATCACAGTTAATAGAAAAACATTTCACCATGCCTTTTTATCGGTTTTTAAGTCCAAATTTTGCATGTCCGGCACCACGTTGTCAACCATTATTGCTTACGAAAGTAAAAGAAGCGAAATTTGTATGTCAAATTGACAATAGAGATCTTTACGCCTACATATATGTGATTTATGAATACCGTTTTTCTTACCTTGCGGTAAAAGAAAAAGTATTCTTTACCTTCTTATTTTTCTGCGGCATTTTGTACTGTGAGATAACTTTTACTTATGTTAATTGAAAAAAAAAACTAATAACTTTTATAACTAATTAAATAAAGTTATTAAAAGGCAAAATAACTTGAATCTTGAATTATTCAATGTTCTGAAAAGTTACTGCATACTTTCCGGCTGAGTGATAAAAAACGGATAGTACTAGATTCGATTGTCTAATGGAAAATAGTAGAAGAGTTGTACAGCAAATACACGACATAACATAAAACTCAAGTGATTAATTTAAAAAGGAAGCGGTCTCTTGACAGTTTGAAATCTACCATTTGTCATTAATAATACCAAGCTGGGACTGAACATCAACGAAAGCAAAACAAAGAACTGCTCTTGTCAAGGCAAACCAAAAGGATTTTTTAGCAGACCCGTAAACCCACGGATCAAAGTGCTAGCCTTGGTCAGACCGATTTTAAGTTATGGGTGCATGGTTTTCGAGAGATAATCCTTTAGGGCGTGTTTAAGGTTGTATCGTACATCCGAATCTGGCATCACAAAGCTTCACGCCAACAATGTTCTTCACGACTAGGCGTTTGTTAATAGGATCGACAACTTCATAACCAAGTTGATTCGAGGCCATATTGCTAGAGTGATGGAGTGTGACAATCTTCTCATTCTTTGAGCGTTCTACCCGAACGCGAGATATCACAAAACAGCTTGTAAACGCGAATTTATTCCTCTAGAGGCATTTTTTACCTTGCTTTGTTTTACATTTCAAAAAGATTGATCCAAGCTAGATCGGGGGTGCTTCTACCATATATACATATATCGCAGGGCATGTGACAAGCGATACACTTTTAGCGAAGAGGGTATGAATGCTCAGGACCTTTTGAGGTTTAGTACAAGAATTTCAGAAAGGGCTAAAAATATGCTTCTAATGCCACCACTTTGTGCTGGTAGTTGGAGGACTAATAATTATTGCGTATTTGCCCCAAAAACTCTAGACATAGAGCAGTTTAGCTTATAACTTAGTTTTAACGATTAGCTTAGGGTTTAGATAAGATCTAGCTCTAGTTTTTACCTAGTAATAAATTTAGATTTAAGTAAGCTTAGATTAGTGGTGGTAAAATCATTAACCTACCTTAGAGCAATAGTAGCAGCCGACAACTAAATGGAACGCACGGCTGCTAAAAGCCAACAAAACCTTCTATAGTCTGTCAAGGCTCTCCAAATCTATGCATCTAACCATGATATCCAAACTGCTACTACAAACGAGGGTCTCGCCGGTGCTCACATATATATACATCCGAGACTTGTGTGCTTACTCTAACCTCTTAGCCATGTTCGAGAGGAAGTTACTCCCCCTTAAGTGAGGAAAGAGGTCTCCGGAGGCTACAATAACGAGATCTACAAACTGAAGAAAATTTGAGCTCGGTAGACTTCAGGTTGGCAGGGCATCTAGCTCGTATATGAACCAGATCTGTGCTAAGATCTATGGGGTTCAACAGCGAAAGAGACCCAAACTCGCGGGAAGGACGGCAGGGATCAGAGACGTTCGGAGCTTATGGCTGCCAAAACTGGATGACATCAACTCAGATCGGGACTGGTGGAGAGAATAGTTGCGAAAGATCCGAACCATATCCCGGTTATAGAGCCGTTAAACAAGAACAAGCTACATTCCTATGGTACTAGGTTGGAGAAAATAATAAAGTTAACCAGAAAAATTTTGCTTGCTTTTTACGATTGTTTGTTTGTTTACTTATAGAATGATTCATCTTCATTCATTTTTGAATAACGAATGTGGTGATAATGGCTAAGATGTTATTTATTAATAAACTTCCATTAAAGCGCCGATCGATCCCTTAGTAATTTCTTGTATCAACCACTTGGAATCGATTTTCTTCAATAATTGAGTTCATCTAAACTGAAGAGCAATGGAATTCGGTTAAACAATTTGATCTCTGCATAATAGGTAGGTATCACTTAATCAAAGGAAAACACTCATAGCGCATCCATGCAAAATATTTTCCCAAAGTAAAGTGTAGGCGAAACTCCATTTAAATAATTATTATTAGTAGCATTCTTCGCAAGCCTAGCTAGATTTCAAAGGCAAGTGCCGCCACTGGAGTAAATTATTTATAAGTGGCTTTTGCGTTCTCCCAGACATTATCTTAATTCCCACGAAACAGAAGAACTTGTTTATTACAAATTTCTGATAACTCTTCTAGGCTGTAATCAAAATAAGATTCGAAATAATATTTGAATGCTAAAATATGTTTTAACTAAAACGTATCCCTGATAACACACCCCTGCTTAGCACAAGATACGCATGACTTGGATCTATTGATTATTCTGCAAATTTTTCACAGATTATGGCATTTGAGTCTAGTAAATAGAAGTGACCGAAAGTTCTGGTTGTTAAATTTGCGCTTTGGCTAAGTGAAGGCTTGTTTTAGCGTTGTTAAGGTTTAATTATTGTTCAAAAATTAGTGAAAAACCAAACAAAATTTCGCTAAATTCAAATAATTTTTGTAACGTGGCGTCTGAAAACAGCATCAGAACGCAGAACAGCAAGGTTCATCCGAGTCCGGGGGCCGCCCGAAGCGTCTGGGCGCTACCCCTGACTGCCTCATGTAATATGGTGGCGGAGGAAGACAGTGCAGCACACACGGACCAGGAAGTTGACCGCTCACCACTTGAGGAACAAAGGGATAGCAACTTGCTAGCAGACGGAGCTGACACAATGACCAGCGTCGAGGATATATTCGATGTCATCAAGAACGGTGAAGTCACCGATATGGAAAATCTAGTTGAAAAATTTGGTCTTGAGTGCCTATCTGCTAGAGATAAGCACGGATATACTCCAGCCCATTGGGTAGCACTGGATGGAAATGTTGAAATGATGCGATATTTGGTCGAAAGAAATGCTCCAATTGATTTGCCGTGCTTAGGTACTCAAGGCCCCAGACCCGTTCATTGGGCCTGCAGAAAAGGGCATGCTGCTGTTGTGCAGGTTTTATTGCAAGCCGGAGTCGCTGTCAATGCTGCAGATTTCAAGGGATTAACTCCATTGATGACAGCCTGTATGTATGGCCGAACAGCTACTGCAGCATTCTTACTTGGCATGGGAGCTCTTAATCACTTAACTGATATTAATGGCGATACCGCTTTACATTGGGCTGCGTACAAAGGACACGCTGATTTGATGAGGCTACTCATGTATAGCGGGGTGGACTTGCAGAAAACCGATAATTTTGGATCTACACCTTTGCATTTGGCCAGCTTATCTGGTAATCTGACTTGTGTCCGTTTATTGTGTGAAAAGAGCACTTTAGATCTTGAGCCTAGAGATAAGAATGGCAAGACTCCAATTATGTTGGCACAAAGTCACAGGCATCATGATGTCGTCAAGGTTTTGTATAATGAAATTAAGAAGAAATCTAGGTGGTTACCGTCCGTTTCTGAAGTTTGGGGATTGCTATTTGGTGGAGCTGGCGATTCTAAAGGTCCACTTTTATTGTTCTTGTTCTCAGTACTTTTGTGGGGATATCCCATGTATATGATAAGGGTAAGTGAAATATGAAAATATTCTGATATTTGCTTTCAAATTTGCATATGCATAATTTTTTGTATAACGTAGATCCTTTTTTTTATTACTCATCACTTGCTTGTGTTATGTGAACTTATGATGTATTACCGCAGTAGGAAAAAATACAAGTGCTTTGCTGCGGAGCAAATATAAAGCAGTAATAGCAGTCCTGCTCCGTACAGCAAAGGTATTAAAGCTCAATCTCAGCATATAGAGGTAAATCTATACAATTGCTTCATAATAGAAGTTCTGAGCTCGTCGGACATGCAATGTTAAAATACCATGAAACTCCTTACCGAAGCGTAAGCACTGCTCTGTCTAAAAAACGCTTTAAAAGGTTTTTCGGAAAGGTTTTCCTACTAAGACCCTACTTAAACAAACGTCCGTGGAATTTTCTTAATTATTTTGTTTGGATGAAAATTTCCAGTGACTTCTTATGATTCGTGAATATTATTAAGTTTTTATCTGAGATGCATTCACAAAAAATATTTCATTCCGTGTAGAGGATCGATGAAGGCTTTGTATCTTATTATGATTAGTTTCTTTCACTTTTGCCAAGCGTTCTTGATGCGTAGAATTCATGGAGCCACAAGTGCGTCGAAGAATCCTGGTCCTGTCGGCCTGACCGGTCTATCTGTCTGGTCTATCTATTTGTTCTCCCTCTCTGATCTGTCTGCCTGGTCTATCTAGACTATCTAGTTAGTTAGTTAGTATGAGTTGTGTGTTTTGTGGTAAAACTATTATAAAATATTACTTGGCTTAGCTTCAAAATCCAATTTGTATGCGAAACATTATAAGTTCACCAAACCGCAAAAGCTTTCAAAGACACAAACCGAAGCTTCAGCCCAAGACACAAACGAAAAGCTCGATTGCGTAATCGGTGGCATCGGAACAGAATACCTATACTACTAAGCATGGCTCGATGGCCGGGGATAAGTACAAGACAATGGCCTCGATTCCCTGATCCGACGGGAGGGAAGTGAGTGAGGATTTGACACTTTGCGATTCTCAAATCCGCAGTCCCGGATAGGTTTAAATCGAAAATTCGGAGTGAAGACTCACGCGATAATGAAATATATGATGTCGGATTATCTCAGGCGCATTTGTCGTTCAAATCCGCAGAAAATTTGTTGCGGATCACACTTTTACAGCGCGGAAAATGTCAAAAAGAAATTCGGGGTTGCGGATCTGAGAATCGCAAAGTGTCAAATCCGCAACTCACTTCCCTCTCGTCGGATCTGGGAATCGAGGCCATTCTTATGATGATGTGATTATGATGTAATGATTATGTTCGCCCGGAATTAAAATCTTTAGGGGGTGGGTAGGAATACAGGATGGGCTCAATGGCTCAAATACGCCTTTTCCCTCGATTTTTACAAAACATCTTTGTGAATTTACAGCCCGATCGTTTAATGGCGGAAAGTTCGTTGCTTAACTAACATTTCATCATTCTTTGATTGCATCGAACGCTTTGTGAAAACGAAACGATGCGTCTTTTATAAATTTGAAATATTTATTCGCTCATTAAAACTGAATTGCCTCCTAACTGGCCGAAATCTTAACCTATTGTTGAGCTTCTTGTATAGTTGGAAATAGCTCGAGTTGTAAATATATAATCAATGTAAAATGTTAATATTTCAAAAAAAAATTTTTTTATGCGCCTCCATCTTCGCCTGCCTGGCAAATTCGGTGCCTTATGCGGTGGACTGCATAAAATATTTTTATATATGGTGCGGGCCCCTAGACGAGCGCCTATGTTGCCAATGCTTGAATCCGACCCTGGGCATGACGTCGAATCAGTTTGATCATATCGTAGATCTAGGCGTAGCCCTAGACAAAAAAAAAATCAATTTCAACCTGCACTACGATATTACTGCCAGGGCCAACAAACTTCTTGGTTTCATAAAGAGGAAGTCAAAGAATTCGGTATTGTATGGGTCACAACACTCTTCTGTTCTTTAGTCCGCGTCCTATCTAGGAACCTACATTCCAAGTAAGCAGCAGGAAGATCGAATCTGTTCAAAAGAGATTTCTCCTTTTCGCCCTGAAAAATCTACATGACCCTCATGAACACCAAACCCTACCGCACTACTTGGACTGGCTTGATCTCATGCCTAGCAGAAGAAAAGTGCTCATATCTTGCGTTGCCGACGACGACGACGTCCTAAGTGGAAAATTTAAAGTGCAGTTTCTGTTGGACAAGATCAAGATCAAGTTCAATGATGTAGGTCTGGGGTTAGAAAGTATTAATAGCATGTTTAGGATTCTACTAGACTTTCTACTACTCTTAGATATACTTGATCAATCGTGGATCTGTTGGGTCTAAGTGCACAATGATTTTCGCTTATTCCCTGAGCGCAGCCTTAGCTCTGAGACGGTTGTTTAAAACATTGGAAAGGATCTTATATTATGTTTTTAGCAGATTAATGCAGTAAGTAGATGCAGTTTCTAGTGATCCACTCTTTCAAGGGGAATCGGCACACATTTCTAAAATCACACACACAAGTTCGCTATATTGTTAATTTCTTGTATAAAATTCAATGTTTTTTTATTAATAACACATAATAATATCTCTTTCAGGTGATCCCAATAACATGGAACATTTTACGACGATCACACTACTGCTTTATCTACTGGAATGCTGTAATGTGGATTAGCTGGATAATTGCAAACCGCAGGGATCCTGGCTATATCCCTTTAAATTCTGATACCTATTACAGAGCTATAAAGCAAATACCCTATTTTGATAAATGGAAAAAGCGTAATGTTATACTAACTAGGCTATGTCACAGCTGTCGGTGTCTACGTCCACTAAGAGCCAAGCATTGTAGAGTCTGCAATCGCTGCGTATCCTACTTCGACCATCACTGTCCATTCATATACAATTGTGTCGGTCTTCGAAACCGAATGTGGTTCTTTCTGTTCGTCCTTTCTGTTGCTATAAACTGCTCATTCACAATATACTTCGCCTGTTATTGCGTCATGATCGAAGGTTTTACCTTACTATACGTTTTGGGATTGATCGAAGCATTTTTATTCTGCGGACTTGGATGGATTTTGACATGCACTTCAGTAAGTATAACTCTACGATTTTTTTAAAAAGGAAAGCATTAACTATATACATATGTATCTCTTACAGATCCTTCATGCTTGTATGAATCTAACTACAAACGAAATGTTCAATTACAAACGATATCCATATCTACGCGATAAAAGAGGTCGATATCAGAATCCTTTCTCTCGTGGACCTGTACTTAATCTATTCGAATTTTTTGTATGTCTTCCGGATCGAGGTGATGAAAGTGACTTTATGCTAGATGAACATCTTTGAAAATAGTGGAATTCTAGGTGTTTTGTGTTCTTTTCAAAATTTTTAAAATTATTATCAAAAATATTTTTGTATGCTTTTTAATTAATATAGGCAATTGAAAAAATTAAATTAAATATATTTGCGCCAATTGCATTTTGCTAATTGAAAGTGTTCAGGAAAGAGATTTGTTAAAAGAAAACACTGCTTTTTGTATGATATATGAATGTTGTATTTTAGAGTCCAAACGCGTTGTTTATATATATAAAAGAAAATATTATTATTATTAAAAGAAAAGTCCATTTTTAAATGTTATTATTTCCTCGTAATAATATCATAAAAATATAAATATATCACAAAAAAATGTTCAATTTCTGTATCAAGTGAGGCTATTAAGATATATATGGAAAAAAATGATAAAAAGATATATTTTTCGCTAATTATTACATGAATAAATAAATAGATTTTGTGAATTGTTAGAATTATTCAAAATGGATTTTTAATGTAGAAAATACCTTGTCAAATTATTTTAATCATTTCAGAACTCAAGTCAATGCATATGTTTTGTGAAACTAAAATAGAAATTCCCCTGTCCAATGGCGCCCGGTGCGAGTGTCCATCCACACCTATGAAAGCGCGGTCCCTGGCTCTGATACTACTTGCAAGTAGTGCTGTGTCGTTCGCGAACGATCCGTTCGTTCTGAACGGAACAGCGTACTGAGCCAAATGAACTGGTTCACTAAAGGCACCTTTACATTATATGACTTGTCATATGACTTTGCTGTCAATAAAGTCAAAGTTAACATAAAATGTCAAATGACATTTGTTTTTGACATGTCATACGACTATCTGTCAAAATTTGCTTTGAATATTTCTGTTATGACTTGTCAAAATTAACTGTGAACACAATACGAAGCAAGATAGATTATCAACTTGTAATTTTGATAGAAAAATCATATGATAAATCAAGTCAAAACAGAGAATATTCAAAACAAAATTTGACAGAATGTCGTATGTCATGTCAAAAACAAATGTCATTGTTAGGTTTGACTTCATTGACAGTAAAGTCATATGACAAGTCATATAATGTAAAGGTAGGTACCTTAAGTAGTACATGTTCCGTTCTTTCGTTCAATGGTACTGCGCTGGTTCAGTGGTACCATGAACGAAAAGAACCAAATGTACGGGTCTCTAATGAAAAGACCTGAACTGGAATAATCTGAAAAAGAGCGAATGAATTAATGAATGATGCATACATAAAGAGTGAGATATCTTTCTCAAAGAATTTTTTTGGTTGTATTGTTGATGATATTATTTAAGATGTGAGAGATTTGGAATTTCTCTCTAAGCAATTCTAATTGGAACATTTTGAAATAGATGAGAGTTGAGAAAATTTTATGAAGAATATGGGTATTTTCATAAACGCAGAACTGCCGCAGTACTGCAAAATTCAGCAATTGGTAGTCTGTAGCTGAATTCTGCAGTACTGCGGCAGTTCTGCGTTTATGAAAATACCCTATTTAAGATTTAGGGAGAGTTCTAATTAGATATATTATACAAATTTAAATTATTATTGGACCGTAGGAAGATTATATAAAATTTAACGAAAAGAGGAATTTAAGGGAAATAGGATTGTTTTAATTTTATTTGAATAAAATGTAGGATATCTTAAGGTAAGTTAATTAGTTGAAACTGAAAGTTTGATTTTAGTAGGAAATTCATTGATTCTTATCACTAGCAAAAATCATGTTTAGTATTTTATTGAAATATATGTGTTTGTTCGTAGTTGTGTTTTAGGGCACTCCATGTTTTGACGTTTTCAAAATAGGCCAAAGAACCAAATGAACCGAATGAACGGATCTTTTGAATGGTTCTTTTTAGTGAACGGAACCAAAAGAACCAGTTCACTGAAAAGAGCCATTTTGCCCACCACTACTTGCAAGGGATTTTCGCTTTAATTTGTCTATTATACCTCGATTAACGCCTTCAGATTAGCTTAACACATGATTGAAAGCAACATATCTAAAGAACAGTGTTGAAAAGTGGATACGTAGTCCTATAATTTTTAACTACACCTTTGCTAATGAGGTGATTCGTCGTGTTAATTTTGTTAAAGATCGCGGGATTAGATTTGATAGTAAGCTGGATTTTTCCACTCTTATCAACTATATCTCTTCCAGAGGTAATTTAGTCCTGGGTTTTATTAAAAGGTGGTCCAAAGAATTTAACAACCCCTTGATTACTAAACACCTATACATTTCCCTTGTCAGACCATTACTCGAATATGCGTTCCAGGTTTGGTCCCCTCACTACAATTCGCTTGTTAGAACTGTTGAATCGGTTCAATCAATCTCAGTCTAAGGGCCTGTGTGAATTCGATGACTAAAATTTAGTGTCGATAATACAGTATTTAGTCTTCTGTCGAGGAGGCTAAATTTTTTGACAGTTGACTAAATTGATGGTGAATTTTTTTCAAAATAGTTCAATACAATGGAAAATAAAGTGAAGAACTAATAGGCTGTTGTCAATAATGATATCTTCTGCATCCTTAAATTTAGTTGCTTACTGTATAACAAAACATTATACTATAAATTATAAAAGTAAAAACTATTGTCAACTGAATTTAGTCATCAAATGAATTCACACAGCAATTCCCTACATTAACGACAAAAACTGCAAAATTTAGTTTAGTCATCAATTTAGTCCCAATTCACACAGGCCCTACGTTACTCAACTTTAGCTCTCTTCACAAGCGTCGTGATGTGGCCGATATGGTATTTGTTCTTCAGCTCCTTAATGGAAAGGTTCGCACAGGTTTTCTAAGTCGCCGTGCATCGTTTAGAAAGAGTCGTTATAATCTAAGAGGACCATCTCTTTTACAAATCATGTCGGCTTCCAACGTCCAGTCAATTATCCAATTGAGTTTGATAATTCTTTGGGGTCACCAGGCATCACTACACATATTGACATTGAAAGTTGGATCACCTGAACAAAACTTACTATCAAAAATTTAACACCGAACTTGATCGAAGCAAGAACCATCAACGGTAAATTCAAAGGGGTAATTCCACTATACGACGAATTATAATAATAATAATAATAGAGTTTCCCTTCTTATGAAGAAGGCGCACTTCTCAGCTGGGCTGAGAAACATTTACCACGACCACGTGGGCTCGGCTGAGACATGCAAACATACAAAATTAAGTACCAATAAAAATTGCATGCGAAACACATAAACAGTCATGAGACAACAAAGAGACTCCTTTTAAGCAGATCTTTGTTAGTGTTCACGCTAAAAACATTAATATTTTTATTTACATTAATGAGCATGCGATTAGCAGGCTCAAATCGGCCATAATTGGTGTTAGAGGAGTTGATGTGTAAGAGCGGTGGTCCTCTCAGATTGCACGGCTCTCTCTAAACGACGCACGGCGCCTTAGAAAACCTGAGTCGACACGTCCATTAAGAAGCTGGTGGACGAAAACAACATCGGCCACCTCACGACGCTTGTGGAGAGTGTTTAAGTTGAGTAACTTAAGTCGGTATTCATATGGTGGAAGAATTAAAGGGTCTTCCCAAGGAAGGTGATTCAATGCGAATCGAACGAACCTACGTTGAACCGACTCAATTTTTCCAACATGCGAAGAATAGTGAGGAGACCAAACCTGGGACGCATATTCAAGTAAAGGTCTGACAAGGGAAATGTAGAGGTGTTTAGTGATCAGTGTGCTGTTAAATTCTTTGGACCACTTTTTTATAAAACCCAAGACTAAGCTGCTCTTGGAAGAAATATAGTTGATATGAGTAGAAAAGTCCAGCTTGGTGTCAAATCTAATCCCGAGATCTTTGACAAAATTAACACGGGGGACACCCTCACTAGAAAATGAGTAGTTATAAATTATAGGATCACGTCGCCTACAAAAAGTCATGACTTCGCATTTACTAATATTAAGAACCAGGTTGTTGTTAGCGCGCCAAGAGTAAAAGGTGTCGAGGTCGACTTGCAAAAGTTTGCAGTCCTCCATACTCTTTACGTGACGGTACAATTTGATGTCATCAGCATAAATCAGGATTTTGCAGTGTCTTAGCAAGGTAACAATATCATCAATAGAAAGAATAAAGAGGATAGGGCCAAGATGACTGCCTTGAGGGACACCGGATGACGCCTCAATGGTCGCGGATTTGGATCCACGGAAAAGGACTTGGTAGGTCCTGTCAGCTAAGTAGGACTGGAACCATAATAGAAGGGCTTCAGGGAAACCTAACTTTTTTAGTTTGAAAAGTATAATGGAGTGGGAAAGCTTGTCAAATGCCTTACTGAAATCAGTGTAAACACAATCAGTTTGGCAACCGGAAACGAAGCCTTCAACAGCATGGGAAGTGAATTCAAGGAGATTGGTGGTAGTGGAACGAGCTGGAAGAAAACCATGTTGGTTTGTAGAAATAAGTTTCTTGCAGATGGGCACGTGGGCACGATTCCAACGATTCGAAACGGATTCAGTTCCTTGCCTTCTTTCCACCCTTGACTGAATTAGAGTCTTACTCTTGTCCGCATTTATTTGCAGCCCTATATACATATTTGGTTCCATCGTTGAAAGCTGCTCTAATGCCAAGGAATATTTCGGAAATCTAAGTGTCCACTCTATCTTATTTAGTCCTCTAAACGTATCCTGTGAAAACATTCTATTATGCCGTTACTTTGGGGACAGTATGGTGTCGTATGAATACGTTTACAATCTAATAATCTCGCTAACTGTGTAAAAAGGCTGCTTTCAAATTGTCTCCCCTGATCTGTTGATATCCTTGGAGTAAAATGTAACGGCTACAGTTTCTGCTCTAATATTTTCCATTGGCAACACTTCCACCTATCTTGAAAAACAACCTATGATCAATAAGTTTTCTCTTCTGATGGTGGAAAAGATCCTATAATATCCACTTGAACATATTCGGAACGGCAGTTGGGGGTGTTGAACTGGGCTAATGAACTTCTTGTGTGTTTATTTATTTTACCTTTTTGACAAACGATTTAGATGCTCGTAAACTTGCGTGCGCTAATCCGTGTAAGGTCTCGCAAACTAGACCCTAGTACGTAGGGCCGTACTTATTTTTCACCCATGTCGCAATACAATTCGCTTTTGGCGTTGGGAACAAGGCATTGCTTCAATTTGAATGTTCTAGTTCGGTCGTTTAACAGGTTAGCGAGGTCTGGGTCACTCTCTTGCTTCTTAGCCATTCCTTCGAAATGAATCATTGGCGGATCCGATATTGTATTTATATGCGAGAAACAACCTGCGACCGTGTTGTCCTTTCCGCTTATGTTAACTATGGTTGTTGAAAAATTTTGAAAGAACTTACTACCGCACACCAATGCAGCAAATGGACTGATTGTGTTCCTTGAGATTCGTGGTACGCTCATATCAAGAATACTAGGGCATTTTTAAAGTGGAACATTTAAAAAAATTGAAGCCTGACTACAATTTTTCATGGTGTAAGGGACAAATGTACTGCCTCGCATAAGTCCTGCTCAAGTCGAACTTTAGGGAATGTGTTAATGAAATAGCAGTGTCTCTCATTCCCCCTCCCCCCCTCTCCTTGGATCCGCCACTGAATAGTGGAAGAATTTTGATAATGAACAAACGTTTTGTTGTAACAACTCAATTATCGAGGACTGTGATTTTTGATTGATGCATAAAGCGTCTAATTTATCAAAAACTGTTCAAATTTAAGATATTCTTGTTAAACTACCCATGATGTTTGAGATAGTATTCTGTTAAAAGAAGCAGTGAAAACAAGGTGCACCAGAAAAATCTATCCAAATCAACCGAAACATTGGACGCTACACCTCTTTGTTCGCGCGATGGTTTGGTGGACGGGAAACACAGTCATTTCGCTTAGATTTGAAAAAATTGTTGCAATACTTGTAGCTAATGTTTGATCATCATCCAATAATATTTAACCATGCCGAGACTAAAAAAATATTTTTTACTACACCAAAAAGGAGATTGTCCCATTTTCCAAACTAATGAGTCATTGCAGTGGTTAATATAGCGAAACAGTACAATCAGCATTCTATTAATAATGAAGCCGCAATATTGTGCAATTTTATATAAATATTTATTAAATTAATGAAAAGAAAAAAATGAAACAAACCTATTTTAATTAATATTATGGTAGAGAATATATCATAACAGAAAACAATTCATTTTTATTTTTATTAAGAATTACAATGAAATATGTAATACATTTTCATTAATAATGTTTATTGCTTTATATGGATTTAAGTTTTTTTATTTAGTATTTACAATTTAAAATATTCATGATGGTAATAAATTCATCATATCCCTCCTTCTATTTGATAATGTTATTGGCATTGTTTTTCATATTAAGTAATTTTATATTCCCGCAATCACTTTGTTTTCCTCGTTGTGGTGATGAATCGAGAATTTTAAACCCCATACATTTTATATTATGTATATATTTTGTGCAAAGGATATTGCTTGTAAATCTGAAAATTTTAAACAATTTCCCCATCAGTATTTTTATTTGTTTTAAAAATCAACTTGTGAAAAATCCTATTAGCATTTCATATTATAGACTCTGTTTACGAGAATTTTTCATTAACTTTATTTTTTATTTTTTTTTATGCTGTCACCATTTGTATTACCAGTCCGTGATGTCATACACGTCTTGGCGCAATATTTAGTAGTAAGCTTAGCTCGAAGGACAGAGATAAGATAGATTAGGGTGAGTTGGAAGTGTTGGAGGATGGAGGAGATGATCTTGCGTTTGAACTCTTGGGTGTTGTATGAGCTCGGGAATACTGACTGTGGAAGGATGTTCCACAGTCGAGTTATTTTGGTTATAAACGAATTTCTAAACCAGAGTGTGCGCGAAGATAAGGGCTGTAAACTGTGAGAGTGAGCCGAGCGGGCAACTCTTGTAGTGCGGTAGAAATGTTGCCGTGGAGGCATAAGGTCCAATATCTCTCTTCAGCAGTCTTTATTAGAAAACCTATCCGACATCACAACCTTTATCGGTCAGTTGACGAGATTCTCTTTAATGAGGCATAACGCTCCAGCAAGACACTTTCCTTTAGCCTCTTCATTATGACCATGGCATTGACGCTTTCAGCTGAAATTTACAACCTAGCGCATGCAAAGGCAGAAGCAAAAATATTTGTTTTGATTTTTGGAATATTCGTGGGCTTCAAACGAGATTCCTTTCCATGATCTACCTGATCTTAATAAATATTCTCACCCAGGTCTCTTTTATCTAATGTCGACTGACATCGTTATTAGGTTTCCGTGTCACACTTGAGTGCATCATCTATCGCTTCATGTAGGAATTGCCCCATTCTATGTATTAAAAAAGACGTAGCGTTTCAGAAGGTGTACAACAGTGCATCACAATGTTTAAATATTACTTCCAAACCATGTCCTTTTTTCCTACCTTCCTTTTTGTGTATAGAAACAAAATCCTAATATTAGTAATGAAGCCTTTTTGTTATCATTTGATGCTAAGTAAAAGGCGGCTAAATCGCCAAGGAAGGTGCGTCGAATACGGATAAAGGTCGAACTACACATATCCGTAATGGCACGGCGCTGATGCTTTTCGTGAATTGACATTCACACAGCACCGCCTTTTTCCGTATCAGTGCTCAATGTTTAATAGCATCTGAAATTTAAGTTTTGAAATTTGGACAGTGATCTTAAGTGCATTATGGAATTTAGCGTGGAAAGAGGGTTCGTCCCACGTGGCTCTTCGAGAAATGGTCGCATAGAAACAGGTTTCAGTGCGTTTCGAATAAAGTTTACCTAAATTTCTGTTGAATTTTTATACAGTTTTCCGTTGAATTTAAAAAATATTTGTTTCACGTCCGGGATAAATTAAAAAATATCGGTGGCAACTTATTTTTTGGGTTTTTCACGGACGCTTGCAAGGTACTGAAGTCGTCCGTGCACCACTGCATAGTGCATTGGATGTCTGGGAATAGATCACGCCCCAATCTCAATTTGTTTGCATGAAATTATTCGTACCGGTGTTTTTTTTTTCACTGATGGTCCTAGTACTGCACTGAAGTCGCTCTGACGGCAAGGACATGTGTGGATCGACCTTAAGTGAACAGCATTCAAGGTTTTATTTAGTGATGATCAAAAATGGTCTTGCGTAAGACTAAGGTCACCTATTAGTCTGCATGACCAAGCCTTACATAAGCCCCGCTTATATTACAAGGTATCAGGTCTTCAATCATGTCCCACATAAATTTTATTTTTTATTTTATTAAAAATACCTTTTTTTATTTATATGATCTTACCTTCAAGGCGGCCATTAAGCCCTCAGTCAAGCTCCTGGTCCCGTGATGATTGGCGTGATTCTGGCTATTTCCCGTCGAGGTCTGTTTATTGTGTTTTCTTTGTTATAAATCAGCTAAGTTGCCCTAGAGATAGTGCAGATCTCCACTTTTGGCTGGCTAGCAGCAGGTGGTAAACAAAAATAGCGTTTTTGACTTCAGGTAGGACTTCACAGAGGTAGTGGAGGGCGAGCCATGCACATGATTCCAAAAATTTGCTGACTACTGACAGGATCGCCAGCACTTCAGCTTGAGAGGAACTTGCGTACACCAGGAGGTGCCACGACAGTGGTTTCTAGGTAAAGCCTTGCTCCGACGCCCTCTGACGTTTTGAGCCGTCAATGAATATTCGTACATCGAGCATTCGCAGAGCATCTCCGTTTCTCCACCCTCTTTTTGAGAGCAATTCGACGGAGAAGTCCTTTCTGTGGTGCGGTAGTAGCAAATATGCTCTGCTAATAAAGTTCTCCACCACTTTGTTCTAGGTGTTCCAACTGGGTTAGTTGATTCTCACTCTTGAGTCGTAAAACCAATCCAATTCTACTTCCTTCGCTTCATTTCATTGTCTATTCTTTCTTGGCCAGCACGGAGGCGCCATAGTTCGCCATTTATCATTCTATCTTGCCAGCGAATTTTTAGGTTAGGAACTGTTGATGAAAACTTGAAAGCGCCATACGATAATGGCTGACTTTCCATGTTTCACAACCATACAAAAGAACTGTCTTAAAGGTGGAGTAAACAGGCGAAATTTGGTTTTAGATGAGATTTCTGTTGAACTCCATATTTATTCTGAAACTGAGATCTTTTGCCCCGGCATTTGCGGTAATAATGCTACCTAGGAAACAGAATTAAACGACAATTGAAGACCTTTTTACAAAAACAGCATATGTCAAAAAATAAAATTTTTCATGAGAACAAAGAAACGCAACTGACTTAAGTTTTTGGTAGTTTTTGTGGAATCAAAGAAACTTTAAAGTAGTGTCGTTCTTGACAGACGATGTATTTGCAGAAACGTAATACACAGTAACAAAGCTTACTCATTTCTTTAGAAGATGACGTTTAAATTTCAATTCAAGCAAAAAGTGACATATACATATATGTTATTTTTGTAAAAAGCAAATCAATTCATTGTCATGGTTATTTATTTATTTATTGATAAAAATAAATTATATATTTTAATGATCGGTATTTTTATTATTGTACATTTATTAAAATATCCATTTGTAATAATTAACATACAGGAAGCTGATTGAATGGGCCTAAAGGGTCAAACCCACCATCATGCAGTTCAGTCCAATGGCACTACAGCCCAAATCTTACTTTGGCCTCCTTCAGTTGTCTCCTCCAACCTTCTCGCTCACTGGCTAGAGTCCTCCAATTTCGTAGCCCCAACAAGTGTGCAGCGTCTGCTTCTACGGCTTCAAACCATCTTTTCTTCGGTCGTCCTGTGGGCCTGTCACCGATTATGGTTCCCACCCACCACCATAGAGCTAGTTCTTATAAAGAATGGGGTTGATCATCGAAACTGATATGATTATTTTTTGCACATAAAATCAACCATGATATAATACTTAGACTTTTGACGGTATGTATGGGTTCTTCATATGCTAAAATAAGAAAAAACATTACTTTCAAATTATCGATATAAAAGTTTCGTACGTATTTTACATAATTTATATAATGTACATACTCAAGAAAAATTTCATCCAGAAAAAATTACTGAAATAAATTTAAAATAAATATTACAACTAAACTTTCATAAATCTGATTCATTTTTTTGTGATTTAGTAGGGTAACTATCGATGCAAATTGTCCGCACATTGAATGTACTTCAACATGTGCCGGGTTTCAAAACCACCAGAGCACCTGATGAAGTACAATAGACATGGGACAATTTGAAGCTTGTATATGATGTTTTGTTCGCTATACTATTATTATCTAATATATATGCACTAAAAGACAAAACATTAAATATTATTCTAAATAAAAATGAAGTCGTGATGTATTCCACACTGTTGAACGTATCCACCACATCGCGCGCTACTTCAGGTACCTGACTTTTAATATTAAATGAAGTCTTGGTCCCTGCTTAGCGCGCAAAGTACATGGATATTAAATCTCAGTTAGCTTAGGGTAATTTCACACCTGAAGGAATTTGATTTGTTTTATTCCATTTGGCTTGGTTATTTCAATAAAGATGAAAACTTTCATTTTTTAATATAATTTTTCGAAGATCACAGTTTTTTTTTGCTTGTAATTAATTTTCTTTTCTTGTTTAAAATTACCTTTTTTTTTCGGTGGTGAAACTTCCGCAATCGATAAGAGTAATCTAAATAATTATTATTAATGTAGTGAACTGATAAAAAACGATAAAACTAAAAGCAAAATTGAAAAGTATGAAAAAAAAAAAGAGAAATCCACAAGAACGAAACAAAAAACTCACATCGAGATGGAGTTAAAAATGCTAAAACAATAAAAGTAAAGAAAAATGATAAAGTTTCGAGTCGGGTATTTTAAAAAGTAAAAATCAGCCTCAACCTTATAAGCTGATCTGGTTCGGGGATCTGCATATACATTCAAGCACCACCAGGTCTCCGTGTGTCCAGCTCAGTTCAGTCCAGTCCAGGTCTCTAGCTGGAAGATCATTCACCTCGTTATGCATGTACTGGTTCTACAAGGTCGTTTCGCAAAAATTGCTTACGTCATTCCTTTTCGCTTTATGCATGCTGGGGCTGGAAAGAAACACTCTTTTTTTGTGGTGAATTTTGCATAAATGTGCGTGAGCATATAATGGTGAAAAGCTTTTATTCAGCGCTTTGCGCAAATTTTATCAATGGCATATTTTTGCGTATTAAAGTAAGGGAACTACTTTTGTTTTTTAAATAATATGTTTAAGTAGTTCCTCTACCTGGAACTGTTAAATTGATTATGGGATTTTTGTTTGGGGTAAATGTATTTCTCAATAGTGATTTTTTAATTATTAAACAGTAGATGATTAAAACATTGAACTACATATTGTATTTTAGTATACGATTGATTGATTCATTCATTATTCATTTCATTGGGCAGCTAGTTATAGAACTAATATATCTAGAGGACATAAAAAGAATATTTCCAGATGGCTTCCATACTTGGTCTTCGGCGAGCCTTGGTTTTCTAAATCGAAGTTACAGAAATTTGAATATAACTCTAATAAAATGTAAGCCACAGAACTGATTATCTCAGCTTAAATATTGAAATAGTATAAGAAAATACCTTGATCTAATTTTTTCAGTAACAAAGTTATCCCAGTAATATATAAAGTTGTTAAAATCTAATCTTATATTCACATTCACATCGGTCTTTGGCTAAGAGTTCAGTACTATGTACAGGGTGGGCCAACTTGGACTGACTGTTTTTAAAAATATGTAACTTTTGCATTTTTATTTTTTTTTTAATTTTAACAAGAAAATGGAGGTCATTTAAAAGATGTTATTTTCCACGCATAGATCAAAAAAAATTTAACAAATTACACTATCATGTAAAAATAAAAATTATAATAAAAGATTAAAATTACAAAAGTTATATGCATTTTACATCAATCAGTCCAAGTTGGCCCACCCTGTATATACAAGAGTGTATAAGCTGATCATCCTTCCTGTTCACTTTTAGTTGAAGCTCAAATGCATGGAAGCACAAGTAGCTGAATTCTTATTTTTGCAACAGAAGGCTTTAGTAATTTGTATCTCGCGTTGTAAAAGTTCAATCTGGTAGCACTTAATGGGTTTAGAAAGATGAGATCTCATAGGCCCATTTTACACGATGAAACACGAAACAAAAAGTTTCCTTCAAGCCAGCTCAGTTTGAAGGGCCGAAGTGAGAGAGGGCTTCAGGGAGGACGTGTTTCTTCAAGCCCTCTCTCATCCTTTCCCTTCAAACCGAGCAAGCTTGCAGGAAACTTTCTGTTTCGTGTTTCATCCTGTAAAATGAGGCATACTTACACTTTGTTGACAGTTTTGTAATTGCTTGACTCAGTTTTATTTGAGCACGCGTCAAAAAGATAGACACCAGCAACTATATTTTACAGTTTTTCTTTAATAAAGGATAAAACGCAAGCCAGACGGCTAAAAATGTAAATAGTGTTTATGGTCCCCATACTGTAATAGCCAATCACGCACAATTTTGGTTTCGTCGATTCCATTCCGGTAATTTCGATGTCAAAGATGCGCCACGCTCTATAAGGCCAATTGTTGAAAACATCGATAACATCATGGCAATCGTCGAGTCTGAAGACTCTACAATGACGAGATCTACGAACGCTATCGCCACATAGATGTTGTGAAGAAAATAAAGCTCCGTAGGCTCCGGTGGGCAGGGCATCTAGCTCGTACGAGTGAAGATGAGCCTGCTCGGAAATTTCTCTGCGGTAAGACCTATGGGGTACGACAGCAAGGGAGACCCAACCTTCGCTGGAAGGATGGCGTTGACCAGGACGCTTAGAGCTTAGGGATGACATCGGCTCAGAATCGGTGGAGAGAACAATGGCGAGAGGCCAGGACCGGATCCCGGTTGTAGAGCCGTTAAAGAAGAAGAATCGTTGAGTCCGACCGTCATGTAAGCAATGTTCGATTGCCCTGGAGTTAAACATTGGATGCCACACGAACTAACGCCAAAAACCTCATGGACCGAATTTCCTTCTACAAATCCCTGCTGAATCGCAACAACATTGACCCATTTCTGAAACGGATGGTGACTGGTGATGAAAAGTGGGTCACTTACGACAACGTCAAGCGAAAACGGTCGTGGTCTAATCGCGGTGAGTCGGCCAAACGGTAGCCAAGCGAGGATTGATGGCCAGAAAGGTTTTGCTTTGGCAAATAGTAATGGCATTGACAGGGAATCACCTACTATGAGTTGCTCCCCTACGGCAGAAGTCTTAATTCGGGGCTGTATTGTCAACAAATGGACAGTCTGAAAGAAGCTATCGCACAGAAGTGGCCATCTTTGGACAATAGTAGAGGAATTGTGTTCCATCAGGACAACGCCAGACCACACACATCGATAGTGACTCGCTAGAAGATCCGGGAGCTTGGTTGGATGATTTTTATGCATCTACCTTATATTCCGGACCTGACACCAAGTAGTTACCACCTCTTCCAGTCTATGGCGAACGATTTTGCTGGTGAACAACTCCCCTCAAGAGAGGCTTGTGAAAATCGGCCATCCCAGGTTTTTGCCAATAGGCACGGGGACTTTTATGAGAGAAATGAAATTACTTTCAATTTGGCAACAACTTACAGAACAAAATGGCGCATATTATACCTAAATGTTATCATTATAACTATGCTAAATAAAGTCTTTATTTTAATGCAAAATTAATGAATTTCTTTTTACTACACCTTATATTAAAATGTTAATAAGCAAAATATACAGAAATATAATGAGAGCTTAAAATGTTTGTAGAGATCTATCTATAGAATAGGTTAATAACTTAAGGTTAGGAGACTATGATAAAAGCTTTTGAAAAATGTCGTTGTATACTATGCTACATATTTAACATATTTTTTTATCAGTAAAATCTTAGTCCGAAAGAGAAAACTACTACCACTACTAGGTTATAATTATCTGGCAGACAATAATATTTTACTTTTAGATACAGTGCGATATAAAATGTAAACAGGAACTCCATGTCGCGTCTTATAATCATCATCCTATTCATTTTGCTAAACTGCGTTTTTTACCAAAACAAAAAAAAGTAGCAGACCCGTTTATTTGGGTTATGGTAAATGATATCTACAAGATAAAAAAAAATAATGCTGAATTTCAATTATGTTAACTTATACAAGTTCCATTAGCAACGGAAACCCTGCCATGCGTGTAACCTACCAAAATACGTCATGACAGCGATCTGCTTCTCGAGCTAAGAAACTTATCGCGAAACGTGATGACGTGCTTATTTTTGAAAGCGTTTTCCGGTTTATAATCTGTTGAAAAATATTTGATGTCATTTTGTTTTAGGGTATTTGGGCGAAATTTTAGACTGGAAGTTCTAGAAAGTATCATAATAGTCGTAACTTGTTGCTATCATTCGTTGTAATTTAAAAAAACCAAGGTGTGCTATAGGGTATATGGCGATTGACGACCACATGGCGATTGCTGCCTTTGTGTAGTATTATTGATGACTTGCGTATATTTACCGAGTACATCGACTATCTAAAAGATCACAAGGACTATTGCTGTTACGTGATCAACATTGAGAAAGCATATCAATTCTGGGTCTAACTGTTTCCAAACAATTGGTTAACCGTTCTACTGTCAGTCGTAATGGGAACAGATGGAAACGGCAATCGAATGTGTGACATCTTTGGACTATAGTTAAAGATACGAAATCTTCTGAGCTAACAAAAAGACTGATTTATTGACTTTCGAATCGAAATAATTAACTTCCTATCAACGTTTGGTATGACTAAAGGCGTGTTGGTATGACTAAAGGCAGTGCTAGGGATACGGAATCGGTGAAGAGTACTCGATTCAATACTTATGAGTAGAATTGAAAGAAAATTACTCAATGAGTATTTTTTACTCGTTCAAAAGTACTCGATGAGAATCGATGAGTAACTACTATTTGTGTCGCTTTGCAAAGCGGACCCCCAACTAAGTACTAACCATGTCCAATGCTGCTTAACCTACACAATCGAACGAGAACCGGTTTACTGAATATGTTTAATGGCATCCTTTATTATAGATTTTGAAGCCCCAATTTTGTTCTGTTTAGTATAGAAAAGTGTATAGAAAAGAATTTCCAGCCACTGTAGCGCTGCTCCTGTTGACAAAACACAAAATTCAGATTAAAGTAGACTCTTGAGCTTGGGGAGTGAACTGGTGGCTACCATTTAACCGATTTGCAATCAATTATGGTTCAGTTCGTGGGGAATTTTTAAACATGTATATTGTACATTACAGTTATCAAATATTAATTTAAATATTCATCAGTACAAAGTAGAAATAATAGAAAAAAATATTGTATCACTCAAAGTTACTTTCAATACAGTCTACCACACCTTAAGGCTTCTTCATGTGCCCAAAACCGACGTCGAAATTGTTATTTTCGATAGCGGGGCCAATATCCATTAAAATCGATGGCTTATTTGGCTGCCGGTCCCTGATGGGATTACATGAGAAATGCCTAATGTCAAAATGCATATAGAAATAGCTCACACACACTCTATCCAGCCGCCACAATTCTACGAACTGTCGGAATCTTTTATTATAATGTCTGACATTGCGAAATTTCGCCTTTTAATGGGTTTTGTGCACCACCATTATATAAAATTCAACTCAACTCTCTCTCAAGGCAAAAACTTGGCTACAAACTACCTATTTATAAAGATCACATTGTTTGCATCCCATAAAAAAAGAAGGATTGAGATATTGTTGAAAATGTCCTCTCCTTCGTTTTCTATGTCAAGGAAATTTTCTTCAGGAAGTAGAAATATTTTTCCTAACTCCTAATTTTTATGACTTTCGGTACTTAATTAATTTCTGTCAAGTTACCAAATGTTGGGTGTAGGTGGGTAGGAGGTGGTAACATGGCACGTTTTGCAATTTCAAACAAATGCATTTTCTTAGCTTGCACTATAAAGTGCAGACGACCATAATGTGATGATGATGATGGTCCAGGACGAAGTTGGATGCTGCGCAATAAGGGAATTGCGTCTTTCGAATTAAGTATTACGTTGCAGTCGTCACAGTTATGTAATTCGAAAATTTAAAACTACTTTTAAGAGATTTCCTTAAATCAATAATGTCATTTTTTTTGGTGACCTCCATGTACATATAGGTAAAGTGGATTTCTTATCCAGAAATTTATTAGAAGACGAAAACTTCATTTGTGTGATTACAAGAGTTTTGTCCAAGTTTAAAATGACAAAATCGAGAAAAAGGGGTTACACTTATATTACAGCACCACCTCTCATTATAGTAGCTCGTGAATAATACTATTCTATAAATATAAACTATAGAGGGTAAAAAACTATTAACTTAGAGATAGTAGGTGGTTGTTATGGATTCTCAAGCTTCACCAAGATACGTTTTTGATAAACTTTTGTAAATGCGCAGTTTTCCAGCTATAAAAGAAAATGCTTTAAGCATGGTTGGTTGGTTGGTACCACAAACTTCATTTCTCTAAGGAATATCTACTTTTATATAAAAGTCTCTCAGACATTTAATGAGATTTTTGAGCTTTAAAAAGAATATTTTCGGAACATATAAAAAAGTCATTTGGAAATTTTATGTCGGAAGTATTTAAGTGTTTGAAAAACTAATGGATATAAGGGTATGGTTGGTGGATGGTAATAGACGAAAATATGTTTTTTTGAGATGTTCATAATGCACTTTTCTAAATTAAAGAGAGGAAGTTATCTATGCTATGAAAATTGAAATGTTTTCTAAGAATAGGATTTTGAGTTTATTGCATTCTATTTAGAAATGCATGTTTAATGAGTTTCAATTATTTGGTACAGTTGTGTATAAAGTGATTAATACTGGTAACATAAATGTAATGTTGGGACTTAAAATTTATTGAAAGAGATGTTAATTAAATTTCCCTCTAGTTTTCTGTAGATCATAAACAATAATGATAATGAAATTTATAGGGAACAATAAAAGATTAATCTGGAGAAAGTAAAATAAAGATAAATTGTGTTTTCTAATTAATTGTAAATTTCTACGAGATATTGTAGCCAATATTAATGAATGTTTTAAGTTTGATCGGGTTATGTATAGAGATTACTTTACAAAACACCATTGTTTTGTAATATTAGTTTGTAGTTGTAGTCAAGGAAACACGTAGTTATACTTCTCCTTCATTAACTAAATTTGATACGAAAAGTAAGCAAGTTGGATGATTTTGTTTTTAGTCTTTTAGAAGACTTCGACCATATTAAGTTTTGTGTTTGTTGGAAATATTTCTTTTCGTAAAATAATTTATAAAATAACTAAAAATTGGAATATTTTCCAAAATTTTAAATGATAGTGTGAAGCTGATTAAAATAGAAAGTCTTCTTCAATAAAGACAGCAACGTGGTATTTGTGAGCTGCTGTGAACACTACAGACAATCTATGTCTTCTCCGTCAAAACGATATCTATCGGATATTGATCTACTGCCACGAAAAGGCGTTCTTGTTTCGAGTATAGGACGTATCAGATCCAGCTTTTTGAGCAGCGGCAAAAGCAGAATTATGCCTGCTGAATCAGATCTAAGTAAAGCAGCAGCACTGGCAGAATTTTTATTTGACAGCTAATTTATCCCCAATTTAGTGCAAGATGACCCCAAGTAAAACTTTTGACTCGAAACTAACTAGTAACCGGCCAATTTTTCCCTTCTATCTGCAAGTTTCCGACGAGATAACTCGATAGGTACTTGACAGTTTTGTCACATTTCGACGTATCGTGACTCGACAGACACTAGTAAGAAAAATTCACTATTAAGGGGGTTGATACGTGTAAACCGTGTATCTTTGGAACCGAGCGTACGCCGGAAAAATTAATGCAATGTGAAATTTGTTTTTTTTTATTCTTTTATTAAAAGGTAACAGTGCAAGAAAAAAAATTATTTTTTGTGGCGTGCTGAAAATGGCGGCTGTGGTGGGGGTCGAATATTAGGACCAAATTCTAGTAGAAGTTTTGCCGACGCCGCAAAAATCATCTGAGAAAAAATTGCTATTAGTTATTATCAGAAAATATATGTACCTTCTAAAGTAACTAACAAAAAAAAAATATTTTCGCAAAAATACAAAAATACACCCGAACCGAAAAAAATGACCTTTTTTTTCTTAATTGCGCGAAAATGGCGCCCCGGATTTCGCCAAAAACAAAGAAATTTTTAGTTAGATTAGAAGTTCTGTGTTTCAACAAGTTGCTGTCCAAATTTTAGATCAGTGGGACTAAAACTTGCCGAGATATTCTACTTCCATAATCAAAAATCAGTGTTTCGAAATAATTCGGTTTAAACTTTGCGTTCATACACTAATCAGCTATTCCAGGGCCATACATCTTTCCTTCCTGATTGCGAGGATCATCAGAATTGAAAACCACTTAAGGGGATTATTCTTGAGACCCCCTAGAGTCTATTTCATAAAAAAATTTTTTTTGGAAAATTTTGAAAATTTACACGTGTTGACCCCCTTAAAACTTGACAAAAACTCACCCGAATACAGAAGTCGCGACTAGCTACAAAGATCAGAATAAAGGACGACAACCACAGCGGCTATGAAAACGGAAAACGACCATACGACTGCTGATTGCAAAAGATGAGTTTACAATTTGTTAAGCCAGAGACAGTAAAAAGTCTGATGACGACTAAGCACATTTTGCTACTTAGGCGTACTAGTTTGGTGGTGAAATGTGAATTAAATAACAATTTTTTTTCGTGCGGGAAAGTGTTTTTTTTTTAATTTGGGTTTTTCTATAGATAATCGTATAACCTACACACTTTGGAAAAACTATTTTATGATACCTTAGCATATAACAGATATTTGAAAAAACAGATTTTCTGACCTTTTGAATAAATTTTTTTTGCTCTCCACCGATCGTTGGAGTAATTCGACATTTCATTGAAGGGCTGTTCCAATTTTCAGCTATTCTCGATTTATGCTGCAGTTGAATGTATATTTTGAGTGGGTAGAAAAAAACCTGTGTACATATGTGTTTTAGGCCTGACTGTAACTCAACTGATCTATTTAACCCTATCGATACCAATTTATACGAACATTGTTCTTAAATGCAACAAATGGACTGAAAGGGTAAAAACGAAGGTATTTCTGTGTCCCTTGAGATTCATGGGTTTAGGTGGGTGATGGTGCAGGTTTATACGTTCATAACAAGAGTAGTAGGTCATTATTTTTTAAGTGGGATATTTAAAAAATTGAGGCCTCAGTACGATTTACAGTCGTGTAAGGGACGAATGTACTGCCTCGAATAAATCCTGCACAACTGTAGGGAATGTGTTAATCAAATAGCTCAAAGAGCTTTTAAAATGTGTTTTCTAAAGGCTCGTTTTTCAGAATTCAAAAATTTCAAGTTCAATATCCACACGAAGCAGAAATGCTGTGCAAGACAGAGACTTAATGCGAGAACAGCTATTCAACGTAAATTAGGTAAAAAATTTCGTGGAATCTTACCTCGACAAGAATCGCAGTGAGATCGTTGAATTGTGATGGGAGATATACATGAACATGGGCTTCTAAACAACGGAGTGGTACTTTTCTTTTCAAATTTACTTTCGTGGTGGGATTTGAGATTCTTACTGCTCATGGAAAAGGCGATTTTGTGTTTCCCAATTGTTTTGGCGTACGCCATTTTATTGACTTATGGGTGCAACGAGGAGCAACGGGTTCCAGTTATTATATGTATATAGAGAGGTAAATTTCTTAGTTTAATTGGTTTCACTTGACATTTTTTCACAAATCATAGAGATCTTGAGGGAGAAATGTCATTAATTCCTCCTTGTATCCGCCACTGGTCATTAGACTACTACTTATATTAATCTATGTGGAATTCTCTTAATAGCAAGCTTGATTTCGAAAAAAGCTTGTAAAAATCGTTTGAATCAGTTTTCAAATAGAATACCCAGAATTTCCTGGGTAGGTAGAAATACAAAAAAAGCTTCGTACAAAATATACATTTAAAAAATAGGGGTCAGTTCTTCACTCTAGTTTAGACATGTCCGAGATGACATTCTACTATTTCGTGATTTTTTTTTAATCAAATCGTTATCTTATTTTATGATTTGAAAAAGACCCAAAATAAAAACTAAAAACTAGAAAAATCCCCGGAAGAGAATACATGTTATATATTTGGACGAGTACATCACCCAATATCCGAAAATAACGATGAATTCTGGAACGCTGAAAAAGTTCGCAGCTAATTGCTAAATTCCTCTTCTACTTCTCACCCATACGAAAAAAATAAATTCTACGTTTTCGTGTTAGTAAAGCCAAGTTACACTGAATACATCTTCAACAGATTTGAAGACGTTTTATGCTGTTATGCTTAGTATGTTTTATTATTTTTTATATGATTCTAATTTAATTTTTACCTACTTAATAAAACAATCTCCAATTTCAATTCTAGTTATTTTTATGTTAATTTAAAATGAAATTATGTATCTTTCTGTTAATCTACGGTAAGAAAATAAAAATTTTTATTCTTTAGAATGCCATTATAAAATTTAGTGCAGCTCAAATGCCCTCTGAAAGCAGAAAATTCATGTCTTTAAGCATGAGAAAGCAAACCTAAAAAAATGTTCACAAAAATCCAAAATTTCACATAAAAATAATCTTACCTGAATATCTTTCAAATTTATTAAACAAATATACGAATGAAGTTTCCCTCTTTCTCTAGTTATCACGTCAGTAGATAATATATAACAAGTTCTATGGATGAAATGGGGCTTCGCCCCTCATCAATTGTTGAGTGAGTATTAAACCTTATTGCAAAGTTTAATTAGCAGACTGATAATTATCCGTTGTTCATCTTCACATTTCAATGAATCTCGCCTTCTAGCTAAAAAGGGCACCCATCAACACTCCCGGAAACTGATTACATTATAATGAAGAAGGTGGGATTTTAGCACATGAGACTCTACAACAACAAAAAAAAATTAAGGTATACGTTCATCCTTTTAAGTTTTTTTTTGCTTTTTAGTAGTGTATATGTTTATTATCTCCTCCCAGATTTTTGTTGGTTGGTTGGTGGTGCTGTTGGTGCTCCGCTATGTGGATCTCTTTTAGTCTGTTTCTTTCTCTGATGAAGAGATTTTTAGCACGTCCAGAAAATATAAATCATTTGCCCATTGACCGCCTGGTTAGCGAGGCCAATCGCCTTTTGGCATTGAGTCAAGTTGAACTGCAAAAAAATGTATTAAATGTGTATATACATATATGTAGCTGGTTGTCCCGGATGACGTGCGAGGAATCACGTTCTTCTGGCAATTGGTTGGTGCCCCTTTCCATTTCAGATAATTTTCTGCAATAAAATCCGATCCCGTCCCACGCAGTCCGAGCATCCGAGCTTGTGTGTGCATATATTTTTCTGCATGGATTTATGCCTGCGTAAAAAGTAACCTCCACGATCAATTAGAGCCTCTTCAGGCCCGCCATTGGCAGCAGCAGCAAACACACATAACAATCCAAGTTGCAAACCAATCTGAAAATAGAAGAAAAAAAAATGAGGATCGTTACAATAATTTTTGGAATTCCGGATGAGGTCATAAAATTTAGAATCATTAACGTCGCGGTTTCTTATGGATTTTCGTAGGTGCAATGAAGTGAGAAATAATTTTCTGCATTCCACGATCAGGTAGAAACGTGTGCATCCGCAGTTGCAGCCGATCTTGCCCCCTAAAGCCAAGACAAAAAGATAAGTAGTGGATACTGCGCTAACAACTAGCATGTACGATAGACAGATGAAGAAGGCACCAGGAGGACAGTACACAGCCAGCCGGGGCCGAGGGGCTAAGAATGTGGCAGAAGCGGCCACCTTTATCAGAGTCAATGGTCATGACGAGGAGAGAGATCAGTTAGACCTTTCGCATTCCAGTGGTTATTTTATAGAATATCTCAAAGTCTAGCCCCATTCATACGATCTGGCTCCCATCGTCGTCGTCGTTGTCGGGCCCGTCCCATGGGTAGCGATTTTGTCTGTGTCTGGTTGGATCTTAATGTCTGTCTCTGTCTCCCGATCCGCGCGCCTGCTATACCATACCACCCCGCACCCTTCTTAAATGTCTTCAGTCTTCAATGCCCCTCGATCGACTCTTGGCTGTATTGTCTACATGATGGCAGTTTCGCGGATATATTCGAGGCCAACAATTTTTAGCAAAAGATTTGTTGCCTCTTCGCGGGCTTCGGACGGCCGGCGCGATCTTTAGCATTTCAGCTCATCTGGTCTTCTTCTGGATGTTCACACAAGACTATCCGAACAGAAAAGAACAGGCAACAGGCATTCTCAGCCCTCATCCGATAGTCATTTTACTGTAGTTGAACGGTTCGTTTGATTTTAATTTTAGAATCGAAGTATGTACATTGACTTGGGGGATTTCATCGCACCGAGCCTGGGGAACGCGCCGAAGATCTTAACTTGACATGGCATGGAAATAAAGTGCTTGGTGTGCGATTTTCGATTTATTTTTAGGAATTTCTTAAGTTTTCATCGTTTCTTTTCTTTCTTTCTTTCAATCCGTTTTTTTTTCATTTTATTTTGTTGCTCTTTAGCCATAAATACTCAGACACTTGCGTGTACATGGGGCTTTGTTTTAAAGCTTTACTGGCGCTGCGAGTTTTCAGTTTTGCCCCCGCTTGCCTCCTTCGTGCAAAATGCGGCCATCGAGACACAACTGACAGGAAATATTTGTCTAAATATGTTAAAGACGTATTTAAATAATTTATTTAAATTCTTAAAAATAAATTAAAAATAGGCAATTTTATTTCGCATTTAATTTTATAATTTTTTTTTTTGGCAATTGTGACTTTAAGCACGGGGGGTTATTTTGAAATTCATCATTTTTGGGAGAAGGACGATTTTGGCACAGAAGATTTAGAAAGAGATATTAGCAAGAAATTTTGACAAAATTAAATCAGTTCTTATAAATAATTGGAATAGAGATATCAAATCGTAATTGCAAACAGTTTGGTATTTTCTGCCCATTTAGTAAAAGGCAATTATAATAATTTGACAAAGCTCAGAGTTCCAATGAATAATTAATTTTTAAATACACATAATTCATGACAATTTTCAATATTAGAGAAATATTGATAATACATACAAATTTCAGTAACAATTAATGCAAGATTGATTCTTACGGAAGTACAATACGGATTGATTCTTACGAAACGAAGTCGATGAAATTGTGTTCCAATTAAAATTTGATCTTCTTGGCGAAATGTTAGATCAAATGATAATAGAAGAGTGTATATCGTAATACTACTACTATTACTAACCGAGATGGAGTAATGCGTTGTTTCCTGCCTAAGCAAAATTGACAGTAGGTAGGATTTGTAGCTGCAGAAATTGTGATTTAGTATCTAATGGTTATAACATTGGAATGCAGTTCGAATAGTTTTTTATGGGTACAATATATTCTTCTCTTTATTTTGAAGAATAGTCACCTGAATCATACTATATAGTTTATTCATTACGGCATGCAACGAGAATTGAAGGAACAAATCAGAGACCCTTTCAAGTTCCAGTGAGCGTGTGGGTCAATTTACTATATCGCTTCTTGAGGTAAGTTGCATATCCTTGGTGAAACCTATGTATTTTTGCAACCGGTTCTTTAATTTTTCTTTTGAGGTTCCAAAGACGCCTTTGCAGACATTGAGGGTACGTTTGGCAACCTTACCTTCGACGCGGCATTTAACCTTTCACTGCGAGATGGATCACGTCGCAGCAGATTGACAGTGATGAGATGACTGGCGAATCGATTACGCTAATGATTGCTAAAGGCTGTCCTCAAGGAGCGTCCTATCACCCCTCTTATAGTCAATCGTAATCGACGAACTTCTTGCCGACCTGAATAGCCGGGGCTTTAAAGCACAGGCCAAAGCAGACGATATCGTCATAGGTCATGATAGCACCATTTCAGGTGAACCATTTCTACTGAACAGTCCTCCACTCTACCTAGTAGGGAAAAAGAATACTTTGGTGGTGGCGCTGCGTCTATGAAAGCTCGTTTCCTTTATTAAAAGCCTAGATGGTTTTTAAAACAGGGTTGGCATGGGTTCTAATCCCAAATGTGAGGCAAAAGTAATGTCATAATGTGAATGCGCCATAATTCTTGCAAATGGCGTCAAATGTCATTGTGCTGCTTTGATATTTTGTTGTAGATAGAAAGAGAATTAGCTCGAGTTAAAGTGAATGAATGAATGTCAGATTTAGGACGAAACGAAACAAATTGATGTTATATTACGTATTTCTTACCAAATCAAACATAAAACCAGGCTAGTGCCTGCGTATACGGGCGCCTTCAAGGAAAAGAAAAGGTAAATGTTTGGAATTGGGGCTCCAGGGCAAAATCGCCCCATCAAAAAATTTTTAGATTTTCAGAGTGATTTTGAGTGTTTCAATAGTAATTCCAAAACATATTTTCTTATCATAACTTGGGAGTGAAGATTTGGGGCTGCAGACAAAAATTGCTTGTGTGTTTATCAGCACTAAAACGTTAATTCTACACTATTTTTTGTATTGATTGGTATTACGCTTTTTCTGTTGTACTAATATTATGAACTGATCAAGTAAATATGTATGTTTAAGTCACGTTATTACTATATTGCTAGACATAATATTTATTGATTTTGTTTGGTGGAAATTTCAACTCATTAAAAACTGCTGATTACTAATTTTATCATTAAAAATCAATGATTTTTTACTTGTAAAGATTTCATAGTTTTGCTATGACCAAGTTCTGCAATAAAATCCGCTTTATGTTTAGTGGTTTACAGGAAACTAGTGAGCATAACAAGTTTTTATGCAGTTAATAGTTTTTAATGTTCACTTATTTTATGGCAGCAAAGGTCTGAACTAATGATTTTCTGCGTTAGAGAATGCCATTTAATTTAAACAAAAAAGTACTATATCAATTCCTCTATTCTATCAAAAAATGCGCCTGCGCTATGTAGCCCAACTAATTTATCATTTTAATCTGACATGCTTCAATAAAAATTCTGGTCTAAAAAGGTGTAAAAAAATGTGTTTTTCAACACTCAAAACATAATCATTCACCAAGCCGAATTGATAGAACATCGACACATGACATGATAGTTACTTGTTCACTACTTTCGTCCCCCTCTTTAGCCACTCACTTCTGCCTAATTGTACTGTGCTTTCCCCAATGCCTAAAATCGTTTCATATTCAAATATTTCTCTTTTTATTACCAATTCACAGAAATACCTACTTCCGGGTCTTCTGTGTGTGCGTAGCCAAATTTCAATTAAGCCCCTTTCTGCTGTTAGATGAATGCGTTGTACCAAAAATTACAGTTAAAAGTTCTTCAATTTTTGTGGTTAAGTATCCTTAAAAAATTGATCTAATAACTGGGCAGTCTCTCATTAAATCCGTTTATAATTCGATCGAGTTTTAAAAACGGTTTCTGGTTTCACAGGTAAGAGATTTTTGCGGTTAACAGACGGTACAAAAACATGTCGAAAATTTTGTTCTTCATTCACTTTTTTTTTGTTGTCAAATTTACCTTGCATCGAAATTTTTTGAGTCGTTTACGCGTGCGTGTTTGATTTTTTATGTTTTTTGCTGTGTTTGGTGAGATGTGATGAGTGGAATTATTCCCATTTATTTATGATCGTGTATTCTGGATGAATTTTTGGGGAAGAGGAATTTATTTGATTGGTTTTTGTTTATTTTATATTTAGTGCAGAAACATGAGAATAGGAAGAGAAAATATGGAGTGAATGGGTAGAATGATTTTAAGTACAATTATGGAGATTTAGTGAACTTTAGAGTCAATTTGTGTGGAAGTAGTTTCTTTATGGAAGCTTTTGCTTTATGTCTGTTTAAATTTGAAGCCAGATTTTATTAGCTAACTTCAATTTTAGAAATAATTAAGAGCCAGTTCTGGCTTTAGTACAAATTGAAAAGAACGACGAATGATGAATTTCCATTAAGAAGACTTTAGTATTTTAAGTGAATTGTATGTATTCTTCTTCTACTTTAAAATGCTGCTAAAGTTCTTCTAGAATCCCGTCTTTCATTTGTCTTCACTTTTTGCTAGTTTTCTCGAATTTCTCTTTCTCATAGGTAGTTATCGTATATCTTCTAGCACGCCATCAATCCATGTTCGTGCATCTTCGTTATCCTACCATTCCTTTCTCATATTGATCTACCATTTAAAATCCGAACAAAGGTTCGTACAACACGCCCGACCACCGAAGTCTGACATGTTTTGTGCGTTTGACTATATCTGTTTTTTTCGTCACACATTTTTTTTAAATACTTCGTTTCCTATAATACACTATGCGTTGATGTCAGAAGACTGGAAAAATCGCACCCTATGCCTGGTACACAAGAAAACAAATATCAGGTTGTTGAGTACCGCTTATAAGATATTCTCCTCTATCTTACAAAATTAAATGGCTTCATGCGCTAGAAATGTTGGCTTCAGCCCAGACATATCGACAACTAATTAGATTTTCATCCCTACAAAGCCATGATAAACTGACACGATTATGTGGGATGACCATAACCAATTTGACATAGTAAAGATATCCGGAATACTGTGCAGACCAATCAACATCTTGTAACGGAAGCGGCGTTTACTAATATGACTTGGAATCCGAGAAAAAATAAGAAAAACGAAAAAGTGGAGCTGGGATAAGAAAAACCTAACGAAGTCCTCGCCTTAGCACGGGACTGGGTCTAGAGGCGCCTGAAGGGCTCATTTGTAGGAGGGAGCCAGTACATTAGCTCCCGGTGTAACTATTAAATCGTACCGGCTACGCGGACCGGATTGCTGGAGGAAGTGCTAGTAACATCGAAAAACCAATCAGCTGATTGTATATTAAATGTAATATTAATTCGCATACACCAAAGTGTAGTATTGTATTTACACTAACGAATTTACAGCCAGTTGATATTAATTTTCTTTTGTCTATGCAGACTTGGATCTTGATTGAAAAAAATACTTCTAACTAATGTTGTTGTTTCATACATCACTTATTCATCTTGTCAAAGTGTAGTAGAGGAGGTCGAACATGTAAGAAAAAAACGTCGCGGTACCAGGGCGGGTTTTTTGCAAAACAATGTTTTTTGTTCTCCTCATCTGCAATGTTGATATCACTGAATTCCCACACTTTACTTACTAATGTCAATTAATTTTAATTAATTTTAATAATTAGATAAGAGTTTTGCAATTGTTAATCACTTTTCCGAGCATATTTGTTTTGATGCCAGGTACTTTGACTACCTTAAATGTGATTATTTTTGATTTGACTACCTTTAATTGGAGTTGGTAGGTAAATGTTAATTGTTCACTTATTAATCGGTGTAATGAATTAAACTAATTGTTATAAAGAATAACTGAGGTTATGGTGCGAAAAAGGGATGTTGTACTGCTAAGTGCAAGACAGGATGGTATAGCGGTTGACGATGTTCCAACCTTCGTTTTCAGGTACCCTTATCTTGCTCCTGAGTATACCGCGTCCGCTACAAAAAAGGGGGCGTGCACGTGCAGGTAAGTAGTGGTACATGAGTGTAAGGTGGTACCTTCGGAATCTCAGTCTCCCACAACCCCTCCGGCGAGCCAGCCCCAATCTTGAGGCCCGGGGGATGATTTTGACCAGGTTTTCCCCAACTAAAAGTCCAAAATGGATTAGGCGTACTTCTCCTCAGCCTGCCTACTGAGTCAACTCTCCTCAATTCCTTCCATTTTTCGTGATGGTCCCATATCATAACACAGAAAGTTACTCTACCGCCACTAAAAAAGTTTCACTTGAAAAATAAATAGTAATCGCTTAATTTAATGTTACAGGATCCAAGCAACTACTTTGTATGATGTTGATGATCGATTCTAATATAGTTGTAAATTTATATGACAGCTGTCAAATACTCAGGTGTACCAACATCACGTAAAATTTAGTTAAGCCGAAAACTTTTTAACTGCATTTAATTTATGGTCAAAATTCTACACTTTAATTCCAATCCTCTCTTAAATTCACACTTCTTACTAAGCTGCTGCTTAATACAAAATTCCACAGAAATCATTTATTGCTAAAAATTTAATGACGAATTCAAAATTCTCTCAAAAAATGCATAATGTTCCCTCCTGTGCAATTTCTGGTCTCAGGTTTCACATTGAGTCACCGCTAAAAAATGTCGCCCCGCGTACCCACACACACACACCAATGCATCATTAGAATCAACATCGCGCTTTCGTCGTTCAGCCTCTCTCTTTATTCAGTTTTTATTATTCGTGCCGAACATGATTACATGATACAAACACTACATGGCGAATTATCTTGTTACTAACCTCCTCAATTTATTATTATCACACCATATCACGACATAGATCTGCCGGCTTAAATATTGACTTAGCTTAAGTCAATGTAATTTGACTTTTGACCAATTGACGTCAGCCATTTAAACGCCGAGTGAAATTTTGCCCCGAAAAAAAAAACGGCGAAACAGCACAGCGGAATGGCGAGGAAGAAATTTGCACTACTGTCAAAGAATTCACTTCGTCCGCACTAAATTGCAAATTTGGAACATCATGACCAAGAGGCGGCTCGCCTCACGCCTCATTTTTAAAAGCGAAAGTTTTTTGCATTAAGCTTTTTTTAAAAAAAAAAAAAAAGTTTCGAGCTTTAAGAAATAGAATAAAATTTATATGTGGACGCACTTTAGTATCTATGGCTTATCTCCTCAGCCATATCTCTGGGGAGGAAATTCTTTTTCGTAAAATGTTAATAACCCGACAAAATACATCTAATATTTCGGCAGAAAAAAATATATATATATTTATGCTATTCCCCCATGTGAAATTCCGCATTTTATTCTGTCGTTGGAAACAGCCGCATACGAGAGGCGAGCGTTGTATTTTCGATTAACAAATTTGTTTTTTTATATACATATTTTCAGCAGGAGCCACTTTAAGAGAGAGAGCATGCCAACAATAAATATAATAGTTTCTTAATTTAAGTGAAATATGTGGCAAAATAGTGTGACAATTTAGAAAAGAAGTGGTGATAATAGTAATAATTTGTGAGGCTGCTTACCTGTAGGATTTTGACAGCAATTTTCTTGTTTCCGGCCGTTTTTTGGGGAAAAGACTCTGAAAATAAAGGAAAATTTTGTTATTGCATATTGAAGTAAATTTAAAATATATTATTTAGTACTTTGGAATGAAAAAAAATAATAAAATTGACTCTCCAAGATTCAACTGTTAAAAAGATGGAGAAACCCCGATTACTTAAAATTTGCTAATACCCCAGCTTCACCAGTCGAACTGCGCAAGTTCGAGCAAATTGGTGTACTGAATTTCAATTTTAGCCTCAGTTCCCATACGTTTTCACATATTAAACTCAGGAAAAATCAAGCCTCAGTTCGCCCAACAGAACATGAAATTGAGGTTGAAAGTAAAAGCTCGCTCAAAAGAGAGTAATCAACTGGAATAATGGAATGCCATTCCAGTGAGCTTTTGCACTTCTAGTTTCTGGAGAAAAGGCAACAACAATATCAAGCACGATCTCATGTCAGCTGATAGGGATGAAATTTATTGAACTGAGGTCGGTTAAGTCGGGGTATAAGGAAACGAATGCTTTTTAAATAGCAAGGAATTATACCAAAGTACATAGTTTGAAAAAAAAAATGTCTAAGCTATAGGTGGCAGTTTTAAGCTACTTTGAAGTTATTTCAATCATTCCTAAGTCAAATTTGACAATTCTCCAGGGAGACTATACAAGGAGATATAACTCCGTGTTGTCACTTTTCGTTTGATTAATGAGGGCGCCACAGTCACATGTACCCCAAAAAACATGGCGGATTATATTCATCCGGTTCATGGCCAAGTTCGTTAACTATTAAAATATTTTATGTTTACGCCTAACTTGAAAAATCAGCTTTTGATTTTTCGTATTTAACCATTTTATGGATTTTCCAATGAATTTTTATTAATTCCCAATGATTTTTTTTTGCATTTCGGTTGAAAATTTTGAAGAAATCGTCGAAATGGGTAAAATTCAGCTAACTTCATGTGGGGCACGTCAGCTTTAGGCGACATCTGTGGCCAAAAATGAACTAGAAGTTTAGTTTCTGCTACGCATCAATTTCCGGTTATTTTCCCCATAAGAGCTATATCTCCTTGTATAGCTTCCATGCAATTCTCATTCTGCTTTGAATGAAGATCCTAGGGTTTACGGCATTGAGTCGCGTATCATTACCCCTACAGAGTTAAAGACTGGTCTGAAGACTACTACATTAAGTTTGAAGTCTAGCCACATACTGTAAGGATCCCTACTAGAGATGCGCCGAAGATGGGTTCGACCGAATACGAATATTCGGCCGAATATTCGGTCAAAAATGTACCGAACCGAACATTCGGCCGAACTATTCGGTTCATTTTTTCGCAGTTCATATAGGTCGGCGAAACGATATGCGAATAGCAGCGTTCGCCCACCCCTTGAGCGCTAGCTCGGCTCGCTCACTCAATGCGTCCCTCTTTCTTTTATTGCAATTTCTCGCGTGATAGAACTATCGCCAAAAAATAAGGGACTAAAGCAAGAATTCCATAAACATTACGGACATAGGTCGACGGATTTGCAATCCCAGTTTCAAACCGGTTCCACCATTATCATGCTCGCAACCAGTTTGCAACCAAAACGAAACCTTTGTCCGCACACAAGCGCAACTGATCTTTCATCAATCGGTGTTCTGTGCTCACGAAGAATTTGTTGAATAAACTTTGACACGTGCAAATGCAACCACGCAACTGAAACTGGTGACATTTCCAAACGTACATGCGTTGCATTCGGTGACAGGGCCATATAGAAGTGTGTGTATTCAAATGCGACTTGACGGAATATTCCATGAATGGAATGCATGCAACGCAAATGTCGGTCAACTTTCAACTTTTTCTATAATGCTGCATTCGAGATACGCATATCATGGAATGCAACGCAAGTACAATCTTGATATTTCTTCCGACTGGCAAGAATAGTTGTACGCAAGCAGTTGCCAACTAGTTTCAAATCGGTCTCGTTTCTGGCGACTCGTGTGGGGATTCTTTTTTTTTTTTAATTTTTGATATTCTGAATAAATATGGTTACACAAAGACGTGTTTCATTTACAAATACTACCTATGTACGGTTCCAGAATAAAGCCTCTTTACCATTTGTAACTAAAAAACTAAAATAATACTAATTTAAATATTCGGTAATTATTCGGCAAACTAACCGAATATTCGGCCGAATACGAACATTAAAAAACACGCCGAATATACCGAATACGAATATTCGGCCGAACATTCGGCGCATCTCTATTCTTTAGTATTAATTAGGACTAGTTTGTTACTGCATTATTAATGGTCGAAAAACCCAACTAATATTACTCAACATATTGTTAACAAATTATAGTAAAAGTGCAAAGAAAAGTAAAAACCACAAACTAAATGTCGGCGGTTTTTGAATATGGGATTTCTCACTGTGAAATTTACTTTTTTGATAAGTCTCAAGGGGCAAAACATTTTTTTGATAGACATTATATAGAAAAGAAGAGGTTATATATCAGGAAAAAAATTTATCAATGAATCAATTCAAAATGAGTAAACCTCTAGGTTGCCACACTTGATCTTTTAAGTTGTTGGCTCTGTATTGATGTATGCGATGGACAATAATATGTGCATGTGAGCTCTCAAAATAAATCCTCTTTATTTTTGAAATGAAAGACTGGGACTCTTCGTGTCAACTTTCGTTCTAAGAAAATAATGCGAGAAAAGAATAACTCCCTTCTTCCACGGTTTGATTTATATTATACGCGACTGCGACTCAATGTTACCGTCAGATGAATTTTGAGAGTAGTAAAATCTACTACCTTTTTGAAAAAAAGGTAGCAAACTTTTTTGATTTCAAATCAATTTTTCATTTTTTGGTACCTGCGATAACGAGCAAAGCGGATGGTTTGCCGACATGTGAACATGCTACGTATAACTTACCGTCAGAGAAACATTAATTTTTTAGATTCAGACCAAAAATACTCAAGGATTGGTCTTGTGATTTGTTGATCGTCATGATGAAAGCAAGAAATTGAATTGCAAAAATTCAATCCGTTCGATTCGTCGACAGGAACACGGGCCATTACCGACAGTCAGCAATTGCTTAGAGAAATCTTCGTCAGATGGATCGTTTAGCAAGGCAAGTCGCATGTTTGTCATCAGCTGTCGTTTCTTTATAAAGCGTCACTGGTTCGATGCTTTGAGGTAAGCGTTTATTTCATGGGTAGCGGTGGTTCATGGAATGATTGATAGTGTCATCTTGAGTCAATGCGCAGATCTTTCATAGTTCGATTGAGTGCTTCCAATGCGCGTTTGTACGTCATTGTGTATTCATCCCAGACAATGATTTTACTTGCTACCAAAGCTTTGGCCAGTGCTAAGTGTTTTGCAAAGTTACATGTCGGGTTTTGAATCGTTTGAAGGTTTAACGGCAATTTCAACATCCTCCTGCAACGTGGCAACTATCCCAGAAGAAGCAACTGCTACAGCAATTTCGGATCTCGTACGAGCAATGGCCAAAATTAATAATATGACGAATACCTTGCAAACTCCACACGGCGCATCGGGGAAAAAAGGCCACCATTTCCATAATTAATTGCCTTCATTAACGTATCGCACACTTCCTTCTGTTGGGTACTCAACAGTGGTACATTCGCTCGAGCCTATTGGTTCAAAGCATTTCGATCATGTTCACGTTCCAATTCTCAATTGAAAGCGTCGTTCATTCGACGATATGGCGTTAGTATTCCTAACTTGACTAACCAACTGCCGCACATGAGGTAACACATGTCTTCGATCAAAAGCAAAGCCTGGTTATGTATGTATCTCACCATTCACCTTGAGATCGGGATTTACTGAACTGAACCGAATTCGGTGTAAAATGTTTTCGGATATGTCATCCTTGTATTTGTTCCACAATTCACGTGAATTCGATGGGAAGTATGTCAAAATAATGATAGCAAATAATGTACGTATCTGACATGGAGAAACAATTTCTTTACCGTTTTCAACCAAATTGAGCTGTTGCAGCACGAATTGTTGGGAACATCTCACTTTTGAGAGTTCGAAGTTATTCAAATGTTATCGGCCCACGAACAATCACCAGCAACAACCGCAAGTAGAAACATTCGGCATTCTTCGTATGAACTCTGCAAATGCGACCAAGAGCATCATTAGAATGCACATCCGGATGATCAGGAACCGTATCGCCTTGCTTCCGACGTTGAAATTTCTTCGATGGGGAGTTCCAAGTGGAATAAGGCGACAAATCGAAAAAACTGGTCAGGGTTATCGCTGTAGGTGTTTCAGCAAGTTGAGCATCATTCGATGCGTTGAAAGAACCCGTTGACGATTCTCAAGATGTTCCGCCAAATGTACAACAGTAAGATGACGCTTATTAATGGAGAATGATGATATACACAAAATCGCTTCATTAAAACTAACAGATCGTGATATTATCAAACGATGTTTTAGTACCTAGTTATTCTGGTATTTGGGTCGGTCCCCAGATTTCACCACGCTCACGTACACGGATTTTATAGGCGAGGACCTTTCCTGTAGTACTTTCTACCAACGCTGCAATCGATTCAGACGTAAATAAAATAAAATTAGAATTATCGAAAAAAGGTAGTAGAATGACAACTTGATGTAGTAGTGTAGTGCGCAGCTTCATTTTTAGTTTTACGCAGAATATTGAACTGTGAATGCGTTATCGGACCGAGAAACGGTTCGATATCATTACGAGCATGCGATTCGTTCCCGGCACGAGAAAGCGATTCGATATCTTGCTCCGCTTTTATTGTCTTCGAATTCGTTTACGAGTCCGACTTCGAAGAAAGCTTTTGCTTTTGGCAAATTGTTTTCAAATCGTTTCCGAATCGAAATGTTCGCAGGGATGGTATCTTCAAAGAGTTTTAACAGTATACAGTTCAGTCTGACGAAAATACAAACTTTTAAAGTATTGATAGGCAAAAAAAAGTGTCGGCCAAATTAGTTCCATTCGGTATGTGGATGTTTTTGGTGGACTTTTTGCACACATTTGGTGAGCAAATCACAATTTCAGTTCAAATTGAGTATTGTATACTGTGTGGAAAAAAAACTGGCATATGGAACAATATCCCGCATATCCCAATTTGTTCAACGTTAAACGCAAGATTCATTGCTTTCTCCTTCAACATCCTTATTGATTTTCATAACTGTCGAGGGGGTTAGGGCACTCAGCTACCGTCCCAGAGGCTGGTGTTTCGAAGCCACTCCGTAGCATGGTCCTTTGTTTTTCCAATTCTCTCACTTAGATAACATTTCTTCTACCTTGTTTTCTATATTTATAGCAATCACGTGCTTTTTTCTTGCTATCGCCACACATTCGATCGTCGAAGTCAGCGTACGACAATTTGCTTGCTTGATGACTTTCCTTCTACCTCTCAACAATTTCGACGACAAATTTCACACATACCCCGTTTAATAAATAGTTGAGCCGAGGTTGAGTTGAAATTTCGACCGCCGCATATGATGTCGAGTTGAGTTCACTTTGGGCTTGAAATAGGTGTTGAACTGGCATCAAAACATAAACTCATATTTTTGTGTGTATTTCTCATTAGATACGTCAGATTTTTTTAAAAACATGGGACCATGGGAGGTAATCAGAACTTCAACCCAATTAAAATTCAACTCGCGTATATGAAGCACAACTCGATCCAGGTAGGAAAACGAAGTTGAGTTGAGTGGACTCAGATTCAACTCGACCCCTGTTTATAACTGGGTTAAACCTGGGATGAACCTAGTCATAAACGGGGTAAATATGTAGTCGATATCAACAATAGCAATCTTTCGATTTGACATTCGATCGTCAGTTTGATGATATTCACAATGAACACCAGTGTTAATCGTCGAGCGAGAATCTAGAGTCAGAAACAGGAAGAAAAGTCTGTCATCAATAAATCAAAAACGACCGTTTAACTAACTCATACTCATCGAGTTGATTCAAAATATGACATAAGCTGAAATGATTAAAAGATAATTTTTCTATCATATTTCAATATTGTTTTCGAGTGGTTAACAGTATTTCAGCCTTGTTTACATTTCACATTTATTTACAATTACTTCAAAGAAAATAAAAATTCATTAACTTCGATAAGCAGGTCAATCGACATTATCTTGGAAAATATATTTTTTCACGAAATACCTATACAGCAACATTATCAAAACTACATATGATTTGCACTAAGAATCATTACTGATAGTTTATTCAAAAAAGTATGGCGTGTCATGCAACTGGTGAATAATAGCAGTTCTCCAAAACCGACGGATGATTCTGTGTATTGGCTAGGCAGATGCAACAGACTGATTCATTTGACATTATCAAATTGTATTAAAAAGTCGATAGATGTCAAACACTGCAAAGTCTTGATGATTGAACAGTTAGTTCAACTATCACAATAATCGCAGAATTTGAAGTAGTTTTTGTTTTGTTTTTGATGACAATGTTTTGCGTTCTTAACCAGGCAAAACACGACTTTGTTGAAGTGTTATTTATATCAGTCAGGTCCGCGTGAATAGTAATAGGTGTTTGACTTTGACAGTAGAAGCATTGTAAATAATCCAAATATTACTCACGAATTTATTCCCAATGCGCAATTTGGTACCATGCAGGGTTATCGTATGATTTCTATTTTCCAAAAAGGTCACAATTCAATTTTAAGGAGGCATCTGTCAGTTACTAATTCATCATTAAATCATGTGTCAATGGAGTATGATGGAAAGAATGCAATTACAAATTGTTTGATACGATCGTCTTTAACCAGCTGGAGATAACATGGACAATAATATGGCGTTTTCTTTTACACCTTCATTCAATTCTTCTAGTACTTTATCTAGCACATCCGTTGAAAGATAATATATATTTCAACAACCGTTATTTTAAACAAACCAATGATTTCTTAATATTAAATTTTCACCCTTTGATGATTTAATTAAAGAATTATAAATTTAAAAATTATACAGTAACATACAGAATACAAAAATAACAAATATTACATTGACCATAATCACGCTTACGCGCATCCATTGCGCGCCGCGAAAGTCAAACCTGCGTATAAATAAAATGGCTCAAGTTGGCTATTTATCAAAATTTATTAACGCAGCTAGCCGCTCTCTTATTACTGTTATTATAATAATTGTTGATTGCCTTCCAGTAACAAATCTGACAATTATTTATCCGCGCGCGAGTTTGTGTTTTTCTTGATAGCGCGCAAATATATAGATGTGGCAGGCGTTCCTGTCTGCTAACTTCTAACAAGGCGATCACAGCACAACACAAATTAGCAATTAGCCTATAAGCATTTAGATGTTGATGTTAAGGTGATAAGGGGAGGGGGGATAGAAAAAGATTAAGGTGATACAGATATTTCATAGCGTGAAATTAAAGAAAGCAGAAACCTCGGTTGTTTTTTTGTTAGTTTTGAGTGAACTATTTTGTTAAGTTCATAATTGTGTTTTATTGAATAATAATAATATTGGTAAGAAAAGTGCAAAAGGGTGTTTGTTTGGGAAAGCGTAATAGGCTTAAGTGGTAATTATCGGTAAAAACTTTAATCATGATCCCAATTGATACAGCTTGATTCTCTGACGAGTTTTGACGTTTCGTTGATTTACAATCATGCTTTTTGCATGTTTTAGAGTAGAAATCGGAGTACAACTATAAAATCGCCGTTTTCCAATAGATGGCACTAGCAGTAAAATGTTGGGAAATATTTCAGATCAGAAACGTGAAACGATAAGCATTTGTGAATTGTTATCGGCGTCATAAGCTGTGTTCCTTTACTACTTCTTAGTACTTGTGAGCAGAGCAGAAAAGGAGCGCAAAATTTGTTAATTTGAGTAAAACCTAACCTAAAATTTTTGATGTTATGTTATTTGTATACAAAAAAAAAGTTAAAAGAATTTACAACATGAAGGGAATTTTCAAAATAAAACGAAAGAATAGTTTTAGATAATTATACAAATGAAATTTTATTTATCGATGGTTTTTATATGAAAATAGTAAAAAAAAAATCAAAACCCATCTATTCTAAGTAAGTGAAAAATAATTCACAATAGCCTCTAAATGGGAGCTTTCATCTAGCGGATTTCACTTGCGTAATTACAAGTGTTACTCATATGTTAAAGCAGGAGTAGTTGCAAGTACCCACGAGCAAGAAATAGTAGAAATTAGCAGAAAAGGAACGCAGCTATCGTGTCGTGTCGTTTTTGGACGTGAAAATGTCGAACTTTGACCCAAATAAACGTCTTTTGCGGGAAGTTTTGCTTTTTGCCTTCAATTCAAAATAAAAAACTGCGGCTGATGAGCGTCGAATGATTGTAGAGACTTATGGTGAAGCTTCTATTAATGATAGAACGTGTCGTGAATGGTTACAATGCTACAAAAGTGGTAATTTTGGCTTGGAAGATAAAGGAGCGTCCCGGACTGGTGACAAAGTTTGAAGACACAGAGCTTGAGGCATTATTGAATGAAGATCCATGTCAAGCCATAAGAACTTGCATATTCATTGGGATCGACACAAAAAGCCATTTCCATCATTTGAAAGTCTTGCGATTCAAAAGCAAGGAAATTGTATGCCCTAAGAGCTGCAATTGAGACGTCGAATGTCGTTTTTTACGTATAAAGAGTTGGTCCGCTCCGTTGGTAAAGAACGAAGGGGTTTTCGTCATATTGTGACTGGCGAAGGATCTATTACGATAATGCAAAGAGAAAAAATCGTGGTCACGGTGCCCTCAAGTGTTACAAAATTTTTTGTATAGAGGTACTACTAGTACTTACGTACTACCATCCCTGGCCACGCATCAACATCGACGGCAAAGCCAAACATCCATGGCTAGAAGCACATGCTATGTAGTTGGTGGGACCAGATCGGTGTGGTATATTATGGGGTGCTACAACCAGATGAAACCATGACAGGAGTTTGCTACATAACACAACTAATGCATTTGAGCCGAGAATTGAAGGAAAAATAACCACAATTTCAGCAAGGACATGACAAAGCGATTTTGCAGTCCACACTTGGTCGCATTTTAGTAATGTCGTTCAAACCTACATTGGAAACACACTTGCAGCTCGGGATGGGCAGTATTTTGAATAACAAATATCAAAATAAAAACTTATCGATTACATTCCTAATATAGTCTTCACTGCTGCCGATATTTCTAGGACGACAGTTTTTGCGAAAAAACGTTTCGCGAAATGTTTGTTAAATCCTGTGTCTGTTCCGTAAGAAATATAGATTCTGTATTCGCCACAATTTCGACACGATTTTCTTCCTGATCTCTCACTTCAGAAGCCATTGTTATTGAATATCAGCCTTCGCTTAGATTATTGTCAGTGTAATCTAGCGTTGAGCCGGACCTACACGAAGCAGTACATTTGTCCCTTACACGGTGGTAAATTGTACTGAGTGAAGTGTCCTACTAGTATATGGGCGTGTAACGAGATAAAGGAGGTGAGGTGTGATTGTAAATACGTAGTGGAAAGACATGGATTTCTTCTTTCTCGCATTTTTTCTTAGGTCAGTAAAATTCAACTTAAAATGAGCGGTGGTGGACTGTAAATACGTAGTGGTTGGTTCCCTTTCTCTTACTTCTTTTGACGCAGTGACGTATGCAATTGGAAATGAAGCGAATTTAGATGCGGCGAATTTAGTTTTTTCTGTTATGAATATTACAAGTTTGTACTAAATATCAAAATGGTTTCAAATATCAATATCAAAGTGTATGGGCCCCTTATGTAAAATATAAATATGTATATATCGTGGAGACAAGGGTTTCTTACTCTCTTACTCTGAGGCAGTTTATTGCATACTAAAATCAGATTCGCGAAAAAGCACTTCATTGGTATTGATGCTCTTCCTTTCTTTATTTTGCTCGTTTTCGTCATTTTGGCATTACAACGGCACCTCGCCTCATTTGAAGTATGACATTGTACTGGCTCAGAATCGTGCCCTACCCAACACTAGTTTCGCAGAAATTCCGGAAAATTGATGAGCAGGACTGGTCAACAGGACAAATCCTGTTTTTATTATTATTCAAGGACCATCTACGTTGAATTTTGCGATTTACTATAAAAATACATACTGTATATCGAACTCATGTATTTCTGATAATCTAAGCTTTAAGTGTGGGAGCTTGCATACTTTACTCATATATATAAAGTTAAAGCTATTTTGTGATACACACACATTAAGAAGTCTTTCTAGTCACTAACCGCTCAAATCATTCTTATTGCAAATGAACACCACAAAGAATAATATCAACAACAAAAATCACCTCTGATAACATTTACTTCGAAAAGCCCAAATACAAAAAAAAAAACAATTTCTAATATTCATCGCCGAAAAACCAATTCACAATTCCTAAAAAATCCTTAAAAATTCACCAGAAATTCCTCGAATTTCTTTATAGGCAGTCTTTAGGTTTGGGAAAACCAATTAAATTCCAGGAATTGAAGCCAAAACCTTTTAGTTGTGATTCACTAAAAATGCAAAATTGATAAACTTCAATTGAAGATGGGTAGTCATGGTGGTGTGGTGTGGGAGCTTAAATTTCACATTTAAGGTTTTTTTTTGTTATGGTGAAAGGTGAATTCCTGGTAGTGCATTGTTTCTTTTTTAAGATTTAAAGAATTTGGTAGGATTTATTGGGAATCTTTCTTTTTAAATAGGAAATGGAAGGTTTTTAAGGCTGTTCGTTCGCCGCATCAGAATTTCTACGAATTGTATACAATTTCATCAGAATACACACTTTGTATAAATTCTGAGGCAGTGTGAAAGCAGCTTAAACCGACAGATCAAAATGTAGTAGGAAGGGCTTTAGTTATAAGTATCTTAAAACTCATTTTAAAATCCTTTTTTTCGGTTTATAGATATGGCTAGATTCAAGACAAAGGATTTATACAAACGAAAGCATTGTCTTATGGCAAATCTCCAGAGTTTTCATAGAAAAAAATCGTTAACATTTGAAATACTATATAATTTCCATATACCTTACAAAATGTTTGGATAATCTCAAAAAGTCGATTTTCCCATATTCGAGTGAAACAATATAACGGGTTTTCCAATAGATGGCGCTCGAGCTTTGGATAGTGCATAGTGGCCGCCATGTTGGTGAAGTTGCAGCTGTCAAATTTGGAGGTTAATTAATGTTGGGCAAATCATCATGAAAAGTTAAAAAATGTTGAGAAAAGCGTACAAATCATTTAACTTTAAGCTGGAAATAGATTAAACGTTCATAAGCGTTCATCAAAGCGTGTTGAGTCAACTATTCGTCGTTTGGTGAAAAAATTCAAATCAACTGGTACCTACAGTAAAGAATCAGAGGACATTCAGTACGTCGCCGTAACGTGCTTACGTCTACACCCGGGCTCTAGTCTTGAGCACTTGGAAGTGTACTCCGATTTCGGATGAAAAACCATCTTCAGTGACGAAGTCCATTTTTTGATGCATGGCTATGAACAATCGAAATTGCCGCATTTGGGGAGATAACAATCCATGTCAAACTAATTAATAAAGAAAAAGTCACAATTTGGTGTGGATTTTGGTTCGGCGAAGTGACTGGTCCGTAGGTACTTCTTGCAAAATCAAGTTGACGCCATCATAACTGGTACCAGCGAAAAGTACAAATCAAGCAGGAATTGAACTATTGGTTCTTCGATGAATGGTGTATCATTAAAAGTACGACGCATTGTAGTCTATCTGTTCTTTCCATCCTTTGTCGAACTTGGTATATGTATCATCTTAATTGGATTGGTACAAAATGGGCTTCGCGAACTCCCAATATCCTGGCTAAATTAAACGACAAAAAAAGTGAATAAATTCATGACGAAAAATCGCCATTCGATCTCAAGAAAAATGAGTTTAATTTTTTTTAAACTTTACATAATGTCTCCTATAGTATACTAGCAATATTTTTCAGAAAGACGTACAATTTAATAAACAACATGGGTTTTTCATATTCATCATCGATATTCGTCATCGATCTTTGTGCGGGAATTCTTTCTTCATCAAAAAATTTAACATATGTCATCAACCGAGAAAGTCACTCGCTAAACACTACGACATATAACTATATCCTGTTTCTTAAATTCACATGTCAACTTCTTTAAAAACATGTTTGAATTTAACCATCGCAATAAAATTCGCGGAAGTTATACTGGCCATACTGATAAGTAATTTTAAGAAATGCATCATTCGATGGAATAAGTGAATTGTAACGATGTACATAGTCAGTTTAGTTTTTTTTAGCTAGCAATTGGAATGGCGAAATTTCTTTCTTCCCATGAATAAATCCTCTGTGGTCTTGACGACTGTTGAATAAATGCTTAAAAAGAAATATTTCCGGTAACAGTAAAAACATGATTCAATTTGGCAATTGGAAGATATGATTCAATTCGTTTTTTCTGGAAGAGAAAGAAAACACAGCAAAAGAAATTCATGAGAAGATTTTATACCTACATTGGAGATGACTCATGTTCTTCAAACAAAAAAACTGTTCGAATTTGGATAAGTTAATTCAACCGTGACAGAACAAGTACCACGTCCTGCAGCCTCGAAATCAGCTGTGACGATTTAAATGATCAATGAAGAAGTCAGTGGTATTATTTGAGTCTGTAGACAAGTGAAAATGGACGTACATATATATTACAAGAGGCTGCAGGTAGCTCTCGCTTCATTTAATTTAATGACATACATTTAACATAAAAGAGATTAAAAAAATTAAGCCACACTTGCAACAATTGCCTTTGCGCTTTATTGATTGTCATTGGAAAGGCAGGTTTTATAGGAAATTGCAAACGCTTAAATTATAATGGCATATTATCTATTGGGATCATTGGTATTCATGGGAGCAAGAACATCTTCTCCTTCGATATTGTGACTAAAAGTTAGTGTCGATAATGCAGTATTTAGTCTTTTGGGTTTTTTGACAGTTGACTAAATGTATGTCGAACTTGTTTCAAAATAGTTCAATACAACGGAAAATAAAATGGAGAAAAAAAACCGGAAATATTCTGGGGAATGTGCATCACACAACATGCAGCTGAATGACTGTCATGTCGATTGAATTCAGTCATCATAAAAATTCACACAGCAATTCCCTACATTAGCCACAAAAATTGCAAAATTTAGTTTAGTCATCAATTTAGTCACAATTCACACAGGCCTAAATAGTTGTTTCGCTCGATATTTTTATTTTGAGTGGAAATATTAATACCATTGGCATCCAAGAATAATGCATGTTCACCCAATTACTGATGAATTTGTATTTTGGTGTAATATTTGGAAAAACACATTGAATTTAATTTTCTTTTGTCTCTTAAAAATTACAAAAATTGTAATACGTGCTGTTTGGCATTATAGGAAAGCCAATTGCCTGGGGTTTATTCGCTTCTTCCAAGCTGCAGACTGGAATCAGTATTTCTAGAATTGTGATGACAACTTTGCCGCTCTCTGGATTACAAAAATTATATTGGCCGGAATGCGTTTATTCATTCTCCATTCTTCCAAATCCACCAAGCCTAGGCCGCATGGATGATTCAATCAAGAGTGTATGAATACAATTTAAGCAAGAAACAGCATATAGAGAGTTTAGACATTTCCGGAGTGAAACATCAGGTTGAGAAACGCCTGCAAATCCACCATCACCCCACGCTCTCCAACTTATTGGCGATGGCGCCTCAATTGATTGATTAAACCACCGCGGGAATATAGCGGCTCTGGTTAAATTACACCGCATCTAACACAACGACTGTTCCACTAAAATATATAACCTCCACGGCAATGTTTTTTCCCGCAACACAAGACTAGCCCTTTCGGCTCATCCCCCCGCTGTCTACTGACCTGTCTACAAATTCGTTCGTAACTCGATTGTGGAACAACCTCCCACAGTCAGTGTTCCCGAACACATATAACATCCAAGAGTTCAAACGTAAGATTCACGCCATCTTCTTATGCACCCGCTAGACTCCCCTTAAGCTAGCAACATACGATTAGGTTTTCCCGGATTAGTTTTTTTCGTATTTTCGTGTCAAATGGAACTCAAGCAATTAGGTTAGCTTCGACATACGTTAAGGTTAAAACCGAATCAGTTTCAGAACCGAAAACCAACCGTAACCATTCCTGGTTTGGCAACGGCTGGTTGCACGGTTTTGCCGCCGAAAGCTTGGAAAAACTCACTGAGCTAAATATGTTGCGATATACGATTAAGTTTTTCCCGGACCATGTGTTGAAATTCAGTGCATTGGGTTAGTGAGTGGTACTCAAAGAATTAATAATTAAAGTTGTTTCTTTGGTATAAAATGCTTGACGCAGAATGCTTAACTTTAGAAGTAGGAAAAAGGCAATGTCTTCCATTAAAAGTAACATAATTATAAGTTCTAAATCACTCAAATTCGCCATTATTTTTACACTTCCAAAATTAATGAAACGACACCAACACCACTGACTTGCAGTCATATACTGCTCGGAAAAACCTCGTATGTCATGCAATCAAGGCGACGGGAAAAGCGGGCGGTTCGCCGCACAGAAAAAACCTAATCATATGTCGCTAGCCTTAACCCTGCCTCATCATTTATTTCTTTTTCCTTCGAGCTGAGCTTACTACCATACATCTGACCATGACGTGAACCAAATGACGGGCTGGTAGTGCAAAGGATGATAACCTGAGCTTAGACTTATATAAAAATAAAAGTAAATGGTAAACTTCTCGGTATGTTGTGCATAATAAACTATTAACTGCTCTCAGTTGTTGAAACAATTTTGGTCCACGTTAATTAGTCATAATCGTAAATAATAGCATTTTGCATTATTTGGATTAACAGATTATAATCTACATAAAGCATATATGGTATTCGATGTTTTTTTGGATGATAACGTAGTCTAAAATCAAAAATTCATGCTTAGAGCATTTATGAATAATTTTATATTGTTCAGCATAACTTATCGAAAAAAATTTATACTATTGTTGTTTTATACTATTATTGGTTCAGTAATTTCCAAGTGTATAAGCTTTATACAAACGAACATTAATTTTTAGTTCATATTAAAAAGATAATAATGCTCTACATCCGTTTGAAACTTTTAAAACGGGACTTAGGCCACTTTCAAAATAAATAATTTTAACATTCTACATATTAACCAGCTATTTTTCGTTTTACAAAATCTTAAGTGATTTTAAATATTATTATTTATAAATTTTGAAAACGAAAATATAATGAAGAAAATGCTAATATTGTTCAGTTTTAATAAATTTTACTTAGGCCACTTTCAAACACACAAGCTATTTAACTATTCCCAATGGACACTTTAATATTAAAATATAAATTTAAAAAATCAGTCAAACCATCAACTATTTCTACAGACTTATTCATTTAAAATAAATTAATCGCAAAACAATTGTAACTAAACAAAAAAAAATTCTTTACACTTTCTTTAAATTTTAATAAAGAGAAAACAAATGAATCAACAGCGCTGAATCATATACATATAAATGCTATCATCATAAACTCAAAAGCCAGACAAAGTGCAATCAATACTAATCATCAATTTAGGTGTTATTCGTTTTTAGTCAGCAGAAAAATTGCGAAAGAAATGTTTGTATTTAATTTTTTGCAATATGTAGTTGCAACATTAGAATTTTGTATGCTACTGTAATTAGACGTATAATGTATATGATGCGAAATTTAAATTTTTAGTCATTTGCAAATCGTGATTTTTGCTTAGTTTTATTGTTATTCTTGATTGTAAGTAAGGTGCTGGTTTAAGATAAATATTTTTTTTATATCTTACAATCTTGCAGTTTTACTCATATGATTCACATTTTACAAAATAATAATCAACTTTTTAAGTAAATACATTCTGCGTCATATATTCTTGGAATTTTTGTTAACGCCACCATCATCACAAGATTTCGCGCGACACGAGTCAGCAAAAAAAAACAACAAAGTCACACCAAAACTGCATGAAAAATAATAATAATATGACGAATACGAAAAAAAAAAAAAAAAATAGGTGATAAACGACGGAAAAGTTCGTTACACTTTAATCATACTTAATATATCAGATTCAATTTTCTTTTTTTTTTATTTATTAAAATTTTTATTTGAAAGAAAATTATATGAAATGTGTATTTTCATAAGAAATTATCACTTTCGTGTTAGTTATAGTCATGCAATTTTACAATTGAATTTCACAATGAATTTGTTTACAGTAAAAACAAAAACGCCATTTAATTAATTGTTAATTACAACAACAAAATATCATCATTGCAAATTACAACAAAACAAATAAAGAACAAGAAATACATATTGAAATAAATTAAATTATATATTTTTCAAGTGCGCAATTGTTGATTATGGTGAAATATATAAGTAGATTAAATTATTAATTATAATTTTTGTATTTCAATTACAATTGTAATTACCTTGTATTTTCTGCGATTTTTTTGTAATCATTTTTAATTTTCATAATTTTTTTTTTATAATCCTTATTGTTCCACACAAAATCACAAACAAAGAAATTGTTTTTAGTCCGAAAAATATAGTTTTATACGTTTTATTAAATTTAGTTATATTATAGAAACTTTCTATGCAATATTCGATACTAATGGTGAAATTCTTTCTCACTTTTTTGAAATTTAAATAAAAATGGCTTCGAGAAAATTATATATATATATAATAAAAAGTTTAAAAAGATCACACACAAGAAAAAAACGACATTTTGTCTCTGGTTATTTTCACTCTGAATTTTTATTGAAATCCAAAAATAAAAAAAATAAATTTGTCTATCTTCTGGTAGAATGCGAAAACGATTTTTTTTTCTTATTTGAAAAAAAGAAAAAAACCGAAATTCTTTGTATATTTTTATAAACCGGGGATTTTTTTTTTAAATTTAAATTAAAAAAAAATAAAATCTCTTTTTTAATACACCGAAAACACAAGCAAAATATATTTTCACTTTATAGAAAAAAAAATCTCGATCAAATATTTCTTTTTCGAAATTTTTTAAAATAATTTAGAAAAAATTTATGAAGAATTTTTCGTCGTTACTTTTTTTTTTCTTCATCGACGACTAATTGCTTAATAAAACACAAAACACGTAGGAAACTGGATTAAAATTGCTGAGTCATAAATTTATGGTTCAGAGAAGTTGATTTTGGATTGCAAAAAAAAAAATTATTTTAATTTTTTTTTCATAAAAGGTTTTAATTACATTTTGCAATATCTTAATTATTTTTGTTTAAATAAAAAATAAAAAGGTGCAATATTGGTTCTTCATAGACCGAACTATGTTCCCAGCACTTTCCACATGTTTTTTAAAATTTTTAAAATTTAATATCTTTCACTAATAAAATAAAATCACTTATTTTCCATTTTTTATATTTATAATAAAGTAATTAAGATAGAATATAACACAACTATTTAACGGTTTTTTATTTAATTAACTTTTATTGGTACAGTTTTCCTCCGTTTCGAGATTAATAAAAACTTAACGAAGCACACACAAGTTTTAATTTCATTTTTTTTTAAAATTTATATTTTATTTTCAAATTCGAATGCGTTTTTAATATTATTAACAAACTCCGAAACTCGAATTCTATACATTCTATATTACAACGTAGTTAGTTCCACAAAATATAATCCACAAAAGAAAAGAAAGATTGAAACCTTTTTGAAATTATAATAATAAAAAATTGTAAGATATTTCCTTTCTTCTCTCTCTATATAAAAATATTTTTTGCAACAAAAAAAAAAATTAAATTTAACTTTTTTTTTATCTATATTATTTCTTCTGATTCCAAGCTCCGTCATCCGACAGCGACAACGAACGTCTGCCGGTTCACCGGTACTATATTCTCCTTCTATATCAATTTATATTCTCGAATTTCAACACACATTCATATATATATAAGCTTTTCTACATATATATATATTTAGTGTATGTGTTACAACGAAAAAATAAAAAAAAAATTCGCAATAAATGTATATATACATATCTAAAGAAGTCATATACCCATATCTATATATACATATAGTGTGTATAAGCTTTATTCCGAAATGTGGCTGTGTATTATTCTTTTTTTTGGGAAAGGGGGCCGCAAAAATTGCATGTGGAGAGTTCATAGTACTTGGAAACTTGGAAATTGAATCATCCCCGACGATCTCGAATTCGAAATTCGCAACTAAACCGACCGACACCAACAGACCGACAACGACAACGGCGGCGACAGCAGCGCCAGCGATATCAGCCACGAATTTTACTTACACACGTCTTTACACAGTGGGGCCTGTTGGCTGGTGCGGTGTGACTGCGCTTTTTAGTGTGGTGTATTATATGAATAAAAAGGTGAATTGTATAGTATAGCCAGCGTTTGCGGTGTCTGAATGGTGACGACAGTGGTGTGGTGAATTTTTATACACACCCGTATCGAATAGGAAGCTTTTTAATCGGTTTTGTGTATGCGAGTGCGGATCAAATGCACACATGCAAGAGAAAGAAATTTTTGTTTTAAACAAAATCCTTTATTTTTTTATTTTTTTTTCTCGATATATGGCTAGCAGCTGATGGATTTTTGTTATATTTATATTTTTTTTTGTTGGGAGAAGACGAAACTATGTAAATTAGAAAAACGAACCTTGTACATTATAATATTATTTAGATATATAAGGTAGAAATTATAAACTATTTTTTTATATGCTTTCAAAATGTCGGTTAGTCAGAGATAATGTAAAGTGTTGAAACATGAGAGTACACCTAGTGTGAATTTTTTAATTAACAAACATATTGTGACTCATTTGTGATATGGTCATAGTTAATAAAAAATAAGGTGTGATTTCCTTTCTAATCTTATTATGTCGGAGCCAAAATGCACGTAATGTAACGTAAGAAAATTGATTAATAGAAGAAGAATTAAACAAAAATTATACTGATTACTGAACCCTCACTTCTTTTTAAACTGATGGCGCTTGAAAAAGAATACAAAACGTAATAGTACGTAACATTTTTGAATTTAACGAGATTCGTTAAGTTTATTGCGTGCATTTAGATCGCCTCTTCATATAAGTATTCCTGTTCGTACCTAGACGTACTTTTTTAACGATTATACTAGTCTCATCGCGAACCGTGGCGTACAATCCGTGGCGACATTTTTCAGGGTGTGCAACTAATTTAGGCAAAGAGAGGGGGTAAAGGTTGGAAGTTAAGGTGATTTGTCAGATCTACTTTACCGATATGGGTTACGGGATTTGTTTAAAAACGTAAAATTGAAGATACGGCTGTTAGAACTGACTGTAATAATTTACCTGATGATCAACCTGCGTCTACTAAACCTAATTCAACAACGAATAAATAACAAACCCCTGGTTAGCTTACTCATCTGATGTAATAGGACATCTATTTGCACACAGCTTCAGTTCCGATGACAATGCTCAATATACCGTTAGATCCATGGCGGCCGTCTCAAGAGGACAGATTACTGTTTTCTTCATGGAACAAATTTTGCAATCGATTTTTCAAATACTTCCGGATATCCTATCATGCTGAAATTTTGCACACAGCTTTAGCTCCGATTACAATGCGATATGTGTAATGGTAGGGGCGGATAAGCGGTGTCATATTTAGTCAAAAACTGGTAGGGATTGCGTTTCTCAGCAACCATCCAGATGAGAACACATCGTGTGGCTGAAAATGTTTGGAACAATCTCTTAGCAAACCCGAATTTCGCTATGCCTCTGTTCAAGTTATACAATGTATTTTGTCGTTGCGGTCAAGTTTGTTTACATTTCAAACTGTGGCGAAAACAGCACTTCCAAAAAAAACTGATTATCCAATGAAACACTTTATTCTTTGGATTGGGAGGATAAATTCTGCACTTTATATTCATGAATTAAGAAAAAATAGTTTCCTATGATAGCAAATGTCCTCAGTTGCCTTCCACGGCGTTTTCTACTCCGAACAGCCTTTTACGGCACATTTCATTTTATCGAAACTAATTTTTATCACGCACTGATCTTTCACTTTGTAAAAAAAACTATAACTTCAATTCATAAATTTAATTTTTACGAAGAAGTTTTATAACTTTTTCAAGCGGGCACAGAACTGTCAAAGACAAGAACACCCATGAACATATCGTTGTTTCTTTTCTTTCTGTTCCTTATTCTCTCTATTCAAAGATCTTGACATGAAGATTTTTGCAGTCCACACGAGACATATTGTGAGACAGACAGATATCAAGACAAAAAATATGTCTCGTCTAGATGGCGGTTCTGCTATGCTGCTTTGGATCTGATACAGCCCTTATTTCTTTAACTTGTTTTATACACCGAGTTTGTTGAGTTGAATTGAGTTATTGTGAAGTTAAAATTGCTGTATTGTACGTATGTAATTGCATTAAATACACAACGGAAACTCTTAACTCTGTGCTGTTGCTGTAGTAGTTTTAGCTTTACGTTGCGTTAGGTTCCGTCTCACTTTCAATCAGGCTTTTAGGTTATGTTACGTTATGTCTCATTTTGTTCCACCTTTAACTTGCATTACAATTTCTACAAAAAAAAACTGGTTTAACATACTTAAATAACTAATCCTTTCAAATTTGTTTAAACACAACAATACAAATCTACCTTTACTTACAATATCAAACAATCAATTTTTCCCCCATTCCAAAATATAAACCCCAAAACTTTTTATTTCCCTTTATAAAAAACCGAAAAATTCCTTGCCATACTTTTAAAGTTCAGATCGCGTTTTCTTTATTCATTTTGTTTTTTTTTTGGCCTAAAATCTTTTTGGGGCATATAATATTTAAAAATGTCGCATTTAGCCGGCTAGACACACTTTAAAAGTTTTTAAGCTTTTTATTTTGCCCGTTTCAGAAATTTATTTCGATGTAATGTACATGCTTCAAGTGTCATTAACCACCCACAAAGTGTTCTAAAATTAGCCCCGGCCAAAAAAAAAGAAAAAATGCTTTTCCAGCCACGCAATATTAGCTTTTAAATGTATTTAAAATAATGCTGTGTTTTAAGAAGTTTTTGTTTGTGTATGTTAAATTTTCTTACATGCAAATAAAAAAGGAAGGAAATTAATTTTCCCCAAAAGTACTAATCTGCTGTTAATCTTGCAATAATAAAAATTAATTCACAGTCCCTTAAATCCGAACATGACCTTTATCATCCTGTCTAAGAAAGGTTCATGCACTGTCTACCTACAGTCTAGACTTGTCTGCTACTACTAATATTCTTGGAAGACACACGTCTATGCCATGCAGATATATTTTTCGAGTGAAATTGGCGATGTGCTGTGTAGAAAGTTGTGATAGCAATCAAGAGGTTCTTGGTTCGATTCCCGACGGACACAAGTCTACCAGGGATTAACTTCCGAACTTATAAGTTAAGAGGTCAATATACTTTATATAACCTGTGTCGAGGAGTCATTGTATTTTGAAATTTGTGGGTGGAATATTAAATTTGTTTTAGCAATTGAAAATTCGCTTAGGGCAAATTGTCGATTTTTTGTTATATAGAAAGTTGAAACTCAGGTTTTTATACTATCAGTACCCAGTACGTCATGGTGCAATGTCTAGTACGTTAGCTTAAGCTCGAAGAATAGAAAAGCAGGAAAAATTAAGGCGATTCTGAGATATGGATGAGAGGAAGGCGATGAACCTTGCGTTTGCACTCGTGGATGTTGTATGAGTTCGGGACTACCGACTGTGGAAATTTGTTCCACAGATAGCAAAAAACGCTATATTTGGCCATTTAGCTGAGTACAAAAACCTGCCAAAATAACTCTGAAAATGTATCCTACTCCTACTATAGCTAAGAAAGTTGTGTCAGAGATACATATATGCAAACTAAACTCAAAATTGGAAGCTCCAGGTACTATAGCCCAAAAAGAAAAAGCTGTACTTCCGGTGAATCACCTCCGATCGATCTGAAACTTTGGGAATCGTGTTTTTTTCTGAAAAAAAAAAAAGCCATAATAAAATGGATCTGAGTTTTTGAGTACCTCCCATACAAAAGTTTCAGATTTTACCATATCGGTACACTAGAGCTACCCGAAGGGTTCGAGATAGAGCAAAATAGTAGTAGGAATACTCGCCGTATCCGAAAACCCATATTACAAAATTTCTTGTTAATTGGATGAGCGGTTTCGAAGTCTATAAAACATTTACACACACACAAACTTTCACTTTTATATATAAAGATCGTGCGATCAAACAGCCCTAAAAGCCATAAGTTGATGTAAAGTTTACAAAGGGATGCTTTGTTTTTCTAAATGCGTATAGGTCATAAGGGCCTTTCATGCGTTGCTTTCATGAATTGCGTTTATGACAATCATATGACGCGTAATGAATGCTGCGCTTGCTTTGACATTTAACATTACTTCCAATTTTTTTTGTCATGCCAGTCTAAAATTTCTTAACTTATCGAGTGTTTTTTAAAAAATATCCGATCCTGGTCAAACTGTAGGATATACTTGAATTCTTCTATACAAGGCCACAGTTGATTGTCATCGAATGCCAGACGCATGAAAAGTGCCTGTGGGCATTTATAAGTATGTATTCCAACTCAATTGTCAACGCAAAGCATGAAACGCATTCTATAGACTGTTCTTTATTATTGTATTTTTTTTCTTTAACAGTTAATACACAATCTTAATTTTTTGAATAACCGACTCCTCATTTTTACTTTACCGATGCCTGCGCCACTATGTACAAATTTAAATAAATTGTAAATATTTTCCTGCTGGTTTGGTAGAATTTGTTTATATGGCATCACTTAATTGCTATAATGGCTGTCGCTGTCAGTTACATGGTTAAAGCAGTGTGGAAAGTTCCTCTATGTTGTTGTTAAAATCCAAATTGTTAAACGAAATTAAGTAAAAACTAAATTGTGAAATTTTATTGTCATTGAATTATGAAATTTGTTTGTGTTTTGTTGTTTGCTGCTCTTTTGGTGGTGATCTTCACGAAATTCATCAGCTTAGGTTGTTAAAATCCAAAATGTTTAACGAAATGAAGTGGAAACTTAACATTATGTATGTAGTATGTAAATTTGTTTGTATTTTGTTGTGTTTAATTTGGTTCAGGAATTTTGTTTTTTCTGGTTAGGCTAGACTATGATGTGAATAGATCATAAAATTATTGCAGCTGATTTTAAAACATAGATTGTATCCAAGGATTGTAACCTTTCTGCACATGAAATTGTTGCCTACTTTGTATAATCAACTAGCTTAAAACCTCGTACTGTATGCGGTATATACGTTTTGATTGATTGATTGATGATTGAGCTAAACAAGATGGACTTGTAACAAATGTACTGATTCACGTATGTAGTGATTCTTAAAAATTTTGAACTAAGATCTTACGACAAAGGTCCAATAGTTTTGCAGACAATAACAATTAGATATAGAATGTTTCACATCAATTATTACAATTTAATTCTACAAAATGAGCATCGTAATAATATTAGCTAACAAAAGCGATAATCTTCAATTATCTTCTTCATTAAATTTTATACTTTTATAAGATAACAAGAAAAACACTTTTTCGCACTTACATACTACTTATAAAACACCAGAAACACAAATCTTGAACAAAAATAATAAAAGCTAATGGCATCGAAGAAAGAAAAGAACATCAACTACCCCAAACACAAGATCAAAATTCTTCGTATATAATTGCAATAATAAATATATTCACCCCTACATATATTCTACTATAGTAAACGGAAACACCCTTTTCTACCGACCACGACCTGTATAGGGTATATTCAATTTTTTTTCACCTCTTCTTCTTCTACTACTTTATATCACAAAAATGGTATGGTCAGGATTTTTTCTGATACAGTGTGTTGAAAAAGCCAAACACGAGCCACCCACACTTGTGAAAAAATTCTGTCTAGACATTATATTGAGTGTACTCTGGAACAAGGAGAAGGGAGGGAGGGGGTGGGAAGAGATAAAAAGAAGAGGGGATGATTTTCTGTATTTATCAACATATGGGTCGGTTTAAATTCTTAAATTTTTTATATAAAAAAAATTTGGTTTTTTTTGTAGATGTTTATTTAATTTTGTACCGAGAAAAACGTAGATTATTTACAGAAGAAAATGAAATTTCGATAGGTTTTGTACGTAGAGAAAGTCGATAAAAGTATAAAAAGTAATCTTCACCCCAGACCTATCCAAACACGTAAAATGTTGGTTGCGAAATTCATTCTCAATCTTCCCCTTTCTACCCTGACCGACGTCGACGTCGTCGTCGTCGACCCCGTCCTATCTTCAGGTTATACAGAGTACATAAGGTACACGTGCCTACTTCATTCTATACAAAATTCTCAATATATCCCTTCTTTAGGTAAAACGTAGAAAATCGTGTATGGATGGTGATAAAAGCAGAAACGTAGAAGAGGGTGCGCGCAAACTCCATAAAAATAATTTCCTTCTGTTTATATTTCCGTCTCAGATATTCCTTAGAAAATATAAGGGATGGCAAAAAAGTATTCGTCGTCCCAGACTATACAGTAGACACATTAAGCAGACGACATAGAGACCCGACATAGACAGTGTGTGTGTGGGGAAGTACACGAAGTTAGTGTGGTGAATATTTTTTTTTGTAATAAAAAAAGGGCGACGAACTTACTCTGTACCATATTCCCACTCTATACTTTACATCTATACCGTATCACCCTGTCCCACTCTTTCGTGTTCTACGGAAAATCAGGACTTATTTATAAGTTATTTTGTTGGGAGATTCTTGTAAGTATATAAGTTATTCTATAGAAAAAATTTCTTTGTAGTAGTAATTGCGTCTTAATAAAAATTATCGTTTTTTTATTTTAGTGAGGTTATGTTGAATTATAAAATGGCCAACCCTTCTACTTTTACCATAATTAATGTTTTTCTTGGAATAATTGTAATTTTGGTAAAATAAAAGGCAAACTACACACACACAAAGAACCACTGTACAAGAATTGAGGTAGGTTATGTTTTTCGATACTTGTGGGTGCATTGACGCCCTGTAGGAGATACAAAACAAACTTTTATAGGAGACCTTTTACTAAAAATACCATTTTTATAGCAAAACTATTATTCAAACACCTCGATGCTATTGTTACTATCTTCAACAAGCCTTAGTAAACTAACTTTCATCGAGAAATCCTCCTTGCAAAAATCTTAGATACTTCAAAACCCCCCTCATTGATGGCAAAGGATATATAGGCAACAAAATTATGGTTAGGGTGAACGTCTCGCCTACTTGACTTTGTTTGGGTTTTTCGTCCCCTATGCCTAACAGCAGTTCACATTTACGGCTGGGGCTGTGGTGCTAAGGGATGGGATCGGGAAGGCCAGACAGAAAGCACAGTTAAAGATACATATAGATTGCGTGTACGTTTTTGGATATACTTATATATATACATAAAGACTGGCTCTTTAGAATAATAATATTGAGGTAGGATGAGGTTAATGTTTAGGACGTTTGCGTATGTATTTACTATGGTGAGATAGAGAGAGCTTGCTTGATTTTCTGGGGTTAGTGACATTGAACTCCAACATTATTATTTTTTGTAGATGAAGGAAGGGTTTCTTTTCTGGCTTTACTTTACTGAGGCCAAATGAGGGGATGATGATGTTAACGAAATTATTATTAATGTAGGAGATTTTACTGAAGAATTTGAGTTTTGTTTTGAGGGAATGTTAGAATGAGATAGAGAATGACAAAAAAATTGAAATGGTGAAGAAAAAACATTGACCTAAGGAATTATTTATAGCTTGTAATCTTTTTGGTTCATTTTTTTTCATGTTAAGAAATCCATTATGAAGTTAAAAAATTTCAATCTTTTAGACAACAATGTACAATTCTAGACTAAAGATAAACATCAAGAGAAGGGGGAGCGAGAGAGAGAGAGAGGGAAGCATGGATGTCGCTTATTATGTTTATTTTAAGGATCATTAAGAGATTTCAGATTTTATGAAATATATGAACGTTTTTTTAAACTTGTCGATACAAGACTTTATTAAAAGTCGTTTGGTTCAAGAAAGGCATAATTACATCGGGCAGTACTAATTTTTTATGGTTCAGTATTGTTTGACATTTCATCATGGAAAGACTTAGTCCGAGCAGAGTGTCTACAAATTATTCAGAAGAAGAAAAAGATCCACTGTTCTTGATTAAAATTTTGTTTAGAGAGATCTTTTCCGGATAAATGGCTACGTCAATAAGCAAAATGTCCGTATTTGGGCTGTACAGCAACTCGAAGAGGCATAAGAGCCGTCATATTATATCCAGACAAAACAACAGTTTGGTGTGGTTTATGGGTTGATGGAATTATAGGTGCATAGAACAATTCGGGGAGCAGTTAATTTCGTGCTTCACCCAATATAAGGTAAGGAACATTACAATTTTTGGACTAGCGAGCATTTCTGAATTTGGTTCCTAACTATGAAACTACCGGGAGCTCGGGTGGCTCAGAAAAGTTACTATTGCTAAGCTAAGGTTAAGAGAATCGTCTTATTTCAATGTTCTTTAATGTCAATATGTGCTCAACTGTGAAAAAATGCCTGTGGCTACACGAATGTCAGAAACACGTATTGGGCCGTATATAGATAGATAATGGAAATTCCCTAGGATGTTCCCACCTATTTTCGTAACCCCAAAAATCTCGAATCGGGACCGGTGGAGGGAGCAGTTGCGAGAGGCCAGGATCAGATCCTGGTTGTAGAGCCGCTAAAGAAGAAGAAGATGGAATGTCAGCAACCTCCTAAATAATATATCGGAAGCAGCCTGTCCAATCAAAACTAAATGGGGTAAAACTAAACATTCCTTGGTAACTGTAAGCTACTCAGACTTAGGTTTGAAAGAAAAGAGGCCTTCAATAAGGTCAAACGGTTTAACTTCGATTCGTTCTGGGCCAATTGTAAAAGGGTATCTCAGGGAGTTCAAGTATGAACTGCGTAAGTGAAAGAGGAAAAGACCTTTTGTGAGCTAATAGAAGGTTCTTCGGACACTGCAAGACTTAGAAAGATTCTCTCTTAAAGCTACATGTGGCAATTGCTGCAACAAGCAGACGGTACATGGATCAAAAGCTGTCAGGAGTAATTGAAATTGCTCCTGAGTCGACACGACATCTCTTGCTGCATTCGCAGAAACCGGTTTTGCGAGCCCAACAAGTGAATATAATTTAGGTACTAACGACAGACTGATAAACAGGGATTTACTCCTACGGGCAATAGAAGGCTTCAAGCTTTATAAAACCCCTGTACCGGTCGGAATTTATTCTATTGAAATTCAGAAAGTCAGTGACCTAATTCTGGACTAGCTAGCAACTTGGAATGGTTGCCTAAGCTACATTCCAACGTCCTGGAGGGAAGTGAAGATGACTTTGGATGGACTTGAGACCTTTATGTCTATATGCTCTAAATTCCGTCGTTTCAACATCCATGACGGTTTTATCCACTGCTGCAGGTCTCTCTGTGAGACTGCCACTCAGTTTCATGTAACTGAATTAGGGAAAACTACAGGATTAGCTTGCTAGACAGGGAACCGAAGTAAAACCCCATTTAACTTGGATGGGAATGTCCTTAGCCAACTATAAAAAGGCTGTGAGAAAGATCAGCTTAGCTCGATCCGGGCTGAGATAGACTACAGCAACGGTGTGGCGCACTCTTCACACAATATAGCCGACTTTGGACGCAAAGCGCTCAAAATCTCTTGACAGCAGAACAAAAAAGAGATAGGCTAAATGGTGAAGGTGTTGACCGGTCACTGTCCCTTTGGGCCGAAAGTTTGAAATCGAAATAGTATGTTTAAGTCTAAGTAAGGTTAAATGGAACAAATGTTTACAAACAGGTTTTTCTTTTTCAGTGGTATGTAAGCGCTTCTTTTTTTCGTTCGTCTTAAGCACCCAGAAACGCTGGAAAAATTTTCACAGAGGCAAAAAAAATCGTAAAGCTACACACACAAAAGCTAAATTGCCCAAATGCAATGCTCAATCCCCTTAAATTTTCAGTAAACTTTCATAAAAGCTTCTGCGACTTCGATGAATATGTTCTCATCTATATAAGGTGGAAGTTGAAGAAGTCAATCACAACCACAAGAACTTACAGAAATTCGAATTAACGAAGAAGTAGTTTCGTCATAAATAATTATGACAACATTAATCTTGAGGTCAATCTTGTGACAAATCTTAGTGAAAAATTAGAACATTTAACACTAGAATTCCACCACAATTGCGGTGGCAATGTGAAATGTCAAATTTTGTGAAATTGTTATGTGAAATGTCAAATTTCTCTGTAAATAGTAAGAAATTTGACTGTTTATATTATTTTTAAGTTTTTATAGAAGGAAAAAGTCATTCCAGAGAATCTTTTTAGAGCAACTTGAATATTTTCTCGAATTTTACCGGAATCATTCAGAAATTAGACAAAATAAAAATGACCCCACCAAGTCGAAGCGCATACAAAATCCTTGGGGTTATTTGTTTGGGAATTTAAATGCCATTAAAGGGACAATCCGAACGCCCGCGAAATGGAAAGACGTAATCACATTTCATTTCGGAAGTATTAATTGCACTTTCGAACCAATTTTACAGACTTTGAATCATTGGAAAGTACAAGTTCGTTCGAGGGCCATAATACAAAAAGTTGCTGCATAATTGACGATGGGTGAACTGTGACAATATATTTTATTATTATCTATGTGTCATCACAAGCCTGCGATTGTCATAACTTGAGACTGGCGCAGGACAATAGGAAAAAGTCACAACAGTGACTCACAACGCCTTTATGACTTTGTTGTGATTTTTGATATGTCACCGATGATTTGAGAATTGGTCTATTAGAGTAATTTGATATAAACTCGTTTCGTCGAAAATATCTATTATAAGTTATAGCTTGAGTTTGATTCACTAGTAATAAAAAATGATATTTTCAAGGCTAGAAGTACGAGCATCTACTAAACGTACCATCCATCCATAACTCGAGTCATATGCAACAAAAAAAATAGCGTTCGAGACATTCTCTTTGTTGTACTGGAAAATTAATGTTGTAGTAAAACACTTAATCTAGCAGATCGGTTACGTTCTAATGCCCAACTGAAATGCAGCTACATACGTTGTATGCTCAGTCAAGCCAACGTTACGTTTCATACTATGTTATATATATAACAACACAAAAAACAATCGACGCATTAAGGAACATATTTCCAATTCGATTAATCACACGTGCCAACAATTTCCACTGTTGTTGGTCTTGGGGACGCTGAAGCAGCATCTATAAAGTAAAACCATTCGCCAATTTATATACCGTGGACATAACGACTGTGTGTAATGCTGCGCATTGAGTTGTTAAGTACCACATTTAATGCCTCTGCGCTTGTCACAAGTATCAAAATTTGTCAATTGGCACTTTTTTGATAGATAATGTGTTGAAATGCCGATCTTTTAAAGTAGAAATTCCAATTCTTGTGGATTGCAAATAAAGAAACGAAAAACTAAATTTAAAGTGGCATAAAATTCTAGGAATTTTGGAATTCCATTACCCACTTGCCATGCGCATTCATTCCTTTCCATAGAAGAAGAAAATCAATCTCGTTTCTTCAGCAGTTGCCCAGATTATAAATGGCATCCACTAATAGACACTTCTTGCACTTCTTTAATATCCGCACTGCATACAGCCGACCCACGTCAACTTACTCATATTAAGTCCCAAGAAGTGGCACTTGAATAATGGCCACTGCCTGATCTTCTGCAGGTTCTCGTTCATATCCGATGATTAATATTTCCTGTTCACCGCGCCGAAGCATGCGGATCGGTGGCGGCGGCGCTGCGTTACCCACAGTGGTCGCGGTGCGGGCGAGCTTTAAGTTTAAGTATCATGTCTCAAAATCCACATTCATCACTGTTCACTAGAACACGGCACCAGCAGTGGCGTGCAGCGCGACAGAGCACCACCGCACTAGCAAGCTAGCTAGCTAGAGCTACGCCCTGCCCATTCAAGGTTTTCTAGAACGTTGCAGGATCGCCTCGGCGATCGGCACTGTCATCATCACCGCCACGAGATCGAGCGCACCTTCTCTCTATTTTTCCCTATCGCGCTTTGAAGCGCTCCGCTGGGTGATTAATGGGAATTACAATGAAATGCATAGCAGTGCCATCAGTAGTTGACGTCGCTGACGTTATGTCGCGCTGCTATTGATGTGTCATAACAACTTCAGTTGACGTTTTGTGACGGATTGCAGATTGTGAAACTTCTTCCCTGTTTTACTCAGGCGCTAAGCGCTACTTTTTTTTGACATTAACCCTAGCGGAATTGTTGCGAATTAGAAGAGTTTCTCTTTCCGGTTCCGTCGTAACTATTCAAGTTTTCTCACTTCTTTCGAGTGCAAAATTGTGGCATTAATAATAATTGCACACGTTTTTTATCGGTGTTGTGCTGAAAATTCCAGGCTGGGCCCAGTCTGTAGCCGATGTTATAATTGTGTGTGGTTGACGCGCATTGTTCGGAGATAAATCATTTCATTTAGAATGGGCGAAAAGTCAATGAACGTTGAGGTGTTAAATGAACCAGGGTTGAGAGGGTTCTTTTGTTCTCGGTGAGAAACGGAAATACTGAAAGGTATGCGTTGTTTTGCTATTAAGCAATTATTAATTATGGAACATTTGTGAAGTGCGATTTGGGTGTAAATAAGTGATAATGGTAAACGAAAAGATGCTTGTGAAGTTAAATGTGTGATTTGAGTTTGTGGAATGGAATTTGAAGCAATTAACAATAGAGTGAAGTGAGGTGGGACAGAGGTTACCATTTTCAATATATTTCTCTCTCTCTTTCTGATACCTATCTATTCAGTGTTCTTGGAGAGAGTTATCAGGAATGCGTCCGAGTAAAAATAAAAATGGCCTTACAACGGGCAAATACCAGCCGCGTGGTTTTGAATGGGCATATGATGGCCGTAGACTTTTAAACTATTTCTAATGGAATCACTTACGGCCTTACGACGACCAAATTTAGGGTGTGTGAAAATATCTCTATACAGATGTAAGAATTGATTTTAATCGCATTATACGCAATCGTATACCCGTTGCCAAAAATCGCCAAGAATGGAAACGAATCATGAATGAAGTTCGAGACCCAGCGACACCGACAGCAGCGTATCCGTTGCGGGGACGCCCGGTCGGACCGCCATCTAACGATCAAAGAAGAAGAAAAAGAGTGTGTGGGGTGTAAAAAATGTATCACCCATGACTTCTAGCTCCAGCGAATAAGTCTTCGTCTTTGACCTAGACAACGTTTGAATGGAAGATTGAACGCGCTCAATGGATTGAAAATCTAAATGACCTGGACGAGATAGTTGAGGCGTGGATAACACGAAGAACATTCGAGATCACAAGTTGAGGCCCGAGCGTATATAATGGAACAAGTAGAAATTACGATAAACTTTCTCCACAGGAGGCAAGGTCGGAAAGAGTCCCAATAGCGCAGTTCAACAGATAGGACCGCAGGCTACAGAGTGGTAGCGGTTTAATGCTGTTCTAACCCTACGACACAAGACCATAAGGTAATCCAGAAGAGAGTAGAATACTGTAGTTGGACTAATGGTTTCTATTCAAAAAATAAACTCTTTTTAATGCTCAAGGGCAATTCGAGAATACCTAAAAAATCATTCCCATTTTTCTTTTTTGTTATATTTTTACCTAGTATAAAAGTTGTCATTATTACGAATTCTCAAATTCTCTTTTACTGGAAATGAAGTTGTTTATTCCCCCAAAAACGTTGATGAATCACTACGGACTGATATTTTCAAATAATAAAAAAAGAAAAAGAAATTTGATAAATGATGAGATCGATTGCAAATTCAGCAAATGAAATATGACTCAGTCTATGTGCACTGAATGTACCGAAGCCGAAAATAAAAACAATAAAAAGAATGAGAATGTTTATAAATGATGGTGCTTTGATGTGATAGAAATTTGTTGTGGGCAGCATTCCTATCAAAAATGCGGTGGAGATATTGTGCAATTTGCAATCAGTATCGAATCAATACGTGCTCGGTCTTATCGCAAATTCCAATTGTACAATTGCACAATCTTATCCCAAATTGTTTGTCATTTTTTTGATATTATATTCTATAAAAATATTCATTGTGAAATAGTTTTTTTTTAATATGGTGATTTAGTTAATTATAGAAAATATTTTTAAGCTGGTAACACCCTATCCAGATGATATATGAGAGGTTTCAACAAAATTTTGTTTTAATTTTTTTTGTAATAATCTTTAAGCTAGTTGAGTTTAAGGCGACACGGCTAAATATGTATTATTATAGCCTCGAGACACGGCAAATTAAAATATGTACAACGAATATTCGAAATGTATGACGAGCGCCTATAGTTATAAGCTAGCCCCACGCTTAAAAAAACGTGGGTTCTCTTTACCTATTTTCTTATTTTATTATTACTGGAACTTTTCGATCATGTAGACCCACTAGTGTAGAATGGGCAGATACAACTGTGAGAAGGGGGACATTATAATATAATACTTCTTTTTAATAGGAAGCTCCAGATAGAGGAGTTTAAGATCATATGACAAGACTAGAAAGACTTGATCTGACTGCAACTAGCAGGGATCACGATCTTCATAATGCCGGCGAAGGACATTGTCAGAATCGTTTCAATAATCACAGGACATTTGGCGATTGGAGAGCATGGGTCTAGATAAATTGACAAACCAATACAATACCCATTGTTGTTATAAGGAAGGGTAGAGCTTAGAGTTAGCTTCTTTGTACTGTTGCCGTTTTTATTTTTGTGTGAAATGTCGTCAGCAAGCTCTAGTTGGAAAAATAGTGGAGAGAGGAGTGAGAGAATTAACAAAGTCCACACTGCTTTTATTCCATCACTCCCATCCAGTACTACTGATATGGAATCGATGAAGAGTACTCGATTAAATACTCATGGGTCGAATCGAAAGAAAATTACTCAAACAGTACTTTTTACTTGTTTCAAAGTACTCGAATCCTTGAGAATCGATGAGTACTTTTTTTACGAAGCGGTCACCCATCTAAGTACATACTCACAACGTCCAATTTTGCTTGACCTATACAATCGAACGAGAACCGGTCAACTGAGTGTGTATTCGGCACCTTCTATGGCCATTAAGATAATTTTCCGTTTTCTTCGTCTTTAACCAAATTCTAAAAGCTCCAATTTCGTTCCAGTCTAGAAAAAATGTGAGAGTACCTTTTATTAATACGGGCCTTTAGTGGACTACATTTGGAAAAGTAGAATTTTTACTCAGGTGTACCGTGACTGTTTTGGGCGTCGTGCAGGTGTTTTGATAATGTTCGTGCTTGCTTCAGGCTAAGAACGGGCGAATGGGCAAAAAGTACCGCGGCATACGCTTGGCTTATTGTACTACACCCACCCACCCCCAGTGCCTAGTGGCTTCACTGTTCAAGCTACTCGGATTCCCGAACGCAGTCCTGCCTTCGGTCTATTCGAAAGGAATTCACAAAAGCGGGCCGGGTATGCTCCGTGGGCTCCCCAAATGCACTCCGGCTCGCCGTGTCCTTAAGTTAGTCCAGAGCGTTACGGCAGAGCGGCAGCGGTCCGAGTCTCCTTGCTGTCCTAGTAGGAGGGTACTTCCGATTCCACTTTACTTTCTATTTCTTTCTTCTGGAGTTCCTGTGACCTGGTTGATAGGAATGTTCCCCCTAGTTTAAATGGGAATTGGTACGGCGGGCCCAGAAACTTTGGGCAGAGCGGCCGGCGGCTGCCTAGGTTTGCTTCTTGGCTAACCGGGTTCAAGGCCGTCGTCCTGTCTTTGGTCTGTAAGGAAGGCGTTCACGAAAGCATCCATTATGACAGAGCCTCCATATCAGAATAAGGCTTTATACAACTGGGTGCGCCCGGTGCCCAGAGGAGATCCTTAAACGACAGTGCAAAGCCTACCCAGTGGCACGTAGCTCTCGACACGATAACTTTACACTTTGGCTTGGTAGGCCCGATCATATTAGCCCATCCTTTTCAGGACAGCTTCCACTGGAGGTAAGGATCGCACTTTCACCAGTAGTTAAGCTACGTGCGTATTTAAATATTTAAATAGACTACATATTGTTCCTCCTATCTCACTGGGGACTTACTTGGAAAGAAATTTTATGAAGATTTTGAGTAACTTCCTGAACGAGGCGAAGTAAAATTTCTCCGCTTTTTCTTGCATGATAAAGTACAGGGACAGAAATTGGTTAAATTTATGTAACTTCTTGCGCCTGCGGGATTCGCATTATTTCGAGGACTATTATCGAGAAAATAAACTGGGAATTATTATCGAGAAAATAAACTGGGAAAAATAAATTGGGGTAATAAAAGTGAAAACCTTTAATTTATAAAAATGAAGTCACGGAAACAAAGACTATTTTTTTTTCCAAAAACTTAAATTGCGCCCCGTCCAATTGTGCTCGGTGCAAGTGCACCATACGCAACTATGAAATCGCCGCCCCTGGAAGAAGTAAAAAGACAAAGGATCATGATGCGGTGCCGAATCGAACCACTGACCTCTTGGCTGCATAGTAGTCGGGCGCCTTAGCCCACTAAGCTACTGAGCTCGGTACTGAAGCAAGCCTGAGAAAAACCGACCATTTTCTATGCAGCTGTTCGGCTTTGACTAGGATAAGACACCGCTCATTTGGAAATCTTTTCTTACAAAACATGGAAGAGATTTCGAAGTTTAAAATATGAGATATAATCCAGTACCTGAACATGTTAGGACACCGCGGCCAGACTGCCATATGTTTACATAAAGGTTTTTTTACAAGTGTGATTTTTCAGGACCAATTGTATCTGCATCGACAGTCCTTGGATGGAGCAGCCGCTTTTACTTGAAAGTGATTTGGTAACCAAACTAATGTAATGTACGATTTGGAATGTTAATTTGGGCTTTAGTAAGACGTTTCTGCATTTTCTCGGAGCCAAAAGTGTTAATATTATATAAGCAACAATTTTTCATTGTTTATTTATAGAAGTAAGATTTTTTGTGTGGTATCAGGGTTAACTTTGAAAAAATTCATTGACTGCGCTGCGCGTCTGCTTTAAAATATGTAAAAATCTCTTTCGATCCAAAAATCATTTACATATCAAATTTTCTGCAAGAATTTTAATCTACGCTTTAATTCGAATTCTCCAGAATAAATTTAGCATAATTTTAGCACTTGTGATTAAAAACCGCACACCAAACCCAGATATAATGATATCTTAACCAAATACAGATTCGCCGGGACAACTTCCGTTTCCTCTGGATATTTTCTTCGCGCGACACTTTGAATAATTCCGATTAATTCCGCAAAATTTTAATTCGATTGTGACCAAAAGTTTTCTTCGATTCGCGTTTGGGAAACTTTCTTCTGGTGAATCATCCTCGACTTCTGTCCAAGTGGTAAAACCCGAATCCGTACTATGTCCAGCACACGCATAACAATGGCCACGAATCCACGGAGAACTGACTTGGACGAGGAGGAAGGAACTGGTTTGGCTGGATTATGTAGTCTTGCAGGGGGACCACTGCTGGTACCTTGTGGCTTTTTGGTAGCTGTGGTAATTGCTTGCACAAACTCATTCCCATCACATTGTTTGCACATGTGGTTCCAGTTATTATCAATCGCTCCGCACTAATGCCGGGCTGATAAGGAAGGAGCGACTAGTCTGGGCCGAGTGTGTGGATACGTGACGGCCAAATTAAGCAAATTTCTGGACGTCCAAAGGAAAATTATCTCGGATTTTTTTTTGTTGGTGCGCCCAGATAATTGTCAAAATTACGGGCATTGCGGCTGCAACGTAACAACATGTCCTTAAGGTCATTCGTATGTAATTTCCGTCATTAGTTGCCACAATTTCTCGAGAAACGCGATTAGCCAGTTGGAGGCGAACATCACCACGTGCCCAGCAATGTGCGGATTTTGGTGCTGCTGAATTGTGACCCTCACCGGAGAGTTTTTGAGCCAGCAGCACCGGGGCGAAGTCCTTAACTCTTTTCGCGTATTTTTTTGTCTTGTATTTTTTCAGTCGGCAAGGTAATTTGGACTTCAATATACAACACCAACAACAGCAACAACAACAAAAACCCAGCAACATCAATAAAAAATGACCAAAGTGGTTGAGGGTAAGGTTGTCATGTTGCCCGCATTTAATATTTCCCGATGACATCTCCCAAATTACAGTAGTAAAGTGCAATTTACATCACTGAAATGTGTCATTAAGCATATACAATGTTTTTTTTTTCGGCTGTGTGTCTGGGGGCCATGACGGACGGACTGCGGCTATGAAATTCCGCTGGTATATATGGCGGATCGCACACACATCAGCGATGTTATCAGATGATGCCATTGGGTGCCGCTTGATTATTGTCTACTGTCATAAACAGTTCATAAAATAAGTGAACCGGTACAGCAGATAATTAGCATGCACCGCAGGACTTAATTGGTATTTGTGGGTGTTTCAGGGACTTGTAAATGTCCCCGCAGCAGAAAGGGCATTGGTTTTTTATCTAGTTTATTTTGTTTTTTAATTTTTATTTTCATGGCTTAAATGTGAAGATTAGTCGATTTTTAATAAGCGATTTAATTTAAGTTTGAAAGTATTTTTATTATTTAAGTGAGTTTGGTTTAATGGTACTTACCGGTTCGTTTTGTGACATTGCACAGTCATTATCTGCAAGAAAAGAAAAATAGGAATCAGTAAAATAGTAACAATTTTTCAAATAAATTATTTAATTTTAGATAGAATTAAATTTCAAGATGTTAGTTCACCCAAAACATCTTTCAGCTAAAATAACGAGCTAGACTCGTTGTTGACAATTAAAGTCGCAATTGTTCAAGCAGCAGCTTTAAATTCCTTTTCATTATCCGGAAATACAACACAATTTTTCGCCGCATTTCGCTCTATTTTCATCCATTATAATTTTTTTCTATTATTATTATTATTAGTTCATTTATCTAACCAATTTCTTTACTACCAATAATGCCATTTTTTGTGAAAAAGTCATGAAGCCTTAAAACATAAAATGAATGAGGTGTTTCCCTGCCATTAAATTAAACAAGACGAGGAGTATTCTACACTTAGAGAAATTAAATCGAGTGTGCCACAAGGTAGTATTATAGGGTCTATACTATCCTTGCTTTATCCTAGTGATTTACGTATGTACATCAAATCGAAAATACACTTGCAGTCAGCGCCTGCTCTCTCCGGATATTTCAACTATTATGGCTCATTCTGAAATTCCAATTTTCAATCACGTGGGTGAGCATTTTGAATGGTATATGTATTTGGCCAATGACTAGACTTTTTACTGTAACACAAAAGAGGCGTAATGTCGCGAGCTAGAAATTGACTGCTCGCCGAATTGTTCTCGTAATAAAGCCATAGTTTCACGGGCTGTGCGGCAAGTCACGCCGCTTCGTTGGAAACTCATGTCTTTGAAACCACGGGCTTCAATTTTATGCTCCTGTAATAACGGGTGACATTCGTTAAGCTTCGCGCCCGGCTTCATTTTTCAATAAACCTCGATCGATGATTCTACTAGCCAGCAAACCATTGTTTTATCTGGGTATAATGGCGCAGCAATTGGACTTATTCGGGTTGCTCTTCAGCCCAAAATGGCAATTTTGCTTGTTGAAGTAGCCATTAATCCAGAAATGGGCCTTCTCTTCTGCATAATTTGTAGACGCTGTCGCAAGCTCTTTTTCCATTATGAAATGTGAAAAAAATACTGCATAAAAACACCATATGGACGTTGTCAAACCAATATCTGCTATTAGTAGGGGCGGCGCTTCCATAGGTGCAAATGGTGCACTTGCACCGGGCGCAATTTCACAAACTAAGATTAAAAAGAATTTAAAACTTCGATAAAAATTGAATGTTTCCAGGGCTTCATTGTCATATATTAAAGGAACTGTACAAACTCTGCGCCTTTTTTCATAGTCTTTCGCAAGGTCTGGCCAATCTAAGTCTATTTCGTTCGTCTGATTTTGTCGTATATCGTTTCTTCGCCAGAACAGTGCCATAGTGCTTGATTTGTAATTCGTACTAGTCGTACTATTTTGGATGCCTAATTCGGTGAGAAACACCTGCATCACCTGTGTTCTGAAGTTATTGATAGCGCCCTCTATGTCCAGGAAGGCTGTTAAAGTTGACTGTTTTTTTTTTCTGTGCAAGATTCTGCAGTAGCAACTAATACATGCAGTGCAGTGATAACCTATTATCTTTTGAAATAGGGAGGCTTGGAGAACCACATAGGGATCTCTATTATGTAGATTCGAGTATGTCTGAAGTACTATAGATTTTCTGAGTAAAGGAATGTGCTGGAAATAGTGAGGAAAGTGCAGGTAACACAGAAAAACATCCTGAAGCGTTAAACAGCATAAGCGGGAGAGTTTTGTGAACTTAAAGGACAAGCAAACTCAGATATCGTAGCAAATCCTGATAGGTAAGGGCGGCGTTTTCTTAGTGCAATTCGTGCATTTACACCGGGCGCAATTTTAGAAAAAAAAAGTGAAAAAGTGTTCCTATACCTTCATTTTCATATACTAAAGGAACTCCACATAGTGGTTGTGCTTTTTTTCATTGTCCTTCACCTCTATCAAAAAATGAACAGCTGATTGGGGCGCAATATGGCATACTGCATCGTAAAAAAGCTAAACGCCGGCCCTGGCTATGAGTGAGCACTTTTTCTTTATCAATATGTTTTTGGGGAATATTTTGAGCATTAGAAAAGATTTAGATTTTGAGTGGACTACACTGTAGAATGAATTCAATGCCTCTGTAGATTGAGTTTGGCATAATTCGACGATGATAGTGGCGCTTATTTTGCGTTAACGAAGTCGTAAAAGAAACGCAAAATGCTATCAATCAACGAGGCTATGAAATGAGTTGGATAGGACCGAGAGAAGATTTTTATAAAGATTAGGAAAATAACAGGTGATAAAATTGATCTCTGGCGGACGCTGCCGGCGGAGATGTTCCGTGATCAAAATCGGTAAACATTCGCTATTTGTACACGGATGATAAACAATTAAACCAAGTCTTAAAATCACTTACTCTTGATATTAGATTACATAGAGTTGAGTTAAGTTTTAAACAAAGAGGAACTTAAACTATTAAACATTAAACTTTTAACAAAAACTAAACTACATTCAATATTAAAATACCAAAAATATCCCGTAAGTTTTTATGAATCAACTGAGATTGCGAGCTCTCCAATGCGCAGACTCGTTTGTGTAACTTAGAAACCACAAAATTATTTAAGAGTAAGCCACAAACTTCTTTAGTAGAGATGCGCCGAATAATGGGTTCGACCAAATACGAATATTCGGCCGAACATTCGGTCAAAAGTGTATCGAACTGAACATTCGGCCGAATTATTCGGTTTATTTTTGCGCAGTTCATATAGGTCGGCGAAGCGATCTGCGAGTAGCAGCGTTCGCCCACCCTTTGAGCACTTCGCGCTAGCTCGGATGGTTCTCGCAATGCGCCGCAATTTCTTTTATTGCAATTTCTCGCGTGATAGAATTATTGCCAAAAAATAAGGGACTAAGGCAAGAATTCCATAAACATTGAACGCACATGGGTCGACGGATTTGCAGTCACAGTTACAAACTGGTTTCACCATTATCACGTTCACAAACAGTTTTCAACCAAAATGAAACCTTTGTCCACACACAAGCGTATTCAAATGCGACTTGACGGAATATTCCATGAATGGAATGCATGCATGCAACGCAAATGTCAGTCTACTTTCAACTTTTTCTATATTGCCGCATTCGACATAGCACACACAATCATACACTCGTTACTTAGATTTTTGGGTTAGGTCGGGACGGAATGCAACTACGAAGTTAAGTGTTTGGTGAAAACTCGTCGCATATTATGGAACCGCTAAATGCAACGCAAGCACAAGCTTGATATTGCTTCCGACCGGCAAGAACAGTCGTTCACAAGCCGTTGCAAACTAGTTTCAAATTGGTCTCGTTTCTGTCGACTCGTGTATGGATTCTCATTTTTAACTTCCCAGTATAGGAAGTTATTGTAATCGGTCCGAAAATCGAAATCGAAAATTTCAACGTATTTTCATCTTTCAAGGTCCTAGGAGCATTTTAAGCAAAAAATTGGGAGGAAGTATGTGTGTGTGTGCGTACGGATGTGGTCACTTTTCCCTGCACGATATCGCGCGAACCAAAACTGATATCGACTTCTTTGAGGTGTCGTTCGAAGCGTATTAACCGAAATATGATCTGAAAAGATTTTCATGAAATTCGGTCCAGCCGTTTTTTTGTTTAAGCGACGTAAGTGATTTTTGTACCTGCACGATATAGCACGAACCAACCATGATACCGACTTCTTTGAGGTGCCGATCGTAGCGTATTACCGAAAGTACAGTTTGAAAAGATTTTCATAAAATTCGATCGAGCGGTATCTATGTTTAAAGGGCGTAAGTGATTTTTGTACATGCTCGATAGAACGCAAACCAAAAATGATATTGACTTCATTGAGGTGTCGTTCGAAGCGTATTAACCGAAATATGATCTGAAAAGATTTTCATAAAATTCGGTCGAACCGTTTTTTTTTTGTTTAAACGACGTTTATGATTTTTGTACCTGCACGATACCGCCCAAACTAAAAACTATATCGACTTCATTGAGATGCCGAAAAAAGAATATTAACGAAGAAATGCTCTGAAAAAAATTTCATAATATTCGGTCGGGCCTTTTTTGTTTAAATAGAAAAACTTCGGCTAATTGTCAGAAAGACCTTGACAAGTTTTGCTAATATCTAATAAACTCGATGCAATGAGGCCCATTCTTAACGAAGTGATCTTTTTTGGGTTCTGCACAGCGATAGCCTTCGAAAAAAACATCACTTGTCAAAATCCGACAACCTTTCAAAATTTCGTTACCCTTTACAAGCATTTTTCAATCCTTGGATTAGCACTTTTTGACGGGGAATTGTTTTCTACGCGTGATACAGTTTCAGGAAATTGCGGTTTATCACGGGATTTCTAGTAGTTACCACAAAATTTGTTCTTTTTGGTCAAGTCTGACAAATACTTAACAGTTACAGTTTTGCTAATATCTTCGGAAAGCTTTGGAATTTCGCTTCTCAGTTTGTCAACGGCGCGGCGCTTCAGCACGCTCAATACGAATTTGAACACCCGCTTTAGTGCAGAACAAAATACGGAGGACATGTTTGTTTGCTAACGTTCAGGAAAAACAAATTCTCTAGAAAAATCTTGTGGATTTACTACTATTATAATTATTTGAACTAGCTTTTCTCGGGATTGCTTTGTCATCAGTTCTGATAGGTACTAGCCAATTTTCCACTAGTGCTAAACGTATAACTATTTTGTCAGAAGTCAGTTTATTCCATCTTCGTTCATCATACTGGGAAGTTAATCGTGTGGCCCGAAGGGGTCAAACCCACATCCCAACTAGTTTTTTTTAATTTTTGATTTTGTGAATAAATATGGTTACACAAAGAAGTGTTTGTTTCATTTACAAATACTACCTACATACGGTTCCAGAATAAAGTGTCTTTAACATATCGTCGCTTATCCAGAATAGTGGTACAACTCAAAAATTTCCAATTTCGAGTTTATTTTAAGAATGTATAGCTAAATATGCATATTTTTATGTAGCAAAAATCCATATTAATACTTCTAAAAATGACCGCTGGAAACCCGCTGGAATCGAAGATCATAACATGGGCTTGTATGAAACTAAAAACTTTCAAATGGCTCCCCTGTAAAATTCATTGTTTTTGAGTTGTGACACTATTCTGGATAAGCGACGATATGTAACTCTTAAAATAATACTATTTAAATATTCGGTAATTATTCGGCAAACAAACCGAATATTCGGCCGAATACGAACATTAAAAAACACGCCGAATATACCGAATACGAATATTCGGCCGAACATTCGGCGCATCTCTATTCTTTAGTATTAATTAGGACTAGTTTGTTACTGCATTATTAATGGTCGAAAAACCCAACTAGTATTACTCAACATATTGTTAACAAATTATAGTAAAAGTGCAAAGAAAAGTAAAAACCACAAACTAAATGTCGGCGGTTTTTGAATATGGGATTTCTCACTGTGAAATTTACTTTTTTGATAAGTCTCAAGGGGCAAAACATTTTTTTGATAGACATTATATAGAAAAGAAGAGGTTATATATCAGGAAAAAAATTTATCAATGAATCAATTCAAAATGAGTAAACCTCTAGGTTGCCACACTTGATCTTTTAAGTTGTTGGCTCTGTATTGATGTATGCGATGGACAATAATATGTGCATGTGAGCTCTCAAAATAAATCCTCCTTATTTTTGAAATGAAAGACTGGGACTCTTCGTGTCAACTTTCGTTCTAAGAAAATAATGCGAGAAAAGAATAACTCCCTTCTTCCACGGGTTGATTTATATTATACGCGACTGCGACTCAATGTTACCGTCAGATGAATTTTGAGAGTAGTAAAATCTACTACCTTTTTGAAAAAAAGGTAGCAAACTTTTTTGATTTCAAATCAATTTTTCATTTTTTGGTACCTGCGATAACGAGCAAAGCGGATGGTTTGCCGACATGTGAACATGCTACGTATAACTTACCGTCAGAGAAACATTAATTTTTTAGATTCAGACCAAAAATACTCAAGGATTGGTCTTGTGATTTGTTGATCGTCATGATGAAAGCAAGAAATTGAATTGCAAAAATTCAATCCGTTCGATTCGTCGACAGGAACACAGGCCATTACCGACAGTCAGCAATTGCTTAGAGAAATCTTCGTCAGATGGATCGTTTAGCAAGGCAAGTCGCATGTTTGTCATCAGCTGTCGTTTCTTTATAAAGCGTCACTGGTTCGATGCTTTGAGGTAAGCGTTTATTTCATGGGTAGCGGTGGTTCATGGAATGATTGATAGTGTCATCTTGAGTCAATGCGCAGATCTTTCATAGTTCGATTGAGTGCTTCCAATGTGCGTTTGTACGTCATTGTGTATTCATCCCAGACAATGATTTTACTTGCTACCAAAGCTTTGGCCAGTGCTAAGTGTTTTGCAAAGTTACATGTCGGGTTTTGAATCGTTTGAAGGTTTAACGGCAATTTCAACATCCTCCTGCAACGTGGCAACTATCCCAGAAGAAGCAACTGCTACAGTAATTTCAGATCTCGTACGAGCAATGGCCAAAATTAATAATATGACGAATACCTTGCAAACTCCACACAGCGCATCGGGGAAAAAAGGCCAAAATTTCCATAATTAATTGCCTTCATTAACGTATCGCACACTTCCTTCTGTTGGGTACTCAACAGTGGTACATTCGCTCGAGCCTATTGGTTCAAAGCATTTCGATCATGTTCACGTTCCAATTCTCAATTGAAAGCGTGGTTCATTCGACGATATGGCGTTAGTATTCCTAACTTGACTAACCAACTGCCGCACATGAGGTAACGCATGTCTTCGATCAAAAGCAAAGCCTGGTTATGTATCTCACCATTCACGTTGAGATCGGGATTTACTGAACTGAACCGAATTCGGTGTAAAATGTTTTCGGATATGTCATCCTTGTATTTGTTCCACAATTCACGTGAATTCGATGGGAAGTATGTCAAAATAATGATAGCAAATAATGTACGTATCTGACATGGAGAAACAATTTCTTTACCGTTTTCAACCAAATTGAGCTGTTGCAGCACGAATTGTTGGGAACATCTCACTTTTGAGAGTTCGAAGTTATTCAAATGTTATCGGCCCACGAACAACCACCAGCAACAACCGCAAGTAGAAACATTCGGCATTCTTCGTATGAACTCTGCAAATGCGACCAAGAGCATCATTAGAATGCACATCCGGATGATCAGGAACCGTATCGCCTTGCTTCCGACGTTGAAATTTCTTCGATGGGGAGTTCCAAGTGGAATAAGGTAACAAATCGAAAAAACTGGTCAAAGTTATCGCTGTAGATGTTTCAGCAAGTTGAGCATCATTCGATGCGTTGAAAGAACCCGTTGACGATTCTCAAGATGTACCGCCAAATGTACAACAGTAAGATGACGCTTATTAATGGAGAATGATGATATACACAAAATCGCTTCATTAAAACTTACAGATCGTGATATTATCAAACGATGTTTTAGTAGTTATTCTGTTATTTGGGTCGGTCCCCAGATTTCACCACGCTCACGTACACGGATTTTATAGGCGAGGACCTTTCCTGTAGTACTTTCTACCAACGCTGCAATCGATTCAGACATAAATAAAATACAATTAGAATTATCGAAAAAAGGTAGTAGAATGACAACTTGATGTAGTAGTGTAGTAGATTATCATTTTTTTTTCTAAAAAGGTAGTAAAACTACTACATATGTAGTAGAACGGTAACGCTGCTGCGACTCTATTTTGCATCAACGACCGGTCTTCTATTCGCTGCCGATCAATTCTCGTACACGCGTCGATTCTGTGACGACATAGGGACGACGCTTGCATAGATGTGAATGTTGCACTCGGGCACCGGGCGCAATTGGAATGGGGCGCAGTTCCACATATGAAGATTTAAAAAAATAGAATAAAAATGCTAATCTAACCTAAATTGCATATGGGTTCACACTTATTTTGGGTCATTCTTGTTATTTTACTAATTTCAGCAGACCAACCTTTTCCTGATATATGCAAAAGACTTGATCCATCTACGGTACCATGTCCTTACAAATATTCCAAAATAATTCAAAACAGTCAATGTAAAATATGTGTGAATTGTTCTTGAGGTCGGTGCAATAATTTCAAGGAGAATTCAGTTAACGAGATGAATTCCCCATCAACATTGTATCAAACTGGAATGAAAAGAAAATAAGATCGCTTCCACTTTTTCTTGTTCGTTATATAAAATCTAAAATAGGCTATATGAAAGTTGAACATTCTTCTTATTTTTTTATATTCGTTATGCGCTTATGAATGAAAAAAAAAAATGAAAGTAGTTAATCTAGAAATATGGAAACTGCAAAAAAAATATCTAATTCAAAGATCCGCTTATATTCCATACGAAGATCTATTCAATTCCGTATCAAAGTTAATTAACAAATAAACCACGCCTGCTGAAAATTTTGCAATCTGAAAGGAATTTCACCAATTTAGACCTGTTAATTAAATTCCAAGAATACCAATAAAGCTCGCCTATAATAATTAAAGAAAAAGAAAGAGAATATACGTCTTCTCGTTCAGTGAGTCACCAGCCATACCACACTATATTCTACACTACACCATATAATACCATACCATCATCATCATCGCCATACCATCATCGGCAACATCTGCAAGGCGAACGAATGTGTAGTGATGATCAGATAACGAACGCCCCAACGGATTTTTCGTTAAAGATTTTTGCATGGCCCGATATATAATGTATGTATAATATCTCTACACTCTTACACTTTACATCGTCCAAGGTGACACCGCGTAGAGATCTCGAGTTAATACACACCGCGCTTGAGATGGAGACAATCAGCTGATTACATTATCACTTAAACACAATCACGTCACTATAAATCACTTTATAAAACCGCTTCATAATCGGAAACCGGGAGGTGGGCAATCTTGCTGTTAAGCGGTCGTATTCACCAGGGAACAAAAGTGTGGAGAGTCGCTTTATTTTATTCTTCGTTTTTTTTTTTCTGTTATTATTATTATAACACCGACAACGACGACGACGACGACTCCGGCAATTGTGGGCCTCCAGCCGCCTCAGAGATCCACTTACCGTCGTCGCAGAATGCGAAGCGAAGAATAATGAAAGTTTTCTTCGTAGCCCCGGCGACCGAGTGGAGAACATCATCAGCGGGGCACAGCGAAAATGTAAGCAGCGGAGGCATTCGAACTCGATTTCGCCGTCTTTTCTGGGGGCCTTACACAAAAGTATTCACCTCGAGTCCGGCCGGCATGCGCAATCGGATTCAAATCCGAAATTAAAACCTCGTAAAACCAGTTTCTTGAGACATTTTTGCCGGTTGAATGAGCTACCCTTGAAAGAAGAAACGCTCGAGGCCGGCCGGAGATCAGATGAAGAATCGCTCATGTTTTTTTTTCACCGTGCTGTTTCATTCTTCTTATACTTGAACCGATGATCGTCGGCTGAGAATGCAAAAGAACAAGCATCGCGGAAAAGTGATCTTTGTCTGGCAAGAACAAGACGACGTGCCCGAGACGACTACTCCACCCTGGTGGAACTCGTTCAATTGAGGACTGAATAGTTAATCCAGAGGAAGAATGACGGTCAACTCAGGACGGAAGTAATATGTACCGGGGGCAAAAAACCGGCGCGAGGGAAGCAGTTAACGATCACTGTGCTACACACAAAGAGGCAGATCGACCGAGACAGCAACATAACGAGAGAAAGACAAACAGAGACACTTGAGATGTATAGTGTATAAATCTTTCGGGTCGTTCTGGAAACGTGTAGTGACACGTTCTTTCACGTTCACTGGCATTTTACCAGGCTTATAAGATATGCGCCCCGATCATATGCATACCAAAAGATCGGCCATACCAAAACGTTGATAGAATAAAATTGGAATTGGCGGTGATTATCGCTGTTCGTTACTTCTTTGTGCGCCCCCCCCCGCCGCTGGTGTAGTAGTACAGAGAGTCACTTACCAGCGACAGCGCGACAACATATGATCGCGGCACTGTGACGTTGTCAATCATTGACTGGGACAGGGTACTATGAAATTAATTCGACGATCGTTTTCTGTCAAGATGCCTAATTGAAGACAGTGGCACACAGGGCGGGAATAATAGTCTTGCAATACTTTGCAAGACAAGAAACAACAACGAGTAGAAATAAAAAACTTCGGTTAACGAAATATTTACTTTATTTAAAATTTATAAATTTCAACCTCCGTTGACGAATGCTCAGTAAGAACTGATTTTCTTATAAAATGGAAATTATAATTCCTAAAGTTAAAATTGTTGACATAGTAAAAAGAGTTTTTTATTACAAGTTTTGAACAAAGCTAATTACTGCTGAATTAAGAAAATTATGAAATATAAAACCGAGTTAACAAAGAAAAATGTGGGAATAATTGAATTTTATTTTATGTCTACTTAAACTGTTTATCATGGAAAATTATGAATTTTGATTTATGCATTCCTGGAATTTTGCTAGCTGCTGAAGATGACCTGGATAGAGTTCAGCATCGGGTTCCACGACTTGTTGGGAAACATGTGGATTTTGATGATTGTGCACATGATTTGGTTAAGCATGTAACTCCTCCCCCCTTAAGTGTGCAGCGAGGGCCAGAAGAGCTGCATGTTTGTGGTGGTCCCTGTGGGTTCGGTAGGGGGTTCCCCTGCTGTTATGGTTTTACAAATGACCGGTGTTTTGATGGTTCTCCGCGTCTGAATATGTACAAGGGCTACATAGGCTGTCGTTGCGGTTACGATGACTCCAATGAAAGCCAAGATCACTAGGATGTAATTCTCTTTCGTTTTCGTCTTTACCTCCAATAGTTCTATTGCTTCTCTGTTGTTAATGTGGAGAGAGCTCAGTTTCTGCAATTTGAGATCGTCCGTCGATGGTGTATAAGTTATATTGCTTATTATTGCAGGGTAAATGGTGATATCGTCCCAGAAGCTTCGTATGGTGTCCTGGTAAGTGATGTCGTCTATCTGTAGGCTGCAGTTTTCGTAACGTATTAGGTGAGTACCGCGAAGTTTGATGTGAGTTGATTCGCATGATGACTTTATTAAAGTTTCGGGAATATTCATCAAGAGGATGTATCCTGGTTCTGGTTGTATAATTTCAGCAATTGGTGTCCTCGTAACTAGGTTGCAACTTGCTGGCTCGTTTTTTAGTAATCGACCTATGCAACTGGACTGATTGGCTTCTTCCTGATGGTTGGATTCTTTGCAGAGATATGTGTCCTCTATTTTAGGGCATGCTTCTTCGAGATATTGAATCTTTTTTGGGTTTTGGAGTATGTAGGGTTTCGTGGATATTTTTTCGGTTTCGTTTATTGGAAGGGGAATGATGTGGAATAAGGAATATTTCTCTGGGGAAAATATGGGTATTTGTATGTTGAATATGATATTGGAATCGTTGTAGTAAGCTCGTAAACCAAGAATTTCATATATATGTTCGACAGATTTAATGTGAATTGATTGTTTTTTTAGATGTTGGTATATTTCAGAAACCTCTTCGGAATTTAGAATTTGTTTGGATATGATGTTTAGTCGAGCTAAAACTATTGCCTCCGCCAGTTGGCCAAGGTGATTATTTATTATGTCTATATTAAAATTTAACTGATTTATATACTGCAATTGCCTGATTGCGCTTCTACCGGTGTTAAGTTCATTCTCGAAATTTCTCCCATAGGATTTTAGGTAGCGTTCCATTGTTTCTTGCTGAGAATTTATGTGGTTAGTTATATTTTCGAACCGTTCGAAAATTCTGTTGTTTATGATGATTTGTTTATTTAATTCCCCTTTTAGGGTTGCTTGATTTAAAGTTACTTCTTGTATTTCTTTATTTAATTCAAACGCGTCATTTGCATCCATGTTGCCCGTAATACTCTTAATCACAGTACCCAATCCATTTATTAATCCTCTCTTATTTCTAAAGCTTGGTTTCAATGTTTCTAATTTATGCCTAAGGTCCTGTAACTTAATTTCCGTTATATTTACCGTTGCTTGTATATCCGGCAGGTTGTGAAGTGCCGTTAAAGCGTCAGTTAGTCCGTTGATTGTCTTTTCGTATGTCTCCATCCTAATTATGTGTAGTATGTTACTGTATGTCTTAATTGTTCTTGCGGTACCTAATTTCATTGTAAGTGCTTTGTTCGAAGTCAGGTCTGTCACTTCCAGTTTCTGTCCATTAGTGGCTAGCGTCCTGAAATTTAAGTTTATTTTTGATCTTAGATTTGTGTATTTTTTGATTCTTTTCGGTAATTATTGCTATATCTTTATCAATCTTAACTTTATGTTTACTAAACCTAGGGGTCAACTTATTACGCCTATTTTCCTTTCTATAAACTACGTTTCCCTCAGGTGTCCCTTGTGGGTCTACTCTATATTTGTTCAGTTTCTCTATATTTTTTTGTACCTGACTTTCTACTTGTTTTTTAACCTTTTCAAATAAATTTTCTTTAAACTCATTTAGTTTACGTAAATATTCATGATTGTTATTAAATCTAATACTATTTCCTAAGTTATAGGGTCTTCCATAAAAGAGTTCAAACGGCGTTATCTTAGTGGCTGAATGTATGGAGTTGTTGTAAGTCGTCATAGTCTCATTAAGTATGTCTTCATGTTCTTTGTTCTTCTTTTGATTGAATATGATACGGTATATTTCGGTTAAAGTCGAGTGCATCCTCTCCACGGGTGCGTTACTGGTTGTTTGCTGGAATGAAGTTATGTGGTGTGTGATATTGTATTGATCACAAAAGTCTTTGAAAATTAAAGAATTGAATTCAGCCCCTTGATCTGAAATTATTTTTTGTGGTATGCCGTGAAGGCTGATGAAGTGTTGAAGACACTTGACCATTGTTATGCTATTTCTTGCTAGAACGGTGTATGCTGCACCGAATTTGGAGAATTTGTCCATAATGGTGAGAATTTGGTTATTGTTGATAGAATATATATCAATATGTAGGATATCCAAAGGCTTCTCTGGGGTTTCAGTGACTTGAAATTTTAATTTTGGCGGTTTCCTATCATATTTCATTAAATGGCAGGTTTCGCAGTTATCGATAATTTTTGTTATTTTATCTTTCATAGTAGGGAAGTAGACTTCTCTTTTTAAGTGTAGCAAGGTTTCATTTATGCCCCTGTGGTTGCTTTTGGTATGGTAGTCTTTAATTATAACGTCTTGTTGGTCTTCTTCAATGACGTCTTTGACATACTCTTTGCATCTAATTAATCTAAACATTTCCCCTCTCGCGAAGTGTTTAGAGTATACTTCTTGCACTGTCCCGAAAATAGCGTCGTCGGTGAAAATTGCGATTAATTTATTCGGAGGAAGGTATTTCTTGAAAATTTCTAGAATATTGTCTTCATTGAAAGAAGGCAATCTAATGGTTTTCCTTTGTTTGTTCCTGAAAGGGGTTTCGGTCGAAATGGGGGGTTTTTTATCCGATAACTGAAGGACTAGCTGGATGTTGAATTCATTCAAGGGTCTTTCTGCTATAGGTATACCGTCATCAAGGTCTTCCTCAGCAGAGTGCACTGTTGATACTTGCATACTTGGGGAGAATGTTTTTGATTCGCTGGAATGGATTTCTATTTTTTCTTTCGCGTCATTGATACGTATTCGGCTCAATGCATCTGCGTTGCTGTTTTGGGAGCCTTTTTTGTAAACGATCTGGTAATCGAATTCTTCCAACTTTAGCCGCCACCTGACAAGTTTGGAATTTGGTTCTTTCAAACTCATCAGCCAGGTCAAAGGCTTGTGATCGGTGACTATTTTGAAGCGTCGTCCGAATAGGTAGGGGCGAAAATATTTAGTAGCCCAAACGATTGCCAAGAGTTCTTTTTCAATCGTTGAATAGTTGGTTTCAGAGTCGTTCAGGGTTCTGCTAGCGTAGCATATGGGCTTATCGCTCCCTATTGTGCCTTGCGATAGCACTGCACTAATAGCGAAATTGCTAGCATCGGTAGTCAAGATGAATTCTTTGGAGAAGTCTGGATACTGTAAAATAGGGTCGTTCATGAGAATATCTTTACATGTTTCGAAGGCTTTAGTATACCTGTCATTGAAGTCAATGGTTTTCCCCTTTTTAAGACATTCCGTCATAGGTTTTGTGATCTTTGCGAAATCCCTAATAAATTTTCGATAATACCCTAATAATCCCAAAAACGATTTGATTTCTTTAGGTGTCCGCGGGATGGGGAAATTCTTTATGGCCATTATCTTATCGGGATTTGGTTTGACTCCCTCTGTAGTCACAATATGTCCCAAGAATGAAATTTCCTTATGGAGGAATTCAGATTTGTCCAATTGGACTTTAAGGTTGGCCTTTTGTAATTTCTTGAAGACTGCTCTAAGGTTTTCGCAGTGTTCTTGTAACGATGTAGAAAAAACGATGATGTCGTCTAAGTATACCAGACAAATTTTCCCTATGACATCGCCCAGCACGTTGTCCATTACTCGCTGGAACGTTGAGGGAGCATTTTTTAATCCGAATGGCATTCGGACGTATTCGTAATGCCCACCCTCGACGGTAAATGCTGTTTTTTGGATGTCTCGCGGATCCATTTCTATTTGATGGAAACCGCTAGCTAAATCTAATGTGGAAAAGTACATGCTTTTACCTAACTTGTCCAGTATTTCGGTAATATTGGGCAATGGGTATTTGTCATCTATTGTCTTTTCGTTAAGCTTACGATAATCTATTACCAGCCTCCATTTCTGCCTGTTGCTGGCATCCGTCTTTTTGGGAACTATCCACACTGGGGAGCTCCACGCGGAATAGCTAGGCTGTATGATACCCTGAGTAAGCATTTCTCGAATTTGTCTATGGACCTCTTCTTTATGGATATAGGGGTAGCGATAAGATTTAACGTAAACAGGTTTTTCATCGGAGGTCACAATTTTATGTTTTATGTTATTTGTGAATGACAATATTTCTCCTTCTCTAAAAAATACGTCATCGAATTCTTTACAGACTCTGAAGAGTTCTCTTCTTTCTTCAATATTTAGGTGGTTAGTTCGTAGGAGCTTTGTAAGGTCGCTTGGAGTCTCTATATTGCTACCTTCATTTTCGAAACTGTACATGTCAACTGTTGAAAATTCGCTAGAGTCAAAGGATTCGACTCTTAAAGGTTGCTCTATTGAGAGTACTTGGTCCTGGTCTAATTCATTCGTAACCTCCATAAGACTATGCCAATCGTTAGAATGGTAAATTCCTTCTGAAACGTACAACCGGGATCCTATTTCTTGTTTGTCAGTATAAATATCGCCATGTTGTATGTCGACTGGGAGTTTTATTATAATTCTAGATCTTGCAGGGATTAAGTGCTCCCCAGAAGAGAAGTTGGGCTTGAAAAGTAGCGGGATCAATGAATTATTCGTGATTAAAAGGTCGTTTTTTAAATCTACTTTGGCGCCAAGTGCCCTAAGGCTGTCGAGTCCTAGTAATCCGTCAAAGTATTCATGGAATTTGAATACAAGGAATCTAGTGTTACCGGGTTGGTAAAATTCAGCGAAGTTAGGAAGTATTACTTCTTGATCCAATCGGTGTTTGTTTAGGACTGTGACTATTACTACGGGTTTTCTTTTAATGAGGTAGTTAGGGTTTATATACTCGGGGCTTATAAAAGAGGAGGAAGCTCCTGTGTCTATTAAAAATTTTAGTGGGGTTTTGTATGGAGATGAGATATTGATATATGGGAGAGTGTGACCATGTATGTTTATTTCTATGTGTTCGATTGGTTCGTCGAGGCTGAAGTTTGAAAATTTTCTTCCTCTGGTTCGGCTTCTTCTATAGGTTCTTGTTGGTTGGTATCGTTAGGGTCTTGTGCGTCTGGGTAGTTGTTGTAATATCTGTCTAAGTTAGTGTAGTAATAGTCTGAATAGTTGTTATCTTGGTAAAAAGGAGGGTCTTGTTCGTTCAGGTAGAATAATTCTTTACTTGTAAAATTTGGTGCCTTATTGAATCCGGGTGGTTGGAACTGTGTTCTCTGTCTCAGGTGCGTATTGCCAGAGCTGGTGTCCATCGGCTCGGGTTTTGGAAAATTCTGCCGATTAAATGGATTAGGTGCTGGAGGTCTGAACTGATTGAATTGATTTCTTGGTGCGAAATTTTGGTTAAATTGTCCGAAATTGGGCTTCGGTTGTGAATTGGGGTAGTTGTGAGATGACCTGAATGTTTGTTGGGGCGGAGAAAAATCGAACCTGGGATAGGAATACTGGGGTGATTTTATCTGCGGGTTAGAATGAAAGCGTGGTGGAATGAATTGTTTCGCTTGGTGAAACTGTGTTGAAGGAAACCCTGAAAAGCTCGTTTTATTAGCACTTTGATGGGGCGTTGTGGATTTTGCGTAAAAGATATTTTGTTCTTTTATGCAATAGGAGAATGCCTCGGCTAAAGTATTTGGCTGCATCGCCCGGATTGTTGATCCAAGGGGTTCTCTTAACCCTGTTAGGAATATATTAAGGCACATTCCTTGGTATAAATCTCTTTTAGCTATTATCACGTTCGGATCTCTTTCGTGAATTTGGATATTATTATACATGGTAGCTTGTATTTCTATAATTTCGCTATAGAATTTTTCTAAGGGCTTGTTGAGTTGTTTTAGACTGTGTAGATCTTTAATTAGAGAGGTTTCATTCCGTTTGTCAGAATAATGTAAGATTAAATTTTTCTTTATTTGTTCCCACTCTAACGGAGTCCCGTACATGTTCAGAATCTCGTTTGCTTGTCCATCGATTTTGTTTCTGATGGCTCTTAGGAGGATTTTGCCATAAAGAGTGCCATCTACTTGAGTAACTAGCGACAAGATTTCTTCTACATTTTGTATAAAATCATGGAGAAGTCTGGGATTCCCGTCAAACGACGGTAAGTCTTTAACCGCATCAGGGATTCTTAAGGAATTAAAAACACTTGTAGCGACGGCGGATGCGTCATTGTTAATACTATTTGTTGCCATGCTTAATGGCACCCTAACACTATCTGAGTTCACTGAGTCTTCGTCTAAAATATCACTATAATGGGCTATTCCTTCACCTTTAATTAAGTCTGAATTTGAGTTATTCGAGCAACTTGGAGCAAAATTAATATCACTTTCACGATTAGGGTTAACGCTTATGTCTAAACAACTATGGTCGATATTTTCGAGTTGTTCCAAATCACTATTTAATTTTTCAGAACTTAGTCGACTAAACAAATTTGAAATGGTACTTTTAACGGAATATGGTGAAATTTTTGGTTTTGAACTTATTTTTTTATTATTCATGGATAGGAAAAAAAATGAAAAAAAAAGGAAAAATTCAATATCTACTTACATGAATGCCACAAAAGTGAGGAGAGTCGTCATTGTTATCATAATGGTTCACTGGTGCAAAAAGTTGAAACTTGCCGATCCAAAATTCCCTCGATTTCCTCTCGCTGGGTGGGTGAAATTTTCCAATATTCCCTCGGAATGTGGTGCTTCTTCAATATTCCTTTGAAGTTTTCACTACACTTTCACTCACGGTAAAAAAAATAACAATTTATTTCACGAGGATCGTCACCGTGATCCTACCGACTGCGCCAATAATAGTCTTGCAATACTTTGCAAGACAAGAAACAACAACGAGTAGAAATAAAAAACTTCGGTTAACGAAATATTTACTTTATTTAAAATTTATAAATTTCAACCTCCGTTGACGAATGCTCAGTAAGAACTGATTTTCTTATAAAATGGAAATTATAATTCCTAAAGTTAAAATTGTTGACATAGTAAAAAGAGTTTTTTATTACAAGTTTTGAACAAAGCTAATTACTGCTGAATTAAGAAAATTATGAAATATAAAACCGAGTTAACAAAGAAAAATGTGGGAATAATTGAATTTTATTTTATGTCTACTTAAACTGTTTATCATGGAAAATTATGAATTTTGATTTATGCATTCCTGGAATTTTGCTAGCTGCTGAAGATGACCTGGATAGAGTTCAGCATCGGGTTCCACGACTTGTTGGGAAACATGTGGATTTTGATGATTGTGCACATGATTTGGTTAAGCATGTAACTCGGGCGACCGAGAGAAAGGGACAAGGTGCAGGAGGACGCTTTAAATTTATGTTAATTGCTGCTAAGAAAATCCCTAAAAAAAAGAAAAGACAACTTTCAAGATCCCCTCACAGAAAGAGAGTGGCATGTGTGTGACAATGAGCACATAAATCGGATTTTTACTGCACGACAGAATGGCTGGTTATATATGGGGTGGAATATCGTTTGGTACTTCTTGTGGGTAAGTGAAGTTGAATGATGGTTCAATTTAGGGCTGAGGTGCAGTAATTTTTCAAGACGGCTCAATTAAATGGTCGATAGAGCAGCCGGGCATAAGCTTTGGCTCGCTATGTTTTTGGAATTTTAATAGTATCCCAATTTGAATTGTTTCATTTTGTCGTATTAGCTGTGAATGATCGGTTTAATTAATCAAAGGTGATTCATGGATTGGGGGAGAATGTTGATTGTAGCATTTAGGCATTTTTTTTTGGTGAAATTGGTGAAGTATATATTTCGTGTATAGATCAATTAATTAAACTTCAATTGTAACATATTTCGGAGTCTTTTCTAGTTTCTAATAATGGAGAACAATTATATATTGATATGTACAAGATCATTATCATTTTAAGAGTTTAGAGTTCAGTGCATTCGTGCCAAGCCTAACGATAGTATAACTGGAGTTTTGTACGCAAGTCTAAAGGGGACGATATTTTCGATGATCAATTTTTGGAAATTCGGTTGAAGCGTTTGAAATTTGTGATCCAATTGGCGTGAATATTTTCATTTTATGATCATCAAGTATCATAGTATCAATCTCACTTCAGAATAGAAAGATCAACAGCAGGTAAGGTACCAGTTGTAAACTAAGGAGAGAAATGTTCTAGACTCAGAAAGGATGGCCTAAGGGCGCGAGGTTGAGCTAAGGATTGGTGGACGGCATAACGTAATCGCTGCTACCTAACTTAGCATGGACCCTTACTGTTGGGATCGCGCAGATTGAGATTATGAGCAGCCCAATAGGCGAGGCCTCGTAAATAGACTACGAGGAGATATTGCAACAATCACGGCATTTATACAGTACATTGGCCCATTGAGACCAGTTTCAAAAAATGAATGATTAAGAATGTTACACGTTCATCCACTAAACCATTAGTTCATCCACTAAACCATTATTTCTGGACTGTGCCTCGGTGAAGTGCGGGCGTGTGTTGTCGCCAGTCCCATTACACCGCAAAAAAAAAGAAATAAATAAACCGCAATAAACAATAAATATATAATCGCAAAACAACACAAAGAAAAAACATATAACACAAACAAAACTTAATACATCCACCAAAATAATAACATAAACCACAAAAAACAATAACATAAAAAATTAATAATAACGAAAAAACTAAGTGAAGGCCACCAACAACAACAACAATAACCGAAGGACCGACGGACAACAAGTAAGTCTCCTCCACCCGCTTCCCGCGCTTCCTGCCGGTCGCTCCGGCGCTGCAGCCTTAATCGGTCAGCTGATGGGAGTCGTCTTGTTTTAGCAGGCATAACACTGCAACAAGACTATTCCCGTTAGCTCCGATGGATGCATCGCCGGTGCGGCCGGCAACAAATGAGGTCATGGACCTCACGCAAAACAGTCCCCAATGTGACAATGATTTTATAATCAATTTTTGTAACATTCGGGGACTGAATGCGAACTTCCTGGCCGTTACGTGCGAGTTACTCCTTCATACCCCTGCTATTTTCGCACTGAGTGAAACCCAAGTGTTACCAGATATTGATTTAGATCGATTTCAGGTGACAGGGTATAATTTAGTGCACAACTTTTCCGCCCATAGGGGATTAGCCATATATATTAGGAATGACGTGGCCTTTCAGAAGGTGTACAGTAGTACATCCTCTGATTTTAATCATCTTTGGATTAAAATAATTATCCATAGCCACGTCATATTTTTCTGTTTTCTATATAGGAGTCCTAATATTAGTAATGAGGCCACCACCGCAGCCTTCGATGCTATTTCTGAACAGATTTCCGGATTTTTATTTTCCCACCCGGAAAGCGAAATCATTGTTGCGGGTGATTTCAACGTTCACAATGTTCATTGGCTAAATTACTCAAATGGCACCAGTGTTCCTGGCAAAGACGCCGAGCTCTTTGCGAGCCTCAACAACTTGCACCAAATTGTCAAATGTCCGACGAGAGTCCCTGATATTCCAGGTCAAGGAGCCCATCTCCTTGACCTGTTTCTTACTTCCCATCCGACGCGGTACTCCATCAAGGTTAGCTCACCCCTTGGCAACTCGGACCATAAACTAATTAGCGCTTATTTCCCATATCCATCCTCGACCACAACCACCACAGCTCCTAAAAGAACTGTGTGGCACTATGGGAAAGCCAACTGGTTGGGTCTTATTCGCTTCTTCCAGGCCACTGACTGGGATATGTGTTTCCGTAATGCCAATGCGAACTATGCGGCCCTCTGTGTCACCAAAATTATTCGAGCGGGTATGCGCTTGTTCATCCCTCACTCTACCAAATCTGTGAAGCCTAGGCCGAACAAATGGTTCAATGGGGAATGTATGAACGCAATCAAAGCTAAAGAAGCCGCATATAGAGCATACAGACGTTCGCCTAATGAGCTACTTCGCCGTGAGTACGTCAAACTTAGAAACTCCTGTAACTCCATCATCAGGAAAGTCAAATCATCATTTGATGATAGATTGAGAAGTAAGATTCTTAACTCCACTACAGGCAGCAAAAACTTCTGGTCCTTGGTAACTGCCATCAAGAAGAATTTTACTTCCTCCTCAACACCTCCTTTTATTCACAACAAGGAAGTGATAACAGAAAGCAAACCCAAGGCCGACCTATTAGCTTCTCTGTTCGCCGCAAATTCTTCTTTACCCGATGCTGCTATGTCACCCCCCACTCTCGAGAATACCACCCACTCAATGGACGGAGTTCACTTCAGGACTCGCGAGGTGTTTAGGTGTCTCAAAGAGCTCGACGCCAATAAATCCACTGGTCCCGACAAAATCCCCCCTATGGTACTCAAAAAATGTGCCTCACCTTTGGCTAAACCTCTGCGCAAACTTTTTGCCCTGTCTTACTTCTCCGGAGTGTATCCCGACTCTTGGAAACTAGCTCATGTTCAGCCAATCCCAAAAAAAGGTGAAGCCAGCGACCCCTTAAACTACCGCCCAATAGCAATTACTTCTGTTCTCTCCAAAATCATGGAGACAATAATCAATAAAAAGCTGATGAAATATCTAGAATCCAACCAAATTATACATGACAGGCAATACGGCTTCAGATCCAAACGGTCTACTGGCGATCTGCTTGTGTGTTTAACCGAGCGTATCAACCAAAGCATTCACAGCTTTGGTGAGTCTAGCCTGGTTGCTCTAGATATATCAAAGGCTTTTGACAGAGTATGGCACCCAGCTCTGTTGAATAAACTCCAAGCTATTGGTATACACTTAGTTCTAAGGAACTGGATTAAGAGCTTTCTTTCATGCCGTTCAATCAAGGTAGTATTGGATGGCGTCGAATCCAATCCCCACGCCATTTCGGCCGGAGTTCCCCAGGGGTCAATTCTCTCACCCGCACTTTTTCTAATCTTCATTAATGATCTGCTCTCAATCCCCTCCAACCCACTTCACTGCTTCGCTGATGACGGTACTCTGAATTTCTCTTACTCCTTCGACAATATAAGACAAGCACGTGCCAGACCTTGTCTTTACCACCGTCAACTGATGTCGGCTTCGATCAACCGGGATATCGAATCGATTCTTCATTGGGGCGAAATGAACCGAGTCGAATTCAATGCCACAAAAACGAAGCACTGTCTGATCTCCAACAAAAATTGTACCGACCTTCCCCCTGTCTCGGTGGATGGAGTGAATCTAACGGCTGACTCAACTCTCAACATCCTAGGGGTAACTTTAACGGAGCATCTGCGATGGAACGATCACATATTCCAAATCGCCAAACAAGCTTCCCAATGCCTTGGATTTCTCAAGAGATGCAAGTTCCTCCTCCAGCCAGCCGCATTGGCTACAATATACAAATCCTACATTCGGCCGCGCCTCGAATACAACTCACATATCTGGGCAGGCGCCCCAAAAACCACCTTGGCCTGTCTCGACAAGGTGCAAAATCGTGCCCTCAAACTCATTGGTGATGGCCCCTTTCGCGCCTCCATAGACACCTTGAGCCACCGTAGGAATGTAGCAGCCCTCTCCATACTTTATCGCTATTACCATGGCGACTGTTCTACCGAAATTCAGGACCTCCTGCCTGCACGGCAACACTTTTCCCGCAACACAAGACTAGCCCGCTCGGCTCACCCCCATACCCTACAGCCCCCTCGTTCACGCACAATACGGTTTAGAAGTTCGTTTATGAATAGAACAATTCGACTGTGGAATAATCTCCCGCAGTCAGTATTTCCGAACTCGTACAATACCTTAGAGTTCAAACGTGAGGTCCATCGTCATTTTCTTCTACACCCTCCAGACCCCCTCTAACCTTTCCTATTCTCCTCTATTCTTCAAACCAAGCTTACTACTAGACATTGCACCATGAACTGAACGACATGACGGACTGGTAGTACAAAGGGTTACACCTAAGCTTGGTTTTTTCATATAAAAAAAAAAAAAAAAAAAAAAATTTCACTGGGAAATCAGTTATTTCCAGTCTGTTTGCTGATCGAATTAATAAAAGATTTGTTTCGAGCTATTCAACTTAGTTAGCCCTGAAAAACTAACTAGTACCTACTCAATAGACTGGTTCTCATTCGATAACGGAAGTCAAGCAGCATTAGACGTGGTTAGTACTTAGTCTGGGGACCGCTTGGTAAGCCTACTGTCGACACTCGTGTTTGGTAGGACGAAAAGGCATTTGCAGAATTTAAAAAAATATATAAAGCTTTTGACACGGCCGGAGTTATTATTCACATAGCTATGGCCAGTTTTTGTAAATCTTGTAATCACTTTCTCGATGTCAATAGAAATGTAGGGCAGGGTAACATCGAGGATGCTGTTTTGAGTCATGGTTGCTCTTTAATATGTTTTAAGGTGACGCAAGAATGACCTCTCAGCAGCAGCAGCAGATGCTTTTGTCACTGGAAACGTTGAGTCTAGTACAAATTCATGCTGCTGAATTTTCGAAAATGCCCGAGGACTGGAGCTCAATTTTTGAATCTTTCAATCAAACTTTGCAATGTTCTTTTCATTAGTAACTGCAAGCGAAACACACTTTATCGATCGATACAATATACTTGGAAGTGATGAGTTAATAACGATTCTTGTAAACCTGGCCCCTGTTTACGTAATTTGACGTCGACTGAAAACGACACGGAGCGCGTTAAAAAACTATACTATGGTCAACCAGGGAGTTTTTGAACGACAAAAGTTTACCAAAGTTAATCATAGTAAGGTTTTTGATAGCAAGGGTGATTAGCTCTATCTAGCTTTAAGCAAGTGCCAGTTTGGGCAGCAGCGTTGAATAAAGCTGAGACAGAAACATGCATGCATGCGGTGCGTGCGGCAATAAATATTTTAGAAGAGCATGCATTCAAATGCGATCTCAGATATTGTTCCGGGAACAGAACACATGCAACGCAAAAGTTGGTCCTATTTTCAACTTTTACCGCATTGCGGCAATCGACATAAACTCAAGTGCTCAGACCCAAGCACACACTATAAATGCACTTGTCATTTCGATTTTTTGGATACCTGTGAAAGACAAGACAAAAACACAAGCATGCAATTATCTGTTAGCGACAACTTACCGCAAATTGCGCAGTGACCACCCGCACCGCACGCATCCATGTATTTGTTTGGAGGGCTGCATACAGACTAAAGTTGGAAACAGGAAAAGCGCGTTCGGTGTATACAGAAAATGTTCGCTGACAGACAGCTTCGGTTCCGTCTAGTCTTTTACAAATAACGAAAACATCTAAGCGAAGAGTGCATATATCTGTTGTGTGTGCTTATCTTATTTGGGTATTTGAGGCTATGGCGAAGTGGGCCAACATTTACGTTGCGTGCGTTCCGTTTACGTAACTATACCAGTTTGCATTTGAATGTATGCACTATATCACCAATGCACGCATTATATCATCAACGCATCAACGTAAGCATGTATCTGTCTGCAGCTTCTATTCTATTTCTTGCATGGGGGCACCTTGGCAGGCACTGCGACCTATTTTGTTTGGTCTATTGTGCCATCCCCGTCTTTAAAAACCATAAGGGTTAAGGCTTCTTACATAGCCTAAAACTGATTTAGGGTTACTGTCCCAAATCTCCCTGGGAGTAGGGAAGTCACGCTGGAGGAGGCTCAGTCTCTTCCTCGCTGTAGCCTCACAGTCGCACAGCAAGTGCTCCGCGGTTTCGGAATCTGTCCCGCAGAACCGACAGCCAGAGTCGGCCTCCAGGCCTATTTTGTTTAGATGATAGTTAAGCGAACAGTGGCCAGTCAGGAGCTCTGTTATTATTTTTAGCTCCCACCTCTTGAGATTTAAAAGTTTGCCCGCCTTAGCTTTATCGATTTGGATGAATCTTTTAGCTTGACGAGCACCCTGGGTCCTTGACCAGCTATGAAGGAACATCTGGTCAACCCAATTTTTTATGGCCATTTTTACGTGGCAGCTTGCTAAGCTACAGAAAGGTTCCGGACCAATAGGTGATGAGTTTGCGCCTACTATAGCCAGGCCATCGGCAATTTCATTACCAATGTGACCTTCGTGACCCGAAATCCACATCAGCGTGACGCTATTGTTCCTGCTGAGGAATTTCAGAGATTGGAGACAATCCAGGACAGTCTTTGATGACACTCTGTGCGATTTAATGGCCAGCAGTGCAGCTTGACTGTCCGAGAAAATAACAATGTTAGAGCTATTTGGAGCTCTATTAGTAGAGGTCTGAGCACACACCTGGATGGCGAGTACCTCAGCCTGAAAAACAGTGGGGGTAATGCCCAGAGCCATGGATATTTTGCTCCTTGGGCCATAAACACCCAGCCCTACCCCTTTATCGATTTTGGAACCGTCCGTGTACCAAAAGGCCGTGCTTCCTCTAAAGAGAGGCCTGCCATGTTGCCACTCTGACCTACTTCGAATAATCGTCGTAAACGGTTTGTCAAAGTCAAGAGTAGCAGGAATGGTATCGGACAGAGATATCATTGGCTCCAGATTCAGCTCACTGAGGATCGATAATTGTTCCAGCAGGTCTCCTGGCTTAAAGGAGAATAGCTCTCGTAGACGCAGTGCCCCTGCCAGAGCCTCTTTTTTCACCACCAAGTGTAGCGGAGGGAGGCTCAGTAGGGCCTCCATAGCCGCAGTCGGACAGGTGCTTTTGGCCCCGGTGATACCAAGACAGGCCAGTCTTTGCACCCTGGCCAGCTTAATCATAGCACCCTTTTGTTTGGTCTTAGCCCACCATGCGATGGATGCATATGTGACCATGGGCCTTACGACCGTCGTGTATAGCCAAAACATTAACCTAGGTTTAAGGCTCCAGGTTTTTCCTATAAATTGGCGACAAACATGAAGAGATGTAATTGCCTTGGCAGTTACTCTCTCAATTTGAGATTTCCATGAGAACTTTTGATCCAGGATTATGCCTAGATATTTAGCCTCCTTTGAGAAAACTATTTCTTTGCCGTCCAAAGAGAGAGCTTTTAAATTTAGCTTCCTTCTATAAGTAAATGGTACGATGACAGTTTTTTGTGGGTTAATACCCAGGTTCTTGCTACGGCACCAACTATGCACATGTGACAGAGCAGCTTGCATGAGGTCAGAAACGGTGCTATCATGACCGCCGCTAATCGTTATGACGATATCGTCTGCATAGGCCTGTGCTTTAAATCCACGGCCATTCAGGTCGGCAAGAAGTTCGTCGATCACGATTGACCATAGGAGAGGTGATAGGACGCCCCCTTGAGGACAGCCTTTAGCAGCCATTACCGTAATCGATTCACCATTCATCTCAGCAGTTATCAATCTGCTGCTGAGAAGCGACGTGATCCATCTCGCAGTAGAGGGAAGAATGCATTTTTTTACTGCTGCTTCATTGATCGCGTCGAAGGTAACGTTGTCAAACGCACCCTCAATGTCTGCAAAGGCGCAGAGAGAGATTTCCTTGGCCCTGAGGGACTTCTCAATATCTCTCACTAGCACATGAATGGCAGTCTCTGTAGATCTGCCTGGCCGGTAGGCAAATTGCGGGCAGTGGAGTGGGTTCGCTGTAAGACCCTCTCTAATATGACTGTCTAGAACTTTCTCCATCGTTTTCAGAAGAAGTAAGGAGAGGCTGATGGGTCGATAGGATTTTGCTTCCCTATATGATCTTCTCCCCGATTTAGGGATAAAGACTACCCTAGCCTCTCTCCAACACCTTGGAATATGGGCCAGCATAAAGCTACCCCGAAAAAGTGGTAGCAGAATTGGTAAGATCTCTTCCAAACCTCTCTGAAGGAGAGCTGGGAAGATGTGGTCCTTTCCAGCAGCCTTGAAGGGACTGAAGGTACCGATGGCCCACTCAATCTTACCGGCAGTGAAAATCCGGTTTGCCAGGCCTTTGTTCCTATTATAGGACCGGTGGGCAAGTACTACCTCCGATTCAATGTTAGGTTCAAAGGCCAATCCAGGGTTAATTACCTGAGAGCCGGGGAAATGAGAGTTCATTAATAGCTCCATGGTATCCCTGGTGTTCTCCGTAAAGGACCCTTCAGAAGTCTTGAGAGAGACAATAAGCGTACAGCTTAAGCGTACTTCCAACGATCCGGCGTGCATGATAGAGGAAATTATACCCATATAGATACTGGGGAAAGAAGGCATGTGTATCTATGATCCAGAATATAGAGGAGAGGATACAGATTCAGTAAAGCGGCCACATTGCGAGTCTGTAAAGAGGATAGTGGAGTTATGAGGAAGAGTGAGTAAGTCACGACCTCAAGCAGTTCTTGAGTGGAAATGGAGGATATAGAAAATGCCTGGTCAAAAAAGTTTGGAGATCACTGCGGAATAGGCCAAGCGAAAGCTCACCAAAAGAAGAAGTAGAAGCAGAAGTCGTTCAGGTAGATGCAGTAAAAGGCCCTTGTGCTGAAAGTCGAGTCGATTTTCAGCACAGGGGCCTAGAGTGGAAATGGCCCCTGTACTGACAGTCGCAATTCAACTGAAACGTCACTTTCTTCAACTCGAACGACTTGTCGTGTCGTAACGACTCGACTTTCAACACAGGGGCCAACGGCTATGCTTTAATACAACTTACAGCAAATGACTGAACAGTTGGAGTTACCAGCAGGAGGTGGAGATTAGAGATGTCGAATGGCATTGGCATGATAATAAGAAAAATTTCACCTTCTCCTGTGTCTCATCAACCCTCATTAACCCATGTTGTTAAAAAAACAAATAACATATTACAAAAATTCCTGTTGATCCATAACTAATTAGGATGTCCTATGACCATATGATCTCTACCCGGCATCACAACAAAAACCAAAAAAAATACAATTCTTATATCATCGTACATTTCGAGATAATAATAAAATTTGTGCAATTTTTGTGAAAACAAAACACCGCTGTCTACCATGATTGCATTAATCGACATCTGTCACATTGGGTGTGCACCAAGGCAAAAATGAAAAAAGAAAAACAGCAGAGAAGTAATCGGAAAATAATAAACACTGTTTTAAAAAAACTCAAAATCAATCGCGAAGGCTATCATATTATTGTGAACTTTAAACAGACGGTTGCTACCCGTGCAACCTTTAAAATATTCCTTTATCGATAAAAAAAATCAGTAAATATAATATAAAAAATAAAATCGCAGATGCTTATAGCAACATGTTGTCAATTTTTGCACCGCGCAGCCGCCAATGCATTATTATTCGGGGTATCTCAGATGCACTTATGTGTTTTTTTATTGTTATTGCAAAAAGAGACAATCTTAATTAATTAAAATAATTTATTGCATTTTGGTTTTATGATCTGTATTTTTTTTTTGTAATCAGCTGATTTTTAGTGTTGTTGGGTTTTTGCTGTGCTGTTGTTGCTGGTGCTCGGTACTACTTGATGCTGGAAGAGATCGCTCCGTTTTCTTGTTATTTAGACATAAAAGGCGGCCGTTTTAGCTGTGGCCATAATAATCTATCTAGTTGCGATTACTTCGCCGCCATACTCTGCGCCCTCTTTTGGCCGGTGTGGTATTTCTAGATCTCTAGCAGCAGGCATCGCACAGGCACACCGCGCTCAACCTTAGTTAGCACATACACAAATGAACTAGATAATCATGCGCAGCTCTGTTGCTAGGTGTTAAACTGTACAGTGACGAATCGTCCGTCGATCGACCTCGCTTTTTGCCGCCGTCGCCGCCGCTGTTGTATGATCACAGTCGCTCTTGCTTCGCTCATTTTTTTTTGCTCTTTTCTTGCTAGCCATCAGCCCCGTGCAAGTAATAAAAAGCGGACAGGAATGTCGAAAAAATATGATTTTTTTCTTCGTATCTTTTTTGATTTTTCTTGCAGCAATAATTCTCGAGTTTCTTTTAGTCCCATCCCATCACCAAGAATTATAGGATTTGTTCCTTCACTGTTTTTACACCTTGCATCGATCGATCAACATAGATCTTACTGAAGATTAATTTCTTTCAACACACAAAAAAGTGGACCCAATCTAAATATAGCCAGAAAGGCATAGGAAGTCCCGTGTACCATCCACCATCTCTCCTCCACCGGATCCACTAGATGCCATTTCCCCCTATTATGACAAGGCGGAAGAAATACCGAGAAAAAATAATTATTTATATTCACACGACCCCACACGATCACTGATCACTGGTGCTTAGAAGATCCCATTTAGAAGTGTGCATTGCCTACGATCGCACAACCACCACCATTTTTGTTTCGTCTTGTGTCTAAACAGTCTGCTTTGTAATTTTGCAATTTTTTTTGAAATGATCTCAAAAATTTTTTTAAATTTTTTTTTTTTGAGGAAATAAAGCTATTTGCCCACGGCTCACTCACACACTCTTAATCGAGAAAAATTCAAACTTTTTTTTAGTGAGGCGAGGCGCGCTCTGAAAGAGTGTGTTGTACCCAGTGCGCAAGTAGGTCACGATTACCTAAAATTATTAGAAAATCGCAAGCTGATAAGCGCTTCGCCATGAATAATTTCTCGTTTATTTTTTGTTGTTGTTATTTTAGAGAAAAATTAGCGACGAGATAAGAGGCGCCTGTGTTTTTACAAACTAAACATTTATTATACGAGAGTACATACATGATTTTTTTTGTTTTGTTTTATTTTTGCGTGTGCAAATAGTTTGACTGGATGTAGGGCATATCAGAATTTATATTTAACTCTTGCCTTGAAATTTTTTAGATAATTTCGAACTAATCAAGAAAAATCGTTTTTGTGCTGATAACACAGACAGACACACAAACACAAAACTTTTCTAAACTAATTAGTCCAGTGGATAGCGGGTTTTGGCTCCGAATTCTTTTGGACAGCACCGATTGACGCGATATTTGGACAGAAAGTAGAAGTAGAAGCTCAAGGAACAAAAGTCTACCCCAAGCGGCACAGTCCTCAAAAGAACTGTCTGATACTATGGGAAAGCCAACTGGTCGGGACTTAAGGCCCCCATACGCGGTCAAATTGGATGTACAGCCAGATTTTCTTTCATCAAACCCATAAGCGCGACTAGTTTTGATCGGCCGACCGACTCACAATTTATAGTTTTGATTATACATCAGTGCTTCGATGTACATCCAATTTTATCATGTATGGGGGCCTTTACTTGCTTTTCCAAGCCATTGACTGGGACTTGTGTTTTCGCAGTGCCATTGCGAACTATGCCGCGCTTTGTATTACTAAAATAATACGAGCAGGCATGTTTTTGTTCATTCCTCATTCTACGAAATCTATAAAGCCTAGGCCAAATAAATGGTTTAATGGGGATTGTATGAAGGCAATTAAAGCTAAGGAAGCCGCCCACAGAGCGTACAAATGTTTCCAAAATGAGTCACTTCGAGGTGAGCATATCCTGTAATTCCATCATCAAGAAGTTCAAAACGTCATTTGACAACAAGCTGCGAAGTAAGATTCTCAATACATGGGTAGACAGAAAAAACTTCTGGTCTTTGGTAGCTTTCATCAAGAAGAATCTTACGTCTTCCATAATACCTCCATTTATTAATGGGGCGGAGGTGATAACAGACAGCAAATCCAAGGCCGACTTATTGGAATCTCTGTTCGCCGCAAATTCTTTTTTACCCAAAACTATTGGTGTCGACTCAGTTCTGGATTGAGAGCTTTCTTTCCAGCCGTTCAATCGAGGTAGTATAGTATTGGAAGGCGTCGAATCCAACCCTCATTCCATCTAGGTCGGCGTTCCCCAAGGCTCGCTTCTCTCACCTGCCCTCTTTCTTCTATTCATTAATGATCTGCTCTCAATCTCCTCCAAACCACTTCACAGTTTTGCTGATGATGAAACTCTGCGTTACTCCCACACCTTCGATAAGATAAGACAAGCCGGATCTAGATGCCAGATCTTGTCTCGTAGACCGTGAACTCATGTCCAATTCTATTAACGGGGATATTGGCTGTAGTTCAGTTTTATATTCGCCGAAATGATGAAGGTATTTACTATCTCAACTCCCTTCAAAACGGTCTCTCGTAACCCATCTCCCCATGATTGGGATAAATTTTTGGGTCCACCAACCCGAACGATTTTCGAAGGGGGAATCACAATACACGAGCGCTTGTATTTTATCCATACACGAAATGTTAATGAGTATGGAATTGTCATTTCCCCGCATACCTATAAAATTCCCAATTGTTTTGGCGCATCCTATAACACTCACGCCGTATCGTTATATATGGTCCTGTACGCGTAGAACTCACGGAGGGCGCTTATAGTCGGTTATGTGGTCATCTATTTTCTGCTTAACGCTGCTGGTCACACTGGCGCTGCCTAAAGCGAGATTGAGCTAAACACACTCGCTAGCGGAAGCCTTATCCGCAAAGCCCTCGAAGTGTACTTTAAACTTACGGGACACTTGTTTTCTCAGTTTGCTGATCAGCAAAGCATCTGTTTTCTGCTCACTCATCGTGAGAACCTCCGGGCACGTTTTAATCGCTTTCGGGCGCGTTTTAATCTCTTCAGCCAGCTCTACACGATGCGGTGAAAGTTTCATTCCAAATGTTGGCTTCCAACAATTGAGTCAGTATCGACAACAGCCCGACCGTGTTCAAATACGCTTGGGGCGCTTGACATTGGACACTTGTAGTGTGAGTATCGGTCACATAAACCGTCCAATGCTGGTGGATGTTCATAGAATTAATTGTGTAGGCTCTAGATAGCTTTGTTCGCGCACAGTTCGATCTCCTGCTGTAAACATGTTAAAGGCGACCGACGAATCGCTTTATACAGCGACTATCAAAAACGAATATGCCGACCGAATCAATCTATTTTCTATTTCATAGCCGTTGCCTGTCAAACTTGCATGGCTGCTACGGCATGGGATTGTGTTGCTATTTCCGTGTGTTCCTGAATGCGCTTGTAGCATAATCGGATATAGGGGTTATTTTATTTGTCGTCGTCGCTCTAAGTGTGTGCACACAACCAATTTATTTCGTCGGTACTTTCGCCTGTTTCGACGAAAGTCATTTCGCTATCGCCCTTAACGTGTTTACAGCATCATAGAGGCGTTTTCTCACGAACACTACCCCTTTTGGAAGGCGTAGCCTAAATTTATTGTGATCCACTGGAAGGGACCCAGATCTCTACGGAACTCCACATGTTGTTCTGCATACCGTGAGCCCATCTTCCGACTCACAATGAAGTGATCTACTTTCTAAGAAAGGGTTTCGCCTAAAAGCAATGCCGAAGGGTGGTCAGTTTGTCCGACTACCCACCCGGGCCCAGCTCGATCCGCCGGCACTGTTGTTTTTAACTGTTTTGTCAAAAGGGGATTTTCACCACCTAAAAATAAGAAGCACACATCAAGAACATATAACTTTTGAAGGGGAGGGTGAGATAAGCTTTATCAACAAATTTCATAAAAATCGGTGCTGTCCGAAAAAATTCGGAGGTAATACACTATTTTTACCTCAGTCCACTGGACTAAATTTGCAAACTGCAAAAACACGTATATCTAATCACTAAAAATTATTTAAACCCATTTTCCCCCGTATTTCTCCAGTTTTTATCAATTAAACTTTTTTTTTATAATTATGCAAAATAAAAAATAAATAACAGACATGGGAATTCCAGCCAACTAACCGCTGATGACACTGCAACGAAACCGCAAATTACTTCTTATTTTTTTTTGGTTCTCTTTCATTGAAATTCTCTCAAGTGCATACCTGAGGAATTTATCGCCCGGAAGTGATAAAATACCTGCTATTAAAACTAGCAAGAAAGGCTTTGTGCACTAGGATTCAAGGTAAAAGATCGGTTTTTGTTGCGACTATGCATTAAATTAGAAAAAAGCGGTGTCGTTAGTACATGGATGTACCTTGAAGGTGATTAACTGTTGTTATGGTACTATGTTATTCAGAAAATCACTTTTAATTTCATTGTGAACGCGGTTACTTGGGAGAATTTAGAATATAACGAGGGAATTTGGTGCAGGTGACAATTAATTGTTTACAGCTTTAGGTCATATAGATGTACTAGATGAACTTTTCAACTTGAGGAATGATATTAGACAAAAATGGTCTACCGGTGGCCTTTTCGTGTGTCTTACAGAATACCTCAACTTAATGATACTGCAGCCCCCCCTGTTACATAGAAAACCCTTGGGGCCCCCCAATAAGGTATATAATTTGCGTATTAGTTGAGGTGCGCCATCTAGACCTTCGTTAGTTCAACATTGAATAACTTCGACATTTTTTAGGCAATTTTGACAAATGAGCAAGATTTATTCAGGATATTCTGTACCATTTATTTCAAATCAGTTTTTGAAAAAATGTCGATTAAATGGCCCCCTCCATTCGATACGCAAAAGGCAGCTCTTTTTGAGCATCATGCATAATAACATTGGCCAGAATATCGGACCTTATAGCAGCTTCTTCGGTTTGTATGTTAGCTTTGTATTCATCAATGGTTGTTGGCTTGCTGGCCTGTGCATGAACTTCATCGTAGTGGCAAGGTGCGCTGGCGCTGTCTTGTTGAAGATAAGTTCGTCAGGCCGTTTTCATTCGTTTTTGGGCATACGAAGTACACCAACATTCAACGATAGCGTGTATCGTCGAGGGTTTTTCGAACTTCAAAGAAATATGGTCCGATGATGGTTTATGAGGACATTTCGAACCAAACAGTGACTTTATCTCGTCGTGTAGTGGTATTATTGACAACACTCTCTATTACCATTTCAACAACTTCATTGGAGTGTCGCGGACATGGTCGAATAGGACCCTGGCGAGGGGCTTAGATTGTAATACGTTATAATTTCAGGTTTATTAGTATCTCTATCAATTTCATTATTATGATGCATAGAACATAAGAGGATCACAGCTCTGTTCTTCTTTGGCACATAGGAACCTAAAGTTTCTCTTTTTGACGCTTTTCTGGTTGAAAGTCACTCGGTAGCGTTCTTTTTATTTTTCAATGTTCTAACATATGTTATATTCCGTTTCGATAGCCAGTGCTTCCTTGGATGGGTTTCATCAGACGTAGGACGCACTGAGTTGGTACTAAAATTTATAGTTGGAGGTACATAGTAGTTCCGACGTCAGTTCCATGTTGATGTATCAGTTCCGATTTGGATATCAAAATCTGTTAGGTATCCCGCTCATCATTTGACTCATATGAAGCTAACAACAGCGCATTCAATTCATCTTCGAAAGATTCGTAACTCATAATATTTTTCTTACCGGTGAGCTTTGTCGTTGAAGTTTTGAACGAGAGCAACTACTTCAATATTTACAGAAAATTTGCACACATAAATCTTAAAAAAACATAAAAGTTTTGTAAATATTTTCGCTTTCATAAATACAAAACGAAAGATCTTAGGCTATTCGACAACGATGACAAACGGTAAAAAACACTCTTTTTGCCGCCAAGAGATGTGTAGCATGTTTGCTGATAAGTCCAGTCAAGTTTTTTGCCCCAAGTCCATTTCAATGCCGTAACTTCCGGCGTTCCTCAAAGTAGCTATCTAGGCCCTCTACTTTTCAATATGTATATCCATTTCTGATTTAATTGAGAAATTAGGGAATATTCCTTATCTCTTCTAGGCAGATGAAGTCAAAATATATAGCACCTTAAGTCCCAAACCGATGCGATGTCCCAAACTGATCCTTCTCCAGTCGAAACTAAAGGTACTGCAAGATTGGTGCATAGCCAATAAATTACATTTTAACATTAACAAGTGCTATGCAAAAACCTTCTCCCACAAGAATACTACTCTGATGCAGAACAACGACGACAACATATTGAATCATGTCATCATATTGTGGATTTGGGTGTTGCCCTAGACAGAACACCAAATGTATATCAGAGATATGTCGGTTGACTAAAACCAATGTGACAAGCTAAGTAAATCTATTAAGAGCTCTACAAAGGACGATCTTGATTGTCTTGACTTTTTTAACTGGCACTGGACAGTGCTGGGAGCTTCAGATTCTTTAAACAAACAAAAACAATATTCTTAAGATCCATTAAAAAATTTCAATATAAAAATCTTATGAAATTATTTATTTGCATTTCAATATCTTATCTAAAATCAAAAACAAAAAACCACCATTTTCTATTAGTTCCCCGTTATCTGAGAAAAACTGGTATTAAAGTGTTTCTTTTTTATTATTCTAAATTATTACATAATTCTTTTGATAGAATTTTAAATATTTACTTAAAAAAAAAAGAGAAATTTTTCAAAATAAAAATAGCTTCTTGAGAAACGAGTTAGACACTTCCTTCTTCGATATGAGAAAGGTCATTAACGGTATTTGTTTTTTTTTTTTTTTCAAAAATGTTAGCCAATTTAGCAGAAACTAAAAATGTGTATATAAATTTGGAAGGAACAGTATGAATTTTTGGGGGATTTTTGGAAATTTTTGAATTTTGTTTTTGGGTTTTGTTGCGAAGCAGAAGCGGTTTTTGTAGCTACTATTTTATTTATCTATCAATCAAAATGTTTCTAAAATAATATTTTGAATTTGGAAAGGACATATTCGTTTAATATTGTTTATTCCAAGTTTCGTGATTATTTAATAACTCTGTTATGAAATTTTTCTGGTATAGGTTCACATATAATCCTGTATTATTTTATTTTTATGAATAAGATAGCAATCTACGCACCTATCTAAAACTGTAAAAGTCAAGGTTTCAACCTACCAGTAAGAAATTTTAATGTTAAAATTTGCCCTATTTTGAAATTTTCCACATACGCTCAGGTGGAAAGAAACCTCGCCCTTGCTGCTCAAGAAGTTTGATGCTCCCAAATAGTCCGTAGTAAGTCTACAGCGACAGCAGCCAAGACAAAATTCGACCTTTTACGTTTCTAAACCACTGTGGCAATTAGTCAAAGTACACTGTCTGGCTCATTCGGAGGTAAAAACAGCGATCTGAACTCAGAAAGGCAGCAATCATGTGCTACCAAACAAACGAGCGGTACGCAGTCTTGCCATTAATACTATTAAGCAGTAACAGATTACTTGCTGGCACGGTGCGTGCGGTCGATCCGCAATATTCGGAAAGTTTTCTCTAGCAGATAATTGCGTGCTTGCGTTCTGTTTTATCTTTCACATATAACGCATATAAATTTTAAAGGACGAGTGCATGTGTTTGTTGTGTGGATGGTGCTTTTGTTTGAGCATTTCAGCCTATATCAAATACGGCAATGCGGAAATGTAGAACTTTTGCGTTGAGTGCGTTTCGTCTGATTGTGAATGTCTGATTGCATTTGACTGCTGACAGTTCTATAATATCTATCGTTGCACGCACCGCCCGCACGAATGTAAGTGTACGATCAATTTGTCTGCAACTGCAATTCGAATTTTGGAATGTCAAAGTTTAATCGGCTGGATTTTCATTGCAGTGCAATTTCATTCTCACAAGAAACGCGCAGGAGATAGTTGTTTGTTTTTGGTACTAATTATCATTAAATCACTCATTTTGTAATAATATAAAATAGTTAACATCCTCAACTTTTGCTTTAAAAAAAATTATTTAATTCACATCACATTAAATAATACCGCGTCAAATAATGACCACTGTTCAGGTTTTGTCATTTTCCGCCATTTTGTGTAAAAAAATTTATGAATTTCTTGCATATGCAATCATTGTAGTTACAATATTGCATGCAATATTGGAGCAGGGGTAGACGATCAATTTTAATACTATATTACAATTGGAAAATTGATCGTCTAGACCCCAGGTAATTTACATCTATGTTCATCATAGGATTCTACCGGTTGACCGAATGCAACATAAAGTAATGGGAATGAAAAAGTTGCCCAGAATTATTCATAAATATTGAATAAGTAGTCTTATATCACCACAAAAACCAAGTTAACATTCTTGAAGATTGATGAGAAATAAAAAAAAATTCCACGCAACAAGTCTGTGAAAATCACTTGTATTAATAATTTAATCAAATACATTATGTTCTGGTAGAATAGTTTATCGATCAATAAAAATTCGCGCAAACATTCATCAATTAGCACGGCATACATTTATTTAGCTCAACTAAAATATAAAAAAAAATGCTAATCCCCTAAAAACCGAATGATAAAATATGACTAATATTATGTATAAGCATAAAAATATTGTATTGATCTAGTACATGTTTGTTATTTTCTCTATTAACTAGTTTAGCTTACTGGGAATAGTAGAACCCATGAACTTATGTTAAGTAATCACCTGATATAAGTATGGAAAACTATGTTTTTTTCCTCAGAAAATTAGTCTTCTTTATCATCTTTCATTAAAAACGTCATCGATGACGAAACACAGCTCAAGTTATGATTTATAATTTCTCTACTTATTGAAATTTTTGCTCTTCAAAGAAAAATTTGCACTTTCTAAATTCCGATGATTTTAAGATAGTGATCAAACTTAATCTCGTTTTTGTCGGCAGACGCTCTTGGATTCCGTACCATATTGGTATTTCTTCTATGAATGACGAATCTAACCATTTTCAACTATTCTATTTTAGTCTATTTCTACTTAAAATTTATTAGCAGCACAAACCTCGATCAACATCCACTCTAACTGATCTTCATTCATCACAGTAAGCGATCTTTCTTCTTTCATGTTTTATACATACAGTAGTGTTTTTTGTAATAAAGAAATTTTCTTACCAAATTTGGTCACATCTTCAACATTGATCAACTCCCATTCCGATTATTCTATATACGAACGATTAGAATATTTCAAAGAATAGCTTTTGCCATTACGATGAAGTTTTTGTTTTAAATACTTTCAGTATAGACGAAACAAGTATATATCAATGTTGTATTGATAATGAAGGTTGCAAAAGAAACACACGAGTTCGAAAGGAATTCTTCATTTTCTACCACAAATGTTTCCAATAGTGTCGCACATAAAAATGTAAAACCCTGAAATTCTACAATAAATTTGCTTATACAGTTAATAAAATACACGCTATTTGAAAACCATATTGTAGAATACGAACAAGATCGCTGCACAGTTTCACACACAACTCGATACAATAGATCCGATCAGACTAGAATCACAAAAGTATATGAAGACCAAATAAAAATTCACAGAACACAAAACATATTTAGTTTGTTATAGGCTTGGAATAAAATTCTTTAAAACATCGACAATATATTGTTGGTTAAAACTCAGTTAAACCTTTACTGCAGAAAATATCCAATTATATTTCTATCAAAATTCCAGGAATTATAAAATAAAATTCCTAGAATTCTTGATTAAAATTCACAATTGTAGAACACTGATACTTATTTGCCACTATAATATCACCAACTACTATTGTTTATTATCAAAAGGATGTTCTACTACTATTGTCTATTCACTGTAGTGTAGTTCCAAATTCCCCCCAAAAAAAAAAAAAAATATAGTAAATCCCCGAAGCACCTCCACGATACACGTCTGTCCTGTACGGCGGACAGCTTGATACAAACTAAACTAAATGTTTTGTGATATGTCTTCAGTTTGGAAACCAAAACACTATTGCTGAGCTCTAAACACGTCAACACCAACAGTATAGTACGTCGCATCTGATATAGTAGCATCCTGGATCAGATGTTCAAGGGTGCAGCGTAAAACCGCTGCTAGACTAATATATAAGTATGTATGTGCATATTTTTGCAGGACTCGCATAGACAAGGATTTTTGGCTGAAGGTTACTACAACTGACAGAGTATGCGTAGTTTTAATATCAATAGACAAACAAAGATGGCGGACGTGGTGTTTGCCTATTGTTTGAGGGAGAAGGTTTTTGTTTGGTGGTGAAGCGGGAGGGGGTTTTTTTTTGGTAGATATTTTATGTTAGAGCAAAATATATGTTTTTTTAATAATATTTATAAGTAATATACTAAAAAAGAACATTTGAGTCGAATAACTTGTTTTTTTAAATATAAGTACCAAATCATATAAGTTTACTGATCTACCAAATTTGGTATCAGTACGTTTTTTCTTATTAAGTTTATATAAAATACATTTTTAACGTATAAAACATATAAAATAATGCAAGATAGTGGTGTAAATAGCAGGATTTTGTGATTTTGGAATTTGATACATCTTTAGACACACATAATACATAAGCCAATGAAACAGTATTTTGGGAAATAGCTTTTAATTTTTAAAGTATATTTCTGAATTTCGTAGTTATGAACTAATATTGTATGATCAAGCTGATACAAGATTTTTGTTTTGGAACAATTTTTTGAAAGACTAATAATGTATATTGTGTATATTATGAATAAATACGTAGTTTTGGGTGTAAAACCTGTCTTAACATGAAAATGTTATTTTAGTTTTTTGAACAGAAATCTTTTAGATCTTTAAACTTAATTCATAAATTAAGAAATATTTGCAAATTTTACATAATACATAACACATAATACATAACGCTCTTTTAACCCCTTATGGGAGAGACATAGAACAGACATCTTTTGCAGATTTTAAGTAATGCAAAAAGTAATGATCTTTAGAAATAGTTTTCTAACTCAGTCTGACTTGCTTAGTATACTAAAACAATATTAGTAATAACAGTCTAGTTCAAAAATACAATTTTTCCGGCATTCCACTAATTTTAAAATTCAACAAAAAATAAAAGTAAAATAAAAATCTAACAAACAATACAAAATATACAGCGCAAAATTCCAAATCCGTAATCGGTTTCATTAAAAGAAACATGTCACGAATCATAATTTCATTAAGCACAAGGTAACTAGCTCTAGCCTAAGCTCATTGCGACTTTTATGTACGTTGTTCTTGTTATGTACTATGATGTAAGATTGAAACAGAAATGTTTTACGACATATTTGGTGATATTTTGTTGTAGAAAAATTTTGTGTTTGATATCTTAAGTGTAGATCATTAGTTTTGTTAAGTTATGTAGAATAGAAATGATCGTTAAGTTTTTTTATAAGGAGGTTTTCTATGAGATTTTAGATATATATGGTATTTTTTTTGTGTCTAAGTACTTAAGGCAAGATCTGATTGATATTATGTATGTTTATATAAGTGATCTTGTTAGTTGTAATAAGTTATAAAGAAAATCTTACTTACATAATGCTGATTTTTTTGTTTATTAAAGTTCTCCAAAACACCTTCTGATTGTCCCAAAAAAGATCACTATTTTTTTTTGTCTGTTCAAACCACTAGAATCCATGTACAATATTTTTTTAAGTTTATACTTTATGCAAACATTTAAAACCAGTTAAAAACCAATCACTTATCATCACAACCACCTCTGGTCTTTTCTAAGTCTAATTTCCTTAAGCAATTTCAATTCTAGATCACTTTTTCTACTTCATCGTTTTTCTTCCATCGTCTTGCTGCTGATCGTGGTGGTTCTTCTTGAAACATACAAAACTTAAGAACCGGGAGTGTGATCTCTACCCACGCTTAATGTGTACTTTTTAACAAAAAAAAAAAATAAAAATAAAAAAATAATTTCTCATTGGAAACAGCTGCTTAATATGTAGTTAGAATATTTTCGTTAAGTTTTCGGTTAGTTCGGTTTTTTAGCCAGTAGCCGCAGCAAATTTTTCGTGTGTGCATTTTCTATTAATGAATTTTTGTTAACACTTCGATCGTGACTTTGAGGCATGATCAACTCTGCTTGATTATGAGAGATTTTCTTCGTTTCTTCCAACATTCGAGCCTTGTATCATCATGATCATCATCGTCATCGTCATGATCATGAGCCAAACCAACAGAAGCAGCAGGCTAGCCTAACATTATTCGGGGCCGCTTAGCAACAGCACACGAAAATTTTTACTTGAAACTTCTCTTCTCTGTCACTTAAACAACGAATTTTTATATTTATATATGTATTGTCTAAAAGGATGGAGAGCGGCTTACTGACTTCCAAAAAATTCAACCTTGATCAGCTGATTTAAGCTCGACTATATCTCGAAACTTACACTGAGACATTCACTATGATTTTTATTTATATATTGTTTTTTATTTTTGTTTTTTTTTTTTTATAACAGATTTACTGATAGTTTAAACACTTGACAAAACACTTTAAACACTCAAATTTTGTACTAAGTTTATAGTATAGAAAGTCTCGATCTTGTAGAGTCTTCAGGATAACTTGTAAGGATTAATCCCCAAACATATAAAAAAAAATTATTATTTTTATTTTTTTTTTTCAAACTAAAAAAACGGTAGCAGTGACGAAACCTTGTACCAAACCGTTCTAACCGGCTGTTCGCGTTCAAATGAGCTGCCATGATAGAGCTCAGTTGGAGTTTATTCTCCCCCGATGGAGCCGAATGCTACATAGAAAAGCTATATTCCGAGGGGAAAGCGTATTTTTTAAATGCTTCTGTGGGGCTGCTGCCAAAAAGACCAACGTTTACACTACTACACTCACAAAAGTATACTATATCGGTTTTTCTGTGTACCACACAGTGCATTCAATGTTCGCATATAAATATCTATATATGTAAAAGCACGCTAAATAACCCATGAAGTTTACCTCGTCTACAATGTAAATGTACACACAGTCGCCATAGTATATCGCCTCTACCCCCTAAAAGCTGATTTCGCCTTGATTTATTTATTTCTCTGTGTGGCTGGCTATGCCGTCGACGTCGTAGTCGGTGTCGAACGTCGTAGTCGTTGTCGGTGTCGAACGTCGTCGTCGTGATCACCGTCGTCGTCGTCGTTGTCGGTGCGCGCCACCACCATCGCCAGCCCCGAATGTGTCTCTATCGCCTCGCGTGCAGGCATGTGTGCTTTCTCTGTACTGTATAGTACACAGTACATCCATCCACCAGCTCCTCTATATCGCGCCTCTCTAGTATACGGTAGTCGTCGGTACGCTTGTACTATACGACCAAACGAAGAATATGGAGAGTTCGAGAGTGGAGTGAAATTCACGATGCATGGAGCCGTGGTGAACTCATGTGGTGGAGTGATAAACCAGACCAGACCAGACCAGACAACCTTCAGTTAACGTGCAATCAGCAGACTTTTCGCATACACCCTCAGGATTAGTCATATGGTTTTTTGCATATATATATCCACACAACAAACGGTCGACGTCGTGGTACCAGAGAAGCTTTTCCTCCCGTTTCGATACACACTATATCTCGCCCAAGCATGTGTGCGTGCGTTTCGGGGGGGTTTTTTTGCGAATTTTTCGCCTCAAGTTTTTTGCCCTTTTTTTGCGCGACTTGTTCCTTACCCAATAAAGCAAATTTGTAATTCCTCACACACAGACACAACCGCGTGCGAGACGTTGGAGAATGATAGTTTCACGCTATATACGCGAAAAAGGGACATGTCAAATGCAACACTATGGCGCGCCGGAGTTTCTAAATGAATTTTTACGCTTGTATTACTTTTGCAATGATTTATACTTTCAAACTAACAAATAACACCAAAAAAAACGAACGAAATTCGGTGACGATTGCGGTAAGGTTTTCGAGGCTCGACGAAAAAAAATAAATATAGATTCGATATAATTGCATTTATACTTTTCACAGACTTCAATTTAATGGATACAAAAGCGGCAAACTTTCGCCAGAAACAACAACAACAGCAACCCCAAAACTCATAATATTTTTTTCCTTCTATTGTAGCCACATTCTACAATAGATAGAAAAGTTTACCTGAAGAGTATATTTTTTTCACCAACATAAGGTAGAAATCTTTGTGCCTTATATATACTTACCTATATACATATGTATATATATGTACAGTAAATTTTATAAAAGAATTATTTGATTTTCTAGACAAGAGGACATTGACCCTGTCTTGTGTCTGGTGCTAAGAACTTCCACCAGCAACAGTGAATCACAAAATTTATTGCAGATATTTTTTCGCGTTGGTCTTTTTGGATTATGACGACAGAATAATGATATTTTTATGCAGTGCATAACGCAGACTAATTTAAGTATCCTTTCATATAAACAATTTATAAAAGAGTGGATGGAGAAAAAAATCATTTCTTTTTTTTTCCTTTTTTTTCGTTGATTGTCAGCAGTCGACATTGATTTCAATGCATTTAGAATTATAAATGGTGGCGAAATATTTTAGGAGATTTATGAACGGTATTTTTTTATATTTGTATTTTTTAAAAACAAATTTATAGAAAAGAAATTGTGTTATTTTTGATTGTATAGATGAAAGATGCAGAAACATGAGAGGCTCTGGTTTGGATGGAAATTTTTTATCATACAATGATCCTGAATGTTACTGATTTGCTGAATAGTTATTTTAGTTCAACAGCTGCTGGAGGACGTACACAAAATTTGAGTATGTCGATGATTATTACGCTTATTGCACAGAGTAAGTTTATAAGTTTATGGGGTATCCTATGGGGTATAATTCACGGATCCGGTCCTACAGGTTGGGGGTTGGGCGAAAGGTTGGCAACCTCTTCTTGGAAAACAACTCTTGCTCTGGAATCGAGAACTCAGCATCAGAACAGTCAGGGGTTTTTTTTTTTTTTTTTTTATATGAAAAAACCAAGCTTAGGTGTAACCCTTTGTACTACCAGTCCGTCATGTCGTTCAGTTCATGGTGCAATGTCTAGTAGTAAGCTTGGTTTGAAGAATAGAGGAGAATAGGAAAGGTTAGAGGGGGTCTGGAGGGTGTAGAAGAAAATGACGATGGACCTCACGTTTGAACTCTAAGGTATTGTACGAGTTCGGAAATACTGACTGCGGGAGATTATTCCACAGTCGACGGCAAAGATCTCAGCAATGTTACACGATTAATGATTTAAGGAATAACGATATATAATTTGCAACATGGTATGTGAGAACATTATATATACATTATATATATATAGATGAGCTTAGACCAGGGGTGGCCAATCCAAATAGTAGATATCGCGGGCCACTTTGAATATGCATTGTGATTCCGCAGGCCGGGGTGATTCAAATTTAAAGTTGTGCTGCGAAGACAAAGAAAGAAATATGATCAATTAAGGCGTGGAAACGCGGAATTATTAAATTATTATTTCTGAGGAATTGCGAAAGCTGCGCAGCCTAGTTTGCGCCCCTGAAGGATATCGTAAAAAAGGCGGAGTAGGCAATACTCACGATAGTCACTAAAGTAGCTTGTAAGCTCGCTCAATATATTCAAGCCTTTAGAGAGCAGCCCGAGTAGGGTGAAGTGTGGTCAAAACCGCGAACACAATCGTTAAACGCTACTTAAACATGAAGAATCGAAAGAGCGATAGATGGAAAGGCCATGCATTATAAGAGGTAGTAGTTAGGCTTTAAGCAAATTCATAGACACAGCCCCTTTCAACAAGTCACAAAGATAACGAAGCTTAGACAGGTAGGTTTTACTGAAACTAAAGTGATCGCAGCAGGCCACACTGCTATTCAGTACCACCCCAAGATTTCTTGCTTTATTACTGCAAACAATAGGAACCGACTTTAACGAGATAGTGGAAATGTCAGGACGAAAAATAGCACAGTGAGAGATATAAAAATATACTAGGATTTCGAAGGATTTAGCTTCAGCAAATTTAATGTCGACCAGTAGTGTATAAGACGAAAGTTAACAGCAAGCTTTTACACACACATATGTATTTCATCTCTTTGCGCAGGAAAATAAAGCTGCACATTGTCTGCATACATATGAATCTTAGAATATCGTTAGTAAAAATACTGAATAACAGTGGCCCAATAATGGAGCCTTGGGGGACTCCAGCGGGGAGTAGGGCACTTGAAGAACTTTAGCCACCTAGTTCAAACTTTTGTGAGTGAACAAACTTTGCAAAAGTCTAAGAGCACAAAAAGAAAAATGTGCCACTGTGAAAAATGTGAGGCCAGTTTTGGCAGAAGTAGGGCGTGCGTGACTCTTAGGCTGTGATGTTTACGAAAGCCAGATTGCCATTCTATTTTTAAATTTGAGACGATCACAATTATTTGAGTAGCCATCAGCTTTTCAATAACCTTTGCCAGAAATGGAAGGATACTGATAGGCCGAGAACTGGAGGGTCTGGTAACATGCTGCCAAGGCGAGGGAAACTTTGAAACCGTGAGGTGGGAGTTGAGTATGTCAGTTTAAATAAGCTGTAGACGAGGTATGAGAATTTTTAAGAAACCAAACAGGGTTAGAACACATGAACGAATAGATTGACAACTCGGTAAAGCCGAAATATAAATAAATTGCCGAGGAAAATCAGAACTAAGGATACGGAATCGGTACTCGATTCTTTACTCATATGAGCATTTGGTTTTCGATTCTACTCACATCAGCACTTGATACTTTTGACCGAGTGCTTTTACTCATACCAGTACTTATAGGGTAGAATGGAGTACCGAGTACAATTTGCATACGGCTAACTGCAAGTTTATCACAGGCGTGAATACCATATAAAGGTTTTACACATTACACATGCTGTATAGCAAAAAGTAACAAAGCGGCCGGCCGTGAATAGGTTTTGGATAGACGAATAAAAAATCGTATGGGTGGGAGGAAATGTAACGTTTTTTTTGGTAGAGGGTTACATATTTGTTTTTTGGTAACCCTATGACATATTTTCATGAGTAAGGTAGCAATCTAACCAGAATACTCCCACCTATCTAAAAATATACTAGTCAACTTTACAACTCTCTATTTCTCTTCAGGCATAAATGGAATAGTGCAAAAGAAGCATCCACTTTTCTATAATACACGGAGCAAAATTGGGGCTTTAAAATATAATGGGTGCCATTATTAAGCATATTCAGCAGACCGGTTCTCGTTCGATTCCGTAGGTCAAGTAGCATTGGAAGTCGTTAGTACTTAGTTGGGGGACCGCTTGGTAAAGCGACACAGAATGGTCGATTACGAATACATTCATAGCTGTAACAGGCGAGTGCCTTTTTGCGATTTCTTGCCTGGACCATGCATACCCATGTGGCAAGAGAATTTTTTCACTATGCGTGTTTTACTCGAGATGAAAGCTATATAAGTGTTATTTGTCACAGCTGAAAATCGAATAATGCATACGCTAAAGGTTCGCAGAAATGTCAAAAATCATACTAATCGATTCTCAACGAGATATTAGCTGAAATGAATGAGACGGGTGTGCCTGGAAGAATCGGAGGCAGCCAGTCAAATGGGTATTGCCAGTAAATTGCTAGTGACAGCCCATCTCTCTTTAAGTTGAAATTACTCTAGAATCTTACCTTAACTTCTTCTTCTTCGATGGCTCTACAGCCAGACGCAGTAACTTGGCATGTGTCGAGAGTTTACCCTCTTTGTATAGATCGTACAATTCGTGATTGTAGCGTGTTCTCCATGAATTGACTTCATTGATTGGGCTGTATGTCCTTCGGAGCACCTTCCTCTCAAATATATCCATCTTGTCGGCGGATTTCTGGGAAATATTCCATGCTGTACATTTATAAGTATTACTGGAGAGAGCTCACCTTTCGCTGTAGTATTGATACTCTCTATCCCGTCGGGCGATTTTTTGTACCGTTCACCTTATCCTCAGAACAGATTAGTATCTTATTTGGCTATCTTATGGTGAACGACAAAAACCAACTGGAATAAAAAAATTGAGATTCAAAAATATTTAAGCCAACATCACGAATCCGTAATGAACAAGGCGAATTTCTCAAATGATTAAAAATTTCCCATTTGGGCATGGTACTTAAAATAATGGCGATCCTTACCACTGCATGCTTTCATTTTAACTCAAATCCCGATTGACTTTTGACAATTTTGGGGCCATATTTTATTCATTTATGCAAATTCGTTTTTTCTCCACTAAAAGTGGAATCATAAAATCCGAAATTTATTCGGCCTATTATCTAATCTAAATTAAACTGAATCGAAGCAGCTCGCAGCCCAGCGATGACAGATTAAATTGAAACGTCAATGTCGGACAGAGCGTAAATAAAGCGAGATTTCCTTCGACTGTCATGAAGTCATTAAATTTCTTGGAATTTCGCCGCTTTTCGCTCATATGACATCTGAATCCGTGCACATTTTGTTCGGTGTCTCCTTTCCAGGTCTGCATTTGCACAAACCTATTCCAGTCTGGTCGTCGTGTATACACGCGAAAATGGCCAGCGCGGTGCGGTACGTTTGATGGAACGAAAGTTCGCACAAACCTGCGGTGCATTCACTGGGAACAAGTGCCGCAATCTAGGTTCTCAAGCTCCCATCTGCAGCCGAATTTAGTGGTGGTGAAACATATGGATGCCGCTCCGGGGCCATGGATCCGCCGCCGTACATCGGCCCTTCTCGCCGGGGCGTAGAAGATCTATCTGCACGACGACGGCGGCGGCTGTAGCTGAGCGCCGTAGCGTTATAGACGCTTTTTGTCCATTCGGGCGCTGTGCACTACCACGGCTACCAGAGCGCGCTGGTATCGGTGTCCTTCCATGCGCACTCTCGCCTCACAGTGCACGCGCGAGTTTGAGACTTTTTGCTTTTTCCCCGCACACGGCTGCGGGTGAATTCGCGAAAAGTTCTGTTTTGATTTTTTTTCGTTGCGAAACGAAACTGGGCGGCGGTCGGCTCCGCCGAACGGCTCCCATACAGCAGCACGTCACCCCGGAACACGGCCATCAGCGGATTCGCACCAGCCACTGCTGTTCAATAATTAAATCCCGCATCATCGTCGAATGGCTCCGCGAAAAAAATCCGCCGCCTTCGTTCAATTTCTGGGGCTCATTACGATTTTGCGAAGCCCCCCTGAGATCCCCATCAGTACTTCCCCTGCGAGTCTAGCTAGCGGCCTTGGCTCGCGGTCCAAATTGAATTCGTATGGAAGCATTTTTTCACGGCTGTTGCTCCGTGGTTGACTCAACGACCGCCGTTGCCACTTGCCATTGCCAGGTGAGGCGCTTTGAACTCTGGCTTTAAGCCGAGGATGTGGTTTAAGGTAAACTGGTTCATCTCGGCTGTGTGCGGATTCGAGAGAGCGAATTCACGCATTCTGGAAATTGGGCATGAGATTCTGCACGACTGCTGGCTGCAGTGGATTTGGGAGCCGGTTCCTTAAGTCGCTGTAATATAAAGTCGCCTTGATTGGAGCTGGCTCGGGCGATTCGTCGTCCGTTTGTTCGCTGCGCTGTTTTACATGACAGATGGGTCCATGTCTTCCCGTCGCGATCCAATAAGGGAGATTCAATTAGGGATGGCGCAGTGTGTGGCTTTTGTTAGCGGGACGGGTCGGTGGCATGCACCCTCAATCTGCCTCACGTGTGAATCGTTTCAAGGTAATCTCGTGTATTTTCCGCAGAAGTCAGTTCGTCGTGCAACTTTTCGTCTGGTTCTGAATCCCAGCTAAGTACACAATGTGTGAAAATTTTAATTAATGATGTTGTCTTTGTGTATTTTCACTTTATGGCGGAACCTTCCGCAATCGATTTCGGCACTCGTAAATTATCACGCTTCGGCTCTCGGAAACTTTGGTGTTTTGAAGGCTTTCTTGAGATGAATGGGACAAAATGTAATTCTGAACAGAATCTAGAAAGTTATGACAAGAAAGATTCAGAGACAAGAAATTGCGGTTTGGTTTGTGTTACCTTATGCACTTATTATTACTATTATCATCATAAGGGTTGCCCCTACCCACATGGTGGACACCACGGCCAAGTTAGGCGGGATATCGCATAAATGCCCTAATAATGGTCCATACGACACAGGCTTTGGCCGTCGTGCTTTGCAGATCGGCTTCTGTACAGACTGTGAAGTTTGAATGAAACGGCCGACGGAATATCTGGACGGACGAAATCGACGGAATGTTTGGACGCACTTTCTGCACACTGAGAGAACATATGGAAATTACGTAGACAAAACACGTCAGTCAAAAACAGAAAACGTCCAGAAGAAATCTGATATTGCCGGTTCGGTGACGCCGATGAGCTTGACGTGTCTGATTCGGAAAGGCGCCGACTCAGGGTAGACAGTGTCATTAACTTTCAAAGAAGGCATATTTTTTGTAACTGATAGCTCTAGGAACTGGCGTAACTGATACGTGGCGTGATTGATCTATGTGTAAATCGGCCTTTAGAGTCATGACGCCCTTAAGTCTGTGTAAGACCTGGGACTGATTCCCAATAGGCTAAATTCAGTTGCTTAACCCAGTCTTCTATGAAGGATTTGGAGGTGGACCATGAGATGCCGCAGAGGAGTTTTGGGCGGGGGTCAGCATCTCGGACTTCTTTCTCCGAGCTTGTTCGCAGCCTCATTACGCAACGGCTAGAATACGAGGAATTTCAGAATTCGCCGAAGAATACAAAGAGAAGAGAAAGCCATCGATGCCGGTCAGAAGAGTAAAACAGAGCACTTAAAGCGTCTGTGCAAGGAAGCGGATAGTAATCAAAAACAGGTGCTAACAGCGTAGTGATTTTGACGATTAAGGCTATTAAGGGGATCACGGACAGTGTGCCTGTAGTAAACTGCAGGGATTTAGCCTTCCTAAAGGAAGAAGAACTTATGGAAGCTGCTAAAAATATTGCTGTTGGAAAAGTCCCCGGGCTGGACGGTACACCGAACAGGACGGTGAAGCCAACAGCCAGTTTTGCACCAGATGGCTTTGCCGCAATATTCACAGCGTGCCTGAGGGAGAGAGTTCCCTGAGCAATGGAACCGTCAAAAGCTTTTGCTCATTTTGGAAGTTCGCTTTAAAAAAAGATAGATCCATACATGGTACAATAATTACAAGGTAAGCTCATAAGGGCCCCGTGACGTCACTCAGATCTTAGTTCACAAAGGAAAAAAGCTCTCTCGTGACGTCACTCAGATCTTTTCACATATAAAAATGGTAGAAGCTTTTAAAGATGGAAACAGAGCTTTTCCTTGCGAGCCTACCTTGTATTATTGTACCATGGATCCATAACGCATGCGGTTAAAGTTTTGACTAGTTTAGTTAAGGGTAGCAATGGACGAGAATAAGGCTGGTCGTCCACTGGAAGCGTTTTCGAGCGGCTACGCGCTTCGGCTTCATGAGCGGCTACCGGCGGCTACAAGCGGCTATGAGATACGCGTCTACACGCTACAGGGGTCGTCCACTGCAAGCTTTTCAAGCTGGTCAGTTTGAAGTGAATTTGACATAATAATTTTTATTCCAGGAGAGATAATTGATAATTATAGGGAGTGTAATTATCGTAGAACCTTGTGTCAAGGATTAAATTGTGGCTTCTGATGGTGCCTACTAACAGTAAAAATTTCATGAAAAAATAATGGTAACTTTTCGAGTAAATCTCAAAAATGAAAAACACCTGTTTCATGAAAAAAGGTTGAACAAGGCCCACAGTGCTCCTAGAATTTTTTTATAAGCCTAATTTATTCGCAAAGAGTTGCTCTACAACTCCATTTTCATGAAATGTATGATAGGTTTGATTTAACAACTTAAAAACCCGTTTGAAAACCGAAAATTGAAAAGTTATCATTATTTTTGCCTGTAGATAGGCACCATCAGAAGCCACAATTTAATCCTTGACACTAGGTTCTACGATAATTACACTCCCCATAATTAAATGTCAAAAAAATGGTAATTTTTAACGGTTTTTGAATTTTTCTGCAAAAAGCTGTTGACCGATTTCAATGGTGCAAAACTCGTATTTTTCGTCTTTTTAAACACAATTATGTAGTATTTTTTGTTTTCCAAAACAAAATTTTTTTCCTACCAAAAAAGTGAAAAAACTTGTTTTCGCTACTATTATTAACTTTTTTCCATCTGTTCCCCTCGACCAATTTATCCAAAACACATTCATTGAATTCCTACGATTTTTATCTTAATTATAGCGTCAAGAAATCGCAGGGTAGATTTATTTTCTTTTTTATTTTAAATATTATGTAGAAGGCTTTGGAGAAAATTATTTCCTGATTCGAGCGGCTACGCGCGACCGATCCAAAATAATTTGGATTCGCGCGGCACGCTCGAATACGCCTATAGCCGCCCGCTCATAGTCGCTTGCAGTGGACGATGTTTGTATGAAACTCTTTATGTTGGATCTGTCGCGCATAGCCGCGTGTAGCCGCTCATGTAGCCGAAGCGCTTAGCCGCTCGAATACGCTTCCAGTGGACGACCAGCCTAAGAGTTGTGCATTGATAACCCTTGACATGAAAAATGCCTTCAACGCCGCGAGGTGGAGCAAGATCGTCGATGCGTTGATAATCATTTAAAACATTGGGATTTTAAGTAATATGACTAACGCAGAGCACACCCGAGTCAAAATAAAAAATGACTCTACAACGGGCGAACAGCGGCCGCTTGGTTTTTTGAGGGGCGTAGGATGGCCGTAGATTATTTAACCATTTTTAACGAGAGCACATAAGAATGGCCAAGTTTGACCGAAAGATTTAAATGGTCGAGTACATGCGGGTATATGACGCGACGAGCGTTAAAGATCAAGTGCACAACATTTTCGTTAGGGCCGATTCACAATGAGAGCTTCAAGCTGCAAGATTCAGCTGAGTGTGGTTCCATTTGAACAGCTTGAATTGGCAGCATAAGAGAAGAAATCTCAGAGAATGCAGAGTTTGAAACCAAAGTAAACTTAAAGCAAAGTACATATTTTTAAGCTTACTTTGCTAATGACTGTGAAAGCGGTTTGTTCCAAATTGCTGCGAATGCTGTTGCTTTCAAATTACTTTCAGCAGCATACTGGTCCGGCTGCAAAGGCTTCAGCTGTAAAATACTTTGCTGTGAAAAGCTTTCTGTTTGTTTACAGTTTTTCAAAGCTTTCTTCTCCAAAGCCTGTGAAATACTTTTCTTCCTTCGGCCTTTTTTCATGGTCCAACTTTATATAGTAAAATGGTACTTCTGTTTAGAGGTATGGAACCTTTTTTTATATGTGTATGTGAAGCATTCGCAGCCGGAACAGCATGCTCCAGCATTTGTAAGCAACAGCATACGCAGCAATATGAAAAAAAAAGCTTTCACAGCCTGCAGCAAGATGATTGAAAATATGATTGCTGCAAAGCAAAGTAAAGTAAATTTCTGTGGTCTTCTTGCCAGTAAAGCAAAGCAAAGTCAACAGCAACAGTATTAAAATTGCTGCCGCAATTTAAACGCTGACTATCTGAATGAAAAAAATCTCAAACTTTAACCCTCCTTCCATGAATATACAAGGCAAGCTATTTTGAGTTTCTCCTGGAATACCACAAGCTAGGCTCATATGGTGTATGGATGGTTTCAACATTGGAGACAATGTTTTTAATTAAGTTAAGTTGAAGTTTAGAGCGTGGATTGAAGCATGTGTTTGGAAAAGAGGTTAAGTAGTCGCGGTAGCAGTATTCTGTATTCTGTGCAACTTAGCTACTGTCTTGCAGGCAGAGGTGTACGACAAATTCACATGCACCTATAAAACCATGTGCGACCCCCTGTATAGGGTCCTTGCCTAAAATCGAAGGCACTGCAGGAGGTCCGCCCCCTGACGATAGTGTCAGGTTTTTATTGACTACACCCACCACCCCATTTGCATGATGTTTGAGTACAGATCGGTCGTCCTCATCGAAGGTGCCCACCAAAGCCGGAGTACTGGGGCTTACGTATCAGCGACCTTCCTTCTATGGTTTCTTTGCTCGAAAGGTAACTTCGACTAAGCTTGGTACCCAATTTACTAACCACATAGGAGCTGTAGGAGCTTCGGAAAGTGGGCAGCATTTTACCGAGAAGCTTCTTCCTCTTGGTTTTGTGGGTCTCTAGCACAGTCTATGAAAAGAACCTCCTCCTTTCTTAACACTCATTCTACCGGCTTGATTGGATTACGCTATTGCGTCACGAGATTGGATCTAGCGGCTATGTATCTATCTTGCTGGGGTCACCCTTGTGGGTCCCGAGACATCAGCGCTCGGAAGGCAGAAGACAAGGAGTCAGCGGACACCTAGGCCAGTCAGGGCTATGGAACTTTACTCATCGTTTCAAAGCTATTGTTGCATCAAAAGAGTGAGGAGAAGCGATTGGTTTTCTGAAGTTACAAAAATATTGTGCCCTATGCGAAGTAGATTGATAATGAAAACTAAACACATTTAACATTGTATTGGAAAACTCCGTTCATTCCGTTCAATGTAGATTAAAAGTTGCGGCACGTCTTTTTCGAATTTCGATTCACTCAAGGGGATTCCCCTATACTTCTAAATCCAATAAACTAATTGGACGGGACAGTCCATCCAGTCACTGTCTATATTCATGCTGGTTCTTATATTTGATTAATTATCCTCGAAATATACGAAATGCAAAAAGGCAGACTTCTGTGATTGCGTGAGTAGTTGCACAACTTTTAGCAAAGACGGCCGGAAATAGCTAAATAAAGCCCCGCGATGGTGAAAACAAAATTTATTAAAAATTCCATTTAATGTTTACATTGAGCTCCACTTTGTTAACAAAGAAGCCAGCGAGCCAAGGAATGGGTCTGGAAACTTTATATTTGTTCGCATTTCAGACGGCGAATGTAATTCCACTAAGCCTAAGGTATCTGCTGTTATCGTGGTATTCAACTCTTCCGATAAATATTTATTTCTGCCATTGGACGAGCGGAGATAAGGTTACATCATAAGAAATCCCTTGTTGAATCGAAAGCGGCCCGGCTAGACACCATTAAAGCGGTAGATGATGGGGTGTCAATGAGCCTCAATTGCGCGTCGCTGAAACTTGATCACAGATCAATAACAATGTTGCGCCCTCAAGTGCGGAGCCACCATGGGGACGTGTCTGCTGCTGATTGACTTCCTTTAATGCGTGCATGATGCCGTCGGAGTCTGATTAAGAATCATCCACAGATCTAGGGGTGGGTCGGGTCTTCTATGCAGTCCACTTAGCCATGACTGTGCGCGTTCACAAAACGAAATTTCAATTTTGATTGAAAGGAATTAACCCGAAAGCGAGGCTCCTCCATTGCACATTGCTTGGGCCCCAGCATCACCTTCTTCCGCGGCTTGTTTCGGTGTCATGGCCATGGGTAATTAATTTCGGCTCGTGTTGGCTCGGCTTGCCGGCTTAATGCGCTCTCCGCGATATGCATTTAATTAGCGCCGAGCTGCGCCGCTTTCAATTTCTGCATGGCGGACAGCAGCGGACGCAGAAGTGTGTCGCGGAGCAGCATTGATATATACGCCCGGCTTGACCCGGCAAGTGCAGCACATCGGGCACTCTGACTCCACATCCAGCCAGCGGCCACTAGCGGAGTGATCTAGACCTCAAATTAGCATTCTCCAGGTCTCCTGGAGCACAAAATTTACATCCGAGCCGCGCAGGGCAAAAGAGCCAAAAAGGGTTTTATGACAACATGAAGGCTGCCGACGACGACACGTCGGCTGCAAGTGAAAGGCTCTGTACAATTTCGCGATCGGGACGGGCAACTGGCCGCGGTCTGGAGGGCCTCTGCCAGGCATTTTATGACTTGAAGATGAATAAGATCAGAGAAGGGCGTGAGAACACCGAAGTTGATAACCGGTTAATGGCCATAACCAAGCCTCATTTGTACATATTCGCCTCATTATTGTCTTCCTGGTGGCTGGCAGCCAAGGGACACGGCGTGGCTGCTTGTTGGTTTTCTTGATTGATTTTAATTCTTCTCCCAAATTAGCAACTTCCATGCACTTCTGACGATATGCAAATTTCGCGAGTACATGCGCATCTCTCTTGTTTACATTATTCATGTTTTCAAGTGCGTAAAAAATAGTACTAATTGCTAATTAAATGTCAAATGGGCACTTGCGAAACTATGAATATATTAAGTTGCCGTGAACAGGTGTATAGGCTTGAATGATTCAATTCGAGAGGATTGCTTTGGCCAGTATAGCTTGAGGCATGCCGCTTAAGTTTCTCATTTTGCACGCACGCAGAAGCAGCACATGCGAACTGCGACCGTTGCGTAAAGGCAAATATCTACAACAGGCCATGGAACTACACATGGAAGAAGTCTTTGATTGATTTTGATAAAGAGGAATTGGAGTATGTCGACGAAACGAGAATCTTCTAGTGAGGTTTCGGATTCAAGAAGTGCCGTAATGTGTGCAGGCTAGTAAACTCTAGATAGAACAAAGTTTCAGATTTGTTAGGTTCCATGACAGTAGCGTAGCCGGCGGATAATGTGAGTATGGTGGGTAGCAGTACACACCCGAAAAATGCTGGGTGGGTAAAATACGCACCCGGAATTTGAAAATAAATGAGCGTGTGACATGAATAGTGCCTCTGATTCCGGCCCATATTCGCCGAATCTTACCCAATAAAAGAAAACGTTCTCTGTATTATCCTGTATACCTAGTCCTACCAATTACCGTGCTGAGCTATCGTGCTCGAAGCGATGGAAGTATTTTCTATATCCTCCATTCCACTGAAGACCTGCGTGAGGTCGTAACTCACTTCCTCACACTCCTTGGTAACCCATCTATCTGAGGGTCAGACTTTTAACAGACTTCTCTCACTTGCCTCGCCATTGTTACAGACTTGCTGGATCATAGAGGCGCATGCCTTCCTTCGTCAGTATCTCTATAGGTATAATTCCCGCTATCAAGCAAGCCGCATCGTTGGATATGGCCCTGTATGCGCAGCACGTTCGAAGGACGATTAAGCTGGAGCAAGATACATGCGTACCTCGGTTCGTGCGGTGATTGATATAATAGCAGTGCGTACTTTCAAATGCAAACTGACATATAGTTACGTAAACAGAACGCACGCAACGCAATTGGTTTACTTCCAACTTGTTATCGTTGCCGCTTTCACCATAGTCTCAAATATCAATACACGGAACTCAAGAGCAGTACTGTCTGTCAGCGAAAATTCGCCAGCACACACCGCAGGCAATGTACGCACGCACATATTTGTTTCCAAATTTAGTCCGTAGCGGACCTCCATTTTCTGCTGTTAGCCCTCCTTCTTGCTGCTAGCCATAATGGCTCTGTGTAAAGCTAACCACTCGCGCCACAGGAGCCTCAGGCTTGGTTTTGGCTCCACGTTGGGCAGCATTCTCGGGAGCTTTATTCTCTATGCACTGCAATTTTGTTTTAAAATTAAGCCTGTGGTCGATCACCACTCCCAGGTACCTTATAACTTTGTGTTCAGCGAGAGGCAGACCAGTGCTTTCAGGCCACGCTGCAATATCTTAGATAGGTTCGTTCGCGCAAAACTCGATAGAGATCAACACATCATGATACATTCTTATCCACCGGAGAGGTTCTAGGACCTAGGACTACCACAAGTAGTTTGTTCTGTTCATCGTCGGCCCATCTTCCATTTCACAATGAAATGACCTACCTTCTTTCCTTTTAGGAAAGGTTGTTACCAAATAACATTTTCGGATATGTGTTTGCCCCGAGGACAATACGATCCGCCGACACTGGTTAGTACAGCATGTCCGGGTCATCGTAGTCTGGATAGTTTTGCGTTTTTGTAATTTTCTTTATGTGGCAGTTTTGAACTCAGGAATTACTCTCATTGTCATCCATGGTGCAATTTTTAGTATCAAGCTTAGCTCAAAGGAAAGAAGAGTTTGAGGTTATGACGAGTCGGGATGATACTGAAGGAGATGACGATGAACCCAAATCGTTTCAACTCTTGTATGCCGTAGGAGTTCAGAAATATTGACTGCGAAAGATTGTTCCACAATCGAGTTGTTCAAGTTAGGAACAGATTCCTAGTGTGTAGAGTGTGCCAAAAGGAGAGCTGAGATTTCTGGTGTAGTGTACTTTTCCAAGTCGATGGTGTTGATCAACATTCTGATGGTGTTCGATATATCTTTTCGCCTCCTGTTTTCTCAACCGGGTTTGGGACCGGCTGTAACCGAGTTAGTATGTACACACATATGTATGTATATACTTATGATTAAATCTGGTTTACCTCTCTCTGATGACAATATCCACCATTCCGTTCCGTTATAGCTTGAATCTCCGTGCAACGAGAACTTGCCAGGGTAGGCAGTAATAATATTGTTCCTCACCCACTTCTACAGCCTTCTACACACAGAATATTCACTCGATTCAATATTCACGGTATCATTCATGCCAATTCCAAATAACATATTCAGATTCTACTTATCTTCTGGTATGATTGCGGTTGGTCTTAATAAAAGATGTTGGCTAGTGGTTAACTCCACCCACTGCAAAATTCATACATACCTATGGTCTTGTTACTTTCATTAGCATTCTCTAACCGTGGCTTAACATCTATCATATTTCTGCTGAATAAATATTTCCGCTGATAAAAATTCACAGAAATAATATTGCTATTTGCTTGCAATTGATTTTAATACTAGAACCTGCGAGGAGTATTAATGTTAAGAAATCCGATCAGTTTGGTTTTTCTATTTTCAGATACTAGAAATGGATCAGACACTCGCCTCATTGTTACTGCTACCCGTCATTACTAAAGTTTAAAATATTGTTAAAGTTAACCAATTAAATTTGAAAGCCTTAAGTTATCCAACAAAGAATGCGTGCTTAAAATGTTGCTTACACAGTTTTATCGCCAATTTAAAACAAAGCCACAACTCATCTCACCAATTGCTGCATTCTACCCTTGCATTGTGGCCCGAACACAACTCGCGCGGCAATAACTAAATAAAATTTAAACAATATCATAAATTAATTATTCAAATTGCGCGTTAAAAATTCGTCTGTCTGCCTTAAAGTAATTATCATCGTCATTATTATAATTTGTGGCTGAAGACAATTCAGTCGGAAGTAGCCAATGACTCAGAGTGCTCGATTGGAGGCATAAGCCGCCTCCGCGCAGAACAATGTGGAAGTGCCGCCTCACCGCGAATGCAAATCACGAATTGAGCTGTTTTTCTAATTAACTATCAACCGGACCAACGAAACCGCCGTGCGCCGCCCGCCACTGTCTGCAATAGAACTCTAGCTATCCCGATGCACTTCTAGCTTACAATTTCCACAATTCCGACGGCTGCAGCCCAAGATTGTCTGGCTTACTAATTACGTTTTGTCGGCCATGGACAAGATTCATTGAACACGAATGGATGGCACCGGGATGGATTTAGTGATTTCCATATGAAAATTGGTTATAAATGGCACCGCGCTAGAAGAAAACGTTTTTCTTGGGCTTTTGTGTTTCCTTGGCCTCATACCAAGTGTAGGGAGTATCTTGAGAAGAGCTGAATTTGTGCTGAACTGCTTCCGAATGACACAGAATACTTTGAATTTTGTTATTACATAGAAGATTTTATTGGCGGAGCTCCTTTATATGACCCACCTGAAAGTAAGAGTTAGGGTCTTTCTAGAGACTACCAACAGTTCACTGTCAATGCACTCGCCGGTGCACCATAGTATCTTTTAAGCGGGGGTACTGGCGATTCTAACTGATCTGGCTGTTTCACTGTCTGAGCTTCTTATCTGGGCTCTTTGCCTTAGGACCATATAGATATGAACGAAAAAGCGACTACCTAGGGAAACAGGAAGGCTCTCCCCAGGACCCGCAGATAGAAATGGTTAGCAGCCCAATTAAGCAGGGTAAAAACATCATCTCTAGGATGACTTGGCCTACTTACAAAAAACGAAGAGCAAATGGACTTTTACGGTTTCGGGTTTCTTCCAATTGCTGAATTCTGAAATGGTACCGCAGTGATGGATTTTGGATATCACCCTTCCACTTAGGACGGGTCCGTACCTAGCAGAGGGTTCTACCCCTTGTTCAACTGGTAGTCTGGTACTGCCAGCGCCACAGTCCTTGTGCTCGGTTAGCAGGATTTACTTGTTTCAGGAGTCATAACACTCCGATGAGGCTGTCTCTCGCTGGTCCCGACGGCTCAGCCAAATATTATTGAGGAATGCTAAATTGAAGCCTCCATCACAGTGCGTTGAAGCAGTTTTATAGACAAAAATCCATACCTTGTAACGACAGGCTATCCCCTGAAAATTTCAATAACCACCTTGGCATGGTTAGATAAGGTGCAAAAAAGGGCACTCAAGTTAATTGATGACGACACCGCCTGCTCCACCATCGACCCCCTGAGCCACCGTAGGAATGTAGCAGCACTGACAAAATTTTATCGCTACTATCATAGTGACTGTTCCTCCGAGTTAAACGCTCTCCTGCCTGTACGGCAATCTTATACCCGCAACACCAGATTAGCCCACTCGCCTCATTCCCTTCACCTGCAACTACCCTTTTCACGCACTCAACAAGATATGAATTCGTTTGTTAATAGAACAACTCGACTGTGGAATAATCTCTCGCAGTCAGTATTTCCGAGCTCCTACAACATCCAAGAGTTCAAACGCAGGGCTCATCATCACCTTCTTCAATACCCCCCCGTACCTTTTAACCCTTAACCTATACCCCCCCACCCCTCCCCCGTACTAAGCTTACTGCTGGACATTGCACCATGACGTGACAAATGACATGACGGACTAGTAGTACAAAGGGTGACTCCTGAGCTTAGCACTGCCACATAAAAAAAAAAAACTTGAAAAGTGGCAGGCAGTTTAAATTTAGCGATAAAGTACGTTAATGAGTTTATTTATAAACCCGTGGATTAAGTTCGGTGGAAATATTCGAGAATAAGAACAATTCACCGACCCTTGAAATTTATCCGGGACACACATGGGAAATGTGAGGTAGGATCTAGTTAGCCCATATCGGATAGGATTATCGCTAAGAACAAAGAAATTGTCGAAAGAAGTGGAGCAATAGAGAAGAACGTAATCTTCCCTACCGCAATGCTGAAGAATGGAATAAAGATAAATGGTTGAGATATGTAATGCAGTATACAAGGTATCGTTATTATTATTTCTAAGAAGTAGTGCAGTGTTAAGTCGTACTATCTTGGTGGAAAGGAAACGTTACCGATACTATTCCGAGGAATATTATATAAGTTATTATATTAATTCATTACACACAATATTAACTACTTATAAGCCCCTGTGGACCAATTGTCAGCCATACATATGGGCAAAAACGCGGAAAAAGGCATATGCGTGTCCGGAGCCGATGACCGTTTTAGAGTCGGAAATGAGTACCAAAAAAAAAATGCTTTCGGTGGATACCGACCTAGACAACATTTTTCCACAAAAAAATGGCCATCCAGCCAGTCATAAAGCCCGGCAGGCCCCAGAAACTGTGCAAAATGTCCCCTCCGTGGCATGTCCCAACTACAAAAATCCAGATTAATTGCGCATATTAAATAGACCAACTTGTGCTATTCGGGATAGGACGTTCACGAATGGTTTTTGGGGCCTAAAACTTTGATTTTTTCTCTTTTATCGCAAACCGGAACGCCAGAATACAGAACTAACACGTATTCGAATTTTGTCCGAAATTTTCCGTTAAAATTGCGAACCGCAGTGCCGCTAGAGCCTGCATGCGTTCGAATGTTTTGTTGTGGCTCCCTCTGCTCGGGGGATGTTTTATGAACCTGCAACAATTCGAAAACCCATTCGCGCCGTTCGTTTTGAATCCCTAACTGTAAAATTCGCTTGCTCTAAAATTCAAAGTGCAAACGCATATTCAAACAAGTCCCCACCGTGGCAGTCGCGGTTTCAACTTCAAACTGAAAAAAACGCGTCAGAAGTGGAAAGTTCAAGTTGTTCTAAGAAGCTGTGGTCACCGGTAAGCCGAAATTCACTCAGGATTCTTCCTGAACTCAGAAAAGCGATTTTAAGTCAAATAGTCCCCTCCGTGGCAGCTTTTTCTTGAAATCTTCAATAAAGATAGAAATTCTGAGAAAATTTCCCCAAGAAAGTTCCAAAATGGTAGACGGTCGCCTTGTAACCCCTGTAGCATAAACGGGCTTGTTTTGGGGCCATATGGGGGGAAAACCCACAAAAAACTCGGTCGGTAAACTTTTTTTTTGCTGGGTTTTGAATGTGCAAATATGCCTTTTTTTCGCGTTTTTGCCCATATAAATTATATTAATTTTTTTTATATATGAACTCGTACTTTATATTTCGAATTTTTATTGCTAATTTTAGATTTTATAGATTTTTTTCTTTATTCATTGTATTTCATGTCAGAAAACAAAAACGTCGTGGTGCCAGGGTGGGTTTTTTCAGACCCTTAATGTTGAAGAATTTATTAAGGCGTAGTAATAAACCCTACCTTGTCTAAGCTCATCATTATACTTTCTAGACTAGATTTTGATTTGGTGGCTTAATGATCAATTTTAGGGGCCCCTCTCTGCCCTGGGCAATTCGTCCCAAGTGCCCGCATTGTGGCGGACCTACGTTGACCTAGAATTAGTACATTAGCTCTGTTCGATCTAAGTAATCAGATGAAGTTTGAGTTTCACTTATTGCGAAAATTCGGTGTTAATATTTACATATATGTCACATTTACAGAGCAGAACTTCATTTGAAGCCCACAAATCTTACAAAAAATCAAAACAAACCTTTTTGTATTTTGGCTTCGCATGCGCAAGGTGTTAAGTCTCAGCTGCTGCCAGCAGTGCTGTTGTCACAACCATCGGAGATGCTCCCTAAGACGGAGCGAATCGAGTATTAAAGGGAATAAAGAATTTACCTGTGCTGTCTTTCAGTTGTTAATTATGCGATGGTTCCGAATGTTAATGATACCTTTACATATTTTACACTTAAAGACAACAGAGATTTTTTTTGTTTTCGCACAGAGGCACGTGTTTAAATGCTGGTGACAGAACACGCACGATTCAGCTCGGACTTAAGACTTGTTAGTTCTTTGAAAAGATCTCTTGTTATTAAAAGAGCTTTTTTTTAAACAATCTTCTTCAATAATTTTCATGTTTAATTGTAAATCCTAAATATTCCAGGCGCTAGAACAGTGTGACATATAAATTTTGGTTTGGTATGATGTAACGGACCCTTTTGGTGGAACTGTTCAGAAATGACACCCTCAACAAGGGGGTGGCAAACATGAAAACGCTTTTTCATTTTGGTTTTTTTTTTAACTAACTTCAACTATTTTTTCTCCTCAAGAAATGCGTAGTTAAACTATACTTTTTTTCCAATCTTAGAAGGAATCTGAAGGACACTGTTTATTCTACGGCTTTTACTTTTGAAGTTATAAGCAATTTTGATGTTTAAATAGGCTTTATTTGGTACTTTTTGACATAAGCTTAGCTGAAAGAGAACTAAAAAGTTTAAGGGATTTGAAGTTTTTTCGTGTGAGCGTTTCGCCATATCAGAATAAATCCGCATGAAAAACAGGGCTGCGGACTTGGAGTCAAAAGAAATTTTCTAGTTACTGGAGTCCTATCGGAGTCGGAAAAAAATTGACTTTGGATTCCTCTAGCGTTTCTCTACTTGACTCTCGACCTGTCCTGTGTCTTCCAGTTTCTTATTCCTAACTGTCTCAAGTTTTACCCGACTTAGTCTATATATCTTTCAGCAGACTTCAACAAACCGTACAATCGCACAAATGATCCCAATAGTGACGCCAGGTCCTCAGAGCGTTGCTCTCCCGAGGAGACGTAGATAAAGACCAACCCTGCACACCCACTTATTGCACCCTGAACAAAGCGGAGCGCAAATCGTGATGCTAAAGGTGATCTTGCGGCCTTTGGTTATGTCAAGTTCTTTGTATATTTGATTCAACTCATTGCAATGAAGATATATGAGCGGCAGCGGACTTACATCTTCCTAAAATCCTCACTCATGTATGCCCATGAGTCTATGTCTTTGGTTTAGTCTCCTCTTCATAATTTGAGGCTTGGGAAGGAATGGGGTTGGATGCGAGAGATTGTGCGAGCATTCACTTGATGTATGCAAGCGCAGATATACATATCTCGTTATTACAAAAATAAATTTATAAAATGTGACTTTGACTTCCAATGCCAATGCCAATGGTAAAGCAGCTGGGAAAGATGGCATCCCGCCAGAATTGTTGAAAGCCGACTCAAGCCTCATAGCAGATGCGCTTCAGCCAATCCTAGAAATAGCATGGAACACCTGTACCTTTCCGGAGGATTGGACGGAAGGTATCATAGTCAAAATACCAAAAGAGGGGGACCTAACAATATGCGACAATTGGAGAGGTATCTGTTTATTATCTACTGTGGGCAAAATTTTGTCCCATATATTACTATCTAGGATAAGTGAGGCAGTTGACCGAACGCTTAGGAGGCAGCAGGCCGGATTCAGGAAGGGCCGCTCATGTATTGATCATATTAACACCTTGAGAATAATAGTGGAGCAGTCTACTGAATTCCAATCCCCCCTTTACCTTGCTTTCGTAGACTATGAAAAAGCGTTCGACTCGGTTAATAGGACCTTCATTTGGCAGGCACTACGGCGACGTGGACTGCCTGATAAAATAATAGAATTGATAAAAGCCCTATATAACAATTCCAAATGCAGAGTTCTCCATAATGGAAAATTATCCGACAGCTTTGAGGTGAGCTCAGGAGTACGAAAAGGATGCCTACTTTCTCCATTACTATTTTTTATAGTAATAAATGACATACTTGTCGGCGCTCTATATAATAGAACAGGCGGCATACAATGGGGTTTGGTAGACCGCCTTAAGGATCTCGACTACGCTGATGATATCTGTTTGCTGACCCACAGACACCAGGACCTCAAAAACATGTTAAACAATTTGGCAACAGAAAGTAGTCCAGCAGGCTTAAGGCTAAGTCCGACTAAAACTAAAGAAATGCGGATAAATGCAAACACTATTGAACGGACAGCGCTGATTAACCGTGACGTGAAACTGGTAAATAAATGCTGCTACCTCGGTAGCATTATTACCGAAAATGGTGGGGCAGAAGAAGACGTAAGTTCCAGAATAAATAAAGCACGAGGCGCATATGCATGCCTGTCCCGCATATGGAGATCAACGGTGATCTCCACTAACACCAAATTGCGGCTGTTCAACTCCAACGTTAAGGCAGTACTTTTGTACGGTTGCGAAACATGGAAAGTCACCTAATTCATCACAGGGCGCCTAGAAGTCTTCATCAACAGATGCCTTCGTCGTATCCTAAAAATCCGCTGGCAAGATAGAATTTCAAACGAAGAACTATGGCGCCGTGCCGGCCAAGAAAGGATAGACGACCAAATCAGGCGAAGGAAATGGAATTGAGTTGGCCACACCTTGCGACGCGAAAACGAAAATCTAGCCAAACAGGCCCTTGACTGGAATCCGCAAGGTTCCCGTCGAGTAGGAAGACCTAGAACAACGTGGAGAACCCTACTAGAAGAAGCCGCAACAACTCGGAGATCCTGGTCGGAGCTAAGAGCTGTCGCGCAAAACAGAGTCCGCTGGAGGGCAACTGTTTCCGCCCTATGTCCCATGAGGGATTAAAGGAGTTTAAAGAAAAAAGAAGAAGAAGAAAGACTTTGACTTCAACATGCCTATCTTACTGGTAGATCCACCATCATGTAGTGGAAACTATTGAAGAGACCCTAGAAACTTTTGGGCTCCCTTCACCGACTTTTCACTTTAAATAATATTTTTATTTAGTTTATGAGGAACACCAATGAGAAAAACACCGTTCCATTTAGCAATTAATCTAACTACTCCGTCGTACGTGCTCCAGTTTAATTGAAACGCACCTTGTGTTATTTCTCCTTGCACTCGCATCTAGTGTGGTTTTTTTTTTGTAAGAACGGTTCTAGTTCACAAACGAGATCGTTATCCAATAAATTTTCTGGGCAAATTGTGATTTGGATTGATATGCCACTTTGGATCTATGTTGTTGCACTACATCTACATGGAATTACAATGAGCATACCAGCAATTGCTTCCCTGTTACTACATTTTACATACAGAATTACATAATAAAATGCACGCATCATATCTCATCTGATTTCAATCAAAATTGCACTTTTTTATGCCATTAAAAAATTCTTATCACTGAATAACATCCCTCAGAAGTGGCATTAAAGGAGGCTCTTAAAACATCGTAAAGCCGAGACCAGCTCGTAAAATCACCATCGTAAAAGTTATTGTAATTAAAAAAACCCTTGAATCCGGAATTATTCCCATTTAATTCGAAAGGTGCACAAGGACCTAAAAGTCAAAACAAGTTATTTACAACTTTTGAACACCCAGAAATGGTGTTAATGTAATTTCGTTTCAAGGCTTCGCGGAACACGGCTGTAAAAGGCTGACAAAAGACAAACATGGAATAACAATGCCGCGACGTGGCCGCAAATAAGTGAAAACGACATAAATAATCTTAGCGATAAAAGGAGGGAAAACATCGCCAGAGAACGCCGGCCGCATAAAAGAATGTTGCACTTTTTAAAAATTACAGAAGCAGCGCTCCGCCAGCGGTGGCGCAGCGCTGCCTGCTAGCTGAGTCATCCCCGAAACTTCTATAAATCCCGATTTATTCTTCCAGGAATATTTGCGGATTGTTTTTTGCTGAAAGTGGCCATGTTTGTTCCTTTTTTGCGCCATGGATCCCAAATGCACACTCGACTACAGCAGGGATAAAAAATAGTGCAAAAACCCGGAGATGGATAAGGCGAAAATTTCCAGGAAAATCTTAGACCTCAGGCCACCACCAGGAAATGCCGCAAATTTTTATCGAAACTGAACGCGAATAAATGGGAATCGCAGGAGGTTGTCACCGTGTTGGGGTTTTGTTTTGCCTCAACCGAGATTGATTTAAGGTTGAGGCATGGAGCCAAGAACATACAATTGCGGAGTGCCAGTTGGGGTCAAGGGATCGGGTTTGAATTAATTAGCAACATCTGCAGTTTGGGCTAATTTCTGTTAGCCATTAACGCAATTTCTTTTTATGGAAAAATGGTCTTAATATGGCGAGTGATGGGACATGTTTTTGCTGTCGCGGTGGGCATCTGATTCAGTGCAGTTTAAAGAAAATGTCTTTCTGGAAATAATACAACCGCTTTTCGCATAAATCTCTTTTCTGAGAGACTTTCGGGGGTATTTATTTTTCGGCAGAATATCAATTTTCATGAATGCATAATAATCCAGTCATTGGGGATTTAACACTAGATTTACTGAGATTTCTTATACAGTTACTCCCAAAATTGACCGTACACCCTTAATTTCATACAGAATGTTAAAATTTTCTGCAATTTAAGTACCCAAAAAAATTTTCTTATTAAAAATTTTTATTTAACATCAAAGTATAAACATTTCTAAGGGATATTAAATAAAAAGAGAATTAAAAAAATAATATTAGTGACTTCTTTACAAGGAAACACAAAAAATACACCAATTTATACTAACACAAAATTGACCGTACACTTCAGAAAAATGCTTATAAATATACCCTAACTAATGGAAGTATCGTTTTTAATATTTAGTATGGCCACCTCAAGCGTCTATCACTAATTTTAGTCGACGAGGCCTCAATTCCACCAATTTTTTTGTAAAGGAACAAGGGATATTTGCCCAAACTTCCTTGAGGGCACGCTGGACAAAACGAAATACCTGGACATCCTGAAGAGAAACCATTCAAAATCTGCGCAAAAATTAAACCTAACTTCCCAACAAGACAATGACCCGAAGTACACATCCCATATATTGCGTGAAAAGTTACTCTACAATGCTCGAAAGCAATTACAAACTCCTCCGCAATCCCCAGATCTTAACCCCATTGAGAATTTGTGGCAACAAGTGAAGTCCCGGGTAAAAAGAACTACGCGTCGTAACAAAAACGAGTTAAAATCAACAATAAAGGAAGTTTGGGCAAATATCCCTTGTTCCTTTACAAAAAAATTGGTGGAATCGAGGCCTCGTCGACTAAAATTAGTGATAGACGCTTGAGGTGGCCATACTAAATATTAAAAACGATACTTCCATTAGTTAGGGTATATTTATAAGCATTTTTCTGAAGTGTACGGTCAATTTTGTGTTAGTATAAATTGGTGTATTTTTTGTGTTTCCTTGTAAAGAAGTCACTAATATTATTTTTTTAATTCTCTTTTTATTTAATATCCCTTAGAAATGTTTATACTTTGATGTTAAATAAAATTTTTTAATAAGAAAATTTTTTTGGGTACTTAAATTGCAGAAAATTTTAACATTTTGTGTGAAATTAAGGGTGTACGGTCAATTTTGGGAGTAACTGTATATCTATCTCTACGGCACGCGTCAATTTGACGCTTGTTAAAAAAATAAGCATTTTGTAGAATAAGTAAATAATTTATTTATTGGAAAGGAAAGAATATAAATTTTGCCAAATATTCGAATTGCTAAATGGATAATAGTAAGTATGTGTAGTAAGAGGTAAATCTATCCGATTTCGAAATTTTTCTACGTGAAATTGTGAATGCGTCAAATTGACGCGCTTCGTAAACCTAGTGTTAAAAATGTCGTTGCTTGAAAAAATAGGTGATATCCCCAGCGGGAAAAATTGGGAGCAGTCCCAAAGGGAGGGAAGTTGGAGGGCTCTCAATGGACTCTCAAGGGAGCATTATTGGAGTTATTTAAGAAATTGAATAGGCCAAGCTAAAAACTTAAAATTGTATTGATGCGATGACTCACTTTTATACTGAAAACGTAAACTTACTGAAAAATTCTTATGGTACTTTAATGTTGACCTCTACTGTAGATATTTAAAAAAGCTCTATAATGCTCCTTTTTGTCTCCAACTACATCGTTGCAGGAGTGCTCCTATGGGAGCTCAAATGGAGTGCTAGCCTAGGCGGACATCTAATGTTAAAAAATATATGAAGAGGGAGCGGAAAGGGAGCACTCCATGCTTCCATGGGAGTGCTCCTCCATTGTCCTTAGAGCACTCCATTTCCCACTGGGTCGTCTTGTACTTACCCAGCGGGAAAAATTGGGAGCAGTCCCAAAGGGAGGGAAGTTGGAGGGCTCTCAATGGACTCCCAAGGGAGCATTATTGGAGTTATTTAAGAAATTGAATAGGCCAAGCTAAAAACTTAAAATTGTATTGATGCGATGACTCACTATTATACTGAAAACATAAAATTACTGAAAAATTCTTATGGTACTTGAATGTTGACCTCTACTGTAGATATTTAAAAAAGCTCTATAATGCTCCTTTTTGTCTCCAACTACATCGTTGCAGGAGTGCTCCTATGGGAGCTCAAATGGAGTGCTAGCCTAGGCGGACATCTAATGTTAAAAAATATATGGAGAGGGAGCGGAAAGGGAGCACTCCATGCTTCCATGGGAGTGCTCCTCCATTGACCTTAGAGCACTCCATTTCCCACTGGGTACATTTTCCTATTACATTCAAAAATCTGTATTTTCCATAAGGCTCACACTTAAACAATATTATGTACATGCATAAAAGGTCTGGGAAAATGGAAAGTGCATGGCGTTTTTTACTGGTTGTCTTAAGGCTGAAACATCCCAGTAGGAAATGGAGCGAGATCTCCTCGAGGGAGGTATATGGAAGATTAGAATTTTACAAACAAATCTCTCTAGCGAACTAAATAAGATGTTTTAGGGAGTTCCCTGTACGAAACGGGGTAAGATCTCCTTAAGGGAAGTATATGGGAGATCACAAATTTATAAACAAAATGCATTTAAGAGTTAGTGATTAAGTAAGCTTTGGCAAGTAAAGTCGCCATTTTAGCTTTGTGCGTTGGAGTGAAAAGTCTAAGTTAAGTGCACTGCAATCACGATTACGTTTTATGAATACAATTTATGTTGAATTACTATTTATTTCTTTTATTGGTTATTTCTAATAAAATTCTAATCTCCCAGATATCTCCCTTAAGGTGATATCGCCCCATTGGCTCCTACTGAGTGAAAAATTATCTGCCTCTTTTGAAAGCCATAAGATTTCAAATGAAGAGTTAGAGAGAAAACTCCACTTTAACTTTCCAGGAGGGTATAAATGGAGTACTCCCTTTTCCGGACATGCTTATGGGAAAAAGAACAATAAAAGGTACGTAGAGGGAGGTCTCCCTAACTCCCGAGGGAGGCCTCCTTTATTCATTTGGGATGCTCTCTTTTCCTACTGGGATATAAGTCCATTCTGCTGGGTTCGTTCGTTCCTTTCGTTCTTTCGAAAGCAAGAAAGAATTGTCCACATAGGATCTTTCGTCTTCGCAGATTTGACGTCACCGACTCTATTGCTTAACGTCATCGACTCTAAGACCTATGGGGTGTGACAGCGAGGGAGACGCAACCTTCGCTAGAAGGATGGCATAGACCAGGACGCTCAGAGCTTAGGGATGCCAAACTGGATCACATCGGCTCAGAATCGGACCGGTGGTGGTAATATTTCTTTTATTCATTCAATTACTCAATAATAATTTTATTCTCTTAATTCTAAGCAACTACCTACTCATTACTTTACATTACATTACATTCTACACTTATTACTATTACCTCCCTGTACTAGTGTGGCTAAGCAACCACATATTTATTACCTCTCTTTACATGGGTGCTATGTTAGTGGTATTGCTATTGAGGTCAAGGAAGATATATACCAAGTCTTCTGTGGGATGGTTTATTCGGCATGTTGTCAGTTTATGGTTCGGCCATACACCTCGATCCTGTTAGATAATATTGCCAGGAACATTGTCACCTCGACACTGCTTGAACAACATCCCAGTATTTGTAGGTAGGCGGGTCGCGGTCGAATCATACACGTTAACACGGTTAGGACCAGAGAAGATGACTTCTCCTGAATGAGTCTGGGAAAAGACTGAATTTGGCCTGGTGGATCAGTTTCTTTTATAGCCGGAAAGCTCTGTTGGGTCGGAAGCTTTCAACTTTCGGAGTTTTCAAAGAGAGAACACCTCTCTTTGGTCTGGTGCTTTAATATTTGTGTTCTTGGAAAAGGATTCTCGTAACGAACAACTTACAAACCGAACCAACTTACACTTCTGGATTTACGGCTACCTCACAGCTATGCGCTACACTTTCCATTATCCATTTCCAAAATCTCAATGATTGTGAAAAGAATCGTCAGTATAGTTCTTCTTCTTCTTTAACGGCTCTACAACCGGGATCCGGTCCTGGTCTCGCGCAACTGTTCTCTCCACCGGTCCCGATTCTGAGCCGATGTCATCCAGTTTGGCATCCCTAAACTCTGAGCGTCCTGGTCCACGCCATCCTTCCAGCGAAGATTGGGCCTCCCTCGCTGTCGCACCCCATAGGTCTTACCGCAGAGAACTTTCCGAGTAGGCTCATCTTCACTCATACGAGCTAGATGCCCTGCCCACCGGAGCCTACCGAGCTTTATTTTCTTCACAACATCTATGTCGCGATAGCGCTCGTAGATCTCGTCATTGTAGAGTCTCCGGAATCGTCCTTCCTCACATACGGGGCCAACAATCCTCCGAAGTATTTTCCTCTCAAACACGGTCAAGAGGTTTGAGTGCTTTTTGCTAAGCACCCACGTTTCGGATGCATATGTGAGAACGGGTAAGACCATCGTCTTATATAGTAAAAGTTTAGACGTTATGGTTAGATATTTGGATTTGAAGAGCCTTGACAGACTATAGTAGGCTTTGTTGGCTTTTAGCAGTCGTGCGCGTATTTCTGGTTCCATGCTATTGTCGGCTGCTACTATTGACCCAAGGTAGGTAAATGATTTTACCACGTCAAACTCGTGTTCCGCTACCTTGATTGTGGGACCAATGTTAGGTGTTCTTCCAGACGAGGCCACCATGTACTTTGTTTTGCTTTCGTTAATGTGCAGTCCCAGATTTCCTGCCGCTTGCTCAATCTGAGTGAAAGCTTCTTGTACAGCTGTTGTTGCTCTTCCAATGATGTCAATGTCGTCTGCGTAAGCCAGTAATTGGGTGGACTTGTGGAGGATTGTACCCCTTGATGTCACGCCCGAATCTCGGATCACTTTCTCCAACGCCAGGTTGAAAAGGAGGCAGGCCAGACCGTCCCCTTGTCGGAGTCCATTATAGATGTTGATTGGTCTGGACAGTGTTCCGGATACCTTTACTTGGCTTGACACATTGATCATGGTCAGCCTACATAGTCTTGTCAGTTTGTTGGCGATGCCGAATTCTCTCATGGCTTTGTAGAGTTCTACCCTGGCTATGCTTTCATAAAGTCTATGAAGAGGTGTTGAATTGAGTTTTGAAACTCTAGACATTTTTCCATGGCCTGCCTCAAGGTGAAAATCTGATCAGTCGTTGATTTGCCTGGGCTGAAGCCACACTGGTAATGGCCTATGATGTCTCTGGCGTATGGGGCCATCCTGTTTTGTAGGATAGCGGAGAATATCTTATACACGGTACTCAACAACGTTATACCGCGATAATTAGTGCACGCTGTGATATCTCCTTTTTTGTGTACCGGACAGAGGATGCCTTTTCTCCAGTCTTCTGGCATCACTTCCTGCTCCCATACTTGCACAATTAATTCATGAATCGCTTGGTGTAATGTAGGCCCTCCATATTTAACCAGCTCCGCTGCGATGCCGTCTGCACCCGAGGCCTTGTTGTTTTTGAGCCGGCAGATGGCTCTGCTAACTTCTTCTATGCTTGGTGGCGGCAGCATAGCATTGTCATCAGATATTGGTGGAGCCTCCGAATCTTCAGTTAGCTCGCCATTTAGCAATTCATGAAAGTGCTCTTCCCATCGCTCCAAGATGCCTTTAGGATCGGTGATCAGATTCCCTTCTTTGTCCTTGCAGTATGTGCAACGTGGTGTGAATTGCGTCATACTGCGGACTCTTTGGTAGAATTCCCGCGCCTGGTGCGGCCGTCGTTCTCTGTACTGTTCTAGCTCACAGACGAGATTTTTTTCCCAGGCTTCCTTTTTTCGTCTGTGAATTATCTTTTCTTCTTTTCTGAGCTCTTTATAGTTCTCTTCGCGTGCCCGTGTTCTCTGAGAGTGCTGCATGGCTCGGTACGCAGCATTCTTACGTTCAGTTGCCAGCTTGCATTCATTATCGAACCAGTCGTTCCGATCTTTACGACTTCTGCCTAAGATGGAATCAGCAGTACTAATGACAGTATTTTTAAGGCGGGTCCAGTTCTCGTCGACGCCCGGCATCTCATCCCCAGGACTTAGGGCGAGTTCTAATGCATGACCGTAGCTGTTTCTGGCCATTTCATTGCGTAGTGCAGCTGTGTTGATTCGAGCCTGATCAGCGGATACAAAGCTTTTCAGCGTTGTAATGAGCTCTCGGAGCACCATACCAACAAGATAGTGATCCGAGTCGAAGTTGGCACCTCGGTACGTTCGTACCGTCATCAGAGCCGAAAGGTGGCGGCGGTCTATCAACACATGATCTATTTGGTTGCGAGTGGCTCCATCAGGAGATACCCAGGTGGCTTTATGGATATCTTTACGCCCAAATCTAGTACTTGCAACGACCAAGTTCTTACTTGCTGCCATCTCTACAACTCGCTGTCAATTGTCATTAGTGTTTTCATGCAAGCTGTGGTTGCCGTCAGTATAGTTGACTGCTCTTATTTTACCGAATGTCGAATCAACAGCTAATGTGGAGTATTTACTGACTACTTCCAGTATGGATCCCGATTTGAAATCTTCTTTTTAACACTCCATCACTACAATTGAACGTCCAACGTACTGTTTAACGGCTCAAAGTTTAATTTGCTAACTTGGCTATTAATTAAGAAATTTAAAAAAATCGTACACGTCAAATTGCCTCAGCACACGAATCATAAACGTTTATAACATTTAACCAAAAAAGGAGGACGACCTAAAAGACCAACGCACTTCTGCATGCAAACCACCACCAGAATTATATTTTAAAAATGCTATAAGCTATAAAATCCTGAATACACACACCATCCTAAAAAATACTTTCTTCGTTTTTAATTGCCTTTAATAACGTATATTTGGACTTGTTAATCTAAAATGGTAGTAAAAATGTCATTAAATTTTTAAGTCCAGTGCGCATCTAGGAAATGCCCACTTTGGCTCAAGGGCTGCAATTTCTTTTGTAGTTATTCTAATTGACACGATGATATGATCGTAAAATTACTTTGGAAAACAAACAATAATTACAAAGGGGAAAAATTTTTACTTAAAAGATTTTCATTTCGTACTTTTATTATGAGGAAGTGGGCTCGGAGGAGGAACGTGTTCAGAATTCGCTAAGAGTCAGTTGGTTTCGTGCAGACTGAAATGCAGTTGAAGCCAAGGCAGCAGACTGTGAAACTTTGCGTGCTAAAAGTTCTAGGGAAACTTGAAAGTCTTGTTAAAATCTGATCCGAGATTGTAATCCCATAGTACAAAAAATTGGTATTTTAAATAGGAGAGTTTTTTGGTTTTTTTGTGATGTTGGAGATTTTTTGAGAGGTTATCTTATGCCAAAGATTACCAAAAAATAGTATAGACTTACTTACCGCGTTTTATCGAATTAGACGCAATGTAAATTTAAATTGATCCTTATATGGGAGATATTTTTTGCAGTTATCCTTACTAATATTATAAATGCGAAAGTAACTCTGTCTGTCTGTCTGTCTGTCTGTCTGTTACGCTTTCACGCCTAAACCACTAAACCGATTTTGATGAAATTTTCAACAGACATAGTTTAGACCTTGGAGACGGACATAGGCTACTTTTTATGGAGAACAAAAGGGTTGAAGGGGGTGAAATGGGGTTCAATAAGTTGTAAGGGGATTTTTTTCTATTGTATAAAAAGTAACTGACTGACAGACAACGCACAACCTAAACCGCTAGAGCTAAAGGGCTGAAATTTTGACTGTGTATCCCTATAATGGCGTGGACATCCACTAAAAAGCAATTTTTCGAAATTCATCCCCTAAGGGGGTGAAATGGGGTTTATCCAAACCGCTGGAGCTATAGGGCTGAAATTTGGACAGTGCATCCCTATAATGGAGTGGACATCCACTATAAAGCGATTTTTCGAAATTCATCCCCTAAGGGGGTGAAATGGGGTTTACCCAAACCGCTGCAGCTATAGGGCTGAAATTTTGATAGTGCATCCCTATAATGGCGTGGACATCCACTAAGAAGCGATTTTTCGAAATTCATCCCCTAAGGGGGTGAAATGGGGTTTACCCAAACCGCTGCAGCTATAGGGCTGAAATTTTGATAGTGCATCCCTATAATGGCGTGGACATCCACTAAGAAGCGATTTTTCAAAATTCATACCCTAAGGGGGTGAAACGGGGTTTATCCAAACCGCTAAAGTTATAGGGCTGAAATTTTAACAGTGCATCCCTATAATGGCGTGGACATCCACTATAAGGCGATTTTTCGAAATTTATTCCCTAAGGGGGTTAAATGGGATTTACCCAAACCGCTGGAGCTATAGGGCTGAAATTTTGACAGTGCATCCCCTTAATGACGTTGACATCCACTAAAAAGCGATTTTTCGAAATTCATCCCCTAATGGGGTGAAATGGGGTTAACCCACACCACTGAAGCTGGAGGGCTCTAATTTTGACCGTGCATCACTATAATGACGTGGGCATCCACTTAGGGGTGATTGAAATTTATCCCCTAAAGGGGTTAAATGGGGTTAAGCCAAACCACTATAGCTAAACGGCTGAAATTTTGACAGTGCATCTCTATAATGACGTGGACATTTACTAAGAAGCGATTTTTCGAAATTCATCCCCTACAGGGGTAAAATTTGGTTTACCAAACTACTCGAGCTACAGGGTTGAAAATTGGACAGTGCATCCCTATAATGACATGGACATCCACTAAGAGGCGATTACTCGAAATTCATCCCCTAAGGGGATGAAATGGGGTTAACCCAAACCTCTGAAGCTGAAAGGCTGGAATTTTGACAGTGCATCCCTATAATCACGTAGAAATGAATGACTCGAAATTCACTTTATTTAATATTCATTTGTGATTGCTTCATAATTTCTTACATCCACGTAAATAGGCGAACAAACTTAACGAACGTTCGTCAAACCCTAAAATGTCACTTTTCTTGATGACATATACATGCCAATCTACATTAAAACTTGCAGATTTGTTGAGCAGAGGTGATATTCGCAGCAATTTGTTTACCATATTTATTAAAAAAATGCACTATAATAAACCCTTTTTAGGGATAATAACAGCTGACTTTTGTTGGTTTTTTTAAGGAAAACATTGCACATAATAAACAGTTTTTAAAGGCGTTGCAAGGCACGCGGGTTTTATGCTAGTTCTTAATAATATTACCCACAATTTATTTATTTTTTTTTTTTCAAAAATTAATACTCCAAAAATCTTGATTCGACGACATGTTTACGCTTAGTAGTAAGATCTTCAATGCAACCACTGGCAGTAAAAATTTCCGGCCCTTCTTGGTAATCCGATCAAAAAAAGTTTCTCCTCAAGCACAATCTGTACATGTACGTAAAAGCTCTGCTTAATATCTTCTTCTTCTTTCTTTAAGCTCCTTTAATCCCTCATGGGACATAGGGCGGAAACAGTTGCCCTCCAGCGGACTCTGTTTTGCGCGACAGCTCTTAGCTCCGACCAGGATCTCCCAGTTGTTGCGGCTTCTTCTAGTAGGGTTCTCCTCCAAGTTGTTCTAGGTCTTCCTACTCGACGGGAACCTTGCGGATTCCAGTCAAGGGCCTGTTTGGCTAGATTTTCGTTTTCGCGTCGCAAGGTGTGGCCAACCCAATTTCATTTCCTTCGCCTGATTTGGTCGTCTATCCTTTCTTGGCCGGCACGGCGCCAGAGTTCTTCGTTTGAAATTCTATCTTGCCAGCGGATTTTTAGGATACGACAATATAATAAAGATAAATTAAGGCCGCGTTTACATGGCTGCACGGCAAAAGCTTTTAAGGTTCTCTGATTGGCCAGGAAAAATATATGTCGTGACACATGTTTTCTCTCTTAAACCGCATTGTGAAGAAGAAACCTCCTATCCATGCGGAGAAATCACGGAACTAACAGGTTTGAGCTTTTGCCGTGCTGCATGCAGCCCATGTGAACTTGCTGCAAACGCACAGAGATTTCAAGTTGACGATTCTAGTTATATTTAAAGCAGTGGTGGGCATTCCTATGCCCGCGGGCAAATGAGCTTTAAAGCTCTGAATATGTATACGAAGTCAAATGACTCGAATATGCACAAAAAAGCATTAAGACTTCATGCGAGTGGGAGCGTATTTTGAGCGACTTTGTGCTCATGTACTGGATAACAGTGTGAAGCTTTAGAAAGCTTTTGATATCTTTTACACAAATGCATTTCTTTAGCTGTGTAGGTTTGCCCGCCACTGATTTAAAGTATTTTCACTTTTTCAAAATCACAAAATAGCTGATTTTTGACAACCAGCAGCTAGAGATTAAGCTATGCCGCAGCTTTTTGCAGCCTCACACGAACATTTTCGAAAACTACACGAGGCAAGCCGAAATCGAGCTTTCGGCTTGAGGCAGGCAGCCCTTGGAAACGCGGCCTAACTTTTTTCATTCGTCATGCGCGCATACCTTTCCAAATTATTTTGTTGAATTTTTTCTGCGTTTGTTGCCTTTTTCGCTTGAATGATGAAATAATAGAAAAAAATTTATAAAATTTCGCAGCGAGATGCGCAGAACTGTTCAAATTTTTTGTATCAAGGAGTTTGAAAACATCTATACCACCCACTTTTCTCTTCATTCACAATGTTCGTGAGGAACGTTCCTGGGAGCGAAGCGTCTAAACAGACAAAAATTATTATTATTAAATCACATGACCTGGCCGGCCAATTTATATAACATTTTGGGATAGAATGTGGCCATCAAACTTGTGCTGCGAGAAAGTCGGGGGCTGTTGGCTGTAAGGCAAGTGACACCATCTAATTGGTACCACCTATTGTCCACATCCGTAGCCTCCAATTGCGGCCATAAAAACCCCTTTTAGTCTCTCGATAATTTATACCATTTGGTAATAGCTTGGTCGGCTTCGTTTTCATAACGTACAGCCTAATGACTCCGCCAGTCAAAAAACCTCACCAAACTGTGACTTTTCGTGGATGCCTGTCCTTCTCAACAATAAGTTTTGGGGTTCTCGTCAGCCCAAATGTGACAATTCTTTACATTCAACTGTTATACGCAGTTTTGCTATTACCTATTTCTTTCTCATCGTACATGGGGCCGACTAGGGGAGATACGCAATGAATCGGACGCGTCATGAAACGGACAGTATCTGTTTTAGGAAAAGTTACTGAACTAATGTATCAAAATTTTGTTGTTGGCAATACTGATGTTCATAGACTACACCACAAAGAGCACAGTTGCAGGCGGCCATTTGTCTTGATTTTATGAGACGTAAGCGTTTTTATCTTTAAAAAGTAAAAAAAAAATGGTTTTTATAAGAATTTCTAAAGGCAATTTATTACTTTTATTGTATTTTAGGTGATTTATGTGACATTATACATAATTAAGAGAAATATTAAAAGTTAAATAGTTTTTAAAATTTATTCCTTGTTCGTGCATTTTGTCAATTTAATTTTAAAGTTAGTTACGCACTGAATCGGACAGGTGTCGACGCACTGAGACGGACACTTAAAAACACTTAATCACTCAATGTTTTTATTTTTTTTTAATTAAATCACTAATCACTGATTATCCATGTTCAGTAAAAAGTGATAAAACACAATATTTCACCACTTTTACTGCAAAATTCTACCGAAAATATTCGCGAGCCTATTCTTCGCCATGAAGTTTAATTAATAATTGCAATTAAATAAACATCAGAACATAAAAATGATTACTGAATAAAGGATATATGTATATAGGTTATATTTAAATAAGAATATGCTTTAATTTTAACTATGTTATGTGTGTAAAGTACCACTCGTGTACTCTAGTCCGTTTCATAACACCTACTGTCCTATTCAAAGCGTAGTGTGTTGTGAAACGGACAAAAGCGACTATTCAAAAATAATTGTTTTTATAATTTTCTGTTATCTTTTAAATAATAAATGATTGCGTGTTCTCTACTCAGTTAATTAAAGGTTCATTTAAAGTGGTTGGTATCTTTTCAGATTTGTATTTTTGATAAAAAAAACTTTCTCAAATTTTAATGTCCGTTTCATTGCGTCTCTCCCCTACTACCATTGCAGGAGTGTGGGGTTCGATTCCAGTTTGTGGCATAGTCCTGCGTCGTTCCATTTGTTCCACCTAGAAAACATATTCCATGTCGCCGTGTGTGATCGAACCCAGACCTCTGAGATGGTAAGCGAGAATGAGGCCGGTATTAGGTAACTGTAAAGCGATCATGAGTTGTTGATATCTAAACAGATATTTCTACAGCAGGCTTTAATCGGACTCTTCTATCAATTCTTGTATGACTACAATAACTCCTTATAGCACCACACCCAAACCACCCTTGTCTCATGCCACATCCAGCAGCAGTCTTAATTTTATTTGCGTCATTATAGATTCAATTCTATCTTCGATCAGCGCTTAATGTCATAAAAACACAGCGAATGCCTATAAGCAAATGTTCAGATATTGCAGAACAACAAATGCCCTTAATGTTCACGTGTCGCTCGCGTCCCCTCCACTCCTATTTTCTCCAGTTAATTAAGCGCAATCAGAGTCTGAATGCCTATGCAGAAGAAGAATCAAATTAATTGCCACTATAAATCAGAAGGAACGATAAAAACTAACAGAAAGACAATGCGTGGCCGCGGAAAATTTGATAAGGCCTGGATATGAAGGCATGGGTAGGTAGACTTAGCGCGATATGGACACCAGGGTAACAAGCCATAAATAAATTAATTCGTTGAGTGCATTGTTACCCATGCCATCATTCCGGCCAGTGTGGTCTCCTCGGAGCACCTCTGTAGGTATGTGGAAGCAAAGTCTAGTCTCGGCACTCATCGGGGCCCGGCTCTCCTCTAGCCAGCGAGTCCAAGCGACCGGAACCGCAACAGAGGTGCATACATTGATATGAGTTATGATTACGGCATCCCACTGTTTCTAGTTAATTTATTTCTGCTTTGGCCTCCTGATGGTCAGGTAAGGACCCTCGAGCTAGTTACCTGTGCGCCCCAAGCCGTGGATAGTTTACCTCTGGCTTGACTAAAATCGCGCGGATCGCGAGCGGCCTCCTTTGCCGGGCCCCGGCTGCTAGTGGTGCTGCTGCTGCTGTTGGTCAGCTGGAGAGAGAGAGAGTGCAGCACAGAAGCAAATCTGATTAGGAATCGCCTCGGAATCGGCTATGCGCAATCTTGTTCAGGTGCACTTGTCGCGTGCTTGATATCATTTTATACGTTGCCTGTTATGAGGCTAAGAACTATGCGAACCGGAGATCTACTGGATTTGATACATGCTAGACAATCATGAAGTCCGGGCGAGTTGCATAAATTGCCAGGAGTGAGTGATATGGGACCATTTATCATTGTTAAAATTCTTTTCTGGATAATAATTCACTCGCACCATCTTCACTCCTTAATTCTTGTTTGCCCAGGCAATCTCGTGTTATTCTGCGCTTGTAGCCATTGCGCGTTAATTTTCCCATTTGCTGCTACAAATCGACAGACCGTTGACTTCTCTCAAAAGGCTTCCTGCGTAAGAATTTCAGTAGCTCACGGGCAATTGCCAGTGGTTTGTACGGGAGATAACTAAAAAAATGAAGGTGTAAAAGCACTTAATCAATTGCGTTTTCGATTTAATGCTATGAATGGAATCACCAGACATGACATCTCTGCGTGTCTGTTTATCTCACAAAAGACGAAGGGCTGAACTAATTAGTTCTGATTCTTCTATAATTCATAGTATTTTGTGTTTTAGATCTAGAATCTAGATGATGAAAATACAACTCGACAAAAATGATTTAAGCACGGTGCATGATTCCGTAATGTTGGCAACTCAGTAGGCTAAACATTATGTCAGTAAATAAAAATGTATACTAAGTTCACATCTGCGTAACAAGATTTTTGCCAATTAATTGAGTTTCGTTAAATTAAACAATCCTGAGGCGGGCGGGGTTGAAAACCTTCACCATATCTTGATAAATATTTTTTCGGTTTTTGGTAATAATAATATAAAAATCAAATTAAACAAGTATTACCTAAATATTAACAATCAATCAAAGTTCTAATTTTAAGACAAAGATATTTTTAACTTTATACTTAAAATCTGAATTAAAAATATCCTCGTCCTTTTGAGTTTTAATTCATAAAATTTGGTACTTATGTACGTAGATCAGTATCATTACACTGTCACATTACTTATATCACTTTCCAGGCTGGCATCCATGATTTCATCCAGATTGGGATCCATTGGTTTAGCTTGCTATCGTATTCCATAAACCAACGCAGAGCAATATTAGCTCTTGACAGTCACTGTGGGCATTTTCGAGAATTCACAATGGTAGCTACCAGTCGAACCAGAAGTTAATCTACCACGTTCAAAAATTGATTACTTGCCATAAGTCACCACTCAACATGTTCTACTATTCACCGGTAAGGTAACCAGAGTCTCACCAACAGGATAAGGGGGTAAGTAATCGATGATAGATTAACTTCTGGTTCGACTGGTAGCTACCATGGTGAATTCTCGAAAATGCCCTCACGGCTCGCCTGAACTCAGTGTCACCCAAAAGTTCTGGCACTTCTGATTTTATTGCGGCAACACTTAAACTTTCAGAAACTCAAAAAAACTAACAAGAAAAACATGTGTCGAGCTATTTTAGATTGCGAGCGTTTTTTCGCCAAAAAAACGTTAGGTGATTTTTGCAATTTATTGACAGCATCCCCCCCCCCCCTGGTGAGATGTCGTGAGATTTGGCTCGACTCCTTCCCCCATCTAATCACTAGTGAGGTTTTTCAAATTTTAAAAAATCTCTAGTATTTACATAATCACAGGAAATCGGGCTGGTCGTGTGCAAGATTTTATTTGAGATAACTGATAATTTAGACTTCTTCGTCTTTTTCTTCTTTCTTTAACGGCTCTACAGCCGGGATCCGGTCCTGGCGTCTCGCAACTGTTCTCTGCACCGGCCCCGATTCTGCGGCGATGTCAACCAGTTTGACATCCCTAAGCTCTGAGCGTCCTGGTTTACACCATCCTTCCAGCGAAGGTTGGGCCTCCCTCGCTGACGCACCTCATAGGTCTTACTACTCCTGACTAACTCCTTCTTACCTATCCTCTGTTCCATTCTCTTTTCCGCTTGTAATGGACACACAACTACCAGAACGTTATCACTCACTCGACAAGAATTTCATTACTCTAAAATTTGGCGTATGCCTTCCTGTATTTCTATATTCTAAAGGCCTTTTCGTGATTCAGTGCTACTTGGTTCGTACACTGCAGTATTCGCGGAGTCGCGCGTTTAGCTGGCCGTTGGCGGCTTAGCAATCTACTACTATGCTACTTTCTGGAGTTTGTGTAGGATTTAGTCATATCTTAAGGCTTCCATTTACACATAGGCCGCCGGCCGCCTGAAGGTTTTCGCCTTGAGGCCAAATATTACCACACGTGCACCGGCCGCCAACTGTATGGGGCCTGCAGTCCAAGAAAACTGACAAAAATCTTTATGTGTTTGGGCATTTATCGTCAGTTCGTGCCTGAAGATCTATACTTCTATTCACTCTCAAGCTGTGAATTCACGGCACAAATTCACGCCATATCCCCTTGAAAAGGAAAGCAAGGCGCGAGCTAGGCGAGAAAACCATCCGCGTACGCGTTCGCGCTTTTTCGCGTGTGTTCACGGCGTGAGTCTGGAGCTCCTTGAAGTTTTCGTTGAGGCCATGAATATTATTGCACTTGAATTACGTGAGATTGAGTGAGATTCGGCTCGACCCCCTGGCCCAAAACGCCTCATGTAATTAATGGACGACCCCTTAGCAATTATTTTTTACAAAATATGACCAAAAATTTTAAGTTCACATTAACTTATGAAGTGTAAATACATACTAAACCAATTTCAAACATATAACAAAGAATATTGCGTTCTTCATAAAACAAAGAAATAAACAAGAGAATTAACGGGCTTCTTTTCTTTTTCGAACAAACGCTCGCAATCGAAAATAGCTCGACAGATGTTTTTCTTGTTAGTTTTTTTGAGTTTCTGAAATTAATTTAAGTGTTGCCGCAATAAAATCAGAAGTGCCAGAACTTTTGGGTTAGACTCGGTTCAGGCGAGCCGTGGCCCTGTGAGCAATACACAAAATCTTTGAGTTCGAGTGAGATTAGTATAAACAATGGCCTACTGTTGTTCGACTTAGTTATTCTCTATATCCCGAGCACGTATCCTCTTTGGTCATAAGTAAATAGCCTGACCACCAAAGCCTATAGAGCCCTCCGGTCAAAGTGATATTATGTACCTACATACAATAGAATTGATAAAAGCCCTGTACAACAATTCCAAATACAGAATTCTCCATAATGGAAAATTATCCAACAGCTTTGAGATGAGTTCATGAGTACGACAAGGATGCCTACTTTCGCCTTTACTATTTCTTATAGTAATAAATGACATCCTTGTCAGCGCTGTAGACAGTGGAACAGGCGGCATACAATGGGGATTGCTAGACCGCCTTAGGATTTCGACTACGCGGATGATATCTGTTTGCAGGTCCACAGACGTCAGGATCTAAAAAACATGTTAAAAAATTTGGCAACAGAAAGTAGTCCAGCAGGCTTAAGGCTGAATCCGAATAAAATAAACAAATGCGGATAAATGCAAACACTCTTGAACGAACTGCACTTAATAACTGTTACGTGGAACTGGTAGATAAATTTTTCTACCTAGAAGACGTCAGTTCCAGAATAAATGCACGAAGCGCATATTCATGCCCGCTCCGCATATGGAGAACAACGACGGTCTCAACTAACACCAAATTACGGCTGTTCAACTCCAACGTTAAGGCAGTTCTTTTGTATGGTTTCGAAACATGGAAAGTCACCCAATTCATCACAGGGTGCCGACAAGTATTCATCAATAGATGCCTGCGTCGTATCCTAAAATTCCGCCGGCAAGATAGAATTCCTAATAAAGAGCTATGGCGCCGTGCGAACCAAGAAAGGATGGACGACCAAATTAGGCGAAGGAAATGGAATTGGATTGGCCACACCTTGCGACGCGAAAACGAATATTTATCCAAATGGGCGCAACAACTGGGAGATCCTGGTCGAGCTGAGCTGAGCTGAGAGCTGTCGCGCAACACAAAGTCTGCTGGAGGGCAACTGTTTCCGCCCTATGTCCCATGAGGGATTAAAGGATCGTAAAGAAGAAGAAGAAGACCATAGACAAATTATTATATAAAAAGAAACAGTAGCTTAAAACTAGGGCCAAACAGGACTTACATACACAGGGCCGTAGATATTTGCTTCTTATATGATAGTAAATTGTACTGAGGCCTCAATTTTTTTTCGAGATGTTCCGGCTCAAAAATAATGTCCTACTGGAATCAGCGTGCGCTTGTGAGATAAATGAGGCGAGGTGTGATTGTAAATACGTAGTGGAGACACATGGGTTTCTTCTTGCTTACTTCTTTTGGAGCAGTCAAATTCAACTTGAAATGAGGTGAGGTGGTTAAAAAAAAATGCATTATTGAGGCTTAAGTTTCTTATGTTCTTTTTTCTTTTTTAATTTGTTTGTTTTTGTCATTTTGGCAAAACAATGGCACCTCGCCTCATTTAAAGCATGACATTGTACTGGCTCCAAAGATACCCAGCACTACATCAAACTTGTTTTTGCGAATAAGCGCCCAATACCAAACGATCTTACCACTTTTCCTGTTTTAACACAATTGGGCATAATTTGGCCGAAGGCGACGATGCTCGTGCTTATCTTCATTGAGCAATTTGTGCATAATTACATAGGTTATCTGCCTCCTCAAACAAATGTCTTTAAAACGTTAAGGGCGCCTCAAAATAACTCGCACGGGGCGCCAAAATACCTAAAGCTGGCCCTGTACCCAGTGTTTCTTCTTTCCATTTTAGTGCTTCACAATGTCTACACTTTTATATCGATTCGCCCTATGAGAACTAATCGATGGTTATTCAAATGGTCGATCAAAGGGTCATAGCCCAAAAGTAGCATCGTGAAACGCTTCGCATGTACTACTTGTAAATGCCCGTTGTCTTTGTGACTCTTGATAGGTCTTTGTAGCTCTCAGTGACGCGTGACCCTCAGCATTTAAAAGGCGACGCGCTCGAGATTGCCCCGCAGTCTCGGCAGCTGTTTGAGCTGTGTGGCACTCGGCATCTAAAGCCAAACGAGTTGGAGTGTGCTCCTGAGATTCTTGGTTTCTAGCAACTTTCGTCAATTTTGACGGATTCCTATACAAACTTTCACCCCCTATTTCAACCCCTTCATCCCTTTTTCGTACTTGTCCTTCTCCAAGGTCTAATATATATCTCTACCAAATTTGATCAAAATCGGTTCTGCGGTTTAGGCGTGAAAGCGTGACAGAGAGAGTTACTTTCACATTTATAATACACTCGTCACAACAATTAGCGGCTAACCTAAAATTTTCGAAAAATTTGGCATTCTTCAATTGCCCATAACTTGGGCAAATTCCACTCCAAAAAATCAAACCAAATACCAAATTAAAGATTGGATTCTCTACTTTTTTTATGTCTGATTAAAAAAAAATTTTTTTCGGTGCAGATGGCGCTGTTGTCGATCAAAAAAAGTACTAAAATTCGTAAATTTTTTTTTCTTATTTAACAGGCGCAAACTTTTTTTGCGCTATGAAACATGCTAATCTGAGTTCAAAAACATAAAATTCAAAGTTTTTCCAACAAAATAGACTGTAATAAAGTTACATTTCAATGGAAATTCGCGAAGTTATAGGGTTTTCAAAAAAAAAGGCAATTTTCGCGTTTTAAGCCACAATTTCAACAAATTGCGATCAAAATCAATTTGGTTCAGCGTAAAAAAAGTTTTCGATTACATTGTTGAAATTCTGACCTGAGAAATCTTAATTTCGAGTTGTAAATCTTTTTTGATTCGAAAAAGCGATCGTTTAATCGGTTAAAGTAAACTTGTATGAAAAAACTTTGTTTTTTTCTTTTAACCGCGGGCGGCGTTTGCATTACCCAGAGTGTACCACGAGGAGGTCGCACGGTCGGATTTACACTCCAAAATTTTTGTTTTGTTTTTTTTTTTTTGTTTTTTAAAATTTTGTTGTTTTTTTTTAATTTTTCCAGAATTTCAATTTTTGTGTGGGTGTGTTTGTTTGATCCTGTGTCGAAAAAGATGAAGTCGGGTTGTCAATTCACAGTGATCAATAATGAGTGTTTCCACCGTGATTTCTGACGACTTCCGCCAAGCGTTCTTGCATGTTGATACAATTTCGTATCAGCTCCTGTGGAAGGGCGTCCCAAAATTCTGGCTTAAAACGCGAAAATTGCCTTTTTTTAAAACCCTATAACTTCGCGAATTTCCATTGAAATGTAACTTTATTACAGTCTATTTTGTTGGAAAAACTTTGAATTTTATGTTTTTGAACTCAGATTAGCATGTTTCATAGCGCAAAAAAAAGTTTGCGCCTGTTAAATAAGAAAAAAAAATTTACGAATTTTAGTACTTTTTTTGATCGACAACAGCGCCATCTGCACCGAAAAAAAATTTTTTTTAATCAGACATAAAAAAAGTAGAGGATCCAATCTTTAATTTGGTTTTTTTTTTGATTTTTTGGAGTGGAATTTGCCCAAGTTATGGGCAATTGAAGAATGCCAAATTTTTCGAAAATTTTAGGTGAGCCGCTAATTGTTGTGACGAGTGTATTAATAGGGGTGACACCTTTCTTTCTTTTGATCACTGCAAACATTTAAATAAGTCCAATCTTTAAAAAAAAAAAAATTAAAATATATAAATGCTTATTATAATTTCTCCAGCAAATAAGACCAATGTCTGCCAGAGATGTGAACCTTAAAAAAAGATCATTAATACCAAGAAAATTATTCAAAAATAATCCTCTGTGTCCGTTTGCATGTTAAAAAACGATAAAATAAATTTTAAACTTGGTAAGCATTAATGTTTATAAAACAAAAACGTAAAAACTAAAATTTAATTAAGTCAAAGCCATAAAATGGGGAGTTTTTAATAAATTTTCAATTTTCAGTCTTGTTTTTTTGGTATTAATTCGGAGAAGTTAAAACGAAATAAACTCGTCGGCGATTTTGCTTGAGAAGTGCACACAGTTTTCGACTGATTATGCAATCTCTGCTGAAAATCAGAGCTACGTTCACAATGTGGCGCTTAATTGAAATTACACAATTTGACGTTTAATTGAAATTAATATACAGCACAGTCTCAACTCAGCAGGTTGGTTTAGTCCAAATGCCAATTCTAGAAAAATACGGTTAATTATTAAATATAATTTTAATATTAAGCTATAAAACAGCGTCTTGTACGGGCTCATGGAAAACGAAGGACCCATTTCCACCGAGGGTGTACTCCCCCTAGTTCGGGCAAACCCCGAAGAAAGTGCGGTTAACCCCATTTGATTAATGCAAATCACCGGCTCATTACTTTTTTATTGCGCTGTTAAGGGCACTTGCAGACACATTGATTAAGACCAGCAGTCGTCCTTCATCCTTGCCACTTGGGTGCATATCGCCTTGCACCCCACTCAAAGCAACACCCACACTTTGGCTATGCACATAAAGTCTGGCATTGATGCACAGAATGCGATCCTTGAAAGTATATATTCATGCTACCCCCCGAAAAAAAGGGTAGTAAAAAAAGTAGTTGCAATGTGATCCTGTTGACGTGTGTGTCTGTAACTGCATAATGTGTCTGCTTGAGGAAAGTGCATCTAGATGGGGGACCATAAGCATAAATTTGGTCAGGGTTGGGTGATATTGTGTGTCCTAGATTTTGCGCTTTCTAGGACAAATAATAAACATTGTCCTTGATGTGGCCTTCCTTTGCATTCGTCTTTCAAGTGTCCTTCCAAGAAACATATCTGTACATTCCAAAGTCAATTAGTCCAGAAAGCTGTGATTCAATTTAAGGCAACCTAATTTTTCCTTCATAATAGATTAATATTGTCTGAAGGAATCTCATAAAATTCATCCCTGCAAAGATATCCTTGAGACGCAGTTAGCACACTTTGTTATATAGAAGGAAACAGGAAGAAATAATTATTGCTTTATCATCGGACGGGGTACGTAGGTAGCGAATGAATGATGTAACACAATACTCTTGTCGGTCGTTTATGGAGGTCGCAGTCGCTTGCAAGGTAGCCACTAAATGTGCTCCAGTAATTTGCTCTCAAGGATTTTAATTAAAGTTTATGGTTAGATAGCGCAGGGATTTGTAATTAGGAAATGAAGGAGCAGTATTAGGGTAGATATTGTCAGTCTTTTTACTACATTTACTTACCTGGACGTTATGCATGTGGGTGTGTGGGCATACACCCCCACAAGAAAATATAAAGTTCACAAGGTATTAAAGTGCGCAATTGTTACTGTTGGCGACATTAAACGATTTTTATTATATAATCAATAAAGTCGATTGTGACGAGTATTTTATTTTTATTCAAAGGAGAACGAGATATGCGTAACAGTTTGCTTAGCGAGCTTAACTCTTAGTGTGAACGCACATTAAATCATGGTTCTAGTTGGACTTCTTCTTTAATAAATTTTTATTGTGAATTTTTGTCGGCAGATTGATTGTATAACGTTATAAGATGCTCCTGACCCTATATGTCAAATATTGAAAGTCACGAATAATTTTTGCATAGACTAGCTATACTCGTATAGTTTACAACTAACCCAAAAAACGCCAAAGATCTTGAATTCATATAAAATTGTTAAAGTCTAGGCCTCAAAGAACCCTCTGTGTATAGTTGTTTTCAAACGTCGTGACATCCCGCGCATGTTCCCCAGCTAAGCTCTTAAAAATGTTTAAAAGCTCAGACAAAAGCTTCAGTTAACTCCTCCTATCAAATCACTTGCTGCCATCATGTAATCAGTCGCGACTGCGTATTGCTAAAGGGAGGTGTATTTTTCTGGGACTCCAATGATTATTTAAAAAATTTACAAATTATGACTGAAAAACACCCGTTTTTATATATTTTTTTTATTTTAAGGTTTTTATATTTTAGACATATGCTACAGAAATAATTTGTAGTAATTTCTACTAAAAAAATACGAAATTTGTGTTTTTATCACTTTGATTACTAGATTGTTGACATTTTCCGCCAGTCGCAAGCGCGCTTCTGCTTGGGGAGGTTGTGTTGCTTGCGGCTGCGGAGAACTCTCAATTTATGAATGAAAATGCTCATATCTTTAAAAGAAATTTTTCCAGAAATTCTTTTAATTTATTTTAAATTTAGGGATGAGAAATATTTAGCATAATTATAGTAAAATTATGCTTATTACGATGGATAAACTGACTTGGTTGAGCAGGAGTTTTACATGTATTTAAAAGCTCTGCTCACCACATATAAAGATTGATTAACTTTATTCATTCGGCATGCGCGCATCCCTTCCCAAATTATTTTGCTGAGTTTTTTCTGCGTTTGTTGCCGTTTTAACTAAAAAGCGGGGAAATGATAGAACAATATTTATAAAATTTGGCAATGAGGTGCGCAGAACTGTTCAAATTTTTTGTGTCACGGAGTTTGAAAAAATCTATACTTTTGGCTGTTCTGTCTGACGTCCAATGAAAATACAGCTTCAATTGAAAATACAACAAACCAAAAAGTGAAAGAACTGTCTACCGCCGATGGAACATTGACCTCTATAATCGATCACAACATTGGCTTCCTCGCGGACTTCAGGTGAAAGGGTCTATATAACGAATTTCTACAAAATTTAAGGCAAACTCTTTGTGCATCTCCGGTCTTCGAAAATTGTCGTATGATTTTTAGAGAATCGGCTTGACGGAGCCGGCATTTGGTTCTTTTGCACCCGGTGCAGTATGCCATATTGCGCCCCATCAGCTGTTCATTTTTTATCGCACTGAAAGACAATGGAAAACACCTGAAAAAAAAATATCTTTTACAGAATTTTAAAAAAGTGGGCTAGAGTAGGATAAATCTATGAGATTTTTCTATCCATTGAGGGATTTTTACTTTCATTTTTTCATTTACCTTCATTTTTTGACTAAAATTTCAAGTAAAATTTTATCAAAATCTCGGGTAGGTTCCAGTTGCTTGCATGAGAAACTAGAAATTGGATAAATTTACGTAATTTATTATTGCGCCCGGTGCACCATTTGCACCTATGACAGCGCCGCACCTGTGGCTGAAAAGGTGATCGATCATATTATTTAGGCCGATTACGTCCCATAACATTATAACTGCTACTTTGAACGTGAAAAGAGTCGCTGTATGCCGGGTCTTAAAAGATATAATATAAGTAAGCCGTTCAAGATATAATTTCACGAGTTTCTATAGACTTCGTGAAACGTATTATAACTAACGACGGTTTACACTAGTATGACATAAGAACAATCCAAAGATCTTCGGAATAGCTTGTATCATGATATTCCATTCGTATGTCATAGTTTTAATGTCGATTCCCCACTAGTGAAAAAGGTCTCAAACGCAAATCGACCAGATTAAGATTAAGCAGATTAAGTTCAGTTATTACACATAATATGCAAGTGATGACTCGCATTTGAGGCCTTTTTTTGAACATAATTTGTTATTAAATACATAAATGGCGCCTCGAAAAAGAGGCCTCCACAACGTTATATCCGCTCCACAATCAGGGACAAGTTGGGCTGACTTCCAAAATGCATGGATGCGGTTTAAATGCAAAGCAACGTGTTCCAGAGCGTGATAAATACTTAAATGCTGCGAAGCTGTATGTTTCAAAAGCTATCGTGAATGCATTGGATACGCAGGAAAGAGGGAAATCGTGCATCGTGAATTTTTTTGGTGCACTAAATTGACATTTAACATAACCTCACCACCACTGCCACATTGCTCTGCTTTGCTGTTAAGTTTTGAATTGAATAAAATGGATAAAGAAAGGTAAATTTAAATAATATTGGAATTAATCCATTATTTTCTATATTGTGGAAGACATTAATATACAAATTTATATTTTTATTTATACAGCGAAAAGAAGTGGACACATGAACGAAGTATGCTCCTACTACGAACGAGGCTAAAATTTGATGAAGAGTTTAATTCTAAACGGAAGAAAAAGTCGACATTATGGGAGAAAGTATTAAGAGAAATCAAGGAAATAGATTTAACTTTCCCATTTTCGAGGGACGAAATCTATCGGAAATTTCTAAATTTCATGGTGACATACAAAAGGATAAAACGTAGAAACAGCACTTCAGGAGAAGGGAGCACTTCGTGGGAATATTTCGACCTTCAAGATGAAACATTTGGGTGCAGGAGCTATATTGCAGTGGATCAGTCCAATTTACTTTCGTCGATCCAGGATGAAGACATATTTTTGGTAGATGACAATCCTACTGGAAGTTGTACAGGTGAACAACAACCTACACCACAGAAAAGACAAAAGACTGACGAATTACTTCAATTTCTTGAAAAGGAAGCAGAGGAGGACAAAAAGATGCTGAGGGAATTGATTGATTTGGAAAGGGAGAAACTAAAAATAGAAAAAGAAAAATTAGAAGAAATGAAAAAGTTGCTGGAACTTTCAAATCCGAATTAAAGTGCCTTCGTTTGAATTTACATGTGAATGTGCATTAAAAGTCATTTTTCTATTTATATCGTTGTGAACTGAATTTTTGTTACCACAGAAGTGTGATAGTTTTTATTTTTTAAAAGAGCTAGTGAATTTACTTTTTGTTACTTGTAGTGGTAGTTTTTTTATTTTATTAAATTTAAATACAAAAAAAATTTAAGCGCAAAAAAACATCTTTATTCTTTCCCTTTTTGTTTCAGCTTCTTCAATGGCGTTGTCCTCAAGTGGCCTATCTATATCATTTTCGTTTTCTTCTATTTCAATCCCATCAAAATCTGTAATATTACAGCCATCGGTGTTTATTATTACGTTGTGCAAAACTATGCAGGCCATAATTATATGTTTAATAATGGCTTGTTCTTATTTGTACAAATATGTTTTTCTTTCTTTAAATAAATAAATAAATAAATAAATTAAAGATGTGCGTTGGGATTCGACGTGATTTAAGATTCTGAATTTTTTTTTTAAATACCGAAAGCTTGTTCCACGCAAACACGGGTTGAACTTAAGATTGTGTTATAATTTCTTTGTTCTGCTGATAGGAACCCATTGTCTCTATATGGCACCATCAAATAACACGCCAACGGATAAGCTGCATCTCCAATGAGATGACATTCAGGAGGAAATCTTATAGTGTTGTTTAATATAGCTTTTTTTAGTGGGCTGTTGTGCCACACAATAGCATCATGGCATCGCCCTGGATAGCCAACAAATACATCTATAAATCGTAGGTTACTATCGACTACACCCTAAAAAGGAAAGGGACATTGTTATTGATTATAGACTTCAAGTGAATAAACAAATCTTACTTGTACTAGCATTGAATGATATCCTTTCCGATTGTAATAACTGATTGCGTCAGTTGTTGGGGCCGATATCTTGATGTGCATTCCATCAATGCATCCCATGACAAAAGGAAAAGGATGAGAACGTATCTTTTCAAATTCTTCCATGGTACGTTTTTGGCTATTCCAAGTAGATGGAAACACAATTACTTCTTTCCTAAGTATTGATAGCATTTTCACCATTGCCAGAAATATTCTATATGCCGTGCTACGTCCAACACCAAATCTGTCACTTATTTCACGGAAGCTATTCATATTGCTTAACTTCCAAAGAGTTATAAACAAACATTGTTTTAGTGAGTATGGAGGACGGCCGCTGTTCTTTACTCGCCAAAATGGTTCAACCAAATTATATAATTTCTATAATATGATTAATATTAACAACCAGTATCAAAAAATCAAACATTTTTTACCTCAAATGTATTCCTCGACATTCGAAAGTGTTCATAAAAAACATCGCCTGGATAATCCTCAATTGTTTTGAAGAAAAATGATACTTTTGGAATTTTTTTTTTTAATTTCAATTTTATTATTTCTTTCCACACTAAAAGATATCGTGTTCGTTTCTTTTTTAATATACTTGTGAGAATCCGAGTATTTGCTTTTTCACTTGTGCTGAGGCCCTTTTCCAAAAATTGTTCAATATAAAATCTCGGATCACCGCACAGCGCCATTTTCGTAAGTGTCACTGTAAAACAGGTGTTGTCCAATGTAAAGCATCAAAGCGTTCCAAAATGCCACAGTAAACTAACTGCTTTACCTATACAATGAATCGGTTTAGTAGTGTTTGCTTTGCATTTTAGTTGCAGTTAAACCGCATCAATACAATTTTTGATGCATTTTGGAAGTCAGCCCAAGGCCCAAGTTCTATGCCTACTCTCGTATGTGGTGAATTTTGAATTCCGTTCAAAGTGAAAAGCGCTGAACTAAGAATACCATTTGGGTGTCATGAAGTGTCAGAAATATCAGATTATGAATAGTAATTTCAGATTTTTGAAAGGAACATTCATGAATTTTGCACCATTATATTGGGCCATCATAGTCATCACTCAGCAATCTCATCGACCTGAAATATTTTCATCCCCTTCAAAGTACTCATCAGAACTTTGTAAAAGATTAGCGCTCAAAGATAAGGAACTAGCAACGCCAACACCCGGGTTTATTCCACCATTCAATACTATCGTGATGAAACACTGACTTAGGTTATTGAACAGATATGGCTTCTTTGCTTAGCGGCGGTGGAAGGAGATAAGGCAGAGCATTTTTTGGAGGCCCAACCCATCCATCCAATGGCGCTACAGCCCAGATCGAGTCTTGGCTTCCTCTAGGGCACTTCTCAAGTAGTGATGATCCTTTGCAACATGTCTCCAGTTCCGAATGTTAAGCATTACCTCTGCGTCAGCCGTTCTACTGTCTATCCATCTCCTCCTGGGTCTACCGACTGGATTGTCCTCCATCCTGGCCGGCTAGTCTTAGTCTGTTAATTTTTACGAAAGTTGAGAGATGTGGGTCGTCAAAAATTTCATACAACTGGTTGTTATGTCTTCTTCGCCATATTCCATCCTCTGTGGTTGGGTCTAGTATGCTTCTAAGGACTTTTCTCTCAAACCTATTGACTCGTTCCTCTATGTCCTGGGTCTTAGTCCAAGTCTCGCTACCATAAAACAGTACTGGTCCTTTTACTGTTTTGTTTGTAACTGTAGATCCTATCTATTACTTCAAGATTGTGTTTGTCGATAGTTATATTTCCTCCCATTCTAAATCTTCTTGCTCTCTAGATTGTTGCAGCACCTTCGTTTTTTCTTCGTTTATCTTCAGGCCTATGCCTTCTACCACCTCTTTTAATTTCAAATAAACTTCTTTTGCTGCCAAAAAGGACTGTGTAGCTATTGATGCACTTCGCTGGACTGACGTTTTTCATACCACTCATTCTGAGACGAGGCCGAAGAGCATTGGGGCATCGTTCGCAGTTCGTTTTATTTGGTATTTCATAAGCGGTAGATCTCAAAAGGTCAGCACAGTCAATCGTGAGTCCAGTTTCACATTCTTATCTAGGGCGTACCTCAAGGTTCTATACTTGGTCCGTTTCTCTTCTCCCTCTTCGTTCATGTTCTTCTAAAATTACTGAATTTCTGCAAAGTCCTGTTGTACGCGAACAATATTCAAATTTACCTTTGTTGTCGGCTTGGCCTGATTGAGCATTGAATTTGGCGAATCAATAAAAAGCTCAAGGTACGTTTGTAACCGAAACGACAAAGCACAACTAACGCTAAATTGCCAATAGACTCCTACACTATCAGAGGGATAAAAAAATTGCCCATTAGAGAGTGATACTGTACTTCCTAGACAAGGAAGAGAACTCTTTTTAATCCACAACAGAACTGGCACCTAGCGCTCGGTTAGTCGGTATTGATAGGTTGGCTTTAATAATTGCCATAAGTTCTTCCTGTAAGACACTGGCAAAATTAGGCAGACGATAGTATGTTTTAGATTTAGCGAGGTGGAGAAAACGCAACTCTGATTTGCAGCAATTTTTTCTGTGTATAAAACTATTTCAAAGTTCTTGTGTCAGATTAGAAGTTTCCTGATTCCTCTCTGGTGGGAGTGTGAACTTCAAAACCTTAGTTGAAAATGAGTTTCAATACTTTGTAGGATGGCTCATCTACCATTACAAGAGGTAAAGATCGCATCTTTTCTACCCAGGAACCCACTTCCCGTTTCCTCAGGGCTGTAATTCAAGTAATCTTAGACCAATAGTCACACTATTACCAGCTTCAATAAATGAACTACTGACAGAATAAATATAGACCAATGCCACTGACTCATATATTGCTGTTCAATGTCTTCCATTTCTCGGCAGAATGTTAAGATTTTAAAATTATGCAGCCTCCACCATGATCCGTTTTTTCGTTCCTGTAATGTTATTTAAACATGATCAATGCTACAATGTAAGCACCTGAAATGCCTGCAATGTCCATGTACCTTTTAAGACGAAAAAACCGAGCCCTAATTACACTCATACTACCTTGTAAGGCATCGAAATAATAACAGGTTAAAGCATTTAATGCAGAACATTGTACGTTCTCAGAAACGTTTTTTTCGGCTTAACTTAATGCTACAATGTTTAAAACAGTTTAAATTTAATCTAACCTGATTAAGGTCTTACCACTGAATTTGATTTTACCTGCAAGATTATTTCATATCAAAATCCGCCTTAATTTAAGCTCATTTGGTAAACATCTGGCTAAATACCATCAATTTCCAGTAATATAGGCACCGACATTCGGCACACACACGAAAAAGCGGTTTTGTTTTCCCCGAGAGATAATTAGAGACTTGTAATAACGATTTACCGCCTCTTGGACCGATTTTATTAAAAAACAAAATTTTTAGATTGAGTGAAAATGGGAATCGACTGATCAGGTAAGTAATTGTTTATATCAGCTTGCAGCCCGCAATGAATCAATCGACTCCGGGCGAAGTTGTTGATGAATTTATCAATCAGCAAGAGACGGCGATGTATATGAAGTAGTCAGGTTAAGTACCGTCGGGCCGCTACCTCTCAATTACTATGCGACTGCATCTAAAATGCAGCAATACGTTCAAAAGGTCATAAAATAAAATGCACCCAATGCAAGAGGTGCAGTCAATTTTAATGCATCATGTCATAATAGCGGCCATCATTCATCTTAAGGTATCAGAATATATTGAGCATATACGTAGCATGACATGCATCGACTGATTATCAATTTTTGTTGTGGTTCGGGAAAAAAAAAACACCTGCAGAGAAGCGGCGATTTTTAAAAGGTCCTCTCACCTCGGCTCCACTGACTTCTGATGGTCACGGACGGGCGAAATATAAAAAATGGCCAGTTACGTGATTACACGATCGAATAATGAGGATAGTCCCTTTTCGCTCCGTTGTTAATGAAGTTAATTTTGCATAATGCTAAACAACTTCTACCGTCCCCTTGGGGCGGGACCTCACCGGCAGAACGACTGCACAAACACGACATTAACATTACACCGTGTGTCAGTGCTGCTGCTGCACAAATAACGGGCAGCACCATTGTGGCGCTGTGCATCTCGTCTCCACAAGGCCCCCAGGCAATGCGGTTCAAAGTTAATTTCATTTATCAATGGTGGTAGCCTCACCTTGTGTCCATTTCGAAAATGGCACTAAAAATCTTGGCACAAATGGACGACGACAAACCAACAGCAGAAATTCCAAAAATGGCCGAACGATCATAGTGCAGCGCCTGCACTAGGTAAAGATCTCTCTCACTCTATCTCTCTTGATGGCGCATGTACAAGTGGCTAAAGCTCGCGCGGTGCACAGCGCAATATCACCAACTGCATTTAATGAGCCAAACGTAGCAAAACCAACTTTTCTGTCCAGGTTTAATTGACCCAGAAAGTATGGACGAACGCTTCCAAATGCGTCTACTTTGGCATTAAGTTTCCAGGTGTAATCATGTAATCTGATCCTCAGCTCGACACTGAGTCACTCGCTGATCGAAGATAACTTCTCTTAAATCGATCGTAAATTTTTATGCTCCAATAATGGAATGCGTACGCACACGGGCAAAAGGAATGAGTTTTAAAATTCAAGAACTGAATTAATTAATGTTGAGGCGATGCTGTTTCTCATAACGGTGTGGTCGGTATGAAATTATAAATGCAAAAAGTGCCAGAATTATAATTGAATTCAGTTGAAATTGAAAGTTTGATGGCCGGCAGCTGGCAGAATAGGAGCGAGTGTCAGGCGTTGCACAAATGCAGGTCTTTTTCAGAATAATCACACTTCAAAAATCAAACTGCACAACATACATGGAAACCATTAAAAAAAAAAAAAAACGTCGTGGTACCAGTAAAATTAGAAAAAACCCCACGTATTTGATGTTTGTGAAATTCTTACCCCGTTAGTACCATAGTTCAACATCTACCACCAAATTAATTTGTAAGAATATGAATCCCGCCTCACACGATTCCTTCCTTTGAGTTTTGAATACTCACCTCATAGTACAAAGGTGGAAAATGACGGTCCCGCCTGCGCTTCGCACCATGCATGTCACTACATATATTTTTGTGCTTCTTATTGTCTGTTAACCAATAAGACAGTCGAAATTTTTTTTTTCTTCATGGACATGTGTTTGCATGTTTGCACGATTGTCGGTAGTCCACTTTTGCACGCATCGCCGGACTCAACTTAGACGCAGTCCAGCAGACAGACGCATCGTGCAGGGAACATCTCTCACAGGAGGTAAATAAAGGGTCTTTCAACAGGAGGTGTCATTTTAAATTTCGCGCCATTTTTAAACTGTCAACATACAACTGTCACTACGATGACATTTGGATAAGTAAAAACTAAGGGAGTTTTGCAGATATAAATCGGAAACACATTCGTGAAAACGCGCTGGATGGAAATGAATGTGTACAAGGTCATGACAAAATTATAGTATAATTAGTGATTATCATCTGTCTGGGTATGTAAACAAGTAAAACTGTCGCATCTGGGTATCCCAAATTGGAAGTGAAAAATAATCGAACAGCCTCTCCAATTACATCGAGTCAACAGGTACCCAGTGACGACGAGGCGAACAGTACAATCGTAAGCTTTCATGCTGTGAGCCAGATCTTATTGGGGGGACCAGGTCTGATGAAGTAGAAAGTGATGATTTTTGTGTTGAATTCTTAGAGGTTGAATGGGCTCAGAAACTCTGAATAATTTGATTAGACTGAATCGATAATCGATACCAAAGCATCGAACAAGTATTCATCTAGGTTGGTAACGGCGGCCGTAGTTCCGTTTTCGAATACACCTTACAGCCACCTTGAAAAGGGATTGACGTTCGGAAGATGGGGATGAACGCATGAAGGGTGAAAGTAGTGTACGCATAGTTTTTTTGTAAACTCGATAAGCATGGACCAAGTTTTGGGTCCCGTTACGGTGGCTACATACCCATTCCACCTTTTGTATCAAGGTGGCAAGAAGGACCCTCAAGTAGGGCCATTACTTTCGGAGTGGCCGTGGAAAGCGCCCGGGAATTAAGAGTTAGGGTCGGAAAACCAATTCCCCCATCCAAACCATATTCATCGGAAGACTGGTGATATTGAAGATTAATCTGTCAATAGTGAGAAGACTGGTCGTATTGCGGACTAATGGTCTATCTGTAGGAATAGATTGCCCTCAACCATATTTTTTTGTGAGAATCAAAGTTCAGTTGGAGAAACTCGTTCATCAGTAAGGAAAGAGTAAAAAAAAAGGAAACCCCCAGAATATCAGGTACATTACAGTTATAGTGAAAGTCAAGCTAGTAGAGATTGCCGTACTGAAGAGGGGCCAAAAAAACCAAGGAAATAAACCGAACCCCACGTCAGCTATTCCACTCAATAGGGCTCCGGGCCGGCCGTGCAGATCCTGCAGGACCATCAGAAAAAAAGCGCCAGGCACGGTAGCTCTAGGTGTCACCATCTCGCGTATAGGATAGACCTTTATGTTAACCGTTAAAATCCGTTGAACTAAAAAAAAACTCAAAGAACAAATAAATTTGGGTGTCGAACTTTTGCGCGAAGCACGTGATGGTACCAGTGCGGGTTTTTCTTCCTCACCTGTTTTTTTAGTGAGTTGATTCGATTGCAATGGATTAAATTGATTATATTGATTTGGATATTTTGATTTGAATATTGACGAATATTGACTTATATTAAATGTTATTATATTTATTGGAGTATATTGATTGAATATATCAATTTAATTCTATTCAATTTTATTCACCTGTGAGTTCATTTGTGTGAATGGTATCTAAGTGTTATTTTTGCATTGGTGTAAAGAATTATATAGATATTGAATTGTAAATCATAACTGAGTTTTGGTAGGGAAAGTGGGTATTGATGGTGGTTCGACGATATATCGTAGCGCTATCGTAGCTGCTAGGTTCGCAGCTTTGTTTGATAGCCCACAAATGCTACAGGCCTTATTGGCGCTTCCAGAATCTAGTCTGCGATTGATGTAGGTACCCTCTTCTGGGTCCAGCTGAAGAGTTGGTAGGTACGGTGCGCTTGCCCTTGACCATTTTAAAGGCCCCCAAGGGTCTGAGTCTGCTTCTCTGCACAACCTTTTGAAGTGCTCGGATTTATTTACAGTTCAGCCTTTTCCTCGCTTCCTTATATCTCTTAAGTAGTTCATCGAAATCCGGATGGTTCCGATTTTTCTGAGTTCTCCTTCTTGTAGGCAAGCCCTTCGGCACTCTTCGATCTCGGCGTTCCACCAGAAGCTTGGTGAGTGACGTGGTTGCCGGCGCCCCGCATTGTTTCACTGAATCTTAAATTTGTTCTACCCGTTCCCTGGCACCTCTTGCCGACCTCGCATCATGCAAGTATTTCTTCCTCGAACAACTCTGCGTCGAGTTTCTTAACGGCCTCTAGCCGTTCTCCGTTTTCCGCTGCTGTACCCTGCCCCACCTCGAAAATGATGGCTTGGTGGTCGCTGTGCGTGTATACAGCATTCACCAGACATTGGTAGAAGGCATTTAGGACTCTTATTGCAGTCCGAGGGTACAGATATTCATTGGCGGGTCTCATAGATCAGAGGGTATTGGGCAAGCGCTATCTAAAGGCGTGATCCTGGAGGCCTGCCAGACAATGAACCACGAACCTCACCAAGCATTGGTATTTTTATATATAGTTAAGCCTCTAGAAAGGCTCTGCAAAAAGCGTAGCTCTTGCCTGGGCTCCCGGATATAGGAAATAGATGGAAATAAAAAGGCGACTAAATACGTATTTACGTGGGCCTTTCCTTAGAATATAGAACTGCCGGGAAGGCCCTCGCGTATAAAATCCGTGTACGTAACCGTAGTGAAATCTAGGTCAGTCGACTGTCAAATGGTTAGTTGAGTGTCAAATTATACATGCTTTGCTTACATTAAGATGAAATATGATCAGCTGATTAAAATTCGGAGTAAAAAGCGTGTAAAAATTTCATTTGGGTGTTAGGAGCCAGATTTTATTTGAGATAACTGATAATTTGGACTCCTTGCCGTCCTCTATGGACCCACAACCACCAAAACGTGAGCACTTACTCAACGAGCATTTCATTACGCTAAAATTCGGCGTGTTTCTTCTTGTAGTTCTCTAAGAGCCTTTTCGCGGGTCAGTGTTACTTGGCTCGTACTTTGCAGCATTCGCCAAGTCGCGCGTTTTGTCTAGCAGGTGGAGGCTAAACAATTGAGTAAAAATTTTTGTTTAGGATCTACCCACATCTTAAGGCACCAATTTACACCGAGGTCGCCGGCAGGCCGTGGTCTGAAACTTTTCGCCTTCAGGCCAAATATAACCATACACTCACCGGCCGCTAACTGTATTAGGCTTGCAGTTCAAGAGAGCTGGCAAAAATTGCATTTATCGTCAGTTCGTGCCTCAAGATGTGAACTTCTATTCACTCTCGAGCCGTGAATTTACGGCAAGAATTCACGCCGTATCCCCTGGGAACGGTAAGCAAGGGGCGAGCTAGGCGTGAAAACCATCCACACTCGCATTCGCGGGTGTTCACGGCGTGTGTCTGGAGCCGCCTTGAAGCTATCGTTGAAGCCACAGCACACGCTAAGCTGTCCTTTTCGCCTGTGTGTCTGAAGGGAATCATGACTTCTCCTGCATGCCACGGCCTGTCAGGCGGATACCTGAAGTATCATCCCTCAGTTATACTGAAGCAAGCTTAGTCATGCCGGCCGAATTGGGCCTGTACTCCAGAAGATGAAACCGTTTTGTTAAAATGCTACCTGGCAAGACGATATCGTCTCTTTTCGCCTAAACAAACGATGACAGATTTCTATTGTGATATTTGCTGAGACCCTCCTTCTCCCCCACGTGAGATTGGGTGAGATTAGGCTCGACCCCCTCCCCCCTAAACGTCTCACGCAATTAATGGACGACCCCTTACTCAAACTGCTTAAGATTTTAAATGGACTTTATTACAGCTCAACGCTCTTAAAAACATTTTATTTAGTTTTCCGCTGCCGCATTCTGTTCATCAAATAATGCGTTTTATATGAATCCCAAGAAACTGTTTATGCTAATCATTTTTACGCATTTCAAAGATAGGTATTTTATGTTACGGTCCCTTCGTCATCCGTTGCTCTTCTTTAGCACATAGATGCTTGGCAAACAATATTTCTCTACATGCAATATTCTCATACCTCAGACTTTTTGTTCATTTTTTTTTTGTAACTAATACTTTCCAATGATTTACTACAATAAAATGATATCCGAAGTGGCTTATGAACAGCGCAGACGCAGCATTGCGTAGACTGCGCCACTGAATCTCCGGAAGCATTTCAGTTAACCAAGCAAACATAAACTACAGATTAAGAACAAGTGTTCTTCATTAATTAAAATCATGTTTTGTTATTACCGACCAATGTTTAAAGTCAGTAAGAAGCGCCAAGCGTTTACAAACGCAACTAAATTAAAAATGCGCATATTAATTGCGCAAGCATCAATCTTGTTGCAAGATTGTGTTCTGGCACGCATGTAATCATGCATTTTCGAACGCAGGCGCGCATTGCGTATTTACTGTACGCAGGTTCAAGTGGTATATCCTAATCAAGAGCGAAGACCCAGTTACCTTTGCGTAAAGCTCTGGGAGGGAATAATTTTCTATAAATTTCAAAAGAACAAATCTCCCTGAGGGCATGTCGGACATATTTTTTGCTATGCTGCTGATGGCAGTCTCTAACAGCACAAGAACTAATGCAGATCGCCATCGATGGTAATTTGTTTTTATCTTAACTGCCAGAGCGAGCCACTTTGATTGCTCTGATCTCGAAATTAAATTTTTATGACCGGAGCAAGGAATAAAAGTCGAACATAAAGTGATTACCGCAGGAGCAAAAAATCACCGTCGTCGTCGTCCGCAGGTAACTCAAGCCACTCTCGTTTTTGCGAGCTGCTTAACGCTAGCACCTTTTGGCATCTCTCGAAATGGAGCCCGAGAAAGAACCACCAAATTGGACACCAGCATGGCATGATGAGTAGCATGAATAATGGGCTCGCCATTAAACAAGATGTCTTCGTTAATGGCCACAGGGATAAGATGCACGCAAATCTCTTCCACTCGCGTAATCAGACAGGTGATCCTAGTCCCGTCAGGAAGCTCTCTCTGTGTGTCTGTACAAGAACGGAAACCAATTTATGTCGGGGATTTTTATTTTGTGGTCCTGCTCGGGGCTCCTCGCCATTGCACAAGAATTATTTCACTTTCATTGCATTCACGCCAATATAACGTCGGCTTAGAGTGTAAACCTGCTAAAGGCATAATAGGTAATTTTACAGGAGACACAAAAAACATTCCTAAAAATATAGAAATTAATTTTAAAAAAGGGATTTTATACAGTTGATGTATTGTTTTGTTCTTTATAATATAAAATAAAAGAAGAGTTAGTAAATTCAGTATTTTATTTATTAATTAACACTTTTGTGACTTAGCAGGTTTTTGTAATGCAATAAAATTTTTAATCAAGGAGTTAGCAGTTCTTCAGTCATAACAAAAATTCAATTATTCAATTAACAAAAAAATATATAAACTCCAAATATTTGTACTCTTTAACATAAAGTAACTTAAACATATTCATTTTCAAAATATATCCCTTTAGGTACTAAGATTACACAACAGTTAGTCTCAACCATTACTAATACGAGTTGTGACTATTCATGAAGTAAATTATCATAATAATAACGATAGTCTTCAGGTAAAGTGTTTTTCAAATACTGCAAGTCTTCAAATTTCCTCTTGGTAATTTTTCTTTTTGTTAGGAACTGATTTCGTAGGGAATTAAAAGGCAAGGCAATTACAGCCGGTGATTTTCTTTGCGGTAGTATTTTTCATTTATCAGTCAATCTCAATTTAAAAAATACGTCACCGTTTGGAGTGTATTGAAGAGCTCTAATATCAGTAACTTTAGCGTCGCCTTTACCACGTCCAGGTCGAATGCTTTTAAAAAAATTTACGTTACCAAAGCTTTTGAAAAAAGTATGGTTTAAGTAAGTCACATCATAAGGTCTAGGGTTTTTTCTTGCCGATCTGCAAATAGATATATACTCCGCAGGAACATTGATGTTTTTGTGTTTAAGAGCCCGCTCAACAGAGGAATGAATGCTGTCCGCTTCCATCTGTGTATGCCCAACTTCTAGAAAGTTTTGTTCTATGACTATGTTGTTGTTTATAGCCGTCAATAGCAATGAATTAGACATTACACAGTTCCGGTTTTGATAGGTGCAACCATCGCTATAAAAAATGATTTTAGTTGTTTTATGTTTACTTGTTCATTTTGTTGTAAAACCTTGTTTTCAATTAAACTAACCCATACACTTGCAAACTCTTCCGAGTTTAAACCTCCTTCGGTTTCATTCCATAAATAGCAATTGTGTATTTGGAGCTTTGTTCTGTAGTACAAACTACTAATTTTTGATTTGGGTGCCATCAGAACCGCCTGCAAATCAACCGTAAAAACGAAACTTTCTTCAGCTTTATCCTTTTCTTTTTCTGCTCGAGCTTCTTCTTTTTTATTTTGATGTTCTTAATAATCTTCTTGCGACTTATTCCCAACTTTAAAGAGAGCACATATCTCACATTGGTCCTTTTTAGAATAGTACAATCCGAGATTTTGTATATCAAACTCCTCATAAAACTTGCAGATAGACAAAGCATGCACGTTGCGCGTTTTACACCAATCGTTTACATAAAAATTGTAAAGGGATCGTTTTGCAATATTAGCAAATTACTCATTTTCTGATCAAGTTTACTCAAAATGGCAATTATATAATAAACAAAAATACATACCTTTGCAATATTCCAATCCTCAAACCTTCGTTTGCACTAGTAATAACGAACTAAGTAATTATTTGCAAGAGCACACGCGCCGGCATCGAAAACTCAGTACAAAATTGCAGTCAAGGTGGAGTTAGCAGCGAACTTTTGATGACATGGATTTGGCAGTTTTACTCATCACGTGATTTAATCAATTTAAAATCAAAAATTATAGTAGGCTGTTTTAATAGTTTGTGTAATTTTTTTTTCTCTTTTGAATGGTAGGAAAATCGTTATAACGGTCAAAAATGGATTTAGCAGGGTTACACTCTAAGCCGACGATAATGCATTTTCTATCGCACGCTAATGAGAGCTAATTTAATCACAAATGGGAAAATATTATTCAAGGTGTGCTTGTTCATATTTGGGCCTCGGTTAAAGCGATTTAGATAATCGCCTTGTAACTGCCGCCGTGCAGGCAATCGTGTTTTGTCCATATTAAGTTAAAAGCCACTTGTAATTTGCAAATTCTCCATTTGATAAAATTAATGAAGAAATTGAAGAACACCGGCAGTTGTGAATTCGGAGTAATTATAATCGTTTAATGTACGGCAAATGGCGGAGAGAAATGTGCTAAAGCGATCAATTTATGTGACGTTTTCGACAAATATTTGTTATCCACATTCATTGATATAAGGACATTATATGTAGTAATTATTTATAAAGAAAAGGCATCGCGAAGTTTCTGGTGAAAGGGCATGGTGTGTTTACGATACATGTTTCACAGTTTGGTCTTAAATTGATGACGGGCGGTGTGTCCTTAAAGTCGAAATGTTTAAGATAAGAAATGGAAATGGCGAAATATTCAGGCCACGGCAGGAATCTGTTTTTGATAATCTTTAACAAAATTGTACTCCCATTAAGATGATGTCCTATATAAAGTTTTACTGGCGTTTAATGCTTTAACTGGGGTGTTTAGGCAATCATTATTGATCAGCATTATGGTAATGTTCCAATTCAATTTGTTTATGCTCACTTTTAGGTCCACTCATATTCAAGGGAGATCAAAAGATCTGAAAAGGCCGCCTCATATTTTTCTGGACGAAAGATCATAGTAGGTGTACTGAAGGATATTTCGCAGGAATCTATCCTTACTACTAAAAATTGCACCATAACATAAATCATTGGTAGGACAAAAGGATATCATAAGTCTCTGTTTAGTTACTATAGAAATTATAGAAAAACCTAAAATATTTGAATATAAAATTGGAAATTCTATTCTTGAAGAGAGAATCAGTATATATCTTGCCCTAGACCAAAAAAAAAACTTCAAATACGTTAATGTTCGTCCTAACTGGAATAGGTGTGTCCTTTCTGTGATCCAACATTTCTCGTAAGTGATTGAACAAATTCAGAAGACGAAGAGCGATCGAGGGGGAGAAGAATTACCTAACGTTATTTGGAGAGAAGGGGCGTCTATCCTTGCGTTACGATCCCGTTACGTGGAGGAACATAGTAGGTTGTTCGGTGTGGATGCTTGCTCTTCGTCTATGATAGTGGTTAGCGTTTCCCCACTGGACAATACTCATGACTTGAGTACATCTTTTTAATAATAACAAATGGGCGTAACTGGGAGAAGTTAACGATAAACTGTCTGACCTGTGCACTTTATCGGGGCAAAAAAGGGTCCAAATGCTCACATGTGACCGAGTGTAGTTGTGTTTCGCAATCTTGGAACTTTTGGTCAAAACTACCAAAAAGCAGAGTTTGATTCCGATATCGTGATCTTCCACCTCCGATGCAGTCTGTAATTCGTCTTCCTTCGAATTAAATTATTTTTCTGATGTCTTTGCATTTCTCTGGATTGACTTTACTGGATTTTTCGATAGCATTTGATTCAGTTGTTCGTCAGGTAGTAATTTCGGTCTTGGTTCTACTCCTGTGAAATTAATTGTAAGCTAGTTATCTGGTACTTCTCAAATCGTTAAAATCCAATATAAATTCTCCGAGTCCACATTTCTACGCTGTGGTGTTCCACAAGGCTCTATTATAGGTGTAACAGCATAATGGCGCGAGTATGCAATGGGCGCCATTTATGCGAGGTCTTGCCCCCTCGCCAGAAGCCCGGAAAAGCCTGACCAAGAGCGCAATCCCAGACATAAAACAAATCGGAACTCGTATCTTCCCCAATCGCTGATCCTTCTGTTAGGGGGATTGCTGCCGGCCACACGGAGTTCACTAACTCGCCGGTTGGGGTCGTGGGGTGTGTGGCCGGGCCTATACTTTTCATGGTTCACCACTTACCTGTGACTATAAAAATTCATCTTCAGTTCCTGGCATCGCCTGAGCCGTGTCATTGTAGTCCGTTCCCTTGCCAGTTGACAGTATGGATAACCATCACCTGACAAGGAAATACACCACCTAAGAACCCTGAGAAGAAATAAATTCCGCCCCAACCATTCCCAAAAAAAATCTAGCCAACTGAGTTAGTCATTATAAATATTTAATTTCCTTGTTTATTTCAAATACAATTATCCGCACAAGAACACACAGAGTTAAGACCAATATCAATATTCAATGCCAATGAACAAGGATCATTGTCAAATGCAACAACTTATATACTCAAACTACAAAGCATTTCTCTGAAAAACGTGTAGCGTTGGTACCAAAACGTCCCGTTTTTTTACACAAAATATCACAAATAAATGATTCAAGTTAACGGAGAACAAATTGCCTGGAAACAACAAGAAAAAACTATTTCCAACGAGGAGCAAACCAATTTACAAACAATTATGAATACGATCAAAATTATTACTAACGACACTTAGAATTATTGTATATTAATAAATTAAATTAATAAATTGAATCAGGAACAAATATTTTATTTTCTGTTGTGTATTTTTGTTTTGTATTTTTTTTTTTTATTTAGTTGTATTGTGTATATATATATGTGTGTATATCTATTTTAGATATATTTTTTTTCCTTTTGAAAAACAATTTACTACCACCTTTCCGAAAATATTGAATATTGAAAAAGTAATATAAAAAGGAAATGTCATACCGAAAAATCAATATTTCTTCTGGAAATATTTTTTTCTTCCTTCTTGATTTGGTACAATACCTTTATCACCCTTATTCCAATCAATTATACATACTTCACCATAACTATCCGTAAATTGAAAAGCGTTCACCAGGCGCAGAGTTTCATCACCAGATCTGCCACCAGATAAATCATTAGCCCTAACTATAATGGTCTTAAGATACCTTAAGATTTTTTACGCCCCTATGAAATGTCATAATACCAACTATAATGGCCTTAACCAATCTTTCGTTAACTTTTCCAATCTTTCGTCAAGTCTTTAATGTACGGTAACGAGCGTACAAATCTTAAGCAATCATAAGAAAAGTGTAATTTTCTTTAGTGTTTCTAGTTGCAGAAAACGTTTTTTTGCAAAATGGATAATTAGGAGTTATTAAATAATTTGGCTTTATTAGTGAAATTGGTAGAAGATGTGAAAAAAATAAAAAGAAAACCTAGATCGTGTTGTGTAAGAAAAATAAATAGAGACAATAAAAAAACAGTTTTGAACTAATTCAATCAGTTCTTCATTAAAACTATTGTTAATTTCCATTTTTTAATTTATTGGACGCTTTCCCAGACTCGATTTGTTTACCTTTTACAAATGTCAAAACGTCTTAAGGCTATTATAGCTGAGCTTACGATTTGACAGATAATTAATCAGTCTTAAGAGAATTTGACGAAGAATCTTATGACGTCTTAAGATCATTATAGTTAGGGCTATTAATAGTACACTGCCGTAAAATACCTCGATGATCACTAATGAAATGTGCCCGCAATGAATGTGCCCCTTCTTCCTTATATATTCCGTAATCCTTCGATATTCTGTGGGTATTATCGCTTAATAGTGGGATATTTACCTTTCCTACACCTCCAACATCGCGCGGTGTTTTGAGTCCAAGCCAAGTGGCCAAAAATGTGAATCAACACGGCAGCCACGGTGTTAACATTACGAAATTCCTGTACTCTCTTGAGAAAAGGCGACGATTTCAGGTGGACAACCAAATGTGAAATCCAATGTATAAAAGAATAGCACCAAATATTCTCCTTCGAAATTTGCCGCTGGATGTGCAATGACCGCCTTGCTACATATACATACTATGACAGTCCTTTTTGTCTGCACGCTGCGAATAGCCCAGAAATGAGAAGCATGATTCTTTGTCGCTGGATTCTCGACCCCTTTTGGTTTGTTTTTGAAGATTTCTTTGTAGTTTCTTTGTTGCAATTATTTTGGGAGCTAACACTGTAGCCGCCCCTAATTATTTTGTCACAACCAATATTACAACCGGACAACAACTTTTTTTACAAATTTCTTTCAGAGCGAAGAAATTTTCTTTCTGACTTCCAAAAACTGATTCACTAAAAAAAACTCCCTTTTCTTTTTTTTCTTTCTGTCCGCCTACTTTTTTTTCTCTATATCCCGAACAAGTTCCTAGATTTCATTCCCGACAGTGATTTTTAGTCAAGTAGTTATTAAGGGATTCCGTGCAAAAACTGACCGTTACATATGTAGGTCCCTTGTTGTTCATCATCGAAATCGTAACGGTGTAGGCGATCGGGCGTTTTGAAATTTTTTTGGTAGAGGTTTACATTTCACCCTGCATTTTTGTATGAATAAAGTTGCTATTTTCATGAATAAAGTTTCCTCAGTCTGTCTGTTTTTGATTTATTACCTAATGTTTTGACTGAGTTCTCCTTAGTGAGTGTACGTGTAGTTTTCAGTTCGCTTTCCTATAAGGATACACTGGCCAGTAGCGCTGGCTCGTTGCTGGCCGGCTTTCTTAGTTTTAATCCTCCTGCATGTGTGATATTGAGTAACTCGTGTGGTAGTGCTTTAGCTTCTTAACTGTTATCTGCTCCAGTTAGCAAATCATCCAAGTTCGGGGCCTCGGTAGTTTAGGGAGTAATGCGCCTGGCTAACATCCCAGAAACCGGGTTCGAGTCCCGGCAGCACCACGGTTCTTCGCCTTTCCCACTTTCGCACCTATACAATATAACTCTAATTCTTTCTTCTTCCATCTTTACATTCCTGATTCTTTCTGTCATAGCCTTCCCAAGCCCTACTCCACTCCACCAAGCGCCTGTCAGCGCCTTTCTAGGGGGAGAGACTTAACAGAGATTAGATTAGAGATTAAACATTTTTCCAAATAAGGGCCACCTAATATAGAATGAATTTTTGTATATGCAGGGTGCGAGGAAAGTCCGATGATTCCTGTAGGGAAGGTTTTCGTGAAAAAAGTCTGAAGCAAAAGTTTGCACATTTGCACACAAACCTGACCCCCTCAAAGGGGTGAAGGTAAATCTGAAATTTCAAATAGCAACCCCCAATTTTCAGAGGATTCAGATTCTCCGAAAAGAAATATGAAACTTTTGTCTAAAATGTATTTTATTCGAAGCACCCCTGCATCCCGAAAAATCAAAACTATCCCCAAATATCATTCATTTGGAGATGCAGGGAATATTTCATATTCCTCGTCGGAGAACCGTAATCTGTGAGAAAAAAATGGGGATTGCCAATATTCACCTCAACCCCTCACCTCCCATCATCTAGGACTACCTTCACTAAATTTGTAAGTGGTGGTCCAGTATCCAGTTCCAGAGTTAGCACCCAGTTTAGCTTGAGAGTCCGGTGGTCCATTGCCTACGAAGCCCTAACGAACCAAGACGCTAACAAGATTGACCAGATTGAAAGTTTCTAATTAATCAAGGCCGAGTGTGCATTCTCCAACTATTTTGGAGGGACTTCCTCTGTTTGTCAGAGAGGATTAAAAACCGCGTATTACCGCAGGCCCGGGATGTATGTTAAATGTTCAAGGAACGAAACTTCGATATCTTTGAGAGCATGCAATTCGCTTCCGAAATCTCTTCTGTATCACGGACGATTATAGAATGTCCGTGTTGACTCCAGAGGAGGTTTCCATAGAATTCTATCTCTAATTATTTGGCTTACTGTAAGAAGCCCAATATTTTGCTTAGAGCAACAGTTCCGTCAATTCCAGCAGTGATCCTTGAAAATTGGGCTACAGCCGTTTTGTTTGAAGTAACACTTACCATTGGCGAAAAAGTTTGGGTCGTCGGGTGGCTTTAGAAGTTCATCAATATCTAGGCATCACACATAGATCATTTTTCCATAGTGCCCCCTAGATTCTAAATAAAAAGATGCCCTTAGACTCCACGTGAACAAGTAAATTTCCGACATAGAGCATATTCAGTTGTCAATAGTTGCGAAATGCAACTACTTTAGCCTCCTAACTAACAAGAACTTCTTTGTGTCCTTGATATTATCTTGTAGGCCCACCATAACACAATGACCCCGGCTATATACAATATATACAAACCATAAAATATTGAAATTATAGAATATCCCTAAGTTGTTATTTTTATATAAAAAAAAGATTATATTAATAATAATAAAAGTCTTACCAGTTCTTTATTAGCCGCAAAAATTGACATTCTGCAAGCACCTAAAAATTGACATAATTTCTCAACTTTATTGCTAGCCAACAATTCTCACTCCTCTTCTCATAACTTTCGAATATAATTCGTTACCTGGAAAATTACATCTTAAGATAATTAAAACTTAATAACATAAACAGTAGAAGAGCCTGAAAAAAAAGTGTGCGCTGCCTTAATTAAGTTTAATTAATCGAAATACCGAGAGCAGACAATCCAAGAAAGAGGCTAGCACCATACAAAGACAAAAGCCACAGAAACAAGGTGCTAAGTGAAGAATCATGTCGGAATGGTTACAATTGGGTGCATCCAATATTTATGATTTTTATTACGATAGATTGGGTGGCCTGAATCTCGCTCGATTTTATACCTTTATTCATTTTTGATATCTTATTAGTTATTAACACACACACACATATATGGAAGGCACGCACATTACACCAAGGCTCTGGTGCCAAATTATAATTTTAAATTAAATCAACAAACCTTAAAAGATTCTAGGTTTTTTTGTAGTAGTTTAGATATATGAACAAAGATGGCGTTGTTTTTTTTTTATATATTTTAGTTTTTTTTTTACTAATTCAAATTCAACTAAAAAGACGAGAATATTGCATTGGTAAATAATTTATTAATTAAAAAAACATTTTTTATACATTTTCTTAAAAATTAAAAAAAAATGTAGAAACGACACAATAATAATTTAGTCTTTTTTTTTAAAAAGGTGAATAAGGATCTTTATGAAATTTGAACTTTTTTGTTTTCTTCCTTTTTTTTGCTGCTAGAAAATACTACAATTTACAATTATTACACAACTACATACAACTTTTATCTATGTTTTAGCATTACTATCTTAATGGTAGAAAATTGTTATAGTTTTTTTTATTTAAATTATGTTAAAAACTCTTTTTTTTCTATAAACTTAGATTTTAATCATAAATCTTTCGTTTTTATCATAGATTTTATCTTAAAAACTATTTGGATGGGATTATGGGGTAAGCAAGGGAGGAGGAGGTTGGTGAGTGAAAATAATATAGGAATGATTACTTGCTGAAGAATTAACCCGTTTAGTCACCTTGCATATTGTACATGTATTTGTTTGATGTGTCGAAACTAAAGCCCAGTTTACATGCTAAAGTCAACGCGAAAGTGCTCTTTTATCGCACGGAAATTTGTATCGTACCCAACACAATCCAACACCTCAAACTTATTTTTATCAACCCAACACATAAGAAATCCAGGTAATATCAAGTAAAAACGCTATGTGACGTAGATTTACATCATTATGCAGTAACCTCCCCAAAAAAAAGGTCAAGCCAGCGTCCCCTTAAACTACCGAACGCCCAATAGCAATTACTTCTGTTCTCTCCAATATCATGGAGGCAATAATCAATAAAAAGCTGATGAAATATCTAGAATCCAACCAAATTATACCCGACAGGTAATACGGCTTTAGACCAAAACGTTCTACTGGCGATCTGCTTGTGTGTTTAACCGAGCGTATCAACCAAAGCATTCACAGCTTTGGTGAGTCTGGTCTGGTTGCTCTAGGTATCTCAAAAGCTCTTGACAGAGAATGGCACCCCGCTTTGTTGACTAAACTCCAAGCTATTGGTATAAACTTAGTTCTAAGAAACTGGATTAACAGCTTTCTTTCAGGCCGTTCAATCAATCCAACCCCCACGCCATTTCGGCCGGAGTTCCCCAGGGGTCAATTCTATCATCCGCACTTTTTCTAAACTTCATTAAGATCTGCTTTCAATCTTCTTCAACCCTCTTCACTGCTTCGCCGATGACGGTACTTTGCATTTCTCTTACTCCTTCGACAATATAAGATAAGCACTTGCCAGACCTTGTCTTTTTCGCCGTGAACTGATGTCCACTTCGATCAACCGGGATATCGATTCGATTCTTCATTGGGGCGATATGAATCGTGTTACGCCACCAAAACGAAGTACTGTGTGATCTCCAACAAAAATTGTACCGACCTTCCTCTTATCTCAGTGGATAAAAAGAATCTAACGGCTGCCTCAACTCTCAAAATCCTAGTGGTAATTTTAAGGGAGGATCTGCGATCACATATTCCAAATCGCCAAACAAGCCTCTCAAGGTCTTGGATTTCTCAAGAGATGCAAGTTCCTCCTCCAGCCTGCCACCTTGGCTACAGTTTACAAATCCTACATTCGGTCCCGCCTTGAATACAACTCTTATATCTCGATAGGCGCCCCAAAACCACCATGGCTTGCCTCGACAAGGTGCAAAATCGTGCCCTCAAACTCATTGGTGATGGCCCTCGCGCATTTCCGAACTCGTACAACACCTTCGAGTACAAACGTGAGATTCGTCGTCATCTTCTTCTACACCCTCCAGATCCCCACTAATCTTTCCTATTCTCCTCTATTCTTCAAACCAAGCTTACTACCAGGCATTGCACCATGACATGAACGACATGACGGACTGGTAGTATAAAAGGTTACTCCTAAGCTTGGCTTTTTCATATAAAAAAAAAACTCGCTTTCGTAGTATGGCGAAATCTTTGTTTTTATAGAAATATGAACGACAAGGACATAGAGGCTACCTTGGCTCAATTAGAGGATGGTTCGCTTTCAGATGATGGCCAAGATGCGGAAAAATCTGATGGAGGCGAATTCCATAATACTGCTGAAATTATGTAATTATTAGAAATTGAAAGTGATGGTGGAAATGAAGATGAAGACGTAGCTAAAAGTGATCCTCCCCTTATAGAACATATTGTAGAAGAACATGAATCTGCTCATCTGCTATTTGACAAAAGAAAATTGTTATGGAAAAAGATGAACAAGATGAACATGGATGAAGACAAAATTACTTTTCTGGGTAGTTCTGTTGCTACCACTGAGGAAGCCAATTAGAAACATCCTGTAGTGGCCGTGTAGAACCGAACCACGATAAATTCACACAAGTCACTGCAATCGGAATCCTTCGATCGATATAGATCGTCGCTTGGTGATCTAGACATCGAAGATTTCCGACATTCCCCCGTCTATCACTTTTAGGTCTCTAAGCACTACTGTATAAGTACACGCGCCTTAATAATAAAATATTGTTAAACAAATTTAGTATCCAGATCAAGAGAGACGCTTACTTGTACTTCTACAAAGCAATAGTCAGATCTTCTAATGGCAGGCGAGGGATCCCTCTAGAACGTGTGCACAAAGATCTGGGTGAAGGTTGGGTTTTCATTAGAGAGCATTTGACACCTCATACAGCGGAACTTCTGAGCAAAACAGAATCGGCTGTTAAGGACAAAGCAAAATATGTATGGGTCAACGATTGTCGCATATTAGTTAGGAAACGAAAAATTCTGATGGAGACGAACCACGACAGAGTACCACTGTTTCACCTTCAGGAGATAGATAGATATTGATCCCAACATTGGTATGAATTGAACTAAACCAGATGAACCTAGTAATGATGAACAAATAATTTGACCCTTCCTAATCGCTGATAAATTTGATGTAGTTACCCTGAAGCTAAAAGTCTTGTTTCCAAATAAAACTTCGCCTGCGGCTTACTATAATGGACCAAACAAATGCCTCCCAAAAAGGAGTGTCTGCATTGAAGCATTTTTAGGTAGTATGAGCATTTATGTTTTACCTCGTATAGATCCATTGATCCATTTTAAGTAAAATTAAACTAAAGATCGGTAAACACACGAACAACTATAAATTGATCTTATAGTACAGTCCAGTAAAACCTAGAAATTTAACGATTAAAAAGTAAATGCAGAAGACATTATTGATTTCAAGAAATGGACTAAACTAAATTCTTAAGTTAAACCCTCAATTGCGCAGGCGCGAGAAATTTTACTAGAACGAACGCATGCGCTAGTTCGGGCCAGGCAACGAAAATGTGTTGACTGATAACACTATGAAGAAATTTCCTTGTTTGAAAATTAAGAAAAAATTCCTACTCAATCATGCCCTTACGATAAATCGAGCCCTAAAACTCCTGGAATGGTAATCGAACGACTTAACATAGGCTACCAAGGCCCGCAATTACACCATTTACGAAAACAAGACAGTAACATGACTTAAATCAGTCAATCAGATGGGTGCAACATCCCTTAAACTGCGCCAGACCTTCACACTGGGACTTTCACCCCAATATGAACAGAAAAAAGTGTATGATGGCATTTAAAGTTAATTAACAGATAATTAGGCCGATAACAAAAGACGGATGATAAAATACTTATATAGTAACTTGCAACTTAACACCCAGACGTGCAACAGTTCTACTAGACAGAAGGAAACTCTCTGAACGAAGTTATGTAGTTTACTTGATTTTAAGCAGAAATAATGATGAATCCGATGAATCACGCACAGTTCGTGTCCATCCAATTAGGGAATTGCATGAATTATACATCAACCGGCTAAATGCTGATAAATTATTTGTGTCGTAAGTAAATATCACATCTTTTCTCTCATTAGTCGAATGTTTAAAATAATTATAATGCATTGCGCCTGACACCTTTACTTGCTGTGGATGAATCTCTTAAGGGTTGTTGAACATCACCAGTATTATCATGTAGTAATAAACTGTTACTGATATTAATAACTATGTTATAAGCATTTGATTTTCTTTCTAACTACAATTTATAAAGTATGGGTGTGTTGCAAGTTTAATCAATTATTGCAATCACGAAAAAAACGGTTCGACCGAATTTTATGAAAATTTTTTCAGATCATATTTTCGTTAATAGATACTCTTCGAACGGCACGCACCTCAACTAAGTCGATATATTTTTTGGTTCGCGCGATATCGTGCAGGGAAAACGCACACAAACATCTCAAATTTTTGCTTAAAATGCTATTGGGACCTTGAAAAATGAAAATACGTTGAAAATTTCGATTTCGATTTTCGGATCGATTACAATAACTTCCCTATAAACTGGAAAGTTAATAATGCAGCAAGGAAGGAAATTAATTTGGGACGCAAAAGCTACCAAACTATTATTTTTTTGAAAGATCGAGCATGGAGGAAAATTTGTTAACCCCAAAATTCAAAAAAGCTAAGTGAGGAGTGTCTTTTCAAAAGGGGATATTTACAATTTTTATTTTTTTTGAACTGAGTATGGGGTTGTTCTCTATGCTAAAATATACAATCTCGTTAACTTAATCTGAAAGAAAAGGTGATTAATTTCCAGTTAATAGCACCTAAAATAGCGTGTACGTTTCAAAAGGGGATATTTACAAAAAAAACCTTATTTTGTCGACCAAATTCAATGTTTGACAACATTCATAGATAAATATTAACAAGAATTAATATTTGAAGAAAATTGACAATGACGTAATTTAAAACAAAACTCCAAAAGGCATAGAAAAATAATTAGGCAACAATGCAACCATGTTAACACTATCCCCACCACACCTCAAAGATGCTGCATTGTTCTTTCCTGTAAGAGGACATAGTTTCCACCCAGCTGACCGGGTATTTGGTCGCCTGGAGAAAGAAATTAGAAAAAAAAGTTTTATAACCACCAAAGATGAATATTATGACATTTTCAAAAAATTTGGTAATTTAAAAATACTGGTAAAAGACTGGATGCTCAAAGATTTAAAAAGCTTGGAAGCTTATTACCACAAATTAGAAGGTATCCAGTCTTTAAAAAGAATAATTTTTTTAAAGAAACGGGTCCGAAGAACATACACTTGGCCCTATTCTGATTCTCACTTTCACGGCGAGTGACAATCCAAGACACATTTTCAAATAAAAAGTGTAATGTAAAATTGTGTCTTGGGTAGTCACTCGCCGTGAAAGTGAGAATCAGAATAGGGCCCACTGTTGACTTAAAGGTCCATGAAACATATATGTAGATTTGACAAGGCTACAGAAAAACATATTCCCCCTCCTAAAAAGAGGCAAGAGGCATCCCATATCTTTGGATGATTTAGAATTGGCACAACGTCCACTAAATGAAAAAAAAAAAAAAAAAAGATGTCAATAACTTGTTGACAAAACAGTTTGGCGAGGAGTGGTTTACTTTGGACTTAATTACCAAATCATTGCAGATATTTGATAATAAAAAAGTTGTTTTCTAAATAAATAATGTCCATTTGTTTTTTTAAATTTATAATGTACCAAACAAAAGAGGATATCTGTGGAGATGTACAATACAAAAGGGGATATTTACATGTAGTACAGAACAAAAGGGGGTATTATAAAAATTCCTGATCAAAAGGGGATATTTCATTTTTTTTAAATTCAGTAGCTCTAAACTACATGGTCAGATATTTTATCTAAATATGCTATTATAACAATGTGATTACATAATACCTACACAGATAATCTACTTTTCTGCAGACCTATGGAAGTACCACAATCAGTTTTCTTAATTTTCTGAAAAAAGCAATCACATGTAAATATCCCCTTTTGAAAAGACACTCCTCAAGTAATGTAGAGAATTCGTGGAAAAAATGTTTGCAATCGGAAAGCATGAATTGAGCGGAAATAAATGCCACATAAAGTTTCAGGCAAAGTGGCCAAAGTAGCATAAAGTGGGAGTTTTATGAAAAATTTGATGAAATGTACATAGCAAAAACTGCAGAAAATTTAGATTTTTGCAAGTGTTGGATCTTCGATGGACGATTCCAGTGAAAATGAAGAACCTGATGTTGTACATACAAGTAAACCTGCTACTGCAAATACATAAATGTAAAGAACACAAAAAGGCCTCTTTCCTCCAGCAACAAAAAGTAAAAATGCAAAAGGAAGAAAAGAAAGCATAGCAATGGAAAGAAGTCAAAGAAATTGAATTACAAAAAATTCATGCTATTAATGAGTTAACTGAAACCATGAAAGAGTACAATGATCTTAAATATTTGGAAGTTAATAAAAAATAAATGGAGGTACCAATATTTTCTAGCTATTATGAATTTATTTATGATGAAACGATTTTTAATCGTTCACTTCATTGCTATCATGGCCATCGCTGTCAGATATTTGGTTAAAGTAGTAAGGAAAGTTCCTCTTTGTTGTTGTTAAAATCCAAATTGTTTAACGAAATAAAGTGTAAACTAAATATTATGTATGTAGTATGTAAATTTGTTTGTGGTTTGTTGTGTTTAATTTGTTTCAGGATTTTTGTTTTTTTCTTGCTATTTTGTAAACGAGTGAGAAGGCAACTTCCGTTTCGTACAACTTGTCCTTGTTTTCGTTTCTGTTTTCTGAATTCACTGGTACCTGCTCCAATCAATTCATAATCCCCGGAACGACAGCCAGGAAGTTTCTCTTCAAAAACGGAAGAACATCAACCAACAATCAATGTAGCCGTTAATAGCGAAAGAGAAAAAAATAAGCTTGGAGTTCAAGATTGTAACGTTTTGTGTTGAACACAATTTGGCCCTTTCTACCGCCAATCACTTGATTAATTTAATAAAATCGACTCCAGATCAAGAAACAACAAAGGCTGTAAAGTGCGGGAGAACCAAGGTTACATGCATGGTAAAAAATGTATTAGGTCAGACAACAATTTGATAGTCTGGTAAACCTCCTTCAAACTCTTAGATTTTTAATATGTATCGATGACTCTACTGATTTAAGTACAGATAAAGAAAGACCTCAGTGTGGTTGTTGGATTCGAAAATGATTTTAAGGTAAATAACAACTCTTTCTGCTTAATCAACGTAACTAAATCCGCTGTTGATTCTTTGTATAATGCTTTATTCACTACGTCTAATTCAAATAGCATTGATTATAAACGAAATATTATTGGATATGCTGCAGATGGAGCTAACGTGATGTGTGTAAAAAATTATTCGGTTTCAACCCTTTTAAAAAATGATTAGACAAATATTTTTATACTTAAATGGGTCTGTCATTCTTTTAACTTATGCGATTCTTACGCGTTAACTGCCTGATAATATTGAAAGGATTACTTGAGACATTAGCTGTACAATTAAATGCATCAGGCCCGCCAATACGAAATGGTGATGGTTGGAAAAAGGTATATACCGTACAGTATGTAAAACATCAATAAATTTTTGAATGTACATGCATTTTATTCTTTTGCTAAATATGAATTTCTAAAGTTTATTTATTTCTGTCTTTTAGGTTTGGAGTGATTGGAAATTTCATATAAAAAAAGCACAGCACAACAAAAAACAAGTCATTGGAACAGAAGAGGGCCCAAGTAAATTGCTAAGCTTTACATCTCTAGAAGAAAGTCTTATGGAATTAGTAGCCATGCAACAGGCTGTAAATGGAGTGTCTGGAGACACCTTCGGTGGAGGGAGTTCTGCAGACTCTGAGATGTAGAAACATGCAATAGCTGAAACCCCTCGGATGAAGCTAGAAGAACATTTTTCACGAGATAGACAGCAAATTTTCCAAGTAATCTAAAATGCTGACGATACTTTCCTTACCCATGCTGTGAACAAAATAGTAATAGTTGGAAGGAGCTTCGACAACATCCAAGAGGTCTTTGTAAATCTATCCGCTCACACACAAAAGCACGGTCTAAAGATAGATCAAAATAGGACGAAATTTGTAACCATAAGTAAAAACAACAGCAGAACGAGAAGAGTAGATGAAAACATCAGGATAGGGACATAGACATTTTTGCGTATACAAGCCTCGGTAGCCTAGGGGTAAGGCGCCTGACTACTATCCCAGAGGTCCCGGGTTCGATTCCCGGCGGTGCCACGGTCCTAGCCTTTCCCAATTTCCCACCTACATAACTTTCCTTCTTTCTTCTTCCCTTTTTGCATTCCTGATTCCTCCTGTCATAGCCTTCACTAGTCCTTCCCCGCTCCACCAAGCGCATGTCATCGGTTGGTTGATGAGATTCAACTCGTTCCAGGAGGTATAACACTCCAGCGAGTTGTTCTCGATGCCCCGATGTCAGAGTCGCAAAAATGGTTGGGAGTAGGTGAAATAAAATACCGCAGCTAGGTTGTGACAGTTCTTTCCACCACTTCTCTCCCTATCTTCCGACTAGAGCTGCTGTTCGACATTTCAAAAAATAAATACATAGTCGACAGTACAAAGGGGCATTCCTTAAGTCTCTAGTCTAGTGTGTCACATAAAAGAAAAAAGATGTTACATACTGGTGGCTTGGACATTTATTACTTGTAAACAAAATTAGAATGCCAAGGAAGATTTTTGAAGGCATAAGCACATCGGTGAGACAACGTAAGAAAGTACCTCACGAAATGGTTCCTACCAAGATATTGGAGAGAAGTCGTAAGGGACCGTGGACGTTAGAAATTGAGAAGGCTAAACTCGTATCAATAAAAACCGCTCGAAACAAAGCACAGCACGCTCTTTCCAGACTAAAGGGAGCTTTAAGAAATTGTATAGGACGATGGAAGAAAATGGGCAATTAAGCTAGTGACCATAAAGGGTGCCATTCACATACTTAGTAGATAGGTTCTCGTTCGTTTGCGTAGATCAAGCAGCATTGGACGTGGTTAGTATTTGGTAGGGGGACCACTTGGTAAAATGACATTCGCGCTTGGAGTGGTCCATTACGAATACATCTATAACAGAGGCGTGCCTAACTCTATAGTGGAAGCATTTTTAAATGTTTGTGTCTGTAGAGAATTCGTGGTAGTTAGGGACTCATATATGCTTCTAAAAACAGAAGTGCCTCTGTACTTTTTACTCGAGAAGTTTAGGGTTGAGTCATTGCTGTTTGGGTGATTGAGAAAAATTAAAAAGATTTGCATAACTGAATTATAACAAATAAAATCACTTCTAAAAGTCCAGGTTATGGCACCCTTAGAGATAGCTTATTAAATGCCTCGATAGCCAGAGGTGGATAAAGTAACAAGAGGTCATGGAATCGTTTTTCACATAGAGATATTGTCATGCGCCTTTTCACTTTTTAGCCGTTGACAATTAAACAAGAGGGAGTAGCATCACACGGATATTACTCTGCTTCATCTCTACCATCCAGGAAACCGGCTCCAATTGGAAGAGATCAAAATGACATGACAGAAGGATTACACATGTCACAATTTCAAATTTTGAAATTGAAACAGGAACAGTGAAAGAAAAAAAAATTCTTATGGATGTGAGAATATAGTGAAGGTTTTAATATACTGTATCTAATGATGAATGTCGCTGCAAGTTTTTAAATAACATAATCGAGTAGTTTCAAGATTTCAACTAACTCATAAGTGAAATGAAATTCTCACTCAATAACTCAAGAACGAAACATCTTCGATACCACTACTAAAAGGTGCGTCGTCATTGTACAAAACCCCTTCCTGCGCGAAGAAAACCTGCTAATAAACGTGTCCAAACCGAAATAATTTATTAGGATTAAAACTGACAATAAATTTTCTCAACAAAAAATGATACAATTTCTAGTAACCAAAAAAATAACATATTCTCCTTCAGCAGCCAATTAATAAATAAATAAATAAATAAAAAACTAAAATACCATGAAATGTCCATGCTAATAAATTATGGCAGCAAAAAAAAATTTGTTTCAAAAATTATGCAAATGTCGATATTAATTCATAAAAAATTTAAAAAAAAAAAAAACCGACTTCAAAACTACATATACCTATGCATGCATATGTACAAACTTAAACTAAAAAGTAAAAAATAATATTTTAATTACCTCAAAGCAAGAGCCTTAAAGGACAGTTAAAAAAATTATTGATATTTATATATGTATGTATCTATTTAATATTTTTAAAAAGTTCATTTTGGAGTCGGTGCCAGCCAAAGGTATGTATTAACGTAAGTTTTCTTTTGCACCCAAGCTTTCAGGGTATGTATAAACGTAATTGTTCTTTGGCTGGCACCGACTCCAAAATGAACTTTTTAAAAATATTAAATAGATACATACATATATAAATATCAATAATTTTTTTAACTGTCCTTTAAGGCTCTTGCTTTGAGGTAATTAAAATATTATTTTTTACTTTTTAGTTTAAGTTTGTACATATGCATGCATAGGTATATGTAGTTTTGAAGTCGGTTTTTTTTTTTTTTTACTTTTTAGTTTAAGTTTGTACATAAGGTATAGTTTTGAAGTCGGTTATTTTTACAAAATTGTATTCTACTCGTCATACCCTTTCATTTGATATCCATGAAGGGGGTCGGGAAACAAAATTGCAAAATTCGGCCGCCATCTTGGAACCGACCGCCATTTTTTTACAAAATTTATATGGGACCACCTCTGAGGTATAACGTACCAAACAAAAAAGAATCATCAAAATCGATTCATAATTGGCGGAGTAATCGCGTAACATACATAGAAAAAAAAAAAAAAACATACATTCGAATTGATAACCTCCTCTTTTTTGAAGTCGGTTAAAAATTCAACTCAACCAAGTGCTGCCGAAAGCATCTTTCATCTCTGACATCCGGTCGTTGTTAGGAGCAGGAACTGTTTCGACTTGGGCACTGCAAGGAGTTCTCAAAGTGCCCTTAAGAGACGCAAGACGATGCACATACATCTCTACTGTATATATATATAGACAGGAAAAAAGGACGAAATAGGGATGAACTTACCTCTGGAACTGCAATTCTCGGAGACGTTCAAATATCTAGAAAATTACTAGTGTGAGGATGTTGGGAAGTTTAAGAGCAAACAAAATATCTGAAATGTCTCTAAGAAAATTCGATGGCGACGACTCGAAATCCTAAGAAAGTTGATAAGATTGAATGGGATGAGGAAGGAGTCCTGGATACATATATATATGGTAGAGCAAGGTGAAATTCTTAAGATGAGATGTGGATGTGACGGGACCTTCAGCGAAGTAATCAACTTGTGGGTGCTGTCTGGAGAGGTAAATCGAGGAGAGGTGAAGGTGATGCAACGAGTACTTTACAACGTTTGAGTATCTTTAATCCAACAGGGAAGGAGTAAGGATGAAGGAATACTGGTGAATGATGAATCAATTCGCATGCAATAAGACGTACTCCGACGTTCACAACCGTTTTTGGTCCTTAAGAAAATTTACTTGGAGGGCGGCTGGGGCTGCATCTCCACCAACACATCCGCACGAAAATATTTAGCCTTAAGCTACGTATGCTGCTGAAGTATAACGTCGCTTTGACTAAAATCTGATGTAGTTGGGTCGTCGACAACGCAGAGTGAAGACTCCTGTAATGGTAGTTTTAGAGAGTTGGGTCTCTATCCTTATAAGACGATGCTCGATGCTTTTCATTTCGTATTATATGTTTTCTTTTCGGAAGATGTTTGATAGTATGCAGCAGCTAACCACCCCATCTCTCCCAACTCTTCTTATTGCTGCTGTTGTGGCGCAGAGCTATCGGCGTTGTAAAGGGAAGAAAATTGAGGCTGAAGTTTTGGACGGGGTTGAGTTGAGCCAACTGACTTCTTCTTGCGCGACTGCTGCAGCATATTGCACTAGGAAGAACCAGACGATTGTGGTGGTACAAAGGGACTCCACCTCAGGCATGAACGATCAATTGTTGGAAAATTTCCGCGTCGTTTCACTCGCTCCTCATACTCCTCAAGAACATCCTAGACATAAGAGAGCATAGGTGATTATGTAGTTGGTTTTTGTTGTTTATGGGATATATAGTAAAAGGCATAATAGAAATTTTAAAGTAAAGAGAGAAATATTTTAAATTAAAAAAAAAAATGAATAATCTGCTTTCATTTGGAATTATAATAGTTGGGACTTGCATGCTGTAGTAAGAAAGGTCCTTACAATGGTTTATGAAGAAATAAAATAATTACAAAGTAGATGCAACAATTGGCAACGTTACATGTTGGTAGGAACCTAATCTAGATTATATTTAAAAATATTTTCTAATTACCTGTTTCTTAAGAACAATATGTTTGCCTTTCCAATATTTCATCATTCCTAGTGCTTGTAAGGTACTCACAATATCATAAGAATAAATTGCCATTTCCTGAAATGTGACAAATTTAAAAAAGTTGAAACAAAATATCAAGGTAATTGCAATTTATATAAATATTTTTTTAGAATTGACTACTGGGTCTGGGTGCATTGCAAAAGGTCCTTCTGTTTTGTAGTAACCTGCAAATATGCCCAACTTTTTAATCTTCCAAGCCAAGTGTTACGTACTTCAAGCACAAGTGTAAACGCAAGCAGTTCGACAGGAATCGATCAAAAACGATTTTTCTGATTGGGCTCGAGAGCTTGTCATTAAACCGAGCATGAAAGCAAAAGGGCTCTAGATTTTAAAAGTAAAGGGGAGGTTACATCCCGAACACAAAGTGGAAGAACAAAGTGGAACTGTGCTTGAAACTTTTTACAACTGCCAACCGTGTTAAAAGGTCGCAGAGCCACCAATTTATAAGCTGCAAAGCCTTTTAGATACTCACGCACAGCTCAAAAACGCAAGCACAGCTTTTTTGTATTACCAGGTACAGCTGAAAAAGCTCACGCATAGCTCAAGAAACTCACGCACAGCCCAGCTAAAAAAAACTCACGCGCACTTCAAAAAACTTACGCACAGCTCGGAAAAACTCACACATAACTCACGCTCAGCTCAAAAAACTCACGCACAGCGCAAAAAACTCACGCACAGCTCAAAAAACGCAAGCACAGCTTTTTTGTATTACCAGGTTCGTTCAGTGGTATGACTATCGGTAGCTGGATAGGATATCAAGGCCAATAACGATGTAATACAAGAAATGACGAAACACGAAAATGGGAACCCAACCCAGTGTTGGCAATATTTGTCTCAGGCCTTGTCAAATTTTCGGCTGTACGTTTCCTGACATCCTCCAGAATAGTTCTCCATCTGCGGCTTACGGACACGTGATCTATCTGATTTCTCGTTCTACCATCGGGCGATACCCAGGTCTCTTTGTGTATCTCTTGTGGCAAAAGTACGTTCCACCTACCATGTCAACGAAAAGCCTACCATTGTTATTGATAACTTGGCTTGGGCTTTGATTTCCAATTGTTTGTTCAAGTCCTGTGTTGTCACACCCGATCTGTGCGTTTAAGTCTCCCATTAATACAATGATGTCTCCCCTTCGAATAGAAAGAAAAGCTCATTCAGTCGCATATTGAACTCATCTTTGATGTCATCTGGTGGGATTAGGGCTTCCTCTAGCCATCGGCCCGTGCTGTTATTTATAAATGCTACATTCGGCCTCTTCTCGAATACAACTCCCTCGTTAGAGGCGGCGCTTCGATAACCACCTTGGGATGGTTAGATAAGGTGCAAAAAAGGGCACTTAAATTAATTGATGACGACAAAGCCTGCTCCACCATCCACCCCTTGAGCCACCGTAGGAATATAGCAGCACTGACAAAATTTTCCCGCTACTCTCATAGTGACTGTTCCTCCGAGCTAAACGCCTTCCTGCCTCCACGGCACCAGATCCACCCGTAACATCAGATTAGCCTACTCGTCTCATTCCCTCCACCTACAACTCCCAGTTTCACGCACTCAACAAGATAAGAGTTCGTTTGTAAACAGAGCAACTCGACTGTGGAATAATCTCTCGCAGTCAGTATTTCCGAGCTCCTACAACATCCAAGAGTTCAAATGCAGGGTTCATCGCCGCCTTCTTAACACCCCTTTGAGCCCTCATAACCGTTAACCTATCCCCCCTCCCCCGTACTAAGCTTACTGCTAGACATTGCACCATGATGTGACAAACGACATAACGGACTAGTAGTACAAAGCGTGATTCCTGAGCTTAGAACTGCCACATAAAAAAAAATCTTCTGCGTCTCCAGTTGGAACATAGACAACATAGTCTCCAGTTGGAACATGGACTAGCGTAGTACTTCTTAGTCTGGTACGCAGGCGCACGGTAATAATCCTCTCAGAAACTGGGGACCAGCTAATGAGGCTGAACCTGGCTTCTTTGGTGAGTATTACGCCAACGCCATTCCAACGGCTTTCAGTTTCGTTTCTGCCACAATATAAGAAGGATTCACCGTTTGGGCAGATATGTTCCCCGCATCGGGCCATCTGGTCTTGCTAAGTTCCATGATCTTGATTTTATATCGATTCATTTCGTTGAGGACTTCATCCAGCCGTCCCTCAGCAAGCAGTGTTCTCACATTCCATGATCCGATTCGTGTCGTTCGAAAAGCAAAGGTCGTCGTCGTGTTGTTCATCCGGTTAAGAGGCATTGTTTGCCGCTTCGTAGTTTTTTATGAGAGCGGGCTGCTAACCCTCAGCCCAACCGACTTAAACTCTGTTTTGTGGCGCAGCGAGATCGCTATTCGCAAGTCTCTCGTTAGCTCCTTCCGAACAAGCACCCCAGGGGGCACCGCGGGGGGAGGGATTAGGACTAGCAAACATGCCTGCTAGGTGTTTGTCTGCAGTCAATCTTCTCGAATTTTTATAGAATTGACAAATAGGTTGTCACCACCTTCCGAGGTCTTTGTTAGCCGTTCGCCCCCATTCTAGGGCCAGGTTAAAAAACATGGGGGCTAGTCCATCTCATTGTCTAAGACCTTGTCGAGGAGTGAGGAGCCTCTGTAGTTTTTCCAGGTTAATTTATCTCCTTTCTTGTATATTGGACATATAATCGCTTTCTTCCAGTCCTCTGGTATAACTCGTCCCAGAGGTTGCATATGAGTTCCGAGTTCCATCGATACCTGGGGATTTGTTGATTTTTTGCCTTTTCACAGCTTCTCGTAACTCATCCAGTGTTGGTGATTCTATTGGAATACTATCTTGAGGGATTACCATTACCTCCGTCTGTGAATCTTCGTTTATTCTTTGCTTTGCATTCAATAAGTTTTGAAAATATTGGGCCTGTTTAGACGCTTCGCTTCCAGGAGCGTTTCTCATGAACTTTTTGAATGAGGGGAGAAGTGGGCTGGTACCTCTCATCATCCCCACTTCTACTTCATCATCAAAGTTCGTACGGAAAGTTCCTGGAAGCGAATCGTCTAAACAGGCCCATTGTCTCCATCTTTCTTGTATCCTAGCCGGGTCTGCTAATAGGTTCCCATCTATGTCTCTTCAGATATCCATTCTTGGATGAAACTTATTGCTGATCTGGAGTGTTCCTTTGTAGGCTTGCCTAATTCTCCCTTCGTTGAAGTCTTGATGTATCTGTGGGATCCTGCTGTTTAGATACTCTCTCTTCTTCTGTCTGCACAGCTTGTCTGCAATTCTTCGTTTTAGCTTAAAGACTTCCATCCTTGCTCTTGTGGGCCTTGCGATGTACTCCCGGTGGCTCTGGTTTCGTTCATCTATTGCAGCTCTATAATCCTGATCAAACCAGTCAATTCTAGTCTGTAGCCTAGGGTCTCTTCTGCTGCCTCCTTTATGCTGTTTTTCAGTTTTTCCCATTTGTTGTTGATGTCAGGCTCGTCTCCTACTCATTCTCTCAGGTTTTGTATGATAGCATAACATAGAAGGGTTTAATTAGAATTCGCAATTTGGCCTGTTATCACTTACGAAATAAATGGTCCATTTTAATTTGCTTAACCCTGAGGACTGCGTATAATCAGGCCAAAAAACAGGACTTCAATTTTCCAAAGTGAAATTCCAAATTACCCCACCACAAAAAGAATGAATCAAAAAATTAAAAACAATTTCTGAAATTAAACTTTTTACCGAAGCCACATTTTTTGAAAAATGGCCATCCTGATTAACCCAAAATGATGCAGCTACTAACCCGCATTCCATTTACACCTTAACTACCCAGGATGTGGCTGCTCGAGGGGGTAAAATTAGCATAAAACATTAATGCTCCTCATAAGCCTCAAGCAAATCCTTTCAGCTGTTAGACCCTTGTCAGTTTACGGCGACAGCAAATAGCCGCTCCGACTATCGCCCAGCGACAATTCGGCCGATGATTCAAGATTACACAAACCGAGCTCACACTGAATTTGGAGCCCCCAAATTGGGTCCGATCTGAAAACAAATGGACGCTTTCGTGGCCAATTAAAAAAAGTCCAGCAATGGCAAGACGCCGACATTAAGATGGCATTTCGTTATGCAAATGAACTTTGATCAGCGAACAGATGTTTCTCGGATGAGGTACGAGGTGCGCATGGCTGCTGGAAGTCTTTCATTTAGCCCTCTAGGTCAGTCCTTGATGAATAGCTTCATCGGGATGTCGATGGACTTGTGGACATGTTGTAGGCGCAGGAGCTTGAGTAATGAGAGAGATGTGCAAATAGAGAACCCTTTGCGCATACCCACTCGTACATAAATTTCCGGAAGCCTAGGCTTGCATCATCCCGCTAAGCGCGCATGCGTATGGGGATCGCAAGGAAATTCACGGGACTTGGGTGTAATTATACCTATCCAATGGCGAAGAGGAGCCCAGCACCAGATTATCTCCAGATAAAAAGACCAAGATAAGACAAGGTAAATTTGTTCTCATTACTGAGTGATTGATTGCATTGCTGAGAGGAATGCAGTTGCACTGTTTGCTCTCCTCGCGAATGCAGCTGTTTGGCATGTTTGGATTCAATTAAGATTAACCGTGCGTGTACAATTGGGGTGGGGGAATAACAAGTGCAGCTAGAAACGAGCCAAGGGGGGAAGAAATTTATGAACTTACCTGTGAGACATCTTTAATGCTTAGCGTTGTGCCGGTGCGCGTGCACAGGTAGTCGAGCAGAACATCCTTCCAGTAAGAACGATATGAGATCAGGCCAAGATCAGATAGCGGCTTCTCCGGAGATCCAATTTTGCCTTCGACACGTGTTAGTAGATAGCCTGTAATAAGATCGAAAATTAATATTAAATTATATGGCTGCCCGAAGCACTATGTCCAGCTCGGCTGTGCTATGGCCGATCGCGTTAAAGCATTTTTGGAGAAGTGTCATTGATTGAGATCGAACTAAAGGGCGGAACCCAATTTCATGCTGCGATCATTAAGATGATATTGATATAAATGAAGGTGAATAAAGTCATTTCTTAAGGCTTAATTAGTAATTGAAGAATATAGATGTTACATACGGAAATAATGGGCAGCCATTCCTCATCGTTAAAGATAAATTTATTAAAAAAAATAAAGCAATTTAATTTTTGACACCTCAGGGGAGAAGTTTCACCCATTTAAATGTGATAAGCTAAGAATGCGAGATATAAACAAATTGCATTTAACACAAGGGTAGGACTTGTAGATCGAAGCCGAAGATAGCGGGAGGAGAATGGTTTTCCTTGCATTTATCGAAATTATCGAATGTACAAAAGAAAGCGGAGTGAAGGGGATTGAAAGTAAAAAAATAAAAAGTTTCTCAACAAAGCGGATAATGTAATAGATTCCAGGAGATCACAAACAGAGATAGTGCTGGGTAGGTGAGGGTGCAGTCTTGCTAAAAGGAGTGCACTAGTGCAGCCTTGCACATAGTTTGCCCATAGCTTAAAATAGCTTACTTTCCGAACCCCAGCTTAGGCAGAGTAAGTTCTCAGGGCTTGTGGCTAAAAGTGTAGGACAATCTCTGCTGATAACTCCAAAACCATATCTTTCTACATACGGGAAACTGAACGAAATATGGACAATGACACAGCCTATAAGAAATAATATTCGACTTCAATACAGAAATCGGAATTCGCAGCGTAAAAGAAATTGGTCGTTGGCAACAGGGTCTTCCACCATCCACTCAAACTCCAACTCAGCTGGCGAAATCTATCCGGCAACGACTCCGCGATGTTACATTACGTTTTGATCAAAGCAAGATTCCCATCGACGTGATACATGCGATGCGTGGTTCCGATTGCGGATCTTGTTCGAGCAAAATTACAGATGCGGTTACAAAGAGCGAAGAAAATGGCGCCACTGGCTTGGCTATGGGATCCGGCCATCGGACCAGAGTTTCAAATGGCATTACCCAACAAATTCGCAACAAAATCACTGAAAAATGGGAAAGCGCAGGGAATAGATGAAGTAACCGCCGTGATGATCAAAGCCGGAGATGATGTCTTACCACACCAACTCCACGTCCTCATAACACACCTATGGCATTCGGATCGTGTCCAGTCGCCGTGGAAGAAAGCGATCGTTGTGCCAATTTTGAATAAAGCGACAGTAGGGAATCGCTAAAACCCTTAATTCTCTTGATCGTCGGAAAAATATTTACGAAATTCATACAATCGAGGCTACAGACACCTCGAAAGCATTCGAGCAGGAAATAACAAGCGGGTTTTAGACCGCATCGAGGATGCATTGATTAAATATTCGCTCCCCGTCAGATAATGGAAGAAAGAATTTGATGCGGCAAACAAACGGTCGTCGTTCGACGGCAACTTCGTAACCGACTTGATCCTCACCGACGATAGCACCGTCTTCGCCGACTCTGTTCCTGAAGCAACGGACATCTTATACGACATTTCCGGCATCGCCCGGTCTTACCGGTTAAAAATCAATGCGGAAAAGATCAAAGTGCTCCGGCGGATCGAAAGCCAGTAGTGTTCACCTCGATGGAACTCAAATCGAACAATTTCCCATGTTCAAATATTTGGAAACATTGGTTGAGAAAAGAAAATGGCATCGACGGCCGACGTTCACAGCCGCATCGGTCAGGCAACAGTAGCATTCGTCTCGCTCAGTTGGTTTATATGGAAACGAGCAAATATTTCCATCAAAACAAAAGTTCGCCTTTACGTTGATTCTTCCGATTCTTCATTCTGGGTCGGAAACGTGGACACTGCTCAAGCCGGACGTCAACAAGCTAGTCTTCCAAATGCGATGCTTGAGGCAGATCCTTGGTGTTCCACTCCGCGATCGCCTTCGGCACGAGATAGTTAGACAAAGATGCGATCAGAAGATACTGATCGAAGAAGGCATTCAAAAACGTCGACTACGGCAGTTTGTACATGTTTGCCAATTTCCTGAGAGCATCGTTTAAGCCGACTCGAAAGTTATCATTGAGCAACGATCTAGCTCTCCTAAAGCAGAATTACCTTTTCTACAAGCCGCCTTCGCTCTCAGCGGTTGGAAGTAATCTATTATATATCACTCTTCTGAAAAGCTTACCTATACGCCGACGGGTCCCTTAGTAACTTACTCGGCTTCGGAATGAGCACAAGCTTTTGCCGCTTCCATTGCTCAGGGAAAGCTCCTTCTCTTACGCACACTTAGGTTCAGGGTGCAAGCTTCACTGCTCTGCTTTATACTGTCCAACCCAGAAGCTTCTCCAGCGGCAACTCCGCGTTACGTTTACGTTTACTTCAGGCAAACTTTCCATTTTGCTGCTCTTTGAAAACAGGGTTTGCACGATGACTTGCAGCATTACACCCCAGGGGATCGCCATCGCTGGGGACCGCTTACCGTTAATAGACCATATTACAACCCTGTACGGAACCCCCGTGAATTACGCTTTGTGGCACAAGCTATTAAAGTGCTCCGTTTTACGTTCCGCCATAAGTTTAGTGGAAGTCTTCGAAGTTTCGGACGCTGTAGCACGGAAGTGTCACTTGACCGCTCAATCGTCGCGATGGTACGTGCCTAGTCTTTGTTCTCCTACAGAATTATCTCTTTGGACAGCTTTTCATCGAGCTTGTTTTGGCCCGTATCGTATTATAGTGTCCGGTAAGCTAACAAGTGTCTGAGATCCTTTCCAATTCCTTGATCGAGGCGGTACAGAAAGTAACAGCTTAGAATTAAATCCAGGCGAGGACCTCCAGCGATCTATGTGTTTTATCAAAGTTCGATCGGCAAAAGACTTCTTCACTAAATTAGTGGGTGTCTTGAATACAATGTACGAGCCTTGTCTAGCCAGGGCATTCGCCTTTTAATTGGTTTAGAAAAGTCCCATCTTGACAGAGCCTTCACATCAGCCTAAGCCATTATAACCACTGGTCTCGCCCGGGATCTCAAAAGAGATCGTTATAAGATCAATTCAAACACTACCCACTTGAATCTAGCTCGATGACATTTACATCTTGCCTTATTAGGTTTTTAAAGGTGTGCCCTCTTGCACCCATTTGGATAGTAGGTCGCAGTAGGATATTGAGGGTGAGAGGATCTGCGATCAGGTTGCACATCCCTCCCCATACGACGCCAAAGTTATATAAGTTGCAGTAGTAAAATGTTAACTCGTTTTGGACCCAAATGATATTTTCCAAAGAGAAGTATATTCGGAAATTTTGGCTATGAGAAAACCTGATCTTGTTTGTTAACGCAATCTCTCGCAACTATGAACAAAAACTTCTTTATACAAAATCAAAATTTTATTCAACTCACGATAATAAAATAATAAAGCTATTACCCTTTAGAAAAACTAATATCATTTCGTTTTACAAATTCGAACTCTTACTTTCATCTCAATTTGGGTCATTGTACCAAAATGACGATCGCGAAATTTCTTTTCATTTACAAAAAAAGAAAAACTTCTTGTAAGTCATTAAAGTGACTACAACGCACCGAGATAGTCTTAACCGAGTATCCCAGATTTCGCAGTTGGATCTAAATCAAGAACTCCACATAGGAAGCTGATAGCATCATCTGATATTCTGGCACGGCCTGGCACATTTAGAGATCATAGCGTCCAACTATGCCGTCGTCGTGACAAGACAGCCAGTTCGCACACGACTCAAACATTGTACCATCGAAAACCAAAAAAAAATAAATAGAAAAGAAATAAAAAAAATTCAAAAAAATAAAAAGAAAAAATATAAGAAAATTTCGAACGTTGTACAGTCGTCGTCGCAACGTATTCCGCCGCTTGGAGAGATTGCGAGGGGAAAATATTTGAGCAAAAAGACGAAGAGATTTTGGTTGCAGCAATGTCAAAAATAAAACGAATCCCTCTCGAGGCGTCCGAAAATTATTTTCGAGGTCTTCTAGAGCCAATAATAAAATTTCTAGACGAGATTGTGCAAGTGGTCATCTGGCTATCGCGCGGCCGGGGAGATCTAGATGATATCTGGTCAGGTTATTAGCATTATCTTTTATGATATCAAAGACTTCTTTTTGGCTAAATTTACATTAGAGCGGTCCGAAACCTTTTCTTGATGCAGTAAATTACTGTGTAAATGGCTTTTTATATTTTGAGAATTACATGCTATCGGACGATCAGTTTTCAATCAGCGTAAAGAAGATCTTTTGATATTCTTAAACGATTTGCATTTTTCGATCTTAAAATAAAGTTGCTAAAACTGATAAAGTCATAAATTTTGATGTTATATAAGACTTCCATGATCTCCCACGCTTTTTTTTGATATCTAAATACTTCTCAGTTCTTGCTTAGTTTCTTTAAAATTTGCACCATACATAATCTATACTTATATATGTAGGTTTTGCACCAAGTTAACCCTTTTGCACAACAAGGGAAGCACAAATAGGAGCAAATTATAAACAATATGCGTTAGTTGAACGACCACAACAGGAAATTTTCAAATAAAGGATTGATACGAAGGCTTGACTCAAAAGGACGTTAACTTTCATCTACGTAAGATCAGACACAAAGATGACGGCAATACTATATACATACAACGAAACCAACGAAAGAGAGATCAGTGAACGGCAATCAATATGGAGGGAAAGAAACAAGACAATGAACCACGGTATAATTTAACAGACATCCACCAACGTTGAGAAAGGTCAAAGAAGCAATGGTCAGTCAAATAACTCAAAAGCCTTTAAATTAATAGTCGAACAATCTATAGAATGGAAGTCCCCATTATACATTACCTTCGTAGCATTCGGCACTATCCATAGTGGAGGTTTTTGGGAGCCTTTAAAAAAAGAAAAAAAAGCACCAACAAAAATTTTCAAATGATCTTGATGCTATAAGTTGAAGACGAGCTAAGAATCCTTAATAATGGACAGTGATCCAATAACAACAAATGGGGTGAAAAAAGCTTGCCCCCTTTCACCATTACTCTTCATTTCAGTACTTGACGAAATAATAAATAATACCAGCTGAAGAGCAAGAGGAATCAGATAGAGAAGTTTAGAGCGGCTAGAAGATCTCGATTAGGGGTACAAATGGAAATCTGTATTTTACAAATTTGTGGCTTTATTGTGAAAAATGCTTACTTATATTAATGTCTATCACCAGCTATAAGTATGTTCCCACGTGGGTTTTAACGGCATTAGCAACATGCGGCCGAGTGTTGTTGTGCTACAAAATCACTTGCTCGAACTGAATCCGAACTATATCTTTCCTTCAATGTTCGGCTCAAACCAATTAATTGAGATGTTTTAACCCGGTTGCAGCAGCTCATAATATACGAGTACAAGTAGTTGGTTCCATAAAATACAGAGCATAGACTTCGAGTAATGGATGTTTGGTTTGGCCGTCGTTGTTGATGAATGGCCAGAAAACCCCCATATACCCTTTCGACATCCAAGTGGCAATAAGAACGATAAGGTCCCATAGAACCCAGTCCAAATTAGTTTGGACTGCCTTGATGAGCTGTATTCGGATAATCGAGATAATTGTGGGTTCGAGACCATCGCAGACAATAAAAAGGCGGATGGCTTGATCAGATAGGACTCTGGACCTGATTTTATTGATCCTGAACGAGTTTGGTAAAAATGGCCCTAGACGATTAGGCTCTGATGATATACACCGAATACTAGACTACAGATGTGCTAGTGGACTAGGTGATAGCGAAGAATGTTTACAACGTGTGCTGTATTGGTTTCCGTATTTTTTCGAAGGTATAAGGGGCATTTTTACATGATTTCTTCAATAAGCCTAATCCATGTTTTTGCTATTGAAGAATTATCGCTTTCTTCGTCTCCGTTAACTTAATCTCCTCTATTTCGTCCTCATGTTCTTTAAATTCTTCAACTTCATCATATATGTCACCTGCACTCAGTGGTGTATTTTATGTTTTGGCGCCATGGAGCTACAAGATTTGCTGTATGGGGCAGCGTGTGACGTTAGGAATGGTTTTGAAAGGGCATAGGTCATTCGAAAGATCAATCGACTATAATTTTTGCTGTTTTAAGGTCGATCCAAACATATCCTTGACGTGACAGGGACTTCAGTGCAGTACCGGGAGCATCAGTGAAAAAATATTGGCACGGAAACAGATTGACAAAGACGCGCCATGTTCCCACATATCCTCGAGTCGAACCGAGTTCTCAGTACCTTTCACGCGTCTGTGAAAAATACATAAAATACGTTGCCGTTGAATTTTTTTTATTTATCTTGGAAGTGAAGTAAAGGATTTTTAAATTCAACGGAAAAAACTCCAAAATATACTTGAGATCATTGTCCAAAGTAATCACATATGCCATTAAACATTGAGTACTGATACGGAAAAGGCGGTGCTGTGTGAATGCCACTGACATGGAAAGCATCGATGCGGTGTCGTCATGGATATGTATAGATCGACCTTAATGTGGTTAACTTTAACTCAGCAGCAGCTCATAATACACCACACCCAACTGATCCCACCAAATACATCACATAACCTTCTGGCCGTGAATATTCATTCAGCGCGGCCGTCGATGATGAGGCATGGTCACGGTATCCATAGGTTACCCGACGTTTTAGATTTATGTAATGAACCCATTTTTCAACACGAGTCACAATCCAATGCAAAAACGATTGTTTTTATAGCGCTCAAGCAGCATTTGAGACATGCAAAAGGGCCTTTCAACTTCCCTTGCTTCAATTCATACTGAACCCAATGTCCTACCTTTCGGATCATTCCCATTGCTTTTAAACGATCGGAAATGGTTTGCTGAGCGACTCCAACTGTATTTGAAAGTTCTTCTTGCTTTTGTGATGGATCTTCATCGATCAACGCCTCCAAATCTTCGTCTTCAAACTTTTTTGGCTGTCCGGGGCGTTCTTCGTCTTTCAAGTCAAAATTACCACTTTTAAACCGTGCAAAGCACTTATGATACGTTCGCTCAGGTAGTTTCAAAGCTGATCACGGTTGTAGGCTTGGCAAACTGAACCATAAAATAAACTCAGTTCGCATAAAATTTACACATATTCAACTGAGCATAAAACAAACCAACTGAACTCGAACTGAAGTCGAACGTAAAAACTTGCTCAAAAGAGAGTAATCAACTGGAATAGTGGAATGCCATTCCAGTGGGTTTTTGCATTTCTGACTTCTGTCGAAAAAGCAACAACAATTTCACGCACGAACTGCACATGAACTGGGCTTTAGCCGGTGAAACTATTTATGTAGATTTAACTGATTTTTACTGAACTGAGGTCGTTTCAAAAAAATTATTTCAAGAATACACGGAGCACAACTTGTGTTAACTCTACCAAACCTTCACATAGACCGGTGGATTTATAGTTATGTAACAGTACAATATATTTGGAATTCACAAAAAATGTTAACATTTTTAACCGGTATTGAACCTTCATCCTGACATACCTTTTTTTATTGGTAACTGAGAAATTGTCATAGAAAAAAAGAAATAGGAAAAATCTCCACTTAGTTACGATTTTTTTGGAATTATAATGCTTTCGAAGTTTGGGCTCGAATAAACAAACATATAGAAGTTATTAAAAATTTTATATGATGAAATTTCGTTTGTCACGAGTCGAAGAGCATTTTAGTAGCCACGATTGTGTTAAGTATCGACACCTTTTTCCAGAAAGCGATAATAATCGAAAACAATACTCCAACAGCAAAAAATAAAAATTGGCATTTTACGAATTCTTTTTTTCATCCTAGAAAAGTCTGCTTTTGCTGCCCCTGATATGGCGTCAGAACTTCAACCCTCGAACAGTTTATCTTAACCTGACTCTTGCCAACAAGCACATCAAAATCGAATGCAATTTTCCGACTTTTCCTGCCTTTCTTTCAGCTGCAAAAAAAAAAACGAAAAAGAGTTCAACCCACCTTCGTATTAAAACCCACATATGTTGGGAATTCTAAAGGAAGTTTAAAAACTGCATAAGGAAGGACGTCAAGAAAGGCTCTTATGAAATGTGAATAAGAAATAATAATAAAAAAAAATGTTGGCTCGAATTTAAGCCAATGACGAAATGAACTACGGCAGCAGCTTCAGCAGAATAATCACCTTTTCGCAAGAGGCTGTGTATGGCTGGATGGATGCTTTCAGGCTGAATGTGAAAATCAATGAAAATTGCCAAATGAAAAGAGGCGAAAAAAATAAAGAAAAACGACCTGATTACAAAGAAGGGTGGTGGAGAATCTTCGATGGGCCCAGCACACTAACCTACGTCAACAATGCGCAACGTCGGCATGGCGCCCTAATGTGTCGCGACACATTCTATACACCCGGAACTATCAGCCATGCCTGGGTATGCCTCCTCTTGGCCCCAAAGTATGCCTATGGTAGCGCTTATACACACATACACATACTCACGGGAGAGATTCGGGGGAGCTTTTTCTTATACTTCTAGTTCTTTCGGAAAAGCTAGATTTCAACCGAAAAGCTAACTTACACAAGCATGCATTTTATCAGCTGCGTGCCTCGCATGCCCAGACCACGATTGTGGGTGCAGGAGGATACGGGTGCAGATGCAGGAGGGGAGGGGGCGGGGGTAGTAGGGTGGCTGGTTATTGCATGTGCAAATTTCTGCCCTTCTGCAGCAATACAAGCGCACACCCAGCTAGAGGAATAAGAAACGCGCAATTTAACAGCAGCTAGACACCACCTATTCCACCACCCACCGGCAACCGCGAGCCCATAGGGCTACACACAGAGACCCAGGGAACAGACATAAAAGTTGGCAAAGGCCCACTGGGGGCGGGGGTGGGCACAACCCGGGGGACAGTTGGGCTTGCAAGATTTTTGCGATGGTGGAGCGCGGGGGAGAGTTCGTCGCTCCAATTTGCGGAGGCTTCTGTCTGGGAAGAATAAATCGAGAATGGCACAAGAGCGGCAGCAGAAACTACAAAAAAGGCATGCACCGTATCCGACGTAAGCCGAGCTTTTTGCTCATTTTCCAGTTTTAATTGCATTTATTAAGGTTCACACCTCTTTTTCCTCACGCCTATCATCCTCGCCGCCTACCCCCACCACCGTCGCCACCTCCACCTAGCCGCAATATGTACAAGCCGCACACGGCAAAGCGTTACCCAGCGCACAAGGTGCCGGCTGCTGGCGGCGAAAAAGCCACTATGAATTTAATAACTTCACTACGGTCGCTTGTTTCTAGCCTGAGCACGGCTAATAGAGTCATTTGTAATCACTTGTAGCCTACAATTAATAACCATCATTCGTCTAATGACAGGTGCTTAAACAGTTTTTCAAGGTGTTTAGAAATTTTTCAAAATTGCTCACCCGGACAAATTTCGGGTGCTCTCTTATTATTAGACGGACGATCACCTGACCGTGGAAGATGGGCTGGCAGGTGCCTTATCTGTGCTGCTACCTTTGATACGAACATCTATGTATGTACGGTCGAATCTCGCCTAAGTTCTTACTCAGTATCGATAGGGTCATTAATTATTTAATTACAAAGCGCGGTAGCTGCTCTCCCGACGGGAATAGAAACTTTGTTGAGATGACGGCATGGCATGCCGTGGCATGATTTAATGGACGCAGCTCATATATGAGAACGGGGGTGGATTCATGCATAACAAAGGGTCACGGGGAGCACCCAATTAACACTCAACTGTGTGTTTTTTTTTAATTTCAATTTTGGGGAATATAAGGGTACTTTTAGGCGATAGGCGAGACTAAATGCGTGCATTTTTATGGAGTTTTATTGGAATTTTTCAGTTTTAACGGCGTTTTTAACGTTATTTTCAGATATCAAAATGGGGAAATTAAAAGAGAAATTCGGCAATTACTTTTCTATTTACATGAAGAAATTTATTGCAAGAATTAACTGCTGGATAAGAACCGGAATTAAAAATGGTGTGGAGTTTTTTTTTTTTTTTTTTATATGAAAAAACCAAGCTTAGGTGTAACCCTTTGTACTACCAGTCCGTCATGTCGTTCAGTTCATGGTGCAATGTCTAGTAGTAGCTTGGTTTGAAGAATAGAGGAGAATAGGAAAGGTTAGAGGGGGTCTGGAGGGTGTAGAAGAAAATGACGATGAACCTCACGTTTGAACTCTAAGATGTTGTACGAGTTCGGAAATACCGACTGCGGGAGATCATTCCACAGTCGAGTTGTTCTATTCATAAACGAACTTCTAAACCGTATTGTGCGTGAACGAGGGGGCTGTAGGGTATGGGGGTGAGCCGAGCGGGCTAGTCTTGTGTTGCGGGAAAAGTATTGCCGGTGGAACAGTCGCTATGGTAATAGCGATAAAGTATGGAGAGGGCTGCTACATTCCTACGGTGGCTCAAGGTGTCTATGGAGGCGCGAAAGGGGCCATCACCAATGAGTTTGAGGGCACGATTTTGCACCTTGTCGAGACAAGCCAAGGTGGTTTTTGGGGCGCCTGCCCAGATATGTGAGTTGTATTCGAGGCGCGGCCGAATGTAGGATTTGTATATTGTAGCCAATGCGGCTGGCTGGAGGAGGAACTTGCATCTCTTGAGAAATCCAAGACATTGGGAGGCTTGTTTGGCGATTTGGAATATGTGATCGTTCCATCGCAGATGCTCCGTTAAAGTTACCCCTAGGATGTTGAGAGTTGAGTCAGCCGTTAGATTCTCTCCATCCACCGAGACAGGAGGAAGGTCGGTACAATTTTTGTTGGAGATCAGACAGTGCTTCGTTTTTGTGGCATTGAATTCGACGCGGTTCATTTCGCCCCAATGAAGAATCGATTTGATATCCCGGTTGATCGAAGCCGACATCAGTTGACGGTGGTAAAGACAAGGTCTGGCACGTGCTTGTCTTATATTGTCGAAGGAGTAAGAGAAATTCAGAGTACCGTCATCAGCGAAGCAGTGAAGTGGGTTGGAGGGGATTGAGAGCAGATCATTAATGAAGATTAGAAAAAGTGCGGGTGAAAGAATTGACCCCTGGGGAACTCCGGCCGAAATGGCGTGGGGGTTGGATTCGACGCCATCCAATACTACCTTGATTGAACGGCATGAAAGAAAGCTCTTAATCCAGTTCCTTAGAACTAAGTGTATACCAATAGCTTGGAGTTTATTCAACAGAGCTGGGTGCCATACTCTGTCAAAAGCCTTTGATATATCTAGAGCAACTAGGCTAGACTCACCAAAGCTGTGAATGCTTTGGTTGATACGCTCGGTTAAACACACAAGCAGATCGCCAGTAGACCGTTTAGATCTGAAGCCGTATTGCCTGTCGTGTATAATTTGGTTGGATTCTAGATATTTCATCAGCCTTTTATTGATTATTGTCTCCATGATTTTGGAGAGAACAGAAGTAATTGCTATTGGGCGGTAGTTTAAGGGGTCGCTGGCTTCACCTTTTTTTGGGATTGGCTGAACATGAGCTAGTTTCCAAGAGTCGGGATACACTCCGGAGAAGTAAGACAGGGCAAAAAGTTTGCGCAGAGGTTTAGCCAAAGGTGAGGCACATTTTTTAAGTACCATAGGGGGGATTTTGTCGGGACCAGTGGATTTGTTGGCGTCGAGCTCTTTGAGACACCTAAACACCTCGCGAGTCCTGAAGTGAACTCCGTCCATTGAGTGGGTGGTATTCTCGAGAGTGGGGGGTGACATAGCAGCATCGGGTAAAGAAGAATTTGCAGCGAACAGAGAAGCTAATAGGTCGGCCTTGGGTTTGCTTTCTGTTATCACTTCCTTGTTGTGAATAAAAGGAGGTGTTGAGGAGGAAGTAAAATTCTTCTTGATGGCAGTTACCAAGGACCAGAAGTTTTTGCTGCCTGTAGTGGAGTTAAGAATCTTACTTCTCAATCTATCATCAAATGATGATTTGACTTTCCTGATGATGGAGTTACAGGAGTTTCTCAGTTTGATGTACTCACGACGAAGTGGCTCATTAGGCGAACGTCTGTATGCTCTATAGGCGGCTTCTTTAGCTTTGATTGCGTTCATACATTCCCCATTGAACCATCTGTTCGGCCTAGGCTTCACAGATTTGGTAGAGTGAGGGATGAACAAGCGCATACCCGCTCGAATAATTTTGGTGACACAGAGGGCCGCATAGTTCGCATTGGCACTACGGAAACACAAATCCCAGTCAGTGGCCTGGAAGAAGCGAATAAGACCCAACCAGTTGGCTTTCCCATAGTGCCACACAGTTCTTTTAGGAGCTGTGGTGGTTGTGGTCGAGGATGGATATGGGAAATAAGCGCTAATTAGTTTATGGTCCGAGTTGCCAAGGGGTGAGCTAACTTTGATGGAGTACCGCGTCGGGTGGGAAGTAAGAAACAGGTCAAGGAGATGGGCTCCTTGACCTGGAATATCAGGGACTCTCGTCGGACATTTGACAATTTGGTGCAAGTTGTTGAGGCTCGCAAAGAGCTCGGCGTCTTTGCCAGGAACACTGGTGCCATTTGAGTAATTTAGCCAATGTACATTGTGAACGTTGAAATCACCCGCAATAATGATTTCGCTTTCCGGGTGGGAAAATAAAAATCCGGAAATCTGTTCGGAAATAGCATCGAAGGCTGAGGTGGTGGCCTCATTACTAATATTAGGACTCCTATATAAAAAACAGAAAAATATGACGTGGCTATGGATAATTATTTTAATCCAAAGATGATTAAAATCAGAGGATGTACTACTGTACACCTTCTGAAAGGCCACGTCATTCCTAAGTTAAATGGCTAATCCCCTATGGGCGGAAAAGTTGTGCACTAAATTATACCCTGTCACCTGAAATCGATCTAAATCAAGATCTGGTAACACTTGGGTTTCACTCAGTGCGAAAATAGCAGGGGTATGGAGGAGTAACTCGCACGTAACGGCCAGGAAGTTCGCATTCAGTCCCCGAATGTTACAAAAATTGATTATAAAATCATTGTCACTTTGGGGACTGTTTAGCGTGAGGTCCATGACCTCATTTGTTACAAATAGAGAGATTGCTACGACCCATACTAAATGCTAAATCGTGCTTTATTTTAATTTTAAAACATTATTCATTTTTATGTTAAGCTCAAAAATTTCTATAAACCCACTATCAGGGAAATCAAATTATCATTTCATGGAAGGCTGAGAAGTAAGACCTTCAATGCCCCCGCTGACAGTAAAAACACATGCTTAGGGACTTTCACTTCTGCCTCAACCTCAACCCCATCTTTTATTTACAATGCGGATGTGATAACAGAGATCAAGTCCACGGCTGAATTATTAGAATTTCTACTCGCCTCGTTTGCTTGACCACACGCGTTCACAAGTCTACGATCTGCTCAATAGGCGAAGCCTTTTTAGGGCGGCGAGATTGTATGTATAAAGCCACGTTTACATCCCAAAGTCAACGCGAAAGTGCACTTTGAAGCTCTTTTATCGCGGAGAGAAAAAAACATAAAAATTTCTGCGCGATAAAAGAGCTTCAAAGTGCACTTTCGCGTTGACTTTGGGATGTAAACTCGTCTTAAATGTCCCAAAAATATCGACAACAAAAAATCCGCTCGTTTCAATAATATACTCCCAATGGTAATTAAAAAATTTACCTGACTTCAAGCGAGAAGTCTGCGCAAACTCTTCGCCCTATCATACTGTTAAGTTTTTAAGGCTTAACGGATTCGTAGGATTAATTAAGGAATACACTTTTTAATTATCCACACAAAAACGAATTTATTAAAAACCAAACACAATTTAAAACAAGCACAATTCTTAAAGTTTACTATAATCACTTGCATTTAATATCTCACACTATTAAATTCTAGTTTATCGCTTTTTAATTCACTTTTCAATCACCACTTTTCGCTTTAGGTCACTTTTATCACTTTAGAACATCTTCATCGCTTTTCAAACCAAAGCCGTTGCAAGTCCCTTTTATATATCCAAGACAAGTTTCAGAGCTTTTCATTCTACACTGGAAACGACTAGAAAATTCTTTAAAATACTTCGAGTAAATTCGAAGCTTTTGCCGTTCGTTTTCTTTTCTAATAGATGGCGCCATGTTAGTATAGTCTATAGTGGATAAATCGTAAATTCAAAACCTAACCAAGCCGTTATCAATAACTGTTGTTTCAACTTCTAACAAACAGATGGCGTATAAATCATCACATTACGTTTCCGGATAGTTTCGATAATAATAAGCCAAGAACGAGCCAGATTTGCTTCCTAATTAAAATACTGTCTTCATTCCTAAAAGCTGAACCATTTCCTTATATTACGCATAACGTCAACCGAGCACCTGATATCGAATAAATACATATCGCCACAATCAAACCGACTGAATGCTCTCTCTCTGCTCTCTGAATGGTCAGACCGATTGTGGCACATGATTGTCCCGTATGCCGTATGATATATCTCATACAGAAAATCAATGGATTCGAGCTTCCAAAAAGTGGCTAATGTTTAGGCTTGTGTTGGCCAACCGAATCAGGCGTTTTGTTAATAGCATCGACGCACAAATTGATTTGAGGCCATATTGCTAGTGCAACGAGGAGTGACGATCCTGTCATTCTAAGAAACAAATAAGGATACCACTGAAAAGCGGCATTTATCGCTGTGGATTCAAAATGATTGGTCCCAAATGGAAAAATTCGAAAAATATAAATTGGGCTCTCTCTTGTTCTCTCTTAGGGTTTGCCTCCAGGTAGATCGATCTCTTGCCTTACTGAATCCTTATCTTAAGTCAATTACATCATATATGTTGGTCCGTTTCTATTCGGGATTTTCCTTAATGGTCCTCCTTTTGTAGTCAAAGATTCCAAGATTCACATGTTCGCAGATGATGTGCAAATTTATATCTCTTCGCCCAAAGAACAATTCCTCAGTAGCTTAGAGAAATTTAACGCAGATCTGCAGCGTGTTTCCTCTTGGTCGACATTGAGGCAGTGTTCCTTAATACCAACCAGTATACTACCCAGTGGGAATGGATAAATTTAAGCGTTTACGCTGTGATTAACAGCAGCATATGTGAAAATGTTACACCTTGAAACTGTTTCAGCCTACAACCTCTTACACTTTGTGATTACCAGTACGTCACACCGGTTCGCACAAGTAAACTATGGTATCAATTGATAACGTCATTAGGACTTCCCTGTATACTGGGTTATATTTCGGAACACAGCCTAAACAATCTACTAACTTAATTCTGAGAAATCCCACCCAATGCATCTTTCTCTCTCATTCTGCCTTTAACTGTCTCTGTATTGCTTTAAATGTGGTTAGGTTTCACTGCAGTTTGCTCCGTAGGTCGTCCGGTTAACCCCAAGTTTAACTTATAATTTTTTCTGTTGTATTTGTTTGAAGTATACGTCCTTAAAATTTCTTGTGGGTCTTTGACCGGTTCTACACGTTCAACTTTTCGTTCAACTTCAACACTTTTTTCTCTTTCGCTCGCATGCAATTGCGAAAGGAGTAAGATTATCCCTTTCGAAAGTTGCATGCGAACGAAAGAGAAAAAAGTGTTTAAGTTGAACGAAAAGTTGAACGTGTAGAACCGGTCTTTGAGAGTACGTCCTTATTTCAAGTCGATCCGAATAAACTTGACTGAGATATGAGCGTTGAAAGATCAGAATCCGTAACGACCGCTAGTCTGCCGTCTGACGCGCTCGACCCTCTCTCAGGTTGCTATCCATTGTTCTCTGAAAAGGGTCGTATACCGGGAATTCCTGGCGTTCATATAATAGTCTGGAGCTACTATATGGCCTCGGAATAAATGACTATGTTAGTTTAAAACAAAATTGTTTTCTTCGTGTAAAGTGAAATTGAAATTTTAAACGGGTTTTTCTCGAAATGACATTTTTGAAGTCGGTGACCAAAATTACTCGAAAACTACTGAACCGATCTTTTTGAAACATGGAAGGCTTATACAATACCTTAAAATGCAGGGTTTAATCGTTTGATATTTTTTCCTATAAAAAATGGCCGCGGGCAGTCAAAGTTCGATTTTACTAAAAGAAAACGGAAGTTTTTTTTAGTAAAATCGAACTTTGACTGACCGCCATACAGATCAGAAGGGCGTGATTTAGTTTCATCTGCTACAATCGTTGGAAATCATTACTGCTGATGTCTATCGAAGCCATATTTTCCCATCAAATTTTCATTTGTTCCTGTCGATGCAGTCAGTGTTTTCTGGAGAACTTCCTTCTTACTAAGAAATCAAAAATAGTTCAGCATTCCATGGACGTACAAATGATAAAAATAGTGGTTGATAACAGGGCGAAGATCATTGACATACAATTAGAAGAGAAGAGGGTCAAGGATTGAACCTTGTGGAACCCCAAAAGACACGAGAAAGAATGGTTTTATGGGGGGAACACCATGAAGTCAATTAGAAAAGACGGGACTAAGTTTGGAAAGTAGAAGCAAGTAAATCCCAGATTCGAATCCCTTACAGAAATCCAGAAGAACCCAAGTCGAGCGCATAACAAAGATCAATCATTATGAAGATCAGTTTCAAAACTAAAGGATATAAGGAACCCAGATTGGAAGAAGGCAGTTATTGGAGTCAAGATATTGCAGGATTTGGATAAGAAGATTTTTCTCCAAGACTGAGAAAAAATGGAAAAATACTGATAGGACGAAAACCTGAGGGTGAGGGTGAAGACTATTTTATGAAAAATGCTGATCTTCTTCTTCTTGAACTCCTCATAGTTAAACAAGGTGCGTTCAAAAACCTCAGTGGTTAAACATAAACTTCCGTGGTTAAGTGAAGTGACGCAGCATAACCACCAGGTTACCTCGTGGTTTACCATAGTAAGGTTTTTGAGCACGCTCCAGGAAAAACACGAATTTAAAAGGAATGGCCTACGTCGAAGGAGGATTCATCAAGGAAAAAGTTTTCTTGTTAAGCTAGAAGAGTTTTTAATTATATGTCTGCAGCTGTATATTCATCCCTTCCAAAGAAGACATCAATCTAAACTCGAAATAAGAACGATGAATTGACAACAAACATCAACGAACTCTTCTGAATCGTCGTAGCCAAACAACCAATCTGCAAAAACACTAAAAAAATTATTCAAATCTTCTAACAAAATACCGTTAAAATTCGAATAGCAGCCCCGACTACAAAGGATTTAGTCATAAGTTCAGGACGTACACAAAAAAAAAACATAGAGCAGCAAAGGACAAAGACCCGAATGTAAACCCCCCAACCCAAAAGCTGTAGACGGGAACACGAAGGGCTGCTGGATGTGGATGTGGACCCAAAATCCGAACGAAATCTGATTCCCGTTTAGAGGGCAACGTTCGTATGGTTACGATGCGGGCCATCGTTCGCACTTTATGTAAGAGGTTTGGGTGGGGATATAGCGGTGTTGTCGATGCTTGGCAATGCACCCAAGTCACCCTTAGTTAAAGGGGTTTGAGTCGTGTATAGATACCACACAAAAGGCAACGAACGCGCTGCTCTCCGTTCGCCTAAAAGGGAAAAGGGAGCCTGCGAGAACAAACACACAATTACGTTAACGGATATGGAAAGGGGCAGACAAGTAGGAACCTAAATTATAAAGTTAAGGGCATCGTCATTGTATTGAGATCGCCTGCCTTACACCGTCTGAGGGTTGAGGCTCCTGAAGGAGAGATAGAGGAAACATAAATAATGCGAACAGAGTGTGTGTATGCATCAGGATCCGAAGACGAAGGGATGCTGGTAAGATCAGAGAGAGCCCTCCGCTCTCCTACCCCTCACTGTCTGACTATCTTTCTGTGGGCTTGTATACATTAGGCGACATAGCACCATTTACTGTCTGGGGAAAGATTAAGGAATAAAAGCTGGAAGCTTCCTGCAACAACTATTTCCACACGTCACAGGGATATGTAAGGATTACTTTTACTGTATGCGTGGGGGAATAAAGTTCAAGTCCACTGAAACCATAGTTCACACACTTCATCATCGACTCTTCAGCCAAGTGAAATATGGCGGAAATCAGGGTGGATTGTCTCCTGATTGACTCAATCAGAATATTGTTGAACAGAATATGATGCTATAAAAGAGGTGGCAGGAATCGCGTATCGGCACACTACATAGACAACAGATCCAACAGTAAAAAGAAAAACACAAAAAAAACAACCAAGTCCACTTCAACAAGCGGGATGAGAGCTGCCAGTGGCCAGGGGTCATGAGGGATGCTTTCAGCGCGACTGAAATGAAGGGCTGCATCGTAAAATATATGCGTGTAGAGAGACCCTCCAGTTTGGAATGCAAACTTATATTTGCCGTCTAGACAGAGTTTTGTGGTCATTACGAGCGATGCCCGAGCAATGAAAATGTGCACACCAATGTTTAGCCCAGTAAATTTTAGTGTTTTTCTTTAGTTGGGGAAAATGTTTGTAGAAAAGAACAAGTTGCGAGGAATAAAAATATATTGCCGGACCAGGGGGCAGGGTAGGGATTTATACATAGTTTATCGCTGGAGTTAAAGGTTTGACGTGTCTAAGGTTATACCATCCAAGACCCAACTCGTGACAGAAAGGAATAAAATTCATATCGAATTGTAGCTCATAAAACGAATGACAAGGGCTCGAGGGACGAGATGAGAAAGTTATTCGCGGAGGAAAAAACCAAAGAGGTAGCGGTAAAAGAATACACGTGTGTGCCGGGAGTATGTTGCAAAACCGGTATGACAAAAGTTTTCTGCCTCCTAATGTAATAAAAGGACTCAAGTACTAGTTTTCATGATCTTGGGTTAAATATGGCGATTATATTACTTGATGCAAGTCGGCTAAGCTTTTGTGCAAAGTCTTTGACAGTCAAGTAATAGGTGAGGAGTGGGACGATGTCCCTACAGGTCCCAGTTGCTCGAGACCTTAAAGGCCCCCATACACGGTCAAATTGGCTGTACAACCAGATTTTCATCAAACCTATAAGCGCAATGTATTTTGATCGGCCGACCGGCCCACAATCGATAGTTTTGGTTGTACAACCGCACTTCGCTGTACAACCAATTGGACCGTGTATGGGGGCCTTAACCCTATTAAATAGTTTTTTGACATCTCTCCTTTGCCTGCATAGATCATTGTTTCACTAATCTGTTATGCGAGGCTCAGGTTGGGTACCCGAAAAGGCCAACCTCCGACCCGTAAACAAAAATTTATTCTCCTGCCAATCTAAAAAAAACCTACCATGCAGTTCTGGGCCTCCAGAGAAGTCTTGCTCGTCGGATGGTCGTGGCGTGGGGTGGGGTTACGCAACTGATAATCAATCAACAATTAAAGTACAAATCGCTAAAAGGAAACGTGTGTGAACTGTAATTACATCTGGAGCTCCAGGCCTAGGCAACCGTCTACCGTTACGCTGCAGGTTTCAATCTTCAGATAAACCCTCACCTCTTTCTTACGTTAATGAAGGGCACTTTTTACCTGTACTGCTGAGTTTCCGATGGGTTCATTGCTCTTAACCAGATACGAGAGCTGGAGGGAGTCCCAGAACTAGATACTATGTCTTTATTTCGCCAACTGCTACCAGCTCTCCTTTTCTTCGTCCAGTATAACATGTGGGGATTACCTTCGTCCAAGTTTTCTGCCTTCCCCTTTGGGTTCGAACTTGTTTAGAAGGAAAAAATCCCGGCGTATTCCGATATTAATTGTTCTTGTTCAGTCTGTCTTGTTCTTTTTCTTGCAAGCACAACTAAGTCTTGTTCTTGTTCTTGCAAAATGTGCAAGAACAAAACAAGACTGTAAGAACAAGACCATTTTTGCCCATCAGTACCCCCAACCACCAGCCCAGAGAGTGCATCATCATCCTCACATTGGAGCTTACCTCTCCCATCCCCGGAGCATACTCCTACGAGGCTTTAGATGGTACCTTCGAGGTTGCTGCCTCCTTGGTGGTAGGAGCGAAACTAGTGGAGGCTGCTCGCGAACTTCTGGCGTCGCTGTGTGGACATTGCATGTTTGGCTAGGGGCAGCCTTGGGCCTGGCCTTATCTGCTGCCTTAATCCTAAGCTGTGCGTAACCAAACTTGTAGCAAATTTAGCCGTCCGTCCACCTCAGGTCCATAGAGAATGTCATCTCTATGAATGGTGGACAGTGCTCTTTGTGGAATACTCTCCACTCCTGCACCCTTAGAGTCCTGTTTTGGACCTCTATCCACTGTAACATCATATCAGTAGGGCCTTCAGTTGCTCCCGGAAAATGTCCGACCACAACATCGCTGCGTGGTAGCTTGTCCTCGTCTACAGCGACGATGTCTACAGCCTTTATTCTCACGCACACATCAGTTTAGAAATTCGTCCTTTTCGACAACAATTCGATTGTGGAACAACCTCCCACCTTCAGCTTTCCCGAACTCATACAACATCCCAGAGTTCAAACGCAAGGTCCATCTCCATCTCCTCATTCACCCCCCAGACTTCCTTTAATCTGCTTATCCTTTCTGTATCCTTCGAGCTAAGCTTGCTACTAGATAACTGACCATGTCGTGTACGACATGATGGGCTTGTAGTACGTGACACCTGCGAACACTGGGCTATCGCCTCCAGAAAATTCCCTTGCAAGGCAATTAATTGCAGCTACTTTAAGCTTCATTATGGGTGCGACGGACTTCTTTGGTAAAGGCTTTTCAGCTGGCTTTCTAGACCATATGGTTGGTGCCTTCGCTCTTTTCGCAGGAGTATTATGGCCAGGAGAGGATCCAGAGGATCTAACACTCTTCTTATTAGGAAAAAAGGTATCCCTCATCGGGGCCACGCCCGTGAATAGAGTAGCCAACTTCGCGGTCGAAGCGTGCTCCCCTCAGGTTTTTAGAAGTAGGCGCTTTTCCTGGTCGCCTTCCGGTGGAGCAGAAGGTGTCCGCGCTTCCGCAGGTGGGCCTCTAACGAGACCTTCTTCAATTGAAGGAGTGATCTCAGCGGGCGCCATAGTACCATGAATCATTATTGAAGAGGGATCCCGAAAACTCCCCTGCACTGGGCACCCTTCTGCATGGGTTTGGTGGACATGTCCAAACGGCGTTGTAGGCCGGCCTGTTTGGGAGGTTATGGAAGCCCCAGAAGTGGTTGGTGCGTTGCGAGGTGCTCCATCCTCATTAGCCCTTATGTTGGTACACCCTTCGGTCTAGAAATTCGTTTATAACTAGAAAAACTCGACTATTAAACAACCTTTTAGAGTATTGCCGAACTTGTACAACATCCAAGAATTCAAACGAAAGGCCCCTCCTCGCGCTTCCGTCAGACTGACCAGACTACCCTTAACCTATCTTATAATTTCTTTCGAGCCAAGCTTTCGACTAGAGATTGTACCATGACGTGAACAAAACGACGATTTGGTATATAAAGTGTGACACCTGAGCCTAGATTTCCACATGAAACAAATACAAATTTAAAAGCAAAGTTCGAAGCGATAGTATCTCAAAATTCTAGCGAAGAATTGCAAATTTCTTTTCCTGTAACAGACTCTCCTTCTTATTAAGCCTACCTACAAAAATATCCTGCGAATTCCATGAGTCACTTCCATCTGTCACCATAATTCGGGAATCACACGATCAATATAGTAGTCATAGGTCATGTTGGAGCCGAAAAGCTGCCTTCGTTCTATTAATAGGCCCGAGTCCTTACTCACACGGAATCCAGGACGAAGCACACTCATTTTTCATAGAAAAGGCTTCCCAATTGCGGAAATGTGTTGACCCAGTTCAACTTGATTGACACAAAGGCGAGCAGCACAGCTAATGAGTGTGTCTCAATTGTTCGGCTGAGGGGCGCCTATTTGTGTGTCGATCGATCCAATCAGGATTGACAATCACGGCCCACGGGGGTGGCGCGCATTCATCATGATTTTTCCGACGTAGTCAAACAGATGAGCAATAACATAATTGACGACGACTCCTTTTGTGTCATTAGTCTGGGAACTTTTACCACAAGACACTTCATCCCCGGCTGCTGGCGTTGTTGTTGCCTCTAATTTGTCCTGACAAAGGAAACGCATGGCTTCTGCATAAGTGCAGGTCGCTATCTGTGCAGACAGCTTTTTCTGACCTTTCGGTTCTTATCCTCTCGCATTAAATTCATATCGAATTCACGCGACGGACATGTCTGCATGCAACCGCAGCGGCCAAGGAAACGTTCGGAATTAGCGCTGTTGTCTTCGTAGATTTGCCCGTGCAAACTTAAGAACCAAGTTCAAAGACGTGCTGTTGTTGTTGTTGTTGCTGTTGGTGGTTTGGTTTTTTTTTTCGATAATTGCACGTTTCAGACGACGACGTCGGGCGCCTCTCCCCACCGGTGACAGGAAAGTGATTCATTGTCTCGGGACTTAGGGGAAGGTGATTGACTATCAATTCAAAGGGAAACCCCAGGTGAAGGAGCCCTGACATAAAACGTGAGAGTAATTGCGCTATGCTGTCAAGATTTATGGCGGAGAGAGGCGATGCGCGGATGTCATTTCGTGGGCAGGTTGACTTTAAATTTTCGGAAAATTTATGACCATTATCGATAATATTGGATCACCGGCGGCGTCTTACAGTTTAGGTGGCCAATTTTTGGCTCGTGGGTTCGCTGGATCCTCAGATGTCTTCATTATACACATCGACCTTCAAATCACCTGCGGTTTTTTTTCGTGGTTTGCTGTATTATCTCAGGTGTTGGGCATTTTGGTTTGATTTTTGATTTCGTTGTTTTTTAAAGGTTTAAGGTTGAAGCCATAGAATGCGATGGAAATATATACGGTAATGCTGCTGCAGGTTTTTTTCGAGCTGTGTTGGAGGCAGGTTGAAAAATTGGTTTGATTTTTACGGTGTGAGAATGAGAAATGAAGGAACTGAATCTAGTAGGTAGAAGTTACAAATATCTATTAATTATCTACAAAATTATGACAACATTATGGGATATCGTCCTTCGATACTGCAGTTTGCGTTAAGTTGTACTAGCAGTCCTTCATGTCATTGGTCACGTCTAGTAGAACCCTTAGTAGGGGGGAGAAACAGGTTTAGGGTTATGATCAATGGCGAATGACAGAGATGACGAAAAGAGGATTGCCTTTAGCCGAAATCAGGGGATATGTATAAAATTCTTCAACACCAAATTCAATTCTTTTCTAATATTTCCGAAAACCCCTTGCGTACCGCCCACGTTTTCGCAAATGGATTTCTCGTACTCCTTCTTCTATTTCAATGTAAAGCACATTCTCAGTATAAAGCTCAATCTCAGTGTAAAGCTCACTCCAATATTGTTAAAGCTTTTTAGACTGCAAAACAAGAGCTTTTTAGGGCCACGTACGAAACTATCACTTTATATCTCAAACTAGCAAAAACCCGCGTGCCTTGCAACGCCTTTCAATAAATAAAAATTGGTGTGCATAGTCCGGGATGATGTATAATGAAACAAAGCACAAATTTGCAAAACATGATTTTGAGTACATAAAATAATTTAGTTACCAATAAAAAATGTGTTACCCACAATTTTTTTTAAATTCGAGTTTGAGCACCACCTATAGGAAAAATTTTATACTACGTGACAGTACAGACACCTAGCCATATTCAGAATTCCTCTCATGCGCGTGGATTTTTACGTTCCCAGGTAATTGGCACCCTATTCAAGACTTTCCCTATGGCGGCCTCTACATTTGTTTTCCAAAAAAAGTTTTAAAAAAGATCATCAACTTTTCAAAATTGATGCCTATTGTGCAGCTCAAAAATTCATAATTCTATGCCCCTAAAAAATCGAATAAATATCCGTGGGAGGCGAACATTGGCAATATTATAAAACAACACTACTGATTTGATTCTGAAAAAGGACCACTGCTGCTTCCCGTTTTCTTGTTTCGGTGCAGCTAGTCATACCACCCGCACGGCACTGGTTCAAAATATATTCATGCAAGGCTAACAACTCACTGTAACACTTCTTTTTATACGATGCTCGATGTTTCCCTTGTAAGTATTAGAACGTTTGCGACATTACTAAGTGAGTGGACTTTGTTTAGTTGATATTTTACAAATAGTCATAAATGTCAAAACTTCAGCGTTTATTACGAAATTTCAAAGAGCAGCGAGCAGCTCAATGTCATATCTTTAATCTCAGAACATTTTCTATCTCCTATGTTGAGGAGAATAGTACTGAATTCTGAGTTCTCCGATTGCTATTTCATATTTTATTTTAAATGAAATTTTTCAATCTGTCCCTAAATGAGTGATCATTTTAGATCTGCATTAATTTCATCGGCCCGCGTATCTGTTGGAACAACTGGCAAGCTTCGTCCGAAATATATGCCAATAAAACAGTTTCACACCAAAATAAGTAATTGGTATTTTCTTCTTAAATCTTACATTGTTCTGTAAACGGCTTCAATAGATACTATATTTATCAAGGTGCATCGTCCCATTCCCAGACAACCATCATGCAGTCTTGCAAAACTTTAGCTTTGTGGCGGTTTTTAGATTTGTTACATGCAGAATTTTCCATATGATCTTCTCCGATCGGTATTATAAAGATAGAATGAGCTGTTTTTGCTTTTATGAGTAAAGTTGCCACAATCTCTGTTAATTACCCTGCTGGGATAACCCTGTTATTTGCACGTAAGAACGTCATGCCAGTGCCTCCTGTTGGGCCTTAAAAATTCACCCGTATTGACACTGTTGATAATGCGTCAACTTTGGTTTATTGTGCTCCATCTATTTTGTGTTTAGATTATTTTCAGACCCATCGATTAGTTGTGGAAATGGGAAACCATAATGATCCTGAGTATTTCCACCAATTAAAAGAACAATATCTCGTAGTGACAGCATTTCATTCGCGTAGGTTGTAAAATTATACTCTCTTTGCCAATAAATAAATATTAAGGGATATTACAGTGTATCATTATGATAGTGTAATATGTGAGTCTCTGTGATTCATTGCAATCTGCTATCCTTTTTAATAAGCAGATATTATGACCCGGTTATTACAATACATGGTTAATTTACCAATAGCACAGAGATTTAATTTTTAGTCGGTTCACTGTAGTATGTAGTCAGGTTGCATCTCATAATTTAATTCCAATTGTAGACCTCAAAGAGCTACCCATTGGTGCCTAAGTACATATCGTATTTTAGGCAACCCTAACTACGAAAATTTTACCAAAAAGAAAAAGGCGTACATATAGTACGTAATTTTGGAGAACCTAAATAATTAGTTAGAGCTCTTTTAGACCTAGAATTGGAATGTTCAAAAAAGTCTTCACACTCTATTTCTTCCGACTAAGGATTCAAGTTTTCGGTCTGATCGGGGTACTTTTTACCTATAATTTCATTTCATTAACACCGGAACTTTTCCCTAGCGCCTCATTTGATACCCATATCGAGTGGGTTGTAAGAAAAAAAGTAGTCCGCCATTTTGTATTGGCCGCCATTTTGAAATTTGAATGCACCTCATAACTAATTGTATTCTACTTGTCATACTCTTTAATTTGATACCCATGACGGGGGTGGGGGAGCCCAATTGCGAAATTCGCCGGCCATCTTGGAACCGCCATCTTGATTTTTTTACAAAGTGGTCAGATTATATTGACACCCGAACTATATATATGTGCAAAATTTGAAGTTTATCGGTTATAGGGAAGTGGGTCAAAATCAAATTTTAAGTTTTGTATACATACATACATCCATACATACACAGAGATAGAGCTAATATATAGGGTATATAAATAGCCTAAAACATGCTCGCAAAAATACTGAATCTTCCAGTGAAAGTCCCATCCCGATCGGCCTAGCCGTTCCCGAGATTACCGCGGCCAAACAGACAGACATACAGACATACAGACACACAGACAGACAAAAATTTTAAAAATAGTGGATTTTGTTTTAATTAACATGTAAATAACCAAAAAAAACTTAAAAAAACATAATTATTTTGAAATTACAGACAGACACTCCAATTATATTTATATAGATTAAGGCACCGTTGTAATTTAACCAAAGTTGGGCGTGGATCGAATCGAAAGTTCGTCGTTAAGACGTAAATTCAAAGATTGAGAAATCATGACAGTATAACCTCTTTTCGGTTATGTTATGACAAACCGAAACAAAAGTAAAACGATATGAAAATTATAAATAGTAGGTTATGTTATTTGCTTTTCGATTACGTTTGAATCCATTTAAACTTCAATTAATCAATCGATCGTAAATTCACTTTCAACCGTTCAATCTATGGATCGTTCGACTCGGTCATGTATACGTAGTAAGATTGTGCATTCGAAGTATCTTTGGTTTCGAGATTTTACACATGGCAAAAGCCGCATTTACGCGGGATGAACTAGGTTGATATTTGTGATATAATTTCAATTGAGAGTTAATCTCATTAATGTAGATATACTGCCTTAAGTTTCAGTGTTATTTAAATGGGAGTAAGCACGCTGTGTTATTAGAGAGGAAACGTTGAGTTCGACACGATTCTTACAGTCCCAATCATAAATGAGCTCTCCAATGAATCGAATCTTAATTGCCAAATCCCTACCGCCATATATTTTCGAATTTTGATCACAGAATGGTCATTTGTGCTCATAAAAATCCCCTTATACCGATTTCCAATGGAATCGGAACACAAATTCATGCAAAATTCGTCCGCAATCTTGATTCTGTTTACAAAATTGCCAGATTAAATTGTCACGGGAACTCAGTGGCCTATTTTACACGATGAAAGACGAAACGAAGTAAAGTTTCCTCAAAAATTTCATCAGTGTCTACAGGGTAAACTCTGGCAAAAAAATAATACTTCAAAATTTATTGCTCATTTCTCATTTGTATTTTTCGTTTATATACCTGCCCATCCACCTGCTCCTTTCTTTTGAAAACTTGAGTGGCCATTTTTGTATTTAATTCCACTTTTACTTCATCCTCTACTAAAGGGGAGACCAGAGAAATCAGAGAAACAACAACAACAAACCTGAAGCTATCAAAACTGTTTCCTGCAAAGTTTCATGGCATTGTTTCGTGTTGCCTCAAGCCCTCTCTTACCCCTTCCTTAAGCTCATGTGCAAAATTTCATCACAATCGGTTTAGAAGAAGTAGTTGAAAAGGCTGTCGCTAGATTTGAGGCAAAGATATAAACAAATCTACGAGGTCAAACTAAATAAAACCATTAATATCTCTCTCTTTACATTCAAAATAAATTAACCAAAGCAAAATTTATTGTGTGAAAACTAAATGTACTACTAACGATGGGCTCCAGATACCAGGCGACCTACGGTTTATATTAGTCTTTCATGGCAATCCGGATATGGGTGGCCGTCATTTTTCACCCAAAGCCATGGAATCAAAATTGAAATATACACTTCTGGAGCTTCTATTGCCCCGCAACAGGACTTCGAAGGAAGATCTACTGAGAGCCCCACATAAAGCAAAAACGCGAGCAGCTTCTTATCCGAAAAACGACTACTTTAAGAAGGCAAAGAGGCGACAGCTCACGTGGCTCCCGAGAATGAGAAGTTTAGGGTGATACATAAAACTCTATCTTTGTACACTTCTGACCATATTACTTAGAACGAACAGAGATTTCGAACTAGACGCCATAGTAACTTATATTCAGCCCATGCCTATACAATGGCATAGCACACATAGCTATTGGAGCTGGGTACCAAAATTTGCATTGTCCTTTCAAAACTAAAAAGTAATTACAGATATTATTGAACATTGAGCAGTGATATGGATGCTGTGTGAATGTCATTGAAAAATTCATCACGGAAGCCACTGACACGGAAAGTGTCGATGGTGTGCCGTCACGGATATGTGTTTGATCGATCTTAATAACTCAATTTTACGACCGGTTTGACGGAAGTAGATGGAACCCGCTCAAACAAGTTAGTTTTCCCTGTCATCTCCATCAGATTAAATTTTTGGTGTCTTATCGAAAAAATCGCTCCAAATGATTGGATTTTTAACTTTCAACCAGTCTTGTAGTGGATAGTAGCAGGATTTTTTACTGGCTGGCTGGGCTTTGGCTTTTCGGGGGTCGCAACACTAAGAAGGTTGAGAAACGATGATCTAGAGATAGGTGGTCTCTACTTCAATTCCCTACCAAAGATTTTATCACTCTTCTTTCTAAGTTTTCTATCTAGTTATCTCCCTCTCTTCTGCCTTGGGTTATGGCTTACTCAAAAATCTAGCACCGACTAAGAAAAGCAGCGTTTTCCCGGCGATAACTTTGATGAGATCCCTTAGGAAAACCGTACGACGACCACTTTTCTTCTTTCGTTACTTTCTTTTGAACAGAGTCGGAGAATCGGACGGAAGGAGTTAGTATAGTGAACGATTTCAGGGTGGATTTTCGCAATAATGCTGAAGAGTGCAGTAATCTAAGGCTTTGATTTTAAAATGATATACTGTCATATGTATGTATACAGACAAATTTGGCGCGTTGTCTAAGATGGAATAAAGGTTATTGGCTAAGGCTAGATTATTAAGTATTTATCTAGATTTTAGAATATTGTTTGCTTTTCTTGGAAAATTTTTGTTGCAACTTTATGTAGTACGATACTATTAGGCAATGCTCACAAGACTTTGTCTGCGCTCCTAGACAAAGTCTCGACTTTTTTTAAATAATAGAGATGTCTCCAATAAATAATCGAAAATGATCTGAGATAAAGGCTATTAAATATCAATAGAGCAATATACAAAATATATATAAAAAAAATATTCCTCAACAATAATCTCCACTTCTTTGACAACCTGAACAACGCTACGAAATTAAATCAGAAGTAAAGAAAGAAAAAAAAAAGAATTTCCACGAATTGCTTGCAGACATAGAGAAAAGTTCACCGTACCTCATATCCTTTTTCACCACCAACCAACCCAACTGGCAAAAAACTTTGAAATTTTTTTTTCGTATTTCAACACAAAAAAAAACAAACACGAAAAAATCTCCAAACCCTACTGCAGGATCCGTTGCGAAAATACAACCCCGCGCGCGCACCCAACCTTTTGCAGATGCAGGCTCCACAGCAGTTCACACAGCAAACCAAAACACGCATACATGCACACAAAGTCGAGCTCTACTCACCCACTTCACCCACTTATTCGACGTCGAAAAGCATTTCCTATCGCCATCCCTTTCTAGTCCGACACCCTGGCGAAGGATCCTAGCGCCACCAAACAAGACCTACAAAACTTGGAACAGATAAGTATACACAAAGAAATAAGGATTCTTCACACACTATCGTAACCGCAGCACACACACACATACATACATACGTACATATCCCGATCGCCACCCAGCACAAACATTGACAGGGGCATGCGAAAGCTTCACACAGTGGCGTTGTTGCAGAAGGTTTGGGTACATGGGAAGCGTCGAGACGACTTTATTGATCGGTTCTGCAGCCCTGGGGGCGACGCCCTGACTGTGACCTGACTTGACCTTTTGCGGCGCGGCCCGTGCAGAGTATGCGTGTGCCATCACCGTATGCTAGTACAACACACGCGGCGAGTCGAGGCGAGCTTTTTATTACTCGGCGATTTGCTGGTGTGAATGCGGGTGTTTTGTGTTTTTGTTTTAATTTGACCATTTATCAACACGTTCAAGAGCAAAAACTGCAACCTTGTCAGGGGGTGAAGGAGCCCCGGCGAGCGATGCACAGGCACAAGTGCTTTAATCACCCCCAAGCCAGCGAATGCATATTTTGCCGCATTTAGACCCCCGCAAAGGAGAGCTTTTTTTACAAAAACAAAACAAAAACGACAAGGGAGCACGCACCTTTTATTGAAGGCTGTCTGTGGAGCCATGAACGACGGCAGCCGTAAACGGGGCGACCGTTCACCCCCAAACCTATTAACCGGGGAGGGGCTCCTGCAAGGTGCGAAGGGTGCGAAGGCAAACTTTACGGGGGGATAGCGTGCATGAAACGACGAAAGGTCAATGTCGTGACGGCGTTTTCTGACTTTTTAAGATTTCAAGGCGAAGTCAGCCCTCTTCTTGTGATTAGCCCCCTCTAGACTGATTTGCATACGATGAAGGTTGCACAGTGGACAGACAGACATACTTTAAACGGGGGTTGATTGACTGGGGGAGTTTAGATTTTAAATTAAAAGCACCCAAAAGGGGGCTGTGATGACTGTGGAATTACTCAAGTTATATTAACTGTGCAAAAGTAGCCAAGATTTGTTTTAATTGAATAAAGTACTCAAGTAGTCGTCGTCCATTTCTGCCAAATTTAATGAGATTTATCTCATTGAAAAGCGAGACGAATTTTAATTATAAAACTGGCAAAAAAGGAAGCTTAGAAAGGCTTACGAACCCTACATTTGTTGCTGCAAGCATGACCAATGTTGACAAGTCTTTCGATTTCAATTCTAAAAAGGTTGTCATTACAATAATCTAACGAACGCAACGAAATATCAAACTTTTCACTCCAAAGTTAACCCAAGCCCAATTCAATACTGCCGTGACAAACTCTGGTTTACTTGCATTATCAAATAAGAGCTACTATAAGCTATTGCAGAAGAAAGAGCAGGACTTCGATTGAAAATAATTTCGTTGGTGTCCAAAATACTGTAACCATCTACAAATGGTTGCCGAACGACTTACCCCTAGACTACCGAAACTGACATAAATTTTCAACTATAAGTATATTCATCAGTATCAAGTATTGTCTTATCCATCCGAAGCTCTAGTCTGGTAAAGTAATGCTTCTTATTGCATTTTAATTGGGAAAACATAAGGGAGTGTTCCAAAATATAATCCAATGCTAATGGCGTCTTAAATCGCGAGCAATTGGTATTGAAAATATACAGAATGGCATAAGATTTAGCACTGGCCATTAGCACTGGCCAAATACTGGATTCTATTTGGGAACACAGTCAAGGTTGAGATTAAGTTTATAATTGCATCCAACAATTGAACAGACATATTATGAAATCAATTTCGGACCTTTAAAATACCTAAAAAACGAGTTTTTTTTTTTTTTTTTTTTTATGTGGCAGACTAGAGGCTTAGGGAAAGTCCCTTTGTACTGTCGACAATCTATTTTTTTTCCATATACACCGTCGAACAGCAGCTCTAGCCGGAAGATAGAGAGAAGAGAGAGAGAAAGAAGAGAGGAAGGAACTGTCACAACCTGACTGCGATATTTTTATTCCACCAACTCTCAACCATTTCGCGACTCTGACATCGGGGCATCGAGAACAACTCGCTGGAGTGTTATGCCTCTTGAAACGAGTTGAATCTCTTCAACCAACCGATGGCATGCGCTTGGTGGAGCGTGGAAGAGAACTAGTGAAGGCTATGACAGGAGGAGTCAGGAATGTAAAGAGGGAAGAAGAAAGAAGGAAAGTTATGTAGGCGGGAAATTGGGAAAGGCTAGGACCGTGGCACCACCGGGATTCGAACCCGGGACCTCTTGGGATAGTAGTCAGGCGCCTTACCCCTAGACTACCGAGGCGAGTTTACCACTTTGACAAGTGTATGCATAGAATGACGTTAAATTTTACATTGACGATTCACAAAACTTACTTTAAAGTCTAATAAGAATTTATTTCGTCAGTTAGTTCACCAATATTCGTCAAATTTTCATAACTGCTACAATAAGTACGCCCTTCTTTGGTCAAATGAACATCCATGCTAATATTTCGAGATTTCCGTAGCTCATCCGCAAAAAAATCAAACCCAATGTGTACACCGAAAAATCTGTCTCGTAATCATGCAACAAGTATTTTGCACTTCAGCATCAGCAACAACTTGAGACGTTGGATCTTACGTAATCACTTAGACGAAATGAGTAGTATAGCAATTAGGGCTCTGTTGGACATCTCATAATTTGCCTTTTTTATACATTTATTTTCGGTTTTTCACGCGCAATAGAGCTTAAAAGCTCACTCACTGACATCATCAAACGTGAAATAAGCGAGCTTTTTAGGTTTGTGTTCTTGCTAGAATGATATTGTTGGTAGTGTATCTTAGCTGGTAACAGCTTTTTTAATTCTTTTTCATTTTGAATGAGGGAAGCTCAAAAGTAAAGGGCAGAAGCTCATAAGGAAAAGCTATGTTTCTATCTTGAAAAGCTTTTACCCATTTTACTTTAGAAAATGCGTAAGTTACGTCAAAAAGCTTTTTTTCCTGTGTCAACTAAGATCTAAGTGACGTCACCGGACCCTTATGAGCTTACCTTATTGTACCATAAATTTCAGAAATTCTTTTTGTTTTTAATAGATAAGAAGAACAACCATTTGCTATTAACTTAATGTTTTTCATTCGGAAACTAAAAGATATTTAGTTGGAGTTAATAGACGAGTAGATAGACGTTAATAAATACCATATGAATATTATATTCTCTAATCAATGCAGGCCCCGGAGGGCGGGCTCTACGACAACGACCTACGAAACGAAATATGGAATTCAATTTTGGAACTTGGATCGTCAAAACGCTCAACAGGACGGGTGTTCTACGTTCGCTTTTATTATTAAGAAAATATATTGTCAAAACTGCTACATTTCTATAGGAGCTCATATGATGGTGCAGCAAATTGCATCGTCATCGATTAATTCCATTGTCCATTCCAAATAAAGGATTTTTATTTGAGGAGAGACCGAATGGCGACAAGGGCCCCAAGAAAAAATAAAAAAATGAATTCACAGCGGGCGCTTGACTTTTTAAAGGGGATGTGAAGCCCGTAGAGTTTTTAACCATTTTTAATGGGAGCACCTACGGCCTCACGACGGCCAAACTTGACCAATAGATCAGAAGTAGTCTGGAGGTGTTGGAGCAGGCGGCGTTTGAACTCTTGGCTGTTGTATGAGTTCGAGATAACTGATTGTGGGAGATTATTCCACAGCCAAATTGTTTTAATTATAAACGAACTTTTAGACATAAGTATGCGCGAAAACGGGGATTGCAAGGCATGAGAATGAACCGAGCTGGCTCACAAGGTCAATCGAGAGGCAAAGGCTGTCTCTAATAATTTAAATGTTGCGACTATGCAATATCTGCCTTATGATTGCTTTTGAAACCTCGATGGGGACCAAACAAGGGTAGTTTCATTAAGAAAAATCAGCTCACGAAGGCAAAGTTGGTACATGTTGTTGCTTGAAAGGTAGGGCCTAGGCTTATCGCTCTAATGAATCTAGAGCTTTAACTCCAGATTCTGGCGCCCACAGCTATCTTCTCTCTTTTTTATTTGTCCACCTAGTTAGTATTTTACTAGTCTTACCGCGGTATGTAGTTCAAGATAGCTTATTTTATATGTGCATGGAAGGAGACTGAAATTTTGACATCTGCAAGGTCGGGCATGCAGTCCGATAGCATTCCCGCTTCCTCAATCTCTTCTGTAATGTTGAGTATTATAGAATGTCCTCGTCCAAAACCAGCGCCCATGTAACCATTCATTTTCAGCTGCAGAGCCGCGTTTATAGCGGAGTGGGACCAGATTCAAGAGTCTCCAGCTGTGCCAGCGGCGAAACTCCATTCTATGAATTTTTCTGAATTTGGTTATGAAGTTTTTAAGCGCCGTTCGGTGTCATCACACTAAAGCTCCGTAAATTGTCATGGGCCTCATGATGGTGACGTATATCCAAAACATTTCAGTTATAGACCCCATCGGCGGCAGGCCCACAGCGATTACTCTACCCGGCTCATTAGAGTGCCCATATCTTGCTTGACCAAAATCAAAGGAGCAGCAAATCTTTAGACAGATTGTTTCGTTTAGGGGCTGCTCAGATTACAATAAGTACAAGTTGCGACAGCGGTACTCCTTGAACTCTTACTAAAAAAGGAAAGAAAAGAAGAGGATGCAACCTCCTCTGAATCACGTTTAGATCCTTGTCGACAGTGCTTATCTCCACTAGTCCTTGAAATAAATTATAGGATAAGAAATTCAAAGAAATATAAATTGAGTAAATAATGGTTTTCCCGATACAGACTACCGTGTATACTCCAGCTCGTCTATCAAGCAGAAGCAAGGACTTCCTGAACATAGTTTATCTACAACATCAAGTCAAACCTTTAAAAGAAATATTTTTCTTGTGAATATTGCATTTTTCTCAATAAAAAAAAAAGAACTACGCTTACAACTACAAGAGAAATTCCCTAGATTTAAATTAAGAATTTCGAGAATTCAAATAACTTTTTCAGGACTTCCACCCTTAGAGGTCTTGGTTATGCCCCGAGTCTCGAGTCCTTTTTTTTACTGGTGTGTTGGTAGATTTAGGATCCTATCCGAGAGTTTTTAGAGAACTACCACTATTTTATAAGGGTAGGTGAATCTTGGTTGGGAAAATCTCTGGAATAATACCTCGGGTCTTACACACACTTTTCTCTCTCTCCTCTCGTAGCAAAAAAAAACTACTTTCGGTTGAAGCGTTTTTTTGGTTTTTGTGCGGTGGTAGGAATTGACAATTTGACTTTAGTTGACTGCAATTAAGGGTGAAAAGTTGTAAATTTTTATGATAAGTACCGACGAAGGCTCTACACTTTAGCAGCGAATCAATAAAACAGCCGCAGGTAGACTGCATTAAGGACTAGCAAAGATTGGAGAGACTTTCTCTGCCATTGTACGAGAAAATAGTGGTGTTTGGGATTCCGACTGGGGATGCGGGCCTGTCTGCACGTAATCTACATGCTTATCGGGGGCTGCTCAAATAAACTACAAAAATATCGATAAATATAGTAAATTTTTTAAGCCTGGCACTTCTGCAAAATCCATATTCTCTGGCAAACTTTTCGCAACGCAATCAAAAAAGCAACCCTAGATTTTATTGAACCCCGCCCATAGCTGCTGCACTTGGTAGTCAGCAGCAACCCCGACCCCGGCAGCTCTCATCAGACAATTTTGTGTAAGCTTCCTTTGTGTGCTCCCTGTCGGATTCAAAGGACAGACTTACAGGAGTTGGGGGGAATTTGCGCTGTGTGGGGTAGCAGGAGCTGGGGCTGGTGGTGTGGGAAACTGTGGAGGAAAATTGTGGATGCATTTCGTGTGCACACAAACACAACCAAAATGCTAGAAACTGCAGTATTACAATATTCGATGGTAGTTCTTGCATCTCCCCGGCAAGCAGGACGACGACGACGAGCACACAGAGACGCACTTCTGCTCATTTGTGACTTTGCCCGCTATAAGGGATGGAGGAACGCAACAAAAATACTACCACAAAGACACAATCGGGCGCTGACACAAAAGAGCAAAACTACTGCAGGTTTCTGCGATCCAATGATGCGAGTGCGACGGGACTGCAAGAAGAATGTTGCACGAGGTCAGGGATTGAGGTGAACTTTTGGCAGGGTTCATCAGCTCCGAGTCATGTACTCAATATTTTTTTCTTCGGCTTCGATTTTTGTTTTTATTTTATTTTTTTATTTTTATTTTCATTTTTTTTTTTTGGCGGGTGTAGTGGCGGCGAATAGGAATGAGGATCTGTGAGTCGAGGTGGACTTTATTGAACTCACCCATGCCATATCTGATTTTTCTCAAGGGTATAAGTAGACAGAAATAAAAGAATTTTTATCTTTTGTTGGGGACTTAATAGGGTTGTTGAACTGACCGACCCGACCGCCTTCGATGTGTTTTTGGGTTGAGGGAAATCTACTGCTGAAGTATCGCAATAATGCCGAGATTCAAGATGCAATTAATGCAGCAGGGAAATAAAAGTCTCCAACAGGCAGAAAGAAGGTAAAAAATGGCTGGATTTTATGTCTTAATAATAACTTGTCATATATTCATAAATTTCTGGGAAATCTACTAAAAAAAGTTATTTAATTTCAATTAATTTCGTTTCACTTCACTGATTATTGAATCCAATTAAAATTAGCGGAATTTTTAGTAAGGAACGACGGAATTAAATATTTGTAAGGATTTTCGGAAATTAAAAGTTTTATATTATTTTTTGATGAAAATATAAGAATACTACTCCTAAAATAATTTTACACAAAAGGAATTATAGGAAACGTTAAAAGAATCGTACCACGATTCGGGTTGTCCACCAACTTGGTTAAAATAAAGTCAATAAACGATACCGTCTGCAAGATAACGTATAGCACTGAGACCTAACTGCCTGTACTTTCAAGGATCCCATATATTTCTTTTGTTTTGTGTGTGTGTGTATAATATGACTAGGTACTGAATTATCTCCACAAACTATCCTGTACCTTTGACTACTCTATCATCAAGTGCATTCACAGAGCAAAAATTATCAAGAATTTATCTTCAAACACCTGCGTAAGACCCTGTTTAGACGGTGCGCTTCAGCGCAAGTGCCTCACGAAATTTGTGGGCGCGGGGAGGTTTCGGGGCGGTGGGAAGTGAGTCTTGATCAGAAAGGGATTCACTTGCGCTTTTTGGCGTTTTAATTTCATTTTGTTCCATCTTCGTGTTCCATTTCACTTTCGTTTCAGCCATCTAAGTGAAAACACGTGCGAGAAAACTTTTAAAAAACGTTATTTTGGCAATTTACAAAAACACCATATCACTTTTCTTATTTTAAAAAACGGAAATACTCTGGATATCGCAAAAATTGTTATCACACTTTATAAAAACACGCCAATACTTCGTAGATAGCAAATTATGCAAATTGTTTTTATTCCATTTGTTCCAGCTGTAAAGGAAGCGACAGGGCTCAAAGCGAATCATCTAAACAAATGTGCGCTTTGAGGCGACTCAAAGCGCGCGACAAAGCGCAACATCTAAACAGGGTCAAAGATATTGGTAAAAAAATCCAAGTTGGTAACGCTGTATCAAGCTATGGCGTAGAATTTTAACCCCGTCTTTTACATAGTGTTCTCAAAGCAGTTGTTATTGTTTGGAAAAAATATTAAAATTTATGTTTCAAACGAAACACGCCACTGAAAAACTGAAAAAAACAAATTTCCAAGTGTTTTTTAAACTGGCGACTCTGCATTTTAAAAACCTGGCAACTCTTCTTTCACCGCAATTGTATTGGCTAGCGAGGCTTAACCCTTATTACTAGCGTATATCGGCGACCGCTTCCGCGTGGAAAGTTGTCACATTATACCCTAATCTAAGCCTCTGGTTGTCAAGTCATATATGAGTTATTATATATTATACATAATCTCACGACTGGAATCCCTTATGAGGTAAGTGGAGCTAGGAAGAAATGAGTTAGTAAGACTATTCTTTCAATTCCAATACCAATAATAGTTTTTCAAGTCATCCCTGTAAACATTTCTAGTTTTTTTTCTGATCGGAGTATGACCAGGCTGTCAGATGAATTGACTCTTGAGCATGCCACAAACAATTGGCCAAAGGAGAAACTCCTCAGATTCACATCACCCACTTTAAAACTGTGTTGCTGTGCCTTATTGATGGTCATGACGTAGAAACGGAAAATATGAGAGGTTTTTTTTTTTTTTTTTTTTTTATGTGAAAGACTAGAGTCTCAGGGAAGACCCTTTATACTGTCGACAATCTATTTTTTTCGTATAGAGTGCAATGTCGAACAGCAGCTCTAGTCGGGGAAGGAAGGAACTGCCACAACCTACCCGCGATATTTTTCAGTCCACCTACTTCCAACCATTACTATTGCGACTTTGACATCGGGGCATCGAGAAACAGCTCGCTGGAGTGTTATGCCTCCTGAAACGAGTTGAATCTCATCAACCAACCGATGACATGCGCTTTTGGCGGAGCGGGGAAGGGCTAAGGAAGGCTATGACAAGAGGAATCAGGAATGTAAAGAGGGAAGAAGAAAGAAGGAAAGTTATGTAGGTGGGAAATTGGAAAAGGCGACGGACCGTGGGGCTTGGCCGGGAATCGAACCCGGGACCTCTCGGATAGTAGCCAGACGCCTTACTCCCTAGGCTACCGAGGCCCCGTTGAAGTTAAAGTGGCAATCTGTCGGCATCAGAGGAATTCGTGAGATGAAGACGATTTTTCCTTGATTACCATCACCGAGTCATCACCTGAAGTCTAGTACGATTGCACAGTTTCGCATGGTTTCAATTGCGCAACAGACAGAGGACGTGAGATGGTACTCCTGGTAAGAATTCTACAAGGTAATGTACAGCATTCCCCTATTACCGAGTCCACAGATTTAAACTTCATATGATCACTAGGCAGCTTTTTCAGCATCAATAAGCTGTTGGCTGATTCGTTTGTTGGAGTGACAATATCTCTTCCCTCAGCCATGATGCGCAATCTACTCCAGCCTGGTGAATCTTTGGGTATAATCTGTCAGTTAAGCTTATCAGATCTACCATAATATGGCAAACACTCGGAAATTTATTCTTCCTTCCTTTTCCAAAATTTTCCCATCATCAATATTTAGCCATAAGTTTACTCCTCCGAAATCACCTTGAAGATGGACACGCATGGATAGAACTTTGACTTTAGCTTCTCGAAATACCTGAGCCATTTCACTCTGTTTAGAGATGTTACCTATAGTCCAATAAATAGGTCGATGAAAGGCCTTCGTAACCGCAACCGATTTTATTTTACCAAATGATTTTATTTATTTTTATTATGAGCTTAAATTCAAAATGGCCTCATCCCCACCGTAACGCTAAACTTACAGTGCAGGGAAGCGCGTTTAATTCTATATCTCGGAAACAATGCATTTTACAACAAAAATGTGTATAACTTTTTTTATAGATAAATAAGTGATTTAACTTTTTTGTTCAGAATTGCTTTTGGTAAAGTCAATATCTACGGTGTTTCAAACTTCATAATCACTTTCTTTGCACTATTGTGATCGTTAATCGTTAATTCTACATGAAAAAATCTTGCATAAGACTTATATAATACACGATTGTCTATAATTTTTGTTACTATTATTTTTTTCGTAGTAGTGGAGTGGATAAGCATCAAATTTTAGTGAAAAAGGAATTGTTTCCAGTCTCAAAATTATTTTTTTGGAACAAGTTAGTTGCATCGAATACTATATGAAATGGACATTTTCTACCTCTAAACCGCCGCTACGTAAGTTATCGGCCATTTTGTGAAAAATTTACCATTTTGGTCGTTCTTTCTAAATATAGATGCGTATATTTCGGTTTGTGTAGGTCCCAAAAAAGCAAAAAAAAATAGAGGTTGTTTGTTATGATGTTGACTATCAGCGGTTACAACCTGCACAGATAACCTAAAAAAAAAACAAAAACTTAAAAAACTGCTAAATTTTAGTTTTTTGGTTATAACTTCGGATTTTTTCAGTGAACTCTCATGAATTTATACTTTACTAGCAAAAACCCGCGTGCGTTGCAACGCCTTTTAATAAAAAAAAATTATGTGGGCATACTCCGGGATAGGAAATGGTTATAATGAAGCATGGTTATGGGTACATAAAAGAATTTAGAGTTACCTATAAAAAATATGCTTCAAATTTATTAAAATTCGAGGTTGAGCACCACCTATCGGAAAAATTGTGTACTACGTGCATAACAGACACCTAGGCAATCATATTCAGAATACGTTGGCAACATTAGCTGTGTTCCTTTTCTACTTTTTAGTACTTGTGAGCAGAGCAGAAAAGGAACGCAAAATTTGCTGATTTGAGTAAAACCTATCTTAACATTTTTGATGTTATTTTAAAAGAATTTACAACAAAATAGAAATTTATCATACATTATATTCGTGTAACTTTTAAGCTTTTTGCAGCGCACGCCAGAATGGGCGAATTTTTTCCGATTTACGTGATACTTATATTGTTATATTTTGGCCTATTTACTCAATAGCTTTATAAATTATAGCCTATAGCAAAAAACCCGTGTGCGTTGCAAGGCTTTTAAATAAAAAAAAATTATGTGTGCGTTGTACGCGGTAGGAAAAAAAGTATAATGAAAAAACAATAAATCTGGAAAAAATTGCCTCTTCCCAATCTTATCGGTGATTCAATTAGAACAGCGTTATGTATTCAAGTAGATGCATCTAAACATATAACTTCTCGGTGAATTGGAATTTTAACTTTCTCTTTTCGGTTAGCCGTTACACTGCTCCCTTCTTACTCAGTATTCGTCCCGAACACAGCTTCCTCCAGGTCCCGTTTTTTCCGATCGAACTTTTTGGAAGCGATAGATGACATCGTTTAACCTCGTGATGACAATGTAGGGGCGCACAAATTTGCAAACTTCGACTCTTTCTACCGTTTTTACTGTTTCTATACTGGTTAGAGGGAATTTTAGAAATTTACTACATTTCAGAATGTGGCTTGGGAAAATTCGTGCGTCATATTGGACCCGCAATTTTGAATTTATAAGCTTTGATCATAAATTCGTTGTTTGCCCTAAAAGCCCCCAGATACCTATTTTCATTGCAATCGGAATACAATTGGAAAAATTCGTCGGCCATATTGGCGCGGCCATTTTGAATTTATAAGTTTTGATCAAAAATTCGTTATTTGCAACCTTAAAAACCCCTAGATATTCACTTTCATTGGAATCGGAATACAATTGGAAAAATTCGTCCGCCATTTTGAATTTATAAGTTTTGATCATAAATTCGTTATTTGCAACCTTAAAAACCCCTAGATATTCACTTTCATTGGAATCGGAATACAATTGGAAAAATTCGTCCGCCATTTTGAATTTATAAGTTTTGATCATAAATTCGTTATTTGCAACCTTAAAATCCCCCAGATTTCGATTTTCATTGGAATCGGAACACAATTGGCAAATTCGTCGGCCATATTGGCACGGCCATTTTGAATTTATAAGTTTTGACAACAAATTCGTTATTAGCTACCTTAAAAACCTATGCATACCAACTTTCATTGAAATCGGAACACAATTTGCGTGGCCATTTTGAGTTTTCGGCGGCCATCTTGAATTTTTTTATAAATTATAGCCTATATGTTATTCTGATATATGAGCTATATTATTGTAAAGTTTCATTAAAATCCATTCAGTAGTTTTTGCGTGAAAGAGTAACAAACATACATACAAACATTCACGTTTATAATATTAGTAAGATAATGTGAACAATATCTGGTTAAAATTTCAAGTCAAAATATCTTATACAAGTCCCAAAAATTGACTTCAAATTTGAAAATTGATTGGCCAATAATTTTTGTGCATCGCATCGTATGAGGTTCCTTCCTTTGTTTTAATTGTAGGTTCTTTATGATGGTGCAACAGAAAACTTTTTAAACTTGAAAAATAGTGAAAAAATGGAATCGTGAAAATTGCAATTTTTTTTTTTTAATTGTCCCCATTTTTGACAAAACTCAATTTTGATTGTATTATTAATTCATTTTTATCATATGCTGAACTTATTTTTTGAGAAATTGACTTTTAATATTTCAAGAAAACTGATGAAAAAATTAAGATGAAGACCATATAAAAATTTAGATTTACCTATAAAAAATATTGTAATATTTCTTCTCGAGCATTCTCGGACTCGTCTAGGATTAACTTTCTGCCTTGCAGGGGTCTTACCGCTAGATTTGTAGATAATATGTTGATATGTAGCTGTACAGCGTTTTTTTTTATCTTCAGGCAAATTTGGAAACATATTTCTGCCGTTTTTACTGATTCTATACTGGTTAGTGGAAATTCCTACATTTCAGAATTTGGCAAACTTCACGGCAATAGGGGAAATGACCAGAATACCCTATGGTAAATGGAGCTAGAATGTGAAGATTTTCAGATTTCCTAACTCTCGAACAACCGGCATACAGCTGACCAGAAAATGACACTTATTTGCAAAATTTGTCCGCCATATTTGCGCCGCAATTTAAAATCAGATCGGTTTTGATCATGAATTCGTTACTTACTTCCTTAAAAACCCCCTGATACCGATTTTCATAGAAATCGGAACACAATTCGAAAATTCATATTTGGGTGGACATTTTGAATATCGGTCATACTTCGACAGCCATTTTGAATTTCGAATATCGTGCTTAAAGGTGCATCGTGAGTGACCCCGAACTTTCAGGCAAAATCTCTAAATCTCTAGTAGAGAGGTCAGTTCGAAGGATAAAATAAGTTTCAGATTACGAGGACTCACGAGGTTGTGTAATGAGATGAGTTCGGAAATACAAACTGTGTAAAGTTGTTCTACAGTCGAGTTGTTCTATTTAGGAACGAATTCTTTGTCTGTAGCGTACGCGAAAGAGAGGGCTGTAAGCAAAAGGAATGAGCCGAAGGAGCTAATCTGTTGTCGCGGGTATAAGATTGTTGTGGAAGCAGGAAGCGATTTATTTCAGCTGGTTGGTTGGACATATACTGAGTTTCCATGAGAGTTCAACCAGAGTTGAACCCAAGTTGAACTCCATGGAAACAGTCGCAGTCAAGAGTTTTCGTTAAAGATTTTCAACTCTGCTCAACTCAACGAAAATAGGTAGATTGAACAGAGTTCACGCACACAACTACAAACGGGATTGTCAAATGTTAAAAAAGTCAAAATGTCGCGCCTGTTTATAACATTTCTGTTATACAACGAACACAATAAATTAATTTTATGGTCCATGATCGCTATTTTATAATAACAAAAAAAATACGTCAAATTTAAAAACAGCTGCTTGCTTAATACAAGTACACATTCAGCTGTCTGTACACAGGCAGAAAAGTCAGCCATGGAAACGCATAGAGTTGAGTCGTTGAGTTGAAGTGTCATTTCAACTCAACCTCAACTCAACTCGACTCCCATGGAAACTCAGTAATAAATCACTATTATTGAAGTTGGACATAAGTATTATCGAAGCCATATATAGTAACGCGGTTTGGAAAAGACAGAGAGTAGCTGATTTATGAAGATGCCACCAGAGATGGTGTGGCACTGAGATTTAACGTTCTTCAGAATTGAGGCAGTATCAATAGCATGGAGTTTGGATAACAACGCAGCGTGCTAAATTCTTAACAGAAACCTTGGAGATATCAAGAGCTACTAAATTGACTCACCAAAGCAGCGTATCCATCCATCCAATGGCGCTACAGCCCAAATCGAGCCTTGGCCTCCTCGAGGGCATTTCTCCAAGTCTGACGGTTCCTTGCAGCAGTTCTCCAGTTCCGAATGTTCAGCATTGTCTCTGCGTCAGCCGTCACAGAGTCCATCCATCTTCTCCCATCAAAGCAGCGTATACTTTCGTTAAAATGTTCTGTCAGACACACTATAGTGTCAACCGTCGATCTTTTTGGTCCGAAGTCGTACTCTTTTCCATTTAAGATTTGGTTAGGTTCTAGAGAAATACGATAAAGCAAAGAAAGAATTTGAGCAGAAGTTTAGCTAAAGGTGCGGCACATATCTTTAGAACGATTGGAGTACATTCTCTGCTGGTATATCAATATAAGATTTAAGATCAACTCTTCACATTTGGGAGAAAAATATTCCCAATATTGGAAGAAGAAGAAATTATTCCAATCGAAAAGATTTATTGAAACCAAGTTCGCCAACGCAAGAACGTTCTTTACATTGAAGAGATCAGAACTGAGTATCTATCTGCAGTTATTCTCCTTAACAAATTAGAAATGGACAATGATGCGATCGCGAGGAGTAGATTTGAACCCTTCGGTAACCTCTTCTTCACACCGAAACATTTATGAAAATTCGAATCCAGGCTGAACAAATACTACATCTTAAGCCTCAATATAATCTGGGAAAATTAATAAATAAATCACATAATAGTCACACAATAAATGCTAGAGCTCGCGGCACTCCTCGGTCTGCACAGTCTTTAGACCACTATTGATGGTAATAATGGCGACAGCGAGGGAGGCCCAACCTTCGCTGGAAGGATGGCGTGGACCAGGACGCTCAGAGTTTAGGGATGCCAAACTGGATGACATCGGCTCAGAATCGGGACCGGTGGAGAGAACAGTTGCGCGAGGCCAGGACCGGATCCCGGTTGTAGAGCCGTTAAAGAAGAAGAAGATGGTAATAAAATGGTAAATGTGCCCTGTAGTATAAATTTCAAGCTCCAGCACTTTCTTTTAGGGAAAACAAATTACAAACAATCGATGACAATCTGTAGATGAAGTATATAGGTATAAATTACTGTACAAATTTTCTGCGGATTTGAACGACAAATGCGCCTGAGATAATCCGACATCATATATTTCATTATCGCGTGAGTCTTCACTCCGAATTTTCGATTTAAACCAATCCGGGACTGCGGATTTGAGAATCGCAAAGTGTCAAATCCTCACTCACTTCCCTCCCGTCGGATCTGGGAATCGAGGCCAATAAGATAATTGATTCTCAATTTGTATCCTTTTTTATTTACATTTTACACAATCTTGGTTCTGATCATCCCCAGCACAATTGTTGGTCACCTAAAATTTATTCAGCATGCATTCAGTACAAAAAAGGCACCTGGTGCCAAAAACCTGCCTAAACAATTAACAAGCATGAAGTGTATCTAAATCACTTGCACACCTTGACTAAGACCGCCTGCAGGCTCTATTGCACTCTAAAAAGGCGAAATAAAATACCTCAAATGAGGTGTTATTAGCCACAATTTCTGGCCGACAACGTATTTACTATAATTTAGTAATTTTTTGAGGAAACTGCATTAGCCCCAGATTTCACCCCCAGATACCCACAACAATATCTAAAGTGCACCTAACACCGCCCTTGGCAGTGCATGCATGAAGTGCAAACGGGGCCCGGAGTGCATTTCCATTCGTTTTTTATTATTCGGTTGTGTGTTCTTTTAGCTCAAAAAGGAAGAAAAAAAAAACTGTTCACTTTGTTTCTGCCCATGGAGTCCGCATCCAGAGGTGGTGCGTAATTACCGGTTGTACAGATGCGGGGTGTAATTACCTGTAGTACTGCTTGCGTTACATTGCATTTATTCATGGACTTAAGACACAGCCCACTACCAACTGGAGTAGCGCGTGTTCGCTGGAGGCAGTGTTATGCTCTTTTTTTTGTACTTTAGCCGCAGTTAGACGTTGTTGGGTGTTGCACTTGCTTCTCCCCTTTTACAGAGAGGCCCACCAACAGCAACAGGCGTATACGAACACCAGCACAGCCTCAGCTCATTACCACTACATTATCTTTGATGCAGAACATAATTTTTTCGTATAGTACATAAGTGCATGAGTTCTCTTCAAAATCGAGCGGCGGCGGCGGTGGTGGTGCTGCACTTGAATTTTTCTTCATGGAGTGCGCCCCACGACTGTTGCCTGCAACTTTACGTATGATGCCGCCGCCTGCCTACGTCATTCATTGATGATTAATTCATTAATGGCGGTGTAACCCGGATCCCGACAACTCCTGAAGCGCTTCCCGTGCGCCAACAAATTGAGCCGAGATGACACATATTTAATCTGTAATAATTAGTGTACTTCACCTTAATTGATTTTGGGTATGCATTTTTTTCGTTCTATGTTGGAATTGTGGAATGCGGTGCAGCACGGTGGAATGTTTTCGATATGAATTTAAGCATTTTGAATTTTTAAGGCAAAACTGGATCGCACGTTTATGATAGTAATAAAAGAATAAATTAATAAAAATACGAAATTCACTTAAATCATAGACCTATAGAAAATGGCGGAGTGGATGAGTGGGCTCAGCCTTGTCTTCCGACCTCTGATCAGACTGTGTAACGTCCAAGCTACCTGTCTTTTCCCTTATATGGCCCGTGCAATTTAGGGAACAAGGCGCGTTTTTCAGCTACCCTTGTATATCCGCGCGGGCTTTCTTCTTTTCTTCGAATAATTACAATTTTTTTCCTAAATTTTGCAAATCGGCTGCCTTACCGCTTGTCGAACTTCCGCATTGCTCGCTTCAAAGCTGATACAATTTCCTCCTCGAAAATCTGCCTCAGATTATCATCATCTGTCCTGCGTGCACCTATAGGTAATTTTCGAGGAGCTCTACTTACCATAGAGTTAGAAATTCGTTGCAGGTTTGATACGTGTTTGTACCACTTTTAGGGGTTGTTAATTGATATTTTAGAGAGAAAAACGAATGGTCTAGTTTAACCTCTCCACTTGCCTGTTACTTCTGGAATGATCCAGATGGTACGTATTGAAAGGTACGTCGATTTTCTCGATGGGGTTCGATAGCCCTTCTTGTCTTCCCGTCTTCCTTGAAACTAAGATGCAATTGACGCAGCTCTCTTTCTTTCCTGTCGAACGAGAGCTTCTACCTTTCTCCCGTTCATATGTCCGAGCTCCTAATTGTTTCTTTTTGGAGAGCTTTTGGAATACCCAGTAGATAGTTATCATCTTTGAACTTGTACAAAACATCCCCTCTAAGATTGTATTCTTCGAATTTTCTCTTTTTCAGGATGGCCGATATCAACCTACAAGTCTCGTCCTTTTCCTGGCCCCTGCTGAAGGATTCCACTCTTAAAAGTGTATACCGTAGGATACCTAGTTAAGGCGTGCACTACCACATTGCTGAGCCAGAACGGTAATGCACGGAACAATTGAACTCATCAAGACAACACGATTTTTCATCAAGTGAGGACGGAGCTTTCGAAGAGCTTTGATAATGGCGAGAACCTCTAACTCGTAACTAGAGTAACGAGTTTATGCTTTTCTGAGTTTCAAACTCAAGTAGAAGGCTGGATGGAGCTGGTCGTCTTTGGAGTGACACTGAAACAAAACTGCGCCAAATTCTGATTTCCTCAAAAGATTTGACAACGGCCTTGCGACGGTGGAGTACTTTGGTACGAACTTCCGGAAAAATCCAGTCAGATCCAGGAAATTCTGGATTTGCTTTGTGTTTTATCTCTGTAAAACTGTCAGAGAATTGCAGAGACCAAAAAGCACCTTTAAAAATGTCTGTTGTTGACGTCCGGCTTGAGCAGTGCCCACGTTTCCCATCTATTAAGAAGAATCGGAAGCATCAACGTTCGGTAAAGGCGTACTTTCGTTTTGATGATAATATTTGTTCGTTTCCATAGGCGAGAGAGGCTAATGTTGCTGTTGCCTGGACGATCCGGCTGTGAATGTCGGCCGCCGATGCCACTTTCGTTTTCTCAACCAATGATCCCAAAAATTTGAACATAGGAACCGGTTTGATTAAGTTCCATCGAGGTGAACACTGTTTTTCGATCCGTCCGTTGTGAGCCCTTTAGTCTTTGCCGCAAAGATTTTTAAACCGTCTGACCGTATGAGGGAAATTTCGTCGCCGGCAAACATCATCATGTCGGTTACGAAGTTGTTACGAAGTTACATCATCATGTCGTATCGAACCCCGCGTCATCCATCGAATGCTTCACGCATAATCGCGTCGATCACAACGTTGAAGATAATTGGCGACGTCTCGTATCGGACACTTGTTTGAATCGGGAACTTCTCGAATAAGTCGCTTCGAATACGAACGCTGCTGGTTGAGCGATCGTACGACGCTTGGAGAAGTTGGATGATTCTCAATGGCTCGTAATCGGTTTCCAAGGCTCTCCAGAAGCTGTTCCAATCTATGCAATCGAAAGCGGATTTGAAATCGATGAAAACGACGACAGTTCGTTTGCCGCAACGAATTTTTTCTTCCTTTAGCTGACAGAGTGCGAATATTTAAGCAATGCATCCTCGATGGGGTCTAAATTCCAAGTCTTTTCTGGATCGTTTGCTCTCGATGTTCTCTAAGTTCGATTGCATGATTTTTTTGAATACTATGCCGATGATCGAAAGGAGGCTAATAGCGCGTTAATTCTTGCATTCCCGACTGTCACCTTTCTTCAAAGTTGGCACAATGATCGCCTTTTTCCACGCCGCCGGGATACGATCCGAATGCCATTGTGTTATTAGGACGTGGAGTTGTTGGATAAGACATCTCCTCCGGAGATAACTTGATCTATTTCCGGCGTTTTTCCATTTTTCAGCGATTTTATTGTCGTTTTCATCTCGATTATTGTCGGTTCGGTATCTAGAAACTGATTCGTCGTCTGTTCGATAATCGGCAGTTCGGGTGCTGGACTTTGTGGGGGATAGTGGTTGTACAGCTGATGGAAGAATCCTGTCCACCGTTGCAGGCGCCCTTGAAGAGACGTCACGAAAGCTCCATCCGGTTTTTTTTTGTCGTTTGTTGATGCGTTTGGCCGCCTAACCGCCGGATTGTCTGGTACAGCGTCCGGTACTCGTGTCTCGACGCCGCTTCTTACATGTCGGCCGATTTGTTGGATAATGCTATTTGAAACCCTCACTCGATGGTCGGATCCCATAGGTACGCCCAATTCTGGCTGGTGGTGGCGCCGTTTTCTTTCTAATGCCATCTGTAATTTCGCTCGAACAAGGTAATAATCCGATCTGTAATACGACCAACGCATTGAACGTACGTTTTTTATCGTCGATCGGAATCTTGCATTGATCAAACCATAATCTAACATCGCTGAGTCGTTGTCGGTTGGGTTTCGCCAGGTGAGTTGGTGTTTGAGTGAATGGCGGAAGATGCTGTTGCTGTTTGACGCTGCGAATGAAAGGAGGCGTAAGCCCTTGTCGTCAATTACTCCGTGCCCGTCTACTTAGAGCTTTTACTCAGTATGGTTACTGAAACATTTTGAATGTGCATATAGGCTAATTCAGCGCTTCTAACTAAACTTTTAAATTGATGAAACTTTTGTGTTATTTTTATCTTTTTCCTAACTAAAATACACCATCTTGGAAATTGTGTGTGCTGCGAAGTATCGAATTTTTTGGGAATACTATCTTTAGAACCTCTCAACGCCTACAACACATTTCACTCCACCATAGCAAAATTCTTATGTAACAGTTGCATAAAATTTTTTTATTTTCGAATACAAAATACGACAGAAATTATATAACAGCTCAAATACACTTGCAGTTGGGAGTCCTGAATTTCCAAATACATATAAAATGATCCTGGATTAGCTTAACCCATTTTTTCCTCACAATGCAAATTCTCCAAACTTCTCTAGAATTCTTTCGACATTCTCCCATTGCTAATATTAAAGTAAAACACACACACAAAAAAAAATTAGCAACCCCCTGAGCATGCAGAAAAAAAACAGAAACTGCAAAAAAAATATTCATTCACCAAATTTGAATGGTAATGAGTACCTGTCACGTGAATGAATTTACGTTTACACATCAAAAATGGCGATGACTTTAATAATTTTCTTCCTTTCTTCCGCTGTGCCCCCAACATTTTCTCATTCAACCCGAAAAAGGGTGGTCTCTCTTTGCACTAGGTAAAAAATTAAAAAAAAACTGCATGCTGCCATATGCTTGGTGTGCATTTTGCATACAGCCGGGTGCAGCCAGCACTCCTCCCAGCTCCGCCCACCGAGATGTTCTGCTTGACTCGGCTTTTCTCAAAACCCAGATCAGAACAGAACTAAGCACTCTGCTCTCCGCCGCGCTGCAGAAGTAGTGCAGTGTGACGACGAGGCTCGAGTCCCGGCTCTTGCAGCAGCGAAAAGCCTCCATTGACGGACGGGTAGGCAGCACAGAAAAAAAATGCAGAAGTGAGTATCAGATAAGACCCCGGCTCGTATTTGGGGCTCGTTAATTTTCCACCCTGTATTATAGTATGCATAGTGCGGTAGGTAGTGGTTACTGTTTTCGGGTTGCCTCTCCTCCTCTTTTTTTTAAAGCGGAAAAACAGAATGACGGAAAGAAAACAAAGCAAGAAGCCGGTGATGAGTCCTCGAAGGGGGGCGAGTCTTCTTACCCCCGTTTTTTTTTGTAGGGCCTTCGGAGGGTAGACATGAGACAAGAACAGGGTCAATGCCCATTTTATCTTGTGTACTAGGCTTTATGGCACTCATGAGACTGATGACATTTTGACAGGCTTTCTGCTGTGCACTCGTTTCGGGGCTGCTAATTCGGTCGATGGAATCCTTAAGGGCTGATTAAGTAGGTTTTCATGTCATTAGACAAGACAGGATTTTCCTATCGATTTGTGTTGGGTTGCGACTCCTGGATATTCACAAATCGGACGTGCATTGCCTAGTGAATATCTGAAACGGTTTGTGGGACACATTTTTTGGGGGAGAATGTACCTTCTATCCTCCCGTTCTGGTTCACTTAACCTAGTTGAACTGAATCAAATAATTCGCCTGGATTGTTTTGATATCGTAGAGAATCGAAGTGTAGGAAAAGGTAAGAACGACCACCGGAGCAATCTCTAGGATTCCTTCGAAATTTTGTTCACGTCACCAAAAATGTGGCGATCCGTGCAGCTCCTACCTTCAGTATAACTTCATCATGACCTTAATTTAAAAGATAAATTTTGAACTGGACAAAAGGTTGCATTTTAATTATGCGATTAAGCAAACTGTATTATTTTTATTTGTGACTAGCAAAAACCCGCGTGCGTTGCCTTTTAATAAAACAAAATTATGTGTACATTGCCAGGGTAAGAAAAAACATAAAAAACTTTAGAGTTGACTATAAAAATATGTTACCTCAACTTTTTTTTTAAATTCGAGGTTAATCATCACCTATCGGAAAACTTTTGTACTACGTGCACAACAGATACCTAGCCAATTACAATTCAGAATATGTCTTGTGCGCGTAGATTTTGACGTTCCCAGATAATAATTGGCACCCTGAACTTGCCCCAAGGCGAACATGGCTTATGAAGATTGCCAAACTTATAAGACGACACCACTGATTTGATCCTAAAAAGGGCAGTTGCTGCTTCCCGTTTTCGTTTTTCGTCATTTCCGGTCATACCGCCCGCACGGCATTGGGTAACAATCCAATGTAACGCTTGTTTGTAAACGATGTTCGATGTTTCGCTTGTACTCGTAAGTATTACAACGTTTGTGGCATTACTGAGTTGAGTCGACTTAGTTGAGTTGATATTTTCGAAATCGTCATAAATGTCACTTATCAAAATTTCCGCGTCTATTACGAACTTTCAGACAACAGCAGCTCACAGTCATGATTCTCATTAATCTCAGAACATTTTCTATATCTTGTAATGAGGTGAATAGTATTGAATTCTGAGTTTTCTGATTGCGCTCTCATCTTTTGCTTTAAATGACATTTTCCAATCTGTCCCTAAATAAGTGATAATTTCAGACATGTATCAATATCATCGGGCTACATACCTGTCCGGACAGCCGACAACATTTGCCCGAAATCTATGCCAATAAAACAGTTAATCCTCAATATAATTGGTTTTTACATCTTAAATCTCGCGATTTTCTGTTAATAGATAGGTACTTTATTTGCCATGGTACATTCCCAGACAACCATCATGCAGTCTTGTAAAACCTTAGATTTGTGCCACGCAGGTTTTTAGATATGTTCTACGCAGGATTTTCCGTATGGTCTTCTTCGATAGGTATCTTAAACATAGAATGAGCTGTTTTTCCTTATGTGAGTGAATCTCCACTATTGTCCTGATCTCATATTGGTCAAACAACCTACCTTTCGAAATGTAAAAAACGTGAGAGTTTACCTATATTCTTATTCTATTAACACTGGAACTTTTCGCTAGCGCCCCATATGTTATATATACTGGCAATTATATAACTGGAGCAATAAAAAGTTTCCATTCAACATAATTTTTTACCTTTTAGTTCATTTTTAAATAAAAGCGTATTTTTAAGTTTTTTTAACAATATTTTTAGTTTTCTACCTTTTAGTTTATTATATGTCTTCCGCTATGTTGTGGTAACATACTGATACTCATCATACACTTTTATTTGGTATCCATACCGAGAGCGTTGTAAAAAACGGTAGTCCACCATTTTGTGTTGGTAATGCCAATTTTCACACTCTGAAGCCATTTTGAATTTGGAATGACGCCACCCAGCTAAGTCATATCCTTTCATTTGATACCCATGCCGAACGCGATGTAAATAAAAAAGTAATCCGCCATTTTGTGTTGGCCGCCATTTTGAATTTGGAATGACACCAAATAGAAAATTATATTATACTTATCATTCCCTTTCATTTGATACCCATGTCGGCGGTCGGCGAGCACAATTGCGAAATTCGGCCGCCATCTTTAAACAGCCATCTTGATTTTTTTACAAAATGGTCAGATTATATTGTCAAGTGAACTGTATATGTGTGCAAAATTTGAAGCTAATCGGTTATGTGGAAGTGGGTCAAAATCAATTTTCAAGTTTTGTCTACATACATACATCCATACATACATACAGGTAGAGCTAAAATATAGTGTATATAAATAGCCTAAAATATGCCCGCCAAAATACTGGATCTTCCAGTGAAAGTCCCATCCCGGTCGGATTAGCCGTTTCCGAGATTAGCCCGAACAAACAGACAGACAAACATACAGACCTTCAGACATACAGACAGACAAAAATTTTAAAAATGCGTGATTTCGTTTTAAAATCATGTAAAAAACCATATGAAATTAAAAAAACACAATTATTTTGAAATCACAGACAGACACTCCAATTATATTTATATAGAAGATAGAAAGTGTCAATAATACTGTATAATACTCTGCTTGGTGTGATGTCCTTTTTGCACAACCACCCTCGTGGCAACTTTAGTGTAGGGATTGATGACACTGCGTTTTTTCGATAACCAACCACCTATAGATAAATAATTCAGATGATGATACATCGGGATGCACGACCCGTAAATATTGCGTTGTAATCAAGATGATAAGGGTTGCACGGTAGTCATCGTTGGTGGTCCTTAGACAATAATGAAGGAATAATTTTAACGATAATTGTCATGTTGTTAGTGAAGTTTCTCATAGTTTTATCGAGGTTAATCTAAAGTGAATGAAATGAATAATCGAGAAGCTGAAAAGGTTTTGAGGACGCTGGTGTATTAAAGAACCCGTCAACTGATCTTCACCTTCAGGTATACCATGGAGCCGATGCTTCAACGTCATACATAGCTTACTTTCTGCCAGGGTTGCCCCTGTTTGTCCCTGCCATCTCCCATAAAGAATTAAACCCCCTAAGGCCAAAAGAGGCGGCGGAACCAATGGTCCTTGCTGATTATAAAATATTCCCTTCATATCAAAATGCAAAATTATGGCCCTATAATCATCGGTTATTAAACGGCTATTAGAACACGAATTCGGAGGAAATATATCGAGCAGCCCTGGAGGAACATTATAATTACAACACGTTAATTAATAAAAAGTGGAACGAGGGAGTGAACTAATAAAAATTGTCAAAAGGTAGATAACTAAAAGAAGCAAGAGCAAAACAAGTAAAAATTAAAAAGAAAGTAGTTGAAGGAATATTACTGGTTATTCAAAAAATTGAACACGCGTTTCCTGAACACATTTAACGGCCCCGCATTTTTAGGTAGTTAGGGAGACTATTCCAAATTTAAAGGGAATGAACAAAAAAAGAGAGAGACTCTGGGCAGTATAAATAACGTTCTTCTAGACGTACGTCCAATTCGGAGATATTCATGTAGATAAGATGGACTGTTGAAATGTAAGCTTATAAACAAATGTCAATGTCTTGAGGAGTAGGTAATCATCAATTTTGCATCCCAGAAGGGAAAAACGATATGGACTGCTGTGATCGGATCGACGAAAACTGTAGACAAACCTTAAGCAGTCGTTGAAGGCCATATTAAGATTACCACCAGCGTTCTATATTTAACACCTTACAGTAATATCCCAACATTATAGTCTAAGAGCCAGTGAACGGCAGATGGTACATATTTCAACAAACCTCAAATTTTGTCCAGTTAATCTCTCTTACCTACGGTGCATGAGATTGGGACTAACTAAGTCCGGTCGCGGTAGGTTCAGAGCTCCTTTGGATATTTTAAAATATAGTACTTGTTATTAGAAAATAACAGTAGCAGACGATTATAGCGGTTGTGACGTCCCGGCAGACACTTTTGAAATTTCAAAACAACGGCACGTCACCCCTAAGTAAAAATAAGACTCGCCCGTTATTAGTCTGCGACAGGCACCAACAGCATCGAAAAGCCTGTATAGCTACCGCGACAAGCACGGTACGCCCGAGTAAAAATGCGGCTTCTCTACAGGCATGAACGGAATAGTCCAAAGGAAGCAAAGTTCACTCATATTTTTTTATACTTAAGGGAGTAAAGGCTTTAAAAAATAGAGCGTGCATTAAGCATATTTAGTGGATCGGTTCTCATTCGAATGGGTAGGTCAAGCAGCATTGGATGGGGTTAGTACTTAGTTGGGGGACCACTTGGTTAAGCGACACTCGCGTTTGGAATTGTCGATTACGAATACATTCATATCTGTAATAGATGGGTGCACACCTCTGGCGGGGGAGTTTTTAGAATTGGGCATGCATACGCGTGTGGCAGGCACATTTGTATACTATGGGTGCTTTTACTTGGGATAAAAGCTACATAAGTATACGCAATCTGTTGCAGCTGAAAGTCAAGTAATGCAGCAATTCTACTCAAAGCAGCGGCGACAGTTCTCCTCCCTGTGGTGTGCCTCTATTAATCAATCCTTCTACATAATAGATATCCACCATCGGGCGATCTGCACCCAACGCCGTCAAGGATTCTAAATCAACAGTATTCGTTATATGATTGAAAACCGCTTTCTTTATTTAGGTAGGTCGCTGATGTTTATTGTTTAAAAGTTCGAACCATTTCACTGAGCGCAGTTTCCGCCGTTACAGGGTAGCACAAAAGACCACCTGCATTTTTCTCCTGATCTGTAGAATGTGGCCAGACAGAAGTCTGTATATAAATAAGTTATCTCAACAATCCAAGGCATAGTTAATTCTTTGGTTTCCTGTAGCATCTTTGGGTAGATACCACCAGGTGCGAATGATTTATTAGACGAGAAGTTGTCCCTGCTAGCAGCGAATTAAGCCACTCCTCAAAATGCACCACATCTATCAGAGTAAAAACAAAAAACTTACAACGGGCGAACACCGCCCGCTTGGCTTTTTAAGGGGCATACGATGGCCGTAGAGTTTTTAACAATTCTTAATGGGAGCACAACTGTCTCACGACGGCCAAACTTCACCAACAAACGACCTCTGATGCCTCTCACATGGGCGAGGACTATGTTTCAATCACGGTCGGTGTTTGCCCGTTGTAAGGCCATATTTTATTTTTCCTCGGATATCTAATCGCCTGAATCGGTGACGAAGGAAGGATAGTTAGAGATTAAGAGTATACGACAATTTTCAATATTTTTTTAGGAATTTTCTTTTTTGTACTTCGGCTTGAATAGGGGGCAAAAGTTTGAATATACGATCAATGAAGCAAAATGTACATGCAAATGTATTTCCAATTGAACAGAATTTCTATTTTTACACCAAGATAGCGACATTAAAACTAACGTTAAAGTTGTAAACTTTTGTGAATGAATATCTGCGGCTCATCGCAAAAGCGCTTTGTCTGTTGGAGTCACATCCATATACGATTTCTTCTGCATAATAATTAATCGAGGCAGTTCTAATGCTTATGTAAGAAGATTATAGCTACTTGAATCTAAATCAGAAGTATTTATTGGTGCAGTATCAAAACCTTGATTACAACCTTATTCAAGATCAGCCTTATTCGAAATCATGTAATGCGTAGACAGGCCATCGTTATATAGACAAAACGTGTCATCTATATTGTGGATCCACTTAATACTATCCCAGAAGGGACCTATTCATAAATCCTTTTACTGCGACAGAAACTACACCTCCCACTACATTATCGATTTTGCAATTTTTCAATATCCCCCCATTCAGTTTGCACAAACCCAATTCCGATGAAGGTCATGTTTACGTTCAGCTAATTTTCTGTTATTATAGTGTTAAGCTCTGTGATGTTGTGGGGGCATCACTAAGCAAATCAACTGCGAATTATTTGATCTAAAAAGCGTTCACCATTTGCTTAGCCACTTCACCATATGCAGCCGCTTGCCTGCGACTCGCCATACTCGTACTTCTTTGTGTGCCATCTTAAGTCCATTAGCCTACTTCAGCTTAATGAACGGGTTACAGAGTCAATAATGGAGGAGATGAATGGATGACGCTCACTGCCCAGAAATAACTCTGTGACGTTGATACGCGCTGCCGTCTCTATTTGATTGCCGGGTACTAAACACAAAAACCAGCCACTTATGACTTTATAAGGAAACTGAATTTGTCTCAGCTTGGGGCTCGATTCACGTGATATACATCCATGTACATACCTATATATATATATATGCAGACATGGGGACGACCATTTACGTTTGCCCCATTCAACAGTGGAATCCATTCTATTATATGGGCGAGAATCCACCCCTGTAGGTGTGGGCGGCTGAGCTATTTCTGGTACTTCTTTAATTTGAAAATCGTAGGACGCACTGGAGGCACACATATTATTCGCTGCCTTTCGTTGTAATGACGTCAATTTTTGCGTAGAGTATCGATGGAATGGATTTATTTGGAGCCGAGCTGTTCCATATGGTGATGGCGTTTTGGTGCTGTTTTGACATCATTTTTTTAAATATTGATTAGCGAAATCAGCTGTGCGCTGTGGGTTACGTCTATGACTAATATCCGATTGTTAAGATAATATTACCGGATTCGATAGCTGCTACAAAAACAAAATTTGTTGCTACTGGAAAGTTTTTTTCAATATACAGTAGAATTCCTTTTTATTGTTTATAAATAATTAAATGAAAAATAGAAAGAATTAATTTTATTATTTTTAGATGTTCAAAGTTCACTTTTGAATTACTTCATAAATAATGCCGAACATCAAACAAAACGTTTAATTTTACATATACATATAAAAGCATTTTTCTTACATTTATATTTCCATGGTATACTCTACTTATGAGGCTATAGATCCTTAACTTCTCTGTATTTACGTATCATGGGCTACTTTTATGAGAGATTCGCTGTTTTATCTCTAGGTCCTCTATTCTTTAAGCTGTTAAACAAATAATCCGCAGATTCAAATCCAACTTCCAAACCGATTAAAGTTACGACGAAGACCATCGACCGCAGTCGATAAAAGTTAAAGGACCAACTGCCTGCATAGTAACCTGTCCATATTTTTCCACTTATCCCCCATTAGATTCCTTCATAGGAATGGCATCGCCTATAAGCACAAAAAGCGGAAGGATATCTCCTTTGATTGTTGGTCAGCATTCTGTCAAGGTGGTATTGAATAGGATCCAATAGAGTAAAAAGGAAATGCCCTCCAATTCGGGTTATCAAACGCTTCTTTCATTTTTTTATGGGACTTTGATTATACTACCCCCATTCCACTGTCACTTGGAAGACGAGTTTTTTTTTTATAAAATCGCATAAATTCTTTCCTACAATTCCAGTATCCTTATTATTTTTAATTTCTCCCAACTATTCTTTTATCTACAAAAGGAGATGGCGTAGTGGCATAAAACCAAGCTTAGTAGTTACAAGCAGTCTAATTCAAAAATTGTCTTCACCATTGTCTGCCGCCATTCCCAGCCGACTATAGCGCTGGAGAGGACAGCACTTCACACCTCACCTTTTACAAGCAGGGACATTCTATATTGTCCTTATATTGAAAGAGATTCCGGGAGCGTGAGCGCTATTGGGTTGCAAGCACAGGAAGATCTCAATATTTTAGTAGCCTTTCATGAACATACAAAGTTCTTCCGAGGACACCGCAGCTTTAACTCGTATGGCACAAGAATGGCTCCAAGACAATGGTAGGTGTAGGTGCAGAGATCTGGAGAGAAAGCCCAGTTTTTGTAGAAGTTTAAGCTTGAAAACCCTGTCTACTGTCTTTCAAGTATGCCCAAGAACTTAAGAAGAGCAACCAATCCATAAATCAAAGCGATTTGTGGTGACTCATGCTTGTCATTGAGAGTTTGTGACTGTTCTTGTGACTAGCAGCTATTTTGGTATTCTAAAAACGTTTGGGTTTATAATTGTGTAATAAGTGAAGACAACACCGTGGCCAACCAACCAACAACTAGAAAACTGATGAAGTGAGGCAGAATGTATGTAAACGTTCGAGTATCCTTCATCGACACGCCCTGTCTCTTAAGTTTGTGAGAATGTTATAAAAAATATCCCAGCTGAAAACAGAGTGCTACATTATCAACCATAGAACGTTCCTCAAAAAGCCTGCAACGCTCCCCTGCGAGTTCTATAGCTTAGCATGTCCGCAGAGTAGCTCCTTTAAAAGAGTTTTTGAACCAGTCACAAAAGTAAAAAAAGCGGCCTGTGATTATGTTAATAATCGCCGGTCTTGAACACATTTATATTTGCTCACCTTTTGCAATTAGCGGAAACGCGAGTTTTGACAGCGGTTTCACAAGCGGTACCCCAAATAAGTACTTATCTTGTCGAATGCTGCTTGACCTTCTCAATCAAGCGAGAGCAAGTCTATTGAGTATGCTAATGGCACCCTTTATGCTAACCAAGAAAATTGCTCGTTATCTTCTTCCTTTACAATCCCTTAAGGAAGGCTTGCTTCAATTTTGCTTTTTTAAGAGGTTATTGACAGCGCTCCAAATTCACTCCCCTTAGGAGAGATCCGAATTTTTTCCTTTATACTCTTATGACCAGCTATTTATATAGTCACATTTTGATAATCGTTGATGATTGCAAAATTAAAATACCAAATTGCCTGAAATTGAGACTCACCACACAGTTGTGATGACCGTTAAAATACGGTATGAGATTGCCAACCCAGCCTTAATGAGCTAGGTATTCTTGAAGGGGTCACTCTTATTTGAATCTGATGATGTTTGGGGCTTTGAAAACAATAAAGACGTGGATGTCTTGGCCAGGTGAGATTCTGGCACCGTATTTAAAGGTCTGAAGTGTGGTGAAGAGGACGATTGGACTCTGGAAGTTAACCGAACGCTGGAAATCTACACCTGGCATATCAATTCTAAGCTAAATTATCATCTATGAAGGGCGGAGGACTCAGCCTACAATTTAAAATGAAGTTGTTTAGGTACTGTTAACGGAAAATTTCTATTACATTATTCGCCTACGGCTTTTTGATGATGTTTTGTATGACAGCTGCAATACGGTATGATCTATGGGTTGCGACACGGAGGGAGATACATCCTCCGTTGAAAGGCTAACTTAGACCAGAACGCCTAGAACTCCAAACTGGATTCTTGACATTGGCTCAGATTCGAGACCGATGGAGAGGATACTTGCGAAAGGCCAGGACTCCCAGTTGTAGAGCCGTTAAAGAAGAAGAAGAAGAAGCTTTTCTCCAGCAGGTATCATTGACTTGCACTCATGGCCCAAAAACAACATTGGCCCAACTTTTTAATAGGGTTTTTTTAAAATAAAGGATTTTGCAAAGAGCTTGAGCTACGTTTCGCTAGGTGATTTTTATTTTTACGGTGCGCGCACGATCGTTCCGTCGAGTTGGTAGAAAAATTCGAATCAACCGATTTAGCAAGCAACTCTATGTCGTCGTAAGGTTAGGTCTGAAGAAAAGAGTGCTACAGCTGTAGTGAGCAAGAGGGTACAGGATAGCCCAGAGCTGTCAATTCCTTATCGCACCCAAGAGCATAGCCTTTTATTAACCTCAACTTGGCGTATTTTTTGTAAGGAATAGGACCTGCGCCCGTACAAAATTCAATTGGCCCAGCAGCTGAAGGTAAACAATCATCTTATATAGCGTCCAGCATTCCCTGACTGGGCTCTATAACAGTTGAAAGTGGAAAATCCGGATTTCGACACCATAAAAATCATCTTCCAATCTGATCTCTTCCATCTGAGATCCAACAATTGACGTTAGACCCATCAGTTGCAAATGCATACAGAAAAAATTTGGTATGGCCCTTACTTCTTCTAAAATGAAGCTGGCGCCGCCTTAACTGTTACCGGAAAGAGGAACAAGTGTATGATAAACACTTTTTGGTGACCTTAATTGGAAGATATGGATCTCAACAACATGTGACCCAACAAGACTGCGCTACGTGGACGACAAATTCGATGGCATGGTTATCTGGGGTTTAGGCGATGCCAACTAGGCACCGAGCTAGTCTATGCCCAGCGGCCATTTTCCATAGATGCTGTAAGTATACCTTGTGGATAAGATCTGCGATATAACATTATTCTCCTTTATGAATTGAGGAGGTAAATGTTATTCCAAATAATACTTTCTTTTTAAATTAGTCAAAAAATTTTCAATGTTTTGTTATGTTGATGAAGTTCGTTAGACTCGAGTAGAATTTGAAACAAATGCTAGATTGGTGATGAGGAAGGTACGGATATATCATTGGCTATAACGCCCGACCTATCAGTTGATTCTGATCTTTCCTTTCAATAAATAATTCAATTGAAGCAAGATCCGATCCGAATTGATCAATGAAGAAGCCATTTCTTTCACTATAGCATCATTTGATCGTGCTTGATTGATCTGTTCTAACAGATCAATAACTTAGTTCGGATTTTGCAAAGCCAATCTATTATTTATTTCGATCTTTGAAAATGGTATGATATGATCGTACATTCTCGATCCATCGATCAATAACCAGCAATAACTCAGCAAGCCTTCTTCGAAAAGGAATGAAGAAATTCCAACCCACCGGTTTTACTCCACCGGCCCCATTCCTACTGCAAGGAGGCAAGACTAGTAAGAAAGAATGTTAACTAGGTGGAAGAAGAGGAAAAACAAAGTGGAAACCTCTACGTGGGAATCGAGCTCAAACCTCTAGGGTAATAGGCGGACACCTTAAACTTCTTAGGCTACCGGAACCGGGCACACCACTTATAAGACAAACAAGTCAATTGCGACTTTAAGTTGATTAGGAGAAAAGGCATCTTAGAGCATTCAAATTCTTTAGCACCACTTTAGTAACATGATAACCCCGCAAACTATTTTATCTATCAAGACGAAATTGATATTACCAATAAATTATAAAATATAAATTACAATATCAAATCAATTAAAACTCCTTTAAAAATTCATAATTCACGCCAATTTAATGTTTTAATAATAATAAATAATATTAGAATTTTTACGAATGTGATCATTTCTCCTAATACTAAAAAAAAATCACGTGAAAAACTGATCTAATACGTTGTTTAACAAATTAGCATTTGGCATATAAAACGATCGGAAATCCCACAGAAACTTGATAAGTGGATCTTCTCTAATATCAACAAAATCTTCCTTTCCTCTGTCCCCATACGAAAAAAAAAACAAAATACCCGTAAACAGGTTGATCTGGCTGACGATCGACATATTTAAAATTCCTCATAGATAATTCTAAATAGACATCTTTTATAAATTTTCGAATTAAAAAGAATTTCGCACATCCTCAAGTCTGCGAAGTTTCGTTCTGGCCAATGATGTATAAAAATGCATGAATAAAACTTTCTTTGGTTTTTAGAGAAGCCGGTTTTAAAGAGCTTTTTTTTATATAAAAAAAATCATTAACTTAACGCCCAGGTTTATTTAAATCGACCAATACATCTTTAACGGTTTCCACCCACATAATAAATCAGATGACATCATTTATATCCCACTCCCAATTGCAAGGTCAGATTGGTAACTAATTCCCATCTCAGGTATGGCAATTACCATCGTTATCCGCCCACATGCTATATAATACATTTCTAGTACCGACACGGCGAGCATTCAACTTTCATCGTAATCATCCTCGCGCGCACAAACATTTGCTGGCGCGCGCACACTAACGCAAAAATCTACCAAATCGACACCAGAATCTATCGTTCACTGGCACAGAGCCGATCGCCGCTGACAGCCAAGTGATCACCATTGACTTGCGCTTTTCTCTATGTCCATAACGCCAACCCCCGTAAGAGGTATATATTCACCAGACCAATCCACTCAATTATTGCTGATCACCAGACGACCTTTATCGATGACGACATCGCCGCGCGCAGAACGACGACATGATCAAAACCGACTGCTGCGATCAGTTGTTCGCTCGTTCGTTCATCCTCTCTTTTCGCGCAACATATGCTGCTGCGCGGCGACGAGATTGCCCGAGCACGCAAGGCAAGCAGCAGCAGCAGAAATAGTTCCCAGACTCTATTTTTAGCACTGAACTCGTCTATTTATAAAACGGGTTTCATAGAGCTCGAATGGTCGATTTCTAGAATGAGCGAGGCCCAATGTTATGTGCATTTCGCGATCGCTGTTCGGGCCGCGGCAGCATCGACCATATGATGCTGGAATTTTCTAGGAATGACTATGCCCCGCGATCGGTTCAGCATAAAAACCGGTTCAGCACGTCGATTCGCGAATTCGTTAAGTTGAGCTATGCCGAACCGGCGATGTAAGCGGCACATCGGCCGACGAGCTACACAGCGCATGTGCATTTGATTTATTTAAACCAGATGATGACATCATTCGTGAGAATAGGAAATACCTAAGCCGCGTCCAAAAGAGACGAAGCATGTGGCGATGGTCTGGTGCAGCGTTATAGTGGTAGTAGTGTACTGTGGTGGATTTTTGATTTGGCATTTTTGTGTGTGCTGCGCTTTTGTCTGATCCGGAGGGAGGCAGATGAATGACTAACTGCAGCAGGGCTTTGGCTTTAAAACAACAACAACAACAACAGCAACAAAACCATCGGATTTTCGAAATGTTTGTCTGATCCTCGGTTTTACGTTTATGGACTCGAGTTCGCTAACTTTGCGTCGTATTAATAATAATGGCGGATACATGCTTTGCATTTTGATTCTACTGAAACGGGGGTTCATTGTCCTTATTCAATTTAAAATCTCACGTGGAAGGAATGCTGGCTGGGGCTTTCGTTTATCTTTCAAAAAAGAAAATTTCTTATATATATATATGTAATAAGCGAATTTTTGTTTGATAAAGTGGAAGACATAGAAACGGAAGGAATTTTTATTTAGATGTGTGGGTGTTGTGGCAGAGAGACGACTTTGATTGCATACATTGAACAGGTTGAAAACAAGTACTTATGATGGTGTACAAAGAGAAATAATTTATTTCTTTATAAGCGATTGCTGGCATAGAAACGATCATTACTATTGTCATAAAAGTGAAAGTATACCACCATTAGAGCTTTAGTGTTTTTACTTTTTGGCGTTAAATTTATAAGCATTGAAATAAAGTTAGCAATGTAGATTATCAGGCCTATTCTGAACTCAGCTGGAATTTTCTTACATTGGTAGAATTCAATTGTAAGAAAAATCCAGCGGAACCGATTCCAGCGGAGTTCAGAATAGGCCTGGCCATCTACATCGGGGCATTTCACTGGCAGGATTATTTATCTTCTCTGTTTTTCAAGATATTAAACACAAACTTAACCCCTTAACGTGTCTATGATTCTTTGTTTTACTACCTTTTTATTACCACCATGTTTTATCACTTTTTCTAATAATATTTTAAGCAATTATAAAAGTCCACTAAGTATAAATGAAAAGCACACTAATATCAACATTTCCTTAAAAAAAAGTAATTAATTGTAAGTTTGGAAAAAACCCACCCTGGTACCATGACGTTTTAATCCTTACAGGTTGACCCAATATTTTCACAGCACGTTGCCAATATGAATGTATGCCGTAGGAAACAATATCAAATATAGTGCCACAAAAAAATCAATATACTTAATATTAACCAGTACAACTGAAAAATTAAGAAAGAAAATGAACATAAATTCAAAACAATTTTTCAAATAGTACAACCCCTGAGCTCTTCAGGCGCTACTCAACCCTGAACTGGGCTCTGGGATTAGCTTCCCAAGGTTTTGTTGGCTATGCAGTTCCCGCCCCACAATTCATCTCAACGTACTAACAACTGCAACTACTACCTGGTAACCGGGGTTCCTTGGTCCTCATAACGGTGTAAGGTTCATGTAACTGAACCGTTAATCCTACTGATGTAATCTGTTCCTATAGTTGAGGGAATCAGTTCTTGTTCATACCGTTTAAGGCCTGAGTTCATACAGATGACCAGGGCAGAGGGATGTCCTGTGCGTACAGTTGCAGGGTTAAGTTCCAGCTTCGTACAGTTGAAGGGATTAGTTCCAGATTCTACTTCACCCTGCCTGGGAAGGGGGTCAGTACTACCATCCACGCAGAAAAAAACGTTTGAGAGATTCGTACTCCCTATCAATCGTTAATACTGCTCCAATCCATTTCACTGGGTCCTGTGCCTCTTTACTAGATTACTTTATAGTTAATAAAATACACCTTAAAACCTTTTCAAATCAATCATTAGCGCAGTTTAATGGGCATTAACTCACACAAATTAATATCTTACGAGTTAATCGCAAAAAACTGCAATCAACCACATGATCAAGATTGAACTTTGAGCGGCCATAACTTTGAGCCAAATCGACTTACAGACCTCGTTGAGGGCTCATTTCTCCAACAGCTTGCCATCGATCATTTTCAGCTCTCATTGAATGCAATCGAGTTATTTATTACAAACAACCTCTCCCTATTTTTCAAGATGGCGGCTTTTTCCAGCACACTGCGACCCCACAAACTTGGTTTTCTCATTGTGAGATGTACCCGACTCGAAGGACCAAATGTTTACTACAATAATAAACTCAAGTAAAACAAATAACAGGAGTCTGAGATTCCTTAAGCGACACTTTAAATTCAAAACTGTCACTCGATGGATTCCAATGGATACCTAATGTTTTCACAGTTTCGGTGAATTCTATAGAAAAGGGTGTAGAAATTTCGCGATCCTTGGGGGGAACATGTTCTAATAATTGTTCGGAATTGCAGACCCATTTACGTAATTTGAATCCCCCTAACTGTAGGAGTTGTCGAAGTTGCTCTTGTAGTACTATTGCTTCCTTGAGTGTGTTTGTACCCGACATTAAATCATCCACGTAAAAATCGGATAGTAATATCTTTGACGCTTCAGGAAAACGCTTCTTTTCATCAGTAGCGAGTTGTTGCCAAGTTCTAAGGGCCAAGAAAGGTGCACACGAAGTTCCATAGGTAACAGTGAGTAATCTATAAGTCTCTATCGGTTGGGTCACATTTTCTCTCCATAATATTTTTTGATACTTGCGTTGATCAGGTCGGATATATGTATATTTGCCGATACATCTTCTCAATATCAGCAGTAAAAGCGATTTTGAATTTCCTCCAACGGAGTAAGATGAGGCACAGATCCTTCTGCAGCGCCGATCCTGGCAACAGGGTATCTTTTAATGACAGTCCATTTGTGGTTTTCCGGGACGCTACGAACACAATTTCATGCCCTTTTTTCGACTAATTGCACTAATTTGCATTGGTAGTTTTAGAGAAAATATATACAAATATACAAGATTTAGTCACTTAGGGCCGGTTTGACAGTGCGAACTTAAGTTTTACTTAAACTTAAGTAAATTTCTTCACTTAAGTGTAACTTAAGTCAAATTCGGTTTCACAGTGCAATTTTTTCTTCTTCTTACTATTATATTTGTTTCTTACGGCGGCACTTCAATATTGTAAATTATGAACTTACAATAGCCGAACTTTACATGTTAAATTTTCTTTTAATCGCGTTTTCCTTGAAATGTACTGGAATCAACTGACATTTGAATTTTCTATGCATTCTGATTTAAGAAAAACTTAAGTCTAGAGAAATTGCTACTTAAGTTACACTTAAGTAAATTTTAAGTGGCGACTGTGAAACAGGCATCCATACTTAAGTATAACTTAAGTTAATTTTTATACTTAAGTTCGTGAAACCGGCCCTTAGTAATATTAGATATGCAACATATTTAAAACTTATATTAAATAAGAACAACTTAACCGCGTCAAGTGATCATAATAAAAATAATTAATTGTAGTTCATTGGCAAATTAATTTAACAATTTTATAAATTATGACCAGGCCTTAAATCAAATCTCCAATAGTAATCGCTCAACACTTTTCTAGAGTCAAATCATAGCTTACGAATATAATTCACTGGTATCACTTAAAAATACAAAATTATGTTATATACTCACTAAAATCAATAAGAAGTCTTCCATAACCCTTCCGTTGATATGGTGGTAACGTAAGTATACACGAGACATTGTAGTTTAAAAAAGAATTTTTTTCCTGAAATTAGAAAAGATATATTATATAAAAAATTATGTATGTCTTTTAATTATAATTAGGATCTTGCCATTTTTTAGATAACAATAAATTCATCAAAATTTACTAAAATTGACAATGAGACTGTAAAATGTAATACGGCAGGTTTCTAAGTTTGAATTACTAAAAGCAATTCATTATAATCTTACACAATAAATCAATTCAATGTAGCAAAAATATTATTAGTACTTCGTTAAAGTCAATTCATCACTCCTTGACAACTTCGCCGATTTTCCATATCAATTTTCCATCTCTACCAAACGAACTACCAATCTGGGCATCATGGGAAAGCAAGTGCTTCCGTAATAAGAACGCCAATTCTTCTGATCTTTGTATCACCAAAATTGTCTCGCTTCGATAAGTCTAAACTGATTGCTCTAGATATATCCAGGGTTTTGGCAGAATATGGCACCCTATTCAATATTAGGAATTATCCAAAGTGTTACCAGTCAGTCCATCATGTCATATAGGGTCTAGTAATGAGTTTTAAGGATAGATTAGGATATAAAGTGGGATGCTTAAGTGTAAGCTCTAGGCTATTGTTTGAGTTAAGTGATGGGTCAGACATTAGTTTTACATCATCTAGTGGTTTCCAAACTTTATAATACTGCGGCCCCTACTACAAAAAAAACGTTGAGTAAGTTGCACTTTGTATGAAAAGAGATGAAGATCTTGCTTCATAATCCTCCTTAGTGTCGTTCCACTCACATTTAACTCCTGAGATCGGCCGCGATACGACACATTTCGTTTATCGGCAACACTCTCTCTTACCGCTTCAACAACTTCGTTCGAGCTTCGCCGGCGTGGTCGAATGGGACGCTGGTTAGTGGCTACAAACCCGTAATCAAAGAAATTATTCACCAAACTACGCAATTGAACGATTGTTTTCAATGTAAAGCTCTACAATGTCAGAGATTTTTCGACTCATAGCGTAGCTAAAATGGTACTGAATGACGTTGCATTATCGTGTACATTTGTCGAATTCGGCTAAAAAATGTCGGTGTTATTAATGTTGAAATACCGAAGGTGTGTAAATTTCTAAATGCGGCACATGAAGCTAATCTGCAGCGGCATGGTCTGTATATGGCTGCCCAATTGTTTTTCGCTGATTTACATATATGGAACAAATCGTCACATGCCGCTTTGTTACATATGGCCAAGCAAGCTATAACGAAAAGCAGCATAATGAAGTTTGAGTATACCTTCGTGTTGTGTCAATCTGGTATGCCTTAGGCGACCCACACATTGCCAGTTTAACTGTTTATTACGTGTGCGTCATGTCTGAGCGATAAACTGTGTTAACTGTGCAGTTTTGAACTATTTTCACTCAATCCTCAGAGGTAAGCTTCTGGACCCGCTTTTGCTCCGCTAAACTGCGCAGGTCAGACAGTTTATCGTTCAGTTCTCTCACTACCACTATTAAAAAGATGTACTCATATCAAAAAAACTGACGAGGCTGAGCAAAAAACCAAGCAACGAAATGACGAACCCACACACTTTCAGTTCAGTTTATCGCACAGTTTTTTACACAGTTCAACTGCGCAGTTAGAAGGATAACGGTATATTGTAGATATAGTAAAAAATTTCTAGTGGAACTTATAAAAGATCAAAAATTTTGTTGGTACAAAGAGGTGTCTCATCAACCTTTTATTAAATGATGATTTGACTTTTCTATTCGTGGGTTTACAGGAACTGAGCCGATTGCGTGGTCCAAAGATTTGCTTTTTATTAATTAGTATTATTCAGTGATACCTTAAGCGTGCTCCTTGTAACATCTCGTCCGATCCTGGCATCTTCACAGTTGTCTTACTCATATTTAATTTTCGTCATTCATTGATTTCCTTAGTATGGATTTTACAAAACCCTAACCATATTTCTAGTTTATAGACTCAATTCCTCAACAAAAAAAATCAATTAGACCTTAACGATTACGAGAACCCTAGTCAGATTGACCACAATCAATGGAGGTTACACATTGTACTACCACTCTTGCTATGAACGCTAGCAATAAATATAACTCACAACCGCTTAACACCACCAGAATTACTTCAAAATAACAAAAACCACCATTGAAAACCTTCCAAATAACTTGTTTAAGTAAACATGAGCTCAGTTGTTTCTTGTGCACTCGATTTCCATAGTACTTTTTATTAGTATTTCTCCAATGACGACTGCATGGCATAACTTAGATTAGGTTAGCGTTCTCTGTCCTTTCTCCATCATCCATTCATGTAAGTGCAGAGCTGCAAGTCGTGGTGTAATTTCTGCAGATTCCAAGAGTCATTCTCAACTATTTCAAATTGCACAGTCATCGACCTATTCATGCCCCGCATTCCAGGCAATCGCGGGAAAATATAATTGTGACTCATGGAACATGAATTTCGCATTTTGCAATTGACTTTTTAATAATTTTGCGAAATTTCATTTTAATTAAAATGTAAAAAAAAAGATATTCTGGATTTGTATAAAATAAATTTTGAGAGCCCGTTCACAGGTAGGTAATCTTATCACGTGAGTTTTGCAGGTTGATTATTTGTATTAGTTGAAAATCTTGACAATATTTTAATAGTTCTTGTTTTAAGTATACATATTATTACAAATTTCTATCATTTTTCGCGATCACTAGAATTAAAACATTTGCATAAAAACGTAAAGAACGTAGAGCGACGACTAAGCACAAGTACTTGTGATTTTTCAGGGTTTAATTTAAGGAAGTTGAGAGCACTCCACTCATTTATTCGAGAAAGATCGCTATTCAGGTCAGAAATACAAGAATCAATCTGGCAAGGAGGACAAGAAGTATATAGATGAAAAGAACAGTGGTAGATAGTAAAGGGGAGATGAATAATATATAATGAAAATAATAGAGGGCCAAGAATTGAACCTTGTGGAACACCAGAAGGCACCTGCAGGAGAGAGGAGATAACATTTTTATAAAGAACACTGAAGACGGCTAGATAGCAAAGAGGAGAAAAGCCGTGTAGTAGAAAAAGCGCTGACTTAGCTTGGAAAGCAGTATCGTGTATACCACCAATCAAGAAGCACTAATATTACAGCGTCGCCTTTATCAAGCGCAGAACGAATGTCAGTTGTTACCGTTAGTATAGCGGTTTCACAACTATGATTTTTATGGAAACCAGATTCATATTTAGTAATAAAGCTATTAGATTCATGGTAGCGCAGGGCTTGGATGTAAAGAGTTTTCTCGAAGGCTTTAGCAAGGAAAGGAAGAATTCTGATGGGACGGGAATCTGAGATATCCGCATGACAAGATTTTTTTGGTAATGGGATCACTGTGGCTTTTTTCCACCCCAAGGGAACTTGGGAAAAGTCAGGCAGTATTTAAAAACATGCGCGATGACATCCAAAATTAAGGGGGTGAGGAGCTTAAGAAAGCGTGGAGAGATTTCAACAAAACCGATGCAGTTTGATGAAATGAAGAGGAATTTCCGAGGAATCCGCACAGCCGAAGTTAAATCCATCAAATTTGAAATGAAGAGCTATGGCGCTGTGCCGACCAAGAAAGGATAGACGATCAAAACAGGCGAAGGAAATGGTATTGAACTGGCCATACCTTGCGACACGAAAACGGGAATCTAGCCAAACAGGCGACGTCGAGTCGGAAGACTTAGAACAAAGTGGAGGAGAACCCTATTAGCAGAGGCCGCAACAACTGGAAGATCCTGGTCGGAGCTGAGAGCTGTCGTACGTAACATAGTCCACTGGAGGGCAACTTTTTCCCCCCTGTGTCTCATGAGGGATTAAAGAGGAATAAGAAGAAGAAGAATCCTCCAAATTTGGTAATATGGGGCGCAGTGTGCGGTGCCAAGTCTCAATAATTCTCTGGTCACGTTGGAATACGAGCCAAAAACAAAACGCTTGTATTTCTCCAGGTTAGGTGCGGACCTACAATGTTTGGTACATTTCTTCAGAATCCGATCACCTAGGCTCCTTTTCACCAAACTGTTGGATACTTAAATACCCGGTTCCGGATCGATCAAAACAGAGAGTGTCATAGCTCTATCTGGCCATGGCGTCTGTAATTTTATTGACCCATAAAGGGCGAGGATCAACATAAGGGCGAATGAGAGCTATTTCCTTATCAAGTGCGCGTTGGCTTGCTTTTCAGATAGGATAAAGACTTGCTTGTTAGCTTCTAGACTCTACTTAAGTTTTCATGGGTGCGTGTTAATGTAGAATGTAGCATACGTCTTGAAAGGCAAAAGCCTAAGCAGAAAGCTCTACTAAATCTGGAGCTTCCGCTCCAAGTACTGACACCCATACCTGCCCCTGTTAATACCACAAAAAAGAAAAGCCAGTATAGCCCCTTTTTCATGTTCACAGAGGGAGGTTCTAGCTTTCAGATCCGTGCGGTCATACTAATTGTCTGACAGACATTGTAGATATGACAAGATAAATGATAAAACTTACTGCATATCTTAACAATGAAGTTGGTGCAAATTAAAACAACAAAACTAGGTCGTTATACAAAAGAACAACAAAACTAGGTCGTATACTTCCACCCAAACTTATCTAGTCGCTATATTATTTCATTACCAAATAATAAAAACGAAATAAACGACATTTCTCCTCAAGTTTCAATCACATTCTAGACTACTTTCAGTAATTCTTAATGAAGTCTCTAGAATATCAATTATTAGCCTCCCACCGCCCAACATCCTTGTTTTGATTCTCTATTAATGTTGACATAAATACTTCCACATTGTTGCTCATTTGGGAGTACTTCGTACTATCAATTTGTCCTAACGCCTCCATTGAAAAGGCTGGTGCCAACATGGTGCCATTTGTGGACTCATTTGCTCTTGTTTCAGTGACTTTGTTGCAGAATTCATGGCTTGTAGGGCCGTCAAATGTACTAACAATTACACTTCATCCGATATCACGTAGTATTTCGAACAATATTTTGCATAATCATTGGGAGACTATTGATTTTTATGATTGCATTAAATATTGGCATGTGGGTTTTAGTTATAAATGTCGAAGGAAGTAAATTCCGGAGTAATTTGATCGTATTGTGAGAGGCGTTACTATTTTGTTTATTTTTCAGAATTGGAAGGGTTTATTAAAATTGTAACGAGAATGTACTTGCGGGATTTTTTTTTACATTTTTCAACATATTTTTTAATTCAGTTTTTTTTTATAAATTTATTAATTTTTGATGTAAGGATAAAAGTAACCCTGCTAATCTTCGGACATTAAGTCTGCTTCCGAATATCAGTAAGGTTATTGAATCAGTAATTAATAGCTCATTATCTAAATGGGTTGAGGTTTCAGGGCGGAACATGACACTATTCATGCAGCGTTGAAATTGGTACTTCATGAAAAGCCAGTGTACCGGAGCGTGCTTGATCGACTATGAGAAGGCGTTCGATACGATGTCAGTCAGATACGAGATGACCGGACCTCTGTTTTACATGATCTATAATATGATTTCCAACAAGAAGTTCATCGTTAAAAGTGGGAGCTTCACATCAGGAAAAGTATTTGATATTAAAAGCGATTTGCAACAGGGCGCAGTGAATTCGCCGCTCTTATTTAATATCTTTACGAGTGACATAATCAGTTCACACCGCTTCGCATTTTCGTATGCGGACGGCCTGATTGTGTACAGGACGGGGCCGAAGATTGAAGTGATCCAGACGCTCCTGCAACGTGATATCGAAACAATCGAACGCTATAATGATGATTGGAAATTGAAGATCAATTTTATCAAATGCGGATCGATCCTTTTCCGGACTCCTCTAATCAGAGCTTCTTACGATGTGCAGAGGAACTGGAGAACCTTCCGAATTTCGAACAATACTAGACAAGTGAAATACCTTGGGCTTTGGCTAGATCAGTACTTTTATTTCAATCGAAATGAAAGTGCTGCTTTTGACAAGGCAAAGAAGGTGTTTCACATGACTAAAAGGTTTTTTTTTATAGCAGACACCTAAGCTCACGGGTAAAGGTTAGCTGCTATCAAGCCCTAGTCAGACTGACTGTAAAAATAAATTTAGATTTAGGTTAGTGGTGTGAGCTTCCACCTCTCTTGTTAATTTTTCAAGCTCGTGGAAGCCCTCCTGCACGGAGTTCATGCGAGGCAGACTCTCCGCTATGCTCCGCCCAGACAGTTCTTAGTATGTAATGGTGTTTGTGGTGGCCTCGGTAGCCTAGGGAGTAAGGCGTATGGCTACCATCCCAGAGATCCGGGATTCGAATTCCGGCCAGCCCTTCGGTCCTTCGCCTTTTCCACTTTACCACCTAAATAACTTTCCTTCTTTCTTCTTCCCTCTTTACATTCCTGATCTCTTCAGTCATAACCTTCCTTAGCCCTTCCCTGCTCAACCAAAGCGCATGTCATCGATTGGTTGATGAGATTCAACTCGTTTCAGGAGGCATAGTACTCCAGCAGGTTGTTTCTCGATGCCCCGATGGCAAAGTCGCGATAGTAATGGTTGGGAGTAGGTGGTAGGTCGTGAACTTTCACGAACTTAAGCTATAGCATCACTCGGGCTTGTGAAAGCCCGTCGTCTGGACGTGGTTCACCTGAGACGATTTTACCTCCACTGCTCTAGATAGCTCTAGCAGTAAGTGAGGCATTAAGTAGATTAAGATTTATTTAGTATATCATGACTTTTACTAGATAGATGGGAGTATTCTGCGTAGATTGCTGCCTTATTCAAGAAAATATCTCATAGAGTTACAAAAATACCTCTACCAAAAAAAAATCATTTATCATCATCGTTCAGTATACAAACATGATCTATGGCACTATTTTAGAAACTGTGAGAGCAGTATCCCGAAAAAGGACTTTCCTATCGGCTTTTTCAAGGTTAGGAGTTACCCTTTATACTACCATCATATCATGCTGTACTCATTATTGTGCAATGTCTATTAGTAAACTTGGTTTGACGAAAGAAATAGAGGACAGGATAGATTAACAGGAGGGTACAGTAGGAGGTGACGATGGATCTTGCGTTTGAGCTCCAGAATGCTGTAGGATTTCACACCAACGAGACGAAATTTCTATGAAGCCGAGGGTCACAAAATTCAAAACCAAAATTCTTACGAAATCGAATTCGTTATCCTCAATAGCAACCATCTGACCCATTTAATCTGTTTGAAGATTCAAACATTAGAATCAAAACAGAGTGTTAAGATGATCCTAAATTAGAATTTATGTCGCACTTGAAAAAAAAAAAGAGCAGGTTTTAACATAACTTCACGGCGTAAGTGTGAGATAGAGGAAGCACAGTTAAAGTAACCTGCTGGGTATATAAAGACCACCTATTTGTATAACATTGAGCTGACGTCTTGTCTGCTACAGTGCAACTTCAACCTTTCCGAACAAATTTGTTTCCAATCTGAAACTTACTAGCCTAAGCAGATAGATCTTACGATATCACTTACATCATCTAGCTTAAAAATTTCGTGCATTTCAAGAGACCAATATTAACCTTAAAGTCTACATTGCACCCCTACCACCCCTGTTTATCCACCTCTAGACAAAAAACAACAACAAAATAACTAAAAATGCAAATTAATTAATTTTAAAATTATTACAAACCAGAGCTCAAAACTACAAGTATTCAAAACTTGTCCGTCTCTCTTACAAGATCGTAAAAAGTGATCCACTCGCTAGACTTAAACCGTCAAAAGAATAAGCCAAGAAAACATCAAGAAGCAACGCAAAGGCCGCGAAAAAAACAACATTTTTGCACAGTTTCATGCTGGGAAAAACTTTTTATACCAAGAAACTCTAAGATTGGTGTTATGGCTTCAAGTGCTGTCACTTGAGTTAATTAAAAAAATGTCTGAATTACCACGAGAGCAAGACAAAAAATACCTAAGAGCCAGGTAAAAAACTGAAAGGAAACAATCCATAAAACTCATAAAAATTAACAATTCATGACGTTATATGAACAATTATTTTATATAGTATATATCAAGTCGAGAAGTTAAGCACCGAAACCATTATTCGAACGCTGGATGCCATCGAGATGGCCTGGCTGCGAGAGGGGGAGGAGCAGAATCTATGTTATAGACAGAGCTGAGGATATATGGACTTACAGGTATTATACTCGGCATTAAGGTGACTGAACATAAGGTAGGTGAAACGTAGAGGATGAGAGAGAGACAGAGGAGATAAAAACATGTGGAAAAAATGAAGCGGAAGTGTTATCGTTGGCTCGTTAGGTTTGGTGTAGATGTACGTTATTATCTTCATAAGAAGTCATTTTAACGAGTCCACCCCAAATTAAGTCGGTGTGGTCGGATTTTATGCTCATTTGCTGCAATCATTTCGAGGATTGGGAGCAGATAATGGGGATACCTGCCAGTGCATGCTAATATAATTTTATTGTTGATTTTGGGGTTGATCGAGGTAACCAATTTTTTTGGTTGATCTTCTAGTGATCGTTGGACATACATAATTCCTTAATTCTACCCATGGTTTTTATAGTAAAATAATTGTCCTATAACGAAAAACACGTTTAAAATAATATTCACAAAATCCCCTATAATACAATATTAAATAAAAAATTATTATGGAATCAAAACCATACAAAAAATATCATAAAAAATGTTCTTCTGTTTTATATAAAAGGACATTTACCTTGTGTAAGCTTGTTCCTAAGATTTTTATTACATAACACACACTTATACCAAATTCTTTTAGAAAACGAAAACACGATCAATTGCATAAATCTCCTTATTAGTATAAAAGCGTTAGTGTTATGTGTGTGCGATAGTTCAGTCCCCTTTAGATACAGGTAAAAAACTAGATCAAAGCTTATTTTCTTGTGATAATCTTCACCATGGCAACCGATCTAGCTACTGATCGCAAAAAAGTCACTGACGATCTGACGCTTTTCGTAAGCTTTCATACATGAGCCAACGTTACTAAAAACGAGTTTGAAATTGAAGAAAAACAGTGTAAAGAAAAAAAAAAAGAAAAATTAATAAAAATGATATGGAATACTTTATTTTTGTTTTTTAGAAACAGTTTTTAGAAACTTTTTAGAGGAAGGAATCGAATTTTGGTAATATTCCTTCGATCAACTATGGATCGATAAGTTTTTGCTTAATGTAGGGCATAACTATGAAAAATATTAAAAAAATTAACTTTTGGTATTCATCATAGATTTTATACACTGAAATCAATAGGACGAGTAAAAAGGTATAACTGGGTGGCCACTTTTTCTTAAGACCAAATTTCCCTGATTATTTGAATTATTTCCAGGCTTTGCATTATATCATGAAATATGGATAATATTTCAGAAGCAAGATTGTAATATAATATGGAAAGTCAGGTATAGCCAGTGAGCAGCGGCCAAAAGTGGACAGAGCCAGATATACTGTCTGCATCAGAATATGCTGCAGGGATATAACCAAAACGAGTTCAATTAGGACACGTTTATAATTATTGAGAACATCCACATTGAGGAGATAGTACTGACTGACGCTGCAATGTTTATCTGGATGAATCAAAACTTTCCAAATCGTCTGATCAACTGGAAGTACCTCAGAGGGACCGTTTTCTTCCAGTTCCACCACACACACATCATCACCTTGTTAGACGTCAATCTTGACTTCGCGAATATTTGCTACGATTCGCAATCCTTGTCCATGATCTTTCAGGCTTCTGATAGTCGAACGTGACCCATTTTACATTTTTGGGGGGCCAAAGTAATGGCCTCAGGGACCTTTGGTAGTGCCGGGAGACAAGTCCTGAGAAACGCCATTTGCGGTGGAAGGACTTCGCGACCTAGGATTTTCCGATATGCTACTGAATCCTACCTCAACTTCCACGAACATGTTGACTTTACATCGGGTGATCCCTGGATACTCTTGTCTATACAAGAATAACAGACGGAGGAGGATGAAAGGCGAGTGTTTCGCGCTTCAAAACGAAACAATTACCGGACTGATCCTCGACTGGCAACGAAATATGGAATTTGATTTTGGAACTTGGAACGTAAGAACGGTCAACAGGACGGGCGCTCTGCGTTCGCTTTTATTATTACTGGAAAAATACGACATAGCAATCACCGCTCTATTGGGAAACCAAATAGACTCACAGTGGCATAATGGATCTCAAAACCCACACGATACTCTCCAGTGATTCATCGAATGCAAAAAGTGGCTTCGGAATTGTCTTCATAGTGGAAAAGAAAATGAAATCACTGATTCTGGACTTCAAGCCAGTAAATAATATAATATGTACGCTTGATATTAAAACGAGACTACATAACATTAGTCTCATAAACGTCCATGCGGCCACAGAAGACAAGACGGATGAGGAGAAAAAGGAAATCAGATTAATACCGTCAAACGATATTAAAATGGTGCTTGGAGACATGAACGCTAAAGTAGGAAAAGAAGAGGAAATCCTAGGGATCATAAGAAAGCACAACCTACAACGCTACCAATGCAACGGTAATAAATTAAACAATGTTCCCGCACAAAAATATTCATAATATGACGTTACAGTCTCCAGACAAGAAATAATCAATTTGACCACGTCCTAATTGAGAGAAGAGGGGCCACGAGTATACTGAATGTGAGAACTATGAGCGGAGCGTGCTGTGGCTCGGACCACTATCTCGCCAAGTGAAATTTAGAGCCCGGATAGCGACCAAAACTCACAGAGGGCAAACACATACGATATAGACAAGCTAATACTTGAAGAAGGAAGAGATGCCTATCAGAATGCTAGAAGGTACAAAACCTGAAGAGAAGGAGTAGTTGAACAGCCCGACATCAAAACCAAAGAGAACAACTTAAAAACGCCGTAAAGGAGGCAGCCGAACAGCAGACCCTAGGCTGAGCCTCCAGACAAACTATAATTGACTGGATTGATCATGATTGTAGATCAGCAATAGAAGAAAGAGACCATCGATTTCCTAAATTCTTTCACATCAGAGTTGTCCTGAAATTGATACCAGGGCGTAAATAAGCAAAAGTTCTGAGTCTGTGAAATTTTAACATCAAAATCTATTAAAGAAATTAACTAATTTAGTTCATAGCATTCCAAAAACCAACACAAACCTCATCAACAAACTTCCAACATAAATTACCAAAATCCGTATTAAAGTCAATGTACTTCCCGGCAGATCGATCCGTAAGCAGACATTTTTTGAAATCTGATTTTTTTCTTATTATGGGAGCACAAAAGTACTGTTGCTTGATTTCAATAAGGACATCAAATGATAAGCTAAAGCATCTTTTCATGAAGCCATAAGGAAGGAGTTCCTATCACTTTATAATAGGAAAACAAATCCCAGTTTTAATTTTTTCATATGTACTATGAAGTTTAAAGAATAACTCCTTAACACCCAATGTAACCTAAAAAATTAGACAATTCTTGGTTAATAAATCAAAAATTATTCTTATCCATCTGTACATGCACTACTACTTTAGTTACTATTATTTTAAAGTCAACATACATGCAAATTAGACACTCGCGGATCATATAAATGTGAAAAATAAAGCAAAAAACTATCGCTAAATGTAAAAACATTATAAGTACACACCCACGAACAAATTTTAGATAAATATGACCTTTGAGCTTAAGTTATTAGAGACGTAAAAGTTCTATCAAATTCTCTACCTTTAAAGAATGGATTGGATTATCACGGGCTTTAATAATTTTCATATCTGGTAAGCACATTAAAAAAAATTCTCAAGAATTCAGTAATGAGCAAAAAATTAACTTGGAATCTCCCTCCTTCACCTCTAGAAATCGACGTACTAGCAACTAGATACTTTAAATACACTCCATTAATAAATATACTGAGTAACTTCCTTAAGCAAAAATGTTCCTTAATGGAGTCGAGACAGAATCTCATAAATTAGTAAATACATCAGGAAAAAAACAAAAATTAATAAGAACCAAAGAGGACAAGGTCTGGAAAGCGTGTAGATGAATCGTAGTAAATATACAAAAAGTTTAACAAAAGCATCAATGTCTGAACGTCCAAAATGGACATAAGCAGAAAACAAATGTCTAGAGCCAGACACCTCGTCCGTCTCCTATACAGAGTGGATGTAATCCATAGAATCCTAATGCCAAACGACTGTAATAACGCCAGTGATTGTTGCACTGAAGACGACACGGACACACGCTCATGAATTGCAGAAGATCCCCCAAGGGCTGCAGAAAATCCCCGTAGTCTCCTGAAGATTGGTACAGCAGCAACAGCAACAAAAAAACACAGGAGGACGAAATGAAGAACGACAAGATACCCCTAGACTACATATCGGCATCACCCAGAATTTCCTCTTATATTTACGATGAAGAATATACATATAAAAAAAAGGACTGTTAAGGAGATGGTAAGCCGCCACGTATTCATCTTATGGTTAGTCGCAAGGATAAAGGTTGAGTTGCCGTGCGGTTGTCACATAACAAGCAGATGTCGTCGGGGTTATGTTGGATTCGTTTTCGTGAAATTCTGGATGAAAAGACATTGCTATCCCTGTATTATAAATTCCTAGGGTAAGGGTAGAAACGGAAAAGTTTCATGCTGCTGGTCTGATTCATAGAACAAAAAATTATGGTGTTGAAGGAAATTTCCTGATGACGTTTCCTTGAGGACTTTTAATGTGATTCAGAATCAGTAGGTGTCCTTCTTGTATACTAATAAGGAAGGAGGGAAGCTTGTGTTTGGATAAATTTCACAATCAATTGACTCATTTTGGAGAGTGTAGGAGTGAACCAATATGTTTTAGGATTGTGTGCAGTAACTTTTTAGGAATTTAAATTTTTAAAGCTAAGAAATATACTTTATCAGACCTTTAAGTCAATGGAAACGTCATATTAATCACGAGAACTTGAGCCTCAACTAGTCCTTTCGTTTCTCACATAGAAACATGGTCAAGATAAATAATTTCTAACACCCACCCAATTTCTACGGAATTCTATTAGAAGTCATGTCCTCCAGATGACAACCCGTGCCAACACCCCAACCTTCGTATTCTACACAGAAACCCAAGAAGGACTAACAGGACGATGGTGCTGGGAGCTAAACTCTAACAGAACGCTCACATGAAAGTATAGACCTTATAGAGGAAATCGAAAATAGAGCCAATACTTTCGAAAGCGCTATCCAGTCGGCGTATAAGGTATCCTGTCCAATAGGGCGAAACAAAAAAACCTTTCCTCCGTGGTGTAATGCAGATCTCTCGAAACTGAGGAAGTTAACAAGAGAGATCTTTGATAGCTTTTACAAACAAGGCCTTTAGCAGCCCTATAAAGACTGCCTAAAACTGTATAAGATAGGACGAAAACGAGGTGGAAGCATCAGGGAACGAACAGATATTCCTAGGAGGAGACTTCCGCTATTATTATGAAGAAAAGGTCCTCTGGACGATTAATAGCTTCTCCCCCTTCAAAGCGCCCGGCCCGGATGGCATACTACTGGTCATGCTACATTTTTGACGACCCACAACTCTCAACTTTAATAAAAATCAATAGACTGAGACTAGCCGGCCACGTAATCAGAATGGAGGACAATCGTATCCCAAAACGGCTTATGGCATCAGAAATTTCGGGAAGTAGGCCAGTAGGTAGACCCAGGAGGAGATGGATAGACTCTGTGACGGCTGACGCAGAGTCAATGCTCAACATCCGGAACTGGAGACATGCTGCAAGGGACCGTCAAACTTGGAGAAATGCCCTAGAGGAGGCCAAGGCTCGATTTGGGCTGTAGCGCCATTGGATGGATGGATGGATGGTCATGCTACAGAAACTACGTGAGGTAGTAGCACAATGGCGGGTGTTCATGTTCAAGAGCTGCGTGGTGCTGGGTTATGTCTCTATGAGTTGGGAAACAGGCGAAGGTCGTCTTCACCTAAAAGATAGGGAGAAGAGATCACGAATCCGCGAAGGACTGTAGGCCGATTAGCCTGACATCCTTCGTACTAGACACTAGAGACCAACAGACGACCAGTGGCCTCAGCCTCTCATCGCGTTCCTCTAGGCACGCATTACTTCTGAGGACGGCCCAGCTCCTAAGAGGGTAGAGGAGACTGGAGTTTCTTGCTCCGCTCCTAAGAGAAAGCGACCAGACGCAAGCAATAAAATCAAAATCCACGCAGATCGAAGAAATAAATACATATTTTCCGGAGTTTCTTGTTTTTTTGCACACGTTCGGATAATAATAAATTTGTTCTAAATTTTATTGAATTTTTGCTACCTTCTTTTGACTTTCAGCAAAGGTTATTCAGTGGTTGCGATCACATTCGTTTCTATGTTATATTAGACAGATTGAGTTCCCGTAGATCTTGTATTGTGGGGCTCAACTGATATTAGTTGGTTTGCAGTTTGAATAGGAGGTGCTTTAGTGTTTCAACTGTTGTTTGGCTGATAATTGTGCGGTTATAGGGTATTGGGTGCTGCCGGGCACGTCAACAACACTAACGTCGACCCGGGAATCATTTTGCTACCAGGGCAAGTTGTCGGTGTCGGGCTTCGAGTGAAGATAATTCGGTTGTGGCACCCATGACCTTAGCGCTGATTAGTTCAGGGTAACCTGGACGTGTAAGTCGTAGCTTTGTAACCTACCCCCTATTACCTTTTCGTTTGTAATATTTTCTCGTTTGTAATAGTTGTTCGTTTGTAATTGAGAATTGTTGTTACTACTATTGATGCGCCATTAAAAGTTGACTATTCTGCATACCCTGTGTTTATTTTGCTGACCGGTGGTTGTTGTCAGCGTGTTGGCACGGTTGTTTTTTAGGATAATGTGGTAAGCACCAGGATGGAGAGGCAGCGGACGACATAGCGCTCTGCGGGAGTTTCTTTAGGGGACCTCTGCTCCATACCGGCACTCCGTGACCGACCGGATGGGGAGCGTCCTCGTACAGATAAGGTAAGTGGTGATGAACGAGTCTAGTGAACGATACCACAAACCCCCGACGAGCAGCCCTTATCGGAAGGCCCAGGATACGCCTCGAGAATGGTTCGGAGAGTATAATTTTTATGTGTTATTGAATAAGATCTGGGTTGGACTCTTCGGGCACCCCAACCCATGGCCACATTACAGTAGCATACGTCCTAAAAAAAGTAGTAATACCCTTTCCGCCGATAGTGAATTATGATCATGAGAATTTTTCAGTTAGGCTATTATTTTTAGAAAATATGTTAACACCCAAAAACCTTGAATTTATTGTACTAGTTATTAATTTATTGTTTAATATTGATTGAAAATAACTACTATCTATTCTAAAAAATAACTCATTTCTTAATCTACTTCAAATCAATTAAAATGTTAAATATAAAACTGACAAATACCACGTCAGATGGTATCTATGGTATATTAATTTGTTAAATATAACATATGATGAATTCTAAATTCGTCAGCAGCAAAACCGACTAATCAACGTTATTCCCATTGTCACACATCACAGTCACCTTTATCAAAATGAGTAAAAACCAACAGCATCCCACCCAGCAATGGAAAACAGAAAATCCAGCCTGCCACCCTTCCATCATCTAATGGTCAACACAAACTTCTACTCTTTTATTTATTATCCATCCACACCGCTCCATGCGGCTTATGTTGGGCTAATTTTTGGATACCATGAGCCAAAGAAAACAAAGGCCAGGATGAAATTTGCCAATGTCCTTTCTGACACTTGCTCACCGAAACTGGCCAGAAAATTGGGGATTGGGTTGAAAATATGTTCGAACGTTTCGTTTCGTTTCATCCCTACCGTAAATTGCAATCCCCTAGAGTTGTGGTGGAGGGAGAATGGCTGGAGCCCCGCATGTGACTTCACCGTGAATTTTGTGTAGCTTCACGAATTTATTTTTTTTTTTTGGATATTCTGAATTTCGTAATACGTACGCTGTGTCTACACAGTCTAGGAGCGTGTAGTATAGACTCAAAGGATTTTGTTTACGACACCCGAGGATATTGTTTATGGGGTTATATTGGAGAGGAGGAAAATTATTTTATTATTAAGCGTTGTCATGTTAGACAAAACAAATAAAACACTTTACGATCGTTTTTTTATATAATTAAATTAATTTAAAACACTTCTATTTATATACGTTTAATTATTTGTTTTGAATATTTCTGTTTATAAACTACCAATTTTCGTAATGCATTCAAAATACTCGTAGCAGCACTCATTAGGGCAAATTGATTTTCCATATCAAAGCTTGTATATTCTCATGTCTCTCTTCTGGTAATGTTTTAGGCCCTTGTAATACTATTCTGGGCATTGGCCATTGCCTATCATGGATGCAATCAGCAGAATGACTTTGATTCAACGGGCTACTACAGGGTGTATCTATATTTTGTGTATTTGAAGGCACGGTAATACCTTTTATAACAGATGAAAAGAGATAAAGCCTATAAAACATACATATATGTATATGTATGTACATAAGAACCCTTTATCAATGTAAAGAAACGTATTTACGTAATTAAAAATACAAATACAATTACGCATTTTCGCCATTGGTTTAAGCAATATCACCATTGACGAATGTGTATCATACACGAAAATAAAGAATGCTGTATAAGTAAGTGGTCTGAGTTTGTCCATATTTTGAACAATGTGGCTGACAATGACGAAACTAGCTCCTATCCTTATTTCACTGATCACTCACTCTCCTAAAATTACAACAGACTTATTTAAACAAATTTGACAGGATTGGAGACATACAATCCCGACGAGTCTCGAATGTGGTTCTGTGGCAATCGATACACAAAAGCAATTAAAGTTCCTTCTAAGAAAACACTTTAGCTACTTGCTATTTGCATCTGATAATAATATATTCAAGACCGCAACTATTATGCAAACTAGATAGAATCCCAAAAAGATAAAACCCCTACATCCTTGCTTTCTGAACGTCCAGAAGCTAGGGTCTGACACCCAAGTATGCAGCGCTCTAAAATAAAATGAACGTACTTATTCGTAGTTGGTACGAGTTTGAGAAATATTTTTTTAGTAAATAGATTTTTTGGAATTTCATATTCCTTAAAGAGGCCCCAAAAGAGATTCAAGAACTGGTAGAGTTCTGTCGCTGGATGCACCAACAATTCGTCATCGGTTGTGATCCAAATGCTCACCACTCTATTTTAGGATTTCTTGGTACGAATAACAACGATAGGGAGGTGCTGCACCTTACCCTCACTAACAGGCCTATCTCTGACAGTATCAAACACTGGCATGTTCTAGATGAGGCCTCACTACCGGACCTTTTGCATATCAGGTTATATATTGTCGGCGTGTTCCTGGTTCCTAAAAAAACTAACTGGTCTAACTTTCAGGGACTTGTGGCCTTGAAATCAGATCTGGTCACCATCTCTATTAGCTCAGTGTGTGAACTAAAGATGGCTACAACGCAGCTCACTGTGGTGCTGATCTCCTTCTACCATGACAGCAACACATTTTCTTCCTTCCAGTCGTCGCGTAAAGTTCCCTGTTGGAACTGCCTGGAGGAAGCATTGTGAGATGCTGCAGACTCTACCATAGGCAAATAGACGCCAAAAGCTCCTCTTTAAAGACTCCTTCAGCGGAGTGGGCCTTCTCAAAAAGCAGGGTTGCTCATACACTTCGAAATAGGTGATTCAGTCCTGTGAAGCATTGACGAAAGCCGGTCATCGAAGAGAATGAGCCTTTCCACAGCAGTAGTATTCAAACCAGATTTTTAGGAAAGGGGTAAGAGAATAAAGGAGAATTCTCTACAAAAAATTATGAGCTTGGAGAGAAATGTGCAGCACATTTTAAACCTATTTCTCGGGATTCAACATAAGGGAAACAGTTTGGGGGTCGGAAACGTCAAGCACACAATTCGAAATGATCAGAAAAGCACACGCACACATTCAAGTATTTAATCGGAATATGAGTTCTTACACCGCTGCAAGAATACGGGTGTAGAAATCACGGTTTGATCGGATCCGGTGTGCTTACTGCAGAAAGAATACTAATGTGAGCACAATGTGGGCGCAATGAGGCTTAAGAATGAGGTGTTTTTTTTTTAAGCTGCGCTAGAGACCGACCGAACAGAGAAGCAGGAGCTTCGAGAGAGCTCTTTTAAGGGTCACATTGATGACGTACTCGTACTGGTCTAGACTCATGCAAAGGGTTCGTGAGTTTAGTCAGTAGGAATCTGACGTCTGGGTGGGCCCGTACACAATTCTTGCTGCTAGACCGATTACAAATTTTCACCACTCTCTCGCAAAAAAGGCTGACTGGCCTGATTGCAAATACATAGTATCACCTGGAAGACACTGGTAGAATTAGGAAGGCGGCAATATTTTGGAGATTTGTACACAGAATGCCTATGCAATATTAGTGACAAATATGCATGGTTTCAATGATCAAAAATATATTTGAAAAAAGATAAAAGAGTGAGTTTTTGAGTGGAAATTGAACCCACGGTGGCTCAGTTCAGTTTTAAATGCAATCTAGGAAGAAAAGGAAATTGATTCCTATTGTTATGATTTTTTATGTGAAACACTAGAGCTCAGAAATGTCTAAGATTCTATTATTTAGGGCAATGCCATACAGCAACCTTTAGTTGGAAAGATAGTAGGAGAGAAGAGTGAAAGAACTAATAATGTCAATACGAGGTTTTATTCCATCGACTCCAATCCAATACTGCCGCAAAAAAGTGCTGATTTGGAGGGATGGCTTCCTCAGTTATTGTGCTCAATAGCAGGGAAAAGGGTAGGAAATAAAGAAGAAAGGTTGTAAAGAAGAAAGATAAGGAAAAAGGAAGGTTATCTACGTGGAACAAATGAAAACACGAAGGACCATGCCGCGATGTAAATTCCAACCTCAAACCTCTTCGATGGTAGTCGGGCGCCTTAACCCCTAGACTCGCGACGAATGGTAAATGATAGTGCAAAATATCATCTACATATATCAAACATTTATCAATTACCTGATATTCAATAGTAATGTAAAAATTATGCCTTATCGCCGGCGACATCGCAATGCAAATTAATAAAACTTGCACTGCAAATAGTAATTATTATACCCTTGAAGCATACTATACGGAATCGATTGCGGCAGCCTCTTACTCCCTGCTGTGTTATTTCAACATAGTTACTATGATAGTGTTTAGTTTAGTCTGTGGCATATCAATAAATTTATTATAGGTACTTTTTTCCTGAAAGAAATACTAATTATAAATCACAGAAAATATTAGATGCAATCATTTAATAGAAAAATCACACTAAGTTTTCAACAAATTAAGTTTAAATTTAAAATCAAAAAGCTTTAATTTATAAATACGTTTTTATTGTTAGTTTACCTTAAACAATGAGCATAAAAGCAGTCAGATTATTGTTGTACAACTATTATTTTTGATACATGATCAATCGAAATGTATAAATTCGAAATGTTCTCTTCATATTTTATAACTCCATTTAACGTATTTGGGCACCAATAAAATTGAGTTTTTTTATATTTATAATTTCTTTCTCTTCTTTTACATCCACCAATTAGACAATCCTACAAAATACACCCATAACAATTACCTTAAAAATCTAGCAGACACAGATTATAACAGCGATATCATAAGCCAATTAGGATATATTGGTTACAGACTATAAGTTAAAATTAAGCCCCACTCCCAAATTCAAACAAACACAAAACACAAAACCATGACAACCCCCATATTAGCCCAGCCTACAACAAATTTTGAGAGCAAAAAGTTATCAGAAACCTGTAAAATTACTCAAATTACAATTTTTGGCTCACTAAAGATATTAATATATACTCGTATATATGGAAGCCCGTTTCCGTTAGTACTACCAAAAACCCTGTATCATTCCAAAATGTCACAGACAGACAAGATCTAACAGTCGTTGAGATGGACCCAACCGAAAAAAAAAGTTCTTGAAAGTGAACATGCGAAGGATGGCAATGTCGGTTGCCATAGTGCAGAATCCCCAAAATTTTAAGCCCGTACTTATCGTCGTGAAAATTTTGGTATGAGTTGGGGGCCCACGGTTTGGGTAAAAGGAAAATTTTTTGGTCTCAGTTCACCTCAACCCCAAAATTTAAAGGAGGTATCGTAGACATGTATAAATATTTTTGTCTACATCATATATACTGAAAATACTATTTACAACTTCCACAGCATCCAGCACGGCACGGCACACAGGTCATCGACCGGTCTTTCCTCTTTGTACCACTCGCTGGTAATGGTCCCATCCTAGACGGTTCAGAGAGAGCTCCACGATGCCATATATAGGCAAAAACAGGCATCCAGAACTTTGCTCTCTTACCCAATTGCAACCCCATTCCCCAGATTCAGCATCATCCTACCGGGGACACCATGCTGAAAGAGATAGCAGAATTTCTACTTGTGAAATACAGACAAAACTAGCACAAGCCATCGGGTGCCATAGTCAATTTAGAACAGCATCACAGGATCCAGAAAATATTGCCGAAATGACAATATGAATCGAATAACGGAATATTTGAGGTCCTTGTCCAATGATGCAGCCGTTAACAGAAAACAATCAACCCTTGAAGGCATGGAGCACAGAATATTCTGATCGAATTCTTGATATAGTAAGTATATATGTATATAGGTATATAATCGAACACCTCTATCAATTTAAATATACCCCATTCTCTTAACACTCTGCTAAGGCAACGTCTCGGTTAGTGACAATGAATCCTATACAAAAAAAATTCAGTTCTAGTCCTATCCCAACCCTTTAACAGGCTCAGAAATATGGGTCCCAGTATACACTAAGACTGGGTATAGTAGTATAACGCATAACGAAGGGCGCGTCGCCACCTCTTAAGAATGGAAAAAAGAAATACCAGACCAAGGCTAGACATGTAACAATTTGAGATCAGGTATGAGGAAGCACCCTGTCTTTGTCTGTAATTCAGAGAGACGACAAAAATGAATTTACCACAGTGTTTAGGGATTCCATCGAGTTCAATGACCAGAACACCAACAGAGCCTGGAGAGAATGTATATAAAATGGTGTGTATAGTCAGTCAGCATCCCCGATCCCTATACTACACAGACTATGCAGGAAAGGGGCGAATGGCTGTGTTTAACAGATTTTACCAGCCCCTATGTACATGGAGAACATCTCGCGGCAATAAAGGGGCAAGGAGCTACTACGAAAGATGTACTATATAAATTACTGAAAGGGAACAGACACAAGCATGAAAATCCTTAATAACAGTTAATGTCTTTCAGAGAAGAAAAATAGATTAGGAATATTCTTCATGCCATAGAATCACGGAATGTCTAAAGGACAGACACTACGATAAAAATCTTTTAAAAACTCTCCGCAAAAGGATAAAACGCAAATAACAACTGTTGTCTGTGAAACTTATATTTTTTTTTTGGGAGCGCTCACACACAACAATAAAATTTCGGGGTCGATCTACGTTTTGTATGTGAGTATGCCTATGAACTGTAGTGAACCAATTTTATCCCTCAAAAAGCTGTATAGCCCATGCCAAAGCACCACCAATACATAGAATCATCCGCAGAACTCGCTCTACACTTCCATTCCACAAAGCATGACACAAGCACAAGTCCAGTGGCCCCAGGGCAGGGTGTACCCAAAGTTATTCACAGGATAACATAGGATAGGTTGAGGATATGGGGTAAAATCCTTCGACACGGACATTGACACTGAACGAACGAACGACCCGACATTTTTGGGTATGGTCAGGGTTGGATTTGTAGCAGTATTGGTGAGATGGAGCTCCTTTTTTGTGGAACATCTACATTGGAAGGCTCTTGTGAGTGAATTTCGTTAAATCAAAGAAGAAGGCGACTTTTTTCTATAGTATGGAGGGGGGGGGGGGGGGACGACGGAGGGCTTTGTTGAACCTAGCCTCATCCACATGCAGCTCCTATATACTATACTACTCTGCGTCTGAAATAGAATCCCTTGTGGGGGTGGAATGGATTTTATTAAATTTTCTTTTGATAAGTCTCGAGTTACGCTAAATGAAAAGGCAGACGATAGCGATTGAAGTCATGAATGGGGGAAAGCTAATTTCGAAGTAAAACGTAAATAGCGACGATTACTACGAAAATTCGCGTTATTATTGAAATATGCGACCAAAAATAAAGAAAATTAAAATAATTTCTGTGTGCTTTTTTAATTAAGAAAAAAAAACACAAATATAAGTAGCTTAATTTTGAGGTCATATACACGATGATGCTATTAGATGAGTTCATCCTCTACTTTTTTCTTGTGGAGATAATTAATTAATACTAATAACTTTGTAATTTTATAAAGTAACAGAATTTCTGTTTACTAAAAAAAAATAAAACTTTTCAGCAACACTATTATGCTGGTGATTAAGTAAAATGAGCGAGTAATGGCAAACACATTTAGTCGAGTCGAATAAAAACACGCAATGCCCCGAAATAAACCAATTTGATAAAATAGATCAATAAATGGCGCCTTGAATTAAGTGTTTATATCTTAATGCTCGTCTGTTATGGTATCTTGCAAATTATGTAATTATGATTTTCATGGATTAATTGCTGCAGCGATTAAACAAAATAATAGTTCTGCTTCATGTAAAATAGATTAAATGGAAAGTATAAAATCGAGGTAAAATAAATGTTAGCGAATTTGTTCGTTATTGTGTAATTGCTAGTTTCCTTCATAGGTCTAACTTTAATTCATTTAAATTTTATTTTTCAATAGTTCAACGTATACTTATTCCATCTGCACTTCACTGTTTCTGCACATTTGCGCTTCCTTCACAGAATCTTCCTACTTAACTATTAGTATCCTACATAACTGCTTCATTTGAATTAAAAGCGTCATCGAGGACAGTATACTGCAACAACAAGTCCGACAGGTTCAATGGGAAGACGAGACTTGCAAACGATTCTAAATGAGAAGGAATAAGCTTATAGTCCTTTACAAATCATCAGGAACTTGCCACGAACAGGGATACATCAGTAAGAAAAAGTTGGAAACTCAGCTACGAAAAGAATTTTTTTATGAACAACTTGACGAAGAAGGTTCAAGACGATGTCACGATTCCCGCGCATCCTACCACTTAAGGAAGACCGACAAAAAGATTTTCTAAATCTAATCGAAAAGGTGAACACACCCTTATCCCGTATCACTTGGACCACTCTCCTTCACTGCAAAAAATACAAATATATGTTCTTCGTTACTGACGCGTTCACTAAGTTTTGTTGGATATATCCGATAAAAACTGTTAATGACAGAAGAGACTTTGAAGAACTTAGAACTGAAGAGGGAAATCTCTGGAGACCCATGTAGGGATTATATTTGATAGAGGGTCCGCTTTCACCCCGTACAATTTTAAAAAGGCATTACACGACGATTGGACAAGTAACTTACTCACATTTACAGAAGTTCCCATAAGAAACGGACAAATGGAAATACTGAATCGAATGATCATCTCTATTATGTCAAATCTTGCAGTGGGAAAACCTTTGAAATGGTTCAAGCTCGTTTCACCCTTCCAAACGATCCTTAATTGACTCATAAGCTCTGGGAAAACTAATTTTGAACTAATGATCGGCTTCAATATCAAGAGAGACATACAGCGGCGATTCTAGATCACAGATCACTATAGTCAGAAAACTTGGGAAAAAGATCAAAGTTTTGCGCCTTCGGTGAGGACTATGTGCTTTTGTCAGAAAAAGCGAGGATTTGGTATTCTAGATATCAGATCTAGCAAATGGAGGGGAAATCTGAGTATAGCCAGCGACTCGCGAGTTGGCTGTGATGGTCTTGTTGATGATTTCTGTATTCAATTTCATCGAGGCGCGGGTTTTGAAATTAAATTCAGTTAATCGTTTGCTGAAGAGGAAGTCTTCAAAATCGAGGAGATAGCTTCACGCACAAGCTCTTTTCAAAATCTGGGGCTGAGTTGTTAGATCTGACAACGATCTAACATCTAGAATCGCGGGGATCGACTCCCAATTCATAAACGCTCTAGAGGAAGAAATACTTAAGGAATTTCAGGATTCTCGAGGAGAAATGAGAGCACAAGCTAAACTGAAAATCTGTAAGGTCCAAGATGAAAACCTTAAGCAGTCACCAGTACGGACCAACAGTTATGCTATTCGCAAACCTCTGATCAGTAACACAGTTCTATCCCGTATTTAAATTTCGGTCGTCTTTCTTCAGTCCCTACCAGGTAACTGCTGTTAAAAGCTAAACATGAAACGTGAGCATTTATTATGGAGAACAGTTCATCTGAGACAGATGAAGATCAGGACGGTCGAATGTGAGAATCAGTCATTTTTTAGCTGTAACTAAAGATCATCAAACTAAACCCTAAGATCCTAAATCATTTAAAAAACGATCAAAATGTCTTAACTAAAAAATCCTAAATCCTAGGAAAGTTTTCAGGTTTGGGTGCAGATGGCCCAAGAAAGAAACTAGATCTGGTAAGCGGTACAAATTACTTTTTCAATAACGTTGCAGACTAGAACTCCAATCTATTGAAGTCTCTTTTTCCAGTGTTGTGTCTCCAGTTTATTTTACGTACTTTTCGTAACTCTTCTAGAACGTCAACCATCAATTTATTTATCGGTCATCCTAACATTTCTTTTTCCTGTTTGTTTACTATTCAAAATCCGGACTAGCATTCTTTCTTCAAGGTTGTTTTTACAGGCCCCGCCAAATATTCTTCTCAGAATTTTCCTTTCAAAAATTTTGAGCTGATTGCCTGTTTGCTTAGTTAATGCTCAAACTTCAGACCGGTAGCATAGTGTAGGGTGGATTAGATTAATTTTTTATATACTCTTACTTTGAATTGCCTTAAGAAAGCTTGGTTCTTCATAATTGGGCGTACTGCGAAATAAGTTTTATTTACGGCTATGATACGTCTATGTACATTATGTCGCCCTTATTTTATTTTTTTGCGGTAAGCCTCTATTTTTACTAAATCTCCTAGTTTGTCTTCCGTACTCTAAACTGTATTCAACTGGGGTGATATGTAAACCTCTAGCAAAACAACTTCAAAACATCCTAGCGGCTAAACCGTTACGATTTCCCCACCCATACTATTTTTGTTCGTCTATCCAAAACTTATCCACAGCCGGTCACTTTGTTACTTTATTAGATAAACCCTATATAATGAAAATAATAGCAGGGCACCAAGAATTGAACCTTGTGGAACACCAGAGAAGGCATCTGTAGGAGAGAGGAGACAAAAATGTTATCACAACACATTGAAGACGGTTAGATAGCAAGAGGAGAAAAGCCGCGTAGCAGAAGAAGAGAAATCATAGCGCTGACTTAGTTTGGAAAGCAGGATCGTGTGTACCATCGAGCCAAAGGCTTTCGAGAAATCAAGAAGCACTAACATTGCAACGTCGCCTTTATCAAGCGCAAAACGAATGTCACTTGTTAGCGGTTTCACAACTATAATTTTTACGGAATCCATATTGATATTTAGAAATTTAAGCTATTATATTCAAGGTAGCGCAGGACTTGGATGTAAAGAGTTTTCTCGAAGGCTTGAGCAAGGAAAGGAAGAATGCTAATGGGATGGAAATCTGAGATACCTGCAGGAGAAGATTTTTTTGATAAAGGGATCACTATGGCTTTTTTCCACAACAAGGGAACTTGGGAAGTATTCAGGTAGTAATTAAAAACATGCGTGACGACATCCAAAATTAAGGGGGCGATGAGCTTAAGAAAGCGTGGAGAAATCTCATCAAAACCGATACAGTTGAAGGAAATTGAGAACAGTATTTCAATAACTTCCGAGAAGTCCACACAGCGGAAGTTAAAGCCATGAATACTATGCGGAAGCACTGAGAAAGATCGGGAGATCGAGGAAGCAAGAGGGGATTGCATGAATGGGGCATTTAGAAGGTCTATATAGATATCAACAGGGTAACTTGTAGTAGTATGTATCCAGCGAGCGAAGATTGGATCAGAGTTGCTTGGAGTTTAAGGAGGGATCAGCCTGCATAAAAAGTGCATAAAACCTACGTTTTCGTGATTTGACCTTGCTAGTGACGAGGTTGCGAAGCAGTTTATAGGCATTAAGATATTTAAGGATCCTAGTCTTGCGATAATGCCTGTACATGGACTCTCGCTGACTTATCACGGATTTCGCAAGAAAACCATGGACATACCAAAGATGGTTTTAGGCTTCTTGTGACCAGCGGCACACATTGATCATAAAGGGATTGAGTAAATAGAGTCAGCAGTTTTATTCTAGCGCTAATGCAATTATAATGATAGATAGTATCCCAAGGCATGGTGGAGGTAGCTTCGGACAGTTGATCAGGGTTGATGTTACTAAAGTCACGAAAAGTATACAAACTACATGCGGAGGGCACGAGAAGAGAGAACCGAACGGAAAATAATAATAGGTCATGCTCGAGAAATCTAGGAGGGGAAATTTGATGATGCTTTAATACTGCATCAGTGCTGGTATCAGCTAGGACATCAATCCCAATCAAATATGGAGTCCCAGGACTGTGGCGGACTATGAAACACAAAAGTGAAAGCCGAACTATTTAGCCCTTCTTTCTATCAAGCCAAGGAGCTTATTGGCACTGGCAAAAATATTGTAATGCAGATTAGTTTTTTGTGTAGAACAACACCTAGATCCACACTATAGTCGACTGGATTCAATATCAATAAAAATAGCTACATCTATGTATTTTTTTGCGGAAGAAGGTAATTCTATGGCCCTCGCTGCTTAGTTAAGTTGTAATATTGTGGCCAAGGGTTTCCACTGGAGAAAGGATACAGCGGCATCATATTTTGAAGTCATCTGCCTAGAAGAGATGAGGAATATTCCCTAATTTGTCAGATAAATCGGAGATGAAGATATTAAAAACAAGAGGAGAGAATGAGATAGCTACCTTGAGGAACACCGGAAGTTACGTCAATTGATGTGATTTTATCCATTCCAGGAGAGGATCTGAAATTCCATATTTTTATAGTGGTCTACTCGGTCGAAAGCATCTTCTTGAAGACCACATAACACTTCAAAGATTAAAACCATAAGACTCTTCCTCAACGTGACCTAAACTAGGAGTGGACGAGGACTGCTACTGATAGTTAATATTTTTCGCGCTACTCCTGATAAATTTCGCCAAGTGTGTCTAGTAGAAAAGGAAGGAATACAACAGGAATAAAATGGTTTCCATTGAAAGTAGAAAGTGTAACTTCAGTTCAGTGAAAAGTTGCTCGGTAGCAACCTTTGACAAATTTCTGTTATATCTGTTGTTAAAGCTTCATAGCACATAATAAAATGAAAGAAGGCGAAAACGAATACATTAGGCTACATTATGGATCATTTACGTGCTTTTCTATATTTTGGATATTGATAAGCACGATTAATGTTTTCCGTAAGCGGATTGTAACCCATAAAACTTTGGTTTTGTTGTCGGAGGCTCTGGTATTTATCAAGTTTACCTGTAATGACTACGGTATTGTGAATATAGAAGTAAACTCGTACAATAATTGTCGACTCTTCTCAGACATTACAACAGCTCTATTAACATATTTGTTGCTCTTTTGTTTTTGACCACAAGAGAGTTTACATTCTTATAAACATCCTGTTATAAACTTTGAATCAATATATATTTTTTATTTATTTATTTTGGGTTATAAGCTAATATATATTTTAACCAAGTTTAACAGTTTTAACGAATTCTTGTAATAGCTCAGGTAGCATAGTAGATATGGTTATATAGATCTGTAGAACTAAAATCGGCCGCACATAGTTCGGGTAGAAATATTTTTAATATTTGAAAATTGTAGAAGACTAAATAAGTTCCTGTTTCTTTCTGTTTGCTACCGTCTATATTTCATTCTGAAGTATAAAAAAAATATCTTACCTTACTAAAATATCCAACAGTATGACAACCATCTGCATCAGCCATAGTCATAACATAAAACAAAAATGGCTCAACATCATAATACAAAGTTTTATGATCTAAGAAAAACTTAGCCAGCAAGCACAAATGTTGGCAATACTGTTTATGTCGCTTCCCATCGACCTGCCATACTTGAAGCTTAGACTTTCGATAAATTTCATCTCCTGGTGGATGTCGCCAAACACATTTAGCCGCATGCCGCTTCATGCCGACTTCAGATTTTTGATAGCGCAAACAAAACTCACAAATATACATTTTTGGCAAGCGTGCTGCATCCTCAGGATAAGGCGATTGATACCAAACTTTCATTTGATACTTCCCCATTGTGATGTACCTAAAAATAAGATGATGTTAATTATAAATTTAAAACAAAATGAAACTAATCAATATTTTACTTTATGCCTTTCCCAACAGGTAAGTCTTTTACTTCTTTTTCGATTTTTTCGCTGGCAATGGCTTGGGCTTCTCTGAATAATTGCAGGTCGTAGTCTGGCACAAGACCAACCAAATTCGCTTCTCGATCCTCATCACTCTTTCTCTCGAGTTTTATTTTATCTCCAGAGGTTGTAGATGGAATTGGCTTGAATTTGCTGCGAGATTCTCTGATTTTCATTTGATAGGCTTTTTGTTCTGATGTTTGGAATTTCTTTGTTGGATCAAACTGGGCAATTGCTTTCTTTCTCTCCTCCTCTCTGGCTGATCGCTCATCTGCCCGTTCTTTACATTCGGATACTGACATATTATGATATAAGGGACATGCCTCAGGCAGAAAATGTGTGTCAAGATTTCCACTAAGATGCCCAGATGAATCACAACCCTCGACGGGACATTTTTGATCTTCAGGGGCAGGAGATGATGTAGATGGCACGGGTGTTTCGGCTTTTATTTCACGCTTAACCTTAACTTTACTCTTCGTAGCCCCAACGGGTGCCTTTTTGACAGGACTTTTCGACACAGAACGCTTATCCGTATCTCCATCTGACTCGCTATCAGTGGCCTTACCCGTGAGATGTTTTGATTTTCTTGTGCTTGAAGAGCGTGTTAATTTTCGGACGGCTGGCGTTTTAGATGGATCTGCATCTGAATCAGATAAAATAACTGTTTTCCCTGTTTCTCCAGTTTTAGCTGACTTAGGTATCAGCTTCTTAGATGGCGGTCGTTTAGATGGTGGCGATGAATCTCCATCACTTGATTCGGATTCTTCTGATCCGCTTGAAGATGACGAGTCCCCAGAAGACGATGAACAATCTGAAGAAGCGCTGCTCTTAGATTCTCGTTTCTTTTCAGGTGCTGGTCTTTTTTGTGGCGAAGCCTTAGGCTTGGGTTTTGGAGGCGGCTTAGCTTTTGTTGCTGGCCCCTTAGGTGGTTTCTTGCCTTGTTCATCTTCTGAATCAGAAGAGTTATCAGGAGAGAAAATACTCTTCTTCTTCGACGACTGAATTCCTTTCGGCGGTGTTTTAGATTGAGATTTTAACAATGTCTGCCTGTTAGCAGCTGCTTTAGCGAAATTTTGTTGCTGCTGCTGTTTAACAATTGCGGGTGGGGCTTTACCACCACCAATTGGAGGTGCCGAATTGACATGCTGAGATTTTCTCTGTTCAGCTATTTTTTTACGCTCTGACACTGCGAGATTTTTAGTAGCCTGCTTCTTAGTTGGTGACATTTCATCATCAGTTGAATAAATACTACTTTTTGATAATCTTTGCCCTCGGTTTGCGGACGTTTTTGTTTTCGGTGCATTTGGTATGGCTTTATCCTCATTTTTGGCTTGGTTCTTTATTTCTGAACTTCTTCGACGTTGTACTTTGTCCGTTGGTCCGTTCTTAGTGTTTGCCGGGGCATCTGTTGGTTTTTGTCCGGTTTTTTCATTTTTTTCATCGGCAGAACTTGAAGATTCGCTTTCTGAACTCGATGAACCACTTTCTGAACCACTTGAGCTTCCGCTAGATGTAGATGTGCCAGATGACGAGCCAGAACTGGTCTCTTCGGTGCTGGTGCTCTAAAAAATTGAAGTAGTAGAAATTAGTTTTGCAACATGTATGAATTCGAGTAGAAGATTAGATTATTATTGTATCATTACAGACTAAATGAGAGTCCTAGAGCTGCAACTAAGTTCTCCCTTAGAGCTCGCGGTGATTCATGACGTCATCATCATAAGCTTTAGGAAGAACACTTTCATGAACTGATATATGGCGAGGTTAGAGTAGTAGAACTTCTCAAACTTATGAGAGAATTCCACATCCCTCAGAGCCCTACTGGTAAAATCTATCATAAGTAGAGCAATCATGAAATGGGCTGTAAGCACCTTCCAGCCCTATAAATCACCAGGCCATGACGGCATAGTGCCGGCTCAACTGCAGCGCACCCTTAGCTACATCATGCCGTGCTTGCAGGTCATGTTTAATGGGTGCCTTCAAAATAACTGCATCCACTCTAGTTGGAAAGAGGTTAAAGTAGTTGTTTTACCTAAGGCAGCCTCCCACGCAACACCCAAAGACTTCAGACCAATCAGTCTATCAACCTTTCTATTAAAGACTCTAGAAATGCTAATCGAAATATATCTGAGGCGAACCATACGAACCTCAGAACTTTCTGGCACACAACACGTCTATACAAAGGGCAGGTCCACGGATACTGCCCTTCACTCATTGATTTCAACCGTAGAAAAGTCACTCGAGGTCAAAAGGTATACATTACTAATTCCTTTCCTTGCTTTCCTTTACATAGCCATAGAGGGAGCGTTTAACAACGTACTCTCAGACGCTATTACCCTGGCCTTGGCGAAACTGAAGAATCGCGGCATCGCTGGTGCCTCTCATTCATCAAGTGCTTACTGGCAGGATGGTGTCCGTGGTGTGCACGGTCCGAAGGGCCGTCAATAAAGGTAGCCCGCAATGAGGAGTACTTTCCCCACTTCTATGGCTCGTGACTGTGAATCAGCTGCTGTTATACATTTGTTATCCTGCTACCCGATCACTGCAGTGTATACCAAGCGGAGGTTTTAGCCATACGTGAGGCTGTTCTGCAAATCAACCAGCAAGACGACAGGCGACTGTCTACATCTCCTCAGATACTCAGCCCGCTCTGAAGGCCCTGCGCTCTTGCACTAACAACTTCAGAACAATCTCTGAATGCCGCAGATCTCTTAACGACATGACTTAGCAGTTCAGGACCCTTAGGAAGGTTTCACCAAAAGCTCTATATCTGCTACCAGATGCCAAAGGACGAGTTCGCAAACCACGGTCAAGGTGGGAAAACAATGTCAAGGCCGATGCAGCAAAACTGCTCAAACTGCTGGTCAAGCTAAGGAACAGAGAGACGTCTGGAAGAAGAAGCTGATGGAGGTCAAGGGTCGAATTGGCCTGCAGAGCCATCGAAAAATAAGAAGAAAAAGATCAAATATCTCTTTATATTTGACAAATACCTTTCCAATAGCGCAATAGGTGAAGCAGGCTAGTGTACCGTAGAGAGTGTCTCTTAAATCTTTTGGCTTTGCAGCCACATTGAACAAGAATCTGAAACTTCTCACGTCAAGCTGGATGTTTCTAGCCAAGTACTTCTGAGTTCAGCTCTAAGGTCTGCAGGATCGAAGGAAGGAGGAAGACCTCGCACACTCTAGCTTAGGCCTGTATAACCAGGGAGAGTGCTCCTTGAAGATACACCAAATTTCTTATTGCTTAGATTTGAAATGACGCTGTGGTTGCTTTGCAAGGCCTCTATCGCTGCATTGAGTTGTGCTCTACTTTTTTGATTCCGTGTGAATTTCCAACCAACAATTTATATTACTCTGGATAGGATCACCTTTTAAGAAGAGAGAGAGATGGGCTTGCGGATGCTGAAAAACATAGCTTTGAATTTTATTACTAATACCTGTGACACATTTACCATCATAATGAAAGTAACCTTCATTATCGCGGCAAAACCCCATCATAATGAAAGTTCAAAATGAAAGTATTTTACCTTCATTTGGACTGTAATTTCGGTTAAGTGACATCTGTTGCAAAACTGGAAACTAATTTTTATAATAAATTTCCCCTCCTTTCTCCTTAAAACTGACAATTTAACAGTCAATTCAAAACAAACAAACAAATCTGAGCCCAAGTAGTTCAAAAATAACGATGTCTCAGGAAAACTCGAGGAAAAAAAAGCATTTGTGGCCAAAAGAATCGGTTAGTATCTTATCATTTATCACTTGCAAATGACACAAGCAAATGAAAGTAAATGTGTCACCCCATCATTTCCTTAACCATCATAATGAAAGTTACCATCATAATGAAAGTATAGTGTGTCACAGGTATAATTTCCCATCGGCAACAATGGATTGATTGTTGTTATGGGCAAGTTGGAGTTTACACTCAACGGTTACGGTTGCCCCCGCAATCACACAGAAATCATCCGCGAACAGAAAAATATCAACTTCCCAACGGCGGTAAACCGAAATATATGAGCATCTACTTCCGTTATTCTGTCTTATCCACTCTCAAAACCATATCTCATCAAAGAAAACAACCACCTGTGTGCACTGAACAATAAATCGCGACACTAAATAGGCATCGGCAACTGTCAAACGGTGAAATGACTAGTGGATCAATCCCAGCGCAATGTTAAGAAAGTTTTTAAAGCTACCAAAACAAATATACAAGAAGGCCCTTGCCTACAGCTTAATTGAAAATTTCCAGCAAAATGATCACCCATCGGTAAAATTAATAGAAATCACTGGAAAGGTAAGAACTTTACGAAAATCCACTAGATACCTTTTTCCTTGACGACATATTACTGCTGTTTCTGTTTCTTTTCCTTTCTTTATGCTGTCTTTAGTTTTTTGCAAGCAAGTTCAATTAATTCTTTAATTAAACAAATCACAGCACACAAAAAAGCACTAGGAATAGTTAATAAAAACACAAATTGTTGACCCCAGACTAATCTGCCTCAGCAAGCCGACGGCCATACTTGATAGTTACTAAAAACATTAATGAAGTTGTTTGCAAGTTCGTTTTACATATGATGGATAGCACAGACAGAAACCGAGTGCTATCTATTTTTAACTTGTTTGTTTTTATAAATTTGTGTTTTTATATTTTAAACTATTATATTTTTAAAGTTTTCTTGTTTGTTTTAATTAAATAATAAATATTTAATTTTAATTCTTTGACAAACTTTATTCTTATCAACTATAATTATAGTAAATTTTGACAGTTTATTATTAACTAACTTACAGTAGAGTCCAATTTGATAAACCACGTTGTAGAAATGCTACGCAGATTTTTAATAATTTATTTAATTGCATTTTTATTGCAAATAACTTTAGAGAGTGAAGACTTACAACAAAAAAGAGTTGTTAATTGTAATTATAATATATTTAATATAATAAATTCAATTTTAGCTTAACCATGAAGCAGTTGAAATTCCCGACTATAAGCTGTCCACAATTGCCAGAATGTCGGATATGGATCACTTGAGAAGAACCTTGGATAAAATTCTTGTCCCAAGAGTTGTTGGCACTCCAGGTCATGATAATGTCCGTGATTTTATAATAAAATCAATGAAAGAATTAAGTTGGACAATAGAAGTTGATGAATTCATAGATAATGCACCATCAATGGGCGACATGAAGTTCGAGAATATAATCGCCACTCTAAATCCCAAAGCTGAAAGATATCTAGTGCTGGCTTGTCATTATGATAGTAAACTATTTAAAAACGTTGAATTCTTGGGAGCAACCGACTCGGCAGTCCCATGTGCGATGCTAATCAATCTGGCATATGTTATGAGAGAGGAACTGAAGAAATCCAGCCAAAATAATGACTTAAGCTTGAAATTTTTATTCTTTGATGGAGAAGAGGCTTTTGTGGAATGGGGGCCAAAAGATTCCATATATGGAGCTCGCCACTTGGCTGCAAAGTGGCACGAGGCAGATTTTTTACCACGTATAGACATGATTTTACTTCTAGATTTATTAGGAGCTCCCGAACCGACCTTTTATAACTTCTTTAAAGAAACCGAAAAATGGTATGCACAATTACTCGGTATTGAGGAGCGTCTTGCAGCAGGTACTTATCTTGCATCTTATGCAACGAATAGCGTTGCAAAAATGTTGCCAATTCGTTATTTTCAACCACATACTGCGCATTCATTTGTTGAGGACGATCATATTCCATTCTTACAACGTGGTGTACCGATTTTACATTTAATTCCAATTCCATTCCCAAGTGTCTGGCACACAAAAGATGACAATTACGAAGCTATTGACTTTGATACAATAGAAAACTTAAATAGAATTTTAAGAGTGTTCGTTGCAGAATATTTGCAAATGAAAATGTGAAACGTGCTTTGCCTTTTTTAACATAAATTTTTAAACCAAAGTTTATGTAGCTTAATTCCTTGTTACTTAATTTATAGTATGGCGTAGCGGAATATTTTAATGTTGTATGAATAAATTTGTTTTGGGGATAGTTGTATTTTAATTGCGATTTTTATCTAGGCACGATATGCTTCACGCAGTTTCACGCTAATAATGTTCTTTGTGATAAAGCTTTAGTTAATAGGATCGACAATTTTATAATCGATTTGATTCGAAGCCATATTACTAGAATGATGGAGGACGACAATACTCTTATTCTGGAAGCGTTCTACCCAAACGCGAGATATCACAAAACAGCTTGTGAATGCCTATTTATTCTTCCAGAGGTATTTGTTTACCAGGATTCAAAAAGATTAGTCCTAGATAGATGGGGATGCCCTCTTCTACCATATGTATGCAGGGATTTGGCCTTGAAGAGGATATGAATGCTCAGGATCCCGAGGTTCCGAAAGGAATAAAAAAATGCCTTCAATTGTACTGCTGGTCGGAGGCTGAATAATAAATTATTGCGTATTCGCCCCAAAAACTCTAGACATAGCCCCTGTGCTGAAAGTCGATTCGTCGCGGCACGAATAGTCGTTTAAGCTGAACAAAGTGACTTTCCAGTCGAATCATGACTTTCAGTACTAAGGAATATACTCCACTTATCATTTCCACTTTAGGCCCCTATGCTGAAAGTCATAATTTGACTGAAATGTCGCGCTCTTCAACTCAAACCACTTGTCACGAAACACACGACTCAACTTTCAGCACAGAGGCCATAGGCCTTAGTCTTTAGCTTGTAGTTTAGTTTTAATGATTAGCGAAAGGCTTAGGTAGGATCTAGTTCTGGTTTTAACCTAGTTATAAATTTAGATTTAAGTAAGCTTAGCTCAGTGGTGCGAGCTTCCACGAACTTTTGTTATTTTTCACAACTCGAGCTTGTGGAAAGTTATCGCTTCTTTAAAACTAAAAAAAGGACAATGGTATCGCAAAACGGCTCAAGATAGCAGAAAATTCGGGAAATGGACCAGGCAGACTCACAAGGATATGGATAGCCTCGGACTCTGCAGGCTGCAGAGACAAGGGAACATCCGAAACTGGGGACAAGGCGCAAGGAAGCATCGAGGCCAAGCTAAAACACATCGAGTGCGCCTACCGAACGACTTCTACACTCCAGTCGTTCAGGTCCATAAGCCCGGACTTCCACAGGTTCACATCGTCGCTTTCTTGACCATTATTACCCAGAAAACACTACAGAGGTTTGCATTGGTCGTAGATTCTTTTCACACACACCCTGAGGTGCCGCTGAGTTTCGAGATCCATTCACGATTCGTTTCCATTCTTGACGATTTTTGGAGACTTCTCGATAACTGATAATGGTTGATTCTTCAAGTAAGTTGATTATTATATTCTTTAGCCCCAGGTTTTCTTCGGTGCCGATCGCTGATTTCCAGAGAAGTTTACGTGGCAAGCGGGTATCATCCATTCGCAAACATGTCGATACCACCGTATTCAACGTTCTTGTATTTCTTATTCGATCAGTGTCTGCTGATCGCATCTTTGTCTAACTCTCTCGTTTCGAAGACGATCACGGAATGAAACACCGAGAAACTGCCTCAAGCGTCGCATTTGGAAGACCTCGAGCTTGGTGATGTCCAGCTTGAGCGGTGTCCACGTTTCCGACCTAGGCTTAGACTCTTCCATAGGCAGACCATGGCCTGAAGGTTTCTTGCCTTGAGTCCAAGTATCATCACATACTCATCGCCCGCCGACAGGCAGTGCCCTGCAGTCCAGGAGTACTGACAAACCACTTTATGAGTGTGGGCATTTATCGCCAGTCCGTGCCTAAAGATCTGATCTTCTATTTGGTCTTAAGTTTTCGTTGAGGTATTTTTTACCTGAATTATCAACCTGCTGCGCTAAACTGTCGCTTTCGCTTATGTGCCTTTGAGGAAATGAGGTGACCTACGGTCCACCGCTTTTCAGGCGATTGCCTCAAGTCCTCATCTTTCAGTCTGACTGAGCAATGTGTGGGTATGTATTTTTTTTTGTTTATATGGAAGATTAGAAGCACAGAAAAGGCTCTTTATACTGTCGACAATCTATTTTCTTCGTATAGAGTCCATTGTCAAACAGCAGCTCTATTCAGAAAGGAAGGAACTGCCACAACCTACCAGCGATAGTTTTATTCCACCTACTCCCAACAATTACTATCGCGACTCTGACATCAGGGCATCGAGAAACAACTCGCTGGGGGGTTATGCCTCCTGGAATGAGTTGAATCTCATCAACCAAACGATGACAAGCGCTTGGTGGAACGGGGAAGGGTTAAGGAAGGCTTTGACAGGAGGAATCAGGAATTTAAAGAGGGAAGAAGAAAGAAGGAAAGTTATGTAGGTGGGAAAGTGGAAAAGGCGAACGACCTTGGGGCTACCGGAAATCGAACCCGAGACCTCTGTCATGGTAGCTTGACGCCTTACTCCCTAGGCTACCGAGGCCCCCTGTGTGGCTTTAATCAAGCCGTTACCACCGACCTGGCCTGAAAGGGCTCGTAACAGATTACATCCCTGTTTACCGCTACCACTTTAGCCTGACTAGTCTTCTAGAAAGGAAATTGAGTTTTGTTAGGTAGTTATGGAAATGTAAAAAAATACTAGCAGCAATATTAGAAAACTATAGTCGTCAACATCGGTAAACGAAATTATGTGACCGGAGCGTTGTGCTTTACGTGAAAACAAAAGTGACATAAGAATGAATTATTTCGAGATACTTCGACACGGGGATTCCCCCGTACGTAGAACTATCGTGCGGTATATGACAGTAGGAATTGCCACGGGCGCCGGCGGAGAATTGTTCAAATGTCATTTCTTTAAAATTTCGATCGGGAATCCCTTTAAATAAGGAGCTTCTTGTATTTGCCACCATCATTCAAAGAGGAGCCCGTGTGCGGTGCACGCTTTGCGGTAGATTCGATTTTTTTTATCGAGATTAGCTGGCGTCCTTTATCTCAACAATTCCTTTTTAATCTGAGCTTAGGACGGGCGGCCACTCTTGTAGCTGCAAGGATTAGAGATTTCTGTTCGATTGCTAAAATTTTAAACGCAGATCTAATTTCCTGAAACAAAAAAAATCTAGAATCCTCTATAATCTTTAATGAATATATAAAATAAGGGTACATTTGCCCACTCAAAAACTAAGAAGAAGAAGCAAAGTGACTTTTGGATTCAAAACGTCAAATTGTGTAGAATCGCTATTTTCACATTTTCAACACAAATTTTAATACAAAATGTCTGGAAAGTTCATAAATAAATTATATATTACACTCGGATTTGTTTCCTTGTTACATGCTGCTTTTTCAGCCGCACAACGTAAGCTTGCTTCTATACAAATGAATATATAACAAGAAATGTCTTTCAGATCGCACCTACTTAAGGATAACAGAGCAGGATTCTAGCCACCTTCCTTTAGATGTAATAACCGCACAATTTTTGAACCTTTCTATTAATCTTTGATTCTTTTTAGATAATTATACAAGCTCTTTTAAGTCTTGTTATTCTGATCTACAATATAGTCGAAATAGTATGTGATTTTAAGGAGATTCGCGCCGCTGTGGATTTGCAGGGCAAATCGTGGGAAACACTTTCGAATCTTCCATCGTTTTACATCTTCAATCATAGAGGAAAGGCCATGGCACAGGCCTATGAGCCGCCAATTGGGGGAAAGGCTGACTTAAGCTCTGCTGATTAATTTAATTGATTTCTTAAGTTTAATTCTTATGCATTCTTATAATTTATGTTTTAAATAAATCAAATGTTTCCACGATTTTGTGGTTATCTTTTAATTGGTCATGACACATGTCAAAATCATCTGGCTGGGTATTGTTTATGAGCACGTCATCGCTGCCAACGCTTTGTCAAATTCTGGAGTCTTTTACCGTGTGCTAAATTTGTTAATAGTTCCGTGTTTAATAGATAATAATTAAAGTTTTAATTTATTTCTTATCAGCAGACATCGTTTTGCATTAAAGGTAATAAAAATTAACGAGTTCGTTTTGTTTATAAGTTCAATTCTATTAAAAAAAGCCGCATGCAAGTCCATGCCACTCTTGGATTGCTTCATAGTCAAAGAATTTATTTATTTTGTGGAATCTTATATTAAAATAAATAGAGCGCTTGGTTTGTTCAATTTATCTTAGTTATACTTAGAAATCTTTCACAAATCTATATAAATTAAATTTTTTTACATATTTCATAAACATTTATCTTATTTTTGTACATATTTCTGTAAGATGGCAGCACCATATCAAACAAGACCCGATTACCAATGGGGACAAGTTCCTCCTCAACAGGATCAACAGAGCTATAATTTCGAAGTGCCTGAATTTGGACAAGAATTGTATGTTACATTTAAATCACACTTGACTTTATTGCTCATTGTTTGCTTTTAGGAATTTTCAAAGTTTCGATAATACTCAGCCCACACCTCCACCGAATTACAGTGCTGTATCCTCCTATGCCGTTAATTCCAATGCTGGCTCCTTTTATGACCCAAATGCTTATATAGAATATTCTCAGGCAAATAAGGAATATATTGCTGGGGAACCCAATGAATTTGAAGATGAACCGCCTCTGTTAGAAGGTAACTTTATAAGTAAATTACAGATTTATTTACTAGATTTTCTGCAATGTACAAGTATCAAAGCTATCTATCATCTAAATTAAAAGTTCGCCCTTCAAGAGGGAGGTAATTGTGATCCGGTAAACTAATAAAAGCAAAAGTGAGACAAGTATTAAGTATTTATTACAGGAGAAAGGAATAAAAATATGGAATGGAATGAAGTTAAAAGAACATATCATTTTCTGCAACTCGCCCGCTTAACGGTTAAGAACAGGCTACCAAAGTTCCGCTTGGGTCGGGTCTTCGTCCAGCAGACGGTACACCTCCTTGTTCGCCTTCTAGTCTGGTATCGCCGGCGTGACATACCTTGTCGGCTAAAAAGCGTGATTCTCTTGTTTCAGGAGGCATAACACTCTGAAGGGCTAGGCATTTTTGAATTTTGTAACTTGTATTATTAGTTTTACATTTTTGAATGAGATAAAGAGTACACTGTGTTGCATTCGTCAGTTTTTATACCTTAGGCAGAAAAAGCCTCTCCCGCAATAGGCCAATCATCCTTTCTGTTAAAGAATTTCGAAAGGCTAATCGAAATAAAACTGAGGCAGACCATATTAATCTCGGAGGTCTCTGGCGCACAACACGCCAATACAAAGAGAAAATCAAAATATAAAGGGGAATATACAAAATATTAGCAATAAGATGAAGGATGCGAGTGGTACAGTGCAACCTCCAACACAGTAGGGCTGCTTTGGCAGTCCTTTGCAGGGTGCTACCCACCCAAGCTGTTGAAGTACCACTTGTACAGGCGCCACATGTAAGTAACGGTGCTATAAAGGGCTTGCGGGCAGCCGATAACAGCTTTGCATGCAGTGATGTACACGGCGACCCTCGGACCTGTAGTTTACAATAAAAATACTAATTGCTTTCCTATCACAGATTAACGGTCGAGAGACCTGGCAGTGGTGAAGACAAAAATTAGCAGAAGGCAGCAATGATTATCATCTTATGCTCAGCATACCTCCCCTACGACTCCGACCACCATCCAAAGAACTCAAGGATATCGTGGGTCACTCTAACAGGAGCGGTCTGCAGATCATTGTAGGATGTGATGTGAACGTCCATCATGATGCCTGGGGCAGTAGTGAACAAGAGGGGTGAATACCTTTTTGATGACCTCTTAACTACTCACCTGGACATATTAAATCGCGGCACAGACTCTACCTTCGAAAATAGTAGGAGGTGTGAGGTTATAGACATCACGCTAGACACTCAACACGTTGCCACTTACATGAGTGATTGGCGGGTCTTAGAGAAGTCATTGTGCTCAGACCATAGACATATTTACTTTATGGTGGGTGAGTCTGTGGATAGAGTGAACGCATATAGGAATCCTAGATATATGTACGAACTGGACAGATTTTCGGGGCGAACTCGTATTGAAGGGTTTCATGCACTCAATCAAATCTACGATGGATGTAGAACTATCTGGGCTTCCTTACGGAAGCGTTTACTGCTGCTTACAACAACAACTGCCTTGTTCTTATGAGGACACTTAACAGGAAAACTTCATGGTGGAGTAACAAGCTCTCCAAGTTGAAATTCGCTACGAGTAAACTATTCAACGCAGCCAAGAAGAGTGGCAGCTGGGAGAGTTATAAAAGCTCCACCACCAAGCTAACCACCTATAACTGGGCGATCAGACGAGCAAAAAGAAATAGCTGGAAGAATTTCTGAAAGAGTGTCGAAGCAGGAAAAATCCCCAAAGCTTTATTAAAGGGCTTATCGGGAGATCTTGGACTAATAGAAGAACCGATGGCTTTTTCATACAGTCTAGGGAAGAAACCTTGATAATATTGCTCCAGGCATACTTCACAGGCAAAACCATTTATTCAAATGGGAACACAACGTCTGTTGGGCAGCTAACAGGCCCGCTTTCAAAAGTGACCAAAGCTGCCTGGACAGAAGTAAACACCATGTTTAACCACGAAGCTATTAGGATCAGGCGGGATCTATCCCATTCTACTATAGGAGGGCTGCGACCTAGTCACTGCCTTATTATGTAAAATATTTAGGGAGTTCTTCGAAAATGGTTATATCCCATCTGTCTAGAGGAACGTCAACATAGCATTTATACCTAAGCCAGGCCGTTCGGACTACACCTTGGCCCATGAGTCTCTCGTCTTTTGCCTTGAAGACAATGGAGAAAATTGTCAACAGGGCGATAAGGGAAACTTACCTTCAACGCCAACCACTAAGGTCCTGTCAGCATGCGTACCAGGCGGGCAAGTGCACTGAGAAAGCACTGTACGATCTAGTACTCAGGATGTAATATGCAGAACTAAACAAGGGAGTTGCGCTTACGGCCTTCCTCGGTGTGGAGGGAGCATTCGACAATACATCCTTTGATACTATAGCTAGGGAGAAAGAGATTTATTAACTCCTGGAATATATCACTCTACCTGTTTTTCTGGTTTTTGCTGGACTTTTAAGGCCAATTAATCGTTTGTGATTGCATGTGATATTCTAACTTTTTGGGATTTCCGCCGAATTTCACGTTAATTCCAACTGTAACATTTTGGGGAAGAATGCCTTTTGGCTTTCGGCAACAATAATAACATTTTATCTTCAATAGTAAAACAACTGCAAATTAGAATTTCTTGTTGTCTTTTTATAATAATGTGCTATTCATTCTAAAAGGACATAAGCTTGGTTTCTTAAAATTTATCAATGATATTTTCTTCCTCACTGATTTGACGATTTCAATTTATTGTCGAACCTTTCAATAGTTAAAGCAGACTCATACCACGGTGTATGAAACTACATATAACAATGAACTTAATGGTAAACTAGAGAACTTCATATTGGAAACAATTAGAAATTTGAAGTTTTCAACAAGTTGAAGTTTTCAGCAAATTTTGAATATACTCTCGAAAGTTTTATCTTAATTTGGATTAGTTTTGTTTGGGTTTCTCCACGAATGAAAATCTCGCTTCAAAAGTTTCACTTACTTAAAAATAATCACATGATGAAATTACAATTCATTTTAATATTTAAGCTGCTTTAAATTTTAATGAATTATAAATGTATAAAGGATCCCTCTTAACAAGAAAACAACTCATTTCTTTTTCTTTTTTTCCAGAACTAGGAATAAATCCAAACCACATAATGCAAAAGGTAAGTAATTTTTTTATCTGTTGTAATTTCTTTCTAACATTCTTTTTATAAAGACCGAACAAAAAGTTTTCTTGGCAAAAGTAATATTTGAAATTGTAAACACATTTTGTGGAAGTGTACAAGGAACTTTGCTCCTAAAGAATTTCAATTTTGAACCTTTTCCCAACACACAGACAAAAAAAAAAGTTGCAATCCCTTCCGCTTTTTACCTTTTCTCTTTTTAATTTGATAATTCAAAAATCAATTTGAGTTGAATCTCAACTTTAATTTCGCGATATTTTTACAACCTTTTTTTGATGGTCTGCTTTGTGCTGAAAAGGATGTAGTTTCTTCAATTATTAAAGAGACTCTTAAAATTTTTCTTTGGTTATATTTTGGGTTGGTTTTGTGGAGTATTGGAAGGTGCTTGTTATTGTTTAAGTTGCGTTGTTTCCTGTTAACAAACGATTTACAAGCACTGATAGCTTTTTTTTATAAAGTAAATGAAGTTATATTGGTATTGCTGTGTAGCCGCTGGTATCTCACCGATGTTGTCTTCTAGTGCTTGAATCGATGTTGGTTTATTGGTATAAATAATAGATTTGACGTACCCCCTCAAAAAGTAGTCCAATGGTGTCAAATCGCATGATCAAGGGGCCAATCGCACGATCTAGGCGGCCAATGCACTGGTGCAAAACGAGAGATGAATTGCTCACCAATTACATTTCGCAATAGGTCCATCGATTCGCGTACTGTGTGTCATGTGGCACCGTCTTGTTGAAACCACATCCCAACAAGATTCAGTGAGCACCATTGACGGTAACGTTGTTCTCGTCGTCATCTTTGAAAAGTACGGACCAAAGATTCCACCAGCCCATAAACTACACCAAACAGTGCATTTTGCAGGATGCATTTGCAGCTCTTGTGTCGACCAAATACAGCAATTTTGTTTATTAACGTATCGGTTCAACTAGTAATGGGATTCATCGCTGAAGACAAATTTTTTGGTAAAAAAGCGGATCTTCATCCAGCTTTTCAAGGCCCATTCACCGAAAACACGACGCCGTGGCAGGTCGCCGGCTTGAGTTCTTGAACGAGCTGTATTTTACACGCCATCAAACCAAGATCCTTGCGTAAAATGTTTCACATATTGGAATTACACAATCCCAATTGCTGCGAACGGTGATGAATAGACGCATCACGATCTTCACCAACACTGGCGGCTACTGCAGCAAAATTTTCTTTTGTACGCACACAGGTGTGTGGCTTGATGTCCAATAACGTGAAATTGGTGCAAAATTTGGTCACTACGGCTTGAATAGTGGGGCAATTGACAATTGACGACTATGACATTTTTCACAAAGCACGAATGTTGATAATAACATTCAATAATTTTTAATTTGTTCGGGTGTAAGTCTTTCCATGATGAAATGGCAATGCAAATTGAACAGCTCTGATAATGCCTCGAATCACCCATGAGCTGTGAAAAACAGAGCGCTGAAAACGGAACAGCAAAAAAATCAGCCGTAACATTAATCTTTTCTCACATATCAATTCATCTAGTCAAGATGCAACATTGTTTAGATTGGTGAACATATTAAATTAGTTTTGAGGCGAAAAATTTGGCTGAGTGTTTAAGCAAGAGAAAAATTATTTTAGACATAAATTTAAGAAACAAAACACGTACCACGAGGCCAGAACGTGGGGTCCAAAAGCTTTTCAGCGGTATTGGGCGGTGCAGTCAGAACAAAAGACGCAACGGGTTTGGCAACATTGCTGATCTTCCTACAAGACACTGTCGCAGAATTAACAGCTTTTCCCCTTAGGTATTCTTTAGTTGCCACGAACGTAGTTTCAGGGCGGAAGCGCTAAATGAAAATATTTCGTGATCTGCGTACCGTTATCAAATTGGCGCAGGTTATCGAAAACTCAGTATCTCCAGTATCCGAGGGTACAATGATATTTACAGAAGAGGTTGATGCCGCATCCGGTTCTGGGATGTAGTTTGATGGGAGTGAGAGGTCGCGAGCAGACGAACTAGCAGAGCAGTTCGAGTGACAGTATTTGTAATTGACTTTACTACTGCGTCTGCGTTTACGATACTTTCCATGGATTTTCGGGTGATCAGGAGCCAGCCTAGAGGCAGCCTCTGCCGAATGGCCCTCTTTAAGTATTATAGCTGGGTCATTCAAGTTTTGAGTAGCAGTATCATTCTACGTAAGAGAAACAGCTGTGGAGCAGCGTGCAGAAAAAAGCTGCTCCCCTACCTCCGGGGGCGCCATCAGATACTGCCACCGCTAAGGGGCGTTTTCTATCACACGCTTTCAACTTTCAAGGATCGAGAAGACTGGGCATTGTGGTGTTGTACCACTGCTATTGAGAGCGATTCAATATCAGCCCGAACACGCTTCGTACTCCTTTCAATGTTATCTAATATGGGATGAAGAGCCGCCAAGGAGTTAACAGTGCAGCAAGAAGGGGCGACAGGATTGAGGATCGCCGAATGTATGTCGTCGATCGAGTCAAAGAACTCTGTAATCCGGGAAGAATATTTTTTGGAATTTATTCATCAGGGAACCCGAGGACACTCCTCCACATTTTCATCGGCCTGCCACGGGTCTTTCTCCTTCGATGATGTAGGGAGGTCCTTCTTTGCTGTTATTTTTGATGATGACGAGCCTAGGCCAGCGAAGTCTATTGAGTTTTACGAACGTCACTAAGTCTATGTCGTCATAGATTCATAGATCATAGATTTCTTATAATTCGCTGTTATATCTGATACTTCGTGTCCCTTCCAAACAATTCGGGTCTATTATGCTTCTTAAAATTTTCTTTTAAAGGAATTTAGCATATAATTTGTCTGGGTGTCCATGTTTCATTCCCTTATCATATAACAGCGAATTAGTGTCTTATATAGCGCAAACTTAGTCTTTCGATGGATTCCTCGAGATTTCAGCAATTGACGATTTACGAAAAAGGTTTTGTTGTTTCCGAGCAGAATTCCCTCACTGATTTCTTCCAGCACTTCGTTTTTATTCGTTACGGTTGAGCCTAAGTATGTTAACTATTTCTAACTTATTTTCCCATATCGTCAAGCTGCTATCTATTTTTTCTTGTCTTCAACATTACCTAGGTTTTTTCTTCGGCAATTCTCTAACCTAAACCTTTAGCTGCTTCTTTAATTTCTGAGTAGTATTCCTTAACTCCTCTAACTGACCTGCCTATTATATTGATATCATTGAAAGACCCGATAACTCGTATTTGTTTACCAGCGTATAATTTTGTTGAATTTACGTCTTTCTAATAACACTGCTTCCAAGGATTGGTTGCATAGTATACGCGCCAGTCCTTGTCAATCTTTGAACCCTTGATTAACTGGGAAGGCATAAGTTAGAGTGTTCCGAACTCTTACTCGGGCATTTTTGTCGAGGTGAGCTAATTGTATAAGACGTATTAGTCTAGCTGGCACACCTAATTCGAGTAATATTTGAAGCCGGTGCCACTGTAACTGTGGTCGTGGTTGGATAACATGGGCGGTGTAGTTGGGCAATAACAGGTTTGTTTGTTGAGCGAACGTGTTATTCATGTGCAGAATAATTATTTGTATAGAGTTGTCAATTCCAACCCCTACTTCTAATCTATTTTGTCAGTTTTAGTTCTCCCGATGAGACCTTCAATTTGAGAAATAGTAAGTACTGTAATTCCGACGATGAAAATTGGCCGAGGATGAGCTGACAGACCGAACGGAGCTAACGAGCATTTGAGTAATAATAGTTAAGACGATCTCAACTTGATTGATACAGCTCCTTTTCATTTTATTAGATTTAATATGATTTTTATGAGTTTAAGAGTACTTTTAAGGCTGCTCGCACACTGGATCAGAATTTGTACGAATTTGTGCGAATTCCGATGAAATAGCATACAATTTCATCAGAATTCGCACAAAATCGTACAAATTCTGATGCAGTGTGCCAGCAGCCTAATAGTGTTGCTATGTAGGTAAGACACTATTATTGTGATAAGTTATCTGGTTTTTCCGTACCATGTCTAACAAAGAAATATCTTGAGCTTCTTACGACAGGCTCTTAAACAAAAACTATTTAAACTACATGAAAACTCTAAGGAAATTTTTCGAAACAGATTGATAGCAAAGCACAACTAAAAGATAAAACTTTACCATCATGGAAGAATTCTCATGAATTCCTTTTTTTTATAAAAAGCAATTTAAAAAATTCCTTTTATATAGAAATAAAAAAACTTTGAAAAGTTAAACCGACGTGCAACTTATTAAAGATTTTTTTTTGTTAAATTTTTGTGAAAACTTACGGGGAACTCAAATCTTAAAGGAATTCATCACGCCCTTAATAGTACTTCCATTAAGCCAATCGCACATCAACTTTGACGAACGCGATCCGAATACTAAGTAGGATGATTAAAAATTTGAAAAGTTTAATCCATCATGGTAAACGAAGAAGAAGAAAAAAAATGCAGGTCTTCCGAATGAGACTAGGGCAGAATCCGAAAATTAAAGTCATTCCACAACTCTTCGTACTCTTTTCTAAATTTTTTTTTTGCCCCACAATTTACCCCCAAGGAGCAAGAGTTGTATGCTTGGCGCCTTGGCAGAGAAGGAAACTAAAAGTTTATCACAAGTTCAATTGAGCTTGAGAACAAGTTGGAATCGATTGTGACTAACTAACTGGCTTTCCGCTGTAGAAACTTTTTCGTTTGGAGTTTGTTTTCCCTTGATGACCTTCAGAGAGTGGTGAATATATAGTATATACTACGATATCACATAGAATCTTCTGTGCAAAGAATTGCTTAGGGTTTTCTGGAGGGTAGTTTTTGAACACCAAAGAATATCGGACATCAATGTTGAGTATGTGGCTTCGATGGCGGGTAAAATAAGGAAAACTTCAATCTAGTGGAAAATTGATGCTGATATTATCTTTATAGGGTATGCCGTTGTCAGCAGTGAAAAGTTCGACATTCTTTAGTGCATTTTTCGAGAGATTCCTTTTTTTGATGGAGGAGGGGGGGGGGGGGGGGGGATATTAAAAATCGTCAGAAAAGTTGGACATGGCACACTGCTATGGACGGATAGACTATTTTAATATTGATGATACGTGATAAGCAAATAAATGTGATGATGTAACTTAGAAGAGTTATGGACAAGTTTTACACAGGTTTTGTGGGTCAAATTTTTTGGAGTTCCCTTAACAGGCGCAGACTCTGGCCTTTTATAAATTTATATTTGTTCTATATGTATGTTTGTTCTCTCTCTGTGGCTTCCATTAATTTAAATATATATAGAGATATTTTTCACCCTTAATTTAATTTAATTCATTTAATACCACTTGCAATGTTGTATGGTGTGACTAGAAATGTTTCCATTATGACGCTTTTAATATTTGTTAATATTTCATTTGTTTTTATTAAATCCATAAAAAAATGAATAAAATTATTTAATTGTATTGTTGTGTCAAGTGGAAGAGAGTTTCGCTTCCATATTAATTGGCAATCGAACGATATTAAACATAATTGGATTTTTGTAGATTTTAGTTTTGCTATAAAAATATCACTATTTTTTTATTGATTCAAAAGAATTTTGTTAATAAAAGATTTAATTGTTAAACAGTAAATTTGATAATAGATTAAATTCTTTGTGAATTACTCTCGGTTTAATACATCCGTTACATCCGTAGGCTTAGTGCAAATTTCTTGCCTTTGGTGTGAGCTCCTACAACATCCAGGAGTTCAAACTCAAGGTCCATCGCCTCCTCTTTCAGCACCTTCCCGACTCTTATTAATCTAGCCTGTCCTCTATTCCTTTCTTCGAACCAAGACTACTCGACTACTAGACATTGCAAAAGGACATGATGGATTGGGTAGTTCAAAGGGTGACTCCTAAGCTTGGACTTCCATCTTAAAAAATTCAGGTGGAAAAACAGGCTGTGGAACTGGGGCTCCATTCCCCACGAATGCTAGGGTGATTCGACAAGTAGGGGTGGCAGCACAGAAGTAGTTTCAAGTCTCTGTTTCGAGTGGGTGTGGGCTTAGTGTACTCAGCTGCATACTGCTACAAGCCGCTACTACACCCATTGTATAAAGTTTTGTAATTTCATCTATAAATTTACCTTCTTTATCTTCGACGAACAGGTTAAAATTCACGAGGAAGTCTAATCCAATTATGGGCTCTGTTCCACGAGCAACAATAACGATGTCCATACGTGGGGATCTCCGTACCGTTGGCTGCATACAACAGTCGTGCCGAAGGTTTGCTGTTGGAGGAACCACCGAAACCTCAGCTTCAGTGTCAATTAGGAATCGCTTACTTGTCTACTCCGTGAGGTATAGGTGACTAATATATCCGAGGGACCTCTCGCTGCCTACCACTTAGTTTTTTACTTCGTACTGGAAGCACGACGCCTTGAAGAACTTTGTCCTCGATTAAACTTTAACTCCAATTCCAATTGCATTGGCTTCCTTCCTTCTAAGCAGATGTCACCTACAATCGCCTTTGCTCCGAGTCCTGGGGCCAGTTCACGCAATTCGACGTCGACTGAAAACGACGGGTTAAATGTCGTTTTGGGTTCACGCAAGTCGACGTTTTATGTTTGTCGTTTTAAAAGTGCCGTTAATCTTCTCGACGCCAAATTTGGCGTCGAATTCATTTATTGTTGCATCAAAAATGAGTTGTGGTGCCAATTAGAACAGAGCAGAAATAATTTTACACAAAACTTTTTACATTTCTGAACGAGCAAAGTGCAATAGAAAAAGAAAAACTATTAGTTGAAAAATAACAATTATAACTACTCCAAGAAGAGTTAGATGTACAAAAATAAATTCAGAGTTGAGATTTTCCAATATTATTATGAATTTGTTTAATTAATTAATTTAATTACTCACATTATTGAAGTTTTAGTATTATTTGCAACTTGTCCCCCTTGTGGATAATGTGAAAAGTGCAGCGGTTTCATTGGATTTTGCATACCTTTAGGAGAAATTGTTTTGGGAAAACGACACTCGACACGTCGACTTACGTGAACCCAAATTCAACGTCGTAGAAATTAATGTCGTTTTCATAAAGCGTCGATGTCGACGTCGAGTGTCGAATTGCGTGAACTGGCCCCTGATATGCTTCAAGAATGTGACATCAAGCTCAGCATACTTTCCTACTTCAGGGGGGTTACGAATGACGCCTCGCACCTCAGTGAGGATGCCTGCGTCCAAATTGCCTACCAGAGTATAATATTGCGTATTATCCTGTGTTATGTGTGGAACTGTGCCTCCAACTGAATAAACCGCAAATAGGGGCTTTTTTTTAAGGCGGCACGCGCGTGGCTATTCTAGCAGCTACGTCTGTTGAGGCTGCTATAGGTAACTCCTACCTCTGCTCCATCGTAACACCACTACTTCGCGACTCGTGAACGAAACCTATACTTACTTCAGAAACTTCGTGTAAGTGCTTGTGACGAGTTTGTATGGAAAAATTGCTAAATTAATGTATCCTTTACAAAGTTTTTGAAAAATATCCTTTGGTACTCCATCGTTTTTTTAGCGCTCAGTATATTTTTAATAGGATCATAAAGTTGTTAGGTGAGTCCTTTAAAAGGTACCTACATACATACGTCTTTATAAATATCTTTTGATGGTCTGCATTTGTATTTTCTGCCTACATTCTATAAAAGATTTAAACCTTAAAAAATTTCACTTGATGACTTTAGAAATATTGGAAACGTATTTTTAGATAATACCTTTCCACATCCTTGGTAATTTATTTTTTGCTTTTAATGGATTTATTTTTTTTCCAATATTATGTTACTTCACTCGAATTTATTAGAATGTTTCTAAATAAAGCTTTCTAGAGAAACATTCGACTTCTAAGATATGATTTTGAAAAAATAAATACGTTTCCAATGGGTATTTCAATATGTAGAAACTCATTAAAATATTACTGCGTATAAGAGCTCACAAAAAGTGTGGGCATCATAGCTCAACTCTTTAAAACTTGCAAGGGCGATTCACCCACGAATTTAAATTATACTGGGTCTTATAAATCGATTGAAGTATTAAGAAGCCTATTCCTTTGGGCGTTATTATTTGCCATATCAAATGGTTCGTTCTGGTTTTCTCAAATGATGTCGTTGTATTTTTTGTTGCACTATCAAATTCCACATTTACCACATCATTCTCGTCTTCTATTGTCGCATGAAACCAGTTGAAATTTTATATTATTGGTTCCAGGATTTAGTTGGATTTTTAAATGGTCTTTCGGTCTTTGTACAGGATTAAGCGGTTTCGTATTCCTTGTGTGTCGAACTTCATCATTAATTTCGACAAGAATTGTCATTGATATCGTCGTTTGAAATGTCGAAGGTACGGCGTGAGATAAACAGTTTTTTCCTGCATGACACCGGTAATAGGTTCAGAACTTTGTGCTTGTCCGTGTCGTGTAGTATTGCAGGCTCTGATAATTAGCCAGGTTATATAGGTTATGAAATTTGGTCATTAAACAGATTCTATCCTGTTGCTACAAGCGTAAAAAATGCTTCGCCAAAAAATGCCGTGGATTTTAATGAAATATAATTCGCGACAAAAGTTTGACCTCAGGTAGAAAATGGGAAGCAGCTAAGGTGGGGTGTACTGACAGCATTGTAATTAATTTTGTAGAATTCCGGGTTTATGAGATATTGATGATTCGATAACCAACTTTTACTAATTGTTTTAAGAAATAAAATAAAAGTTGTAAAAAATGGGAGAAAACCGACAAAACTTTGGCCTCGCCAGTTTTAAAACACTTCTCTTAAGACTAAGAACGAGTAGTTGTTAGTGAAGCTGTAAATTTAACTTTTAAAACAATTTTTTTAAAAATAAATTGGTACAAATATGGGCAGTCGAAAGCGCTTGTCACACGAATCAAAACGTTGAAAGAAGAAGGGCACCCGAACGGGCAAATATACCCCGTTTATGACTAGGTTCAACCCAGGTTCAACCCGGGTTCAACTCAGTCATAAACGGATGTCGAGTTGAAACTGGGTCCACTCAAACCAACTCAGCTCTCCTGCCTGGATCGAGTTGATATTTGACCTCATATACGCAGGTTGAGTTGAAATTGGGTTGAAGTGACATTTGTCTTGTTTGTTTACTATTCGTGAAGTATGCATTCGGCGTTATATTTTTTGCGATGTTTTTTTGGTACAGGAAAAATAAATTATTTTATTCTAAATTTTTACGTTTCTATAAATGAGAATTTTACACAAAAATTTGAGGTTATGTTTTGATATCAATTCAACTCTATTTCAACCCAAAGTGAGCTCAACTCAACATCATATACGGTGGTCGAAATTTCAACTCAATCTCGACTCAACTTTTCGACCTAGTCATAAACGGGGTAATAGTCGTTAGTTTGGGTAGAAGCTCTCGAGTCTTCAATAACTTGCCTAAGGACATCGAAAATTATGAAAGGAAGCCGATACCACGGGGACCAAGGATCACAACGGAGAAAGGGGTAAGATCCTCGTCAAATTCATCCACGACTGCCAGGGAAATTGGAACTAAAGTCGGAGTTAAGTTTACGAACTGTACAGAGGATTTTAATGCGCTTGCCATTTCTACATCGTTGCCGACTTAAGAAAAAGCCGCTATTATTACCTAGCCACAAGAAAAAACGCCTGAAACTCGCTCGGGCTCACATTGCGAAGAAAGAAGAGTGGAATCAAGTTATCTTTTCTTAGGATTGCTGGCGCGCTATTAGGACGAAAAGCTTTTTGCGGAAAGACGCACAATCCGGCAGGAAAATCCGCGGTTAACTCCTTAAGAGTGGCGCGTACGTTCTCCTCTCAGTATATGGCTTACTAATGAGGTCTAATCGGAAACATTTTTTCATTGTGAATCCTAATAATAGATTAAAACATAATATTAAGAAATTTACAAGGACCCATGACTTGTTACCCACCAGTTAACTAGAACATCACTTTCTCACTACATTGTTCCTCGCAAACATCCTTTACGTCTAATTCCTTAAAATTCCAGCATTTCTCGTCAATTACACTAAAGGATTTATCAAATCAGTCAATCACTGTCCACTCAATTATGCTGTGGGGTGTTGGCCATTTAATCCTCTCAATTATCGGATTAGTGCTAGCTTTGCTTGTAAAAATTGTCTGTTGCTTCTCCATGGAAATAAATACTCTCCTCTGCCAGTGTCCGTAGTTTCTTTTCATTTGAAAAGAAGAGCGCGGGTGTAGCAGATCCTTCCACAGCGCTCTATCGGCTTTAGCTTCAGCCGGTTTCACTCTGGACTGGGGGTACAGTTCAATTCTGAGTTTATTCTTATATATATACGTAAAGTCCTCTGTGCTCGGAGTCCGAGTTCAGGGCACTCTTTCATTACGTACTTAAGCAAAGCTCTTTGCTGGGCGAAGCTTTCATTGTCTCGTTAGTCCATAATAATATAGGAGTTGAAAATGGTGGAGCAGGAGGGAGGAAGGAGCCTCAGGGTGAACACAAGATGCCCATTTGATGATTCAATTATCTCTGGGCAACAAGTTAATAAAGCCCCAATAGTAACAGCATTGGTCTAGATGTGCTTGAACTCGTGCCAGGATTATCCTTTTCCCTGTTAATTGCTAATCGACGTCAAATACCCCGATTATAGGGGTGAGAGTTTCTCGTTTTTTTTATACTCTACTAACCTTCCAGCAATGGGATTCTCTAAAATCGCTGAGAGGGAAATTAAATTCTGGGTAACAAGTTGAAAGATGGAATTTCAGTTGTCAAGCTCTGGGATTTAGGAGTTTATAAAATTTCTTTTTCATTCGCGCTGTGGTGGGAGCCATTAGCTTAAAAATTTGAATGTAATATTCCAGTTAAGTTTAAGACCAATGGAAAAAAACCAGTTCTACAACAGAACCAACCTAGTTCCTATTAAGCTCTAGCATAATCCCACCGAGTTATTGAGTTTGAATGATTCTCTAAAATCCCATTGACTGCCTAAAGGTTGAGTAGGGTCCTTTGTTTTTTTCTTAAGTTGACTATTGTGGCTAGAGGAAAGTTTCCTTCAGTTTATATATTGCGATTTGCGATTGTAAAAGGCGTCCTTGGTGACTTGTGCTTGGGACTTTTTACATTTTCAAGCTAAAAGCTTATAATTTTTTAGCGATTTTTTTTCTTCTTCTTTAAACCCCAGTTTTTATCCTTGTCATTTTTTTCGATTTTATTTTTTTGAAGAAGTTAAATAAGTCAAGGTTTTTTTTGCTCTATGGCACGAGAATTGGCCAAAAAATACTGAGTAGGAGAAATGAAGTAAAGCCGGAAGTGAGAGAAAGCAAATATTGGACTCGAAATGGAATAAATTTCAAAAGAAGTTACAGGCTGGTAGAATTTCTGTAGATTTCTGCTACAGGAACAAATAAAGGGTCAGGGTAAAAGTTTTTTAATTTTGTCAACTCATTGAATTGTTTGCTGACGAGTTTTTGATTTTAAATCAAACTTGATGTTATTTTGTTGTTTATGTAATAAAAAGTCGATGAAGGGACCTATTTTTAGAGTTGTTGTGTAGTAGAGGTCATTTACTTATGTTGCGAGTTTTTTGTTGTATAGTTCAGATTTTGTTTTTCTTTATTTTATGGGTAGGTGGTCTTCGAACGGAAATTGTATTGTCGTCATATCTCTGCTGAAATCTTAGCTAGATATGATGATTGTTTAATTGTAGCATCAAACCAACTTGACATCGTAGATTATTCTTTTTTTAATTCCATTCGGAACTTTACGGCTGGCCCAGTATATTTTACACTCTTATTCTTATAATTGTTGAGACTGCTACACATTCCTATTGCCAAAGCCATAGAAAAGGTTTCGACGGCTTGCTTCTTTACTGACATTGAGGATGCCTTGTTACATAGGAGTCTATGCTTCGAATCCACTCTTCGACATGGTTCTTCGCCTTTTCATTTTCCGATCTATATAAGTCCTTCTTTCTAATCTTACCTCTATATAAAAACGAATTTCCGGTCCTTTTCACATCTGTCAAGTCTGCATTCTGTTTCGATAGCATTGGATGGGGAGCTGGTGGCATAAAACCGCGTGTTAGCGTTGTCAACTATCACTCTTCTTTCTACTATGTATCTTTCCGACTGAGACATTGCGCCCAGCAACGATATTTGATAATAATCTGCTGCTCATCTTCCGGCCCTAATGACAATGCATATGTATCGAGCTGGAACTAACAAAGTTGCTGTACGCAACGAAACGCCCAGAAACACCTACGGTCTATGTATATCTATGCGTTACAAATCCGCAGCAGCTAAGGAAATGTAAGCCCTGGAGAATAAGTGGCTGCCGTTGAAGAAATTTGGGTACGCGTGTGTGTGTAACTGCCACTCAGTTTTGATATAAGTCTGTGTTGGGTTCCTGGACACAGGAGAATTAGGAGAAACTGCAAGGCAAATGAGCTTGCTAGACACGGAAGCATACTCCATAGATCGGTTTTCGTTCGATTGCAGAGGTCAAGCAGCATTTGACGTGATTAGTACTCAGTTGGGGGACCATTTGGAAAAACGACTCTCGCGTTTAAATATGTAAAGCTTTAGACATCGTTGTAGTTATTCACGCCAAAGTTCTCAAATTTTTGATCTTTTAAATTTATGGAGTTTATCTTGAAAAATGTATTATTAGCTTTGTAACTTTCAAAAATCAAATCTGGAGAATTTAAATGGGGATAGATAGTACAGAAGGTTCTCCAAAACCCCTATTTTAATCGTTGACTCTTTCGTTGGCTTTATTTATTTTCAATTTCAATCTAAAAACAGAAGATACTTAAAAATACCAGAAACAATACTTTTATATATTTCTTTAAACAAGAAATCCTTAAACACACATACAATCACAGCTACACCATATCAACATGTACGAGCTGAAAATATCCTCGAAACAAATGGCAAAACCAAGCCCTCGGGGAGTTATCCTTACGTTTAGAAATCATTTCGTAAAACACAAAATCCATTAAATAATGAAAATGTTGAGATTGGGGCAGAGTAAACGGAGTGTGATCCAGTGATTAGAAGCAAGTTGATTACAGGCAAATCCTCGCATCCACCAGTGATTGATTAGAAATTAATGAAAGCTTGGTTAAGAATTCCGGATCCCATCTCTACGGCCTCCTGCGCGTCAAATTAAACCGACTGAATAAGATAGAATTCATTCGGAAAAGCTTGACGACAAGGGAAATTTATGCGAACCAAGAATGATAAGAAATTTTCTATTTGGGGGCTGAGTATGAATCCTTCGAGTGGATACTGACTCAAATATCGCCTTCCGCCGCCGTCTCCTCCACACACAATATTGGAGCAGGAAGTTGCGTGTAATCAGAAAATTTTCCCGATATAACATTGAAAAAAAAATCGCTTGTGCTGACTTCAGCTTAACGAGAGCTTAATGCGATGACGGGCTTTTGTCCATATATGATTTCAATGAATTTAGATTGATAGCATCGTTTGTGGCCTACTTTTATCTCTCACAGAAGGAATTTTTAATGATAAATAGGATATTGTTGGGAGGGTTTTGTTCAAATTGAAACTTATTGTCGGATATATAAAATTTTACAAAGTTATATACAACATATTCAGCGGGTCGAAGTAGAATGATGGATAACAGAGAGTTTTGAGATAACGAATACGTTCAACTTTATATATGAAGCACTGCGGAAAAACGTCAGATAGAAATGCGGAAACTTTTAATAATATTTTTTACTATTTCGTCTTTGTATAAGCTAATTTTTCTACATTTGTGCAATGCTAAGCGATAGAACGTGATTGATTAATGTATAACTGGAATCTTCGTGACATAAAACGAAATATTAGGCTTTACAATGTCTGAATAAAGTTGACAGCTCGGCAGATGTCTGCAGAATTACAGTCAACCCGTACAAAACCGAGCTAATGGTATTTACGGGCAAAAAGAAAATCCCCACTTCCAGCCTCTCACTTTGGATGGCACGCTCTCACCTTATCTACCAAGGTTAAATTTTTGGATCTAATTTTGCACCTGAGGAAAAAGTAAGAAAGCCGGCAAAACCTTCTACACGTGTAAAAAGAGCTTCGGCAAGAGATGGAGTCTCAAGTCAGATGGCCTTATGGATGTACACAGTCGTGGTACACTCAATTTTCGCGGATTGTTCGCTGATAGGCTGGCCAGCGCTGAGCAGGTCCTATAATATCATACAGTTGGGAACGGACAATAGGACGGCCGCAATATGCGCAACAGAGGCCATGAGAACATGCCCTACAAACTAGTGATGAGCAAGACTGGTCTTGCAGTCCTGCCTGATCTTGCATATTTAGCAAGATAAAAGCGCAAGACCAAGATCGTATCCACTCAGAATGGAAAACAAGGAGCAAACTAGACAAGAAAACTATCCACACTCGCGTTCGCGGGTTTTCGCGGGTTTTCGCGGCTGTTCACGGCGTGAGTCTGGAGCTGACTTAACGGCTGACTAACAATCCTAGGGGTAGCTTTAAGGCGTCCATTACACGTTCATGCATGCGTCAATCATTTCCATCAGTCGTGGTTGATGGAAAAATAAAAATATTCAAATAATTACATCAATCATCACCTTACACGGTAGGTTTTCCGTCAGACATAGCATTAACTTTGGTTAACTGAACCTATCGTTTAATGCCCTGGACTTCTTAAGAGATGCAAGTTCCACTTCCAACCGCCCTGGCTACAATTTACAAATATTACATTCGACCCCGGCTTGAATACAACTCGTACATCTAGACAGGCGCCCCAAAAACCACATTGGCTTGCTTCGGTAAGGTGCAAAATTGTGCCGTACAAAACTTGCATTCTATAAACTAGGATTGTGCATAAATGGAACCCTCGACTGTGGAACAATTTTTCGCTGCTCGTATTTCCGAACTCCTCCAAAATGTAAGAGTTCAAACGCAGGGCTCATTGACACCTTCTTCAACAACCTCTTGAGCGCGCATAATCCCAAACCTATTCTATTCTCTTAATATAACGGCATAACGGGTGGAAAAAATTGGCATCTCCTAAGAAAGACACTTTTCTATATTTCGAACTAGCAAAAACCCGGGTGCTTTGCAACGCCTTTCAATAAAAAAAGATTATGTGTGTACAGTCTGCGATAGGAAAAAAGTAGGTATAATGAAAAAAGGGCAAATCTGCAAAAATTGATTTTGGATACTTAAAAACTTTAGAGTATGTTACAACTTTTTTAAGATTCGATGATGAAAAATTGTGTACTATGTGCACAACAGTCACCTACACAAACATATTTAGAATCGTAAGCATAGATTTTGCTATAGCGGGGGATTAGACGACCTGTGCAGATCTCACCTCCAAATTGTTTTTTCCCAAAAAAACGCCAAAAAGTAATCAATTTTACAAATTTGGCACCCACCGTGCAGCCCAATAAATGCACAAATTGGTACCCATACAAAAATCTAATAAATACTTACTATTTACCTATCCTATTTTATTAACGCTGTAACTTTTCGTTAGCGCTCCGCCCTTTTTTACATTTCGAAAGGTAGTTTTTCCCATATTCTGGCTGGAGCAATGCAAACTTTACCTTCAAAATTATTTTTTTTACTTTTTAGTTTATTTTAAAATAAAAGCATATTTTTTAGTTTTTTGCAAACCATATATTATATGTCTTCTGTCATTTTGTAGTGACCGACATATTGGATTTTAAATGGCGTCATACAGTTTATTTTCTTACTTACTGTCATACACTTTCATTTGACATACATGCCGAGAGCGAAGTAAAGGAAAAGGTAAACGGACATTTTGTGTTGGCTGCCATTTTGTGTTCGCCGCCATTTTGAATTTGGAATGTTAATTGTATTCAACTTGTTATACCATTTCATTTGAATTCGCCATACCGATCTAGTGGCCTGTAAATAAAAATATAATCCGCCATTTTTCGTTGGCCGCCATTTTTAATATAAAATTTAATATTAATTTGGCAAATAATGATGCCCAGTAATTTTAAATTTGGAATCTAATCGGAAATTATCGAATTAGTTGAGTTCGGTGCTATGTTGTAGGCCAAACTGGCGGACAGTCCAGATTAGCGATAGGATGGCGACCAGCGATAGGATCAAGACTCGTTAAAGACCTTCAGTTGATTTTTAGTTCATCCTCTTAAATTTTGAAATAATTTAATTTATTCGCTACACTGCGCTATTACCTTACCCTGTATTGCAATAATGAAATCTGAAAATAATATCAAAACTCCGCCAAGCAGCGTGCACCATTCAATTTCATTCCCGTCGAGACTCTTTTTAATTATCGAAACCCGGTATCGCAGTTATTAAACCATCCCTTTATTTGGCTTCATCCAGTCCATGTCCAGGGTGGATGCATCCATACACTCTCGTACACACCCTCCCACAATCCCCAAAAAACGAATACTTCTCAATCAAATTATTTGGAATAAAGAGTAAATTGAAAAAGCATAGCGAGCATTTTTATTTGCTTTTACTTTTTCCATGTAAATGGTGTTTCATTTTTCATTTAATCGACCGTTCTAGAAAGGTCCTTTTGGATATTCATATACAGTTTTTTTCGGACTAAATAAATACAACACACACACACATACACAAATGAACAAAAAAAAAGGATTGCAACTGATTTTGTTCATTTTTTGATATAATTTTTTTCGCATTCGAAAATGAATCATGCTATTTTATGGTCTCTGTGTTTTTTTGTTGTTGTTTATTTTATTTACATAAACATAATTAATTTGTTCCACTTTTTTGTGTGTGAGTGATTTTATCAATGGGGGGTGGGGGTGGGAATATTTGTACAGTGATTTTATGAAATAATTCGTATGGAAAATTTGTGGAATAAATAATATTTAAGCCTTTGAAGTTAAATTAAAATTTTTATTAATCGAATATCATTGAGAGATGGTATAAACAGCTCAATAACCTCACTTGGTGTATTTTTGCACGGTTAATCGATATTGTATGATTGTAGGATATTTTGGTGGCATTTTTTGTTGTTGTTGTTGTTGCATCGAATTAATTTACTGACGACTGACGATTACGCACCAATCAAGTGCAGTGTAAATAATTACGAAACTGATAAAATTCGCTTTTTTGGAATATTATTAAATTTTATTAATGGTTTAAAATTTGGTTCACTGATATTTTTAAGCGATGGGTTGTATCAAAGGCGATGGAATTTAAATTTTTACAATAATATAAAGGAATGATGAACGTTGCAAACATAAAATTTCAAGCATTTGGAACGGGTTTCTCGGTAAGAAACCAAGTCTACTGGGGACGGTAGGAAAAACAAACATGCTTGATCGGGTTTCAACTTCTTCCGTCAAATCGGTCGTAAAATTTAGTTATTTAGGTCGATCCACATATATCCGTGACGGTACAGCACGGATGCTCTGCGTGTCAGTGGCTTCCGTGATGAATTTTTCACTGACATTCACACAGCACCACCTTTTCCGTATCAGTGTTCAATATTCAATGGCATCTGCAATTACTTTTTAGTTTTGGACAGTGATCTGCAATAGCGTTGCTCTTAGACGAGGAGTAAAAGAATAAAAAAGAGAGTGGATTCATCTTATGTGTACAGAATGAGCCAAAATGCATTTACTAAAAAAAGTCCAGAAGTTGATCCACACGAGCCTGTAGATAAATAGTAGAAGGATGAAATACATTTGGGCATTCAAGCAACCCTACATCGAAACAATTTTTACATTTCTACCTGTTTTTTGTTATATCGTAAAAAAAGTTCGTGCGTATTTCAAGCAAACTTTCCCTAAATTTTTTACGTATTTTGCAGCTTTTACGGACGCTTGGCTTTACGGGTGGTGAGAACGTCGGTGCCCCACTGCATCGGATGGATTGAAGAGCATGCCGCGCCTTTCGCAATTTGTTTCCATAGAATTACATCGTGCCGATATTCACTGATGCCGCCGTATTGTACTGAAGTCGCCGTCACGCCACGGATATGTGTGGATCGACTTTTACCGAGAAAATCGTGGTTATATTCTCATAAACATTTCCAGTAAGCCCTCCCCTTAAGTTTTCAATTATGTTAAGCAGTGACAGTGAGGGCCAGTCCGGAACCTTAACATCTTGTTTCACAAAAAATGTTCGTGAGAAGATCTTGCGCTGTGTATGAGGACATGATGTTGCTGGAATATCCAATCTCCTTCGTTCATAGTTTGATCGACCTTGGGTTTTGTTCGTTCCAGAGGTCCTTTAAGCTTTAATCCAGTCTGGCTTCGTTCTGTAACTTCCAGGTCGGTTTGTCCATTGAATGTTATGTCTCTCCAAATCATGACAGATCCCTTTCGGTTTTGTCTTCTGGACAAATATCGTTGTTTTTTCCTCAAATCATGGTAATAGTGAGAAAATCCGGCCGAACCTTTGAGAGAATCGTTTTTCATCCGGTTTTTTTGAGATATTGGGTCCAAAAGTATCGCGGCCATTCACTTGGCCTATAGTATTACACCCCTATACCTCATGTTTGTGGGCCAGACTGCTGGACCTAGTTTAGCAATTTGCCTAATGGCTGTCGCTTACATTTTACTGTTCAAGCTTCCCGGGTTCCAGACCGCAGTTTTGCCTTCGGCCTGTTCGGAAGGGGTCTACAAAAGCCAATTCTACCCCGTCCCTCTTGCCTTGGCTCTTTAGAGAGTTCAGAACGTTTGGGCAGAACGCGTCGGTCTTCTGTCTGCTTGTTGTCCCAGTAGAAGAGTAATTGCGATTTCCTCCTTTTATAATATTTTTTTCCTTCTTCTGGGGTCCCTGCTCCCCGGGATGATGAGAATGTTTCCCCTAGATTATATGGGAGATGGTGCTGCCAATTTTCTGACAGGTCCAGAACTTGGAGAAGAGCGGCGGCTATCGAGGTCTGCCTCTTCATTTCACCGGTTCCAGGCCGCCGTGCTGCCTTTGGCTTTTAGGGAAACCGTTCACGTAAATGAGGCTTCGATGTATGTGCTCCCCAATTCCAATTCGGCCCTTCTTGCCTTGACCCTCTCCAGATTAATTGGCCTACAAAAGCCCCATGAGTGTGGTAGGAAGGGTAAGATCCATCCCGACAGAGCCTCCATATCAGAATACAACCGGCCCGGGATTGCCCACCGTTGATCTATGAAGGAGTTAAGTTGTGAGGAATTTAATTTACGAGTTTGATTCTAATATGCATTATACTGCCTCAAAGTAAGTAAAAAACCTATGCTTCCATAATGTATATTTATATTTTACAATCTCACCTCACAAAAGAAGTAAAAAACGTCTCTCCAGTTCGTATTTACAATATCACCTTGCCTCAACTAAAATTCGATATTTTACTGGCGTAAAAGATGTAAGAAAGAAGAAACTCTTGTCTCTGCATTACGTATTTTCAATCACACCTCGCCTCATTTATCTCGATACACCAGTAGGACATTATTTTTAAACCGGGAGATTTAAAAAAATTGAGGCCTCAGTACAATTTACCATATTGTAAGGGACAAATGTACTGCCTATAAAAATTACAGGTCACAATCGTCAATTGACTGTTACGGTGCGCGGACAAAAAGTAAACTTTTTCTGGCCCATATCGATATTATAAAAAGGTTGCCCACCCTTGCTTAAGATTACTGCTTGCTTGACAATTAGAACGCAGGGACTGGTAGTACAAAGGGTGACCCCTAAGCTTAGTTGGAATCTGCTCGGAAACTTATTTATAGTAGGATTGATGGTTTTGTTTTGGGCCTAGTGTACCCAATTATTTTATATATTGTCATTACCAGAAATAAAACAATTTCATCGGTTAAATCGAATTGGGCTAGGGTATAGAATGAATTTCTCTTTTACGTACTGCTAGATTCAACTTACTTAAGTGTAGATTGTAAGTGTAGATTCAACTTAACTTAATGTATGTTAATCTTGTCTAGTTAAAATCGTGTCAAGTTACTTGTGTTTTTGCAATTAACGTGCACAATACTTTAAGAATTTTCCTATATTTTTCCAAAAGAAATATTTTTCCGTAAAAATTTTCTTAGGTCAATCAACAGCTGCTTAACGAATTCATTTCGTCTAGCATAAATTTTAAAACGAGCTGCGACAACAAAAAATAACACAGCTAATGACATAATTTTTTGCAGCTCCTGAGGCGATTTCACACCGTTTGAATAAAGTCCCGCAAGAAAATCAAAAAATGGAAAACGAGAGAGGAAAAGCTTAACGGCAAAGAGAGAGAACCAACAGAAAAAAAGAAACTCATGCCTTTTCATAAATTAATTTCTGCTCATTAATATGCATAACAAGGGACCGAGAGTATTTCTACGAAATTAAAAATTCCTAAAAGCGGCAAATTCTCTGACTCTTAAAAAACAGTCGAGGAGGCGGCAGCGGGTGGTACGATGGGGGTTGAACGGCAAAGGTGAGGGTTAAAGGTCGAGGTTAGATTTAAAAAGCGTAACCAGCAAGGGTATTCAACTTGTGGGGGGGCTGCATTTAATAACCGAAACTTTGGGGTTCACAGTGCCCCAACCAGTAATCACAGACTGGTGGCTTTAGTGGAGTCCTGTCTACTCCTGGAAGGCGGTCAGCTTGCTGGAGGAGTTAACTCCGGGTGAGATTCAGTCGCTTCTATGATTACTACCCGAATTCACCCAGACTGTGCGCTGCCCTGTGACCCACTATAGAAGCCAAAAGGGCACACAAGGGTGAACACAGGGTAAATTAAAAAAAAAAGAGTGAGGAAAAAAACTTCAAGTCGGGTTCCACAAACATAATTTAAGCTGTCATCGCCGCCTGACAGAGAGTAAAAAATACAAAAGCAACAAGGACCAAAACTGGCCCAGAAGAGCTGTTCTAACCGCGCTCGGAAAGGGTCAAAACCAAAGCAACCAAGTGACTGGAAAAATTATGAAAACTTAATTTGGCTACATCGTCGTCAGAGTTTCATTTAATTTACCGTGACAGTAAATTGAAAAAATGGTGGGGGGAATAGGCAAACTTTCACCGTATAAAACGCGCTACAATTCACCTGAACAAAAGCATAATTTCTAACCCTATTAAAATGGTGTACCTCAAGGGAGTCTAGTTTTGTGTGTGTTTTTTTTTCATATTTCCGGTAGAATATTATGGGGACGATGACATCAAACTTGAATTAGGAAATTATGTCAAAGCTTATGGGATTGTATGTAGAAGGCACATCCACAAAGGCTTCCTCCTTATAAACATCACGACAGAGAACAGCCCGATGGTCATGTTCAGTTTACCTGTTGCCGATGCGTAGCTATCCGGAAAACGAACGAGGGTAGATACTGTACTTACATATATAGTATAGCATACGCGTATATATTATATTGTGTCACAATTTCTTTTTTTTCTTTTTCCTATGTCTAGCACAGAACGACATGTCTTTCGCCAAAGCAGCTTAACTCATCATATGCTGTCTACTCATAATGTGTACTAGCTAAAAAGTGTGGAAAGTGAACATATGACAAGCAGCTTTTTCGGATGCTTTGAGATATGCTTCTCTGGGTTGGAACTGTATAAAAGGAAGTGATGACACTATTGTGCACTGATATGAAGATGTTATTTATGAGAAGGATATAGAGATGTTTTATTTTGTTTTGTAAAAATTCATCAAAATTATAATTGTATTTAACAAATATTTTATATTCTCATTTAAAATAGAAAGAGAGTAGAAAAATGGGAAAATATAATTAAAATTTCCGCCCAGTTTCTACTCCCTTGACTTGACTCAAATGGCTTCAGTATTTCTAGCAAGGACGTCGAGCTCTTTGCCGGCACCAATAATTTACATCAAATTGCGCATCATCCCACATTCCACATCATGTTGCTGATCAAGGAACCTATCTCCTTGATGTTTTCTTACTTCTCAACCAGCGCCTTAATCCGTCGAAGTTTATTCACCTCTCGGCAACTCGGATGACTGCTTAGTCCAGCGCTAGCTTCCCATTCTAATTTCCCACCCCTCCCAAAACCAGTAAGAAGAACTGTATGGCATTATAGAAAGGCCTATTGGCTGGAGCTTTTCCATTATTTCCAATCCACTGACTGGGACCTGTGTTTCCGCAGCAAAAACGTCAACTTTGTCGCTATCCGTATCACCAGGATCATACAGGCAGCAATGAATTTATTCATTCCTTATTCTATCAAATCTGTGAAGCCTAGGCCCAATCAGAAACAAAGAAGCCGCCTTCCGATCATACAAGAGCTTACCGAGTAAATCTCTCCGTCTAGAGTATATAAGACTAAGATATTCCTATGAAATCACTATCAGAAATGTCAAAACTTCATTTGACAGCAAGTTGAGAAGCAAACTCTTTAATGCAACCTCTGGTAGCAAAACTTCTGGTCCTTGGCAAGCTCCATCATGATGAATTTCACTACATCCACAACCCCTTTATTTATCCATAATGAAAAAGAGGATAACAGACAGCAAATTCAAGGCCGAGCATCTCTATTTGCCTCAATTTTTTCTTTACCCGAAACTGATATGCTACCCCTGATCCTTGAGCACAACGCCCATTCAGTGGACAGGGTATTCTTCAGAATGCGCGAGGTGTACAGGTGCCTCAAGGAGTTCGATGCCAACTAATTCACTGGACCCGATAACATACCTCTGATGTCTTAAAAAAATGGGGCTCACCTTTGACTAAACCTCTGCGAAAAGTTTTTGCCCTATCATACTTATCCGGAGTTAACTCAGACTCTTGGAACTGAACTTGCCCATGTTCAGCCCATACCGAGAAAAGGTGATTCCAACCTTCCCTCCGACTATCGTCCAAAAGCAATTACTTCTATTCACTCTGAAACCATGGAGACTATAATTAACAAGAAGCTTATGAGATATCTAGAATCCAACCTACTCATAAATGACAGACAGTATGGTTTACGACAAAAAAGAACCACTGGCGATCTTTTTACTTTGTCTTACAGAACACCTCAACTGAAGCCTGCATGGATTTGCTGAGTCTAGTCTGGTTGCTCTATATATCTCCAAGGGTTTTGATAGAGTTTGGCACTTAGCCCTGTTAGCTAAACTCAAAGTTATTGGAGTTGACTCACTTTTACAGAAGTGGATTGAGAGTTTTCTTCCGACCGTTCAATCAAGGTAATATTGGATGGTGTCAAATCTGAATCTCACGGGGGTCCCCCAGGGGCAAATTTAACCGCCTGCTCTATTTCTTATATTTATATAGGGTACATGAACTGATGCCATAGGTTAATGTTTTTTTACCACTATAGACCCGAAGGCTTGACAATGCAAAAAATGATCATCAGCCAACATGCAGCTAGGGTTGCTACGGAAAAATCGCCAGCACGGACCTCTTGAACTTGGACTTGGCCTCTGACAGCGTGATTCATATAAATGAAATCTTGACGACTAAAAACTGCGACATCCTCCAGACTGTATGTGAGCTCCAAAGAAAGAATCTTGTTTTTACTGCCTTCACTCGTAAGGGCCATGTATATGTGGAGTTGCAGAAATATGAGCCGTTTCTACTATGTATCTTCCCCTAGTTTCCCTCTCAGATTAACCGATTGATTTCTGAAAGGGGATTTTTATTTAAAAAATACAAGAAAAATGAACTTTAGATATCTCTCTCTGGAAAAACTATGATTTATTCGTCGAAGCTTAGTCCTAATTTACTTGCAATGAAATTTTGGGACAACATAAAGCAATTTGGAATTCATGGTAATGACTCTGTAGCCCAGGTCAATCTTAGCGCGAATGAGTTCAATAAACATTTCACAGCTGCAACGAGCAAAATTGGTGAAACTAATTGCTCTACGTCTACTGGTATATTTAGTTTTCGCATCGTGGATTACGAAGAAGTCCGTCAAGCCTTTTATGCTATTAAATCCGACGACACTGGCCAGAATAACCTTCCACCCATATTTCTAAAACTTATTTTTACTGTAATTCTTCCCTACATCTCACATATTTTTAATAGCTTGCTTCAGTGGAAAAACGCGAAAGTAATTGCAATACCTAAATCTAAATCCCCAAGTAGTTTTCCGACTATCGTCCTATAAGTTATAAGTATCTTATGTTCTTTGGGTAAGGTACTAGAAAAACCAATGGAATGGCAAGTTGGCAGTCACTGTAAGACGGGGTCCATATTCAGTTGGGCACTGTCTGGCTTTCGCAAAGGCAATGGCTGTGAAATTGCACTTCTGAAGGTTCGAATGGCTCTTGATTCCGGTAATGTTGCTTTCCTGGATCTTCTTGGTTTCAGTAAGGCATTTGATAGTGTTGGACAAAACAAATTGGCAACCAACATAAGGTTTGCATACTCTGCTACCTCTTTAATCCGTAGCTACCTGCAAAATCGTTCCCAAAAAGTATGGTTGCATAACCCTATTTCGGATCCCTTACCGATAACGTGCGGCGTTCCGCAGGGCTCCATACTAGGACCATTACTCTTGCTTCGTTGATAATGGTACAGCCACTCGACCGTGGAATAAGCTTAAACATTCGGTATCCAAGAATTCAAGCGTTACGCCTTTTGTTTAACTACCTCGAGATCAGCCTATCCTATCTTATTCTATTTTTGAATGTACCGTAGAGAACGGCTAATTATTAGACATTGTATCATAACATAAACGACATAACGAACTTGTAGTACAGAGTTATTTCCAAAAAGTATCATACTAACATAATTGCAAAAACCAACTCTTTCTTTGTGAAATAATAAAGGTGCCAAGCTGCACACTTCATTAGCATAGAAATACAACATTTTCACTGTAAGTTGCATTAATTACTAAATAATTTTTTTACCTTTCAGACACTTTCCGTTTTGAATCCGTTCAGAACAACTGACCAGACCATTCTCCAAGATACAGACATGGCTGGACCTTTAGTTTTTTGCCTGGCCCTAGGAGCATTCCTTTTACTAGTATTATTTCAACTTTAATGAGAATTTTTAATTTTTATTTATACAATAATATTTTTTCTAGAGCGGAAAAGTTACATTCTCTTATATTTATGGCATTGGAGTAATGGGCTGCATAGCATTCTACTTTCTTTTAACTCTCATGGCACCACAAGCACAAGTAACATTTGGAGCAGTTGCATCAGTTCTGGGCTATTGTCTACTACCAATGGTTGTCCTCTCCGGTGTCAACGTTCTAGTTTCAACCCAGTAAGTTTTATTTTTGTTCTTCAAACTCATATTTACAAAACTTAAATTAAATTGTTCATTTTTATTTTTTATTACATTTCAACAGAGGAACAGTGGGAATAATCATCGCTGGATTCTGCATCATGTGGTGTGCAGTATCAGCATCAAAGCTCTTTGTAACTGCCTATTCAATGGACCATCAACAAGTGTTGATTGCATATCCGTGCGCCCTGCTATACGGTGTATTCGCACTCATTACTATATTTTAACAATAGAAACATAACGTGCAGATCAAACTCAACAATCAAACATCGATTACCAATCGATGTTTTATTTTCGGTACAATGCGGTTTGTTCTTTTTGAATGGTCTTTTGTCAATATTTTCAACAATGCCTTGTTATTTAAACAAAAAAATAAATATTTTGTGGAATATCTCATTTCAATGGATGTGTGTATCGTACTTTAAATAAAAAATAAATACTTTAGTGTTATTAAATTGGAAAATATTGCTTTTGTGGGCTATAAGACGATGAGTGGTGAATTTTTTAATAAAATAGATAAAGTTATTGCATTAAGTAAATATAAATTAAGCGATTAAAGTGCGTTACATGAGTCGTAAGAGAAGCCCAGCCGAACAACGCTACACGCTAATAAGCTAGAAGTACTCGTCATAGTACATGCCCTAAGAACTGGAGAGTATACGTTCTTGGAAGGACAATTACGATTTTCACTAACTGCCTTGAAAAAAGAAGATATCCCACTAAGAGTGGGTTAGATGGGCCATGTTTCTAAGAGACTTTAGTTACCAGATTGAACATCGTCCAGGTACTAAAATGAGATAGGTAAATGCGTTGAGCAGAAATACATTAACAATTGATGATACGTTAACTCACTGAATTAAACAAGCGCGGAAGGAATACCAATATTTAGGAGCTCTAAGAGAGATATTGAAGACCATCTCTCATGAAGAATTTTACCTTAAACATACCTTTTTATTTAAGAATCCAGTGGAAGAGTTAATTGCTATTCCCACATCAATGGAGAAGATCATTCAATTTGCTCACAGGCAATGAGTTACACCGAAGCATTAATCAGGAAAAGCTATGTAAAGAGTCCATCCATCTAATTGAACCTACATAGGCTTCCTCTAGAGCAATTCTGAACATTTGATGATTCCTCGCAGCATGTCTCCAGTTTCGGACGTTAAGCATTGCCTCTGCATCAGCCGTTGCAGAGTCTATCCATCTCCTCCTGGGTCTATCTACTGGACTATTTACCGAAATTTCTGATACCATAAGCCATATTAGGATGAGATTGCTCTCCATCGTCCATCAGAACAGGAGACAAAGCATTAAGAAGCATAAGGCTGCAAGTGACTATAAGGGGGCACATTAGTTGCAGAGAACACAATTTAGCCCAGGGTTGAAATTGACACATAAAGCGTGGGCCACATAGCACACGTGTTCCGAGTTCCGTCTATCCGTTTTCTGTCTCTCCGTCTTTAAAGCGTGATCCTTCACATTACTAGCCCAGTTTCATGTAGATTAGCCCTAGTTGCCTACACCCACACCGAGCTCGGCAATCTGTCTTGCATTTGCAAGATATAAGCTGAAGAAGCCTCTCCGGAGCCCTGTAGGCTGATCTCACGTAGTGCATATGCCTCAGCTTGTTGAGTGTTGTTGTTGAGTGGTTACCACCAAACAAGCAGTCAGAAATTTTTCAGCAGCAACTGTTAGTTCCTTTGGATGGACTGAAAAATCAGAAAATTAAATTTAGTTATGTGAGATTCGAGATCCAGACCTTTAGATAGAGTCTTTAGAAAGTTAACCTTGCCTTGGCTGTATAGCGCGCAGAGTCGCAACCACTCATTGCGTGGAGGAAGAGCTTGTGGTTGGCAAAATTCTTCTGCACTTCCTGGATGTGGTAGAGGAGCTGAGGGGTTCTCTTCCTGACTTGAGGAAATATACATTTGGGGGAGTTTGGAGACCCAACATTATGGCCACAAGATCAACATCTTCTCCTACAACTGCAACACTCCTGTGAGCCGAAGCCAGGGTTTCTGCCGCCCGCACTATCAGTATGTCCGCATCATCAGTTGCCTGCTTGGACGTATGGTGATCAGTCAATCCTTGTTTTCGTTTTCGCACTGTTCGTGTCCTCTAGCGCTTCATCGACTTGGTGCTCTTCTGTCCGCCCGACTACTCATCGAACACAATAATCTCACTCTGCTTGTTCTTGCCTATACTCTATTATACAAGGAAGTTCGAGTTGTGAATACCCAATGATGTAATGCATGCAATGCAACATAAGTATCCTTTACTTCGACAAAGCCTTCACCTAGTTAAATGTGCAACCCCAAACCTATACTCTAGCTCTATCCAAAACAAAGCATAAAATATAAAATTTGTGTTATAAAACAACATTCTGATACTGGAGATAAATCCCATTTTTAGCATCCCCATCCCAATCAACCAATTCTATCCAATCAACTTCAAATTCAAGGTAGGCAAAACGCAATCTATTCCCTCTAAAATATTTTCTAGCATATCCATCCACAGGGATTCCTGACATTTCTATTAAAATAACTGCAAAGTGAAATTTTTGGATAACAATATACAAATGAAGCTGCACCATTGGACTTTTAATATTAAGCGGTGCAAGTGCAAGGGATTGCACAGAATTTGTTTTTGGGGCTTAGCTATTTTAATTGAATATTTTTTGGACGGATTTTTTATTGTTATTGGGGGTATACAGATGCTGCCATAAGTGTGCTGAGCAAAACCGGTTTTATTCAACCCTTCGGAACACACACGAGGCGTAAATTGTGCGTAGTAAATTTGAATGCTACACAGGAACGTTTACATGTATTGTAAATAAAATTCACTTGTCAGACAAAAACAGAGCTAAAGAAAACAAGAGATAGAAATAACATTTCATATGTGTGCAAGTTTTCACGCGTTTGCTTTTGCGTGAAAAATGTTTCGTTAAGCTCTTCCGCTCCCTTCCCTCTCTCATCTATAAAACCGGTTTTACTTGCCATGAATGTGCACCGTCTGTATACCCCCATTGACTGTTTGGCATCCTGATTCCGTTTTTGATTGCTGCAAAAATGCAATGGTGTTACAATACATGAAAATAATATTGCAATAGAATAAAAATGACGGGGTAGTAAATGAATTTTTATTATGCAATCTGGGGTGCGAAATATTTTTTATTGGTGATTTCTACGTTCACAATTTAAACTGGCTGAGTTTGTCAACCGAGATCTTTACGGATATCAACAATCTGCATCAAGTTGTGGATCATCGCACCAGTCCCTGAAATACTTTACTTTTCATCCAACTCGATGCGATACACCGTCGAAGTTGATTCATTTCTTGATGAGTTGGCGGCAAAAACTTTCTAGCGGCTAGGGTGTGACTTTATCCTTGCCAACTCAAAAGTGAAGTTTGCGCAGGCGTGAATTGAATCAAAGGTAATGGATTTCGAGATGAATTGTCTAACTAGTGCGGTCAGAAGAACTGCGCCATTTGGTAGAAATACTGTTTTCATAGATGAAACTTTAGACTTGGCACTGATGAAGTGAACTGTTGTCTTGCCTTCGGGGTCAGTAACTCGGACATATAGTACGGAAGGGTAAACAGCTATAGACGCGTCCGAAAATCCATTAGGTTCACATCAAGAATTAGCTAAGGTACTGATTAATCGATCTATACGTAATTATTAGTTCCCCATCTATGACTGAGTTGAGGTTGAGTTGGAATTTTGATCACCGTATATAAAGTCGAGTTGAATTCACTTTGGGTTAAAATAGAGTTGAAATGACATCAAAACATAGCCTCAAATTTTTGTGTGTAATTCTTATTTATAGATACGTAAATTTTTTTAAAAGCGAAATATTTTTATTTTTCTGTGCATATTCTGGATGGTAACCAAACAAAACAAATGTCACTTCAACACAATTACACCTAAACCCGCATATACGAGGCGAAATATCAACCCGACCCAGGTAGTTGTGCTTAGGTTGAACCTGGGTTGAACTTGGGTTGGACCTGGGTTGAACCTGGTTTCAACTTGGGTTAAACCTGGGTTGAACCTAGTCGTAGACGGGTATAGGATGCTTTATTAGTATACCAAACTTCACTCTTTCGATATTTTAAATCTTGTCAATCGGCGAAAACCTCTGTCCTGTCATTACATCCCAAGACGTAAATCTTACCTTCCAAGCAATTGCACACTAATATAAAATATTCCAAAACTCTAATAATAAATTAAATTTAACCAAACAATACCACTTGGCAAGGATTAGATTTTATCATTTTATTTATTGATTTTTGCAGTCAAGTGAAAAACGCTCCTTGAGAATTCAACAAAATCACGAAAAGTCAATTAAATCGGAAAAGTTTATTTCCATTGCAGAGGACTCCTTCTACCCAAAGGAATAGAGAACAATTCCGGCATCCTTCACAGAGATGCATCACAAATAAATCCTGCAACTTTTTGCCCACCCTTTGGCTCTCATTAATTCAATTAACGCCCTGACGCTTTAGCTGCGGTGCGAGAAGAGCAACCGACCATACTACGTCCCAATTTATTCGCACCATCCAGCAGCAGCATCGGCGGTAAGCGCAGGGTGAGCGCACGGTATACCGGTTCGGCAATAGGAGGACGTAGGGATATAGCCAGAAGAAAAGTCAACCGCCCTTCAGCTTGTAGATTCAGGAGCATTTATCCTGGAGCCACCCCCTGCCCCCGTGGGCCACTTAAATCTCCCAAACCACAGGATAGCCGAATTCTTAAGCTGTGCGATAATTTATCACGGGAAAGAGCTTTCCCAACCCAATCCGAGATTTATTGAAGTTGTTCGATTTCCATCCTTTTGGATGAAACGTGAGATTGCACCATCCCCCGGCTGGGATGGGCTAGGGGTGGTGGTGGTGATGGTGGCCCGAGCTGCTGGATGCTGGGAACATCAGTTTTCATTGCTGCTACCGCAAAGTTTCATCTATGCTGAGATTCGGATTCGCCAGTTGCAAAATACTCACCCTTGGAATATATTCGCACAAAAGCGACCAAAATGAGGAATTCTTAAGAGCGAGCATTTCCGAGTTGAGGCAGCAACAGCCCCTGCCCCCTCCCCCGGTGCTGCTGCTTCAACACCCTTAAATAAAATAAAAAAAAAACAGAGTGGTTGATCTGGATAAACTTTCCATCACCGCAGCAACGAGTGTGCGGCAAGGGCGACCGGGGGGGTGGCCGGAGAGGGAAGAATTCTATTTGGTGAATGAAAAATACATCCAACTTTTCGGATATAAATTATCGCATTACAAAATACAGGTGTTCTAACAGAAGGCACCTATAAATCAGTCCGCGGCAGACAGATGGGGTGAGGGCGAGAGAAGCAGAAATTGAAATGGGAAGAAGCACGCTATAACTAGGGTACGATTTATTTGTTTATTTTTTCGCCCTATCTTTTCAATGATGTGACTAAGTATAATTCATCTTATTTAATTCGCTCTATTCTGCTTGTTGGCTGCTAGTTGGTTATTGTTTTTGGTGCCTTTCATCAATGAATACAGCTGCGGAGACGTCTTAATAATTTCCAGATTGAAGATTTAATTATTATAATTGAGGGCGCGGACATGGGCCAGAGAAATTCTTCCCATATGAAGTCGTAAAAAGGATGTCACGGTCCTCGGAGGGAGCTAAGCTATGGCATGGGACCTTAAATCATACTTTTTTGAATCGATCGAAATGAAGAAAAAGAAAAGCCATATTGATGCAGTCTTATAATATACATATTCCCAACCAAAGAAATTTTAATGAGTGAATAGGAGATGGCTTCCTGGCTTATTGTGCTTACAGGTTATGGTAGCAGAGAGGAAAAGGAATTGCTGTAAATAAGAAAGAGAAAAAAGTAAGAATACTACCTAGGTGGAAGAGGAAAGAAAAAGAAAGACCATGGCGTTGGGTGGAATTGAATCACGTAAGTAGCTTATTCTCTACATATTGAATCCAGCAAAGGGGGCGGTAGACGGTAGACGGTAGTTCAAATTTTCACTGACTAAACTCACCCACCCTTTTTGCATGACGTTCAAGCCCAGGCCGATACGAACCGTAAAGGGAATACTTCAGCTTTGCATCATCACAATTACCCTTAAAAAGGGACCCCTCAAAGGTGCTCAACAGTCTAGTTTTCCTAACCTAGCTGTTATATTTCCTTGGATTCCTTTTCCTGTCTCTGTTTGGGCTTCGAAATTCTTAAGCTTCTGGTGGATGGCCTTTAACACCACTTCCATCATTCTCCACATCCTCCGACCTTATCACTAAGAGACTGCTTCCAACACAGCCCTGGTGGTGAAGGTATACCCTGCCTATAACCTGCATGCCCACTCAAGAACGGTGGGAGATAGCAGCTCACCTCCCCATGTTCTCTTATAATCCATCTCTCCACATTTGGTATGAGGCTATGTGTCCATTCGCCCTAAGTCGGCTTGTCCCATCTTCCCTGCCATGCTGCGAAGGACTAGCTGCAACTCCGTCGCACTTCCTTTGACACACCTCTTGCATATTCCGGGTCGTACAACCTCTTGCTCTCAATGCAAGAATACCAATGGGGATCATTTCTGATGTGACACATGAAGCTTCATCAGATGTAGTGCGGTATGCACAGCATGCTCGAAGAGTACTTAGACGATAGATAGCGTTTATTTTCCTCCTGTTGACCGTTCTGTCCAAAGCTGCTGCCCGCACTCACGCTGCATTCAATAGGACAGAACTAGCTACATTCGTTATAAGAAGACGTCGGCTTGGCTAGGGGTCTCTCATGCTGGGCAGCATCCTCGCGAGTGCTGTGCTGATGGTGAAAATGTTTGCCGCGGCGCTTGCCAAGTGCATCCCGAAATTGAGTCTTCAGTTTCATCATTCCCAAATACCTAAGTGCCATGTCTTTATCTCCCATATCGATTTTGTTGAGACGTTCTCCTACTACCGCGACCCCAATGTCATCGGCAAAACCAGTAGCGCCAAGGACTTCATCATACATGATGATCCATAGGAGAGGACGAAGGACAGAGCCTTGTGGGACCCCTCAAGTTGTTATGTACTACCTCACTCCCTCATCTGACTCGTAGTGTAGGGTTCTTCCTACAAGGAATTTTATCACAATGCGTACTAGATACTTCTTATCACCGCCTCGACAATCTTTATCCACCTCGCAGGGTTCAAAGCATTTTTCACGTCAAGGGTTATTAATGCGCAATTCTTATTTGCATCCATTGCGGCCTTTGCTAGGCTAGTAACCATTGACAGCATCTGTTGCTAGATCGACTAGTCTTCCTGAAGCCAAATAGCCTCTCCGACAAGCCGCCTTCTCTCCCGAGGCTTGGGAGTAATCTGTTATATATCACCCTTTCAAAAAGCTTGCCCAAAGAATTTAGAAGGCATATCGGTTTGTTGGCCGACGGGTATCCTGGGCGCTTATCCGGCTTCTGGATGATCATAAGTTTGGGCGTCTACGATTCTTCTTCCACGTTTACTGCAGGCAGGCTGTCCGAGTTCCTTTGCTGTGAGAACAGGGTGTGTGCGATATTTTGCAGCATTACAGGGCAGGTAACCGGTTGGGGTCTGCTTACCCTTAATCGATGACATCACTACCATTTACTTACCCACCCTCCCCCCATATGTATTACTATCAGCTTCATTGCACAGGTTCCTAAAATGCTCCGCTTTACTCTTCCGAATGGCATTTCTTAGCCCTCTTCTTCCTTCTCATATTCCATAAGTACCTGGTCGAAATCTGGCCATTGCCACCTTCGCTGGCAGCATCTTTTTGCCCTTAAGAAAAATCTTGGACACTCTGGAATATCGTCGTTCCACCAGAAGTTCGGTGGACGTCTACGGGGTTTTGGACGCTGAGGCATAAGGGTGGGTCTCTACGAAATAGGTAGGGACAGCAGGAGCTGCAATGTCCACCTTACCAGTTTAAGAGGAGGCTCTTCATGATCTGGTCCTCAAACTGGAGAGGGCTCTTAAACAAAGGAGTTTCTCTGGTTTTTTTTATTTAATGGATATCTGGAGAGTCGACGACAACATATCTTATAAGGGGCCCACACACTTTCAGTTTAACTGCGCAGTTTATCACGTGTTACGTCATGTCTGAGCGATAAACTTTGTGAACTGTGCAGTTTTGAACTATTTTCACTCAGTCTTCAGACCTTAGCTTTTGAACCCTCTTTTGTTCCGATAAACTGCTTAGGTCACATAGTTTATTGTTCAGTGCTTTCAGTTCCGTCCATTTGCCATTATTAGATGTACTCAAATCCACAAAACTGACGAGACTGAGGCAAACAACCGTACAACGAACTGACTAAACCACACACTTTTAGTTCAGTTTATCGTACAGTTTTTTTAACACAGTTTAACTGCGCAATTGAAACTGAGAGTGTGTGGGCCGCTTTAGCGTTATGGCAAGTTCTCCATAAAAGGAAAGTATAGGCAGCACTTTTTGGGACTGATCGATTCTAGGTTGAGAGCTCACGGACTAATGGACATATTATATGTTATACGACTTTGCATTTGTTAATTTTTTATATACAGTATCAGTGTTAAGAATTTGAATGGATCTGCTTAATATTCTAATATCTCTTTAAATATAAAAACCTTCGAACCCCTATTTTTTCACAAACTCTCAGTTTTCCATTAACTCCACTACTCTACATTATTTGCTCTAAAAGTGCCACCCCAGAAAAAGTAACATTTGAAAACCCAATTTTACTATAAAATAATTAAACCTTCAAAACTGCTTTCAAATCAAATGTTCGCCCTGTAGCTAGGAACTCACGCTCCATTGACTTTGGCATTCCAAAATAATTGCATTTGTTTTTAATTTATTTAAAACTTCATTTTTCTTTTTTTTGCTTTATTTTTTTTAGAAAGGAAAAGAGGAGGAAGAATAAAAAATTGAGTTCGGAGTGGATGAAGGTGATTTTCACTTCGTGTATCCAATTTTTCAACTGCATGATGATGATGATGATGGATGGATTGCAACTTTATATCTTTTGAAATCGTACCTTGAATGAAATCTAAAAAAAAATACAACGTGAAATATCTCAACAAGAATTTATTTTTTTTAAATTTTATGAAACAAACAAACACAGGAGAGAAAGAGCACCATTGGGGTAGGTCGAAAAAATTTAGATAAAGAGTTTGTAGTTTTTTGTATGAAATTAAAAGCGAAAAGTGGAAAGTTCTAAATATAAAATTGTTGAAATGAAATTTTAATATCTTGATAGAGGATATGCTAATGACATACATGATTAAAAGTTTCTTCTGCAATTACTACTTTCCAATTTGAAATCTAAAACGTGGGATTAGTTACACCATTTATAACTGAAGAACGGCTGGACCGATTGTTATGATTTTTGATTTGTTGGATTTGTGTGTGCTCCAAATAGCAGAATAACTATTAAAAAATTGGATAAATTCATGAAGAAAATTCAACGGATTTTTCGATATCTCGAGAACGGATTGACTGATTTCGATGAATTTTGTTTCTTTTTATCCGTCTCGGCCTCGAGAAGTTTCCCCACGCATTGGAACATCATCACAAAAAAATTAAATCCGTATAAAAATGAAGAAATATCCGCTTGTTAATTCACGAATGGCTCAACAGATTTCTTTTATTTTTATTTTTGAAGTGATAAGTTCCTTAGTCACGACTGGCACTTTTTGGCTTGGGGTAAAATCTAGTTTGCGTCACGCGCACTTTTGTTGCGTATCCTTTTCTGAGGACTTGTAGCCATATAGCTGGCTAGAGCATGGCCGAAAACGTTAATCGTGGATTAATTCCAAGCAAAATATTTAAACCTTGCGGCCATGTAGCTGGCTGGTCTGGCAGCTACGATTCGGTCGAAAACCACACTGGCATTTAGATAAGAGATTGTTTGAAATATTCCATTATTTGGTTGTGCATAACTTTTTCCAAAATTTACGAAAAGCGAAAATCACCAGGTTCCAATGGGGATAATTTTTTGTGGACAGGAACTACCAATACCTTCTAGTCCAGGAGCGATAGAAAAAAAGTTGAAATAAATCAACCCTGCGATTTCTTGACGCTATAATTGAGAGAAAAATCGTAGGAATTCAATGAATGTGTTTTGGATAAAATTGGTCCAGGGCAACAGGTGGTAAAAAGCTAATAATAGTAGCGAAAACACGTTTTTTCACGTTTTGGGTACGAAAAAAATTTTGTTTTGGAAAACAAAAAATACTACTAATAGTGCTTAAAAAGACGAAAATTATGAGTTTTGGACCATTGATATCGGTCAACAGGTTTTTGCAGAAAAATTCAAAAACCATTAAAAATTGCCGTTTTTTGACATTTAATTATAGGGAGTGTAATTATCGTAGAACCTTGTGTCAGGGCTTAAATTGTGGCCACTGATGATGCCTACCTACAATGAAAATTTCATGAAAAAATAATGGTAACTTTTCGAGTAAATCTCAAAAATGTAAAAACACCTGTTTCACAAAAAAAGGTTGAACAAGGCCAACAGTGGTCCTAGAAATTTTTTGATTGGCATTTTGGCTCGCAAAAGGTTGCTCTACAACCCCATTTTCATGAAAATGAACCTATAAATTTCAAAGTAATTTCTTCTCATTTTATTAGCGTTTTGTATTGATATTAAAATTTGGTGACATTTAACACCGCCTACTTATTTATTTAAATAAGAAATTAAGCCTTTTGTCTTTATTTTTTGTAATTTTTTTATCGTTAGGCCACTATGGTCTTTGGATAACACTGGTCTGCATCATTTTTCTCCTTTTCAATTTAATAGTCGTATCCTAAGTATTTTTTCGCGCTGAATCCGAATCCGTGGGCCAAATTGCCCTATCACGTCAGGATTTTGAGCAATCCTAACCTAAAAGTGCCAAAAAGCGTGTTTTTTGCACTTTTGCGCGTTAAATATCTCAAAACTATGGAATGATAGGGCAAATCGGACAACGGGATCGTTTTCAGCATGCCAAAATCTACAGAAAACCATGTCGAAAGCGTGAAATTTGAAAAAACTTTTTTTGTAATACCGAAAAGAAAAACTTCGGTGCAACGATGATATCATGTGTTAATAAAAATCGTCGATTTCGCGCCAAGAAGTTTTTCTTTTCAGTATTACAAAAAAAGTTTTTTCAAATTTCACGCTTTCGACATGGTTTTCTGTAGATTTTGGCATGCTGAAAACGATCCCGTTGTCCGATTTGCCCTATCATTCCATAGTTTTGAGATATTTAACGCGCAAAAGTGCAAAAAACACGCTTTTTGGCACTTTTAGGTTAGGATTGCTCAAAATCCTGACGTGATAGGGCAATTTGGCCAACGGATTCGGATTCAGCGCGAAAAAATACTTAGGATACGACTATTAAATTGAAAAGGAAAAAAAATGACCCGTTTTTTGCAGACCAGTGTAATTAAAGAAATATTATATTTGGATATTAAAGAAAACAAGTTTGGTCAGACAAAAAAAATCTATTAAAACTTATAGGAATCAATGTTAGGCCACTCTGGTTGGAAAAATTACCTTACGAGACCACACAAATGAGATTCTGAAAATCGGCAGTTAGGCCGCTCTGGTTCTCAGGGCCTCAATTAAATGTCAAAAAACGGCAATTTTTAATGGTTTTTGAATTTTTCTGCAAAAACCTGTTGACCGATATCAATGGTCCAAAACTCATAATTTTCGTCTTTTTAAGCACTATTAGTACTATTTTTTGTTTTCCAAAACAAAATTTTTTTCGTACCCAAAACGTGAAAAAACGTGTTTTCGCTACTATTATTAGCTTTTTACCACCTGTTGCCCTGGATCAATTTTATCCAAAACACATTCATTGAATTCCTACGATTTTTCTCTTAATTATAGCGTCAAGCGCAGGGTAGATTTATTTCAACTTTTAAATACTTTTTCCCTATCTCTCCTGGACTATTCTACTCAACCGGGAATGGGAGTTAGTCAAGCAAAAGTTGGAAATATGAACTAGATGACTTATAATAAAAGGCACTAACTATTTCAGGAATTCGGGTGTTAAATAGCCGAGTCCTGTGGCATTCGACTTGATAGAGTGCATCTAAAACTATACCACACATTAGCTCATTTGAATCTTGACACAATGACAGAATGTTGAACGCTTGTGTCCACAAAGAAGTTGTTTAGCACATTTAGTGTGTTATCATCACTGCCATATAATCGCAAATTGCGGATATTCCCCCATAACTTTTTCGAACGCTAATTGGTATCCAGCTTAGAGGTAAAATATGCACTATTCGCTGAGCGAATCATTACTGTTAATCTATTACCCACCGCTTTATATCTGTTATAAATCAATACTTCCTTGCTTCTCCTGCTGGTTCGATTTCTAGTTAAGGTAGGCTTACTATGTTTGGAATTTAGATGTATGAAAGAATAATGCAATCGAATTAGTCAAAATAAAATTTTGTAAAGCCTAAATTTGAACTGATCTGGCTTACAACTACTGTCTGAGAGTTTCTCAGCCCCGCTCAAGTCTGCTCTTCTTCAACTAAAGATTGCTTTGCCTCTACTCATAATGATAAGAAATATAATAATAATAGGAATCGAGCCCAGGGTTTAAAAGAAAGTAAACTTCAAGCAAAATACACTTTTTAAACTGTGAAAGCTTCTTGTTTCGTATTACTGGGAATGCTATTCCTTTCAAATTTCCTATCTCATCTTTCCTTCAGATCAAGCTTACTACTATACATTGCACCATGACTTGTAAGACATGACGGACTAGTAGTACAAAGGGTGACTCCTAAGCTTCATCTTGCCACAAAAAAAAAAAAAAAAAAAAAAAACTTAAAAGCTTTCAGAAACATACTGCTCCAGCTGCAAATGCTTCGAGTTAAAAATACCTTGCTGGGTAATTCCATGGTAATTCGCGTTACATGCAGAAAATTTTATATACTTTCATGAAGCTTTTAATTTGCAGTGTTTACATTAATTAATCTAATTTTATTTTTTATGGACGTAGAGTAATGTCTAGAACATGAGATAAATTAAAAAAATTAGTAGAAATATAATATTTATTTAATTTAATAATAAATTGTCTCAGTAACTCGCGTTACCGATTTTGGACAGCCAGTTCAGAGGGTAAATTTATTTCGGAAATTTCTATGAAATTTGTGGGTAGATTACTTTACATGAGGTAAAAATAAAAGCAGTTTTAATAGAAACAAAAGCTGTTACATTATACTTATTAAAATAATCGATAAATTACATGGTAACTCGCGTTACAAAGAAAAGGTAACTCGCGTTACTATCGATTTTCATACTTAAATTAGGAGCCCTTTAGGGTTTTTACAAAAAATTAAAATGAATTCACAAAGTAATAATTATTTATATCCTCCAAACAAAATTCGCTTGCCAGTTATTGTGGTTTTAAATAGATAAATGTAAATTATTGTTACTACTAGAACTACTATCTGATCCATATATTTCTTGGTAATAAGAGCGTCTTTCTTTGATACCGATGGTTTCTACTTCAGATGATGTGTAGGCCATTTGTAACGTACCATTGTGTCTGTAAATTAAATGATTTTTTGATATCCCAATGATTTTAGATATAGTTAAAAGTATAAAAGTAATATCAAATTTTTCTTATATCATGTCCACATTTTCATGGAAGTACCCTGCTGTGAAATGCTTTCGGTTTGCTTACAGGTTTTTAAAGCTTTGCCTTCCAAAGGCTGTGAAATTTCCTTCAGCATTTTTTCCTGGTCCAATTTTATATGGAACTTTGTTTAGAGGGGCGAGAGCGCCGAACTAGCATAGCCCAGCATTTGTAAGCCCCAGCGTTCGCAGAAATATGAAACAAAGAGCTTTCGGAGCCTACAGCAAAAAATTTGAGAATATGATTGCTGTAAAACAAAGCAAAGTAAATTGCTGTGGTTGTCTTGGCAGCAACGCAAAGTCAAGAACAAAGGTATAAAAATTGCTGCCGTAATTCAAACCCTGATCAAGCGACGGACCTCTGGTATGGTGGTAGGGCGCCTCAGTTTATGCAGGCTGGAGGTTCTTGATGAGGCAAAATAAAAAAAGCGAATTAATGCTGATATGGGTATTTAAGTAATTCCAGAAGATATTAAAGACAAAAAATTGTTCTATATAAAAAATATGAGAACAGCAGCAACATAAAAATGCGGCATTATATGCATTATATTTAATTAATGTGAGTTTTTAATCTGCAGATAGACCCCCAGAGTACTGCACCTGCCTTTAACTGAAGGTTATTGGATTAATAACCTCTCTAACTAACCTGAAGAGCTTGTCACCTTTAACGTATTTGTTAAAAACTGATAAGGGATTACACTAAACACTAAGCAATAAATTCATATTCATAATTAAAATTGATATAGCAGACTTAAAATCATAATAAAACCAACCCATTCGAATCCCTTACGTGCCCCCAATATAACGAAAATGTGAAATTTACAAACGACTTTTACACCTTTATGAAAGCATAAACGCAAAGTTTAATGCTTCTCTTGACAATTTTAGGTGCGACAAGGATATTTCTTGTTAAATATATATATGTATGTATATAGAAAGAATATATTTATTTACAGGTATATGTGTTGTGTATGTATGTATATGTACAGGACGAGTTTATTTTGTCAAATTACATTTTATTTCCCTTCAGGCCTAACAAGACAAATTCAATTTACGGCTCTTCCATAACTGGTGCCGGATTAAATCAAAATCCTGCATTGAAAAGTGTAACAAGGACGACTCAACGATGGCACTTTTAAGATCCTTTGAAAACCGTCATAAAATATATAATTCTAAAACGCTTAGCTTTACATCCAATCTCGTTTTAATTTTCATTTTATATCAACTCGGCTTGAATTACGATAAATGATATAACAACAAAAACGTGGCGGCGGCAGAACAACAAATAAGAAAAAGGGGAAAACCAGTTTTTGGGGGAGACTGTGTCACTGTGGAGGAAGAAAAAAAAGGACGAATGAAGTAAATAAGCTTCGCAGCATTCAACACTTTTTGTTTGGGAGGTGGGGGGGGGGGGGTTTGGGTTGCGCTATATAGCATTGTAAATAGCAATAAAATACCGAGCGGGGTGGGGCGAAATGCGACGGTGGGGGGAACCAAGGGGGCGGGGGAGCAGGAAAGATAAAATGTTCCTGTTCATTCTTTAAAATGCTTTACAAGAAAATCCCCTTCAAACTCCATTCTTTAAATGCCGAACGTTTATTCAGTGAACGAACGAGTGGAGCTTTTATTGTCACCCTAAACCTCATCAAATTTTAATTTAAAAAGCTTCCACTCCGCCATAAAGGGCCATCAAAAGTCATGATACGAACAAGATTGAAGTCAAAGTGCTTAGCGGTGCCCGTCGTCCCCAGTACTTGGGTTTTTGCTTACGCTGACTGAAGTGAGTTCTAAAAGTGTCTAAGGCTCACGGGGGGGGGAGGATATTGGGGCTGCTGTGAAGGGATGCAGATGGAGAGAGAGACGTCTTCATATTCACGCTATATATCGATTTAGTCAGATCCTCTTTTCATATTATGGGAATTACTTTCCTTTTTTCGCTCTGTGGATCCTTCTTCTGCTCCTGGTGTGCTGTGCTGCTGATGCTGTGCCACTGGCTCTGGCACTGGTGCCCCACGCTCTTTGGCTTGTACTCATACATCCCGAGCAGCAGCTGTCAATGACACCAAAGGGTAGCAAATACGTATGAATGGCCCTATAACTCCCGCATTTCGCCGTTTATTCTTTGATCTGGGCGTCTTTCACAACAATTTTATGGCAATCAGGATTGAATAGTCTTCAATCATGCCATTGTCGTTTCAGTATTTTACTATTGAATACACCTTAATGGATCTGCACTGTATTGATGGTGAGCTTCTATAGCTCTCGAGGATATTTTTTTTCTCGTCTTACCAAAATCAGCTTACATAAAATAAGAGTGACATTTTTTCTTGACATTTTGTTCATTTAACCTCGAGGAATTATGTTTTTGGGGAACATTATTTATTAAGGTTATTTATTATAAATCTACGTTTTGCTTAGAAATAGTCCTTTGTAAATACTCGCTGGTAGTAAAGAATATCAAGGGACTGAATTTTAGAAGAGGTATTTTATACTTTGGTGAGCTAGAGGAAGAAGCGTTTCATTGCCATCCCAGAGGTTCGTGGTTCGATTCCATGTCGCGGCATGGTCCATCATCTTGAAACTTTCCGTGTGTCAGTGTCTTCCGTGATGCATTTTTGACTGACATTCACAAAGCACCGCCTTTTTTCGTATCAGTGCTCACTGTTCAATGGCATCTGACTTTTTATGTAGTTTTGAAATACACTTGAGATCCATTATGGAATTTAGTGTAGAGAGAGAGAGTGGGTTCGTCCCAGGTGAACTCATCGGGAAGTGGTCGCACAGAAACAAGTTTGAGTGTATTTCAAATAAACTAAATTTCTGTTGAATTCTTATAACAAATTTCCGCTGAATTTGAAAAATTTGGAGGCGGCTATATGCATTGTCAGGCAGGCGGCCATATACTCAGGCACGCCTCTTCATGGTGCAAATACACTTACCGGCGTTCAAAACGGTCAAGGTGACATTATTGCAGCGAATTGACGCATTATTGAAGCGAAGTTTGTATGATAACAGCAATAACAGGCCATACCTTAAGGACTTTTAAAACTACAGAAAATGGTTTTAAGGGACTTCCTTATGCCAAAACCACTAAAATTTAGAATGATGAAATGTGCTTCACATTGGAGTAATCACTATCTTCCTACTATAGGATCAGAAGCTTCGTCGAGCAAACGGTGTCTTTTCCGATAAGTTTCAACAGTGGCGGAATAACTGAAAATGTTAAAGGTATCCAACAAAAATTTAGATCCCAAGTGAGTTTGAACGTGGTAAAAGTCGCGATGCAATTTACTTTGGAAAGTATCAGAAAAGCTTTTCGAAAAATAAAATGTCTCATGTTCTCCAGTATTTGAAGCTCAAGTAAAAATACGACACGCCCGTTCGCCTGAAACAGGCACGCGCAGCGTCAAAACGCCTATATGGCACCCAAAATAGACACGGCACGTTTGAGTAAAAATTCTACATTTCCAAATTCAAAGAATATTCCAAACGAAACGGTACGTTGACACTTTTTCTATGTAAACTAAACCAAGCCTGAGCTTTACGAAATTGTATAGGACGAAGAAAATGCGGGCAATTATCTTGGCGGACAAAAGGGGTATCATTAGCATACTTAAGAGATCAATTCTCGTTCGATTGCGTAAGTTAAGCAGCATTGGACATGGTCAGTACTCAGTTGGGGGACCGCTCGGTACAATGACCCTCGCGTTCTGGAAGGCGTGCACACGACTTATGGTAACCGGTTCCAACCAACTGCAATCTGTAGAGGATGCAAAACGTATCTAGGTACAGTTTATTTTGGCCGAAATTTAGACAATGCCGGTACCCTTTGACGTAAACTCATTAAGTTTATGACTTCCGCCTACTCAGGCAAAATGAATATCACCGGCATCTGCACAACATTGGAGGAGTTCATTGGTGTGATTTTTGCAAGTGAGCTGAGATTCACCAATGGTTCAATGATTATCCCTCTCTGCCAAAATTGAATACGCTCATGTCGCTGTCAGTTGTCTTCTTGGCCAAAATAAACTGCCACCAAGTCCTGGAGTTTGGAGCCAAAGAAGAAAGAGGTAATCCCTCTACGATATTTTGCCAGTAGAGGACAACGCGACTCTCGATCTAACCTAAAGCAGCCATGTGGAAGACGGTGGTTTCCTTCTCCAGCGCATGCTGGAAATAGTCCTCTTACATTTCTTCAATTGGCCATCAGTATATTGCTTTTGTACAGAAATTGTACGGTGAAAAGTGTGCGGTGGTTTCTGATGATTACAGTTATGTAACAGCACCAAACGAGCAGAACAGAAACTTCGGTTGAATCAACTTTAATGAAAGCACGATAATCATAGTTCAGCTCAATTTCTGGCTAATGAAAGGAACAAAACAAGACTGATCCACTGGCTCACCGAGAAAATGACAGCAGCAGAGATTGAAACAGCTGTTGCTACAGCGGATGCTGATGGCACTATTGTGAAGTGCAGTTTGTATAAAGCTGCTGAATATCCAACGGTAGCAAGAGGGAACTGAACTTTACAATAATTTCAGTTCACATACAATATACATATATTCAACTGAGGATAAAGCAAACCAACTAAACTCGAACTGAAGTTGTACGTAAAAGCTCGCCCAAAAGAGAGTAATCAACTGGAAAAGTGGAATGTCATTCCAGTGGCTTCTGTATTTCTAGCTTCTAACGAAAAAGCAACAAAAATTTCAAGCACGAACTGCACATGATCTGGGCTTGAGCCGGTAAAACACCTTATGTGTGAACTGAGGTCAGTGAACCTTCTAAACTTATCCTCTTGGCATTAAATTTTTCGCTAGAGCCCGTAGTTATTAAAAACTTAAAAAAAGAGTCCTTTAGAGCCCCCCTCCCGCCACCCCCCTTAGCTTGACTCCACCCTCACACTACTCAACCAAAAATGTTCAAAATACTTTGAACTCTTCTGGTTGGGAATTTTCAAACAGAGAAAGAAGTGAAAAACACTACCAAATATGCGCAAGTTATTTAAGACTGTTTTGGCCAATGATGTGCTTGTGCTTTTCACTTGATTCTCTCTTCGAAAATCCTTCGACGAAGTACATATTTGGCATGGTCGTGCATATTTGGTTGTGTTCTGGGAGAATTATTTTTGTAAATATGTTAAAAGGGATCGAGAACAGGTTGTTTATAATGGTGAAGAAAAGAGCGGATGATAAAATTGATTCCGAGGGAGGGAGGTAGAGATGGTGTGGATTTAGATTAGATACTACCTTAATTGAACGGACTGTTGCCTGTTATCATCTTTTTTTTTAGATAAAGCAAGTGGTACTGGGATACAGTACAATTCTTCTTGAGGGACGTAATCACGGATCAGAAGTTTTTGCTGCCAGTGGTTGCATTATAGGGGTTCGTTATTTCTCAACCTATTATCAACTTTCTGATGATGAATTTACAGGAGTTTTACAGTATGTACTCAAGGCGATGTGATTCACTTAGACAATTCTTGTACAGTCTGAAGACCGCTTCTTTTAATTTGTATTGCCGTCATGCACTTCCGCTTAAACCATCTGTTTAGTCTAGCCTTCAAACTTTTGGTGAAATGTTGGGACTCCTTCTTGCCTGTATGATCCACCAGGATAGAGGCAATTTGGAAAAACTGGTTTGGTTGGGATAGGAAATTTGTATAGGAAGTCTGAATTGCCGAACTTCGACAGATTACGTTTGTACTCTCAGGAATTTTATGAAAGTCTTGCCAAAAGTGTGAAATCAATAATTGGTTTAGTGCTTGCTTCTGACCAAGTTCAAAGATTTCTAGCAACACACTCATACATCTTTTCGAACAAATACATCAACACTTTTTGGAATAAATTATCAGTAAATTACATATCATAGCAAGAGAAGTCATATAATTTCGAATTGTTGATCTCGACAAGGAAATCAAAAGCAAAATAAAAAAAAAATTTAATTAACAAACATGTGCGTCTGAAAACAGCAACTTTTATCACGTACAAAAACAGAACGAGTTGCAGACATGCTCCTTAAAGGGGTTTCTACGCTTCGACATGTCGTATACTTATTGAATTTGACACGAAATTCACTTTGAACATTACAAATACATACACACCCACAAAACTAAATGGAAATTTTCTCCTTGTCTCTGGCTGGCATATAAACATACACAATACACACAAGTTTATATGGAAGTGTAAATTTCAAAATTCGTTACAAAATATTTATCCGTATCCTCACACTCTAAACAAAATATTTATCCGTGGCCCCCTGTTCGTCCTTTGCCATATACCCCTCCACAATGCTCTTTCTCTCTTTTCGGGGAGTCCCCAACATCTTTGATATCCTTAGAAAGTTTCTTTCCGAGTCGAAACCCTTTCAAGCGGTTTTGATACAGAAAGCAAAGTATAGAACGCAAACACAGGGTAATGGTGAAGGGTATGGAGTGTCTTCGTTGAGACGTGATAATATGATAAAGCGCTCAGGGGCTGAACCCTTCATGCCGGAGCACTGCCTCACAAAGTTCCTGATCAGCTCTTATTGTTGTAATTAAATCCTAAATGCTAATTATAAAAGATGTAAATTTTAATCATGTACCTGCCATAGGTACCTGATGAAACGAATATGTATGTGAGGCGGGTGTGTGGATGCGATGACGATACTGCTCGTAATGTCACACTATACTTTCTCTGTCATCGCCTCATCGGTACTGTGTACTAGGGGTCTAACTGGGGGGCTGGTTGGTTCTACTCTCTACTGGTTCCTGGTGCTGTATTTTGATTATGAATCTGGAATATGTCGAACTTTAAGAGAAGAAAATTGAATTAGAACAATTTTCCATGCCAATTAGGGAGAATGTAAACATGACTACGAATTTGATACAGGATATACATGCCACAAGGTTCAGGAAATGAAGGAACACACGATATGCAGGAAGTTATGATTTGGTATCCTTCAGGCTTCGTGATTAATTTCAAAGTACTTGAGTCTTAAGTGTGTGTGTGTATGTAGGATTTGCATTTTAAATTTTAATTTTAATTTTTAACATCATTTGACTTTGTGTTAGTGTATACATCTACTGTAATAATTAATTGTTAGCAAAATTTCAATTAAATTTTTCGTTTTATTGTTCTATATATGAGTAAGGACATACAGTGGAAAAAACTTTAAAAAAATATTACTTTATTCGACATACATATATATATTCGACAGAGGTTTTAAAAATTTAAAATTGAAAATTAAAAAAAAAAGGATAATCGAAAACAAAAGAATTTTTGTCATTAATCCATTAATCCAGTGATCCATTTAGAGGTACTTTTCCAGTAGAGATTTTATGAGAAATCCCGTATGAATTGTGTCAAACCGTCACGTCATTTTTGTTCAGTATTGTTTGACATTTCATCATGAAAAGCCAGATCAAAATTTTGTTCCGTGATGCGTTCACCTTCTGAGTTAATGAGTACGTGTCAATAAGTGAAATTGGCGAATTTGGGATGAAGGTCAAACCGACGAGGTTCAAGAGCTGCTATAACATCCATACAAAAAAATGGTTATGTATGTTTATGTAGAAGTGGAATTCGTAGGTAGGTTGCAATTTCATGAAATGGGTGTTCGGCACGATGGATCATGAAGACACCGCACAGCAAGACACCATACTCAACAATATGCGGAAACACGATGCTGAAACTTTCAAACTTTACTAAAGCAACAAATCAAAAATATGAAATCTAGTTTCAAGAAGCGACCTGGAAAGAAATTAAAATAAGCTAGAAGCTTCTATTAACAGCTTTAACAACACTACACATAAGAAGATTCTCTTCTTCTTCTTTAACGGCTCTACAACCGGGATCCGGTCCTGGCCTCGCGCAACTGTTCTCTCCACCGGTCCCGATTCTGAGCCGATGTCATCCAGTTTGGCATCCCTAAACTCTGAGCGTCCTGGTCCACGCCATCCTTCCAGCGAAGGTTGGGCCTCCCTCGCTGTCGCACCCCTTAGGTCTTACCGCAGAGAACTTTCCGAGCAGGCTCATCTTCAGTCATACGAGCTAGATGCCCTGCCCACCGGAGCCTACCGAGCTTTATTTTCTTCACAACATCTATGTCGCGATAGCGCTCGTAGATCTCGTCATTGAAGAGTCTCCGGAATCGTCCTTCCTCACATACGGGGCCAACAATCCTCCGAAGTATTTTCCTCTCAAACACGCCCAAGAGGTTTGAGTGCTTTTTGCTAAGCACATACGTTTCGGATGCATATGTGAGAACGGGTAAGACCATCGTCTTATATAGTAAAAGTTTAGACGTTATGGTTAGATATTTGGATTTGAAGAGCCTTGACAGACTATAGTAGGCTTTGTTGGCTTTTAGCAGTCGTGCGCGTATTTCTGGTTCCATGCTACTGTCGGCTGCTACTACTGACCCAAGGTAGGTAAATGATTTTACCACGTCAAACTCGTGTTCCGCTACCTTGATTGTGGGACCAATGTTAGGTGTTCTTCCAGACGAGGCCACCATGTACTTTGTTTTGCTTTCGTTAATGTGCAGTCCCAGATTTCCTGCCGCTTGCTCAATCTGAGTGAAAGCTTCTTGTACAGCTGTTATTGTTCTTCCAATGATGTCAATGTCGTCTGCGTAAGCCAGTAATTGGGTGGACTTGTGGAGGATTGTACCCCTTGATGTCACGCCCGAATCTCGGATCACTTTCTCCAACGCCAGGTTGAAAAGGAGGCAGGCCAGACCGTCCCCTTGTCGGAGTCCATTATAGATGTTGATTGGTCTGGACAGCGTTCCGGATACCTTTACTTGGCTTGACACATTGATCATGGTCAGCCTACATAGTCTTGTCAGTTTGTTGGGGATGCCGAATTCTCTCATGGCTTTGTAGAGTTCTACCCTGGCTATGCTTTCATAGGCGGCTTTAAAGTCTATGAAGTGGTGTTGAATTGAGTTTTGAAACTCTAGACATTTTTCCATAGCCTGCCTCAAGGTGAAAATCTGATCAGTCGTTGATTTGCCTGGGCTGAAGCCACACTGGTAATGGCCTATGATGTTTCTGGCGTATGGGGCCATCGTGTTTTGTAGGATAGCGGAGAATATCTTATACACGGTACTCAACAACGTTATACCGCGATAATTAGTGCACGCTGTGATATCTCCTTTTTTGTGTACCGGACAGAGGATGCCTTTTCTCCAGTCTTCTGGCATCACTTCCTGCTCCCATACTTGCACAATTAATTCATGAATCGCTTGGTGTAATGTAGGCCCTCCATATTTAACCAGCTCCGCTGCGATGCCGTCTGCACCCGAGGCCTTGTTGTTTTTGAGCCGGCAGATAGCTCTGCTAACTTCTTCTATGCTTGGTGGCGGCAGCATAGCATTGTCATCAGATATTGGTGGAGCCTCCGAATCCTCAGTTAGCTCGCCATTTAGCAATTCAATTCTTCCCATCGCTCCAAGATGCCTTTAGGATCGGTGATCAGATTCCCTTCTTAGTCCTTGCAGTATGTGCAACGTGGTGTGAATTGCGTCATACTGCGGACTCTTTGGTAGAACTCCCGCGCCTGGTGCGGCCGTCGTTCTCTGTACTGTTCAAGCTCACAGACGAGATTTTTTTCCCAGGCTTCCTTTTTTCGTCTGTGAATTCTCTTTTCTTCTTTTCTGAGCTCTTTATAGTTCTCTTCGCGTGCCCGTGTTCTCTGAGACTGCTGCATGGCTCGGTACGCAGCATTCTTACGTTCAGTTGCCAGCTTGCATTCATTATCGAACCAGCCGTTCCGATCTTTACGACTTCTGCCTAAGATGGAATCAGCAGTACTAATGACAGTATTTTTAAGGCGGGTCCAGTTCTCAGTAATGCATGACCGTAGCTGTTTCTGGCCATTTCATTGCGTAGTGCAGCTGTGTTGATTCGAGCCTGATCAGCGGATACAAAGCTTTTCAGCGTTGTAATGCGCTCTCGGAGCACCATTCCAACAAGATAGTGATCCGAGTCGAAGTTGGCACCTCGGTACGTTCGTACCGTCATCAGACCCGAAAGGTGGCGGCGGTCTATCAACACATGATCTATTTGGTTGCGAGTGGCTCCATCAGGAGATACCCAGGTGGCTTTATGGATATCTTTACGCGCAAATCTAGTACTTGCAACGACTAAGTTAACTTGCTGCCATCTCTACAACTCGCTGTCCATTGTCATTAGTGCTTTCGTGCAAGCTGTGGTTGCCGACATATTGCCTGTATATGGGCTCCCGGCCTACTTTGGCGTTCAGATTTCCCAGTATGATTTTTACATCATACCTGGGGCAGGCATTAAGTTCCCGTTCAACTAATTCGAAGAATTCTTCTTTATCATCATCCGGGGACTCTTCTGTAGGTGCGTGAACGTTTATGAGGCTGATGTTCTTAAATTTACCTCGCACACGAAGGGAGCATAGCCTTTCGTTTATTGCTTTAAAGCCGATAATGGTAGGCTTCATTCTTTTGCTAACCATAAAACCTACTCCTAGAACATTGTGTTTTGTATGACAGCTGTAATATACGTCATACTCAGGTTTTTGCAAAACACCATTCCCTGTCCACCTCATCTCCTGAATGGCGGTAATGTCAGCTTTATACTTTGACAGGGTATCGGCTAGATGTTTTGAAGCTCGAGTTCTGTACAGAGTTCGAACGTTCCATGAAAAAATTCGTAAATCGTTTTGCCTTTTTCGTTGCCGTGGTCGTCGTCGTTTATTCCAGTATCCGAGGCATGTTGCTCGTTCCGTAATAATTGTTTTTTACGGGTGAGGTTATTAGCCTCACGCCAACCTTACTTGGAAGGGACTAGCCCGATCATATTAGCCTATCCTCTCTCATAGAATAGTTACCAGTGGCCACCGCTAGGAGGTTATGATCGCACTTCCATCAGTCCGAAATAGTTACGGCACGTGCATGTTATGCTACATGTAATTCCCCCTATTTCGCTGATGACTGACCACATAAGAAGATTAGAACCTTAAAAACCAATACCTTAAAAATGAGCTTCTTGCGATCATCAACGGTGACATTATAAAAGTACAAAGTCGTCAATGGAATTTTCTATTCTGATCGATCTCTACGACGGAAAATTACATCCGAAACTACCCTCCGAGACCAGAGATTGAAACCGTTTCTTCAGGATTTCTTTACTCTACATCAGGCAGGCCGAGTATCAATATATGGAGATGAACCAACCAAGCGTATTAGTCCTACTACCTAAAGCTGTCCAATGCAATCAACCTACACAGGGTCTACACAGGGCCGGTTAGTCACACTTTGCTAATTTGCAAAACTCATTTTAACAGTATGAATTACTATAACAAAGAATTCCGAAGAAAGGCTTTTCACAGAGCATGGCACCCTGATCTGTGGACCAAACTTCAAGCTATTGGTATAGACATAGTTCTTTCTGCTTATTTAATGACGGTGGTATTGGATGCCGTCGAACATTAAGGCCGTGACACAATGGCGACTTCGGCTTCGGCTTCGAAAGCGACGTTGAAGCGCTGAAGCGCTGAGTTAAGAATCGACGCCGAAGCCGAAGCCAAGTATAACACAATAACGGCATTCGTCTTCGTCTTGCAAATCGCGGAAAATTTGTTACATTAAATAAACTTTGTTAAATTATAATGGAAAATAAACGGGAGGAAGTTATAAAATTAATGGGAGTAGCAACATATGTTTATTTAAGATTAAAAAAAAGGGCCATACGTGGTCCTTTTTCTGATTATTTTTATAATCTTTGCACCCTTTTTTATATATACATGGATTTTCCTTTACTAACTCGATTAATTTTTCCTCAAAATCCATGTTAAACACGTGTTAAATTTAAATTACCGGACAACCCACTTCGATTTTCCAAATAAATTTCAACCGACGCCGCTTCCAATATCAAATATCATTTGATTGAGGCTTCGGCTTCGAAATCGAATCCGAAGCCGAAGCTGCCATTGTGTTAATAAGTACTGCCACGCTTACATTTGATTTTGACAGGCATCGGCTTCGAAATCGAAGCCGAAGCCACCATTGTGTCACGGCCTTAAGTCCTATGCCATTACGGCCGGTGTTCCCCAGGGGTCAATTCCATTTTTCCTTAATCTTTATAAATGATCTGCTCTCAATGTCCTCTTAACAGGTACCTGTTCCTTGTTTTTATGAATTTATTCAAGAATGATATTGAATATAAGGGCTCTAAAACGAAGTGCTGTCTCAGCCCTAACAAAACATTCACCGACGGAGTATGTGCGATTGAATGATCATATATACCAAATCGCCAAACAAGCATTCCTTCGGCTAGCAGCGCTGGCATCGATGTACAAGTTCTACATCCGGTCAAGCTTGGAGTACAACTCATTTCACTATTCCCGAACTCGTGCAGTCCACTATTCCCGAACTCGTACAATATCTAAGAGTTCACCCTTAAAGCTCATCCACATCCAGTGTTGGGCCTTGGCGATTTTAAAAATGTAGTAATTATGTAAAAAAATAGTAGTAGAATTGAAAAAAATGTAGTAGCAACTAAAAACAACTTTTATTCCAACTTCTATTGATTTACAGACGGAAAGAATCTAATCCGAGTCTCTACGACAGATGTAACAAAGGGGGAATTCGACGACAAAAGTGCGAAATTGTATTGGCCAGTTTCACACGGGTCGACAGACAACCAACCAACAAAAATAGACTGAAAACGTTCGTTTGTGGAGAAGAGGGTGAGAGAGGACGATGGGATGGGCAAATTTTTCATCGTCCTTTCTCACCCTCTTTTCCACAAACGACGTTTTCAGTCGATTTTTATTGGTTGGCTGTTGGCCCGTGTGAAACTGGCCATTCGAATTTGAATGAATATAATTTTTCTGATGACGTCAAATATGTAGCAAATAAGAAACACAATGTAGTAGAATTTTGAAAACGCGAAATGTAGTAGATCTGCTACTATTGTAGTAAAAGGCTCAACACTGTCCACATCTACTCAAGCACTCTTCTTAGCTCTAAAATTCTCCTCTATCCTTCAAACGTAGCTTACTAGATCATGATCTCAACCACAACCCAGAATGGTAGTGCAAAGGGGGACTCCTTAGCTTGCTTTTTCGACATAAAAAACAGGGACGTGGCACAGTTTTCATCGGTACTGAACAAAAGTTTAATGAAAAGGGTTTTATACAATCGTACTTTGAAGAAATACACCAAATACTGGTTGATTATCTTCAAGGACTTTATTTTGTGAATTATTGAGGCGCAGCAGATAAAATGTCAGAGCTTTAGTTGGCTTGCTCGACGAACTCTGCGACCTTCTACCTTAGGAGCATCGAGAAGGCGAAGTCTGTTTTTGCAGGCTATGCCTCGTGGTGGACGAGTGTGCCCTTCACGTTCTCTCTGTATATGTTCCACGAAAGTAAGGCGCAGGGTATCGTTATTTGATTCCACCTTGTCTAGTCTAGTGACAAACTTTTAGCTAGGCAAGCGATCTGCCGGCTGCTATGGTAAAAAAGGACCATGTTACGGCCTCGGTGCTCCTTGAAAATAATATCATACTGGAAGGAAAAAATTAAAATATTAAAAATTTTGTGATTCTGTCAGCAATCTCATTATACAAGCAAATTTACTAATCTTTAATGAAACCCCTACAAACTATAACAATCATACCATACATTATCACGATCCTGGATAATATCACATCAAGATACTAAAAAACACCATAAGATGTAATTACTGCTATATTATATAATTGTCCAAATAAACATAAATGCTTTAAGGTAACCCTCCCCAAAAAAATAAAGCACCACTACTACCACAAATGATTATCTTATCTAAAATGACAACAAGAACAGAAACACCACAAAATCTCTAAATCCTGAAACTAAACTTTCTGCTATACCTCCCAGTCAAGTCCCAGCCTTTTTCAATATCCCAAAACACATCCCTTCCAGTTTAAACGAAAAAGATGAGACCGACAAGCCCCAGCCCCACTAGCTTCTAAACGCAAAATGCAAAATTTGGCCACCTCCGCAGTAAAAAGTAGTACTCTTGATAAACACATAAAAATTGTTAAATTTCATTTATCTTTGGTTATCTGAAAAGTCATAGATTTCGTATGTGCTCTCCCTTAGTCCCTCTATTCTAAACTGTAGAATATCTGAGCAGGATCGATGCTTTTGGGCAAACAATACTCATCCCCATGACTCTTCCCACACACACACACAAAAAGGAGAACAGGCTATTGCCGGCTGCTACTGCTACTATGCTGCCGCTGCTGCTGCTACTGGTAATGTAATAGGGGGTGGGATGAAAAAAATATACAGGGATGGGCGCCGCCAACCTCTTAGATGAGGCACTTGTATACCGAAACCCTCCTAAAACTAAAAAGGTTCAGCTCAAGAGCCGGAAAACTCGAAAAGTAGGAAAGCCCGAAACTCCGGTAAAGGTTCTGTATTCAGAACAGATAGATTGCAGAGGGGTGGGGGGAGAGGCCGACCTGAAATAAAAGCTCTGGTGAAATAGAAAGAAAGTGTCATCCAGAAAAGTTTTACTACTGCCATTTGGAGGAATAAGTAATGACCAAAGCAGATAGCCTTTACGGATTCGCACAATACAACAAGGGGCAGACCGTAGAAGCGCTGCCAAAAACAGCAGCAAGAGGGCCCATAACATCGCCACAACCGGAGAAGAAGGCAGGAAAAAAAATGGCAGCAACAAAAACAACAACAGGAAAGGAAAGATATCATTTTTCTGACCCCGTTCATCCCCTCTGGTAATAGTTTAGTAGATGTTGGATGTTTGTCAGTTTTATTCCTTTGTATTTAGCTAGATATCATGAGTGCTCTCCTTCCCGTGTGTCGAGGGCTTGTGTATTCTAAAGGTTTTTGTGTGTTTTCATGGCTTTTTTCCTTTCCTTCCGTTTTTTAAGATTCGCTCTTGGAAAACAATGTTTCCCTATCCTTGGCTCTGTTAAAGACGAAAAGGTCTTCCACCATCCAGTAACTGTTTAAGGGACTACTTACCACAATTGCTTCACGACAACCCCAACACTAACAAAGCATTCGCATCTTGTTATCCTTTTTTTGTTGCTGCTGCTGCTGCTGTTGTTGTTGTTGTTGTTTTGTCCTGAGAGCTCGTTACAACTGGACTTTCACTGGCTCATCCGTATAACAACGAGCATCTTTAGTTATATACCCCCAACGTTCGTGTCCGAAATCACCATCTACCCTAACCATATTCTCATTCTTTTGCTAGCCCCAAGGAGCGAGTTTTTCTGTTTGCTCCTTGCGCTCCTCTTTTTGTATCCTTTTTCTGAAATGGACAAAACCCTCATCATGTTGTCATTCTGTTCTCCTGTCTGTTTTTTATCCGATTTGTTACAAGGTCTTGTTTTCCCCTGCCCACAGACAGACAAAACTCAAACATTTTTGCTCGTCAAATGCTTGAAGGATATATAGAACGTTGGGATTTGATATTTTTCGATGTAGAAGAAAAGATATATATGCAGTAAAAAGTCACAGCTTAATGCGGTCATTGAGAGAGTATCAGTTGTACATTCCAAGTGGATCAGATTCTATAACACATTAGCAAAGGAATAAAAAAAAACAGGGAGAAGATGATTTCAGGGTACAACACCGTTTTTTTTTCTTGGTGCTTACTTCTTATTTAAGTACAGAATTTTTACTTTATTTTATAAGGATAAGGATCCACCCCGGATTTTATGTTTATCCAAATATAAGGATATTTCAATTTATCCATAATTCAACACTAAGAATTCGTTCCTAAAGCGATTCATTGAAAAGTCTGGAGCCACCAGTTCGTATGTCGAAAGTTCATCATTCGAATGGAATTTAAAAATGAATGAAAGTTTCGATTCAAACTGCTTACCTTGATCGGTTGTGATCTGAAGAGGTACGCCGAAGCTAAACGACCTTGACACAGCTCCCGCGACCTATAATTACACCACCCACGCTACCTAGTGCCCACATGGCTAGGTCGACACAGATCCCATAACCTAGAAAAATTTTCCCAATCCATACCGGCCTAGTACCTACTAATGTGGGTAATGAAATGGCGCACAAAAAACGTTACAATCAGTTTTGCAATAAAACGTGGCGACGTCGTCTGGTCCCAAGCCCAGGGTGTGAAAGGAGGAGGGTGGTTGATCTGCCGAATTAGCCAGAATCGGGAAACCGAAAAAACTAGGCAAGAAACCGCATTCCCCAGGCTGTGTGGAGAAGGTTTCAATGGAGCACGTAATATGTCGCGGAAAAACAAAGGTGTTCAGAAGATTGTACATGATGTACAGTCAATCTCTCGATCTAGTACTGCAGGAAGTTTCCAAAAAGAACGAGTAAGTCTGTGATACTCTTAGCATAGTCTAGGATTCTTTTCGTGCTACTTTCGAATCTTCGGGGCCGTTTCGGAGTTGTCTTAACACACATGCCTGCCGTTCATTGTGATACTGCACGTCCCGCTGAACACGCGCGTTGAAAATGGCATCAGTTTTATCGAACCCCTAAAGGATCGGTATAGCCTTGGCTCTTTCCGCGAAGTTATCGTAAAAAACAGAAAAGGTACTGGGTAAAGAAGTGGTTATAGAAACGAAGCGAGTTATGCCACGTGAACATTATGAAGCAATTGGAAGTAAATGATCTTAACAAACTTTTGGTAATGGATATTGCTTATTTTTAACAACTCCCTGCTATGGTGACATCATTACTAGAAAAAAAAAAGATACATTAATGCGGAAGGCTATAAGTGTTAAAGAATGATTAACTTCCATTTTTGGTTACCCGAGTAAAAAAATGACCTTACAACGGGCGAACACCGGCAGCGTGGATTTTTAAAGGACATGATGGCCTTAGAATTTTTAACTATTTTCAAAGTTTCGTGGTAATTGGATTCAATATAGATGTTGCAAGAAGTGGCCGGCTCGTATTGCTCGTTCGACCGAGAATATCTGTGGCCGAGGACGTCTGAGAGAGTCCATAAACATCGACGAAACAACGATGCCCACAATTTTTCGACGAATTTTGGTGAAAAACTTGATGTTCCCTTATCAAAGTGCAAACCTTTTACCAATTGCTGCTGTCAGTGCTGTCCTTTAAAAACGGTTAACTTACTCCCATGGTCTGTTAAACCTGATACAAGAAGAGGAAGATTTCGTATCCAAAATTATAATGAGTGGCGTAGCTTATTTTCACTTAAGTGGTTACGTGGGTCATGTAGTATCCACCTGAGAGTCATTGCATCCATGTTAAAGGAGTTTTTTTTCCGCAGCATGCTGAATTGGGCCCCGAACTTATGCAACGATGGAGATTTTGAGATACCAATTTCTGGGACTTGTCATCCCCCTTTGTTGATTTGAACTGGCCGGCCACGGCATCAGATATCCTTCTTTGGAAATCTCTCGTTTGCCACAACGCACCGCAAATCTTGCAAGTCTTGATAGCCAACATTGAAAAAGAAATCTCCAATTTGAAGCCAGATGTTTTGCGAGCAACAATTCAAAATGATTAATACCTCGGCTTCTACGGCCGAACTGTTCGAGAAAATTGGTGAACTGAGCTTTAAAATAACCTCAGTTCGCATACCATTCCACATATTCAATTGAGGATAAAACAGACCTCAGACCTCTTCCAACTGAACTCGAACTGAAGTTAAACGTAAAAGCTCGCTCAAAAATGAGAATTCAACTGGAATAGTGGAATGCCATTCCAGCGAGCTTTTACATTTCTGACTTCTGGCGAAAAAGCAACAACAATTAGAAGTATGAATTGAATATGAACTGGAGTTGAGCCGATGAAGCCCATTTATGTGGATTGAACTGAACATTATTGAACGGGGGTCGGTGAAGCCGGGGCATTAAAACGAGCACAAACGGATATAAACTTAGGAGGTCGGAAATCTCCAGTTGAACTATATGTTCAAATTTTTACCTTCAGCTTCTCCGAATGGAGTACCGAACGATGACAAAAGAAAGTTACCCGTTAGTCACAATGAGATGCTGCTGGTGGTAGTCTACTGTGAAGTCATGAAAGGAGAACCTGCAACCCCGTAATTGATTTGACCGTTTGTGTGTCGATTGGTTGAGGACTGCTTGCTGGGCTGCGAGAACATGGTGCTCCTGTAAGTGTCCAAAACTAGTTTTTTGTTCGTATTCTTTAGTGCTAAATTGAGACATTAAGCATGATAAAACCAGTTTTCGCCGCTGTTATTACCTTTTTCCAGATGTTACCCAGGACCGGTTTTATCCAGGGCTAAGGGGTTTTCATACACTTGTTGTATCCATCAAGGCCTAAAGATGTAAGGCCTACGAGTGGAAAACAATTCCAGTTCTAACTCCCAAGTATTTATTTTACCTCCTTTATGGCTTAATGCTTAAGCTTTATATTCCATAATTTTAGATAGTAGTCATTCGGGTTGAAATATTTGTTGTGTCCAAAGGTAACAAATTGGTTTTTTCTAGACTAAGGGCTACTCTATTCAGGCAGAGTCAATTATGGACGGATTTTAATCCATCGTTATCCAAAAAAGTGGCTGCAGCCCAGTTTATTTTTGCTTTGAATAAAAGGTATACAAGTCAGCACAGGACAGGTATATCCACATATTACATTTTGGTTCATATTGCATACATATATCATTATAATAGCTCAGATAAAGTAGATGATATAGTACGGAGCCTTGGGACATGCCACATCTCACTACTAAAGGACCAAACTAACAACATCCCTTGCCCTTACGCACTGTGTCCTTTCGTTTATATAAAACATTACGAACCCCAATATTTTCCAGTTTATGTAGTAGTATATTATCATCTTCATGACTGTCACGTCTACAGGTAACATGTAAATTCGAAAGCCAAAAGGGTAGAGCCAAAGCAACTGAAAATTCTTTCAAAAATTTTTTGATAAAAAATCAATTATACCAAATTAACAGAAACAGGTATTTCCACATTTTTTTTCCAACCCCCAGCAGAAAAATGTTTCGGCAAGTATTTTACGGAAAAAACATGCATTTTTTTGCTCCTTTTACTAAATAAATTAAATAACTTGAAACGCTGATTACATTTAAATTTTTTCGTAATTAACGCGAAAAGTTAAACAAGAAGGGAAAGAAAACATTTCCTCCACGGCCGCGCCGCCCAGTCCGTCAGATTGCAGCACATTTGCGCCACAATTAGCCAAAAGCTGAGGAAAATATTAAAATTTGACCCAATTAGCATTTCGCTTTTAACACAATCAGAAAAAAGGGGAGCAGCCTGCACCAGCGCCAACATGAAAGGATCCAGATAGCGTGAAAGCGGAATTTTTCCTTCTTTTAATTCAAATAATTTCTCATCAACTCTTTGGTCCGTTCATTTTCATCATTCATTTATTTTCCCCCCTTTTTTTTATTTGAATATTCTTTTCTACAAATTAACCTCCCTCTGTCGGTCCTTACATATACTTTGCATAAAAAGCACAAATAGTGGCCGTGTTCCACCCCCGGCACCCCCGCCCTGTGCTGGCAGCGGAAAAGCGAGAGCCACTCTAACTACTTCACATCATTTTCCGTGCATATCTTTTGGTGCTTTTTGTTAGGGCAAAATGCCCTCCTCAGACTCGGGGGCGATCTAGACGGTCTACAGTGTATAGTTACAGCAGACTAGAACGGATGTTCCGGAATTTTTCTTCCATTTTTTTTATTTCTTGTTATTTTCTCGTCTTTTACACAAAAATGGATTTAAATTCTCGTATTTTTTTTTGGTTGAATATCCCCACTGCTCAAGGATTCCCTGAAGATGCATAACAAGTCATCTGCATAGTACTTTTACTAACCATTTAAAGATGGAAGAAAGCCACTGAATGAAAAGGCAATGGGATGAATTATGATAAGAATTCGTTTTCTGGACCCATTCAACTCAAAGGTTCCTGGGTAAGGGATGCTGGACCACTTAATGAAGACGTTTAACTTCCTAGGGAATTTTTTTTGAAATTTACTTCAAATTAAATAAGAGGGTTGAACATAGTGGTTAATATTTTGTGTTCTTAAGTTTAACAAGATTATCATATGGGACTACTGAGGAAACCGTTAGCGAGATCATTGTACTCAAAATTTCAAGGTTATAATGATTTCCATGATTCTACTCTCGACAATATTAGCTGCGTTCCCTTTCTGCTAATTTTTACTATTTTTTACACTTGCGTACTAGCAACTACACTTGCTCTTATAAACGAGTAGATATCACTTGCAATTACGCAATTGAAATCCGCTAGGGGGAAAGCAGCCATTTCGAGTCTATTGTGAATTATTTTCACTTACACCATTACCCGCTAGATGGCTTTTATTTGTGTCGAGCTGATTTACTCATATAAAAACGTCCATAAATAAAACTTCAGTCGTATAATTACCAAAAATTATTATCTTTCGTTTTACTTTAGAAATTATCGCATTAATTTCTCCATTGTGTCACAAATTCTTCTTTTAAGAATTTTTTATTTGTAAAGTTTAAAGTAACGTCAAAAATTTCAAGTGAGATTTTACTCAAATCAGAAAATTTTGCGTTCCTTTTCTGCTCTGCTCACAAGTACTAAATAGTAGAAAAGGAACGCAGCTATTGTATGTTGTGATGATTTATGCGCCATCTATTAGAAGTTTGAAGCAACTTTGTTAGGATTTGAATTAACGATTTTTATACAAACTAACATGGTGCCATCTATTAGACTCTAGATCTATTCGAACGGACGGTAATTAAAGACAAAGCTTCTCAAACTTTCCGGAAGGAATGAATATTCCAACACGGTCTAGAAAATGGGCGAAAGTTCTAGAAGTTAGATAAAGGGGTAGTTTGGATATATAAATCAGTAGCGGATACCAGGGGCAAATTAGGGACATGGATTACTTGTTTTCGGAGGCACAACCAGCCCCGCCACCCTTGCGTGGTTGGGGATATTATTTGTTTGGGAGCCCCTTCAGGATATTTAAATTCCAAAAAATATTTGACTACGTTTGTCCGTTTTCTTCGCCTCATACAATTCCTTAATGCTGTAAACATGCTAAGGGCGACGGCGAAACTATTTTCCTCGGCTAAGGCCAATGGCCCGCTGAAATTTTTTATGTACGCACACTAAAAGCGACGAGGACGCAACCCAGTAGGATCTGTAAGCTTACAGAAGTACTGAAATAAGCACTTACTAGTAATGAGTAGGCCTTACCATACCCCTTATAGAAGTGCTTATTTTTACACACGATGTCATGGGAGGTAAGGCCTTACTTTTTTTACTTTCCTTAGAGTAGTTACATAAGTACTTACCTTAGAGTACTTAGAGAACTGCTCATCTGTTGTAAGGCCTATCCCTTAATAGTAAGTGCTCTTTTCAGTACTTCTGTAAGCTTACAAGTCCTACTGGGTATTACAATAACACGAAAACACATGAGTCATCAGGCAAATTCTCACTTGTTTGGGTCTAATTCTGGATTACGCCTTACCATTTGCGTTCTCTTGTAATGGGTTATATAAGGGCTCATCTAACACCAAGAAAGGTCCCCATTTTTGGGTATTTTGACTATGATACCATTCGTCCAATCCTCCGGAAAGGCATAGGGCTGAAGCGCATCTGCTATGAGGCTTGAATCGGCTTTCAATAATTCTGGCGGGATGCCTTCTTTTCCAGCTGATTTACCATTGGCCATCGCATGAATTGCGGTTACTATTTCCGGGGCCCGGTCGGATGGGGCCCGGGTGGTGATTATTATCGGCTGTGCATTGTTGCTCTTTCCCTGAGATTCCTGTGCAAGTAAACCATTCAGGGCGGCGAAGAAGTAATCCCTCCATCTTTGGAGTTGCTGCTCGTAGCTGCACAGCAGCCTTCCATCCGCACTCTTAACGGCATTCTTTTTAGTAGACTGCTTTCCCGAGAGCTGTTTAGTAATTTGGTGCAGCACTTTACTGTTGCCTGTGTTTGCCGCGTTTTCCGCTTTTTTCGCTCATTTATCTGCTGCCTTTTATCACGCCGGACACTTCTCTTTACCTCCCGGTGTAATTGGGAGTATTCCCGTTCAAGTTGATGACGTCTTTCCGAGTCGCTTGTCGAAATTACGTTATTTTTGAGGGCCCTCCTGCGTCCTATTTTTTACCAGGTTTTGTCCGAGATCCAGGGTTGCTGGTCTCTTTGGGCAAAACCGATGCTCGTTTCCGCAGCCGTGTCTACGGTTTATAGCATCGCTTTGAACATTTTTGAGGCGAATAGTTGCTAAGTGTAAATAGTTGTTTCAGTATCTCTTAATTACTAACCAAGATACCACGAAGACAATGAAACAGGCTTTGGATTCTGTATAAAAAGTGCTAAACCTGAAAGCATTTGTGAAGCGCCGACGGGCAGTAAACTGTCAGTAGCCGGGGTTTAATCTACACTTCTTGTTTATTAATTGGCAAAAATTTTGATCAAAAGTACTTTCAGTAGCACTAGCACAAGGCTTCACAACTCTTTCATTATCAAAAAAAAAAAACCAAAGTCGAACAGTCAAAAAACGAGATGCACATGTCTGGCTTGAATCCTGCACGTCCAATATCTAACGCCAAAAAAAAAACTAAATGACATTAAAATGAAAAACCAAACTCCATGTTAGTTTTTTTTTCTCCTATCTCGTTGTTGTTCTTGTTAATATTGAAATATCTTTGAAATACTGCAGAATATCCTTTCAATTTCCATCTATCGATAGATATCCTTTTCACCCAACAAAAAACCAAATAAAAATATTTTTTTTTTACCCAGAAAAATTCTAAAATTTCGTTCTTGTTGGGTGTATTTTTTTGTTTTGAGAGTGTGTTTGTGTGTTCAGTGCAGGTCACACACAATGCACATATATGTATGTAGGTAAAAGTTAGTAAAATTCTATCTCCCAGCACAGACGTTATCTAGCCACAGTCACGATAGGTGTAGGTATACATAGTAGTATATCGTAGGTATAGTATATCGAGCATGAGTTACCTTCGCCATATTTTCTGCACTCTAGCGCTTTTTCTATGAGTGAATAACATTTTTCATTAAAGGATATTCGTAGTTGAATGAACTTTTTTATGGCTTAAAATATTATCTGGCAATATTGAAAGTGGATAGAGGGAATAAAATGCAAAAATATTCAATAATAGATAAATAGTTTTGTGCTGCTATATCTGAATCCAGTCTGGGCCAAAAATTGTGAATTCATAACTACAACAACAACAATAACAACAACTACAATAACACAAAAAATTTTATGGACTTCTTTACAGGACAAGTTTCAATAACTTCTTCGGATATTGGGGGTGAGTGGGGGTGGTGATGGTAGAAATGGTTAAAAGTGGTAAATGTATTTTTTTTGTTTGGATGCAACAATAAAATTTTACGTAGAAATGCTTTAGATGTAAAATGACTGCCAAATCGTAGCTGCTGCTGGGTGCTGTTTGGCACAATAAACAGGGGAGCACAGCAAGCCAAACACAAGTCATCCCGATAGTCAAAATGATATTGTAGTGGAGATGGTTTGTCGTTTTGCTGTCGTTAAGGTCTTTCTTTGCATCCTTTGCAGTAAGTAAAAATCTTTCACTTGGACTTTCAATGGCAATAACAGCCATAGCGAACCCATCTTGTTGTGAAAAAAAAAACATTTTTTCGTTTCTTGAGGACCCCATCACAGACATTTGCCAGTCATCCAACTAAACAGTCTTTCGCAGCCAGAGAAAAATCGAAATATACCATTCAGAAAAGGATAAGGGAAAAACACAACAACAAAAAACACTATACAAGAAAACCTTCTCGTCCAGAAAAACTGTGGCAGAGCATCTTAAGCTGCGATGCAGGCAGTCAACCAGGCAACATCCTAAGGAGTTCGAAGGACTATAAAAATTCCCAGCAACCGCCAACAGCAGAAAAGAACTGAAACCAACCAAAAAACAATATTGTATATATACATATATATCTAAAAAAATGGATATAAAAGATCAAGCAAAAATTACGAAAATATTACAGAAAAAAAACCCGCAGAAAATCCATGAGTTTTGTAGACCACAGGAGAAGAAAGCAAGAAGAAAACTTTCTTGTTGGAAAACAATTGGTGCAAAAAGGAAAAGTAAAGGGAAAAACACAAATCCACAGCAAAAGCACACTTTATAAATCACAAACATCTGCCCTGACAGTCTGGAGAACTGGGACACAAATAAGAAGATTCCAATTGCCCTCTGCTGCCTTGGTGCCTCCCATTGGGGCAACGTGGGGGCACCCCCAATAGGTAGTAGATAGTAGCATGAGATGTTCTGGAGCCTGTGAGATATCTGGATGACATCTGTATATATGTATGCCTTGAGTAGAGGTTGAATAATAATATTTTCTTCATACCCATAATATCTCATGTTCGAGTATGATTCTGAAGCTTCAGGCTGAGGGGCAGCTTGTGAGAGAGAGCCCATAGTATAAATGTGGACAGGACGACGATACTTTGGCCCCAGTGGGTCAACGTCTGTTGCAGACATCGTTAGGTTAATCTTGTAATCCTGTTTATAGCTAATTACGTGTGTACTCGAGTTCACTGATAATAATTGATGTAGCCCCCTGTTCTCAGCACTGGGATTGATTTGTATTTCTATAATCGCATTAGGAAAGTGCCTTAATGGATCAGAGCCACTGTATATACTGGGCTTCAGCTGCTCCTGCTGCTACTGTAAGCTTAAATGAACAATTATTGACAAGAGGAGGCCAGCTTATTGAAATGTTACTTATTGCTGTTAGTTGTGATTATTTACATTTACAGTTACCATTTATAAGACCACACACAATACCCATAGCCATCATTCCAACTTCAATCATTTAATGAATAATTTTTATGTCTTCAATTTCTGGACAAGACATCTTGAAATTTATTTGCTGTGAAATATTTATTTGGAATATATGATTATGCATTTATTTATTAAAAAATTAAATAGGCTTTTAGGAATGGACCAAGAATGAGTTTAATCCTGTATACTTGACCCGAACATAGATCAGCCACGTTACGAGTCATCGCCCTGTGATACATCTTCATTCTGTTTTTACTATATTTTCATTCCGAGCGTCTTAAGATCCAACCATCTTGATTTGATAAATCTCTTTACCTATCTTGCTTATCACTTCGTAAAGATCCACAAACTTAGGGAAAAGCTTGTCATTTGTACCAAATCCCGTCTTCTTAATAGCCACTAGTTCCCTTAATTTATATTGATGAGAAACTTTCTGACGTCCCCTCAAATGATAATGGAAAAATGGAAAATCCGATCACGTCCGATCTAGCTTCACTTCTTCTCTATTTCTAGAAAGTTCCGCATCTTCCTCCTTCCACATACTCACCCATACGGCCATTCATACACGAGGTACAATGCATCTGCAGCAAAAGCTTTTTTTTGAAGTGAAATTTCCTTGCTCCCGTTCCGGGGATGTTGTATTGATTCGAGAAGGTACGAGTAAATTCAGAAAACAGAAACGAAAACAAGGACGGAAGTTGCCTTCTCACTCATTTACAGATGTTACAATTCAGAATCGGCAACAAGGCCAGCCACGGAAGTTGCCTTCTCATTCTTTTACCAAATACCGATAAAAAAACAATAATCGAACCAAATTAAACAACAAAACACAAACAAATTTACATACTACATACATAATATTTAGTTTCCACTTTGTTTCGTTAAACATTTCGGATTTTAACAACCTAAGCTGATGAATTTCGTGAAGCTCACCGCTAAAAGAGCAGCACACAATAAAACAAACAAATTTCAGAATTCAATGACAATAAAATTTCACAATTTAGTTTCTACTTTATTTCCTTAAACATTTTGGATATTAACAAGAGCAAAGAGTAACTTTCCACACTGCTTCAACCAAGGAACTGACAGCCATGATAGTAATTAAGTGATGCCATATAAACAAATTCCATCAAATCAGCAGGAAAATATTTACAATTTATTTAAATTTGTACATAGATGGCGCAGGCATCGGTAAAGTAAAAATGAGGAGTCGGTTAGGTTTCACTTCTGCTTTGTGTTCTTTAATACACAATCATATTTTTTTGGCAATGGAGGCGTATTTAGAGGCAATAGGCGGAGAGCTTGCCACAAAAGCTACTTCGATCGCTGCTGCTCCGTGTACATCCAGCAAACTTCCAGCAAAAGCTTTTGGCTACATAACTAGAAGCATACTTCTTCTAAGGGAGAAATTCGTGTTGAGCAAGGAAAGGATAGAACATTGTAAAAAGTGGAGAGTTTCGTGTTGTATTGGAGGCTCGTATGATTCTCCCTTGACTTGAAGCACGGTCGTATATACTATGATTACATGCCGGATCGAGGACTTGACTTGAGATCCAACTGACAGTTTAATCCGCGGCGAAAGTTCACCAGCTTGAGAGCTTGACTTCAAGCCGGCTTGAAATATATTTGACACTTCGCATAAGTTTGCTTCGAAATGCGTGATGGAACAAACGATTTTTTCTCATTTATGTGCAGCTTAAATAAATAAAATAAATTTATTAAGTGAATTGCATCAGAAGTGAAATGTACAACCAACGGAGAACTAATTTCAAAACTCAAGCGCTGAAGCAGGGGTTACATGGCCAATTTCAAGTCGATCCGACAAATTTTTCGGATCTACTTGAGTCAAGCTTACTTGAAGTCGCTCTGAGGTTACATGACTTTCAAGTCTACTTGAAGCCGACTTCAAGTATGCATGTAATCATAGTAATAGACAGGTCTGCGAACTCGTTGCTCAAACCTGTGACTGTGATACGCGTATCGCTACTGGAGCTTCTTGATTTAGACTGCAGATGGCGTATTTGTCGAAGTGCACGAAGAGCACGCTGTCGAAATTTGGTACTTCGACTACTGCGCCGTCAGTGATCCATTCAAGAACTACTTCAAAGTGGAACGATATCAATCACACTTCACTCTATGGGATGGTATATGAAGTTCGCAGACCTGTCTATACGACCGTGACTTGAAGGCACGGTAAGGACATTCAAACACGAGGGACCATGCTTTTGTCACCAAAAGCGTTGCTGCAAAATAGCTGAATTGTACACCAAGCGGCAGCGATCAAAGCAGCTTTTGTCTTGCTACACGATGTTTGTTTTTATTTGTGAGCGGCCATAATTAAATGCGGCTAAATCGAATAAGGATAAGTGCACAGCACAAATGCACAACACTAAAACAACTGTAAGCCTGTCCCGGCATACGAGTCTGTAAGATCAAGCCCGACATACGAGTATATTGCAAGGTTTTATGCATCTACTCATGCTCCTTATTACAATATTCGCATGTATGGGGCTCCAAACCAAAAACGCTCAAAAACAATTTCATGTAATCAAAGTGATTTTTAAGTGCTCCAATAGTAAATTACGGGCTGCAAATTGGGACTCCAGGTCAAAATCGCACCAATGCAATTTGTTAGCTGTTCTGAGTGATTTATGCTCCTCTGCCCGTCGCTAACACCTGATCTGGGCGCAACACAAAAATTTATAAACAATCAATTTGTCAGCACTCAAAAATCGCTCTTTATGCCTGAATTTTTTTTAACGATTTTGATCTGGAGCCTCAAATCTTAACATTTACTTTTTCTTTATATGATGTTATCTTGGAGGAAGCCTCGAATTCTGCAGGCAGGCGGACATATTCTCAGGCCATGGCGTATATAAAAGAGGCGACAGTGCTCCATTACCCAGTACAATGATGAACTCGACACGCCGAAGAAGTTGATAGGGTTTAAAGGGTCAACTCAAGCTTTACTTCACTTACAAGCTACATCATTTGTTTTCTCTTTTTGCTGAGATTCTACTGACTTACCTATTTGTAGTTTGCATCACCACGTGGGGTTCTAGGAGGAATTTGGGAATGAGAAGTGAGATGATAGTTTATATCCGATGTGGCCATCACCCTTCTTTTGAAATTAAGCATTAATGCTACTAATAGATTTTGGGTTATCCCGAGTAAAAATAAAAAAAAGGCTATTTATGCATTTATATCAGAAGAACATATGGCCCCAGAACGGCAAAACTTCATCAACAGATTTAAATGACCGAGTACTGCGCTGTACACACGGGCATGCCACGGCAATATAAAAGCCAACTGCTGCTTAACATTTTCGTTATGTACAATCGTTCTTTTACTTAAAGATTACCGATGAACAAAGGAAACTACCTCACCAGCCGTCGGTTTGTTGTGCGTGAAGTGTGTGGGGTGTGTATTCTGAAGTCCGGCACATGTCTGACGACTATGTTACAATCACGGCCGGTGTTCGCCTGCTGTAAGGCCATTTTTAATTTTTAATAGGAATGACCAGATTAATATTTGCGACTAGTAGTGTATTATCAAAACTGCAAACATCCTTGAGCGAAATACATTTAATATTCGGAAAACTTTAATCTTATCTCTAAAACCTTAAATTACATATGAAAATTATATCTCTTTTAACCCACCCCCAATTCAGTTAACGATTGCCTATTTCATTATTCATGCAAGCACCACTAAACTAACATAAATAATAAACCTACCGATTTTACCCCATTAAAAACTTCTCATTGGCCTAGAAACGGTTTCTAAAGTTGACAAAACTCAACCAAAAATCCATAAATTTTCCCAAAGTTAAGCAAAAATTCGTTCCAAATTTACTGGTATAGTTAAACCTAAGACAGTCATTACTTCAACAACAATTTCCCCAACTTAACGATTTTCCCTTCTTCATTCAACAAGTGGTGACCTACTATAGTTCAACCCCCGAAATTATGTGACGTCACAAATTTGAATAATTTCGGCCTTCAATTTACGCACATGAAAATTGCGTGGCTTTGATCGTTTACTATGAATATGTGTATAGCATACCTTCTTATATGGAATTATCATCCATCCATACAGCGCCAGATACATAGATGGCAAAGTGCTGCTGGCATCCCCCCAGCACACGTTACAATATTCCCCAATGGTAAAGCTGGGCACAATCATATATATGTACTAGCAAGGGCACCGCCAAAGGGTCCCTCTGCTAAGACAGCGCTCCTCGCCAGCCAAGGCTGTGTTCTTTGTCTTGTTGGGGTCCCCTTATCTTCATGCATGCAAAAAGCACTCAATTAAACGCTCACTTAAGTCTCCAGAGCAAATAGAATCCAACATTAAATTAATTACGACATAAAAGTAAAGTAAAATGTTAAATAAAATTAATTGCCGACACTTTGCCTCTGACATCTGACTTAAATTTGTGTCGCCCAATTCGGCTCCGGTTTTTTTTCCTGTTTGCCCCTACCCCCTATCCCCTCCCCATCTCTCCTTATACAGTTCCCTTTTTCATTAAGCTTGCTTCAGCTCATATTTAACTTCTACTTCAGGAAGGGATACTTCTTCTGCTCGTATCTCGTATCCCCGCATATAGTATGGGGGGCTCTTGGCTGGAGGGGATATGCCCCATTGCTAGTGGCTAGATAGAAGAAGGGAGGGGGTATACAAAATCCGGATGAATATTGTTCAACTTGTCGCAATTACTTACACTCAAGCCCCCAAATACCTATACATATGGATGAGTAGAGTGATGAGCGCCAAGGGACAATCCTATGACTAGACTAATCCTTGTATTTTTTAGTGGAATGAGTCTCGCACCCATAACAAGCACATACCCTTTCTCCTCCATCCTTCCAATTTGCATTCCATTAACAAACAAGACAACCTAAAGCCACCTCAGCTTTTATACTTATCAAGGACAGAACGAATGCTCTCCATTCTCTCTATAGAGGATCTTTATTCTATTTTTTTTTTTCAAAACACCCCTCGTGAGCTTATACATATGGATGGATGTGTCACTCTCCTGCACAAGGGACCTAAGGTAGAGAGAGAATGGCTCCCATATACGTGTGCAATCAATTTTGTCTTGTCATGTCTATGCAAATGAGCAACCCACGTGGTGAATAAAAATACGACCAGACCAATTTAGCCGTCATTAAGTGCAGACAGCGCCTGTGTAGAATAAAGACCAAAGAATTATGAAGGCATGGACAAGTCCTCCTTAGTATGGATATTGCTCTATATGTGGGCGCCGATTAGAGAAAAGCCCAATTGATACATTCCCTCTTCATACACAGGCTATGTAGTCATCGAATGACATCTATATGTATATAAAATTTAAACCAGCCAAACTGAAAAGCATAACTGCATATATGCGGGTGACAGCACCAGCTCTCTCTGTTGGGAGAATCACTAAATGTGAACGAGCCTTACGCTAATGCTGAACCTGAAAGCGTTTGTTGATTTATGGTGATCATTCCCATTCTCCTTAATAGTCTCCACTTGAAGCATATTTCCTTCGCAAAACCTAAGCTGGAATGTACTTAGGCACTTAAGGCTAGTCTCCCAGAAAGAAAATGCTATGTCAAATCAAATCCGTCAGATGTTTTTTTGGGTGTTTACAATCTTGTCGAGACTTTACAAATGTCTGAGCCGAACACAAATAAACGAGATAACAAAATTAGGCAGATATTTTTAAACGGCAGACAGAGCCAGCAGATGAAGAGGATGGCACAGAGACGTGTATTTGGAGAGACCTATTAATTGGACTGAAGGACGACAAGCAATTAATGGATGGATGGAATTGAAGGAACTACGGGTAGCACATACAGGATGGGGTAGACTCGAGTATTTTTTCCAGGAGAGTAAAGCTGCTATGAATAAATTTTATTTTTGGACATTTAAATTGCCTAGGAATTATATGGCAGCAAGGACAATGGGATATGGGAGTTGTAAGAAGAATTAGAAATAGGTAAAGCTTGGCACAAGAATAGAAGTGGTTCTGGTATACTACACTACTACAAAAGAACGTCAAGATGGTGTCAAATTGAAATGAGAGTATCACTAGATTGACATCGTCTGTAGAGTTCGTGTTTATAGATATTTTTAAAACCAACCTTGTATATGGCAGTACTAGAAACTAAAGTTCGCCCTTTTTATACCTATCGCAACATCTAGCATCACAATGATGACCAGGACTGGTCTTGCAGTCCTGCCTTTCCTTGCTCTTTTCGCAGTACAAAACAAGACTGCAAAATTAAGATAGAAAGACTTTTTGCTCAATCACTAAGTGCCAAACGTCTTTCAGTGAAGAGCAAAAAGTCTTGCAAAAGGTCTTGCTAAAAGTCTTCCGAAAAGTCTTGCGAAAAGTCTTGCAAAAAGTTTGGCAGTCTTGACTTGGTCCTGCTAAATGTGGAAGTCAAGACTTTTTGCTCATTTTTGCAAGACTTTTGCGACTTAATGATGACCAAAATGCCTTGCTATCATGCTCTTGCAGTCTTGGCTTGTCCTTGCCCTGTCTTGTCTTTTCACCAGCCACTAAGCTTAGTTCAAAGATGAGAATAGGTTTAAGTTTATGAGACGCCAGTGAACGCTCAAGATGACAATTTGTCCTGCGTTTAAACTATTGAGTAATATAGCAATAGGGGTTCTAGCCCTCCCCCTATATTAGCATTTCGCGGCCCACATCAAATTCATATGCCACTACTCCACAAATTCGCGGCGCTCGCAATACCGGACGATATCAGTGTAGAAGAAAGACAATTGTCGGAGTCTATTGTTAAGTGTGCAATGGAGTTGTGTTCACCTATCCGTAAACCGACACAGCCATGGATCTCGTAGATAAGCGGAGGCGAATGAAACACGTCGACTTTGAGCAATACCAAAGATTGAACAAAGGAGTTCGACAGAACAAAATGAAATTGGAACGAGAAGCGTACTGGAATAATGTTGCAGCAGACATGAAAAGAGCAGCGTCGAGGAACGAGTACCGGATGCTGTACCAGACAATCCGCTGGTTAGGCGGAAAACAGCATCAACAAACGACAACATCAACAATTTGGATGGAACTTTTATGACTTCTCCCCATGAACGCCTGCAGCGGTGGAGAGAATTCTTCGTACAGCTAACCACGATCCGCCGCCAGGTCCAGCACCTGAACCGCCAATTATCGAACAGCCAACGAATCAGTTTCTCGATACCGAACCGACAATTATCGAGGTGAAGACAGCAATAAAATCGCTGAAAAATGAAAAAGCGCCGGGAATAGATCAAGTAACCGCCGAGATGATCAAAGCCGGTGGTGGTGTCTTCTCACAACGACTTCATGTCCTTATAACACACATATGGCATTTGGATCGTGTCCCTTCGGCGTGGAAGAAAGCGATCGTTGTCCCTAATTTTGAAGAAAGGCGACAGTTGGGAATGCAAGAATTACCGCGGTATTAGCCTCCTTTCGATCGTTGGCAAAGTATTCACGAAAATCATACAATCGATGCTACAGAGACATCGAGTGTAAACGAGACGAAAAGAACAAGCAGGATTTAGACCATATCGAGGATGCATTGATCAAATATTCGCACTCCATCAGCTAATGGAGGAAAGAATGCGTTACGGCAAACGAGCTGTCGTCGTTTTCATCAATTTCAAATCCGCTTTCGATTGCATCGATTAGAAAAGCTTGTGGAGAGTCTTGGAAACCGAACACCTGCCATTGAGAATCACGCAACTCCTCCAAGCGTCGTACGATGGCTCAATCAGCAGCGTTCGAATTCTAAGCGACTTATCCGAGGAGTTCCCCAGGTGTTATAGAGTTAGAGTTATAGAGTTAACCCTTCTAGCACAGAAGGCGCACTTTACAGCTAAGCGTGAAAATCTATATATACATACACATACATACATATATATAGGTATATATATGTATATATATACATATATAGAGTTTCCCTTCTAATACAGAAGGTGCACTTCCCAGCAGGGCTGAGAAATGTTTACCACTGCCGTGGCTCAGCTGAGACATGCAAACATAAAATATTAAAAACATAAAAGATCAAAAACATTAAACAGAGAAGCATGCAAAACTAAAAAGGGAGTGAGGCACGCAGAGAGTCACGCCACATTGAGAAGGGTCCTTTTAAGGACAACTTCACTGGTTAGCAAGCTAAACACACTCCTATTGTTGTTAGTATTTATAAGCATGCGATTAACGGGTTCGAACATGCCATAATTGGTGTTAGAGGAATTAATGTGCAAGAGAGGTTCACCTCTCAGGTTGTAGTTATTCACTCTAAATGACGCGCGGTTTCTTAAGAAACCAGAGTCCACCTTGTCATTCATCAGTCGATGAACGAATATAACGTCAGCGACCTCACGGCGCTTATGGAGGGAGCTTAAGTTGAGCAATTTAAGTCTGTTCTCATAAGGCGGAAGAGCGAGTGGGTCATCCCACTGGAGGTGACTGAGTGCAAACCGGACGAACTTCCTTTGAACCGATTCGATTTTACTGACATGGGAGGAGTAGTAAGGAGACCATACCTGGGAAGCGTAGTCAAGCAAAGGCCTAACCAAAGATACGTACAGGTGTTTAGTGACGAGGGGGTTGTTGAACTCTTTGGACCATCTTTTTATAAATCCCAGGACTGAATTGCCCTTGGAGGAGATATAATTGATGTGGGTGGAGAAATCCAACTTACTTTCTAACCTAACCCCAAGATCGATTACAGATTCAGTACGGGAGACCTTGTTGTCAAGGAAAGTATAGTCATAAGTTATAACACCACGTTTCCTACCAAAAGTCATGATCTCGCATTTACTAATATTAAGCACAAGGTTGTTGTTGGAACACCAAGAATAGAAGGTGTTTAGATCTGCTTGCAGAAGTTTGCAATCCTCTCGAGGTGTTCGACAGGGAGACGTCGCTTCCCAACTTCTCTTCAACGCCGTGATCAACGCGATTATGCGTGAAGCATTCGATGGACGACTCAGAGCTCGATACGACGACAACAACTTCGTAGCCGACTTAATGTTCGCCGACGATAGCGCCATCTTTACCGACACGGATGCCGAAGCAACGGACATCTAATACGGCATTTTCCGCATCTCCCTGTCTTACAGGCTAAAAATCAATGCGGAAAAGACCAAAGTGCTCACAATGGACGGATCGAGGGCCTGTGGTCACCTCGATGGAACCCAAATCGAACTGGTTCCGAGGTTCACATATTTGGCATCACTGGTTGAGGAAACGAAAATGGCATCAACGTCCGACGTTCACAGTCGCATCGGCCATGCAACAGCAACATTCGCCTCGCTCAAGTGGTGCATATGGAAACGAACAAATATTTCCATCAAATCAAAAGTACGCCTTTAACGAACGTTGATCTTTCCTATTCTTCTGTATGGATCTGAAATGTGGATACTGCTCAAACTGGACGTTAAGAAGGTCGAGGTCTTCCAAATGCGCTGCTTGAGGCAGATACTCGGTGTCTCACTACGCAACCGCCTTCGAAACGAGACAGTTCGACAAAGATGCGATCATCAGACACTGATCGAAGAAGAAATACAAAAACGTCGACTACGGTGGAGAGACCGTTCCGTAGGCTGGAAAATCCAGCGATCGGCACCGAAAAAAATGTGGCTAAAGAATATCGAGGGTGAGCTAAACAATCAACGATTATCAGTTACTGAGGCTCGAGTCGTCGAAACGAATAGTGAATAGAGTTCGACACCCAGAGGACCGACAGCAGCGTATCCGTTGCGAGGACGTCCCGCACGGACCGTCAGCTAACGGATCAGAGAAGAAAGAAGAAGTTGGCGTTCCAGTGGTCACCACGGGGTGGTGACGGTCCCAGGAACCAAATAAAGGGAGTAATAAAGTGTTTGCACATAGCAAACATTTCGTACCAATGCCTAATTTCCAGATCGTGCTCAAAACCCAAATTTTATTTGGAATATGTTATGAAAATTATAACATTAAACGTCTTTCAGCTTCCTTTACGCTGGATTGGAGCCATCATAACCCACTACTATGACTTTATGAGTCCAAATGCGGACTTATAATTTAAAAATTTTCCTTTTTCTTTAAAAATAACATCGGCGATTATTTATGATGCAAAACCAACCTTCTGCCTCAAAAATATTTCTGTTACCGTTTTAATTCCCCTTCAATTACTATCCGATAGTTGTACAAGACCTACGTCATGGCTATTTCAGAAAAGTCTTTTGAAGAAGAAGAAATTATTAAAATAGAAAAAGTTATTAATATCAAATCTCAACAAGGGCTTCCAAAAAGACGTGTTTCTAATTGCGATTTTATGAACAAGTTTTACAAATATTTTAATCTTCCATGTTTAAAACCGTTCCTTGTTCCGTTGGTATATAGTAATACGAGTCCCGTAACAAGGGTTTCCATGTTATCCCCTATTATTAAAAATATACTAATGAGCTTCGAATTTTACCTAGAGCCTGACACAAATCAAAATCAACCGAAAAAAGACTTGTTTATATTATTTATTATATTAATAGACTACCTGTCAATTTGGGCTCCTGGAAGACTCGCAAGAAAATAAAAACACCCGCACCTGGCCCCGTGGATGTTCTCTCAGTGGTGGATGAACGTGGAGTGGGTGTGGAGCTTAGCCATAGCACTTGAGTACCCCAATAATTTTTCAGTTCGTTAAGCACTCTTTGTAGGAACGACTTAAACAATTCACGTCTTAATTCACTTAGGGGGCATCCCTGAAGTAAAGGTGAATAAATAATTGATCGCAATAAATAATCGGAAATGGAAGCAAGAGACTGTCCTCTTCCTGGGCCTGTGCCCTTTTTGCCAAGGATTTTCCCTTCATCCTTCCTTGTGTAATATTATCGGCAGACAAGGAATTTCTCATCCATGAAAATTTTATCGGTCTGTTCTCAGGGTCATAATAACGAAGATTGTTGGGCAGGTGGCATGGGCGGGGGAGGTAGTACGGGTGGCAATGTTGGTGGCAGAGAAACTGATGGTTAAGTATCCCATGAGGATGAGGGAAGGAGGTCAGGCAAGGACTAAATCGACCGTCATCTTTTCTTTTCGATAAGTAAATTCAAAAGCTTATGTGCTTACCAGAATGAATTCTCTTCATTTCCTTGAGAAATTTCGATTGCTTCTGTGTGTTGTGTGGATCGAAGTGGAGGGAAGACGAAAGACGACGATGGCGAGGACGACTACTGGTGGTGGTGGTTCAGGATGCTATACCAAGTATTTCCCAGCTCCCAAAAGACAATGAGTCACTACCTAACAATGACTCAAACAAGACAATGGGAAAGTGATTTAGCTGTACTCTCCTGAGATGAATTGGAGGTGATTCTTTTCGGGACAGAGCAATTACGATTCTGATAGATGCAATAGATGCCATGAAATATCTTTCGAGTTGGGTTAATGGAACCAAAGAAGAGGAGGCTAATTTTTAGTAATGGATGACACTCCAGTTATACAAGAGCAGAAAAGGTAGTCCTAATGTGAATACGGAACGAAAAAGAAAGGAGGAAAACTTCATTTATGGGATTTCTTTGGTTCTTTGAATTATGTACGTCGCTACCAATAGCTAGAAATCATTAATTTCAGGACGGGCATTGTTTATAGGCGAGGAGAAAATAATAGGCACTCAGTGTACTTAATTGTGTACTTAACTAATAAAGTGCAAGCATTGTTATAACGTATGTTCTTTAACTGATACACTGAGATAAATAATTCGTTTTTAATTGGTTCAACCTATATATGGCGAGATATGGCTATATGTATACTCATGCAGGGTGTGATTATGTTGTACACGGAATGCAAATATCGAAGTAGTCGGGATATTTATGGTTATAATTACAACAATATGGGCGTGATCTCTTTGAAAAAATGTTTTACTTTAAATGCAAAAAAAAATAATATTACGGACATTGACGCTTCAGAAAGCTTGGAACATATTTTCTGGACATTGCACCATCGGCTTAACTGGATGGAAAAACAATGTATCCAATAGAATATATTAGAATGGTACTTGAGGTGTATTTTGAAGAAAGGGCGTTTAAACTCCTAACTAGTAGTAGAAAAGGCATTGTTCAAATTAAATTCTCAGCAATTATAATATATAAGAATGGGTTGAGCACCTCCCGTCTATTTATCATAGTGTCAGCGTATGATAGTTCGGAAACGCTCCAAAACGCTCTGTCAAGCCATGCTAAATTAGTCTTGAAGGCGCAATTCCAAATGAATTAGTGATACTCGAGGCGAAACCGAATAAGACTTGTAAATCGCAGCCCGCGATACTGGCCAAGCCCGAGTAAAAATAAAATATGGCCTTGCAACGGGCGAACACCGGCCATGTGACGGGCATCAGAAGATCGTTTGCAGGAGTGTATCGCCGAACACCACCTGGAAATTATTCAAGGAAATATTCCAAAATTTCTAATTTTTGTTTCAAATGTTTTTGTGTTTTCTGTTTTGACATTTCTCAGCGTCAATTCATTTGGATGAACCATGAACACGTATATAAAATGGGCGAAAAACAGCACATCGTGCAATAGAGAACTCCAGACAACTGGATCGGTGGTAAATGTGACAACACCGTGTTTTCGTCGTTTCTTCGAAATCATTGGGAATGTACACGATAGCGTGCCGGGTCTTCGTCGACCTCTATTCGTCATTATGCTCAGAAACTAGAAATCCGTGTGATTTGCGAACCAAGAGAAAGGACTGAAATTTCCACGTTTATAAGCTCTTCAGTTGACATTGAAATTGAATCCCATGAACCATTTGAATTATCGCCTATACGCCAAATGGATGCGTGAGTAAACGTCATTGAGCGGCAACTTTAGGCAGAAAATCATCTCCCTCGATCGGCTTCGTCAACAAGAATCTGGCCGGATGAAAACCCAAGAGTAATTGTTGAAAAGGTTATGAATACACGAAAAGGTTTCCAAACTGTTTGTTTCCGTTTTCAGAGCATCTATGTTCGCTTCGAATTCTTCTTTACCCGAAACTGATGTGTTACCATTCAATGGACAGGGTTTTTTTCAGGACTCGCGAGGTGTACAGGTGCCTCAAAGAGCTCGATGCCAACAAATCCACTGGACCCGATAATATACCCCCTATCGTCTTAAAACAATGTGCCTCACCTTTGGCTAAACCTCTGCGCAAATTATTTTCCTTGTCATATTTCTCCGGAGTTTATCCCGACTCTTGGAAACTTGCCCATGTTCAGCCCATTCCGAAAAAAGGTGATTCCAGCCTTCCCTCCAATTACCGCCCAATAGCAATTACCTACTTCTATTCTCTCCAAAACCATGGAGACGATAATCAACAAAAAGCTTATGGGATATCTAGAATCCAACCTACTCATAAACGACAGACAGTATGGCTTCCGACAAAAAAGATCCACTGGCGATCTTTTAGTCTGTCTTACAGAACACCTCAGCCGTAGTCTGCATGGATCCGGTGAGTCTAGTCTGGTTGCTCTAGATATTTCTCCAAGGCTTTCGATAGTGTTTGGCACTCAGCCCTGTTAGCTAAACTCAAAACTATTGGAGTTGACTCACTTCTACAGAAGTGGATCGAGAGTTTCCTTTCCGGCCGTTCAATCAAAGTAGTATTGGATGGCGTCAAATCCGCATCCCACCCGATCTCTGCGGGGGTCCCCCAGGGGTCAATTTTATCACCGGCCCTATTTCTCAGCTTTATAAATGACCTTCTTTCAATCCCCTCCAACCCACTTCTCAGCTTCGCTGACGACGGTACTCTACGTTACTCGTACAGCTTCGATACAAGACAGACTCATGCCAGATCCTGTCTTGATGATCGCGAACTAATGTCCAAGTCCAATGGGGGCCTCGGTAGTCTAGGGGTAAGGCGCCTGACTACTATCCCAAGAGGTCCCGGGTTCGAATCCCGGTGGTGCCACGGTCCTAGCCTTTCCCAATTTCCCGCCTACATAACTTTCCTTCTTTCTTCTTCCCTCTTTACATTCCTGACTCCTCCTGTCATAGCCTTCACTAGTTCTCTTCCACGCTCCACCAAGCGCATGCCATCGGTTGGTTGAAGAGATTCAACTCGTTTCAGGAGGCATAACACTCCAGCGAGTTGTTCTCGATGCCCCGATGTCAGAGTCGCGAAATGGTTGAGAGTTGGTGGAATAAAAATATCGCAGTCAGGTTGTGACAGTTCCTTCCTCTCTTCTTTCTCTCTCTTCTCTCTATCTTCCGGCTAGAGCTGCTGTTCGACGGTGTATATGGAAAACAAATATAGATTGTCGACAGTACAAAGGGACTTTCCCTAAGCCTCTAGTCTGCCACATAAAAAAAAAAAAAAAAAAAAAATAAAGTCGATTAATAACGACATTAAACTGATTCTAGAGTGGGGAAAGAAGAATCGTGTTGAATTCAACTCCGACAAAACCAAGTACTGTCTTATCTCCAAAAAGAAGTTCAACACCTGCCCACCTTTGAAAGTGGGTGAAGTTCAACTAATGGCCGACCCATCCCTACACATCTTAGGCGTGACATTAGCCAAAGACTTGCGATGGAGTGACCACATATTCCAAATCGCCAAACAAGCATCCCAGTGCTTGGGATTTCTTAAGAGGTGCAAGTTCCTCCTCCAGCCATCGGCCCGTGCTGTTATTTATAAATCCTACATTCGGCCTCTTCTCGAATATAACTCCCTCGTTTGGGGCGGCGCGTCGATAACCACCTTGGCATGGTTAGATAAGGTGCAAAAAGGGCACTCAAGTTAATTGATGACGACACCGCCTGCTCCACCATCGACCCCCTGAGCCACCGTAGGAATGTAGCAGCACTGACAAAATTTTATCGCTACTATCATAGTGACTGTTCCTCCGAGTTAAAGGCTCTCCTGCCTCCACGGCAATCTTATACCCGCAACACCAGATTAGCCCACTCGCCTCATTCCCTTCACCTGCAACTACCCCTTTCACGCACTCAACAAGATATGAATTCGTTTGTTAATAGAACAACTCAACTGATTGGCATACGCTACCGCCACGATAACGGGTTTTGCTATGGCTGCAATTCTCACAGCCCTCCTTTTCGCGCACTAACCATAAATCTGTACCCACCTGATGGCTTTTCCTTTCGTTGTATCGATAAGCACGAACTTCTCTTTGCGTTGTTCTCTATTAAATCAAACGCTGTGGGTGTTGAGAACGTCTCTCCAAAGTTCTTGAAACTGATTGCCCCATTTATATCTAATGTTCTTACTCATATTTTCAACGCCTGCCTTCCTCTCTCTCAGTTTCCTAGCGAATGGAAAGGGGCTCTCGTTGTACCTATTCTGAAAAAGGTATCTCCATTGCAACCATCTGACTTCCGTCCAATCAGTCTTCTATGTCTTCTTTCTAAAGTTTTTGAAAAAAAAAAAAAAAAAAAATTCTAAACAGCTCATTTTATTTTTGAGTCACAATGAAATTGCAATCTCAGTCCTACCCGATTTCTGTAAAACATTTGACTCAGTTGACCATATGATGTTAGTTGAAAAATTAGGAAGGAATTTTACGGATTCGACCTTATTGCAGTCAAACTTTTGGTAAGCTACATACATATATCCAGGAGGCTTCTTAAATTGTTAAGGTACAAGAATCTTTCTACGAACCTGCCATTCTTCATTGTGGAGTACCTCGAGGCTCTATCCTGGGCTCCTTGCATTTCAGCCTTTATATTAAACGACCTTCCAAATATAGTCAAACATTCTTTTATTTATTTATATGCCGATAAAGTGCAGATCTATTTAAGCCAACCTTTTGCACTTATCGAGGATTGTCCTGTTCAGCTAAATATTGTTTTGAAACGCGTGACTGAATGGTCACAGTTCAGTATAAATGACTGCTGAACCCTATCAAGTCGTTCTGCCTTGTCGTCAGCAAAACTACTATAGATTTCGAAAATCTTTTTTCAATTGCAAGTAATGGTAATCTTTTACCCTATGTTTACTTTGTACGACATTTGGGAGTCGGAGTCCAAATTTAGCTGCTGTAACCCAACCAGACTTGTACTTCGTAAGGTTTATGCTTGCTTTTGCCAGATCCTCTAGTCCAGTGATTCCCAAAGTGGGTTCCGCGGAACCTTACGGTTCCACGAAAAAATGTTAGGGTTTCGTGTCACCAGCGCCGAAGAGTTAATACAGAGGGGGCCTCGGTGGTCTAGGGGTAAGGCGTCTGACTACTATCCCAGAGGTCCCGGGTTCGAATCCCGGCCAGCCCCACGGTCCTTCGCCTTTTCCACTTTCCCTCCCCCATAACTTCCCTTCTTTCTTCTCCCCTCTTTACATTCATGATTCCTCCTGTCATAGCCTTCGCTAGTCCTTCCTCGCTCCACCAAGCGCATGTCATTGGTTGGCTGATGAGATTCAACTCGTTTCAGGAGGCATAACACTCCAGCGAATTGTTTCTCAAATGCCCCGATGCCAGAGTCGCGAAATGGTTGGAAGTAGGTGGAATAAAATAGGTTGTGACAGCTCCTTCCTACTTCTCTCTCTCTCTCTACTCTCTATCTTCCGGCTAGAGCTGCTGTTCGACATTGTATACGAAAAAAAAAAATTGTCGAACAGTACAAAGGGGCTTTCTCTAAGCCTCTAGTCTACCACATAAAAATAAAAAAATTCGCAGACTCACTGGCGCTGCGCCGGCCGTTTAACGCGTTCTTGCTAATCAGAAAGTGCGAGTGGCCTTTCTTCCTTGAAATTTGGTTTAAGTCACGCCGTGTAACATTTTGGCCGCCATTATATATTCCCATATCGAGGGGGTTGTGAAGAAAATGGTAATCCGCCCTCTTGAGATGGCCGCCATGGGCCAAACGATATATTGAGTATACTATATTGCTTATGGTGTTCTACTTATCATACCTTTCATTTGATACCCATGTCGAAGGGGTTGTGAAGAATATTTCAATCCGCCCTCCTGAGACTGCCGCCATGGATCTAACGGTATAATGAGTATACCATATTGCATTGTCATCGGTGCTGAAGTTGTGTGCAAAATTTCAGGGTGATCGGAAGTATTCAAAAAATCGATTGCAAGATACTATGTACCGGACAAACAGACAGACAAGATAGCGAGCTAATAAAAAAGTTTTAAAATATATTAAAGGATAAATACATATTATATTATCATATATTATTTTATTTTTTCATCGTTGGGTTCCGCCAAATGTTATACATTGTAGAAAGGTTCTCTATGAAATAAAGTTTGGGAACCACTGCTCTAGTCTATTGCCGTTACGTATACGACTTGCATTGACCATATTGAAGGAAGTGTGCAACGGAACCCGCCAAAGATAGTGTTGAGGAAAGTAACGTCAGGAAAATGGAGACCCAGGACCATATTCTCCATTACAATATGTACTCAAATGAGTTTCACTCGAAACTGTTATCCGAAACTAAAATGTCTCCGTCTTCCCTATTACAATATTGCTTTGTTTCACACGAGCCAACAGCTAACTAACAAAAATCGACTGCTAACCTCGCTTGTGGAGAATAGGGTGAAAGAGGATGAAGGTGAACCAACTCATTCACTGGATTTCCGAGTTAACTCTTGGACAGCTGTGTGGTTGTTCCTTTTTTTTCTTTTCGAAAAGAAAACCCATGCGACTTTTCATAGAATTTCAAAAGGGAATGGGCGATGACAGAAGATTTTTGTTGGTTGGCTGTTGGCCCGTGTGGAACTGGTCTAAGGAATAAGAAACTGGAAAAGATAGGCCAAGGGTCGAGAATTCTGGGTTGTGGAGCTTCTGTGTGATGATGAAGGCCTAACCACAATGAGTTTCGCACATTACCTGTAGCTCATTTTGAAATATGTATTTCATTCAATAATGAATAGTTATTATAATTTGTAGTTGTTGTATTTCGTATTTTACGAAAATGAATATTTGAAATTCGTTATATGAAAAAATTAATAGCCTATTTCGTAGATGAAAAGAAAAGCAAAAAATTACAATATAAAATTTGTAAAAGAAGTCGGAGTCGACAAATTTTTCGTTTGTTTTTTCGACTCCGACTCCAGTAAGTAGAAAATCTCTTCCGACTCCGACACCGACTACGCGGCCCTGCTTCTAACAACATTCGAGAGCTGAAACGCTGGGTTCATTGCTTTGTCCTCATCCAACCTACAGGCAGACCTTAACCTATTAAATCGTTCGCATAGACTTTGAGCTTAGTTTACTTCTAGACATTACACCATGATGTGAATGGCATGACGGACTGGTATAGTTGACTCCTAACTTTCACATAAAAAATACAATTTGAATTTGTGACACTGTATGACAATTTTGAATAGTGCTCGTATTGTGACCTTCACTCACAATTCATTTACAATTTTCTAATAACAAAACCCCCTCAAAAGTTATTCCATTTCAAGAATCTAATCCTCTCAGATTTCTGCGCTAAAAATACCCATATCACCAAAAGCCCACGCTTTTCACCGTAGGGAAATAACTTATATTTATTCCACAGATTTCGAATAAATTTATTAAAATTTCAGTGTCGTCTGCCGTACCCACATCTGTTCTAAATATAGGATTGTTATATCAGTTAAGGCAGCACACGCATGGTAGTAGGCTTTTACTTAAAGCAGGTTGTTCAGCGCCGGGATGGACATTAGTAAATTACATGAATTAAGCCTAAGCTTGAACCCTTAAAAAACACAATCCTTCAGGATAATCTGTTTGGACTAATCGGTTGTGGTGGTTTTTTTGGGGGTTTTGTGGAATGGTGTTGGGGGGTCTATGTACATTTCCAATTAATTTCTCACGCAAGACGTGAAGCGAATTTTATTTAAAAAGAAAGTAATTAAAAACCCATTCGCCGAAACAACTTCATACAAACACCATTAATTCAAGATCCCTTAAATCTGAAAGGAATTAGTATGGTGGGCCGGTGGTGTGCATGTTTAGATGCAATTATGTTGCATTTACACGTCCATTATAATTAATGAAAGCAACCAAAGCAATTAACATAAAAAATAATCTCACGACCTGTGACCTTTTGGTGTATACTAGAGAGGAGGAAGGAGCTATGCTCGTGTCAACATGCTTGCCCGGCTTTATTCTAAAATTATGCAAGGAACACTTCCGAAAAAATTCTAATTTTGTGCATGGCCTGACCTTAAGGAGAAGCTCGTTTGGTAAGCCCACAAAATTAGCATTTGTCACGCCATTGGTCACGCACGGACTGAGGAGCTCGATGGACATTGGTCTCCATTCAACTGTGGTCAAAATTCGGGCCAAAAACTTCGGATTGCACCAGCAGCAAGCGGCAACAACAGAAACAAAACAGCAAAAATCTAGCAGCAGACGGAAAGCGCCGCAAAAGAAGTCGGCTTGAGGTGTGTGCTAATCACCTGGCCAGGTAATAGTTTTGGCCACTGGTCATTCGGGTGACAAATTTTGTTTTTGTGTGTCTGAGCTGAGCGCTGGAAAATTTTTCGGTGGTAGGCAAAAACTGATTTAGATAATTTCCCTGAAGTCTTACCCAATGCGCGCACTGGGGTCTTGCACTGATTGCAAGGCAAGTTTCACTGTCGAACAGCGAGATCTATAAATATGGAACTTGTTTTCACTATCAGTATCAGTTAATTTCGATCAGTTGATAGAGTAGCACTAGACCGGTGTGAACAGGCGAAAAGGATTAAACGGTACGGTTATGGTGTCGAAAACAACATGGATTCTGTTATCATGCGTTGTCGTTTACGCAATGATAACAGCAACAAGTGCTCGCCGCATACTAGATGACATGGAAACGGCCGAATCGAAAAAGGAATACAAGCACGGCGGTGGCGAGGAGCATCACTCGGAGCACCATTCGAAGAAGGGCGAGAAAGGCGAAAAAGGATATAAGGGCGAACATTCGCACAAGAAGGGCGAGAAAGGACACCACGATAAAGAGGGCAAAAAAGGCGAACATAGCGAAGAGTCTGGCCATAAGAAGAAGCATCACGATGAAGGTGGATACTTCCATGAGAATAAAAAGGGTGAAAAGGGTGAAAAGGGCCACGAATTCAAGGAGGAAGGATCATATAAGAAGGGCAAATCAACTAAAGGAAAGCACGAAATACATAAATTAGATGAATATAAGAAAGATAAGAAATTCTATGATGAGGATCATGACGAAGGATTTGAAGAGAAATATGGCGGATTCCATGAGGAGAAGAAACATAAGAAGGGTGGACACCACAAGAAGGGCCATCATAAGTCTGGACATCATCATGATGGATATGGCAAGAAGGGACACGAAAAGAAAGGTGGCCATCATAAGGAGCATAAAGGGCACAAAAGCGAGAAGGGACACGAGGAGCATCACGGTCACAAGGAGGAATACGGCAAGAAGGGCGGCGACGAGCATCATAAGAAGTGGGGACATAAAAAGGGCCATCATTGATATAATCACTTGCATACCTATAACACTGTACTTCATGATTAAATAAATGTGATATATGAGTTGTAATAATGTAGTTTTATGGCTATTGCGAATCCCTCCCAGCAGGGTTATAAATAGGGCGAAATGTTCGTTAAGTGACCTCAGCTTACGTCCAGCCGTGGTGGTCTTTCTCGGCTGGACAAGTCGCCGAACATAATACTCGCATAAAAAAAGGTGGTTAAGTGAATGCTGATATATTACTCTGTTGTTGTATTTCGGTTGTCGATTTCCATTACTCTTTATTGCCACTTACTTCATTTTGGGCTTCCCTTATTAAATTTTTTTTTCGTTCGTCCTTTCAGCTTTTGTTTTTCCCTTCCTTGCGCGAGAAATGCTTTCATATATATACTATGTGAGCTTGGTTGGTTGGTGCCCTCTCGGTGTCATGATGGATACATTCAGTTGAGGTAGTATAGCCAACGCAAAAACGGAGGAGAGATTTACGAGTGGCCACATTAACTAAAGTCAAAACGTTAAGTGCGGGTGCTTAGGGATTTTACTCGCTTGCATTAATGCCCCCAAGGAAGGGGCATTTGCCTTTAAGTGTTGGATTTGATTCTATCGGTGTAGCTGGGTTAATGCTACATTTATTAAATTGAAGTATCATGCGACACAAGTGGAAACTATTTTTCTAGTTTATTGTTACGTTTTATGATGCATTTTTATTTCCAGATGAAATTTATCGTTTGCGGTTTTGCGGTTTTCGTGAAATGGGAGCAGTAAAGCCAATATTGGTTAAGTTTATTGAATTTCTTTTGATCAGGTTCTGGGTTTTAGTTGTGGTAGTTTGATAGGACAAAAATTAGATACAAATTTATTGACTTATCGAGATTCGTGTAGTAAGCGTCATTTCACTTTCATGGCTGTTTTCGAATAACAAATGTAATCATTGTCATGTTATTTAATTGTTTTGTTAAATTGTAGGTGTTTTCAATAGTTTTAGTTATCTGATGGTTAATGAGTCAGTCATCACCGGAATAGGCTGAATAACATGTAGTATATGACATTAACCTAACATTGGTCCCAAAATCAAGGTAGAGGAACATGAGTTTCATCATCATCATTGCGCTCCTTTAATCCCTCATGGGACATAGGGCGGAAACAGTTGCCCTCCAGCGGACTCTGTTTTGCGCGACAGCTCTCAGCTCCGACCAGGATCTCCCAGTTGTTGCGGCTTCTGCTAGTAGGGTTCTCCTCCACGTTGTTCTTGGTCTTCCGACTCGACGGAATCCTTGCGGATTCCAGTCAAGGGCCTGTTTGGCTAGATTTTCGTTTTCGCGTCGCAAGGTGTGGCCAACCCAATTCCATTTCCTTCGTCTGATTTGGTCGTCTATCCTTTTTTGGCCGGCACGGCGCCATAGTTCTTCGTTTGAAATTCTATCTTGCCAGCGGATTTTTAGAATACGACGAAGGCATCTGTTGATGAAGACTTGTAGGCGCCCTGTGATGAATTGGGTGACTTTCCATGTTTCGCAACCGTACAAAAGTACTGCCTTAACGTTGGAGTTGAACAGCCGCAATTTGGTGTTAGTTGAGATCTCCGTTGATCTCCATATGCGGAACAGGCATGCATATGCGCCCCGTGCTTTATTTATTCTGGAACTGACATCTTCTTCTGCACCGCCATTTTCGGTAATAATACTACCGAGGTAGCAGAATTTATCGACCAGTTCCACGTCACGGTTATTCAGCGCAGTCCGTTCAATGGTGTTTGCATTTATCCGCATTTCTTTAGTTTTAGTCCGATTTAGCCTTAAGCCTGCTGGACTACTTTCTGTTGCCAAATTGTTTAACATGTTTTTGAGGTCCTGGTGTCTGTGGGCCAGCAAACAGATATCATCTGCGTAGTCGAGATCCTTAAGGCGGTCTAACAAACCCCATTGTATGCCGCCTGTTCTACTATCTAGAGCGCCGACAAGGATGTCATTTATTACTATAAGAAATAGTAAAGGCGACAGTAGGCATCCTTGTCGTACTCCTGAGCTCACCTCGAAGCTGTCGGATAATTTTCCATTATGGAGAACTCTGCATTTGGAATTGTTATATAGGGCTTTTATCAATTCTATTATTTTATCAGGCAGTCCACGTCGCCGTAGTGCCTGCCATATAAAGCTCCTATTGACCGAGTCGAACGCTTTCTCATAATCTACGAAAGCAAGGTAAAGGGGGGATCGGAATTCAGTAGAATGCTCCACTATTATTCGTAAGGTGTTGATATGATCAATACATGAGCGGCCCTTCCTGAATCTGGCCTGCTGCGTCCTAAGCGTTCGGTCTACTGCCTCACTTATCCTAGATAGTAATATATGGGACAAAATTTTGCCCACAGTAGATAGTAAACAGATGCCTCTCCAGTTGTCGCATATTGTTAGGTCCCCCTTTTTAGGTATTTTGACTATGATACCTTCCGTCCAATCCTCCGGAAAGGTACAGGTGTTCCATGCTATTTCTAGGATTGGCTGAAGCGCATCTGCTATGAGGCTTGAGTCGGCTTTCAACAATTCTGGCGGGATGCCATCTTTCCCAGCTGTTTTACCATTGGCCATCGCATGAATTGCGGTTACTATTTCCGTCTTGGATGGAGCCCGGGTGGTGATTCTTATAGGCTGTGCATTGTTGCTGGTTTCCTGAGGTTTCTGTGTAAATGAACCATTCAGGGCGGCGAAGAAATAATCTCTCCATCTTTGGAGTTGCTCCTCGTCGCTGCACAGCAGCCTTCCATCCGCACTCTTAACGGCATGCTTTTCAGTAGAGTGCTTTCCCGAGAGCTGTTTAGTGATTTGGTACAGCACCTTACTGTTGCCTGTGTTTGCCGCGTTTTCCGCTTTTTCTGCGAGCTCATTTATCTGCTGCCTTTTATCACGCCGGACACTTCTCTTTACCTCCCGGTGTAATTGGGAGTATTCCCTTTCCAGTTGGTAACTTCTTTCAGGGTCGCTTGTAGAGTTTACGTTATTTTTGAGGACTCTCCTGCGTTCTATTTTTTGCCAGGTTGTGTCCGAGATCCAGTGTTGCTGGTTTCTTTGGACATAACCGATGCTCGTTTCTGCTACCTGGGCTGAGATGAAATTATACATATAGACGCAAGTACAATAGTTGAGTAGTTGAATTTAGTTGACAGCAGCACAGCGATAGTTTGGTTGGTGATTTTTTAAAGAAGTCGGCGTAATAGTCAAGGCGAAAACGAGGAAGAAATAGAGGTAATAAATATTTGAGTGCTGTATTTTAGGGTCATCTATAAACCGATCGTTTTTGAATAGGCCTAAACAATATGACTAGATAAGCAGTTACTTTTAGTTCTTTAAAGTAGCGTTTTGATATTTCGTGAGTACTTTGACTGGTTATTTTGTAGTGTGTAATAAGTTCAATTCACGAAAGTTTTTAATATAACTTAGCCACCAAGGTCGTTACACCAAGTGTTAGCGAACACAGGGTTAACTCATATCCGGGGTTTTGTTTGTTCGTGGGTATGCATATCATGTATATATTCTTTTATTGTTATTTGCTTGGGGTTTGTATAAGAATTTTGTTGCTTGATTTATTGGTGAATGATTTTTTGCACTAATTTTTTGTAATAACGTAATGTAAGTGATGTTCAAACAAAAATCTATCTGGTACCAAGTTCGTTTGGGTTTTTTTTTTCAAAATTTTGTCAAATATGTATACAAAATATAATAGGGAGGTACTGATATTAATTGAGGAGTGGTCGAACAAAACGGCATACATCTGTCCAGTTCTTAAAATGTTTTCAGTTAAATAATTTTCGAAAATGGTATTTTGTAGGTTGGTATAAGAAGCTAAAAAAAGGTTTTGCCTACAAAATACAATTTTCGAAAAAAAAAAAAAAAGTTTTTGAGTGAAATTTTGTCAAAAAGTTATTTTCGAAAACTAAGGTTTAATCGTGTCATCTTTTTTGTAAGTATGTACTAAAGTTGTAAAGAATTTCCCTCGTATAGGGTTGTATGACCTATAGAAACCGAGATACACGGAAATCTCGGGAAAAACGCGATATCTCCGGTGGCCATGTTTTTTTTGGATTCTGAAATTGAAGGAAGCAATTTTTAGCCATTTTGGTATTTTGTCTCCTTAAAATGCTAATTTCCCCGGACTATGTAATGAAAACGGTTCCGAAAAAAACTTAAAACGGCCAACCATGGCATGTGCCGTTTTGTTCGACCACTCCTCAATTGTTATATTTCAAAGATACCTCATTGTAAAGTCACAGGTTGTTGTTGCACGCTTTTTATTGTATTTTGATACCTTGGTTGGTTGTCAAATTTATTCGAATTGTTGAATAAAATATATGTCTTTTGTTAGCTCATTTGATGTATTATGAATTCAGATAAATTTTTCAGGATGAAGGGTAGTAAGTTCATTTTTCCAAATGCCTTCATAGGTATTCCGCAGATAAGTGGTGGCGCCCTAATGGGGGCGCTCCTGCGCAGGTAAGTGGTTACGCATTATTTCAGGTGGTATCTCCGGTACCTCATCACTCCACGACCTCTCCCAGCGAACCAGCCCTACTCTTAAGGCCGTAATAATTTTCAAGTGGATTTTTTGGATGGAATTGTTTGTCTAAATTTTTTTTTGTATATGTACAACAAACAACGTAAAACCAGCATACCACACGTTGCTTCAAACCCAATCTCTTGTCATTGGTTTGTTTACCGGCATAGCTGTATTGTCGTTATGTGATCTTTGTTCTATTTTGAGTCTCCAGTTCAGCTTTAGGTCCAGAATAAGACAGCAAGTATATAGGTGATCTGAATAGGCTCAATGGTCCACCATTAATAAAGTTGGCTGTGGTCGCGGAACTTTGTTCTATCTGTGAAGAGCACCAGCTCTGTATTTTCAAGGTGAACGAACAGCTATTGATCCATTTTCTAATCTGGAGCAATCAGCCAAAGTCTTAACCATAACCTCAACGATTGTAAAGCGAAATGTTCCGGAGGATAGGACCACCATGTCGTTCATATAGGAAAATTTATGGTAATCTACATATGGGTGGTGCAGGTTTTGGTGTAATTTGTCTTTGATTTAACGCAAATGCATTTGAACTATCCATGAGCTCTAAAACCCACCACGTACACGATCTATGTACCTGTCGTTCAAAATCCATTATATCATCTGCTCAATTATTCGAAAGATTTTATTTAAAATTTAATCTAGAAGAAGACTCTAAAATCGTTTTATTATTATATTCTGGATGATCTTTTTGTCCTCAGAACAATTTTCTACACATTAGCCTTAATAGACAACGTAAACACAATTTTGATGCCGGCTCTCACGGCCCCTTAATATATGTGGGGTGTCATATACGACAATTTAATGATGTAAGAACCCATTAACCTGGCGCTCTGGGGAGCTACTTCACCTCATATTGCGCCTGATTAGATGGTATCCAGTTAAAATTCCCTCCTGAAAGCGGAACACCAGAATACATCCCCGGCATCAATCCATTGAGATTTCATCCTGACATCCCCGTCAAGCTGCGACCTCATGAGATTCTTGTCCCGGGATATTTTTTTTCTGGCTTTTTTCAGGTTTATTTCCTCTGAACCCCACCGTAGCTGCTTAGCAGTGGGGTCACGTTCTTTAACAGAAATATTAAGGGATTTTCTGTTATGTTGTGACTTTTGGTTATCCTTAAGCAATAAAAGATTATATTGACAGGAGATATACTTTATTACTTCATTTCACAGGGTGGCACGTAGATGTATGCGTTGTTCTGCCGTTACTTCTCGTTCTAGTGCTATATGCGTTACATGGCTGTGCGTTCCTTGTGCCACTGTACTAGTATATAGTCTATCCTAGGATAGGGCTCTGCCACAAAGTCTTATATGCCCTTAGAATCGAAATACTTGGAGCCGTGTATGATGTATTATGTTAGTGTATATGTTGAATGATCAGAGAATGGTCCTAAATCTGTTTCGGTTTTTGGCTTTTGGCATTACCTTCACGTAGTATGCCTCAAGAAGTCGAATAAAGTCTCCGATGATTCTATAGGGAATGGTAATGAAGACGTGTACTAGTTGGCTATATAAGGTGTATGTGCCCAATTTCAAGTTTGACCGATATAATGATTGGTGATTACCAAAGTGTCTTCAACTACATCCATTTGTCTTACGTGCAAGAACGTGTAATCTGTTATAATCATAATTTAATCGAAACTATCTCCGGTATACGGATATATAATAAAATTCTTTTCTCATAACTTTCTTTCATTTGGATTCAGTAACCAGAGTGTTGTCGAGAATATTTATGAGGTAAGCATCATCTGTGGTAGAAAATCAATTTCGTGCAACAATAAATTTTTTTTGGTAAATTGCAAAAATTTGGAAGTACTAAAAAGAATGGAATTGGCAGGATAATTAAATTTTATAAACTTGTCTATTTCGCCTACAGGACGTAGGGCTTTACCATTGAGCCTTGGTCTTTCATATAAAATACTTTCTTGAATGTCGACATCCCAAGGATTTCCCAAAGAATTGATATATGGAGTTCCAGTGTTCTAAAAGGCCATAAATATAGGCAGGGCCGGTGCTTGGTTTTTTTGCGCTCGGTGCATAGTGCCATATTGCACCCCATCAATTTTTGGCAATCCTGCCTTCGGTCGAAAGCGTTCTCGGGTATGCTCCATGGGCTCCCCAATACCTTTCTGGCACTCCTTTTCCTTTAGTGAGGGCAGAGCGGCGGTCGGGATGGATCTCTCTCTCTCTGGTTGTCCCAGTTGGAAGGTAATTGCGATTTCACCCTTTTTTTAATTATTTTTTCTTATTCTAGGGTCCCTGCTTCCATGGTTGATGGAAATGTTCCCCCTGTTACGTGCACCTAGGGTTGGTTGCCCGAAGAGGCCAACCCCAGATCCTCACCAACAAAATACAAAAAAATTTGGACACGAATTTCAACAAAACCACCTGAAAATTATATAGACAGTACTCCGGGCCTCAAGAGTAGGGCTGGCTCGCCGGGGGGTCGTGGGTTGGCGAGACTCCGGAAGTACCATCTCAATTGCTGCATCACCACCAGATAGGAGCGCCTCCCTTCAAGGCGGACGTCGTGTGCCTATTTGCAAGGAAGAGCACCTGAAATAACCCAAAATTCCGGGAGAGAAAAAGTCGACCGCCGCTATGCCATCCTTTAGGCAGTTAGCCTATCATCCTGAAACAATTTTCCAAAAGCAAAGTCAGCAAATTTAATAACATATCGCCATGTAACCTTCATCCAAGAATTGTATATATATATATATTTATAATTAAAAACCACATATAATGTTGAACCACAGACTTAAATATCTGTAATACAGATGTTCCGCTTCATACAAAATTCTGTCACCAGCAAATTTTCTGGGTATAAATCCCATCGTGAAGCTTTAGGATACACATTCCACATAAGCTCTCCGCGCATTTCCCCAAGTCATGACCTGCCACAATTCCCATTTTCAACAAAGTTCCCCATATAAAAAGTTGGAATTTAAAAAAACTCCATCCTGCGGTGCACTGCGCCTGACCCTTTGGCTAATCAAATACAATTCAAATCGATTACTTTCCGCGCACCTGAAATGTCGCGAAATAGCCTTGAACACGAAAAGTTGCCTAAAAAGAATGGGCGCTTTCAGTAATGCAGGATGCGTGCGCAATTGACTTATTCAGTCATTGAAAGCTTCACACTTCAATTGCTGAATAAGTCATTTGCGCACGCATCCTGCATTACTGAAAGCGCCCAATATTTCATTTCTTCCGAGAAATTGTACATACGTATGCCTGAAAACAAGAAAAAAAAAAACAAAATCACGACCTGCCGCAATGGAAATTAAAAAAAACCATCCTGCGCACGAGCACTTGGCCATTCATATAAAATTGTGTCGTCTATTGCCTGGCTGATAGGGCAAAGTGTGTGAGGGGTGGAGAAGGCGAAAAAGTACATTTCGCCCGTGTGGAATGAAGTTCCGAAGCCACTCTGCCCTTCGCCTCTTCCTTTGTCTATCAACAGAGAACTTGAGGAAATGCGCGGAGAGCTTATGTGGAATGTGTATCCTAAAGCTTCGCGATGGGAAGATTAATAGATCCCCCTAGAAAATTTGCTGGTGACAGAATTTTGTATGAAGCGGAACATCTGTATTACAGATATTTAAGTCTGTGGTTGAACTATGCTAGTTACAATAAAACATCATGACACATAAGGCTGTTTTAAAATAAAAAATCATAAAAATTGGGTAATGCTATTAAAAATATTAGACAATAAAAAAATGTAATCGAACCAGAAAATCGTCGCTCTGGCCAGCTCGAGGATCTTTCACACAATAGTTACGGAAAATTCACAAAAAATGATCTAAAGAAAATCCAAATAATGGAAACAAGCACATATTTAAATATTAAAATGATTACAATATATATTAAAAACAGTGAATATAGTTAAGCAATAAACAAAAACCCAACAAAAATGATATTTTATTATTATATATTTTCTTATATACTCCTTCTTAGGTCTTCGTCTTTCTAATTTTAATTCATCAGCATATGCCCCTCAAGAAAATAAAACGAATAAATTTTTTTATTTACAAGATCACATGACCATATAAATAAGCGGACATCTGGGATACGTCTTCCTAACTGACTTCTTTAACAGCCTTAACCCCTTCCGGGCACCATAAACCGGGAACTATTTCAGCTCCTCTAATGCACGTGTATAGGTATAATTCAGCGTATACTAATTTACCTTTGAGTACTTTCGGACAGTTTGAGGTTCCTTTCTCCCTCCGTTTCCTTAATATACATATATGTCCTGGGTTATAGATTAAAGCCCAAAACGCCCCCTTTTCATATCTGGCATCCTTTTCAGTTCCAATTTCTCCAAATTCCTTTATTACGTAACGTAATTTTCTTTTTATTTTTTTTTATATATTTGCGGGTTTGTTTTCGCGCTAGCAATTTTTACTAAACTTCACCGCACTTTAACTAATTCTTATTTGTTCTTAATTAAAACTCAGAAATTGTAATTCACTGAATAAATAGTCGATTGTTCTACAAGTAAAGAAAAGTGATAGTTTTCCAGTGAGTGTAAATATTTAATTCGCGAGCGAGCGTAGCGAGCGAGTGGATTAAAATTTACACGAGCTGGAAAACTCACTTTTCTTAGCGCGTTGAACATGCTATTTTTTCGGTAATCGTATAGAAATGACGTACATTTAATATTGAAAATCAAAAATTGCAAAGAAAATATTAATACTTACATTGAAAATCAAAAATTTCAAAGAAATAATAATTGGTCAAAGTATGCCATTTTCTGTTGACAATTAATCGCACTGTAATTAAAGTTATATCTAAAATCGTGAAGAAAAGTGTTGCTAACTAGAAAAGTATCACTTTTCTTTACGATTTTTGATTAAACAATGTACGTCATTTCTATACGATTCCCGAAAAAAGTATTTTCTTACAGCCAGTCATTACTAGCAACAACCAGAAAAAAACCCACTCAAAATTCTCTGACTGACTCCCAAAAAAATTTTCCCATTTTTCAATTTTCTTTTTTCCATGGCTTTCCAAATTTCCTAAATATTATAGTTTCTCCCAAGTGCACTTTTTTTTTCAAAGTGGCTACCACAAGGTAGTTATTCATAAAGGGATGGGCCTGCCGTTACACCCCTATATTATATGGGTGCTGGTCCTGCCAATTTTCCTGCGGGTCAAGAAATGTTGGGCAGAGAGGCGGCTATCTAGGTCTGCTTCTTGGGTATCCGAGTTCCAGGCCACCGTCCTGCTTTGGTTCCCTACAGACCAGACCTGCTCAAGAAAGCATCCATCCTGACAAAGCTTCCATATCAGAATAAGGCATTATACAAATCGGTGCGCCCGGTGGCCAGAGGAAATCTTTAAACAACAATACAAAACCTACCCACTGCCATGCAGGCTTTGACAGGTTAATTTTCATATTGGCTTGGTAGGCCCGATCATATTAGCCCATGTCTTTCAGGACAGCTTCCAGTGGCCACCACTAGGAGGTTATGATAGCACTTCCACAAGTCCGAATTTAATTTTTTTTTTTCAAAATCTTATATTGCGCCCCGAACGATTTCGCCCGGTGCAAGTGCACCACAAGCACCTTTGAAAGCGTCGTCCCTGGGGACATCGAGTTCTTTGAGGCACCTGAATACCACGCGAGTCCTGAAGTGAACCCCGTCCATTCAGGGGCGGCGATTTCATAGGTGCGAGTTGTTGCATTTGCACCGGGCGCAATACGTCGGGGGCGCAATTTCAGAAATAGAATAAAATAGATTTTAAAATGTATAACTTAAAAAAAACAGAAATTGAAAAGAATTCTTATGGGTGCAAGAAATTACACCAATTTACTCAATTTCTATCACTGTACTTTCTCATGCAAGATAAAACGGGAAAATTCCACTTCTCCTCGTGCAGGAATATTGTATATTGCTGCTTACTGTGATTGATATAAATTTGAGGGCGTTGTTGCTGCACTTTAAATTCTATTTCAAGAATTGTTAAAAGAGTAAATGAACAAAATTAGGAGAACAAAACTCCTTGTGGCGAGAACTCCGTTTTAATTGCATTGAAGTTAGAAAAGAAGAAAAGAAAGCTCACTGGAGTGATATTCCATTATTCCAGGAGCTTTTACGTTCAATCTCATGTTCTGTTGGGCGAATTCAGGCTTCATTTTTCCTAAGTTCAATATGCGAAAATGTATGGGAACTCAGGCAAAAATTAAAGTTCAGTACCTACACCAATTTGTTCGAACTTGGAAAGTTCGGTCGGTGAAGCCGAGGTATTACAAATAAAAATTAGCGTCAATTCCCTTTTGAAATTCGATGAAGAATCGCATGGGTTTTCACTAAAGCCAGCTTTTCCAACAAACTATACGGGTTTAATATTACTTCTCCCTTCCGCCATTACTTTTCCTAGTAAAAGGAACACAAAGAACCAACACAACCACACAACTGCCAAAAATTTGTTCAAAAATTCCGATAAATTTTTCGGAAACTATGAAAACTATCTCTCCCATGCAGCGAGTTTTTGTGACTTTTTATACTATCCTTCACTGCGTTCAAAAATGAATAGCTTCTGGGGCGCAATATAGCATAGTGTACCGGGCGCAAAAAACCCAAGCCGGCTCTGCGTCCATTGAGTGGGTTGTATTCTCGAGAGTGGGGGGTGACAGCAGCATCGGGTAAAGAAGAATTTGCGGCGAACAGAGATGCTAATAAGTCGACCTTGCTCTCTGTTAGCACTTCTTTGTTGTGAATAAAAGGAGGTGTTGAGAAGGAAGTAAAATTCTTCTTGATGGCAGTTACCAAGAACCAGAAATTTTTACTGCCTGTAGTGGAGCTAAGAATCTTACTTCTCAATCTTTCATCAAACGATGATTTGACTTTCCTGATGATGGAATTACAGTAGTTTCTCAATTTGATGTACTCACGACGAAGTTACTCGTTAGACGAACGTCTGTATGCTCTATAAGCGGCTTCTTTAGCTTTGATTGCGTTATATATTCCCCATTGAACCATCTCTTTGGCCTAGGCTACACAGATTTGCTAGAGTTAGGGATGAGCAAGCGCATACCCGCTCGTTTGGTGACACAGAGGGCGGCATAGTTAGAGTTGGCATTACGGAAACACAAATCCCAGTCAGTGGCTTGGAAGAAGCGAGTAAGACCCAACCAGCTGGCTTTCCCATAGTGTCACACAGTTCTTTTAGAGGCTGCGGTGGTTGTGGTCAAAGATGGATATTGGAAATAAGCGCTAATTAGTTTGTGGTCCGAGTTTCCAGGGGGTGAGCTAACATTGACGGAGTACCGCGTCGGATGAGATTCCTTCTACAGAAATACTTGACTGCAATCAATGTTGTTATGTAAATGGTTTAGATTTCGATTATATCATTTAATAACATGTCCTTGAAGTCAGCTGGTCCTGTTGGTCGCATGTTTTCTTTCGATCCTTTTCAACAAGTTTTTTTTTGTTGTATAAAATTAAATTGAAATCAGCGCTTGTGGCACATTTTCAATCAAGTGTCAACGCAGCCGTGAAGATTCGCTCAAATTAATAAATTTAAAATATTTTGTTATTAGATGGAACTTTGGAGACGAGCAGTTCATCCACCAATGCCACGCAATTGAAACGAATTTAAATTAAAAGTAAGCAAGAAGTTTGCGATGGGAACAATAAACTTTTCGGTTCTGTCAACTACCCCCGTATTTCCTTATCAATTGGGCATTTCTCAATTTAGAATAACCTTAATTAAATCAATTTCATTGAGGAGATTTATGAACAAAACTTTTGCCAGCGCCGGGATGGATCCTGTTCTTTTTTTTCTTTTCCTTCTCCTTATTTTTTTTTTGTATTGAATTTGATGAAGACTCCCAGAATTTTACAGAAATACCAGCCATAGCCGACTACATTCTCTATATAGTAAAAGGAAAGCTTTTAATCTCCTGAATTTTAAATTTGGCAATCAGTCGATTCTTGGGGTACAAAAGTTTTCTTTGAAATTTATCGATTCTAAGCAAGTAATTAAAAATTTTGGCTAGGATCCTTCTTCGCTTTTATAGAAAATTAACTCATCAGAAGTTGTCCCTGCTTTTATCAGTATGGGTGTGTGTGTATATATTGCCGAAACCTCTTGTGATTGGCATGTCTTTATTATGTTTACGATAAACGCTAAGGACGATTTCTTTTAAGACTCATTACACGCATAGTTACCCCTTGATGAAAGTTGTTGAAGAATTTTAATTAAGAGTAGGCAGAAATATTCATTTGGAACAAGAAGTTTCGTTCCAGCCAGATATTCACAAAACTAGGGATGCAGATAGATAAAAGGATTTGGGATAGAGGATACTTAAAATTTTTATGCTTTTGTTGCTGGTAAACATTTTTTTTTATTATAGTATATATGTATGTGTGCTTAATGCGAGAGTGATAAGAAGTTGTGGATTCTCTTAGTTTTTGCTCAGGCGCCCTTTATTGTTCATTAATTTTTATAATTGTGGGAGACAAAATTAGGGGCAAAAGGGTGTAATCTGTAAGTGTTAAGATAAATTGGTTGAAGTGTTATAAGTTTATTCATACATTATAACTTCTTATCACTGTTGGTGAAAGTTTTTAGATGGTTTAACTACTGCTTTAAGAATTTCAATTCCTACTAAGCCTTCAATAATTCTTTCCAGTATCTCCAAGGGCAAAATAAAAATAATTCTGTTCCTCTTTTACCATGGATGATACTTCAAAGTTTTACAGGTTGATCTGTAGTCAGACACATGGGCGGCGCTATCATAGGCGAATGGTGCACTTGCACCGGGCGAAATTTGCCGGGTACGAAATTTCAAAAATTAAGAAATAAAATAATTTCAAACTGAAAAATTGAAAGTATATTACTAGTAGAGTACAAAAAATTACACAAATTTACCAATTTCTGTCCCTGTACGCCTGAATTCGTAATTTCCGACAAATGTCAGTTTCTTCGTGACTTATGATTCCATTTTTCACTTTCACTTCAAGCGCCAAGCATGATCAGGCCCATTATTTCTTCCATCCAGCGAGTGTTTGTGTGTTTTTTACTGCGTTCAGCTTATGGGGCGCAATATGACATAGTGCACCGGGCGCAAAAGTCTCAAGCATCGGCCCTGGATGTCTCCCTATGGTACTTAAAAAATATGCCTCATCTTTGGATAAACCCCTGTGCAAAACTACCGTCCAATAGCAATTACTTCTATACTCTCCAAAATCATGGAGTCAATAATCAATAAAAAGTTGATGAAATATCTCGAATCCAATCAAATTATACACGACAGGCTATGCGGCTTTAGACCAAAACGGTCTACTGGCGATCTGCTTGTGCTTTCTTTCAGGCCGTTCAATCAAGGTGGAATTGGATGGCATCGAATCCAACCCCAATGCCATTTCGGCCAGAGTTCCCCAGGGGTCAATTCTCTCACCCGCACTTTTTCTAACCATCATTAATGATCTGCTCTCAATCCCCTCTAACCCACTTCACTGCTTCGCCGATGACGGTACTTTGCATTTCTCTGACTCCTTCGACAATATATAGGACAAGCACGTGCCAGACCTTGTTTTTACCGCCGTAAACTGATGTCCACTTCGATCAACCGGGATATCGAATCGATTCTTTATTGGGGCAAAATGAATTGCGTTGAATTTAACGCTTTTTATGTTAAATCGGTTTGTCGGATGACATAAAAAAAGCGAAATCTTTTTGAAAAAAGGAATGCAGATGCAGATTCGGTGGTGCGAATTGTAAACGCATTAAACGAAACGTAGCAATAATAATGTTGTGGTGCATTTATATGTTTCTCTCATTGGGCGTGCACGGACTCGGACTCAAGACTTGGTAAACCAACAAAGAAAAAACCGATAAAAATGATTGAAAAGTGAAAATACTAGTGAAACTTGCTGGCTTAACGGCTGACTCAACTCTTAGTATCCTAGGGGTAGCTTTAAGGCGTCCTTTACACGATCATGCAAGCGTCAATCAATTCCATCAGTCGTGGTTGATGGAAATCAAAATATTCTGATAATTACATGATCATTACATTTATCATCATCTTAGACGGTGGGTTTTCCGTCAATCATAGCAGTAACTGTGATAAACTGACAGCAAAACCTATCGTTTAATGGACGCCTAACGGAGGATCTACGATGGGATGATCACATATTCCAAATCGCCCCACAGGCCTCTCAATGGCTTGGATTTCTTAAGAGATTATTCTTATTATTCTTGTTGAGGGGCGCTATAGCGGGCACTGCGACCTATTTTGTTTGGTCTATTGTACCATCCTCGTCTTTAAAAACCATCAAGGTTAAGGCTTCTTAGGTAGCCTAAAACTGATTTAGGGTTGCTGTCCCAAATTTCCCTGGGAGTAGGGAAATCACGATGGAGGAGGCTCAGTATTTTCCTCGCTGTAGCCTCACAGTCGCACATCAAGTGCTCCGCAGTTTCGGGAGCTGCCCCGCAGAATCGACAGCCAGAGTCGGCCACCAGACCTATTTTGTTTAGGTGATAGTTAAGCGAACAGTGGCCCGTCAGGAGCTCTGTTATTATTTTTAGCTCCCACCTCTTGAGATTTAAAAGTTTGCCCGCCTTAGCTTTATCGATTTGGATGAATCTTTTAGCTTGAAGGGCACCCTGGGTCCTAGACCAGCTTTGAAGAAACATCTGGTCAACCCAATTCTTTATGGCCATTTTTACGTGGCAGCTTGCTAAGCTACAGAAAGGTTCCGGACCAATAGGTAATGAGTTTGCGCCTGCTCTAGCCAGGCTATCGGCAATCTCATTTCCAATGTGACCTTCGTGGCCCGGAATCCACATCAGCGTGACACTATTGTTCCTGCTGAGGAATTTCAGGGATTGAAGACAATCCAGGACAGTCTTTGATGAGACCCTGTACGATTTAATGGCCAGCAGTGCAGCTTGACTGTCCGAGAAAATAACAATGTTAGAGCTATTTGGAGCTCTATTAATACAAGTCTGAGCACACACCTGGATGGCGAGTACCTCAGCCTGAAAAACAGTGGGGGTAGTGCCCAGAGCCATGGATATTTTGCTCCTTGGGCCATAAACACCCAGCCCTACCCCTTTATCGGTTTTGGAACCGTCTGTGTACCAAAAGGCCGTGCTTCCTCTAAAGAGAGGCCTGCCATGTTGCCACTCTGACCTACTTCGAATAATCGTCGTAAACGGTTTGTCAAAGTCAAGAGTAGCAGGAATGGTATCGGACAAAGATATCATTGGCTCCAAGTTCTGCTCCTTGAGGATCGATAAATGATCCAGCAGGTCTCCTGGCTTAAAGGAGAATAGCTCCCGTAGACGCAGTGCCCCTGCCAGAGCCTCTTTTTTCACCACCAGGTGTAGCGGAGGAAGGTTCAGTAGGGCCTCCATTGCCACAGTCGGACAGGTGCTTTTGGCCCCTGTGATACCAAGACAGGCCAGTCTTTGTACCCTGGCCAGCTTAATCATAGCACCCTTTTGTTTGGTCTTAGCCCACCATGCAATGGATGCTATGTGATCATGGGCCTTACGACCGTAGTATATAGCCAAAACATTAACCTAGGTTTAAGACCCCAGGTTTTTCCTACGAATTGGCGACAAACATGGAGAGATACAGTTGCCTTGCCAGTTACTCTCTCAATTTGAGATTTCCAGGAGAGCTTTTGATCCAGGATTACGCCTAGATATTTAGCCTCCTTTGAGAAACCTATTTCTTTGCCGTCCACGTCCAGTGGATGAGGATAACCTAGAGTCAAATGGCGAACCAAGGTAGACGACCTCGGAGTAGGAGTATTTTTGTTCATCAAGTCGGCCTTCAGACTTAGAAAAGTAAGTAGCGACTAGTACATTCAGTCTCAGGATGTATGAAATGATCTTCAAGCTGACTGCGCAGCGCACCGAGACCAGCCCGGACGTGAACAAAGACGAATTTTACGATCAGCTTCAACAGACGCTGGATATGATACGAAACTAATCATACTCGTGGGGGACTTAATGCACATTCAGGCGCAGATCGAATCGGTTGGGAAGGAACGACGGGCACATTTGGACACGGAGAAATAAAAAATAACGGTTTACACCTCCTTTTATTGGCAGCGTCAAAAAATTCGATCGTTAGCCTATTCTTTGCCGTCCAAAGAGGGAGCTTTTAAATTTAGCTTCCTTCTTAAGAGATGCAAGATCCTCCTCCAGCCAGCCGCCCTGGTTGCAATCTACAAATCTTACATTCGGCCCGCCTTGAATACAATTCATATATCTAGATAGCCGCCCCAAAAACCACCTTGGCTTGCTTCGACAAGGTGCAAAAGCGTGCCATCAAACTCATTCCTTTACGCCAACTCAAACGTAAGGCTCATCGATATTCCCTGAGTCCCCAGACCCCCTATTCCTCTATTCTTCAAACCAAGCTTGTTACTAGACATTGCACCATGACTTTAACTGCTACTGATAGTATAAAGGGTGACTTGGTTGTCAAACAGACTTGGATCTTGATTTTCTTTACATAACATTTGTTTTACACTTGCGAAAAGAATTACGTGATACTTGGCGAGACCCCCTATCTCCTCCAAGTGAGATTGGGTGAGATTCGGGACAACCCCCTCCCCCTAAACACCTCACGTAATTTATGGACGACCCCTTCTTAATACTGGTAAATATCGATGCATGATAGGAGCATTTCCACTTTTAACCACAGAGCGAAATTCACGACAAGGACATTTCACTCTATGTACGGAATGGAAATTCACGTTCCGGAATTCAATTGCGGTTTGTTGTTTAAAGCCAAAAGTTGGTTCTGAATCAGTAGTACTCGAGGTATTCCAAGTGGATTGAAATTTAGTTTTAATTAACACCGAAGCAAATTCTGAGGTATTCCTAAAGGTTGTTGACATATTGATTGTTATTATAGCGTCTGATGGGAAAAACTATTCGTATTTTTGATTAGCCAATGATTGATTGTAGTTAATGTAAAAACGGTAGGCTTTAGAATATGTGTTTTAATTCCTATACGGTATAGATATAGGGCTGCCATCGCCTAAATTGCCGAGGCCGGAAAAAAACCACAAAAACTCGGGCATTTGAGTGGAATTGAGTTTTTTCCATGGGCACCTATTTTTTTCTCTTAATTTAACTAATATGTTTTTTGGCGAGTTAGAATCCAACCGTGGTATCGAATCGATAACCAACTATATATTCGGCTACCAGGGAAGGGTTAGCAACCCTTTCTGGCATATAAAACCTTGGTATGAAACCTACGACACAACCTCGGACAGGACAGAAACTTGGGAAACTTAGGGCAAAGATATCTATAATTATCCCTTTAATGACTAGGTTGAAACGTTGATTTGAGGTTGAGTTGAAATTTCGAAGTGAATCGAAGTGCCTCTCTACATTCTCGACTTCGACCAACTTCGATCAACTTCGCAAGTAAAGTAGTGCAGGCTTAAGAATAAATAAACTTAACAATGTAATGAAAATTTTTGGGACCACAACGTGACCTACCGAGCAAAAGCTTGGAATTACCCCTAAAATTTAGTACTTACGGAGTAAAAAAAAAATATGTTGGTCTGTCTGATCAAATCTGGAGTTAATGTCTTGGCAGACCAATTTTTTTGTTGTTGTTTTGGGACCACAACTGACCTATCGAGTAAGAGTTTCAATCTTCAATCGAATTAAAGTTTGAATATTTTTATACTAGAAAACAAAGGTCTGCAGGGTTTGTACCGGTGCCAAGAGTCTGCCACCGTTTATTTTAGTGTTTAATTGCTACTTAAACCTTAATAACTCCTATACCGTTTGGCACCTGCTTGGTCATTTTGATCTGAAAAGAAATCGGTTGGAATTTGAGTCTTTTGATAACTAAAAACTTGGTTTCTTTGAATGACCGGATTAAGTCCTCTGTACGTTGGATAACTGAATTGTCACTGGAAATTTCAAATAAAGCTAGAGCATTTTTGTCACACCGAGGTTTGCTTGGATGAAGACTACGAGTCAATTTTTAACAAGGATTTGTTTTAATTTATTAAGTATCATTCAATTGATTGGGTCACCCCAAAAACAAAAAGTGCCCTGGTTTTACCCGGACAATATTAAAAACGACTCCCGGACGGCCCCCGGACGCCCTCAAAACTAGGACAAATCCGGGGAAACCCAGACGGATGGCAGCCCTAGGCCTGGCACAGGAATTCCTTCTTCTCTCTTATTTCAACAAAACATAAGTACATCGCTGTTCAAGAGGTTCGTTTGCTGCTTTCTCCATGGATTTACCTCTTTTTGGACGACCAGGGCACGATTCTTTAAGGTCCTTAGAATCAATTCGAAATCGATCCACTGGACCTAAAAAAGTGAATCGGTTTTGAATTGATTCTAGGAAACGATTCGGAATAGATTCTGTGGAATTAATTCAGATTCGATTCTATGGAATCAATTTCTAATCGATTCTAAGGAATTAAATTCCCACCAATTCCAAGGAATGAATTCCGAAGCAATTCTGCGGAATGCAGAGAGGAATGAATTGGTTCCGTGCTATGACATCCCAATGCAAAAAGAATCGGTTCTCTACATGGAACCACTTCAAATGTACTGGAAACAATTCTGAATCCATTCTGAATGTATTCTGTTCCCAACTGGAAAGGCACATGTTGGTTACTATTCAATAAAAAAACACATAAAATACCCCAGTACACATGCACATACAAAAAGGGGAGAAAAGTTTATGTTTATTTTGTTTTGAACACCCCACTCGGTAAAAACCAATGCATTTGCAATTTGGGCAACTGATCCACGGTTGGCTGTTACCTAAAACCTCAGACAATTGTCCAAGCCATAAAAATCCGACGCCACAACCTATATAAACTGACGAAAAATGATTTTCACGAAACGCCACATTGTTGAAATGACTTCAAACCACAATTTCCACTAAATTGAGACAAATTTTTCGTGCTGTGATTTTTTTTTAGAACTCCCCACTGCCGCCCATCTCCTCTTCAGTAGTAGACCAGACCGACCACACCAGCCTTGGTCCTGTCATCTCATTTTTGCCAAAGTGATACCGCATAGTACTGACACTGTCTTCCACCATCTATATGGGCAAGGGCAACATATTTCCGATATAAAAAGAGGACATCCTCCCTTGTATAAAACTGCTGTTTTCGGGGGCAGGGTAGTAGCATGGCCCGGTGTCATAGGATGACACGCGGCAGGAGGGTTATCGGGAGGACACAGGGCTTACAAATATGCCAGCGATATTTAGATGTAATTCAGTGTCATGGAGACATTAGCTTTTATTGCCCTGTGGTTGACGAAAAATGAAAACAAATAAAGTGTCGCCTTTTATGGCTTCCATAGGGGATTATTAAAGATGCCTTTTATTGCCCAAGCCCACCATAGATACAATATTTCCTCCATTATTCTGGGGGAGGCATCACCATCGCCGGCTTTTGAGGTTTTAACATAAATGGAGCAAATTAAATCCTGAAAGGACCCCCGAATTTATTTGAATTGAAATATGTACATAAAGTGCTCCTCCACCATCCCCCCGCCGCCTCCAACCCTCACCCACAATCACAATGTCATCGTGCTCGTCTTTTTCATTTATAAGATTTGCAGGAGGAGATTTTTTTTATTTTTTTTTTTTTATTTTCTTTTTTCTTTTTATTTTTGTGTGTAAGAAAAGATACTTAGACTCTGTCTCTCATGGGTAATGCTTTAAGAAATTCTCTCGTTCACGTTCGTTACATTTCATTGGAATCCACCAAGAATATTCTCATTTAAATGAAAGCCTCTATACACATGCATGTGTAACTAAGGATATAAGGAAGCGGACGAGGAGGATGATGATGATGTTGATGATGATGATGATGAAAAAAAAAATAAAAAACCTTGGGCTAAATTATGTGCTTAACAACCAAAAATGATTTTCATCATTTATTAAGGAAATTTTCATTCATCACTTCCGTTGAAAGTTGCAAAATCAAAAGCTGTTTACCCAAATGCTTATTAAGTTTCCACTTATTTAGCTACAAATAATGATGTCCTCCGGACTTTCCGCATCATTCCATCCTTATGAGTTTTCCTTTTTTCAAGTTTTTCTTCTTCAAAAGTATTTCTCTTCTTTCATTTTTACTTTTTACCAGAAAAAAAAAAGAAAAATCTTCTCCTCAAATATGTGTGAATAAGGGTGTATGATGTGTTGCCATTGGCATTCCTCAAAGATATTAGATCGTGTGCTTTTAAATAAAATTAAATACAATTATGTTTTAGCAATTTCTTCTAGTGCTTCCGTCAGTTCGGGAATGTGTGATTATTGTTATTTTGTCGGGCCTTGAGCATTTTGTTTTTGATCAATTTGATTAAATAATAATATACTGGGTTTTCCTGGAACATACATACGCACATTCCTATTATAAAATGTTTTGTCTGGATTTTTGTAACATTCAAGGGCTTGAAGGGATTTTTTTGTGGGGGGATGTTATATATTAAAATTAAAATCATAAATTTTCGCACTAATTGAAACCCAAATAATACCTGATGCTAGGTTATGTTACTATCAGGGGTCAGGGTACACATTAGTGCACTTTTCTGACCATAAGGGTATTTCCATTTATGTTAGGATTGGTATCAATTAAAATCATATTATCAATGGAATCATTAAAGTTGATTGATCTATCTAATTCGAGCCATCGCCTTATCAGCGGGAAATTCCAATATAAGCTACAAACCAAATAAGAGAACTGTATGGAGTTTACTCGTTTTTTTTTTGTTCAAAGCACAGAACCCAGTCGAAAGAAAACCTGCCGAGTCCTCCGTGTTACCTGAACTGTTCAGGCATATGAATGCAATTCCTCATCCTTGGCCGGGCCCTTTAGCCTATGAGTTCACCCGCCCGATTTGTATCATTTCCCCCACATAAATATCCCTTTTTTTCTTGTCAAAATTCAAAAAATTCAAAAAATGTAATACCTTTTATCCTGCGTTGCCTGAAAAGGGGCCCACACACTTTTAACTGTGCAGTTCATCACGTGTGACGTCATGTCTTAGCGATAAACTGTGCACTTTTGAACTATTTTCACTCAGCCTCGGACCTAAGCTTCTGGATCCTTTATTGTTCCGAAACTTCACAGTTCAAACAGTTTATCGTTCAGTTCTATTAGTTCCGTCCATTTGCCATTATTAAAAGAACGTCCTCATATCAACAAAACTGAGCAAAAAAAATGTACAACGGACGAACATATTAGTTCAGTTTATCGTTCAGTGTTTTACACACCCAGTGGGAAATTGAGTGCTCCAATAGTCATGTTCTCCTTCAAACGCTTACAGCGCACCCGTTCTCATACCAGTTCCATATACTTTTTAACATTGCAGGTCATTGCAGGGGAACATACCTTCAAAAGCGTTCTAGGAGCATTATAATAAAGCTTTTTGATAAAGAATATGGATATGTGAACCGGTATCGAAAAGTTTTTATTTTGTTCATCTTTGGCAATTGTCTTTTGCTTTCCAAGCGCTAGCACTGTTTTACCATAGTAGTCCCCCAACTGAATTCTAACCACTTCCACAGCTGTTTGTCTTCCGTATCGAACGAGAGTCGGTCCATTGAGTATGATAATGTCATGCTTTATGGTCACGAAGATAATCTTCATTCTATAAAATATATGAAAATATCAGTAATGCTCACTCTGCAGCATATTTAACAGCGCTGAAAATAAGCTCCCCTGAGCAACGCTTCCAATTTTTCCCACTGGACAGTTCAGCAGCACAATTAAAGGGTGTTTGGCCGCCTATCATGCGGATAAATGCAAACACCATTGAACGGACTGCGCTGAATAACCGTGACGTGGAACTGGTCGATAAATTCTGCTACCTCGGTAGTATTATTACCGAAAATGGCGGTGCAGAAGAAGATGTCAGTTCCAGAATAAATAAAGCACGAGGCGCATATGCATGCCTGTTCCGCATATGGAGATCAACGGAGATCTCAACTAACACCAAATTGCGGCTGTTCAACTCCAACGGTAAGGCAGTACTTTTGTACGGTTGCGAAACATGGAAAGTCACCCAATTCATCACAAGGCGCTTACAAGTCTTCATCAACAGATGCCTGCGTCGTATCCTAAAAATCCGCTGGCAGGATAGAATTTCAAACCAAGAACTATGGCGCCGTGCCGGCCAAGAAAGGATAGACGACCAAATCAGACGAAGGAAATGGAATTGCGACGCGAAAACGAAAATCTAGCCAAACAGGCCCTCGTCTGGAATCCGCAAGGATCCCGTCGAGTCGGAACACCTAGAACAACGTGGAGGAGAACCCTACTAGCAGAAGCCGCAACAACTGGGAGATCCTGGTCGGAGCTGAGAGCTGTCGCGCAAAACAGAGTCCGCTGGAGGGCAACTGTTTCCGCCCTATGTCCCATGAGGGATTAAAGGAGCGCAATGATGATGATGGCCGCCTATCATAACGAGGAAACCATCTCCTGTTGGAATACCGGAGTCAGCATTCTGTCACTGTAGTATTGGATGGGAGGAGTTCGCAACATTGAACTTACTATTGGAGCACTCAAAAATCACTCTGAATACCTCCAAACAATTTTGAAGGGTTTTGGTTTAGAGCCCCTGGAGCAACATGAAATACAATTAAACGCATAACACTTTGCAATATATGGCGAGATTATTGATGTAAGGCTTGGTTTTGCAGACGAATGGGCGGTCTTGGTATTACGCCCCCTGCAGGCACGCGGGCGCCCCTTTTAGGGGTGTGCCAAACACAACAATCAAACAAACGTGCGCCAAACACTATTAAAGAGTCTTAATGTGTGATTTGCTTGTTACAGCCTTGTCCACATTAATGAAAGTAAAAACGTCTAAAAACAATGACATTTTGCATGCTGCACGAAAACTTCAAAAGCGGAGACTTGTTTCTTTAGGGGTTTTGTTTATGTGCAGCTGAAGACAAATAAACAGGCCCAAATATTTGCATCTGCTCTCGACTTGAATGAGGCGGTCTTCTTCTTTGACGGCTCTACAACCGGCCAAGCAACTAAAGCAAGCAACTAAGGCAAGCAACTAAAGCAAGCAACTAAAGCAACAAAACAAGAAAGTAAAGCAACTAAACATACCCTACAGTCCCAATTTTTATGTACCCTACCACTTTAAAGTCCATACATAAATAGAACAACTTGTCGATGGAGCCACCTTTCACAGTCAGTATTCCCGAGCTCCGACTGCGTCTTTTAGTTCAAATGAAAACATCGTCGAATTGTTTTTACTACTAGACAATAGACAATGGCTTGGACGACAATGCGGATTGGTAGGATAGGCGACCCCTAAGCCTCTCTCTGCTACATAAAAGAAGCAAACTTTCTAGGACTCCGCGATCGTTGAAAACAAAATGTCCCATGTTTTGCTGTTAAACCAGTATTTTTTGTATTTTGTAAGATTTAAATTTGAGTTGATTTTTCTGTATGCGAGGTAATGCTAGACTCCAGCACGTTCAGATTCGCGTTCATTTAAGCCATTTCTGACCTTCTTTCATCTCTGAAAGTACTGTCGCTACAGACTTGGGCCATACCTCAAATTGTACCTCTTGATCAAGAGACCTAAAACTGAGAAAATGGTCTGGAAATTCCAACCGGAAGTATATTTAACACCAACCTTGATCCTCCGTAACTTGAGTAGCCCCAAAATAAAAAGGACTCTGCTAGAAAATCTACACTTGGCATTTTTTAGAGATTCATGTATAAAGTAACTTTGCTATCTAGCGTGCTTTAAAATTAATTCGGCCTGTGCAGAAACATAATGACAACGAATTAGCAGAATAAAGCAACATTTAACTCTCCTTAAAACAAAACTCCTTCAACACCGAAAATAACGACGATTCAAAAATAGAATCCTGAATACCAAAAAAAAGGAACAAAAAGCCAAGAACAAATGAGTCTCATTAACTGAGCCAGCCTGTTGCCGGCAATCAAGTAAAATTAAATAAAAATTAAATTTCCTGTTTTTGGGTGAAAAGGAGAGAAATTAAATAATGCTAATAAATTTTATTTATATAATAACATGAAAGCGAAGCCCCGACATTGTGTCACAATTGCTTCAAAGAAATCTAAAAATACGAAAGTCATTAACAAGACCGGAGATCTCTCCTTAAGCATGGCGCTGTGTAGTGCAACTGTGGCCAGGTTGGCAGCTATAATTACTACGGGGAAGGTGCTTAAAGTACAAGAAATAAGATTTCTGTAAGAGGATTATTTTCTCTGCAACTCTGCTGAGGGCGGAACAGCAGGGAGCTAACAGAGCGGAAGTCACATCAGTTACAGGGATCAGGCAGTCTCAAGGATGAGAGTATTTTTAGACAAATTTATCAATTACTAGATAATATGATAGGAATTTTTCCTAGAAGGAGACTTGCACTTTTCGAATAGGATGTATTTAACGTTTTCGGGTTTCTGTCAAATTTATCAGTTTTGGTACTGATTTTGGACGACATTATTATCGGAAGATCAAGCCCAAAAATCCAGTAGACCAAAAATTATACCTTTTCTTTTTTATTAGGGATGCTCCGAATGTTCGGCTAAATATTCGTTTTCGGTATGTTCGGCGTATCCAAGTGGAAACAGAGTAAAGATTGCGTGCGGTGCGTGCGACCGATCCAAAAATTGCGTCAAGTTTTCGCTGACAAATAGTTACGTCCTGCCTCATCTTTCCCATATAAATCTAAGCATGTGTTTGTAATATGTGCTCGTGTTTGGGGATTTGAGGCTCTATCGAATGTCACAATGTAAAAAAAAGTTGAAAATAGGCCAACTTTTGCTATGAGTGCATTTCGTTCACGCAACTGTATAACACTGATTGATCAAAAATCAGTTGCGCTCGTGTGTGAACAAAGGTTAAATTTCGGTTGCAAACAGGTTATGTGCGTTAATAATAACGAAACCTGTCAGTTTGAAACTGATATTGTAAACCAGTAGACTCATGTGAGGAAGACCTTAATGTTTATGCAATTGTCATTTTCTCCAAATACGCGCTTTAGTCCCTTAATTTTTTTTTGGCTATAAATCTATCACGTTTACTGCGCAAAAATGAACCGACAAACTCGGTCGAAAGTTCGTATCGGTACATTTTTGACCGAATATTCGTATTCGGTTGAACCCATATTCGGCGCATCTCTATTTTATAATTTACTAGCTGGAACCCGGTGGGCCTTGCTGTAGTCATAAAGCAATAGTATGGCGTGCGCCAAAACAATTGGGAATCCTAAAATCGCTTTTTCCATCGGCAGTGAGAGTTTCAAATCCTGCCGTGAAAGTACATTCGAAAAGAAAAGTGTTACTCCGTTCGTTTAAAAGACAAATCACCCGCTTATTTATACTCCCAATCACATTTCCACGGTCTTACTGCCACGTCGTGGTCAGATGCTATGGGGGAGTGTTGTTGCCCGTGAAAGAATTTTTGCTTATATTTTATCCAGACATGAAATGTGAATGGGTGTGGAATTATCATTTCACCGCATGCGTTTAAATTTCCAATTCTTTTGGTGCGTACTATAGATTCTGTTTATTTTGGGGTTGAGGTGATAAGAATTTTAAAATACAGTAGGAGACATTAAAGACAATATTTTCGTATTTTTTATTCCGAATAATAAAATAATAAAAAGTTCTGCTATCGATTCGAATTTCGCCATTTTCAACGTCCAAAAGCTGTTTTGGAAATGTTTGACAGGGGTATCTTGTAGCAACTAGACCCGCATATTCTTTAGAGCGTAATTTTTTCAAAACTGTTCTACAGATATGATCCTTTCAAGAATGCGTTAAGTTCATTTGCAGTAGTTGACTGAGATGTTACAGGAAAAGCTGATCGAGAATCCCCTGTAAGTAGTGCCAGAGTGCCTTTTGCTGGTTGGTTTTCCCCCGGAAATCTCGCAAAGGCCTATCAAGCGCTTCGAGCGATTTTTTATGGGCTATGGTGCATTCATTCCAAAATATAATTTTGCAAGTTTTAAGGACTGTGGCAATACGGGAGTTTTCGCTGATGTTACATGTTGGTGTTTCTATCTGGTTCAAATTCAATGGGAGCTTGGATGCTGAGTGCACTGTACGCCCACCCACAATTTATATTGATCACGAATACAATACACTTTTAAATTTCAAATAATATTGATCAACTGAACATTCTAGAGTTCCGTATTATGTATGAATACAGCTCCAGAGACAGGTTGCTATAAATTACTTGGATACTTGATACAAATCCTATATGCACAGAAACCAGAAATGCAGAAGTTCTAAAAGCACAGACACACGATATTAGTATTCTCGTCGGTTTAAAATTTCATTGGAGTTTCAGTTACAAATTTACAGATGCAGAAAATGCACCATTTTATTTTTAAACACATAAACGGGAAAGGATAAAGGGCGAAGTGTTACAAAGGAGAGTCAGAGTCAAATGAAGCATGTGAAACTATTCTAGGTATATTCAAATTTTATTTTTTCATTTTCTTTACCCATGTGCTTACAAAATGTCTACCTTGGTTAAGTTAATATTTTAAAATTTAAAGCAACTAAAATATAATCAAAGAAAAGTATCAGGAACCTATAATGGTTTTTGAAAGCAAGACTGAACACTCGAAAAAGAATTGTGACACAATATAACCAACATATAGTACCCGTTCAACATCTTAACTTTCACTCAATTTTGTTTATAAAAGCGTAATCTGTTGTCCTATTTGTGGCTATCTTTAAAGCTACACAAAAATATACTACTATAGTATACTCCTTCCTGGTCTGGGCTGCTATGAAAATAAAAACGGAGTTAACATGAAGGACTTTATCTGCTCGTGTGAATATGGTAACAATGAGCAAAAACAATGCTTCACCATCGGACGAGAAAAACAAAACGTTGGATTTATGTGGCAATGCAACCTAAAACACACAAGTTGAAAAAATGTTAAAAAAACACAGCGAGGACATAACCTCATTTGTAGTTAGTGGCTGAGTCCACCACAGCAAAGCACCTGCTCACTTCGTCACATATTATCCTGGATTTGTTGACGAAACTCGACATGTCCAAAGCTTGTCCGCCTTCTGCAGTTGAAGTTGGCGCAGTTTCGTGTGACTGCTGGATGATGCTGAAATAAAAAAGAACTTTTTATCCTGGAATGGTACCTAAAAAATTCTTTCTAGACGTATGCCTATAGATAGACGTAAAAAGTTGAAAGTTTCGTAGGTCTTGCCTTTTTTTGATAATTGGGCTGAACGCTGATATGACCGTTTTTTGAATGATGCAAAATCTTCATCTTCGATAACCAAATCTGCAATGTCCAAATCTTCGCCTACTTCAGCTATTCAGCTATTACTCCAGTTAAAGTAGATATTTGACTGCGAGATAATTCCGAAGTTGTGGCAAATTGGTACATCATCTATCTTCTATCTATACCCAGCGGGAAATTAATGAAGAGATGCTTAAAGAAGCAAGAAAGAAGGGCTTTCTATTCATATGTTATGGAAGCTCTCTGAAAGCACACACTCTATGTAGACTCCCATTTTTAGCTTCCCACCGGGAAAATATAGAAGCTATTCTCGATAAGTAGTAAAGAATTGCTTCCACATCGTATCCTTTGGAAGTTGTTAGGAAGATTTTAGTTTTCTGTTCAATAGACAAATTTTTTTCAAGCAAATAAAAAACGAGCTGTTTGAGCCTCATGCAGGAAACTTCCTTTCAGTTCAGTGTACTCCTTAAAAGCTTTCGAAAAAGCCCCTACAAAATAGATTCCATTGAGCTCCTCAAGAAGCTGTCGGGAAGAAAATGCAATGGGAAAATTTTCCCAATGACATACAATTATAAAAAAGATATGACATGGGAGACGGACAGGAAGGGCAAGGGCAGAAAGAAGGCTTCCGTACCCCAGTGGGTACCCACAAGGAAAAGGAAACATACAATCATGAATGCTGGAAACCTTCCGAGGAAGTTTGGAAGCATTCTCTTCCGTGCTCTAGTTCATATTCTTTTTATCCATCCATGTCATTGGATGGAAGACTAAGAATGAAGCTTTTGCGGAAATAAAATTCAAAAAATTCTCTATACCTTCTCTGGACAACGAACAGGAAGGCTTTCTTATTCCTACCAATAGGAAGCATTCTCAATTTTCCTTGTGGGTATTAATAAAAGAAAGTGTGTGTCTGTCAGTCTGTGTGTCTGCTTGTGCGTAAATTTCCGTTTTTCCAAATTTTAATTAGTTTTTTTATTAATTAATTAATTAGTACGACGTTTCACAATTTTTGACGTTCTACGCTCTAGCTACTTGATTTTGACCCACCTTCATTTAACCGATCAGCCCCAAATTTTGCCCATATGCATAGTTCGCGTGACAAAGCAATATGACATTTTTGGCGACCGAATTTTGCAATTATGTTTCCCGATCCCCGACATGGGTATTAAACGAAAGGGTATTACGAGTAGAGTACAATTACCTAAGATGGCGGAAGACTGAATAAAAAGTAGAAAATATAGCCTATCAACTTGAAATTTTGCACAAACTCATATGCCAGAACATGCAATCGGATGATTTTGTAAACAAATCAACATGGTGGTTCCAATATGGTGGCCGGATTTTGCTATTGTGTTCACCGACTAGAATACAAGCTGTGAGGTGTCATTCCAAAATCAAAATGGCGGCCAGCAAATAATGGCGGATTCACTTTTTGTTTACAAGCCATTCGGTATGGGTATCAAATAAAAGGATATGACAAGTAAAATACTATTAGCTGTGTGGCGTCATTCCAAACTCAAAATAGCGCAAATACAAAATGGCGGCCAACACAAAATGGGTGATTAATTTGTCTTTATAACGCGCTCCGTATGGATATGAATTGAAAGGATGTGACAAGTAGAATTCCATTAGCTGTATGGTGTTATTCCAAATGCAATATGGCGGCCAACACAAAATGGGGGTTATGTTCATCTTTAGCCTCTCGGTATGGGTATCATATGAAAGGGTATTACAAGTTGAATACTGTTAGCTGTGTGGCGTAGTTCAAAATGGCGGCAAATACAGCTTGGCTGCCAAAACAAAACGGGGATTACCTTTTTCTACATAACGTCCTCGGTATGTGTATCAAGTGAAAGTATAAGACAAGTTTAGTACAGTAAAATGTGTGACGTCATTTTAAATCTAATATGGCGGTCACCATAAAATGGCGGAAGACCTATAATAAACTAAAAAGTAGAAAGCAGACTGTTTAAAAAAACTAAAAAATGCGATTTTTATTTTAAAATGAACTAAAAAGTGAAAAATAATTTTGAATATAAAGTTTTTATTGTTCTAGGGAACAACATACCTTTCGAAATAACTTTCAGAATGAGTTTCCATCAGTTGTGTGAGAAAGAACGGCCACCCATGGCAGCGCAGCGCATTACCATGGGAGGGTCAGATATGGTCGGTCTTGAAGCAAAGGCTGCTTGATTGTCCCGTGTTTCGATTACACTGATGAACGCAGGCACGGCACAAACTTAGCCCCCTATTTATGACGGATATAGTTAACATTTTGACAATAGTCTAGTGGAAGATAGAAGCAAACCTTTTATTAACAGCAAACCTTTTTCGATACTACGAGCGCCGCCTCTTTAATTTTTAAAGGTTTATTGATATCGAGTTCATTCTACTTAAGATTTTTTTAAAGAATTTGTCACCCCTAGATAAGTGCTCCTCAATGCAATGCGATACGCCACAATCTCATCTGAAGGCGCCATGTAATCTCATCTGAAATTTCAGTACCTCCTCTATTCGCGGAACATTTCATATCTGTTCTCTAGTTGAATTATCCACGAGCTAAAACTCAACACTTCACTGGATCTCGTCTACCTTAAAGCGAAAAAATGTAACGTAACTTCATATTTTCACGGCATTTACCTGCAAAAAACGTCCATCAGCGGAGATAATAATAGGACCGAGCGTAGGAAGTCCATTTTTGTTGTTTTTTCAAAAAAAGCATACACACACAAAACGCGGAGCCCTAGATAAGACCGTCAACTGAAAATTTCCAATTACAAAGCGGACAGTAGCCGGGCTCGAAAAACAAGAAGTCATCGCTGATCCAACAACTGTCGCTGTGTATTGTTCCGCTTGACCAATATCCGATTCCCGTGTCCAGTCGTGCATTTCGCGCATTCTTTTAGATATGGACCAAAGTTGACCGTTGTTAGTATCGACTCGTACTACATATAGATAGCATGCCATGGCCAGCTGAACAGAAGCTATTGGTATCCAACTTTCAGAGTTTACATCAGACCTAAATAACTAAAAAAAATCGAGTTAAAAGCATACAAAGTCGGCCTGCACTCCACGACGACGCCGCCTCACCAAATCCAATACTGGCGTAGCCGATTGGAAAATTACCAGCGGACGAAAGTCAGGGAACAACGTGGGACACATGTGGTACGTAGGGAAAGAAACCGACTATCTTTTAGCAGAAAATTCAGAAATTGTGTCGTTAATTAAATCGATAAATTAATGTGGGCTAAGGGCGGAGGCATCCTTGCGGCGCACTATAGTAGCGCTTTGCTGTTCCTGGTCGAAAGAGAGAGGCAGCATCCCCCAAGGATGAATGGTGCAGTGCCTCCACTCATCCCATCCGTTCTAGGTCTAGATGCAAAATAGGGGCACTTGATGATGGGCGGTAGATGCAATGTGCTACCGACCGCCACATCCACCATCCATATGCAGCATTTAATGGAGGAGAATAGGAAGCAAAAAGGTCATCTATGTGCATTCGTTTAAGATTTCTGCATGGCGCCCTAAAATGGTGTAAATCTTCTAGCATGGGCGGAGGGAGCGCTCTTCTGCGATTATGCTAGATGAAGGCACAAATGGTTCTGCATTAAAATTAAATTTCATGTTGGAAACTTTACTCTAGTGCTGTAAGAATCATGAGCTGGAGACGCTTTTTGTGCATATAGCCAAGTGCATCCACACTTAATTAAAGGTATATTGCGAATGCTCGTGCTTTTATGACAAGAAGGTGATTGTGTTTTGGGCTTGTTATTGTGGTGACTTAGCGGGGTGTGCAAGGAATACATAGTCTATGATGTTACAGCAATTCGTGACATTGTGACATTCGGTGTGACTTAGCTCTTTAGTGGCATTCATTTGAGCTGTCACAATCTTCCACGAGATGCCTTTATCAAGGTGCATTTTGATGAGTGCGAAGGTGGAGCCAAATGATTATTATGGGTTTTATGGCAGCTTAAGTAAATTTGTGCTAAGAGACAGGCATCATCATGGTAGTGTTTTTTATAAAAATTTATATTCTCTCTAATCATTAAGAAAGTAAGCTAGAAAGTAATAATTTCGTTGCGCAAAAAATAAGTGAATATTTGCTATTATCTATTTTCGCAGACAATTCAGACTTTGGTAGAGCTCACAGAGTTCAAGCTTCACTCGCATAGGCCCACAAAATCTACTTCTAGATGCAAATTAGGGCTTAAAATCAGTTTCGTGTTTTATACATATTTCTTAAACATAGAACCTTTCGTTAACGCCCAACCACGCATTTTTACATTTAAGTAAGTTACTTTTACAAATTTTACCCCATTTTGCCCCATTTTAACTCAGATTCTCAACTCCTTACTCACGGTATCGGAGCTTTCCTCGACTTGGAACTATGTTTTAATAACACCCATTCCCAAGTGCTCCTCTTCTTACTCGACCCTCCGTACCTATCAGTATTCATCCATTTCTGGCAAAGGTCCTTCAAAAGCTGATGGCTACTTAAATAATTGGTATTGTGTATAGGTATTGTATATTTAGGTGGCCATTTTGAATTTCGATCATATTTCGGCGGCCATTTTGAATATCGAAATTCCGGCTTCGATGGGGAGGCATCACCTTCGTGCGAAATTTCGAAGCTCTGCGAAGACTGGTGCCCCCGCTGTAGCGCAGCATACACGCATTCATACACGTATACATAGATGCATACATGCAAAAACTTTCTTTTATTAACATAGATAGTGCGTTTGCATGACAGCTTGAAGCTCCCTTCAAGTATAAATGTAAACCCAAGCAGCACGACTGGAGTCGATCAATAAGATAGACTTGAGCACGGTACACAGAAACAGAAGGTAATGTAAAAGAGACGGACGACAGCTTCGAATACCGTAAAAAACGGCCGCCTAGTGATATCAGACCTATTGCAGAAACAACAACAACAGCTTCGATTTTATATGGAAAGCGGGCTTCACGTGACGTCAGCACTAAATATCGTCTTACGATATACAGTCTTTTACATTACCTTGTTTCTGTATACCGTGGACTTGAGTATATGTCATGTAAATCAGGCTTGAGTGCTCGAATTTGTTCAGTCGTAGTCTTCTTCTTCTTTGATCCGTTACCTGGCGGTCCGAGCGGGACGTCCCCGTAACACATACACTGCTGTTGGTGCCGCTTTGAAAAATACGGTTTCTTACCTAGTTCCTTCGATTTCCCGATTCTGGTCAATTCGGCAAGTCGACCACCCTCCTCATTTCACACCCTGGGCTTGGGACCAGGCGACGGCGGAGCTCAGTCGTAGTCTACTAGTTGCTGAAGGAATCTCAAGCTCATTTCAAACTAATATGCCTTGAGTAGCCAGAGCACATAACGCGCTCGAGTTCTTGAAATTTTTTAGCTTTCGAGCACTCAAGATGTCATGGAAGCGCACTAATAGTTGTTAAAGCAAGCATCGCAAGTAATGCAAGCAAAGCTAGGAACGCAAGCAACGCACCTAAAGAACGCAAAGGACGTAACGCACGCAACATACGGAGCGCACGTAACGCTCGCAACGTACGGAGAGCACGTAACGCACGCAACGTACGAAGGGCACGTAACGCACGAAAACGCATGTAATGCATGCAGCGCAAGCCAAGCAAATCAAGCGTACATTAAGCATGAGCTTTTAAGACTATAGGTAGAATTATTCAGGTGTCAGGAATTATATGCCTAGAGTGAAATGGTTGTAGGAAATTTTAATTCTTCGTAGGTACCAAATACCGAAGAGTGACAGTCAATCTCACATCATGATAATGCGCCATCGAACGAAGCTAAGTGTTTGTCAAAAATGTTTTGAATAGGTCCACAACATGTTTGGAGGATTTGATCACATGTTGGCGAAATCTGATATTTTATCTTACAAGCAATCGGCAACCAGACCCACACAGTCCTCTAGCACCAAGTCAATATTAGTTTTTGGAACGCGCTCTTTATGAAATGAGTACTCTTAATCAGCTCAACCATGTGTACGCTCCGGGGATTTCAACTTTGTGGATAAACCCATTGGCCAGACAGGTCACCGATACTGAATGCATCGATCCGAACTGCCTCTTGGTGAGTACCAGTTTGATGAAAAGGGTTTTGGGCCATCAGGCTTTGAGTCTGAGGTAGTGGGGATGCTAATAGTATTATAAGTCTATAGGTCAACCCGATACCTCACTGTTGGTAATCTAAAGGAAAATACTGGTTTTGTGTTGATCAATGAAACAAGCATGTGAATCAATTCAATCAAGAAATCTTATAAATCTCGCCTGCAGATGAAACTATGCAGAATAAAGAGCCAATTCAATTCTGCAGTAACTGGTGAAGCGAGCATCTTTATGACGAACCTTGTCTAAAATCAACTTTAACAGGAATTCAGATGGAAAAAACCCGATTGAAGGAACGCAAATCACGGAGAAGCACAGTAAAGGAAAGAACCCCAATCCGTAAGCCGAAAGCTCCTTATGAATGCCTCTTCAATAACCCAATAAAGACGCCTGCCGAACTGCAGAACCTCCCAGCAACCCAATTCCATTGTTCGTTAATTTTTCTTCTTTTTCAATCCGCAGCCGAGAGAGAGAGGGACTTCGCCGGAATGCCGGGGCTCCGCCGAGGAGTATATGAAATAAAGAAAATCCCCGAGTGCGGACTCCGCCGGTTGTTCTTCCACCGAAAATGAATTACATTTCCCAAGGGTGTAATCATCTACGGATAACACAGGAATTTTATGCCACGCTTTCTGCCGTCAGTCTTTGTGCCGCTGCCGCATATTCCCTTGGCCTTGCCTGCGTTTTCATTTAGCGCTCAGTTAGCCAAAGGGTGTTGATTCACCAGCGCCCTGGAAGCTGCAGGCGGACTGCGGGGACAAGGACGAAGGACATAGCTTATACCAGCACCAGCGTCGAAGAAAAGGATTTCATAATAAGGAAACCTTTTTACCGACGCTGGCCGAGAGAGAGAGGGTAGGGGAGGGCGCGGGGATGGACTGGAAGGCAGGAAGGATTCCTTCAAGGGGGTGGCCACCCAGAAAACTGATTTCATAAATCCGTAATGAGATTCCTTCATTGGATTCGATTGGGGAAAAGTAGACGAAGGGTACACGTCCAGGATTTTCTGGTGTGCATTTTGATTGACAGCCAATGGAACACGACATTCATGTCATACAGATGTATTGGGCCAACGGTATAAATACCATCAGTCGAAATCCTTATAACTGTCGGCAGCGCTGAGAGGATGCGAACGTGATTGATGAGCACCTATTTGCGTTTAGGATTAGGTTTATTAATCTCTAGGATAGAAATACATTTGGTGATGACAAAGGACATGGATTAAGGTTAATTAAGAATTCTATGGCTCGGGCGAGGAGGGCTACAAAGGGCGTCTTAATGCTGTCATTATGAAAATTTTTGGGAGAATATAACTGTGTGCCTTCTTAAGGGTTGTTTGGGAGAGATGGATCCGCCGCGTAATGAAGGGATGTCCCTTCAGATCGGGAATGGGATAAAATATCTTGGAATTTACTTTTGAACATTATTGATGTAATGGAAATCAGAGTGGTTTTGCAGATAGTGGGGTCGCTTTCGTTGAATGATTTGTGGAGAGGTAAAATGGATTTTGTGCTTCTTCGATGGGATTTTACCAAAACGAATCTGGATTAATGTCTTGAAAAAAACTTTAAAATTTATGAGGATCGGGGGCGGTATAGAGGTGATTTTAATTAAGTGATTTTTAAAGTAGTTTCATTTTTTCTTCTTTTAATTGGTGGTAGGGTCGATATAAGACAAATAATCACAGGTAGACCTTTCCTGATTTGTTGTGATACTGATTGTGAAATATGTATATGAATTGATTATACTGCAACTTATTCAGAAAATGCTATTAAGATCATTTTTGGAGTTAAAACGCGTTCTTTTATTGAAACGTTTCTTTACTTCATTTCGAACAAACATCAGCTTTATAATAAAGCATTACATAAATTTATTATTAATTATTTATTCGGCAAACAAGGCACACTTGAGCTATGTAACAATGCGAAGAAAACTGTAGCATTGAAAAATACTAATAGCATTCATTCGCCAAAGTCGTGTGTGAGATGATCTTAATCAAAATCTTTTCGAATTCGAATAACAAGAAGAAGCACGTCTAAAAGTTTGAATCAGAACTACTATAATAAACCTATTTCGCGCCTTTCTTCTTTGGGTACTGCAACCTATTAGCTTCCCAGTTTATAGGGAAATTATTCTAATCGGTCCAAATATTGAAATATTAATTTTTAACGAATTTTCATTTTTCAAGGTCCCAATACCATTTTAAGCATAAATTTGAGAAGAGGTATGTTTGTGTATGTGTGTGTGCGCGTACGTGTGTGGTCATTTTTTCCTGCACGATATCGCACGAACCAAAAATCATATCGATTTTGTTGAGGTACCGATCGAAGAGTATTAAAGAAAAGATGCTCTGAAAAAATTTCATAACATTCGGTCGAGCCCTTTTTTGTTTAAATGAAAAGAGTTCGGCTAAGGATCACAAGCACCTTAAAGAATGAACGGTGTGTTTCGTATATTCGTTGAAGTTATCCAATTATCGCGACGTGTAAGCAAATATCGCGCGTTTCCAGGTTTTCATCAACAATCGCAATTGCGACTTCATTTATTCTTGGAGTGTTGAATTGACGTTCGGGTGTTCCAGCAGGTCGTTATGTTCGATTCACGACTTTGTAGTCATCACTTGGCATGCGGTCCAGCGCAGTTTTGAACAACCGAACCAATGCATGATGTCCATGAGGTAGTTGCTGCAGATCTTGAAGAAATTGCTTTTTTCATTGCAGTACTGAAGGTTTGACGCCGATCAAGTCGCTCCTCCATAACTCCCATAATGTCAATTTGAATGAATTTATGCGGTGCACTTTCAAGCGGTTGCAATGATGGTGAATTTGGCCTTGGATCTGTCAAGTCGAAGGCGTAGTCAGAATTACGGATTTATTAACATCACAAGCGTTCTTCGATAATGTCTGCTCCAAATGAAGTCATTTGAAAAAAATCCGTTGTATTTTTGAGTGTTCGGTAGAAAATGTCGTGATTCTGGTGTTTCGCTAAAAAGGCAATAGTGGCAATTTCACCTTGCCACTGAGACAGCACAATCCATGCCTTTCTCCACCGAACTTCAATACAACGCAGTGGGCTAATTCGTACGAAAGGATGGGATCTGTAGTCAATTGCACAATCGTATTGAAACGCTACTCGATTCAAATCAACACTTGAAACATTTCTTCTGGCGCATCGAAGATTATCACGTTGTTGATCTGTGCGATAAGCTCGACGATTTATTATTGCCAATTGTGTCGATTGATGTACTGAATCTTTTTGTGCTTGTGCTTGTGAAGAAAGAAGGTGGGCCATACTGCGATTTCTTGTTCATTGAAAGAAAAAGAAAATTTATTGAAATCAGTCAATGCGTTCTCGATATATCATTGAAAAAGCCGTTTAATACAAAATGTATGAGAAAATGGTTATTCTGCTATTCGAGGCAAGTCCAAATCCAAAATCATAAGAATCGGTCAAGTCGTTCTTGAGTTTTAAATAGTGCAACTAGCCCGACTTTGTTTCATCGTATACTAGTTGGAACCCGATGCGCCTCGCTGCACCCATAAGCCAACTGTATGTCGTGCGCCAAAGGAGCGGGCTGATTTTATGAAAGCATAGAAATCGAAATATACAAAAGCCGTACAGGAATAAATCACCTTTGCGGGGGTGGTAAATTTGCAGAAATTCAAAAATGTTTCTGGTTTCAGGTACCGTTATTTTTGTACGGCAGTAGGTTCTAGGAGCTTATTTTTTATATCAATACCACCCCTCCGGAATATTCCAATTCAACTTAGGGGTCATCCATAAATTACGTGAGGTGATTTTTGGAATTTTTCGACACCCCCTCCCCCCTTGGTGAGATTTCGTGAGATTTGGCTCGACCCCCTCTCTCCCCCCCCTAATCTCACGTGAGATTTTCAAATTTTAAAAAAATCTAGTATTTACACTAAAAATACGTATTTACGGTGGTAACCACAGCAAAGTGGGCCTTTTCTTAGAATATAGAACTGCAGGAAAGGCCCTCGAATTTAAAATCCTTGTTCGTAAGTGAAATCCGATTAAAATTCGGAGTGAAAGGCGTGTAAAAAGTTCATCTGAGCGGAAGGGGGGTGTTGGGAGTAAGATTTTATTTGAGATAACTGATAATTTGGACGCCTTGTTCTCCTCTATTCCACTCACTTTTCCGTTTGTAGTGCACACACAAGTAGTTCTAAATTCTAAGGGCCTTTTTGCGGGTCAGTGTTACTTGGCTCGTACTCTGCAGCATTTGACGACACACACGTTTGACAATCGACAACCAATTTTTGTGTAGGATTTACCTCTATCTTAAGGCCCCAATTTACACACAGGTCGCCAGCAGGCCGTGGCCTGAAAGTTTTCGCCTTGAGGCCAAGTATCCCTAAACACTCACTGGCCGCCAACTGTATGGGGTAGTGATGAGCAAGACTTTTCTTGCAATTCTTCCTTTTATTGTACATTTAGCAAGACCAAAGCAGGAACAAGACAAGACAAAATAAGACTACATTGCTCATCACTAAATGCCTAAAGTCTTGCAGTGGTGAGCAAAAACCCTTCGAAAAAGTCTTGCTAAAAGTCTTGCAAAAGTCTTGCAGTCTTGTCTTTGTCCAGCTGAATAGTCTTTGTCCTGGAAGACAAGACGTTTTGCTCATTACTGGAAAACTTTTGCCCCTTAGTGATGAGCAAAAAGCCTTGCTATCCTGATCTTGCAGTCTTGACTTATCCTTGTCTTGTCTTGGTATTTCTTGGTCTTGCTAAATTTGCAAGACTAGTCTTGTTCATCACTAGTATGGGGCCTGCAGTTCAAGAAAGCTGACGAAACTCGCATTTATCGTCAGTTCGGGCCTGAAGATCTGAATTTCTATTCACTAAGAATTCACACCGTATGCACTCGGAACGGAAAGCAAGACGCGAGCTAGTCGTGAAAACCATCCACCATCGCGTTTGCGCTTTTTTGCTCTTTTGTGTTCACGGCATGAGGCTACAAGCTTACATTGGGGCCATGAGCATTTTTGCACTTGAATTAATAACCTGCTATGCTAAGCAGTCGTTTTCGCCAGTGTGTAGGGAATCAGGACTTTACCTACATGCCACGGCCTGTCAGACTCATCCCTCAGTTAGACTGAGTCAAGCTTAGTCGTGCCGGCTGACCTGTAAGTCAATGGGGGTCTTTAGTGGAGAAACAGGTTTTACTTAATTTAACCCAATTTTCGCGCAATTTTACACTGTGTGTTTAAAAAAAAAATACGTGAGATTTGCCGAGACCCCCCCTCTCCCCCAGGTGAGATTTGGTGAGATTCGGCTCGACCCCCCCCCCCCCCCCTAAACGCCTCACGTAATTAATGGACGACCCCTTACCTGTGTGGTCACATGTACCGCGCAAAAGTGACGGCATAGGGCCTAAAGTTTTGGTTCCATAATTCATGCTGTTTCACATCACCCCTTAAAATTAGCCTTGGGCTATAGTTTATAGGTATCTTAGAGGGGCCGAGTGATGACTACTTAACCTCATCAGTACTGCAAAAGATCCGCGCTTTCTACCCACGATTTCATGTACCAGATCGTTTCGGTCGCACAGACTTTAATCTTGACGTGGTCCTACCCGTGGGGGTGGGGGGATTATTTTGGGTTTTAGAAACTCGCGTAAGATCATTTGAAATTTGGTACATAGAGAGAATCGATATCAGAATGATTGAGAATGAGATTGTGAACGGTAACTGAGGGAGAATTAGTTCGGTTCAAGTCCACGAATATTACAAAAATCAAAACAAAAATTTTATTAAACGTTTAATATTAACTAAGTTTACATACAAATTCTCACTCCTTAACATATTACAATGAAATAAAAAAAAAGTGTTATAAAATTGTGGAACATCCAAATATTCAAGGAAAATGAAAAATTTTGCTAACCAAGCACGTTCAAGCCACAAAATCCTTGAAGTAAAACCTCTTCAAAACCCTCCTTCGAAATAAGACAAATTAAAAATTTAAAGGCGCTTTTTTTAAAAATAAAAACAAATCTGCTGTCTGCAAAATATTTTGAAAGAGAAATTGAAAGGATATCAAGGACGCATTTAAAAAAAATCTCTTTTCAAGGATTCATCAGGTGAAAAGTAGATTTAACAACAAAAAGATGATTTTTTTTGGGGAAAATGCAAAGGATACTTTCTTACGACAAAAAAAAATGTTAACTTAATAAGGATTGTCACTTTCGAACATTGCTAAGTTGACACTAAGCTTTTATTTATTCATTCGTGGACAAAATCTTTAAATGGATAGAAATGAAAGTATTTTTAATAATATTTTAGAAAACACTTTAAGATGGTGGATGTAAAATATAATGCAAAGCCGCTCACTTTGCATTAAGTCTAAGGATAATGTCCTTGGGGATTTCATAGTATAAACCGCGTAAAAGTTTCAGATATAGCTTGAAACGTGACTACCTGGCCATAGACAAACGCCGGATCAAGCTTTGCTACGAAGGAATTCCGAAAAGTCCTTAACCCTTTTGGCATAGCACGCGGAGGAGTGAATTGTTTGCTGTTTACCAAAACGCCAGTAAATCAACACTGATACCGCGAGCTCTGTGCTTAGTTAGATTGAAGTGTCGCAATGATGGAATTAAGATAATTTCCAAATCTATATCAGCAATAAGTGAACTTTTCAAAATCGTATACGATTTGATGAAGGTTGCTCATCAACACCTATGTAAGTGCAAACATATAATTAAATAATGCGCTTAAATATTTTGCCTACACACGCGCACACACGTACATACTCGCAGCTATGATGCCGAGAGCAGGATTTCCAGGAAATCATGACAATGATGACGTTAATACGACATCGTCTTACTTTACTTACGCGAAAATGTTAAGCCCATGAATGGGGCGGATCCTTTCCTTCTTCGCACTTGAATTTACCCGAAAATGGGCTGAGCGAATGGGGAAAACTTAAACGAAAATCCTATGTGAAGGACTCGTCGCTTCTTGCTCTAAAAGTGGCAAAATGCCATCCCGGATACAGAACGAAAGCGTCTAAAGCCACGTCTCTGATTGATGTCTCCATTTTAAGACGCTGCCATCATGTCATTATCAACAGAATTTGTGTGACTTGTCTTACTTTAGACTTAATATCCTGTAATTTTGCAGCGCTTCCCCTCCATTTTATATGTATATGCGGGGGGCGGGCGGTAGGGTCGGGCGATGGCTTATGCCAAAAATTTCAAACTGCCACGAACGAATAATTTCAGACGAAATGAACTAAAATTTCCGACGACTGTGGGGGAGCCTTCGTTTGGCTTGTGTGGCATAAGGGTGGTCGGCCGGGGGTTATCTAAGGGGGTGCAGTTATTAAATTTCCTTTTCTTCGTTATTTTTGGCCTGGTATCTATTGTAATTGTTGTCTTCACGGTCGGTTACTTCTGTGGATAGAAAGAAAAAACGCAAGGATCTTCATCAAATTCAACCATTTCAGCACTAATTGTTATCTTTGCCGATATTAAAAATATCCAAAACCATTAACAATGGCGACCTAGGATTGAAAAGTATACTTTTGTTTCCACTGCTGCAGAACAAGTTCGACCCAACGAACGTCATTTACATTTACGTTATTTACGTCATTTAACAGAAAGTTCCCCGAAATGAGTTCTTGTGAGTTGATCCTTTGCACACAGTTCTTACCTGTCTGAACATCTCCAATGATGAATCATAATTTTCAAGCAGAAGAAGAAAAAAAAAACATGATTCTTGACTTTTCCCCCATTCAGTAAATTTAGCTTTGAAATGTTTAGCAAATATGAAGTTCTCTCGCCGCGCTTTGAATGTGTCTTGAAAGGGCTTGAAACCTTTACATAATCAGTTTGAGAGGATGTGATCCGTTGAATGGGTTTCTTTGAGCGTCATAATGACTTAGAGAGAGAGAGAAAGATAAATTGATTGGTTAGAACATGGTAATTAGGGTGGTTTTATGCTTACGGTAATATCTTAATTTGTGACATACTTGGTTGATGAATTGTTTTCATTGTATAGTGGCAGATTCTAGTGCTTTGTAATGTTACACACATGTGGGTTTGTAATGATAGCAGGTGGTCCTGGTTCAATTGATTGAAACTATGTAGAATTTTTTTTTTAGTAAATTGACGCCCATACTAGACATCACATCGTCACATGAAAAACTATGTATGCTATACTGCGATCAGAAAATAGGAGTTCCACTTTGTACTACCAAACCGTCATTTCGTACTCGTAAATATGCGGTCTACCATAAACTTGGTTCGAAGGAAGGAATGGAGAATAGATTACATTAATATAAGTCCGAAAAATGCTGATGAGCGAAGAATTGGACTTGGAATTTTAACTCCTAGGTATTGAAGGAATTCACAAGAAAGAGCAGAAATTTGCACGAAATCCATTCAAGTAACAAATATCAAAACAAAAATTTTTTGTAACGGGTTTTCGATTTCATAAAATCAATGACAGCTGGCTGACCAAGGAGACGCAACCGTCGTGGGAGACAGCTCCGTTCTAGTTTTATGCTTCTTGACACAAGTGAATCCCGCTAACCAGTCGACAAAGGCTATGACTACGGTAGTACCAGACTACTAGGGAACAAGGGGGATGCCGTCTTCCAGGAGAAGACCCAACCTAAACTGAGCATTTGGTACATACATACATAATGTATTTATTAAACGATTAAGATGGTGAGATGCCTTATTAGGGTTACTTTCAAACTGACATCTGTGTCAAATTGCATGCCAATATCTCCAGGACTTAATGAGATACGTTTGTTAACTTTCATCTAAAAAGGTTTCGATTTTTAAAATGGCTGAAAAGGTTAGCATAGAAGATTAGTATTCTATTTTGCTTCAAAAAATATGTTTTGGCTTTCGAAACGCTGGAAATGTTGAAAAGGGCTGTTGGTGGCAATACCCTGTCTAGAACGAGTGTTTTTGATTGGTATCAGTTTGTCAAAGAAGGCGGAGAACGCGTTGCAGACATCGAACGTTCTAGCCGTCCTTCGACGTCTACCGATGAACACCACAGCAATAAGGTCAAGGATTTGGTGCTAAAAAATCGTCGATTGGCAATTAGAGAGCTTGTTGTTGTTGCAAATATCGTTTGGGTCAATATAATCTATTTTGAAAGTGTCTGATTTGGTCTCCTGATATCATTAGCCGCGTTCTTTTTACACCGTGATCCAGATCAGATCAGCCGAGCATAAAAGAACGGACTTGGATTATGGAAGAAATTTAGTTTTTACAGTTCGATGGGTCTTACGAAAAAGATATTGTTTCAAAATGTTGGTGAAAAAGATATTGTTTCAATTTATTGCTGAAAAAGATATTGTTTCGGTTTCTCGGTGAAGAACATATTGTTTCGTTTTCTGGCTGATATGTTTTGCAGCTTTTACTTTCAACCACAATTTCACGTTCTGTTGGGTGAACTCAGAATTGATTTTCCCTGAGTTCATTTTGTGAAAATATATGAAAACTGAGGCTAAAATTGAAATTCAATGCACCAATTAGCTCGAGCTTGTGAAGTTCGGTCGATAAGGGTATAAGGGAAAATCAGTTCAATCGTCAAAGGGAATTTGAAACGTTCAGAGGGTAGCCCCAGCCCTTGTTTTTTTTTTTATGTGGCAGTGCTAAGCTCAGGAGTCACCCTTTGTACTACTAGTCCGTCATGTCATTTGTCACGTCATGGTGCAATGTCTAGCAGTAAGCTTAGTACGGGGAGGGATGGGGGGGGGGGGTATAGGTTAAGGGTTAAAAGGTACGGGGGGTATTGAAGAAGGTGGTGATGAACCCTGCGTTTGAACTCTTGGATGTTGTAGGAGCTCGGAAATACTGACTGCGAGAGGTTATTCCACAGTCGAGTTGTTCTATTAACAAACGAATTCATATCTTGTTGAGTGCGTGAAAAGGGTAGTTGCAGGTGAAGGGAATGAGACGAGTGGGCTAATCTGGTGTTGCGGGTATAAGATTGCCGTGGAGGCAGGAGAGCGTTTAACTCGGAGGAACAGTCACTGTGGTAGTAGCGGTAAAATTTTGTCAGTGCTGCTATATTCCTACGGTTGTTCAGGGGGTCGATAGTGGAGCAGGCGGTGTCGTCATCAATTAACTTGAGCGCCCTTTTTTGCACCTTATCTAACCATGCCAAGGTGGTTATTGGGGCGCCGCCCCAAACGAGGGAGTTATATTATTGTTGAGGGTAGAGCGAGATTGTCTTTCGGCGCCCTTCGTTCGACGCTTTCACTTCACATAAATTGTATTTCCAGTTGTCTTAGATGAAATTTTTTTCGAGTACTGCCTGCCTTCCATTTCCTTACGGGATTATATCTCCCCTTTTGCAATTTCGATGGTGGTTTTAGGGTCACAGTTCCGCCTGTAGCTGCAATAAAGGAAGCATGTCTTCTCAGAGTTGCTTCCCCAACATTTCGCCAACAGCACCACATTTTTTGGAGGCTATTTGGTTGTTTGTATTGCATGGTTAGGCATTAGGGCTTGCCCAAGCTAGTAAGGTTGAGATGGTGGAGAGAGTTATCTTCTAGTTAAAAGAGGCTTCTCCTGCCATCAGCCCAAAATTGCAGTGTTCACCATCTTGACAACGTCATCTCTGTGAATTTTATGCGGTGCACTTTGTGCAGTATTCTCCACTCCTAAATCCTTAGGGTCTTCTTTTGGACCCCTATCCTTTCAACATATTGCCAGTGGGGTGCTCTGTCGCTGCCAGAAAGTACCCGATTACAAAAAGGCTGCGCGGCAGCTTGTTCCCGTCTACAGCAACAAGGCTTGCTCCTTCCAAGGCTTAAGGCGGCCCATTATAGAGGGCGCACCCACCCCTACTGACCTGGGCTGTTCTGGGCCCTGAGCCAATTCGGCTACCGCAGGTGCCCTTACTTTCGCAGGAGATTTATAATTTCTAGAGTTAACCCTTCTAACACAGAAGGCGCACTTCCCAGCAGGGCTGAGAAATATTTACCACTGCCGTGGCTCAGCTGAGACATGCAAACATAAAATATTAAAAACATAAAAGATCAAAAACATTAAACAGAGGAGCATGCAAAACTAAAAAGGGAGTGAGGCACGCAGAGAGTCACGCCACAGATCTAAGGAGATATTCCAATGAAGGAGTGATCTCAACGTACTCCATCCCTTGGTTTACGGGACTGCCCTCCCTAAAGAAGAATCCCGAAAACTTTCCTTCACTGGGACCACATTCGACACCTTGATGCATGGATCCAAAAATATCTAACTGGCCTTGTAGTTCGTTCTTTTGGGAGCTGTGGGAGCCACAGAAATGTTGAAGGTAATTTTATATTGATACCACGAGCTCGGCGAGAAAGGACGGTCGCCCATGGCAGAGCTCCGTATCACCAATGGAAGGCTAATTCAAACCGAAGTTCGCCTGGTATCCGCAGTCCATCGTTACTAGTACATTCACGCAGTACCATTCATAACTTCCGCCGTATTGTTTACCCATTAGGATTGCGGTTTTTATCGAGTTTAGATCCGCCGTATTCAGTATGCTCCATGGATCTCAAGCAGGATGTGGTCTACGGCCATGTACGATCGGCCTTGGAGTCAGTGCTCCCTGCTTGTGCCGTGTTCGAGTCATATTGATGAGTACATAGACTGGCTAGCTACAAACAACGCCCTCAAAAAGTGCTTTCGTTTTGGCGCCCCTTACCATCTGGCGATTAGAGCGACCGCTCCACTCGCTCTACCCGGCGCTGCTCTTACCCCAGCTATTCATAAAGCTGACGATTATTTTTCGATTGATCTAAAAACCCTTGCCAAAAATGTTGATTATTAGTGCTCTTTCTATACGGGGTGTAGATACATATATGTATGTAGATCACATATCTTTTATTATATTTTATTTGTTGTCAGATATATTTTTTAAAGTAGGCAGAATTCATATTGTTTTTATCATAAAAATTCATGGAAAAAATTTCGTTGACAAATAGACAAGAATTTCAAGTTTACGAACCCGTCATTTTCTATATGTATATAAAAATTCCAAAGAAAAAAAATTATACATAATGCAATTTTGTCTTTTCCAATCCATACTTTTCCAACGCAACTTGTTCATCTCTTTAAAAATACAATTTTTTGTTGAAGGTTGGTTTTTATGGATAAAGATACTTATATGTATGTACCATATCGAATTTATTTTTAAAGCCCGACAATTTGAGGACTTATTCTTATCTTCTTTAGCTTTTTAAAGAGGATTTTAAGCCTCGTCTCACCTTACCAAGTTGTAGTGGTGTATAAATAAATCCAAAATTACTTAAAATAAATAAAATTTGGTCAAAATGAAATGCGATGACAACGGCTCCGATTAGTCTCCTGCTAATCCCAATGTTCAAAAACAAACTCAATTTTCTTAATAAATAAATCAAAAATAGAATAATGTTTTCGTTTTGATACATATACATTAAAAAATCCGTCACATCTTAAAACACATGATGTGTAAATTGCCAATAAAAAGTCCTTTTACTTTAGGTTCGATATCCTTGGCGAAAAAATAAAAAAATAAGAAAGAAGACCGATGAGTTCCAGGAACTGAATTAATTTTTCATATAGGCAGGACATCTGGTGCCCATGTAAACATTTCGCCTGGGGCAAGAGAAAAAAAATCGTCGTCCTTGAACAAGCCATGCTTAGACCTTTGACGTGTATATAAATATCCTCGATAGAGAGTGAGCAGACAGGAGAATTTTTTGTGTCATTTCTTCAAGTCACCAAGCACATAATCTATATTACATCAACATCCACTCAAACTCATCCTTTATGGGGGCCCCCGTCAAGAGCCTTGACCAAACTCCTTCGATTTTTTTCGGTCTTCCGATATAATTTATTAAAGCAAAGAATTGACAATATGTAAATTTGATATCCTTTCAATTCACACCCGGCCCGGGCCCATCCGAAACATCACAGGAATGCCATGCAGACTTTATCTATTTCATTTTACTTTTTATCTGAGCTTAAGCTCTCTGCTGAAAATTGGGTTGACACTAGAAAATATTTATTTATGTGTGACGATGTCCGTACGGGGGAGAAAAATAACAACAACAATAACATAAAGGATATATGAGGGGTGGTGGTGGTGGGCATGCGAAGGATGCTTGGGTACAGGTTGTGTGTCGTCGGGGATGTGTGCATTTTTCTCCGTACTCTTGTGTTCCGTTTTCAGGAAATGTTCCTGAAAAAAAGGGCCACAGATGGGTAAGGATACCGCAGCACACACATACATGATGCAAACAATATAAAAACCCAAAAGCTATCGATTTTGTCTTCTCTTTTTTTTTTATTTATAGTTGTGTTGCTTTTTTATGCTTAGTGCTTTTTTTTCCTCCCTTATTTCTTGATTCATCCATTTGTTACCAGCAAAATAGAATCGCAAAACAATTTACCACGTGTATAAGTTGCCTTGCCGCAGGTGTTAGATTTTCATCAGTTTGTTGCTATTTTTTATATGTATATATATGTGTATATGTCTCCGCTTTCATATATGTATACAAGGATATAAGTAAAAGAAATGCGCATAGAAAACGATCGTTGAGCATAATTTCAAGGTCTTGGAGAAATTTGGAATGAACTTGAAAATTGATATCCTTTTTTCCTGTACTGGATAAAAATTGATGTCATCTTTTATATCGAATATCCTTCTAAGCTCTACACTGAACATATAAAAATAAAAATGTTATCCCTTTCAAGATTGAGTGGATTTTCATTCTTGGATATGTATGTAATAACATACTATGTAAGTATTGTAGGTTCATTTCATTTCAAGTTTTTAATCAATATTTTTTATGATTTTACTACGTTGTGACTATGGGATTTAGTTCTTAATTTAAGTTTAAGTAGATTTATACGTTTTGCATCTACTACCAGTTGGAAAGGACCAGTTGGGATGGGAAACCACAGTAAAGGTTCCAATTACAAAAAAATTTATTGGATAATTTTATTACTAACACGCACGCGCCCGCAGCTAGCATGCATAGCGAACAAATAGGCATGCCAAAGACACGGAAAACCAAAATTTACCAAGCAGTCCCCCAGCTAGGCACCAACCACGTCCAATGCTGTTTGACCTACGCAATCGACCGAGAACGGTTCTACTGACTGAGTAAGCTATTTGCACCCTTTATGATCGTCACGATAATTGGCCATTTTCTTCGTCCCATACAATTTTTTAAAGCCATACAGGCGATTACGTGCATGCCTGTGGCGGGAGAGTGCATACCTGTGGCTATCTGTTTTAAGAAGCGTCAGATGCTTTATTCTAGGAAAATATTTTTTTTTCTTTCGTTTTAAATCTGAGTTTAGAAAGAGCCCCTTGGAAACTGGTGGTCCGTGCCTGTTGCATGCTAGCTGCGGGCGAGTTTCATTATTACTCTGGACGGAGCGACGGTCTTAAGGCTGATGCAGCAAAACTTGGAGGGAAGCTGCAGAGGAGAGAGAGAGTTCTGGTGTAAGATTTGGGCTGTCGGGCCATCGAAGAAGAAAAAGAATAGGGTGTTTACAAAACGATAGTTTTAAAACGTTCTCCTTTTATTTTACATGACATTCAAACCTAATTTCGTATCAGCAATAAGTTCATATTGTATACAAAATATTAATCCCCCTGCATTATAACTACCATATCTCATGGTAGTTATCCGATGCTACCCAAACATGCAATTATAGCGCGGCCAAAACAAACATTTGGAAATTCTTTGCGATGAGAACTTCGTAAATGCATATTCACTGCAGAAGATTATTCCAACATCGAATTGTTCTTTAAAGAATATCTAATCTATAGCGCGACAAATGGGACTGTAGGCACAGGAAATGAGCCGAACAGGCTAATGTGATATCTAATATGGTATGAAATTGTTGTGGAGGTAGGAGACCGTTTATTTTGAAGGAAAAATGGTAATGATACTATAGCGATAAAGTTTTATCAGAGCTCCTTCGGTGACTCAAGAGGTCAAATGTGGAGCTAATTGTGTCATCAAGGACGAAATTAGGAGCCTTTTTTGTATGTATTCTATTTAACTAAGCTATGGCACTTATCGAAACATAGCCAGAAATGAAAGATTTGCATTCCAGAACGCACCGAATACAGATAGTTGGTAACTCTGACTTCAGTGGCGGATCCAGGGGGGGGCCATGGGGGCCATGCCCCCCCCCAAACCAACAAGTATCACTATTGTTTTAAAAAAATTAAATTAAAAAAAAATTGTTCAGGTATTGTTGCATGGTGGCGCTGAATTCAAATATCATTTTAAATAATTTAAATAAGTTACAACGTTTAACAAATATCATTTAGTGCACTTAGGTATAACTATGTGTAGCAGCTAAACAATCAATCCAGCTTGAAGCAACGAATGCCAAAAGATGCCCATGCTACAACCATTCTTTGAATAATTCTTTTGCAAAGACTTGCAGTGTGGGGTCCTGCAGAAATGCTATGGGAACAATGAAAAAAGTGATTCAGTTCGCTAATCCTTCAGCCAAACGGGCTCACTTATTTCAACAAGAACTCGGTATAGCTTTCAGAGGGCTTTGCGAAACTAGATGGGCGGAAAAACACGATGGCGTTTTGCAATTTCGTACAAATTTGCCAGGAATCATGGACGCACTTGACAAAATCGAGAATTGGCAGGACAAGTCAACATCATCGGAAGCTTTTTGTCTTCGCAGTGTCCTTGAAAACAGCGACTTCTTGGTTTCAGTAATTGTTCTATGCGATGTCCTGGGAACTACACAACAACTCAGTACTCTTCTGAAGTCTGAGTCGTTAAACTTGGTTTGTGCAAATGATGCTCTTCAAGATGTGTTGGCTATTCTACAGTCACATCGAGAAAAAGCATCTGAATGCTTTAAAAACCTATTCGTCGAGACGAAAATGATTACAGAAGAAAGAGGTATTCAAATTACCACTCCACGCAATTCCTCAAAAGCCCGACAAGAACATCGATCTAATCCACCGGCAGATAACGTGGAAGAGTACTACTTGAGGTCAGTTTATATCTCGGTCTTAGACTACGTTATTGCAGATTTGAAAGAACCATTACCTAAAGATACCTTAAATTCTTTTAATCTGGCCATATTCATTCCGAGCCGTATAACTGATAGCAGAGAAGATGTCAATAAAGCATTGTCATTGGCAATCCAATATAAGGATTTCCTTGAAGATGTAAGGGGAGTATCCTTTAAAATGAAAAAGGAGTATGAAGCCTGGAGACAAAAATGGAACCGAGAGAAGGAAAAGGGAAGTTCCTTACCCGAAACTGCTGTTGCGACATTCAGTTATTGTAACAAGGATCAGTATCCTATCATCAGCAAAATGATACAGATATTGCTTACGCTTCCATCAAGTGTTGCGACAGCCGAACGGTCCTTTTCAACATTACGTCGTATTAAAACATGGCTGAGGACCTGCATGGGTCAAGACAGGCTTACGGGTCTTCTTATTTAAACTCCTTTAATCCCTCATGGGACATAGGGCGGAAACAGTTGCCCTCCAGCGGACTCTGTTTTGCGCGACAGCTCTTAGCTCCGACCAGGATCTCCCAGTTGTTGCGGCTTCTTCTAGTAGGGTTCTCCTCCACGTTGTTCTAGGTCTTCCTACTCGACGGGAACCTTGCGGATTCCAGTCAAAGGCCTGTTTGGCTAGATTTTCGTTTTCGCGTCGCAAGGTGTGGCCAACCCAATTCCATTTCCTTCGCCTGATTTGGTCGTCTATCCTTTCTTGGCCGGCACGGCGCCATAGTTCTTCGTTTGAAATTCTATCTTGCCAGCGGATTTTTAGGATACGACGAAGGCATCTGTTGATGAAGACTTGTAGACGCCCTGTTATGAATTGGGTGACTTTCCATGTTTCGCAACCATACAAAAGAACTGCCTTAACGTTGGAGTTGAACAGCCGCAATTTGGTGTTAGTGGAAATCACCGTTGATCTCCATATGTGGGACAGGCATGCATATGCGCCTCGTGCTTTATTTATTCTGGAACTGACGTCTTCTTCTGCTCCACCATTTTCGGTAATAATGCTACCGAGGTAGCAGAATTTATTTACCAGTTCCACGTCACGGTTATTCAGCGCTGTTCGTTCAATGGTGGTTGCATTTATCCGCATTTCTTTAGTTTTAGTCGGATTTAGCCTTAAGCCTGCTGGACTACTTTCTGTTGCCAAATTGTTTAACATGTTTTTGAGGTCCTGGTGTCTGTGGGCCAGCAAACAGGAATATTGATAATATTATCGAAAGATTTGCTAAACAAAAAGCAAGAAGACTTAATTTTATTATTTAAACTAGTTGGGATGTGGGTTCGACCCTTTCGGTCCACACGATCAACTTCCCAGTATGATGGATGTTGAATATGCGATTGGAGTCATTTAAACCAAAAACCGCTGGACGGAATATTATAAACATCTTTTCAGATTATATTGTCGCTAATACGCTTCGAACGGCACCTCAAGTAAGTCACTATCTTTCGTGGTTCGGGCGATATCGTGCAGGAAAAAATTACCACATCCGTACGCACATACACACACACACACATACTTCCTCCCAATTTTTTGCTTAAATTCCTCCTGGGACCTTGAAAGATGAAAATACGTTGAAATTTTCGATTTCGATTTTCGGACCGATTACAATAACTTCCTATACTGGGAAGTTAATAAATAAAAGTTAAGTTCAGTTATTTCAATAACTAAAAACAAAATCTTTGTGTTTTTATTTATATTTGTGAAGCTCTACAACCCTTCATCAAAAGCTTAAAAAATTCGCCATGGATGAGGATGGCCCCCCCCAAAATGAATTTCTAGATCCGCCACTGTCTGACTTTTGTCAATTTGGAAATTGTGTGATCATTCCAGGCCAGAGGCCGGATCCCGGTTGTAGAGCCGTTAAAGAAGAAGTGATCATTCCATCCTAGAGCTTTAGTAAAAATAGCGCTTTATACGTTAAAACATTATGATGATGCCGATGATACCATCTACTGAGACAGAAGAAAGATGGGTACTCGACTAGAGGTATTTAATTGAACCTCACCATAGATTTCATGCAAATGGAATTGATGAGCAGCTCTTTGCGATTAAATAAAGCTTTGCAAAAACACTGTACGACGATTTTACTTACCTGAAGACAACTGGAACACACTTATTTCGCGCAATTATGCGGGTGCGTCTTCGCCAGAACACTACATTGCGAACAAACGTCAAATTTTGCGAATTATTATGATGTGAAACGTGAAACCAAAGTAAAATTTAACGAAGATTTTAATGGTGTGGCCAGAAAGGCAAAATAATTTATGAGTAAAAAGATATTAAGATAAATCAAATTTTTTCATAAAAGGTAATAAGAGTGAATGAGAAAGGAGAAAAAGGATAAAAGGAATTGATTAGATATATTTTCAAAAATCTCTATCCAAGAAAGGATAGACAACCAAATCAGGCGAAGGAAATGGAATTGGGTTGGCCACACCTTGCGACGCGAAAACGAAAATCTAGCCAAACAGGCCCTTGACTGGAATCCGCAAGGTTCCCGTCGAGTAGGAAGACCTAGAACAACGTGGAGGAGAACCCTACTAGAAGAAGCCGCAACAACTGGGAGATCTTGGTCGGAGCTAAGAGCTGTCGCGCAAAACAGAGTCCGCTGGAGGTCAACTGTTTCCGCCCTATGTCCCATGAGGGATTAAAGGAGTTTAAAGAAGAAAAAGAAGATTTTCAAAAATGCCTGGCTGTCGATAGGTTTTGGATAGACGAACAAAAAAGATAATTGTAAATATTTAAAAAGTCTTAACGACAATACTTGTGGCATAACATTTGTTTGAATGACGCGATTAATCTTATGCAAAATGGACAGGTGAAAGACACTGCTGATGTAAATGATGCATGTTATTCTTCTTCTTCTTTGGCGGTTGTCCCACTGGGATTTAGTCCTGGCCTCTCGCGGCTGTTTTCTGCACGCGTTCCGATTCTAAGCCGATGTCATTAAGTTTGGCATCCCTAACTTCTGGGCGTCTTGCAGTAAAAAAATCTACTTTTCCAAATGCAGTCCTTGGCGAATTCCATAAAATGCTTTTCTCTTCAATATTCATTTAAAATGCCACAAAATGGCTATGATGCTACTTTCTCATCATCACATCTCATCAGTTGATGATTAAACTTGTTTACGTTGTGACTACTTTTACAAGTGTAAGTGCTTTAACTAGGTGAAACATTTCGTCTTCCGTACCCACAGTATTTAATGACAAGTTTGTTCCACCTGATTCTTTCCCTATAAATTCTCTTCATATTTAAATAAAAGTTTCTCTTTTTGAATATAAATAACTAACGTTCACCTATTTAGAACTGTCGAACTGTCAAATTTTAGGAAGCTCTTAGGAATACTAAATTGCCCTGCAATACCGACTTTTCCAATAATTAAGTTTCAGCCGTATGTAGGCTGTAGAAGAGAATAAATTATTGTTCAAACTCTTACCACTTCACATTGTATATCCTATGCAAGAGATCCAGTAACATCTATTTCGCAGAAACATACTAAAACGTCAGAATTAATTGAAGACAGTTATTAAAAGTTTTCAAAGTTATATAAACTGAAAAATGAACCCATAATGTATATCCTGCCCCACTATCCTTGTTTTCCTTTAACAAAACCAAAATTCCATCATTCTCGAGTATAACGAACACGAAACAACCGACCAAACTTGAATAAAACAACTTTTCACCATCAGTAACTCACACACATCAACCCACTAGAAGTAAAGACGCCGGGGCTGCAGTAAGAATGCAAAATATCCTTGTCCTCTCTATTATTATTGCCATCGAACAATTCACTAACTATCGATGAAGCTCCTAGTAGTTGCTCGTGGCGGTCGTGAAGTTTATTGGTTTTTTGTGACTTGCTGCTCTCCAATAACCTCGAGCAGTTCCTTTGCTAGTTTTTTTCAACAAATTCCGAGAATTTCTGAAATGTCCTGCCTGCAGCAATGTCCTTTTCCTTGCAATTTGCTTTTTTCCCCCAGAACAAAGATTTTTATAGAGAGAATATGTTTTTTTCATTTTGAGGGAAATTTCATTATTTATTGACGTCATATTAGAAAATTTCTTCAAATTAAAACTTTGTTTATTATTAACTTTTGCAGAATGCACGAGATTATTGGAATATTTTGCAGTGCAGAGAATGCAGATGGTTGCATGGTTAGGGGAACAATGAAACTTTGAGATTTTCACTGGAAAACTTAGTTCATTTTTAATACGCTTTTATTAGCTTTACTTGTAACTGTGTAAAAATATCTTGGATGTTAAATTTGACCTATTTCCAGGTTTCCGGTTGAACTGAAATTTTGCATAACCGGTTAGTTTGGATGACAATGCAATCTGACCATTTTGTAAAAAAATCAAGACATCGGTTCCAAAAATACGCTTTTATTTTAAAATGAGCCAAAAAGTAAAAAATAATTTTAAATGTAAAGTTTTTATTGCTGCAACCACTTACTTAAATGTAAAAAAGCGTGGGGCGTTTGGGGCGCAAAGTTCCAGTATTAATAAAATAAGAATATAGGTAAAGAGTGACGTCTTCTCCTGGTACGCTCGTATAGCTAGGGTCTTTAGTATAGACCAGTGATTCTCAACCAATGTGCCGCGGCACTTTTGTGTGCCGCCAAATTTCTAAAGTGTGCCGCCAAATTTTAAAAATGCAAACAGTAAAAATTATTTTGTATGCACTTTTATACAAAAAAATATTGGAACAGGAACGAGACGGGAAATTTGTGCGGCAATCATTACAGCGCGTCCTCGGCATTATTGTAATGCCGACTCAATAATTCTACCGAGCCGAATCAAACACAACGCTATACCAGCGATCTTTTTTCATACATTTACTAAACAAAAACGGGGACCAAATTGTATGTTCCAACTACAGAGGAATTACGTTACTGAATGTAGCATATAAGGTATTCTCGTGAATCCTGTATACTCGCTTATTGGACCAGTACGAAAGAGTAATTGGAAATTACCAATGCGGATTCAGGAAACAAAAATCCACAACCCATCACATATTCGTACTACGACAGGCGAAAAGACGAAAGAATTTAATATAGAGACCCACCATTTTTTTCATTGACTTTGTGATCTTGCGCAAAATCTACGAAGAAATGGTGAAACTGCTTTCCAGACAAATTTAACTCACTAAAACCTGATCGAGTGGAGTGATAAACAGAGCGATGTGTCGGTGCCCTTTGAAACGAACAGAGGCCTCGGGCAAGGAAACTCCATATCCTGCTTACTTTTTAACATCTTATTAGAAAAAGCGGTCCGGGAGGCACACATTGAAACCAGAGGGACAATTCTAAGCAAGTCTAGTCAGCTAATGGCATATGCAGATGATATAGTCATCTTGCAGGACAATGACTGAAACAAAGGAACGCTACGTAGCGTTAGAAAACAGATATAACACAGAATCTGTAAACGGATACACCTGCTAAGGAACTCAAATTAACAAAGCCAACAACATTACGGTGGGAATTAAAAGAAAAATACTACTAGCGAACAAAACAAAGAACAAGAAGGACCATCAAATTTAAGTTATACAAAACAGTACTAAAACCAGTGTTGATGTACGGATCGGAAGAATAGACTCACTAGGCATGACGAGCAGGTCCTCGGAAGCTGCAAAAGAAAAATTCTCTGCAGGATCACAGGCACAGTAAATTAAAAGGGTATCTGGAGAAGAAGATACAATCACGAATTGTACCAAATTTATAAAGAATCTGACTAAACCAAAAGTATCAAGATTCCACGCCTACGCTGGATAGGACATGTAATGAGAATGTCTGAAGAAGCGCTCCAAAAATTATGTTCCTCCAAAAACCGAAGGGAAGAAGGTCACAAGGAAGACCTAGCAAGATGACATAGAAATGAACTAACGCACAATTGGAAGAGAGTAATACAGGACCGAGAACGTTGGAAGAAAATTCTTGAGAAGCCCAAAGCTCACGGAAAGCTGTAGTGCCAATGATGCTGATGATTATCATTATTACGACCAAATATAAAAGACATTGTCAATAATCATCAAGCTCAAATTTCGAATTGAATGTATTCTTATAATTAATTTTTAATTAATCTGCAATGAGCATTCTGTTGTTTTTGTAGTTACTTTGAAAATTATTAGCATAAGCTATTTACACAGGGTATTATAGCTAAGTAAACCTCTTTTAAACTTATTTTATTGCTAGTGTGCCGTCGAATTTTGAACTTGTTAAAAGTGTCCCGCAACAGAAAAAAGGTTGAGAATCACTGGTATAGACTGTAATACATACCTTGTTATCTTCAATGTATGGCACTTTTCGAAAATGTCAACGATTTGCAATCACATCAAAAATTTAAAAATCCCGCGACGATCAAAATATGGCCATGACAATTTTTTTACCGAAATCATGCAATAATATTATTGTCATTTTAGAACATTTTAATTGCATGTGAATTGTTCACATTTGCATTTGCTTTCAAGAGACTGCTTTGTTGCACAATTTATAATCAAATTGTTGACTTATCAAAGGGTTTTCGAACACTTGATGCAATCGTCAAAATTTTGTTAGAACACTTGATTCAAGTCAAAAGCAAGTCATTGACATTTTCGAAAAGTGCCTATTCTTTGCACGATTGGCCGCCCCTAATATCTGGCCACCCTAGACCAAAGGGCCTACTGGGCCTTAGGGCAAATCCGCCACTGCATCTATAAAAAAACTGCACTGAACTTCTTCCTATACATTGTTTCGTTTGAAAATCCTAGCCATCACTCTAATGAGTCATCTGCAATGGAATGAACATATATTCCAAATCGCTAAAAGGCAACACAATGCCTGGGATTTCTTAAAAGATGTCGGGCTACAATTTACGACAATCAACTTTTTCGCAGATTAATTCTGTCTTCGCTTCAACGTGCTTCGTACTGGCTGAATACGAATTGTTTGTGGCTATTTGTGTTGCGCTTTTGTTGTCACAGTGTAAGGTCAAGGATTTTGATGAACTTGCTAGCTCAGAACTCTGATTCCAAACGCTTTAACCAAACCAAATGGATTTCAGAGGTTATGAGCATGAATTTGACTTCTGTAGAAGATAGTGCTATTGTTTGTTGATGCTTAGTTGTCTATGAGACTGCTCCGCATAATGAAGACATACATATCCAGTTGTGGATCTTCGTTGAACTGCATCACAATAACCTTCTAACTTTAGTGGATCATTGGTGTAGACTAGAATTTTGCATTTTGTCCTTCTCGAGAATCGTAGAATCCGTTTAACAGCAGTCCAATGGACGACTTCTGAGTGCAGCATGTATCTGATCGGTTAATATGCGCCAAGAAAAGTAAGCTTCTGATAGCTTGCATATACGGAATTTTAGACATCCGTTTCTGCTCAGTTGGCTTCGTTGGTCACATTTCGTGTAATTTTTTTGGTTTAGATCTATTGGCGGAGATACAGAGTTACAATCGTAGTGAGTGGGGTGAACCTAGCGGTATAATGTTATGTTGCTTGGGAAATATTACCGGGCAAACTGAAAGGCGCGCGCAGTAGTCGCTATACTTGTAGCGATCGAATTTTTTTAGGGCTGTCATATTCCTACTAAGGCTCAATAAGTCTTTGAAGCAACAAAAAGCGGCACCTTCGGTGAGTATAATGGCGTTGGTTTTGCAGCTTGACAAGCCTCGTCTCAAAAATCCCATGTTAATATTAGTCAGATGGAGCCAGCCGTTCAATCTAGACCATCCGTTGAAATGGGAGTACAATAGGGTAAGTTTAACTGGAGATTAGACAGTACTTCGTTTTGGATGAGTTAAATTAAAAAATATTTTTGAGTTCCCAGTTACGAATAAGTTCGATATCCCTGTTGCTGGAATTGGAGATGAATTGTCGATCGTGAAGCCAAGTTTTGACATCTGCTTGGTTTACATTATCGAACTCATAGGGTTAAGGAAGAGGAAAATTATCTATGAATTAGATTCGAGGCAATTGAGAGGTCATTTATGAAGATTAGGTTAAGTATGTATTATAAAAGAATGATTGAAAACTCCTTGAAAAATGGTTAATTTAGAAATGGTGGAATGGATAAAAAGGCATTTATGAAGGATCATCCTAGTTATATCGATTTACCATCCTAATTGGATTTATCTAAAACGCCAACCAAATGAAATTGAACAATTTGTCCACATTCAAATAACCCAATCATAACGTCCATAATCTTCCCACAAAATCCTCATTCAAAATCCCTGTCGATAGTCGCAGTGATTAACTTACCAATTTCTCATTTAACACATAAAATTGACATACTCTATCATTCCTTAAAAAAACCAGAGAGAGAGAGAGTGGGAGAGTGAGTCCAATTATTAAGCCAACCAATTACTACTGACAGTTCAATCAGTGCCAGCTGACCATAATGCGACAAAAATTGGATCCCTTTTGACAGGATAATGATTCTGAAGTCAAATAGAGGAGAGTGGTGGAAGCTATAACTCAATCTTGTGCAGCCACACGAAGAAGGATGCATTAGCAGTGTCATATATGTATATGTATATAACGGTTCAATAAAGTCACCTTCAAGAAGGATTCATGCTTCACGAATTTTTTTCGTTCTTTTGTGGGTAACTGCGGGTGTGTGTGTGTTTGTGTGCATGTTGCATCCAGTTAAGGGATAATGCGAAGAGGATCTTAGTGGAGTTTCAAGTCTCCCCGTATTTTCTGTGCCCATTTCCAGTGTAATTTAGTGGAACGACAAACAATTGAACCAATTCCAGCACATCACAATCGACGTTTTTTTTTTAGGTTATGTGCGGCTGATGGAGCTCCTTGAAGGACTCTTTATCTACTCCTTTTTTATTCTTCCCTTCATATAATGTCCTTTATAGGTATTACTGAAGCTCGAGATTTACTTTATATGTAGAGGTATATACGGTAAGGGCTTCCGTCTATTCCGGCGGGAGCTTGCCTCAACTCTATCGTTCGCAATTGAATTTTAAATGATGACTGCCTCCTCGAACAATTCGCCAGTCTGCGCCGTCGAGTGGCACAGCAACTCCATACGGAGATAGATAACTCTTCAGGTATCTCTCTATCTTCTTATACCTTAAGTGATATCGTTGCCGACGAGACGACTACACCAGCAGCAGCAGCAGCGGCAACGAAAAGCGACGACGACGACGACGGGATTTTTCTAGCTGGAAAGCAATCTTTCTTTTACTTATGTCGAAATTGGTTTTGATTTTGTCTTCTTAAGACTTTCATCGAACAGTGAACGCCTTTGAAGAATTGAAGGTAAAATGCGGAAATCCTTGCGATTGATGAGATTTAATGGAAAAAAATAAGGTGAAGTACCTTTTATAGCATGAAAATGAAAGGGAATTGGAATTTTTTTTATTACGTTTTGAATAGTAAAGCAGATTTTCTACAAAATTTTCGTTAGTCACTGGCAAGGAGCTGGATGGAGTTTTTTTTGCGCCATTTTAATTAAGGACTTTGTATTCAAATGTCCTTAGTGAGTTTGATCGGCTTTTGATGTGAAATTAATGAATAATGAATGAATGATTTTTTTTTTTGGAATAATTGTGGTTCGTTTCTGAAGCGTAACTCAAGAAATGAAATTGATGTAAAAATACGCGAAAATTTCCGCGAATGACAAATTGAATTCGTGAAAAAAAAAATCACTTAACACATAGCTTCGACGATTTTCTGGGTTTTACGTATTTTTGTAAAATAAAATTATAATGAAATTTAGTAAAGGAAAAAAACCTGTATTTGGTAGATTTGATAGGATACAGTTTGAAACTAGTTGGGATGTGGGTTTGACCCCTTCGGTCCACACGATTAACTTCCCAGTATGATGAACGAAGATGGAATAAACTGACTTCTTACAAAATAGTTATACGTTTAGCACTAGTGGAAAATTGGCTAGTATCAGAACTGATGACAAAGCAATCCCGAGAGAAGCTAGTTCAAATAACTATAATAGTGGTAAATCCACAAGATTTTTCTAGAGAATTTGTTTTTCCTGAACGTTAGCAAACAAAGATGTCCTCCGTATTTTGTTCTGCACTAAAGCGGGTGTTCAAATTCGTATTGAGCGTGCTGAAGCGCCGTTCCAAAGCTTTCTGGAGATATTAGCAAAACTGTAACTGTTAAGTACTTGTCAGACTTGACCGAAAAGAACAAATTTTGCGGTAACTACCGGAAATTCCGGGATAAACCGCAATTTCCTGAAACTGTATCACGCGTAGAAAACAATTCCCCGTCAAAAAGTGCTAATCCAAGGTTTGAAAAATTCGCGCTGTTTGTAAAGGGTAACGATTTGGTCGGATTTTGACAAGTGATGTTTTTTTCGAATCCTATCGCTATACAGAACCCAAAAAAGATCACTTCGTTAAGAACGGGTCTCATTGCATCGAGTTTATTAGATATTACTTGTCAATTTAAGGTCTTTTTGACAATTAGCCGACCGAATATTATGAAATTTTTTTCAGAACATTTCTTTGTTAATATTCTTTTTTCGGCACCTCAATGAAGTCGATATAGTTTTTAGTTTGCGTGGTATCGTGCAGGTACAAAAATCATAAACGTCGTTTAAACAAAAAAAAAAAACGGTTCGACCGGATTTTATGAAAATCTTTTCAGATCATATTTTGGTTAATACTCTTCAAACGGCACGTCAACTAAGTCGATATCTTTTATAGTTCGCGCGATATCGTGCAGTTACAAAAATCACTTATGTCATTTAAACCAAAAAACCGCTCGACCGAATATTATAAAAATCTTTTCAGATTATATTGTTGCTGATACGCTTCGAACGGCACCTCAAGTAAGTCAATATCTTTCGTGGTTCGGGCGATATCGTGATGGTACAAAAATCACTTACGCCGCTTAAACAAAAAAACGGCTCGACCGAATTTCATGAAAATCTTTTCAGATCATATTTCGGTTAATACGCTTAGAACGACACCCCAACGAAGTCGATATCAGTTTTGGTTCGCGCGATATCGTGCAAGAAAAAATTACCACATCCGTACGCACACACACACACACACATACTTCCATCAATTTTTTGCTTAAGATGCTCCTGGGACCTTGAAAGATGAAAATACGTTGAAATTTTTGATTTCGATTTTCGGACCGATTACAATAACTTCCTATACTGGGAAGTTAATAAATAATGGCAAAAAAGTAGGAACAAATAATTTCATTTAGTTTAGTTTATTTACTTTCAATACTTACTAACTACATTTTCTATTTGGGCAAAGATTGATGGGCTTTAAGTGCGAATTTTAACTATCCGTAGAAAAGTTGTGCCAGGGTGTATCTTTCCCTTGAGACTCCTAAAATGTTTGGTTCATTTTTGAATTCCACAGAATCATGGACGGCGCTTGGTTTTGTTGCGCCCGGTGAAGTATGCCATATTGCTCCCCCATCAGCTGCTCATTTTTTACAGCAGTGAAGGGCAATGGAAAAAGACACTCTATATAAAAGTGGAGGCACGGGAATACTCTTTGAATTTTTTCTTTCGATTTCTTTTTACATCTTAATTTTTGAAATAGCGCCCGGTGCAAGTGCACCATCTCCACCTATGAAAGGCTGGGCCCAATCAGGATTTGTTTCGCGATCTTGGTTTTACTTGCGCTTTAATTTCGCAAAACTCTCCCGCTAATGCTCTTTCTTTATTTTTCGTACTGCTCAAGCTTCAGGTAGATGACCTGCGGCACCACTTCCACCATTCTGCGCACATCTAACAACCTCATCATCTGCCCTAGGAAGTTTTTCGGTGTACCCTTAGCTGTTTCAAGTACAATCCTGGGTTCCGCAAATCTTTAGACCATAATAAAGGTCCCTATGTCATTCTCCAAGCCTTATTAGTTTCCACTGTAGAATCTTGCATAAAATAAAAACAGTCCACTTTGGCAGCCTTTCTAAACAAAGAAGGCGCTTTCAACAACTTCGACGCTTTTAACAACTTCAGAAAGGAGGGCGATCTAGGTGTCTCTCGTCGAATTATTGATCTATTATAGCGCGACTAGTACTAATTGCAAATCAAGAAGTAAGGCATCGCGCCGGCTAAGAAAGGATAGGTGACGAAAAGAGGCGAACGAAATGGAATTGATTGGCCACATCTTGCAAAGGACAATGGAAAAAGACACAAATACCCTCTGTAGTTCCTTTAATATATGAAAATGAAGGCACGGGAACACGTTTGCGCCCGGTGCAAATGCACTTTTTGCACCTTTGAAAGCGCCGCCCCTGCACTCAATAAGTGGAAACAATATTCGGCTCAGAGAATCCAATTCCGCAATATTTTTGAGCGATCAATAATACATCACCTGTTATAAAAGTTGGGACTTAATAGAGAAATGCTAACAATATTGCAAAGTATTAATAAAAATACATTGAAGCCCTCCGAAACATGAGTCGATTGTTTTTCAATTCGATGCGGCTGTGAACGTTGGCGGGCGATGCCCCTTTCTTTTCCTCAACCAATGGGGGGTTTCAGACCTGATGTGGTAACAACGTTGTAAAATCGATTTTTTAGGAGAGAGAGGTGAAGGAAATGGAAGGAGGTGTTGTAACCTTTTCCCACAAAAATTTTTGGTTGAAAACTTTTGAACACTAACACTTGCACATGACCATTTTTATCTTCTTCTTCATTTTTGCCAATGAAATGTTATTCGTTAATTTAAAAAAAAACGATTTCTGTTATTAATTTGAAATAAAAATGGCAGACAATTGGACACGACAGCAAACTCGTTGTTTAATAGATCTATATAGACAGTGCGAGTGCTTATACAATGTACAACACCCTAATTATTTAAAAAGAAACAAAAAACAGGAAAAATTATTAGGAGAATTTAAAATAGTAAAGAAGAAGAATATCGACAGGAATACACACACATCAACAACCCCTTGTAAAGATAGAAAAAATGTTCTCATTGCAACAGGAACCGTGTGATACGGTGGAACGTTGTAACAACAGCTAAATGACTCAACGTCTGAAACCACCCAATGATCCCATGATCGAAACCTGTTCGATTTGGGTTTCATCGAAGTAAGCACTGGCTTTCCGTCCGTCCGCACTTCGGACTTTTCCGCATTGATTTTTAACCCGTGTGACCGATCGATGCGGAAAATGTCATATCGGGCATTTTCGAGAATTCACCATGGTAGCTACCAATCGAACCAGAAGTTAATTTACCATCGATTACTTACCCTTTTATCCTGTTGGTGAGACCCTGGTTACCTTGCCGGTGAATAGTAGAACATGTTGAGTGGTGACTTATGGCAAGTAATCAATTTTTGAACGTGGTAGATTAACTTCTGGTTCGACTGGTAGCTACCATGGTGAATTCTCGAAAATGCACATAGTTAAACGGCAATAAAGAAAATTCTCGAGAACCTGAGTCTTTACCAACAGCTTGGAGTATAGTCTATTAAAAGTTTTGAAGAGCAACCATACCAGACTTATCAAAAGCGATAAAGACCTTATGCCAAACAAACTAAGCCATTACTGTTATATGGGGCGCGTTTGTTGATATACCGTCTTTTTTTAAAGCAGGTGTAGTTAAATATTTCAAAAACAAAATTGTTCTTTGATTTGGAAAGTTCAAACTTTTGGGACATGCTAACCTCTTAGTAACTTGTCAACAAAAATTTCTCAGTATTTCAAATTGCCATAATTCAAAGGATATTTCTTAAAACTCGAAAGGAAGTTTGCTTCAACTATCGAGCGACAATTATTTCTTAAGTAATTCAAACCAAATTTCCTTAACAGAAAGCGGAAGAAGAGCCCGACAACAACAACAACAACAAAATTTTAAGTACTGGGTTATATCATCAACTATTTCCCATGAGATAAAAAGAGGATAAAAGTTTAGAATTCTTGCCGAATAGTTGTTGGGTAAGTTTCTCAAATCAATGGATAAAAGAAACCCAACATAACCAGGGCGAAAGAGCTGCTGTAATAACCCAATAATCCTTAGTCCCATAAAAACCGCCAAAGCAGCGCCCCAAACTACAGGCACGAAAGCAGCTTAAGTCTGGGGCTAATCCAAAAGTTGTTTTCTGATGCGTTTTAAAACTTACCTCTTTGGCACAAAGCTGTGTGGGTAACCCTCAAAAGGCACTTTGAAAGACAATTAGACCAAGATCTGTTTTTAATTGGACTTTATAAGCTTTCTGCGAAAAACACCGGGCTTAAACTCCCAACGAAGACTACATTCCTCCTCTGCCTTGTTACTGTTTGTGCTCTCGCAGAGGAAAGGATTCGTTTGGGCATTTTCAATTAAAATTGCATTAAACGACTGAAACAGTAGAGCTGCTTGTTTTTAGACAAAACAGCAAAGCAACTAAAGCCTGGGGATTTTGAGCAAGGATACGCTTTTGTGACAGAGGGATAACGCCCCCCAGCACACCCGAATACCCGTCGTCAAACGGTGCCGGGTAGGTCCAACAAATTCTGTGCATGCAATAGAGAGATGGCGTCCTGCTGGAGCTTAATTTCATTTCACAACAGCGCACGGCTGATGCTAATGGCATCAATGGATTTGGATACCAGAGCAACCTGGACAATAATAATTGAACGGATATTCTCGTGGTCGATTTTAAAGGAGCAAGTTTCCACCTCTCCTTTTCCTCGTTTTTTTCCTTTGGCGTGGGTGGATCTGTATTGTGAGAAATTCAAATTTGAGCTTATTTTTAGCGACGACGATTGTGGTAAATAAATTGGCATTCTCTTGGCTACTGGTGGAATTAGAAGCTTTCAATTTTAAATGGCTCGCCTGCCACTAAAATAATAAACCAAAGGAAACTGACATTTATTGTGCGGCTTTAGGAGCTACGCAAGAGACCACTTGGAGCCGACAATGTTTTACTGTCACTCATGTTTATATTACACTTGATAGAAGCCCTGCTACATGGCGTACTCATAGCTTGAGTGAGAATAGCTGACCAATCTTAAGGTTTTATGTATATAGTTAACATTATGTTCCATGTACATTCCGTATTCATATAATCTAACAGTGGACAATGGAAACTGAACTATATTTCCAAACAAAAATTTTATCTCGATTTTAACTTGGTCTGGGGAAAAATGTTCGTGACTTTTTTCTAATAAAAGGCGTCAAATCTAAATAAGTTACGAACCATTAACCACAACGACACTAAATGCACTGTTTATTATCGAACTCCTCCGAAACGGATTGATCGATTTTTATGAAATTTTTTGTGAGTATGTGGTAGGTCTGAGAATAGGTCGTAGGTTATTTTTTGTACCCTCAACCAAAAGGAACAGCAGAAATATTTAAAAAATTGGTAACTTTGGGAATTTTCACTTCAGTTTAGTTTCAATAGCGTCATGGCCTACCTATTGTTTGACAGCTTCGTAAATGTAAAACTGTCATTAAATTGAATCATTCCATTTAATGACAATTTACGCAGCTGTCTAGCAATAGGTAGGCCATGACGCTACTGAAATTAAACTAAAATACAATAAGCAATATAGTATACTCAATATACCGTCAGATCCATGGCGGCCGTCTCAATAGGGCAGGTTACCACTTTCTTCACAAACCACGGGTATCAAATGAAAAGGTATGAAAAGTAGAATACAATAAAGCAATAAATGCCATATACTGTTAAATCCATCGCCGTCTCAAAACCCCTGTACCCCTTCTTTTTCATCGGTGGAAAATTCATATCTCGAAAAATACCAAGTCAATGGATGGGTTATTCCCTAAGTAATTTAGTGTGTCGTGTCTGTCGAACTTCATCATTGAATTTGATTTCGTCTGACAGAAACTGCTTTTTAAGTTTTCCGTTTAGGACATCAAAGGCAACGCAAGATACGAGCAGTTTTGTCCTGCTACATAATGGAATGAGATCAAGCACTATGAGCCTGTCATAGTAGTGCGGTAGGGCTTGGTAGTCATGCGGATCGTGTAGGTTTCTCAGGGCAAAAAGAAGAAATCTCTTCTGAACTGATTCGATCTTGCTGCTGCTTACTTGGAATATAGGATCCCAGATAGAACATATTCCCAAAACCATACAATACCATACATGACCAAATTCGTTGGCTCTTCGCTTGATGAAACCGAGTACTTTGTTGGCTCTGGCAGATCTTCATTTCACCACTGGGGAAAGGTAAATTTCTCGGTTTTACTTTGCAGGATACCATATCTTAATTGAATCAGTAAGTTCTATTCATTTTAGACAGTATCGCTTTCAGGACTTGACTGATCTTCTTCCATTCAATCCTTAGGTTTCTCTACGGTTGAGGAGCTTCATCCTGCAATTTTATCCTGAAGCGTATCCACTGATGATTCGAATAGAACACTTGATTTGATACTCTCCAGTTTTCTACGTTGGATGTTTTAGTATCCGTAGACAGCTTCTTCGCAACCATAGGGAATATGAAGGTCGGGTGTTGCCAAGGTTCCAACACTGCTGAATTAATGATAAAATCAATAGTGGCTCTCCACTTTCGTTATTCTTAGTGCTTCCCAAAAGCATACATCTCCCGTTGGCGTCGCAATCTTTGATCAGGTTTGCTCTATTCGTTTTTAGGGTATTGTCGTCTGCGAGAACTACCCTTATGAGTGCACCAATTCCATGGGCAATGTAGGCTGAGGGATGGGTATAGGCCCTTCCCTCTTCCGAGCGCCCAATCTTACTACAGTAAGATCCATTGAACTGAAGGTTGGCGCAAAGGTTGGCTTTCATGTGCTTCTTAACCACGATAAAAGATCTTGGCTTTTCTTGATCCAAGCGGTAGTAAATGATGCTGTACTGCTTGTCCAAGAGATCTTGAATAGTCCGCCTTCGTACCTAGGGGTCTGGTATTAAGGCGACTTCCAGATTTTCCTTCTTTAGGGAAATCTGAAGGCTATCTGTGGCTGTCTTGGAGTCTTTGTAGGTTGATCTTATCTGCACGATCTAAGGGGAGACTCCTCTTCTGGGCTAGAGTTTTTGTGTTTTTTTTAGTTTGACATACCTGATGCCTTGGGAGCTTTTATTCCTTTCTAATATCTTTAGATACTGCTTGTTGATAAGGAGCAAGAAGGAAATGCTATTCTTCCTGTGTCCAGATATACTCTAGGCGGCCACATGCGGATTTTGGGTCTGTTCGGAATATCCCCAGCTGAGATGAGCATAAGGCTTTTGCAATTTAATACCCCACTGATCTTAGCCAAGAAAGTCTATCTCCGCATCTGATTACTTTTTATTGATCTCCGAACACCTTGCTCGAGAACTTTTCTGGGCCCGTTTGGGATCCATCTGCGGCTGCTCTGCCTGGATTTTGTTTGGGTGATCCTGGGAAGTTTTGTTTTTGTTTTGTGTTCTCACTCGATCTTGTCTTTAGGAGAGGATCGAGGTCTTTTCTGTCTCTCCCGCTACTCAGGAGGAGGAATGGCTTGGTTTTGTGCCAGCCGATTTGTATTCCTCAAAAATCGTCTGGAACTTTAGTTTATCAGGCTGGTCCCGCTCATGCACAGTACTGGCCTGATCTTGCCAAGAATGAATACGGCTCTGTCTTATTTTTTCTGCCTGCACCTACCAATCGACCTCCGCTTTCCTGAATTGCTTCTTTGGGGATTGTAGTTTCTATTACTTTCTTTCCATCTTCATTATAGTAGCGAGTCTCCATTTTTAATTTTTTTTCCTTTTTCGATTTAGTGGAGGTCAAATGCTGTAGCAGTTGTTGGATATGCTTAAATCCGGTTCTGGAAATCCCACGTTTTATGCTTCAACATAATATTTCAACAATCTATCACTTATACTAAAACAAAACATGTCATTCACCATTTTAGCCTCCCTCATCCATTTATAAATTGAATGAATGCCATATATTTTCACCAGCCCAATTCAATTCGATTTCGCAGTTGAATCTATTCAGTGAGCATTCACTGGCTCCAAAAGTCCTGATTAAACTGAATCCTTTGATTATAATTTAATAAACTAAATAATTTCATTTCTGTCGAATTCCCTAATCAAGCTCTTTTTGCATCATGAAACACCTAATTCGATGCGAGCTCCCTGCATTGCTGTCCCATAACCCATTGAAACCAACCCCAATACAAAAGAATACAAAAAAAAAACATTCTCTGAACCAAAACAACCAGAAGAAAAAAAAATAATATCTAATTTTAAAACCTACCCTGACCTAATAGAGGCGGATTCACCTGAAAGATAAAAGATACCTGTATGTTATTAAATGAGCTTTCATTCGTTCTCTTTATTTCGTCTTTTTTTTTGTTTTTGTAAGCGTGGATAAAGTTTTAGTGAACTCGTGTGTTTCACTTAGGGTTGCGCGCATATATTCGTGTCACTTTTATCTCACGGGTAGTTTTTTTTTATACACAGGTATGGATATACAGTACCTGGATGCATGTAGCAGCTCTGGAGGAAGCCCGCGTACATGGGGCTGCTTTGTTGGTATAAGCGCATCAGCACTTTTATAGCTGAGGTTAACCCGTTTACAACTTTCCAAGTGGGTTTCATTTAATTTTTTTTTTCTTTTCATGCGCTTTCGTGAAATTAAAAATTAGCGCCGTTCCTGTCAAAGAGTTGTCGCTGTCGCTTTCAGTGCCCGGGGATGCCCCACTGATGGGGGTTTAGAGGGCGGCTTTGGTTTGAGAGGTTGATGTCTAGTAGGTTAAGTTTAAGGTGTCGCTTGTTTTAGGGCTGTGTTTTTTTGTAACATTTGAAAATCCTTCAGAGATGAATTGTCCTTGGAAAACCTTTGATGTAAAAACTTGTCAGGCTTTGCTCTGTAATTTTAAGACTACGTGACATACAAATTGAAGGCTTCTTATTTAATAAACAGCGTAAATGTTAAATATTAGTAGTTAGAAAAAGCCAGTAATATTTACAGCTCTGATATATTTCATATAAAACCTTTAGTAGACACCTTCCGTGAATTTTGTATATATCCTAACAAAAAACTTTAAAAAAAAATATTTTCATTAATAACGCGGAGTAGGTCAATGCATTTTTGCGATATCCTCTTTACAAATATTGATCCGGCTCGAAAAGCGCTAGTTCAATTAAAGTTGAGGTGTTGATGAATAATGTGAAAAAAGTCGTTACTGCATAAAAAGAGGAAAAATATTGTTAAGGAATTAAAGGGATTGGTAAAAATTCTCTTTAACACTTTTTACATTATAAAAAACTTTTATAAACAAATACTTCAAAAGAAATAAGAAGTGGCGTTTTTTGGGACAGGGTATCAGAACCGTTTTCACATTACGTTTTACATTCACAGTAAACCATACAGTAGCACACTAGCGATAATAAAATAATCTGTGGGTAACTTTTGATGATAAGATTTTGGGCACCCGTTAAAGCCGACTCTGCACTGTGCGGTGAACATTGGATTCGAATGTTGGCCTCCAATGATTGAGTCAATACCCACATCCAAATGCAAACGTTTGTATGCACGTTGGACGCTTGATACTCGTAGTTCGAGGATCTGCCACACGATAGGTCCTACCATTGTTCGTCTATCCAAGACCTATCCACAGCCTGGCGTTTCGACATTTTAACTGATACACCCTGTACACCCTCCTGTATGTAGGTAAGTAGTTAAGAGTTCAAACAGGTATTCCTCCGATTTCTTCACTATGTCATACTATGTTTCAGGCTGCACTACGTACTGTCGTACTATGTTTTAGGTTTCACCTTCTGCTGTGACCCAACAGTTGGCTCCTGTGTCAAGTAGATCTCTTTTAATCCGATATATCTGAGATGGTAGATTAAGAACATTCCTCGTTCTTCAGGATGCTACGACGATTTCTCGATAAAGGCAAGCGTTAGATCGTTGCAGAGCAAGAGTGTTTAGGGCCAGTGTTAGACTGTTCTGGTCACTCTGTCTACCATATTCTGAAAATTGGGCGAAAGGCCTTCTTCTTCTTTGCGCGGTACTGGGCCCTATTTTATCTGGTCTATTGAGTCAAACCCGTCGTTAAAACCCGTCGAGGTTAGAGAGCATAATATACCCTAAAATTTATTTTGGGCTCGAATTTCCCGATAGGGTAGACTCAATCTCTTCCTCGCTGTACCCTCACAGTCGCACGGCAAGTTATCTGCAGTTTCGGGAGCTGATCAGGTATAATAAACTACCAGCCCTGCTCTGCTTGGATGATAATTGACCGAATCAATCAGAAGCTCTACTTTAGCCAGGGCATCGGAAATTTCGTTACACCTTTGTGATCTGGAAATGACACCAGCGTAACTTTGTCAGAATAGGAAAAAATCTATCAGTTTTTGGGGAAACCTTGTGGGATTTAATGACAACCAGGGCAGCAGATAGACATTCCGAGAAGGATGTTAGAGCTATCTAGAGTTTTACTAATCAAAGTTTGGACATATGTATGTATATATGAATGGCGAGTATCGCGACTTGAAAGACGGTGAAAGTGGTACCAGGGGACATAGATATTTTAAGGTCTGTATACGCGCAACGATTTGCTTGTGCAAGTTGACAGAGGCAAGTCAATTGGTGCAAATAAACTGAGTGAAAATAAACCGGTCACACGTTCAGTTTGGCTTGGACAATTGTGATGGGAAAAAACTGTAGCGTTTGCGTTAAAAGTGGAAAATTTTGACTAAGAACTAATTCTTACATCGGCTGCGGTGAGTCTGACGATTTTCGTTAATATTTATGGATGAAACCACTTAAAGGCATTTGCTAAATTTAATTAAACCAATGATTTCAAGAACAGACACTGGCATGAGACATGCACTTACCCGTCTTGTTTTTTGGAAACAAAATCGAGTTAAAAAGAATTAAAAATTTTAACTGTTACTTCCAAATATGCTCTGAGCAATAAAATTCTGGAAACCATTCCCCAAGGGCACGAAGAGGGTTGTAGCCGAGGCTTGAACATTGTTAAGACGTTCATGCTAAAACAAAAGCCTGAAGCCGATTTTCTATGAACATGTGTTCTTGCACTAGGTAAAATTTTTGGCTTGCGCAAGCCAAAAAGTTGCGTTCACAAGCAACGATTCATTTGTGCAAATTGACTTGCGCAAGCCAGTTGGCACAAGCAAATCGTTCCGTGTAAACCGACCTTTACACCTCCAGCACTCCATTATTTGTTTTGGAAACGTCTGTATACCAATAGGCCGTCTTTCCTCTATAAAAGCCTCTCATGCTGCCATTCTGACTAAACTCTGATAATCGTCATAAAAGGTTTAACAAAGTCCAGGGTGGCAGAAATAGCATCGAACAATGTGAGCAGGTTTAGTTCCTTGAAAAGCGATAGATGATATAGACAGGCTCCTCCTTCTTTACTGTTATGGGGAGAGTAGGGAGGTTCAGTAGGACTTCTACAGCCACAGTTGGACAGGTGCCTTTAGCTGCCGTGATACCGAGGCAGACTTACCTTCGAACCTTCTATTGTCAAAATCGTGCAAACATAACATAAATGTGTTGCTTTCGAATAGTTTTTCTAAATAAATATGAAAAATAGTAGCAATTTCATATTTAGTGCGCCTAATCAAGTGTAGCGAAGGGGTAAGGGCAACTCAGGATTGCTACTGATAGGGTCTAGAAAAAACATGCTAAACATGCCCTGTAGTAGATCCTGCGAGCTAAAGTGGCCAAAACAAATTTAATTGCCAATCAATAAAATCCTTTTTGCAATTACGCTAATCTAAAATCAAATTTCCCATGATATACATATACTGTAAAAGGCTCAAACTTTAAAATTCCGTTTTATATTAAATGTACATGCGTACCTACATATATGTATTTTTTTTGTTGATATTTCTTGATAGGCAAAAATATATACAGTTTCCATCAGCGCTAAACATTTTACTTTTGAAAGTACTCTTGACGCTAGAAAATCCTCCATTCTACATTTCGCAGAAAATAGCTGAACATGACAGCAACGGTTTGACTTCAGAGCTTTGTACAAAAAGCAATTACGGGGATGTTGTGGATTATATTTAGCCCGAACCTGACGGCAACAGTGATTGGAAGTAAGCTAATTTCCATATACGTACACACCGTTTGTTGTTTAGGACCCAGTATTAGTAAAATATTTCAGATACGGATTGTATGTAGCCGACCCTTGAATAGGCGGGCGAGGAGAGAGAGAGGAACGAGGCATCCGTGTATATCGCTGACCAAACACACATATGCATATATGAAGCACCCTTATTCTCTTCCCTTTTAGCTGGAAACATATAAATCATTGCGTCGTAATATGTTAAAGCTTTTAGGGGGCTTTATTCCGAGGATTAACATAAATTCTCCTCAATTCCATATGAGAAGGATAGTGCCGCTTAAGTATATTGCGGCGACATATATATTTATGTCAATTAATAACTTCCATTAAGCAACGAGATTCTATGTTATTCAGTTAAGGGATGGACGGATGGGTGGAGGGGGGCTTGAATGAAATCATGTATTTGCAGCCATCCGCTTACCTACCTACCACCAAGCTACCATGTAGGTAGGGTACCTGCTTCCAGTACTCCCGTAAAAGAGTAAGGTGATATGGAAATTACTGCTGGATAGGTCTTTAGTTTCGCCAATGAACAAGCTGGTGATCCGACTAGCGCGAAATTCGATTATCTGTGCAAGCGAACAGAAAATTGAACTTCCATCGAGCGAAATTTATTAAGAGCTAACAACTAGAATAGCCTCGGAACAATGCATGCCGCGCGATAGTGGAGAGAATTTGTTTACACGCAGACAACGTACATATATGCCTGCATCATCCAATTCCATGTCATTCCATGATATAGAGCAACGAAATTTTCGCCACCGTTCACTTTTTATGGCATTCACCTGGTATTAACGTTCCCATAAACTATGCTCCCTATATAAATGCATTTACATCGCGAAGTAGACGTTAAATTATGCACCATCAAAAGGAGACGGAGAGAGGCAGAGCAAAAACTCTACGTTGAACAACAGCAGACAGACAGACAAAAAAAAATCCCAGCCATTGTTGCACCAAAGTCACCTATTCAACTTTCACAATTAATTGGGAATTTGTAAAATTACAATACACAAAATTAAATCGCTGCACAATGCACTCACAAAACTGCATAATCACTTCACCCTGGAGCCAGCTAAACTCTCTAGCCCCATTCATAATTTACCATTTATTACATTCAAAAACTATCCGTAATAATCTCTTATAGCCTCCAGGTAAGACACAAGATAAGTCCGCCATTGTTGCTACTAGAGTAGTGCGCCTTGCGTAGGTGCTCGACTATGGCAGCTTGCAGGTAGTACAGTACAGCCCCATTGTGCAGCCAAGTTAATTACTTGATGTATCCCAAGCTTAGAGTTTCGGCGTAGCTAAAGACACTATGGCAATGGCATCCTAGCAGTCTCTGCTCCTAAGTGTATGCACTGGGTGAATAATAGCTTGCGTGCACTACGTATACTATCTCTGGCAGTAGCTTGCTTGCATGCATAAAAGGCGAAAACTGTAAGCAGAACAGCCAAGAAGAAAAATTAATTTTTCTCCTTTTGTGGCTTATAAAGGACGAGAAAGGTGTACTTAGTGGTGTTTAAAGCTGAATACATTTCTGCTATAATAATTTCTTTTTTTTGTGTAAGTAAAAATTTTTAATTAAAAAACTTTTGTAAAGAGGGATGATAACTTTTTTAGTACATAGTAATTTTTGGACTTAATAAAAGAATTCCCTAAAAATATTACGTGCACAAGAATACGAAACGACGAGCACCTAATAGATTTATTTTTTGGTAAATCCTTTTATTCAGAAAATTAGTTGTCTCATCCCCAAGCGCTTACTAATGACCGTGTTGAAAGAGCGTGAACAGTTTTACTTCGTTCTTTACATGATCCTGCCTATATGGCGAAGCAGCCAGATTTGGACACTGCTTCAGCTTCTGATTTCACAATTGTTAATCTTCTTATGCCTATTATACAAATGTACCTATATCTACTAGACATAATCAATACAACTTGAGGTTGTAAAGTTTCCCCATATCCCATTTGAATTACTGTTCCCTAAAATTTATTCAGAATTGTCCTCACGAAAAATGCTGAATTTCCCTGACGTATGTTAGAAGCAGCAGGATTCTTCTTCTTAAGTGTCACTATTAGTAAAATCACTGGATTCGACAATACCCTAAAGCTGATATCGTTGTACCTCATCTTAAAGTTCACCTCAAAAAACGAAATAAAACCGCCAGCTCTCCGAACGAACGCTGGAAGATCTTTAATTGAAGAAGATCCCACATGAATAGGTCCGAGAAGCTCTCTAACAATCGTTCTTCTTCTAAGGCGGATCAGAACAACCAGTATAGAAGTCTTGCCGCCATCTGTAGTTAATTAAGCGATTTATAAATTCTATAAGCTGTCATTGAGCCCCATAGATTATACAAGCTGATTCTAATTTAACTATCCAGTCAAAATCAGCTATTTTCCCTATCAAGTAGAATTTATTCAAAAAATTGGTGGCAGCGGTGGGATTTGAACCTTTGATTCGCCCTTGAAGGGACTGTTGAGTTAAATAAAAAAATGTTTTTGTAGCTCTCTAATAATCGTTCTTCTTCTAAGGCAGATGAGAACAACAAGTGTGGAAGTCTCGTCGCTCTCTGTAGAAATGGCTAGCACCTACTATTTTGTTTGTGACCCTTAATTATGCGTTTTATAAATTCTATAAACTGTCATTGAGCCTCATAGATTATACAAGTTGATTCTAATTTAACTATTCCGCCAAAATCATCTATTTTCCCTATCCAGCAGAATTTCCACAAAAAATTGGTGGCAGCGGTGGGATTCGGACCTTTGATTCGCCCTTGAAGAGACTGTTGAGTTTCATAAAATATGTTTTTGTAAATTATATATCAGAAATGAGATTGTGGAAAGGCAAACTGAAGTAATTAGTGAAATAATACTAAAAAAATTGGGATTTTTTCAATGGAAAGCCACCGCTGAATCAAACCAAAATAATCAAAAAAAAAACTTCGCACTTCGATATACATCCAGCTTGACCATGTATGGGGGCCTTAAAAACCTTACCAGCTCACCCAGTGGTGCAGACTAAATCCTAAAAAAACCTTCCAAAACCAAAAAGTAAGGCCGTATTCAGCGAGTGCCACAAACAAAGACAAAACCGATAAAAGTGCTTGAAAAGTGAATATACATGATGAAACTTGCGAAAAAAAATATGTGAAGACTCAATTTTTAATCAGTTGAGGTCGCAGCGCTCACTTTGTCGGAACGGGGCGTGCTCGCTCGGTCGTTCACTCTTTCTCGGTCGCTCTCTCAACCGCAATCGCGACCTCCAAGATCCGAAGAATGTGCAGGTGTCACTAAGAGCTTTATCCCAACAACTTATATACACCTTATATTTATTAAAAGTTGTCCCTTACCTTTGGATACACTTCTGGCAAACTCTATGCCGCTCATACTATGCTGTATGTACTTTCCTCCAAAATCATTCAGATTCAAATTAGTGAAATATCTTAAATCCAACTAATACGATACGACTAGCAGTACGGATTTAGAGGAAAATGATCTACTGGAGACACTTTTGTATGCCCAAGTGAGACTAAGCTCCAAGTTTTTAGTATCGACTCTGTTACTATCTTTCTGGGCTGTTCAATCAAGTCAATACTCGAAGGCGTCAAATATAGATTCCACACCTTATTTACTGGTGTTCCTCGGGGTTCAGCTCTCACCCAATCTTTTGCACTTTTAAATTATCTGCTCTTAATATCCTCCAACCCAGTTCACTACTATCACGAGCTACTCCTACGCCTTTGGCAATATAAGACAAATACCTTGATTGTGAGCTGATGCCCAAAGCTATCGAGTGCTGTATCAAACTGAACCGTACCAGATTCATTGGTGCGCCCTGTTCCCTTTCCACTAACCTCTGCACCGACCTTTTTTTATGTGATACAACATCCAAGAGTTCAAACGCAAGGCTCATCGCCACTTTCTGCAACACTCCCTTGACTCCCACTAACCTATTATGTCCTTCTCTCTATCTTTCGAGCTAAGCTTACTACTGGACATTGCACCATGACTTAAACTACATGACGTACTAGTAGTACAAAGGGTGACACCTGAGCTTAGACTATCACATAAAAAAAAATTTCCATCAGCATCAGTGGACAATGTAAATCTAAGGGTAGATCCATTTAAAAGCTGTGAGGCATTGATTTAACTGAGGATCTACGGTAGAATGACCACATATTCCAAATCCAAGTTCCTCGCTCCAGCTAGCAGGCTACAATTTTCAAATTCTTCTTGCGGTTCCGCCTACTATACAATTCGCTTATCCGGGATAATTGCTCAAACACCACCAGACAGGGCTTCTTAATACTGCGATGATACTTTTTGTGCTTCCATAGAGTGATGGAACCACCGCAGGGATAAACCAGCCTTGACAACATTTTATCGAATCTGGCTTAGAAACTATTTCACTGAATTAAACGCCCTTCTGCCTGCACCGAAACATATTTTCCGCAGTAGAAGACCAGTCCACTTGGATCACTTTCACTCATCAGGCTCACCCGAGTCCTTTCCTAACCCACCATATTCCGTACTATTCCCCTTGGCTTAATAGTTGGCACTTCACCTTTACCTGAACGATATAAAAGACAAGGCGATTCCAAAGCTTGATTCTTATTTTTAAGGAAAGGAGATTTTTTTAAGACAAATAAAAAATTTGCTCATTTTAATTAAATTTCTAAAAAAAAAATTGTTGATAACAAAAGAAAAATGAAACAAAAACAGAAATTTTGTACTTAACAAATGGCCAAGATCCCATCTTGAAGATTGCCAAGAGTTATGCGAGGAGTTATGTCAGATTTAATTAAAAGAGAAATTCAACTCAATCTTTATTCGGGCCGCATGAATCGTGTTGAATTCAACTCTTCCAAAACAAAGTACTCATTCATCCCACCGCTGCCACCAAATTTTTTGTCGTAATATTTTGTTACCACATGGATTTCTTAAAAGATGCCAATTCCTCAGGCAGCCAATCTGTTTCTTATATATAAACCATACATTCGGCCTCTACTCGACTAGAGTATAACTTCATTGTTTGGAGCAGGGTTCCGAACAGTAACCTACAATATTTAGATAAAGGGGACAAAGGGTCTTCAAACTCATCGGAATCGACCGAGGCATTATAGAAGTGTAGCAGCTCCGACAAAATTGTATTGCTACTTTGGATTGTTCTATCGAAATAAACGCTCTCTTGTCTCCACGGCAATTTTGTCAACGCAAAACCAGCAATTGTCTGCTAAAGGTGATGGATAATGAAAGATTTTTTTTGTTGCAACTTTCATTTCAAAAGTTAGGAGACATATGACACATGAAATAGAATTCCCTGCAACGTCTTGACAGGTTTGGGTATGGGGGTATTAAACGAAATGATGGATAGTGTAACTTACACCTTTTGAAAGCAAAAAAATGTACCCATGATAAAAAAAATTGTGAATAGCTCTTACTATTTCAATAGAAGTGCCTTCTGCAGCATCTTTAAAACAATCGTCGCTAAATTCCAACAGAATTGCCTAGACGGTAACAGCACAAACAAAAAAGAAACATCCTGGAAATATTCCCATTTGCTACATATAAAATAGAATCCCATAAGCTCAATTCACACTCATCAATTTCATGAATAAGTTAACAAGTTAGGTGTAACAGGAATTTTCTCCTTTTCCTAGACAAAACTTGCCGTAATTATCCTTCCATTACCCCCCCACCAGTAGGTATCTTGGCGGACTAATTGAATCCCACCGGAGAACCCACCCTAATTACATGTGTGGGAACAGTTCAGGTTGAACCGCTAATTAACATAGGAGCAACATGGAAGTGTTCGTTAACATTTAATGGAGTCCCATCCTCACCTTTGCTTTATGAACCTAGACCATATCTGAAAGCACGGCTGCATTTCGTAAATAAACTCAGCCCCCATTCAAGGAGCAAACTTTGTACGCACATGTAGTGAAACAATACCTACACACACACAGCAAGCATATGTGCTGCTCACTGTTCCGATTCGGTTGTTTGTATATGGAAGATACTTAGACGTAATCACATAAATAATTTTTGCATTTAATATGCAAGCGATGTTTAATTTAATTCAAAACAATTAGTGCAGCCTGCGGAATTCCAGGAGCGCTACCAGGTGAAGTTGAACTGGAGTCTTTCTGGTTTTAACTTAGTACAGTGACGGTAACCTGTCAAGCTGGTGGGGGTTTAGCTGGAACACTATAACAATATTTTTAAGTATTTCGTAACAACTTGTTTTGTAATTCACACAAGCACTGCAAAACTAAACTAAGTGCACATTAATCTGACATGGACTTCTTGTGCACTTATCCATGCTGTTCGCTCATTCAGACTCTCGTTATTAGCTGGGGTTTTTGTTCCGTTTGCTTTAAGTAGAGAACAATTATTGCCTTGACAGACTAACCATGGAGCTGCCAATTATCTGAATAATGCATCTGGAGTTGATGTTAAACAAATACAAAGATCCAATTCCAAGTGATTTAGTAGCTGTAGTGGTCGGAGAGACATTGTAATCAGCAGGGTATGCCCGCGGTAGTGGAGGCCAAGGACTCTAGTCATAAACATTCACAGACATTAAGTGCACTTTGTGGGTTCTGCAATTTCCTCATTAGTACAGACTGCAATTTTAAAGTATAAACCCTGTGAACTACCATAATGCAACCCACTTCTTTCAGATGGTTTTTGCTAGTTTTGAATTCGTTGTAGCCATTTATGCATATTAGGAATGATGTGACCTACCACCAGAAGGAGTAAAATGGTACATATTTTGTCTGACTTCAATCATCTTTGTATTAAACTAATAGTCCGTAACATGGCTATTGTTTTCTATACATAGGTCCAATTGCAGTAATGAAGCATCCACTTTATCATTTGATGCTATCTCCGGACAGATTATTGTCTTTGTATCATTGTTGGTGGTGATGTCATCATTTTTATTGTAAATTGGCTTAATAATGGCACCACTGAGACCTCGGGCTCTTTGCGGTATTAATAATAACCTACATTTACAAATTGTAAAACCAGCCCAGCAAGACAAGGAGCAGATTTCTTACCCTATTTCTTACTTCGCATCGAGCACGGTACAAGCAGTCAGCATTTCTTCCGACTTAACCAACGCAGCTCGTAAAAGAACCGACCAGCACTTTGGAAAGCCGACTAGCGTTTTTCAAAACACTGACTGGGATCTGTGTTTCCGCAGTGATAACGCTAACTCTGTCACTTTCCGTCGTCAAAGTTTTAACGATCTGGCGGAGGTATATTATCCATTCTACTAAATCTTTAATCTCCAGGCCAAAAACGTGGTTTAATGGGGGATGTATGAATGCAATTAAAGCTAAAGAGACTGCCTAAAGAGGGTACAATCGTTTCCCAAATGATTCACGCCGTGAGTGTATAAAGTTGAGAGAATCAAGTTGAGTTAAACCTTATTTTTTTATATGAAAGTCTAATCTTAGGAGTCACCGGTAGTTTGAGAAATAAGATTCACAATACCTTCATTCCACAATACCTGAACTTCCATCAACAAGTATTGCAGTTTATTCTAAGCCGCTTATTTTTCATTTATAAGAATGGAGGACGGGTTTTTAAGTAAAACACGATTTGCTTCTGTTTGCCTCGCAGCTTCGCCTCTTCTTTAATCGAACCTTCTATATAACCTTCTAGATATGATTCTGGGTATACTTTGTTTTGATAGATCGCAATTCCCGCAGCTCTTTCCCTTTGAAATTTTACCATTATACTTAACTCAATACTTAACTTTTAACTCAATTTAACTCAACCAAACTTTTAACACATTTAACTTAACCAAACTCTTCACTCAATTTAACTCAATTAAATTTTTAAGTCAACTCTTAAAAATCGACTGAATTTAATGTTTTACTAAATTTTTCCTATCTCTTAACGCATATCATCTAAACTATTAACTCAACTTTTTATCCAACTCTTAACCCAAATCAAGTTATCTAAACTAAACTTAAAGCTTCACTCTACTCTTACCAGTCAATTCTTAATCTTCCTTTACTCTACTTATTAAAACAAAACGTACAACTCAACTTTAAACACAACTCTTGCCTTCTCTTAATCCATCTAAGCTCAACTCGACTTATTTAAACTCTAAATGTGCAAGAGAGGATATATGTACAAATAATTGCAAAATCCAAACTGCGAATCGTTCAACTAAACTGAAAAACTTCTCCTTCTTCTTTTTGAAACTCCTCTCAGAATTTTGCTAAACACAATGCTGCTGCTGATCACTAGTTCTTGAACTAGACAATCTTGGCTATCCTTCGTGTTCGCGTTACTGTACTGAGGACTTTTGATTGGTTGCTCGAAGAGCCCAATTTCAGATTTTCATCCAAAAACCAAAATATGGGATATCTATCGGGGGTTACCGAAACACCGTCAAAAATCTAGAATGGCGTCAAAAATCTAGAGAGCCTCGAGACTGGGTCCGGGTTAGAGGGGGTTTGAGATTCTGGAAGTACTACCTTAAAATCTTGCACCACCACTTACCTGGACATGAGCGCCCCCATTCGGAGCGGATGGGATTACCTATGAGAACGAGGAGGGCATCCGTAATAGAAACTCTAAGGCGGTGGCACCGGAAGCCGCTATGCTATTTGATCTTGCCTTTTAATACTTCATCCTGAAAATATATCTATTGTCTATTGTTACCCCGCAATACCCACTTTCCCTACCAAAATCCAGTTATGATTTACAACATTAAATATTCAAATCAAAATATAAAAGTCAATACAATCAATTCAATCCATTGCAATCGAATCAATGCCAATTCCAATCTTTGTTAACTCATTACAAAAACATGTAAAGAAGAAAAACCCGCCCTGGTACCATGACGTGCTTCGGTCAAAAGTTTTTTTGTTTTCCACTATAAGGCTAAATATATGTAGGCTGGAAAATAGCATCGTAATTCAACAGAACTCTCTTGGTAGACACAAACTGTCCACAAACCAACTCTGAATGGAAACGTTAAGATTCTCCTTAACTGAGATAACGGACTTCTTATATTCTTATTAATTTTACCTTTTGGACAAACTATATACGCTTTTACAAATCTATTAAGGTTAGTACTTGTGTTAGGTAGGCATCACCTAAAATCAACTTATCAAATGCCTAACGTCTAGTAACCTAATGCTGTGTTTGACGAGTCGGTAGCTTTCGAAATTGATGAGCCAAGCGTAGGAAACGCAAACAGTGATCTTAGTTCTATCATCCGTCTTTTAACGCCTGTGGTCGAATGACCTTATTGCGTACCAATTATCCAAAAACTTAATTTTTTCGTTGCTTGACTTGACGGAACGGAACTTGTGTTTGCCCATGGGCTCTTCCGTGGCTTACAAATACCTGCTGTTATGGCATTATCAATTTCGATTTTTGCTGCTTTTCTTTTCGGCCATATGTGAGTTGGCGTGCTTTTGCAGTTGACCTGTGGTGACCACCGCGTGGTCTCTATGCAATGGCCAGCGTGATGGGGGCTCTTTGTGTTTGGAAATTCCAAGGTTTGTTCTCCTTAGCAGTTGACCGGCATCAATGTTTTTCAGTGTCTATGCTAATACTATTGCAAGTATTTTTGTCTACTGTGTGGTATTTTAGTCTCGTCGGCTCTTGTGCCGCTTCTAATGAATTAAGATTCGATTTTCGAAAAGCTGGTTGGGTTTCAAAAATGGCGGTAATTTCCGGCTAGTTTCCTGATTCAGTTCGCATTTCTCTTGGTGATTGCTTTATCTGCATATTTATTCATTTAAGAGGCTCGGGTGTTGTTGAAGAGTTTTCGTGGCTTTGAGCGGTGAAGCGTGTGAGGTCGACACCGTTATGTCGTCGTATTGGATGCATTTAGAAAAAAGTGTACGGGCTTCGTGTGGGAATTCATACAGAAATATGTTGAATAGCATGGGGCCCAGAACGGAACCTTGTGGTACTCCCGTTTTAATCTCGAATGGTGTGGAGGTCAGGTCTCCAGTTTACATCTGTTGTTTCTTTAAGGAATGAGTAGAATATCTTGACAAGTGAGAACTACATCTCCTTCACCTTAACAATTTAATTTCTATGTGTCCGTGGTGAGAGACATTGTCAAATCCATTTTTTTAGGTCTAGGGCGAATGCTACTTGGCACTCACCCTTTATAAGTTTCCTCCACGTTGATTCTTGTAGGAGAAGCAGCGCGTTTTGCTTTGAGTGTTCCATTATGTAACGGAATTGGAATCCTGGAATGATCTCGTTTTCTGTACAGACACTGGTGTTTTTTAGTATGATTCCTTCGAGGATTTCCCAAGTTGAAGAGAAGCGCCAAATCTGGCTAAATTCTTCATTAGTAGTAGTAGTATTCGTAGGAAATTGTTATTTGGCACATTTCCGCTATGTATGCACTTTTTCAATATAGGTGTTAGTTTGATAGCTCATATAAGTCTGACGATTTTTTTGTTTTCATGAGTTCTCCGGCGGTTTATTATCTCTTCGGGATAGTGAACTTCCTTTCTATTTTTTATGGACAAAAATTGGTCAGAAGGGACTGTTTGATTAAATTTTGTAAAATTTACGTGCGGATTTAACAATGACCACCTGCTATATGTTCCAGAACTACAATTAATAGGGCTTGGTAAATCCCTTCGCCAGCATTCCAAATCGACTAGGTTTTATCACCACAACTAACTCTAATCGCCGTAATATTTGTTAATTGAATAAATACACATAAAATCTACTAAATATCTCATTAAACTGTCGGATATAATAATAAACCTGCAGCAACACATTCCCCCGTAACGAGGCGAGCACCTCCGCTCGGTGCTTCCACTTTAATTACCATTTTCAATCCGAGCACGTAGACTAAATTTTATTGAATTTCCTCTTGAAATAACTGTTCATAATTCAGCCTGTGCTGCTGATACCCGTGTGTGCACAGAGCATCTTCTCAGGAGCAACCATAAGATCCCCGAGTCTGTATGTAAATATTAAAACTTAATGCTGGTGCCCATCCTTAAAATCGGAACTCGGTAAGCAACATAAAACACTCCTAGCTGAACTACGATCCTGGAACCGCCAGGATATTATGTAAGGCGCTCTCGCTCCTCCTCGGTTAGGAAATCGGGAGGGGATGATTTGCCGCGGGGCGGAAGGGGCTAGGGCGGCACGAAGAGCACTTCTAACTACTCATGCCTGCGGATGCGACGAGAGCTGTAATAACGGTGCCTACCATCCTGTCACCTACATTCCAATCCGCCCGGCGAGGGAGGGCCACCCGGCCAGGGGGGGCCCGCTGTAGCTACAGAAAACACAAATCGAGAGATCCAAGGAATTTGCATGTTCGGCGAATTCCATATCGATGGGAATTATGGATTCGAGCTGCATATGCTCTAGGTAGTGCACCACCAGCGCACACACACCCGCCCGTGCAGCCGGGTAATCCCGGCACTGCATGTATATGCTGCCTGCTCCGGCTATGCTCGTATAGATGCAGTTTTATTGTTTTTGCCGTAAATACACGAGCAAATTTTATGCGGCGAAGTTGGCTCAGGGGCTTTGTGGGTTGCGTTGTGAACTGAACAGATTGCATATTTACAGGAGATTGCTATCTGCCATAAGTGCAGACAAACTGGAGGGCTTCGAGGACATACTCGTCTTCTTATTTCTTATGGGATAATGCTTCTGCTGCTGACTTTATTACATGAAACCAAAGACAATTTATGCAGCTCAAATGTACATATGCTGATAGCTGGGACTCGAACAATGTAATTTAACAGTGGTTCTCCGAATGCTACGAGCATTTGAATTATGGAGCTCCGCCGTAGTGCGATCTGATTGGCGAATTACGTTTGCTTATATTGAGACTTTAATAAGACATGACGAAATTTTGACGTAATCAGTGTCGATTGATTTTTATGTCAGTTTCAGACACTTTTAGGATACTCGTTTATGTTTTTAGTAAACTAAAGGAGGTGCTATTGAAACTTTTAAGCAGCATGATTGCATTGTGATATGGTGTTGGATGACAAATAGTTTTAATTTGTTTTGACAAGTTGGAACATGTGTTTCAATAGCGACATGAAGTTTGAACTTTATTTGCTGTAGAAGGGGATGGAGATGAAGAAGTTTTATCAGCTAATTTTATTAGAATTTGAACTGTGTATTGAACTTTTGAAACGGTGGCTTTTGTTATATTCAGCATCAAAAGCAAATCATATGTCATAGGAGGTAACAATACGTATCAGAATCGTAACGTGTGGCCAGACCCAGACCCTTCCATTTCGTAACGTCTTTTTTGCAATCGTTTTCGGATAGAATTCAGAAAAGTAAGAGTTGTTAAATTTTCAATGATAAATTCACTTTTAAATGGTGAGTGTGATGTCATAATGATAAACAACAAAAATCTATAATGATCTATAAGATGACAGAGCTGCTTTGGAAATGATCTAAGGTTTATGGACGTATTTTCGTTCTATTTTTCTATGCATTCTATCAGAGGCCATCGTTATAAGAATTGAAATTTCCGTCGGTGGTATCGGTAAAAATAAACAAAGCATACACACTACTAGTAGACAATGGTAAGCGAGTTATATATAGCCCGTCTATGGAGCCCGTACATTGTCCCGTCTAGTGTCCACACTATGATTTGAATCTCCGTCAATCCATAATGGAGAGTCTTCTCCCGTTGCATTTGGTCTTCCATTCCGATCGGGAGACCATAGATCTGCGATTTTTGGTCTCGCAACAGACTCGTAGTTCAGAAGTTCAAGACATTGAACGGGATGCTCAGCTTGGCTGTGTACTCTACCGGCCAATGTCCCATGCTGATTGCCGTGATTCTGGCAATATCTCGGCGGGTCTGTTTAAGAGGCTCATTGGTTTTTCTTTGTCGGCCAGATCGCCCTACAGATAGAACAGGCTTCCGGTGCTCTTCACATTTTCCTGGCTTTTTGACTTTACCTATTCCTCTGTCAACTATCTCGGTCTGCGAGCCCCTGAGAAAAATTCCCTTGGCTTGACTAGGTAGTCGCCATTCTCATTTCCAGGCTCAACTCTACGTAGATCCACTAACTGCGAGCATATAATTACTGAATCCAGAGCTTTTATAGAGGCTTGACTGTAGATGAAAATTCCAATACTACAGCCTTGTGTAGGCTCTCACTTTATTGCATGGCCGACCTTCAGCATTGCCAGCACTTTAGTTTGAAAGACACTAGCGTACACCGGGTCTCTAGATAAACCCCTGCTCTGACGCTTTCTGACGTCTTAGAGCCGTCGGTGAATATTCGTTCATCGAACTGTCACTGGACATCTCCGTTTCTTCTTGAGGAAAAGTTCTTCCTAAAAGTCAATCTAGGAGAAGGTAGTCTGTAGTTGTAGCAACCATACCCTCAGGTAGCTGATTCAAAACCTTGGTATGTTCGTAGGATTTTGAGGTCCACGCCCCGGATTCCCTCAGTCTGAGGGCACTATACAAAGCTAGATGTTTGATGTGATGGTCGGGGGCAGTAGGTGCAGGACAACATCGAGTACTTTTGGGCGGCATGTCGTCATGGCCCCTGTTGACTTACTGTTGCCGCTGGACCCTTCTCAACTTTATGACGGTACAGATCCTGCTCAGCGCTGGCTACCATAATAGCGATCTTTACGTAAGAATTTGGCGTTCCACAGCTGTGTGCACCCACCGGGATATCTTTGGCTTAAGATCCTTTCTTTTTCCAAAAGGAATCCCAATAATTTAAGAAGACGCAGAGAATCTCCAATTAAGAGAATTTCTTAAGATAATCTTCTACTTCAGCCCCAGCTTCCCGCCTCGACAAAAACGTGGTTTAGCCTGGCTCGACAAGGTACAAAACTGAACCAACAAACTCATCAATGATAGCACAGTTTTCTTCGCTATCGACTCATTGTAGATACTTGTAATAGTGAAAGCTCCAGGAAAATGAAGAACAGCCTGTATGGTAAAAAAATTTTCGTAACCCAAAACGATTTGTTCCGATGTACAACATTTTTCGTTTTTGCGGGCACTATGGTCTTCCAAAAGTTCGTTGGTCTTCCATAACTACTCGACTAAAGATCAAGCTTCAACAGTCAGCATTTCCGAACTCATTTATCACCCTGGAGTTCGAACGTTAAGCTCTCCTACTTTTGAGCACCCTGCAGAGTCCAAACCTAAACTACTAGAAATTGAACCCACTACAATGTGATTTTTGCAAACTTCAAAATTTTTTGTTAGCCATTGTTGGTTTTCGTATCTTTTATACCAACTCATATTTGTAAAAGATGAGTATTTTAAAACTGCAATTTGATAGTTTCTTTAGTTTTCCTTGAGTTGGATATAACCACCTTTAGGCAATGTAGAATACCTGAACAATATTTTCAGTAGCTTTCAAGTACTGTGAGTCGTGATTCGAAGTCGAGAGATTATGTTACAGAGTGAGTTTAATGGTTTTTGTTAATATTAACTCCATAAAGTTTTCAGTGGCAACTACTATGAGTGAATGGAGAGAGAGATTTATTTTATCCAGCTGTTCACGTCCTAAATGTAATTACTTAAAATCTCCTCCAAAAACTACTGAAGCCGAACAGAGTTTCTAGATGATGTAAAAGCTACATAAAAGTTCGTCGATGAACAGGATCCGCCAACGGAACAAACTTAATACTATATATGAACTAGAATCGTATGAGGAGGAGTTGAGAAGTTTAGAAGGATAGCTGTGTTATTATGTGGATGTGCACTTTCACTAATTTCTCGCTACCCCATATACATATACGTCATAGAATGGGTTCTAGCTAACATTAAAACATTAAAATAAACTAGATACCCCATAGAAGTAGTCGTAACATGGGAGAGAATTCTATTCTCTCTCTCTATGTTTTTAAACCTTTAAAAAACGGGTTTCTCTTGGCTCTAAAAACACCAACTATATACCATGCCACAATCTAATTAAAAACCTCTAGATGGGCTCGTTAGGTCTGTAATTAGATTTACGAAATTTCCATGTCATGCATAGCAGTAAGCACACTATAAATTTTCCATAGAATAGGGGAGTGGAAAAGGCTATGTCGGTTTCTCTATGGCGGGGGTGGGTGTGGGCCACATCGCACGCAATTTATAACCGGGTGTTTTGGGTGAATTATTTTCGATGAGAATTAGCCCCCGGTCAAAGTCCGCCATTGCACGGGTCAACGTCACAAGAGATTCCGTGTAATTTACTTTGCAAAATTCGCTTCATAAATTAAATTTAGTTTTTTTTTTCGTTCTCTCTCTGGCCCAGGCCCTGTTTATTTTCCGGGTGTCTTCCATTTGTTATCCGGGATTGTAGCCTGTCACATATTACCGTGGAATTGGAGAAATTCTTCTTCAATTTCAATAAATTCTCAACTTTCGGTTGGTGGGAATATAACTCACTTTCAAAGGTATCAATCTTTTGCCACCTTGGAAGACGACGTCGACGACGACTACGACGGCGACGACTAGAACGACGATGATGGCAACGAATACGACAACGGGAGAGGATGGCAATGACTTCTAACGAAAGGGTTAAAACCACTTGGCAGATATATCCGTGTGTATCCAGTTCTGTGTTGGTGTTTGTACGTTTGGCATCAGATGTTTTTAAGCTTTATCCAATTTAGCTTACGGCTGGGTAAAATGTAAGATTCTGTGATAGGATGCCGTTTTCTCTGGACTAATTGAATTTTACTAATTGGCAAGAGGCTCCTCATCGTTTTTCACTTCCGCAGGCACAATTTCCTCGAGAGCTCAACTGTAGCTGCACATACAGCTCTATCTAGCGTTATCCGTCTCAGTTGGCAAGTTTAATTCATTATTTAATAGTACAAGATAAAATTTATTACCAGATGTAACTGCAAATTCTATTTATTTTGCCACCATACCGTCACCACAGATCGAGCTCTCTCTCTCTCTCTCGCTCAGTTGCGGCACTTGGGAGTTCTGGTGGGGATAGCAAGAGTTATAGGGCGACCACGGAAGAACTTAATTGCTTTAGGTAAGAAAGTGTCAAGTGTAACAGAGTGCCTGATAAATGCAATTTGGTGAATAGTTCTGGGTAAAGACTGCTAAAGTAACTTTAAATTGATATGAATCTCCCCCACATGAGCACAACTGTTCAGCATCCGTACTTATTTCTGTGCTGTTGACTGTTGTTGGCCACCCATGTAACTCTACCTTTTTCACACTTGCAGATCCTGGGGTGGATCCAGAAACAATTCTTGGGGGGGGGGGGGGGGTAATGATATTTTACTCAAAATCTGGAGATGATGTTATCTGAAATAGTACTGGGTGTACAGTTAAAAATCTTTACACGATTACAAAGAGCAAAGAAAACGGCACCTCCACCAGCCAAGACGAATTGGATGTACCTACCCAACCCGGCCATCGGGGGAGAGTTTCAAATTGCATTATCCAACCAATTCGCGGCGCTCGAACAATATCGATGTAGAAGAAAAGCAATTGTCAGAGTCTATTGTGGAGTGTGCAATGGAGTTGTGTCCAACTATCCGTAAACAGATACAGCCATGGATCTCGGACGGCTGTCTGGACCTAGTCCAACTACCTCGGTGGAAGCGAATGAAAAACGCCGACTTTGAGCAATATCGAATATTGAACAAAGAGGTTCGACAGAAAATGCAATTGAAACGAGAAGCGTACTGGAATAACCGACATGGAAAAAGCGGCGTCGAGTACCGGACGCTGTACCAGACAACATCAACAAATGACAAAATCAAAAAATCGGATGGAACTTTTGTGACTTCTTCCCATGAACGCCTGCAGCTGTGGAGAGAATTCATCCACCAGCTGTACAACCACGATCCCCTAAAGGGCCAGCACCCGATCCGCCGATTATCGAACAGCCGACAAATCAGTTTCTCGATACCGAACCGACAATTATCGAGATGAAGACAGCAATAAATTCGCTGGAAAATGGAAATGCGCCGGGAATAGCAGAGTCATGTCTTATCACAACGACTATGTCCTCATAACACACATATGGCATTTGGATCGTGCCCCTTCGGCGTGGAAGAAAGCGATCGTTGTCCCAATTTTGAAGAAAGGCGACAGTCGGGAATGCAAGAACTATCACGGTATTAACCTCCTTTCGATTGTCGGCAAAGTATTTACGAAAATCATGCAATCGAGGCTACAGAAACATCTAGAGCAAACGAGCCGGAAAGAACAAGCGAGATTTAGACCAAATCGAGGATGTTTTGAGTTGTTTCGAGTGGATGACGTTTGTCCGGGTCGGTTGTAGAGTTCACGGGGGCCCTTCGTCTATTTTTTACCAGGTTGTGTCCGAGATCCAGTGTTGCTGCTTCTGTGGACATAGCCGACGCTTCCATTGCTGTTATAATAGCGCCCTTTGTAGTACTCCGTAGCTCTTCAATGTTATTTTCGTCAGTAACTCTTTTGCTGGCTTAAGGTTTGTTGTAATTTCCCGAGTAAATTCTCGCCTTCTTATGCTCTCCCGCAGAAGGTCTACGTTATACCGTCTACAGTTTATGGCATCGCGTTGGTCGTTTCTGATTCCGGCGACTTTGAAGCGAATAGTTGCTACTATCAAATGGTGGTCACCAGTGTCAGCTCCCCTAAAGCTCCTGACCTCCTCTAGAATAGTTCTCCATCTACGGCTGATGACCACGTGATTTATCTGGTTTCTCATTCTACCATCGGGCGATACCGAGGTCTCTTTGTGTATCTTTTTGTGACACAAGTAGGTTCCACCTACCATGCTTTGGTGGGAACTACAAAAGTCGACGAAAAGCTCACCGCTGCTGTTAGTGACCTGGCCTATGCCTTGATTTCCAATTGTTTGTTCAAGGTCGGTGTTGTCTGGGCCGATCTGCGCGTTTAGGTTACCCATTAAAGCAATGACGTCTCCCCTTGGAATAGAGCGAAAACCCTCATTCAGTCGCACATAGAATTCTTCCTTGATGTCATCCTCTGCGCCTTCAGTTGGAGCGTAGCATTCGACCACCGTAGTACTTCTTATTTTGGTACGCAGGCGCACGGTAATAATCCTCTCAGAAACTGGGGACCAGCTAATGAGGCTGGTCCTGGCTTCTTTGGTGAGTATCACGCCAACGCCACTCATACAGCTTTCAGTTTCGTTTCTCCCAGAATATAAGAAGGACTCATCGTTTCGGCAGATATGTTCCCCCGCATCGGGCCATCTGGTCTCGCTGAGTTCCATGATCTTGATTTTATATCGATTCATCTCGTTGAGGACTTCATCCAGCCGTGTATCTGCAAAGTGTTCTCACATTCCATGATACGATTCGTGTCCTTGTTCGAAAAGCAAAGGTCGTCGTCGTGTTGTCCATTCGGTTCCGAGCACTGACATATAGTAATGGACTGCTAAATAAGCAAAATCCCATACAAAAAAGTGGCACCAAAAACTATTGCTGACTCGCTCCCACGTTAAATTCCTATGAACTGTAATAGTCAGCGCATATCAGCTATGGAAACATAATAAGAAAAAAATAGACAGGTATAGTTTTCGTTCTTCTGCCTCACTCTTGAGCTATTTTAAAAAGTCCGTTAAACAGGGAAAATAACTGTCACAGTTTTGGAATAAATACATTTATTTAATGAAAAAACTGCTAATAAATAGAAATGAGTGATGGAAATTAATTTTTATTAATTATAACAGACATCTTATCACTTATTTTTGCCTAAATTCGAAGAAATTTTTTTTGTGTACATGAAAAAGGTTTTCTATTTCTGGAGAAAAATGGTGCCATTCAGCATTGCCAATCAGCAGTCCATTACTATATGTCAGTGGTTCCGAGGCATTGGGCGCATCCAGCGCACTCAGCGGCTGAGTAGCGGCTAAGTGCTGAGCTCGATGGATGGCTAGCTGAACTAAGCAGCTTAGCTCAGCGGCTGGCAAATTTCTCAGCGTAAAAATTTTATGCTTAGTAGCTCAGCGATAGTGAATTGATGTTATTTAAAATAGAAAAAAAATTTAGCTGTCAAAATAAATTTTAACTTAGCTACCCATCCAGCCGACACATATCGCTGAGTTACTTTTTACACTGTGCTGTTCAGCTAAGCGGGTTTTCCGCTGAGTGCGCTGGATGCGCCCATTGTTTGCCGATTCGTAGCAGTGGTGTTTTATGGGAGCGGTTTGCTACCCCTCAGCCAAACCGACTTAAAACTTTGTTTTGTGGCGCAGAGAACTCGCCATTCGTTCGTCACCCGTTAACTCTTAGTAACTCGTAGTAACTCTTCTCGGGTTTTAACAGAAGTGAATCGGGAGCTACTACCTTCCGAGGTCTTTTTTAACCATTCGCGCCCCTTTGTTAGCTATTCGCCATTCGAAACACAATTGATAGAAATGTATTTAGAAGAAAAATGGAAGCTAAATTAGTGGAGATTGAAAATAAAATAACAATGTAAACGTTTATGTTTATATTCAGCCAATTTTTGATGGCGGTTAAACAAATAAAATTCAAATAGTTCTGGGTAAAGACTCCTAAAGTAACTTTAAATTGATATGAATCTTCCCCACATGAGCACAACTGTTCAGCATCCTCCGTGGTAGCTTGCTTATTTCTGTGCTGTTGACTGCTGTTGGCCACCCATGTAACCCTACCTTTTTACAGTTGCCCTTTCTTTTTTCTTTTAAAAAAAAAAGATGGTGGCAATAAATCTCCAAAATACTATTATCCTAGAATAAGAAGCAACAAAAAAAAGCAGAGAACCCGAAAAAAATTCTGTTGCTTCCAAGATGTCGCATGTCGACATTAACAGTTTGCAAAGTACCTAAAAACCCCCTAAAAGTGCTCCCCTGTCATAAACACCTTGGGACCTGATGATGAAATATTTCTACACGTGTCTTGGCATCTTCAAGTCGTATATAACGCCCGAACATGGCCTTGTTTTAGAACATGTGCACCAGGCAAATAAACAGACATTCTTAAGGATGTTATTTTTAAATGTGATGTTGCCTGCTTTAGTCCTCGTCGTCGTCGTCTTCTTCTTCTTCTTCATATATTTTTCGTCTTTGAATCCTGTTTACTTTACTCATATATATAGGTGAGAGCACTGTGAAGAATGCGAGATGTACTTCAAATTGCTGTAAAGATTCCCCAGCATCATTGTGCTTGCTGCTCTAAGGTGTAACGTGGTAGTTATTACTTATTACACTGATTCGAATTTAACGTCTGCTCCTAATGGGGGCTTTTATCCTTTTCGAGAATGGTTTGTGTGGATTATAAAGTGACAACATTACTCACACTAATGAGTGTGTTTTAGTTTTAAAAGTAATTTTATTATAATATGTGATGTCATAAATTTTTGGTTTTTTTTTTTGGGGGGAAATAAATTTAAGTTAATTGAATTGATTTTTATAACACAACACTAATGGGGATTTAACATTTTCTGAAACGTGATTGTCATGCAAATTAGTGCAGGGAGGGGTATGATTTTACACACATATGTACATATTAAATACCCGCCACATGCAAAATCTACTTATGGAATTTATCATTTGAAAGACGAGCCAAACCCTATTATATGTATATTCTAAAATTGTGACTAGTCACAAGTCACAAGGTTTGGAGGCTCGTAATTAACTCTTATGAAATTCTTATTTTCATTTTTAAGTCAATGTTAACAGAAGTTACGTTTACTTCAGTTCTACTTCGGTTCTAGGTTAATTTTGTTTTAGTACAGGCTTTTAAGATGAGTATCACTAAACACTTGTGATTGCGTTGTGACTTATAACTGCTTATAATACGGAGGTAAAAATTATGGCTAATGTTTCCTTTAAGTTGGTAATGCTAAATCACTCTGCCATGTAGAACTTGAATGCCATCTGTCACTCAGTGTGTTGGCAGTAGTTGCTTATGATTAATATATGTACTTCTATCCATATAACGCGGATGTAATGGAAACAATGGAAAAACTAGGAGAACAAAAGTTTGCCCTGACTGTCATCGACATCGACTTGTCCCAAAGTTCGAACTATCACTTTAAGAAAAGTTCGATTCAACTGCGACCATAAAAAATTCCCTTGAACAACTGAAGATAGTGGTATATTTATCCTAGGGCCACACGGGCTATCGTCCGAGGCGGTAAGTTGCAAGGGGCATCTTGCGTAATCAGCTTTGGAAGCCTTTAATAATCTTTACTTAATATACGAGAAAAATAACTTCATAAAACCAATATTTTGCTGATATAAAAAATGAAGATCAACTTTCGCTAATTGTGAGATTTGTTCCAGATAATGCATTCTATGTCGCCAGTTGATCGATTCCTCTGGTTTCTGTCAAACACTGGTCACAAAGCACAAGACATGTCCTACAGGTAGGGTGACTAGTGATGAGCGAAAATGGTCTTGTTCTTGCAGTCTTGTCTTGTTCTGGCACATTTAGCAAGAACAAGAACAAGACTTAGTTATGCCTGCAAGAACAAGAAAAAAACAGACTGAAGAAGAACAAGACAAGAACAAGACTAGACTAGTCTTGTCTTGTTCTTGCGTTTGCTCATGACTAAGGGTGACCTTCCGTCCAGCTTTCCCATATTTATCATAATTTGGAAAGCGTCCGGTGGCTGTCTAGGAGAATGCAGAAAAGTGCCATGTTTCGCAGCGTATGGCTCTTGTCGGGGCCAGTCGTGTCTCTAGTATGTCCGAGTATACAACCGTCATTCAATGAGGATGACGCTGAACGTATTTCATTATTTTCTTCCAAGATGACGAAAACAAAATGAAAGAAGTGCAAATGAAGAACGGGAGACACCATTACCCCGTTTATGACTCAGTTCAACCTAGTCATGAACGGGGGTCGAGTTGCAACTCGGTTCACTCAACACAACTCAACTCTCCTAATCGGGTGGAGTAGATATTTCGCTTCATATACGCAGGCTGAGTTGATATTGGGTTGAAATGCCATTTTTTTTGCTTGTTTACCATCCGTGAAGTCCGTCTTTGTCGTTAGTTTTGGGTTCGGTGTATTTGCTTGCACAGGAATAAAAAATTATTTCGTTCTGAACTTTTACGTATCTAACAATGAGAATTTTACATAAAAAATTTAAGGTTATGTTTTGATTTCAGTTCAGCTCTATTTCAACCCAAAGTGCAACTCAACTCGACATCATATACGGTGATCGAAATTTCGAACTTAAACTCGACTCGCTACAAAAAGTTAGTATCATAACAGTATCAGAGGTGGTGCGGAATCGAATGCAGCACGATACCAAGGCTTCTCAGTCCGATATCTCGAAAACTATTGGTTCTATATACATATACTATCTTCCCAAAATTTTCGGAGGATCCCCCTTTGGTTAGCCCTGACTTTGGCCCAGTCATTTTCCTGGATTTTCCTTTCGAAGGTTTTGAATTGATATTCTGTTGATTTGGTCCAATTCTCAGATACGTAGCACAGAAATGGGCGTATTAATGTTTTATATATTTAAATTTTGCATTGTCTTGAAATCTTCTGATTCTTTAGAATTGGGTCTAGTGCGAAATAGTTTTTTTGTGTGACTACGAATGTGGTCCTTTATCTTATTTTCTGTGTAGGTATTGTCCCTCTAAATACATAAAGCTTTCTACACTTTCCGTTCTATAATCGCCAAGATTTATCTTCAATTCTAATCGATGTTCTCTTTTTGATGCAATCTTGTACTTTGTTTTCATGTCACTTACTGTTAGATGAACTTTGTAAAACAAGCTAATTATCTAACACTCCAAATTCGGAATTGTCAAATATCATAATCAAGTTTTTTCCGTTATACACTTTTAAACAAAATAAAAATCATTGCAGGATTTGTTCAATAAAGTATGTAGGTATTCAATCCATCTCGCCAGTGTTCCCACTGCAAGGGAATTCATCATTAACATCCCTTCAGTCCCTATTTATTTATTTATTTATTTATTTATTTATTTATTTATTTATTTATTTTTTTCATTAGGAAACGTTACAATAGTTAAGTTACCTGCGAAGCGTATGCTTATCTGCAGGTGATTAAGTATTTTATAATAGTTTTAGAGAGATTTTTCGGTTACAAAACTTTTTCAAATTATTTGCAAACAAATTATATTACATTTTAAATTCAGTTGACATTGACTTTAGGAATTTAGGAACTTTAACTTATTTTGCAATTACTAGTTTTGATATTAAGTGACATAGTGTAGGTTGAGAAAATAGAGTTTTATATATTTTTTACGTTTTTTGAAGTTAACAATTTTTTTTAGTTCTGCTGGTAGTTCATTCATCAGTTCTGGCAAGGCGTAGCTTGGATGTCTTCTCCCATAGATATTGTAAGTTTCTGGCATCTCCAGCAGTCCTCGAGCTCGTCTTCTAGTGTTCTGGTTATGGCGTATTCTTTGTTGGAAGCGCCGATCATCATAATAATGTAAGAGTAGTGCCATCTTAGAGATACCGTTAACATCTAAGACCTTTAAATTAGAATGATTAGTGTTTATTATTTTGAATAATCGATGCTGAAGATGTAATATCTTATCGATGTGTGTTTTCGACGCATTTCCCCATGCTAATATTCCATATCTTAAACGGGATTCTGCTAGTGACAGGTACACTTGCTTCTGCACCTCAAAGCTAGTGTATCTTTTGAGGTACACCATAGCGAAAACGGCACATTTAAGCTGCCTCCGTATCTTATTAACATGTTCCTGCCATAGGAAGTGTTCATCAATTATGATTCCTAGATACTTCATAGTCTTGACTACTTCAATTGGATCACTTTTCGATGTTGTTGGGCAGCCTTCATTTTGATGATATATGCTGATGGGAACTTCGGGTTGGCGGGGCATACGTATGTGCATCAGTTTAGTTTTAACAGCATTTATCACCAGTCCTTGGTCGTGGCACCATCTGGAAACGCTATCGAATTCGTCCTGCATTATCGAAGCCGCTATGTTAATGGACTTGTGCTTAACAATAATTGCCAAGTCATCTGCGTATGCAAAGACTGTACTTCTTTTTAATAATCGCAGAAGTTCGTTTGTGAACAGAATGAAGAGTATCGGTCCCAGCTTTGAACCTTGTGGTACACCATGCAGACTCTGTTTTTCATCGCTTAGTACGTTTTTTATTTTTACCTTTATCGTCCTTTCTGACAGGTAATTTTCTATCCACTTTGCTAAGATCCCTCTTATTCCAATCCGGTTGAGACTTTCGATGATCTTCTTGTGACTCAAGGTGTCGAAAGCCTTGCTAAAATCTAAAAACATGACAAGAACGTGGTGGTTTTTGTTTAGGCCTGCGTTTACCACACTCGCGAGTTCTCCCAAGAGTAGCCCAGTGCTTTTATTTTTCTGGAATCCATATTGGTTTGGTTGTAGGATTCTGTGCTTTTGTATGAAATCTGTTATTCTTCGTACTATGATTTCCTCCAGGCACTTCTCTACTACAGGCAATATTGCGATAGGCCTGTAGTTTTCAATGCGATCTTTCACTCCCCCTTTGAATACTGGTCGGATTATTGACGTTTTTAATAGACTGGGAACACAACTTTGTCTTATACTTCGATTGATTATTGTTTTAACTATTGAAGTTAAGTGCAAAGCATTTAGCTTAAGGTCAATAGGCCTGATGTAATCTGCTCCTGGTCCCTTGTCCGTTTTTAAGCAGCACAACATTCTATATACTTCTTCCTCGCTAGCTTCTTCTACATAAATTGATTGTGCGATACTCATTCCTTCATGACTAGAGGTTTTATGACAGCATCTATGTTCTATTTTTGATGCTTGACTAGAAAATTGTTCTGCAAATTTGTCTACCAGGTTCGGTAGGTTAGTGCTTGCCGGAAAGTTGTTAATAACAACCTCATCGATGGATCTTTTCTTTCGCCCTAGAAGTTCATTTAAAACACTCCATGTTTTCCTCGGATCGTGTTTGGCATTTGTGAAACTTTCTTTGTAGTATTTGGTTTTTGCAATCATAATATTTTTATTTACTATATTTCGATACCGTTTGTAATCACGTTCGTAGCCTTGGTTTAGTGGGTTGTTTTTCCACTTCCTATAGAGCTCGTCTTTCCTCTTGCACATTCTAGCTATGTCAGGCTTCATCCATGTTTTATGCTTGCGATTTTTTATTTTTGTTTCTTTTGATGATTGTATGTATATATCATCCATTTTTCTTACAAAATTATTGTACATTCGCTCAACGTCGGGCTCCTCGCATAAGCTTTGCCAGTTCGTCTGCTCAATTAGTTGATTGACTTGGTACTGCCTTATTTTAATATGCCTTTCCTCTAAAAATTGTCGTTCCACACAGTTTTTTGTGGCGTACAGTGTCGCGTAGTGGTCAGAGATATCGGTTTCAATAACGGCCGATACAATATCTTGTTTGGTAATGCTAACGAAAATGTGATCAATCATTGTTGAAGTATTTGCCGTTATATTAACTCGAGTGGATTGATTAATAACATTGGTTAAGCCTTTTGATGCCATTATTTCTAAGTACTTGTTAACTTGATGGTCATTTAAGTTTTTTAAGTTAATATTGGTATCGCCTAAGACAATTAGTTCTTTTTCTGTTTTTATATGATTGTCCAGCTCTTCGATAAATTTTGGGATGCTTAACTTAGGTGGCCTATAGATAGCGTGAATATGCCTTTTTCCTATTAAGCTATCTATTTCTATTTGGACATTTTCGTAGTATTCCGTATCATCATTAATTCTTGTGTATCGAATATTGTTTTTAATATAGACTGCTATTCCTCCCCCTTTGCAGTTATGCCTGTTAAAGAATTCCGTATTAAAGCCATTTATAAAATAAAAATCATTCTCTTCTTTTTTTATGTTGATTTCATTCAAAACAATAACATCTACATAATCCAAAAAACATTCAATTTCTGCTAAAAATGCACTCCAATTCTTCCGCAGTGATCTTATATTAAAACATACACAACAGAAATTCATATTATTTATCAAACCTGCATCAATGCCGGTAAAACCATGCATTACCCTAAACTCGATATCAGTGTCAGTGTCATTATATTGGTTTTCCATAATTTTTAATCTTCGTTTTTCTAAGTCTTTCTTGTTATCAATATATTAGTTAATTGGAAATTTTACAGATATCATTAACAGAGCCAATATGTATTGATTCACTGTTTTCAGTTTTTTTTGCAAGAATTTTACCCGACGCCTCCCACACAAATCTCCAATTGCACTCTCTAGCTTTGTTTTTAGCCAGCCACAGTAAGTGCTTGTTTGTAGGAGTCAGTTGGTTGTTAACAAATACGATTGTATCATTCAGTGGCTCTCCGTTTTGATTGCTGTTGGTGTTTTCCCTGATCTTCTTTAATTCGATCTTGCGAGTGGCCTTCGCATTTTTAATTACACTTGTTTTGCACGCGTAGTTAGTAAAAGAAACTATTATGGATGATTTTTTTGGGTTTCGTTTGTTTGTTCTGTAAATGTCAGCTATATCGGAAGTGTTTATTTCGTGATTTATTGTTTTCCCAACTGCTTTGAGCACGTCGGTTAAATTTTCGTTAATCGTGGGTGGGATATTCTTTATTTCTATATTGTTTTTTAGTAGTTGTTGCTCTAGCGTGTTCACTTTTGTTTCCAATAAAGCAATTTGTTGATCTTTTTTTTGGTTATTTTCCCTTAATTCTTTAATTTCGTTCGATAATTTTTGAAGGATGTCATTATTAAGTGTCATGTGCTGGTTAATTTGATCATATTTGCTTGCCACAAATTCACAGCTGGTTTTGATTTCCGACATTTCCCTCCTCATTATCTTCATTTCCTCAAAGAGTGATTCGCTGGTGGTGTTTGCGGTTTTAGGATTTTCGTTAGCATCAGGAGAGCTAGCGTTTCTCGTTCTCTTTGATGGTGGTTGGTTTGGAGCATCCGTCGCCGATGCAGATTTCAGTGCAACATCAGCCGCAATGTTTTGCAGTTCCTTTCTGCAGGCAGCACATCTCCATTCATCTTTCTTTGTCACGTTCCACTTCCTGTAAGACCTCTCCGAGATCGTACTACATCCATAGTGCATTTTGCGATCACACCGATGACATGTCACAAAATCTCCTTCGGAGGGTAGTTCCACGGAGCACTCACTGCACTCTTGCATAATGAAAGGAAATTTCCAAGATTCCGTGGCACTACATCCAACATCATCAATAATTCATTTTCCAATTATTTTTAAATGATTCATGAGTTCAATTGAGAGCAATCGTTTAATCATGGCCGCACCTTTTCTGCTGCAATAGCTTCCCCATCGCTTCGCTCTCTGTATGTATCCGAACCACTTGACTCAGCCAATTGGAAGCACATAAGTTTCTTTTCTTCATCTTCTTCTTCTTCATCTACTACTTCTAGCGGAAATTTTCTATTTTTTTGCCCGCCACCTCCTGCGGATTATCCTTAAACCAGGCGAGTAGGCAACGGCTTGGCCTCCGCCCTCGCTGGCGATGATAGGAGCTCGGCACAGCTCCCTCTAATCCGGTGGGAGTACATGCAGAGCATTGAATCATTTAATTAACGCTTCGGTTATCGAGTCGAATTGAATGGCCCGTCGTGGATAAAAGTTAATCGGAAAAAGTCTGATAAAACAAGTGAAGAAAATCTTCAACTCCTGCTGGAAGAAGTGAAAGAAAACGGGGAAAATATCTAAGCGGCTGCTGGTGGTGGTGGTGGGACGGAGGCGATTCTTATTTTGCTTTTTTGCTTGGGTGAAGAGGGAGCAGAAATCCAATTACAAGCGCCAACTAATCACCTAATGATCATTCTCAGATAATTACAAGATTAGCCGAGATTACTTTGTTGAGAAGGTCATTTTCGGAACATTTTGTTGTTCTGGACTAAATCCCTTGCCAATTGTTACGAATACTTAGTCCAGTGTAAGCCTTTAGATATGAAATGTTACGACCCCGTAAATACGCTTATTAAAAGATGCATAGTCAAGCAGAAGAAAGTGCTAATTTGTGTCCAAAATTCAATTGGAATGCTCCAATCTGGTGTCCAGTGGGGAAATAATTCTATTTAGCTCCTTTCTTGTGCAGCATTTAATCTCGAAATCGATCAATGGTTTTATTGAATAAAACCATGTACGAAAAACAATTTTAAACTTCAGTTTGTGGAAGATGTAGGTGGACTATTATATCATCATAGAATGACTTTGAACGTCTTACTATCAAGGTAGTCACGGCCTCAGGGACCTTTGGTGGTCCTCCAGGTTGGGGGTTGACCGGCAGGCTGACAACCTTCCACCGTAGGCCGGCCTCGGACAGGATGGATCCAACGGCAACGAACCAGACAACGAAATATGGAATTTCATTTAGGAACTTGGAATGTCAGAACGCTCAACAGGACGGGCGCTCTGTGTTCGCTTTTATTTTTACTGGAAAAATACGGCATAGGAATCACCGCTCTACAGGAACCCTAATGGACTTACAGTGGCATAATGGATCTCAGAACCAACACGATACTCTCCAGTAGTTCATAGAATGGAAGAAGAGAGTTCGGAGTTGCTTTCATAGTGGAAAAGAAAATGAAAGCACTGATTCTGGACTTCAAGCCAGTAAATAATAGAATATGTACGCTTCAGATTAAAACAAGGAAAGCACAGCCTACATCACGCTGCAAATGACAACGGTAGTAGATTGATCGATCTCGCTAGCTTGAACTCAATGGTTGTAAGTTCAACAATACTCCCGCACTATTAATTCATAAGATGACGTGGTAGTCATCAGACAGGGTAACAAATAATCAAATAGACCTAGTCCTAATTGAGAGAAGAGGGGCCACGAGGAGGCTGGATGTGAGAACTGTGAGAGGAGGGTGCTGTGGCTCAGACCACTATCTCGTCCGAGTGAAATTTAGAGGCCGGATAACGACCAAACACAACTAAAGTTCGGTATATACAAGGTAAAACTTGAAGTAAGAAGAGATGCCTATCAGAATGATCTCGTACAAAACCTGTGCAGGAAGAAGAAGAGTGAGTATCTAAACAAGAGGAACTTACAGGTACAGGAAGACTTCAAAGAAGGAAGAATTAGGCAAGCCTACAAAGGAATACGCCAGATCAGCAATAAGTTTCAGCCAAGAACGGATATCTGCAGGGACATAGATGGGAACCTATTAGCAGACCCGGATAAAATAAAGGAGTTATGGAGACAATACTTTCAGAACTTATTGAATCCAACCTCAACAATAAACGAAGACCCAGGCATTTGTAATCCCTCAAGATAATATTGCAATAGCACCATCAACACTAGATAAGGTATGGGAAGCTGTGAAAAGGCAAAAAAACAAAAAATCCCCAGCCATCGATGGAATCACAACCGCTAAAGAAGGAGGACCGCAACCCTTAGTAAACTTACATGAACTCATATGCAACATCTGGGAGGAAGAAGCTATATCTGATGACTGGAAGAAAGCGATTATATGTCCAATCTACAAGAAAGGAGATAAATTAACCTCCAAAAACTACATTATCATTATTTCCGTAGCAACCACTGGAATGAGAAACCTTTTGCCTGCACGGTGACACTTTTCCCGCAATACAAAACTAGACCAATCGGGCCATGCTCATATACCGCAGTTCTTCCTTTCGCATACACTTCGGTCTATAAGAATAGGACTATTAGACTTCCACAGTCAGTATTTCCGAACTCCCAGAGCTGCGACGTCTACTTAAGCCACCCTCAGACCGCTTAACAACCCTATTCCACGATGATGCACGGCTAATTCCCAGTTCCCGAGTAAAAATATAAGATGGCCTTACAACGGGCGAACCACGGCCCATTGGCTTTTTAAGGGACATACGATGGCCGTGGAGTTTTTAGCTATTTTTAATGGAAGCACACGACTGCCAAACGTAACCAAAAGATTTAAATGGCCAAGTACTGAGCTGTACACGGGCATACGACGGCAAATTTGAGCCAAAAAAGATGCTGAATCTCACAAGCTTTACTTCAATCCCCTGCCTTGGCCTATCAACTGACAATTGACAGTTCGAATTTATAAATACATATACATTGACTCATTTTTTTTTTTTATGTGACACACTAGAGACTTAAGGCGGCAGTACACGACATGTAAAAAGCCACATGCACATGTAGCTCTGACGTCATGGGAATGTGTAGAATGTTCGTTACATTTTTCGCATGTGGCATAGTTGATACATGCGGTAAAAATTTGATAGTACACGAAATGTGTGTTTCGTCCCAAAATCCAAATATGCACATGTGCACATGTGGACACATTTGAAGGGGAAATACATGTGTACATGTGTGAACGACTTTATGTATGTCCCTAGTACACGGCATGCAGCACGTGTGCACATTTCACATGTGTGCATGGGCGATTTGACATATTCATGTGGTTTTCTAGTACACGACATGCGACATGTAAACTATTCGTAATGTAGAGGTTGTCATAGGTTGGATGGTTACAAAATCGCGATATGGCTATTGTGCAAATTTGATGCCCGAACTGCGCGCCGAGGAACCTGAACTTTATGGCAGTTTTCATACGCATGACTGCCGATCAGTTTGATAGTTTGCTGCATTTGGTGGGGCCCTAGAAAGAACGACACCAATATGCGATTGAGCATTTCATCGGCAAATCGTCTGACATTGACTCTGCGCTACCTGGCAACAGGTGAAAATTTTACTTCTCTGCAATATATATTTCGCATTCCGCAGACGACTATATCACGCATTATCCCAGAAGTGCTCGATGCAATATTCAAAGTTCTTGTCCAAGATTTTTTCAAAGTGAGTTTTTGCTTTACAAATGCACAATAATTTTGTTAATTTCATTCTTAATTGGATATGCAGTTGCCAAAAACTGAAGAAGAATGGGAAGCAGTATCGCGGCAGTTCAATAAGCGCTAATAACGAATTAAAAAAACGTGATTTTCGACAGTTTTTCCCATTTTTCTCTATATTTTGTGCCCTAACCTAAAACTCAATATCCCACAGTCGAAAGATAATTTGAATAGCTACAACTTTATAATTTGATTTTTTTCGATCCGAGGTCACGTTTTTTTTTTATTCGCTAAAAACCGTTTTTTTTCAGTTTCCAGAATTTTTTAGGTTAGGTTCGCCATTCCAAAAAAAAAAACGAAAAAAAGACACTATCTTTTGTAGAATTTTTTTTCCTATATGACCATATTTTTTGTTTTCTGTTGGCAATTACTAGATGGATTTCCGTAGATTGATTGTACTATACGGTAAATAAAGTAAAATGCGACCCAAAACCATCTGAACCAAACACAATAAATTCTGAAAAGTAATGTTCGATGGCTACATGCGGTTCCACATGTAACGTCGTAATTTCGCGCAGGTACATGTTTTGTGAATGCTACATGCGAATGTAAAAATTTAGCAAATGTCACAACTCACATGTGGCAGGGTAGTACACGGCATGTGAAAAACTCACATGTTTCCATGCATCATAACTGCTGCATGTGGTACACATGCGAATATGTACCGCATGTAAGTGTCCCAAAAAGTGCTAGTACACGGCATGTAGTCAATGTGAACATGTGATGACGCCGAAATGACGTCACAGCTACATGTGCATGTGGCTTTTTACATGCCGTGTACTGCCGCCTTTAGGGAAGGCCCCTTTGTACTGTCGACCATGTATGTATTTTTATTTTTTTTTTTATTTTTTTATTTTTTTATTTTTTTTTGTTTTTTTGAAATGTCGAACAGCAGCTCTAGTCGGAAGATAGAGAGAGAAGTGAAGGAAAGAACTGTCACAACCTGCGGTATTTTTATTTCACCTACTTCCAACCATTTCGCGACTCTGACACCGGGGCATCGAGAACAACTCGCTGGAGTGTTATGCCTCCTGAAACGAGTTGAATCTCATCAACCAACCGATGACATGCGCTTGGTGGAGCGGGGAAGAGAACTAGTGAAGGCTATGACAGGAGGAATCAGGAATGCAAAGAGGGAAGAAGAAAGAAGGAAAGTTATGTAGGTGGGAAATTGGGAAAGGCTAGGACCGTGGCACCGCCGGGAATCGAACCCGGTACCTCTGGGGATTGTAGTCAGGCGCCTTACCCCTAGACTACCGAGGCCCACAGCCACCTGGGAGGAGATAAGCCATGTAGTAAAGGTGCTGACCGGTCACTGCCCCTTTGGCCCGCACGAATTATGCAGAAGTTGTGGTAATGAAGAAGAGGAAGAAACTGTCTCCCATCTTTTCTGTACATGTCCCGCCCTCGCAAGAAAAAGAGGGACCTTCCTCGGTTCACCCTTCCTTGATGGATTGGGCGAGCTGAAAAATATTGGTGTTCCTAACCTCTGTCGCTTTATCAAAAGCTCAAAATGGCTTGAAATGTCCTGGACTTTGTCCCAACACTAGAATGGCATCACAATGGGCCCAATGGCGTGCCTAAATGCACTCCCTAGTGGGGAAGCAGCCATTTAAACCTAACCTAACCTAAGTTTAATTGTGTCTGTCCGTTGTCTTTGAATCGAGCTGCCGTCTTTATCTACTTACTGGAGTCTGGTAACTATGATTTTATGTAGTGGAAAGTTACTATTCCTTCTGTCAAATATTTTCCGATAAAACTAGCATTTGGTGTTCTTAATAATTATAGAGCATTCCAAGTTTTTAAACAATAATTAAGAGCTGGTGCACAAAATTCAAATTTGCTTTCAGAAGTTGAAAATAACTAAAATCTGTGAAACATTGCCCCTTTAAGGTTGAAAGGATCTACCTTACAGAACCATTTATAACTGAAATAAAACAATCTCATTAGTTTCCAGAAGACTAAATCGCATCTATAAAAAGAACACAAACCCACCTCGTCGCCTACAGCCAAAGTAATTATCTTCACAGTAAAATTATCCACTTTCAACCCCAAAGTATTTTTATTAAATAAATCTGAGGGGATCATCTCACATTGTGGAAGCGATTTCACTTGCAGATTTTTCAAGGAAGCACTTTTCCCTATTTTTATTTACCAAGAAAAAACTTTGTTCCTTTTCTGTAATATTTTTCATTCATATTTCTGGGGGTAGAGGGTGTTTTGGTATCACTACAAAAAAAATTATCCTGATCCGAATTCCCTTTTACCAACGCAATATTTTCCGGTTCGCATAATAAATAAATATTATTTAAAGAATATCGACTTCTGACAAATTCAGGCTTATTAAAATACTTGGAAAATAAATATGTGTCCGTATAGGTATGCCAGAATTTCAAAGGACCTCTTTTTGTTGTTGTTGTTAGTACGGTGGCACAGCAGTATTGTCTGGGACTAACAGGAACAGGCACAATTCAAAGAGCAGAAAAAAATAAAATAAAAAAAAATTCACGATAAAACCAGCGCCACAGTAACATGGCGGCATGCGATATTTTGCGTTGGGATTTGAAACTTTTTGGGGCCAACATTGGGGCCATTTTTCTGGAATTCTGTCAAGTGGAAAAAGAGATAAATTTTTCATGGTTGAAAAATTTTGTATTAAATTTTCAGCACCTCAATCTGCTCCGCACCTACATTAACATCATTTGCTTTATTATAGCACAGAAGTGGAGTAAACTCCTGGCCCATCCTGGGATGTTGGTCCCCTGTATATATACCGGGGAAGTGGAATGAGTGAGAGTTAACGTTCATAGGAATAAGGCTCAACAGTATAGAGGGATAAGGACTCAAACCCAACCACTCATCGCTCTGTCGTTGTCGTCGCCCTCCTTTATACCCCATGCCTATGAGTATTGTTCGGATGGGTCGACCTGTATGACTCAAACAAGCTGTCAGTACGGGGGTATGGGACGGGGAAAAGACTCTTTTAAGCAGACAAACACCCTCTGCATACCCCATTACTACATCTCAAGCGCGTTGCTTCACCCCAACCCCATCCCCCATAAGCCGAAAGGGATTTTCTGAAATATTATGTATTGGTGGATAAAAGCCCGGGCAAGTAGGTGGTAATAAATTTGTAATGTGGCTAAATCTGGGTAACTGGACAACGGCAATGGAAACATATTTCGTTCCTTAGTCTGGCCACTGTTATCAGAGTTTATTGCTACAAGAGATCAACACGTTCGCATGGTACCGAGCAGAGAAGGCACCTATACAAATTATTGCATCCGCCACAGATACTACATACGTTTTCCGAGTCAGTATTTGAGTTGTGTCCGTAATAAAGTTGTAACTGCCACTGGCGAATTTAATATTGTAAATTAAAGGGGCATCCCCAGTGCTGCAGGGACGTACAATACACGCTCCACACTTACTTTATTAAAGGGGAAGTTAATAAAACATTTTATTATTGTAAATAACCCAAAATCGATTTAACGATCAATTTAAACTCTCAAAAAATATTACTTTAATAAACCGCCTTGAAATTGCGGCGTTTATGTGAATTTGAAGATAATATGTTAAAATTTTAAAACAGAAATAACACGCATAAATTAATTATCATATTCACAAAAGGTGTGAAAGGGAAAATTTACATTTTATTAAAAAGAGCAAATCAGCAAAAATTTTCAAAAAAAAATTCAATACAATAACAACAAAAAATCATCAAAAAAATTGTGTGGCACAAATTATTCAGCAAAAACTACAATTACTCTCGCGGTTGTATAATATGTTTCTGACGGCTTACAACCATATATGCATAATTATTCCCCCTATGATCCTGTAATCCTGTGAATATATTAACAAGGATTTTCATTGTAATGCCTTTTTCATATATGTATGTATGTTCGATATATTTCGAACGTTTACAAACGTTTCTTTTGAGCTTTGTAATTTCACAAACCAATATATACACATATTGATTTTATACATTTTAGCGAAATTGGGTAATATCTACGTGTAAAAATTATTGTGTGTGCTTCGTAGATGGCTAAAAAAATATTTTTTTAATATGAAATTACCTCATCAAATGATCAGCTTATATTTGATACTAGCAAAAACGCACGTGCTTTGCAACGCCTTTCAATAAAAAACGATTATGTAAGCACAGTCCGCTTCAGGCATAATGAAAATAGAACAAAACTGCAGAAAATGATTTTGGATATTTAAAAAAAAATTGAGTATGTTCAAATTTTTTTAAGATTGGATGATGAAAAATTGTGTACTACGTGGACAAAAGAGACCTAGCCAAACATATTCAGCCCTGTGCAGAACTTCGCTAATGGCCCCCTCCTCCGCTCCAAATAGTTTTTCCAAAAAGGCACCAAAAAAAGTAATCAATTTTGCAAATTTTGGCACGCAGCACAAAATTGCACAATAAAATTTTTTTTTATAAATACTTGCTATTTACCTATCTTATTTTATTAACACTGGAACTTTTCGTCAGCGCCCCAGAATTTTTTACATTTCGCAAGGTAGGTTGTTCCTATATACTGGCTGGAGCAATAAAAACTTTACATTCAATTTTTTTTTTACTTTTTAGTGCATTTTAAAATAATAGCGTATTTTTTAGAAATTTTTTAAACTATATTTTTATTTTCTATTTTTGGTCTATTATATATCTTCCGATATTTTGTGGTGATCACATAGACGTCACATAGTTAACTGTACTATACTCGACATACACTTTTATTTGATACCCATACCACGAGCGTTGTAAAGGAAAGTGGAATCTGCCATTTTCTGTTGGCCGCCATTTTGAATTTGGAATGACGCAACACAAATAATACTAGTTTACTTGTAACACCCTTTTATTTGATAACCATACCGAGCGGTTTGTAAAGAAAAAAGCAATCCCCCATTTTGTGCTGGCCGCCATTTCGCGTTTGACGCCATTTTGAACTTGGAGTGATGCCACAAAGCTAATAGTATTCAATTTTTAATACCCTTTCATTTGATACCGATACCGAGTGGCTTGTAAAGTAAAAGTTAATCCGCCATTTTGTGCTAGCGGCCATTTTGTGTTTGGAATGGCACAACACAGCTAATTTTATTCTTTGTATACCATTTATCATACCCTTTGATTTGATACCCATGCCGGTGATTGGAAAACACAATTGCGAAATTCGGCCGCCATATTGGTATTTTTACAAAAACGTCATATTACATTGTCACGCGAACTAAGCATACGAGCAAAATTTGGGGTTGATTGGTTACATGAAAGTGGGTCAAAATCATGTTGCAAGAGGCATAGAACGTAAAAAATGGTGAATAATCGTACTCATTAATTAATTAAAAAACTAATTAGAATTTCGAAAAACGGAAACTTTTAGTACCTGTTTGGGTTTCCATCTACAAACAAAAAATCAGATCTTCTCTATCACTTCTAGTTTGGCTCCAACGCTTGACGGTACACGCAAGCACACATATAGACAGACACTTTCTTTTAGTAGTATAGATAGATATAGATTTCGATTTGGAATATGGGATCCTTCATAGGACACGCATAAGAGTGTTTTTGTGACCCATACAGAGCTCTTTGGCTCTCCTCTTTATGAAACCAAGAAGTTTGTTGGCTCTGGCAGTAACATTATTGTAGTGAAGGTTGAAATTAAGTTTTTTTGTCTAGGACGATGCCTAGATCTACGATATGATCAACCTGATTCAACATTATCCCGTTGAGATAATAGAACTGCTTCTGTGTGTTTTTCCCGCGGAGGAAGGTAATTGCATGGCGTTTGCTGGTGTTGAGTTCAAATTTGTTCGTGGTGCACCAGTCTTGTAAGGCATTAAGTTTCGTCTGCATGAAGGAAACATCAGTTGACGCTATAAATTTTGAGATCATGCATCATGAAAACTAATTAGAAACACCTGGAGTAAAAAAAAGGTCTTACAGCGGGCAAACACCGGCCGCTTGACTTTTTAAAGGGGATATGATGGCCGAAGTATTTTTAATCATTTTTAATGGGACCACATACCGGCTCACGGCGGCCACATTTCCCGGGTCAAAATATAACACTGAAAAAGGACATCTATTATTGAATTAGTTTAGGGAACTAGATCATTTTCATTATGTACAATGATCCTTTCGATTTATCAATATTATCAATGCCCAAGAGGGACGAGCTCGCCAGCTTTGGGTTTGTTGTACGTGAAGTATGTGGTGCGTGTTGATTGGAGAACGATCAACCTTGGAGAAATCACGATAAGTCAGAGTTGAAAGGAATCAACAGAAAGGCTGTGGCTCACTAATAAAATATCGTGATCCAAGTAACTAGGAAGAGACATTTAGTTTAGAAAGGTGATAGAGCTAATATCATTGGAAAGAAATACGTCGAGCAGGGAGGGTTCCCTGCAATTGAAGTATGTGGGCTGTACGTTAATAGCTTTCAAACTCAATTCATGTTTTTTTAGCATTTTCCTCAAGAAACTTTTTCAATATTGTAGCTTAACTTACTTATATTAATTCAATTCAACCTCTGAGATTTAAGGGAGCACCAGCTTTCAGTGTCTGAAGTCTAGAGATTAAGGCGTCCGACTGTCATCCAAGAGGCTAGGGTTCAAGCCCCTGGAGCAATAAAGGTCTTCCAAAATAAAACACTGATTAATACTGATACAAAACGACTAAAATCATCGATGCTTTTTGCAAATATTTTCCAGGAATTGGATACCCTGCTGAGGGACAGAAATTATTGAAAACATAACTTTCTTCGTAACTAAATCCAAACAAAAATATTCCTCCCTCTACGTGGGATGTAAAGTTCGATTATACTGAAAAATGAATTAGGAAAAAGTTATCCTTAAAAAAGTAATTTTGAAAAAATAAAATTAAAACGAAAAAAACCATTGAATTAATTGAAAATCTTTCAGTTGCCAGCTTTCATTGTTGCGAAATAACCTGTTTTACGCAATTTTTGTTAAAAAAAGAAACCATTTACATTAAAATCATTAGAAAATTTTTCCCATTTTCCCTGTCATAAAGGAATTCCCCTTTATAAACATTTTCTTTTAAATTTAACAAAACCGGAACCCCAAAAAATAATATGAAAAAAAAAAAAAAAAACACAACACAAAATTGTTACAAAACCTTTAATCAATTTTTATGCTGACACATTTCAAAACAAAGCCCAATTCATTCCTCCTCAAAGAATTACATGAAAATCCATTTCCCTCGTTATGAAAAAATACACCGAAGTCGTCTAATATTTTTTTGTCATGCCTTTAAGTTTGAACCCACAAGGGATGGACGGACGATTCCTATTTCATTCCCTTCCGAATTCCTGAAGTTTATTCCATCTCGAAAAAAAAAATCAGGGAAAAAAGGGAGAGAGAGAAAGGGAAGAAAGGACCAAAAAGAATGAAGAAAGTGAAGCTCGTTCGTTCGCAAGGACTAATCCAATCTCTGCACAGCTTTCAGTCCTCCTACAACTGTCAATAAGCTTTTCTTCTTGTATTATTTTTTTTACCCTTTTCCCCGTCCCTTAAATTGGATTTGAGTCCATTTAGAGCGGAAATGTTCTTCCAAGAAATTTGTAAAAATTGGAAAATTGGATTTGCGGTCAGTTAATAATGTTGAGGTTTTGTTGAGGGATGTGTAGGTAATTGGAAGGAGTCCCTTTTGTTTGTCGTACAGCTTAGCGGATAAAAGGTAAAAGTTTCAAACGTAATCCCTTTATTTTAAAAACTGTTTAGAAAGTGAAACCGAATTTAATTTGGCGTAAAGATTTTTTTTGGGAAAGTTTTGTGGAGCAGTGATACATTAACACTAGCAGCATGAAGACTACCAAGTAAGAGGCAGGAGAAGAGCAGTTGACACCAGCTACGAAAAATAACAAATTCTATGATCTTCAAATAACGTAGAGTGTAATTAAAATTAAAACATTTATATCGCCCATTTCCATACCAAATGAAACCCAAATATCACCAAAACTGACTTAGGTCTATTACAACAAGAGTTTCTCGAGTGAATCCCTCCGTCAATAATACATTAAACTAAGAAATTCTTGTAAATCCGTCATCAGTAAAGTCAAATCGACATTTTAAAATAATACCCCGTCTTCAACGGGTTCAATAATGTTCATTTCAACCCACATAAGTGGTTTCACCGGCTGGCATGTTCAGTTCGTGCTAGAAAATGTTGTTACTTTTTCGCCAGAAGTTAGAAATGCAAAAGCTAACTGGAATGACATTTCTTTATTTCAGTCGATTACTCTCTTTTGAGCGAGCTTTTACGTTCAACCCCAATTTCATGTTTTGTTGGAAGAACGCAGACTTCAGTTTTCCTGAGTTCAATATGTGAAAATGTATGGGCTAAAATTGAAGTTCAGTACACCAGCAACCAGGGGTATAAGTGAAGACGTAAACTAATGAATGCAATCGCTGATAGAAAAAACTTATGGAGAAAGGTAGGTGATAAAATGAGTTTGTAAGAGGTGTTTCTTTTTCCTTTTGAGCCAGTACAATCTGATACCGAAAATGCGGCGAGGTGCTATTTTTTTCTGTGTAGACTACAGACAGGGAAAACCTCTTTGTACGGTCGACAATCAGTTTTTTCGTATAGAATGGAATGTCGAACAGCAGCTCTAGTCGGAAGATAGTGAAGAGGGAGAACTGAAAGAAGGATCCGCCAAAACCAAGCCGCGATATTTTATTCCACCTACTCCCTCCCAACCATTAGTATCAACTCTAACTTCGGGGCATCGAGAAACAACTCGCTGCAGTGATATTAGGGATTGCATATGTGAAATTCGAAATTCGAGAATTCCGAAATTCGTTCTCATCATTCTCAAAAATATAATTTCGAATTTCGAAAATTTCATAGCGAATTCCGAATTAATAAAATTTACTACTTCGTTTTCTCTCGTCTTATTATAATGTTTTTGTTTCTGCATATATTAATATTCTGTTCAATGCAAAAACAACAACAACTCAAAGCAAAGCAAATTTACGCGTAAGGATGTCCTTCAAGAAGATGTTCCAGAAAGCGGCTCCTCAAAAATGATGTTTACACACTATTTAATCAACAAGAGAGATGAATCCCATTCTGCAAGAATGTGTGCCTTTGATAATTTTCCATTCAAAGTTTTTTGTACCTCTATCGATTTGAGAAGTTGCATTTTAGCTAGGGGCGCTCGAGATTAGGTATTATGTACCAAAATCACCTAACTCCATTCACAATACGCCCAAAAAATGCGAACTAAAATGTTGCTGGGTTTTATGAGCCAGAAAGAAGATGAAGCGAGGTTTTGCTTAACTTTAGATGAATGGACATCATCAAGAAACCGATATTATTTGAATGAGAATATCCATACCAAAGAAAAGATCGAGTGAAAGGACGTTTCCCTTCAGAGAAGTGCGTTGTGGCCCTGAAAACCACATTGTGAAACAATCTAAATTAAGATAAAGATATTACGTCCATAACATCTGATGGGGCAGCGGTTATGCAAAAAATGGGACGCCTTTTACCATGTAATCAGCAGTTGTGCTTGGCACATGCGATCCATTTAGCTGTAATTAATGTTCTCTATAATAAATCGAATACCACTGAATTGGAGATAACTTCAGTTACTGTTAGAAGAACCAGGGAATGACTAGGAAGAATCAGAGGACGAGGAATACATTGACGATGACGATGTTGGCTTGATCGAACAAATTGATAATCTAGCTGAGTGAGAGCATATTTAGACCGAAGAATTTGGACATCGTATTCTTCAAATGTACACGAAACAAGAATTTGGAGAAGAATTAAAACTTATCATGGACACTAGAACTAAGTCAAATAGCCTAGCTTGAAAGATGTAACTAACTAAAAAACTGTGTTCGAAAAGCACTGATTGACATTGGATCTGATATTGTTATTTCAGAAGCTGAAATTGTATCGATTAACGTTATTTCTACTCTTCTGCCAGTTAAGCTTACTATTGTCGGCCTTTGTCGAGAGGATGTAAATCTTCTTTCTGCTGATGCGGCCTTGTCTTTTATGCTTGATCATTTCAAATCTGATGAACTCTCACTAAAATTGAAGCACTGTTTAGAAGATCGAATAAGCCAAAGACGAACGAAAGTATCTGGTCTTCAGTATTTACAAAAAGTGAGGTTCACGAATCTTTTACCAGACCATCGAAAAATACAATAGCCAAAGTTATTGAAAACTTTGCACAAAAATTGATATTCGGCACAGATATGAAAAATTCCCTAGCCGACGAGTGGGAATCTGACGATCTAGAAGAAGTGGTTCTGGAAGAACGAACTCACCATGAAGCGCAGTCATTAATGCAAAAGTTGGAGAACAAAATTAAATTGAATTTGTCGTCCAATATACCATCCGGCTCAACTAAGCAACATATAAACCGGGGCTTAATTTCAAAAATTAAATCAAAAATTAAATGAAGAGAATGACGTGCGGGAAAATTTTTTAGAGTCTATATACTCATTTTTAACGAGCGTGCAGTATGAACGAGACTTTTCAGTTGCTGGTAACTACTGCACAAAAATTCGATCGAGATTAAAACTTATTTTAAAAATACAAATCAATAATTTAATTAAATATTTTTTTCTTATGTATGTATGTATACACAATTTTAATATTTTTATTTCTGTACTAATTGAATTTTTGTGCAATCATTTTATTTTAATTACAATATGAATTTATTTTAAATTTAAAAAGTTGTTTTTTATTATTTTTTTCAATCAAAAAAAAATATAAAAAAATTTCGAAATTCAATCGAATTCCGAAGTTTTTTAAATTTGAATTTCGAATTCCGATTTTTTTTCTTTCGCCAAAATTTGCAGTCCCTAAGTGATATGCCTTCTGAAACAAGTTGAATCTCATCAACCAACCGATTACATGCGCTTTTGGTGGAGCGCGAAAGCCCTAGAGAAAGCTATGACAGGGGGAACCAGGAATGTAAAGAGGAAAGAAGAAAGAAGGAAAGTTATGTAGGTGGGGAAAGTGGAAAAGGCGAAGGACCGTGGTGCTGCCGGATTTGAACACGGAACCTCTGGGATGGTAACCAGGCGCCTTACTCCCTAGACCACCGAGACCCCATACCAGTGAACACCTTTTTTGCGATCTCGTATCAAATATGCATTGAACTGTCTGAGAGTAGGTATGTAGGTTACGTTAAGTTAGATATGGCTGAGCAGCTGGTGTTAAGCTCATACACTTAGGCCAAAAGTATAGTCCCATCGTGATGCTATAGTAAACCTGATGTTAAAGTGCCGTTTCTTCGCTAAACCACCTCGAGGATGTAATGATTTTTAACTGCGCGATCCCAATATTCGAGAATTCCGTGAGCGGCTCAGAAAAGGTTCACTAAATATGGTTAGCCTCCTTCTACTTAGGGCTGGGTAGTAGCAGAGGAGATATTGTACACTTTCCTGCAAAAATCGTAGGTCTCAGGCAGGTCGCATTCGCTCCTATCAGACAGTGTCCGGTCAGCAATCCCACTATAACTGAGAGGTCTTGTCTTTCGAGGCTCAGTCACTGACATATAATAATGGACTGCTCATCAGCAATTATTCCCATACAAACCGATGGCACCAAAAAGGTATAGTCGCTCGCTTATCCATAAGCCCCCAAACTGACAGAAGCACTCAGAAATAAATTCAATTAGAAAAAAATAGACGGGTATAGTGATGTTTATATCTTTTGCGTTAAATCAATTAGAAAAAAGTAGACTGGTATAGTGATGTTTATATCTTTTGCTCTTTTCCCCATAAGCCCCCGGACAGAATGTCAGTTGCTAAGACAGGCGTTAAGAACTTAAATCAGATACACATAAAATTTACAAATTAATGAAAAAAAGGCATTTTAAAAGGTGAAAAAGTGAAAATAGTGTTTATTAATTTTTTTAAACAAAATATTTGTGTTGTTTTAATGTTTTACGTACGTATTTAAAAAAATATAAATTTCAAAAGTGATTCCGGTGTTTACATGGAGTGAAAAAAGGTTTTTAGCATATGGAACAAATTGGTGCCATGAACAATTTCTCATAAGCAGTCCATTCTATATGTCAGTGGGCTCAGTAGTGAAGTGGTCCGCCAGAGATTAGTGATGAGCAAGACTTGTCTTGCAGTCTTGCCTTTTTTGCCCATTTATCATTACCAAAGTAAGATCAAAACAAGACAGGACAAAACAAGACTGCAAGATCAAGATAGGGATAGCAAGACTTTTTCCCAAGACAAAGACAAGATTGAAAGAATTTTTGCAAGCTTTTTCTTTCACTTGCTACAACATTCAAAGGATGTATAACATAATACTTAGGGCATCTGTAGATTTGAATCGAGGTGCTCCTATTATGCACAACTCTGCACATCTTTACCTTCTGTAGATTATTTAGCACGGTGGACCTATTGAAGGTTTTCCACCATACTAAGACCCCGTATAGGAGTATTGGGCGGACAATCGCTTTGTAGATCCATTGTACCATGTTAGAGGAGAAGCCCCACTTCTTTCCAATGGTTTTTTTTCAAGCGCTTTCCTTTCTGTGTTTTCATTCCAGTGGAGTTTCTTGCTTAACATTGTTAAACCGGTGTCGAAGAAGTGGAAAAGGTGGGGTTTTATATCTCCTCCTGAACAAGGAATGCCACTAATGTATACTCCTTGACCTCGAGTGATTTTTCATTGGTTGAAACCAATTAGTGAAGAGCAGTTTCAGTAATTATGCCCTTTGCATAGGCATATTGTGCGCCAGAGAGTTCCAAGGTTAGTATGGTCTGCCTCAGCTATATTTCAATTAGCTTCTCTAGAGTAAAAATAGAAAAGATAATACTGATTGGCCTGAAGGTGTTGCCAGAGTAGGTAAGAAAGCTATGTCTCCACAATATATATTTTACAATCTCACCTCGCCACAGAATATGTTTAAACATCAATCACAGTCAGTTAAACAACCATCTAACCTTAGTTATACGAGCTTGTGGCATGAAAACGGTGTACCAAAGCGCTAATTGTGTTTCCGGACGCATTCGAGGGGCCAAAACCCCTAACCTAACAAGATTTTATGCCATAACAAGTACGACACATAAACGGTAATAGTCATAGGATTCTCGGGACAACAGAGACCCCAAAAGAAGAAAACTGGGGATCGGAATTACCCAGAATTAGTAGTAGATCCAAATAGCCATAATTTTCTAGACACATCAGAAGTCCCAGGAAAATTTATTTTTCTCATATTTTTTGCTATAAATACGTGCACTTTATTTAAAGAAAAAATAATATTTATTAGCTTTACGAAGCTGTGATAATTGACTTCTGTACAGTGTCGTTTCTATTTTTAATAATTTTTTTTCAGATGTTTTGGTTCACATAGCTAAATTGATTGTTGTTCTGCACCTCCCGCTTTTATATCGAGGGTTTCCTGCCAAAAGGGCGTATCAACCAAAACATGGATTTAGAGGATTCAATAAAAACATTTAAAAAATCGGTGTATTTTTTTTCATATTGCTTATCATCGAAAATAAATGTTTTTAGGCGTATGTTTTGGATACTTTTATTCACTTGATGGATACGACCAGTCTAATGGATACGACCTGACTCTAAGAAAAAGTTATAAGCCCAAAATCGCGATTTTGTGGATACGCCCTTCTGGCAGGAAACCCTCGATATGGTGTACGTGTTGGAACCCTGAAAGGTCTAATTGTAAGGAAAAACACAGCGTGGTACCAGGGCGGGGTTTTTCCAGACCGATTTTTAAAGTTTTTTGAAAATTGTTGAGTCTCTTTCAGATTGTACTTGGTTTGAGTACATTGCGTATGTGTACGGTTGATGGAAGTACATTTAAGTTATTTACCGTTAGTTTGATTGTAATCTGTAACTGGAGTTTGTAACTGTTAAATGTTCTGTTGTTAAATGGTGTAATGAAATAAAATACCTGTTGGTTAGAATCGTGAGTTTTTGTGAGAAAAAGATTTGTCTGTGTAAGGTGTACTGCTTGTTCGATATTGGTAATATGACGTGCGGATATAGGGACGACAGGATGGCATAGTGCCTGAAGATGGTCCCCGGTCAGCTGAACTTTTGTGTTTAGTTACCCATATCGTTCTCTGCAAGGCTTCAAAGTCCTCTTGCAGTAGAATTGCTCACCTGTTCAGGTAAGTGGTGATGCACGAATTTGAGGCAGGACCTCAGGGTCTCACTCTTCAGGTACTATGCAAGTATCCAATTAGACAAAATCTCCATTGTTTCTAAGGAATAAATAATTTAACTTAATGAAGCTTCAACTTATAACTCACAACACTGTAACATATTTCAAAATAGGGTTATGATTTCAACCCCCGAAAACTTTAATAGAACTTGATGTTTCATTACACCGAAAAAACATGTACACCCCGTATGAAGCTGGATTTTACGGTATTTTGTTAACCAACTCAATTCACATTAAACTAGTAACTAGACTTCATAAATTCACATCCTCATTTCCTCTCCATGGGTACTTGTGTTTTCATCTCATCATATTTCGCCAGCTGAAATTATGTAAACATTGCATTTAAGTTGGGAACTAGGAGCATACTTGATTCCACTACAAAACTTCCCCATGACTGCACTGTACTCTATATCTTAAGGATTTCGCATTAGTGGTGTATGCTTGAAAATGGAATCTTAGGGTCCGTTTTATATGCTGTGAGTTAGGGCTATCGTGTCCTGCTGCTCTGAATAGGATTGGTCTAGTTATTTTTCCCTGTATAAGTCTGGGGTGGTTTGAGAATTTGCATTTTTTTTTTGCTTTTTTCGAAATTATTGGGCATGGTTGGAATTCTTTCTAAATTCTTATTTCCAAATTGTTCGCAACGTAAACTCATGCCAATCGAGCAGGTTCCGAACTGGAAAACTATTCGGACATCGGTGAGCACAGCAGAAAGACCAACCCATCACAGCTCGAGAAAGACCAACTGTGTTTTAAGGGCATGAAAAACTTTCCCATTCCAATTAAGCCGAGGCAAATATTAAGGAGATGAATTGGGATAAATACTTGAAATAACTGCCAGCAATCGATTACTTTTATTGCCACACTAATTCCGGAATTCCACAGCTCTCTCTACGTGAGCTTATGCCCACCGAAATTACGTATTCAGTCGTCTTATAGTATGCGACTCGGGCTGTCGTACATCAGTGAGAGACAAGAATTCCGAAAATGATTTATGTCAATGAAGCGAACTGCCATGACAAACACTAGTCCTTATTTACTCGCTCAATTAATGTAGTTACGTGTTCCCTTTATGATGAACGTCGAGGCACGACTTATTTGACTTCAGATTGATTCCGAACGACTAAATTCCAGCTGAATTATTGAAATTCCTTTAGGGAAGGACGATCCATCGATGGATCTGATGGTGCTGCTCCGCAAGGGATATATGCCCCTTTGCTGAGTGTGTACATTTGCAAGATTTGCATGCACCGAAGTCTGCAAATACAGATGAATCGACAGATTGCGGAATGAATTGGCAAGGCTCCGTAAATGCAAATCTCATCCCATTTTAGGACCCAGAATTGGCTCCGATTCATTAAGCGACCTTCACCTCCGAGCAGGAGGGTGGGTGGCAGCTAATTAACTGATTTTCTGCTCATGGATTAATTTCGTTTCATTTTATTTGTATTTTTTTTCTCCTTCGGCATGTGTGGAAAGCTCTTATCAGTGATTAACTTTATGGCCTGGAATTGACTAGACAGAGTCGCACAGACCAATAACGCCGCACAGACTCGTCCGATATTGTTATCATAATCTAGTATCTTGTCGGACGGCCATAATATTGTTCGTTAGCCTCATTGTATCTATCGCCTTATGACAGTTGAATTTTTCGTGCGGTTAACCCATTAGCCTGGCCGCCTAGATAACATTAGCCGGGACTCAACTCTATACACAGGACCCGCATGTAATCTGCCCGAACGTGTCTAGTTTCGTTATAGGTGTGTAAAAGCGCCCTTCTCTATATGGGCGTTTTAACAGATAATTGGCTACACATCTCCATGGTAGGTAGCTGCTCTATAGCAGTGCTATATCGAATATCATATAACACTTAGGCGCGCAGAGCTAATTTTTGGCTCTATCGCGGTGCTCACCTGGAGGTACAGGCGGCAGCATACATTTTATTCGCATTCGATGCACGTTAATGGCCCGGACTCGCCTAGGTCAAAAGCTATGGCTTTAATTACACTGTGACCTATCAAATAATTACTAATATGCCAAATGTAATTAATGTCCCCCAATGAGATACCGATCAGGTTTGGGCTAGTCATTAGCGATTGTGTGAGAGGGTCGAGATAGAATAGATTCTATTAGGTGTTTTCGCTGAAGAAGCTTTATTATCGAACGGTAGCTGGGAATTGGGTGATCCTAGAGATTAGATTCTTGTTCAGGGATTTTTTTATTAGATTCACGGGCAAATTGAAATTGCCACACCAAATAAAGAGAGAGTGCGGATAGGGGAGATAATCAGCTGAATTTGGGAATAGACTGGTGGTTTGGTTTATTGACTTGCAATATTTTGGTAAATTTTGGTAAATATGTAAAATTATGGTTCGCAGTTTTATGGTTCAGACTTCGAACGATTAGTATTCGTGTCGTAGTAATTGTTGTCTACTAGCTTATGTCTAGTAGCAATGAGGGAAGAGTGAAGAAACTGAAAATGTCGAAGTCAATAAGGGTTTGTACCACATTCCATGCAGGTATACATCTCGGATTACCTTGGGTTGTTCGAAATGATATGCAACGAGGCTGAAAGAACAATTATGGCTGAAAGAACAATAATAATTATATGAACAATTAAGACAGCCGCGGAGAAACTGTGTACAAGACGAATTTCTATATGACGGTGAACTCTAGAGATTATTCAGGTGGCACTATTGTATGATGAGTGATCTTCGTGCTGTGCTTGGAACAAGCCCTTGCTATAAACGCCATAAATTTTACTCAAAATCTGGAGATGATGTTATAAGGTGTACAATTCAAAATGATAGTAAAAAAATGTTCTTCCTAAGAATAACATAATTCTATGAGTAAAAATAAAAGATAGCCTTACAACGGGCGAACACCGGCCGTGTTTTAAACAGAATCCTCGGCCATGATGTGCCGGGCATCAGAAGGGTTTTTTTGTCGGACTGTACAGCTGTAATTGACGACGCTGGGATGGCCTTACACTTCCCATAAAGGGTATACGACGGTGGTACAGTGGCTCTTCATGAAATGGTCGCATGCATAAAAGAATTTCTCATTTACGACATTGTGTTATATTTTTGCCAGACCACAAGTTTTTGATTTTTGACAACCAATAGATGCACCTATATGAACGGGGAGATGCGGCAAGCTTTTAGCAGCCTCTCACAAAATTGTCGAAGGTAAGCCAAAATCAAGCTATTGCTGTGCGGCATATTACATATTTTTTCAGAACTTAAATAATCCATATCTCACTCATTTCTTCTCTTAAATCCGACACTGGTAGTATTAGGGCTGGAGTTCTCCGTAAAGGACCCCTCAGTAGTCTTCAGGACGACAATGCCATTTGAGTGATGCTTAAGCAAAACCTTACCGAGGCTGGAAGCATGTCTATTTCTTCGCAGAATCTTCGCAGAAGCATGTTTATTTCTTCGTTTAAATCTTATAAACTCTTTATTGTAATCTGTACGGTATTTTTTGTATAGGTCTCAGTTACCCGAGACCTTAGCCCTGTAGAATGGTTTCCAAACTTCTCTCCTTTTTGTGCATAGATAACCGTACTAATAATTCCTCTCAAAAAAGCTTCAGAAAAATAAATATTCAACCACCAGACCAAAGAGAGGTGATTTTCTATTTGAAAGCTTCACTTCGAACTTCGAAGCTTTAAAGCTTACTACAGCTATAAAAGAAACCGCTTCACCAGGCAATCTTTCACCAAACTCGTTCCGAAGAAGTCATCTTCTCTGATCTTATACCGATCACCTACAGACCCTATGCAGACGTCATACCGAATACCTATGGAATCTGGCCCAGACCTTGTCGAGGTGTACGATCCGAAAGTGATCCTGGTAATATTTTCCAGACCCGTGTCGAGGTGTGACCCGACCCAACACCGAAAATATACCGAACACCCCATTGTACATACATATATCCCTTAGACCACAATAATAACTAACTAACTATAGTACACACGTAGAGAGAAGTAAGGTAGTTGTTTAGTAAGAAAGGTGAGTTGTGGGATAAGCCTCCCATTTAGTCTGCGCTGAGCCCTAAATCCCACTGAAGATGTTGCAGAAACTCTCAAGCCCCACATAATGTGTCTGAGGCCAGACATTGATGGCTTAAGGCTTGCCAGTTCAGAATTCCAGAAATGACGAATGGGGTGGCAAGAGACTAATAACATTGAGAAAGGTAAATTCGTCCCAGACTTTTGAAAACTAGCCCCAAAAAAGTTGATTGCAACAACCTCCTAACGCTTAATGGCAATTACTTCAATTATTTACAAAGTTCAGAAGACAATAATCAGTACAAAGCATGGAATAACTTGAATCTATCCAAATACAATATTAGACTACAACCAGGATGGGTTTAGACCGAAAGCTCTACTGGTTACCTTCTTTTTTGCCAACTAAAGCACCTCAACAAAAGTGAACATCGTTTTAGTTAGTTTGAACTGCTTGCTCTACACACAGTTCCTAGGGTTTTGTAATAGTATTACTCTCCGCTCTATTGACTAAACTCCAAGCTACTAGTATTGACTTTGTTTTAAATAACTGGCCTTTATAACATATTGAATAGAGTCTAGGCCCTACGATCTCGACCGGTGTACCAGGTTAAACTCCATGGCTTCGATAATGTAAGACTTGGACGTGCCAGGCCTTGCTTTTTGAACATCAACTTCTGTCGAAGAGATATTGATGGTCTGCAAGAATCGTTTTGAATTCATGTTGAATCGAGAAAAGCTTCTCTACCCTTCGTCCTGTTTAAATGGGCAATCTAGATTTAACAAACTAAAGGCCGTGACACAATGGCGACTTCGGCTTCGGCTTCGAAAGCGACGTTGAAGCTTCAGCGCTTAATTAAGAATCGACGCCGAAGCCGAAGCCAAGTATAACACAATAACGGCATTCGTCTTCGTCTTGCAAATCGCGGAAAATTTGTTACATTAAATAAACTTTGTTAAATTATAATGGAAAATAAACGGGAGGAAGTTATTAAATTAATGGGAGTAGCAACATATGTTTATTTAAAACTTAAAAAAAAATAGGCGATTCTGGTCAAGAGAAATTTTTCTGCAAAGGAAGGAACATGGGTTCTATGAAACTACCTATCAACAAATACTTATTTTCTGGAAATATTTCAAAAAGATTTCAATTCTGTTTTATTAAAGTATGAAATAAATATAAACTTACCCGGAATACCAAAAATTCCACTTATTTTTTTCCATACGTGGTCTGTTTTCTGATTATTTTTATAAACTTTGCACCCTTTTTTATATATATGTACATACATGGATTTTCCTTTACTAACTCGATTAATTTTTCCTCAAAATCCATGTAAAACACGTGTTAAATTTAAATTACCGGACAGCCCACTTCGATTTTCCAAATAAATTTCAACCGACGCCGCTTCGAATATCAAATATCATTTGATTGAGGCTTCGGCTTCGAAATCGAATCCGAAGCCGAAGCTCCCATTGTGTTAATAAGTATTGCAACGCTTACATTTGATTTTGACAGGCATCGGCTTCGAGATCGAAGCCGAAGCCGAAGCCACCATTGTGTCACGGCCTTTAGGCTTTCGCGATCAAACAAGAGAAGGCGTCCTTGCACACAGAAAAGATCCATTCTAGATATAAGGTGGGAGAAGTAGAAAGACAAAACTCCATAACGCTGCTGGGAACCGAACCACGGACCTCTTATTGGTTGCAGAGCCGGAGAATATAACATATGGTAGGACGTTAATAAAGTTGCCTAGGTGAAAGGGAACATAAATACGATTCACATAAGTTGAGTAATTAAATTTCGAAAACTACGTACACACAGACAGACATATATTAATTAATTAAACATTAAATGCATTAAAATTCTGTTGAACTCCCGAACATGAAGTTTTCATTTTAAGCTTATTATTTATAAAATTCAAAAAAGCATAAATTTACATGGAAATATATTTTAATTTAACAAGGGATGTTTTGTGTTACTCTGAGCATACTAAATCAAATAAACTCCATTTAGAACTTTGTGTGCATTATTAGACGAGAGCCCAAACAATGTCTACGTTTAATCGCATTCTCTTCGGAACACACAAGCACACAACTAAGTTTTAATTTTTGCATTAAATTAACCAGCTTTACCTGAAACGGTAGAATTTTTGCTTCCAGGTAAATCTTTCTCTGTTTTGGAACTCGGACTTCTGTTTTTGAATAAAATTTGTTGGTTTCGTTATGTAATATGAAAACTCGAACTCGAAAATTGCAGCTAACATAAAATTGCCGGATTAGTTTTACTGTTTAGAATACAAATGAAAGTTATTTCGCTTAATTGCCTTTTTAGTACCCCCCTGGGTTTTTATTACCCGTACTTAAATTTAGATTTAGATTTTTCTCTAATTAAGGTGTATTTACAATTTCTGTTCTGTAATGCCAAAGAAATTAGTGAAGCAAACTTTTTAATCGGTCATGTCAATAGATGTCTACTATGGATTTTGTCCATAGTGTCCAGCACAGTAATACAGTTGTGCGGCGGCCAGAGATAATGCCAAGAGCTGTTGACAAAATAGGGGAATCCATTTGAAAGAAAATTTTTATTGGATCTATTAATCACGTAGCAATTATTACGCCATTCTGCGGCAAGACGAGCTCTTCCCGAGTAAACGGCACTGGCGTTAACTGATTCTCATTAAGCTGGAAAATTTATAAATCCCATAGCCCAGCAATTACCATTGGAAAAGTTTTGGGAAAGCTTTAGAGCAATTAACGCTAACATTACGAAAGGGCGGCAGAAAAATGCTCTGCCGAAACCCAAGTCCACTGGGCTCGATAGCATGCTCCGAAACGGCACCCGTGTCGATAATAATTGCTCATAATTAAACTAGAGTAGCGTTTCGGAGACAAGAACTGGGGGGTGGCCGTCGGGCTGGGGGCACACCACCCCCAGCTCTTGGGGGGCGCACCAGGAAAAAATTGCTCCAAAAGAGACGGAATAAAGTTGGCGCTTAGCCCTTTACTTACATCCATGCGAAACTTTCTTATCGACTTTCATCCAAAGCAATACACGAACACGATGCTTTCGGCCACCGGGGAATGCTTCTGCAGTGTAGTTGGTATTAACGTTGCAATTATTTTTGAATTACATCGCCATTAGGTTTTATAATTCAGGATTACGGCGGAGTTTAAAACTGCGCTCGCAGGCAAAGTATCTCGCCGGAGCGGTGGTGTATGCTGAGTAGCGCACAGCCAAAGGGGATGGCCCGGGCGGTATCCGCGCACAGCATATAATAAGGAAGTCTTCTCTCCACTAATCCACTTAATAATGACTTTCTTTCTGGAATCCGCCGGAGCTGGGGCACGTATTAACGTCTTGCAGTACACATTCACATTAATTTTATGGCTGGCGTTAAGCTCTCTTTTCGATGTAACAATTTAAGGACTCTGCACTTATCTCGCAACTCCGGCTCCTGTGCTCGGCTGCTTTTTCTTATATCGCGCTTAAGCGAAAGGGAAGCCATTTGCAGTATCATTTTGTCATTATTGAATAGCGTCTAAAATGAAAAGCTATGTCAGGAATTATGTAGCGATAATCATTTGAGCTGTTTAACCGCTGTTCTCGCTAATTTTATGGACCTGGGACATGATGATGAGTTCGTTCCAAGTGTTCTACCGGGGCATTTTTCGTTTTTTCGGAGCTGCCTAGTAGCAATGGAGCAGAAATTTATTGTAGTTTTTCTATCCTGAGTAAATGTATTTTGAAGGTACTTAATTTAAAACAATAATGTGGAAATTAAGAAGTGGAATGGAAACTTTCAACGGAGCGGATTTATTTTAATTTTTAACGATGGTATATATTTACCACCGTCTAATCCGAAAAATGGTTTGAATTTAAGTTATAGATTTTATAATTATCTGCTTTTATATTCAACTTTTTTTTTCGATTGGAGGTCTACTTTTCCCAGAAATCGTAAAAAAAAACCTTTTCATCCCTAAAAACACACATTTGCGCACCCTCACACTCTTCCGGCAATCCGGCGGTACAACCGATTTTTTGCCATGTACAATTTATGCTAAATTTTCCCGCCATCGCTATACTCCTATTATCGGCACTGACCTACAAGTTAAACTAAAGCTTATTAAAAAGTCGAGTGAAAAAGCAAGTGAACTGGAACATTTACCTCTCTATAAAAAATATTGTCTTTATATTTAAAGAAAAAAAAAAAAAATCTTGAAAAGTTAGTTTGAAGTGTTATCTAATCAAAGGTCTGGTCTGTATCTGAAATTGTCGCATTTTGAAAAATGCGGCTTAATAGATAACTCATTTCAGAAGGTACATCTATCATATAGGTTAGAGTTGAGCAGGACTTATGCGAGGCAGTACATTTGCCCTTACACTACGATAAATCGTAATGACGACTCAATTTTTATAAGTATTTCACTATCATGTTCTGCTACTCTTGGTATGACCGTGTAAACTTGCAGCATCACCTACCCAAAAATCTAAAGGGATACAGAAAACATTATACATTTTCCCGTACCAATTCCCATTCATGAGATATAAGCATTTTGAAGATTTAAAATAATCATAAGCCCTATCGGAGGTAGTCCCAATAAGGCATCCCGTCAGTTGAACCGGTTAATGATAGGGTTCCAAAGTTCGGCTAGGGCCCGGTCTTCACCTATTGGTGCACTTCTTTGTTCAACTGGTTGTCTGGTACTGCCTGCGTTACAACCTTTGGTTAGCGGGATCCTCTTGTTTCGGAAGGTATAACACTCCGATGAGGCTGTCCCCGGCTAAAGGCTGAAACAAATACACAGCCTTGTTCTACTTCGTTCGTTCGCTGCTTCCGCTCTTCCGTTAAAAGAACGGAAAAGAAAGCAAGAAAGCACTGTCCACATAGGAGCGTTCGTCTTCGTGGATTTGACGTCAATGCTGGAATATATTTTTTGTTTATTATTTTAATTCTCACTATACCGACTTGTTCGCTTGAATTTTTTTCTCTTAAAGCCTGCTAAAAATCAGCCATCATCAAACAAACACTCCAAAAGTGTGATTGTGTTGTTCTTTAATTTCCGTGCATTCGTCTTTTTTTAAATTTTCCCAAAAGCTCCCGCTTTCGTTCGTCTTTATTCCTGTCCGTTCTATCTGATATGAACATCTCCATATAAAGTGTACAGCATTTAGCTGACTGAAAGAACGAAGAAAACGAACGATGGAATGATCGCATATTCCAAGTCGCCAAATAAGCCTCCCAATGCATTGGTTTTCTCAAGAGATGCAAGTTCCTCCTCAACCCGGCCGCTCTAGCTACAGTCTACAAACCCTACATTCGGCCCTGCCTTGAATTCAATTCTTATATCTAATCACCTTGGCACCTTGACAAGTTGCAAAATCGGTCCACCAAACTCATTGGTGATGACACCTTTACCACGTCTATAGACCCTTTAAGCCACCGTAGGAATGTAGCAGCACTCTCTATATTTTATCGCTCTCTAGCACTCTCTATACTTTATCGCTATTCCGCTGAAATTCAGGACCTCCTGCCTGTGTGGCAATATTTCTCTCGCAACACAAGACTAGCCCGCTCGGTCGTCCAAACATCCTACAGCACCCCCTTTCGCGCACAACATGTTCTAGAACTTCGTTTATGAATAGAACAACTCGACTGTGGAATAATCCCCACAGTCAGTTTCCCCAAACTCGTATAACACCCAAGAGTTCAAACGTAAGGTTCATCGACACTTCCTAGAGCGACCCCCCAGACCCCTTAATCTTTCCTATTCTACTCTATTCTTCAAACCAAGCTTGCTACTGGACATTGCAATATGACCTTAACGATATGACAGACTAGTAGAAGAAAGGGGGACTCCTAAACTTGGTTTTATCATATATATGCCTTTTATGACGTTAGACAAGGATATGTCATAATTTCTCTTCATAATGGTGAGCTCATATTAACAGAGCCGTTGAATTCGTTCTAGTTTGTGGTCGCAAAAATCATGTCGAATTCAATCTTTCCAAAATGAATTTTTTAGTAGTAGTATCAAAGAATTTGTTGCAAAACTGAGAACTAAATGGGTGCACCCGATCTGGTCTCTGACCCGTTACTACTGGAGATCAAGCCACAAGGCACTGCGCAGCCCGACCTCTAGAATTGGTGGTTGTTTTCCGATGTTCAGTTTAAGAAGCATCACATTTAAAACTTATTGGTGATATTATATTTTAACTCACCTCTCCATATCTTCGAATTCGAACATTATGCCGTCATATGCCCGTTTGCACCGCTCAGTTCTTGGCCTTTTAAGTCAAATTTGGTCAAGTTTGGCCGTCGTGAGGTCGTATGTGCTGCCATTAAAAATGGTTAAAAACTCTATGGCCATCATATCCCCCTTCAAAAGCCCTGCGGCCGGTGTTCGCCCGTTGTAATTTAATTCATTATTTAAAAAAATACTGAGCTTGACTGCTGTTTTGTATCTAGATGGCGAAAAACTTACTTCTTTGAAAAACATAGACCAAAAGTTAAAGCAGCTAGTGGACATATGAAGTAAAGTTGTCGTGATAAAATTTAATTTCTTAATTATTTATTAATTTTCTCTCATCACCAACAGTCTTTTAAATATAGTCCTTTACATTCTATATACTTAATTATAAAATTGAAGCAAAGCTAGTATAAACAAATACAATTACCCTCAAATGGCCCCAAATCCCTAAAGTATAAAATCACCCACCACACTCTTAAATAGCATTCCCTCACACAAGCATATTTCTATCTTCAATCTTTCGGTTATATAACGTTCATGCATAAAAGATTACGAAAGGCTTTAAAAAGCTTTTAATGAAGTCATTTCAATCCGTGGAAGACGGAAGGGCGGCAGAACGACGAAAAAAAAAATATCATAACAAAATCACCTAAATCCCCTAAATTACACCGCACACGCAGGTGATACGAAAATAAATGTAGAAGACATCATTAAAATGAATGGGCAGCTTTACTGACCTTACAAAATTTCTGATTTATGTTCGTATCCTTGTATTTATATCCAAAAATGTTTAGGGCATCTAATTCGCAATCCATGCTCACCCCTGTACACCTGAAACAGCACCGAATAAAGTCATAAAATTTTAATTTCAAATTTCGAAGCTTACTAAATCACTTTATCAGTGGCAATAATGCTTATCAGATTGATTTTAATTTTCTGGCTTCTCGCATACACCTGCACAGGTCTTATACCGAACGGCCCATCCCCGCCGCGTCCGCCCCCCATTCAGCCGTAATCTTTCTTTACCAAAATTTATGCGTAGCCAAACTCTGGGCAAACTTCACCCCCTATAATTCTTGCCGCCTCCCACATCTCAACGGTATTAATTGATGTAATTGCTCTGATACGGGGACTTCATTAGCATCTAGAGAAGGTGATAGTCTTCGGAATGGCCGCCAAGGTGTAATCTTGGCTGTAGTGCCCCGTAATAATAAATTTTGAGCACAACGCCCAGCAGAAAATGTAGACTATGGTCGGTGAATTTAGTGCTTTCGGGCGATGTGTCTTGCTTTAGAGAGGGGAGAGGAGGGCGAACGGATGTGCAAGGTGTTCCTCGGCACATAGGGACGCACTGACACTTGTTATTTAAGGGGAAACCTGGCACCTATTAATTAAAAAATGCATTTAGAGTGTGTGCTTTAATTAATTTTCTTAAGGTTAAAAATGCCACGCTAATTGAGGAGGTGAGTTAGTTTCTAATGGTTTCTTATTTTGTTCTGCTTTGGTTTCTTATTTAGTTGGTCTCACCGAAGTTAGAGTGAAGCAGTGTATTCAGAAATTGGGCAAATTAAAGTTGAAGGTATGGTGAATCATAGAAGCGTGCTTGTACTGTGAAGGAGTGCAATGCCGTACTTTAGTCGCAAATATATAGTAGAGAAAAGGATGAAAGGGTATCAATGCCAACTCACTGTCTTATTTCACAGGCTCTGATATAAGACATGTAGAATAATAATGTAGTTAAAGAAATCCAACGATATAAAGCCCGGGAAACGGGAAGATTTTAGGGTACCGGTTAAATATACCTATTCCTAACGAAATCTGTAAACCTAGAACACACAAGCCCGGAGCGAGGACCAGTTCTGCTACTGGATACTTGACTCAAATGGGCTATTTACTCGTAAACGGCTCTAAATAATGCAGATAAAATTGAGGGAAAATTGACATTTTCAACCAAGTTGGTTTATTTATTATAAATAACCAAAAAAGTTCCAAAAGAAAATCACGTGAGCAAGCGCCCACGGTACCAAAAATTTTCCAATTAAGATTTTCCCTTCAAAAAAGTCCTAAATATCCTAGCAAAGACACAAACCACGTTCTTAAAAGCTGAGGTTGCTAAATTCCTGAAAGATAACGGGAGAGGCAAATGAAAGGGGTGTAACGAACTACGATTAGTAGAGGTCCCGCCAAAAGAGTTGATGCCGAGAAAGTCGCGTTTTCCATGCGCAGTAGAATCCCCGCATGCCGTTCCCGTCCCTTAGCCTAGTCGTAACAAATTTCGAAGGGGAAATTTGAAAATACATAAGCGCATTTCTTATCAATATGTGCGCAATTTTTATTTGTGTGCAGCTTTGATTTCCCCAGCTGCGCGCTCCGGCATCAACTCTTTTGGCGGGACCTACCCGCTCCAAGAACTTCAAGCAGGAAATATTAAAGCTCCAGACCCAAGAGAGGTTTTCTTTCTTTGAAAGCCTCACTAAGGATTCTCTCTTTGAAAGCTTCACTTTGAAGCTTATAGATTCCTGACCTGAAGAGCTTTCGGGCTATAAAAGAAGCCGATCCACCAGTTCAAGTTCAGTAATTTCCCCGACTCGTTCAGGAAAGGTCATCTTCTCGGGTCCTAACCGTGTCGAGGTGTACACCCCGACAATAACCGTTAGTGCGTTTCCGTAAAATCTTGAAGCGTATTACAAGAACAAATGTAAACGACCGTAGTCGATCAAAAAGAGTTCTCAGATCAGCTAGAGAGTTTGTCATGTAAACCGAGCATGAAAGCTTGAGTGCTCGAAATTATGAAAGTAAAGGTGAATTTACATATCCGACGTTTTCCTGTCGCGCCGCTCTTTTTTAAGATTTCAACCAATCAAAAACTATATGACCTGACCGAAATTGCTTCTGATTGGTTGAAATCTTTAGGCTTGTAAATATGTTATTTCGCAATTCGTGAAAACTTAGGGAGGCTAAATTTTTAATAAAGAAATAAAAGGGCGACAAAAGAAAGAAATATAATAATAACTTCAAATGACAGCTCATTTTAAGCTAATATGCAACTTCAAGTAGGCAGAGCATATACCCGCTCGACTCCTTGAGATATTAAAGCTTTCGAGCACTCAAGCTGCTATGGAAACAGAGTACGTGTTGAAGTGTAGGGTCTGACAACTTTTCTAACCATCAAATTCCAAATAGTGCCGAGGTGTAAGACTCGGCAATATTTCCAACAATATCCTTAGTCTTAGCCTGATAAACACTCTATTTGTTCGTGAGTACGCTTGGAACAACCGGCCCGATAATCCGTGGCGCAGTGCCCCTAAAAATGAAGAAGAGATGATGAAAACGATGGAAATTTACAATAAATTAAGACTTACCTAGGTTATTAATTAGTGAGACACTATTAAACACGGAGCACTGCTTTCCCGAGGAGCTTAAACTCATATTTTGAAAACAGCAAGGATACGGAAGGGATTGACCAGCACACAGAGCGTACTCCAACGTCTAATTATTCTAACACAATTATTCACTCCGGATATTCCGAAAATGGGACCGCGGGTTGTCAAGGCGGGCTTGCAACCTAAAATTCAGACGAGCCCGAGCTCGGAGAATATTAACGGAAGTGCGAGATCCGGCAGGTAACAACATACTTAATAGGCCGGTTCTGGTACGATCCGAGGTCAAGCAGCATTGGACGTGATTGGTACTCAGTTGGGGGCTTCCATTTGTGAAACGGCACTCACGTTTAAAAATATAAAACTTTCGATACTGTTATTACTCAAGGACGTATCCAAATTGAATTCTCAAATTTTTCGATCTTTTTCTATTCGGGATCGGGTAGCATTCTTTACTTGTGCATAGAAAACAGAACATAAAACGCGCCGGCAAGAAATATTTTAACATCGAGATGTTGGGTTCAGATTTCGTTGCGCTGTTTCCATTGAAGTTTTCACTGCCCTGAACACGATTGGGTTCAAAACGATAATATTTCACCTATTTAGGTTTCTAAATCTGCTACTGACTTATTTCCTAAGTGTTGGAAGTACGCTTTAATTACTCACAGCTCCTGAGTGTCCTTCTTCTGTTATTCCCCCTGACTATAGACATATAGACTCCCATTATTAGCAAAGGGTTTGAAATAATTGAATATAATGAACAATCGGGTTTCCGCAAATGCAAAAGAAGAGAAATGATCGCGCGAATATAAATGAGTCAAAAATTTGCGTTTTTAAACAAACAGAGTGAAGTTTACACTCTCAGTGCTCATCGAAACAGGAGATTTTGAGATTCCTTTCTTTTATGGTACACTGATAGAAAAATTATCTTGATTCCAGCAATTCCATAGTCTTCGTTTCGTTGTCTTGAGTAGAAACATTTTTCAGTCTTAACATGAGAATGCTGTCTCAGAGTAAGACCCTAGAAATTCTTGAGCCAAGCAATTGTATTTCTCCGCTCAATACTTATACTTTTCGACCAAGATATGTCCTTTTCGAAATAAGATTTTTTAATTTTTTACTCAAGAAACTAAATATTTTTTATTCAAAACAAAATTTGTATTAAATAAAGACACGATGAATTTTTAATTCGAGAATATTTATTGAGGCAATTCACTATTTTATTACCTTGAGTTGCCTAAATTAAAAAAATGAGTATCTCAAACCAAGAATTTTTTTTCTTACTTCTAGTCAACTTTTGTCTTCATCCAAGACAATAAAACCAAGACTTTGAGTATTGCTTATCCGAAGACAATTTTGTTTTCGTTATATCCAAAACATTATTTGCTTGGTTCAAGAAAAAGTCTCTTAAGCTAGGAACATTTTTTTTATCAGTGTACGCACCATTTCATTCCTTCATGGACATCGCAGATGCGATGATCGGCTTCTAAAAAGCTTTCGATAGCGTTAATTACACTTCAGTATAGCTTCTCTTACCGCGCACCAATTTGACTTGCTGCCTGTATTTCCACTTTCCACAACTGCCACCTACTTAATTCGGGAGCCTCGTTGCGTTGAGGAAGTAAAATTTCTAAGAGTTGTTCTGAATAGCATTATGGCTTGCTGTGATCGCATCACTTCCATTATTGGCAAAACATATGGGCTTCTGTCGAAGGTTATACCCCGGCCTCAGTTTAATAAAGTTCAGTTCAATCCATATAGAAGCACAAACAGACCGAGAGAGTTTCCATACATTTAATTTCTCCGATGCGTCTGCCAATTATGCTAGCACATTATAAGGTTTCGAGTATTTTAAACGTTTTTCCATTTACCGTCGCCGGTCGTCACCGTCCAATCTGTTTATTGCCTTAAGTGACTTCACCGACTCCGACTGGCATGTTCAGTTCGCGCTTGAAATTGTTGTTGCTTTTTCGCCAGAAGCTCAAATCCAAAAGCTCACTGGAATGATATTCCATTATTTCAGTTGATTACACTCTTTTGAACGAGCTTTTACGTTCAACCTCAATTTCATGTTATGTTGAACGAACTAAGGCTAGATTTTTCCTGAGTTCAATATGTGAGAATGTATGGGAACTGAGGTTAAATAGAAGTTCAGTATAACAATTTGCTCGAACTTGCGCAGTTTGGCCCGTGCAGCCGGGTTATTAGGTATCATTGTAGTTTCCTCAAAAGGGCTAATATGTTATATGTAAGTCATGTTCAGATGACAGAAGTTTTTGTTCTGGAATCAATTAGTTTGATAAATAGCTGGGATGTTTGATTACGTAAAAGTTAAAGCCAATATATTTTGAGCAAATTTCGTTAAAGGATAGTAGCTCTTATTTATTAATCTGTAAAGGCTTCCTAATGAACAGATGATGTAACCCCCGACAATTCTTGCACATTTGTTTGAAATTAATTAGATCTGAAGTCAGATTTATCATCCTTCAATTTCCAAGGTACTTTGAGAATTCCTTCATTTCGTTCTCGGGGCTGCCATGTTCATTTGCAGAACTCTTTTCTCTACAATTTTACGGAAATAAATACCTTAGTGCTCAATCAAAAGGCTCCTTTTCAAACCCTTGTCATTTATAAAACTCAGGAAAAATATTTTACCCCAAAAAGCCGAAAGCCTTCACTTATAACAACCACAGATCCGCAATGCCCAAAAACGTCCTAGATACACCATAGCAGAGTGGAAACGGAGAGCATCCATCCGCAAGGACTATTCGAAGATTTTTTTTTGTATTTTTAATACCATCGCCTTGGCAGGATCTCCACGAAAAGATGGAGAGCCCCTGGCACCCGAACAACACTTCTTAATTAAAGACTTAATTTATGCGCATCCAAGCCGGGTTTCGGGTATGAAGTCCAAAACATAAAATTAATAGCGAAACATAAAATGAGCTTTTTCGGCTACGGTGGAGCCTCTACGGTGGTGTGCCGGCTCCTTGGCATAAATTCTTATGGTGGGATGTATGTAGATGCGTTTACATAAATCAAGTTAATGAAATGTGCTGTTACGAGCTTTTATTTTTATTCAGTTCGGATTAGGCGATGGCCGGGGGTGGGCCGGAGACAGCGCCCCCAATGAAGTGCCGGCGGAGCTGTAGGGCGCAGGGTCATTTTCTCTTTTTTGGCACAACTTGCCACGAAATTGACACAGTGTGAGCTCGCATTATGGGCCATCACATGTGGGGTAAAAGGCTCGTCGCTGTGCAAGTGACAGTGCCATATTTTCCTCCTTAATGCACACTTTTTCATTAGATCCTTGCTGCTGCTAAGTTCATTTTCTTGTTCCTGGCTGACTTCATTTTTAGGGGAGCAGAGTCACTGATTGTCTCATTAAATATTTCTCGAGGTTTAGGATTATTATAGTCACTTTATTTTCTGTATAAACACAATTTTCTGTCACAATAAATGCATAAAGGGATTTCCTGGGAGATATAAGTGCCTTCTCGTTAATTGCCTTGTTTTCCTCTGGTTTTATTGCCATACTTTCATTCGGGTAGTAAAAGAAGACTCCTTTAAATTTTAATCAGAGCCCGGACAATAAAGCACAATTTAAATGCGTTTAGAATGATCTCGGTTTCCACATAAAATTTGCGACAATAGAAGTCGTTTGTGTCAATAAACCCATAACATTCAAGAACCCGATCAATAATAAATTTAACAAACTTGGGTGTGTTGACTGATTTAACAAACTTGAGTATACTTGACTGAGGGGGCGAAGTATTACTTTCAGGGGGTAGGAGCTTGAGTTGTGTGTTGTAGTTGTACCAGCCTAAGGTTTGTTGCCCAGAAGTGTGCTAGTTTGCCTAAAGTGTCATTTCGATTCGTTTGGTCAAGAAAAGTCGCCCGAACAACAAGTCTCTGCTCCTTGCCATCGCAGGAGAATAACATAGACCGTAAAGGAAGGGCCTGAGTATAGGACCGCCTGCGTGCCAGTGCATATGGCCGCCTCCGAGATAACATCATATAAAAAAAAAGTATTTTTAATTAAGAAATGAAATGTACGCCTCACGTTACTATGGCATGGGAATATTATAATATGGGACATGATTGAGCACATAATACCTTGTAATGCAAGCGAGTCCTATGTAAGGTTTGGTCATCCAGACGAATAGGTCGCCTTGGTCTAGCGCAAGAACAAGACGAAGAATGCAGGGGCAGTGTCATTTTGGATTATCACTAAATAAAATCCTGTTGTTCACTTAAGGTCGGTCCAGTGGCGTAGCAAGAAATATTTTCAGGGGGGGTTAAATTGTTGTAGGTCGAGTCCTGAACTCCAAACATTATCTTTCAAAATTGATATAATTTTTAGTTATGCTTTAATAGGAATAAAACTAGAAGAAGTCTTTTAGTGGAATTCAGTTTGTCCACTATTGACATACATGATAAAAGTCATAGTTCTATGTTCCTACGCTTTTCAGCAAATTTGTTGATTACTTCCTGAGCTCCTTGGTCATTATGTATCAATAGAGATGGCTCAAAAATTGAAACAGCGTGGACTCTGTTATTTTTTCCGATGCATTGAATATAAACACCTCTCTTCGTCTACCTGACCACTTCAGCGTCTTCCAAGCGGAAGTCACTGCATCTGGGAGGCTCTCGAATAGCTAAAGATAAATAATATGTCTCATAAGAATATATGTATTCTATCGAGGCCTTCAAGGCTCTTAATTCTGTCGACACAACATCTACGACTGGTCTGAATGGCCGCATGTCTGGGAATGCTATTAGCCATCTATAAACTGGCTGGGAAAAAAATCAGCTTAGCCCGAGCTGCGCTAAGATGGACCATAGCAACAGTGTGTCGCACTCTTCCCATAATATGGCGGACTTTGGACGTAAAGCATTTTAAACCCCTTGTTCAGTTGAACAAAAGCGAGGTAAGCCATTTCGTGAAGGTGCTGACCGGTTATTGTCCGCACGCCGAAACATTGGGACTTCCCGATTATGCAGAAGTTATGGTAATAAATATACGGAAGAAACTGTCTCCCATCTTCTCTATACATGTCCCGCCCTTGCAAAGAAACGACGGATCTTCCTTGGCTCACCTTTCCTTAACGGATTGAGCGAGCTGCAAAATACTGGGGTTCCTGACCTTTGTCACCTTATCAAAGGGTCCAAATGGCTTGAAATGGCCTGAATTTTGTCCCAACACGAGAATGATAACACAATGGGCCCAATGGTGTGCCTAAGTGCAGCCATTTCAACTTAACCTAACCTATGAGCCACTTGCGATCCGCGTTCGAGGCACAATAAGTGATATTTCTACAACTGAATGTACCACCAAAATTACAAAATGATATTATAAATATTCAAGTTGAATTTTCTTAATACAAAAATCGTTTCGGGGTGGGTTTGGTCCCCAAAACGCCACTGGGTCGGTCCACATATATCCGTGACGTGACGGCGACTTCAGTGCAGTACCGGCAGCATTAGTGAATAAAACATGGGTGCGATAAAATCCCATGCAAACAAATTAAGAAATGCGGGACATGTTCCCAGCATCCGTGCAGTGAGGCGTCGACGATATCAGTACCCTTCGAAGAGTCCACGTTGGTCGAACCCAATCGCTGCACGCTAAATTCCATGATGCACTTTCCTAACTAAAAGTGACTGGCATTGAACATTGTTCACCGATACGGAAAAAGGCGGTGCTGTTTGACTGTCAGTGTGAAATTCATCACGGAAGCCACTGACACGAAAATCATCGGCTCTGTGCCTTTACGGATATGTATGGATCGACATATGTATATCTGTATTCGACGCACTTTCCTTGGTGATTTGGCCGCGTTTTATTTGGACCTCCGGCGCGCTGCGCACGCAATAAACCCCTGGCAAGGCACGGCCTTGAGAAAAGGCCCCCATACACGGTCAAATACGATGCACATTGAAGTGCGGATGTGCAACCAAAACTATCGATTGTCGGTATTGCTGGTCTTTCGATCAAAACTCGATTCAAGCATGGGTTTGATGAAAATCTGTATGTACATCCAATTTGACCGCGTATGGGAAAAATTCGACCTTGGCAAGGCAAAGCTAGCATGTATGTGGTTATTAAGTCGGCAAGTTAAGGGGTAGTGATCAACGCAACTATTTGCCGGCCATTCTTTACTATCGCTGCCAGATTTACCAAGAATAAAGCGCTTTACCAGACCACATGGGAACCCCCATTATATTTTACCGGAATCCGATCGTTTAAGACCATTTACCAGCCTGCGGGTGGAGAAAGCACACTGGTGCCTTCTGTGAGCAGTAGCACGAATATCGCCTCAACCAATCCCCCCTTCTTGAATCCACTACAGCCTCCCGTCGTAAAAAATACCTTAATTTCCGCAGATTCGACTGATGGACGTTATTTGTTGTCTCGTCTAAGAGAAAGTAGGGTCTTCGATAATGTAAGGCTGTTCCTCGCTTATATGCACGACAAACCCGATTCCACCTGCATATATGGCAAAACCAGGACTAGCCTCATGATTTCGATTCAGCATGAAGGTCTTCCTACAGATTACAATACTCTGCTCAACATGTACACAAAGTATTATGAGCAGTACCAAATAACATCCCAACAAGTAAAAAGGGATCTCTCCAGTTATGCTTCGCACGTAAGATCTCTACATGTATCACAGCTCCAAAAAAGCCGCGATGAAATGCGTAGATATTATCGCCCCTAACTAGTTACTTCTCCAACGACTAACCCAATCTCGACTCCTCACCCTAAACCAAGCCAACTGGAAGATATAAGACTCTTCTATCACAACTGCGGTGGTATGAGAGGCAAGGTGAATAATCTCTTTGTTGGCGCAAATTCGTGCCAGTTTAATTTACTCGTGTTCACCGAAACATGGTTGAATGAGACTTTCCTAAATGAGGAGATCCTAGACTGCAGCTGGACTATCTATAGATGCGACAGAGACTACAATTCCTCCGGTCTAACAAGAGGAGGAGGAGTCCTAATAGCAGTCAGAGACCCCTTAAACAGTGAACTCATAACTACTAACGGTTCACAGTTTTTTGAACACATCTTCATACGTGTCAAATCCGGCAAGAAACACGTATTCATCGGTTCATTTTATATCCCCCCAAAAGTTGACGAACCTATATATGACGATCTAGTACATATCTTAGAAAAAGTCAATAAGACTCTTTGCAGCAACGACGACATATTCGTCTTAGGGGATTTCAACCGTCTAAATATTTCTTTTATCCCTGACGAGGAGGATAACCTTCTTCCTATCAATGTTATAAATCCTATCGATATAAAGCTTATCGACACCTTTTACTCCAATGATTTACATCAAATTATCAGTCAACCAAATTCTTAAGCTAATTGGTTAGATCTAATATTCACTAATTGTTATGAAGAGGTGAAAATTCTACCTGCTTCCAAAGAGGAGGACCTATTCAGTAATTCTATTCACCACTCTGCGTGGATCTTGGAACTCAATTCTTCAATCCCCAAACACCACACAACATACAACAATACTGTTGTTTATGACTTTGAAAACGCAGATTTTGAAAGTATTTGCTCTGAATTATCCCTAGTTGACTGGGAACATAGGCTATCTGCCAATGATCTTGACGAGATAGTATCTTGTTTCTATACCATCATTTTAAATACCATTGACAAATATGCACCCAAGATAATTAAAAGGAATAAATTATCGGAGCCGTGGCTTGACAGAAACATTCGATCTCTTTGCAATCAGAGAAATAAACTGTATAACCAGATAAAAGAGAACCCTAATGTCACCGAGGAATTGAAACTGGAATACAATAGGTTAGCCTCAGAATTTAATCTTAGGTCACGTGAGGCCTTTACCGCATACATCAATTCCGTTGGAGATAGTATTATAAAAGACCCCAAAAAAATTTTCGATTTCGTTAATTTAAAACGAAAGACATCAGGCTATCCCTCAACAATGACAAATGGTAGAATGCACTCCTCATGCCCCCAAGCAATCTGTGACATGTTTGCTGATAGGTTCAGCGAAATTTATTGTCCCAACTCTATTCCAAGGCACACTGATCCAACTGATGCGCACCCTCCAGTTCTCATAGATGATTTATGCCTGTCGATTGAAGATATACTGACTGGTTTAAACAACCTTGACCCGAAAAAAGGTCATGGACCTGACAATCTGCCCCCTAGTTTTTTGCAACGATGCTTAAATCATATCTCATTCCCTCTGTATCTCATCTTTAACAGGTCATTATCGTTAGGAAAGTCTCCTACGATGGGGAAGAAATCCTACCTCATACCAATCCATAAGGCGTCTGATAAGCATTTAGTGGATAACTACAGAGGTATTGCTATTTTATCAACAATCCCCAAACTATTCGAAAAACTCATCCACGACAAAATTTCCCCTTTAATCGACCCACACTTAAATGAACAACAACACGGCTTCAGAAAAGGGCGTTCGACCACTTCAAACCTCATGGTCTTAATCTCCGAACTCCTCTGTATCATGGAGAAGGGCTATCAAATCGATGCTATTTACACTGACTTCAGCAAGGCCTTTGATAAGGTAGACCATCATATTTTACTTGTTAAACTCTCAAAATTTGGAATAACAGGTTCTGCTCTTGAATGGTTAAGATCATATCTCAACGGAAGAACACAGGTTATCAGATTTCAAGGAATCCTTTCAAATGAAATCGAAGTAACTTCCGGTGTTCCTCAGGGCAGTCATCTTGGCCCTCTTCTGTTCAATATATTCATTTCTGACCTGTCCAAGAAATTAGAGAATATCCCGCATCTCTTTTACGCGGACGATCTCAAAATATATAGTGTCATTAAGTCCCAAACAGTCGAATCTCAATGCATTACAAGACTGGTGCACCACTAATAAGTTGCATCTTAACATCAACAAATGTCACGCAATTGCCTTCTCTCGTAAACATAACACACAGCAGTATTATTATCATCTCAACGACACGGTGTTGAATCAAGTCGATCAAATTGTCGATCTAGGTGTCGTTCTGGACAAAAAACTTAATTTTAATTTGCACTATGATAATATTACTGCCAGAGCCAACAAACTTCTTGGCTTTATAAAGAGAAGAGCTAAAGAATTCGACAACATTTGGGTCACAAAAACTCTCTTCTGTTCTCTAGTCCGCCCTATCCTGGAATATGCATGTCCCATCTGGGATCCCATATTTCTCATAAGTAGCAATAGGATGGAATCAATTCAAAAGAAGTTTATCCTCTTTGCTCTGAGAAGTCGACACGACCCGCGAGACTTTCTAAGCCTACCACCCTACAAGGAGAGGCTCAAAGTGTTGGACCTCTTGCCACTCTCTTCTGAGAGAAAATTTCTTATCGCGTCTCTCACCTTAGAAGTCGTTAACGGCAACCTTAAAGTACAGTCTTTGTCGGATATGATCAAGTTCAATGAAGATACCCGACTTACAAGACATACGAAACTGCTCAAGGAATACCCACATCGGACCGAGTATGCAAGGAATGAGCCCGTTAACAGATGCTGCGTGGTCTTTAACAATTATAGGTCATGTTACTCCCCTTCAATAGATAAAGCATCCTATAAAAAAAGACTTAAATCCTTCCTGACAACCTAATTACTAACTCTCCTTAGAATTAACTAATTATATATGCCAGTGTTTATCTATAAGAACTCTCTGTGTATTTAGTTTGAGTATGCCTTGTTTGCCAAATAAATAAATAAATAAATATAAATAAATATTAATCTGGGATGGTGGGCAAAAGTCCTACAGGACTTTGTCGTTCTGATTGACCCATGGTTGTGAAATGAAATAACAACTTAATTGGTAGCATAGGTCCTGCTTTAGTTTTCAAAGGTCCATGCCTAAACACCCCAGCTGAACTTTTGGAATGATTAGTAAAAAAGCATCATCGTTTCTTCGATTGTTGACGGGACGATCGTCAATGTTCGGTAAGTTGCCCGCTACGATGTCCCTTCCCGATATATTGGAGTAGTCAGTCGCTGCGAATATCTTCTCTCTTTCATGGAAATGCACCACATTCTTAGAATGTTGTTTGATTTCATTTGCCAGGCATTCTATGATGATCAGTAGCCTTGATTCTGTCCTATAAAAATATCAAGCCCAATGTATGAATCGGGATTGCTAGACTACCTGAGATTATGTACATAGCTGTACCGTATGACGTCTGCTTTAGATATTTATGGGCATAGGTCTCTTTGGCGGACGATCAAGATCTGACTCCATAAACACCAACTCCGATCACTGCGCCTTCGATTCTGGATTAATCTGTATACCAGAGTTGGGTTAAATTCCTACTTTTGACGGTCCTCGATCAAGATCTTGATTTGGCAATCGGAATTGTATTGAACTGGCTTGAAAATGTGATTCTATGCAAGGAATCATCTTGAAACTCTTTAACTATGATTATACCACATGTTGGATCTTCTCTTAGACATGTTTAAGCTGATTTGCCGCTGTTTGTTTTAGAGCGGGTTGAAGGCCTAAAAATTTCATTTATTCTGAAAAGTCGTTCCTGATTCAGTACTGGTGCTTAAATATTCAGCTTCCTTTTCTTGTTGCAGACACCGATAACCATTTTTTGTGGATTATGCTCAGTCTCTCTTCTTGCCACGAATTATAAGCATTGTAGAGGGTGTATGAAAGGCTATCCAAGACACACTAAGCCACCTCAGCGAAGTTTCACACAGGTGGCGCTAGCACCGAAAGCTTACCGCAAAAAGCTTAACACACTGGTTCTCGTCCTTAATCAAGTTCACACCCAAGCCCACAACCGATGACGTAACTGAGCCAGTACCATCATAGCTATACTACTTGTGTACATTCACTAGACTGTCTTTCGCTTGAAACCTCACGTCTTGCCGAGTGTTTTTCTACAAGCGTAGGATGAGTGGAAATTCTTGTTGACGATCAGGTGATACTCTTGTTGAAGGAAGTGGTCGCGTTGAAGATATATTTTCTCAGCATTCTATGGAATAGTAATTTAACTTTTTTGACTTCACTTCTAGGAATAGTCGCTATTGAACAACGTCGATACACTTATATTTGACTTCCTTATTTTGAATTACGCTCATAAACTTCCGATTAAACCATTTTTACGGATTATATGCTGCTTTATTTAAAAATATTTTTCTTCTACAAAAGTAAAGTACATCCGACAAAAGTTTTTCAATCCTCCTACCTTGAAGTATATAAATCTACATCCTTGTCATTGAAAACCCAAAGGAAAACAATTTAACCCCAACATCTTTTCCAACCATACACTTCGAAAACAAGTTTCGAAAAAAGTGTCCCGCTTTGGTGAAAAGGCAAAACTTCAACTATACTCGTACAATTTTTCTGGTTCATTTCCATCACTTTTCCAAATGCACCTCTGTCCATGGCTTCTATTCCAGAGTGTAGGTAAAAAGCATCACATATGTTTTTTTTTTAAATTCAACTAAGTGAAGGGGGCACCGGCTCCACGGGGCGCATGTGTAATTTAATAAAGAAATTCGTTGCACTGGATAAAGTTTAACAAGTTTAGTCAAAGTTGAAAAGGCAAAAGTGTTCCCCATGAGGGCGTTCTGTGTCCATGCCGATGAAATATGTGAATGGGGCCAACATGAAAGGGAAACATTCAAAGTAACACATATATATGTATATACCGGGACATACCGGCAACCCCCCTATAACGGGCTGGATATACCGCATGCGAGACCTACACATATCACATATAGGTGTCCTTCTAACCTGATATTCCCTTGGATAAAAACTTTTTTATTACATTATTGCCGCAACAGCCAGATACCGGCTGCTGCCTGATGCCGGGGGTTGGTACGGTCTTTACAGAGATGGGACGGCTGGGATGGCTGAAGTCGATGTCAAGTTTGATCAAATTTATCTTCTGCGAACGACAACCTTAAGAGACTGAGCATTCTGTTGCTGTTGTTATTGTTACTACTTTTTTTTTATCTTGGCTCATGATTTTTCTTTGACATGACCCGGATTTAAATATGCTTGAGCGCAAGGCGTTCATTTGAGCGGGAATAATATCGCCATCGCGACCGGCCTAACAAGGAGGCTGGGGATGCGAATTGAAGCATTATGAAGAGCTACACAATCTGGGGTGACAAAAGAAACAAAGCGAAGGAAGAGGCGTCTCAATATTGTAAGGACATTCAGCCGACTCGAGACGGGTTTGAGGGGTGTGTATATGGAGTTAAACTTTGTGATGTGGGCTCAATTTTCCTTGCCAAAGAAGATTTCAGAGTTGAGTTTCTTACAATAAGGGATCGAAAGTCGAATCTTATATATATATATATTTTTTTTTGTTCCTGACAGTCTTTTTAGGGCACGATAACAGCCAAGATATACACAGCCTTATCACAGTTTATTTGAAGCTATAAGTGCTTTACTGGTAATATATCACTTTCCTCCTTTTGATAAATCTCTTTCGTCCTTGAATTCTTTTTATAGGGATAAGGGCGACCGTGTCACTATATGTATTTATTTACATCTTCCCAGGATCTTTTACGGAAATTTTTATAAACGCATTTATATATTTAGTACGATAAGTTGTCTTGTCTTTTTTTTTATTGGGGGTCCGATGGGATTTATGAAGGAAAACTGGATCCTAATGAACTCGGTTCTCAGATTGCTGTAATTGAAAGTGATTGTTTTTAATCTTGTTTTTCTTTCTTTCTTGGAATAAGATAAAATTGAATAAATATAATTTTACCAGTAGATTACATTTTATTTACCTTTTTAATAATAATTTATCTTGGGATAAAATATAAAATAAATGTGACCTTTCACGTTTGAATGGTTTTTTCGTATTGCATTCCGTACAGTGGCGAGGCTACTATGCTACTTTCTGAAGTAACTATTTAACCGCATAATAATTTTTGTGTAGGATTTAGGCATATCTTAAGGCCTCCATTTACACACAGATCACCGGCAGGCCATGGCCTGAAAATTTTAGTATTACCACACGCTCACCGGCCGCCAACTGTCCAAGCAAACTGACAACAATCTTTATTTGTTTGGGCATTTATCGTCAGTTCGTGCCTAAAGATCTGAACCTCCATTCATTCTCAAGCCGTGAATTTACGGCCAGAATTCACACTGTATCTACTCGACACGGAAAGCAAGGCGCGTTCACGCTTGTTCGCGGGTATTCACGGCGTGAGTCTGGAATTTTCGTTGAGGTCATAAACATTTTTGCACTTGAATTAACAACCTACTATGCTAAGCTGTCATCTTCGTCTGTTTGGATGAGACTCGGTTCGACCCACTCCCCCGTAAACGCCTCATGGAATTAATGGACGACCCCTACCGGGGGAATTTATTTGCTATGCGTGCTAGTTATTGGTATTGTGTTAGTTAAAAATTGTCACAGATTAGGAAGTAAGCTCTCTGACTCACGCCTGAGTATTCAATTGGCAATTATGATGTAATATTACTTCCAGAGACGTGACTCAGAGCGGGAGTAGGTGACAGTGAAATCTTAGGTGAACGCTATATAGTATTTCCAAGGGATCGTTGTCCATAAATCTCGACAAAAAAGGATGATGAAGGCGTATTGGTAGTGGTTAAAAAGGAAATCCCTGCTTCTAAGGGCTTTGTCTGGGAGAGTAGCTCTCTTGAGGAGATAGTGTTGCAGTTCCCCAACCTTGATCAGGGTTTAATTCTTGTAGCTTGTTACAAATGCCAAATGCTATGATTTTGTTACAGATTTTTCTGACTCACATATTTTGCTTATGGGGGACTACAGCCTACCTAATCTTAAATGGAATTTCAATTCGGCCTTAACTCATGCTACATTAGTTGGTACATCATCAGATATATGTATCTTAAAACCTACATAATGTTTTGAATGTCAACGATCGTATTCTTGACCTGGCAATAGCTGATGTAAAGTGTTGTGTTCGGCGCTGTGATGAAACACTTATAAGCACTGACCCTTACCACTCAGCGTTAGTGTGTAGCCTGCCGATTAATCCTAAACTCAATGACGCAACATATCTGCACGGTGCTTTGACCGATTCTTGCATAGCAGAGTTTATTACTTTGTTAAGCACATATTTAACCCTAACAAACATGGTTTTGTGAAGTCCAAATCAACTGAGATATATTCGAATTTTCTCTTTCAATCAATGGATGCTGGTATCCCTGTTGGTTCCATATACACAGTTTTCAGAAAAGCGTTTGAAAAAGTGGACCATATGCTAATGCTGGAAAAACTATGCTTTAATGGAGTCGAAGGTAATCTGATACGATGGGTCTCATCTTATCTAGAACTTGGGCTTCAGTCTATTGTTTTGAATGGTTTCTCTTCTTCGGTTATTCGGATCAATTCCTCAAAGATCTATCTTGGGCCCTCTGCTTTTCTTCATTTTTATAAATGACATCCTGCATTGTCTCCACCACAGCCAAAGATTGATTTTTGTCGACGACTTATTGCCGTGACAACAAACTCTTTCTTAATACTTACTAGAGCACTGAGTTCCGCCTTAAATATTAAAAATTCTTCTACGAAGCCAGATTAATAATGACATCCCTTACAGGTCTTGAGCATCGAAGATACCTTCACGATGCTGTAGTCATCAAAAAAAAAAATTTTAACAACAGAGATGGATTCCCCTTATCTCAAGTTTGTATCCAGATTCCCACCCGGGCCACTCGTTCAAAAGACCTGTTTTTTCTTAATAAATTTCATGTAGATATATTAGTCCAATGCAATTAGTCGAAAAAAGGAATGACAGTACTCACTGTTTTTGTTTTGCATTTTAGTAGCTGTTGGTTGCATCGTTTGCGCCCTTCTTATTATCCCGCTAATTTTGTACGTATACCCTCTTCTCCTTCAAAGCTCTTCACTGAATTAATTTTCCTTTTGTTTAATAAAGTAGTTTTATATTTCCAAGTTTATATAACTAAAACAAAACAAAAAAAAACAACTTGATGAAATAAGTAACACATTCCAAGCACTTGTCTCTGCTCAGAGTTCTGCAATCTGCAAAAGCTCCAACGAGAAATATTCTCCATTGCGACTACAAAGTCTTTGTTGCCTTCTTCAAAGCAATCACTTCCGCCCTTGGCTATGCTAAACTTTAATTACAGTATATCATTGCATTCTGATCTTGTTGACCAAGTAAATAAGTAAATACGAAAATAAAGGAAATATGAAGTTGCACGCAAACAAAGTGCAGTTTTGAAATAACCTTTGACTGTTTGGAAGTTTACCAAAGATGCACCCTTGGAGTACGTACTGTTTAGTTGCCGGCTGTTTACTTTTACCACTGATGCGTAGGGATAAAAAGGTAAACTGTGTGTCGACAAATAAACCTACCAGTTGCGCCCAGTGAATGCAGCTCACCTTGGCTGGTAATGCAATAATAAAATTAAATCGTGACAATTAATATCCTAGGTTGATTTTGAAATGAGAACAGCTTGATTTGTTGTAAAAAAAATAACAATTTATTCATTGATTATCTTTTGCTTAAAATTAAACAATATCGGATTAGTATGGTGGGTTTTTTTTTTATTTAATAACAATAGAGTTTCCCTTCTTATGAAGAAGGCGCACTTCTCAGCTGGGCTGAGAAACATTTACCACGATCACGTGGGCTCGGCTGAGACATGCAAACATAAAAAATTAAGTAACAATAAAAAATTGCATGCGAAACACATAAACAGTCATGAGAGAACAAAGAGACTCCTTTTAAGTAGATCTTTGTTCGTGCTCACGCTAAAAACATTAATATTTTTATTTACATTAATGAACTAACAGGCTCAAATCGGCCATAATTGGTGTTAAAGGAGTTGATGTGTAAGAGCGGTGGTCCTCTCAGATTGTATCGGCTCTCTCTAAACGACGCACGACGACTTAGAAAACCTGAGTAGACACGTCCATTAAGAAGCTGGTGGACGAAAACAACATCGGCCACCTCACGACGCTTGTGGAGAGTGTTTAAGGTGAGTAACTTAAGTCGGTATTCATATGGTGGAAGAATTAAAGGGTCTTCCCAAGGAAGGTGATTCAATGCGAATCGAACGAACCTACGTTGAACCGACTCAATTTTTCCAACATGCGAAGAATAGTGAGGAGACCAAACCTGGGACGCATATTCAAGTAAAGGTCTGACAAGCGAAATGTTTACTGATCAGGGTGCTGTTAAATTCTTTGGACCACCTTTTTATAAAGCCCAAGACTAAGCTGCTCTTGGAAGAAATATAGTTGATATGAGTAGAAAAGTCCAGCTTGGTGTCAAATCTAATCCCGAGATCTTTGACAAAATTGACACGGGGGACACCCTCACTAAAGAATGAGTAGTTATAAATTATAGGATCACGTCACCTACAAAAAGTCATGACTTCGCATTTACTAATATTAAGAACCAGGTTGTTGTTAGCGCACCAGGAGTAAAAGGTGTCGAGGTCGACTTGCAAAAGTTTGCAGTCCTCCATACTCTTTACGTGACGGTACAATTTGATGCCATCAGCATAAATCAGGATTCTGCAGTGTCTTAGCAAGGTAACAATATCATCAATAGAAAGAATAAAGAGGATAGGCCCAAGATGACTGCCTTGAGGGACACCGGATGACGCCTCAATGGTCGCGGATTTGGATCCACGGAAAAGGACTTGGTAGGTCCTGTCAGCCAAGTAGGACTGGCAACCATACTAGAAGGGCTTGAGGGAAACCTAACTTTTTTAGTTTGAAAAGTATAATGGAGTGGGAAAGCTTGTCAAATGCCTTACTGAAATCAGTGTAAACACAATCCGTTTGGCAACCGGAAACGAAGCCTTCAACAGCATGGGAAGTGAATTCGAGGAGATTGGTGGTAGTGGAACGAGCTGGAAGAAAACCATGTTGGTTCGTAGAAATAAGTTTCTTGCAGATGGGCACGATTGCAGAATAAATGATTGACGCAAAAAGCTTTGGTATGACAGACAGCTTGGCAATTGGTCTGTAATTCGATATTTCGTTCTTGCTACCACTTTTGTGAATAGGAATTATGAACGAATTCTTCCAAAGAGTAGGGAAATACCCTTTATCTAAGGATTTTTTAAAAAGGGTTTTCAGTGGAGACTGGAGAACCTCCACAGAGGATTTAAGGACAGCAGGAGGGATACCGTCAGGGCCGGAAGTGAAATCGTATGGGAGTTTATCAATATGTTTCACGATATCGTCATTGGAAATTGAAAGAGATAATCTAGTAGCCTCTCGGTGTGGAGTTATGTGACGAAAATTATTGTCATTAGGCTGAAAGTTGGAAGGAGTGAAAGATTGGTGAAAGAATGAAGCAAACATGTTGCAAATCGAGGAAGACTCACTACTAGACCAGTTAGTGTGCTGCATAGTATTTGGGTAGTTATCGACTTTTTTCTTAGAGTTGACAAATTTAAAGAAGTTTCTAGGATCAGTATACACCTGGTCCCTCATGCTGCTGAGATATTCACCCTACAGAGCAGAAGAGAGTAAACGAAATCTGTTATAGCAATCAGTAAATGTAGTAAGACTCGGAGGGCCCTTTCTCTTTAAATAGGTCTTCCAAAGTCTATTTTTCTGATTCCTTAAATGCTTCAGTTCATTGTTGTACACCAAGGTGGAGATGAACTGCGCAATTTTTGGGGCTCAAAAGGTACACATGAAACGATAGCTTCGTATAGTACGGTATAAAACCGTGCCACATCGACATCCAACTCATTTGCGAAAAAGTAGGCTGTTGAAATCAATCAAGGCAAGCTTAGATGAGAGTTCATTAAAGTTAGCCTTCATAAAGTTGAAGGAGTGAGTTACCGCCTCCGGACAAGGATTGTTCTTTGAATTGAAGCAGTAATTTAGCAAGAGAGGAGGGTGGTAATTGTCAACGGACGTCATGACTATTGAACTGGGTTCAACAATCATGTTTCCTGAGTCAGTAAAGAATACAAGATCCAACTGCCTCCCTAACACATTAGTCACACCACTCATTTGATTCAGGCCGAGTGAGAATAAGGAATTGAGAAAACAGGATTCCTTAGAATTAATATTGCCTTCAGGGAGGTAGTTATCGTCAACTTCGTCAAATACCCACTGAATATTGGGTAAATTGAAGTCCCCAAGTAGAAGTAGTTCATCCCCAGTGTTCATCATACTCAGGCTATAATCAACACAAGAGATGAGAATATCATAGAGACTTTTACCTCCATACTCACAATGTTTGAACCTTTTTAGAATAACCTTTCCAATAACTTTTAGCACACTTTTAATACTTTGGATCGTTCTCAGCATATACAATTTGTTCACCAAATGGCATGTAAATTGTTTTTCACTGGGACTCAATCAACGAAAGAGACTGAGTCCTGGTTGGTACCCGCTTTATATATCCTAGAAAGTGGTACTTAGGCGAACTGCATTACCAAAGTACACAAATTTTCGTATATCCTTATACCAGGAATATTCCTTGGAATAATTATCTTCATTATTTTTCTAAAATTATTTTCAGAATTTTTCATATTATATGCAATTTTATATATTCCTTTTTCTAATATTTTCATTAATTTCGAAAATGCATATAATTCATATTTTATCAACTTCCGCCATCCATTTTTACATAATTATTTTGTATCTCGCTCTATTTTTACATAATTGGCTTATCTTTTACTCTTATTAGCCTTATGTAAAAATATCATTTTTTACAATATCTTTTTCCATATATTTGCATCGTTTTTTTATGGCAGTTCCACTGAATTCGCCATAAAAAATAACATCATACGGCGAAGTTGTTTTATGCGGCAACATAAAGTTTGACGTTTAAATCCGCCGTCAAGATTCGGTGCGCGCGCCGCGTTTGTTTTTCCGTGTGTTTAAGTTTACCTGGTTACTTCATTTTTATCAGGTAAGTTCTAAGTGTTTTTTGTGTAACTAGTGTCTGTGCAGTGAATTTCAATGTTTCAACTAGTTAATTGTGTCAAAATCGACGGAAATTGGGTTTGTTTATATACATAACCTATTTCCTCGATTTTGTAGTTTTTTCATAAAAATACTTGTTGTTTTGTGTTTAAAGGTACTGAAATGTACCAATTTGTGTGTTATAAGTTGATTTTATGTCGTCTTTGTTGATTTATGTTGGTTTTCAAGTTAATTATGTGTTTCTCCTTGTTGGTGTTGTTGTTGTTTTATTTCCTTATGGATTGTTGTTGTTGTTCATATAACTTTTGTTCTTGTTGTTTTTGTAGTGTTTTAAATCTACTTTATGTTATTATTTAATTCATTTTTGTTAATTTATTATTAATTTCATTTATTTATTTTTAGGTATTACATATTCAGGTAAGTATATGTATCATGTTTTGGTATATATTCTTTTGTTAATTCAATTTTTTTTCTTTTTACTCTATACTCAAAAAACAAAAAATAAAATAAAAAAAAAAACAAAAATAAAAAAAATTTTAATTGCAAATTTGGTAAGTTTTTTTTTATTTAAAAATTTAAATTTACTTTGTTTAGCCCTATTTAGTGAGCTGGGGCTAAACACGTACGATGGCAAGTTTTTGGTGTGATTAAGGAAAGTAGTTGTAGTAAAGTAATAACTTGCCTCCCTGTTAATTAAGAACTACTTAGTCTTAAAAATAAAATGCATTTTTGGAGTCGTGGTTTATAATTACTTTTATATTAAAGCAAACTATACAGTATACCTAAACATCAGTACCATTGGGCTAAGCCTCTATAATAGCTCCAGATTAAGAGATGATGCGTTCTAACCTAGTGAAGTGATGTGGAGCGGAGTTAGATAGTCTCGGTAGAAACCACAACAGACTCTCGTCTGGGTTCGTGAATATCAAAACATATCTAGCCAAGCAGGGAACGTCTCTCTACAATTCTAATAGGTACCTAGTAGTACGCCACTCCCATAAGCTTCCGAGTCAGTGTGACGGTCCTTCCGTAAGACTTGGTAGGAAGAATCAAAAAGTTCAGCATTGAACCTTCATGAAGCGCGGTTTCAGTGAATGCTATAACATCGAACCCACAAGCCGCCGTTGCATGAAGGATGTCGTTAGTTTTTGATTTCCCTTTATGTTCGAGTAGTGGAATGAAAGGGTCTCCAGCTTTTCCAAAACGGTCGGAGTGGATGCGTTTTTGAGATGAGATCGAGGACGGATACGCGACAAAAAGCTTTGCAAGGGCAGCAGCGGTCTATAAACCAGGGTCCAAAAGTTTCTCGACAGTAACAGGCGATGCAGATAAAACAAAAGAAGCAACAGGCGTGGAAGCTTAGATGGCTGTTCTGCAAAACACAGATTCAGGGTTTATAGATTTCATTCTTAAATATTCACTGATAGTCTTCGTCTTAGTTTCAGGAGAAATTCGCGAGATGAAGATATTTAAAGGTCTCGGTACAGTGGTAGAAGACTTGTAGCTTCAGTGACCGAGGAACCACCAACTAATGGAGGCGATGAGGTTGATAAGGAGACTGGTTTAGAAGTCTATCTGTAGAACGCGGAACGAGGAGCTTAAGGTGACCGTCACCAATGGTGGCTTGGCGACTTCGGCCATTCCGGCGACTTTTTCGACGCGCCTTAAGACCTGCCGCGATCGGATTGTTGGTAGCCGATTTGGGGATAACATTCTCCGAAAGAGAAGCAGCCCCGGAGCAGGGTGAAGAGAGAAGCTGCCCCCCCTGAAGGGCGCCTTCAGATATTGCCGCCGCAGAAGGGGAGCTTATCCCATCGAAGACACTTTCAAATTTTAAAAACGGAGAGTTCAGGACATTGTACCACCGTTGTTGACATAGATTCAATATCAGCCCGAAAACGCTTTGAACTCCTTTTAATGCCGTCCAATATAGGATGAAGGGGAGCCGATTAGTTAAAAGTGCAGAAAGGGGTGGCGGCAGGATTCAGGATCGCCGAATGTATGTAGTCAATCGAGTCTAAGGCCGTTGCCACCCGGAAAGAAATTTCCTGGAATTTATTTATTGGGTACCCGAGCTGGTCGTAACAGAAGCCAGGACGTCATGATTGGACGTCATCGGCTAGAATCTGAAAATGCGGGATGTTGCCATATAAGAAATTAAGACACATGACCATCGAGAAAGACGTCAGAGATGTCTATCATCAGTCTCAGAACATGGCAGGGTCTCATGTCAGAGCATTCGCTAGAAGTTGACCCTCTAGAGGCCGATGAATTGCCTCCACAAACCGCCTCGGACGATTTTCGAAGAGCACAGCTTACAGTACTGGTGGCCCGCCATTACAGAACGACAGTCAAAATTCGGTGAAAAGACTACGAAATTACCTTGGTTGCTCTAGATATCTCCAAGGCCTGTGAGAGAGTATGGCAAACCGCTCTGTTGGCTTAACTCCAAGTTATTGATATAGAGTTATTTCTAAAGAACTGGATTGTTTATGACCGTTCAATAAAGGTAAAATTGGGAGGCGTTAAATCTAAACCTCACGACATCTCTGCCCATGCTCCGCAACAGCGTATCGTTCTGTCATTCGCCTTTTTCCTAATCTTTATAAACTAGGTTCTCTCGGTCCCCGTGAATCTACTCCACAGTTTTGCCGATTATGGTACTGTACATTACTAGTACGCCTTCTGCCATTGACCCGGGCTATCATTTTTAAATCCTATCTGTAATGGCAGGTTTTCAAAAGTTTGGATAAACTCCGGAGAACAATGATATGGCAAAAAGTTGAACGCGCATTGTTGAACGAACGAACGATTGTTGAACGATACAGGGGGTATACTGTCAAGTTGATTTAAAGCAAGCAAGCTCTTTGAAGAACCTACAGTATAACGCGAGCTCAGAAGAGGCAGGTTGTCAGGAATTTGGATGGCGAAAAGTATGGAATATTGTATTCACCAGATTTGGCATACATCAAACGACAAGGTCATCGCCCAAACAGGTGCCTATTTTATAACTATAAGAGCTTGCGAATTCCAACCAACATTTTGGAACGCTTGAATATATTAAAGTAACGTTGTGTAGGGTAATATGCATCAAGGACTTATGAAACTACCCTTGTATCATGATTTTTTATCGCATCCAACAGAAGCAATATAACGAATATTAACACTCGAGTTGAAAAAAAATTTCCAAACCCCCCAAAAAAAATCGCTTACCTTTGTTACGGCTAGTTAAGTGGTGACCTTGACATTTTCCAGCCGCATGAAACTCGTCCTCTTTAAAGGAAAACTTTTCCACAAAAATAAAAAAAATTAGAACTTATAAAAAATGTAAAAGCGCTACCTACAAAAAAAAGTGCTTCCACAGCGGCTTGATTTCACCGCTGTGTACCAAAAACCCATTTCAATTCTCCACACAATTAATCGTTCCTTCAGAAAGGATTTTATTTCATTTCACGTACGAATTCCCTTTGAATCACATAAAAAACACACACACCCGTGAAATTACTATCCTTAGAGCGTTATTTAATTTTCATAAATACGGAAAACCTCCATCAAAGGCTCCCGCTCTTGAATATATCCTTTTAGGAGGACGCGTCTACCGGGACACAGCAGTGCCGATGTTTCTCCCCCTCCATATAAAGGAGAGGGGAGAGATATGGTGTAGTTGCTGGTTTCGTCGTCGACCGTCGTCATCGTCTTTAGCCAGAAATTGCAAAGGCATAAATTTCCGCCCAGTTGTCGCACCCAACCTGCTAAATAAATTCATTTTCAGGAACATTACTTTATCCGACATGACTTGGAGCGCACACAAACCGGATATAGCATGAACTCATTCATAAATAAATGGCGGGACTTTGTGGTAAAATGAAAAATTGTGTAATCCGTTAGATGTCCTTGTCCTGAATACAGGAACACGCATAGCAAACATACCATGTTCCGGAGATGAATTTACCTTCCACAGCATAAGGGATGTGAATCAGAGGTTCATATCCTTGGGTACCTCCTTAAAATATATACCCTATCCTGGGGTACCACCCCTATATATGCCCCAAAATCCCGTTGCGCCTAGGAAAATTCTCAGATAGGTAGGTAGACACACCGCAGAGTAACTATCTGCTAAGGTGTTACAACTTTATACATGGTTAACAGTATCTTGGACCTGTAGACGAATGGTCATAAGTCAGGATGATAAAAGGATAATTCAAAAATATGACCTTAATATCTCGACTGCGTTTACACGTCCTTTTTTAAAAACGCACGTTTATCATATAAGCCTCACTAGACGTCTGGCATATTTCTCTTGTCCCAGATCCTTGGGCGGAAATATGGCCAACATTTGGAGTATGGTATGAATTCACTTTGTAGCAGCAAATAAGGAATCGCTAGTGCGGTGCCAGCGAACATGACATGCAGACTTCACTTGAAGGAACTTGTAGTGTGTTTCGTGTCGACGACGACGCGGCGCTCCTTATACATAATATGAAAAATAAGGAGCAAAGAAAAAATTTATTAAAACAAGGACAAGGCTTTCGATGATAGATTGTATAAAATGGGTTGCATGATTGCTTATCATCGTATGCAATGAAACATGGGAAATGTGCAAAATTATGACCGCACGAAGACCGGGTCCTGTGCTTGAATGCATGCGGAGAAAGCGAGAGAGAGTGGCTGGGGAATGCCGTGAAAGAATTTTCAACTATTTGGAGCACAAAAATATGTTAAATTATCGTTCACTGCAGAGTATACAGTTGGCTGTGAAATATTTTCAGTTTATGTAAAATTGGGTCTGTACAAGTGCGCTTTGCTGGTGATTTGGGGCTGTTGGGTGCTGGTTGTGGTATGCTGAACAACTAAAAAGTCATGTAAGGAGCATATTCGTTTTCAATTATTGTAAAAATGTTAACTTTCCGACAAAAAAAAAATCTTTAGTTTAAAACTTTACTCATATTAAAAATATTAAAGAATTACCAATTGCATAACATCTGTCTTCCTTCCAATGACACTACAGCCAGTGGCGTAGCGTGGATTTGTGCCACCCGGGGCGAACCATAAATTTGCTGCCCCCTACTTTCGAATTGATTCGAAAGAATTTAAGGCATCATGTAAACGCAATGAATTATAACTAATGAATGTTCGTTATAGTGCGCGCCAAAATAAATGGGAATTTTACGCGCAGGTGAGGAAATGACAACTCCATATACATTAACATTCCGTGTATGGATAAAATTCAAGCGCACATGCATTTTAATTTCCCTTTTGAAACTCGTTTACCGGGAACAACACTCCACCATAGCATCTGACCAGGACAAGAGTCGCGTAGTGAGACGGATTGAATTGTGATTGAAAATATAAATGAGCGGGTGATTTGGGGCTTTAAACGAACGGAATGACGAGGTGCACTTTTCTTTTCGAATCTACTTTCGTGGTGAGGATTTGCGACTTTCACTGCGCATTAAAAAATCGATTTTGAGATTTCCAATTGTTTTGCGCAGGCTATATCCGTGCTTCAAGGTTGGCCTAAATTATAAACTTTAACAAACCCAGAGAGCTGGAATCAGTAATTTCTCTCTGTAATTTATTTCAGTTTGTCTTTAGATAGAAAGCCTCGTAGACGCGCGAGCTTAAGCTTAAACTCTTCTCTGTTCCAATATCTGGAGGTTTCATTTCCCATCAACGTAGCACAATACTATTACAGGCGATTTTAACGGCAAATGCGGCAGCTGTTGGAGCCCTTCTCAAACTTCAGCATTTACAGCCCGCGTCATATAAGAAGGGAATCTTAATATCGCTGTTTCCATGCACATTGAGGGTCTCACACAAGCGAGCAACGTCACTCTGTTTGTATAAAAACGAAGGAACGAACTTACAACAAAACTACAATTCAACTGAAAATAAACAATTGAATCAATTTTTCACCACAATTTAACCGACTGATTTATTCACAATTTGGCAATCCGCTGTCAGCTGCCAATGCACACCTATCGTGTTTCATATGCGCTAGTCCAGAAATAAGGTTCATATTTATAGTCCAGAAATAAGACCAAACCCAAATGAAAAGTAACGCAGAAGTAAAGTAGACGTAACTTCCACTGAAGCAGATGTAACATCCATTTACTTCCTTCACTAGTTCTCTTCCCCGCTCCACCAAGCGCATGTCATCGGTTGGTTGATGAGATTCAACTCGTTTCAGGAGGCATAACACTCCAGCGAGTTGTTCTCGATGCCTCGATGTCAGAGTCGCGAAATGGTTGGGAGTAGCTAGGTGAAACAAAAAAAAAAAAAAAATACCGCAGCTAGGTTGTGACAGTTCTTTCCTTCATTTCTCTCTCTATCTTCCGACTAGAGCTGCTGTTCGACATTTCAAAAAAAAAAAAAAAAAAATAAATACATGGTCGACAGTACAAAGGGGCCTTCCCTAAGTCTCTAGTGTGTCACATAAAAAAAAAAAAAAAAAAAAATTGGTCACTCTCATACAGGGCCGGCGTTTGGCTTTTTTGCGTCCGGTGCAGCATGCCATATACATATTGCGCCCCCTTCGTTGTTGTTCATTTTTTTGATGGCAGTAAAGGAAAATGAAAGACGGCACAAACACTCATTGAGAATGAAGGCACGGAATTTTTCTTTCATTTTTTTTGAAATTGCGCCCTGTCCAATTGCGCCCAGTGCAAATACACCAGTTGCACCTATGAAAGCGCGCCCTTGCCTTTGTCCAATCAGAATTTGCTTCACGATCTTGCTTTTGTGCTGAGTTTACTTACGCTTTAAGTTCACAAAACTCTCCCGCTAATGCTGAGTAATGCTCTCCGATGATTTTCATTATGAGCTGCACTTCCAGCACTAATAATACTATAAACTCGAATCTCCATAACGGAGGTCTCTATGTCGTTCTCCAATCCTTTATATTTCGAAGGATAATAGATGGTCACTGCACTGCATGTATTGGTTTCTAAGGTAGAGTCTTACATAACCAAGCAGTCCACTTAACAGCTTTACTGGACATAGAAGCCGCTTTCAAAAACTTCAGAACAGAGGCGATCCAGGTGTTACTCGCCGAAGTAGTGATCTATAATTGTACGACTAATTTGAATTACAAATCATGACCTATGGCACCGTGACCAGCCAAGAAAGGATAGTCGACAAAATCAGGCGAACTAAATGAAATTGCATTGGTCACACCTTGCAGAAGACAATGGTAAAACGCACCGAAGATGCATTCCGTGTAATATATGACAATGGGATCACTTTTTCAATTTTTTCAATTTTTTTTTAAATCTTTATTTCTGAAATTGCGCCCGGTGCAAGTGCACCATTTTCACCTATGAAAGCGCCGCCCTTGCTCTCATACATTTATATGGAATGGTACCTAACTTCACCTCACTTCCCTTCCCTTCCCATTTGGGTTTGGCCTATAGACACCATCGGCCAGGACATCGTGCTGGATGTGGCAATGGTTAGGGCTTCATGTTGCCGGCAAGATCTCTAGCTCTGTCCAGTTTGGCCGCCGCCCCAACAACTACGCCGCCCGGGGCAATGGCCCCCTCGGCACCCCCCACGCTACGCCACTGACTACAGCCCAACTCAAGCCTTGGCCTCCTTTATTCCTTTCCTTCAGTCGTCTTGATATCTGGCTGCAGTTTTCCGCAGGATAGGTTAAAGCGAGTCTGTTCTCTGGCACCGTTCTAGTAGTTCTGCTACACTGGCCGGTTTTCCCATACCAAAGTGCCGCAATACTTACTCGCGTGTTTAAGTTATCTATTGTTTTCAAACAATTCTGTATTTAAAGTGTTTCAATGTTGTGTTGTGTGTTTTCGGTCATGAATGTATAAATATAAAAAAAAACGTCATGGTACCAGGGCGGGTTTTTTTTCAGGACCTTAATGTTGAAGAATTTGTAAACGCATGGTAGTATAAGCTAACTTGTCTAAGTTCATCACCATACTTTCTAGATTGGTTTTGATTTGGTTGGTTAATTGTATTTCGAATAATGTAATATTGCATATGGTGTAATGAATTAAATAAATAGGTGCTTGAGAATTATTGTGTTTTGTGTGGAAAGGGTGAATTTTCGTGTTCTTTGAATTTTTGGGTAGGATGATGCGCTAAGGCAAAATCAGGATAGATTAGCGGGTGGTGAGGTCTCTTGCCCCAGAATTTTCTTGCAGGTGCCCTTCACGCTCCTAAAAAAGCTCCGCGTCCGCCCTGATGTGGAGCCCTCACGTGCAGGTAAGTGGGGGTGTAGGGAGGGGGGGGAGGATTGTGGTGAGACACCGGAAGTACCACCATGATGGTCAGTTTCTAGGGTTTGTGTCGAATTTTCGTTTTTGTGTGTGGATCTGAGGTTCTGAGGTACTTCTACTTTTTCTTTTTTTATGTGAAAGACTTGAGGCTCAGGGAAAGCTCCTTTACACTGTCGAACAGCAGTCGAAACATAGTGGTACATAAAAACTGAGCCTCACCTTTCGCTAAACCCCTGCGCAAACGTTTTGCCCTGTCTTACTTCTCTGGAGTGTATCCCGACTCTTGGAAACTAGCTCATGTTCAGCCAATCCCAAAAAAAGGTGAAGCCAGCGACCCCTTAAACTACCGCCCAATAGCAATTACTTCTGTTCTCTTCAAAATCATGGAGACAATAATCAATAAAAAGCTGATGAAATATCTAGAATCCAACCAAATTATACACGACAGGCAATACGGCTTCAGACCTAAACGGTATACTGGCGATCTGCTTGTGTGTTTAACTGAACGTATCAACCAAAGCATTCACAGCTTTGGCGAGTCTGGTCTGGTCTCTCAAGATATATCAAAGGCTTTTGACAAAGTATGGCACCCAGCTCTTTTGAATAAACTCCAAGCTATTGGTATACATTTAGTTCTAAGGAACTGGATTAAGAGCTTTCTTTCAGGCCGTTCAATCAAGGTAGTATTGGACGGCGTCGAATCAAACCCACATGTTATTTTGGCCGGAGTTCTCCAGGGGTCAATTCTCTCACCCTCACTTTTTCTAATCTTCATTAATGATCTGCTCTCAATCCCCTCCAACCCACTTCACTGCTTCGCTGATGACGGTAGTCTGAATTTCTCTTACTCCTTCGACAATATAAGACAAGCACGTGCCAGACCTTGTCTTTACCACCGTCAACTGATCTCCACTTCGATCAACCGGGATACCGAATCGATTCTTCATTGGGGCGAAATGAACCGCGTCGAATTCAATGCCACAAAAACGAAGTACTGTCTGATCTCCAACAAAAATTGTACCGACCTTCCTCCTATCTCAGTGGATAAAGAGAATGTAACGGCTGACTCAACTCTCAACATCCTAGGGGCAACTTTAACGGAGCATCTGCGATGGAATGATCACATATTCCAAATCGCCAAACAAGCCTCCCAATGCCTTGGATTTCTCAAGAGATGCAAGTTCCTCCTCCAGCCAGCCGCATTGGCTACAATATACAAATCCTTCATTCGGCCGCGCCTCGAATACATCTCGTATATCTGGGCAGGCGCCCCAAAAACCACCTTGGCTTGTCTCGACAAGGTGCAAAATCGTGCCCTCAAGCTCATTGGTGATGAGCCTGAGCTTTCGAGCCTCCATAGACACCTTAAGCCACCGTAGGAATGTAGCAGCCCTCTCCATACTTTATCGCTACTACCATGGCGACTGAAATTCAGGACCTCCTGCCTGCACGGCAATACTTTTCCCGCAACACAAAACTAACCCGCTCGGCTCACTCCCATACCCTACAGCCCCCCTGCTCACGCACAATACGGTTTAGAAGTTCGTTTATGAATAGAACAACTCGACTGTGGAATAATCTCCCGCAGTCAGTATTTCCGAACTTACACCGTCCGTACAACACCTTAGAGTTCAAACGTGAGGTTCATCGTCATTTTCTTCGAAGGGTTAAGCTTGGTTTTTTTCATAAAAAAAAGAAGAGAGAGGATATTTGTATGATCTACTCTATTAGTTACAATCTTAAAGGCTTAAATTTTTGGTAACCTTGCAGTCTTTATTAATCGATAAATAGAAGTATTTTGTTTGTAATGGCTCATGGTATACCTAGATGCGGTAAGGTAGATTCGGAGTAGAGTGCTAGCTGTAGACAAGTGAGTATGCGAGGCCTAGGGCTATCTGTGATAGTTTCACACCAGACTTGATAAGTAGTACCAGTGAGAGCGGCAAGTTGTCTGCGACAACGTTTTGTTTATCTGCCAAATATCTCTTTTAAGCTGTGAAATCACTTCGCTCTTAGTGTGGAGGCGGCGCTCTTGGAATTAGAATAAATTACAAAATTGCGTCCGTCGGCGAAATAACGGAAGTGTTTGAGGGTTGCAAAGATGACGAGTCGGTTTTACGTCTGTGGTGGTAGCTTTTCGGGGTTAAAAACTAGGGTTTGTTACCGGTGACGTTGAATTGTTCCAATAAGTCTCCGATTGCAGGATCATAATGAATGCTAAAAGCTAACAAAGCCTGTTAACCTGCCAGTTTCAGGATAAGACGATGGTCTCAGTCGTCTTTTTATTCTTTTTATAACGTATGTATATGGTCTACAATATCTTAGAGCACCATTTGGCTCTATTGTACTCTTGACAGTCCATGTACAGGCATATTTGTAGGCCAGACAGCTTGGGCAAGCGCAAGAGCCTGCTTAGAGGACAGTTAAGTCTACTCGAGCAAGATTGCTCCAAACAGCGAGACTCCTGCTAACCGCTATCCTGTGATAGGGGCAGAAAACGTGCAAGATAAACTCGTGATAAAGAACGTGAAGGATGACTCAAGATCCAAAGAAGGACGACCGGATTGGTAGTAACCTAACTCGCCGAGAGTAGGTGGGCATTTCCAAGCTGATTTGGAATTTTTATCGCTCTGGTAGCGGTCTTGCTTTCAGATAGGATTCAAAACCGTGTGTTAGCGTAGACCTTTCTGAAGTTCGCGCAGGTGTATGCTAGGACGCAGCTTCGTTTGAAATATAGTATTTGGAGTGCCCCTTAAAGGCATTGCAGGCTCACATTGGTGATTCCTATCGAAATTGATTTCGCTCAATTTTTGATGTGAGCGTTGATTTCTTATTTCGATGTCGCTCTTGTATGCCATATAAATATAACCATAACTTCGAAGAAGAAGATTTCCTCAATTTCGAATCCTAAGCTGCTTTGATTAACACTAGACTTTCGAGTTTGAGTAGCAGGTTTCGAAAAACCGTTTCAGTGGACTTCACCTCCTGGTAAGAATCTTGGGAAGAGCAGAACGGTTGTCGTTAAAGGTAAGTACTTCTTATATGTATGTATTTATTATTTAACATTGCCTTTACGGGAAAGGACCGAATCCCTTACAATAAATTGAAAAGTGCTGGTTTACTCAAGTTTACTATTCAAAAGATTCTGTACGAAATTTTCAATAAGCTTATAATATAACGAACCACAAACAATCAACTCCTAACTTTTACTAGTAAACTTCAGTTTTGCTTACATTCAACTACACTTTGCCACAAAAGCAACATCATAACTAGATTTTGTGTAGCCTGTAATCCGAAATTTGGTAATAATTCGACCTTTATCCATAAAGTCTTCAATCTTTTGTTAGAGATTTAGCTACAGTTTCTGACAGCTTAACATGACCACATAATTTTCTATTGTCTGAAATGTTATACAGGATTTAAGGAGAGTTTTCCATCTCGTATCGCACACAAAGTTCTTTTCCTTCCATTATTTTACTTTATCATGAATCTGATAGCAGCACGAATTCAATTACAGGTCAGTGTTTTATGTTCGACGGTAAAATTTATTGCAAAAGTTTATGTATGTATGTATGTATACATCGTCGAATACCACCTCTATGCTGTACTCATTGGTACATTGCGTTTCATACAAATATATTTATATACATATACGTATAAGAGTAAAAGGTAACCCCCCCGATCCTTCTAGCCCAAAGTGTATACCATATACCAACGGCACTATATGTTGAGATCCATACGTAAACAGGTGAATTTGATACCTCGCCACTTCCCATTTCCTTGTTCCTTGTCTTAACAAAGTAAGAACGTAATCTGAGCTCCAGTAAAGTATCAAATTGAAAAGAATTTTTCATTAAAGACTACTTGGCGTGTTCCTGGCTATGCTTCAGATTTCAAAGTCCTGGCATTAAGACATTTTTCTCCGCGACTTTTTATCCTTATATTATTTTTTTACCTTGCATTTGTATTCGCATTTTGGTGTGGAGAAGTTTCGATAAAAAGGAGAGGAGTTGAGTTGTGCACTTAAGAGAACGGAAGAATTGATTGCAGCACAGATTGCGCATCTTTTGTGGAGTAATGACATTAGTTAACCAGTTGACACTTTTTTATATGTAGAAATATCACAAAGGAGGATGTCGTAAGAGTTTGAAATGAGTTATTTGGGTATTTTTAGGAACCAACCATAATTTTATTCCCAATCACCTGAAACTAAGCCTGTATATGTATGCTATTAAGATAGACAATCTAACGGTACTACGGAATTAAGATAGACAATCTCATATTTTGCTGTTCACCTAAAAACAGCGGAAAAAGCAACGAGTATGCCATTCGATAGGACAGCGTTGGATGGGGTAGAGCTCGAAGATGGTGATATAGCAGGGGTAAGAAAGTGAAAACTAGTTCAAAACAGATAGACTAACGTAGTGGTTGTCACATGAACAAACACAACCTCATTATATACGTTCAGCTGCATATTTTTGGTTTTACAAAATACTACCTTCACAGCCGAATATTCATCCACGGTGAGTAACACTTTGTCTTCTAGTGGTCCAAAGGGTACTGTGGCCACGGATGCGTATATAGCATCAAAAGAAGCCTCACTATCTCAGATTTGTACACTTCACCGTTCCAACGAGTGTCAAAGAAGACTGGGCCGAACAACTAGACCGGACAATGTTAGACTCTATGAAAGGCAAATTCGGCCTCCTCAAAAACAGATTGCCAGTACCGACCTCCGGCTAGTCTGGTTGACAAGATAGTTAATATCGTGGTATCGGGGTTAAAATGGTAGTAACGGCCTCTAGAACCTTTGTTGGTGCCGGTGCATCAAAGAGACGAATCCTAAGAAACGCCATATCGCGGGCCTGCGCGATCTAAAATCTTCCGATATGCAACCAAATCCTACCTCCACCTCCACGAAAATGTTGGCTTTACGTCCTGTACTCCTGGATGCTCTTGTCTATACAGTAGTAGCAGACGGAGCAGGGTGAAAGGCGGGTCCCTCAAAACGAAGCAAATACCGGACTGGTCCTCCGGTAACGTTGTAACTAATAACCAAATCGGCCACGCCCTAATTGAGAGAAGAGGAGCCACCAGTATACGAGTAAGAACAATGAAAGGAGCATGCTGTGGCTCAGACCACTTTTTTGCCAAAGTGAAATTGAGAACCCGGGTAGAAACCAAAACAGCTGTCGTACAAAACTTGAGATAGGCAGAATAACAGTCCAACATCAACCACAAATGGGAGCAAATTAAAAGCAGCATAAAGCAGCTAGCAGAAGAGGCACTAGGCTGGACCGCCAGACAGACTAGAATTGACTGGTTTGATCAGGACTGAAGAGTCGCAATTGAAGAGAGAAACCAGGGCCACCGGGAGTTCATCGCAAAGCCAATAAAAGCAAGGATGGAAGTCATCAAGCAAAAAAGAAACGGAATACGGATACCTGCAAAGACATAATGCATCAATAGCAACACAGTCGGTACAATTACTTGGTTAAGCGGACGACTTGAACATCTTGGGAAGGTCCTTATTGGCAGCAAAAGAAGCTTATGTCGAATTTAAAGATACGGAAAAGGACACAGGCCTGAAGATAAATGAAGAAAAAACGAAGGGCAGAGCAGGAAGATTTAGAAGGGAAGAAATATAGGGCGCTTTCAGTAATGCAGGATGCGTGCGCAAATGACTTATTCAGCAATTAAAGTGTGAAGCTTTCAATGACTGAATAAGTCAATTGCGCACGCATCCTGCATTACTGAAAGCGCCCATAACTATCGGCAAACATAAACTAGAAGTACTCGATAAAACAGTCTACACGAAAAGAAACGTAGAAAAAGAAGAAACCAGATGACCATGACTGGCTTATAAAGTGGAGCCTCGGAAACCTAGGGAGTAAGGCGTCTGGATACCATCCCATAAGTCTCGGGCTCGAGTCCTTACCTTGTCTTCCACTTTCCCACCTACATAACTTTCCTTCTTTCTTCTTCCCTCTTTACATTCCTGATTCCTCCTGTCATAGCCTTCCTTAGTCCTTCCCTGCCCCACCAAAGTGCATGTCATCGGTTGGTTGATGAGATTCAACTAGTTTCAGGAAGCATAACACTCCAGCGACTTGTTTGTCGATGCCCCTATTTCATAGTCGCGATAGTAATATTAGAAAATAGGCCAGTGGGTAGACCCAGGAGGAGATGGATCGACTCTGTGACAGCTGCCGCAGAGGCAATGCTCAACATTCGGAACTGGAGACGTGCTGCAATGGGTGGGTCGTTTCTGCAAGCCTTGTTTATGTGTAAAATTTTAAAAAGGGAATTTATTTTAATAAATTATGATTTAAACTTTCTCAAACCATATAACTCATGCGCGGTATTTTTGGACCCAATATCTCAACAAAAAATAAATAAATAAAAAAACTGTGCAACAGGAGAAAGGATCATGGTATGGCAACATATCATTCACTCACCGCCGGGCGCTAAGGTACCTGGGGGTGATGATTGAAGCCAGGCTGAATTTTAAATCAGACTTGGAGAGCATATCGGGTAAAGCGTCCGTTCTTTGTGCAGTACTGCCAAGAATGCTGCCTTTCGTGGGGCTACCTACAATCCTTGTAGGATTCGGGCCTCTTGAGGTTTGTTCTCCTAGTTGTCTTTACCTCTTGCTTGCTACTCGAGTAAAAATTAAAAATTGGCCTTACAACGGGCGAACACCGGCCACTTGGCTTTTTAAGGGGCATATGATTACCGTAGAGTTTCTAACTATTTTCAATTGGAGCACATACGGGCTAAGGACGGCCAAACTTGACCAAAAATATTAAATAGCAGCACCACCAAAGATCCCGTTATTGCCATTCAACCTCCAAAAAACAACCATTGCCTAAAATTGTTGAAGAGATGGAAGCTCCTTTTCTAGTCATCGGGGCGTGCTATAATATACAAGTCGTATCTTCAGCTTCTTCTGAAATATTACTCCCTAATTTGGGACAGGGCTTTGAAACCCATTATGGAGTAGATACGTGATAAAAAAGCACCACAAACGCGTCGATGACGACACCGTTTGCTTAATGATCGACTATTTCAGCCATCGTAGGAGTTTAGTAGCACGGGTAATCTTTTATCGCCAGTAGAACGATAGTTCCACCGAAAAAAAGTTCTCTACTACCTTCACGACAATCTTATATCCGCCTACCCGAACTCCTACAACATCCAAGAGTTGAAACTTAGAGTTCATTGTCTTGTCCATCAATATTCTCCTGACTCACTGGAATTTTAGAATGCAAAATTGAAACGTCGCACACTGGGGCAGATACCCTCAAAGACTGGCAGAAATTCATAAAATGAAATGTTATTTAGAAATACCCACTTGTACTATTTCAAATTAACACTTACCTACCTACGATTTCGCAGAAATTAAATGCTTCGTAACTTATCCTAACGGCCACAAAAGTGTGCCTTATTCGTCATTTGCTCACGTATTTTGGGCGGCCATTTATTTTGAACCGTTTCAAAGTAGTTTTGAGGTGTCATTTATAATTTATTTATACAAATCAACCATGGAAGCTTCAACTTCAGGTACGAAACAATATTTTAGTAATTGTTAACTTTTAATTATGTACACATAATATCCAAAAATAAAATTATCAATTAAAGTTATAAAATTGTACTAAAATCTATAAAAATGGAGATTTTCTTTAGGTTCCAAAGCATATCAAGTATCAACTTAAATATTGGTAGGGTCCTTATACCATGTACTTAAAGAAAAACAAAAAAAAAGTTGCTACTTTTTGCTACTTTATTAATTATGCGAATGTTTATGGATATTTGTGAAACCAAAATTATTTCTTAAATATTTCAATGTGCAGTACTATTCATTACTTATTTTAGGGACGAGTCTAAATACATTATTTATAACCAGAAAAGAACTTCTTAATATTATGAGGTGTTCTGGAAAGGATAGCTTTAGCGACCAGTATGATTTTATGCTGAAAGAGCTGCAACATAAGACTAGTTGTGATCAGAGTAATTTAGGTATTTTAAAACAGACTCTATCTAAGTTTAAGTATGAGTATAGAACAAGATGGTCAAAAGCATGTAGGATCTAGGACAAATTTTGAAAAAATAATAAAGAGTGGCTGGAAACTGCACTTTCTTTCCCGCGTATCACAAAACAACTTTCGAATAAAAAACAACTTATTCCATTTGCATTATGTTCTGAACAAACAAAAAGGTCTAAGACAAAAGAGTTGCGTGATTCTGTTCCTACAGAATCATTGATATATGCTAGTTGTATGAAGTTACGAGCTGAAGGACAGGTTCAGGCCTTAAAAGTTATAAAAAATATGGCCACAAATCCAGAAGAGGCCAGAATTTATCAACAAAACTACAATAAATTATTAGAGCCGCAACAGGTTTTATCAGGAGAAGATTCTCTGGCTGTTTTAATAGATGCTAAGCTATCTCGTGAACAGGATTGATTTCCTTATAAGTTTTTATTTAAAATTTATATATTTTTTTTTAAAATGCCGCGAAATCGAATCGAAATCAGCGACCCCGTATACTAAGTTTTGTAGCAATTGAAGGATATTTAACCACTTTTGGTCGCCATTTTGAAGCCGCCATCTTGTTTATGGAAAAATGGACACTAAATTCGTGATCACCAACCCCAAAAACCCCCATAAACGAAATTTCAAATTGATTGGTTAATGTTAAAGATTTTTGGCCAGCTTTTCAGCTTTTTGCCCCACTGTGCGTCGTCGCTGTCAAACTGCTTTTATATTATTTAAACACATTCGAAACTCTGAGTTTTCCAAGGCCGCTCAACTCAAGGATTTTAATCGCAGATTTCATCAAGAAATATTTCCGAAAATTCAGCGTTCCTGAGAATTCATAAACGTGAATAAAATTTAATAACAGTTCACTGAACCGTTACAGAAAATGGCGGTTAATAGAACAGTGGTGTTAATAATTCGATGCAGAAATCGTACATAACCATTTGGGCGGCAAATGCCTGTCAGGAGAGCGCCAGTTAATTTATAAGGAGACTGGAAGCCAACAGGACTCGGCGCCCAAATATTTGTTCATTTCCTATGATAATTCTAGCGGTTATCCTTGGGTGAATTTTCAAATTCTTTCCCCAGAGTGAAGGAGGCACGTAAATAAATTTTGGAATGTGCTGCTGCTATTCTCTCCTGGTTTGATGCCTTGCCATCCTTAAGCTTTCTGGTAAACACTTCGAGGACCATGGCGGCATTAAATCCTTGGGGGCTTTGCGCTATCTTACATCGTGTTCCAACAAATCTTTTACGCGATTTTAGATGCCTCGTTGCGTTTAGTGTTTGCTTTGAGCAAATAAGGACAAACTTTAAAATTCATGACGAAAGGAAGATGTATAAACTCACCTCTCCACCCACAACCGGCGCCTAGACTCGACGTTTTTATCAGCATCCCCCCGCCCCCGTTTGACAGAGAAAATCGGGAGGGTGTGCTGCTTCGAGCCCCCCATCTTTTACATCACAAGGGTTTGTATCCAAAAGGGATTACTAAAAGGGCCGACTCACGCAGGATTCTCTCACTTTCCCTTTGCCAAACAGACACAGGGTGGGGGTGGGTTTCCCAATTGAATTTATAATTTAATTCAGTCCATCGGCAGGCACACAGACACTAGGATATTTACCAAGCGCGCGCCCTCCATCCCCGTACGCTTAATGTTCCCCTCGTCTTCAGGGAGCTGGCAAATAACGTGCCTTGTGAGTTTTGTTTGTGTTTGTGTTAAATGAAAATCAATTAGTAAAGGGTGTTGCAAAAAAAGGAGTTTTTTGTGTTTGTTCCTGCATGCGGAAGTCATTTTTTTCACTCTCGTCCTTTTAGTATTTTGTTGCTCGGTTCAGTTTCGGGTCGGCCGCCTATCAACATTCGGGGCTGGTGAAAAATTTCGTCACCATCAATAAATCCCTCGGTAACTTCCGCAGATTTAAATAAATTTTTGGAAAAACAAAAAAAGGATGAAAATCGAAATTAACTCTAAATCATGTGTTCCTTTTGAGGCCGGCCCCGCTTTTGGGGAATGGCGGTGGATGCGATTCGTTACCATTGATTAAAACATTTCTCCGCTTGCCAGGAATTAAATTTTATTCCTGTTTTGCTTTTTTTTCGTGTAAGGGTTGAAAGTCGGAAGGAAACGGCATTACGCAAACAATCCGAAGGGGGTTATACCTACATGGAGCGGGGTTTGCTTTTTGGGGAAGTTAATACTGTATGTATACCGTGTGCCCACAAATGTTGAAGTTTATGATAGACGCCTGAAGTAGCGAATGCCTTAGTATTTACTGTTGTTATACTGAAATGCTTACTTAAAAATCACATTCTGCATATTAAACTTTATATGAAATGCAGTAGCTCCTCATAATGGCAGCGTAATCTACTTTGAAGGCAAATTAATTAACAATGGTCAATGGGGGGCGTCCTCTCACAAACCAGTCTCTTACCGCAAACTAAACAACGAGCGGCAATAAATTGATGGAATATGATTCGTTTAGCCATATTATATACCAAACTTCTAGTGATGGTCATAGAAATACCACATTGCACATTATGCGAGATTAAGGCAGTATTTATGCAACGATTTGATTGGATTAGATTGGAGTTAACGGGTGATAGGCTCGATCATATTAACAGTGGAAACAGTCCGAGGTTTCATTAGCTGTTTTTAATTTAGACAGGGATATACTCAACTTAGGATTGACTTTTGGGATACCAGTTCGATCAAATCCATCCTTTTATTGGGCTATCAGCTATACTAAAACACTCTTACTTAGACCGGACATGTCGAAAGCAAGAGGAGGATGCCTTATTGTTCGAAAAAATCTAACATCAAAGATTTTCCCAGGTGCAGTAGTTTTCTGCATAAAAAGCTTTTTGTTTTTCAGCTTTTTCTTGAAAATCGGTTTTCGACAGTTTTTTAATTTGTTTTTCACGTATTCTACCGGTCCGATTTTATCCAAAATATTTTCATAAAATTCCAATGATTTTTCTCTTAAAATTATAGCGTTGTAAAATCGCAATTTTTTCTTAATAAAAAAGGCTCAAAAAGCTCACGAAAAAAGCTATAAAGAAAAGCTTTTCATGCCAAACACTATCGCACCTGAAAAAGGGTGATTTTTAAATCGAGTTTTTAAGGTAATAAATCAAACCTCACATATGTATATTCAATAAAAATGGGTTTGAAGAGCAGCTCTTTGCGAATAAATGAGGTTTTTCAAACTATTGTGGGCCTTGTTCAAACTTTTTTTCCGGAAACAGCTGTTAGTCTGACAAACTGAACCGATTCGAAATTGTTATTTGGCAACAGCCCTTCTTAGATCACTTCATTGTGAGTCGGAAGACAGTCCCCAACATGTGGAGTACCGTAGAGATCTATCCTTGGTCCCCTCCTGTGGATCACAATGTTTTAAGGCTACGCTGTCCAAAAGTAACGGATGACAGCGGGCTAGTGGTCGTAGGGCGCCGCCTGTATGATGCTGAAGGCATGCTAAGGGATATGGCGAAACGAATTTCGACGGGAAAGGCGAAAGTACCGACGAAATAATTTTCAAGCTCACTTGTAGGGCATTGCGGATAAGGCTTTGGCTAATTGTGCAGCATTTCGAAGAATGCTTTCCAACGTCTGGTCCCTAGAGCGAGCCAGTATATTTAGCTCATTCTTGCATTAGGCAGCGCCAGTGTGAGCAGCAGCGTTTAACAGGACTGCTAACAGTAGAAAATAGATGACGACATACAGACAAAGCGCCCTCCGTGAGTGCTGCCCGTATAGAACCATATCTAACGATACGGCGTTAGTGATATAGTGTGCGCCAAAACAATTGGGAATTTTGCATGAACATTTTGTGTATGGTTAGTTCAGCCAAAGTGTCTCTCACAAACATAATAGATGCCAAAATACGTCAGCATTTAAGTGTTTGGAGTCTAAGAAGTTGGCATCTAGCGCTGTAAGTTGGAACCTGCGAGGTCCAATTTAACTTTCGTAAAGCATGCATATCTCGAGAAATTTCTCTTGATAACCTCGATTCGATGATCCTCATGCACTTTCGCATATGGAGACCATACAACGGATGCATATTCAAGAAACAGCCTGACTAAAAAACGTCCTCTTTAGTGTCGAGGGATTCTTAAAAGCAGCAGTTTTTCTCTTAATAAAATCAAGAAGCATTTGATTGGCTTTATCTTCATATCGTCCGCATAAAAGAGTACTGAAACATGCTTTAAAAGAGAATTTACAAATAGGATAAATTGGAAGAGGCCATAAGTGGCTTCCTTTGGGAACCCCGAAGGCGCCTCGAAATATGAATAGACAGTAGACTGGATCAAAATGGACTGTTCACGATTTCTCAAATATGAATCCTACCATAGCATCATACTGTCATGAAAACCCGAAGCTGCTAATGTAGCCACAAGAAGATCATGATTTACTTTATCGAACGCTTTTAACAGAAATTTAGTTAAAGCTTATTTCAAATATCCTCAAACCTGTTTCTGTGCGACCACTTTCCGAAGAGTCTACCTGGGGCGAACTTACTCCGCACGATACATTCCATCACTGTCCAAATTTCAAAACTAAAATGTCGGATGTCATATTGATCATTGATATAGACAAAGGCGGTCCTGTGTGAATACGAGTGAAAAATTTATTACGGAAGCCACTGACACGAAAAGCATCGGTTCCGTGGCGTGTATCGTCCTTTATCCGTATTCGACGCACTTTACTTGGCGATTTAGCTGCCTTTTATTTTGGCCATTTGGCCAAGATTCATTTATACACATCGTCCAGTCTGCTTTTATGGGAGCCTACGAAAGAAAGTTCACCAATAAACAATTTCGAAAGCTGCATTTATGGATTGATAATCAGCCTTGCGATAATTCAGCTTTGCCGACCTATCCTTAAAAGATGTAAAAATATAAGTATGTATCTAATTATGACTAGTTACTATTTTTTAATTAAAATGATGTGAGCACAAGCCCTATTCCTATGTACTTAGATAGAGATTTAAGTTTTTTTCTGAACTCAGTAAAAATATTTTAAAAAAACCCGTCAATAACATAATTTCATAATTTCAATTCCATCTCATGTATGCATTTCTATCAAAGTTATTCCAACAATTTCCACAGCAGCGACTGCATTATACTGAAGCACAACATTCAGTAGCGTATGTCGTCACCCAGGTACGGTTGCCGTATAAAAGAAATCCCTTTGGTCACCTGCTCATTACATTCAATGATGTAGTCAATAATTCAGCTGATTTAATTACACAGGTCATCCGAAGATAAATTGCGTGCATAATTCACATGTTGTTAACGATGGTTTAATTAAATCAATTTGTGCTCAGCTTTATGTTTCGCCGTGATATTGAATGGATAAGCGGTGTAACGCGCCAGTGTCTGAATGCACCAGAGTCGACCTGGACACTACAGGTAGACTACCTATAGTCACCTTTGAACAGGTTTATATTTGCGGGGCTAGTTCAGTGATTTGAATTTGAAGTTTGCACAGAGCCCCAAAAATGATTAATTTGACAAATTTTCATTTCGATCAATTGATTGTCGATTTTATGCAATTGCACCATGTAATCGGGACAGATTTTACATCATTGAGGGGGAATTTGATTTAATAAAATACCTGATCGTTATTGCACGATTAGAATTGAATTATTTTCTTTAATTAGAACAACGGCGACGAAATTGCATTGTTAGTCGAACTTGTATTTTGCACGAGTATATTAAAACTGCAGAATGAAGTTGAAATTTCACGCTATTTTGCGCTTTCTTAAGTGAGACCTAAAGTGGTCCCCAATGTAAATTGCTATGGTTGGAGCTCCACTGGTTCCTGTTATAAATCATCGGAAAGATTATGCTGTTGGTGAACGGACATGCTCTAGTGTTGTTTCTGTTGCTCAGATGGGAATCAAGGGTGGTGTTTGGTTGCATTTTCAGCATTCTTTTGGATTCGCTACTGGAAACTCTGCACTGAATTTCAATGAAGCCAGTTCTGCATGGGGAAATGCGGATATCGCAACACTTGTATTCCTATCAATCATCCTACGATGAAGCTTTAAAAGATAGAAAAGTTTAGCCCCGTGGTGTAATATGATTTCCAATATTTTGTATTATACTAACACAGTGTAATGGATAGTATGCAATGGTACAAGTAAATAATATTGGAATGTTATCAGTAAATATAAAGGACTTGGTAAGTGCAATTATGAAAACAACTCCTCCGTAGCCAGTCCAAAGCCTGGTTGAAATGGGATAACTGAAGCGAGCGTGGAACTCTTTAATCAAATATGCCATTGTTGTGAAACAGAAAACAGAACCGCGAACTCAACTGCCCTGATCAATAGACCCGGAACATGATTAAAGGGAAACAACTTATGATTGCATTCATGGAAGGTGAGTGCGCTACATCATGCAGAAATACCGAGAATTTATCTCATCTCATCTCATCTTCATCGAACTACTGAAATCCGATAGGTTTACTGGTATTGACAGCAAAAACCTTGAGGTAATTTCATAGACTTATAATGGAAAAATCATTAAACTTGAGTATTTAAAATGTGAAGCAAATATAGCCTTATACATTGATTTGTATTAAATAATTGCACACTAAAGGGGAGAACGCGCGGACATTGTACAGTATGAGTTAGAGAACAGAATGAATATTACACCGTATCCATTATATTACAGATTAAAGTTGAGCGTATCTTACCTTATCTATGGGTTACAAAAATATAGAGTGATGTACAAAACCAACCAAAAAAATTAGTTTGAAAACGCCCTAGCGGCTAAACCGGATTATGCGAACCCTAACCTGATTGCCAAAAGAGGCCAACTTCGGATTCACACCCTAAAGACTAAAATTTGCAGTCACGCGGATATCTTGACGAAGCTGTCAAAAAAAAACATCTCAACAAGCAGTACAGGTGGAGGGGGCTGGTTCGCTGGAGGGGTCGTGTGATATTGAGACTCACCTCCTTGTAACCGGGCACCTCCATTTACCTGAACGTGATGGCCTCCCTTTCGGAACTGAGGCGGCTTACTTAGGAGAACGTTGAGAGCACATGGGAACGAAAGTTCTGCTGGACGGTTGACCTCGTTCGCCGCTACGCCATCCTGTCTTCCAGATAGCAATACATCCTTTTACCAATACCTAAATCGCAATACAACCCACAAATATCCTTTGCCCCCAACTCAGTTATTAGTTACTACAATTCGTTTAACTCATTACACCAACTGCCAAACAAATATTTAATATTCATAATTTTCAACTAGAGGTAATCAAATAACAACAATGAGAACAATAAACATATTCCAAAGTACAATACCTGCCAGCAAAAAAATATGCCAATTGAAAATTAATGTAGATCAGCAGTGTATTTGGGGAATACAAAAAAAAAAGAACCTGAATCAGAGGAAAAAACCCGCCCTGGTACCACGACGTTTTCCTTTTTACATGCTAGACCTCCAGTTGGTGGTATATAAAACAATAATACGTTACACTGAAAAGTAAATCGAAGCAATAAGTCTTGGCAAGAAACAAAACAAACCGCTAAATTAATAAAAATTGAACAACAATGGTTCAAAGAAAATCAAAATGCCTTATAGATATCCTAACTTCTTTATCGTTTGGTCGAAGATTTCTGAAGAAAATTCACGATATGCGAAAAACTAGAGCAAAGAATGACTTGATCAGTACTTGGGAGCGAGCGAAAATTCCTCCAAAGTGGCCAGAAACTGTCAAACCCAGATCTGCAGGCCAAAAATTTATAAAAACCGAGCCTACAGTATTTTTCCCGGGTCAAAAAATGGAATACCCATGAACTAGTGCACGTTTAAAATTCAAAAGCCTTTGAAGAACTTTTTTGTGATGTTATTTTCATCGCGACGAGCTTGTCGAATCGCTTGAGCTACACTTTCATTTACATCTTTTGGTTTCGTCTTTGAAATTTATTTGGCGATGTAGTGAGTAACGGATTCATTTGGATGGTCATTTTTATCAGAAGCCCAATATTTGCTGATAATAATAATTATTGTCCTATTTTTCATTATTGACCTATTTTTCAAAGTGCAGAATCGTCCTCCATTTCGAAAGAATCCGTCTGAACTCGACAGCACAATACGAGATTTTTTGGTATGGCTTACGTGGAAAAACAAAACGATATGTCTCAGAGTTGTTCTTGAACATGTATGAGTAAGGCGATGAATTACGTTTCGTTTGTTGAGTGTTCTTAAATCTTGATCTTCTTCTTCGCTGGGTTAGTGGCATGAGATCACTTGGTCGATGTGCGTTTCAAAAGATGGAGCATTGAGTGCATTGGAGATGGAGTCTCAAAAGATCGACAATTTTCACTGCATAGGTACTACAAGTTGGACATCTGGACTTCCACGATTCTGAAACTAAATTCGTGTCCAGAAATCGATAACTTTTCCATTAAGAAGACTGTCATTTCGTTTGTTCGTGGGCTGTTCATATTGGTTTTTGAATGACTTCATAAACCTTATTCTATTCTGCATGCCATGCCATTACAAAATTTATACCTATGTCGAGGCTGTTGCAAAGAATTGCGTAATCTGCAGTTTTGTGTCGGGCTTGATTTGAAATGACTTCACAGAGCGTACGTATTCTACTAATTGAACCTTTTCATTCGATACTCATGTCGAGGGTATGTGAAGATAATGGTTATCCGCGCTCTTGGCGAGGCCGCCATGGACCCAACGATATATTGTGCATACTACATTGTATTGTTACCGGAGCTCAAGGTATTTTTAAAATTTTAGCATGATCGGAAAGCCGGAAGTATTTGAAAAATCGATTGCAAAATTTGTACCAGACCATCAGTCAGATAAGAAAGCGGGAGAATAAAAACGTTTTAAAAATGCAGTTGATTTCCATATATTTTACTGTAACCCAAAGATGTTAAGGTCGTTTTCTGAAGTTTTTTAACATTTTTAAAAGTTTCTTAAAAAATTCGAGGAGCACTCCAAAACTTCAGCTAGATGTTTTGCTATTTACCATTCAAAAATAAGAGTCACACACTGATCTGGTTTTACTGATTTTAGTGTTTCAAAACCCTGTAGCTTGTTAAAAGACCCTTTTTGGTGCGTCTACACGACACATGTTTGTTCGCACACTCTACAAATTTCATGTATTTCATGCATAAACTGCACCTTTTTAGCAATATGGTTCTTGTTTGCGCAGCTTGGTTGCACGGTGAAAATTACATAAAATTCTATGGGAAAAAGAATGTGCGAATAAAGACCTTGTCATTTGGACGGACCATTATATACATAAGGCATAAAAAATTACCAGTGGAAATAAATTTCATATCGTAATTAGCTTTTTAAGATACCACAAAACGGAAAATTGTGACCTTGACCTACAGCATGTCGTTACAGCTGCGCCATTTTTATTCGCGATGTAAACACCACAATTTCCTTCACATCAATAAATAATTTCCTTTGATATTAAAAATTTGAAAACTTTTCCATTTCCTCGACCAAGAAAAAAAAAAATATGTCTATGCTAATTGATCATGTACTCAGAAGCCAACTAAGGAATTGCCTTGATGACAAAATATTGACTCGTGGGTGTAATAATTCCACTCAAACTTTTCTCGAAGCTATTAACAATCACGAAAAAAAAAATTACGATTGATGACATTAAATTACTCGAAAGTCGCATTCGCCTGTCATTTTAAACTTTTATATAAAATAATAAAATATTCAACCTTCACTTTTAAAAAATCAATTACCTGAAGGCCTTTCAGCGATGGGAAGCGATTTACGAAAAGCTTCATTCACCTCTCTAACAACACATAAAATAATTTCCTCTTTGGAGTTTGATAATTTATCAAAATCCTTCAAAACTTGATTTATTTATCGCGAGTTTAATGTCGAACACCCCACTAAGCCGAAACAAGGTTTTTCGGAGCTCCTTACTTATTCCGTCTCTCTTATCCTCTGTTGCTCCAACATGCCTCGGTATCAATCCTTCAAACTTCACAAGGCCTTAAAACTTGAAACTCCGGGCCCCGCCGCGCGCCCCCGCCCGGTGCTGAAAGCCGCCCCCACAACAGCCCCCGCCGGGGAGCACAACTCGGAAAGGTATATTGGTTTTTTTTTTGGTACGTTCACCACTCACTCGCACGCCCCTCGGGCTCCGCCCGCCGGATCCAGGACCCCCGATTTTATAGCTGCCGGTGGGGCACTACCTTTAAAAAAAAAAAAAAATCCTGCGTCCTTGAAAGTGGGGCTGCGCTCCGGTTGATTGATGATGGAGACCGGCCAATTTTATTGAGACATCAGGCATATATAATCAGGGTGGAAAAAAATGATTTCAATGATGGGCGATGATTTGTTTTCATTGACGACCTTGCCACCTTTATTCCCGTCCTGTGACGTCACACTGCCATTGGAGGCTACAACTGTCTTCCACGACGCCGGTGAGTGTGAGGATATTAGACATTCAATGGGGGTTGGATATTATGTGAAAGTGGGATTAATTTTTGCTCCTCATCGTGGGGGTAGCTTGAGCAGAAGGGTCGCCACTTGACGACAGTAATTTATGGGGAGAGCTTAGGTCCCCGGTTATGAATGATGTAAACTAACCAACTTGATGGATATAATTGAGCGGATGATTAGTGAGATTAATTATTATTTTCTGCCTCGGAATTTATGGCTTCGGATTGACATGGATTGTGGTTTCATATTGACACATGGCTAGGAAACTAATTACGTCTATGTGCAATCAAATTATAAACATCCTATTTTTACCACTTCTATGCTGATTGTTCTAATGGTAAACTTCAATATTTAATCAACAAATATTGGCACAAAATGTTCATGCATTATTCGTAGTCCATAAGGAGCACCTGAAACTGTTTCAATATTGCGGTGCACGAAAACTATATTTTATATTTGCACATTCGCGCTAAGTGAGGCTTGACTTGCCGGTTTCGATTAAGCACAATAGAACCACTTTTGGTTGAGATATCTAAATTTTAATCACTGTGAGTTATGATTGTTTTTCATATTGTGACAATTATTGTTCGTGTAAATATGTTTAACCCCTTTGTACAGCAAGTCAATCGTTAAGCTGTTCAAAACATGACGCCGAAAATATAGAAGAGGTTTGAGATTATAAGGAGGTGAGGGATGCTCTTGGATCAGGAGTTCGTTGAATAATCACTAAGAGGACGCACGCGGGTAGTTTATTAAATATGTTTCGTTAGCATTAATTTTAACTGCGAATAGATTTTCGATATCAATAAGGCTGGTCGTCCACTCGAAGCGTATTCGAGCGGCTTCGCGCTTCGCCATACAAATGAGCCGCTTGTAGCCGCTCATATGTATGGCCGTAGCGCGAAACCGCTCGAATACGCTTCCAGTGGACGACCAGCCTAAGAGTTCTGCTGATGACAATGCCGGGCTACTTGATAGGGTTCCCCAGTAATTTATACTGAACTGACCATTCAGTCATGCGTTTCAGATGACTGTTTAGCTGAACAGTAAAATCCTGGATAAGTTCAAAAGCTTTCCTTAAATAGATCTGTACGCCATCCGCATATAGAATAGAAAAATGATTGAAAAGATTTGGAAGATCGTTTATATAAAGGCTGAAAAGCAAAGGGGCCCAGGATAGAGCCTTGATGTACTTCACAATGAAGGGGGGCAGGTTCGAAGACAGATTCTTGTACCTTAACAATTTGGGAGCGCTCCTCTAGATAACTTTTAAAAAGTTTGACTGCAGTAGGGCCGAATCCAAATCTTTTTCCTAATTTGGTCAACTGAGTCAAATGTTTTTAAGAAATCAAGAAGAACTAAAATTGCGATTTTATTGTTATCAAGTGACTCAAAATTATCAGTTGAAACTTTGACCACTTTGATTTAGATGGTACATGAGCTGTTTAGAAATAATTTTTCCAAAAACTTTAGAAAGGAAACATAGAAGACTGATTGGACGGAAGTCAGAGAGTTGAGATGCAGAGATTTTTTTCGGTACAACAAGAGGCGGCTTCCATTGGCTAGGAAATTGAGAAAATGTAAGATAGGCGTTGAAAATATGAGTAAGAACATTCGTTACAAATTTGGCAATCAATTTCATGAAATTTCTTCTTCTTTTCTTCTAGCACGTCATCTATCCACATATTTCTTGGTCGTCTTACTCTTTTCTTTCTTGATGGTCTACCATTAAAAATCCTGGCTAGCATTCTATCTTCTAAAGCTCGTACAACGTGTCCGAACCATTTTATGTATGTATGTGGCTATTTTTAATACGCTTTTATTAGCTTCACTTGTAACTATGTAATAAAATCTTGGAAGTTAAATTTGACCCACTTCCCGGTTTCCGATTAAGCTGAAATTTTGCATACATGTTTAGTTTGGATGACAATGCAATCTGACCATTTAAAAAAAAAATCAAGATGGTGGTTCCAAGATGGCGGCCGAATTTTGCAATTGTGCTCCCCGACCCCCGATATGGGTATCTAATGAAAGGGTATGACAAGTAGAATACAATTTACTATGTGGCGTCATTCAAAATTCAAAATAGCGACTAACACAAAATGGCGGACTATGGATTTCTTTACAACCCACTCGTTATGGGTATCTAATGAAAGGATATGACAAGTAGAATACTATTATCTATGTGGAGTCACTCCAAATTCAAAATGGCGGCCGAAACAAAATGACGACGAACCCAAAATGTGGATCACCTTTTTCTTTACAACGCGCTTGGTATGGGTATCAAATAAAAGCTTATGAAGAGTGTAGTACAGTAAGCTGAGTGACATCATTTTAAATCTAATATGGGGGAATACATATAAAAATACCTGGTTGCCTGTAAAGTCCGTATACGGCGAAGTTTTTACGTGACAACGTCTTGAGACTTGAGAGTTGAGACTTGAGACTTGGGACTTGAGACTTGAGACTTGAGAGTTGAGAGTTGAGAGCTGAGAGTTGAGAGTTGAGACTTAAGACTTGAGACTTGAGACTCGAACAGAGCGATGAGTCATAAGGTAACGGAGAATTTGCTGATAACTTTTTTGCGAATGACTCCCAGGGTATACCGATTTATAAGACGTTGTCACGTCTATAGACTAAAAAGTAGAAAATAAAAAAAATAGTTTAAAAAAACTAAAAAATACGCTTTTATTTTAAAATGAACTGAAAAGTAAAAAATAATTTTGAATTTAAAGTTTTTATTGCTTCAGCTAGTATATGGAAACAACCTACCTTTCAAAATGTAAAAAAGCGTGGGGCGAAAAGTTCCGATGTTAATAAAATATGTGGCATATATATGAATATAGGTAAAGAGCCCCACGCTTTTTTACATTTTGAAAGGTAGGTTGTTTCCATATACTAGCTGAAGCAATAAAAACTTTACATTCAAAATTATTGTTTACTTTTTAGTTCATTTTAAAATAAAAGCGTATTTTTTAGTTTTTTTAAACTATTTTTTTATTATTTCGTCATACATTTCTTGAAGTTCGTTTGTTCTAATATGCCATTAGTTTTGGTTAACTCTTATGAGACCAAATATTCTTCTTAAGATCTTCCCTTCGAAGATTTTAAGCTGAATTTTTAAATTTTCGTACCTGCGGCGGGAGCGTGCGTACTTTCGTGGCATACCTATTTGTTCGCTATGCGTGCTAGCTGCGGGCACGTGCGTGCTAGTAAGAAAATTAACAAGTAAATTATTTTGAATCGGTCACACAGAGTAAAAACTGCTTGTTAGCATAGACCTTTCTTTAGTGCACAAAGATGCACGCCAATGTAGCGTCATTTTCTTTCGTACGATCACGCAGACGAAGATTAGGACGCTGTGCCTTAGCGCGCCATCCCATCAGTGTGTTATGAAAGCACAACTTGCGGTATTCTGTCCTAGCGCGTAGAAGTTTTTATTGATAATATTTAAAAAAACAAAATATGTATATTATTTGCTATATAGTGATTTTTCGTTTATTTTGAACGTTGCAAATTTGTTCTGTACTTTTTCAATATCGCATTTCCCATCACTTTTCGACGTGTTTCGGCCTAAATAGCGAACATTTCCTGCTATTGTTTTGCAAGACTTCCAGGCTCCCGACTTGTTAACATCAAATTTAAACTGTAGGAAGAAGTGTGGTGGCATTAAGCAGAGGATAGTCAGGGGGTAGTCGAAATCGTCATTTTTCAAAATTAGGCAACCGGGAAGCGTTTTTATGGTCCAATAACGTTCTCTGTTTATCGTTACGGTTGTTGCAGCATGTCTTCGAAGAAGAACGGTCTAATGATTCTTTTCAAATTCAAATTCCACAAATTCTAGCCCAAACAATCAGCCAGATGTATATAGAATCAACTGGTGTAGTCGGAAGACGCTTTCTATACTCGATATTTTGCACGATATCTATGTGGGTGTTTCCATAAAATTAGGGCGACTTTTGAAAGTAATTTGTCTTCATAATATTTAAGATGCTATTGCATTTCCTAATAGTGGATATAATACGTGATTAATTTGTTTTGTCATACCTAAAGGGGCCAGTCACTTTAGGTAGAATTTTATGAGAAATTTTGAGTTTTGAGAACTTAGGCATCTAGGGACTGACTGTTATGATTAACAATGGACGTTGGTGGGTTGAAACCTCAACGTTTACAGTTTTAGATAGGTGGGACTATTCTGCGTAGATTGCTGCCTTATTCATGAAAATATCTAATAGGGTTACCAAAATACAGAGTAATATGTAAACTTCTACCAAAAAAGTTTCAAAAAGGCCCTAGCGGCTAAACCGTTATGATTCTCTCGCCCCCACCTATACGATTTTTTGTTCGTATATCCAAGACCAATCCGCAGCCAGGCGTTTTGGCATTTTCACTGATACACCCTGTATAATTATAAGTGAACGTCAGCCCCTGACCACTCTCACCACTGTTAATGCTGCTAGGGACTGACGGTCTAGGGACTGACGGTCTAGGGACTGACGATTCTGAGTAAAACTTTAAAAAAAATACTGCTCGACCACTACACTACGATATCTAACACTATCTACCGAACAAGGCTGATAAACCACTTGTAAATATTAATTAATTAATGTCAATTTCCTATTATTAAACTATAAAATTACTTGGCTAGGGACTGACGAAGTGACTGGATCAGCACTACTTGGCACAGCAAATCTCGCCTCTACACTTATTTACAAAACGGCCGCTGCCAAAGGAGTGCAGTCTGTAGATAATTTCATCTCTTTCTTTAAAATCAACTGAATTGCATTCCCTCTACACCCATATAATACCGCGAAATTTTAAAATCCGTTAATGGCTAGGGACTGACGATTAAAATTGAGGACACTAATTCCGACCTTAGGAAACACATTTATTGTTTTTTTAAATTGCAAAAAATGATGAAATTAGTTGTAAATACTTTAATATTAAAAAATTGTAAAGAAAATTAAAGTATAAATTAATTTTTTTCCGAAATATGGATGCCCAAAAGCAAAATTTCAGTGCACGGACATGGCTAGGGACTGACGTTTGGGGTCAATAAATATGATTTCAAGAGTATGGTGTATTATTATTTTAAACAAATTTTGAGGAATAAATACAAAATAGTTTGATTTGTTACTTAACAATCTTAAAATAATATAATATTAATTATATCAAGCGGGGAGTGCCGCGGACACAGAGTTGCCCGATTTTTGTGGAAACACCCATGTATATAAATATAATTGGAGTGTCTGTTTGTGATTTCAAAATAATTGTGTTTTTTTAATTTTATATGGTTATTTACATGATTTTAAAACGAAATCACGCATTTTTAAATTTTTTGTCTGTCTGTATGTCTGTATGTCTGTCTGTCTGTTGTTCGGGCTAATCTCGGAAACGGCTAATACGATTGGGATGGGACTTTCACTGGAAGATTCAGTATTTTGGCGGGAATGTTTTAGGCTATGCTATGCACTATATATTAGCTCTACCTGTATGTGTGTATGGAGGTATGTATGTAGGCAAATCTTGAAAATTGATTTTGACCCACTTCCATATAACCGATCAGCTTCAAATTTTGCACACATGTACAGTTCAAGTGACAACGCAATCTGACCATTTTATAAAAAATCAAGATGGCCGTTCCAAAATGGCGGCCGAATTTCGCAATTCTGCTCGCTGACCGCCGACATGGGTATCAAATGAAAGGGAATGATAAGTATAATATAATTACCTATTTGGTGTCATTCCGAATTCAAAATGGCGGCCGGAACAAAATGGCGGCCAACACAGATGGTGGATTACTTTTTTATTTACGTCACGACCGGTATGGGTATCAAATGAAAGGATATGACAAGTAGAATACTATTAGCTGGGTGGCGTAATTCTAAATTCAAAATGGCAGCCAACACAAAATGGCGGACTACCTTTTTTTACAACGCTCCCGGTATGGATACCAAATAAAAGTGTATGATGAGTAGAGTACAGTAAGCTGGATCACCTCATTTTAAATATCGGTCACCACAAAATAACCGAAGCTATATAATAAATTAAAAGGTAGAAAACTAAAAATATAGTTTAAAAAACTTAAAAATATTCTTTTGTTTAGAAATGAACTAAAAAGTAAAAAATTATGTTGAATGAAACCTTTTTTGCTCAAGCCAGAGTATATAATATATGGGGCGCTAGCGATAAGTTGCAGTAATAATAAAATAAGAATATAGGTAAAGTCCCACACTTCGAAAGGTAGGCTATTTGGCCAATATGAGATCAGGACAGTAGCAACGAGTTTGTCAACTTTACTCACATCAGGAAGAACAGCTGATTCTATGCTTAAGATACCGATCGAAGAAGATCATATGGAAAATCCTGCGTAGAACAAATCTAAAAACCTGCATGGAAAAAATCTAAAGTTTTACAAGACTGCATGATGGCTGTCTGGGAATGCGATGAGTGTACTATGGCAAATAAAGTATCTATTAACAGAACACCGCGATACATCTTACATGTAAAAACCAATTATTTTGGGGAGTAACTGTTTTATTGGCATAGATTCCGGGCAAAATGTTGCCGGCTGTCCGGACAAATATGTGAGCCGATGATATTGATGCATGTCTCAAATGATCACTCATTTAGGGACATATTGGAAATTCGTCATTTAAAGCAAAAGATGAGAACGCAATCGGAAAACTCAGAATTCAGTACTATTCTCCTCAACAAAGGATATACAATAGAAAATGTTCTGAGATTAATGAGAATGATGACAGTGAGCTGCAGGATGTTGTTTGAAAGTTCGTAATAGACGAGGAAATTTTGATGAGCGACATTTATGACGATTTCGAAAATATCAATTCAACTAAATCGACTCAACTCAGTAATGCCACAAAGATTGTAATACTTACAAGTGAAATATCTAACATCGTTTATAAACAAGCGTTACAGTGGATTTTTAAACAGTGCGGTGCGGGCGGTATGACCGGAAACAACGAAACACGAAAACGGGAAGCAGCAACTGTCCTTTTTAGGATCAAATCAGCAGTATCGTCTTAAAATGTTGGCAATCTTCGTCTCAAGCCATGTTCGCCATGGGGCAAGTTCAGGGTGCCAATTATCTGAGAACGTCAAAATCTACACGCACAAGACATATTCTGAAAAAATTGGCTAGGAATCTGTTGTGCACGTAGTATAAAAGTTGTCCGATGATTAACCTCGAACTTTAAAAAAAGTTGTAGGTAACATATTTTTATAGTCAACTCTAAAGTTTTTTATATATCCAAAATCATGTCTTGCAGATTTGTTCTTTGTTTCATTATACCCTTTTCTTATTCCGGACTATGCACACAAAATTTTGTTTTATTAAAAGGCGGTGCGACGCACGCGGGTTTTTGCTAGTATACATATACACCTACTTTGCATTTTACCATCGAGAACACGTTTTAAATATAAAGCTGTACGATAACATCTCGTTATGGTAGCGTGTATTGTTCATGGCACATATTCGCTTGACTAACGCTTCGAAGCGGGGCTGTCATAATCTGATCTGAGAGCAGGGGCCAAAGTTATAGGGTCGCCAGATTCCGAAGGTGTAAATAATCCACCCTGCTTAACTACTCCTCGCGGAAACCCTTTTTCTAAGGTGCCCTTCGAGGATTTCTAAAGAATAAGTGACCATTAATATACGAGATCTCACTACCATACAATTTTACGCGTTCATAATTGGAATGCCCTAGAACAAGTGGGTTTAGACTCAGACCAATAAATATGTAATAAGATACAAGATTCACGGGGCGCACGTTCACCCCAAAGATAATAAAGTGGGCTTTAATTGACGAGTTGAATGTTTCCAGCTGGGCTTTAACATTGCTCAAAAATGCTCCTCGCTTGCATGTAACAACTGTCGAAAGCACCTAAATGCACTACAACCCTGTATACCCCTATGTTAAAGCATACATCGTTCAGTATCACTTTAGTTTGCTTGGAACACACTTAACCTAAACATTTAAACCTTCAGTCCAGCTCCTCTTTTTCTTTCGGCTTCGTCAGTTTAGCTCGCTTGTAACATAAAAACCTACAAGTCTGCCTCTATATAGCAAACCTTTTTAGTTTAGCAGGACTCATAATCCTTCTCCTGAAGAAACTATAACGCCAAGGATGACACTGGAACTTCTTTGTTAACTGCCAACTAGTGACCACTCGAAACTCTCCTTGTGAATAGAAGCTAAGTAATTACTTGAGTAGAGTAAACGACCATGTATAAGTGCCCAGAATTGTGAAAAGAGAATTTTCAATTAAATTATCCTGACGACGTGTCGCTACGCACTGCGATGAGTTCAAAATCCGCAGGATCCTTTCACATTTCATACGTTCATTTTTACCCTTTTTATCGCAGCGATGTAAAGCCATGTTTGTATGTAGCAGTCAGCGTGATAATTTCAATGTTGAATAAAACCGAGATCCTGTGTCCTTTTATAATTGTTCTCACTCAGTACGGCAGTACAATTCCGGCTCCTGTGGCATTTCATTAAATCTTCTCGCAACCTTCCAGATGCCGAGGTTTACAATTTTTCATTTTCTGTCAAGGGAAGATGATATCCTGTGTATTTTATTTTTTTATGAGGATACCATTTTGCTAAGACAAAGATGGAGCTGTTGTTGTTGCTGTATATATGTACACGTACATATAAATTTTTTTCTAGAAGAAGTAAAATATTTCCCACTGTTTTCTCTTTAGCCGTACTTTAATGAGTTCGTCGACCTAAATCATCCACTGTTTTACACCTGAATTTACCTGGCAGCTTTGTATAGGCACAAAGTGAGAGAGAGAGGGCGACAGGGAGCGACAGTTCAGGGGTATATAAACAATTTTCATTTGTTTTTGAATGCGGCACTTGTAGGGAGGAAATTTCTAAAACCCTTACGAAGACGGAAATTAAAAATTTCTAATGGGATTAAATGAACCAGACTCCTTGCGAACGCCGTGCTGGGAGGAGAATGCCAGCATTAGAAGGGGTGCCTTATGACATGCCTGAATTCAGATTGTGTCTACTGAAAGGACATTACATCGAAAGAACTATGTAACCAGAATATTAAATTATGCTGGCAAACATTAGCTAAACACTAAAAACCGCGACACAAGGATCCAGGATTTTGCAGGATTCTACTTGAATGTGTTTTTTTCTTTTTTTTCTCCTTTTATTTCTTTTGTGCTTTCGTGGCGTTTGTAGAATTTTCTACAAAAGCTGGGGCAACTTCATTTCTTGTGTAAACTTTACCTGTTTGCAGGTGAAAGTTTTAATTTCAAGGTTAAACACTTGTTAATGAGTCCCAAAACCTTCTACTGAGATTACGCTAATAGAAAGAGATAATGATGTTAAATAATTCTAGAAACTGTACCTAGAGTCTGGTTTCAACGGAAATTATTTTTTAGGGAACGAAATAATAGTGTCAGTGGTACAAAACTACAACAAATGCGGATGGAAAACTGTGTTTACCTTTAAAAGCGGGTTTTAAAATCTTTTCGAAAGTCCCATAGTAGATGTTACAGGCAACAAAAAGGAGGCTGAGGTGTAATTTAATGGTACATTCCGAACGCGATCAGAAATACACCTCTTTCTTATTTTCTCCATTCGTTGCGTTACCTTCAAGTTGTAGTTCCATTAACATTAAATGGATATTGACAATACAACTTTTCAAAACTGGAGGGATAAGCGATCACTGGTGGAGGCGGTTTATCAGGGTCAAACAATCTTCAACTAGAAAAACATATTGCTACGTATTCTCTACAAGGGCCATGGAAGATGGAGTAGCTCTTACTATAATCATACAATTTTATTTGGATTGATCGACCATAATAATATACCTATAAGACCTTTACGATCTGTTAACGGGATAGCAGGATAGAAGGGTAGCATTTGCGATCACAACGTGTAAAGGAAATATCGTTGACTCTGATCACTACCGCATAAAAGCAGTGCTTGTCTTGCAGTTTTGCCTGGTCTTGCACATTTAGCAAGACCAAAGCAAAACCAAGACAAGACAGGACAAGACAACTGTGCAAGATCAAGATAGCAAGACTTTTTGCTTATCACTAAGTGCCAAAAGTCTTGCAGTGATGAGTAAACAGTCTCGCAAAAAGTCTTGTAAAAAGTCTTGCAATCTTATCTTGGTCTTGCTAAATGTGTTAGACAAGACTTTTTGCTGATCACTGCAAGACTTTTGGCAATTAGTGAAAAGTCTTGCTGTCTTGATCTTGCAGTCTTGTCCTCTTTTGTCTCGGTCTTGCTTTGGTTTTGCTAAATGTGCAAGACCAGTCTTGCTCATCACTTGCTTGAAGGGACAAATAGCGCGGGGACTGAAAAATGGAATCATAATTTTCGAAAAAAAAAAAAAAAAAAAAAAAAAAAAAACAGATACCTGAATTCTCTTTTTTCAGCAAATGTTAGTTTTTTCCGAGAGCTATGATTCCGTTTTTCAGTCCCCGCGCCATTTGTCACTTCAAGCGCTAACCATGATCAGATCCATCGTTCTTAACTCATAATAATGATAAATTTAACTGAAAACTAAACTCTTATCGTGTTACCAATTTCGGAATCACAAAAAGAAAAAAAGAACGCTGTAGATGTCTTTTTCGCGAGTTTTCTTTGTATTTCTATAGGTCATACAACCCCGTGCTAGGACCCAAAATATTGACAATGAAATTCTCTACAACTTTAGCTCCTACAAAAAAGTGGTCCCGATTAACCCTTTGAAAGTTATTCAAGGTAAAAGCTATCAAAAATAACTTTTTGGCCAAAATTTCACTCAAAAACTGTTTTTTTTTTTCGATAATTTGTGTTTTGTAGGCAAACATTTTTTCAATTTCAATTTTTCAAATTCAATTTCAACTAAAACCCGTATTTAAAGTAAAAAAAATAATTCTTTGGAAAATTACAGTAATTATTATTATAAGAGTTGAACCGGACTAACATGAAGCGGTACATTCGTCTCTCAACCTTTTTAGTGATACCCCCTGAAAACCCAAACAATGAAGTAAAAAATCACTATAATTTTGGTTGAAAAATGTAATCGGTAGGAACCCATAAATTGGTACGGCAGGAAAATCGAACATGTTTTATCGGGTTCCATCTTCTTCCGTCAAATTAAGTTAATAAGGTCTATCCCCACATATCCGTAACAGCACGGCTCCGATATTTTCCCTTTCAGTGGCTTCCGTGATAAATTTTTCACTGACATTCACATAGCACCGCCTTTTTCGTATCTATGCTCAATGTTCAATGGCATCTGTAATTACTCCTCCGTTTGCAAGATGCTTAGCCATTATAGAGTGTGTATTTTAAATTTTGCTAAGCACTAGCATCAAGGTTTGAAATCAATCATTTTTAATAGCTGCGTTCTTTTTACACCAGCTGAGCATAGTAGAACTAGAATTTCGTTTTTTACAGTTGTAGGTCCGATTTTTGATGTGTTCTGTCGCAATTTATATCAGCATATTAACCTTGTTAAAAATATTTCTGCTTTAAAATCAATTTATAAAAATGCTTACTTGACTTCCAAAATTACCAAAAGGACTTTCAATTACTTTTCCAAATAAATTTATGAAATTTTGCAGAGCTACCACCCATAAAAATTAAAGAAGACAGAAAAAAATTATAAAAACTCTGGATTTTCCAATGAGATGTGTCTTGGATATGGTTGTTACACAAGCTATTTTCGTGTCACAGATTTTGATCCAAATCTTTTTTGGATCAAGTTGTTGTTGTTGGTTTGCTTGAAAGTTAATGATCTGAGTGGGATCACGGTGCAAAAAGAACGCAGCTAATATTAAGGTTTTACATACTTTCTTGCAATTATTTTTCTTGTTTTGAATGTAAATATAGAGCACATATCGCATGAGCCTTCTGTATTTCCACGTTTAATAAGCAAGTCCAGTGTTTGTTCTTTATTATTATTGGATTTTTTTTAAATATACTTTACCTTATAACTCGCCCAATAATATTTTGTACAACACAAATCCACTCCCATATACATATAAACACAGGAAAATACATGTAATTGCAGATGTTACTCGGTAAGGCGAACCAATTAAAATCCTTCTTGATAAGGATATGCTGCACAAGTTTTAGCTTGGGAAACATGGAACGAAGACAGTAAACAGGCTCTCATTCAAAAAAATACCACAAAGAACACTTAACGGCACTCATAACCATCCCCCAAAGAGTGAGTTTTAATCAAAAACCAGAGCAGAAAACACAACGCTTCGGAAGGGTTGGCGAATGGACTTTTCATCCACATCTATAAGACTTCATTACAGGTGAACTAAATAATGTACGGTACATAAAGCTCCTTTTTTGTAGTGAAACAGAATAAAGGATAAAAAAGCCAGACTAGGATATGAGAGCTAACACCATCCTGAAAGACTCAAAGATGAAACTTTGATTAGCGTCAAAGCAACGCTGCAGGGTGTGTTGGAATTTTTTCATTTTCCACTCGTTTTTTTATTTTTTTTTCATCCTGTACAAAAGTTGCTCTATGGTGCCCCTTAATGCGCCGGATACCAACGCAGCCTTTGTAGGCTCATCGTCCTAACGACGAACAGCTATAGAGAGGATAACCCTGTAAATTTTTTATAATCAATTAATAACGTTGGTCGAGAATTTAGCACACGAATGCCACGAGTGTCAACAGTGCAAAGACTAATTACAGCTATGGATATAGTCCTCGGGCTTAAAGAAATCTTGCCAATCTCACGGGCTATTTGCGCCGGCAGAGTGGGTAAAGATAAGGTAAAATGAGTCTACACATAGATAATGACCGGGGTTCATTAAAAAAGAGTAGTTTATGTTACTGATTAAGATAACATATCTAGCATGTGTGCGGACTCTATACTCGGTTAGCTAGATGGCAAATACTGATAAATTTAACTACATCTAGTTCTTTTTATCGTAATCAGGGAAAATTTCCTTTTGCATGTCTGGAATTATGCTTAACTAATGTTTTAATTATAAAAGGGCTCCACCTTTTTAAAATGTTGACGGATATTTTTGTTATCTCTTGCAATTCGTCATAGTACAATGTTCTTATTTACTAAAACTATAGTTCTGATACTGATCAATTACAATTTACCAGGTACCAGGAGGGTACGGGTCCATTGAGACGGCCCTTTAAGATCAGGTCCTCAACCAAAGGTGCTTCTTCTTTTTTCTTTGATTCGTTAGCTGGCGGACCAAGCGTGACGTCCCGCAACGGATACACTGCTGTCGAGATGCCGCTAGGTCTTGGACTCCATTCGTGATTCCTTTCCATTCTTGACGATTTTTGGCGACGTCTTAGGCCTCGATAACTGATAATCGTTGATGATTTAAGTCGCCCTAGACATTCTATAGCCAGGTTGCATTCGGTGCCGACCGCTGAATTCTCCAATCTGCCAGATGGTCTCCACAGAGAAGTTTACGTGGCAAGCGGTTATCATATATTCGGCAAACATGTCCAAACCACCGTAGTCGACGTTTTTGTATTTCTTCTTCGATCAGTTTCTGTTGATCGGACCTTTGTCGAACTGTCTAGTTTCCAAGGCGATCGCAGAGTACTACTTTCGTTTTGATGGTAATAGTTGTTCGTTTCCATATGGACCACTTGAGCGAGGCGAGTATTGCTGTTGCCCGGCCGATGCGGCTGTGAATGTCGGTCGTCGCCGTTTCCTCAAACAGTGCTCCCAAATACTTGAACATCGGATCCCGTATGACTGGGCGATGCGGGAAATGTCGTATAAGATGTCGATTGCTTCGGCATCCGTGTCGGCGAAGACGGCGCTATCTTCGGCGAACATTAAGTCGGCTACCAGGTTTTCGTCGTCGTATCGAACTCCGAGTCGTCCATCGAATGCTTCACGCATAATCGCGTCGATCACAACATTGAAGAGAAGTGGCGAAGCGACGTCTCCCTGTTGCATACCCGTTTGAATCGGGAACTCCTCGGATAAGTAGCTTCGAATACCAACGCTGTTGGTTGAGCCATCGTTCGACGCTTGAAGAAGTAGGATGATTTTCAATGGCACGGTTTCCAAGGCTCTCCACAAGCTGTTCGAATCGATGAAATCGAAAGCAGATGTGAAATCGATATAAACGACGACAGTTCGTTTGTCGCAACGAACTCTTTCTTCCATTAGCTGACGGAATGCGAGTATTTGATCAATATTGATCAATAGATCCTCGATGTCGTCTAAATACAGCTTGTTCTTTCCTGCTCGTTTGCTCTCATTGTTTCTGTTTCTGCCTCGATTTCATGATTTTTATAAATACTTTGCCGACGATCGAAAGGAAGCTAATACCGCGATAATTCTTGAATTTCCGACTGTCGTCTTTTTCCAAAATTGGGACAATGATCGCTTTTTTCCACGCCGACGGGACACGATCCGAATGTCATACGTGTGTTATGAGGACATGATGTCGTTGTGATAAGACATCTTCTCCGCCTTTGATAAGGCATCACTTTCGACCATTTAGTGGTGACATTGGTCCAGAGAAACCAGCACACCCAAACTACACCCAAAAACCAAAGGTTGGACATACACTCCCATCATAGAGATAGGATAACGGGACGAGACGGTGGCACTAAACCAAGTTTATTGTCTTTACTACAAATTAAGCAAGACTCAAAGAATGGCCTGATTTCCCATCACCCAGGACCTGGGTTGAAAATCTTTAAGTTAAAAGCTCCTACTGTGAACAGTAGTGGCCGTTTATAGCTTGATCGATAAGCTACGTATACCGTTGCTATTAAACGCCTGTTGATCAAAATGATCCCCCATATCAGCAGTCGGTGATCTTTACTTCCAGTATTTCCACCAACACTTCGACTCAGCATAGTACAGACTACGACATACGGTGCCTCTCGACGCGTTTATCTTTAAAAGCGCAAAAATACTGTATTAAACCACAACCGATATAAAATACCGATTTCTGTCACAAAAACGCAGCAATTTAAAAATTATCAAAAGCAACCTTAATTATACTGAACAATTCATTGTCCAAAACTGAAGCAACCAAGCAACGTTTATTCCCATTCAGACTGTCTTTTCAATTTAAACTAAACCACAAAGGATCAACAGATACTTTATCCTCGTATTATCTTCAATAAGACCATCCCTGTAAAAAAAACACAACCCCAAAACAGCACCAGAAAAAAAAATTTAATTTCTCAAGTGTAATTGAGTTATATGTAAGGTACCCTCTTTTAACAAGTGCCATTACACCGGCAGCCAAACCGTGGAATACAGTCAATAAATTTTTGGATAGGAGAAGCATTTCGGGCAGGAATTACCCATAAAGCGAGTTTCACTGAATAATTTACGAAATGCTCAAAATGACGACGCTAATGCCCCTTAGCCCCATTCAAGATGATTCATAGGAAACGACGAAATTATTATAAATAAATCATGTGAAACACCGGCGAAATTATGATAACAAAGAGGAATTAAAATTGAAAACTCGGGCTCCTTTGAAGGAAACGCACAAAAAACAACACGCTTTCTTTTCACTTTCACTTTGGGTTACGTGCGAGTTATTTTGGGATTGACTCGATGATGATTGGGATAGATTTACGGATAGGGATTCGTTTCCTTTTGGGAGGACCTATTCCGTGTAAGATTGGAGTGTGAACTTTTTGATCCTGCAGCTGGATGAGGTTTTATTGTTTCATATTTTGCAGTGTGGACATGACTCGGGGGGGTTTTGCCGAGTGTACAAGAGCAAATATATGTAAACCGCGTAATATGAGATTAATAATATTTTTTTTTTTGGTATAAATCAGAATACGAAAACATGTTTTATGTAGAGCGAGAGCTAGAAATAATCCAAATTTTTTTTAGAATAAAAAATAAGAGAATATCCCCTATGTAATCAATTTTTTTTAAATATCTTTGCATGATGCGACTACAAAAATATTAATTTGCATCTTGTTATTATTATAACCTATATTATACATATATCAAAATATACATAGTGTTTTATGGTTTGCTTAAGTGAAGTTAACTAGCAAATTTTGAAACGAAGATAACTCGATTAGGGATTCCATCAATCGCTATTAAAACCAGACGCATTTGCAGTGAATGTATGTTAGTGAATGTATACTAGTTAATTTTTTTGTAGATAAACATTTTCGAAAAAGAAAATACGTTCTGGTAATACGAGTATTCGTAATTGACCATTCCAAACGCGAGTTTTCCCAGGCGGTCCCCCAACTAAGAACTCACCACGTCCAATGCTGCTTGACCTACGCAATAGAACGAGAACCGGTCTGCTTAACATGAACTAATATATTATTTGAATATAAGGGTGCCATTACCCTTTATTTTTAATGCCCCCCTTAGTATAAAAAATTGTGGACGTACCGTGCTTCCTTTGGACTTGGCCTTGACTGCATAGTCATATTTAAAAAGGAGGCTTGCATACATCTGGCGGGTGCATTATTAGAATTTCTTGCCTGGAGCGGGAGCTTGCATGCTCGTATGGCAGGCGCTTTTACTCGGGATGTAAGCTACATAAGTATTTGTAATCTTTCCCAGCCGAAATTCAAGTAATGCATATGCTAAGGTAGTTCGCAGAAATGTAAAAAAGAGTACTCATGGATTTTCAAGCAATCGAGAACTTTTGAAGAAGTAAAAATATTCATTGAGCAATTTTCTTTCGATTCTACTCATGAGTATTTAGTCGATTACTTTCCACCGATTCCGTTTCCCTGACTGCGCTAATCTCAACCATGAGGAAGAGGAAGGTTTGATAGGCGCCAACATAAGAATTTTTCAGACCTTCAAGCTGCTATCAAATTACTCTCATCGTGGAAGTTTTACTCCGAAATTGTTGCAAAGGTGCTGTGAAGTACTTCAGAGCCTGATGAGGAAAGATAGAGTCTCGTTCTTCTGGGTCCCGCACATTGGGGTATCAAAGGCAATGAGGCTACGGTCAAGGTCCTGAGGGAGGGGTTTGAGAAGCTGGTCCGGGGTACTGAACATTTCTGTTGCATCTCATCTTCCACATCCAAATCCCTAATAGAATACTAGGTCAATGGAGTGAACCTACGCCTACTGTGGATGAAAAGAGACGAGACTTATACACATGTTCTCCGTGAATGCTCTGCTCTGATTTAGCTTAGAAGAATAACGATTTATCAGAGAGCTTTTGAGCCTTGGCCAGGGGTTTATATTAAAGACGTTTTGCCTTCGTCCCGAGGGCTTACGATCGACCGTTAGTGGAGAATAGTCCTAAAGTGATTACCGTACCCACCATATGGGTCGCGTTTTTTAAAAAACCCTATTAATAGACTTAACTTATATATTTGGTACTGTAGGACGAGTATGCAATCTAATTGTATCCTCTAACCATCTGTATGGAGCGATGGTTTTTTGTAACTGGGCGGGATCCGGTTGATCAATCTTTATTAATCATATAAAAGCTTTTGGATGAGTTATGAACAGATGGTAAAACCCAGGCACATCCGATCCATCTTGACAAATGTTTGTGTATCCAAGTATCAATTGCTTTAGCAATTTCACCTCAGACCATCTTTATTAGGAAGCTGTCGAACATGATAACTTATAGCGAAGTGGAGCTTAGATCTAAACTTTTTTGGGGGAAAAACACCGTTGGCTACCTTGTAAGTGATATCACTAAGCATATAATACATAGAGAAGTCACCTAGAAGCAGGGGTCGAAACCGTAACCTTAACCGTAACCGTAATCATTTAATAACAGGATTATTTTTAGTAACCGTAATCATAACTGTAATCGAAACGTTGGATTTTTACTAACCGGTTTCAATAACCTTAACCGATAACTCTGTAACCCTTATTAATCGGTTCTACGAATGGGTTACCTGAGTTCCTAGAAAAGAGATAAAAGGAAATAATAGACGAAACAAATTTGAAAGTTTTCAAATGACTATTCTCGATTAAGAAAAGTAAAATGCCTTTTGAATAGATTGTGACAAATGTGAAGTGTAAAATTTGACATTCAACATTTTTACATGAAAACTTACTTCACAAAAAGTCTAATCTCGTTAATGGTCTGTGAACCAAAGGAACGGGGTGGATATCAAAACGCTGCTGAAATATTTTGCACCAAACGTTTGTCATCGAGTGCCAACGTCCTGAAATATTGGAACACAGAAGAAATCAACCCATCTTGTAACAATTGGCTAGGGTTGTAATTGGTGTCCGGCAACACAAGTCAGTGTCGAACGATTGTTTTCTGGCTTAAAATTTACTGTCAGCCATCTTCGCGCGAAATCAGATGGTGCTCTGGTTGACGCGATTACCTTAATTCGAGCGAACTACTTTTTCGGTTTAACTGCATTGGTTTGAGTAGTTAGTTTGAAATTTATATTTTTAATAGTGTCCAAAAATGTTAAAAAAATTTGATTTTTAATTAAATTTGTTATAGACATGAAACTGATTGGTATTCCTCATGATAACCCTAGTGTAACAGGTTAGGTAACCGGTTAGAAAAAATTAATCGTAATCATTAAAAAATAAATAATCGTAACCCTAATCATAACCCGAACGATTAAAAATTGTGTAACCGTAACAGTAATCGTAAGCTTTATTCGTTTCGGTTTCAACCCCTGCCTAGAAGAAAAATGTGTGCACGGTATTTATCTTCTTCTTCCCTCATCGCTGCTCCTATTGCTCCCATAGTACTAAAATCTTCTTAAAACTTTTAAATTGGTAGTAGATTATTGTGCATGAAGTTGATGGAAGAAATACGGTACAAACTCCACGAAAACCATACAGAATGAAATTTAGGGTATTCAACTTCGTGTTTGTTCATAATTCTTATTCTTGATAATTGTAAAAATTTGTATGAAATGCTATTCCAGAACAGATCTGGACAATATAAACGCACCAAATGTACACATTTCATTCAATTTCAAAACGTACGACAAAAACATCATAGAAAAACAATTCTGAAACTTTAAGGATTAATTACTGAAATTGTTTCCTGTTAATTTGTTTGTTCCACCACTGACACAGTATATCATATCCTCCAACTGACTCTTAAAAATAAGTTTAATTACTATTTTCCTTTATTTTTTGTTTAACTTTCGAGTGATGTAAATTCCGTTTTAAAGACGACAGTTCCTGGCTCTTGTCATCGACAGTTTCACAACAGAATATTGTAAACGACTGCGACTTTTAAAGGACTTACATAAAAGGATTCCATTAATTAACAATCGCCTGAGTGTGTTTTAAGCTGTCTTATCTTGAACCTCTCACGGATTGTCTAAAGCAGTTGTTCCCTGGCTGCAAGAATATTCCTAGGAATTCAACTTTCCTTCTCCATCCTCTTGCTGGGAAAGAATAAAATAAAAAGGATAAAATTCAAAGTGTTTGTGCCTTGAGAATGGATCTCGCAGAAGTCTTCTGTTTCCCGTAGAATGACACTAATTCATTGAACTTCCTTTTAAATTGACGCAGATTAAACTTTTCCTTTATGTTTTTTGTATTTTGTATTTTTATTTTGTTTGGAAAAACTCCTGAAATCATATTCAACCTGGAATATAAAACAAAAACTCAAGAGAAGCTGTATTTACACTGAAGATACAATTTAACATTGCTTTACGTTAGTAGGTATCTTCTAAGAAAAATGAAAGCGGATTCAGCTCCTCGCTCCAAGGATTACTTCTAAAGAAATTAAATCCCTACCTGGAATTCTCTCGTAAGTCCTGCTGCTATCTAAATTTTAAACTTTCCTTTGCACAGGTAATTTTTCATTCGCCTTTAGTTGTCAGGAATTGCAGAGATAGGGTACACGGGGTGCATTAGTATGCAAGCTGCACTTAAACTCTGGGGACACTGATAAGAACTGCATGCATTACGGGCGATATCCTCTCTCGTATCTAAGGCAGTACAAGCTCGAGAGTTCTCCCCCCTTGGCAGCTGAGAAGCTTTTGTCTTCAGAATTTACATAACTAATGCGACGGGTAGTTACATATATGACGTAATTAAACTATACCTTATGCGAAACAGAAGCTGGGTGGTACTATGTCGTCACTATGTAGAGGGCTGTAATGCTGATGCATAAATATGCCCATCAGGGGGAAGATTCGATCCTTCATGAAAGATTATTAAATCAGGGCAGCACACAATCCCTAGGCATATTAATATTCGTGGTCAGCCTATGATCCGAATTTGACCTAAAGTAGCCATCGGCATCGGATTTGAGTTATTAATTGGCTCCTTCGGGATTGACTGCTATTAGCTTCACTTTCCGCATTGCCCTCATTGGTTCCTTTGTTTACCTGCCCTAATGCCTGCCCTGTGATACCTTTGGGAGTTGATTACATTAATGAAAATGCGTGAAATTTACTTTGAAAGTTAAAAGATTTTCGGTCATGGCTTTAACCATTAGCAGCTTCTAAATTCTGTTCGTAAATTATATTTGAATAAAAAATGTTTACACAACTTGTAAATTTTTTTCAAACCTCTGTAATAATTAAATTTAGGTTTTTGTTAAAGCTATTGTATTTCTTTTAAGATAATTTGGTGTCACCTAACTAAATTCAAATTTCTTGAAAAATGTACTCCGGCAGACTTAATTGCTCATTTAAACAGAATCCATTAGTACAATATTTATGTGCCTTTCATGCAGGGGCGGCGCTTTCAGGTGCAAATGGTGCACTTGCACCGGGCGCAATACGTTTGGGGCACAATTTAAGAAATTAAGATTTAAAAAAAATTTATAACTTTAAAAAAAATAAATTGAAAAGAATTCTCATGGGTGCAAGAAATTACACCAGAAATTACCAGAATAAGAATGCTTGGAGTTTTCCTATGAATAATGTGCAAACTATTTTTATGCTACGACCTTTACTTTCGAAGTTATAAGCAATTTTAATACTAAAATTGGCGCTAATTTCGTACTTTTTTAGTACTCTTTTTCCTAAGCATTTATGTCGAAAAAAACCAAGTGACAATTTTAAAGTCAAAATTGCTTGCAATTTCCCCAAATAAGGCCAGTTTTAGCATTTAAATTGCTTATAACTTTGAAAGTAAAATCCGAAGCATAAAAATTCTCTGGACATTATTCATAGGAAACACTCCAAGCTTTCTTATTCTGGGAAAAAAAACATTACTTGACTATGAATATTTTGGAGAAAAAGGTGGTTGAAGGTGACATTTATGTTAAAAAAAAAACAAAATTTTGACTTTGACGACTCATAACTCTAGAAGTTGGTACTGTGGTGCCGTCGCTTTTATAATTTTAGATAGGTGGGAGTATTCTGCGTACACTGATACCTTATTCATGAAAATAAGTGATGGCGTTACAAAAATACAAGGTTAATTAGTCATTTCGACCGAATAAAAAGAAATATTATTAACACCTTAGCCACAGTTACGGGATATAACAACTATACAGAAATTCAATACTCATTATAGCCGATAATCTGAGATACTTTTCTTTCGCGCCGGGCCTGGGGCAATTTTGACCCCCCTCCTTTACTCAATTTCTATCACTGTACTTTCTGATGCAAGACAAAGTACAAAAATAAAATTTCACTTCTCCTCGTGCAGGAAGTTTCCAGAGATGTTAACTTGGAGATTTGAGAAATTTGGGAAAAAATCTCATTTTGTTTGTTCCTTTACACTCCGGCTTCGCCGGTCTCAGTTCAAAAAAGTTCAATTCAATCCGCATAAGTGGCTTCACCAGCTGGCATGCTCAGTTTATGCTTGAAATTGTTGTTGCTATTTCGCCAGAAGTTAGAAATGTAAAAGCTCACTGGGGTGATATTCCATTATTCCAGTCGATTACTCTCTTTTGAGTGAGCTTTTACGTTCAATCTCATGTTCTGTTGGACGAATTCAGGCTTTATTTTTCCTGAGTTCAATGTGTGAAAATTTTTAGGAACTCAGACAAAAATAAAAGTTCAGTACCCACACCAATTCGTTCGAACTTGCGCAGTTCGGCCGGTGAAGCCGAGGTATTGCTGTCTAACAAATAAATATGGCCAGTTTCACACGGACCAACCAACAAAAATTAGCGCCAATTCCATTTTGAAATTCGATGAAGAATCGCATGGGTCAATTCCCTTTTAAAATTCGATGAAGAATAGCACGGGTTTTCACTAAAGCCATCTTTTCTAAGAAACTATACGGCTTAATATTAATTCTCCCTTTCGCCATTTCTTTTCCTAGTAAAAGGGAGACAGAAAACAAGCTCAACCAAATAGCTGCCAAAAGTTGATTCAAAAATTCCGTGAAAGGATTCCGAGGAACAAAAAAATCTGCCTGCCCCGTCGTCCTCGCCTACTCTCTTCACCGCAAACGACGTCTTCAGCAGATTTTTGTTGGTTGGAGGTTGACCCATGTGAAACTTACTTTCTATGTAATCTTTTTTTATGTTATACGAATGCACTTCTTTAATTTTGCGCAAACTATGAAAATTATTTCTCCCATGCAGCGAGTTTTTGTGACTTTTTCCATTGTCCTTCACTGCGTTCAAAAATGAATAGCTTCTGGGGCGCAATATACATAGTGCACCGGGCGCAAAAAAACCAAGCGCCGGCCCTGCTTTCATGGACCACAATCTTGACAGCTCGTTAATAAATTTAAATCAGTTTGCTCCATTTAGAAGCATTATTGTCGTATGTACAAGCGCAGAATACTTTTTGTGGTAATAGGCGCCAGCCGCTTTAAGTACTCTCGAAAATAATCCAAAGAGTAGAAGTAATTCAAAAACTAAATTATAAGAAAGAATTTTAAATTTCTACCAGGAAATGTGGAACCTGTCTCAACTTTAGGGATGCAGTGGGACATCATTTTCTAACTAAGGTATAATGGTCCTGGAAAAAGTTCTGTCCATCATGTCGTTGATCACATCTACATCGGGTTGTTCTATTATCTACGAATCGTTGGTACCGTGTTCCTAAAAGAGGTGCTGTTAGCAAAGAGAATAAGCCGAACCAGCTAGGGCGATAGCGTATCCACTAAAATCTTGCGGGTTATTCTACACGACAAGACGAGAGTCGGTTGCAAAAGTGGTTTATGGAGATGAGGGTGAGAGATGGCGATGGAAATTGTATCCATTTCATCGTCCTCTCTGACCATCTTCTCCCTAAATCACCTATGTAACCGACTCTTGTCGTGTCGTATGTACGCTCTTGTGGAATCAGCCCAAGTCTCAAACTATCCCAGCGGGAAAAATTGGGAGCACTCCCAAAGGGAGGGAAGTTGGAGCGCTCTCAACATACTCCCAAGGGAGCATTATTGGAGATATTTAAGAAATTGAATAGGCCAAGAAAAACTTAAAATTGTATTGATGCGATGACCAGAGCCGGCGTTTAGGTTTTTTGCGCCCGGGGCAGTATGCCATATTGCGCCCCATTAGCTCTTCATTTTTTGATTGCAATGAAGGAAAATGGAAAAGGACACAATTCCTTTAATAGATAAAAATGAAGTCACGGGAACACTTTTACAATTTTTTTTAAAGATTTTCTGAAATTGCGCCCTTATCCGATTGCGTCCGGTGCAAGTGCACCATTGGAACCTATAAAAGCGCCGCCCCTGGCGATGACTCACTATTATACTGAAAACGTAAAATTGCGGAAAATTTCATCAGATCATAAATTGCGTTTGATTGAAATACACAAATTTTGATTAGAGAGTGAAAATTAGTTAAATAAAAACTAATTTGTGAATCGTTTTTAAAAGCAAACGTAAGTACCTTTCTCTCAATATTTATAAATAGTCGTAGATTCAATAGGCCGCCAAGCTATTTAGATTTAAATATTAAATTTTTCTTATGGCACTTTAATGTTGACCTCTACTGTAGATATTTAAAAAAGCTCGATAATGCTCCTTTTTGTCTCCAACTACATCGTTGCAGGAGTGCTATTATGGGAGCTCAAATGGAGTGCTAGCCTAGGCGGACATCTAATGTTAAAAAATATATGGAGAGGGAGCGGAAAGGGGGAACTCCATGCTTCCATGGGAGTGCTCCTTCATTGTCTTCAAAGCACTCCATTTCCCACTGGGATGTTCTAACTAAACGAATTTGCGCGCACTCTGCAGAGACAAGACTTTAGGTTGATAAGCCCTGCAAATATTTCGATTCGATTCGAGAACGATTTGCCAAGCGGAGCAAGATATCGAATCGCTTTCTCGTGCCGATAACGAATCGCATTCAACTCAATGCACTGCGTAAAACTAAAAATTAAGTTGCGCACATGTATGTAGTATCTGCGACTTGCATATTCAAGTATGGATCACATTGATCAAAAATCACTCCGTCGAGCTAAACAAGTCAAAAACTTAAACTTTCCAAACAATCTGTTGAGGAGAAACTAATCATCCATTAAAGCTTTCTTGTTGCGCTTTGAATCTATTTCTCGTACCTTTCGCAAGCAGTTCTCGAGCAGTTTTCGAGTCGAGAATGGTCCGAGAAATCGAGCCTCCGAGAAATTGTATGCAGGAATATGTTTTGTATCCACTGAAATATCGGTGTGCGTATGTAGTGTCTGCACTTCTTCTCTCCGCACCTTGATTTTGGTGCAGACACTTCGTCGGATAAAGTATGGATATAGTGCGAAGAGAAACTTTTTGGTGGATACCCACTTTTACTCCGACTTAAACCAAATTTTCGCAGTACGATGACAGAAGATGTGGTTTAGCTTACATGCATATACACAGTAGGGGATACAAGGGGGAAAATGAGGGATACAAGGAGGATACAATGAGGGACATGAGAGCAGACCTCACCGTTTTCCAGCTCAAGGACAATCAACTGAACTTCGAGTCTAAGGTTCCGTTAGCGGCCCGTAAAAGTAAATTGGCACATCCGTTGGGTGCCGAAAAGGGCGAAGCAGAAACAATGGATAAGTCCGAGCCCGAGTTGATTAAAAAATCGATTCCATTATTGGAATCGCGCACGACAAGGCGACGTGAGAGTACCATAATTTGGCTGCTCATCGACGGGACGATCTCCGTCTAGTTTTTTGGATTCTTTTTGGCAAACTTAAGGCCGCCATACACGGTCAAATTGGATGTACATCCAGAATTTCATCAATCCTATAAGCGCAATGAGTTTTGATCGGCCGACCGGCCCACAAACGAAAGTTTTGGTTGTACATCAGCCCTTCGATGTACATCCAATTTGACCGTGTATGGGGGCCTTTACAAGGCGGACGGCAATATGTCGCCTTGGGGCCGTACTGTTTATGGTACCTGTGGTGGTCGCCTTATTGGCAGATGCCGATTTTCGATTCACCGGGGTCCTACTTCAGTCGCGTCGGCTACTTATATTTTGACGCTGACTAAGCCGTAGCACCAGGGCTTTTAGGCTTTGGAAGTCTTTCTGTAGTGATTTCACTATTGGTTGGTTCATGGGCTCTTTCAGCCCGAAGCGCGGACACGTAAGAAGAGTTAACGTGGGAGAGAACCTCCCGTACGTAATCGGTTATCGGCAACCTGGGCCCTCTCGCTTCAAGGTCGGTCTTTCAAAGGGGCCAGTGAGACTTGGATTGTCTGTGGGAGGCGTCGTTCCCACAATCTTGCGATGAGCTCCTCCGTGACAGCTCGGCTATTGCCAGCCAGCGCTTGAAGGGAGTGGAGGAAGTCGGACGGCTTTCTGTCTCCTGGTTCTTGAGCTGACAGTAGCTGCTCGAGACGTTTGGTCTCTGAAAGACTATATTTGTCAAGCAGCTTTTGTTTCACGTCATCATATTTTGCAGTCATTATGTCCGATAACACTGTTGTACAGAATCGATTTTTAAATTCTACCTAAGAAAACCCTTTACAGTATTTGTAAAGGACATCAAGACGATTCAGAATCCAAAATTTCAAACAATTCTATATAAAATTTAAAGAGTTATTAACAAAAATATAAATATAATATATATAAAATTTAAAGAGTTATTAACAAAACTCGAACACCGCAAGGCAAACATTCTGCTTAATGAGCCGATTTATAACTTTTCTTTTCATTTTTTGGTCAAATTTTCGTTTTAACAACTTTATTATTAATTATTATAATAAAATATTGACAACGTAAAACGTTTTAATTAATTATTCACCACTCCTATACCAAAAACCAAGTAAATTGGACAATATTTTTTTCCTTTCTTTTCAAACTTTAAACATTAATAACTTTGATATTTTTTTATGAATTTGCATACAACTTTTTCGAAATATCATAATTAAATACAATGAACCCATTCTGTTTAGTCTCGACCTTAGGTAGAATTCGCTGTACAACAGTGTAATATATGCGCAGCGTGAAACCAATGCTGCTTGACAAATATGGTCACGTCGGGGTCACCAATTTAGTTGTGGCTTCGTGCCAAAAAATAACATAAAACACACACATTTTTACGATCGTCTTATTTAAATATATTTATTATTTTGAAAATGATTACTGATTTTAGTCGACTTAATATTTTGAACCGGCGAGGCGTCTGCTCTTTTGTTTTCTTGCAACTTGGATCACTAAAGAGAGAGATGCCTGAAGTTTTGTATGGATAGATCATCGATCGGTGATCTAGGCATTTTTATGATTGATCGATCTAGCCGATATTTGATCGGTTTCAATTACAGTGGCTTGTGTGAACTTATATTGGTTCTGTTCTAATGACCACTACAACCCTCTATTGTTCTCTCTTCTCTTATTTCGGTCTTAAAGAAAAAAGGGAACTATAGAGGGTCCTTGCTCACTCAATCTCACCAGATTAGGACAGCAGGCAACATGGAAGTGATCCATGGTATTAAAACAAAACCTTTGCTGGTGTTTTGAGTCAACTATTGCCCGACTCTGCAATAAACGGAACTTCATCGTAACTTAAAATTTTTATGACCGGACTGGACTGATCGCCCTGATTGCAGATGTACATTACAAGTTTACTCGTGTGCCAAGTTTTAGTTTAGTGCATAATATCATGGGTAGTCAACCTAAAATAAAATTCTATAAAAAGTAAAGGGTGCATAAAAATATCTCGGCGGGGCACCAAAATACCTAAAGCCAGCCCTGCTTGTAGTAGTATCTTCAAGATCTCCTGCTTCGATTTTCTGAAAGAGCCGTCGATCCTCTCTACAGAACTCAGTGTATTTCAGAACGTTTGTTGAAGTTTAATAAACTCTAAATATAATTTGTATGACTTTAGTTCTTAATCCATAAATGTAATGAATAGTATCCTCGCCTGATCCCTAATGTTATGTTTTGAGGCCCAACTACTGTAGGGTCAGCAAAGGAGTGGTTCCATCGTATATAATCATAGGCTTTAACACAACAAGCTTGAGCAGTTTGTTGTTTGGGCTAATTTGTATTGGTTCAGCACGGCTCCTTTAGTGCAGCTTTTCTGAAAACACATTTTATACATATTTTAAATATCCGATCAGGATTGTGAGGATCTCCATAAATTTCCTAATCCTTTTGGAATCCAATTGAAAAAATCAAAAAAAAAAAAGTTGCTTTTCAAACTTAATCTTCAATTAAAAAAATGAATTTCATGAATTACCTAGAGAATGTGCACAATGTATAAAGTACAACACCAGTCAACAGTGGTGCTTCAATTTATTCCCCATTGGTGCACCTCGACGTTAAGTTGCATTTGTGAACTTTAATTGCCACCCAAGAAGTCCGTTCGCTCCAATGTTGACGTAGTTTGCCAGTTCGGGGGTCTTTATGCTTTGCAAACAATAATTCTGCATGAAACTGGTGCTGGTCATGGCTTTCGTTCGCCTGTTACCCAAGAAACTTTATAGTTGGCAATCCCCTTCGGTAGGTGCATGGCGGAATGAAATGTTAATGAATCTCTGAAACTTTTGCAAATTTTGTGTAAAACACAACACGAAAAAAAGAGGAATATTATAGAATAATATAAAATTCCACAGGAAACAATAAAAGTCAGCCTTTAAGGTATATATGCAAAGGTGCACCCAGTCCGAGATTAAGCTATTGTTTAAAAGATTTCGCAAACTGATTCTGCTCCGTCAGCCACGTAACATCGGTTGTGAGTTTGAAGGTAATTTCTTGAATCCGTCTGCCGAACATAAAGTTCGTTAAACAATCACCTTCGAACATGTACAGTATTCGGTTGATAGCCATAAGAGCACTGCAATTGCATGGAGAATGGTTGTTTGGGAGAATCTATATAGCGACCGTATACTGATGATGCCAACCATGTGGTCGACATTTTCTGAAATGCTTATGGCAATTCCTTCAGCTATTCCAGAATGTATACGAGCTGCACGCTTTGTTAGGTTAAGATTTTCAGGATTTCCACCCTGGAATATCCCCATTCAATGTGCTCCCAAACTAGTATCCTTAGTTAAGGTTCTTTTCGTATAAGCTCTCTCTCCTTTTTGGGGAATGCTCCAGAGCTAGCCGGGCGCACTCTGCATGAGTATAAATTGGAATATGTATGTGCGGTGCCGGTTGAGGGTACTTAATGGGCGATTGCTATCACAATGCAGGAATCCTTATTCCTTGTTTGGTGTTTAAAAGTTAATTGTTATTATCTTGAAGGGTCCTTTTTTGCCTACCTAGCGGGGAGTAGTCCTGCATTGTTGCACTTCCTTGTTAAGTGTACGTGAAATGAACCAAAGCATTGACTTTTAAATATTTTAATGCATTTTCATTTCGGTGAATGTTTTAAAAAAAGAAAACCTCCAGAGGGCAGAATTATAAAGTAAAAGGATTTCATTGTGAACGGGCAATTTTTATTTTTTGCTGTTGTATGGTTTATTTGATGCCATAAAAACACTCCACTTTACATAAGCCTCGAATACTCAGTATTAAAGGGGTTCTCTATAAAAGGTGAGAAATTAAAAATTCCCTCATGAATTATATTTTTTTGGGCGGGGGGTAAGGGATGAAGTTTTCTGAAAACCCCCCTAGCCATCGTTGTAGTCGTTTTCCCTTTACGGCTATCGTATATGTGCATATATAAGTATATGTACATACTGCATCGTTCATTTCTCATATAATTTAACATTCTGTGAAAGTTTCCATCTCTACCTGCAACGCAAGTCCACCTTCCCCCCAAAAAAACCGATTATCCTACTAGGGGTAGTCGACAATAATACATACATAATTCAGTATTTTAGCTTCACATTTAACTTCCGCAACAGATGGAGCAAATTAATTAAAAACTTTTTCGATTGTTTTAATTGTATTTTCATCATTCCAATGAGGGAAAAAATCTGCTTCCATATCTTCAGAGGCCCTGATTGAAAGTTTTTGGGGGATTTTTTTAATTGCAGCCCCTGTATTTTTTTTTTTTTGATTAATTTAACTTCCAACACGCACTTGTAATGTTTTAATGATGTTACAGAATTATTAATTAAATATGTATGTACTAATGAAATCAAGCAAAATCTTAATGAATTAAATTTTTGGGCAAGTGAAACGGGTTTAACTTAATTTTTAGGTGATGCATTGTTAATGGGAAAGAAATTATTTCTTTTGTAGAGAAAAGGATTCAGATTGAATGTTTACGATTTTATTTCGAAGCAATCATGTGTGAAACTAAGAGCCTACTTTAGAGAGATAAATAGAACTCTTTTTTTTTCATTATTTTGTATCAAACCACGTTTCGTTACTAAGAACCCCTCTCAACAAACATTAGAAAAATACTAAAGTACCATGTTTCAACACTAGAATCCTTCTCCCAATAAAGCTTTATACAAATAAATATTCACCCAGCAGGCTGGGTGATTTTCCTTTGAAAGCTTCATTTGGAAGCTTTAAAGCTTCCTACGCCGACGAGCTGTCTAGCTATAAAATAAACCGCTTCAACAGGCCAAAATTAGTCTTTAACCAGACTCGTTCCGGAGAGGTCATCTTCCTTATACCGTGTCGTGATGTATGATCCGGCACGGTTAGACCACAGACATAACACATACACAACACATACCGACCGACTACATGAGGAGTGTTTCCCGGACCAGTGGCTGGATGTATTTTATTAGATTCGAAAAGAGACGACTGAACAGGAGACTTCAAGAGACCGGAGTCTTAAAGCTGAATCACATAAGTTGGTTCTCTCTCATTTGTTCTTTCAGTCTGCGAGTTCAATGTTTCATATGGAAGTGTCCACATCAGGAAGAACGGAGAAAAAACGAACGAAAGCGAGAACTTTTGGGAAATTTTGAAAAAGAGAACGAACGGAAACGAAAGAACAGCATAACCACACCTGTGGAATGTTTATTTGATGATGGCTATGTTTAAGTTAATTTTTAACAGGATTCAAAAGAGAAAAAATCCAAGTGAACAAGTCGTGTATGTATAGTGAAAATTGCAATTACAATTTAGTTATGGACGTGAGATTCGCGAAAACAAAAGCTTCTATGTGGACAGTGCTTTGTTTCTTTATTTTCACTTCTTTTAACGAAAGAACTGAAGGAAGGATCGAACGAAGCAGAACGGAGCTATCTGTTACAGTTACAGCCTTTACAAGGACTATAGCACCATTTTAGAAGAAGGAATTTAACCCTTAAGCGGGAGCCACATAGCACACGTTTTCCGATCTCCGTGTTCCGTTCTCCGCTTCCTGTCAAAATTGATTACTAAGTCTTAATATTACTTGATCAGATAAACAAAAAAAGAATGGAACGATAAAAACACGTAAACGGAGAAGATAAACAAATTTCAACTTTAGAACGGATTGACGGAAACGTTACCTCACTTTTTTGTAGATTGAGTAAATAAAATTCGCAAATTCGCTCACTTGTCAATAAAATCAAGGATGACAAGGAAACGGACGCTTGTAGCTCCATAAAAATAAATATCGGAACACCAAAACAAATTTTTCAATGTAGATTATCATCGCCAGTAGCTCGACTGTTTGAAAGGAGATTGAAAGCAGGTTATTTACATATGTACCTATAAAGATTAGGAAAAGAGTAGGTGATAGAACTGATCCCCGAATTCGACCCCGTCCACCAATAGCTGTGTTTTGTCAGAAGAACAAGAAGATATATTCTATCAAAAACCAAGATATATAGAGCAACTAAACCAAACTTACCGAAGGGAAATATAAAGTTTGAACCAGATACGACATGCCGTGCCGTAACCGTACGTACCCTAACGTACGACATGAGTATTCATATGGCACCGACTTAAATTGATTTAATGAGCTTGCAAATATTCGATCGTTAGGGTACATACGATTACGGTACGGCACGTCATATTTGGTTCAGAATCAAGTTGACTATTCGATTGGACTCACCACAAGGTCGGCAGTAAGTTTTTCTGGTCTGAGGCTGACCGCCGAGTCAATCTGGTCTTAGTCACTGCCATCTCAGAGATTTCAGGTTCGATGTCACTAGAGCTTTTGTTCACCCAGGATTTAAAGGGATGCAAAGAGTACTACACGGATCTTCAAAGTTGTTTACTTTTCCCAACTACGCACGCCTGACTTGCCGGAAATTGATTTGCTTCTGGATTCATACGTCGTCGTTTGTTTTAAAACAAAAACACACCTTCGAAGGAAAAATTAGGGTGATTTACAACTCTCTTTAAGAATATGTATTTAATCAGGAGAGCCACTCACCTTAAACACCCAACAATGTAAACAAACGTATGTATGCGTTATTTATTTAGTCCCTCCATACTTTAATGTCTAAGCTTGTAATTTTTAATATAAGTATCTAAATAAAACCCCTTTAATAACTTGCACGACACATGTCCACAAGGAGTATTAACCCCTTGATGAAAACGCAAAAAAAAGAAAACTGTTTTAAACCTAATTTCGATTTATGTATGTGTACTTAAACCGACTCGGCTCAATAATGCTTTTTTATGGGGGTCCTAGTAATTCACGGGGTAGTTGACCCTCTATCTGGGGAAGGATTACAGATAAATTCCGCTTCAAAAATTTCATGGGGACATGATGTCTATGGAGGACTGCCAGTCCCTGAATGGGGTTTTAATGTGGAACCGAAAACAATTTAAACCAAATTTTAATGTGCTCGACGACATATTTAGACGATTTCTTTTTGCTCTTGAGTTTGTTTAATAATGTTTTTATGAAGGTTGCAGAAATTTAAAAAAAAAAAAAGGGTGGAAGATTATAATTTTTTTTTAAACCAGTCGAGGGGCATTCTGCTACCAGGTGGTTGTAATGAAGACTTTACCGTGGAGATAAATTTGTTCTCAAACAAACTAAAAATTAAATTTTTATAAATATTAAAATTTTAATTAGTTTTAAGTAAAGACTAAAAGTAAATAAGCTGGAATTGAAAGTTGTAGTTATGAATATGATTTTGTTTTTAGAGCTTAGTGTTGAGTGAACTTCTCTAATCTTTATGAGTGACACGGAAAATTACAACAAATAATTACTATTTTAAAGTTTTGGTGTAATTAGTTTTAATGTTGAATTTTTCTGTTACATTTAAAAAAATACTGCAGTTGGTTGACAAACGTTCTTTCAGAATAATATCTTGCTTTGGACCACATGTCAACTAGAAACACATGATGGCTAGGGTGTCCCGTCCATGTATGAGAAATTTTTTTTTCGAGCTACACTATCGCAAGAGGTATCAAAATTTGCGTAATTTTACACAGATTACGCTAAAAGTGAAAAGACTAAAATTGGCTGTCATCTTCAGGGCTCTACCGAACTTTGAAATTTTGTAAATTTTACGTTTTTACAGACGTAAACCATAATGCCTAAAATAATACAAAAATCAGGTTTAAAAGGTTTTTTATTATTAAAATTAATGAAAAAAATCACAAACAAACAGAAAGAAAACAAAATAAACAAAATAAAGCTAAATAATTGATGATAAGAACTTAGAATTTAAACTTATTTTTGCGTCCAAAATTTGGCATTTCTGCTCGAGATTGCAACTTGGTTCTAATAAAGCTATCTCTTGAAGTAGCGTCAGTTACACTTTGTGAGGCCTCTGTTACCAGTTTAACACATCTTTCCACAGATTGTGTGTGACAAGGAAAGTCATCAATTTGCAAGCTCTTATTTTTTGCCATGATTTGAAGGTCCTCATTAGAAATATGCCGAAGCACTGGCGGTGTTGTAACCTGACACTCGTGCCACCTAATAATTTCGGTGTAATCTCTAGCAGAGAAGTTAATTTTCGGTGGTTTAAATATCCTGCGTTTAGTACTACTACTACTTTTAGGTTCTCTAGCTTTTATAATTCTTCGCAATGCCAGCTCCCGAATGTGGTCCCTATCATCAAACAACATACTGACAAGTAGATGTTCTGGGTGCGCAAAAAAAGCATTTCTTTCGATAACAGAATCCACAACAGATCTCAGATTTTCAGGTAAAAATCGAGAGCACATAATCAGTTGAAACAAATATTTGGCTCCGTCCTTAAAAGACGACTTTTGCTTGATTAGGAACCAAATCGGAGCGTATACTTTAACCACGTAGTTGACAAGCAATTGTAATTTTTCTGATGGATTAAGAGTACTTACATAAAGTCTGAGTATACGATTAGCAGAAGTAAGCCATCTCGAGTGCACTATTTTTCCAGGTTGACGGTTTGCCAGCTCAGGAGTACAGGAACCAATTGATACAGCTTGACATATCTCATAAAGATATTTTTGATCCGTACTTAGTCCAAAGACCACATTTTTCGGCAAGTCTGGCAAATTACCAGCCACCGCACAAAAGGACACGATGGTTTTATTTTCGCAACCAGCTAATTGTTTTCCAATTGGTCCGGAATATTCTCTAGGACCCGAAGCGCACCCATCTAAGGTCAAGAATAAATGACGAAGGGGTAACTCATTGGCATGAAGCATACAAACACACCATTGTAATGGTCTCTCCAAATACTCCTCTAAATATTGAATCACGCCACCCTTCCAACCAGTGTTAGTTGCAGTTCCGTCACATCCAACGCAAATCACGTCATCTAAATTCCAACCTTGACCCTCTAATAAAGTTGTGATCGAAGTAATAATTCCCTTTGCAGTGCCACGAGTTGGCCTTGCGTGTCCCAAATAAATTGATCCAGGTTCTGCTAAAATGGAGATGTGCTCTTCTGAAACTTCTTTGCGATGGTAACTATCCCCTATTTTCTCATTTATCAGAGTCTTGTCTTTTCGTCCATCAAAGTAAATGCTTTTTATAACAACATTTGCAATATCTTTTGAAGCTTCTGTCCGGGCTTTAGATACAGCTCTGTGGATTTTATTTTTATCAATAACCAGAGTTAAATCTTCGGTAGAAACCAAGCCGATGTCTGCCAAAACCGCAGAAGCAACAGCAGCAGCAGATCGTGTCGATAAGCCGTATCTATCACAGACCTTTGCAACGGTTGGCAATGGCAATGTATTCCGATTAGCCGTTGAAGTAGAAGGTGTCTCTATAGAGGGAGGGTTTGTTGGGGGTTGCTCTGTTATCTGATTCGTTTCTGGGAAAAATTCACGCACCGAATCTTTATCACAATTTGCTGAGACAGAATCGGTTTCTTGAGTAGAACGCGACTTTTTTGCTGCCCTTATTGACTCTTTAATTTGTCTTTGCTGCCGTTTCATTAATCTAGTTGTTTCTTTCTTATCAACACCGCTTATAATCATTTTCTTCTCATTTCTTTGATCCAACAAAAAACTTCTCTCATTGATGGGAACTTTCTTAGGTTTTAAACACGAACAAGATTCAAATGACTCGCATTTACAAGCAGCAACATCGAAAAGCTTCTCAGATGACTCCAAAAAACACTTCAGTTTGTTTTCAAAACTATCACTTCGTTTGCTTTTGGGGTATCTTTTCAAAATAAGGTACTTTTCAAAATAGGATTTCAGTAATTGAATAACTCGTTCCTTAGTTACGATTGGAATCGAAGCTTTGGTCCAAATATTGTTGATCTCTTCATAAGCAATCGCATATATTTCTGAATTGGATGGATCCTTGCCATTATATTTCAATTTCAGTTCGTTCTTGACAAATAAAATAAATTTAATGACGTCCCTTATACTTGGTAGCTGCCGGATGTCAAGTTCTTTGTATGGTCCCAATATAGCACAAGTAGTCTGACTACGCCTTGAATTCATTACTTAAAAATCAGAGGTCACGAACGAACTCGCACATTCAAAAATTTAGTCAGGGGTAACTTGATGAAAGTTATTTAAAAAGTAAATGTTTTTTATATTTAGTTCAGGAGACGAAATTAATGATAAGGCGAAATACTACAATAAAAATGAAAAGTACTCAAAACGTTGATGATCGGTAGAACCCAAAGATATAGTTTTATTTTGTTTTTAAAATTATTTTGGTAATCTACGAGCAATTACGCAAATTCCGAGAGGTCTTGCGTTAAGGAAAACCAAAAAAAAAAATTTCGGGACACCCTTGATCCCACACAAGAAGTGCGAAAGCCCACCAAAGACACAAACTCACTCACACCCAAATATGGGATCCCCACCAAAAAGTTCACCGCAAAAGGTTGATGTTCTGAATAAAACTCACACCCGAGACCACCACTGCAATTCTCCATCATAGCTCTACTACTCACCAGCCTTAGAGTGTACCTAATGAATTTCCACTGAATAAAGCATATGTATTTTTGGGCCTGTTATGATACTCCCTTAAATTTGGTGTTACCATTCCAGTCTTTAACAAAATCCCGACCTTTACTTGCTAACAGGAATTTCATAATACAAAACTGGTGAAATCGCTTTTATGTTATTCCACAACGAACCTTTGATTTCTTTATATCCTAAGTGAAACATGTATTTTTTATGTATTCAACCCGCAGTCTGTACTTAAATATGTATAAAGCTACTCCAAAAATAAAATTCTATACGAAAAGTGTCGAAATTATTCATCTCCGCATCGGGGAATCTGGTAAAAATCGATCGAATTAAAATTAACGAAATTTATTTGGCTACAAATGAACGAAGTTCGTCATGCATTTGGTACAATGAATAATAATTTTCACCAGGACCATGGGCTATTACTCTCCTTTCGGGGTCTGCAAAGTGTAGCCAAGGGAAACTCATATAAGTGATTTTGTGTGAGAGCCTTTTAAGCACTTCAGTTTGATTTCGAGAGCGCTCTTACAGAAATGTTCCACATGCAGATAATTCACAGGAAACTTTTCCGTCGAGGATGTGATGAAGAACTTTCCAGTGGGGAAATAGATTCCCAAGTGGATTCAACTTATAAGGCAATAATTCATGCAGGATACCACCGTCCAACTTAAGCCAAACCAACTGGAATCATATAGATAGAGATAGAAAGGTCGCACGAGTTCAATTAAAATGCAGTAATATTGAAGGAAAACGGAGGATTTTCTAATTTTCCTGGGCACGAGATGATGGGATGGGGGTATTGGGAATTGATTTCTTCCTTTTGCGCTACTTCAGCAAGTTTTGAGGCTCCATTAATATCACTTGCACAGTTGGTGAGCGATAGTGTAATCCAATTCAAAATCGTTATTAGAAACCATGAACCGTGTAAACTTTTGTCCTATTTTATCGAGAATCATGGAAATCAACCTGTCTATTGTATAAGGGCAGATTGGCAGAGTACAATGTAAAGAGGCATAGTATGGGAGGCGTAGCTTGTGGATCGAGGGGTAGGACTCTAGTCAAGGAGTAAGTCTAATGGACATATATAGGGCATGTGAGTTCAATTAAATAAGTAATAATAGAAAACTGGTTGCATATTTTATTTTAGGGCCGAATATTGGCGCTTAATTGATGCAATTTTAGCGCAAATGAATGTAAATGTGATATTCTTCCGGAAACTTAAAACTATAATATAACTATGATATGGCTAATCTACGTACCTCTGAGCTGAAGATGGGAGACCTTTGTCTCCCGAATGCCGAATACATCAAGAAGAGATCACGAATCCGCGAAAGACTATAGGCCTAGCCTAACATCCTTCATACCCAAGACGCTGGAAAGAGTCATCGACCCGTACATCTGTCAATCGGCAGATGAAACTTTACTGTCCCCAGCGCCACGGGGTAGATCCGCTGAGACAGCTTTGGACGAGGTGCTATGAGCTACCGAAAGATAAACAATATACACTGACAACCTTCCTAGCCATAGAAGGCGCCTTTAACAATGTACGTACTGAATTGAACAAAAAGTTCTTATAGGCTTATACCTAATGTACCCCTAAAGAATAAATATAGAACATACACACAAATACATGCCGTTGTGCTCAAAACAGAAGACAGTGCAAGTACAGGCTTTGCAATAATCATAAACGACATTACCCCGAAAACCAAAATTCCAGCCAACAACAGCAGTTTTGTTGATACCGAATTACACGCTCCTACAGCATGCAATTGGCATGGCACGTTGCAACAATCACGCCAAGAAATCAATAATAATCACACACTCCTTGAGTTCACTACAAAAAATCAATGATATGGAAAATAAAAGACCTACTCCACCAAACTCAATTACAACAACAACAAAAATAAAAAATTAATTGCTCTGTGGATTCCAGGTCATGTTGGACTCAAAGGAAATGAACAAGCAGACGTCGTGGTAAAGGAGGCCTTGATCACTACAATTAACTTAGAATTCCTCCCACCACATATCAATCTATAGCTTCTGAACTAAAAAAAAACTCATCAAAGTCTAGTGGAATACCGAGCGGTTACAAAATTCACACCAATTAGTCAATATAAAAAAAAAAACAATAGAACCCTGGGAAACAGCACACCACCATAACGGAAAGTTCGAAATATTGATTGAATGCATCAAGTACGAAAACGCATGAAAAAGACGTAGTAGCATCTGGTGAGTACTAAATAAAGGATTTCCTCTAGGTCTCCTGCCTAGACGAAAACTGAATCGACTCCATGCTTGAACTGGCAAACTAATGGTGTCTCATCTTGAGGGGACTCTGATGGCCAAAGTAGGAAAAGGATGTCTACAAAGGTAAGGAGGTTATTTCGTTTGGTGTTGTTGTTGTAAATGAACACCTAGGACTACTCGATGGCCAAAACGATGGTTACGCAGGCGATATTGTTATCGCGGTAAGAGGTGAACCAGCGTATCCGAAAAGCCGAATATGGATCTACTTATATATGACGCTATCTGCCCAGGTGAGATTTTGTTGAGTGGGACACATAAGTAGACCTCTGAGTTTCTACCGCAAAGCTTGTTGATAAACATGGGGTCTACAACCGAAAGTCATACACTGGATATATCCTGACTGAAGTGTAGAAAAGTAGTGAATGCACACCTCGGTTTTTGGGGTGTAAAATTGGCAGGGGATGTAGAGAATTAATAAAATTTCACAAAGATCAAACAAAAGGCGCGTCAGTAGATTTTGTGCCTTTAAAGTGAATCAATGTCTCTGGCTCCTTCCCAGAAACTAGGGAAGAAACCTGGAAGGCTGGAATGCCCAGCACTAAACAAAGAAGTTGTCATGGCGAATAGTATAGCTAGAACAGTTCTGGCGCAGTGATGTCATCAGTTGTGTTTTCGGGTATTAGTAAGCGCAGTCTGTGTGAGAATAGTTGAACTTCGCTGCGTCTTGGATGAGCTTTTGAACTTCCATGTGCCTCCGATAAACTTTCATGCCGGGTGAGCTTTTAAGCTTGCTGCGTTTTGGCTGAACTTGGGTTGAATTTAGAGGTTGCAGACTTTCTCGAAATTTTTAGCAAAAAACAAACACAATTTTGACTTTAACGACTGATAACTTTGGAAGTTGTTAGGGTGGAACCTGTAACGGTCGGAATTATCATTTATTTGGGTTGGGAAATTTATTTTGGGAATCACCTTGTAAGGGGAAATTTTGGAAAAAATCACTTTGCGGAAACAGGAAAATTTTAAAAAAAAGAATAGGCGAGGAAAAAAATAATAATGGAAGGGAGTTTTTTTTGGGAAAAGAAAAAAAAAGGGAGTTCGAATTTAGACGGCTGGAGGCTTGTAATTTATGAGGAAATAAAAATAGTAAAAAAATCAGTTTTTTTTGAACCTATACTACTGGCTGGAAGACAAACACATTCACTAGTCAGTCCATTTGAGAAAAAATAACAATTTCGCTTCGAATTAGCAACAATCAGGACTAGTTCGGTGCTGTGAAGTCTAGGCGAAAATACAAGCAAGATTAGGCACCAGAAAAAGTTACCAATAGGAAAGGAGTTTGGAGAGGTACCGAAGGGGATACCAGCAATACCAAAAAAATTGTTTTTTTTTGCCCTTTAGTTGATGGAGCAGGATATGCGGGTTTTGGTGTTTTACGTTGATGAAATTTTTAGCAGGGAAAGGTGCGGATTGGTGTTAATCTGTACAAACTGTTTATTTATTTAAGGGGCAAGACCCTGTGTTTTTAATACTCTTCGTTTATCTGTCACCAAAAGTTCAGAAAAAAAGGGAAAACCGGGTAGAGAAATGGCGGAAGGCATTGGAGAGTAGGTGGATGAAGAGACAGGTTTAAAATCAGACGACCGAGGGGGAATGAAGAACAGACCGAAGTTTATCCAAAATTACTTGAACATGGTTTAAATAGTGCAAAGTTGCCGGAAAATTAGATGATAGTTATCAAACTGCAGACTTTAGTATAAATGAAGAACTTCAGGTAATTAAGCAATACCCATAGTGCATCCACACCAGCTGGATCAGAGAAAAAATACACACGAAAAAAAAAAAACAATACACAAAATAAAATAACCCAAAAATTTTCTTTTTTGCTTTAATTTAACAAAAAAAAAAAAAAAAAACAAAGAAAAATTTATTCCTAATATAATAATTTTAATAGTAGTTAGTATTACCTTTATAATATTCTTGATACTTATTTGTGAATTTGTGTTGCTCCTTGTCGGATATATGTTGTTCTTGGTTGGTTCCGGGAAAGTTGTTTTCTTCTAAGTGATTTCTGTTGATTGTAATCTCGTTTGTACAAAGCGAGGAGTATTGGCCAATACTGCGCGCTTTATTGTTATCATTCATACTCATGTTCCCTAAAATCACGTAACTCGTATGTTTTTTTTTAATTGTATTCGTTCACGGCTAATATTTGACACGGGCAACTCATCAGGTTGTGATTGTTAATGCTCCCATGTAATGTTTGGGTTGATGTTATATTAAAGGATTGTATTTATTAAAATGGCCATGCGTTAAAATTTTTCTTGTGGAATGGTTGAGGGAGGGGGTCATTCCTTTTCAGGGTGATGCGGCTCAGGCGATGACAGGAGGATGATGGACGGAAGTCAAAGTTGCACAGACACAGGTAAGTGGTGAACCAACCGCGGTAAGCCCCGGCCACACACCCCACGACCCCTCCGGCGAGCTAGATAACTCCGTGTGGCCGGCGTAGGAGTTCCGGATTTTCTTTTCATTTCTTATGTATGGTATTGGCTCCTTGGTCATGCTTTTCCGGGCTTGTGGCTAAGGGGGTAATACCTCGCATAAGTGGCGCCCACTATTTTTATCGCGCCATTATGCTGTTACAAACCTTCCCCAATTTTTCATAGGTGAGGGTATTCTACATATCCTGCTATCTTATTCATTGTTATATAGTTAAAAATACAGTGTGACATGTAAAACTCATGAACGAACGATAAGCCTAGCGACTGGTTCAAACGGATATTTATCTTCTCTAATAGTCAAGCGAAAATCAGAACGATAAGGTACCGTTGGACCAAGTCGAATTTAGTATAGGATTGCCAACGTACCTGCTGTTCCGGAAGTTCTCAATCAATTTACCCTTATCCTGGGTCATTGGGCCAATCAAACACGGATGGCTGGCTTGACAGGGCTCTGACATTGTATTCATCGGCCGGAACATTGTTTGCCAATCGCACTGGGATGAAACACACCCAACGCTGAAGGCCCGCGCCTGAATTGTCCATCTCTAAGCGGTTCGTTACAGTGCCGTCTCTTAACGCGGCTAAGAAAATCTTACGGCGCAGTAAAAATGATGCCAGCATATTTTTTGGTTTGATCAACGGACACCGCGCTACGAATTACCACTTAGGATAGGGATAGGGATAGGAAGAGCAGAGGACATTAGCCCCGAGTTGTAATTAAATTGTTTTTAATATCTTCTGTTCAGTTATAAAAGTTCCACTTTTTCTCTAATCATTTCTAAAATTTTACTTTTTAACCAGGGCCATACCTGAGTATATGGCCGCCTAAGTGCCAGGGTAGCCGCCTCCAAAGTAACATCCAATAAAGAAAAGGTAAATGTTTAGAGTTGGGGCTCCAGAGTGATTTTTGAGTTACTGTCAAATTGAATGTTTGGGTGTTTTCGAAAATGCATCACTGCAGTATAACTGAAATATTAAACAATTGAAAGCCTGTGGATGAATATTGCAGTGAAACCGCAGTGACATGATATATATATATATATATATATATATATATATTTTGTACTACGGAAACACAAATCCCAGTCAACCACTTGGATTTCCATGCTTTTTTTTGGGAAGTGAGGCAGTTGGAGGCAGAGGACGAATATGGGAAAGTAGCGCCGACAAGGCAGTTGGATTTGCTGGTTTGCAACACATCCTCCTTATAGATAAAGGAACAGGTAGATGACGTAGTCTTCTTGATTGACGTTTGCGAGTAGGTGGTACAGGAAAACGTACTAGTATTTACTTGTCGACATCAACTGTTCAGTTAGAAAAATCACCGGTTTTTTCTGTCAATAAAAAGTGATATAGTGTGTAGAGCCCACTTAATTCATCACTACGGAATAAACCTTTGGAAGGAGACTTCAAATCGGTATGTATTGAACGGTATAAAATCAGTCTATCCAAAGTACCTACCACCGCTTGGACTTCCAAGAAAACCTGTTCTTTGCCGTCATATCCTGACATACTGCAAAAACATCAAAGTATATAAAGCACGCCTCCGTAGTGCTCTTCTTGGAATCTTCGTTCTCAATTGAATACGAAATACGTATTAGGATATAACTCCCCCGAAATCAATTCGACGTAGCGAGGATTTTCATTCATTATTTAAATATTTGCAGCTATCAGCCACACACTCCGTTCTTGATAAACGGATGTATTTTGTTCAAATAATCGAAAATGCGTGGGCTCTGAAAAGCACTTAATCCAAACCCACGTGATTGTCGAAGGCTTTTCGAAAGCAACTAAACGTCTTGAGGATGCTCCAGGCTGATATCTTTTGTTACTTAAACTAGAATTCAGGAAATGGAGATTAGCTGACGTCGTTCATGCTACCATAAGCAGCTTAGGCAGTTTACAAAAAAATTGTCTTTAAAATTTAAGTAAAAATGGCGTTTCTTAATATCTCTTAATAAAAATTTCACTTTTCATCCAGAACGTTAGGAGAAATTAAAGGAATTTTTCATTTAAACTATAACGGCCCATAAGGCAGGAATTCGTATAGCTGGAGCAGGATTCTTATTGTCAAATGGAAAAATGTATGCCAGAGCCAAAGTCAAAGCACACTCACATTATGAACACTTGACCCAATCCAAATTGGACACTGACAAATGAGTCACATAATTTGTTCTCGTTCCTCCATTTGGCTAACGTCACCTTGTTACAGCCCGGTCCTGTCCTGGCCGCCCGGATTCCACAGCCAACTGGAAAGGGGTTTGAAACTTTTCCTTCTACTATCGCCAAGCACAGAGAGAGACACATCCTGAAGACAATCCCTCGTAGCCCTCAAGATCTTTTGTAATTACATTAGCCGACATACATACATACATACATACATACAGGAGCGGTCGCCATATACACATAGAGCCTCTTTTATGCTCCTGCAACCTTTAATCCTTAAGATAAAGGCTCCGTCTCTTTTTAGTGTGTTATAAAGTTTCTGAAACTGTTACCAAAACTTGTGGAACAAGACAATCTTACAGAAAATAATTTTAAAGGGTTGAACGAGGTTAACAAGACAAAACTATACGAGGACAAGTGCCGGAAAATTAATCAGATGACAGATGCTGGTGATACCTTACCCTGTGTGAGAAAGGGTTACAATGGAATGCCTTCGGAACTAGAGCTTGATGCATGCCTTGGCTATCCTCAAGTGGCTTGCGGTCAGGTTGATTGTCCCATTCAGATGGTACGCATCCTATTCTAAGATATGGCCTTGCTGCTGCTGAGGGTATCTGACTACTTTGCGGTCAACAAGTTTATGCATTATCCTGATGGTCAAGACGTTATGATCATAACGGTGGCTGGTTGATAAGTTTACTTCAACACAGGTCAAGCATATCTTAGCAATTATTGCTTACTGTAATGAATTCATATATGAAAATGTACTGGCGATGTGCACTTACACAGCAAAGTTTTGCCCACATAATGTCGATTTTGAGGGCGAGTTTACAAATTATGGGTTGAAGAAATAAATACATATAAGCTTGTTTCGTTGTTTTAGAAAATGGTTTTTTGAAAGTTAGTTTTGTGTATGAATTGGAATGAAAAATTTAGGTTTCAACCTTCAAACAACCCCAAAATATTGGAAGGTAAGAGGTCGTCCATTAATTACGTGAGGCGTTTTGGGGAGAGAGCGTTGTGGCGAATCTCACTAAATCTCGGGTGGGAGAAAGGGGGGGGGGGGGGTCGCGGCAAATATCACGTAATTTTTTCGTCAAGAAACAGTTTAAAATTGCTAGAAAACTGGGTTAAATTAATTAAAGCATGTTTCTCCACTAAAGACCCGCATTCACTTACAGGCCGCCGCCAGGACAGGTCCGCAGGCACGGCCCGATGAAGACAATACAATACTCAGTCTGACTGGGGGATGAGGACTTCAGGTATCCGCCTGAAAGGCCGTGGCGTGCAGGTAACGTCATGATTCCCTACAGACACACAGGCGAAGATGACAGTTTAGCATAGCAGGTTGTTAATACAAGTGCATGGCCTCAACGAAAACTTTAAAAGCACCAACAGATTGCACGGACCACCATATTTGCTGAAATAATGGACAAGCGTCGCGGAAAAATTAAATGTTTGTACCTTAAAGTGGCTCCAGATTCACGCCATGAACACCGCGAACAAGCGCGAATGCGAGTGTTAATTGTTTTCGCGTCTAGTTCACGCATTGCTTTCAGGTCCGACTGTATACGGCGGGAATTTGTGCGGTAAATTCGCGGCTTGAGACTGAATAGAAGTTCTACGGTGGTAGCACGTAAGTTGATACAATCGACCTCTTCATACAAGTGTTTCAAAAAATTTTGTATGAAGTGGTCGATTGAAGCAACTTACGTGCTACCAGATCTTCAGGCACAATCTAATGACAACTGTCCACTCATATAAAGATTTTTTCAGTTTTCTTGGACTACAGGCCCCATCCAGCTGGCGGACGGAGAGGTGTGGCGAAAACTTTCAGGCCACGGCCTGCTGTCGACCTATGTGTGAAAGATTGCCTTAAAATAAGGCTAAATCCTGCACAAAAATTTTTTTGCGAAAGTTGCATAGTAGCCTCTCGATTGTGTAGCCGCCCCGGCAGAGCGAAATGTACGACTCGACGATGATGACCCACGAAAAAACCATTAGAATATAGAACTACAGGAAGGGGTTTCGTCGAATTTTAGCGTAATTCTTGTTGATTATCATGGTACAATAATTACAAGGTAAGCTCATAAGGGCCCTGTGACGTCACTCAGATCTTAGTTCACAAAGGGAAAAAGCTTTCTCGTGACGTCACTCAGATCTTTTCTCATATAAAAATGGTAGAAGCTTTTCAAGATGGAAACAGAGCTTTTCCGTGCGAACCTACCTTGTGTTCATGGTACAATAATTACAAGGTAAGCTCATAAGGGCCCTGTGACGTCACTCAGATCTTAGTTCACAAAGGAAAAAAGCTTTCTCGTGACGTCACCCAGATCTTTTCTCATATAAAAATGGTAGAAGCTTTTCAAGATGGAAACAGAGCTTTTCCGTACGAGCCTACCTTGTATTATTGTACCATGCCTTGTGTTATTGTACCATGGTTGATTATAGCCGTGTTTTTTTAATGAACTATGTAGGTCTTCTCCATACAAATCTCAAAACCCAGGTTTTCTCGGGGTTTCTATCGAGGTTTTGGGAAATTTCTTAATTCGCATATTGCTTACTTTCGGGGGTTGGCATGCTGCATACTTTACTTTCGCGGGTTGGCATGCTGCATACTTTCGGGTGTCGGAAAGACGTAATTTAAAAATAAAAACAACAGGAAAGTGATGAGAGCAAATTTATAACAAATAATTGATTTTTTAGAAACATATTTATTATTTTCTAGCGAGGATTTCGTGTAACAGTGCAAAAAATAACACTTAACTTCCGTTTAATTTCGTCTTTCATCGGCACGAAATAGGCGCTACATGAAATTTCCCTTGTCGTTTTTTTAATGAACTCAAAGCTCTCAAAACCCAGTTCATTAAAAAAACACGGCTTATGAGTGCTCACGATTTGGTAGTTGTGTGTCCAATATAAGCGGAAAAAGCGAGGGGAATAGAGGCGGGGCAAGTTAGGAGTTCGAATTATCACATATATACAAATTAAAGCTAGCGGTTACGACCGTGAATACGTATTTTCATTTAAATAATAGAGATTTTTTAAAATCTGAAAAATTTCACGTGAGATTTGTGGCGAAGGGGGAGGGGGTCGAGCCAAATCTCACGAAATCTCACCAAGGGGGGGGGGGTCGAAAAATCGCAAAAATCGCCTCACGGCTGAATGCCGATCTCTCCAAATAATTTTATAAAAAAAAGGACTAAGCAAAATTTCTTGCTGCACCCCTGCTCGCAGATGTAGGCTTCAAACTGGGAATGCATCAGAAAGCTGCTTTGGATCAGACCAAGAGGCTTAGTTTTAACGGGGTTTCCACTACCAGTACTGATCGTACTGCTGATGGACTCTAGGCAGAAGTTTGGCAGACATCCGGAATTTGGAAACTTTTCATTATTCTCGAGCTGGTTCAACCAGCATCTGGTAGGGTTGACCACTTTGCAGGGATCACGTCATGGGAGCCAGCGGAACATTCAACCAGCGCTGGTAGCCAGTTAAGTGTAAACCCCGCTTTTGTGACTAAACTGTCTGTTTTTGAATGCCATACGAAATAGTACGTATACATGATGAGTTGAACTCAGGTTGAACCGGGAGTCGAGACGGGAGTCGAGTTGAGTTAGGATCGACTGATCTCGTCTTAGGTCTGCTACCTGGGATGAGCTGAAATTATGCATATAGAAACAACCTCAGTAGTTGAGTAGTTAAATTTAATTGGCATTGTAATTTGTGATGCGACTCGAAAATACAACTCAACCTCAACTCAACTATTCAACTCATCATGTATACGAAGTATAAATGAGAGGGATATAAACTCCTTATACTCTTCGATATCAACCCAAAACACTAGGACACTCTGTCGACCTTTCATATCTATCCATGTGGCCTTAATCAAAAGAAAAACCTAAGCGCTATGAAGATAACCTACAATGCTTGCCATATCCATTTGAAACAAAATCTTCGATGGCATCTACATATATGTATGTCTAAAAACTTGATCAAAAAGGAGGAAAAAAAAAACAATTTGGATGTATCGGAGCACAAATGAAAAAATATTATAATTTCCGACCATAAAAAGCAGAAAATATCCTGAAATGAAGCCCACAAGTGTTTGCATGAGGACTGCAATCAAACCGTTGAATCTGGCCGGTAATGATTGCCGCAGAGTAGTGTTCAGTTCCTAAAACAAGCCTCCAGCAGCACAGAAAACGGAGTATCGATCCACCCACCCCACCATAACAGGTGCCGGTTTGTGCCTCATCGCTGAAAAGTTTTACCTTAATGACGTCCTGGATCAGCAGTTGTTTTCTATTGGTATTGGGACCATTGTTGCTGAGTCTATGGGATGCACATGCAGCTCTCTGTTTCTCATTCATTTTAATGACTCGAATATACCTTTTTATCCACGGTGCTCCTTGGCTCTTTTGTCTAGCAGGAGTGTTGTTATTATTTCGCCATTGGGGCAGCACTGATTACTTCTTCTGCTGCTGCTTCTTCTTGTTCTATTCAACATTGGATTTTTACCTGTGGTAGCATCAGCAGCATGCTCCCGCCCACACCTGGCTGGGGCCATAACGAGTCCTGGAAACTCAGCGCCGAAAAAATTACGTTCATGTCCCTTTTTTTGCTCCTCTGTGGCTGAAATGATGGGTAACCAAAGAGCTTAAATCCTTTTGCAATCTGCCATTTTTTTTTTGTGCCACGTCGACGGGTTTCCTGCCAATGCTACCGTCATTGTGTGAATTATTGGAATTTTATGGCGGGGCGATAAAAGTTTATTCGCCTTTGTTTTGTCCAAGATGGCAGCGACGGTATCGCCGCGGAGGCGGGACTCGGCTGGCTGGGGCCATGTGGAAGAATTATACCGTTCCGCCGCAGCTAAATACAGTACTTACAACAAAATGGGGAGTAGTATAACCCAAAAAAAGGAGAGAATTCGATATTAAACCGAGGAGCAAATCCTCATGGATAAGAGGCAAATAAACGCAAAATGGTCCATAAACTTGGAGCGTGTCAAGTGCAGGAATTTGTAGCCTTTGAACAAACGAGCGCCGTTTGAAAGGACGATCAAATTACGTTCGAGATCAGGGCCCAGAATGCAGCACTGTGTGTGAAAATTCCTTTTCTCTACTAGTCTCTTTCAGGCCAGAAGGAGCTAGTTCTGATATAACCTCATTGTCTTTAAGAGCTTTACGATTGTACTAAAGCACGCTCAATTGAATGCAGTTGCGGCAAATTGTGCCATTGATGAGATACGAAATTTTCTTTTACTACTTTCTTATTTGTTGTTTTTTGTTTCTCCTTGCTTTGGAACTGTCACAGAATTTTGATGCGAAATGATTTATTTGTTATACCAACTGCTGTTTACACACAAATAGATAATTGTACGATTACCTTTTTAGCATACGAATGCCGAGATGCTTTGAAAGTATTTCGTTAAGCCGGCTCTACACGATGCTATGAACACCCTCCAACATTGGACGCTTGATGGTAAGACGAACTACTAGTGCCTAATGTAAAGGGTCCAAAGTTGGTGTTTGGACACGTTCGGGCTGTGTCGGTATTGAATCAATCGTTGCAAGCCGTAGTGAAAAAGAGGCTCTGGCGGGGCACTGCGTCTACGGGAGCTATTCTCCTTTAAGCCAAGAGACCTTCTGGATCATTTATCGATCCTGAAGGAGCTGAACCTGGAGCCAATGATATCTTTCTCCTCGGCACTGAGGAGATGGTACTCGCCATCCAGCTGTGGGCTCAAAATTGTATTAACAGAGCTCCAAATAGCTCTAACATTGATATTTTCTCGGACAGTAAGGCTATACTGCTATCCATTAAATCTCACAGGGTGTCATCAGCAGGAACAACAGTGTCACGCTGATGTGGATTCCGGGCCGCGAAGGTCACATTGGTAATAAAATTGCCGAACGCCTGGCTAGAGTAGGCGCAAACTCACCACCTATCGGTCCGGAACTTTTGTGTAGCTTAGCGAGCTGTCAAGTAAAAACGGCCAAAACAGTTGACCAACTGTTTCTTCATAGCTGGATAAGAACCCAGGTTGTTCGTCAGGCTAAAAGATTCATCCAAATCGATAAAGCTAAATGCTGAGGAGTGAGATGCCTCTGTAATTTTTGCAGTTTAATTTATCTCCTTTCTCAAGTGTTTTGATAGGAAACGTTAAATGAAGCTTTCTCCAAACTTTTAAACATTTTTAAGAGCTTTTTACCACAGCCTGGGCGGGATGTCACGGCATTTGAAAACATCTATACTTATTTTCGCTATTGTTGTCCAATCGCGATAAACCGAGGCACCTGGGTTGATATTGGACTTGCGGATTGTAGCCATGCGTGCTAGCTGAACGACGAACTTGGACCTCCTAAGAGATTCCAGACAATAGGATGATTGCTTGGCAATTGAAATATATGGTCATTGAAACGCGGGCTTTCGGCTACAGCCGAGTCCGCCTATAGTTTCACCGAAACCGTTCTTACAAAAAAAAAATAGTTGACTCAATTTCCATGTTGAATACAAGTTGCGGATATAGTATTGAACCCTCTCAGTCATGCCATCACCAAAATTCCACTTTATAGCTAATTATTTCTAGGAAAACATCTAGACATAACCAAAAAACACAAAAATAAAATATATTTGATTCGAGAATCAAAAATAAATTAAATTAATCTCATTTTTTTTTTGTTAAAAAGTTAAATTTTTACATTCCGACATTTTGTTAATTAAATCGAAATTAATTTATCTGTTACTGATAAATTGTGATGCCGCTTTATAAAATATATTCTTTCCCTTTCATATATCCGTTCACGGAAAATCAATAAGGGTAGCTTCTGAATGACATTCCGATTCTCATTTTGCCGTTAAGGGATAATTAAATAAAACAGAGAGTTCCAGGGAATTTCATATAAATATTTTATAGGGCGTAGGTACAGATCTGCTATCACTTATTTTAAAATTTAATTAACATCTGAGGTTTGTGGCGGTCAAGGCCCTATGAAACGGGGGGCACGAAAATGGTATAAAGGGATTTATTTTATTTTTTTTTTATTTAAAAATTAATATTAATGTATTAATTAAGATTTTTTTGGTGGGGGAGGGGAAAGGTTTGAATTTCAACTTAAATTTATTTAACATTTGAAATCATGTTTTTACATTTAATTATTTTATTGCAATTTATTATTTATTCATTAAATTTTAAAATCCTAAAAAGAGTTTGTCATTTTTAGACATGGCAGACATCACCCTTGTTAGCTAATTGGCTAACATCACAATTTTAGGCATAGTTTGCTCCAAAAGCATTGGTCTTACAACGGGCGAATAACGGCCGTGATTGAAACATAAGCTGGTGACATATCTACAGTACACAGCCAGAAGTGCTTAAGTGCAAAATATGCGTTTCGAGAAAATCGCCCTCAAAGATTTTTTTAGATACAGAATTGTGCACAAAACCACTTTTGCCGGTCGAATAACTCAGCAACCACAGCTCAGTTTAAGATAATAATTATAGCAATGATTAAGACTAAAATACTGAATACAAAAATGCAATAAAGTCAAAATCGTCAAATTTGCACTTAGACACTTCTGGCTTTTTACTGTAGATATGCCTTGCATTCAGCGACTCCATGATATCCGGCGAATTTCCTCTGACATATAATTACATGGTTTGCGTTCCGTGCCGGCTTTCACACATAGCCCGAAAATCTAAGTAACGTGTTCATGTGTTTGTGTGCTTATGCTTGTGTGTGCTATCTCGAATGCGGCAATGCAGAAAAAGTTGAAAGTAGCCCGACCTTTGCGTGGCATGCCTTCCATTCACGGGATATTCCGTCAGCTCGCATTTGAATACACACACTTCTATATTATTTGTCAACGAATGCAACGCATGTACGGTTGGATATGTCACCAGCTATAGTCCTCGGCCATGTGACGGGCATCAGAAGGCTGTTTGCAGGACTGTAAGGCCTTACGCCACACACACGCCCATTTTTGCATGGGAGGATAGTTACAAAGATCTTCGGCTGTCTCTCTGTGTTGCTTCTTTCCCAAATTTACGGCAGGTGTTCTACGGCATTTTAAATTTAGTCGCACGATCCTGAATCGGCCAGTACCCAATGATTGTCGATACGATGTCTGATGATATATTTCCGCGTGATATCTGCTTACATGAATGGTAGTGCATTATGATATTCGTCTTCGTCCTACAAGGGCCTATCTCCTTGTCAAAATGCACTTGGCAGCAACTTTGCAACTAATTCTGAATTGTTTTTTGGGCAGCTGTTTTTGTTCTGATTGCACTGGAACAGCCAGATTGTTAAACAATAGAATCTATAAAACAGTTTAAAAAAAAAAGAAATATTAGTAACTCTTTAGTGCTGTTGTAACGAATACAAGAATATTATGAGATCAAAACCTATGAAGAAAAAAAATAAAAATAGGAAATTTAATGAAGGAAGGAAAGTTTTTTAGTTTGCTAGAAGAGACAGCGAAAAATTTGAAACAGACCTTGTGGAAAATCAGATCAAATTTTTGGAGCCATAAAGTGTCTAGCAGCGAAACAATAAAAAGGGTAATCGAGGTGGTTGGATTTTAGTTATATTGGATAGCGTTGAACAGAGGATACACAAAAGAAGGGAGAGGAGAACCAGCTCCTCATAGTAATGGCGGCTGATTCGGCCTAACAAACCTACAAAAGCAAAGAACTAACGAAGTTGTTTATCATCAGGGAACGTCGCTTTTGATGCATCCATAATTTAATAAGTTCTCATCTACTTATATTAGTGTACTTAATTGGGCAACTACACCATCCTTTATTACTTGGTGTTTTATTACCTCATTTACATACTCCTGCACCCCTTCTATAAATCGTACTTTATACCAAGAGATATACTTGTTCCTGCCTGGCCCTATTCAACCAAGGTTCTGCAGGTAGTAAAAAAGCATAACCAAACATAAGAAGAAAATATCGCATTGTTAATATGTCAAATTTTCTAGTACATTGCATTATTGTAAACTTCGTTTTATTAATTTTTTTTATCTTACCTTACTATAAATTGTTATTATTTATTAGACTTCTTCTTCGATGGCTCTACAGCCTAATTCGAGCCTTGGCTTTTATCACCTTCCTAATTCAGACATCTCTCTGTTCCGCAGCTTTTATCTCCAGTTTCTTGTGTTGAGCAGTTTTGATGCATCGGCCTTAACATTGTCTTCCCATCTAGACCGTGGTTTGCCAACTGGTCTTCGGCCATCTGGCAGTAGGTACAGGTAGTGATGAGCAAAAATGGTCTTGTTCTTGCAGTATTGTCTTGTTATTGCACATTTTACAAGAACAAGACTTAGTTATCCTTGCAAGAACAAGAACAAGACTAACTGTGCAAGAACAAGACCCAGAGCAAGACTTTAGCAAGATTCTTGCAAAAATTTCATCTAAATTAAAACAGAAAATATAAAATTGATTATGGAAGTTCAAGTAATTATGATATAAATACATGTGTGTATATTTACTTTTTAGTATGATAATTGTAAAAGCATTTGTACTAAGTACATAATGGCTTTGCATGCATTGTGAGCAATCTAGTAATGAGAAAAAATGGTCTTGTTGTTGCAGTCTTCTCTTGTTCTTGCACATTTCGTAAGACCAAGAACAAGAATTAGTTATGGCTGCAAGAACAAGAACAAGATTAACTGTGCAAGAACAAGACAAGAACAAGACTAGATTAGTCTTGTCTTGTTCTTGCGTTTGCTCATCACTTGGTACAGGGCTTTTATTGGTACCCTTGAGTCATTCATTCTTTGGACATGACCGTCGCAACGTAAATGCAGTAGTTGGCATGTGTCGAGAGTTTACACTCTTTGTATAGATCGTACAATTCGTGATTGTAGCGTATTCTCCGTGCATTGTCTTCATTGATTGGGCCGTATATCCTTCGGAGAACCTTTCTCTCGAATATATCAATATTGTCGGCGGATTTCTGGGAGATTCTTCACATCCATTCGTTGCTACTGTGCGTATGATGGTTTTGTAGACTCTCATTTTGGTTTTCTGTGGATGTCTCTGGATTTCGTGACTGGCAGTAGTGAGAAGTATGTTCTGTTCGCGGCGTTTATTCTTCGTTGTACGTCTATCGTTTTATCGTTGTCTTCGCTGACTGTGGACCCCAGGTAGTTAAATTGGTTTACCCGTTCGAAGTTATGTTCCCCCCAGGTGGTGTTGTGATTTCTTCTTCTTCTTTTCACCCTTGACTGAATTAGAATTTTACTCTTGTAGGCATTTATTTGCAGCCCTATATGTTTGGCTCCCTATTCTATTTCCGTGAATATTTCTCTAAGGTATGACAGTGATCTGGCAAGACAGTTTATATCATCGTCATATCCTGCAAACGGTTTTGATTTGTTAAGCCGGGTTGCGTTCGCATCAATGTTTACTTTGCGAATTACTCCTTCTAGGCAGAGATTAAATATCTTGTATGCTAGCTTATCGCCCTGCTTTAAGCCTTGTTTGACTGGGAAGGACTTCGTCAATTTTCCTTGTATTCTGACTGTACACCTTGTATTTTCCATTGTAACTTTCGTCAATTTCACTATCTTTAGGGGTATGTTTAGGTCCAGCATTGTCACATACATTTTTTCCCTGTCGATGTTGTCGTATGCTTGTTTAAAGTCGATGAAAAGCTGTTACACGTCCATGTTATATTCCCAGTATTTTCGGAGGATTTGCCTTATTGAAAAAAGTTGATCCATTTTTCATCTAATTCTTCTGAATCAAGCTTGATATTCACTTGTTGCGGCTTCTGCATAAGGTTCCAGTCTGGCCTTAATTATATTGGCCATTATTTTATATACTGTGCTTAAAAGAGATATGCCTCTATAGTTTTCCCAGTTGAATCTGTCCCCTTTCTTGTGTATTGGGCAGATATTGCTTTGTTCCCAATCTTCAGGCATTTTTTCGTTCCTCCATATGCATATCTTTTCTTCTTCCTGCAAATGTTTTTTGCAGTTCTTCTTGTTTCCTCGTAATTCAATTTCCTGCTCCTCGTCAGTCTCTCTATTTATTATACATTACACTATAATTTGGCTTATAGGTCAACATACGTTACTATGCATCTTTACACCATCATACAGAATGAATTCACATGTTCCAAGCTAACCTTTATACCATCATACATCTTTATACCATCATACCGGTTTCTGGCCTTCTCTTCTTTTTCTTCTTCACTGAGGTATAGTGTCCATAAAGTAATTGGTTTATAAAAGTCTTATTATGTAGGCTTATTATGACCAGGCTTCCATAAGACATTATACAACTTGGTGGCCCAAAAAAGAGCGTTAAACGACAGTACAAAAAATACCCACTGCCATGCAGATCTCGATACGATAATTCTATATCCGGGCTTATTAGGTTTTGAAGGCTGTCAAACAAACCGCCCGTCGTTAATTGGTTACTCAGGGGGAAGAACGAGGAGCTGGCAATTCGAACCTACTTAATAGGCTTTTTTCGTGATTTAGTATGTATGTGCCCAGCGGGAAAAGGAGTGCTCCAAGAGCCATCTTGGAGCGCACCAAAAGGAGCATAGAGTGCTCCCGTTGCCATACCCGTTCTATATTCTTTTTAACATTGCATGTCATTGCGAGGGAGCATACATTTTTATGCTCCCAAAAACGCGTTGTTGGAGCATTATAAAAAAGCTTTTTAAGAAAGAAATATTCATGGGCGCCTGTGGGTATGTGATCCGGTATCGAAAAGCTTTTATTTTCTTCATCCCCTTTTTCTTTCCAAGCCCGAGAGTGGCTTTACCAAAGCAGTCCCCCAACTAAATTCTATCCACTTCTAAAGCTGCTTGTCCTCCGTATCGAACGAGAGCCGGGCTATTGAGTATGCTAATGTCACATTTTATGGGCATGAAGATAATTGCCCTTTTTCTTTTTTTCTATAAAATTTATGAAAACTCCAGGAAAGCTCCCTTGAGAGTGCTCCAAGTGAACTCCCCTGTGTATCGCTCCCAATTTTTCCCACTGGGTGGTAAATGTAGTGTTACCAGGACACTCTTTGAATAATGAAGAATTATTCAGAAGCTTTGCTCTGAGACTTGAATTAACTAACTATTGAACTATTAAAGTCGAACTGAAAACCATAATTTTCCATCGAGTTTGAATACAAATACCCCCCAACTAATATTGCCAATTAATTAAAAACCGTATAATTTTTATAAAACAAATAAATCAAATTAAATACAACTAAGCTGAAACTAATGAACTGAATTTCCCAACAATTATAATTAATTCCAGCTTTAGATCGATAATTATTCACAACGCAAATCCGTTCAATTATATATTTAAAATCAAAAATTATGACGTTTACAGCACAAAATACATACATGTGTGTGTGTTGGATAACAACAACGTTGCGCGTTCGTCTATATATCGAAAGGACTAAGCCATTTTAATGCCGCGATGATAACAATGGCAGCAAAATGAAATTTTAATTATTTTTGCAATAAACAAAAGTGAATAGAACTAATTTCAAAGCATACAAGCGCGAGTGCACAGAAAATGAATCCGCGCCATCTAGCAGCTGCTGCACTCGCTCCACCGATGTGGGATGATGATGATTTTTTTTGTTTTATTAAAATCATATGAAATTCAACCCTTTCGCAACAATTAATCTGAACATTTATTTCTTCCCTTTCCTTTGTTGGTGTATATCTGCTTGTTGGCAGCATTTTATTGTTCTATTTTTAATACCTTCAATAAATGCGCGCCACTCTACGTAAAACTGCCGTACAAAAAGCGTTTGTAGTTTTTCAATTAAATTGAAAATAAACAAAAGTGTTAAATTGAAAAATGCCTTTTTTCTGTTTTCATTTTTTTTTATTTATTTTTTTATTTTTTTTTTTGCAAAAAAATCGCATCCTCGATTTATTTAGAATCGATTTTGCATAAAGAGAAAACACTTTTTACTCGTTTAATCACGTGCGAGGCGACATTATTTATCCAATTTAAAAACTCCGTATTTACTATTGTATTATTTTTATTTTTTATTTTATTTTTATTTTTATTTTTAAAAGGTGTTTGTTTTGTTTGATTAAGTTTAATCCTGCAGGATTATTTCGTGATGGAATTATGAAATTGGTGATGTGAACCATAACACATACGATATTATTGATAGTTAAAAATTTTTAATGTTTTTATTTCAATTTTAATCCCATAACATTGGTCAGCTTTAATGTTTAAAAAGATCAAATGGACAGGGATTTTCGAAACTTGTTCGCTAATGGTGGCTCGGACAGCGACAGAATCACGGTGGTAGCCAAAAATTTTATTTGGGGTTTGTTGTATAATTCTATGGAGAGATGGACATTACTTTTATTCTCTCTAAAACCATGAAGACGATTATCTACAAAAGGCTTCGGTGGTACTGGTACCTGAAGTAGAAGTAAGTCCTAAATAACAAACACTACGACTTTATACCAAAAAATTTCACCGGGGACCTTTAAACGTGTCTACCGGAATCAGTGCCTGCAAGCACTGGAACTCAGCAACCTGGGAAGCAAGTATAATCAAGCATGGGCAGTGCCGGCGGATCGGGCCGGGCCCAGGTGGGTAGTCAGATAAATACACTGCAACAACACACACTAACACACGATAAACACACGAAACTGTAAGTTTATTTTACCAAAAAATTAAAGTAGGTAGGGCACTTCCTTGTAAACCGGAAGATGAGCCAACGGTGTACAGAAAGCATTCGGAGCTCCGTAGGGATCTGTCCTGGTTCGTCTCTTGGGTATCAAAATGGTGTTGGGGCTACACCTCTTGAAAAGAGCAGTTGAGATCGAGATCGAAGATGTAGTAGAGCTCGCAGGACGACACCTCCATGAGATGGAATTATAGGCGATCCAAGTGAGAGGAGATTATAATGTGGCCTGAAAGCTGTTGTTTGACTCTTGCTGAGCACAAAACTGAAGCTGTGATAACGGAGAAAACTAGTAGGATGGAATCAGATCATTCAGCCAAAACCCACTCTAGGGTACCTTGGAGTGATTATTGTCCGCAGATTATTTTTGAAAACATACTTGGAGGTTTTCGCGAGTAAAGCGTCTGCTATTTGTGCAGCACTGTCAAGATTGCTGCTTAATGTAAGGCTCTACACCGAGTCGCTGCTTCTTGATATCGAAGCTCTTTCTGAATTGAGCTATTCAATAATTGTACAATTTGAAAAATAAAAAGATCATGTCACACGCTTCGTTACTCACAAATTCCGGGTGGGTATTTTACCCACCACGAATTTTCCGGGTGGGTATTGCTACCCACCATACCCACATTATCCGCCGGCTATGAGAATGGGAACAGATAATTAACTCACAGCTTGGCTAAAGGTATCTGGCAGTGATGATCGACCACAGGCTTAATTTTAACACACAATTGGAGGGCATGGCAGATAAAGCGTTCGCTATTTGTGCAGTATTTCTAAGAGAGATTTCCGTCGCTTCCTGGTGGCGAGGATGGTTAGCTAAATGTAGCTTTACGCACTGCCAGTATAGACAGCGGAAAGAAAAAGGGCTAACAGCAGAAAATTGAGAGCCGCATACAGACTAAAGCTGGAAACAGATACGTGCGTGCGTACAGTGCCTACGGTGTATGCGAAGAATTTTCGCTGACAGGCAGTTGCGTGCTTGGGCTCCGCCTAGTCTGTTACAAGTAATCTAAGCGACGAGTGCATGTGGCTGTACCATGTGTGGGCTTGTGTTTGGGTATTTGAAACTATGATGAAAGCAGTAATGAGGAAAATTGGAAGTAGACAAACTTTTGCGTTGCGTGCGTTCTGCAAGGCAAGTGAGACAAGTCTGTTAAGAGTCGGTAGACCCTCAGGCTTATCCCAAGCGTAGATAGATGGGTTACGTGGTAGTGTGGGGATGTGATTTTCGACCTCACCCAGATCTTTAGTGGAAATGGACGATATAGAAAATCCTTCTATCGTTTCAAGCACGATAGCTCAGCGTTGTGACTGGTATGACTATGACTGTGTGAGATTCAGCGAAACCAGAGGTATTCTTGATGTCACTCATTTATTCTCAAATTCCGGGTGGGTGACTTTTCCGGATGGGTCCTGCTTCCCCACTTTCCCTTACTTTTTATCTTTGCCTTTTTCTTTCCCCTTCTCATTCCCCCACTCCTAAGCTAAGGTGTTTACCGTGATGATGGTTGCATGGCCAGCTAGTGGTTAAAGAGTGCTGTTCGCAAACGGTTCTCTCCGCTGCCCAGGCAAGGTCGGAGAGGGTGCCTTATCCTGGTAAGCGGCTTTGGCAGGATGGACTCTTTTTCCGCAATACTCGTGGGACCTTTTATGGAAAAACCCGAACCTTAAAAAAACAATTGCCTCCAGTCTGGGGGCTCAAAAGATTAAACCTACTGCCTGCAAAGGCAGCAAGGAGGGTAAAGGGAAAAATGAGCTCCGGACTCCAATCCGAAGCTCCCCGCTCCCTCTAAGCCAATGGTCTCGACAGAAGCAGGCTCTTCAACTGCATCCGTGAGGTCAGACTCGCGACGATTTTCCTCCCAATCCTTCAGAAATATCCTGGTACTGCTCCTTACTGTCGCGATTACGGGTGCCATCAGAAGCTCGTGGAGCTCATCGCATGTGCCGATCAGAGATCTGTTAATGTCTATAAAATGGCCATATCCAGAATTGGGGAAGCATGGCCAGGCGCCAAACTCAAAGTCGTTATGAGGGAGGAAATCCCGAGTCGGCCAAGCGTGTTCCTGGATCCCAGCAGAACCAGCCGAACCTCAGGCTATTCTGGATATAATTCGGTTGAGTAACCCACAGCTACAGGCGTCCTCGAGAAAGATTACGAAACTGGATAATCCGAAAAGTGACGGCCGAGCGGTTGCTTTCGTAATTAGCAAGGAGTCGCTGAGACCTTTAGCGAAACCTGGAGGCGTAATATGCTACGGCTTCTTTCTATTACTCTGAGGCATTACAAAAAAGATTCGTTGCCTCTCAACCAGAGTGGAAAGGTTTCAACTGTTCTTCCTGAGGCTCCAGATAGTGAGCCCTCGGGCAATGCGGTTACAGGTACAGAAGTTGCTGAATCCAACGTACCTGGCACTGCGGCTGACACAGTTACGCAATTACCTGAACCCAATGTCCAAATCTATAAAGCCACGTCGGAATACTTGATATAATTGGGGGTGTATGAAGGCGATAAAAACAAAGAAGCCGCCATCAGAGCGTACAGGCGTTGCCTGAGTGAGTCACTTTCACTTGAGTATATTAGGTTAAGAAACTCCTGTAACTCCATCATCAGAAGAGTCAAATCAGGTAAGGTTGAGGGTAAACTACTCAGTACTACCGCCGGCAGTAAAAATTTCTGGTCCTTGGTAACTTCCATCAAGAAGAGATTCTTCTTTACCCGATACTGCCAGCAGCTTCCCTCCCTCGAGCAGCTCATTCAATGGACGGTTTCTTTTCAGGACTCGAGATGTATATTAATGTCTCAAAGAGCCTGACATTACTGAATCCACTAGTTCTGATAAAATATCTTCTATGGTAAGGGGTCGTCCATAAATTACGTGAGGTGATTTTTGCGATTTTTCGACCCCCCCTCCCCCCTTGGTGAGATATCGTGAGATTTGTCCCGACCCCCTCCCCCCCCCCCCCCCTTAATCTCACGTGAGATTTTTCAAATTTTATAAAATCCATAGTATTTACATTAAAAATACGCAATTACGGTCGTAGTCACAGAGTTTGAATGTAGAACTGCAGGAAAGGCCCTCGTGTATAAAATCCGTGTACGTAACCGTAGTGAAATCTAGTGAAAGGTGTGTAAAAAGTTCATCTGTGTGAATGGAGGGGGTTTGGGTACAAGATTTTATTTGAGATAATTGATAATGCGAACTGCTTGCCCTCCTCGCTTTTCTGCTTGTGGTGGACACACAACTACCAAAACGTGAGCACTCACCCAACATTTCATTACGCTAAAATTCTGCATGTGCTTTCTTGTAGCACTAAATTCTAATGGCCTTTTCGCGGTTCAGTATTACTTGGCTCGTACTCTGCAGCATTCGACGAGTCCCGCATTTGACTAGCCTTTAGAGGCTAAACAATCGAGTAATTTTTTTGTGTGTCCTACCTTACCCACATCTTAAGGGCCCAATTTACACACAGTTCGCCGACAGGCCGTGGCCTGAAAGTTTTAGCCTTGAGGCCAAGTATTACCATACAATCACCGGCCGCCAACTGTATGGCCTGAAGTTCAAGAATGCCTACAGCTCAAGAAAGCTGACAAAAATTGGATTTATCGTCAGTTCGGGCCTGAAGATCTGAGCTTCTATTCACTCTCGAGCCGTGAATTGAGGGGAAGAATTCACGCTGTATCCACTCGTAACAGAAAGCAAGGCGCGAGCTAAGCGTGAAAACCATCCACACTCGCGTTTGCGCTTGTTTGCGGGTGTTCACGATGCGACGTGAGGCTGGAGCCGCCTTGAAGCTTTCGTTGAGACCATGAACATTTTTGCGCTTGAATTAATAACCTGCTATGTTAAGCAGTCGTTTTCACCTGTGTGTCTGTAGAGAATCATGATTTCATCTGCATGCCACGGCCTGTCTGGCGGGTACCTGAAGTATCATCCCTCAGTTAGACTGAATCAAGCTTAGTCGTGCTGGTCGACCTGGTCTAACAGGCCACTGCCTCACGTAATTTATGGACGACCCCTAATCAATAATTGTGCATTACCTTTGGCTAAACCTCTGCGCAAGTCTTTTTCCCACTTCTCCACTTCTCTGGAGTCTATCCAGGCCCCTAGAAACTTGCTCCTGTTCAGCCTATACCCAAAAAGGTGACTCTAGTTCTCTAGTCAGAGATTTTGTGCACGTTGACACCCGATAGTTACTTACGGCAGCATCAAGTAGTATTTGGGTTTAAATTGTAATGGAAGCAATTCTACAAAAGAAACTTCCCATTCCACTAAAGTTGCAAAAGTCAAACAACAGATTTTTGTAACCGGCTTCATCTGCTCGTGTACAATGGCCATACTTTTAATTTGAGTATTCTTCTCAGAATCTCTCTATTTCTCGTAAAATCATTCAAAAATTTTTTAATTTACTGCAATTTAAATAATTACTTTCCTTCCCTAATTGGGCGGTTAATTAGTTGCCAAAATGTCTGCCAATGGCCGCATTTTCTGTTGATAGTTTTTAGCATAGTCTAGCTAACATTATAATCCTAAACTCTAGACACGTTTCACAGGCGTAAAATGGTGTGTTGATGTCGTTACCGGTTATCCCCCGTCGCATAACCCTACCGAAGTCTGTTCACCGTGTCGTATATGAACCATTCAACTCCACTAAGTTGTTCCTGCTCCCAGAAAATGATGTATGATGAGCCATCAAGAGAAGTGGTTATGGAAATATTAAATCCTCGGAATTCCCCATATAATACACGGTGTGCCACCCCATCGGGGAAGACCCCCCCCAGTTCACCATTCATATACTATATCTATATATGTATTCCTGACAGAGTGTCAACCTTTTCTTGATATGAAATGTGATGGAGCTCGAGGGCTTTAAGGGTAGAAACATTTACTTATATCCCGGTAGTTTTGTACCCTTTTTTTCAACATTTCATTTTACTTTGCTTTAGGGAATATAAAACAATGGGTTCAGAAAAAGGATTCGCCAATGATGCCTTCTGGAAATGGCAAAACAATTTACTTAGCCCCACCGTGGCTTGATGTGAATTTCATTTGGAAATCTGCTGAATAGATTCGTCTTTTCCCTCTAAGGAATTTTCATGTAACTGCTGATGGTGTGACGCAGGTGTAAGAATTTTGGATTTTCGATCCTTTCAAATGTTATTGCACAATGGGGTCGTACATCATGTGAAGGATGTGCTCTAAAATATGCATGCTTGAAGGGCGAACAGAAATTGATTGTCCGTAAATAGATGTTTTTTATTTTGCTTTTTATTTTAAATAAACTGGGATAAATTTTTATTTTATGTGACATTCACTTGATGAGAAATGAAGTATGTTTGAAGAAGTTACAGCTTTATTTTGAATATATAGTTGAGCACATTTTGAGGTAGGGGTATATTCGATCCAGCAAAAGTCATCCGAGTTCTAGTTTGGAATGAAAAACAGCAAACAGAACAAAATATTGATTCTCCAAAAGTATGAATGTCCCAAAATAAGTATATCCAAGGAGTTCATCGATTAATACATATTTCTCTATTTTTTCAGTTAAACTAATCTAGTAAAAGTGCTTTCAAATATATTTGGGCCTTTGAATTTTGTTTCGACTTGATCAAAAGATAGTTGACCCCTTCACTTTGATCACGTAGACGAGCGGCTCGAAGCATGTTTCTATCTCGAAAAAAAATGGCCTTACAACTGGCGAACACCGGCCCCTTGGCTTTTTAAGTGGTCAATGATGGCCGTAGAGTTTTAATCATTTTTAACGGGGGCACATACAGTCTCACGACGGCCAAAGTTGACCAAAATATTTAAATGGCCAAGTACTAGGCGGTAAAACGGACATAGAGTTATATTCAGTTGAAATGGCTGCTCCCCCACTAGGGAGCCCACTTAGACACGCCATGGGGCCGATTGTGACGCCATTCTAGTGTTGGGGCGAAGTTCAGGCCATTTCAAGCTATTTTGACTTTTTGATAAAGAGACAAGAACACCAATATTTTGCAGCTCGCTCAATCCATCAAGGAAGGGAGAGCCAAGGAACGGCCCTCTTTTCCTAATCTTTCGGCGTCCAGGCCAAAGGGACAGTTACAGAACAACAAACGGGCACACGACGGTAAATTTGAACCAAAAAAGAATCTGCACCAAATGAATTTTATCATCTTCCTTATGTACGATGTTCCTTTCGATTTAGCCTTCTTAAAGATAAATTGATGCACAGTCTCCTGCGAGCAACCTCGGGACATAGCCGAGGACAATGTTTCAATCACGGTCGGTGTTCACCCGCTGTAAGGCAATTTGTTATTTTTACTTCGGACAGTACATTTTTATTGAAAGTTACTTGAATACTCGAAAAATTTCGGAAAAGAAAATAATATCCAAAATGGAATAATTCCAAAAGGGGAATAAAGAACACATCAAAATTATCTACAAGGGCTCCGAATTAGGTCTCAAATTCAGTCAATACTGTTATAGGAATAAATTTCCCTGCCTACCAGATAGGCATCTACAAATCTCGGAGGATAGTTATGAACCAACATCGGGGTAGGTACGACAAGCAAGTTCTAGTGTGGTTTCACTTGGATATATTCTTCAACCAACTTATCTGGACAACAGAAAAAATTATTGGACACCACCACAGCCGTCGAAGACCTTTTCGATCGTTCCTTTTATTTTATGATTTTTTTTAACTGTACCAGTTCAATTTGCAACGACACCGTAGAACCGATGGAAAAGAACATCAGGTTGTACCCGGTTACCCTCATATACATATTGAACCAGAAGACAGTCCAAAAACACTCACCGTTAGAGAATCAAAACAATTTTTTTGTGATAAAACAAGGTGGGTTTGTATGGTACAAGGATAGTTCCAGGTACAAGTAAGATGTTGGTGCAGAGATTTGGGGCGGAAGCCGCAGGTAGAGTTAAGCAGGGTGAGTTTCAAGCAAACGCGTAGGCTGATGGCATGCACCTATGAAACCTAACCTCCAAGTAGAAAAGTAGAACTTAGAAATTTTACTAAACTGGTGAATCTAGTGAAACTAGTTACTCAGGCCAAATCTTCTAGTTGCACTGGTTTTGTTAGTCTAAGAAAAACTGACTAATTCCTGGTTCATGATTTTCTAGAAGCACTAAAATAGTAACTGTCCAGCGAACTTCGCGAAATACTAGCCAGATGGAGGTGGCGTTGGCGATTGGGCTGGCGGTGGCGGTTGCGGTGGCGATTGCGATAGCGGTGGCGGTGGCGATTGCGGTGGTAGTGGCAATAAACAAACAGTAAACAATTTTTTTACTGAAATAATCGTGTCTATTCACTTGATTACGATATATTTCATTTGAATGAAATTTTGTGGTACGTGATAAGATTAATCGAACATTAACTTTGACTCTTACCTGTTACAAATCAACACCTGGAAGCACCTGGATTCCAGGTGTTGATTTGTTGTTTGCAAAAGATAGCATGGGCCGTTTGCTGTAAGACCTCATCATTACTTTTTTAAATTACCTATTTTGAACATAATTTACAAGAAAGGTCATCGGCAAGGTATTTTTTAACCGCACCCTCCAAATTTCTAACTACCTTCCTGATATCATTTACCTTAAGAGAAAACTTATTGAAAATGGACAATTTTCACGTTCGATTAATTGAACACCGGTCGGAAATGGGTTAATCTGCATGTTCTTACCAATGGCTTCGCCGAAACAGGACAAAACTGACAAGTATCTATCGAGTTTCCTCGTCAGAAACTTGCATGTAGAAAGGAAGACTTGCCGGTTACTAGTGAGTTTCGAGTCAAAATTTCAACTTGGGCCTGTTTTACCAAGTCCAAATTAGAAATAGAACGCGGGGTGAGCTAGATCAATTGGGTCACTGTTATACCGGTGACACACTAGTGCAATTTATGATCATATCCTAACTTTATGTGCATGAGTCCGTAGCCTGTTATTGGAGCATCCAGTAGTTTGTTGCTAGTCCTCTATACAATTTGACACTACTTGCTGGTTTACCGGAGACAGAACCCTATATTATCACCTTTGGAGGACCGAAAGGCTGGAGGTACTACCTGCAGGCTCTACCTCGAACACCTGTCACCAGCCCGCGAGGAGAAGGGCCTCGTTTTAAAAAAATTCCAATAAGTTACTACCCAGTGGGAAAAAGGAGTGTGCTCCCGTTGCCATACCCGTTCTATATTCTTTTTAACATTGCATGTCATTGCGAGGGAGCATACGTTTTTATGCTCCCAAAAAGGCGTTGTTGAAGCATTATAAAAAAGCTTTTTAAAAAAGAAATATTCATGGGCGCCTGTGGTTATGTTATCCGGTATCGAAAAGCTTTTATTTTGTTTATCTTTTGCAATTGCCTTTTTATTTCCAAGCCCGAGAGTGGCTTTACCAAAGCAGTCCCCCAACTAAATTCTAACCACTTCTAAAAGCTGCTTGTCCTCCTTATCGAATGAGAGCCGGGCTATTGAGTATGCTAACGACGCATTTTATGGACATGAAGATAATTGCCCGTTTTCTTTTTTTATATAAAATTTATGAAAACTCCAAGAAAGCTCCCTTGAGAGTGCTCCAAGTACACTCCCTTGTGCATCGCTCCCAATTTTTCCCACTGGGTACCTTTAAAAACTAACACAAAACCAAATAACACTTCAATCTCCCTACGTTTCCGCAATGTGTTTCGACAGTAGTCAATAGACCAATAACTTCAACCAAAAAAACAAGACAAACCCACTCGCAGATTTTCCACCAAAATATTTTCATTTATTTCTGCCCGAAATATCAAACCCTTCCTAGGCCCAAACAATTACAATTCCATACCCTCCACAATAATGCGATTTTTTTGTTTGCCATGAGGAGTACTATCACCTCCCTACTATTTTCATGTTTAAACGAAAACGCCGCAGGGCGGGTTCGGGACATGATGTGATGACGGAATATCCAAAAAAGGCTGAACCATGAATTGTACGGATGTATGTAGAAGAGGTTTTCAGAGGGATGATATTTTGTGAATTTTATAAAAAAAAAAATTCGAAAGGCGATGGGGGTTGAGGTAATGTGTCTTGGATTGATGGCATGGAAATACCTAAATTAGTTTCTGAATTAAATTTGGGTTGAATGTGGCGGAGGAGCTAGTGTTACATTGGATGAAAATTTTTAAATTATACTTCGGTGACTTGCATTGTGTTTGGTCGCATTTAGTTTCGGGCCGGAGGTCAGTTTAAGGCCGAAGCCGATTATTCAGCTCTTGCCATAACTTTCGGCCAAAGCGAAAGCTGAAGCCGCCGGTTCAATCGTACTCAGAAAGCTTAGTTCCCTGAATCAAGGGTGTACATAACAATGCAAATTCTGACGTTTCAATGTCACATTCATATCACACTCCCAATTCAGATAGGATACCATAGTTTGTTAGCATAGCCCTTTTTAAGTTTTCATGGGTGCTTGTAATTATAGAATACACTTTTACTTGAAAGAAATTAGCTGGGCTGTTAAAAATTGTACTTGCGGCTTTTGCCCACATTCTCGGCAACCTTGGAGTCATGCGTATACGTCCAGCTTATCATAGAAAAAATCTAAGAGAGTCCTGCTCACGTTCATTTTTTCTTTTTCTTAATGTGCTCGCTGAAGACCATCGCCCAAGTAGCTGTTTGATTTCAGCTTCAATTTGAACGAATACTAAATTGAGAAGAATCCACAGAGTTTATGCCTCGGACTCGCATACCTCGACACGGTAGAGGAAATACTGCCAGGGACAGTGGCGTATCGTACACCTTGACAAGGCCTGGGCAACATTCCACCAGTATTCGGTAGTGGTTGGTACTTGGTCGGTATGTGATATGTATGGTCTGACCATGCCGGATCGTACACCCTGACACGGCATAAGACCGAAGCAGACGACCTCTCCGGAACGAGTCTGGTGAAAGACTGAATTGGGGCTGGTGAAGCGGCTTCTTTTATAACTGGCAAGCTCTCGAGGTAGAAAGCTTTAAAGCTTCGAAGTAAAGCTTTCAAAGAGAGAATCACTTCTCTTTGGTCTGGTGGTTGAATATTTATTTTTCTAAAGCATTATTTGGGGAGAGGAATTATTAGTAATGAATCGCGGTCGTTGCAGGGGTGCTAGCACTTAAGTTGTTTCAATCGACCTCTTCATAAAAAAACACTTGTAACACTTGAATTTTGTGAATTAAAAGGTCGATTGAAACAACTTACATGCTACCACCACATATTTTATGCCATCAATCATCACATTAGTCCTCAATTTTTATCCCGATTCGCAAAGCCTTTTAATAATTGTGAAAAGAGATTTCCACCACTTGAGGCTATAATATACACCTTTGGTAAGATTTTGATTAGTAAAAGACACGTTCAATACCCAACCTATAACTGAAATCCTCAATATCCTTAGCCCAAAATCCGGAACTATAACCAAAATCCGGAACCTATACTCAAAGCAATAAATTTAGATCTAATTGAATTTGACAAATTAATTTATTGGTGCCTTATCTAGTCTGACTGATTGAAATAGATTGATGGTCTACAAATTCATAAACAATTACATCCTCCTCAAAAGTCCTGCTGTATGCCAAGCTCTATCATCATGCCAAATGGAACTAAAATAGTCAAGGGGGACTGCTTCCATTGTGCTCTAGAGGGCGATTTGCGACCGCCACAGTAGTCAATTGGTGCATGCAGAGGTCATAAATTTGTAGAAAACGATGATGGCAGCCCTCAGCCTGTAGTATACTAATTAGCATTTAGTTTTGACTGATATGAACCTGTTGCAGCGGAAATTTGTAGAACTGCGGTTAGCGTTGTTTACGATCTTTAATGGTAGATAATGGAACATTGCAACATGAATATTAATATGGTTTGGGCAAATGACTTCTGCAAACAACGCTCTTATCAGTTATCAAATCATTTTAAAAGCATGGGATATATTATGAATGATTTATTTGCTTACTGGATTAATCCCACTACCCTTCATATTAGCGCAGTGAATGATTGATTTGGCAGTGGGATAAAATCAGAATAGTAATTGTGGATTGGGCTTCTGTTATCATTTAAAGTATTTATCACTACAAATATGTATTTATCACCACAACTTTTTCCCAGCATAAAGATCTCATCGATAATCAACCCAATTTTTGGGCTCTCCTTAAAAATGGAAGTGCTGGTCAGCCAGGTCTTCCGTCATCGATCGGTACCTGTTGTAGTCGGAAGAGGCAATGTATGCAGAATAAGGCGGTGAGTATTAAAAGAATTCCGTGTTTCCACGTAAGTTTTAACAAAATTGGCAAATGTGGGCGAATATTAGTTTACCAGTTCCTCTAATCTAATTCATGATTGTAGCTACATCTATATGCTTCGCCGAATATCGTTCCTAGTACACTCCTTTCAAACGCAGATAGTAGCATTCAGGCTACATGCACATATGTTCCAGAGAGAACTGGTCTAATTGTGCTTCTGTAGATCTTCAGTTTCATTCTTCTTGATAGCGGCTTCGAGCTTAGTAGCAATATTTCTCTAAATATTCACCGTTCTCCTTGCTGCAACGCAATGCCTGGTTTTGTGTTTTGTTCACACTGTAAAAAATACTTAGGTATTCAAATTCTGCAACACCTTTCAAGTTGTATTCGCCAATATGTAGACCTTTCGTCTTCTACTGGTATTGGTCCCCTTCGGATTGGCTTGGCTTTTAAATACTAGTAGTTGTTTAAACATTATATATAAATTTCAGCTTTTATACTTTAACTAACTGAGACCCGGTACGCCTCGCAGCACCCATAAGCCAATAGTAGCTAATAAAAACCATGCATAGACTTAGTATTTTTCGAGATATGAATTTTACACGGATGAAGTGTCACAAAGAACGGATACATGGGCCGCCATGGATCTAACGGTATATTGAGCATACAATCTTGCTTATTGTGTTCTACTTATCATACCCTTTCATTTGATACCCATGTCGAGGGGGTTGTGAAGAAAGTGTTGATCCGACTTCTTGAGACGGCCGCCATGGATCTAACGTATATTCAGTATACTATATTGCTTATTGTATTTCAGTTTATTTTCAATATCGTCATGGCCTACCTATTGTTTGACAGCTGCGTAAATTTGAAATTTTCATTAGACCGGTTCTACACATTCAACTTTGCATTCCACTTTTTGACGTTCAACTTTTTTTTCTCTTTCACTCCAATGCAAAGTTTGAAACAGACTAGAGTTGAAAGGAAAATAGAAAGCAGCTCAGAATGGAATGGAAATTTGCGTTCAATTTTTGTGTTTTCGTTCATCATTTTTATGAGTGTGCGAATATGTATGAATATGAGTGTACACGGATAGCAGTGACAGCCGAGCCTTTCGATTGTCTTCTTGAAAAGTTGAAAATGTGTAGACACGAGCGACAGAATTGAACGTCAAAAAGTGGAATGCAAAGTTGAATGTGTAGAACCGGTCTTAAATGTAATGGTTCAATTTAATGACAATTTTACATTTACGAAACTGTCAAACAATAGGTAGGCCATGACGCTATTGAAGCTAAAATGAAAGTGAAAATTCCTAAAATTACCATTTTTTTAGATTTTTCATCTGTTTTTTTTTTTTTTTATGTGAAAGACTAGAGTCACAGGAAAGGCCCTTTATACTGTCGACAATCTATTTTATTCGTATAGATTGCAATGTCGAACAGCAGCTCTAGTCGGCGAAGAAAGGAACTGCCACAACCTACCCGCGATTTTTTTTAGTCTACCTACTTCCAACCATTACTATTGCGACTTTGACATCGGGGCATCGAGAAACAACTCGCTGGAGTGTTATGCCTCCTGAAACGAGTTGAATCTCATCAACCAACCGATGACATACGCTTTGGTGGAGCGGGGAAGGGCTAAGGAAGGCTATGACTGAAGGAATCAGGAATGTAAAGAGGGAAGAAGAAAGAAGGAAAGTTATGTAGGTGGAAAAGTGGAAAAGGCGAAGGACCGTGGGGCTGGCCGGGAATCGAACCCGGGACCTCTCGGATAGTAGCCAGTCGCCTTACCCCCTAGGCTACCGAGGCCCCCACGGTTATTTGGTTAAAGGTATAAAAAATAGCCTACTCAGACCTACCAAATATACACAAAAATTTTCAAACAAATCGGTCAACCCGTTTCGGAGGAGTTCGGTAACACTGTGACACGAGATTTTTATAGATATAGAAGAAAGATGTAAATAAGCTCCTTGAGCACTTTTAACAATTGATACCGACCAAAATACCACTAGGGGGTCAAATGGTAGCAATGGCCTCAGGGACCTTTGATGGTGCCGGTACATCAAAGAGATAAATCCTGGGTAACGCCACCTGCGATCTAAGGTCTTCACGATCTAAGATTTTCCGATATGCTACCGAATCCTACCTCAACCTCCACGAAGATGTAGATTTTACATCGGGTGTCCCCTGGATGCTCTTGTCTACACAAGAGTAACAGACTGAGGGGGGTGAAAGGCGAGTGCTTCGCGCCTCAAAACGAAGCAAATACCGGACTGGTCCTCCAGGTTGGGGGTTGGGCGGCAGGCTGACAACCTTCCACCGTAAAAAACCTACCCGTCACGAATCCTCAAGGCAGGCCTCGGACAGGACGGACTCAACGGCAACGACTCAGGCAACGGAATATCTCAATAGAACCACCAACACTGGATGAGGTGCGGGAAGCTGTAAAAAGGCAGAACAGCAACAAATCGCCTGGCGCCGATGGAATAGCAGCTGAGCTGCTAAAGGAAGGAGGACCCCAACTATTACGAACATTACACGAACTCATATGCTCCATCTGGGAGGAAGAAGTTATACCAGAGGACTGGAAGAAAGCCATTATATGTCCAATATACAAGAAAGGAGATAAACTAAACTGCAAAAACTACAGAGGCATCTCACTCCTCAGCACCAGCTACAAAATCTTCACAATCCTTGTGAAACAAAAACTGGAACCTATAGCGGAAAGCCTTATAGGAGAATATCAAGCTGGTTTTAGGACAAACAGGTCAACATCGGACCAACTGCTGACCTTAAGGCAAATTCTGGAGAAAACCTGGGAAAGGAATGTAGATGTATACCAGATATTTGTCGACTTTCAACAGGCATATGACTCAATAAACAGAGAGAGGCTATACGAGATCTTATCGGAAATAGGAGTCCCCTCAAAGTTTGTTCAACTAATCAAATGCACCACAAATAGCTCACTGGCGAAAGTAAGGATCCAAAATGTTGTAACAGAGGAGTTCGAAGTACGTCAAGGGCTTAGACAAGGAGATGGGCTGGCCCCCATGCTTTTCAACCTGGCCCTAGAATAGGTGATAAGGAAAACGTCAGTCCAGCGAAGTGCATCAATAGCTACCCAGTCGGTACAATTACTTGGATATGCGGATGACGTAAACATCGTTGGAAGGTCCTTTTTGGCAGCAAAAGGAGTCTATGTCGAATTAAAAGAGGCGGCAAAGGACATAGGCCTGAAGATTAACGAAGAAAAAACGAAGGTGATGCAACAATCCAGAGCAGGACGATTTAGAATGGGAAGAAATATAACCATCGACGAACATAACCTAGAAGTAGTCGATAAAACAGTCTACCTTGGGTCTACTATCACAAAAAGAAACGAAGAAAAAGAAGAAATAACTAGACGAATACTACTGGCTAATAGAGCCTTTTATGCCCAAAAACAAATCCTGCACTCAAGATTTGTGCACAGGAAAACGAAACTCTCACTCTACAAAACAGTAATACGACCAGTACTGTGTTATGGTAGCGAGACTTGGACTATGACCCAGGACATAGAGGAACGAGTCAACAGGTTCGAGAGGAAAATTCTCAGATGGATAATAGGCCCAATCAGAGAGGATGGAATATGGCGAAGAAGATACAACAACGAGTTGTATGAAATTTTTGATGACCCACAACTCTCAACTTTCATAAAAATCAACAGATTGAGACTAGCCGGCCACGTGATCAGGATGGAGGACAATCGCATCCCAAAACGGCTTATGGCATCAGAAATTTCGGGAAGTAGGCCAGTAGGTAGACCCAGGAGGAGATGGATAGACTCTGTGACGGCTGACGCAGAGTCAATGCTCAACATCCGGAACTGGAGACATGCTGCAAGGGACCGTCAAACTTTTAGAAATGCCCTAGAGGAGGCCAAGGCTCGATTTGGGCTGTAGCGCCATTGGATGGATGGATGGAAAATACCACTAGTACGGTAGTGAAAATACGCAGAAAAAATGTAGCCTTTATTCTTTGACGTAGGTCTGGGAAAGCAGCATCGTCATGCAAAGCATATGAAGTGGTAATGGCTGGGTCCCGTTCAGTATCACACGTGCTCGTAATATAATCTCTGTTTGCAATTTTTATCTATCCATTTCATTCAGGATTAACACATCCGAGTCGGAAGCTCTTTTATAGCCAACGAACGTCTGTCAACTTCAAAGTTTAAATAAAAATTATTTTAAATGTACCTACAGAAAACAGTTACCTGGAGCATAAAAGCAAAGTTAAAAGCACTGGCTCATAATAAGTAAGGTAAGTAAGCAGAACTTTGTAAAGAATTCGTTGCTAATTTTTTTACGTCGTTCGTTTATTTACTCTTTTAAATAAACGAACGACGTTAAAAAATGTTGATTTTTATTAATAAATTCATTTTTCAACTTAGCATAAAACAAACCTCAGTTCACCCAACTGGACTTGAACTGAAGTTAAACTGGAATAATGGAATGAGATTCCAGTGACCTTTTGCATTTCTAACTTCTGTTCCAAAAGCAACATTACAAACTGAACATGAACTGGACTATAGTCGGTGAAGCCACTTATTTGGATTAAACTGAACATTATTGAAATGAGGTTGGTGAAACCTGGGTATTATTTTATCTCATCTATAAATTTTTTTGAACTATACAGCATCGTCATGCGATAGAGATTTTTCTCTACTGAAGTTACACAAACGAGCTACTTAGCCCAGTCTCGCCCACGTGGTGGTCCCTTTTCAACCGCCCTCGAACTTGGGAACCAAACAAGGGTAACTTGGTTAATATCCAGCTCACCAAGAACGTTGGCGGTCTCAACCATGTCCTTTGCAGCTCTGATTGTTACTTAACTTTCAGTAAAGAAGAAAAATATTTGTTGGAAAATTATTTGGCGAAAGTTCGATGTACCAATATACACCGTCGGCTGGAAGACGTTGTAGGGCTTGGAGCAAGGGTTTATCTAGAGACGACTATCAGTTCATTGTCCTGGCACCTCCCGGTCTACCCTAGTTTCTTTGAAACGGAAATGCTGGCGATCCTGAAGGCCTGACAGATAAGAACTTAGAACCTACACAAGGATGTAGTATTTTAATTTTCTTATTCTATAAAATCTCTGCATTCAGTAACGATGCGCTAGAAACTAGTGAAGTTATGTAGAGCTGAGATAGATGAGCTAGAGGACAATGCGACTCACGTCTGTGTTCCCGGTCATAGGAACATGGATGGGAACACGAAAGCCTACTACCTAGCCAAGCTGAGAGTCTTTCTCGGGGGCTCGGAGAACGAGATGATCGGCAGCCCAATCTGCTTCTAGGCAGGAGAATATCTATGCATTATTTAAATAAGTTTTATACAGAAACATGACATGAATAAGAAATAATTTCAAACTTTCTCGGTGTAACCAGTTTTCAGCAATCAGCGTCAATGAAGAAATCCGCTATCCGTTTTTAATCAAAACTCTGCTCTTTTTCCCTTAAAGATAATTTCACCACAGAAATTGGGGGTGCCTACATTGCTCAAAACTATTTCGTTCCAAAAAATCCTGTGCCCAGTGGTCGACGTGCACGCCGCTTTTCAGTTATATTGGATTTTTCGAGGAAGTTCGATCCTTTGAACTCCCAAATTGCCACTTTGACGGAATTTCAATTTCATCCCCCGCATCGAAATTACACATGTAACGGGCAACCATTATCGCGTTATTCCGTTGAATACGCCCTCTATCAGGATCAATCCCTGGAACATACCTATTATCGAGCCACCACCAGCACTGCCGCCACCACTTCGCCACCACCATGGGCCAGGGAAATTCAAAGAAAACGCCCGTGTGCAAACCCTTTTACGGGCATTTACTGTGGCAAAGGGAAGAAAGGATATCAGTGAAATCGTTGCAAAGGACTTTTTACCTAGGATAGCGATCCATGACAATTGCCGTGAACTCAGTTTTTATTACGGTTAAAGGGGTGCCGAAACTGGTGGGCCAAAGGAGGCGCTGCAAGGGAGAAATGAAGTACTTTGCATAAAGTTGTCATCTCCTTAAATGTCCTGTTCACGTGCTCTTCGTTTTTCTTGGGCCGTTTTTTCGTATGGGGTCGCATGGAAACCGAACACACCATCGGCATCTTTCAGCCATGGCGCTGTTCCAGGCTGCTTCAGTGGGTCATTCGTATGCAATACAAGTTGAAGTTTACGAGTTAAGATCTTACCCTTTGATAGGATGAATAGGATTTCAGGTCCTTGGGCTCCTCATGCGTCGTTCCGGGAGGCGATGAAGTTGTAATTTTTCGGCTATTCACAGTCAAGGACTAGAACCGTAAGATTTTACGAGCTTCCTTGTGGTTTTTAGTGGTCAAACAAATGTTCATTGCGCACTGCATGTGGTGAATTGAAATTTAGCCCCACTAGGCAGCCTTGTACCTTTGCACTATTTATCAAGCACCACCTTCAAAAGAACGGGGGAACGGGGGGCTGGTCTGCCGCCCCATACCCCTAGCACAAGCCCGAAAGCACTAAACATATAGTGAATGTTAATGTGAATTGTGGGGGCCGCTCCAGCATGAAACGCACGTGACCCGTGTAGGTGGGTGCACTTTACCTGTAGCTGTAGTAACACTGTTTTGTCCGGCATTTTCAATTTAAATGCGAATTTAATTACATTTGCCAGCGACTAATTAGTCACGATTTAATTGTTGCTTTGCACATAGTGAGGGTGGAGATTTGCATTCAACCATAAAATTAACAACTCCGATTCCACCTCTGGTGTGTACTTTATAGGTGCGGGCTTATCGAGTGCTGTGTTCGTGATTAACAGGGGACGCTAGAAATGTAATAAGAGCCTTTTGAATTGTCAATTATATTTGTGATGGTATAATTTTGAAATTTAGAATTAAATTAATTTTGGAAATTACTAGTTTTGTAAATAAATGTCCGCTTTAAAGTATTGTTTTTAAAAAAAAATGGATTTACATAATTTCTGGCAGATACTGGAAAGTCATACTAGCTCTTTATCATATGTAACCGACAGAGACGGCGTTCAAGTTTTCTATTTTCCACGCATTACACCCTTAAGTGATTAGTGAATGCTTCCATCATTACTTCGTCAAAACTCTGTCCTCGTCACCAGTTCCAATTCTGATCCGATGTCATTCAGTTTGGCATCGTTAACCTCTGACTGTCCTGGTCCAACTGGTCCGTCGTCTGGTCCCATGTCCAGAGTGTGAAAGTAGGAGGGTGGTCCACCTGCCGACTGCACCGACAGCAGCGTATCCGTTGCGGGGACGTTTCGCTCGGACCGACAGCTCACGGATCAAAGAACAAGAAAAAGATCGTCCTGGTTCCCGCCGTGCTTCAAGCGGAGACTGGGTCTTCCTCCCTATCGAACCTCATAGATCCTCCTGCAAAAAACTTTTCCACAGAAGTTCGCATTCGCTAAAAGGTGAGAGTGCTTTTGGCTGAAATCCCAAGTCTATGTGAGCAGCTGGAATACCATGATTTTATATAGCAGAAGTTTGGATGCGATAGATAGTTAGAACCAAAGTCTAGAAATTAACAAGTCTTTCATCTTCATATGGTTAATGAGTGAAAGGCGAACAGCTGCATGCACAAGTTTTTCAAATGACGATGTCAGGCTATCAGAGAGAGAATGCAACATTTTTATACGCGCTGGAATACAACCATAAGTCGGAAAATTTTATGAGTTTATATGGGGATGTATTGGTGCATATTTGCTCGTTTGTTTTGATTTATGAAAGAAAACAGCTGATTCATATTTCTTTCCTTTTCTGTTCTGCATACTTTATCGTAAAGAGAGAATCTGGCTTTGTCTGGCCGAGTTCACGAAGTATGCGTTGAGTTTTGCTCAGCAGTGATGTTCATATATGCACGCACACAATCAACGGTCGGAAATTTTTGTATGAAGATGAAAGACTTGTTATTACTAGACTTTGGTTAGAACCTTAGCAGACCGTAGTAGGCCTTGTTGGCTTTTAGCAATCGTGCGCGTTTTTCTCGTTCGATGATATTGTCTGCTACTATTGACATACTGCTACTAATATGACTTTTACTACAACTTCAAACTCGCAGACCACTATCTTGTTAACGTTCGGTGTTCTTCCATGAGGGGCCATCAGGTACTTGGTTTTGTTTTCGTTGATGTACAGTTCCAGCTTTCGTGCAGCTCATTCAAAGTGGAGCAACTACTGTACGTATGATGGTTTTGTAGATTCTAATTTTGGATTTTCTGTGGACGTCTCTGGATTTCATTACTGGCAGTAGTGAAAAGTATGTTCTGTTTGTGGCGTTTATTGTTTCATCGTTGTCTTCACTGACTGTGGACCCCAGGTAGTTAAATTCGTTTACCCGTTCGAAGTTATATCCCCCCTCGTATACCCTGAGAGCGTCCATATTCCGCGCCAACTTGAATTTTTTCCAAGATCGTCGATAATGCCATTTCAGCCCTGTTTGTTTGGCTGAAAGCTTTCTGTGGTTGTGTCTCGGCTTGTGTCTTCGTTACGATGAAAGCTTTTTGTAAAGGATTTTTTTTACAAGATTTGTGTCTTCGCTAGGATGCACATTTTTTGGACTGGAAATTTCGTTCGGAATCGTTTAAGCGGGGTTCCAGCGCTGGTTGTACTGCTGGTGAGTTGTAGTCAGCAGCTGGTAGCCATTCGGAATTTAGCAATTTCTGATTAACCTCCAGCTGGTTCAAGAAACACCTTGTAGGGTTAACCACTATGCAGGTAATGTCCTGGGAACCAGCGAAAGATACAATCACGCTGGTAGGCCAGCTAAATGGAAACCCCGCTTTACGAATGCTCATATGATCTAATTTTGCAGCTTCGAGGAACTTGCTCATATGATTTACTTGTGGAGATATACGAGTTCTATTGAGGGGGGACCGAATGTAGGATTTGTAGATTTTAGCCAGAGTGGCTGACAGGAGGAAGAACTTGCATCTCTTGCAAAATCCAAGGCATTGGGAGGCTTATTTGGCTATTTGGAATATGTGATCTTTCCATTGCAGATTTTTCATTAAAATTACCCCTACTATGTTGAGAGTTGGTCAGCCCTTAGAATCAAAGATTGATTCGATATCCCGGTTGATCGAAGTGTTCATCAGTTCACTATACTGAAGACAAGGTCATGTATTATATTGGCCCGTGCATATCTTATATTGCCGAAGGAGTAAGAGAAATGTAAAGTATCGGCATCAGCGAAGCGAAGGAGGTTGGAGGGGATTGAGAGCAGCTCAGTAATGAAGATCATGAAAAGTTCGGGTGATAGAATTGACCCCTGAGTAACTCAGGCCGAAATATCGTGGGGTTCGATTCCGTCCAAAACTACCTTAATTGAACGGCCTGAAGGAAAGCTCTTAATCTAGTTCCTTAGAACTAAGTTTATACTAATAGCTTGGTGCCATACTCTCACTGCAAACCCAAGTGTGTGAATTTAAAACGCATTTCGCTTGTAAAATCGTGTAGTCACTTTTTACACGTTTACAATGTGCAAAAAGTGTGTTAATTTAAAAGTTGATCTATCGTTCCTCCCAGTTATAGATGTAGCCATAACGCAGTGAAGTTTTTTTTAAGTTCCCAGCCATATATGGAATATGTCGTTGGTCTTCGAAGTCAGGCTTTCGTAGATGTGAACAGGACTATCAGATCTCAATAAAAATCGTATACGTTTCACAAATCTATGCGATTAACTTGACTGACCCAATTGTAATGACAATATTACTCAGCTAATTCCTCTAAACACTATATTTTAAGGTAACCACGCATCCCCAATGTGTAATAACATATCATCTTGTAAAAATAACAAATTTCCATCGCTCTCATCTCGTCTATAACACCGAACTTCTCTAATATCTTACAAAATTTTCCGTCCATTGAAACCCACATAATCTCTGCAGGGGTGATTCAAAATACGAAGCGTACATATGTAAAGCAGCCTTAATCGTGTAAAGGCTAAACCTTAATTACGAACAGAATGCCCCGCCCCGTACCGCTCTCTACCTATATAGAATTTGAATACCTTAAGAGCGGAGGGCAAGTAAATTAAATTTTCAAAATTTTACATCCCTCTCTCTGCAGAATGCCAGCAGAACGGTAGGTGCCTCTCTATAGAGAAAACTAGAAACAAAGTTTTGACTGCATAAGACCCGGGGATTAGTGACACTCTATTCATATCACTTTGAAAACAATTCATAGACACTTCCGGGGTTGAGGGTATTATTCTTAAGCTCACCCAACAGTTACGGTTTTGAAAGGCGATTACAACTTTTCTCACTACTGAGAAGCACCAATGCTGAAAGAAACCACAAAAATTATTTTTCGTTCTAGAAAATGTTTTAATCCTTCAATAATATTTGCACCCTTTTAGAGGGATTTGAATTAAGCTTTTTTTGGTGCCGCTTTTGTTTGGAAGTTGACATTTTAAGATAACTGAAGGATTGGTTTTGGTTAGGTCAAAGAAGTTAAGTGGATGATAGCTAGTTTTTAATCGATAACTAATTGGAGGTAATTTGTTATGTGGTTTTAGATGTATTTTTTGGAAGATGCAAACTCAACGGTTTCGAAGACGAAGACGATTTTATTTCTTTTTCTGGCACACTTCAGGCAGCGTTATCAATCCCAATGAGCTCGGCCAGTACTTATTTTAAATTTAGCTGCATCGTCAGACTTTCAATTTGCCTGCAGAGATCAGATGCCCACCATAGGAAAACTCTTTAGCTACGCCAATGTCTGTGACCCAATTATTACTCCAGCTTCCTACCGAACTCTACCTTAAAAAACGATGACAACTCTGATTGAACAAGGAGATGGATTCCTTGATTATTCAGGGGCGGCGCTATCATAGGTGCAAATGGTGCACTTGCACCGGGCGCAATTGGACAGGGACGCAATTTCAGAAATTAAATTTAAAATAATTGAAACTGTGAAAAGAAAAAAGTAAAAAATTCCATGACTTCATTTTCATCTATTTATTCAGAATTCGATTTTATTACCACGATCTTTTTTTCCTAGCCGGCCCTGCCTCCTATGCCAGTAGAGAACCGTGATCATACACTCTGGTAGTGCGGAAGAGGAATATTAGAAGGGCCTTAAATTAGGTAATGAAGGGCGAAAACTCATCTGCCTGGGAGAACTACAACACCAGAAAAAAAAAAATGAAAAAAAAAACTATAGGTCGAGGAAAAAGAGTGTATCCTGGTCGCCGAAATTCTGCAGAATACAGAATATATCGGAAAATATCGAAGTTCATGAAACAATGAGAAGGAAATTCACTCTCCAGGAAGCTTCTTTCACGGGGAGGCGATGATTCGAAATCAAATGAAAATGAGGTTAAAACGAATTGGGTTGATAGGATCGTGACAAAAGAGGGATTCAAATCTGCTGTAGAAAAATGTTTTCCATTCAAGAAATCGCGGCTTAGTGAAATATACAGGGGCGACGTTTTCATATTGGCATATGGTACACTTACACCGGGCGCAATTCGACTGGGACGCAATTTTTTCATTATCCTTCATTGCGATCAAAAAATGAGGAGCATACTGGCCTCCGTAACCTAGGGAGTAAGGCGTCTGGCTACCATCCCAGAGGTTCCGGGTTTGAATCTCGGCCAGCCCAATGCCTTTTCCACTTTCCCACCTACATAACGTTTCTTCTTCTTCCTTCTTTACATTCCTGATTCCTCCTGTCATAGCCTTCCTTAGCCCTTCCCCGCTCCACCAAAGCGCATGTCATCGGTTGGTTAATGAAATTCAACTCGTTTCAGGAGGCATAACACTCCAGAGAGTTGTTTCCCGATGCCCCGATGTCAAAGTTGCGACAGTAATGGTTGGGAGTAGGTGGGAAAAAAATATCGCTGATAGGTGATGGCAGTTCCATCGTTCCCCGACTAGAGCTGCTGTTCGACATTGCACTTTATATGAAGAATATAGATTATCGAAACAGTATGAGGGGCACTTCTTGAGATTCTAGTCATTCACAAAAAAAAAAAAAAAAATACTGCACCGGGCGCATAAAACCCAAGCTTATTAAGCTCAGAAGCGATGGCAGGAGAAAGGACACAAGGTTTTTTGTAAATAAGGAAGACAAGAAAAAAGGAAAGTTATCTAGGTCGGAGAAACTGACCGTCGATGGATGTCGATGGATGGAATATACCATGAACTGGATTCGAACAACGCACCTTTGGCATGGTAGTCGGGCACCTCGTCTATCAAGCTCGGCTTATGATTTCCAAGATTTTCTTTAATTATATATGCTTTATATGTATGCATATGACTTATGCTCTCTAATCAGGCGACTACCCTTCCGAATCTAAACATACCACCTACATCGTTTCAGTTTTTTGTCGCTGGGGTCATTTCCACTATCTGCCAAATAAATTAACTCCGACTCCCGTTCAAATTTCTATCTGCATATTTAAGTTCTAGGACAAATTTGCATTTACAAATAAAAATTTCACAGCAACGCTAGAAAATATCACAGCGAAAAATCTACAATTTTATTCAAAATCAGTTGAATTTGGAATAACCTACCACGGCAGCACCAGCAGCAACATCGGATGTGTAGTCAAAATGTACGAAAATATTGCAAACATTTTGTAAAAATTTTCCCTTTGATAAAAGTTTCATTTATGCCGCTTGCAGGTTCTGATAAAACATTTTAATAATAAAGGAGTCGAGCAGCAAACGAGTAGTGCGAGCGATGCATCGTATTACACGAAAAACCCTGACACTGCTGCTATGCACCAGACGAGGATTTCACGCTCGTGTGATTTTTTCCGTCAGCTTAACTCGGAGCATTTCTGCACAAACCCTAGTTACATATAGACACGAAGAGAATCGGAAGGTCCTAGGATTCCATCTTAATACTGAATGAACCTTGCAGCAACCCAGCAACACAAAAATGGCGAATGTATCAATATTTTGACGTGCAGCTCTCAAAAAAGAAATCAAGAAAAGATACCAGAATTTAGAAATGTTGATACAGCACCGTCCTTAGCTTACTCACACCCCAGAAGGGGAGCACCCAGCATTCGGCACTCTTCGTCCAATTCGTCTTCATGTTAAATGCATCGAATTTATCAAGGATAAAAATTTGTCCTTTTTGGTTGTGTACGTGAAGGTATCACAGCCAACCATGCAAAAACTTACATTACAAAAATGAGCAAAACGGAAGGAAAATAGGTTATGTGACTGATTTATTTCGCCCCGTGCTCCCTGGCATTTCCCATGTGAATGTTTCTGCTTTGCACCGCCTTTGGCAGTGCTCAAAGACGGGTTTGTCACGTCACGTACGTTTCACCAATTTAATCGATTCCTCCGATGTTCGACTTGACTGCACCAAGAGGGCGAGTAAAATATGGTGATTTGCTTTGCCTGGAATCGAAAGAATGGCATCCAAGTGATCCTTGAAACTGATAAAGATTTTCTCCACTAACCTTTAACACCGAAGCCATGCTTTTTGGTGTACACGAAAATGTTATTAGAAAGTTGCTCGGTTCTGGGCATAATCAGGGTTTTCTATTAGGTTCTGATTTATGTGTGTTTGGAAGTCGGTTTTTGTTGCTTTTTAGAAAAATCCAGATATAGATTGGTTTGGCGTTTTAACTGGGGAGAGGTGGATAGTGGAACCTCGAGAATGAGTCCTATGAACTATCACTTCCAATATCCCGACTTTCCCGCGGTGATGGCTTTAACCCCAGATTGAGGCTGCGTAGTCAAGTTCAATGGAAACGAGGGGAATGATTATGGCGAGTTATAGATAGCTGACCCTTCAAAACCTACCAAACCAAGATGTTCAAGTCAACGTATCGAACGCTGCATTGGTAATGGTGGTGGGGTATCGATACATATTACCCTTTTGGGCACCGCACAGTGGTCCACAGACCCCAAATTCCTGGCCAAAAATCGAAATATCGAAGTTGTTAGAAAACATTATTATCCAAATGGACTTTAAACTGTAATAACTGGAGAGGGGGAAACACTTGCCCAAACAGGAATAAGGGCTTTCTAGGGGTGGGAATCGTGGACAGTTTCAAGAAATTCGGGAAATGGTTGTGTCGCATAGTAATTTTTCCAACGGCTACTACTTTGTCCTACTGTTTATCAAAACACGCAGAATTTTTTGTGTTATAGTCTACATTATGGATAACACTATGGAAGGTAAATTAATATGTAATAAATATATCATCAGTACAAAATAAACTTATTAAATTTTTTTTGTGGGTAAAAATATTGCAAAGAGGTTTTAGTTTAGTTGACCGCGTTTGTCCGCGGTGATTATGGCACCAAATTAAAGCTTGATACATGTGTAATGTAGTGTTACCAGAATTAGCTGCAAGAACTTGCATATTCTCTTGAAATTTTTGTTTTAAATAAGTTTTTTTTTTTTTTTAATTTATTCAGACGAGTTAGATTAAACATTTTTTTAAACTGTTATATTTTTTAATAATATTTAAAATAATGTTTAGTTGTACAACCAATTTCAAGGACGTTTCAGCCCGTATCGCCCTAATGGTAGCAATCAAAAAACTGTTTTTAGCGTGTTTTCGACCAAACGAGAATATTTTACATTTAGCCTATAAATTAGAAGTGAAGAAATGGAAGGTACAGAAAAAAGATGTTGAAAATTTCCAGAAAGTTGAAGATAGAAAGAAATTAATACAAGAGTCATTCCTAAAAAAAATTACACCTCCATGTCGACAAGCCCAGGCAGGGCAGCGGTAATTCGAATAACGGCAATATTGCCCGTAAATTTTTTTCTGAGTACGAAAAATCGTCCGAAATCACAGGTGTCGATGTAAACCTGATAAAAAGATTGCATATTATACTCCTTGCAGTGTGCAGCGATCATGAAATTAATTTAGAGAAGTTTAACATTTACGCAGCGGAAACCGCTCACCTATATATTGACAAATACAGTTGGTATCCAATGAGTGTTACACTTCATAAACTTCTGCTCCATGGTCCCATTATTATTACCAACGCATTACTACCTATTGGCCAGATGTCAGAGGAGGCTTCAGAAGCCCGAAACAAAGAAATTAGGAAATATCGCGAGATGTTTTCTCGCAAAATGTCGAGAGAGAAAACCATGGAGGACGTTTTCCATCAATGACTGACGAGCTCCGATCTAGTGTTGTCCCTGTCTAGGAAGTGGCCGAAAAAACCTCTTCGCCACTTCCCAAAAGAAGTGCTAGAACTTTTGCAACAGCCTCATTCCCAAATCAATAGTTTCTATGACGCTGAATTTTCCGAAGATAGCGGCGAAGAGGAAATGACGGACACCACTAAATAATTAATTTGAAAATGCCTCTTTTTATTACGCAGTTTTGTTCATTCTTGTAAATATTTAAAAAAATGTAAATAAGAAGAATTAAGTTTTTTGTAAGTTTTCTAAGAAATCACATGCAGATTTTCTCTTTCTCCTACAATGACATTTCACTGAAACTTTTTTTTAAAAAACTGGTTTAACTAGAAAAATAGGTAACAATAACTACTCTACAATAGTCGTATATGGGCAAAAAGCATTGAAGATAATATCAAACACAAGGCATTTATGAAAAAATTGGATTCTTCTACTGATTATGGCCCGAAACTCTCTATATCTTGAAAACTGTTGGTTCCAAATGCTCGAAAGTGGTTTTATTCGATTCAGAAGGCCAAAAAACATTGAATATACACCAAACACGGCATACCTAAAAATGTTGGATTTTTACAAGAAATTTCTGGTGAAAAATTGTATATATTTTCAAAGCCGTTAAGCCTATCGCCTTGAGAGTAGTTCTATTCGATTCGGAAGGCCAAAAACCATAATAAATGCTTACTTTTATTAAAGTAAAGCCTTCGCAGATTTTTGGCCAGGAATTTTGGGTCTCTGGACCACTGTGCACCGGGAGCACTTAATTCAAGTCTTACCTTTCCTTCCATACTCGTGTGACCTCGATATAACAAAAAAAAAAATTATGAAACATTAAAGACGAAGTGAGATCTAGCATCGTCTTGAAGTTGAGGTGCAACTGAGATATTTTATCCTGTATAGAGGTTACGGCCTCACAAGCAACAACATCTGACTGAGCGAAACTACAGTACTTTGGCTATCTGGCACTGCCAGTCAAGCATAAGCTATATGACGCTTTCAAGAAAAGAAGAGCCTGGGAAATTGTGCCGAAGGTAGAACCTTTCCCCCCACTGACCAAAAGCGGGTTGTCAGCCAGGAAACCAGGTAACTCTAACCTGGCTGCCTGACTACCCTCCCGAGTTTCTGAACCTTTTTTTATAAGCACGGTAAACCCCACTTGTAGTTCAAAGCGGTCAAGTCGTTGTCCACGTCATAGTGTATTGTCTAGTAGTAAGTTTAGTACGATTTATAGATCAAGTCTGGGGTTATAAGAAGTATGGGAGATGTTGAATTAGATGGCGATGGACCTTATGTTTGATCTCTTGGATGTTGTAGGAGTTCGGGAATGCGGACTGTGAAAGATTGTTCCACGGTTGAGTTGTTCTGGTTTTGAACGAATTCTTTGGTTGCAGTAGCTCCAGATGGAAGCTGTAGGCAGAGTTCGATTAGCTCCTTGAGGAATACATGGAGGCGAGAAGAGGGCTAAAATATTCCATACAGAAGGGCAAATCGAATTATTTTTAAGAGGGTGCAGAGTAGTGGTGTCTTCGACTAAGGGTAAGTGGTCCCTAACGAATACAACCATAGACCTCCAGACCTTGTTCGTATAGACAGGGACCACATCCCTGCAGTAAACGAGGATAACGCAGAGGCCCCAGAGGTAAGGGAAGGGCGAATTCTGAAAGCCGCGGAGAGGATTGCTGGTGTGACATTAGGAAGTTTCGCAAAAGTATTCACATCGTGTCTGAGGAGAGGAGTGTTCCCTGAGCACTTGAACCGTCAGAAGCTTATGCTCATCCCAAACCCGAGTAGGCCCCCCATCACCCTGCAAACCGATATGCTTTGTTGTGAGCCTCATCTCGGCGCTTGGTTGTGCTGAGTAGGTAAATTTTTCTTGGCCCAGCTGAGAAGTGCACCTTCTGTATTAGAAGGGTTAACTCTATTACTTACTAACATATGCCTACTAATAGCCCACGGTCAAAATATGTGAAAGTATGAAACATTGGGTTTAGCCGGTGCTTCGTGCGCAGGGGTGTTTTTGCACAATAGTGCTATAAAGATGTAAGAATTCTGGTTCAAATGCGAAATATGACCAGCTATGAAACTTTGACAGATGATGAATTCCAAGTGATTTCTACATACTGGATACATATACATGTGTGCATTACCAATTAACCTATTCTGTATCAAAGAATTTATCAACTTTGTAGATAGGTTAAATTAGGTTAGGTTAGATAAGGCTGAGCTGCTGGTGCACAGCCCAAACACTTAGACCAAAGGGAAAGGCCCATTGTGATGCCATAATGATCCCACTTTAAACCCGATGTTAAAGTATCGTTTCTTCGCTAAACCCAAACTTCGGGATCTCCGAAAGCGTGCTTAGGAAGGGTTCACCAAAAGTGGTAAGGCCCCTTTTGCTTGGGGCTGGGCAGTGACAGAGAAGGTGTTTTACTCCTCGTCTAGATTCTTACAGCTTCAGCAGAAATCGTAGGGTTTCAGACCTAAGTGGGCCGCATGCGTCCCTATCAGACAGTGTCGGGTCAACACTCCCACTGTAACTAACAGGTCTCGTCTACCGAGGCGGCTCAGCAGTGAAGTGATCCGCCGTAGGAGGGCCAAGTCATTTTGGCCAAATTGCATACCAACCCTTTCATTTCCAGAAAGGAGAGTGGCGATCGTGCCTTTCCTAACCAGTTCGCCAGCTTTACAGTTTTCCTTTATATTTCGGTGACCAGGCAGGCTGTTTATGATGGATTTGACCAGCTGTGGTGAGGCTGGAGGGTTTCAAGCGATGGGTGTCTCAGACGTGGTACTACTCGGGAAGTGGGTGTCCATGAGTAGTGTCAGAGATTCTCTGATTGAGTCTGTCAAATCGCCGTTTCTTTTCGTAAGTAACTAAGTATTATTGGCGCTTTAGTTAGTATATTACGTAACCTTGAGGCTTCCGATATGGACTCTATATTGCAGCAAAAGGTAGCCCAGGTAGTACGTTTGGCCTTCCTTATTACCATTTTGTAACTATTCAGCTTCGACTTATAGCAGCCCAGTAGGTTTCGCTGTTGCGCATCGCTGTCTAGCATGCGATTTTTAAGGTTTATTGAAGGACTTCCACATCTATTTTTATCAGATGTGGAAGTCCTTCAATAAACCTTAAAAATCGCATGCTAGACTCTTAGGCTGGTCGTCCACTGGAAGCGTATTCGAGCGGCTACGAGCTTCGGCGACATGAGCGGCTACAGGCGGCTACAAGCGGCTCTGAGATAAGCGGCTACACGCTACAGGGGTCGTCCACTGCAAGCTTTTCATGCTGCTCAGTTTGAAGTGAATCGGACATAATAATTTTGTGTTTTGTCAATATGGAAGGCTTTTAGTATAGTTAAATTAAGCCGGAAAAAGCGGAATAGCTGAATGATTGGGTACAGGCTGAAAATTGGCATAGAGCTTCCTTTAAGGATTCTCAATAAGGGGTTATAACACAAAATCACAATTTTATTCGTCTTTTAGCATTTTGCTCATGCTGTCAACCTACATACATATGTAGATACTAAATGGAGCCACTCAAGTTCTTGTTATTTATATCAAATTAAAGAATACGCATTCACCTAAAATATGAGCCTAAGTATATTGCTTTACGATAATTAGTAAACTAGTTATTCGACTCTAAATAAATTAAAACAAACTACATTTTTTTTCGTAAACACCCTGTATTTTAATAGTTAACCCCCTGTCTAGAACAATATTTTCTGCAAATACATCCAGGAATCAACACTAAACAAATTAACAAGGTAGTCCAACTTTGTGAACATTATTTTATGATAGGACTTACGGTTACAGAGGTATTTGCAAAAAGCTGATATATTGACCCTAAAACCCCCTAAAAATGAGCTTCCCGGGGTAGAAAATCGGTAGACTTTATAACCCCTTATTGAGAACCCTGTGGAAGCACTGTGCCAATTTTCAGCCTGTACCCAATAATTTCCGCTATTTTTACTATTTTTCCTGTACTATTTGTAGAAAATTATTTCCTGATTCGAGCGGCTACGCGCGACCGATCCAAATTAATTTGGATTCGCGCGGCACGCTCGAATACGCCTATAGCCGCCCGCTCAAAGCCGCTTGCAGTGGACGATGTTTGTATGAAATTCTTTATGTTGGATCTGTCGCGCATAGCCGCGTGTTGCCGCTCATGTAGCCGAAGCGCGTAGCCGCTCGAATACGCTTCCAGTGGACGACCAGCCTTAAACAATAAGATTTCTCTGTACTTTAACCACTTGGTCGTGGATTAAGACAAGGATAACGTGTAAACACAACTTCAGAAAAAATCTTTAATCCAACCACAAATGGAATTTTAGTGTAGAATTCCAAAAGAAAAAAACGAAACTTCCTCGACATGTTTCTTCTAACATGGCACAAAGAAGGCAATTTCGTGAGTGCCGTTTATCTATGGCGAAAAACTTTTCCAAAAAAGAAATCGTTTAACTTTGAAAGGTATCTGAAATTTACAAGAAAAATTGTATCCACTTAAGGAATAAGAAACCGCAATTAAGTGTCTACTCTAGCCATTTTCTTTTAGAGGAGGAACACGAAATAAATAGGAAAAAAAAAACCCCAACTTGGACCAACCAGCAGAGAAGAATGTTACTGAAACGAAAACAAAAAGAGTTGTCTGAAAACTTTTCAAGTGGTACAAATTAATCCGAAAGAGAAGTTGTCTAGGCCACCACCATATAAACCAAACGAGCTCTATAACGTTTTCCCCAGTCGGAGCTGTTATCTGTAGGTGGAATAATCCATACACTTCTAGACTGTCTAGCATATCCAGCCACAGCCGGAGCGATAGTCTGAATCCGCCTCAACCAACTGGAGGAGCAGGTCTTCCCAAAAAGCTCGTCGAACATGGAAGAACTTTTGTTCAGTTTCCCTCAAGTTGTGTGAAAATTGCTCGGAATGGAAAATGTTCTAGAAATTTTCAGTGTGGTCACATACAGCAAAAATCAAGTATTTTTTTTTAGCATATTTTTCTCAAAACGTTTTACATAAAACCCCTAAACTAACTACTTATGCATAGGAAGGGAGGAGCAGAGCGAACACACGTTTTAGCCGCTGATGCAGGTGAGTTTCTGTTTAAATTGAAATACAAATGGCGGCAAGGATAAAAACATCCATATTCATGATGATGGAAAACTGGAGAATATTTAGATAAAAGTTTGCTGCATGATGTGCATCAGATGCAATTTGCAAAACCCCAAAAATAAAATTGTAACCAGAGAAATTATTATGTTTTGCGAGCGATTTTCCTAGATTGTTAACAATGTTTAGCTGCATTTTGTGTTTTAGCATTTTGGGAAAGTTTCGAAAGGGGTTTTGTGGTCGTTTTTATTTTTGTTAAATTTTAAATGTGAAATATTATTCATACGGGGGAAAAGTTATGTTTTTTCATTAGTAATGGTTTCTTGTCTAAATATTTCTGAATTGTAAACTTCAGTTGTCTGCTACAATTACATATACTATATATGTTAATATGTTTTACACATTACTTTTAATTACAAAGTTTTATCAGGGCGTGGTTTATATTCTAGCTACACCACATCTAGCCGATACCAGGTCAAAGTATAATGCAGGCATTACCGCCATCCAGGACATGAGATGGACAGGGAATGGTGTTTTGCAAAAACCTAAGTTTGGCATATATTTCAGCTGTCATACAAAACACCATGTGCTCGAAGTAGGTTATATCGATGGATCTTACGAAAAAGATATTGTTTCAAAATAATGCTGAAAAAGATATTGTTTCAATTTATTGCTGAAAAAGATATTGTTTCGGTTTCTCGCTGAAAAAGATATTGTTTCGGTTTCTCGGTGAAGAACATATTGTTTCGTTTTCTGGCTGCAAAACATATCAGCAAAAAAAACGAAACAATATGCTCTTCACCGAGAAACCGAAACAATATCTTTTTCAGGGAGAAACCGAAACAATATCTTTTTCAGCAATAAATTGAAACAATATCTTTTTCAGCAACATTTTGAAACAATATCTTTTTCGTAAGACCCATCGATATGTATGTTCAGCAAAAGAATGAGGCCTACCAAAGTATTCTGGGAGCCCTTATACATGCAATATGTTGGCACCTACAGCTTGCATGAAAACACTAATGACAATGGACAACGATTTTTAGAGAAGTATGAACTTAGTCGTTTAAAGTACTAGATTTGCGCCTAATGATATCCATAAAGCCACCTGGGTATCTCCTGATGAAATCACTCCAAACCAAATAGACCATGTGTTAATAGACCGCCGCCTCATTTTGGGTCTGATGACGGTACGAATGTACCGAGGTGCCAACTTCGACTCGGATCACTATCTTGTTGGTATGGTGCTCCAAGAGGGCATTACAACGCTGAAAAGCTTGGTGTCCGCTGCTCAGTCTCGAGTCAACACAGCTACATGAAATGACCAGAAACAGCTACGGTCATGCATTAGAACTCGCCCTAAGGCCTGGGATGAGATGCCGGGTGTCGACGAGAGTTTGACTCGCCTTAAAATACTGTCATTGGTACTGCTGATTCCATGTTAGGCAGAAGTCGTAGAGATCGGAACGACTGGCTCGATAATGAATGCAAGCTGGCAACTGAACGTAAGAATGCTGCGTAGCGAGCAGTCTCAGAGAACAAGGGCACGCGAAGAGAAATATAAAGAGCTCAGAATAGAAGAAAAGAGAATTCACAGATGAAAGAAGGAAGCCTGAAAAAAATATCGTCTGTGAACTACAACAAACGTGGACTGCCTGATAAAATAATAGAATTGAAAAAAGCCCTATATAACAATTCCAAATGCAGAGTTCTCCGTAATGGAAAATAATCCGGCAGCTTTGAGGTGAGTTCAGGAGTACGACAAGAATGCCTACTTTCGCCTTTACTATTTCTTATAGTAATAAATGACATCTTTGTTGGCGCTCTAGATAGTAGAACAGGCGGCATACAATGGGGTTTGCAAAACCGCCTTAAGGATCTCGATTACGAGGATCATATCTGTTTGCTGGCCCACAGACACCAGGACCTGAAAAACATGTTAAGCAATTTGGCAACAGACAGTAGTCCAGCAGGCTTAAGGCTAAATCTGACTAAAACTAAAGAAATGCGGATAAATACAAACACCATTGAAAGGACAGCGCTGAATAACCGAGACGTGGAACTGGCAGATAAGTTCTGCTACCTCGGTAGCATTATTACTGAAAATGGCGGAACAGAAGAAGACGTCAGTTCCAGAATAAATAAAGCACGAGGCGCATATGCATGCCTGTTCCGCTTATGGAGATCAATGAATATCTCAACTAACACCAAATTGCGGCTGTTCAACTCCGACGTTAAGGCAGTTTTTTTTTGTACGGTTTTAAAACAGGGAAAGTCACCGAATTCATCACAAAGCGCCTACAAGTCTTCATCAACAAATGCCTGCGTCGTATCCTAAAAATCCGCTGGCAAGATGGAATTTCAAATGAAGAACTATGCCGCCGTGCCGGCCAAGAAAGGATAGACGACCAAATCAGGCGAAGGAAATGGAATTGGGTTGGCCACACCTTGCTACGCGAAAAAAAAACCTAGCCAAACAGGCTCTTGACTTTAATCCGCAAGGATCCCGTCGAGTCGGAAGACCTAGAACAACGTGGAGGAGAACCCTACTAGCAGAAGCCGCAACAACTGGGAGATCCTGGTCGGAGCTGAGAGCTGTCGCGCAAAACAGAGTCCGCTGGAGGGCAACTGTCTCCGCCCTATGTCCCTTGAGGGATTAAAGGAGCGTAAAGAAGAAGAAGAAGAAGCTGCCTTTGGAAATACTTCTATCCGTTCAAGATGTACTAATTTTATTAGTTTTTTATGCCTGCCTTCGAACTCCTTTATATGAATTAAAAAAAATTGCACGGGACCACCGTGGTATACTACGCTTTGAACCAAAAAAGGAAAAAGTTATTGCGTTGAAAGGTAGGTATGCGTGAACAGCACAAAAAAAACCAACAAGTCGAATTTATAACCTCCTCCTTTATTGAAATCGGTTAATAATGAAGCCTCAAAAGGTGAAATTGGCTTAACCCTTTGCTTAACTAGACTAACTGAGCACTGAACAGAAGTTATCAACCTTGAAGCTGCAACCAACTAAAAGCTGTGTATCGGAAACTCTGCATCATGTGACTACCTGTGAATAGGTGAAGTTCAACCGACGGCAATAAAATGTTCGAACTCTGTTTAAATATTGCTGAGTTTAGCACTGCCCGGTTCCAAACTAAAGGCACAAACGGTTATATCATTAACATACATAAGGTCGGGCCCATCCTGAACCCGGCATTAATTCCATTCGGAAATGAGCTTTTAACAATCTGTTTACCTGCGCCATATCAGTTGCAAATTACGAATTTCGTTCCGGCAGTGGCTGGCCAAATCAAGGCATGTGAGTGCATTCCATATTTGATGTCAATAAAACGCGTAACCATTATATCAATAACAATACCAGCGGCAAGGTGCACAATCACCTGCCTTCAGTGCCGTGAATCCGTTCAGGTATGGCCCGTGAAATTGTAACGTTATCCCAGCACCACCGGTGAGCGGAAGCTAAACTTTTTCCTGCGCGCGTAGGCGGCGGCGAGATGTGTTTATTGTTTCAACCCGTGTCAATACGAATTTTGGCGCTGGCAAACAAAGTTCCTCAATATTGAGGGCTGAACGTGCATTGATACTGTATGACCTGCATTCTGTGCTCTGCACTTTCTATATTTATTTAAATATCACCCTTGCATATGTGCTCGTTCAAAAACTGAATATAAATTGAAAATTATAGAAACTGGGGTGCTGCGGCGCCAGTGTATGGGTGAGCACTTTTAATTTAATGAGGCTATGCGAAATTGAAAATTTATGAAACTTATACCCAAAGCCTAGTTTCATTTGCTGTTTCCAATCTGCTCGCCCGCTGCATTCGGGTGTGTAGATGCAGTTTTTCACATTGTCCGGGGCTGCATATTCGGGCCGTGCTGTGGTATAGGGGCAAAAAGCAGCCATTAATTGAAATGTAGTATTGTACTGAAATAAGTGCATTTTGCATATGAATATTGCATTCCCGTGAACCGGGTGAAATTCAAAATTTTAATGTAAATTGGGCGTATCTTTTTGGGGAAGTGCGCCCTCTCTGGGAGAATTAACGCAAAAATATTATAACTTATTTATGAAAATTTTAGAGTTCTGGTGGTGGAGTCAGCGGTTCTTCTACATTTATTTCCAGTTTAATATGTTTTTTTGGGTAAGGTTGAATATATCATTCAAAATTCTTAGCATACTTGAAGATATGGAACGTTAATTATGTACGAAATTCAAGAGTTGCAATATATTAACCAATATTCGTACTACCTACTCTTCGCGCACGACTGAATTTTTTCTTGTGCTGGTTAATTAAAGGAAATTAAATCTTGGTCCGTGGTTAGACACCAGAGGTTTTTGAAGAATAGCGTGTAATATATGAAAATATGGACGTTCCGCAACTATTCTGGTGAGATGGAAGTGCTATCATGACCTCCTAGTGGTGGTCATTGTCCTGCCTTTACATGTAAGGTTGGCATAGGGCTATCAGCCTGACACGGAAAAACATATTTCTCTATGGAAATTTGAACGCCAAAGAATGTTTGAAGACCGTATACAGGCAGTATTTCGGCACGCACTAAACTAGCGCTCAGTGACCCAAGAGTAAATCCTGGAGACGAGATGCCGGTCGTCGACGAAAGTTGGACACGCCTTAAAAATACTGTAGTGTTGATTTCCACTTTCATATTTTTGAAAAACTGGCCGATTTTAGTTGTCTCATCAAGGATATGTCTACAATCGATGTTTACGCTTTACATTTAAGCTCAAAAAAACATTAACCTAAGACCCTACAGCAAGTTCGATAGAGAACTAAATTTATCTTCAAGGACAGACCACAACCACCACAGCTCCTATAAGAACTGTCTGGTACTATTGGAAAGCAAACTGGTTGGGTCTTATTCGGTTCTTCCAAGCCACTGACTGGGATTTGTGTTTCCGTAGTACCAATGCGAACTACGCCGCCCTCGGTTTCTTCAAAATTATATGAGTAGGTATGCACTTATTCCTCCCTCACTCTACCAAATCTGTGAATCCTAGATCGAACAGCTGGTGCAATGGCGAATGGATGAATGTGTGATTGGGAAACTCCTGTAACTCCACCATCAGGATAGTCAAATCATCATTTGATGATAGATTGAGAAGTAAGATACTTAACATCATTACAGGCAGTAAAAACTTCTGGTCCTTGGTAACTTCCATCAAAAAGAATTTTACTTCCTTCTCAACACCTTTTTTCATTCACAACACGGAAGTCATAACAGCAAACCCAAGGCCGAATCATTAGCCATTATACCACCCACTCACTTTCACTTTAACGGATTCACTTCAGGACTCGCGATTCAGGTGCCTCAAAGAGGTCGATCTAAACAAATCCCCCCTATGGTACTTAAAAAAATTTCCTCACCTTTGGCTAAACCCCTGCGCAAACTTTTTGCCCTGTCTTACTTCTCCGGATTGTATCCTGACTCTTGAAAACTAGCTCGTGTTCAGCCCATCCCAAAAAAGATGAAACCAGCGACCCGTTAAACTACCGCCCAATAGCAATTACTTCTGTTCTCTCCAAAGTCATGGAAACTATAACAATAGAAAGTTGATGAAATATCTAGAATCCAACCAAATTACACACGACAAGCAATACGGCTTTAGACCAAAGCGGTCGGCGGTCTACTGGCCATCTCCTTGTTTGTTTAACCGCAATTCTCAACCAAAGCATCCATCGCTTTTGTGAGTCTGGTCTGGTTGTTATAGATATCTCAAAGGTTTTTGACTGCACTACAAACCCAAGTATGTGATTTTGACACGTATTTAGGGTGTAAAATCGTGTAGTCACTATCTACGCGTCTAAGATGGGTTAATTTAGCATTCCAAAGTGTGCAAATTTAACACACTTAATGCGTGTATTTTAAACACACAAAATATTTATTACTATGAAGCTTTTCTGAGTAAAGCTTTTTTAGCCTCTTTTTGCAGGGACTAAACCTAGAAAACTCGTCACCGGAATCTCGCGTGTAAAATTATGCAGTCACTTTTTCCGTGTTTAAAATGTGTTAATTTAACACCCCAAAAGTGTGTAAATTTAAAACACTTAATGCGTGTATTTTAAACACACCAAGAATTTATTAAAATAAAGCTTCTATGAGTAAAGCTTTTTAGCCTCGTTTTTCAGGGAATAAACTTCGTCACGTCGCGTCGGTAAGGATTTTTCTAGCTTTACTCCCTGAAGAACGACACTAAAAAAGCTTCACTCAAAAGCACAAGCACACATATTTGGTGTGTTTACAATACACGCATTATGTGTGTTAAATTTACACACTTTTCGCGTGTTAAATTAACACATTACACACGCGTAAAATGTGACTACATGATTTTTCACGCTAAATGTGTTTTAAATTCACACAATTGAGTTTACAGTGTACCAATTAGCCTCAAGCAATTTCAAAAGCCCAACCAATTTCTTAAAATTTTGCAACTTGCATCATTGCATTTTCCTCCGAAGCTTCTAATTTTGCACACAATGTTGCTTCGATGACTTCGATTTTAAAATGTAAGGGCATAACAGAATTTGCCCACAATAATTTTTCAGTCTTATTTCGAAAGGGATGTCTCAACAGAAAATATGTCTTGTCTGTAGTAAATCATTTGTAGACACTAACTCTTTAACAGCCCGATTATCAGCCGATATCTTCCAGTTTGGCATCCCCAAGGTCTGAGCGCACTGGTTTACGCCATCCTTACAGTGGAGGTTGAGTCTCCCCTGTCGCACCCCATAGATCTTACCGCAGAGACTCACCATAATTTCGAAAAATTGCTACCGGTCTAGACTGAATATGAGGGTGCTGGTTACATTCTCTCGATATTGTAGAAATTTTTGACGTCGGACCAAAACTTATACAAACAAAAGTCAATAATTAATTCTTGAACGATAAAGTTCTCGATATCTTAAAAATTAATGTAAAAAATCATAAAAATATTGCTAGATAAATTGTCAACCAATGTCTGTAATTAAATAGCACTTAAAGCCGGCTCACAATTGCCATAAGTTCACTCCATTCACAGCTGCTGTTATACCGCACAATCCACAAAATTCACTTACATTGTTCTGTGCATCCTCGCAACCTCTTTTTCACAATTTAGCTTTCTGCATACATCCTGAATATTCCTGTTGTGAAGAACTAACAAAACTAATGGAGCAGTGAAATATGTGGAAAATCTCTCTTCCGTCCATTTGAATACTATTACGAAAAGGAATATTTACCGACGTGCATATATCTTGTTCCTAAAATGGCAAACTAATGTACTGTGTAAGCTGTAGGTACCCATTGAAAAGGATATGCTGAGAATTCTAAGGATGCCACTGTTGGGTGTATTGTCAGGACAAAAATTTTTTACTCATTCCTTTTACAATTCCATACAGGAACGCCTTCCCCATTACCTTGTAGTCGACCGAGATGAAAAAGGCACCACCAGCACCAGGATAGAAAAAAAAAACAAAAAAAAAAAACACGGAAAAAAGGATCCTCTACTAGTGTCCTAGAAAGACTCTCCGAGATTCCGGTCCCCCTGCGTCGTCGTGTCGTGTACATTGCAATGCTTCCACGTTGTTCTGTAGTCGTTTTCCTGTTTCTCTGGTAAATTTTATGCAAATTTTCTGTCCCTGAATTTGCGATTCAGCTGCCATTGGTGGGGCGGCAAGGGATGCCCGGAAAGTAGTTAAGGTATTAAGGGGCTGATATCCAAATACGGTACAAAAAGAAACTAAGGTAAAGCCCTTTCATGATAAAACTAACAGGAGCGCTTTGAGCTAGCTCCAAATGAGCTAGTGGATGGGCTGGATTGACTTTGCCTTCTCCCCAATAGTAGGACGACAGCTGTCCAATACGGCCTATTACTGAAGCCAGGGAATTGGTAGTTCACACAGTTTTTTGTTTCAACTAGAACCCAGTTGGAGGGAAATGGGACGCGAAAAAATCATGATAATTTGTTAGGATATAAGTTTTCCCTTGTATTTCCCCCTATTTTTTTCCTTTTTGCATAGATGCTGAGCTCAGCTATTTAGTGAACACGTTGTGAATTTGTAAACTCGAAAGGTAAATGTGCTTTGAACTTCCTGATTTTTTTTTGGAAGGAAACAACTCATCGATTTTGCTTGAATTAACAAGACGATTTTATTCAATCCTAGTTTATTTAAGGTAAAACTAACCAAAAATTTATTGCTTTAATCGCCTAGAATCGACTTTAGGTTGATTAGCTGTTAATGTATAAAATCGTTTTCAATTTATTTTAAGTAACAATATGAATCAATGGCGTTGTATGAAGGTATGAAGAATAGATTAGTTAAAACTAGACAATAACAAACTTCATGATTACATAATGTCTATCAATTACTAGACTAAATACAAAATAGATTATTTTAATCTATTCACTAAAGCCACGTGTTTCAGAGTGTGGAAGGGTCAAAGCGATACTCAGTCCGAAAGTAAGTAGACGCGGGCACAAAAAAGATAAACTTATCGTATTTTGTCGTGAAGACTTCCCAACATATGGTTGACCTATATCAGGGGTGGCCAACTTTTGTATAAGATCTACTTTTTACCACAAAAGTGTGTCGGGATCGATTTGTTGTCATACCCGGTAGTCTAAGTAGGGGAAGAGGTGTGATATACTGTGGGTATGACTTTTAGGTAATTAGAAGTCTGTAGCTGAACTCTGCAGTGTTCATCTTCGTCGGTCAGCTTTCAACCCACATTCTATACATTGTAAAGAAGTCCAACATGTAGCAGATCTATTATGCAGTATTGAGGAAATAAATGTGGGATCGGAGACGAGAGATTCCAAAAAAATTGCACAGGCACATAACAACAAATTGAGGAATTTGTTACGAAACCAAAAAGGAAGCTCGCCCTTGCTGCTCAAGTAGGTTGTGTTCCCAATAGCCTACTGCGACATCAGTCAAGATTCAAGACCAAAATTCGACCTTATATTCCTGAACCACTCCGACAATAAGTAATAAAAAGGCACTATCTGTCTGATCCAGGGTTAAGACAACGACTAGTAAGCGACTGGATGATTGAAAGAGTCTACAGAACTCTAAAGGCACGGGTCATTTGCTACCAAACAAAGAGTGGTATGCCTTCTTGAAATTAGGATTAGGATTGCAAACAACAATTAAGCCAAACATACGAGCTACCGCTGCAGAATTGGTCCTTGGAACATCATTGCGCTTGCGGGGGGGATTTTTCGCTGACAAGTAGGAAAATGTCAACGCATGTGAATTTTTAAAGGAATTCAAGAAAAAAGTTAACGTGATCGAACCTAGAGCAGCATTCTCACATGCAAAACAAGTTGTTTTCATTAAGGAGGATCTAAAAAATTCCCAGTTCGTGTTCACGTTACGTTCAAGCTAAAGTTAGAGTACCTTTGGCACACTATAGCGAGGTCCGTTCGAGGTGATGGAGAGAAATCCCAAGTATTTCATATTAGGGGGCGTTCATTAATTACATGAGGCGATTTTGGCACTTTTTCGACCCCCCTCCCCCTCAGATGTGAAATTTGGCTCGATCCTCTCCCCTCCCCTAATCTCGTGTGAAATTTAAAAAATATCTAGTATTTACAATAAAACGCGGGCGTAAACACAGAAAGTTGGGCCTTTTTGGTGGTAGTTGCCACCCACCCGCTTCATACGCCTCTCTCCCTACGGGGAATTGGGTGAGATTCGGCGCTATAGGGAATATATAGGAAAAATCGGTGGCCACCATACTACCCGAAAACTTTTGTTCCTAACAACCAACATTTTCAGCCTTGCACATGCGAACCCTTGATACAAAAATATTTGTTTTGATTGTTGTAACACTCGTTGAGGCACTTGCCATCGAGGTGTGTGCCAAGATTAGTATTAATACAGATCGAAATAGCTCTAACATCGTTACGCCCACAAGTTGCCATCAAATACTCTTCTGTATCGTTTCCCTCTTTATTAAAGCCCGCATCAAGAACAACAAGGTTACACGGTTGTAGAGTCCAGGCAAGGAAGGCCACATTTTTGTTGCTAAGTCAGCTGCCACGTAAAATCGGCCATCAGGAATTGCGTCGACGAACTGGGCAAAGAGTCAGAGCGTAAGTCAAACTAAAAGATTCGTTCATTCAAATCGTAAAAACTAAAGATGGCAAATTTTTAAATTTCAAGGAGTGGGAGATAAAAAGAGCTAAGGTCGGGATACTGTTCGCTCAATTGTCATCTAAGAAGAAGAATAGTAGTTGTTCATTGTTTCTGTCTCTTCTGCAGAGCAGCTCCCGAAACTGCGGAGCCATTACTGTTGAGATTGAGTCCCCTCTATCGCGGCTTTCTTACTCCCAAGGTGTTAATTTTAGGCTATATAAAAAGCCTTAACCCGGCAAGCTTTTCAACGACAAGGTTGGCACCAATAGACCACATAAAATAGATCGCAGTGCCTTCAGAAATACCTCCTTAAAAAAAGAAGGAAGAAGAAGAGTCAACCGAAATATTCTTCACAAATTTCACATTTAGTGGAACCCAAATTGACAATAACAAGTGACAATTTACATTTAGATCGTTCTGAGTACACTTTAGGCAACAATATTTTCTTTTATAGCGAAATTACCATAGACATCAACTGATTTTTCTCACTGCTGTGTAAAAATATTACGCAGGAGTTAATAATAAATTGCCCTCATTGGTAATTGACGCTACGTCCGAAGAATCTCCGAATCATTATTCTTCTATCCAGGGCCGACGCTTGGGTTTTTTGCGCCCGGTGCACTATGCCATATTGCGCCCCATAAGCACATTTTTGAAGGCAGTGAAGGACAATGGGAAAAAGACGCAAACACTAGCTGAATGGGAGAATTAATTTTCATAGTTTGGGCAAAATTTAAAATTGCACCATAATAATGCGTATAACAAAAAAAAAAAGATTATATATAGAAATTTGCACATGGGTCAATAACCACCCAACAAAGTCAATTGAAAACGTCGTTTGCGAAGAAGGGAGCAGGCGAGGACGATGGGGCGAACAGATTGTTTGAGCCTCTGACTTCTTTCACGGAATTTTGGAGCCAAGTTTTGATAAGTGTGTGGTTGTTGTTTTTGACTCCCTTTTACTAGGAAAAGAAAACGCATTATAACATAAGGTCCCTATACATTCCTATTGGATGAACATCGAAGGACGGATGTACAACCAAAACTGTCGATTGTGAGCCGGTCGGCCAATCAAAACTCGTTGCGCTTGTGGGTTTGATGAAAATCTGGATGTACATAAAATTTGACAGTGTATGCCTATGCTATTATTCATCGAATTTCAGAAGCAATTAGACGATTACGGCCAATTTTTGTTGGTTGGCCTATGTGAAACTGGCCATATTAATTTGTTAGACAGGCTGGGCATATTAATTTGTTACCCCAGCTTCACCGGCCGAACTAGGCAAGTTCGAGCCAATTGGTGCACTGAGCTTCAATTTTTCCCTGAGTTACATTTTCACATAATTGAGCTTAGGAAAAATAACGCCCGCGTTCGCCCAACAGAACATGAAATCGAGATTGAACGTAAAAGCTCGTTCGAAAGAGAGTAACCATCTGGAATAATGGAATGTCATTCCAGTGAGCTTTTGCATTTCTCACTTCTGGCAACAACAATTTCAAGCACAAACTGTACATGCCAGCCGGTAAATCCACTTATGCGGGTTGAACTGAACTTTATTGAACTGAAGCCGGTGATGCCAGCGTATAAAGAAACAAAAACGAGCAATTAAAGAGGAGTTCTCGTCACAAGGAGTTTTGCTGTCCTCATTTCGTCCATTTACCACTTTTAACAATTCTTGAAACAGAATTTAAAAGTTCAGCAACGGCGCCTTCAAGTTTATATCAATCATAGTAAACAGCAATACACAATACAGAACCATTGGAACATTTTTTCCTGTGTGTGTGTGTGGATATGGTGCTTTTTACAGAATTTTCAAAAAGCTCCAAATAAAAGAGAGAGATTTCTCTCCCTTGGAAGATTTTTTTCCCGAATTTCGAAGCTCAGAGATCTGGAAACTTTCTGCAGAAGGAGACGTTAAATTTCCCGTTTTTTGTTGTATGGGAAAGCACTAGGACAGAAATTAGGTAAATTGGTGTAATTTTTTACACCCTTTTAATTTTTTTTCATAGTCTTAAATTTTTTTTAAATCTTAACTTCTGAAACTGCGCCCCCGACAAATTGCGCCCGGTGCAAGTGCACCAATCGCACCTATGAAAGCGCCGCCCCTGCTTCTATCCTGGTGAAATCTTACTTACTATTCTTCTTTTAAATGTGAAATCCTACTTAAAAGAAATTTCAACGTTCACAATGTAAATTGACTGAGTTACTCGAATGGCAGTGCTGCCAGTGTCAAGTACACTTAAGACTTTCCAGAGACTGATGGGAGCCATGACACTCTTTTTTTAAACTCTCACCCAACACGATCACTTGTAGGGGAGTGTCAAACCAACGCTACTCATTCGCTTATCCTGTCTACGAAGATTTACACGGTGGTTCCTCTCATAGTATGAGTCTTAAAAGAGAGCATTTTTCCTCAGTTCGGTTTTTTGTAGGGTCGGCTGCTTCAAATTAGCCTTGAATATTTTCAAGAGTTAAACTCCCTCACACCGAGTTAAACGCTCTTCTGCCTCCACGGCAGTCTTATACCCGCAACACCAGATTAGCCCACTCGTCCCATTCCCTGCACCTACAACTCCCCCTTTCACGCACTCAACAAAATATGAATTCGTTTGTAGAGGTCCCGCCAAAAGAGTTGATGCCGAGAAAGTCGAGTTTTCCATGCGCAGTAGAATCCCCGCATGCCGTTCCCGTCCCTTAGCCTAGTCGCAACAAATTTCGAAGGGGAAATTTGAAAATACATAAGCGCATTTCTTATCAATATGTGCGCAATTTTTATTTGTGTGCTGCTTTAATTTCCCCAGCTGCGCGCTCCGGCATCAACTCTTTTGGCGGGACCTCTAAATAGAACAACTCGACTGAGGAATAACCTCTCGCAATCGGTATTTCCGAGCTCCTACAACATCCAAAGTTCAAACGCAGGGTTCATCACCACCTTCTTCAATACCCCCCGTACCTTTATAATCCTTAAGCTATTCCCCCCACCCCTCCCCCGTACTAAGCTTACTGCTAGACATTGCACCACGACCTGACAAATGACACGACGGACTAGTAGTACAAAGGGTGACTCCTGAGCTTAGCACTACCACATAAAAAAAAAGAAGTAAAAGATTCATATATTTTAGACTTTAATTTAATTTTGATTAGAATTTAAATTTTTTCACATGTATTCTTTTCCTACAGCAATTTTTCTTAAAATAACCCGTCTTGACCCCTTTTAAATTTTTTCCATTCTTCAGATTTTTTCGGCCTACTGATATATGTATTTATCTACGATAAAGAGGGGGCAACAGTAAAGAAAGTGGTAAATTGTTATCACAAGTTCCCATAAACAAGTAACTAACTACATAAATATAGTACCAAAAGCTATAAAATTTCTTACTTAGTTTTAAAATTGTATATGTTTTTAATAAAGAGTAAACAAAACCCGACCAACAGCATAAAAGGATGTTCTCCATTGAAAAAATAAAAAAATAAAGTAGAAATATGAATAACCCTCAACATTACCTCCAAAATGCAATTAGGGTTGCCTTAACACAAAAAAATAAAAAAAAAAAAATAAAAAAGATTAAATTAAACTTAAGAACTGACGTAAAACTTAACGGAAAGCATACACAAAAGCGAGCGCCGTAATTGAGTGCGCTCCTGCTGTATACACTTTATTGAGCCAAGCTAAGTTTCTTATCAGCACATGACTTGATTACTCGCTTGGGTATAATAAATTATTGTCTAAAGTCGAATTTAAAACTTTCCTTAAGCTTCCACTTCCATTGTGGAGAAATGGTTCCCTCCTTAATACGCAGTCAGTCGTCATTACTGATACCGAAAAGTTTCCGCATTAAGAGAATTTTCATGGAGTAGCTTTCCCTGATATCCACTCGAATATTCACTGCATAATAATTCACGAGAAGTTATATTTACTTGACTGATGTCCCAGATATAACTTTCTTAAGTAGCTACAACAATCCGCCCGCACCAGCCAGGAGACAGTTAAATTTGGCAATTATGTAACTGACGATATGGTGAGAATTGCCTTTTTGTAACGTTAATAAAGTATTCAGTGAGCGATTTGCGCTTCTTATTATTTTGTGGTTTTCTATTATTAAGTATGTTTTGGGCTTTCTTTTGTTTAATTGTTTTTCTTAAACTATATTGAAGCAGTCTGGACCATGTCTCTAGTAGAAATGTTTTCCAAAACAAATATCTTAGAGTGACGGTGCAACCCAATTTAAGGTTTTGATTTCACAAGGCTTTATCCCACCTATTTTTGGCAGTACTTTTGCAATATAACCTTGAAAATACGATGTACTATCTTTTTTCTGCTTTGACTAGAATACTACAAACTAAAGTTGATTATGGGGTAACTATATTTATCAAAATGGAGTAGTACTTTTCCATTCGGTTTGTGAAATTCGCCTCCTGCGTTCCAATAATTAGTGATATTTCAATTGATTTAATATAAACTAGCTGGAACCCGGTGCGCCTCGCTGCACTCATAAGCAAATAGTATGGCGTGCGCCAAAACAATTGGAAATCTCAAAACCGATGGGCAGTGAGAGTCTCAAATCTCACCACCAAAGTGCATTCGAATAGAAAAGTGTAACACCGTTCATTTAAAAACCCAAATCACTCGCTCATTTATATCCCCAATCACAATTCAGCGATTTTACTTGCACTCTTGTCGTGGTCTGATGCTAGTGTTTTTCCCCGTAAATGAATTTCGAAAGTTCCATAGGTATGATGATTTAAAGCAAGCATTGAGCTCATTTGCAGGCGTTGATTGACTTATAACAGCCAAAGGTGTCGAGTCGAGGCGAGGTATAACAGCCCTATCAAGCGCTTCGAGCGATTCGGCCATGGTGCACTCGTCCCAAATTGTAATTTTGCACGTTTTAAGGACTGTGGCAATACGGAAATTTTTGTTAATGTTACATGTAGATGTTTCTCTCTGATTCAAATTCAATGGGAGATGGCGTGATGAATGCACTTGTACGCCCACCATCAAGTAGCATTGATGCAATTCTCGCTGATGTCACTGCAAAATGCCATCTCATTCTGCATTCGACTCGACGCCAAAATTAAATTGACAAGACAGTTTTGCCTGTACCGACTGTAGCATCTGGGAAAAAATCCCGCTATTTCTTTTGTCGTAGGATTTTTTTAATCAGAAACTACTTGTCTTGCCTGAGATTTCACGAAATTTTTTACCTGATTTACGTTGAATTGCTCTTCTTATACCAAGTCTCTGTTTTACACAGCATTTCTGCCTCGTGTCGAATTTGAACTTTGTGGTTGATTGACATTCATAAGTCTTTTATCAGTATTAAAGCTTCATTGCAAATTTCGTCAGAATAATCACAGTTGCGTATGCATATAATAGACTTCACACTATGAGTTGGGGTGGTTAACGTTCAATAGGCAACGTCTGGCAACCTTGGGGGAACTTTTCAAATATATAACTTCATGATAAAGAGTAATTTTTCCGTAAGAAATATGAAACAAAAAATATTACCCATGCAAGATTATTGTAGGTATGTTGAAAAATCAAGCACCTTGAAATATAAGTAAATTTCCAGGTACCATAACTCAAAACGTAGTAAATGAGATGAACATCCGATTATTGAATTTGTCGTCTTTTTGTCTTCGGGATATTTTATTTAAGCCAGAGACTCACGAGATCGATCGAAGAATCACGAATGGTTCAATGACCATACCCTTTTCCAAAGTTGAATTTGCTCGTGTCGTTGTCAACGGGTATTCTGGCAAATCTTCAAGTAAACTGCCACCAAGCCCTGGACACTGGAACCAAAATCATGCAAAATTTCATTGGCAGCAAATTTGGTTTCATGAAGGAGTCTAATACCCCGGCTTCACCGCCAAAATTTCGCAAGTTCGAGCAAATTAGTCTACTGTACTTTAAAATTTCCTGATTTTAAAGTCAGGAAAAAATGCCTGCTTTGGGCCTACAGAACATGAAATTGAGTTTCCAAGTAAAAGCTCGCTCAAAAGAGAGTAAACAATTGGAATAATTCCAGTGAGCTTTTGCATTTCTAATTTCTGGCGAAAAAGCAACAACAATTTCAAGCACGAACTGAACATGCTAGCCGGTGAAGCCACTTATGCCGATTGAAGTGAACTTGATTAATCTGAGGCCGGTGAAGCCGGGGTATAAGAAGAATGTGCTTTTGTCACTAGCTAGTATGAGCAGTTCTATTAAAATCAATTTGAGGCAGTTACTGCCAATTCTCTGACAATTTTCCAAAGAACTAGGATAGCACGAAAGAGGTACGAAGATGTATAGTTTCTGACATAACTCCATTTCCCTTGGCTCTGTTCAGCGAGGCCGAAATGCTAAAAGGAAAGAAGTCATCGCTCTACGATGTTTTCACAGTAGAGCATAACGCACCTCTCGATTCAGCCCTCCGAAATTCTATAGCAGATGTCCCAATGTTTCCCTCTCAGAAAAAATCGAACAACGCCGCATTGCATGAAGTTGTGCGTACCATAAAACACTCCCTAGAGCCCAACCAATTTACTTTTCAACCTTCCTGGACAAAGAAGGCACTTTCAACTTTGTGGAATTCGACGGCCACAATAGTTGTGGCCAGCGCATTCTCTTCATACTAAAAACTAGAATCATCCACAGCAGCTTAGGCAACAGCAGAGGGATAAAGACGGCGTTCCGATGCACACCCCGGGAATACTCCTTTTTTCGGTGCTATTTTCACCTATAGAAAAACATCCCTGATTTCGGTCTACATACTAATATGGACTGAGCTTATTCTGATAAGCTAAATACTTTGGCTTTATTTTGGACGGAAAGCTGTATTGCAGGCACAACATCGAAGAAAATATAGCTTTCTATGTCAGTAAGCAAACCTTCGGTAAGACATGAGACTGGAAGCCACACATGGGTCGCTGGCTGCTGGCTCTATATGGGAGTGATTGCCATCTAATGTACATATATACATACATATCAGGCAGCAGGCAAACATACAAACATTGCCTGAGGCTACAAGGAGGAGAAGACGGCGGGCTGCTGGGAGGAGAAGACGTATGGACATATTACCTGGTAGGTTTGAATGTCCAGATCTCCACCAGAAGGGAATGCGAAATCTTCCAGCCTAACAAAAGCTATGACGGAGTTCTATACATACAATGGCGAAATCAGAGGCGGGTGTATGAACTGTTCTTTTCTCCCCCTTGATGGATCCCCAAAAATACTTCCTGAAAGCAACCGAAGATTCCTTCCGACTCCGAATCCGACTTCATGACTCCAACTCTGCAGCCCCGATTTACAAGTCCTATGTTCGGCTTCATCGCTATTTGCTGAAGTGCTCCCTACTAACCTATCTTATTTTCACTACACATCAAACTAAGCTTACTACTAGACATGCACGCACTATAACTCGAACGATAGGGGGGTGTGCCTAAGCTTACGTTATCATATAAAATATGGGAAAAAAATCTTACAGATGCAGAATGTGTCTAATTGGATGACCAGCTACTGCGCTTATTGCATATAGCTTGTAAAAGGTTACTAAAATTTCATTAACTCCATCTTGAAGATTTTTATAAACTAGCATCGTATAGATACATAGCAGTCAAGTCAAGCAAAGTGCGAAATCCTAAAAGTGTCAAACATCCTTCACTATTCTCAAACTCCTCATCTATTACACCTTTCAGGTGCTTTTATCCGTTTTTTCCCCTGTTTCCAACGTCTCTCAAGAAAGTAGGTTGTATGCCATGTTATTCGTTTAATACGTGGATACATTATGGTTTAAGCCAACCTTCTTTAAATTACGTGCTAAGCACTCATTTACCCATTCCTACCCCTCGTACAGGAATGTTTTCCACAGTGAAAAATGTGGTAAGCAGCTTGATTCATGCCACCTTCCCTAAGTGCACCGGGAACAATGAGCTTGTTGTCAGACGGTAAGTATCGTGTACTCAATCTCAAGGTCACATTATAAATAAATTACAGTTAATGTATTATGGCGGTGTTGACGAGGATAATTTAAAGTTTCGCTAGTTACCTGCAAGGTGGGCATATCTCTCAGCTAGAATGATCATATTTAATTTTGCTGTTGTTGCTGGGCAAATTGAATTAATGGGAATTGAGTTGTTCAAGTGGTAAGAAATATAAGTAGTGTCAGAATGTAGGTTGGTGTGTGCCCAAAGCGTGCCTGAACACCCTAATTAGACTATTGACTTGTCTTAGTTGAAGCGTGAACCTTTCACCTTTCCTTAAATCGAAAAACTAAAGCAATTTTCGCTAAAATAGCAACAACAGGAAAAAGGACGAGAGAGGATATAACGCCACAAGGTGCTGTTGTGTTTTTTTCTACCTTATCCAGAAACACAAGTTCTACTTTCTCACTTTGCCAAGGAAACAGTTTTTCAGTTTTCTGCTGAGTATCCTTTATCTATATAGATGTATATTTATATATCTGGGTCTGTGTGCTGGCGTATCTAGATATTTACTTCGGCAGGCGCTGAAAGCTGAGAGGATAATAAATTATAATCTCTACCGTTTCTAAAACGACCAGCAGCGTCAGCCGCCGCCGCTGCCGCCGTTTTGTCTTAAGGATGCTGTGAATTCCTTTCGTCGGGATCAAATTGAATTTTGTTTAACAGCAGCTGAGGTCTTCCTTAACAACAAAAAAAAAACATGCCAAGAATAGAAAATGGCTTTGTTCCCGACCATCTGCACCTCTCTGGTGGCCGCCCCCAACTCGTCCTTCTTGTCATCTTTTAAGAAGTGTTTATGAATAGTGAAACTACAATTTTCCTTAGGTATTCAGTTTTATTTTCTCTGGCTTTCTCCTTAGCAAGGACGAATTTTGTATCATTATTTTTGTGATGAATTTTCTTGTGTTTAATTAGGGATGATTTCAAGGAGTGTTTTGCTTTTTAATTAGTTTGCTGCAGTCGAAGTGGATGGCGATGAGTTAACATGGAATTTAATTGCTCTTTTATGTCCAATTTCAATATTGTCGTCGCAGCTCCAAGCGATGTCCACAAGTCTTTTTGAGATCCGGGCTTTTCTAAATAGCCCTCCAACCCCTCTTTGAAACAAATTTTTCTCTCCAAGTATATCCAAGTAAGTTCTTCGGAAATAGTTTAAATTTAACTCTACGTTTTAACTCTAGGATGCTGTACCAGGGAACAATAGAATTGTTTTCGCAAATGGCAAACGACGGCCAAAACCAACCGGGAAATCATCTTTACCGCCCGCCCTGCAACATTTAAGATCATAAGGTCGCCCTTTGTTAGAAGACCTAGAACAACAAGAAATAAACATGTCCTGCAAATGTTATGGCGTAGGTTTCATGAAGCCAAATTATGAAGGTATGAAGGGATGGTGACATTATAAACCCCTTTGGGGCTCATGACTTGAAAACAGGTAAGCTACATTTCGTTTCTTTAAATTTTTTTGCAATAGAACAAAAATTTCATAATCCCTAGGTAATATTCAGAGATGAATGTCGCTTAAAGTGGCAAAGTAGATGTCCGCCTTCGTGAGGACAGTACCAGGAGAACGATATACAGGGTGTCCTTTCACAGCTTGTCCAACGATTAATGGTGAATAGTACCCAGCAAATGTTCGAACAATAAGATAAAAAGGCGGGGGGAGGGTCCATTTCCCTGATAGGGCGTTATTAATTTTATCGTTGTGGAAAAATTTAGTTTTATTAATTGGAATAAAAAGATAATGAAGAAAACGATCGATTTTCACAAATAGTGTATTTTTGTTATCGTAAGGAATGCAGCGTTTATGCGATTGTTAGAAACAATGGCGATGTATGGGAAAAATAGAAATAAAGGGAATTATTGCCAAAAAAAAATTTTCTCCACATATTTCACTGTAATTCAAAAAGTATATGGTTAAAGTCCTTTTTCTGAACATTTTTGAACAAATTCCATGTTTATACGAAAAGGTCGGAAGGAACATAACCCACAAAAGTCATTTGGTGGTCTGTAATAAATAAACATATGTAAATGAAACGAAAAATTTAGTGCATTAGTAAAAATATATCCGGAAATTTCTAATAATTCACTGTACATTTTAATATTTCTGCACTCACTTCTTTTAAACTTGATAGTTGCCAAAAACCGAATGAATATGCTGTATTATAGCCAGTTATCCAACTCCACGGAACGATACGGATACGGTGCGGTTCGAAACAGAATCATTGTACTCTAGCCATTCCTTCTAAAACCTGAACGGATTTTCCAGGCTGGGGTACCATTAGAATCGTTTAATGAATCCGAGTAACTTGGGCTAGGTTAATTAAAAAAAAAAAAAAAAAACAATATGGCGGCCGTCAGACGCAATTTGACTCGATTTATTTTTTTCTTCTGATTGAGCTTGCCAAATCATGTATATAATGTATGATTTGATGGCAGTAGAAGCCAAAACGTACGGGCAACGTCCACAATTAGGGTTTATACCTTCAGACCCCAACAAAACAGGGGATTTCCCTAATTCTATGAAAATTGGTTTTGGGTCAAGGGTACAAAATGTTCAGGAAGAACATTAACGTTGGTCATGATTTGGTCAACGGAACGATGAGTGTCATTCGGATTATTGTGTGGCCTGCACTACGTCGTGACCAGCTTCTTTGTAGAATTTACTCTTGGGTTGGATGTCAAAATTGAGCCAATTACTACCAAATTTTACTCTTTAAGGAAACAAGAAAAAATAGATTGTCGTAAGCTGCCAGTAATTTTGTGCTGGGCCGTATTAGCACAACGCTACATAAAGCGGTTGTAAATCTATGCTCTATAATTTTTGCCAAGAGGCAGGCTTATGTCGCCCTCAGTCTCGTATTCAAGTTAGAGGACTAGCTATTAGCGATTTGGATCCTTGCAAGGTTATTCACGAGCGCCATGATGACAAATCACTCAAAGAGATAGATTACCAGGCATGGGAAAAAAGTTCCCGCACGTTTGCGTAGGAGATGAAGCTTTTCAACTATATCCCTATAAGTCGAGTTAATCTCATCATTAATGTAAAATTTTAAACTATAGGTTGTCCTGACCCGATTAAAAATGAAATTCGCCCGCAGCTGGCATGCACTAGCCCGCACGGCGCCCGAATTACGTTAACCGCCCGTCTTATGACCAAAAAAATAATAATATTTAAAAGTCCGAACAATAATTATTTATTTAAGAAATAACAAAATCTATTATCAAACAATTTAAGAATCAAAATTAGAATTTAAAAAATCAAACAACAAGATAGCAACGAATATCGATCTTAACAGTACAGAACCAAAACTAAGAGTGATCGATATTCATAATTTAAAATATGATAAAGGTTAAAATGAACTCTACTTAACCTGATACAAAAATGTGCAATCTAAAACCTAAATGAGTGCATGTTAACATTATTCCAAGAATTTATTAAGAAATTAATAAAAATGATTATCTAGCGTCTGGTTATTGATTTAAATTCTTACAACTAAATTGCTGAATCGCGGCATGTGCCGGAAGGTGGATTTATGGTTTACAGGTAATAATGGAATTCTATACGGGGCATGTAACTCCTCCCTCCTTACTGTTGAGTATCGGCCATATGAACCTTGGTTCGTTGGACGATACGAAACCATGCGTGGTTGGTGACTGACTGGGTTGAAAGAATCCTCGATGTCCTTTGTACAATATGACTATTATGATTATTATTAGCAATAGTGTAAATCCTGTGGTTGCAGAGTAGAAACTAATGGAGTCGACGTAAGATGGTAGAAAGTCCAAAGGGTTGCTTTCTGCGAACTGGTAGGTATCAAGTCTTCTCAGGGTTGCGATGCTGGAATCTGTGGCGTTGATCTCCTTGAAGATGGTTGGATGTATGGTTATTTCATCCCAATGTCTCCTGGCAGTTGAGCTGTATATGATGCCGTTGATGTTAATCTCACAGTTGATGAAGTGGATAAGCATGGAGCCCTGCACGTTCTGTTGTTCGGTGCCGCATGTTGTGTAAATGATCGTCTTCGGGATGTTAATTAGTATGACGTAGTTTGGTTCTGGCTGAAAGATCTCTATAGTTTTTTCTCGGTTCTGTAATATACAACTTGCTGCCTGATTATTTATTAAATTAGCAATGCAAGAGTTTATTGGTGACTCTTGGTATTCGGTCCTTTTGCAAATATATATATCTTCAATTTTCGGACATTTCTGGTCAAAATTTTGAATACTGTTAGGACTGAGGATTAGGTATGGTTTGGAAGGTATGATTTTTGTTTGGTTAATAGGTAGGGAAATTATGTGAAAATATGAATATTCTTCCTCTGAGAATATCGGTATTTGTACGTTAAATATTAGATTAGTGTCATTGTAATAGGCTTGAAGCTCTAATAATTCGTAAATGTGTTCATTAGAAATTATAGTGAAATTTTGTTTGGTAAAAATTGTGTGTATTTCTGAGAGTTCTGTAGGGTTTAGTATTTGTTTTGAGATTATGTTTAATTTAGCTAGTATTATTGCTTCTGATAAGCTAGTTAAATGATTATTGAGTAACTCTAAATTGTAGTTGATCTGATTCATGTATTGCAAATTTTGTAATTTAAAATTTTCCTTTTTTATTTTATTTTGAGTTTGCTTGGAATGATTTGTCATGATATCTTGTTGGAAATTTATGTGTTCAGTTATATTGTTAAAACGTTCGATCATTTTATTATTTATCAGGATTTGTCTATTTACTTCTTTTTGCGTAAATTCTTGATTTTTCATTAATTTTTCTATATCATTATTTAATTTGGTTGCATCGTCTGCATCCATATTTCCTGTAATAGTTTTTATTACTGTACCTAACCCGTTGATAAGACCCCTTCTAGTTCTTCTTGTCGGCATAAGGCTATAAAATTTATGTTTTAAATCTATCAATTTTAGTTTAGTTATATTTAGAGATCCTAGTAATTCGTCTGTCTCGTCTAATTTTCCTAATGTGTTCAGTGAATTGTCGATATTGTCAATTGTCTGTTCATACTGTTCAAGTCGGACTATGTGTAGTAGGTTGTTGTATCGATGTATCGTTCGAGCAGTGCCCAGTTTCATTGGAAGAATTCCCCTGCTGTTGGTTAAGTCCTGAATCTCCATTTTGTGAGCTTGCATTAGATGGATTATCCTGCAATTTACGTTTTCTTTTTATTTTAGATTTGTGAAATTTCTTATTTTTGCTAGTTGTCAAAGTTACATCCCTATCTTCCTTTACTCTATATTTGGTAAACCTAGGCGTCAACTTGTTCCTTCTATTTTCCTTTTTGAATATTCTAGTCCCTATTGCGAACTTTTCGGGTTCTACTCTATTTTTATTAATCTTATCAATATTATGCTTGGTTTTTTCCACTAATTTTTGCTTTACTATGGGGTATAATTGAGATTGAAATTCATTTAATTTTTCTAGATATTCATGGGTTGTTTTATGTTGTGTTTCATTATTAAATCTATAAGTCCTACCGTAAAATACTTCGTAGGGTGTTAGCTGTGTTGCTGAATGAACAGCATTGTTATAAGTTATTAGGGTTTCATTCAGAATGTCCTCGTGATCTTTTTCTTTGTGGAGGTTGTAGATAATTCTGTAAATTTCTGTTAAACTTGAATGTAATCTTTCCACTGGGGAATTACTACTACTTTGTTGAAAGGATGTGACATGGTGATTAATTTCGTATTGTTTACAAAAGTCTTCGAATATTAAGGAAGTGAACTCTGAACCGGGATCTGAGATTAACTTCTTGGGTATCCCGTGTGTGCTCATAAAAGATTTCAGGGATTTGATTATATTCAGACTATTCCTAGCGGTCAGTGTGAAAGCTGCTGCAAATTTCGAGAATTTATCTATAACTGTTAGTATCTGTTTATTATTTATTGTGTATATGTCGGTATGAAGAATGTCTAATGGTTTCTCTGGGGTTTCAGGGATGGTATGTCTAATTTTAAGTGGAGACCTGTCATATTTTAGTGTTTGGCACACGTCGCAGTTGTTAATAATTTTAATTATTTTATTTTTCATAAATGGAAAGTAAAATGATCTTTTTAGATGCGAAAGGGTCTCATTTATTCCGCGGTGGTTATTATTTCGATGGTAGTCGCGGATGGTTCGGTCTTGTTGGTCACCGTCGGTTATATCCTTTAGTACGTCCATGCAACGAATTATTCTAAAGGTCCTTGAGTGAGAGAAATATTTAGAATACACAGTTTGGATTATTCGAAAAGTATTATCATCAGTATGAATGGCGTTAAGTTTATTAGGTGTTAGAAATCTTTTACATATTCCTACCAGGGTTTCTTCTGAATTATTTGGTATCCTAACTATCCTTCTCTGTTTATTTTTGAAGGGTACTTCGAGTGTAAACTCTGGTTTCCTATCAGACATTTCGATAATTAATTGGAGAGAAAATTCGTTCAATGGTCTTTCAGATATATAAATTCCATCGTTTACATTCTCTACTGCTGAATGTATGGTAGCTCCCGTTGTGCTGGCTGCACTTGCCTGTTCTCCTACATTAGCTTCTACAATCTGTGGTTGTTCATCTTGGGTCTTGATTCTGCTTAAGGCGTCGGCGTTGCTATTTTGTGTACCTTTTTTGTAAACTATTTCATACTCGTACTCTTCGAGCTTCAATCTCCAGCGGACAAGTCTAGAGTTAGGATCCTTGAGATTCATGATCCAAACCAAAGGTCGATGGTCCGTGACAATCTTAAACTTTCGACCAAACAGGTAAGGCCTGAAGTATTTTGTTGCCCATACGATGGCCAACAATTCCTTCTCGATTGTCGAATAATTAGTCTCGGATTCTGTCAGAGTCCTACTTGCGTAACATATTGGCTTGTCACTGCCAACTGGTCCTTGTGACAATATAGCGCCAATTGCGTAGTTGCTCGCGTCTGTGGTGAGTATAAAAGGCTTAGAGAAATCGGGGTATTGCAGTATAGGGTCGTTAATCAGAAGGTCTTTACAGGCTTCGAAGGTTTTCACATAACGCTCATCCAGTGTGATTTTCCTTCCTTTCTTTAAGCATTCAGTTAAGGGCTTTGTGAGTTTAGCAAAATCCTTAATGAATTTCCTGTAATAGCCTAATAATCCAAGGAATGATTTTATCTCTTTGCTAGTTTTTGGCAATGGAAAATTCTGTATGGCTTTAGTTTTGTTGGGGTTAGGCTTTATGCCGTCTGTGGTCACTACATGACCCAGGAATTCAATCTCTTTTCGCAAGAATTCGGATTTATCTAACTGTATCTTTAAATTAGCATCCTTGAGTCTTTGGAAAACTTTTCGCAGATTATCAACATGTTCCGAAAGAGAAGTTGAGTAGATTATAATGTCGTCGAGGTATACAAGACATATGGAACCTTGTAATTCTTTCAAGACATTATCCATTACCCTCTGAAAAGTAGTTGGGGCGTTTTTAAGGCCGAAGGGCATGCGAACGTATTCGTAGTGCCCTCCTTCCACTGTGAACGCTGTCTTTGGAATGTCGTTTGGGTCCATCTCTATTTGGTGAAATCCACTCTTCAAATCCAACGTGGAAAAGTACATACACTTACCTAATTTATCTAAAATTTCTGTTATATTAGGCAAGGGATATCGATCGTTGATCGTTTTTTCATTTAGCTTACGGTAGTCTATGACTAACCGCCATTTCTGCTTCCCACTAGCGTCCAGTTTCTTAGGAACAATCCAAACTGGAGAGCTCCATGGTGAGTAACTAGGTCTTATGATATTCTGGTCCAGCATTTCAGTGATTTGCTTCCTCACTTCTTCTCTATGAATGTGTGGATAACGATAAGATTTAGTATATACAGGAATATCGTCCGTTGTGGTTATTTGGTGTTTTACTTGGTTCGTGAAACTCAGATCTTGCCCTTCCCTATGGAATATCTCTTCGTATTCTTTACATACCTTAACTAGAGCTTTAGTTTCCTCTTGGTTTAGGTGGTTAATTCTGAGTAAGTTTTTAATGTCTTCCTCATAACCATTATGTTCGTAGTTTACGTTGAAATTATTTACTTCCAGAATTCTTTCTGAGGAGAAAGATTCAACTTTGATTGGTTGTTCTAGAAATAACATTTCCTCGTGTTCAGACTGGTTTATCACTTCTACGAAGCTATGCCAATCTTTTGCATAATAAATACCTTCAGGGATGTATAGTGAAGGGTTTATTTCTGTGTGTCTAATATAAATATCACCCTCTTGTTTGTCTACAGGTATTTTAACTATATATTTCGAATTAGCAGGAATTAGAATTTTTTCTGACATGAAGTTGGGTTTAAATTCCAATGGAATTTTAATCATGTCATTAGTCAGAACATCATTAATTAAATCAACTTTCACGCCTAAGTTTTTTAAGAAATCTAATCCTAGAAGCCCATCAAAATAACCGTGGAAGCGAAAGACAAGGAATCTACTAGTTCCAGGTTGTTCAAACTCTATAAAATTATTCAAAAATATTTCTTTATTTATAGTATGGTTATTCAAGACTGTATTTATAATTACTGGTTTGATTAATCTCGTGTCTTCGGGGTGTACAAATTCCGGGTTTATAAAGGAAGCTGACGAACCTGTATCAACCAAGAATTTGAGGGGGCGTCCAAATGGTGAAGAAACATTAATATAAGGTAAAATTGATCCGTGAATGTTAATATCTATGTAGCCGATTGGTGGTTCGAGGCTCTGTTTGAAAAATCCTCATCCAACTCGACTACTTGAATGTTGCGTCTTTGATCACTTCTATCATAATAATATTCATCTAAATTTGAGTGGTAGTCACCAGGGGCGTTTGACTCTTGAGAACCTTCAGTTATATGGAATAATTCTTTACTGGTAAAATTTGGTCTGTTATTAGAACGGAAGAAATTAGATTGTGGTTTTCTTTGCGACTGGTATGTATTAGATCTCATGTTGCCCGATGATGTGTCCATTGGTTCTGGTTTTAATTCTGGTTGTTTATACGGTTGATTTGTTATCTGTCGGAAAGAAGTTGAAGGCTGGGGTCCTAGTGAAGGTCTATTGAAGGTGGGTTGCTGGTTGTATGCCTGGCGAGGGAAATTATATGGAACAAAACGAGGTAAAGCGCCGCCTTGGTTGAATCTAAGATTTTGTGTAAAGTTCGTGTTCCAGGGTTTGTGGGGAAATCTTGGTTTATTCTGTGTGTGTTGTATTTTACTTCCGGACGAATTGGAGCTTTCCGATTTACCATAGAATATGTTTTGTTCTTTAATGCAGTAAGCAAAAGCTTCTGCTAAAGTAAGAGGTTTCATGGCCCTAATGGTCGAACCTAATGGTTCTCTAAGTCCCGATAAGAATGAATTTAAACACATTTCTGTAAATAAGATTTTCTTTGAATTTATAACATTTGGGTCTTTTTCGTGGATGGACACGTGGTTTGTCATACTCGCGAGTAATTCGATTATTTCGCTATAAAATTTTTCTATCGTTTGGCTACCCTGTTTCGTTTTATGAAGGTCCCTAATCAACGACGTCTCGTTTCTTTTATCAGAGTAATGCAGGATTAGATTTTGTTTAATCTGATCCCATTCTAGAGGAGTCCCATACATATTGAGGACTTCATTAGCTGGCCCAACTATTTTGTTTCGAATTGCTCGTAATAATAATTGACCATAACCGGTGCCGCTAGTTACGGCGATCAACTCAAGAATTTCTTCGACGTTACCTAAAAATTCGAAAAGTAAACGCGGATTTCCATCGTATTGCGGGAGATCTTTAATCGCGTCGGGTATTCTTAATGAATTGAATACGTCCATTGAAGTCATAGTCCTTGAGATAGGAGCCGTTGGTGGAATTACATTATTTATTGGGTTGTTATCAACCATGGTGTTTGAAGAATTATCTGAATACGAGAGGTCGAAACGAGAATTAGGTACGAAGTCAAAAGGGGTATTATCACTGGCACTAGGTACGTTTTCACAAATATGTTCTAATGATCGGTTTTCAAAATTACTTCGCAAAACTCTGTTATTAAAATTATCACTGTAACTTTCACTAATTTCTTCACTTATACTTTCGTTTATATTTTCTAATGATCTAAACAAGCCTAGTCTACTTCTTAATCTAGTAATAATAGGATATGGATTTGGGGAAAGATTTTTATTTTTCTTTGGGGGGATTGACATAGAAAAATTTTTTCTTGATTGTAAATAAGGAAGTATTCAAAATTCGACTTACTTGAAGATTATTATTATTAGCTGGTAGCGGGGGTAACTCATCCTTGATTGGCAATAAAGAGCTGGAGCTCAACGATCTCTGCACTGGTTCCTCCGGTAAGCCGCCGTTGACCAATGTTGTGCTTCAGTCCTTGTTCTCTTTCGCTAGTGCTTCCAGGAAGTTGTAGAATGGATCTCCGATAAGCCGTCGGACTTGTACAATTTTCACTGTTGGCACTACACTACCGATAAACCGTCGGTATTAGAAAAACAAAACTCGATAAACCGTCGAGGTTGTATTCTTAATTTGCGAAAAGACGAGGACTGGACCGTTTGCCAATCCTACCGACTGCGCCAATTACGTTAACCGCCCGTCTTATGACCAAAAAAATAATAATATTTAAAAGTCCGAACAATAATTATTTATTTAAGAAATAACAAAATCTATTATCAAACAATTTAAGAATCAAAATTAGAATTTAAAAAATCAAACAACAAGATAGCAACGAATATCGATCTTAACAGTACAGAACCAAAACTAAGAGTGATCGATATTCATAATTTAAAATATGATAAAGGTTAAAATGAACTCTACTTAACCTGATACAAAAATGTGCAATCTAAAACCTAAATGAGTGCATGTTAACATTATTCCAAGAATTTATTAAGAAATTAATAAAAATGATTATCTAGCGTCTGGTTATTGATTTAAATTCTTACAACTAAATTGCTGAATCGCGGCATGTGCCGGAAGGTGGATTTATGGTTTACAGGTAATAATGGAATTCTATACGGGGCATGTAACTCCCGCAGCTAGCATGCACGCCTGAAGACTAGCCCGCAGCTAGCACGCAGCTGGCATGCACTAGCCCGCACGGCGCCCGCAGCTAGCATGCACGCCTGAGTGAAAATAACACTAGCCCGCAGCTAGCATGCAGCTGGTACGCACGAAACTCAAATTTAAAATGAAAGAAACAATTTTTTTTTCCTAGAATAAAAATTCTACGCCTCTTAAAAAAGATGGAGAAGAGTATTATATGTATATGTATGTAAAGTCGTCATCAGGCACATTTTGAGATTTTCGTGCGTGTGGCGGGAGAGTGGATACCTGTGGCGGGAGAGTGCATCCCTCTAGCGAACAAATTTTTAGATTTTCGTGCCAGTGGCGGGAGCGTGTATCCCTGTGGCGGGAGCGTGCGTGCCTGTGGCGGGAGAGTACGTACTTTTGTGGCGTGCCTGTTTGTTCGCTATGCGTGCTAGCTGCGGGCGCGTGCGTGCTAGTAAGGAAATTAACCATGAAATTATTTTTAATCGGGGAGCACGAAGGATTGTCAAAAAATAGCTCGGAAAATAGTTATGTGCTCTTGTCATTTGCACAACAACAAGGAGCAATGGATAGTGTTTGTACTCATAGTACAAATTTAGTATATCATAAAAATCAATCAATTTAATGTATCACATAAATTTTCATACAGTACAAATTTAATAAGACAAAAACAAAAAAACCTTTTTTGTTATCATAATTTTTCCCATTCAAAAGTAAAAACATTTATTATCTTTAAATTTTCATTTTTCGGCATGTAAGCATGTTGACCAGCAACATTAGAATTTCTGATAAAACATCAAGCCAGACGTAATCTGATCCGTCCGGCCATGAGAAAATATGCGAAGCGGCTAGGTAACGCGAATTTCCATAGAGAATCGGCAGATGCTCAGAAATTCTAATGTTGCACAAAATGCATAGAACATTCTTTTAGCAATGTAAGCAGTTTTGTGTATATAAAAGAAATTAATGGATAATTAAAGAGACACAGTTATTAATAAGACTTCAAGCGTTTAATTTCTAATTGTCCTGTGTTTGGGTGTTTCGCTCAAGCACAAACTTTACAAATCAAATCAACAAAGCAATCGTTGTCAAGGTGAATCACTTTGTCAACATTTTTAAATAACTTTGTCAAGGTGTAACACCTTGATAATTTAAAAAGGAAACTTTGGACAATCAGTCCACCGGGAAGTAAAAGAACTTCTCGTATTAAACATTGGTGACCCCGACGTGATCGGGTGTAGCACTTGTATCACGCAACGTACATCTTCGCATCAATCTCGGGAGCTAATCAACAGCTGTCATCATGTCGAAGACTTTGGAGGAATTTATGCAGGACCAATTCTATTTGGGGCAAGAGATCCAGAGAGTCGTCAGCAACTATAAGAAAGACCCAGCGGACCGAAAAAACAGGGACTATTACTTGGAACGCATCCGGCGGCTAGAAGATAATTGGCTATCTTTTGAAAGGAATGACATCAATCTTAAGGAGCTTCCCAATCACGAGACCCATGAATACACGACTAAAAATTATTACACAGCGATCGCCAAGATATTTCAAGAATATCGGGAGCTGTTTGAGGAAAAGTTGAAGGAATTTCCCAGGCCATCTGCAACACCAACTCCAAGGCAATCTGCAACACCAACACCCAGGCAATCAAAGGTTCAAATTAATGTGACAAGTCCAACCGAGGCTGAAACTGCAAATACTGAAGAAGTCAAAAGGATGAAGAGGAGGCAGCAATCAGTACTCCAATCCTTGAATCGGTTAATGCAATCAATTGACAGGAACCAGATGCATGACACGGTTTACTGCAAAGTAAAACTTGAAGCAGTCAAACATTATTGGTCACAGATTGAGGAATTAAACAGTAGGCTGTGGGAGATAGTTGACGATCCAGCCAAAATCCATGACGATACCGATAGTTACATCCAAGCTGAAGAAAATGTGCAGCACCTACTCGTAGCATTGACAACCAGATTGCAGGAGCAAAGGCAAGGAGCCAGCAACAGCCAACAATCCAGTCAAGCAAGCTCATTTATGAAGCTTCCAAAGATAGAGCTCCCAAAATTTGATGGAGATTATCTGAAATGGAAGCAATTTCACGATTTATACACAGAAATGGTGCATAAACAAGCATTGGCCGACTGTCAAAAAATGTGGTACCTGAAGGCCAACCTAGTAGGAGAAGCAGAACGTCTAATAAGACATTATTCTTTGTCAGAAGAGAACTACACAGCGGCGTGGAGAACACTTCAAGATCGCTACAACAATCCAAGGATACTTGTTGCAGCTCTGGTCAATAAATTGTTATCTCAGCCTTCTCATGCAAACGAATGTGGAACGGCAACATCAGTAAAGAATCTACATGATATAACCCAAGAATGCCTTCTGGGCTTAGAAAATTTGGGAGTTTCAACTGAAAACTGGGACCCATTACTGCTTCACATCCTGCAGCGAAAGTTAGACAAGAACACTCATGCAATGTATGAGCAGTCCCTTGCAAATCCAAAGGAGTTAGCATCTTTGAAGGACTTCTTAGCATTCCTTGAAAAACGTTTCCAGGCGTTGGAGGCCTTAGGCGGAAAAGGGAATGTGAAACCAGAACAGCACAAGAAACCATCAAAGACATTCTCATCACTTGCATCTACAATAACCCGATGCATTTTATGCAAACAAAACCATCCGCTGTACCAGTGCAAACAGTTCCTGCAAAAAACCCCCAGTGAGAGATTACGCTTAGTGCAAAAAAATAAATTGTGCGTGAATTGTCTCAGGAACGGTCACCATTGGACCGATTGCAAATTACGAGCTTGCACCAGATGTACCAAAAAGCATAACACGCTGTTGCATTTAGATATTCCCGAGGCTAAGGCCAATGCAAAGCCAACTGATCATAAGGATATAATGAAAACAGAAAGCTTACCTGGATCTAGCAGTAGCACATTATCCTTAACCACCAAAAATATGGGTTTTCCAACAGGATATGTCATATTGAGCACAGCACGTGTAAAGTTAATTTCCAATGACGGCCGAACTATAGAATGCCGCGCCATCCTGGATCCAGGATCACAAATCAATGTTATTACAAAACGATTGATAAAAAAAATGCGTCTAGAGCCAGAAGAAGTTACACTATCAGTAGAAGGCATACAGCGAGCACCCCAAAAGGCCAGAGGACGCATCAACATCATACTAGAATCCAACACTAGCGCTTTTAGTACCAGAATTGAAGCCTTCGTCATGCAGGAAATTACATCGTTGCAGCCAACTCAGCAATTAAATTCTACTGAATGGAAGATACCGAACAACGTTAGATTGGCTGATCCCCGATTTGACAAGCCGGCAAAAGTCGATCTACTGCTTGGTGCAGAACACTTTTTCCAACTGTTGTCAGTAGGACAGATAGACCTAGGACCCAACTTACCAACGCTACAAAATACCGTACTTGGATGGATCGTTTCAGGAAAGGTAACCCAACCGAATGCTTCAGCAAGAGCGATATGTAACATTCTTACTGAAGAAGGAAGGCTCACTGATGTAATCGAAAAATTTTGGAAACTGGAGGAAGCAGAGGAATCAACAACTGAAATGAGCGTTGCTGAGAAACGATGTGAAACAATCTTCAATCAAACCACAAGTCGCTTGAGCAATGGACGATTTGTAGTAGCGTTACCATTCTCTCAAGATCCTAAGAGCCTGGGCGAATCCAGAACTGTAGCACTGCGCCGCTTCTATGCGCTCGAAGGGAAACTCATGAAAAACAGTCAATTGAGAAAGGAATATGTAGCGTTCATGGAGGAGTATATACAGCTTGGCCACATGCAACTGGCAACCAGTGACAGTCTTCTACAACCAAACTATTATCTGCCACACCATAGCGTTATTAAGCCAGATAGCACCACTACAAAGTTACGAGTAGTGTTTGATGCATCAGCCAAGACAACATCTAATAAGTCGTTGAATGATATACTTTATGCTGGGCCGACAGTACAAGATGAACTCTTCTCAATTCTCTTACGGTTTCGACTCCCACGCTTTGTATTCACAGCCGACATACAGAAAATGTACCGGCAAATAGAAGTGCGCAAGGAAGATCAGCAATTCCAACTTATTTTTTGGAGGAAGGACCCAAATGAGCAAGTGAAATGCTACCAACTTCGAACAATTACCTATGGTACCACTTCAGCGCCATATTTGGCAACAAGATGTCTTCAAAAGCTCGCAGAAGATCGAAAGGAAGCATATCCATATGGAGCACAAATCCTCAAACACGATTTCTATGTAGATGACGTAATGACTGGATCAAATAGCGTGGCCGAGCTCTTGCAGAGTCAAAAGGAACTAAACCAGCTGCTCACAGAAGGCGGGTTTACACTAAGGAAGTGGTGCTCTAACCATGCCAAACTACTTGAGCACATAATGCCGAAAGATCAAGAGATACAACTTGATTTCACTGGCAATCAGGAAGATCACGTAAAAACGTTAGGATTAATTTGGTTTCCAAAGAACGACGAATTTAGTATATCAGTGTCCAAAAATGATGCCAACCGAGTAACAAAACGGACCGTTGCATCAGACTTAGCAAAAATATTTGACCCATTAGGCATGATCGCTCCAGTTGTTGTTAAAGCAAAATTGTTTCTTCAAGAACTATGGGAGCTAAAGATGGATTGGGACGCCGCGATTCCGCAAGAACTGTATACCAGATGGATAGAGTTTCGGCAACAACTTCATGCACTAAACGAAATAAAGATTCCACGACACATTTATGGTCACCGTCTGGTGAAAGATATGCAGCTCCATACTTTTGCAGATGCCTCTGAAAAGGCTTACGGTGCAGCAGTCTACATTCGAGCCATTACTCAAGATGACACGGTACTTTGTCGGCTGTTGTGTGCTAAGTCAAGAGTAGCACCCATAAAGAAAATTACAATTCCAAGACTGGAACTATGCGCAGCTAAGTTGGCAGCTGAATTAACTCACCGCGTCAAGAAGGATTTGGATCTGAGAAATAAACCGAGTTATTTGTGGACGGACTCGGAAATTGTATTATCATGGTTAAATAGTTCCACGGCAGCGCTACCAACCTTTGTTGCTAACAGAATAGCATCTATTAAAGGTTACTCTATACCAGAGCAATGGTGTCATGTCTCATCAAAGGACAATCCGGCAGACATAGTGTCAAGAGGTCTATCACCAGAACGTATGCAAAATTGTACACTGTGGTTTTATGGACCACTCTTTTTACATGGGAAGACGGAAATTTGGCCACCAGCGTTCAAACTACAAGAACCGGTGACTAAGGTTAGCGTACCAACAGTATCGCTCACTACAACCACACACAACGATGCATATTTCGACGTAAGCTGTATAAAACACAATAACTCTTTCCGGAAATTACAGCGAATAACAGCTTACACACTCCGATTCATCAATCGCTGCCAAAGGAACCCAAGAGATACGAGCGAAGGAAATGCATTAACTCCTAAGGAACTCGATGAAGCATTATATTTGATCATAAAATCCATGCAGAAGGAGGAGTTCATGTTAGACATCAACCATTTAAAGCGCCATCAGGAGGTCAACAAAAATAGCCCACTTTGCAGTTTGACACCATTTCTAGATGCAAAGGGAGTAATACGCGTCGGTGGAAGACTAGAGGCGTCAGGGTTATCATACGACGCAAAACATCCCATGCTGCTGCCTTACGGTCATCCGCTAACGCGACTATTATTAACTGATCTTCATAAGGAAAACTCACACATTGGGCCACAAGGATTACTCGCCACCGTTAGGCAACATTTCTGGCCGATTAAAGGAAAGGCCCTTGCACGAGTTATAGTTCAACACTGCACCACATGTACGAGAGCCAAGCCGAAACTATTTCATCAGTTGATGGGTAACATACCTGTGGATCGAGTGCAGCCCACCAGACCATTCATCAATGCCGGAGTAGACTTTTGCGGGCCAATTTCAATTCACTACAAGTTGAGGGGCAAAAGACCAACAAAAGCTTATATTGCAGTCTTTTGCTGCTTCTCTACCAAGGCAGTCCATTTCGAGATTGTCTCCGATCTAACAACCGACGCCTTCATTGCAGCACTTAGACGGTTCATCGGTAGGCGAGGACATGTTCAAAATCTCTACTGCGATAACGCAACCAACTTTGTTGGGGCTAGCAATCAACTAAGTGAGTTGAAGGATGTCATTTATTCGGCTAAAGGCAGAGAAGCCATTACCAGCACCTGCAGCTCCAAATCCATCAATTTTCGTTTTATACCACCAAGGGCTCCTCACTTCGGCGGACTCTGGGAGGCGGCAGTCAAATCGGCAAAACATTTATTAGTACGATCCATGGCAAACGTATCAATGACATATGAGGAATTAGAGACAGCAATGATTGACATTGAAGCAGTGTTAAACTCACGCCCAATAACGCCACTATCTAATGATCCAAATGACCTCAGTGCTCTAACTCCTGGTCACTTTCTTATTGGGGAGCCCCTTACAGCAACTGTCGACCAAACTGGAAGGGAGTTACAAGGAAGTTTACAGAATAGGTGGAAAATGTTAACACACCTCAAGCAAAATTTCTGGAACAGGTGGTCACAAGAGTATCTGAGCGAACTGCAGCATCGTTATAAATGGAATACACGGCTCAATAACGTAAAAACCGGAACGTTAGTTATCTTAAAGGAAGACAACATGCCAATCATGAAGTGGCCACTGGGAAGAATTGTGAAGATTTATAAGGGAGAGGATGATTGTGTGCGCGTAGTAGATGTGAAAACCGCTTCAGGCATCTTTAAAAGAGCAATACACAGACTGGCCCCACTCTTAATGACAGAAGATGATGAAAAACGTGATGACGAAGACCCCTTCGGATCAAGTCAACAAAACGAAGAGAACGAACCAGAAGAGACACCAAGTAAAAGGGTACGGCGAACAACATCACCGTCCATACTAACGCTTTTGGCAATATGCTTGATCCTACCAATCATTATGGCATCCAATATAGAAGTTAAACGTTTTAAGGAGCATCATGGATTAAAGTTTGAAAACGTCGGCAAAGTTGGCTTAACATCAAGACAATGGGACATCATCGTATACTTTGATCTGCAACCATTACAGTCACAGTACGAAATTTTCCTCAAGGGGCTTACAACGTTTCACCAACTCTGCAAAGAAATTAATCAAAGGCCAACATGTGAACAAATCATAGGGGAATTTCAACACATTCAGGAAGAATTTGAAGCAAGTGATGAATTGCTCAGTCTACAGCGTACGCCAAGTAGAATGAAACGAGGAGCGGTGAACTTTGTCGGAAATATGGCAAATGCATTATTTGGAGTATTGGACAACGACTATGCTGTAAAAATGTCAGAAACCATCGACAATATTCGAACTAATGAGGAGCATCTACTAGCACTAGTGAAGAATCAAACATCCATTATAGATTCGACAATTAACGTCATACGAAAGGACCAGTCAACAACAGAGGCAAGATTCAAGAACTTGGAAAACCAATATCAGCAACTCCTCAATACCGTCCATCCCGACACAGGAGAGACCCAAGCATTAAAAATGCAAAACTTAGTGACGTCACTTGCTATACAAATGACGCTACTTACGACGAATTTGCGTCATGTCCATTCCTTGATCCTGGACATTTTGGCAGACACGCATCATGGAAGACTGAGCCCTCAGATCATATCACCTCGCCAACTGAAGGAGGAGCTTATAACCATTCGAAGCCACTTGCCACCATCATACAGCCTTCCGACCGATGGCCATAGCATGAGCAGCTTATACCATCTCATCACAGTAGCTGGTTGCAAGACTGACAAATACGTCATTTTTCATCTCAAAATACCGTTACTAAATGCTGATGATTTCGACTTATTTAAGATAACCCCAATCCCCACAGTAGTAAATAACACCTTTGTGGCTATTCGGACAACTTCAAGATACCTTGCGATCAACACACTTAGAGACATGTACTGTCCAATGTCAGAAGTCGAGTTAAATTTTTGCTTAGCTATGAGCGACAGACGCATATGCCGACTTCAACAACCACTCTACCATCGAGGTGCTGAAATAGGCATGTGTGAAGTGTATCTCCTCAACGAGATGCCCACGTTCTCACAATGCCCAGTAGAAATACTACACCAACAACCAATTTGGATTCAACTTGATCATCCCAATGAATGGATATTTGCAATGAAGGAACCAACAGTAACCAATATCGTGTGCAATGGAGAGCCATCCACCATCACGCTCGAAGGAATCGGTCAATTGAAATTGGAACCAGAGTGTACTCTGAAGCAGAAGTTGGCGACTGTTCAAGGACACCACATTAACTTCAACAGCACTGCGACAGGTCATATCCGATACTCTAGTACTAAACCGAAGGTACCACAAGAAAGGAATTCTGATGCCATCTTCAAGATACAACAAGAAACTCTTGATGAAATACAGCAGCAGCTTGCGCAACAAAATCTAGAGCTTCCTAAGAAAATCGAAGCCCACAATAATCACCACAGCATCACCAGCTACCTCAGCATTACATTAGTAGCAGTCTTAATAATAGGAATTTTGGTGCGATATGGGTACATCAGATGCAGACGACCTAAGCGGCCTCAACCTAAACCCCGGACGCATGTTGGAGTAAGCGAAGGATTAGACTTTACCGTTGTTGTATAATTGAACATCGTTCAAGGCGGGCAGTATGTTTGTACTCATAGTACAAATTTAGTATATCATAAAAATCAATCAATTTAATGTATCACATAAATTTTCATACAGTACAAATTTAATAAGACAAAAACAAAAAAACCTTTTTTGTTATCATAATTTTTCCCATTCAAAAGTAAAAACATTTATTATCTTTAAATTTTCATTTTTCGGCATGTAAGCATGTTGACCAGCAACATTAGAATTTCTGATAAAACATCAAGCCAGACGTAATCTGATCCGTCCGGCCATGAGAAAATATGCGAAGCGGCTAGGTAACGCGAATTTCCATAGAGAATCGGCAGATGCTCAGAAATTCTAATGTTGCACAAAATGCATAGAACATTCTTTTAGCAATGTAAGCAGTTTTGTGTATATAAAAGAAATTAATGGATAATTAAAGAGACACAGTTATTAATAAGACTTCAAGCGTTTAATTTCTAATTGTCCTGTGTTTGGGTGTTTCGCTCAAGCACAAACTTTACAAATCAAATCAACAAAGCAATCGTTGTCAAGGTGAATCACTTTGTCAACATTTTTAAATAACTTTGTCAAGGTGTAACACCTTGATAATTTAAAAAGGAAACTTTGGACAATCAGTCCACCGGGAAGTAAAAGAACTTCTCGTATTAAACAGATAGTATATGCAAAGCGGCGATGTTGACTACGAAAATACTATCGAAAAAGGTTCATGGCGACAGGAAGCATAACCTAGTTTGCAACTTCAAAGGAGCAGAAGCAACCCAAGTGTAGAAGCAAAAAAAAAACAAGGGATGATTTCACCGAGTATTTCAACTTATCTGCTAGGTCAGCTTCATGGAAAAATAAAGGCTAACAGTATGTCCTTTCAGTACACCTCGTCAATATTATTAAGAGGCATATTGACAATATTATTGATCGTCTACGGGGCCCAAAGGTTCAACACGGTTAGTAGACAAAAAAAAACATATAGGATGATGATATGCGTACATGGGCATAAGTGGGAACGAACACATAGTCAGGGTACGATCATTTTGTGTGACTTCTAGAACCCCTGATTTCCTGAGTAAGGTCTGGTTCTCCTTGAATCTCCAAGACTTTAGTTAGCGAACTGTACTCTGCCCTACTATTATCTTAACTCCAACAATTGTATTCAGTCATAACTACGGAACGGGATTCGGAGCTTGCCTTCTGGCTAATTTATCTAAACAATGTCAAATTGCGCCAATTTCAAACATGAACGCATCTCTGCCGGGGTCCCCCAAGGGTCAATTCTGTCAGCTGCTTTATTTGTAAAACATACTCTCAAGCTTCTGTTATCAGTACTCTGCATCGCTATTAAGCTTTCAATAATACAATGTAAGCTAGTGCCAGATCCTACCTTTACTATACCGGATTTATATGTAACTCGATCCACAAAGATATTGAATTATGTACGTTGAATTCAATTCTCCCACGGCAATGGTATAGACGCAACACGAGATAAGCTCGATTCATACCCTCTGCCTATAGCACATTTTTTACAGAAGCTAGAACCTAGGAATTCATTCCTAGATACAACAACTAGACTGTGGAACAATCTTTCACAGTCAGTTTTTCCGAGCTCCAACACTATTGGGGGGTTCAAAGGCAAGGTTCATTTCCCTCTCTTTCGACATTCTCTTAACTCCTCATAATCGGCCCCTACAATATGACGTAATGGCGAGTTTGGAACTGCCATATAAAAATATATAGGCTTCGATTTTTTGAGAAATAGAATCAACAAATTTGCCGATGTGTGGAAAGAGGTTGGTGATGACGATTCATTTGTTCTCATAAACCATATACTAACTTCAATGGAAATCGTTTAGGTTCGGTTCATACGAGGAAACAAGATGGACTTTTCTTTGGATGGAATAATTCGTGCGTGATTCCTCAGTATCTAAGTACGCCCTGCATCATCTCCTTGGCAATCGCGTGCAGCACTAAAGTAACATAGCAATGTAAAATCTGCAATCTCTCTCTCGCGAAATGACGTCCTTACGCACTAATTAGGGTCATTTATAAGCATTTAAATGCCGCCATTCCCGTCGAAATTGCCTTGTAGGTCATTCCATCTCAATAATTTCTCAATTGGAATACATTTGTCCCAGACAGCAAATAATTTACCGCTTTGCTCCTGTACTGAATGTCCTCGGCAGAAACATGCGTAATACCTTGCAACAGTTCCCAGGAGCTCCATTAGCCTCTTCCCATCCACCATATATCATCCAGGCATGGCCGCTCACACAACGACGACGTCCACAATGGCGAGGATCCTCTGCTATTTAAATTCTTTTTATTCCCATCCGATTTTTATTCTGCCATTTTATTTTTTTGCGTTTTGTTTTTCATTTTGCTATTCCGGCCGATGGTAAATAAATTTTTTAATGGTCAAATGAATAATTTTTATGGCTCAACAATTGTCCGTTTTTATACCTATCTATAAATATTTGAAATTTTCATTATGGCTCGTGTCCACTCAATTGTCCAAATGATAGTGGCAACCGGCCGGGCCTCTGGTCTACAGCAGGTTTTACAGCGCTCCGATATTTGCATACGCGTTCGTGCTTTGTATTTTATTCGGCTTATCCTTTTTATTTTTAGTCCTTCGTGTTTTTTTTTGTTTTGGCAGGGGGCGGCTCGCAGAATGGATAGATTTTTTTTTTACGTTCCGGCAGTTTATTGTTATGTGGAGATTTATCTCTTATTGATTGACCGGTCAACTACTGTCCAGTGGATGGCTTGGTGCATATTTCGTTAAAAAATTTATGGAATAGCAGCTATAGGTGTTCCCTGGTGAGAGCGCTCAGTTCAATTATGTCCACCAGTGATTTATTGGTTGATGAGTTTTGAGCATGTTGATTTTATATTCCCAATCTGATGCCCATTAACATTTTAACCATTGAGGTTTATTGTATCGAAGTGAAAAAGAGCGCATTTTCGCGCTGGTGGTATTTTAAACAGCAAATGGCAAAGGATGCAAATGTAAGTTACTACATTATTTATGGAGAGGATATCGTTAGCCGCGATGAGGGTAATTGCATTTGGAATATTTAAAATATTGATAGAAAATAGTTTCCACTTACACTAATCACAATAATTTATACAACACCACGATATTTTTGTAAAACACATCAACGAAAACTATAGATTAATACTAAAGGCCGTATACACCAATGAGATTAATCCTCAATCGTAAATTTAATATGAACATCAACCTAGTTTATCCTGCACAAAATTCAAATTGGGGGTAGTAGGATGACAGCATTCGTAGTGTAAAAAGTCTCGATATCTGAGGTACTACGAACGTGAAATCTGATGAGACTGTGTTATTCATTAAATAGGAAGTAGGAGAGAGAGATCTACAAGGCAAAAAGAATATATCAAGTCCCACTGATTTTTGAAAATATTAGAAAACATTTGCAAAAACTGAAAATTCACATTAGTTACACTGGTTTTTGTTTAACTAATTTAAGAAAGTTACGGACTGCGGCTAAAAGTAATCGTCCATTCGAAATATTGAAAACCTCTGTTGATGCTTAGGGGACTATGAATGTCACAACTGAGTCGCTTCATTAGTAGTTCTCAAGCTTTATCCTTACCTTCTTAAAAAAATTCAATTTACATCGTGCTGCTCAGGACGAGTTTGTTGAAAGGATATTTTATAATTGCAGCACGGCCGCCAGGAACCCGCGAAGCCAAGAAACAGACCCACCGCAGCCGCCGCTCTGTCCAAATTCTTTTGACCCACCAGAAAACTTGCAGCATCATTACTCATTTGGTCTAATGATCCCATCACGAGGACATCTGGTGTGCGACCAGATGACTACCTTAGGGGACAGGGACAGCCAAGGAAAAAAGGGAGCCGCAATGACCCTCCCATCGAGATAACAAGCAACCGCAAACAACCGCCGCTCAGCGATAAGTTTTTAGACCCTGCAGAGTGCTAGGGCAAGGAATGCCGGAGTGGAATTCGAGAGCACCCGGAAGACGCCCGAGAGTCCCCGCTTTCATGAGTTCTTTCCTTTCGAAGGAAGGTCTGTGGTCACGAAACAGGGATGCCCAAATATGCCAGGTTCCCTATGGTAGTGCTGCGTTGTTCAACGAGATCCTGTTGGAATAGTCTAAGCGACAAGCCACTAGGCAGACTGCTGAATCTGTTTAAGCGGCCTGGGCTTACAAATAATATGTGTAGGTGTAGGGGTGTGGTAGAATATGTCCAACAATGGACTGTGGTATTTTTACACCTAACCAACCACAAATAAGAAGCAAACGAAGAGGGCTAGAGACGCAAAACAAAAGACGCTAAATCACCAAGAAAAGTGTAAAGAGCCGAAAATCTTAAGCACACTTTTAAGGTGATATGCTTCCTTACGCTTGTGATGAAGGGAATATTACCCATCTGTAGGAACTAAGGGAGCGAATCCCGGCTTTTTGCTATTTTAAAGTATTAGTGCTTCGTAAAAAATTGGAAGGCTGGAAGTGGTTAGATAACGGAATCACCATTGTCTACAAGTCCTCATAGAGTGGCTCTGATTTCAGTATTGCCTGAAGAACTCACTAGTGAAATGAGCGGTACTAGAACCCATCTTGTCACCATTAAGGCTACTAGAGACACCCTATAGGAGTACTAGAGGAGCCTACACTAAAATATAGACTTGAAAGTACCTTAATTAAGTAACGGCAAATTTATTTTTTTTTCATATTTTTTACTATAAATACGTACACTTTGTTTAAAAAAATAGTATATATTCGCTTTAAGTAATAGTAAAACGCCGTGGTACCAGGGCGGGTTTTTTCCAGACCGATTTTTAATTAGGGTTTTTTCAATTGTCATGCTCACTTAGCACACAAACTCTTCGTTCATATACTGATATACTTTATATAACAATATTGAAAATTGTTGATTCTCTTTCAGATGAAGTCCTCTTCCAGTAGATAGTCTTACCCGTCCAGGTAAGTGATGATTCACAAATTTAAGGTAGGATTTCCGGAGCCAGCTCCCGTTTTGAGGACCGGAATACTGCCTTGCAGCTGCTTAAAATGGCAGTGTTTACTTTGAGTTTTGATTTTTTTTTGTGAAGGACAAATCCGAGGTTGACCATTTTGGGGCTCCCAGCCTAGGGTCTGCACATGACTACAGTCTCCCTGTAGAAAATACTGGCTAATTATCAAAACAGAGGAACCGCAGAAGAATAGTATTTCATTCATTCTCTTTATCAACCAGGAGTCTGTTGAGATAGATATTGGAGAGGAGTGAAAGCCGTCAAAAGATTAACATCAGCTAAATTTTCACTGGAGGAGAGCGCCCAGGAACCTCAGCTAATGCAGAATGCAGAAAAACAAATTTGTTAAAGTTAAAGATGATCATAGATGAAAAATCTAATCAGAAAATTAGAACTTCCATTGCACTTTCCTGCATTCCATCTGTATGGAGAAACTTTAATATTGCACTTATATCCAAGCCAGACGGCTCTGATTACACCCAGGCTAAATTTTTTAAGCCGATAAGCCTCTGGTCTTTTGCCTTAAATATAATATCCCGGCTTCACTGGCCGAACTACAACAGAAGTTCGAGCAAATTTGTGAACTGAACTTTAAAATAAATTCAGTTCGCATACAATTTACACTTACTGAACTGAGGATAATACAGAGCTCAGTTCTCCCAACTGAAATCGAACTGAAGTTAAACGAAACAGCTCGCTCGAAAGAGACTATAATCAACTGGAATATTGGAATGGCCATTCCAGTGAGCTTTTGCATTTCTGACTTCTGGCGGAAAAGCAAAAATAATTTCTGGAACGAACTGAACATGAACTGGACTTGAAGCGGTGATATGTCGCTTGAACTGAACGTTGTTAAACTGAGGTCGATGAAACCGGGCAAGGCAGAAAATTGTCGACCAAGGATAATTGTTTGTGTTGTGCGCTCTGCTGTTCTCAGCTTCTGAACTAGGACGGGAAATCCACTGCGACGTTCGTTCATGATCTGGTCCTTACAAATCTGGTCATGGTACTCCTCGGATCGCACCGAAATAATAAAAAAAAAACGCATTATCTAACCAGTATCATCAAAAGTTACTAGAGCGCTCGAGTAAATGCAAATTGACCGCGACAACCAACCAAATCCACCACAAGACCTTAATTATCATTCTCGACTACACAAATGCTAAAAATAAGATTGAAAACAAAAAAAGAAATGTTATGCGAATGGATTTACATAATCAAACAACAAATGACCGCATATAGGCTTAAAAAATATTAAGTTTAAGCTTTGTATACCTTTCAAAGTTCATGAAGTGTGAATAGTGTTTCTTGTTACTAAGCATATCACTACATTTGCTGGTCTACATTGTATACCTGGCCAACCCAAAGGATTAAAAAGGACAAAAGGGTTCTGACTTAGTTTTCATAAATTTAAGCTCATTTATATGGGCTTTCCCTATGACAGACCCAAACTGTCATAAATCAACCCCTTTAGATCGAATTTCAAACGAGGATTACCATAAATTTCTGGCCCCAAAATTGTAGAAACTAAGACATTCCCCCCATCCATTGGCAAAACCGGCATTAGCACTGTGTGCTGCTATTGGAAATCCCTGCTTACATGGTGGAACCCTTTTTGATATGATATGATACGTTTTCTGCTCAGTCAATGCCTATACGAGAGAAATACAGGTGGCCCCCAAGTTTTGAAATTATAAGAAAGATATGCAGAAAGGCAATTCTATATAGTTGTAGAAGGGAATCGTATATTCGGTCGGTAGTCGACGCCGACGCTACACAGTGACATGGCTTGGTGCTCTAAGTAGGCACTGATCGGCCTTAACACACCTAGTTGTGAATACACTTCGGAACAGGTGAGGCATCAAAGATATCCTTCCGTATACTTGTGCCTTTGTATGTATAAGAAATGGGGGGCTTAGCAATTCACTCTCATTATCTCATTTACATTTCCGTAAAGTGTGCCACACAATTGTCCACAAGATCAACATCGTTTGCATAATCCGTTGGCGGGGGTGGATGGTAGTGGCGGTGGTGGTAGTGGTGGTATAAGTTAGCTGGGGGTTTCTATACGTTATACAAGAAACGTTGCTTTGCAGTGTAGTCATCCGGCAATTGAATGTACGGGGAGCTTGTTTAGCTCAGGTAGAGATACAAACCTGGCTGTTGGTAGATATCACTTTTATCTTTCCATTCTCTCTCTCTCAATGGTGGTGAAACAGACCTGGATAAAGGGGTTTTAACGAAAGACAAATAAAGTGGCAAGGAATGACATCAACTCAAAGGAAAACAAAAGGGGACAACCTCCGTTCATTTGTCCTTCCACTCTTTGCAAATCATCACTCCCGGTCTAGGCTCATGGAGCAGTATACACGACCCCAAACGGTCATTCATTTATCCTTTTGTGTAAAGCTTTTACCAAGATGAAATTATAGAGTTACAGTTGTCATTTAATATTTCTCCACAGTCCTGGATTTAAAATGTAAATAATCATCATAACTGTAAAATGTAAAGTGAGTAGGGCCACCTTTCTCTCCCGTTCCAGCTTTTAATCTCCAGAAAAGCTCGGATATTGTTTCCTTAACCAAAAGGATAGCAAACTTCTCCTTCTCGTCATCGTCGTCGTAGCCAACGAGAAACCCAAAAGCAACGATCCTGGGTGAAAAAACAAAAAAAAAAAAAATATATGTATATATATAAAAAAAAACTTTCCGAGTGGAGTTGGAGAGTCCTTGAGTCCTTGAGAATGGAGATAGTTTTGGTGCCGAACAATTTGTATGCAATTCAGGTCAGATTTGATGACCCTCCAGTTACGTGAAAGGTTTTGTTGGCTATTTTTGTCCTTCGCCTGTCTACTGGAGGCTAACTGGACACAGTTTCCGGCTTCGGGTTCCAGTGGCTATGAGTGCTTCTATCCCATGACCATATAGAGAGAGGAGCACCTTCCCATCAAATTGGGGATGTGAGTCTTAAAGTTTTATGAACCACATTTAGAATTCAACCACCGCTCGTTACAGAGGGTTGATGGCATGTCTCAGTTACTGTGTCTTATGCCTCATTCTGCTGCTGCTGATGCTGGGGGTGCTGGCTGCTAGTAGAGTAGAATTTGGACATTTTCGCTTTGTGGTTATAGTTTCGATTGCATTAAATTTGATGTGTTACGTGTGGGACTCGTATTCTTAAAATAAATGACGAAAATGAGAAGGGAAAAAGGAGCACATCGATAATGGGTTTAACTGCTTGTGGTTTAATTTTTTATCACTGGAACTGAGCGAGGAGCCTCGGGATGGTAAATATTACTGCTAATCATCATTTTTGCAAAGGATTCTCACAAGGTTGAAGGATGTTGGTGTAGAGAGCTCAATTTTACTTAATTGGAAAAAAGAGAAGAGAATGTATAATTAGAAGGCCCTTTCAGAACAAAGTGAAAGAGTATGGGGAGACCCGGGCGGTACCACCTAGATTCGTCTATCACCAATTACCTTCTCTGTTCGAGGGTGATCTCCATCCGGCCGGACATGGTCACGGTCACAATTATCAGCCAAACAACAATTAAAACACTTAAACACCTCCTATTCAAACTGCAAATCTACTAACAGTTGAGCCCCAAAATACAAGATCTACGAAAACGGCATTCCTTTTTAATGTATTATGACCGTGTGGATCGACCCACGACCCTGAGTTTCAGAGTATCATACCCTCTGTACCGAGCTTGCATGGCGCAGAGTCTGATAAAGACTGTTTCGGATGAAAGGCAATTGGGGGAATAAGGCCAACCATTAGCAAAAGGCCTTTAAACAAAAGACAAAAATTAGCAGTGGTCCACCGGGTGGTACTCGTCATTTGTTGGTGGATCTCCCAGAGAGCAGGGTTGAGATATAAGGGCCCAGCTCTGAAAGCAATGCCTTATTGCCCTTGTTCGAATCTCTGCAATCCTCAACCCAACCACTCGCTGAATATCATCTTCCGATTCATCGGATTGATTCTCCAGCAATACCACTTTGCCTTCGACTCAACCTATTAGATCGCAAGGAGATATTCCGCCGGTAAGAGATGCACTTGACTGTCCAAGAGGGTTGACAATGACGAGGGGACTCTGCCTCGGTTGGAACTGGTCTGGCAGCCCTGTTGGTATTCAACATGGAAACTTGGCCCCAAGCGACCAAGCAAGGATTCGGACTGAATACGGCAGATCAAGAGAGAACAAACTCAATACAATTCGCAATCCCAAGGTGTAAGCAATCTTGGTGAGCTGATGAATGGTACTGCATGAATTTATTACTTATGATGGACTCCGCATAACAGGCGACATTCGGATTAAACTAGACTTCCCATGTTAATACGGAACTCTGTCAGAAGGGACCGTCCTTTCTCGCGCAACTCGTTTGATCCAATATAGATACCTTAAAAAAAACTTTTGAGGATGGATCTAAACACTTCTAGGCCTTCCGTAGCCCCCAACAGGGCAACCAACAAGGTCAGCTGGATATTTCTGAACGAATGCAGCAAGGTGCCGGCCAGTGAAAGGGAGTTTTCCCTGTTCAAGGAGGGCAGTTTGAGCTCGCACACCACGATACTGAGTTCACTCTGTCATTGGAAGATCTCAGTATAGGCCCCCGGCGAAAATGCGGGCAGCTAATCGGAGAGGCGACCCAAGAAAGCGACTGCTTTGAGAATAAGTGCAGCTCGAAAACATTTTAGGAAACTAGCAACTCCCGTGTATAGCGCCCCTAGAAAGAAAGGGATACAGATTTTCTTAATAATAAGAGGGTTATATCCTCTGCGTCTTCTCTAGGCCACAATAACCTAGTTTGAAAAGCTTTCAGAATAGAAGTCGGTCTCACTCATAATGAAGCCCAGAAAGTCTCCAAAGACGACCTGGGCATGTTTGTGACTAACTATCTGGAGATTCTCCTAACTACATGAATTTGAGTCTTCTAGAGGCGATAGTCGAGTTGGCTCAGGCCTCAGAACGATCCAGGTTCCTAGGGGGCCTTATCATTATGTTGATAAGGATATAGGAGTTCAAAACACGACCCTAAGGGTGGACGAGTGGAGAGTACTTCATAAAGTGCACCGCACACCATGCCCAGATTTGCATTCTATGGGTACCAAAAGGTCTATTGACGAGCTGAGGTGGGCGGGTAGCTAAATTAGCTTCAAGTTTGGTTGAGCAAAGATTAGGATCAGGACGGCAGAAAAGCCCATGATCAAAGCTGTCCCAGCTAGTGACCGACAGTACCTGGCGAGCAACCGCGATCATTTCTGCCAACAACGTGTCGAATTCAACGCAACCAAAACTAAGTACTGTCTCATCTCTACAAAAACCTGCACCACCCGTCCCTCTATCTCAGTGGACAAAAAGAATGTAATGGCTGACCCATCTCTTAACATCCTAGGCGTAACCTTATCTTCAGATCTGCGATGGAATAATCACATATTCCAAATCGCCAAACAAGCTTCCCAATGCCTGGGCTTCCTCAAGAGATGCAAATTCCTTCTTCAGCCAACTGCTCTGGCTACAATCTACAAGTCCTTCATTCGGCCCCGCCTTGAATACAACTCGTATATCTTGGCGGGTGCCCCAAAAACCACCTTGGCTTCGCTGGACAAGGTGCATAACCGCGCCATCAAACTCATTGGCGATAGCACCCTTTGCTCCTCCATCGACCCTTTAAGCCATCGTAGGAATGTAGCAGCCCTTAGCAAATTTTACCGATATTACCATAGCGACTGTTCCACTAAAATCAGAAACCTCCTGCCTACACGGCAAACTTTTTCCCGCAACACAAGACTAGCCAACTCGGCTCACCCCCATACGCTAATGGCTGGTTTACACGTATTAAGTAGTCAAGTATTTAACTAAATTTTAACTTAATTTTAAGTGACTTAATGCATGTAAACATTGAATTTAGTAATAAGTTGCAAGTTAAAATTTAGGGGGTAAGTAAGCAAGTAGAATAGAATTTTTTCTATTTTTCGGTTTAGTAGGTGGGTTTAGTGATTCATTTTAGTTAGATGCATAAATTTGTTTGAATAGCGTCGCGTTCGTGTAAGTGAATATTTTATTTTGAAAATGTCGAAGTGGTCAGAAGACACTACGATGCAGTTCGTTGAAGAGTATTTAAAGCATGAATGTTTGTGGAATGTAAGAAATAATAAAGAAGGATACAAACAAGCGAAACAACAAGGGCTTGAGATAGACTGCGAAAACTATTTCCAGTAGCGAGAAAATATAGTGCAATATGCAATTTTAATTTTGGTTCTAATGCACATCGCATTACAGTATCTCTTTTCTGTATCTCATGTTGAACTTTAGACAGCAAGAGTAATTAAAGGATTCTTCTGACATACGTAGCCCAGAGAAACACTCTTGTTCATCTTCTCCATCTAATTCATGGAACAAAGTTGCACTAGCGCCGTATTCATTTCTCCTGCTTATCCAATTTCTCACCCACAATCTTTTAGGTATTCTCTCTTTTCTGGCTATTTCATCTTTTACTTCGTCGAAAATCTCATTTAAAACAAATTTTATGACTCTATTTTTTAAAATTTTGAAGCCCATCTTTAGCGAACTACAGAGCTTCACTAAAATTAAGTGTTGAATACGTGTAAACGATTACTTGAAATTAAGTCACTTAAAATTAAGTTAAAATTTAGTTGAACACTTAACTACTTAATACGTGTAAACCAGCCATAAGCGCATATTACGTTTTAGTAGTTCGTTTATAAATAGAACAACTCGATTGTGGAACTTTCTTCCGCAGTCGGTGTTTCCGAACTCATATAATATCTTAGAGTTCAAACGCAAGGTTCATCGACATCTACTCACGCACCCTCCAGACCCCTAACCTATCCTTTCTCCTCTATCCTTCAAATCAAGCTTACTACTAGACACTGACCATGACTTGAACGACATGACAGACGTGTAGTACAAAGGGTGATTCATAAGCTTGTATTTACCACATAAAAAAAAAAAAAAAAAAAAAAAAAAACTGAAGTGTCCAGAAATGGAAGAAGTTAGTTGCTCAACGCCTGAACTTTCAGTAAACTTTCAGAAACAGTTGTGGTAGAAACAGGGACGATGGCACAAGGTCGGCTTATTGACCTTGTACCCATCCGCCGGAGGTTGAACCAGGCGTCCAGGCACCAATCCATAGCAAAGTTAATTTTAAAACGGAGAATGAAGGACAGTCTCTAAGTGGTTGGAGTACTTTCAAGGAGTAGACTACCTAAGAAAATTCAGGAGGGTTGAATAGTATACTCAATTAGTTCAGAAACTTCTCGATTACAATCAGGCTGTGTCAAATATCACAACAGACTTACTAACCAAGCCAAGCCAGGGCCTCGCCAAATAAACCCTTGACTGGTTTCCGCCATCAGTTTTATTTGTAGGACCTAAAACAACGCGAACCCTGCATTGGCCTTGGAACCTAGCATTGAATCGGAGGTGGTACTTGCCCACCGGTCCTACAATAGGAATAAAGGCCTGGCAAATAGGATTTTCACTGCGGGTAAGATTGAGTGGGCACCGTCAATCCCTTCAAAGCTGCTGGAAAGGACCACATCTTCACAGCTCTCCTTCACAGAAGCTTGGAAGAGATCTTACCTGCTACCACTATTTCGGGATAGCTTTGAGCTGGCCCATATTCCGAGGTGTTCGAGAGAGGCTACGGTAGTCTTGATCCCTAAATCGGGGAGAAGATCATATAAGGAAGCAAAGTCCTATCGACCCATCAGCCTGCCCCTTTCTCCTGAAAACGATCGAGAAAGTTCTAGACAGGCATATTAGAGAGGGTCTTACAGCGAATCCACTTTACTGCCAGCAATTTGCCTACCGGCCGGCCAGATCTACAGAGACTGCCATTCATGTGCTAGTGAGAGATATTGAGAAGTCCCGCAGGGCCAAAGAAATCATTCTCTGCGCCTCTGCAGACATTCAGGGGGCGTTTGACAACGTTACCTTCGACGCGATCAATGAAGCAGCAGTAAAAAAAGGCATTCATCCTCCCTGCGAGATGGATCACGTCACTTCTCAGAAGCGGATTGATAACGGTTGAGATGAATGGTGAATCGCATTCGCATCCGCATCCGCGTCCGCTTGGGGCCATCAAGGATGATGTGCCATCTTCTAGGAAAACTACCTAAGCGGACCAAAGGCACCCTACTATTAACCGGTGAAGCTGACAAGATGCAAGATTTGGGCTACTCAGGGTCGTGCTTGCTTCGTCGTCGGAGGTGATAATTTCTTAAGAATACTTCAACATCAATTACTGCACATCAGGCGTGTCATTATTCACATACAGGCCGCCGGCAGGCCATCGCCTTTCAGACCAGGTCGGCAGGTACGGCCCGATCAAGGCCACTCAGTCTGACTGAGGGATGAGGACTTGAGGCATCCGCCTGATAGGCCTTGGGCTGCATGTGACATGCTGTAGGTTCTTAATTCAAGTGAAACAATCTTCATGGCCTCAACGTGATTCGAAGTTCCGATCTTCAGGCCCGGTCTTACGATAAAAAACCCAAGGACATAAAGAGTTTTGCCAGTTTTCCTGGACTGGGGGCACCATCCAGCTAGCGGCCAGTGAGTGCTGATACTTGGCCTAAAGTCGCTAGACCTTTAGGCCACGGCATGCCGGCGACCTGTATGTGAATGACTGAATGGGAGCGTCTGTATCAGCTTTCGTGTGAACTGTGTACTGGACAGGTGGGGTAACGTATATTTCTTACGTAATGTGTACGTCGCCTGTGAGCTCGGATGTATATGTTTCAGAGTAGCAAGTGCGCATGCCTCTACAACAGTCACGAATGAATATAAAAGAGCGTGACGACGCGATTGCCATATGTGACGTGCCATCACAGATCTTCTCGGGTGTAACGTGTGCCGTAGGTTTCTGAACGCTGACCAAGATAATTGTCCGTATTCTTCCTTTTAGCAGCTCTTAGTCTTTGAATTCTGTAATTCCCGATTAGGTATGATGTTGCAATTTATTAAAACACAAATTTACAACTACAAATTTATTAAAATAGAACGTCAACGTGAAACAATATTATTATCAAAATTTAAGCTCCAGCTCAGCATTGTGGCGTGTATCTGCTTAGGAGGGCAAATGGTAAAGAGCAATTTTCAGTCCAATTAGGTATTCATTGCCGCACTAGACCCAGATTGAATAAAATAAATCACTTAGAGGATTCTGCGTTGTCGGAATATGCACTGCAGGCTGCTCCAGTGCACTGAGTAATGGAGTTAGTGTTGTGCACATCAATAGGCTATTCTCTATACGTCAGGGGCGACAAGGATGTACTATGCTGCCAGTCTTAAACGCACTCCTTCCATCTGTTGCGGAAATATAAATCTTCTGAACGTAACATAAATTGAACAATATTTCATGCCTTCACTGAAAATTACACGAAATCCCACATTGGAGAAGCGAGAAAGGATGGAAACTGTTTGACGAAGCTACCTTTCTTTACCACCATTCTCTCTCTGTGTATATTCTATGGTATCACATATACTCTATATATGGTAGGATAGGATAGGATACGATACGATACGATACGATAGTACCGCATACGACTCCCTTATTTTTCAAGGGAGGATTTCTAGCCTCAGCCAAAGCGTACATGAGAAATGTTCTTTGCTTGAAATATATCCGAGTACATGAAGCCCCAGAGTTCTGCGAGAAGGGTTGCCTTTAACGAGCTTTAGATTGAACACACAAGGAAGTTTTGAATTTTCGTGAAAAATTACTTGGGAACCCTTTTGTGAGTGGGGAAAAGTGGTAACAGATGAATCCTCGGTTACTTTAGCAACAGACCCGGCAAGGATGTGTGAAGGATGTAATTAAATGAAACTAAACTGGAAAGACGAACGCAATGAGGTATGATGTAAAATTTGTTTACGATAGTTTGGTTCGTATATTATTTGCAGATTCCCTTATTAGGGAGATTTTCGTAAATTAGATTAGCAATTTAGAACGCCCCCAGAGCAGTAAATCAGTTGTCTACTAGGTCGGGATTACATCCAAGAATGTTGGGTGTAAAAGACAAATAGCAAGTAGGTTTTGATGACTTTCAGATGGATTACATCGAATTATTAATCTTAAATTGTTCTAAGCTTTAAGTTTCCCTGATGAAATTTGCGCTAATCCTATTTGTGAAAGCGTGAGAGATTCATGTCGAATCCTTTAAGTAGTGGGTGTAATGCATGTTAAATTCTAAAGTGCAATCCTCAAACCGAAACAGTCTTTCTTAAAGCTGGAAAAGCATTGAAATATGCCAAAGAAAATAAAAAGAAAAATCACCCCGGAATTTCCAAGGTATCACTTAAATTAAATCTGAATAGTAAGAAATGAGCAGAGACAGGACGAGAGCAGGTAAAGTGCTTAAGATAAAATTCAGTTTTAAATCAGAGAAAATTTTCAGTCCGACATCTGCACAGGACTTCATTTCCGGCTCCTTACTCAGCAGGTACTTGTTTCGCATAAACAGATTGTGGATAATCAAGTCCTTGCAGATGGTGGAAATGAGACGGACTAAATTAATCAGGATATCGCCTCAACTTTCTAAATGTGCACCATTCAACAACTATATACCAACTGACGCAATGTGCTTTGGATGGAGCTCGGGCTCCTTTTCCGCACCTTCATCTCTCTACCATTTCATCATCATCCAAATGTTTACTTCTGTTAATGCATGCGATGCTTAAAGGAATGAAACTTTAAAGTAGTTCGTCGAAAGACTGGTGTTAAATCACTGGGAAAATCAGGATTATTTGTCGTTGATTGAGTAAAATTCAGATAATATGGAAGATTAAGCAGTGGAATGCTACAAGGATGCTTTAACCGAGGATCCTGGAACTGCTTGCGATTCCATGTAACTTTCTAATATGATAATCCCGAATGTTATATGTGTATATGGTGTGTACTTAGTGTCCAGAATGTCTTTCGTCATACCATTGTCGGATTGGGTGGGATTCGAAGGATTCTGATTAAGGGGCTGGAATGGATTTCGATTTATTGATGTCTCCCGAAAATTTGTGATATATGTATGTATCTCTGATTAGTAAGGAAAAGGATTTTGACCAGATCAGACCAGATATGATTTTATTGAAGGTTTTAGGGCACTTGTAGAATATTTTCAAGTTGCTTATATTTCGTACACACTACATTGAAAGTATCTTTTAGACACACCAATAACATAATGTGGGGGTGGGAAACTTAGAGTTTATAGTGACAGCCCAAGTAAAAATAAAAAATAGGCGTACAGCGGGCGAACATCGGCCGCTTGGCTTTTTAATTGGGTTATGATGGCCCCAGATTTTTTAACTATTTTTAATGGGAGCACATGGTATGTGAAAAAATCTCTATATAGATATACATATATTTAAAAAAAATTAAAAAAAGACGACGACGTACTCTTAGAGCACTAAGGGTGTGACTGGATTACCATGTCCACATTACTATTTACTAGGAATTGGTCCAGGCGTCCAACGGCTTTGAGTTGAGGACCCCAGGGGAGCACGACTTCGACTCTACATCGTTCTCGGAGATTGGTGAGTCGAGGGACTATAGGCAGAAATATCGGTAACAAAATCCGGACCACCAGTACGGCCGAATTCATTCCGAAAAGCTCCTCTAAGAGATTCCATAAATTATGACAAGAGAGAGTACTGTACCGATGGCTATAGGTGGAGAACTCCAAAATGATCAATATTCCTTACAGTAGAAATCTAATTTGGATAAGTGGGAATGTTCTGCAAAGACAAAGTGAAGAAAGAGGATGCTGAGTGAAAGCAAAATCTTGAAGCAGATACCGATTGGCCTCAACCAGAGGAGGGTTATATTGATCAAGAAAGTTGGGCACAGAACTTACGCATACTTGTCCTGTAGTGCCTTTTTCATGGGTGTAATCGAGGCTGGGAAGTTGCGATAAAATTGCTGTAAAGATGCTTTTACTCAAAGCTCTGGATGCCTTGCTTGACAATGTTGTAGACATAGGGGTTGCCGTAATAGACTTGGAGGGTGGGATCATTGCACTTAGGGGGGCGAACGAAATATCGAAAGCTTTGATGTGCGCAGGTGTTGGGAAGAATACTGAGCTTTAGAAAAGCAGTGAACAAATAGTGAGGAAGATGGTCATCAGAGTCGCTGGTACACATCCAAGCAAAGAAACCATCCTTGAAAGGTCACCATAGTGTTGGGTAGGACACAATAATAAAATGAGTTTGTAAGAGTAGCCTCTTTTTCCTTTTGAACCAGTACAATGTCTCACTTCAAATGAGACGAGGTGCCATTGTATTGCTAGCACGTCACGTAGTGAATGGCTCAAATGTTGCGATGCGGGTAGATCTATTGCGTTTGCGAAAGAGAGGATACGATAAATGATGAATGAATGAATGGAAATATTAATTATCGTGCCTATGAATGTTGATTACAAAAATATTCTTTAAAATTTTTGTTAACTGTACAAAGAAAAACATATTTACAAATTTAAAATGAAACTCCCTAAAATTGAAAATAACACGAAAATATTTTATTTGTTACAGATAGAGATTAAAAAATAAAAATAAAATTTTACTTCCCTCGAAAAATGTAAGAAATATCTCTCCAACTTCACTCCCTCGAAAAATGTAAGAATTGTCTCTTCAGTACAAAATTTGCCTCCCTCGAAAAATGTAAGAATTGTCTCTTTAGTATAAAATTTCACTCCTTCAAAAATGTAAGAGATTTCTCTCCAGTTCGTATTTACAATCTCACCACGGCTCGGTTTAAATTGGATATTTGACTGCGGCAAAAACAGAAAATATCTCTGCAGTTCGTGTTTACAATCTCACCTCGCCGCAATTCGAATTGGATATTTTATTGTCGCAAAAGAAATAAGAAAATGTTGTTCCAGTTCGTGTTTACAATCCACCTCGGCGCAGTTCAGATTGGATATTTTGCTGCCGCAAAAGAAGTAAGAAATGTCTCTCCACTTCGTAATTTACAAACGCACGATACACGCTCATATCCCAGTAGTACATTATTTTTGAACCGGGACATTTAAAACAGTTGAGGCCTCAGTACAATTTACTATCGTGTACGGGACAAAGGAACTGCCTCTTGTAAGTCCGGCTCAACTCTACCATAGAGGCCCCTGTATAAAATAAATTTAATCGCATTATATACAAACCTATACCCGTCGGTGTGTGAATGTGTGGAGCTGCCGTACTATTCTGCAGCCAGTCTTCTGATGCCCTTCATATGGCCGAGGGCTATGTTTCAATATCGTTTGGTATAACAAATGCTAAATGACTAGTTTTTTTTTCATGTTTGTATGAGCAGCTGACGTGTATTCCACTAAGTTCCAGCCAGCTCACATTTTTAATTCATTTATGTATCGTGTCAACTGTTATTTGACAAATTTTCAACCAGTATGAAATCACTGAAACCATTCTTCTTTTTACGTGGTGGCTTCCATTGCCCCACCCAGTCGCGGTGCCTCAGCTGACGTTCACGATGCTTTATAGTACAGTTGAGTTGAGTGTTCGATGCAGTTTCAGCCGAAATTAAGTGACTGAGAAAAATGTGTCACTGGTACTCGGACTAGAACGTTAAACGCTTGACATTGGACGTTCATAGTTCGAGCAACGGCCACACGATGCGTCCTAATATCAAGCGTCCAACATTGGAGGGTGTTCATATCATCGTGTAGACCCGGCTTTACTCTCTCTTCCATTCATCTCTATATTAACCTGCGCCATATCTCTGGATATTTTCTGTGAAATAGAAAAACTTAGTATTAATGATGTGAACCCTACAAGTTCAAAAATCGCCAAATGTAAGATTGATAATAGCGGTACAGCCTATCTCCCAGCTATAGCTGTATAGTTCCTGTAACCTCATCATCATAAATAGCTCCACAGCCTGTTATTGGCCTTGGCTTCCTGCAACATCTTCCTCCAGAACTGTCAGTCCCTGGGTTGAAGTCTCCAATTTCTTAAACCTAGGGTTCGTAGATCTTCTACAGTATCTGTATATCTCTTTTTTGGACGTCCCGTACCTCTGTGTCCGTGTGATCTCTTGTTCATAATAATTTTTGTTATGCTGTCATCGCTGGTACGTTCAACATGTCCTGCCCATCGGATTCTGTTAATTTTTATAGTATTTATAGTATACAACTGATACAATACGTGATTGTATCTTCTCCTCCAAATACCGTTTTCGTTCATTACTCCATATATAGTGCTCAGGATTTTTCTTTCAAAGCACCCTAAGAGGAGTTCTTCGTTACTTCTTAATGTCCAGGTTTCGGATCTATACAGTAGTATTGACGTTATAAGAGTTCTGTATAGTTCCTGTAACGTGCCTACTATGTTTCAGGTTGCTCTGACCACCTACAACTTTAAATGATTACTGCTAGAGTGAGGTATGCTCCTTCAGTTGCATCAATGACCTTCTTTCAATGCACAAAGCAAGGATTAGTACTTGGAGGAAGTGCTTAGTGTTTCTTTAAAAAAAAAAATAAAGGAATGGACCAAATTAAATTCTCTTACCGTCTGCTGCATTGGCTTTAAGTTCCCATATTGCCTTGGAATCGATGTGCTAAATTTAAACCCGAGTCGGAGAGCGGGGTTCGGGCTGAGCACATGTGGGGGGCAACTTAATTAAATCTGATATAATTCCTCATATTTTCCCTGAGTGTGTACGCAGAAATATCCAGTGCAGTGGCAAGTACCACTTTAAATAAAGTTATACAGTGCTGTGTAAACTCCATATACACTAGCCCAGAAATGCAAATATAAGTGCACTTCATCCATCTTAAAGGCTTATATCACTTGAGGCGTGCACCCAAGCTAAAGATATTCTGAATGATATCGCAGTTATATGTCGAGATAATGTTATGCCACAGATTTTATGCATTTAGATCTATTCTTGTACACACAGACACAGGAGCCCGAGTAGTTAGTCAGTCCATATAGCCACATCAATGTCAGCCTTTAGTCAAGATACGAAGCGGCCGGATAATGAATTTTCCGCCTTTCAATTAATTCAATTCTTGGCCCGAAACTAATCAATTTTCTCCTTGTCTTAAAGAACTGTGCCAAGGAAAATGTGGGTCTAGGATATCAAGGAAATCATTGGAAATGAGTTCGGTACTTGAGTAAATGCTATAGGTGGATGCTTGGGACTATAATGCGGGCACTTTTCAATCGCATACATTCTGAGAGATAGAGAGGGTGGAGGGTGGAAAGAAGCTAGTGGTGCTCTGTCGAGTGTCATTTCGGGTAATGTTTCCCCTGCCACTGGGGGTGGGCTCCTGAGCTCAATGAGACTTTTAAGTGGCTAAATCGCATGAATTATTTAGTGTCGTTCTAGAAGTGGCTTTATTAAAACGAGAGTTTTCAAGTGAGAATTTTAAATGAATGGCTTCGGGATTGTTTTAATGAGGTGAAAATATATACGAAATTTTTTCTTTTTTCATTGGTGATGAAACTTTACGGAGAAGATTTACTTCAACTGTAATCCAGTAAAGCAGAAAGGATTATTGGCGCTTAAGTCCCGACCTAAGAACAAGTTTATTTTTAGCAATAGATTCTTGGTGAGCTTTAATTTGGTTGAAGATCTTTTTGCATGTATTTTGGTATTCAATTACATATTTAAACTTATTACGATAAACACATGACATAAATTTGCAAAATATGCTTGATGGTGCTATTTTCCACCTGGTCCTAGCCAATTCAATCATAGCAGAATATTGCGTTCGATGTTCGAAAAGAGGATGAGTTTATCTCTTGTTATGCTTACAGGCGAGGACATTAGATAATAAAATAGAATAGCCGTCAGACCCAACGCTATAAAGGCTGGGCAAAGACGCTGGGTACAAGAGTCCAGGGGTAGGTGTACGACTCCGCTGGTAGTCAGAACTTAGATGAGCCGGAAAATCGGTAAGGTGAGTACATCACCCAATTCTTGACAGGGCTCGGCCTATCTCACGGAAATGAGAAAAGTAGCAGAAGCTCGCTAGTTTGCTCGAGTGCGTAGTTACGCACTTCTAACCACGGTATACAGAAACAAAGTAATGTAAAAGAAACTGACAGCTTCGAATACCGTAAAAAAGGGTCCCCTAGTGACGTCAGCACCAATGCAGAAACAACAACAGCTTCGATTATATAGAAAGGGGTCATCAAGTGACTTTAGCACTAAAATAACATTTATCTTTTACATTGCCTTATATATAATATATACTATGTTTCGGACTTCGATCAACTTCGAGAAGTACTTCATCGAAGCAACTTCGCGAGTAGTGGAGTGCAGGCTTTACGTCCACTAGGTTCTCATATTCATACTAATTTGCTCTTCTTTTAATTTTGACACATTTATTTTCCGTCTCTGTTTCCTCTTCTTGCTTTATGAGTAGGTTAAACATAGTTTCAACCCAGTCATAAACGGGGGTCGAGTTGAAACTGGGTCCACTCAACTCAATTCAGCTTTCCTACCTGGGTCGCCTTATACGCTGGTTGTAATTGGGTGTGTTTGTTTACCATCTGTGCAGTCCGCCTTTGGAGTAAGTTTTGTCTTCGGTGTTTTTGCTTGCACAGGATTAAAAAATTATTTCGTTTTGAGTTTTTACGTTTCACACAAACATTTGATTTCAGTTCAACTCTACTTCAACCCAAAGTGAGCTTAACTCGGCATCATATATCCAAATTTCAACTCAACCACGGCTCAACTTTTCAACCTAATCCTAAACGGGGTAACTCTAGATATCTTTGGCTTAAGTATCCCAAGTTGCTGTCCTGTTCAAGGTTGCGCAATGAATTCTTGATGAACATTTGGTTAAGTGTTGACAAGGTTCCAATATATCATATAATGTACTTTGCCATAGCAGCGGAAGTTTCTGAGTTTCTCTTTTAGTCTGCGTTAAGGAGTTAGTTGCAGCTCACTTCTGTAGGACTTTATTTCTAAATAACTCTGGATAAATGGATTGACAGATCTCTGATCGGCACATGCGATGAGCTTCACGCGATCCTGATGCCATCCGCTCTCGCGAGAGTAAAGAGCAGTGCCAGGATGCTCCCGAAGAATTAGGAGAAAAATCGTCGCGAGCCTGACCTCATTTTTCCTCCTTTTATCAGGTAAAATGATGCCGTCTGGATCGTTTTCGTCGATAACGGCGATCACGATCGGAGCTTTTTGCACTTCGCTATGGGTCTTAGTAGTAGGAGAAAGTAGATTGTTGCTTTTTTTACTACGCTTAGCCTCAGGGTGATTCGGCTCCTCAAGGGACCTCTGATGCTTTGGTGTTGGGGAGTCGGTTTGCAAAGTATGCTCGCTGAAAACCTGCTTGTCGCCTCTCGGTGATCTCACCCGTCGTTACTCACTCGAGTCGAGCAAGAATTCTTATGGCGTATTACTTCACTTTTGATGGTTGAGCACCTTTAGAGCTAGAAGGCATGGTAATTCTGTTAGCCTCCTAAGAGGAACTGGGTATCAACTGGCTTCGGCTGCAAAATGCTTCGGCTTTAAAATACTTTGCTGTGAAATGCTGCTGTTTGCTAACTCAAAGCTTTGCTCTCCAAAAGCGGTGAAATTTCCTTCAGCTTTTGTTTCACGGTCCAACTTTATATGGAACTTTGTTCGAGGGGAGAGAGCTTTTTTATATGTGTATGTGAAGCTTTCGCAGCCGAACCAGCACACCCCAGAATTTGTAAGCAACAGCGTTCGCAGCAAAGAGCTTTCACAGCTTACAACAAAAAGCTTGAAATTATGATTGCTGTAAAGAAAAGCAAAGTAAATTGCTGTGGTTTTCTTGGCAGCAAAGCAAAGTCAACAGCAACAGTATTAAAATTGCTGCAGTAATTCAAACCCTGCCTTAAGCGCTTAAGCGTTGCTAAAAGGAGTGATAATTGGGAGAGTTACAAATTTTGTTAAACACCTCTATAGGACCATCAATAGGTTTTTAGTCTTGTTCCAGATGTGGACGCATCACCGCATTGCATTTCAATTCTCTTGCAGTCCTTTTGTTTTTAGTAATTGCCTCTTGCAAAATCCTTCTTTTCTAAGAAAGAAACAAAGATTCCAATATCAGGAAGCGCCCTAAGTGCGAAAAATCCCTGAGTCATAAAGTAAGCCCCCGAAGGCTCAAAATCTATTTTCTTATTAGACCTGGGAATACATTCGGGCATTCCCCATGTCTGGCCCAGATTCTTTCGCATCGTCAAAGAAGGGTGTAAGCCTCATTAATACCTCGAGGGGTATGCCAAAATGTTTCAATATCTCACCGATACCCCCCTCATTCCCAACGTATTGAATTTTCGTGACCACAAACAGATTCCTAGTACCGAATCAAATCCTGGTCAGGTGAAAATGTTCCGTCCAGCCCCAGAATGTGTATATTGGCCAATGTTGTATCATTTTCCGTTCAGTTGTTACTAAAGGGGCTCCAGCTTCCCCACATGGGTCCATGGAAGTCCACCCAGACGAAATCCGAGTATGGCTGGCTTTATTTTTTTTTTTTTTGTTTTTGTTTATAGCCAAAGTTTGCCGCTGCTGAATTATTTCGTGGTATTCGTAGCCAGTTTGTTTTACCTGCCCTACCTGCGAAAATACTTTTAATGTTCAGGAATGAGATTTTGTTTCTGCTGGAAATGCGTAAAAGTGAAGATTGTGGCAAACTTTAATGGCGCGTGGTCAGGTGCCTGAAATCGATTTTTTTCGGTCTGTTCTGTTTTTGTTTTTTTTCTCCTGTAATCCCAAAAAGAATTTAATTAATTTAATCAACTTTATTCTCCGTAAATTCGCAATTTATTAAATAACTTAGATAAAACCTTTTTTAAGCACTTTTGTAAAGTTCCTAGTGTTGGGCGTATTTATTCCGATTATATTTTTTATCCTCCCTTATCCTTTGCGGAAACTTTAGGTTATTACTAACTGAAGTGTGAAAACATTGTAGCTGAAAGTTATTTTTACAAACTGCAATCATAAAATTCTCGCAAAAATTTCCGCACATTTTGGCCCCATTAAGGGCTATATAATAACAGCCGGAATACTTTTGTGGAAATTCAACGCTACTCTCTCGACGACGACGGTGGAATGCAGCAAGTGGAGAGATGGAGAATTTTTGTAAGGGCCTCTTAGAGGTAACGGACGAGAATGGCCAAGAGTACTTAAATAAACCTCTAAACTCGGTCAGAAATTTTCTACCCAAGCAATTCACTCAATGGAGGAGGACTTACTACCGGCGCTGATGTTGGGAAAAATTGTTGGTCTTGCAATTGAAAAATATAAGAAAAAAACTTTCCTTTTTCGTACCGACTTAAGGTATTGCTTCTAAAGGACTTGTAAGAAAATTGAAACCTCTTTTCGGGCTTCCTTGACTTTCTTAAATGGACTTTGAAGATCGCCTTAACAGCGAATAGCACTAAAAACAATTTTTTTTCTCTGTCGTTGCTTTATATTTTTGGAATAAAGTCAAAAAGTCAAAAGGTTTTTTTGTTCAAAGTTGGTGTAAATATTTTAAACTAAACATTTACACCTAAAGACTCATGGACATGGTTGTGTTATACTCTGTTGATTTTAATTTAATATCCTTTTTTGAAAGTTTGATGCAGGCCGAATTATTTCACTTGAATATGTTTGCACATCATCCTACTACTTCAGGTCTTACTTAGCTAAAGAGACTTGACTTAAAGAGAAAGCCTACTGAGGCTAACTAAGAAAAGGGAGGAGGAGATTAAAGAAGTTATACATATACCCAAAATAATTGGTTTCATTTTGGTGGTTTCTTTTGGAGAACCAAGCTAATTCCTGAATTCAATACCAACAAATACACTAATACAACTCAAATTGTTCACACAAATTAAGTCCAATAATGCAAAAGTTGTTGGTAAGGCGAATTAATTTAATGCCCCAGCTTCACCGAACTCAATCCAATAATGTTCAGTTCAATCCACATAGCTGGCATCACCAGGTAAAGTCTAGTTCATGTTCAGTTCGTGCTTAAAATTGTTGTTGCTTCTTCCCCAAAAGTCAGAGATGCAAAAGCTGTAATGGCGTTCCACAATTATACTTCCATTAACGCTCTTTTGAGAAAGCTTTTACGTTTAACTTCAGTTCGAGTCCAGTTGGTCGAACTGAGGTCTATTTTATCCTAATTTGACATTGAACATAGTAGGCGAACTAAGGTTAATTTAAAACTTAGTTAACCAATTTGCTCGAACTTGCGTGGTTTGGCCAGTGAAGCTGGGGTATTACAGTTTTTTACTTGTTTCTGCCTCAGAAGTCACATTTGCATTGGGATAGAATTAGCCAAAGTCTCTTGAAAATTTTTGGAAGAAGTTGAAAAATCCGGAAGTCTAGATAACTGAACTGTTGTAATCTAGGCGCCCTTTCTTGATTGTTCTGATGGTATGGGAGTTTGTTTACTGTGGCTTGCAGTGTAAATAAAGTTGTACACTTCTGCCAGAACAGCATAATGATTGTGAATGGGGAGCAGGTGAACAGACACGAGGAAGTATGACTAAGTATCTAGGATAACACAGAGCGCGTCCTCTTTTATTGTGTGAGATTCGGAACCAGAGGTATTCTTGATGTCACAGGCACAGTTATACTGGGCGTGTGCAAGGGAGGGGGTAATTGTTACTACTACCCCACATACCCGCATTATCCGCCGGCTATATAAACAGGGCCTTCATGAGACATTGATAAAACATACCTCATATTCATATCGCTAATTATTTTGATGAGACAATTAAGAGGAAAGCCCTCTTTCGGCATGCCTCTCATTTGCCACATGAGGTCCATACGCGGCATGAGGCAATCCTCTTTTTAAATGGTATTCGGGTACGGTTTAAAAAGCTTACAGTTATAAGTTCTCAATAGCTCTAATATAATATACCTTGCGCGACACTTGTTTACCTCACTTGAAATTTCCCGAAATGATTGGAAATCCCGTTATTCGATTTCAATCCTATTTACAATACGACACTTGATTACTCTAGCGTATAAAAATATGCAGCCCTGGCGTGCCAAGCGGTTAATGTTAGATAATAGACAAAAAGTGAGGGTGGTGGTCTAATACATCCGGCAAAGGGAAATTTGCATGGCTCACGTGGGTTAGAGGAGTATGGATAGAGATATAATGTGCTCACTCACTTCGAAATTCAATTTTAATACAGCAATGGCAGCACAGAAGTTGTTTCAAGTCATCTGTTTCGAGTTTTCCATTGAATTGAAATTCGTAAGAAATGAGTAAATGAGGAAAGGGACAGCCTCCAGACTGAATAGACTTGAGTCGGACTTAATGTACGACTTACAGTACATTTGTCCCTTACACGATTGTAAATTGTAACGAGGCCTCACCTCGACAAGGCCTGGGCCACATTCCTCAGGTATTCGGTATGTGGGCGGATCGTACACCTTGGCACGGCTTAGGGCCGGGGAAGATGACTTCTCCGGAACGAGTCTAATGAATGACTGAATTTGGCCTGGTGAAGCGATCGCTTTTATAGCTTGAAAGCTCGTCGGCGTAGGAAGCTTTAAGGTTTCGAAGTAAAGCTTTTAAAGAGAGAATCCCTCTTTTTGGTCTGGTGGTTGAATATATATAGTATTCTAAAGCTTTTTTGGAGAGGAATTATTAGTAATAAATCGCCGTTCGTTACTATACTATACAACATGAGATATCGTAGCTACTTGGAGGAGCAAACCCGAGAGATAACTAAATATTTAATTTGCAGTTGACCAGCTCTGAATGCATTAAGAAACATTTAGAAACCTCTACTTATAAGGCTTGGGTTAGGCTAAACCTACTTTCTAAAAAGTTTTGAAATCGTATAAACTTGGTTGTGAATTTACACATAAATTACTGTGTATAACATAAACACTGCAGAGCTATTGATTCCTGTAACAAACGAAATTCAATTGTGTGAGTGATAATAACAAAGGCTCATCTTGAGTATACTGCGTTATCAATTTTGGTTACTGTTCTGTTTTACAATTTAAATTATTTTCATCATACTTTACTCTATAGCAGAAAGTTATTTTCTGTAAGAAACATTAAAGTTTTTCTCAAACATTATTTATAGCTGCATTACAAACGCGTGCTACAGGAAAATATAGTGTGGCATTAAAGTGTTGTGAAAATTTAAAGGCAAAAACCCATTGACTCTTGAAGGCTAAACATCATCAGTTTTGCTTTGCCGTTGAAACATAATAAGGTATCCTTAATAATTTCATGCTTACAAAACCCAGCTATTCAATCATCTGCATGAGTCGGAATAGAAACAGGATGAAGGAAGCCACATAAGAGAAAGAGGAAACCCAGACACTTGCACACCCATCATTCACATGTTAAAACCACACAAAGCTATTCACATCGACCCCATTCACCTTATTTTCCCTGGAATCATACGTCCATCAACCTAACCAAACTGATTCCTTGGCATTACCCATTCAAGCCGTATTCCTTACATAACCTCCGATAAAAGATAACAAGGGGATCTTACAAGAAACCCAGACTTGTGGCGCACAACAGAAAACCGCCCATATTCTTCTATCGTGTAGATAGACAATAACAAGGACTCTCTCTTTTTCGCATATAAGTGTGGGTGTGGGTGTTGTGTGTGCGGTGTGGATATGCTACATAGAGTACAACATACACACAGAGTCCCAAAAATAATGCCCAAAAAACAACAAAACCAACAACAACAACTTAATTTCATTCCGCAAAATGACTGAGTCACGAAACCCATAACATTGGGTGGGATGCTTGTCCCAAATTTATTAGATTTGTTAAAGTTTTTGACAGTTTTTTCCCCGTATTCTTCTTCTTCTTCTGCTCCGTCGTCGTCCTTTATCCTGAAGTCGTCTTAAAGAAATCTCTGCGATAAAGATAAAAAATTTAGACGTTCTGTTAATGCGGAGAACTGCATAGGGTGCCGGAAACTGTCCGAATCGTCACTTCCGGGAGCCTTCTGCAGGTGCCCCTCGCACCCAGGCCAGCCCCACCCCAGCCCCAAATGCCAGAAATATCCCCCCTCCCTTCACTTCTGGCAGCTAACAGCCAGGCTGGCTTTTTGTGTGTTGTTTATGTCGCCCCTCATAGATTCCTTCAGCAAGGATATAAAGAAAATTTAGAAAGGCGAATAAAAATAAAAATGAAAGCTGAGGTTGTGGAAGCCGGTAACTCTTCATACCTGGGAGTCCTCCTGGGTGTAGTGCAAACAGAGTTCCTATGGCTAATCGTGCAGGAAATTAACACGTTACGACTGTACTTTGGGGGGAATTTATGCGCTCATTTCACCTTTTATTCCGGGATAGCACGCAAGGTTCTTCCTTCATTATGACAGGACGAAAAGGTATCAGGTGGACGTCAAGATGGGTTTGTTGACTTTTTGAAAGGGAAAAGTTGTCGAAATTATTACACAGAATTTTCCACTTTAACTGATAAACGAGTACTCGACGCGGCTGTGAAGTAACTAAAAGCAGGAAAAATACACTTTTTTTAGGGGAGTTTTTTTTTTTTTATTTGCACTTTTCTTTCCTTTTACAGGAAATTATGAAAATGTCCCTTGAGCAGTGTTTTGTGTTCAACAGTTGATAGTAAAATATTTTTAGGCTGTTTAGATAATTTGCATTTTACTTAAAGTAACGCCATATCGTAATGTATATGAAAAATTACCAAAGAGTCCTACTAAACCCAGGTTTATGCGAATACCAAAAAATAGGTCGATTGTACACAGGAAATCATGGTTGGGAATATACATACATATGTATTAACATATAGTTGGGAATATATGTATTACGAAATTACAAGATATGCTGTGGTAAGTGGTCCTGGGTTAAGTAATCCTTCCGGATTTGGTTGCTTTTCTTGGAAATCCTACTGGGGCTTTATCATAAATCGAATTTTCGAAATTTAAGCTGCTTGTATTACACTATTCGACCGAATTATGCAACATGGTAAACCTCACATCTGACACCTCATTTTTGTTGTAAATGTGGTATTTACTAATTGGTTGCAGTCGATTGCATCAATAATCAGAATCAAGCTTTTATTAGTTAAATTATTTTATCAACAACTGTTGTATACTTTAATACCCAGGGGGAAATGGAATGCTCCAATAGCCATGTTTAAGCACTCATTAAAAAGCTTAAGGCTTAATTTTTAACATTGCATGCCATTGCAGAGGAGCATACCGTTTTATGCTCCTTCAAAACCGTTCTAGAAGTCATTATAAAAAGGCTTTTTATTAAGGAATGTTCATGGACGCCTGTGGATATGTGATCCGCAATCGAAACTTTTATTGTGTTTATTTTTTGCAATAGCCTTTTGCTTTCCAAGCGCGAGCGTTGTTTTATCAAAGCTGTCTCCAAATGCAAAAGTTCTAATTACTTCCCAAGCTGCTTCTCCTCCGTATCGAACGAAAGCTGGTCCATTGAGTATGCTAATGTCACCCTTAATGGTCACGAAGATAATCGCCCCTTTTTCTTCGTTCTATAAAATTTATGAAAAATCTAGTAATGCTTCCTAGCGCTATTTAACAGCTACCAAGCTCCCCTGAGCAGCACTTCCCATTTTTCCCACTCGGCGTTCAAGCGACTTAAACGACTGACTCAAAGACTCTACCGAAACTTTCGGAAATGCGATCCTTGAAGTACTGTCCCGATTTCAATAGGTTGTCTTCCTCTCACATATTCTGTGTATCTATTGAGACTTTTATGTCATCCAGACCTTCCCACCCTAGTACAACAGTGAGTTGAGACCTACCAAAAACCTGAAGAATAAACTCTGGAAAACCTACCTGGGGAGGGAAGACAGGGGGTCTTGCCAAATAACACGTACTGCTTTTCCCCCAAGAAACAATGTAAAATTGCTAGAAACCTAGGTAAAATTAAGTAAATGTTATGCTTCTCCACGAAAGACCCCCATTCACTTACAGGGAGGCCAGGGAGGCAGGCACGGCACGATGAAGGCCACACAATACTCTGCCTGACTAGGGGAAGAGGTCTAACAGGCCGTGGGATGTTGGTGACCACCATATTTTCTGACACAATGGGTAGGTGGCGCGGAGAAATTAATTCTCTCGCAACCGGACGTCAACACCGCCTCCGCGCCAATATGTTTGTGCCTTAAGGCGGCTCCAGACCCACGCCGTGAACATCCGCGAACAAGCGCGAATACGAGTGTAGATAGTTTCTGCACCTAGTTCGCACCTAACTGGATACGCCGTGAATAATTGCCGTTAATTCAAGGCTTGAGACTGAGTAGAAGTTCTGGGGTGGTAGCACGTAAATTATTTCAGTCGACCTCTTCACACAAAAATTTTTGTTTCAAGAGGTCCGTTGAAACCCCAGGCACAAACTGACGACAATGCCCAACACATAAAGGCTGTATCAGATCCAAAGCAGCGCAACAAAAATATCAGCAGCAAACTGTTTCTATTGGTCAAAGCGGGTCACATGACCACAGAAGCAGCACTGAATGCTGCCGCTGCATTTTCATTCCTAATCCTAATTTTGCTGCCTATCAAGGCAGCTTTTTTGACATTTCAGTTTTTTATTTAAGACGCTTACCACATTTACAACCGCCGCTGCCTGCTGCTGCTACAACGAATCTGATAGAGGTCCCGCCAAAAGAGTTGATGCCGGAGCGCGTATCTGGGGAAATTAAAGCTGCACACAAATAAAAATTGCGCACATGTTGATAAGAAATGCGCTTATGTATTTTCAAATTTCCCCTTCGAAATTTGTTGCGACTAGGCTAAGGGACGGGAACGGCATGCGGGGATTCTACTGCGCATGGAAAACGCGACTTTCTCGGCATCAACTCTTTTGGCGCGACCTCTACAAGAAGCAGCATGCTGCCTCTTCCGCTGCTGCTGTCGCTGCTCAAAAATTTGATCTGATACGGCCTTAAATATAAAGATTTTTATCAGTTTTCTTGGACTGCATCCAGTTGGTGGCCTGCCGTCGATTTGTGTGTGAAAGGGGCCTTAAGATATGGCTACATCCTAAACAAAAGTTTTTTTATGCGAACACATAGTAGCCCCCACTGACATATAATAATGGACTGCTCATCAGCAATTATTCCCATACAAACCGATGGCACCAAAAAGCTATAGTCGACTCGCTCATCCATAAGCCCCCAAACTGACAGAAGCACTCAGAAGTTTGCTAAAACAGGCGTTAAGAACTTAAATCAGATACACATAAAATTTGCAAATTAATGAAAAAAAGGCATTTTAAAAGGTGAAAAAGTGAAAATAGTGTTTATTAATTTTTTTAAACAAAATATTTGTGTTGTTTTAATGTTTTAAGTACCTATTTAAAAAAATGTAAATTTCAAAAGTGATTCCGGTGTTTACATGGAGTGAAAAAAGGTTTGTAGCCTATGGAACAAATTGGTGCCATGAAAAATTCCTCATGAGCAGTCCATTCTATATGTCAGTGGTAGCCCCTCGGTTGTTTAGCCCCCACCGGCCAGCCAAACGTACGATTCGACGAATGTTGCAGCGTACGAGCCAAGTAACACTGACCCACAAAAAGGCCATAGAACTACAGGAAGGGCTCTCGCCGAATTTTTGCGTAATGAAAGTCTTGTTGATTATGAGTGCTCACGTTTTGGTAGTTGTGTGTCCACTACAAGCCGAAAAGTTTAGTGGAATAGAGGAGGGACAAGTAAGAGTTTGAATTATCAGTTATCTATCATTAAAGCTTGTGGTTACGCCCGAAACTACGTATTTTGAGTGTTAAGTACTAGATATTTTTTTAAATCTGAAAAATCTCGTCAGTTTTGGGAGGGAGGAGGGGATCGAGCCAAATCCCACGACATCTCATCAAGGAGAAGGTGGGCGAAAAGAGCTAAAATCGCCTCACGTAATTTATGGACGATCCTCAAGATAGAAGAACCCTCCACTTTACGTATTATCAGTCCACCGCCGCTAATTTTAAGGTGGATTTTACTGCCCCAAAAGAAGTGAAAAAAGGAATCCATGTCTGTCCACTACACAATCACACGTAGCCTGGTTTATCGCGATACACCCTCATACGAGTATATCATTATTTTTGAATTGGAACATTTCCAAAAATTGGAGCCTCAGTACAATTAACCATCGTATCAGGGACAAATGTACGGCCTCTTGTAAGTCCGGCTCAACTTTATATGATACCGACAAAAATTTAAACGAAGGGGGTATTCAATAACAGTGGCTTCTGAAATGAGAGATCAGGAAGAAAATCCTATCGAAATCATGGCAATTAAAGAATATATTTTTCCTACTTAGCAGACGGGAAATAACAAACAAACATTCTCGCAGTAACTTCATCAAATTTTGCCGAATGTTTGTCAAACATTTGTCAAACCTTTTTCAACTCCCTAGACAAGTGTTTTTTTGCTAATTTGTGGACACGGTCTTATACCAAACCTAAATGTAAACAATCGTCGTTGCTTGGATGCACTGGATAAATGCGATCTAATGCATCGCTGGGAAATACATTTGAACTGTTTTTCCTTGTATTTTACGATTGATTCCAAGCATAAGATCTTGGCATTTCGGAGTATAGGCGGGTTCGGGCGAACTCATCATTTTGGTACGAACTTGGTTATGCCGATTGTTGGTCTACTCTTTGACCATTTTTCAAATGTTCGCCCAAATTAACAGCAATGGAATGACTTTCATGAATTGCTAATGAAAAAATGGTAAAAATCCCATATAAAACACACGTTAAGCTTCTCCTCTATTTTCTGTATAACTGTTCCAATTTTTCAATTCTTAAAAACCTTAAACTTAAAAAAATTAGGCTTAATCGGTCGAACCGTTCTCTGCGCTTACCAACGAACAGCTTCGACAATAGCACCACGTCCAAAACTATCCCTTCTTTCAAGCTGGAACCAACGATAGGTTAGGTTAGATATGGCTGAACTGTTGGTTTAAACTCATACACTTAGGCCAGAAGGATAGGCCCATTGTGATGCCATAGTCATCCCACTTTAAACCTGATGTTAAAATGTCGTTTCTTCGCTAATCTCGAGGAAGTAATGAATCTTCTAAGTTGCGGGATTCCAAACTTCGAGATTTCCGCAAGGGGGCTTAGAAAGGGTTCGCCAAATGTGGTTAGACTTATTCTGCTTAGGGCTGGGCAGTGACAGAGGAGATGTAGTACACTTTCCGCCTCGTCCAGGTTCTTAAAGTTTCTGCAGAAATCGTAGGTCTTAAGACCTAAACGGGTCGCATGCGTCCCTATCAGACAGTGTCCGGTCAACACCCCCACTATAACTGAGAGTTCTTGTCTCCCGAGGCTCAGTAATAAGGTGGTTCGCTTGAGATCATAGGAGGGCCAGGTTAATTTGGCCAAAGTGCATTTATTAAGATCTCTCCAATGCTTTTTCGCTTGTGTGATTGTGTGTTGCTTGCATCGGAGTTTAAAGGTGGCAGAAGGCATACCAACTATTTCCTTCTCTGGAAGAAGAGTAGCGGTCGTGCCTCTCCTAGCCAGTTCGTCAGCTTTACAATTTCCCTCTATATTTCGGTGACCAGGCACCCATACGAGGAGGGTCCTGAACTGCTGAGCCATCTCGTTAAGAGATCTGCGACATTCAGAGGTAGTTCTAGAGCTGTTTGTGCAGGAGTAGTTTCAGGGACTCTCTGCTTGAGTCGGTCCAATCGCCGTCTTCTTTGCGTAAATAACTAAGCATTGTTGGCGCTTCAGTTAATATTTTACGCAGCCTTGAGGTCTCCGATGTGGACTCTATATTGCTGCAAAAGGTAGCCCAGGAGGTACGTTTGGCCTTCCTTATTGCGGTTTTGTATCTATTCAGCTTCGACTTATAGCAGCCCCAGGCGGTTGCGCTGTTACTGCGTCTCGCTGAATTAAATTCCTTTCTGCACTCTTTTTGGAGTGTCTCAAGTTCGCGAGGCCAGCATGGGGGTTTGGAAGCCTCTTTATGTGGCCTGTTCGGACAAGCTTTATTAATGGAACCAACGATACACATATACAAAATTTCATTGAAATCGGTTGTGAGGTTTCGGAGATTAGCGTGAACGAACATCGTGACACGTTATTTTTATATATTAAGACACAGCCTAGCTTATGAATAGGGCATTTTGTTACTTCCTTTGTTTCGTTCTGTTGTGGCATATAATTTTATACATACTATTGGCAGGTCTCGTTTGTTAGAGGTCGCGCCAAAAGAGTTGATGCCGGAGCGCGCAGCTGGGGAAATTAAAGCTGCACACAAATAAAAATTGCGCACATGTTGATAAGAAATGCGCTTATGTATTTTCAAATTCCCCCTTCGAAATTTGTTGCGACTAGGCTAAGGGACGGGAACGGCATTTCTACTGCGCATGGAAAACGCGACTTTCTCGGCATCAACTCTTTTGGCGGGACCTCTAACAAGTTCAGCGGTTCCAACATCGATGCCCGGGGCCTTGTTATTCTTTGATTCTTTTATTATGTAAATTACTTCTTCGGCCTCGGTGGTTCGGCAGTTTTATCTGTTGTAATGCCACCATTGTTATCCTCTTCTTCTTCGTCTTTGGTTTGTAGACCTTACTGATCGTACTAGCTCTATACGCAGATGGCTCGAATCAGAGTTGGGTGTGGAAGCTGGAGTCTTCTTCCTCTCGTTGTACCTCCAAAAATACGTCTTCCAGGTGGAATTTCTACAGTGTGCAAAGCCTGCCTAGCAATGCAGACGAGCCCAAGGACAGAAGCCCGCGCAATACTGTTATCGGATAGCCAAGAGACTATAAAGGCTCGCGGTGCGTTTTATAAACGGCCAAGCTAATCAAAATCTATTTAAAGAAATTCTTTTCCATATCCTTCAACACCTGCAGCCATAGCCGTTTGAAGTTCTCCGACTCTCCGGCCAGGAGCAGACACGCTGCATTTCGAAACCTTATCTTACAAGGCTTAGCAGTGGCTGTGAACGTTAATATAGGAGATATAATCCGGCTCTTGAGTATGCGACATGGGTCTAAAGTCACTACAAGCCCACTTCTATATAGCTACGTAAAGGTTTTCCACAAGTACGGTTACAACTAGGTTCTCATTCACCGCTAATTGTGCCGTCGTCCGGAGTCTCTGAATAAGGTTTCCGGTCCTAGGCCAAGATTATCAAATAAATAACATTTTTAGTCCTTTATTACAGTTACGGTTACTTTACTTTGTAAGGAATTTAAAACAGGTCCAGATGGCCTCATATAAATAAAATTCCTAATGCACAAATACCCTCGATTCCCGCTGAATATTAATAGCGTGTGCACTTCGCATTTGCCTCTGCTTAAGCCCGCCTAAACCGCAGAAAAAATATATTTTTTAAATTTTCATGCAGATACACACAGTGTCAGAAAAATTTATGCACTCTGACCACAAAGGCACTAGAGAGTTTCAGTTTTTCCACCTTGATTCCACCACTCAGAAGCATTTTCACCAACTACGCTCGGATAGCCGAACTTACATACCAGGAAAATAACGTTCTGGAGCATTAATCACTATCGTTTTCAGTGCCGAGTTTTGGTCCGTTCCTTACCTGGTTTTTGTCCTCGACGTCCTTTTTTATAACACTCCTCCTCGCCACTATACACAAAAGAGGTAACACTGTAAAGGTAGTTATGGATGGAATTTCCGTGGCTATGTATATGGAAAGGGCTAAAGAAACGAGGATTTGGGTCATAAATCGTCCTTTTCGGATACTCATTGAGTGTAATTGAAATGCTTGCCAATGCCAGTTAGTGCTCAACCTACATTTTTTTTACAAGGCTGGTTTAACTTAGTTTCTGTTTCCTTCCATATATAGTATCAATGCAGTCCTGCCGGGAATGGTGTTCAGGTGGTCCCACAACAGGGGATCCTGCAAGTAAAAGTGTGGAAATTCCTTCGAGCTGGCAAGGAACGGTTTTATCAAGGCATGTACTCGTATATAGGTGTGGGGTTTTATCACGGTATAAAAGGAGATTTTAAAATTTATTACCAAAAACTTCTATGTTCTTCTACGGTGGTGTACGTACGTAGAACTTTGTTGCTGCTGCACTTGCTGTAAATTTTTGACGGTAACTTTGCTCACTTCCGTCGGGCTTAAGTGAAAATTGATTTCAGATTGCATTAAGTAGAAGTTAACATTTTGACAGTCAGATATCGGAAGGTGCATGTCAGACATTTATTGGCACCAAATTAGGCACTACTTTCGGGAAGTGCGGTGCTACGATTGACATTTCCACGAATTTGGGTAATATAACGTAACGTTAGCTTTAGTGACTGGAGTTTGGAGAGTTGGAGGAGGGCGGGCTAATGTCTGAATAGCACCTGACTGTATATTATGTATGTATAGAGTGTTGAAAGTTTGATAAAGGATTCAGAGTGAGTAGCTGTAAGAAATTGATTTAACAGATTTATTCATGAGGCATAAATGAATTTTTGACACAGAAATTCTACTTCATAGTGCTGTTCGATAAATTAGCAAGTTGAATTTTTATGAAAGTAAATCTAAGTGGATTTCAATCAAGGGATGTATTTTTAACTGGAAACTTATTCGTAAATAAAATAGAGTATAAACATTAAGGGGTCGTCCATTAATTACGTGAGGTGATTTTTGCGATTTTTCAAGCCCCTCCCCCTCGGTGAGATTTTGTGAAATGTGGCTCGACCCCCTCCCTCCCCCATAATCTCACGTGATATTTTTCAAATTTTAAAAAATCACACACGCATTTACGGGCGTGAACACAGTAAGTTGAACCTTTCCGCTGGTCGCACCCACCCGGCTCGAACGTTGTAGGCTAGCCGGTGGCGGCTAAGTAATCCAGGGCTACTTTACTATTTGTGGTGTTTGTATTACAGCGATAAATGTTTTTGTGTAGGATTTAGACATATCTTAGTGAAGAGACATGTTTTACTCAATTTAACCCAGTTTCCTCGATAACACCGATATAACTCCTATCTCCGTGGGAGAGGAGAATGTTAAGGCATCTCCACACCCACGACGTGAATTAACGGGGAAAATTTACACCGTATCTACTCAGAACGGAAAACAAGGAGCGATTGTCTAGCTCCAATCCATCCACTCTCGCGTTCACGGGTGCTCGCGGCTGGTCACGGCGTGATTTTGGAGCTGGCTTACGCGCTGACTCAACTCTTAACATCCTAGGGGAAGGCGAGGATAGGCGTCCATTACACGTTCATGCAAGCGTCAATCAATTCCATCAGTCGTGATTAGTGAGAATCAAAATATTTAGATAATTACATCAATCATTACCTTATACGTTTTCCGTCAGTCATAGCAGTTACTGTGATAAACTGACAGCCAAACCTATCGTTTAATGGACCCCTAATGGAGGATCTGCGATGGAATGATCACATATTCCAAATCGCCCCACAAGCTTCCCAATGCCTTGGATTTGTTAAGAGATATAAGTAAGTGTAAAGAGTATAAGGTTCGTTTTCTTCGAAAAATCTGCATAGCTCTTGACGTTTTATTGGCTTCTTGAATGCTGTCATGGTAGTAGTCTAGTTCTCTCGTTGTTGAGAGGTACTCTTTAATTATTAAAAGGAATAAATTATCGGAGCCGTGGCTTGACAGAAACATTCGATCTCTTCGCAATCAGAGAAATAAACTGTATAACCAGATAAAAAAGAACCCTAATGTCACCGAGGAATTGAAGCTGGAATACAATAGGTTAGCCTCAGAATTTAATCTTAGGTCACGTGAGGCCTATACCGCATACATCAATTCCGTTGGAGATAGTATTATAAAAGACCCCAAAAAATTTTTCGATTTCGTTAATTTAAAATGAAACACATCAGGCTATCCCTCAACAATGACAAATGGTAGAATGCACTCCTCATGCCCCCAAGTAATCTGTAACATGTTTGCTGATAGGTTCAGCGAAATTTATTGTCCCAACTCTATTCCAAGGCACACTTATCCAACTGATGCGCACCCTCCAGTTCTCATAGATGATTTATGCCTGTCGATTGAAGATATACTGACTGGTTTAAGCAACCTTGACCCGAAAAAAGGTCATGGACCTGACAATCTGCCCCCTAGTTTTTTGCAACGATGCTCAAATCATATATCATTCCCTCTTATCTCATCTTTAACAGGTCATTATCGTTAGGAAAGTTTCCTTCGTTGTGGAAGAAATCCTACCCCATACCAATCCGTAAGGCGTCTGATAAGCATTTAGTGGATAACTACAGAGGTATTGCTATTTTATCAGCAATCCCCAAACTATTCGAAAAACTCATCCACGACAAAATTTCCCCTTTAATCGACCCACACTTAAATGAACAACAACACGGCTTCAGAAAAGGGCGTTCGACCAGTTCAAACCTCATGGTCTTAATCTCCGAACTCCTCTGTATTATGGAGAAGGGCTATCAAATCGATGCTATTTACACGGACTTCAGCAAGGCCTTTGATAAGGTAGACCATCATATTTTACTTGTTAAACTCTCAAAATTTGGAATAACAGGTTCTGCTCTTGAATGGTTAAGATCATATCTCAACGGAAGAACACAGGTTATCAGATTTCAAGGAATCCTTTCAAATGAAATCGAAGTAACTTCCGGTGTTCCTCAGGGCAGTCATCTTGGCCCTCTTCTGTTCAATATATTCATTTCTGACCTGTCTAAGAAATTAGAGAATATCCCGCATCTCTTTTACGCGGACGATCTCAAAATATATAGTGTCATTAAGTCCCAAACCGACGTATCCTTTATTCAGTCGAATCTCAATGCATTACAAGACTGGTGCACCACTAATAAGTTGCATCTTAACATCAACAAATGTCACGCAATTACCTTCTCTCGTAAACATAACACACAGCAGTATTATTATCATCTCAACGACACGGTGTTGAATCAAGTCGATCAAATTGTCGATCTAGGTGTCGTTCTGGACAAAAAACGTAATTTTAATTTGCACTATGATAATATTACTGCCAGAGCCAACAAACTTCTTGGCTTTATAAAGAGAAGAGCTAAAGAATTCGACAACATTTGGGTCACAAAAACTCTCTTCTGTTCTCTAGTCCGCCCTCTCCTGGAATATGCATGTCCCATCTGGGATCCCATATTTCTCATAAGAAGCAACAGGATGGAATCAATTCAAAAGAAGTTTATCCTCTTTGCTCTGAGAAGTCGACACGACCCGCGAGACTTTCTAAGCCTACCACCCTACACGGAGAGGCTCAAAGTGTTGGACCTCTTGCCGCTCTCTTCTAGGAGAAAATTTCTTTTCGCGTCTCTCACCTTAGAAGTCCTTAACGGCAACCTTAAAGCGCAGTTTGTGTCGGATATGATCAAGTTCAATGAAGATACCCGACTTACAAGACATACGAAACTGCTCAAGGAATTCCCACATCGGACCGAGTATGCAAGGAATGAACCCGTTAACAGATGCTGCGTGGTCTTTAACAATTATAGATCATGTTACTCCCCTTCAATAAATAAAGCATCCTATAAAAAAAGACTTAAATCCTTCCTGACAACCTAATTACTAACACTCCTTAGAATTAACTAATTATATATGCCAGTGTTTGTCTATAAGAACTCTCTGTTGTATTTAGTTTAACTATGCCTTGTTTGGCAAATAGATAAATAAATAAATAAATAAACTAGTTGGGATGTGGGTTTGACCCCTTCGGTCCACACGACTACCTTCCCAGTACGATGAACGAAGATGGAATAAACTGACTTCTTACAAAATAGTTATACGTTTAGAACTAATGGAAAATTGGCTAGTATCAGAACTGATGACAAAGCAATCCCGAGAGAAGCTAGTTCAAATAACTATAATAAAAGTAAATCCACAAGATTTTTCTAGAGAATTTGTTTTTCCTGAATGTTAGCAAACAAACATGTCCTCCGTATTTCGTTCGCTGCACTAAAGCGGGTGATCAAATTCGTATTGAGCGTGCTGAAGCGCCGTTGACAAACTGAGAAGCGAGTGACTTCATTTGGAAATTCTAAAGCTTTCCGGAGATATTAGCAAAACTGTAAGGCGGGCGACATTTATTGCAATGAGGTAAATGCCGCAATGCGGTAATTACTGCACTGAGATTTGAAGCCGTATATTTATGCGATATTCACCGCAAAGTATGATGCTGTAAATAGAAGCAAGTTGGACAAAATGAGTTCTAGTGAAGATGAAGTGCCTGTAATTTGGTATTTTTTAAATAAACAGAAACGAAAAATAAAGAGAAGATATTGGGTACATCCCTTCAATTTAAGGAATATCTCACACAGCTCAGCAGTTGCAGCAAAAGAATTAAGTAAAGATGACAACAAATTCAAAAGCTACTATCGCATGAAGAAAGAAAACTTTTTCCGTCTTTTGGATTTAATAGCGCCCAAAATTATTAAGAAAAATACAAAGTTTAGATTATCGGTGCCCCCGGAGGAACGTTTATTAATAACTTTGAGGTAATGTTTTAAATTACATTAGGAACATATACTACTTCTTCTCAGAGCCTAATTCATTTTGGGATTGGAGAAAAAAGACAGGTGAATGTAGAGGAGAATAATCGAAAACAATAGAAGATTCCGCAGACTCCGGCTGTACAACAGTAGATGTTTTCAAATCAGCATCGTCCAAGATGTCGTCAATTAAACTAATTACCTTCTGTCGGAATCTTCTATTTTGTTTTCCCGTCATTTCATCCATGAATGGAAGTAAACTATTAAGGAAATATTGGTTGGCACTGTCTTTCTTCTTGTCTTTTTTTGATTCAACCCATTGAATGAAGGCAGAATCTGCCTCTGATTGTGCCGCAGGCAATCTCTTCCTTGAATCCTTTTTCTCCAAATGAGCACTGGAGTGTGAAGTACTCGGTCGAGATTGAGTAAAAGTGTCAATTTCAGGTAGTTCCTGGGCGGAGTTTTCCAAAATTTCTTTTCACGTCAAAATTGTGTCTTGTGGCATGTTGGCTTCTGATTCTTCAATTGTTTTTTTTTCAGTTGAGCTAGTTAAATTTCCACTACTTGTCCCAGTTCGTAGATATGGCATTAAAAATTGTAAGTGTGGTCCTAAATAATACGATTTTTTTGGCCTTGGAACCAGACCCACTCGGTGCACATTTTAAAGACCTGCTGAATGCATTTCTTATATTTCTCCACCTTTCCCTGCAGTTTGCGTCTGAAAGTAAATATGTAATATTTATTGATATTTGCAGGTACCTCGCCACAGGATGTAGCTATAGACATTTCGGATTTATATTTTATAGAGGAGAAACGACTATAGGCAAAATAGTCAAAGAAACGTGCGCAGTAATTTGGGAGGTTTTACAGCCTTTATTTATGCCAAAACCGACTGTAGAGATCTGGAAAAATTGCGCGAAAGAATATAATAATATTTGGAATATGCCCAATTGCATAGGATCTTTAGACGGAAAACATATTCGTATAAAAAAGTTTCCCAATAGTGGTTCAAGCTACATAAACTACAAAAACTACTTTTCAATTGTTTTGATGGCTTGTGCTGATGCTAATGGAGTTTTTACAATGATTGAAGTCGGAGACATGGGACGCAACAGTGATGGTGGGGTATTTCGAGCTTCGGGTATTCCTCCAGTCTGCAAATTCATTACCAGAAAACGAAAAACTTGAAAATGATAACGAGGGAGAATTGTTTCCTTATTATCTGGTAGGAGATGAAGCATTCCCCTTACTTAATGCGGCCATACCCTAAAAAAGTTTTAAATTCCAGAAGACGAATTTATAACTATCGGCTTTTAAGGGGTTGCTCTGATTTTTGGTTTAAAAAAAACGAAATTTTTTTTTTGCCTTTTTATATTTATTAATATGTGTAGAATACGTTCCTAAAATATTAGTACGAAATTTTTTTTTGTTAAAAAGTTATATGCAGTATTGTAAGTGCAAAAAAACTGATTTTCTGTCGGACGTTCAGCGCGTGGTAGTGCTACTGTTATAGTTTATATACATAGTACCTGATGTTATTGTTATTTACACGAATGTAAAATATACATACGCATTCGCGCAAATAACAACATCAGCCACTATATGTATATAGTAACGCAAACATACGTTTGAATTTACTTACATTATTTCGGTTAGTTCGGCTACAGTGAAACGTAAAAAAACTTTAAACGCGTTTTTCTCAAAATGCCATTTTTCAAAACGGTTCCAGCGATTCAAAAGAAACTATTTAATATATTGACTTACCACTTATGTCAATTTATCGAAAATGATGTTGTCGAGTTCGCCTGTGTAAAATTTTTTTTCAAAATCTTACTATTAGTATTTTATCCTCCCATTTTGGGCCAGAAAAGTTGCATTTTTACGTTTTTTCACTAAAATGTCCTTAAATTTTTTTTTTGATGCAATTTTTACTAATGTTGACATAAGCGAACTAAAAGACATAATTTTTAACAAAACCGTTTTTCACTTTTCTGGTTCTGACCAATGGGGACGGAGCTATCGATGGAACCGTTTTCCATGTTATTTTTGAGGTGTCAACTTCAGCGCGTGCTACATATTTATTTATGACGGCAAAAAAAAAATTAAAATTTTTTTTGTGATCTCTAAAAGTTATCTAATACTATGAAAAAATTTTGTATATAAAAATAATAAGGGTTTTCTGTAAAAAAAAAAATCCAAAAATAGTCAATTTTTTGCCTCAAAAATCAGAGCAACCCCTTAAGGGCAAGAAAGTCTGTGGAATGTGCCTTTGGCATGCTTTGTTCAAAATTCAGGATTTTTGAAAACTCAATAACTGCAAGATCTAAAAGCACAGCAATGAACTTGGTAAAAGCTTCTTGCGTTTTACATAATTATATCCGTATTAATGAAGGCACTTTATATAAAGACAATTATTTTAACCCTGAAACAAACGTTCCAGAACTACATTGCCCTCCTGATAACTATAGGCCAAAAACAAGAGCAATGCACTTACGCGAATATTTAAACGATTATTTTGTTTCTTCTCGTGGGTCAATCCCTATCCAGTGGAAATATGCATAGATTTAAAGTATTGTAGTTTGTTTTGATATATTATGATAAAAATATTTTTCAAAAACAGTATCGTTTCTATTGTTTACCTGTATCTGTTACTTCCTTACAAATACTCCTCCAAGCTTTATCTACTGCATCTCTGTTGCTGTAGTCCGCGAGGTCATACCTCCACAAACACTCGTTTTTCTCAATGCATTCAATAAATCGAATGTTTGAAATAGGATCTTCCCTTTTAATTTTTTTGGAATTCATTTTTGAAATTTTCTTACACACTTCTGATGAAGTCAAGCCTCAAAATCGCAATGCGGCATGCTGTAAATATTGCAATGAAGGAAGACGTTTCTCTCTCTTTGCGATATCTCATTCATGTTGCAATGCAATATTTCCATTGGTCGCATTGATGTGCGGCAGTAACAGCACTCTGCATGCTTTTCAAATGGGATCATGCGATATTTGTTGCATTGCAGTAATTACCGCATTGCGGCATTTACCTCATTGCAATAAATGTCGCACAAGTGTGCGGCCCGCCTAACTGTTAAGTACTTGTCAGACTTGAGCAAAAAGAACAAATTTTGCGGTAACTACTGGAAATCCCGGAATGAGCCGCAACTTTCTGAAACTGTATCACGCGTAGAAAATAATTCCCCGTCAAAAAGTGCTAATCCAAGGTTTGAAAAATTCGCGCTGGTTGTAAAGGGTAACGAAATTTTTGCACGATTTTGAAAGGTTGTCGGATTTGACAAGTGATGTTTTGTTCGAAGGCTATCGCTGTGCAGAACCCAAAAACGATCACTTCGTTTAGAACGGGTCTCATTACATCGAGTTTATTAGATATTAGCAAAACTTATCAATTTAAGGTCTTTCTGACAATTAGACGAAGTTTTTCTATTTAAACAAAAAAGACCGAATATTATGAAATTTTTTTCAGAGCATATCTTCGTTAATATTCTTTTTTCGGCACCTCAATGAAGTCGATATAGTCTTTAGTTTGGGCGGTATCGTGCAGGTACAAAAATCATAAAGAACGTTTAAACAAAAAAAAAACGGTTCGACCGAATTTTATGAAAATCTTTTCAGACCATATTTTGGTTAATACTCTTCGAACGGCACGTCAACTAGGTCGATATCTTTTATAGTTCGCGCGATATCGTGCAGGTAAAAAAATCACGTATGTCATTTAAACCAAAAAACCGCTCAAACGAATATTATAAAAATCTTTTTAGATTATATTGTCGCTAATACGCTTCAAACGGCACCTTAAGCAAATCAATATCCTTCGTGGTTCGAGCGATATCGTGCAGGTACAAAAATCACTTACGCCGCTTAAACAAAAAAACGGCTCGACCGAATTTTATGAAAATCTTTTCAGATCATATTTCGGTTAATACGCTTCGAACACCTCAACGAAGTCGATATCTTTTTTGGTATCGTGCAGGAAAAAATGACCACATCCGTACGCACACACACACACACACATACTTTGCTTAAAATCCCAGCGGGGAATTGAAGCGCTCTGGAATAGATTCTGAAGCGCTGAAATAGAATGCCAACGCGCTTCTTATTCATATCCCAATTCCCTTCCTTTTAACACAGGCATGTCATCAGAGCGAAGCGCTTATATTTTATTGTTGAAGAAGCGCAATCGAAGCAGGGAAATGGAAGCTTTTGAGAAGCTCCTGGAGCTTTAGTTTTCACCAAAAATAGTATTTCATAACAGATACGATTATTATAGAAGCACAAATTTACCAACTGTGGAGAATAAAAAAGAACTGGAGGAAAACAAAGCAAAAAATGAGAGTATAGAGTGGGTGCTTCCAAAGAGCTTCCATAACATATGAATAGGAAGCGCTGCTTTCTTGCTTCTTTTGGCAGCGCTTGAAAAATTTCCCGCTGGGATGCTCCAGGGACCTTGAAAGATGAAAATACGTCGAAAATTTCGATTTCGATTTTCGGACCGATTACAATAACTTCCTATACTGGGAAGTTAATAAATAAATGAATAAATAAATAAATTAAAACTCACTTCTGGGAGTCCGAAGTCGCACTAATTTGAATTGATGATTATTTCATCCCGTAGCCGAAGTTACTCTCAATGATCCTCTCTATTGTTGGAAGCTATGAGGAAGTCATCTATACATATGTATAAGTAAAATAGAAATCAAATGATACTTCGTTTTCATATCAGAGCGTAATGTAATATACGGTCGAATTTTAAAACGCAAATTTTCCATTATACCTTCCATAGTACCTTTTTGCATTACAATTCATTCCAAAATGAAGGCATATGAGCTACGTTTTACATTACCATTTCTTTCCACAGCTATCGATTCACATGGTTTGCAACTTCTACAAAGAAATAGATACTGCATTCCGATTTCGAGAGTTCGTAAATCCCCTACTGCGTTATATTTTTTCTAAATATGTACATATATGTATGTATTGAGAAAATATGTTTGTTTTTTTTAAATTGAGATGTTAGCAAAAATTATATTTTATACTAGAAATAAAATTTCCAACAATAAATTCTTGAAAGCGAATAATTTTAAACTTTTTACATTCCAAGAAAAAAGTTTAAAATAATTTTGCAATATTCTGATAAACAGTCATCCTCTCAAGAGGCTCCTTCAGTTTTAATCAAGGAGTCATTTTTCAAATCGTTGAATTTGAATTTATTTGAAAAAATTCCAAGTTTAAATTGAGTTACTTGATCCACCAAAGAGATACGATACTCAAAATATATTTTCCGGAAATTATTAACGCGCATTTAAAATTATTTAAGAAAAGCAATCTCTAACTCCTACCCAAAAAACAAGGATTTGCAACGAAAACGAATTTAATAAATATCGATTTCAAGTAACAATTCCGGATTCCAATTATTTTTTCCAAAGAATTATCAATGAAATTCAAGTTGAAGAAGAAACAATACTAGGAAAAACGAAATATAGAATATAGCAACAAATTTTCTGTGTTATCCTTGCAACACACCATTCCACAAAGGGCTGTTATTTGCCATATCTTGATCCTTTTTAATGCATACTTTTTGATATGTAAACACATCGAACATTTTTATGCCTTGTAATAGCGTGAGAGCAAAGCCATATAAAAAATAAAATTAATAATCCCACCATAAAAAAAAACAGGACCCAAACTCAAGGCGACTCTATAATTTTGATTTAAACACAACACGACCGCCATCTATGTGTATCCGTTGAGTGCTAAAATTGTTCCGCTTTTATAGTCCTTATAGGTTGCATGATCCTGTCGCCCCGAATCTATCCCCTCCAACCTTTCTGTGCGCAGTCCTCTACATGCCTTTGACCTTGTGAGAATTTCATATGAACCTTCCTCCTGGCTGACAGCCTACGGTGGAGTAATTCCCAGGATTACGACAAGGCCGCCAGCACGAAACACGTAATAAAAGCATTTATGCAGGTCCTTAATCTTGTATTACGTGATTACTATTTAAAAGTTCAATAAAATCCGTCAAGTAAATTTCCTACGCGAAAAGGGTAGCACTTTCGTGATGGCGGCGACACTAACGTTCAAAATTAAAATAAGCTTAAAATTAATAGGGAAGCCATTTCTTTTTGGGGAGATCTTTTATAGTATTTGCATATTAGCGTTTATGGTCGTAGGGTTGCCTGATGTAATCTGTTACCCTCAAGATGAGTTTCGTACCTGAAGGCCCTCTAAAATTGGTGACATCATGAATGGCAGCAAGTGATTTGATAGCAGTTAAATGAAGCTTTTAAACATTTTTAATAGCTTTGCTGGGGTACATGCGCGGAATGTCACGGCATTTGAAAAGATCTTTACAGTCATGGTACAATAATATAAAGTAGGCTCGCAAGGAAAGCTCTGTTTCCATCTTGAAAAGCTTCTAAAATTTTTACATTAGAAAAGATCTGAGTGACGTCACGAGAAAGCTTTTTTTCTGAGTGACGTCATGGGGCCCTTATGAGCTTACCTTGTAATTATTGTACTATGAATACAGTGTACTCTTTAAAAGCTCTCGAAAAAGCCCCTAGCAAATAGATACCATTGAGCTTCTCAAGAAGCTGTCGGGAAGAAAATGCAGCGCTTCTTTCCAATGACATACAAATATGAAAAATGGGATACGGTTGGTTGGAACCCAGTGGGAAAAATTGGGAGCGATGCACAGGGGAGTGCACTTGGAGCACTCTCAAGGGAGCTTTCCTGGAAGTTTCATAAATTTTATAGAAAAAAAGAAAACGGGCAATTATCTTCATGACCATAAAATGTAACATTAGCATACTCAATAGCCCGGCTCTCGTTCGATACGGAGGACAAGCAGCTTTAGAAGTGGATAGAATTTAGTTGGGGGACTGCTTTGGTAAAGCCACTCGCGGGCTTGGAAAGGAAAAGGCAATTGCAAAAGATGAAGAAAATAAAAGCTTTTCGATACCGGATCACATACCCACAGGCGCCCATGAATATTTCTTTTTTAAAAAGCTTTTTTATAATGCTTCAAAACGTATGCTCCCTCGCAATGACATGTAATGTTAAAAAGAATATAGAACGGGTATGGCAACGGGAACACTCTATGCTCCTTTTGGTGCGCTCCAAGATGGCTCTTGGAGCACTCCTTTTCCCGCTGGGAATGGTCCATTACGAATACATTCATATCTGTAAAAGAGGCGTGCATATCTCTGGGGGGCGCATCTTAAGATTTTCATGTCTATAGCGAGAGCTTACATATCCGTGTGTATTCGAACTAGTTGCTTGTGCTTATATGCATTTCAAAAAATTAACCAACTAAATTATTTTTACTAAGAATGTAAGTTACATAAGTTTTTGCAATTCATCGCAGCCGAAAAACGAGTAACGTATACACTTAGGCAGTTCGCAGAAATATCAAAGAAGGGGTCGTCCATGACGTGAGGCGTTTAGGGGAGGGAGGAGGTCGAGCCGAATCTCACCAAATCTCACGTGAGGGAGAGGGGGGTCTCGGCAAATATCACGTAATTTTTTTTTTAAAGAAACAGTGTAAAATGGCAAGAAAACTGGGTTAAATTAAGTAAAACATGTTTCTCCACTAAAGACCTTCATTCACTTACAGGCCGCTGGTAGGCAGTAGTCTGTCAGACCAGGTCGACCGGCCCGACTAAGCTTGACTCAGTCTAACTGAGGGATGATACTTCAGGTATCCGCCAGACAGGCCGTGGCATGCAGATGAAATCATGATTCCATACAGACACACGGGCGAAAACGACTGCTTAGAATAGCAGGTTTATTAATTCAAGCGCAAAAATGTTCATGGCCTCAACGAAAGCTTCAAGGCGGCTCCAGCCTCACGCCATGAACACCTGCAAACAAGCGCGAACGCGAGTGTGGATGGTTTTCACGCTTAGCTCGCGCCTTGTTTTCTGTTACGGGTGGAAGAAGCGTTAATTCTTCCCGTCAATTCACGGCTCGAGAGTGAATAGAAGTTAAGATCTTCAGGCCCGAACTGACGATTAATGCGATTTTTGTCAGCTTTCTTGAACTGTAGGCATTCTTGAACTTCAGGCCATACAGTTGGCGGCCGGTGAGTGTAATAATGGTAATACTTGGCCTCAAGGCTAAAGGCCCAATTACAATGACCGGATTAGAGCGGAACAGAATCGGATTGAACTGTCAAAGTGGTTTTCCAAGCATGCGTTTTCCATTTAACCGATTACAATGAACGGATTCAAACGCATTTGATCGCATCTGTGCCGGATTCGTTTTAGTTTGTTTAGAAATCGCCGGATTGAGCTGTAAAAATTTTGGTAAACAAAAGCTGTGAATGATTAAGGTTTTATTTTGTTTGGTTTGTTATGTTTTTAAAAATGTTTTCGGACGAGCAGTTAATCGCAGAGGTGAAAGATTACGAAGTACTGTACAACAAGGCAAAGAGTGGATATAAAAACTTTGACGTTTAAATGCGAACTGATCCGTTCATTGTAATCAGTGCAGTTTCCTATCCGTTCTGATGCGTTCTTTTGACATTTCAATCCGCGTAGATCCGGTCATTGTAATTGGGCCTTAATACTTTCAGACCACGGCCTGCCGGCGAACTGTGTGTAAATTGGGGCCTTAAGATATGGGTAAGTCCTACACAAAAAATTTACTCGATTGTTTACCCTCTAAAAGCTAGCCAAAGGCGCGACTCGTCGAATGCTGCAGAGTACGAGCCAATTAACACTGAACCGCGGAAAGGCCATTCGAATTTAGGCGAAAAGCACATACCGAATTTTAGCGTAATGAAGTGCTTGTTGGATGAGTGCTCTCGTTTTGGAAGTCGTGTGTCCACCACAAGCGGAAAAGCGAGCAGAATCGCAAAAATCACCTCACGTAATTTATGGACGACCCCAAAGTGGTCATCGATTCTCAAGAAATCAAGTATTTTTGAAGGAGTAAAAAGTACTCAAGAGGTGTGAGCTTGCCGCTTCCCTGATCCGACGGAGGGTTTAGACATGTTTCCCAATTCAGTGCTACATCAGAAGTCTTAAGCCGACTCGAGACTCCCGCAGTGAACATCCGCGAACAACCGTAACACGAGCTTTTCACGCTTAGTTTGGGCCTTGTTTTTCGTTCCGAATGGATGCGAGTGAGTTCTTGCCATGAATTATGGGCCCCTCTGTGCTGAATGTCGAATCGTGATTCGTGACAAGTTTTTTGAGTTGAGGAAAGTGACGTTTTAATCGAATTACGATTTTCATCATAGTGGCCTAGAGTGGAAGTGCTAAGTGCGGGTTTAGCCCGCTGAAAGTCGCAATTCGTCTGAAACGTCACTTTTTTCAACTCAAAAAACTTGTCACAAATCACGATTCGACATTCAGCACAGGGGCCATGGTTTTTAATGATGGGGTTGGCACAATAGACCAAATAAAATAAGTCGCAGTGCCCACTAAGATACCTTCTTGAGGAATGAATGAATACCTACTTATATAAAATGGTTGCGCTTAATTCTATAATTTAAGTTAATTGTGTGTTGTTTGGTATATATGTAAATAAACAAATAAATAAACCCCAATCTCAGTTGGACAAGCCTGGCCCCTCGTTTTCCTTTTATCCTCCTCAAGATTCCATGCAAGAGATCATGGGTTCGATTCCCACGCAGTTGTAGTCAATAATAGTCTTCCGTCTTCACAGAAATACCTTTGTTTCCCTCTTCTGCCATCGGCAATACTCATAGTAAGGAAATTAGCTTCTTTTTTATGACCGAAATTTGTTTGATCTGTTGCGGTAGTACTGCCTGGGGACCGGTCGAATAAGCCGCATGAGGGCGTTGGCTTTCTTTCACCTTTTTGTCTGTTATATTTTAACTAGTGCTGTACGAGATTGCACTCTTAAGATAGGATCGTAGGTAGTACAAAAGAGTTTTTACATCAGAGCGCTTCTGTTTCACATAAAAACGCCCAGTCACTATGAACAGGAAATCTTTCACCCACATTTTTCATGTATATTCCAAACCCGGTATTGAATCTGGGAACAGATTATGTAGTTGTTTCCTGTATTATTCCCTTAAAACCCGCAGGAAGCAGCCACAATCAGAATGGATTCCACAAAAACCCCAAACAACTGGAAGAAGTCTATGACCTGGCGCTGTTTTGAGCTTCAATAGAACTGAATTAACATGCAACACAAAAATGGAGCTTCGTTTATAAGAAGATTTTCATCAAAATAAGTGAAATCCATTCTCCCGCATCCACTGAGTCAAATACAGGGTTGTGTTTTTTTTTTTTAAACTAGCTAAGTTTGCAAGACATGAATTTTAAACGGACAAAAGCGCCAACCCTTCACTGAATAAAAAACTCGTTACTTGGCAGCAGAGCAGCACAGCTTGAAATACAAATTGCGTAACGGATACCAACCTTCAAGTCACTAATGGAACTTAAGCAAAGGGAAATCTGGCCCACTTTTTTCTCCATTCCTCCGCCATTCTTGTTGCATGCAATTCACGAAAAAGCCAAAAAAAAAATGAAAAAAAAAAAATACAGGAGGAATCCGAGGATAAAACCCGTCTGCAGTAACTCGAGATTATCCTTATTCCGAAGCGGATGCATGAAATTTTCATGAATGGACAAAAATTTGCTCAAGTCCTTCCAACCAAGAATTTCGGATAAAAAGGAATGGATTGAAAGGGCCGTAAAAGTGCTTTTACTACCACGATAGAATAATGTTGAAGAAAGTAGAAGATTGTGGGAGTTGGCCCCCCATGCGATGGCTACGGATATGTCCGGTGGTTTTATGGCTTTCATGTCTGGCTGAGCCTTTGAGGTATTTTTACTGAAATTACTATAAAGTGAAGCTATTCTCTCCATTTTATTGAAATTTTTATCTCTAACCAGGCAAATGTGGTTGAAAATAAATTTCCTTCATGCGCTCTTGCTCTCTCTCGCTTTTGCTTTATTTGAGAATGTCTTGATTTTTCATGAAGTTTTCCCCCTTTTTTTAGTATGGTAAATTTGATTGACCGATAAAACTGTTGGTATTAGACCAGAAATTGTTGAGACTGCGACAAATTTATGGGGTTACAAGCGTCAGGGGCACATACTACGTTGTAGAACGTATTGGCATGTTATATGGGGTCTGTGTAGGAAGGGATTTGTCTATTCGCACCATTAGATGGTGTATGTCTTATGGCATTTTTCTTTTAATTCTTAAATTTTATTTTATAGTATTTGTGTCAAAGCTCTCAGTATCCAACCCACCCTTCCACGTCGGTGAAACTTGGACAGGGTATAAACATCTTTAAACAATAGATTAGTGTTGTAGCATTATTAACTGCACGCTATTATCGAAATATCTATAAAAAGTATGGCAGCAAAATTCAATTTCTTATTTCAATCACAAGCGGGGTTCCGCAAGATTCCATACCAGGTCCATTGCTTTTTAGTACCTATAAATATATACATGCATGCAGGACAAACGACTTTATAGCGCGGAGTGGGAGAGAATGGTAAACTAGACGAAGATAATGGGTGGTAAAATAGTCTCCAATCAGTGCACATGTCTTATCGTGCAAACAAGAATTGAATTAAAGGATGTAATCAAATGAGAATTAAATTAGAATTGCTTATAAAAGAAAAACAGAAAACGGAACCAGAAATGGGATGAAGTAGTCTTGGCGTTCACTCTTTTCGCATTGATGTGACCTTGGTCGTGACTACTTTTCACGAATTCCTTTTGAAAGTGTCGGGATGCACCACACAAACACAAATGTTTCTTTTCCAGGAATTTTAAAGGACTCCGCTACGTGACACAAATACTTCATAGTTCTTCATTTTACCACCCAGCACAAGAGACAATACTAAAGCACCAAAGTGACACAAAATATACGCGGTAAATGAAACCCAAATCCCCACCTATGGCATGAAGCACGTCACGCATAGTGCTGTAAACATGCTAAGGGTGACCGACGAATTGCTTTGCTCAGCGACTGTCAAAAACGAAAGGAGCACACCGCTTTTATATGAAGCTGCACAATCTGCAGACCACTACGATAACTACGTCGCCGAGCTAGGCTACCGAATCAATCCAAGTTCTATTTCGTAGCCGTCGCCTGTCAAAGTTGCATTGGCGCTGTGGCTAGAGTTGCTATTCTCGTGTGCTCCTGTGTGCGTGTGCAGCATACTCGGCTATGCAAGATGTTTATTCCGGTGTGTGTTTTTAATTTGCGTCGCCGTCGCTTTTAGTGTGTGCTCGCAACCAATTTCGTCGGGCCATTCGCCGTGGCCGAGGAAAATAGTTTCGCCATCGCCCTTAGCATGTTTACAGCATAACTTCGCCGGTAGTTTTCCATTGCCGCACAGGCAACGAACGCTATAATCAGAGCCGAAAACTTAATGAATCCGGTAGACATTAGGGTCGCCCGCCTGATAGACAGGCAAATAAACCTGTCTGGGATAGGTGCAGTTAGGGCGGTTGAAATAAACCGAATAACAACAATAAACACGAGTTACCCATTAGCGGACGTGCAACGAGAGTACTTTGGTAGTACGACACCATCGGCCGTCGAACGAAAAACTCCATCACCGACCACTGTCACCCCGATCGCTACCCAATACCTTTTATCCAGAGTTTCTCGAAGATATCTTGAAATCTCTTCTTCCAGTGGTCTCTACGTCTTTGCTAGCTCTCCAATTTGTTATACGAAATCTCAATATTTCTTCTAGCACTTCATCCATCCACATATTTTTTGGTCATTCTGTAACGAACCACGTTTCGTTACTAAGAACCCTATCCACGAACGTTAGAAATATACTAAATTACCACGTTTCAGCTCTAGAATAACTCTCCTAACAAAGCTTTAAAAAAATATATATTTACTCAGCAGGCTGGGTGATTCTCCTTTGAAAGCTTCACTTCGAAGCTTTAAAGCTTCCTAAAGCGACGAGCTTTCTAGCTATAAAATAAACCGCTTCGCCAGGCCAAAATTCAGTCTTTAACCAGGCTCCTTCCGGAGAGGTCACCTTTTCCGGTCCTATACCCTGTCGTGGTGTACGATCTGGCACGGTTACACTATACACATTTCACACAATACACATTACCTGAGGAATGTTGCCGAGGCCTTGTCGGGGTGTACGATCCTAGACCGTGTCGTGGTGTATGATCCGGCACGGTTAGACCGCAGACATAACACCTACCAAATACCTGAGAAGTGTTTCCTGGACCAGTGTCGTAGTGTACGATCCGACGCTGTTCCCGGCAGCATTTCCTATACCAGTGTCGCGGTATGACCAGATACAAGACCGACCACATACCGAACACCGCATTACACACATATCCTCCTAGACCGCACCAGTTATACCACTGACCCCAACTTACGCACATGTGGAATATAGTAATGAGTTGATAGCTGCTAAGCAATACATTAGTAAGAAGCATGTATCTAGAGATAACCCGTAGTTAGTTACTTAGATATACCTATAAGAAACATGTAAACATGTATCCCGAATTTACTTAGATTTAAGAGACCAAAATTGTTAGTATATAAGGATTTTTTGAATGAATAAAGATTATTATTTTGTAAGAAGGTGTTTGTTCTCACACGACCTTGGACGATTCGAGAGCTCCCGGCGGTAAAGGAGGTAAGATAACACCCGGACGAAACACCATTACAATCCTACTCCTCTACTTCCTGATGGTCTGCCATTAAAAATCCTGGCTAGCATTCTGCAGCTCGTACAACGTGTCCGAACTATCGCAGTCTATTCAATTCCATATATGTATATAGCTATATTTATTTCGTCATACATTTCTAGAAGCTCTTCGTTTGTTTAAAGTCGCCGCTCGTTCTGGTTAACTACAATCAGTGGTTCGTGACTTATTTGCAATAGACGCCATCTATTGGGAGAAGGCCACAAACTTTTTCCCAGAACTAGCCATAGACAGTAATAAGTAGCCTAACGACAAGAAAGTAACTCTCAACTTGTGCTATTTATATTAATTACAAGAAGTTAACTTTGAAATATTATAGTGTTAATATAAATTACCAGAAGATAATTAAATCACAGAAAGGCCAAGAAGTCCATATATCGTTTTACCTAGTTCGTTTTTCTTGAGATAAAAATTATTACAAATCACACAAAAAAAAAAAAAAAAAAAAAAAAAAAACAAAAAAACTCAAACACGAGTAAATAAAATAAAACGTTTCATATTTATCTTTGTTTAAAAAAAAAGGACGAAGTGTTCACAGTGAGATTCTTAAATCCAATCCCGAGGATCCCACATGTGTGCAGCTCGTACAACATCTAGATCCCTTCGAGCAGAGTTGGAGTTTCTTTCACTCGCATAAACCATCCCGATGAATAATATTCCTGACACCTCCATTCCTTACATATTTCAGGACTGCAAATGGAAAATCGAAATAAAAATTCACCAGTCTGCCAACTAGTTCTCATAACAAAGATCCAGAATCATTTTCTCCTTCGTCCTTTTTTTTGCTACATATAACATCGTTTGGTCATGTACGCTGTAGAAGGCGGGCGGTGGTGGCATTGCCATAGGAGAAATTGTAAATGGAAGGTGGTATGGTGCAGGGCTTTGGCTGGGAGAGAGTGTTGAAGAAAAATATAGCGGCAATAACGAAAGGGAAAGAATTGTGAAGAATAATATAAAAGCGAGCAAAAAAAAAAGTTATGCACAAAACTTTATCATTTTTCCATTCGTTTCGCTGACAGTTTTATTACATGCAAAAATTCCGTTCTTACTATCATTGCCGATGCATCGGCGAAGATAGTTTCATATGCACACAAGTACGAATGAAGTTGGCTGCTCATTCGATTGGACGATTCAATTCGATACGGTTCGAAACGAGATCATATTTCGTTTCATTATCTCGAATATGAAATTTGAAGAATTTGGTTTGAATTTGCCCCGATCCAATTCTATTGACATTTGGTTTTTTCCCTCGTTTAAGGATTTTCTCGTTTTTTTTTTTTTGCTCCTCGGCTCTCTACACAGCACGTCCTGCAATCCTGCAAGCCAAGAAAAAAGAACAAAACCGAAGGAAGCTCAAGGAACCCCCAAGTGTGGTGCTTTAATGATGAAGGCTCACAGTTCATTACACTGTCAATATGATTTTATTCAATTGAATTTTTTCGTACGGATTTACTCGTGTTGTGTTTTTGGTCACAAATATTCTTTCTAGTCCTTCTAGTATTCGTCCTTTTTGTTGTTCCTGTCATTGTTGCTGTTGCTGCCCCGAATATATTGGCATGATATCCGATATCCACCCTTAGTTGCCGCCGAGCACAGCTCTTGATGGAAAGGAGATAAATTGCGTTTTTCAGCGAAGTTAATTTTATATTCAAAATAACTTTTAGCTAAGGCAACCGAGACATCTCTGGAGAAATTTGCTGCGTCTTAGCTTCGGGAAATGATGTAGAGCTTAAATCAGTGGAGGACTTTAATTTATCCTTGAATATATTATTTTGAGTATTTTTTGGAGCATGTCTAATTTACAACTTTATTTTCCAGTGGATACTCAATTCTTTTTAGCGCGAATATGAAATGTTTATTCTGTTTAAATATTATAGCTGACTACATCTGCCTCGAAATGAAAAGGTTTTGGTAATATGCACTTTTATATTATTGCTTTAATAAATAATATCATTTATAGTCTAGACAGGCAATTATTGACAGAAATGGATGTTCATTATCTAAATCCATGCACGAATTCCCTCCGTGATTAGATTTGTTAAGATTTGTTAGTTATAGGCCTTCTTGTTTTTGGGTATATTTATTTTTTTCTTGTTCAATTGAGTATTGAAAGCAATATGGTGATAGACTGATTTTTTTTTACTTCTCCTCCAGTATTTACGATGAATCGTGTCAAATTCAATGCTTTCGAATTTACCTCATTGAGCTGAGTCTGTAAAGCCTTGGGCAGAAGATGGTTTAAATGCAATTAAAGCAAAAGAAGCAAACTTTATAGAGTACAAAACGTTCCTCGATTGAGCCGGTGTATCGTAAGTATATTAAGTTGAGCAACTCCTGTAACTCTATCATCAGGAGAGTTGAATCATCTTTTGATGACAGGCTGAGAAGTGAGATACGCAAAGTTAAATTTTATAGTCCTTGGTAACTTACATCAGAAGAACTTAAGCTCATTCTATTTGCCAACTTGCCCTTGATACGCTTCATGGATTTCCTTAGTTAATTGCACAAATTGCCTATTGAACTGTGGTCTGGTTTCTTCTTGGAAAATCCTTCTGATTCTGCTGCGGGTTTGTTGCTTTCCTGCGTTGCCTTGCGTTTTTCTTCCTTCGATCAGCTGCTCAAATTGCCGGAAATATTGCTTCTGACTTTGTTGAGGGTTGAATTGCATCGAAACATGGGCTCTGGGTGAATTCGGACACAAGAAATTTTTCAGCATGTCACGGTAGCGATCACCAGTAAAGGCACAAACATTGACCCAGCGCGAGTGACAGGAGCCGCCTGCCGCAGAATTCCCCATGTAATTTCTTAGCGCTGTCGGTCCATTGTGTTAGCAGATAATGGCGTCCCGTGTATTGTAAACGCTTTTCCCGTCTCCGTCGTCGCCGCGGCAATCGGTTCCCTTAACTGTTACAGCATTGCGTCTTGTTTCCTCGTAGAATGGTTCTATGATGACGCCAGCCCAAACGCACGACAAACAGTTACTTTACGAGAGTTTTATGTTCTCTCTCGAAGCCGGTGGAGCGATGTAGAGCTGAACTAGATAGAAAGCATAACGTAACTCTCGTCTAGGTTCTCGGTCATAGGAACATAGATGGAGGTCTGATGGCTTTAGGCATCCGTTACACTCAACCAAACAACCACTGAACACAAGGTACACGAGCTGTGGCGACAAAACTGCGCGCCAAGCGCTAATTGGCCTCCTGTCGCACTGAAGGCAGCCCTTCACTTACCTACTTTCCACAACACTGTCGAATATGTACAAAATAGGCCTGAAGACAAGCGCCTGCCACACCTTGTGTATTTGATCTTGAGCCATGTATGATTACCTCTGTCAACATATATATACATCGAACCCATTCTTCGAACTCAATGCCTCTACAACGGGGTTGTATCCCAGCTCCTGCACCGATCATCATTCTGTTTCAGTGGACGGTGTAAATATAACGGCTGACCCATCTTTTTACATCTTGGGCGTGACTTATTCTGTGGACTTGTGATAAAAGGGTCTTATATTCTAAAGCAATTCCTCCTTCCACCAGTAGCCATGGGCTAGAAAATACAAACTTTACATTTCAGTCTGCCTTGTTGGACTCATTTATCTAGCCCGGCTCCTCGAAAACCAGCTTTGCGTGGCTAGATGAAGTGAAAAACACCGAAGCGAAGTGCCCAGAATTTCTTGAGAGATGTAAATTCCTTCAATAGCCATCCGTTATTTGTTTCTGGAAGCCTAGCGCTAAGAGGTAAGGCCCTTTTGTGTTGTCAATGGTTCCATTCATCGAATGCGATGTCGGACAGCAAACTATTTTTTTTATGTGGCAGACTAGAGGCTTAGGGAAAGTCCCTTTGTACTGTCGACAATCTATTTTTTCCGTATACACCATCGAACAGCAGCTCTAATCGGAAAGATAGTAAAAGGAAGAGTGGACGAATTGACAAAGCCTACGACCTGTTTTACTACACCGACTTCGGGCTAATACTATCGCGACAAAGACAAAACGCTGGTTTCGGGGAATAAACAGAAAAGGGCTTCCTCAATTATTATGTTTATTGGTAATGGCAGGAGAGCAGGCGGAGAATTTTCCTAAAGTTGGAATTAGTACTGAGCAAGACTGTTCTTGGAGTCTGCCTAGTCTTGCAAGACGAAGAAAACCAAGACAAGATAGAACAAGACAAGACTGTAAGCAGGGCTGGCGCTTGGGTTTTTTGCGCCCGGTGCACTATACCATATTGCGCCCCATAAACTGATCATTTTGTAACGCAGTGAAGGACAATGAAAAAAGACACAAACAGTCACTGGACGGGAGAAATAATTTTCATAGTTTGCGCAAAATATAAGATTGCACCATAATAATGCGTATAACATATAAAAAAAATTACATAGATAGAAAGATTCACATGGGTCAACATCCAACCAACTAAAATCTACTGAAAACGACGACGTCGGAAAGCGCAATGGGGTGCGCAGATTTTTTTAACTTCAGAATTGTTTCACTGAAGTTTTGAATCAACTTTTTGACAGCAGTTGTTAAGCAAAGAAAAGAAATGGTATGGCAGAAGAGAGAGCATTCTAATGTATTGTTCGTTGGAAAAGTTGGCTCTTGTGAAAACCCATGCGACTTCTTCATCGAATTTCAAATAGGAATGGACGATTACAGACCATTGTTGGTTAACTCGTGTGAAATTACCCACATAAATTTGTTACGACAGTAAAGGAACAAACACGAAAGAGCATTTAAAAAGGAATTCTTGCCACAAGGATTCTTGTTCTTTTCATTTCTCCTCTCTTAACAATTCTTGAAATAGAAGAGAGAGGTCGGACCAAATCGATCGTACAAATCGATCATACATTGTTATCTGGTAAGTCGACCGAAACATTTGTTTGAATCACGAGGAATAGGGGACGATAATGTTTTGTCATTTTTGTAATTTTCGAAGGTGACCACCAGAGGGTCATCGACTTCTATGACCATTTAAAAATGTCTCCGCTACGAGGACACCGACTTCTAAACTCCCTGCAACGTCGACACTGACCGCAAACGGTAAAAAGTGCAGCAATAGCGCCCTGAAGTTTATATCAATGATGGCAAACAGCAATACACAGAGTCATCGCAATAATTTTACCTTCGTGTGAGTAAATTTACAGAATTTTCAAAAAGTGCTCCAACGTAGCATAAATACATATGTAAGAGATTTTTCTTTCGCTTGGGAGATTTTTTCCCGAATTCTTGCTTCTGATTCTCGAAGACGAAGGTCTCTTCTTAAACTTTTTGAGTAAAAACTCGAGCTACATTTCTTGAGCAAAATTTTATGCAAATCTGGAAGCTAAAATCTGTGGAAAACGTCTTGCCATGAAGAGAAGTAAAATTTCCCGCATTTTCTCGCAAGACAAAGTAAAAGAAAAGACATTGGGTAAATTTGTGTAATTTCTTGAACCCATCAGAATACTTTTAATTTTTTTTCCCAAAATTTAATCTTTTTCTTTTTAAATCGTAATTTTTGAAATTGCGCCCCCGACAAGTTGCGCCCGGTGCAAGTGCACCATTCGCTCCTATGAAAGCGCCGCCCCTGACTGTAAGATCAAAATAGCAAGATTTTGTGCTTATCACTAAGTTTCGAAAGTATTGCAGTGATGAGAAAAAAGTCTTGCAATAGTCTTTCAGAAAGTTTTGCAAAAAGTCTTGTAGGAAGTAGAGAGTCACGTTTCCCATATTATTTTTGTTCCCGGGAAACGGGAAAAATATATACATTTTTCCCGGGATTCCCGGGAACTCGGGAAAAATGAAACCTCTTAGGAATTAGGAAGCACAATTAGTGTTGAAAAATAAATGAAAAGCTCATTTAAGAAAAAATACAAGTAAATTTAATTCAAAAATATAAATAATTCAAAAATATTAATAAAAAAAAATATTTCAAATAAACAATCATAACATGAAAAACTATTTCATTATAAAAAACGTAACATAAAAAAATAATTTCATTATAAATTAACAAGTAACATAAATATAATTATCAAAATGAATTTAAATTATTTTTGATTTAAAAAATAACTTTTTAAAAATGTTAGGCAATTCATAGAAAAGTCGCTCAAATTCGATCGTTTTTTTGTGCAAAAATTGGATGACGCTGAGAATACCCTTTCACTCTCAATTGATGTCGGCTGTATGGTCAATAAAGCATCCAATAACTTCTTCAAATTTTTAGAAATGTTTCCTGTATTTTCGTATAATTGAATTTCCTTTTGTAAATATGTTAGTGACGATGGTATAACTTTTCTATTTATTTTAAGTGATTAATTTATAGCTATAGCCAATTTGTCATTTAAATCAGGAACTAAAGTTGGATCTTCTTCTTCCCCACTTGAATCATTACTTTGGATTTGCATTTCAACCTCAACGCAATCAAGCTCTTTTTGGAATAACCTGGAAAACGTCTCTTGAGCATTACGTAAAATTTTAGACTTTGATGATGAAGGCAATTCTGAAGTAGCGGAAGATTGTAAATTAAGTGTTTGAAGATACTTTGTTAAAGACACAAGATCTTGGTTTCTTCTTTCTTTAACCCGAATTGACAAAGCTTCCAACAATTCTCTTGATATATTATCATTATTTTCCCGCAAAGAATCAAATAAAAATTTCAAAATAGCATCAGCTGTAACTAAATTTGCATCACGCCTACCCAAGGCTTCAACAGCTATTTTAACTGGGTTAAGTGCGGTGAATATAGCCGACAATATTGGAATATTACTATCATTTAATAGTGATAGGGAATTCAAATCAGTTAATGCTTTTCGAACTGATTCAATAATTTTCCAAAATCTTTCAGTCATGGTAATAATGCTATTCCATCTTGTCTTGCAATCCAAAAGCAAACTCAATTCTACACCGTGCTTTTCCTTGACATGTTCTTGTAAAATTGAGTTTCTTTTTGGTGATTTTTTAAAAAACTTAACAATTTTTCGTACCATTTGTAACGCAGCATTTATATCATCTCGTTCACATCGTTGGCTTACGGCATTATTAAATTCTTCATCACTATCAAATTCAGAAAGATCTTCCGTAGTCGAGCTATATTCACTGATATCACTTTGATCAGCAACATTATAATTTTCAATTTTTTTATAAATTACATCTACAACAGCTAAATGTATACCATGATTGTAACATAATTGATGAATATAACCAGATAAGCGACCAAACTTTACCATGACGGCCGCGCCGTCGGTGGTTGTGGCAACCACATCTGATACATTTATGCCAAATTCTGACAACTTTGAATTCAGTAATTCAACTGTTTTCTCAGCTGTACAGCTTCCTTCAATTTTAACCAATCCTAAATTAACATATTTTTGATCAAAATGAATGTTTACATTTAGGTAGCGGCGGTTGCGTAAACTTGTCCATTCATCTAATGTGAGGATAAATTTTCCAGATGCATCTTTATAGGATTTAATTTTTTCTGCTACCTCACTCTTTGCCAATGCATAAAAATCATGAATTAATTTCATGACATTACTTTTACCTCTTGGTAATCTATAATGCCTTTCATTAAGTGCTTGGCGAATAAATTCGCTTTTGGCTATGCCATGGATTGAAAATCCATCAACAGTCGCAAGTCTTGCCACTATTTCTGCCATCGATTGCTTTTCAGTAAAAAATGATATCAGAGGTTGAGGATGAACTTTTACTACTTTGCTTGGACCAGGAACTTCATCATCATTTGCATTTCGTTTCGACAAATTAATTTTATGAACATGTTGCAAATGTCTCAACAAACCACTAGTTGACGATCCCTTACAACTTAATAATTTATTTGCACATTTCAAACATTTCGCTTTTTCACCGCCCTTGTCTTTTGTGAAATATGTCCACACAGAATCTGCCATAGTTATAAATTTACCTTCTAATAAAAATCACATATAGCCAGCAAATAAAGAAATAAAATTCTATAACAATAGAGAAAAATACACCTTATTTTTTTAATACAATAGAAAAAATAAACTTACGTGAAACCTAATCAAACATCAGATACTCGTATTGAAAATAAAGTTTTTTCACCGTTTTTATAATTTGATTTAGGGGAATCCCTGAAAACTACATTTATGTTACCTGCCTTTGACTATAAAAGAAGACAATAGGAATATGAAATGAAATCTGAAACAAAAATTTCGTTCCATAAGATTTTCGTTTCGTTTCCAAAGATACAATTACTATGATTACATGCCGGATCGAAGACTTGACTTGAGATCCAACTGACAGTTTAATCCGCGGCGAAAGTTCACCAGCTTGAGAGCTTGACTTCAAGCCGGCTTGAAATATATTTGACACTTCGCATAAGTTTGCTTCGAAATGCGTGATGGAACAAACGATTTTTTCTCATTTATGTGCAGCTTAAATAAATAAAATAAATTTATTAAGTGAATTGCATCAGAAGTGAAATGTACAACCAACGGAGAACTAATTTCAAAACTCAAGCGCTGAAGCAGGGGTTACATGGCCAATTTCAAGTCGATCCGACAAATTTTTCGGATCTACTTGAGTCAAGCTTACTTGAAGTCGATCTGAGGTTACATGACTTTCAAGTCTACTTGAAGCCGACTTCAAGTATGCATGTAATCATAGTAAATGAGAAGGACACTAAATTATTCCTTGCCTGGTTCCACACGAGCGTACACACGACACAAGAGTCGGCTGTAAAAGTGGTTTATGGAGAAGACGGTCAGAGAGTACGTTGGAATGAACACAATTTCCATTGCCGCCTCTCACCCTCTTCTCCACAAACTACTCCACGGCCGACTCTTGTCGTGTCGTGTGTACGCTCGTATCTTGTTATGTAACTACATTGAGGTAACGGCTATTAATAATGATCTAATTTTATATAGAGAACTAGCTGGGACCCGGTGCGCCTACGCTGCACCCATAAGTCAATAGTAAACAATAAAAACCATCCATTGACTTAATATTTTTCGAGATATGAATTTTACACAGATGAAATGCCTCAAAGAACATGGGTCTTGCGTCGGCCGCCATGAATCGGTATATTGAGTCTACTACATTGCTTATTGTATTCTACTTATCATACCCTTTCATTTGATACCCATGTTGAGGGGATTGTGAAGAAAGTGGTAATCCGGCCTCTTTAGACGGCCGCCATGGATCTAAAGATATATTTTGTATACTACATTGCTTATTGTATTCTACTTATCATACCCTTTCATTTGATACCCATGTCGAGGTGGTTGTGAAGAAAGTGGTAATTCGGCCTCTTGAGACGGCCGCCATGGATCTAAAGATATATTTTGTATACTACATTGCTTATTGTATTCTACTTATCATACCCTTTCATTTGATACCCATGTCGAGGTGGTTGTGAAGAAAGTGGTACCCGCCCTCTTGAGACGGCCGCCATGGATCTAAAGATATATTTTGTATACTACATTGCTTATTGTATTCTACTTATCATACCCTTTCATTTGATACCCATGTCGAGGTGGTTGTGAAGAAAGTGGTCAAGCGTCATGGCCTACCTATTGTTTGACAGCTGCGTAAATTTGAAATTTTCATTAAATGTTATGATTCAATTTAATGACAATTTTACATTTGTCAAACAATAGGTAGGCCATGAAGCTATTGAAACTAAAATGAAGTGAAAATTCCTAAAATTACCATTTTTGTTTGGATTTTGCAGCTGTTTTTTTGGTTAAAGGTATAAAAAATAGCCTACGACCTATTCTCAGACCTACCAAATATACACAAAAAATTTCATGCAAATTGGTCAACCCGTTTCGGAGGAGTACGGTAACAAACACTGTGACACGAGATTTTTATAGATGTAGATAAGGATTTTGACATAACAGTTAATTAAATTTAAATTTCAAACCTTGAAATAGTTAGTGGGTGCATCCAGCGCACTCAGCGGATAAGCCGCTTAGCTGAACAGCACAGCGTAAAAAGTAACTCAGCGATATGTGTCGGCTGGATGGGTAGCTAAGTTAAAATTTATTTTGACAGCTAAATTTTTTTTTCCTATTTTAAATAACATCAATTCACTATCGCTGACCTACTTAGCATAAAATTTTTACGCTGAGAAATTTGCCAGCCGCTGAGCTAAGCTGCTTAGTTCAGCTAGCCATCCAACGACCTCAGCACTTAGCCGCTACTCAGCCGCTGAGTGCGCTGGATGCGCCCAGTGTTTCAAGATTTTTCCAACAGGATTTGCGATTTCAAACAGTAAATTTTTTCCCGGGAAATTTTGTGTTTTTTCCCGGGAAATTGGAAGTACATTTTATTTCAATTTCCCGGGAATTCCCGCCCGAGAATTCCCGGGAAGGACTCTCTAGTAGGAAGTATTGCAGAAAGTCTTGCCAAATGTGCAACTTTTGTGACTTTGACTTGTGAATGTGTGACCTTTTGCTCATCACCGCAAGACTTTTGGCACTTGGTGATGAACACAAAATCCTACATTCGGTCTATTCTTCCTTATTTGGGAATAAATAAATTACGAAAAGAGTACTGAAACTCATCAGTAATGACATAGGAATATACAATATTATCCCTGACAAAATTTTATCAGAGTATCATAGCGATTGTTCCATCGAAATAAACGCTCTCTTGCTTCCAAGACTCCTTTTCGCACGCACCACGGCCTAGAAATTCACTTTTCAATAAAACAACTCGGCTATGGAACAATCTTCCACAGTCAGTATTCCCGTACTAGTATAAAATGCTATCTTTTAGGACTTCACACCCTATTTTCTTTTATCCTTTTAACCAAACTTTCTACTTGGTAATACCCCATGTGGCCCGACACAATAAGGGGGCAACTGTCAAGTGGGTAGCAACCTAGAGTATGAAACCCAAGCATAGCTCTAACTTGTGGACTCACTTTTAGTTATAATCGTATTTGCATCAGCTCAGAATAGTTACGGCAGGTTTTTATTCAGTGATTCACATTATTTTTTGAATTGCTCATACTCAGTCAAAAGTCAGAAATTAATGTCATAACTAAATAAAATAGAAATGAGCGATCTTTTTGCTATGCGAAGCAATGAAGATTTTTTACGGGCTCACAGAAGATAAAAGTACTTATAATTGCAAAAATATTTTCATAAAGCATTTATCTGTATTGATACAGCATCTTAAATAAGGGATTTGAATTTTTATGTATTGACATTGTGAGCTCAAAGTGTTCAAAGGCATTGTCGTGAATTATTCATAAAATATAAGATTAATTTTTAAAATCGAATTACGTCCCCCGGAAATATTCTCTCAGCTTAACAAAAGTTGCGCCGTGTCGCATGTTTACTAATAAATTGATATTCTGGAGCTTTTGCATCGTAAGCAGAGAAAAATTGTTGCAGTTAAATGAGAAAATTATTATGATTCCCCCCGACAAACTTATTGTCAACAAAAATTCACTTAAACTATCGTCTACTAAAAAATTCGCCACCCGCTTCCGTCCGCTCCACATTTTTCTAGTGGAATGAAATGCAAATATCCCTAGACAAGTGCCCGGCTCCTGGTAGATTTTCCCATTTCTTCCCACGGAGCTTTGCAGTATTCTGCAGCATCCAACGACGTCATATCCTTCAGGATATAGCAAAGGTTGTTTGTCTGCAGATACCTTTTCTCTAAAATGTGTTGTGAATGTAAACTGCACTCAGGTATTGAAGGATAAATTTGCATAGAAACATTTTGTGCAAAATATTGCTCCGGTGGGAAGCGACGTAGTAATTGACGAGTGTTATTAGCCCCTGTACACCTATAGGAGCAAGTCGCATGAAGAGATGTTCCCTTCTGCAGGTTTTTTTTTTTGTCTATTTTTCGACGACGAGTAGAAAAACCTTTTGTGAAAATTTGTTTGCACATTGTACCCCATACGGTCGGAGATTCTTAGTCGAAATTCAAACAGTAAATGGCAGAGGTGTCAAATGTCCTGAAAAAAAAATATTGTTCCAAGTAGACAGACGCTTAGGATTAAGTGTTGTATGGGAATGGAGGTGTACTTAGACAAACTGCTAGTCGTTGGGACATATTGTTAGAATGGGTGTAGATTGGCTTGGCACGTTTACAAATGTTGAACTAAAGTTTTGGTGATTAGTTGCGACTTATAAAAACCCGTCGACTTTTATTAACTTGAATTGTAAATAAAGCACCACTTCACATTGAAGGAATTCCCACACAGATACGAATTAATTCTCTCGTCAAGCTTGAGTAGTCTGTTGGGTCAGATAATTTTTAGGTCTCAAATTTTCACCCTCTGACTTTACACTAATGAACACATCCTTCTTCAATAAACTTAAAAAAAAAAACTTTCTTTTTTTATTAATTACACTACAATTTTTCTTCTTCAGCAGAAGAAAGGATGGCACCTTCATGAGTATACTGAATACTCATGAGTAGAAATGCAAGAATATGACTCAATGAGTACTTTTTTATATTTCAACTAGCAAAAACCCGCGTGCCTTGCAACGCCTACTCGAATTTTCACAGATATCTCTTATTTACACTTATTAATTTCCACTTTAATTTAAAAAATCACAGATTGGGAAAAAAAATAAAATTCAAAATTATCTCAATAAATTCACGCTAAATCACCAAATCAATTAAAACAATTTTTTTTCTATAACCAAGGTTAAACTGCTTCGTCACAAAATCACTTCGTTACGAAACAAAACTCGATCATTCAAAGCCTTCTTCAAGACTAAAGTGTTGAATGAAATACTCTAGCTTCCTTTAAAGTGTACCGTTACAATAATTGGCAGAACCTTGTTTTAAATATCCTATTCATAGACTTCTTTTTAACCCATCATAAAAAACAGGTACTCGTTTTTTTATTGCCATTCCTGGAAGGCCGAATTTTCGACCCAAAACAATACCTGAACATTCACCTGTTTACCTAATTTCTCTTGTAGGATAATATGGCATGCGACTTTTGTATTTACATTGTTTGCGGTTTCCTTTTTTAATATTGTAAATTGTCTACTGAAATTGAGGTTTTGGAAGTTCCCTTTGCTATGCATACTTCTTTATTTCTATAAAATGGAATCCCAATTACGGCTCGCTAGTATATGTATATCAACAAAATAATTTTTTTTTTCGAGTGAAAAAGAAGCCAGAATCAGAAAGAATGCGTACCTATTATTACAATCAATAAAAATCCTTCATAGCGAGGAAAGTCAAAAAGTGGAAGTCATTTTTAAAAGAGTCGAAGTTTCAGAAGGAGTAGTATTTTCAAGGCCGATAATAAATATCGATGGCTGCCTTTCGAAACCTTATTCTACTGTCGGATCAGACTGAAAAACCGAAGGCGATAATCGGGAAAAATATATCCCTGATAGAGTACAAACTTTTTATCATTGCAATTGTAGACCTGAAAGAGCCTATTTAAATATCGATTGTTCCGTGAATGTTTCCTATAAAACGATCAGGATATTTTTTGGAATATCTAGATATTTAGATACAGGTCTGTCAAGTATACAATTCGAATGATCACTTGCTTTCCTTCTCCTATAGGTTAGACTAAAAAGTAACCCGGTAGTCGGACACGATAGTCGGTACCGATAATCGTATCTGATAGTCGTATTCGCCTAAAATATGGCCGCAAAAGTATTAAATCTTTTTGTGAAATTCCCATTGCAATACATACAGCCAACAATTTTAAAAAGGGTTTGAAATCACAGACAGACACTCCAATTATAATTATATAGATAGATAGATAGATAGATAGAAGATCGATAACCATATGAAACAGAACTATATTTTTAAATCACAGACAGACACGCCATTTACATTTATATAGATAGATAGATTTGAATGACGCCGCTCAGGTAATAGTATTCTACTTGTCATATCCTTTTGTTTGGTACCCATATCGAGTGGGTTGTAAAGAAAAGGTGAGTCCGGCATAGTTGGTCGCCATTTTGAATTTATAATGACAAAAAATAGGTAATTGTACTCTAATTATCATCCCCTTTCATTTGATACCCATGTCGGGGATCGGCGAGCCCAATTGCGAAATTCACCCGCCATCTTGGAACCGCCATCTTGATTTTTTTACAAAGTGGTCAGATTACATTGTCACCCGAACTAAATATATGTGCAAAATTTGAAGTTGAACGGTTATATGGAAGTGGGTCAAAATCAAGTTTTAAGTTTTGTCTACATACATACATCCATACATACATACAGATAGAGCTAATATACGGTGTATATAAATAGCCTAAAACATGCTCGCAAAAATACTGAATCTTCCAGTGAAAGTCCCATCCCGATCGGCCCAGCCGTTTCCGAGATTACCGCGGCCAAACAGACAGACATACAGACATACAGACAGACAAAAATTTTAAAAATAGTGGATTTTGTTTTAATTACATGTAAATAACCAAAAAAACTTAAAAAAACATAATTATTTTGAAATTACAGACAGACACTCCAATTATATTTATATAGATTTCAGGTACATGGAACAAAAGGGGCAACTTTGCCTTCCCTTCGTCCATTTCAGTGGATGAGGATAACCTAGAGTCAAATGGCGAACCAAGGTAGACGACCTCGGAGTAGGAGTATTTTTGTTCATCAAGTCGGCCTTCAGACTTAGAAAAGTAAGTAGCTACGAGCGACTAGTACATTCAGTCTCAGGATGTATGAAATGATCTTCAAGCTGACTGCGCAGCGCACCGAGACCAGCCCGGACGTGAACAAAGACGAATTTTACGATCAGCTTCAACAGACGCTGGATATGATACGAAACTGATCATACTCGTGTGGGACTTAATGCACATTCAGGCGCAGATCGAATCGGTTGGGAAGGAACGACGGGCACATTTGGACACGGAGAAATAAAAAATAACGGTTTACACCTCCTTTTATTGGCAGCGTCAAAAAATTCGATCGTTAGCAGCAACATCTTCCGCATCCACTCAAACATCCACTGGCCTGGTGAATTCCAATCGGCACCTGGTGAAATTCAATCAACGCAAGATTCCGATCGACCCTCAAAGATGTACGTGCGGTGTGGTCCCGATTCCGGACCGGTCCATTATCTTGTTCGAGCGAAATTACAGATGCAATGACAAAGAGCGAAGAAAACGGCGCCACCAGCAGCCAAAAAGTATTAGCCATGCCTAAGGGACCCGACCATCGGGCGAAAGTTTCAAATGGCATCATCCAACAAATTCGCGGCGCTCGCAATACCGGACGATATCGATGTAGAAGAAAGGCAATTATCGGAGTCCATTGTGGGGTGTGCAATGAAGTTGTACTCACCTGTCCGTAAACTAACGCAGCCATGGATCTCGGACCGCTATCTGGAACTCGTCGATCTGCGGAAACCAATGAAACACGTCGATTGCAAGCAAAATCGACGATTGAACAATGAAATTCGACAAAAATGAAATCGGAATGTGGCCGACATGGAAGAAGCGGCGTCAATGCACGAATACCGGACGCTGTACCAGACAATCCGGCGTTTAGGTGGCAAAACAACATCATCAAACGGTTATTGGGTCCTCTGTAGCCTAGAGAGCAGGGCGTCTGGCTGCCATCCCAGAGGTCCCGGGGTGGAATCCACGGCAGCCCCATGGGCCTTCGCCTGTTCCACTTCACACCTACATAATTTTCCTTCTTTCTTCTTCCCTCTTTACATTTCTGATTCCTCCTGTTGTAGCCTTCCTTAGCCCTTCCCCGTTCGACGAAACCGCATGTCATCGGTTGATTGATGAGATTCAACTCTTTTCAGCAGGCATAAAGGCCCAATTACAATGACCGGATCTACGCGGATTGAAATGTCAAAAGAACGCATCAGAACGGATAGGAAACTGCACTGATTACAATGAACGGATCAGTTCGCGTTTAAACGTCACTTTATATCCACTCTTTGGCTTACAATATTTCATAATCTTTCACTTCTGTGATTAATTGCTCATCCGAAAACATTTTTAACAACATAGAAAACCAAGCCAAATAACACCTTAAACTTTCCCAGCGTTTGTTTACCAAAATTTTGACAGCTCAATCCGGCGATTTCTAAACAAACTAAAACGAATCCGGCACAGATGCGATCAAATGCGTTTGAATCCGGTCATTGTAATCGGTTAAATGGAAAACGCATGCTTGGAAAACCACTTTGACAGTTCAATCCGATTCTGTTCCGCTCTGATCCGGTCATTGTAATTGGGCCTTAACACTCCAGCTAACTTTTTCTCGATGCCCCTATGTCAGAGACGCGATAATAATGGTTGGTAGTAGATGGAATAAAAACAAATCGCGGCTAGGTTGTGGCAGTTTCTTCTGCTGATATGCTGATTGACATTGCACTCTATACGAATAAAATAGATTGTCGATAGTATAACGGGCCTTTCTTCCACTAGCTATACAGCCACGATCCGCCATAAGGTCCAGCACACGAATCGCCGATTATCGAACAGCCGACGAATCAGTTTCTCGATACCAAACCGACAATTATCGAGGTGAAAACGGCAATAAAATCGCTGAAAAATGAATAGCCGCCGGGAATAGATTAAGTAACCGCCAAGATTATCAAAGCCGGAGGTGATGTCTTATCGCAATAACTCCACGTCCGCATAATACACATATAACATTCGGTTCGTATTCCGTCGGCGTGAAAGAGAGCGATGGCTGTGTCAATTTTGAAAAAGGCGACAGTAGGGAATGCAAGAGTTATCGCGGTATTAGCCTTCTTTCTATCGTTAGCAAAGTATTTACGAATATCATACAATCGAGGAAAGATCGAGAGCAAAACGAGCCAGAAAGAGCAGGCGGGATTTAGACCATATCGGGGATACATTGATCATATATTCGCACTCCTTCAGCAGAGCCGGATTGGCCTATGGCCCATTCGAGTAAATACTCGAAGCACCGGGCCGCCGGCGAGTCGGAGGTTGAGTTTTGAGGATTTTTTTTGTGAAGAAACTTAAAGTTTCGTCATAATTGTGACTACGCTCACGAAGATCGGCTCGAGTTTGGCCCTTTATTTCCTTTGGGCCGGTCAGTACCGAAATGCTCGGGCCGCTACAGGGGGGTCAATCCGCCCCTCTCCGTCAGCTAATGGAAGAAAGAATTCGTTGCGACAAACGAACTGCCGTCGTTTTCACCGATTTCAAATCCGTCTTCGATTGCATCGATTGGAACAGCTTGTGAAGAGCTTTGGAAACCGAACACGTGCAATTAAAAATCATCCAACTTCTTAAAGCGTCGTTCGATGGCTCAACCAGCAGCGTTCGTATTCGAAGTGACTCATCCGCGGAATTCCCAATTCAAATAAGTGCCCAAAAAAGACACGTCGCTTCGTCGCTTGTCTTCAACGTTCTGATCGACGCGACGCGTTGTGATCGAAGGACGACGCGGAGTTCGTTATGACGATAGCGCCGTCTTCGTCGACAAAGTACCCCTTTACCGAACGTCGGTCTTTCCAATTCTTCTTTCTAGATCGGAAATGTGGACACTGCTCAAGCCTAACGTCAACAAGCACGAGATCTTACAAATGCGATGCTTGAGGCAGATTCTCGATGTCTCACTCCGCGATCGCCTTTCAAGCGAGACAGTTAGACAAAGACGACCGCCACCTAACGGATCAAAGAAGAAAAAGAAGCGCTGGGCACGGCATGGTTCCATTGGCGACGAGAATTAGAAGCTAAACGTGGCTAAAATCAATATAGAAGTTTTCTCTTTCAATTTGGAAAAGTGTGGAACGGGCCACATTTTAAACAATATCTACCAATTATGCTTATCACGCCGTAACGTGATATTTACGCGTTGTATCCAATCCACGCGTAAAAGGCAAATTCTTGGAAGAATTTGTCGTCGACAAAACTTGAGAGTTTCCAGAAACTAAAGAAGGTCGAAATGAGGCGTTTTAAAGGAATTTGAGTGAAAATAATTTTGTTGGTTTTGCATAAATTAAATGCAAATGATTACAAGGGTGTAAATGAATGGCTGGGACTTAGTCGATCAACAACAACTCATTAAAACTTTACTGACTCTAATTTCAATACCCTGCGAAGCTCTCTTAAAGAATTAATTGAGGAATTCTAAAAATTCGAGAGCTCGTTACTTCAATGTTTATTGTTCGAAAGTAATCCTTTTTCCTGAAATTTTTCCTGCAAAATTTGGTTATTTGCATCAGATTCCATTCCAGGCACACTTCGCAGTATGTGAAAAGTTCTCGATTACTCAGATATTTCGGTGCAATTTAAAAATCTGATTACATTAATTATGATTTTTTCACGTTTCTCTCTGAATAATTCAACGAATTCATTTATTTTTTTGGGATTCAAATTTGGGAGGAGCAATCAAGAGATTATCTAAAATTTTGGGAACATTTGCGCATTTAAAATTCTTAGAAAATAATTTTATTGATGAAAGAATTTTCTTCGAATTTTTGTGATGAAATTCTTGGAATTTTACTTCATAAATTGGTTTTCTATTAACAATCGGGAATGCTTTATTTTGCAGAGTAGAGGGAATCAGGACCAATCAAAATGTCAAATACGATTTAACAAATAACCGTTCGGTATCAAGCTTCCGTGGAGTTCGTAGGTAGGGATTGAGCACTGTAGCTCTACCAATGCTGGAAGACAAAGTTGACCAAACCTCAGTGCCATTTACGGGTTTGAAATCTGTAGTTTGCGTTGTTTTATAAAAAATAGATGATTCTGTATTGACCATTTTCCCAATGGCTTGAGAGTGGCCTTATTTGGTTTATATCTACTTTTTTGGTAAGTCCCAGCAAGAACAATTGAGGAGCTGGCGAACAAAACCGGAGTAGTCCACTCAAATTTCAAAAGCATTTTTTTTCGAATCGTGGTGTCCAAGACCTGTTGCGTCTATTCCTGTTAATATTTGCAATTAAAAACGGCTCTACGTTAGCCAAAACAAGCTTTTAAAAGTGCATTTTCAAACAAAACCGGAGCAGTTCCATATATTAATATTAGTTTTTTACCCAGTGTGTAAAATTTATTTTTGCGGACTAATCCGGTTTTGTTTGCCAGCTCCTCAATTTTACTGGAGACCTTTCAATGTGTTTTTCTGGACACCTCAACCAAAATTTTTGGATGATCTAGCTATCTCCAAGATCTCTTGCGAAAGAGTAGGACCGGATGCAGATGGTAAAACCGATGAGAAGATATGTATATCTAGGGGTTTTGATTTTAATACACTGGCCGACTAGAATTTTAGGGAGTCATGTGGATTATGCTATAGGCCTCTCAAAGACCATCTAACGCCTTGCACAGTGGAAGAAAGGCTAAAAAATTTGGGAACATTTTTAAACGCGAATGCCGTTTTTAAAACTGAGTACTAATCTCGTCCAATACTGCTTGCCTCTGCAATCGAATCGAATGAGTCTACAGAGTATGCTAAATGAGCCAGCTCCTACGATACCATAAGTGTGTTGAGTAAAACCGGTTTTATTCATCAATTTCTTCCGTTCCCTTCCATATTTCTTTTATAAAACCAGTTTTGCTGGCTATGAATATGGTACCGTGTCAGGAAGGCCAATGACAACTTTCATGGTCATCAACATTATCATCTGTGATATGAATAAGCAATGGAACAACAAAAACTAAGGCTTTGAATGAGTAAAACTAAACCCTAAGCATAAATCTCTTAAGAAAGCTATCCTAAGGCATTTCATTTGCAATGAGGTTTGCCTCATAAAGGCCCCCATACACGGTCAAATTGGATGTACATCCAGATTTTAGTCAACCGGCCTACAATCGGTAGTTTTGGTTGTACATCCGCACTTCGATGTACATCTAATTTGACCGTGTGTGGGGGCCTTAAGATTCTTATGAGAAGATGATAGGTCATACTCATTTCAATATGGCAAATTTTTCTTTGTGTGGTGCTCACGAAGAATCTAAGAGGAAAGCCATCTTTCGGCATGCCCCTCATTTGCCACATGGTTGGGGCCCACAAGGTGCATAGGTATAAAGGTGTAAAAACTTCTGTGGTAATTTTGCAAAAAGCGCTACGAGTTTTATTCACAAGTTTTTTTGTAAATTTATAATATATATTATTAAGATATCTAGAATATCCACCAGATATTATTAAGATATTAAGAATATCCACCACAAATTTTTCAAATACACTGTGAATTGACAGTTTCTTTTCAGTGCAGGGTATGGCATCCATTATCTGCTCTGTTACTAAACCTCCAATCTACCTTATTCTTAAAGGAGAAGACTCGGCTGACCTGAATAATTTTAGAAATTGATTGCTAACAATGGAGGTCTGAACAGAAAGCAGTACCTTTTCAAGAATACAGCAGCGCTGCACTGGCTACTTCGGAAACCCTGAACCTTATAAACGATTATCTTGATATCGGTTACTATGCAGGGGCAATATTCATTAATTTAAAAAAAGCATTTGACACAGTGCATCATGATGTCCTACTAAACATCCTCTACATCCTTGGAACAAGGGTCTCAGCGAATGATCAGCTGAGGAGCGATCTCACTGGGAGGCATATGGTACCTAGAGTTAATGGTATCTCGCAGTGCTCACAACGGGAGTTCCTCAAGGCTCCCTACTGCGACCACTTCTATACTTGCTCTATATTAACAACATCAAGTATTCACGGCTAAGTGGAGAATATCATATATTTGAACATTATACTACCCTAATAAATCGAGCTAGAACTGCGGATGAACTAGAAAATAGCATGAACGGACGGATGGAAATAAACTAAAAATAAATGAAAAAAGTAGATATCAGAATGAGCATAAATATAGCTAGGGTAACTGAATTTGCCTACCTAGAACTTTTAATTGATGATAAACTGAACTGCAGAAATACATAGGAAAAACCCTCACCCTCTAATCAGAGTGCTCAAAAGAAACCCCAAGCTTCATGAGAAAGTAGCTCTTCAGGTCTATAAGGCATATCTCGGAGTAGATTTAGTATCCTAAATTAGACACGTGCCGCGGAACTTACAGCTTTCTAGCAAGACTTTTGAGGACTGAAATCGAATGGCCAGGACATTGAGTTACTTTGCTTTTAAGGTCCAGGCTTAACTGCTCTTCCCAATCGTAACAGTATTAATGGCAAAACTGCGTAGCAGTCTTTTGTTTGGTAGCATATGATCGTGCCAGTAGAGTTCTGTGGACTTTTTCAATCGCTCGATCGCTTACTTACCTGGTCGTTATCTTTACCCCCGGATGATCCAGACAGTATATTTTTTTTTTTAAAACTAACTGTCGGAGTAGTTCAGGAACATACTGTCGAACTATATCTCGATTGATGTTGCAGTAGACTTTCAAAGAACTGTTGAAAACAACAAGCTCCTTCAGACGTAAAGATGAGCTTTGTTTTTCGTTTCGTAACAAATCCCTTAATTCGTCGCCATTAGTGATGAGCAAACGCAAGAACAAGACAAGACTAATCTAGTCTTGTTCTTGTCTTGTTCTTGTTCAGTCTGTCTTGTTCTTGTTCTTGCAAGCATAGCTAAGTCTTGTTCTTGTTCTTGCAAACATACCTAAGTCTTGTTCTTGTTCTTGCAAATATACCTAAGGCTTGTTCTTGTTCTTACTAAATGTGCAAGACCAAGACAAGGCAAGACAAAACTGCAAGGCCAAGGTATTTTCTCGCATGTAGTAGGTATTGTATGTTGATTTTATAAAATGGTTATTGAAAAAAACCAAGACTTTAATAAAAAAATTATATCCAAACAACAAAATGCAAAAAATTGATTTTAAAACTATTATAATTTTAGCGTCAGTCAGTCAGCGTCAAAAGTTTGTATACACCGAAAATTTACTACCTTTGAGGTGAGAATTCCACATGGCTTTTTTATTAAACAAATCAGTTTCACGACTGCTCTTGGTGACGTTATTATGTTTGCGCCCCTGAAAAATTACATAAAATTCATATGGGAACAAGTTAGGCGTAGACATTTTTCTGTCAAGTGTGTAAGCAACAAATTACAACGGAAATATTTTGAAGCAAGTGGATTTGTGCAAATAAACTGAGTGAAAATGATGAGTGGAAATCACCTCCATTAGTTATTACGCATTGATTTTATACTTATCTACTCGTTATATTGTGTTACATTGATTTTGATGTTCGACTACCTTCCCGTCCGACCGAAGGTGGTCGAACATCACCGTACACCCATGCACATGCTGAGGGTTGTTGCCGTGACATTTTTTGTACAAGCCAAACATTTTGGCTTGTTCAAGCCAGCCCGTTAAATTTACACGCAACGATCTATTTGTGCCAATTCACTTGCGCAAGCCAATAATTATATTAATAAATTTTTTTTAACTTACCCCCGAAAAAAATGAATAGGCTAAAAAGTACGAAATAAAATAAAGTTTTAAAAACTGACTTTAGAAAAAACGTGAAATAAGTGATTCTTCTTTCTAAATCCATTCTGAATCGATTAATGCTGTTAAGAATTACCAACAATTATTTCTTCCTTTTTTGTGTATCACGGGATTGGTTTTTTCCTGAAGTCGGTTTTTTAAACTTTATTTTTATCTTAATATAATATGAGGAATCTTCATTTTTGTATGGATTTAACAGAAGAAGGACTAGTTTCCTAAACACCAGAAATTGAATTAAAGTAACAGTCCACCCAATTGGATAAAAAAGAGTAGGCAGTGTGGAACATCTACCTAAATCTTTTCGGAAAATTTTGCTTCGAAATGCAAAAATATTGATTCTGAATCTCGTTGACATGCAAAGTCATTATGTACCTACTTATGTACAAATGCTTTTACAATTATCATACTAAATATATACATATACATGTATCTATAATAATTACTTGAGCATAATAATCAATTTTATGTTTTTTGTTTTTAATAGAATGAATTTAGGTGGAATTTTTGCAAGAATCTTGCAAGAAATCTTGCTCTGGGTCTTGTTCTTGCACAGTTAGTCTTGTTCTTGTTCTTGCAAGCATAACTAAGTCTTGTTCTTGTTCTTGTTCTTGCAAAATGTGCAAGAACAAGACAAGACTGCAAGAACAAGACCACTTTTGCTCATCACTAGTCGCCATTCTACGGATCACCTTTCTTGAAATTTTGTGCCTCTGTTGTTACATTTACTTCCTCAATTCTTGATAATAGATCTGATACGTTGTTATGACTTTTAATTTATGGCTCGTATATCCGTTAAGCGCTGGCCGATTAAGTCGAGCTATAGAAGTTTATGTGGCGATGTTTTTCGCAATTTTGTTTAAAAGCGAAGATAAGCGGTTTTTAGTACAGAGAATATACTGAATTCTGGTCCTTCTAAAAGAAGCCTGAAGGGTTTCACTCCCTGACGAATCACCAGAAGTTTTCTGTCATCATCGTTATCGGAGCCCCACAGCCTATTGCTGACCTTGACTTCGTCCATAGGGAAAAATAGGGAATGACCTTACAACGGACGAACACCGACTGCTTAACTTAACTCTGGGGCATATGATCGACGTCGACGACCATTAATTGGGGAACATACGGACTACTGGCGGCCAAACTTGATTGGCCAAGTTCTAAGCTGTACAAACGGGCAAACGACGGCAAATTTGAGCCAAAATAAGAATCTGCACCAAATGAATTGTTGAATGTGTTTTATGGGAACTTGATAATTTTCGTTATGTACAATAATCCTTTCGATTTATCCTACTTAAAGACGATCGATGAACAAGAGAAACGAGATCGCTATGATTCGTTGATTTACATTTTAGTGGGAAATTTTGCTATTCAATCGCTCGAAGAAAATTCGAAAAAAATAATATTTTTATATAATCGCATTCTATACAAACAACTGGAGAATAAAACGTCAGTGTTCTTCTGATGCCCATCACATTGCCAAGGGAGGACTTTGTTTCAATCACGGACGGTGTTCGCCCGTTGTATGACCATTTTTTATTTTTACTCGGGGTCCTCCTGGTTTCTCATATCCTATACTAAGCTAACTATCACAGATTGCCCAACGATTGATGCCCTATTAGTTCTATTTGGGTTGAGTCCACGGTATACAGAAACAAGGTAATGTAAAAGATTGTATACCGTAAAACGGTAATTTAGTGACGTCACTTGGTGACCGCTTTTCATATAAAATCGAAGCTGTAGTGGTTTCTGCATTAATGCTGACGTCACTTGGTGATTATTTTTCACGGTAGTCGCAGCTGTCAGTCTCTTTTGCATTACCTTGTTTCTGTATACCGTGGGTTAAATCTATAACTTTTTACGGCATTGTTTATTAACTCAACTCTTTTATTAAAGTTTTTTACTTTTACAAAAGTCCCCCATTCCACCTTTTCCTCAGCTCAATAGTATATCTGCTCTCACAAAGTCTTATCTAAAAACTTTGTTAGATCATTTCAATTTATCACTAACTGTAGGCGGTTTAGTACAACTTTATAAGCCTTCACAACGCATTATTGCGCAACAAACTAATCTCATTCAAACGAATTTCGAACACAAAGCATCAAGCATAAGCTCCAGCTTGTTTCGTAAAGAAGTGAATGAAAAGTCAAACATTCATCCATCCCATATCCATCCATACATATGCGGGTATATTCTGGAAAATTGAATTTTGAATATGCGAAGTCATCGCATTCCTCGAAACTAATATTTACTATAGAATTTATCTGTTTACTTTCAATTCATTTTGGAAAGGATTATTTATAATAGCTTCTGATCTGATCCCGTGTCATGGCACATTCAGGCATTTAGAATATTAGAAGTGACGTATGTAGAGAATTTAGTAAAGCATTGAAAACAGAGACTTTTAAGCGTCCAAGGTTCCTTGTAAAATATTATTCTTAGCCTATAAATGTTATATTTCTAAAGGAAAATACGCTTCAGCAATTGAAGAATGGTATTCATCAGAATCCTTAAGAATATCCTCCGCCCTCGTGCTTTTTTCGATTCATGCACATGGCACCAAGAGAGAGAAGTATAGAAAAGGCGTTCTAAACAGGCGCAACTTTATATTGTGTACTTGACATTCACGAGAGCGCAAATATTTCAATTAGACTCCCCCCTCCCCGTGCAGCTTTGCCAGATTGAATCTTCCCTGCTTGCATCTTATACCAACCCGAAAAAAAGCACCTCCATTACGATGAAATCACGTTGAGTCGTCCCCTAGCCTCCATTTACCTTATCGAATGACTGCTTGCCATTCTATGCACCTGATTCTAAAGTAAATTTAATGTTGCGGTTGGGTGAAAGGACCTCTCCACTCTATATATACTTTTCCTTTTCCTACCTTTCCTCTCCTTTACATTCGGTTTAAGCAGGTTTGATGTCATTCTCAGCCATGGGATTGTGTCTAAAGACTATAACAGGTTACCTGGACTGTTATCACGTATTTGGTAACAGAATGAATTACATTAGGAAGGCTCCGGTGGCTAACCCTGAGTGATGTACTGGGAAGGATCCAACAACGTGGAGAAAGCTATCTTTTAGTTTAGAGTCTTCCAAACAATTGAAGACGATATACCGAGCCCCTTCTGGCTGTGTTGTCTGTCCACTCCCTTTTTTCGGGGGCAGAACGAGAGAGAGAGAGAGAGACAGGGAATTAGATTCATTCGGTGGCTTCCTCGTTTGCACCCTCTTCTTACCTTTTAGACAAATCCTTCCTACGAGCAGCTATAAATCTGAATTAAGTAGCCCCATTCGATATATCTTTAATTTCCGTTTCTCTCAGGGAAACTTTTTTATCTGCCCAATGGATTTCGTTCGAGGGGTCGGCATACAAAAGAAATTCTACCATTTTCTGATCGACTGGATGCCTTTACTTCCAATTATTTATTTATTTCCACTGATAGCCCTGAACATCCCGAGCACATGGTGAAGGGGATGCCATGTTAGGTTGTTTTATTTGTTCCGTGAAGGTATTACCCACCCAGCAGCTATATATAGAGGACATCCTCGTAAATGTCCTTTAATTATATGAGCTAAGTAGAATTTAGTGAAGTCTAATTGTGACAATTTTTAGGGGTTCTTCCTAAATGGCCCCTTAACTTCTATACTCCACATCACCAAATTACATAAATTGAGTTATTTGTCATTTCGCTTGTGCGTGTTGTTGCACACGGCGACAAATCGGAAAGGACATTTTTAAAGGAGGTTTCATCCTTTTAGAAGCTTCTGTAACTATAAATTTACTTGAATGAAGGAAAAATCGCTTCATTTTCTGCTAGCTAGTGGATGTATGTAAGTAAGTGGTTCTTTTCTTTCTCGGTTTTGTGATAAATCGTGCCTGGTCCAAAGTTGGCTAATACCGCAAAAAGCCGTTTATACAGATCTGTTACATGACGCCTTAGAATTTCTTAAGAAATTCCTAAGGAGTGGTTTAAGAAACAAGTGTTTGATATTGCCTGGGTTTGGAAGGTTTTGGAATCTTGAAAATATTAAATTTCGAAAGTTGTAGTGAAAAAAATTTTATACAAATTTTATGGCTGTCCAAAATGGCTAAGTCGCTTTTGACACCTATTCTGCAAAAATAGTCGAGGCGTTTTCAGAACGTATGAGTGTTCCCAAATGAGTCTAGTTATTATACTTTCTTATTCCGTGAGGTATTTGGTCCAAAAGTATCGGGACCACTTTACCTCGGGTATTGTACTACATCCGAATGACACATATTTTTCGGCCAGACCGCTCGAACAGGATTAGAAGGCCTACTGGTTTGTCGTTTATAGTTCAGATGAACGGTAGACCAATCCTCCTCAAGGCAAAGCCAGCAGGCGAGGTCCTCGGATTTGATACGGTATCGTAATATCCGACAATCACGCTAACAAGTGCCCTGACATCAAGCATACTGATGCAGCCATAAAGTGTCCTCATATCAAGTGAGCAAGTGTACCTACTAACATCCGTTCTACCGCAAACCGCAAATTCTGTAATCGCGTAAAGAAATGGCAAAAGAAGGAACCGTTTCGGTTCGACTCATGGTCCCATTACTGGCCGATCCCGCGTGACGGTTCTGTTAACGCATACATACACACATTCGGATATATCAATACATACCCATATGTATATGGATCTATGTACACATCAAACTACAAGGACTCCTTAACGTGATCCTCCCCCGCGTTCAGCTTTATTTAGTTGCTACTGCTAATGGCATTTCGTCGTCTTCCTCTATTTCCGACCTCTTTCTCTATTTACGGCCTCTTCTAGCCTTAACTTTCTCTGGATGGCCTGCAGCGCTGCTTCCACTTTCCTCCATATTTCCTCGGACCTCATCATGTGGTCTAGGATGTTTTCTGAAGCTAGTGACGCCTCGGCCATTTCTTCTAGTTCCGCTCTTTCATCGGCGAATCTCCAATAGGTAAAGAAGATTTTCTCTGCGTCTTCTTCCGTCGCTGGACATACCATACACAACGGTGAATCATCGTGCCAAAAGCGGTGGAGGTATTTCCTATACCCCCATGTCCACTCAGGAACTGCGTGAGGTCGTAACTCACTTTCTCACGCTCCCTCGTAACTTATATTTCCACGTTTGGGATAAGTGTCTGGGTCCAAAAACCCTTGGCAGACTCATTCCACTTTCCTTACCATTCCCTTACGGACTCGCTGCACGCAGTCGGCCGCCGTACGTTTCTTGGCTCCGCTATACTATATTCTGGGTCATAGAGACGCATGCCCTCTTTCGCCAGAATGGCTATGGGGATCATCCCCGCTATCACGTACGCCGCATCTCTTCGTTCGCATACAGCTCGATGTTATCTGGGTGTTTTCCTACGACAAAAACCCCAATATCACCTGCGAACCCGATTGCCACTGCTTCCTTTGGAAGACGAAGTCCCAAAAATCATTGTACATTGCGATCCACAGTAGATGCCCCAGAGCAGAACCCTGCGGAATACCGCAAGTTTTCCCGAACACCTTCGGATCATATTCCGAGAAGCGACCTACTCTGAAAGTAGTCGGCCACTACTAGCACTAGGTACTTTGGTGTGCCTCGCTTGATCAACGAAGTATCCTGTTACAGATCAGACCCGCTCGAAGAGTTTGGCTATGCAAATAAGGAGACATGTCGGTTTATAGGACGATGAACCCCCTAAATCGCTTCGGGAAGATCCACTCTCGCAGGCATGCTGTAAAGACTTCAGCGAACTTGTCTGGCGCTATTGTAGTTGCTCGCCGCTTAATTTGGTATGCCATCTATGCGAGGGACCTTATAGATGGCTACCTTTTTAGGGGCCTACTTTGGGATGGGTAGATCAACGGTGTGTACGTTCTGTAGAAACAGGACGCGCACCAAACTCTAGAGCAATGCGGTTGGTTAGAAGAGAGAGCTTGCCCTTGACCGCTGAAAGAACCATTTTATAGGCTATGCTCCAGGGGTCCGAGTGTTTCTCTGGATAACTTTTGTAAGTACTCGCATTTACTTCTAGCGATGGCCTTGTTCAACCTTTTCCTCGCTTCCTTATTAGTTCGTCGAAATCCGGACCGTTCCGGTGTCTCTGAGTTCTCCTTCTCGCTTTCAGACAGGCCCTTCGGTATTCGTCGTTCTCTGCGTTTCACCAGAAGCTTGGTGAATGTCGACGGCAGCCGGTGCGCTGCGGCATGGACTCGTCACATGCCAACTTTACGGAGTTTTTAATCTGCTCTGCCCATTCCCTGGTAGATAGGGAAGGTCCATCCTAACAGGGCCTCCATATCAAAGGAGACCGGTAAACGACAGTGCGAAGCCTATCAGCTGCCATGCAGTCCTCAACACGACAACTTTACATCTTGGTATGGTAACCTTGAGAATCATACAGAACCCTATTAACAGAGGCTGCAACAACTGGGAGATCCTGGTCAGAGCTGCGAGCAGTCGCGAAAAATAGAGCCCGCTGGAGGGCAACTGCGTCCGACCTAGGTCTCATCACGGATTAAAGGAGCGTTATGTTATGTATGTACTTAGATAAATTGAACTTTCAGACATTATACAATTTAATTATAGAAGGAAAACTCTTAAGTGATGGACTTGGTAAGATGAGACTTAGTATGCAAAATCTTAAATCTACTAAAGCTAAGGGTGATTAACTTTTTTATTTTCACCCAGAACCCATGATGATTAATCAAATTAAAACCGTCAGACGATTTTAATTGACAACCTTCATAATGAACCAAAACTTCACCACCATCAGATTAAGACTCCCATCAGACATGGGATGCATTGGATTACGTCTCAAAGTTTACCGACAGTAATATAAGATGAAGGTGACCGCCTCTTGTGGAATTCACTAAAGATTTTCGAGCATTTTAATGACTTACAGTATCAAAAACGAAGTCTTAAGAAAGTCCAAGTAAATGACAAAAAAAAAAAAGAAAGAAAGGACAGTAAAGCACTAGAAATAGAAGAAAGCAGCATCACGTACCTTAGCTCATCTCCGTTCCGTCCTCCCATCACGTCTGCATCCATAGACTGCGGAATCTGACTTTCGAGGCGAGGTTAAAACTTTTATAAACTGTGACAGAAACCATTTGCTAGTTTCGTTAGCGACTAATAAGTTTTATCAACTTAAGCTTAAGCTGTCACTTCGGTAATTTTGCCGTGGAACTAAGGAATTTCATTTTCACTTAAATTTTATGAAATTTTATTCTTCATTTTCACTTTCGATTAAAATCTTTTAAGAGGGGGCTTTATCCTAGGTAAAGTGAAAAACTAAGGCATAGGTACATCTAGGGTAATAGAACGGTGACTCAGCGAAAGCAATGTTATTTTACCTTTTAGCGCAGATTCAGATTTAATATTTAATTTAATGTAATCGATAAGTGGATTTTTCAGAACTACATTCCTTAACTAGGATTACCCTAGGATTTACTAGGCATAGATAGAAGTGAAAATAATAACTCATTGGGGCTAGTAATACCGGATGACGAAGCACTAATTGGGTGGTAATAAGGTATAGTTCCGTATTTCTGGAGGGCAAGAACTATAGCTTATCATCGCCACAAGTTTCACCAATCAAAAATTTGACAAAACAAATTCGTCCTAGCGAAGACACGATCGTTATCAAATTTCCTCTGCAAGAAGCGCTCATACTAGTGAAGACACGAACCCTATGAAAAGTTCCCCTACCTTTCATCAGCACTCATCTAGCGAGGACAAAACCCTTTCTTGCTGATGTTCTGAAATACCTAAATTGTGGGTGCCAGAATGGAACATGCACATCATCTATATATACGCACTTATACAGACATACATACACACTGAAACGTGCATACATAAAAAAAAGTGCTCCGGAACCTGCGTCGCTTTTCTAGTTCGAAGAATACCCTCAAAGCTGACAAGATTGATAAAATGCGCAGTGGAAGGAACGACCATAAGGTGAATATGGAAATCTTACTCACGGAACAATTTCGAGTCATAAGGGGATTAAAACAAAGTGGTAGATGGAGAAGTAGATACAATGATGAATTACATTAAATATATATCTAACCTGAATTAGGCAAATACATAAAGGTTAAGGTACTATTATTTGGGGATATACTAAGAGAAAGACTAATAGATAGACCGAGAAAAAGATGGAAGAACAAAGTAACAACACACGCAGTTATATGATCCTAGGAACTCTCCAACTGGAAATCGTCCAAACTCTGGGATTCCTTTAAAGGAGGCCAAGGCTCGATATGCGCTGTAGCACCATTGGAAGGAATGATACCCTTATTGTAATAGTAGGTACGAAAATCGTGAATCCAATTTCTACATTTTAATGCCTTGTGTCCACCTGGTTCGCTCAGGTAGAATGCTGTTCTGCTGCAGCAAACTCGACGGGTACAAATACAACTAATCTGATGAGTAGAATATACAAGTCTGCCTAAAGGCATAATCCAGAGCCAAGGGCGTAGGAACCCTATGGGCAGGGTGGGAAACTGCGCACCCAGGAATTTCCCTGGGTGGGCCATGCCCGCTTTGTTAAAGGGATTAAAAATTTTATTGTTTTAATACAAATTGGTGTAAGACCATTTTAGGGGCAAAAAGATCGCTTTTCACGAGAAAGTCGACCTTTCTAGTCTATCCGGATTTGATGACTCAACGATAATCCTCTAGACAGAACTTTTGACCATGCGTAACCAATGCACTTTTTGACTTTGGATTGGCTATGTCCTTTTATGGTCTTTTGTTTTTAATAGCCAATATGACTACCAAAATTGATGATCCTATTGTCACTATTATAAGTATCCAACTAACTTAAAAGCATGCATCGTGCAAGTTTACTTCAGTTTATTTTTGTCAAGAGCACTGTTAGTTGCAACTTAAAAATTCAAATTGTGTCTTGTGTCTTCTACAACTTAAATGTTGAAATAGTGTCTTGTGTCTTATATGTGATTATTGAACGAGTGTCCAACGAACTCCGCCGTCGTCTGGTCCCAAGTCCAGGGTGTGAAAGGAGGAGAGTGGTCGACCTGCCGAATTGACCGAAGAAACTAGGCAAGATACTGCATTTTTTAAAGAGGCCCCAGCAGCAGCGTATCCGTTGCGGAGACGTTCCGCTCGGACCACTAGCTAACGGATCAAAGAAGAAGAAGATATATGTATATAGAGAGGTGAATTTTCTAGTTCAACAGCTTTCACTTGACATATTTTTCATAAATAATAGAGTTCTTGGAAGGGGGATGTCTCTCTTCGCCCTTGTATCCGCCATTGATATAAATCGCATTCCCATTTTGAAGCAAGTTGCGGACAATATTATACAGGAAACTTATAAGAATTGCAGACAAAGTAGTTAGAATCGGCAAAAAGAAAGAATATGTACGATAAAGTCGATCTACAAGCATGCGAAGACTATTTATCGTCATCAGATGATTGCCGGTTGATAAACCAACTCGATTACTCGCTTTATGTCCTATGCGATAGTGCACACGTGTGCAATCTTTGAAAAGATTCAAAGAGAATTATCCACGAGTGCAGGAAACGTTAGTTCAGCTCGAAAACTGCGAAACCGTAAAGCCGGAAAAAAGCTCAAATCCGCGGGTGGTTGCTGAAACTTGAGCAGTCTGCGACCCTTTTTTTCTCAACGTCAGCATTCAAATTTTTGCTCCTTGCGAACAACTAGCGCGAGCGCTACAAGCTCCTGGTCTAACAGCTACACAGGTGCAAAACAAGCTGCTGATTTACTTTCTTCGAGATTGCAATTGTTCCGCACAGACACCGAGTTCGACCATTTATTTGAGAAAACACTTGAAGAATCGAACCAGTTTGACTTGAACAGTTTCAAAGAACCCCGCGTGAGACAACCGAACAAACGTTACGAGCATACTTCAAAATCTTCTCCACCGCGACTTTGAGCCAAAGATTTGTTAAAAAAAAACCTTTTTCGAAATTTTGGATTTGCAAATATCAGAATTGAGTGAAAGGTTCGACCAAAGTGGTTTGTCTATTCTAGTGTCACTCGAAACTGTCTTGTTAAACGCGACTAAAGGTTTAGTTGGCGACGAAGCAAAGCTCGCGGAAGAACTTGGTGTCTTTGCTGAAGATTTCAATATTAGTAGATTGCATGCTCAACTTTTTCTGCTCCAAAGTGTGCCTGGCATTGAGAGCTCCAACTGTTCCGAATTGAGCGACAAACTCGCGAAGCTACCGAAGACAACGAAAGATATGTTGAATGAAGTAATTTTACTGATAATTTTGATCCTAACGGTACCTACATCCGCCGCGACTTCTGAACGATCATTTATCGCTTTAAAAAGGTTGAAAACTTATTTAAGAAATTCGATGTCCCAAAAGCGACTAACACACCTTTGGCTATTACATGTATGTACATAAAGAACTCACAGCTGCTTTGATTTGAATGTTATAATGAAAGAATTTGTCGCACGGTCAGAAAAACGCAAATCTGTGTTTGGCAAAATTCTGTAGTACTCTAGATTTAAGGTTGAGAAAAGTTGAATTATGATTTAAGTCTTTTGTATTGTAATTTTTGCAAGAAAATGTAAAGTGAACAAGTTTGAAAAAACTGAAAATGTAAATGGATAAATTGTGTAAATAAAATTGAATTATAAAAACTGTTGAGTATAATATTAATAAACAATCACAAACATGTTTCATTCAAAATTATTATCATCGAGGAATAGGGGGGGGGTAAAGATTTCAAACCTGCCCACCCAGCAAAAATTTCGTTCCTACGCCCCTGTCCAGAGCCTAAAGTTCTTCAAGCAAATTCATGTTTTTGATATACCTACACCGCCATCATTCGGCTCATAAGCCACGCTTAAAAGTATTGCTACCAAAGTAAGATTTAAAGATTGACCTGCCTTTTCAATACCCGTTTATAATCGTGAGCTCATTTCCAATTCTGTCAACACGACTATTGACTCGAGATGTTCTGTTTTATCGCTAACAAACCTACAATGTTTTTCCCGCAAAACAAGACTAGCCTGCTTGGCTCATTTCTACTTCCTGCAGCTCTAATTTTTCTGCACATTACGAGCAAGGATTTCATGTTTAAATCAGTAAAAAATCCCAAACTCGTTGTACAAAGGGTGATTCTTTTTCACATAAGTTAAACGAAATTATGAAGCTACAAATCTGTGAATCTTTCCAATTTTGTTATATTTCTAAACTCCGTTATCATTGAAAGTATCGCACTACTAACAACAAGTATTGCCCATGATTTATTGTGACCGATTATTATTGAACTGCTTCACAAATCAATTGCGACTGCCACGGTAGCGCGCCGTAACAAAACCACGATTTGATTTTAATTTATTTTGTTTTAATTAAGCTAATTCTCTATATGAATCCTTGCCTTTTACTACCATATATTGCAAAATAGTAGTAACCATAGTTACTGAATGCAATTTCCTTTTACACAATCAACTTTGTGGTATTAAATCCACAAGAATCTGTAGTTGCACACAGTAATAAAGAATAATGGTGGTATAGACATACAGTTGCTAAAGCTCAGGCCCTTGACTCACAAGAGGCAGCAGGAGCTCTAGAAGGCACTGTCATACTTTTACAGGTATAGCTCAAGACTAGGTTCAAAGGGTTAATTTAGAATTCAAACACTCGACAGGTTAAAAAAGTTGCTTACAAACGAGTTTTCCTAACAAGTAATGTATGCAGGCTATACGAGTATCCAGGCCTGGATGAGATTTGAAAAAGAGCCCTTTATCTCTATTCGTTGGAGGGCTTTGATGGGCATTATTCAAAAACTACTAAATCAATGCTTTTTACAAAGGATTCATTTAGATGATGTTGTAGTACTATCGTTTTTAAGAATGGCATCAAAAAATTGATTAAAAGGATATTGACTTTATCCTGAATTTTTTTATCTAAACTTATTCTATTGCATCTAGAAAAATGACGTGCGATAGAGCAAAAAAGCAATTCGAAAATTCTCAGCCAACAGTACAATCGCAGAGCAGTCGCATCTGTTTAAATACAAAAGTTTTGAGGGACAATGCCGTACGTAGTTAGTTCAGTCAAAGCTAAAATTTGTAAGCCAGCATTTTGCGTTTTCTGATTCAAATTTGCTTCAAGATGTCATCAGAAAACTGAGTATTTTTTTTTAAACTTTATGTAGATTCTACAAGCTCTCGTATTGCTGTCTCCAGAAAGTCCTTTTTGAACCTCTTAACTCCTTATTGTAGCCTGTTAGAGTTCCCTTTGCTCAGCATATTGTATCCTATTGAGCAATCTTCTAACTTACCTACGCATTGCAGTCAACTGTCGTTCCACCAGGGCACTTTACGCAATAGCTGGAAGGAAGAAACAGCGTTGCTGTCATGGTCGAAAGAGATCAACTACTCTGTGGACGTTGCACCCATCTTTAGATCACACAGAGCTGATAGCATAGCGGCCAGCAGGACTAATTTTGAGGCCAGAAGTCCCTAAAAGCTAGATCAGTTGGTTTTTTAGGAATTAGAAAGAGGCGCGTGTATGTGGGAGACCGACAATGTTGAACCTGATGTGCCGATAGTGAGCCCTTATCCAGAACACACTAGTTTTGGATGCGGTTAGAGAGTAGCCTGCTAATGACAAAGGTGGGTTTGAATCCCCTATTTTCAAAATCTATGTTATATTGTACATAGCCAAGAACTTCTAGGAGACGCTCACCTCTCTCGTTTACATCGGTAATCCCGAAGATAGGGACCTATTTGGATCACAACCGATGGCGGATCGTCGGTTCATCTGGTGAGAAGAGCTCTAACCGTTCTTGGGCCTTATTTGGGGCTCCTTTAAAGAAATCAATGTTCCTAGGGGTAAGGCGCCTGACTACTATCCCCAGAGGTCCCGGGTTCGATTCCCGGCGGTGCCACGGTCTTAGCCTTTCCCAATTTCACGCCTACATAACTTTCCTTCTTTCTTCTCCCCTCTTTACATTCCTGATTCCTTCTGTCATAGCCTTCGTTAGCCCTTCCCCGCTCCACCAAAGCGCATGTCATCGGTTGGTTGATGAGATTCAACTCGTTTCAGGAGGCATAACACTCCAGCGAGTTGTTTCTCGATGCCCCTATTTCAAAGTCTCGATAGTAATGGTTGGGAGTAGGTGGACTAAAAAATACTCTAGTCTTTCACATTAAAAAAAAAAAGCTTAGCTCTAAGGATAGAGAGAAGGATACAATAGGTTAGGGGGAGTCAAGGGGGTGTTGAAGAAAATGGCGATGAACCCATTACTACACAAAAAATAAATACCCGATTGAAAATAATTTATTGGTTATTACTAGAACGCACACACCCGCAGCTAGCACGCATAAGGAATAAATAGATATGCCAAAAAGGACCCACTCTCCCGCCACAGTCATGCACGCTTCCGCCACAGACACGGATCTCCAAAAATTCAGACATGAGAATTTATAAATGCGCACGCATAGCATAGATTATTCCAAACGCGAGTGTTGTTTCACCAAGCAGTCCCCCAGCTAAGCACTAACCACGTCCAATGCTGCTTGACCTGTGCAAATCGATCAAAAGCTGTTCTGCTGAGTATGCTATTGGCACTCTTTATGGTCAACACAATAATTGCCATTTCCTTCGTCCTATACAATTTTTTAAAAGCCATACAGGCGATTTCGTGCATGCCTGTTGCTATCTGTTTTAACCCTAGATAGCTAACCTTCTGGCGTACAGCATTTAAGCTAACCATCCGCCGAAATGACGTGTATTTCAAAAAGTATTTTTTTATATAAAATATAAACTGCACGCACCTGGTACCTTACATTACTGGTTATTAAAAGGTTTTTCAATAAAGATGGGTATTTTTAGTTGTACTTTATTTAATTATTCAAAAATTACAGTAACATTTTTAAGACCTCTGAAAAACAAACAATTTTTTTTTCATACACTTAAAGAACAAAATTCGACGACGAACGACGGACGACGACGGACAAAGCTTAAGTATCTCAAAAACTATAACACTTAGGCTGGCTCCACACCGAAGCAAGCAAAGAGCTTTTGCTTTAGCAATCAAACATCTCTGCTCGCTATCAACCCACACTGAAGAAAGAAAAAGAGTGGCAAAAACTCTTTTGGCTTAATCAGTGTGAGCTAAAGCGAAGACAAGCAAAGCCAAGAATTCTAAAGGAGTTTGAACTTGAACTGGAATTAGTGCGTTCAAAAATGGCATCCGATTCAGACGACGAAATAGTATCACTTTCGTGGTGTTATTTAAATAATAATGTTAAGCGAAAATACTGGGAACATCCAATTAACGCAAAAAGGAAAAAAACAAATCATATAAAAAAACTTTTAGAAGAACTGCGTGAAGACGAAGAAAAATTTTCTAATTTTACTAGATTAAAGCCCTCCACTTTCGATTACTTACTAGAACTTATTCGGGAAAAAATAGTAAAAATAACTACAAATTATCGGCAACCCATTGCACCTGAAGTACGCTTGTTAATAACATTAAGGTAAGTAAATCAAAATGTAAAGAAACAAGAAATAAATTTATTAAAAAAACAACTTCAATTCAAATAAACAAAACACAAAACAAAAATATCCGTTCAAAGTTTCAGTGATCACTTAGTTTAATAAGTGATATTCTTGTTGGGGATACAATGAATAAGAATGACTTGTGGATGGCGCAGCAGGTGTCGTTTGTTTTTCGTTATCCTCTTCATCCATTAATTTATTTAACAAGGACAATGTTGATTCCTTGAAAAAACGTTGTCTTTTTGCAGAAAGTTTTGTGTAATCTGGGAGCAAGCCCTTGAAAAACATGAAGCCAGGATCTTCATCTTTTTTCTGGGTTTTTTTTTCTTGCAGATATTCAGCTAGTGCGTTCGATAATTTTTCGTTGCCCGTAGTTTTAAAGCGTTTTGAAACCGACAATGGAGGTTGCTTCTGTTGTTCATCAAGAATTGGTGAATCCGTCGCGATCTCTGTATCCCCTTCTGATTGATGTTCTTGTACAGCTGCTTTTTCATAATTGCTGAATACCTGCTGATGCTGATTAACGTGTCCTTTGAGGAAAGACATGGCATTATAAAGATACCATTGTCGCTTCTTCTTTGCTCCTGACCCCGAAACTGAAGTGCTCTCTTCACGCTGAGCTCTACTAAATGTATTACGTAGTACAGCCCATTTTGATTTACAATCAGCAACTGAAAATGGCGAATTATTTATTTTAAGAATAAAGGTAATTGACTAAATCTTGATTAATTTTACAGATATCTGGCTACAGGAGAAAAGTTCAATTCATTACACTACCAATTTCGAGTTGGAGCTTCTACTATAGGAAATATAATACCCGAAACTTGTCAAGCGATTTGCGACGTACTAAAGGATGTTTATTTGCCAAGGCCAAATGCAGAAACTTGGAAAGAAATCGAGACGAAATTTCGAATAAGGTGGAATTTTCCAAATTGTTTAGGTGCAATCGATGGGAAACATATCAGAATCCAGTGTCCTCCAAAAGCAGGATCTGAATATTTCAATTATAAAAAGTTCCATTCGATTGTACTTCAAGCAGTTGCAGATGCTGATGGACAATTTATTGCTGTAGATATTGGTGATTATGGTAAAAACAACGACAGCAGCACCTTCAAATATTCTTCTTTTGGAAAAGCTTTTTTTAAAAACGACTTGGAAGTTCCTGCGCCGAAGAATTTATGCACTTGCGGTTGCTCCAGCAAAAATATTCCGTACGTCTTTGTTGCTGATGAAGCCTACCCTTTACGCAGAAACCTAATGCGTCCTTTTCCAAAGAAATCATTAACAGAGATAAAGAGGATTTTTAATTATAGGTTGTCACGAGCGAGGAGGGTTGTTGAGTGCGCTTTTGGCATTCTAACAAAGCGGTTTCAGGTGTTAGAAACTGCCATCACACAGCCTCCTAAAAAAGATAGTTTAATTGTAATGACTACTTGTATTTTACATAATATGATAAGAAGTAAGGAAGGAAAAATTCAAGATTTATGTACAGAACTCGAATGCCTTTTTGAAGATCACCCCGAAAATGATCTAACTTGCTCTGAAATCAGATCTAGTAATATGGCTTTTGATGTACGGTTACAATTTACAAACTTTTTTATTACCAAGTGTGGATCACTGCCCTGGCAAAATAAATTTATTTAAATTTTTTTTACATAAATAAACAGAACATGTAATTTCTCTCTTTTTTTCACCAAAGGAAGAATCCTAATTATTTATTTCATTACCCTACTACGACTATTTTGTATAGAAATGAATTATAATAAAATAAAACTGAATTATAATAATTATAAATTTTTTTTTAAGTAGTCTTTGTCAAAATAAAATTCGAACCCACCTGAACACTTCATTTCCTGTGCCACTTCGTACTTGCTCAATGTGTTTGCCACTGCAGCGACCTCAACGACGACTGAGTTGGCTAGCTGAGCTGAAACAATTAAATCCACCGTTTAAAAGAGACAGCGATTTTACTTAGCGATGCCCGTCGATTCGACGGAGGTTAGCTATCTAGGGTTAAGAAGCGTAGGATGTATGTATATATTTTATTTCTTTCGTTTTAAGTTTCGATAAAGACTCTTTGACACTGGTCGTGCGTGTCAGCTGCATGCTAGGTGCGGGCGAGTCTTATGTATGTTTACTCATGCTACATAGCTAGGGGCGCTGGACGTGCGGGCTAGTGCGTACCTGCTGCATGCTAGCTGCGGCGAGTTTCATTTTTACTCGGGTACGCCTATCTTTAAAACTCTGTTCTAAGAATAAGTCCATACATTTTAAGTCTGCATGCTTGGGTTCCAGACCATGCCTGCTAAATTGCAGAGTTTCATTAGCAATTATCTGTGACTGTGATGGTGGTTATAACCAGGTTTAATTGTAAGAGCTTTAAGTTTTATAATGAACAGGAGGATGGGTGTCTATACGACTTTAATGAAACCCAAGTGATTCATAATAAGTATCTACATTGTCCCAAAAATGTCGATTTACCTCAATATTCGCAAGAAACAAATATAACTTAGAAACCCTAATGTATCCAAAAATCAGTTTAACACATACCGGACACGTCCGCCTACTTTAATCCTGCACGTCTTTCGGTTATTTTTATCAAAACAAAAAAAAAAAGAAGAAGAAGAAATAACAAAAACCAAAAAAGATACACAGGATAATACAAAACTGCTTCGTCCATAATTAAGCAGGATAAAGCCTGGAGCTTTTACCTTGTAACATATTCAGAAGCCGCACAACTCTTATAGATGTTCTAGCGAATCAATTCCAGAAGAATCTTTCTGAAAGCCCACAAGGAATCCCTTCGCCACCGGTCCACGTAAATAGATGCTTCGGGACAAATATACTGTGGTATTTGTGTATATGGATGTATCTCGAATTTAAGGTCATCGAAGAGTCCACCAATAACACAGCAGCCTAGACAAAAGAACCAGAAAAATCAATTAATTAACTAATTAAATCGGCTTTTTTGCTACTGTTGGCACTCCTGAAGCACCTTCGGAATATCATAATGAGCTACCATTGGGCCCGGGGTCACTAGCCCCAACGTGAAACTGGATTAAGTTTCTTTTGATTTGAGCGGAAACTTCTATACAGCATGCGGGCGGGCAGCGCGGGCGGCTCCTGTTTGTTGGTCGGGTGGTGGCCGAGTTTAACTCGTTCAAGTAAAGAATGATTCTTTCACCACCATATAAACAGGAGAAAGTATATTCCATGGAGAGAATAAAAGAAGGAATTTCTTGCCTCTTTGGATAGCAGAGGGCAACTTACCTTCGGGCTAATAATGGTCATGTTCAGGGATAATCAGTAAATTGCTTTAGCTTCTCTTGTTTGGTCAGGGATTTTTTTTTCTTTCTTCTTTGTTTTGTTCATAACCTCGTTCGGGGGAGGTTTCAATTCAGTTCACTTGAATTTGCATGCCTGACATGAAATCCTGTAAGGCTTTAGGGTGACTTCTTAGAATTCTCATTATAGATGTTGTGATAAGGCAAATAAGGGCGGAGGCTGATAAGAAAATTTATTCTTAAGATGCTAATATTGTGACTCTTAAGAATACTAATATCCGGTGTTTGGAGAATTAAAGAAAATTCACTTAACCGTTTCGTTTGTTGGTGTATAATTTTGCCTTGTTTCACAACCAAATAAAAAGCTACAAATAAAGTAGAATATTCTTTGGCATAGTTGGGAGTTTTTCTATTAAATAAAATTTTTTATTAGTTTTTTATATTGAATTTGTGAAATTCATAACGAGACAAAACCAAAAAAATGATTTAAAAATAAAGGCAAAATGATAGATAATTAAATTGAAGAAAATACCAACATTATTAATTCAAATGGTCATGATGCTATACGATGAAGCAGGGTCAAGAATCCTTCGTAATGGACAACCAAGTGATCCTAGAATAACGACAACTGGAGTGAAACAAGGTTGTCTCCTTAAACCATTACTCTTTACTACCTTTCTTGACGAAATATTGAAGAAAGCCAGCACAAAAGCAGGAGTAACCAGATGTGGAATGGTAATGAAAAATAATAGTGTAAAAGTACGACACTATGTATTTCTATTTTATTTTTTTGTTGAGGGGCGCCTTGGCGGGCACTGCGACCTATTTTGTTTGGTCTATTGTGCCATCCCCATCTTTAAAAACCCTCAAGGTTAAGGCTTCTAAGGTAGCCTAAAACTGATTTAGGGTTTCTGTCCCAAATCTCCCTGGGGTAGGGAAGTCACGATTAAATAGGCTCAATCTCTTCCTCACTGTACCTTCACAGTCAGAGCCGGCGCTTGATTTTTTTGCGCCCGGTGCAGTATGCTCTGTTGCGCCCCATCAATTGATCATATGAAAGAAAAATTATTTCCCCGCGATCACAACGACGAAAAAGCTGGAAATACACAAGGCTCTTCCAACTTGGGGACAATTTGCTTCGCATTTATCAATAAATTCCTGAAATCTTACTTCTGATCCTAAATCTATGAATAATCCTTTTGTGGAATTTAAGATATACCTGGCCGATCGAACTTACGAAACATACTGAACGCTGGAGGAACACGCCTAGACTGGCAACCTCCCTGGTCGTTCCCTCTTGTGCTGTCTTCTCACAAGGCCAAGGAATAGTTAGGGTGCAGTAGGAATGATTTCAGGACCACCTTTTTAGCCCCGGCGCGGCGGTTGCGCAACTATGATTGCACTATCAAAATTGCATAAAATTCTATTCGAAAAAATTGAATTACCTGTAATAAACCAACATGAAGTCACGGGAACACTTTTTTATTATTATTTTTTTAAGTTTTAATTTTTTTAAATATGAAGTTGCGCCCCCATGTAATTGCGCCCGGTGCAAGTGCACCATTTACACCTAAGAAAACGCCGCCCCTGTTCACAGACGCACAGCGAGTGCTCCGCAGTTTCAGAAGCTGCCCCGCAGAACCGACAGCCAGAATCGCCACCAGATCTATTATGCTTAGATGGTAGTTAAGCGCACAGTGGCCCGTCAGGAGCTCTGTTATTATTTTTAGCTCCCACCTCCTAAGATTTAAAAGTTTGCCTTTAGCTTTATCAAGTTGGATGAATCTTTAAGCTTGACGAGCACCCTGGGCCCTTGTCCAGCTAAGAAGAAACAGCTTGTCGTTCCAATTTTTGATGCCCGTTCTTATGTGGCAGCTTGCTACGCGTCCGTACCAATAGGTGACTATTTTGTCCCTAATCTAGCCAGGCTGTAAGGCAAGCTGCACTTTCATTACCAATGTGACCTTCGTGGCCCGGAATCGACATCAGCGTTGTTATACCTTCTGAGGGGTTTCAAAGATTGGAGACAATCCAGGATAGTCTTTGATGAAATCCTGTGAGATTTAATGGCCAATAGGGCAGCTTGACTGTCCGAGAAAATAACTATGTTAAAGCTATTTGGAACTCTATTAATACAAGTCACACCTGAATGTCGAGTACCTCAGCCTGAAAAACAGTGGGGATAGTGTCCAGAGCCATGCATATTTTGCCCCTTGAGCCATAAACACCCAGCCCTACCCGTTTATCGGCGTACCGTCCGTATACCAAACTGCCATTTTGCCACTCTGACCTATACTTCGAATAATCTTCGTATACGGTTTGTCAAAGTAAGAGTAGCAGGAATGGTATCGGACAAAGATATTATTGGCTCCAGGTTCACCTTGCTTCAAGGTCTCCTGGCTTTAAGGAGAATCGCTCCCGTGGACACAGCGCCCCCGCCAGAGCCTTTTTTACCAACTACTAGCGGTTTAGCAGAGGGAGGTTTTGTAGGGCCTCGATAGCCGTAGTCGGACAGGTGCTTTTGGTCCCTGTGATACCAAGACAAGCCAGTCTTTGCACCCTGGTCAGCTTAATCATAGCACCCTTTTGTTTAGTATTGGCCCACCATGCGATGGATCAATAGACCGGTTCGATTGCGTAGGTCAAGCAGCATTGGACGTGGTGAATTCTTAGATTGGGGACCATTTGGTAAAGCGACACTCGCGTTTGGAATGGTCGATTACGAATACATTCATATCGGTAAAAGAGGTGTGCATACCGAGCGCATTTTTAGAATTGCTTGCCTGTAGCGCTAGCGTGCAAATCCGTGTGGCAAGCGCATTTATTTACTATGCGTGCTTTTTCTCGTATTTGTAATCTGTCGCAGTCTAAAATCGAGTAATGCATACGCTAATTTAGTTCGTAGAAACTTCCAAAAAGGAATCGAGTATGTACTTATGAACGAGTAAAAAGTACTTGTAAAGTACATTGAGTAATTTTCTGTCGATTCTAGTCCTGAGTATTTAATCGAGTACTCTCAACCGTTTCCGTATCTCTAGGTATGGACTCACCAAAAGGAGTTAGCAACCCAGCAAATTTAATGAGGAATACTTTGCAGAATCAAATTTTATAGAAACACTGCAAAAATTAAATCCTTCTGAATACATACATATGTATGTATGTACATACATTAAATTTTAAGAAATTTTCTAGGAAAGGCTTTGACATAATGAGTCTAAATCTGTTTTCCGAAACTCTACATAATATTGGCACTTGCGTCACTGGTAAAACACTGACAGTGACAGGAAAAGCAAAAACGTTTCTTGTGTAGCGGTATAGCTCTCATTTTTCTTTCGTTGTTTTTAGGCATTTTTACCATCAGCATTCGTGAAATTAAGACCACCAGGTTTTAGTTAAGCCAAAAACCGGAATGGATGAATAAATTTTATCGAAACCGACCTATCACAGCAGGAGCTCAATACCCCCACCCTAATGATCTCACAATACCTTTTCTTTTTCATCTGCACACCAGGCAAGGGTTAACAAAAAAACTCCGACGTCATCAAACACGCTAAAAATAGAAAAATGCCGACATGAAATAGGAAATGGCCATGATTGAGTATTTATTCAGTGCGATTTTCCCGGACAAATAAAACGTTAACCCTTCCAGCCCCTTTACGAGCTTCTAAGCAGTTTTAAAGTAGTAATAAAAATTGGCAGCAGCCCTTCTCTGCGGGCACATTAAAATTTTTATGGTATTATGAACTTCACACTATTGTCCAATATAATTTACAGATAGGTAAGCAAAATGGCTGCTGCAAAAAAGAACGGAAAATGCCCATAAAAAGTGGAACATGGATGGACGAATGGCGGCGGCGAGCGGGGGTAGGAAACCTAATCTTTATGGCTTGTATGACCATAAATCACGGGTCAGTAGGATACGTGAGGGAAATTTGTGATTTGGTGAGAGTTGTGCAAACCGTTGTTGTGTGAGCTGTGTTGCCCTTTTGCCCAGAGAAACGAACGAAAAAAATTATTCCCTTTTCCTTTTTCTGGGTATGCTCCAGGACGCACAGAAGTTGGCGCTTTTCTTCCATGTTTACACCTTCCATACAGGGGGGAATACAATCGCTTGATTTTTATGTTTATATCGCAATGCCTATCCTGCATACAGCTCTCGGCCCCACACAGCCAGGAGCCCTTCACTTGCGATTTGAATTCCAAAAAAGGTACACTTGTCAACAGTTAAAATTATGACGCATTTTGACGGTGATTTATGGATGACGAGGGTCCTGGGAACTAAGTGACGAAATTTGTTTTAAGGGTTGCGATTGGATTTTGCGTAATGGCATTTTGGGCCCTGTACATATTGATTAGACTGTCACAGGCTTTAAAGTATTTTAATGCTCTTTTCTTGCCCTGACAGGGGAGCTCCGTCATATACCCGGTAATGTCGGCTTCCGCATCTATAAATAGTATTAAACATTCAATAGCACACGGAAGGGGTCATGATGTAGCCGCCCAGCGGAAAGCAGCCCGATTGGCTGATACATATAAATAGGGCTGTCATCGCCTAAATTGCCGAGGCCGGACAAAAGCTACAAAAGCTCGGACAATTGAGTGAAATTGAGTTTTGTTCCCGGACTCCCATTTTTCTAAAAGAAGGTTTAACGCTTTTTTTTGGTGAGTTAAATCCAAGCGTAGTATCGAAGCCATAACCAATAATATATCCGGCTACCACGGAAGGGCTAGCAACCCTTTCTGACATTAAGTACTTGCCATCCCAGCACAATCTCGGACAGGACAGACTTTGGGAAACTTAGGGCAAATATATCTCCAATACTCTGTTTATGACTAGGTTGAAAAGTTGAATCGAGGTTGAGTTGAAATTTCGACCACGGTGTCGAGATGAGTTCACTTTGGGTTGAAATAGAGTTGAACTGAAATCAAAACATAACCTCAAATTTTTGTGTGAAATTCTCATTTATAGATACCTGAAAACTCAGAATGAAATAATTTTTTATTCCTGTTCAAGGAAAAACACTGAAGATAAAACTAACACCAAAAGCGGACTACACGAATGGTAAACAAACAAAACAAAAATCACTTCAACCCAATTGCAACTCAACCAGCGTATATGGGGTGATAAATCAGCTCGACCCCGATAGGAGAGCTGAGTGGACCCAGTTTCAACTCGACTCAAGTTTATGCCCGGGTTGAACCTAGATTGAACTTAGTCTTAAACGGGATTAATAAAAACAAGAGGAGTAAACAGAGACAGAAAATAAATGTGCCAGAATTAAAAGAAGAGCAAATTAGGGGTGTCTATGAGAACCTTCTTGACGTAAAGCCTGCACTACATTATTCGCGAAGTTGCTTCGGCGAAATACTTCTCGAACTTGATCGAAGTCCGAAACATGATATACAGAAACAAAGCAGTGTAAAAGAGAAATGTCATTTTTGTGCTGAAGTCACTTGGTGACCCCTTTCTATATAAAATCGAAGCTGTTGTTGTTTCTGCATAAGAGCTGGCGTCACTAGGGGATCCTTTTTTACTGTATTCGAAGCTGTCAATCTCTTTTACATTACTTGGTTTCTGTATACCGTGGTCCGAAATACGTGACTAAACACTGGTGCAACCTTGCGAGGAGCTCAATCGCCCGGCACACCACACACCTTGAGTCGTTTAACTCGGGCGCAAAAACCGTCAAAGATGCAAAGTCGCCCGAGGCGAAGTAAAGTTACGCAAATTGAATGAAGTGCCTCTCTACATTCTCGACTTCTACCAAACTCGCGAGTAGAGTTGGTGCAAGGTTAAGAGTAAATGAACTTAACAAGGGAATGACCCAGCGGATAAAAACAGAGCATACCCCACTTAGTAGACACAAAACAATGGATTCATAAAGAAAAGAAACGAATTAAGAAAAATTTGGGACCGCATTTACCTGTCCAGTAAGACCTTGGAATCACCCTTAAGGCCCCCATACATGGTCAAATTGGATGTACATCGAAGGGCAGATGTACAACCAAAACTAACGATTGTGGGCCGGCCGGCCGATCAAAACTCATTGCGCTTATGGGTTTGATGGAAATCTGGATGTACATCCAATTTGACCGTGTATGGGGGCCTTTAAAATATAGTACTTGGTCTAAAGTTGGTCTGGCCTGGTCCAATCTGGAGCTAATGTGTTGGCAAACCACTTTTTTTGTTGTTTTGGGACCGAAAAACCTATCGAGTAAGAGTTTCAACCTACAATCGAATTAAAGTTTGAACATTTTTATAGTAGAAAACAATGGTCTGTCGGGTTCCTGCTGGTGTCAAGTGTCAGACCACCTTTTATTTTAGTCTTTAATTGCTACTTAAACCTTAATAACTCTTATATCACCTGCTTTGTCATTTTTATCTGAAAAGAAATTGGTTGGACATTGAGTCGTTTGATAACTAAAAACTTGGTTTCCTTGAACGATTGGATTAAGTCTTCTTTTCGTTTCGGATCGGTATTGTCACTGAAACTTTCAAATAAAGCGAGAGCATTTTTGCCACGACGGAGTTTGCTTGGATGCGGACTACGAGTCAATTTTTAATTAAGATTTGTTTTAATTTATTGAGTATCATTCAATTGATCGGGTCACACTTGGCACAAAAAGTGTGGTTTTACCCGGACACTTTTCAAAACCCCTACGGAGCGGCCGTTGGACGCCCTCATAACTAAGACAAATCCGGGGAAACCCGGATATATAATGAACCACAAATAAAACAACTCAAGCGGCCCAGGAAGCCCGACCGCAATAATACAGTGGTGTGTCATGGTAGGAGCCCTCTTAACCAGCCCGTAATGCCGCTTCCAAGTAAAAGCCAAGAATTTAACACGGCCAAACAACGACGTTAACATGAACATTAATTCGTTGCACATGTGGCGATTGTTATGCTGCAAGTCATCCGATGCATTTCGAAACTCTATTAAATTTGCAGCGAGCCTTGTTGGCCTGCTCTATTACCCTGTTACGTAAAACAATGCTTCAGCCGGATTCCTTCGTATCCCTGGGAGATTAGTCAACATGTCATGCACGATGAATATTTTTAGTCCCCCAACCACCACCGCCCGTGGCCACCCCCGACACAGCACAGCACAGCACACTATCCCCCCTCCCGCACTTACGAGTATTTTCAAGAAGGATTTCCACCGCAAAATAGGTGCAAGTTGTGTGTGCTAGCTTTTTAGGATGGAGGAGTTGGAGGTCCTTTCCATCTACACACGTTTACGTATCCACCTTTTGTGTATAATGAACCAACAGGCGGATTAGGTTGAATTGTTAGTGAATCGCTGCTGCTGCTGCTGCTGGTTCTGCGGTGGAGAATGTTCGCATTTAAGCAAATGGAGATGGAGCAATTATACACATACATGTCATAAAACGCGGAGCCTGGACTGCATAGCAAATCAACTTTTGCACGTACATATATGGAGGTGCTAGAAGTATTCTATGAGAATTGCTGATATTTTGCGGTTTCACCATTTGTTACCGAACTTTTAGCTGAATGAAAATCGATACAAAATTTGCTACCCTTTAATCCGGGGGTGCGTCAGCATTTTTTCTTGAATCAGTTTTTTTTTTCGTGAGTTTTCATATAGAATTTTTATTCAAAGATATTTTCACTTTAACACATAAAAAAACAGAGCTTGAATTTTCTGGATCAATATTATTAACCTTTAAGCATTGACGTACGTTATTGCTTAACATTAACCAGGAGGGGGAGACCCACAAGCCCCTATCTTGTTAAATTATGCTGCAGTCCCTGTCCGACCCACCCCTCTAGAAGTCTCTTCTTCCAGTTGTGTCTACGTCCCTCAAACTCTCTCCAGTTTGTGTGACGAAGCCTTCGTATATCTTTTAGCATGCCAATCATCCACCTATTTATTGGTCGATATAACATTCTTTTTCCTATTGGTCATTGGATTTCCAATCTACCTTTCTTTGAAATCTTCGAAAAATTGTTGAAATATATTGCGTAGTTTGCTCTGAGCACACAGCAATCTGCACAGTTCTTCTCGATTATCACCGCTGAAGATGCTGATATGGACCGCATCATAAACTAAATTCCAAAGGGGTACTTAGGGTCTCCAAAGGGCTACTTAGGGACTATTTAAAACGGGCGCCTGTATTCAGTGGTGCACGGAGATACGGTACCGCGGGGCTATATGGAATATGAATCGAACAGCAATTGAAGCTCGAGTTTTCATCATCATCAGGAGCTTCACAGCCTCTTGTTGGCTTTGGTTTCCTCCAGCGTTCACCTCCATGATTGTCGATCTCCGTCCGTGGCCCTTACTTTACAGTTTCTCATTTGCAATTATATTTCGTCTTCCTCGAAGATGGAGACATGATCGTCTATGTCAATACTGTCAGAGCTGAAAGTTATCACACAACCCTTCACCCGATGTTCATATCGGGGATTCATGGAGCCTTTTAACAGTTACAATAAATGTGCCAGAGTATCGAGTCCGGCGCAGGGTTGACACTGGTACAAAACTCCTTGTTTTTTGTATGACTGGAAAATCTCTGCACTAATGAAAAAACCTTTACGTAACGAAACAGCAGTAGGAGTAACTTTAGATCCAGCTTGTTATATTCAGGTACCTGGCTTATTACAGCACCAGGTGTTCCATTGACTTCTCTATATGACCGCATGTTCGCCAATCGGACAGTGTCCGGTGATGATTGTGTGTCTGTCAAAACACCTCAACCAAAGCATTGGTCGGCTAGTTTGGTCTAGCTGCTGTTGGTATCTTCAAGGGTTTTGGCAGAGTATGATATCCTGCTCTGTAAACCAAACTCTCATTTTTTCGTAACGACCTAGTTTTAATGAAGGCTGTATTGTATTGTATTTCGTGTAATCAAAAACCCACACCATATCGGCCGGTGTCCACCAGCGGTAAATTCTATCACCCGATGTTTTCGTAATGTTTATCAATGATCTCCCCAACCAATGTTGATTGAAAGCCTATACAGATATTTCAAGGTGCCGCTTAGTTCTCATGCCCAACCGTCCCAACACCTACTTTGGACTCTAACATTACCCCAGCAGCCCTAAGAAAGCATATCGTCGGCTTAACAAGTTTATAAGAAGGTTTTTAGTTCCGCTTAGGTCGGGTCCTTAGGTCGGACTTTTATTGGTCTATCCTGACCTCTATTCCGTTTTTCGAACTTAACTTAGTATATAACTTAGACATCGCACCATGGCATGATAGTAGTACAAACGGTGACACATAAACTTGGATTTTCACATAAAAAAACCCGTCGATTATCTTGCTGATTGCAGTGAGAGGACTTGTCCCGGGATGTGCAACCGCACATGGTCTTCCCCACTCTATTATTGCATAAGCTGCTGGGGATGATTCTAGTTTTCAGTATGTGAAGGATCCCCTGAATAAAACCATTATAGATCGCGGACTGGAACTGACCTGGACTAAATGATTGAATAATGATACTATTTTGCATACTTCCCCAACAAACTTCATCCATTGGTGCAATTAGTAATAGTATTGCATTACTGTAACTAGACGTCATCAGGAATAAACTTTCATTAAGCAAACAATTTCCTTCCAAAGTTCTGATTTAAAATTTGAAACAATCTGCAAGGGGTACAGCATAACGATACCATTACCCATAATCCTAACGAATTACATAAGGAATGGCGCACAGTAAACTTCCTTTGGGTGCAAATTTAAAAACTTCTCATTCAATTTGGAAAAAGGATATTAAAAAACTTCGCAAATATTGAATGCAGCTACTTGAATGAAAGTTATGAAAGAACAACTCAAACTGAATTTGTGTTTTACAAGTGACTAAGGACGTGCATAAACTGTTCCCGTCGACTATCCAGGATTTAAGCAAATGTCGAAATGAATGCCTTTGAGAATTAATTTATTTGTTTGCATATGTATGCAGTTCTGTCTCTCTCTCTCTCTGTGTACCCCCTGTCTCGCTGTATGAGTCCTCCTCTTATATTTATGCATCCCACAGTCGCACCGTTTTTAGTTTTAAGTTATTTCAAATGCAAAACATGTCGGCTAATCTGTTTAAAATACCAGAATTTAGTTTAAACATTGTTCCAAAACTATGTGACTTGAGTGCATAACCCACTCGCACTGCTGGAGGTCCTTTATTTTCCGAGTTACTTGACAAAATCGTAACTTCTTATAGTCTTCCACCGAGGGTTGATGCTTTTGTTAGCACAATGCGGATAAGCCGGCAACAGTGAGCATTTTTAATATATATATTGGGATAACAACTAGCTCCAAATGGGTGGCAATTATGACCAGAAAAAAAATAAGACAGAAAAGTTCGTAATGGAAATGAAGCTCCTTACCAGATTACAAATGACAAAAAATTAACGGGGTGCGACAGCATTTACCTGAGTGTTTTGTATGAAACGAAAATGGAAAGTTTCCAAATTAAAGCAGGAGCAAGGCGGTATTTACATTTTAATGCGCGCGGCATTTTGCCTGGAATACCAAGGCCCTTGAAGGGCATTTATTGTGTGTGTTAAGTAAGTGAAGAGATTCTTCATAAATCACAGTAATTTGGTGCCATTTTTTAGAGGCAATTTACTAAAATGTACAGCTTCTATTTGATATTCTTTTTTGAGCAACAAAACATTTTTGGCAGAATTTCTTTTAAGTAATTTTGCTATTACCTTAAGGACAGAAAAGCATATTTTTCGTATTTAATCTTTTTAAAGTGATAAAAACCTGGTTCTATACAAAAAGGATCATTTTCTGTAGATTTTTCATTTTGCTGCATAATTTCCCCCCACCCCCATCATGCCAAGATTTTATTCATACTACATTTTTCGTGCAAAATCGAAAACACTGTACCTTTTGATATGGCTACCTGGACTATTTCGTGTACATCACCGTCCCCTCATAACTATGGCATAAATTTTGCCCATCATTTCAGAAGAGGTCAATTCTTTAGACTTGCCGGATGAGGTTTAAACTCATTTGTAAACACATGTAAGTACAGAAGAAGATGTGCTTTGTTAATCCGTTGGCTTATTATATAACGCCTCGATTAAAAAAATGTGTCGGGGCGCCAGTAGTAGTATAAGTTTCAACTTCCTAGCGGGAAAAATTGGGAGCGATGAGAGAAGAAAAAGATAACACCGTGCACAAATTTTTGTTTTACATAGGTGACATCTGGGGTCTTATACTAAATACCGCTACTATAGTATGTTAAGTCAAAAATAATAAACAGAAGTGTAAAAAGTAGGTAGTGCGGCAGTTTAGCCTGGGAACCAGTACAAACTAATCAACAGGCGAAGCTAATCAAAACCTTAACAAAACCAGCACTCTTGTATGGATCGACATCAAGAACGTTTACCCCTTTGGTGTATAACAGCCAACGAAGTGCTGATAACTCTAAGGGAGTCTGGGTGCACCACGGAGGCCTATGCTGATGATATTGTGCTGGTGGTGACAAGCAAGTACATCTCAACAATAAGAGATATAATGTAACAAGCATTGGACACCCTTGCTCATTGGGCTACTACAAAGGGTTTAGGCGTTAACCCAGCCAAGACTGAAGTAGTGCTCTTTACAAAGAAGTATAGACTTCCTAATTTTCCTTCTTTAAGACTTTGCAATGAAACACTGCATCTAAAGGAGGATGCGAAATTTCAAGATCTCGTACTCGATAGTAAATTAACGTTGAGGCCGAATCTTTTAGAAAGAGCCAATAAGGCCAAAACAGCTATCTTCTTATGCCAGAGAACGATCGGAGTCAATTAGGGCTTTAAACCCCGCATCGCCCACTGGCTGCACATAGCCGTAATCAGAACTATACTTATGCATGGCATATCAGTATGGTGGACTGCATTAGAGAAGATTACGATTAGATACTGGAAAGGGTCCAAAGAACAGCTGAACTGTGTATCAGCGGTGCAATGAGAAGCACCCCAACAGCTGCATTGGACGTCTTATTGCATCTTACTCCTTTAGACATACAAGACGAGCAAATGGCAGCCTAGACGGCCGTCATGACAAAGGCTTCTCTTGGAAGGACTCCATATCCATATGGCCACTCATCCATCCCTAGGAGGTTCGCCACCGCTGCGAACTACACTACACCTACGTGGACTTTGGAGAAAGGGTTCAATACCATCATTCCGGCCAGAGATGACTGGACAGATGGTGTTATCCCAATTGGCTCATTATGTATCTAGGCAGATGCCTCAAAAATTAGGAACAGCGTAGGCTCTGGTATTTTCTCTGAGGCATTGAATATAGATACCTCTCTTGGTCTACCCGACCACTGCAGCGTCTTCCAAGCGGAACTCACTTTGATCTGGGAGGCTCTCGAATGGCTGAAGATAAATATCTCATAAGATTCTATGTATTCTATCGGATAGCCAAGCGGCCCTCAACGCTCTTAATTCTGTCGTCACAACATCCTCGACTCTTCTGAACTGCGCAGGTGTCTATGTGAGACTGCCACAAAACACTTGGGTCGGTTTCCAGAACTCAGTGGGATTAGGGAAAACCGCAGGGCAGATGAGCTTGCTAGATAGGGCCGAAGTGGAAAGGATGATGGGAATGCCCTTGGCCACCTACAAACTAGCTGTGAGGAAAATCAGCGTAGCTCGACCTGGGTTGAGATGGACCGCAGCAACGGTGTGCCACACTCTTCATGCAATGCGGCTAACTTTGGACGCAAAGCGTTCAAAATCTCTTGTTGAGTTGAACAAAAAGGTCATAAGCCATGTATTAAAGGTGCTGACCTTCACTGTCCCTTTGGCCCGCACGCCGAAAGATTAGGACTTCCCCATAACGACTTATGCAGAAGTTGTAGTAATGAAGAAGAAGAAGAAACTCTCTCCCATCTTCTCTGTAATGTCCCGCCCTCGAAAGGAAAAGAGGGACCTTCCTTGGCTCACTCTTCCTTGATGGATTGATAGCAAAATATTGGTGCTCCTGACCTCTCTCGCTTTATCAAAAGCTCAAAATGGCTTAAAATGGCATGAGCTTTGTCCCAACACTAGAATCACAATGGGCCTAATGGCGTGCCTAAGTGGGCTCCCTAGTGGGGGCAGCCATTTAAACCTTACCTAACCTAGGTGACTTCTGCATGTGTCATATGCTTACGTTGTTATTCCCTCTAGTAACTTTACAAATAGTGCTTACTATTCCACATTGCACTAAATGATAAACCACCTAGAGTACAAAGGGGCATTACCTCTAAGCGCTAGTCTTTCACATAAAAAACACTTAACTACGTTACTAATAGTGCAACTCTGGCACCGAAAAACCCTTACAAAAATTGCGACCATCCAACTTCTCCTTCACTAATGAAAAGTGAATTATCTCCATCAAATTTATCTTCTTCATTTTATTTATCAGTAGAAAAACGTTGAACAAAAATCATTTAACATTTATCTCAATTCCGCAGCAAGATTATCCGTTGACCCTTTCAGTTGGCAATGCAGGGGCAAATAACAACTCGAATCGGTTTAATCCTTTTATATGTCTCGAGCCAACAATAAAAGTCATTTGGGGGTTTGAAAGGAATTTCGCTTCCATTGAATCCGGGGGCTCCATAAAAATGCACTTCATATTCCTTGAATGGAGCAATCGAGGAATGAAATTTTATTTCGTTAAAAAATTGTCATTGCCTTAAAAGTTTCTGTTATCCTTTGCCCGGAGCTTTTATTATGATTGTTAAATGGTTATTTTGGTGGACCCAGAATCTTACGTCTCGCTGCAGTCGATCTAGTATCTCAGTATCTCTCTCTCTCTGCACAAAAACGAGCTCCCATGGAACGGCGATTGTAGAACTGGATACGATCCGTGGATTCTTGTGCACATATGCAATAATAATCTTTATCCTTTTCGTAGTAGTATCACAAAAAGGAGTGCACTTCCAGCAAATCTGCCTTCTGTGGGGAATTAAATTTCGAAAAGGAAAACTACAAACGATATTAAATTGGGAGTTTTATTTGCTGTGACCTCGTCCTGTTGTGCCCAGTGGAGCTAGATAAAGTCAGCAGACGAATATGTTATTGGATAACCGATTTCGAATTGGATAAAGACATTTTCTTAAGTATTTTTCTTTCAACAATTTCCGCAATTTAAAATCGCCTTTTTTATCGTTATTATTGCGCAATGATTTCCCTCGGTTACCGGAAAAATAAGCATCCATAAATTAATTCCTTTTTACAGAAATAAACTTGGTATTAAAATTCTAAAGGCAACCAATTTAAATCGCGGATTGCGTATGGATTTTAAATTGTTTTACGTGCGTCCCACCTGTGTCCTGTTTGATTAATTTTCCTCGAAACGTGCTTATTAGAAAATCGCTTTGTGCTAATTATAGAATTTTATAAATATTAAATCACTCTCAGTAGGGTAATTCTGCTTAATGGTTTTCCGGCTAATTTTAAATGTTATACGAAATATGTAATGTCGTCTTCATATAAGTGGAATATATGCGATTGTATTTACTTAACATGGTTCATATACATATGCACATACATTACATAGGCGTTACTTTTGGGCGAATGAAAAACATTATTAACTCCGGCATGATATTCTGCCTGTTTCAATCCCGGGAAAAAGGAGGAAATGGTTAATCTATCAATTACTAGTAAACTTTATACCTTGTGCCTAGAAGTAACTAGACGACCACATAAGTATTAGGAAACCGGTCCTCCTGGTAGAGGGTTGAGCGAGTCGTTAAAAATCCGCTTCGGAAAAATTTTCTGGTTATGGAATCGAGAAGTCAGACCCTCGACAAACTCTTTTACGGCAACAATTTCAAAGACGTCACGGGGCTAATGATTTAAGGAACTTCAATATAAAATTCGCCAGATGGAATATAAGGAGCAGGAAATTATAGACGTGGAGCAATTACAGGAATGAGAGATGAGCCTAGCAAAATTAGAGTTGATATCACTGGGCTACAAGAACTTAACGGGACTGGTAAAGGAGCTGTAGAACGAAGAGACGCTGCCTTATTCTACAGCAACAATACAGCAGCACTTGGTAACCATACCTAGTAAGCGTCCTTGTTGCCGATCCATACATGAGTACTGGTTTTGTTAAGATTTTGATTAAGGCCCCCATACACGGTCAAATTGGATGTACATCGAAGGGCGGATGTACAACCAAAACTATCGATTGTGGGCCGGTCGGCCGATCAAAATACGTTGGGCTTATGGGTTTGATGAAAATCTGATTGTACATCCAATTTGACCGTGTATGGGGGCCTTTAGCTTCGTCTGTTGATTAGTTCCTACTGACATTTTGGTTCCCAGGATAAACTGCCGCACAACCTACTTTTTACACTTCTGCTTATTATTTTTGACTTATCACACTATAGTAGCAGTATTCTTCTCGTTTACGGTTTCTATATTGTATGTCGATTGTTATATGTTGCCTATTCTTTCTCCACTATTTTCGTTGATGCTTTCTAGCGCCACAAGTAGTGTTTTTTTTTTTCAAATTTTTTATTTTTGGAAAAAATACTTCTAAATGAATCACCCAATACATATACCTACTTAAGGGGAGGAAATTTGTATTTTTGTCGGGGGCGACGTAACCGCTGATCAGGCTACGAAAAATTTGCAGAGGATTTGACAAACGGTGGCACAGTTATACTTCTAACAAAAAAGTAGCGAGAATTTTTAACTAAAACAGACAATTTTTATTTATTATTCAATAATTCTTTTATCCTCTTTAAAGTTGCCCTTATTTGATGCGACACAATAATATTGTTACGGATATCCGATGCTCTAGGAAAACCTTTTATATGCATTTTGCAGTATGTCCTTCAGCTCCTTCCGTGAATTTTATTTTCTGGCTTCACTCGAGTAATACATAATTTACAAGAGCTTTTTTGATGTTCTAGAAAATCTGAATGTTGCCCACCACTGCTGTTGCGCTGGAGCGATATAACTAAAACTATCGCTCTAGCGCAACCGCAGTGGTGGGCAACATTCAGATTTTCTAGAACATCAAAAAACATAAAAGACGTGATACGGGAGAGATTTCGTGCGGTAGCGTTCGAATTAGAGAGTTGTAGGACCTTCTATTGTTCTTTCTTTCCATCGTCGGTTATATGAATAACGGATTACCAAATAATTTTCTATTGTCTTCTTTACGCTCCTTCAATCCCTCATGGGACATAGGGCGGAAACAGTTGCCCTCCAGCGGACTCTGTTTTGCGTCACAGCTCTCAGCTCCGACCAGGATCTCCCAGTTGTTGAGTCTTCTGCTAGTAGGGTTCTCCTCCACGTTGTTCTAGGTCTTCCGACTCGAAGGGATCGTTGCGGATTCCAGTCAAGGGCTAGTTTGGAAGATTTTCGTTTTCGCGTCGCAAGGTGTGGCCAACCCAATTCCTTTTCCTTCGCCTGATTTGGTCGTCTATCCTTTCTTGGTCGGCACGGCGCCATAGTTCTTCGTTTGAAATTCTATCCTGCCAGCGGATTTTTAGGATACGACGCAGGCATCTGTTGGGGAATACTTGTAGAAATCCTGCAATGAATTGGGTGACTTTCCATGATTCGCAACCGTATACAAGAACTTCTAGGTTGTGTCCGAGATCCAGTGTTGCTCGTTTCTTTGGACATAACCGATGCTCGTTTCCGCAGCCGTCAATATCGCCCTTTGTCGTACTCCACAGATCTTCAATATTTGTGATGCCAGAAACGATTTGCTGGTTTAATATTTGTGGCAGGTTTCCAGCAAATTCTCGCTTTTTAACGCTCTTCCGCAGAAGGTCTACGTTAAACTGTTTACGGGTTATAGCATCGTGTTGAAAGTTTCTGATTGCGGCGATGTTAAGGCGAATAGTTGCTACAATCAAATGGCGGTCGCTTTCAGATCTGCTCCCCTGGAACTCCCAACTCCCCTGGAACTCCCAACTCCCCTGGAACTCCCAATTGTTCTCTATCAACGGCTGATGGCCACGTGATCTATCTGATTTCTTGTTCTACCATCGGACGATATCCAGGTCTCTTTGTGTATCGTCTTGTGACAAAAGTAAGTTCCACCTACCATGAATTGGTGAGAACTTCAAAAGTCAACGAGAAGCTCACCATTGTTATTGGTAACCTTGATTTCTTAGTTCTTGATTTCCAATTGTTTGTTCAAGGCCGGTGTTGTGATGATCTGTGCGTTTAAGTCACCCATTAATACAATGATTCCTCCCCTTGGACTAGAGCGAAAAACCTCATTCAGTCGCATATACAACTCGTATTTGATGTCATTTTCTGCGTCTTCAGTTGGAGCATAGCATTGGACTACCGTAGTAATTCTCACTCTGGTACGCAGCCGCACGGAAATAATCCTCTCAGAAACTGGTTACCAGCTAATGAGGCCGGACACGGCTTTTTTGGTGAGTATCACGCCAACGCCACTCCTACGGCTTTCGGTTTCGTTTTTTCCAGAATATACGAAGGGGCAGATATGTTCCACCCGCATCGGGCCATCTGGTCTCGCTAAGTCCCATGATCTTGATTTTATATCGATTCATCTCGTTGAGGACTTCATCCAGCCGTCTCTCAGCAAGCAGTGTTCTCACATTCCATGATCCGATTCGTGTCTTGGTTCGAAAAGCAAAGGTCGTCGTCGTGTTGTCCATCCGGTTCCGAGGCATTGTTTAGCGATTTGTAGCAATGGTGTTTTTTATAAGAGCGGGTTGCTAACCCGCAGCCCAACCGACTTAAAACTCTGTTTTGTGGAGCAGAGAGCTCGCCATTCGCCGTCTCCCTTCTGCTCCTTCCGAAGAAGTACCCCCGGGGGGCACCGCGGGGATGTGGGATTAGAACTCAGCTAGGTGTTCGTCTGCAGTGACTTTTCTCGGGTTTTGACAGAAGTGACAAATCGGGTGCCACCACCTTCGGAAGAATTTGTTAGCCTTTCGACCCCCATATTGTCATATGCTCATTAAAAATCTTTTTTTAATACTAAAAAGTAAGACGAATTCGTTTACTTTCAAACTTTTCTTATTGAATTTTTGATTCTTTTGTTATATGAACTAGAAGAAAGAAGTTTTTTTTGAAATGCTAGTATCCTGTAAGCTCCTAAAATTAGCATATTCCACTCTTCCTCCCACGGTTTCTCGAATCGAAAAAAGAGTTTTATAGCCAAGTGACTGGAAGTACAAGTCCCCGCAGCAGTAACAGTCCTGTATTAATGCACGTGAAGGAATAATGCAGAAGATAGATTAGTGCAGTAAATATGCATATCCTGTCACAACAAAGCATTCCGGCGAATGTCCTGGACTGGAGCTCTGCAGCTATAGCCATTAACAATGTTCCGTCAAAACGCAAATTTGTACTGAAAGTTAGCAGTTTCCTTTCACCTCAAGTATAATTTCTCCGGGGTTTCTTTCTGGTTTGGTGTTTTTTTTTTTTCAATTTCCCGACTCGGCGCTTACATAATGCTAGGGAATATTATTGGGGGCCCCTCGTCCCCATAATTTTATGAACAAGCCAGCAAGGACTCCTGAGGGAGTCGAAGAGCATTAAGCACATTCGTGGCGGGGAATGTGCCTGTAGCTGGCAAAAGCAAATTTCGTACTGTGTGTTAGCTTCGGCGGAATTTATGATCATCTGCAGTCAATAAACTTGGTAAACTCGGCGAATATTATTACTTCACGTTATGGTTATGGGTAGAAAATCCACGAGAATATGTACTAAAAAAAGGATCTGGCATTCACCAGCACACAATCGTAACTACATACATACACACATTCTGGCCCTTAAACGGTCGTTTCTGAATAAATTTCAGATTGAGGTGGCTTAAGAGATTTACCAAATGGCGATACTAGTAATGGTACAAATGCCTCTTTGATACGATTGTGCCATACTAGAAATTCATGGGATGCCCTTTGTCGACAGGATTCTCCCTTTCTTTTGTCGTATTTCAATTTTATTGGCAAATCTAAATTCTTTGTTGAATTTCGGTTCCTCTCTCTCTATCGATGTCTGCGTGTGGTTTATAGTAATATTTTCGGGTCATTCCGTAGTTTGGGTATAATTCGACTGGATTCCCTTTTATGGTAACAAAATTGAAGATTTTCCTTCGAATGATTGAGAGCTGGGATTTTTGTTTATAGACATCTAAATGGTGTTTTTTGGTCATTCTCTGTAAAGGAAGAGGAAAAAGGATCCTCCCCGAAAATAATCCTATAAACTCTTGGTGCACTTCAAACCGATTTCCTGCTTATATCACACACTCATGCTTAATGTTGCTTATCACACAACTGAATAATGTCCTAAATACTTCCTGAAATCGCTTACGTTTATCTGTCTGTGTTTGTTAGACGAACCCCCAGAAGGGGCACCCATTAATCATTGAGAAGAATGAAATGTTTTCTATCCGTTTTACATTTTGGAAACTTGCAAGGAAACGTGACTGAATAAAACTGCTTCTGGTCGAGGACATTTCGCCATTTTTCTTTTATCACAGTCGGAGTGCAGTTTTATAATGTTCACCGGACCGCAATTTGATAAATGATGGATTACTTTACTTTTTAATATAATTTCGCTAAATTTAAATAATACGCTTTTATCGTCCTGTTTTTTTTTTTTGTAGCCTTGAGTGAGGCATTGGGTTGGCAAAAGGCGGCCTCTGTATAACCTACAAAAAGAAATTATTTATGAATGAAAAAAAAAATTCGTCAGGGTTTTACTGATGGGTTAAAATGGGTCGCTTTTTAATGTTTTATTTTAAATGTTGGTAATTTGAATTAACCCTCACTGGTGCAATTATTTTTGTTTTGTAGGAGGTGCATCAGTACTCAATTTTCCTGGGAATCCTTCATTGCGTATTAGATACTACTTTTTTTTGTAAAAAGGACTGCTTTTATCGCTGGAAGTAAACCCCCAAGTTATTTTGAGCCCAAGAGAGGCCAAATTTATCTGCTAAAGATGTTTGAATTCTTAATTTCATTGGACATAGATATACATATTAGGTATGAGGACCAGATAGATATGATCAATTGCAAATAAGTCACGAGCCTCTAATCGCAACGACATCACCAAAATGTGATAGTTCGAGTGTTATTTTGGGTGTAAACAGGCGTCGAAATTGGAAAGTTGATTGCGTTTGAAAATGGAGAAAAGTAATGGTCGGGGTGGGCTCACGTGTGCTACTCGTAGGGGCGCCACGTGGTTATTGTGGTCCACGAACCGGACAGACTTAAGAAAAACAACAACAATAAAATAAAAGGGAAACGCAGGTTGACACGATAAAATGATTTCAGTTTATTAAATAATTATGGAACCAAAACAAAATTAATAGTTATCGAAAATACTAAATACTAATAATAGAATACTAATAAACAAAATTAATAGTTATTAAAAATACTAGAAGGAAACTAAAAGAAATGCATAAGAGCAACTGGCACTTAACTTTTACGCCGGACTCCACCGATGACCCTTTCCTTGTTCGCCTCCTGTGTAACTCATTGAACTTTCTACCTTTTTAACCGACTTCAATCACTCTTCACCTTTCACTTGTAAGTTTCTAAAAACTGCCGAACCGCTCCAGGGGCCCGGTTTTTATTGGGAAGTGCCCCCTATTTTCTATTTTCCAGCGCACATTCCAATCGATTCCAGTACACTGGAATCGGTTACAAAATATTATTAATAATTTTTGTTTTCTTTTTCCAAAAAGTGCGCTGGAACTCGGCATTCCTTTTTCTACCTCCGGAAAAATTCTCAAGGCTCGGGCTCGCCTGTAATATGAAATTAAAAATGAGGCTTGACAGCCTTCGGCCACATTTCTGGAAATTCCGGGGTAGATCTTTAATTTAAAATTATTACTCGTTGGAGCACGCCCTGTGTGCTGGTCAGGCTAGTTCGAACCTTTAATTTGTCCGGAGTGTGAAGTTCTGGTAGTAAATCTCAATCACAGGGGAAGAGGTTAGGATCATCGAAGGAGCCGTGCGGCGTATTACAATTAGTCTTCCAATCTATGGTAAGTCCTTAATCCTAGTTCCTATTTATAATTATAAATTAATTATGTATTCATCTGTCCTTTGGGTTGAGTTTTTAGGAGCAGCCGTCTAGATGGGGTTGATACGGAACCGTTTGCTGTAGCCTCGGTCAGTTCCCTGAATCCGATTTATTTTAAAAACTAAAGCCTCTCGGACGCTCGTGATCTTCACCTGCAATAAAGTAGGGTCAGCAGTTTCATTTTCTAAGGACACACAGACGGCACGAACAGATAAGTTGTCCCTACTTTTCTTAACTTTCATATCTAATTTTTATTTTATTTTTAGGTCATAACAGTTGCACTATATATTGCAATATCATTATGATAAAAGGAAGAACGTAGGTTAGTGCTCTCCAACATTGGTATTAAGCCAGGCATTGACCGCAAAAGTGCCTTGAATCATTTACACTAAGCTGGATAGAAAAAGAAGTTCAATTTCCATGAATTGAGCGCGCAATGGCCCGTTGTAACCAAAGAGTGTGTCGTGTGGGCAGACCATAAAAAATTAACAACTGCGATGTGCTGCTGAAATGAAATTTCTCCATATCTGAAATGTTTCATAAATCAAATGGGTCACATATGAAAATAAGACAACCAAATCAGGCGAAGGAAATGGAATTGGATTTTTCACTCCTTTCGATGCGAAAACAAAAATCTAGCCAAACAGGCCCTTGACTAGAACCCGCAAGGATTTCGCCGAGTCGGAAGACCTAGAACAACAGGGAGGAGAACCAAACTAGCAGAGGCCGCAACAACTGAGAGATCCGGATCAGAGCTGAGAGCTGTCGCGCAAAACAGAGTTCGCTGGAGTGCTGTTTCCGCCCTATGTTCCATGAGGGATTAAAGAAGCATAAAGACAGATGAAAATAACGAACAAAGTGATAGTGAGCCGTCACAACCGTTCGCGTGGCCAGGAAAGGTGATGGTAAGTGTATGGTGAAGGGTATCGTACACTATGATGATTTTCTTCCAGGTGGTCAGAAGATTGATTCTCAACTAGGGAATCCGCACATTTTTTGCAGGAACAGTAATTCAGGACTAGACATGCGGGATCCGCGGCATTCGCGGGATTTGGGCAGAAGAACCACCTTTTATAAAAACCGCGACTTATAGAGAAATAATAACAATATTGCAATATCGTATTAATAAAAATTGGTTTAGGTCCTCCGAATACGAGTCGACTTATTTGGAATTCCAGTTGCACCCGCAATTGTTTCGTGATCTTACCCGTGTACGAAAGGGGGAATTCATACACGGTCTAACAGAAACGAAACCGTTTTGAAATTAGTCTGAACTGCTCACATGCGATTGTTGTTGCCGGTGGGAAGGAATTTGATTCGGAAACTGGTTGTGCACGTTTTTATTGTGAAATCAGTTTGAATTTAGGATTGCAAATCTGTCGACTCGTGTACGGACGGCCTTACACTCCACAAAATGCGGAATTAGATTCCCTATTCTCAACTCTACAAGAGAAACTACATATGTACGTCCGGAAATTGAACGAAAACGGATCGAATTGAATAATAGTTCAATAGTTCATCACGACAACGTCCGACCATAGGATTTTTTGATGATCTAACAAAAATTGGGAGAGGTTGGTTGGCCCATCGTAGATAGGTGGAGGAATTCTGCGTGCATTAGTAACTTACTCATGGAAATAGGTTATAGGGTTACATAATACAGGGTGATATGTAAAACTCTATCTTTGTACAGCTCTGACCGTATTACTCAAAACGGACAAAAATTTCGAACTAGATGACATAGTGACTTATACTCAGCACAAAAATTCCTATCTAACGACATATTACACATAGCTATTGGAGGTAGGTACCAAAATTTGTATTCTCTTTGCATTTCACCTCGCCGAATCAATTCTGTCACCCGATATTTTACGATAACATTTAACAAGTTTAAACTAGTAGTTTTTTAGATGTGGATCAATACATACTGTCGTATCTGGGTACATATTTTCACATGTCGGGCTCTACATATCCAAGAGAAATAGTCGAACAATTTGGTGTGGTTCATGGGCTGGCGGTCAGGGCCGGCGCTTGGATTTTTTGCGCCTGGTGCACTTTGCCATATTGCGCCCCATACCCTGTTCATTTTTGAACGCAGTGAAGGAATATGGAAAAAGACACAAATACTCGCTGAATGGGTGAAATATTTTTCATAGTTTGCGGAAAATTTAAGATTGCACCATAAATAATGGAATATCATTCCAGTGAGTTTTTTCCATTTCTAGCTTCTGGCGAAAAAGCAACAACAATTTCAAGCATGAACTGAACATGCCGGCCGGCGAAGCCATTTTTACAGATTGAATTGAACTTTATTGAATTGAGGCCGGTGAAGCCGGGGCTTAAAGGAACAAACCAAAAAAAAAAAAAAACAATTAAATAGGAGTTCTCGCCACAAGGAGTTTTGTTCTCCTCATTTCGTTCATTTACCTCTTTTAACAATTCTTTAAACAGAATTTAAAAGTGCTGCCATCGAAACAATCTTTCTTTTGTGTGAGTGGGTATGGTGCTTTTTAAAGAATTTTCAAAAAGTGCTCCAAATAAATGAGATTTTTGTTTCACTTTTTCCCGAATTTCCCGAATCTCGAAATTAAAATCTCTGGAAACTTCCTGCCGAGGAGAAGCAAAATTTCCTCGTTTTTTCTTGCATGAGAAAGTGCAGGGACAAAAATTTGATAAATTTGTGTAATTTCTTGCACCCGTGAGAATTATTTTCAATTTGTTTTTCCTGTTTTAAATTTTTTTTTTAAATCTTAATTTCTGAAATTGCGCCCCCGACAAATTGCGCCCGGTGCAGGTGCACCATTCGCACCTATGAAAGCGCCGCCCCTGCTGGCGCTGTAGTCGGGCCACACGTTTTTGTAAATGCAGTTGGTTTTACCGTCACAATGAATGGATTGCGTTACCGAAAGATGTTGATTGACTTTCTTGACTTGAAATTGAGGTTATTTTCATCAGGATGGCATCACCTGCCACACAGGTCCTGAAACAATGGTTCTATTTTGTGATCAATTGTTCAGCTCTCAATTTAAAAATAGTTTGCTTATACATATATGAATATCAATTTGCAGAGGTGGTTCCTGAGTTCACATAAGCAACATAGCATCGGATATCTTTATTCACTTTGCGAGCCTAGATGTAGCTTGTTACACAAATTAAAACACATCGATCCAAGACGACTGCTCCAGGGTTCCTCTATTACACAATGAATGAATGTATATAAGTATTAGAGAGTCTACGGTGGTACGTTCAGGGTATTCCAAAAGTCCATAATATTTATTTTTGCAGTTCTTAGACTACTCCCGCTGCTATAGGTTTAATAACTTTCAAAGGCTCTTCATAATTTTTTATCAATAGTTAGATGATTCGCCATTTTCACTTCATTTCCTGTTCAATATATATACAAGGATTAGTAAAAGAAAATCTCAATAAAAAAAATCATTTAATATAAAAAAAACCCCGAAGAGAAATCTTCCCATAAACTAATAACAATTCCATTCAGAAGAGCCAAAACCTCCAAATACAATAAATTGGTTTAACGTTTACCTTGAAAATGACATAAAATGCCGTAGTTGGCAGCCATTTGAATATTGTTAAGCCTGTAAATAGTGCCTCTCGGTTCGACTTGGAAATCACGCAGTCTTATTCCATTTTATGTTCGAGTGACATTAGCCTTAACGAAAACATATCAGCCCTTACCTGGCTCCGGTATCTTCGGGTAAAGGAGCGAATTTCCTCGGGAGAAAGTCACTTTCATTCAGGATATCCTGATGTAGGCCAATAATGACACACAGGAATTTGCAGGAAGTAAGAAATCGGATTATTTTTATTGCTCCTATACTAACCGATCGATCGATTTTTTTTTGTATCCTAGTTGATGTTTGTTTGTTTGTTTGTTTGTTTTGTTTCGAGAGTGGTTGTCTGGGTTGCTCTAAACGAAATTGGAAATATGCGAAAATTTGCATAGATTAAAAATAAGAGATTATTACTTTTGTCAGGGTGGAAATTGACGCATAACCAAAATTGCGGGGGTGTTTCGTGTGTTCAGGAAGACGATGCTTTTTGAAAGGAAATACAAATTTTAGAGGAAACAATCATTGTGATTGTTGAATGCTGTAGTAATCGGAAGTCTTTCAATGATTGAAGTACAAAAACTGGGTCAATGTTGAAGTGCTTTTGCATTTTACTATTAAATTGAGAGTAATAGCTGAGAGACCGAAAACATTTTTAGATTCCCAAGTACACTTCCCTGTGCCCCATGTCCAAAATAACGCTTCATTGGAAGTGATTGGAACGTGAGTTTCCGAAAGTAATAGGCCCTTTATGCTTGGCTTGGGAAAGGATGTAAAGTTTAACTTGGCTCAAAGAGGCAAGTTGAGACACAAATTCCTACCCAACTAGGCAACTTGTCTAGAGTTAGTATTATGTAGTTTTTTTTACATAATAAAAATAAATAGTTTAAAAAAAAAAAATAAAAATACGCTTTTATTTCAAAATGAACCAAAAAGTAAAAAATAATTTTGAATGTAAAGTTTTTATTGCTGCAACCACTTACTTAAATGTAGAAACCTGTGGGGCGCTCTTTACCTATATTGTTATTTTAATAATACAGGAACTTTTCATTAGCTCCCCACGCTTTTTTACATTTAAGTAAGTGGTTGCAGCAATAAACACTTTACATTCAAAATTATTTTTTACTTTTTGGTTCATTTTGAAATTATGCATACAAACGTGAGTTCAGTAGTTGAGTAGTTGGATTTGGTTGACAAAAGCATCTCCGTTTTGTTTGTGATATTTTGTAGCGTGTAGTTCTTGTTTATTTTCAACACAACCTCAACTCAACCATTCAACTCGTCTTGTATACACAGTAATTATCATCCGAACTACGAAATTTGTGCGAAATTTGAAGTTAATCAGTTATATTTTTTAATTTTTTAGTCTATTATAAGTCTTCAGAAATTTGTGTTGTCCGCCATTTTGAATTTGGAATGACGCCACCAAGTTAATTGTATTCTACCTGTCATATCCTTTCATTTGAGACCCATGTCAGGGAGCCGCGGAATCAATTGCAAAAATCGGCCGAAATTTTGAAACCGCCATCTTGATTTTTTTACAAAATGGTCAGATTGTATTGTCATCCAAACTAAAGGTGTATGCAAAATTTCAACTCAATGAAAACCGGGAAGTGAGTCAAATATAACTTCCAAGATATTATTACATAGTTTCAAGTGAAGCTAATAAAAGCATATTAAAAACCATTATTTTTGTAATATTTTACGCAAAAAAACAATAGTATTCTCTTGTACAAAATTTGCATCTTAAAAATCAAAATGAAGTACTCCTTAAAATCCGCGGACAACAAAACTTTTTTTTTTAAAAAACCCCGAATTTATAGGCATTTTCCCTTGTTACGAATCGGTATAACACTCGTAAAATAGCATTCAACCCACTTTTTAGAATATCTGCTGCATCTTTCCAACTCCCCTAATAGAAGTGGTTTTTTATGTTATCAAAAACAATTTTTATGGTAGGCAACTTGATAATATGGCATTGATGTAGACTTGCTCTTTAAGGGCGGTTTTACACGAAAGAGAGAGGGAGGAAAAGAAAACAACCCGCAAATAAATCGCGTTCATATTTTACAACTTTTATTCGACCATCATTGTGACTTGTATAACTTTTTTCCTGCTCGTACATTCTAAGAAGGAAAGTTGAGAAGAAAATTTTTGTGCTTTATAGGCTTTAAAAAAAGTTGGTGCTGGGCTCTTCAAGTATCTCTATATTCTTTTAAAAATTTGTTGATGTTTTCGTTGTTTCTTTTTATTTGACAATATTCAAATAAATTTATCAGGAATGGTGCTTCAATTTTAGAGAAGATACTTTTAAAAGACAAAAATTCGTTAAATTAATGTTATTTTATTGGGTTTTGGTTTGAATAGTAAAGAGCCTCCTCTCCTAGTACAGAATATTTTGATATAGGTGGGAAACTAACTAGCATGGTAAGACAAAGATTTCCGAAATTTCAAAAAATCTACCAGCTGTTGTAAACATTGTTATTTGAGTGTTTTTATACCTATTTGCCAGCCCAGGCGATGCAAAAATGGTCTTGATTGATGATCCCCAAATTATAAATTTATCAAAGTCGAAGTCCAGTTGAAATTCAAGGCATATAATTCCTGCATCCATTTTGCCAAAATCTAGGATGACATTACTTAGTCAAAGCTAGTCATTCCATACTTTATCCCAGAGCTATCTAGGGGTAAACAAGTCTCTACACCCCAAAGATCTGTGGAGGAACAAGCACTCAAAGTCCAGTTCCAAAAAAGTCGAAGACGCACAGAACCTAAGCGATATCCTTAGCAGAATTGCAAAGGATCGCAAAATAATCGGCGTCATAGACGAAAAGATCTCTAAGCATTAATGGAGGTGGGTGCAAGTCGCCCTCGCTGGAGTGGCCATGGAGGTTTTGAGGGATAACCCAAAGAGTGCCTAGAGCAGCTGGCAAAGGAAAAATACGCCCTAAACTATGGATTCCAAGGGATAGAGCTGAAGGTATATAAAGCAGATACTGAAGCCCTAGTAAATCGGACGGCCTGCAAGGCGTCACACGGAGGCGTCACATGGAAACAGATGGTGAAGGCGCAGTCAGATCGAAACTGGCGCATTCGACAGATTCCGAGCTGGGCAGAGCCATTGGTTACATGTACACGGAGAACCAGCTCCTTAGCACGGACATCGATGAGGACATCTCCAGACCAAAGAGAAGTGATTTGTCTCTTTAAGATCTTCACTTCGAAATTTTAAAGCTCCCTACCTTGACGAGCTTTCCAGCTTTAAAAGAAAACGCTTCACCTGGCCACATTCAGTATTTCACCAGACTCGTTTCGGAGAAGTCATCTTCTCTGGTCTTATACCGTGTCGAGGTGTACGATCCGTTCAGACCACACACATAGCACATGGCAGTCCACATAGTAACCTCATACCGACCACCACCGTCGAGGTGTACGATACGATAATTTTCCTAGCAGAGTTTCTTATATCATGTCGAGAGGTACGATCCGACCCCATACAGAGCCTATCAAACACATACCGATCGCTACCAAACACCATTTGAATGTTGCCCGGGGCTCATCGAGGTGTACGACCCGACACTATTCCTGGCAGCATTTCCTACACCGTGTCGACTTACGCTACGACACTTCCTCATCCAAGTTAGGGAACAGCACTGAACACTGAAAGTTCCTTTCACATCTTTTTCTTTCCTTTTCTTCCGTGCCTTTAGTGAGATGAAATCACGCAACAATGAAATCGCGCAACAACTTGGACTTAGCAGTCCTTACGCCTGAAATTTAGGTTCAGAAGTGTACCTACTCCAAATTTGGTTTGATCAAACACGGTCGCGCCAACCAACGAGACTCTACTCCAAGCAAAAGTGACAGAAAATGTGCAGTGCAGCTTTGAATTCCTCGAAAGATAGCCTACAGGTTGCATGTTTCCTTAATATATTCCTACGACAATGTAAACTAGTGTTCTGACTTGCTCCAATAGTAGGTTCCACGCACTTTAAAAAAGTGCCAGAGCCTTGCCAGGGTAAAGCATTTGTATACCTTGTATTTGACCCTACGGAACATTATCGCTCTTATTATACTGATTGACATCGTAGACGTGACATTAGCCAACGATCTTCGACAGAATGATCACTTTATTTCAAATCGCCAAACACGTAGAATACGAATACGCTTGAAATATTTTAACAGATGCATATTCCTGACTGCAGCCATCTCTGCTCGTCCGTTAGTATACAAATCCGATATTTGGCGTTTCCTCGTTCACAAATAAAGGAACTTATAGCATCAAACCTATTCTAAACATCGAACTGAACTTATTACTAAACGTATGGGTGCACAAACTGTAGAAGTAGGTACTGTCTAACTTTTCAAATATTGAGCGAGTCATAAATAACGGTCTGTAGAACGAGAGTATCAGATCGAACATGCCGTTTTTTATCGTTCCGATCGTTTTGGGAGTTCGTTTGGGGTAGCTTACGTAAACTTATCATTGAAAACATCAAAACGTGTTTCTGCGACTGGACACTGTATGACCTTCGTTAACTGAGCCAATCATTAGTTTATCATTTAGGAAAGTTTAAAGATATTGTTACCAGTTTGAAAACTTTTCGTGATTTTATTCCTTTCAAATGCAATAACAATATATTTTCGCACTTACTTTTAAGCACAATGGTGAAAGAAGAATCCCTATCAGCAAGATCCCTCCGTACTCATATGTGCTAACAATTTATCATTAATTCTCCCTGGAGATTTTTTCCCTTCTTTATTTCCAATAAAAATTGACAACTTCTAAACCATTCTTCATTTGTCAATGAGAGGAGACTCTATGAAATTTACGAAACTAAACCCACCCCTATTTCCTGATTTCTGTTACACCCTGCTTAATATTCGGCGAACTAAAGAGGATGCTCCCTACACCATCCATTACAGATGGGACTTCTGCCATTTCTCAATTTTGTCATTCTATTTCTCGACGTAGGACCTAGGGCCTAGAACGGCTATAGGGCCCCCAGACCGAAGTGTGCTGTGCCACGATATATAATATAAGCGATTGGCTCAGCAGTATTGGTGAGCTTTCATTTTGATTGATGATACTTCCCCGACACTGGTCTATTTTTATTGAGTTGTCAAGCATCTATAATCAAGGTAAAATGAAATTCAGGACATGATTTGCCTTCCTCATCCTTTAAAAATTTCGCACTTCGCAGGCATCTGGGGGTGGCCTGGGCCCAGGTCTGGGGCCACGGGGGTGTATCCAAAAACTTTTCGTCGTTCCGTTTTAGGGGGAGAGGGAGGATAAAAAAATTATTGATTGCGCCTCAGCGTGAAATTGAGAACAATTTTTAATTTCGAAGAAAAGAAGAATCCCTAATGAAGAGGACCTTGGCTCATTTCTTAATTATTAGTCCTCAGGTCACGTTATTTACGCCATTAAATGAGGACTTGTACGTAACAATGTGGATTGGGGGCCGGGAATTTCGGCAAGGTATATGTAAATTTGAGCTTTATTCAGGGATAACGCAACGTGCTGTGAATTAAGTTGAGTTTTTCGTTAGAGGATGTTATTTCTATTTGTTATGATTAACGTAAGTAGGGCTCTTTGCAGAAGATGGATTACACAAATATTTCCAGGCGAAATGTTTTTTTTTTTTTTTTTTTTTGGGGGGGGGGGGGGGGGGGGGGTGGGGGGGGGGGCTATTCTATTTACGGCACCGACTAATGTAGAAAAACGTTTGCATCGTGATAAAGTGGCATTTAACTGCTTCCTGCATATTGTGAAATATTAATGAGGAAACAATTAGGGGCAGATTGCACTGTAATTAATTTTGTTGCTAGCTCTAATTGGTATCTAATAGCATTATACAATAATTGCGAACGGAAATTGTTGTATAGTGGAGCGAAACTATGTTCAATAATAAAGCAAGAAGGGAAAATTTGTGTTGTTTAGAAAGGTAATGACAATATTGCGATCGGTTACAGTATCTAAGGGCAGAATTGCAGCGTACAGCCATAGGCGACGCAAATAAAAATATATTTTGGATAGAGTATGAACGATCTGGTCTGGTAATTGTGAGTACAGATTTTGGACTCGCAATTGACAAAGTTAGCACGTCTTCATGAGAATGATAGTTGGAAGGATGGAGCAAAGAAGTGTCTACTATACAATGGAATGCAACAGGATTTAGATGCATTAAGCAGTAAGTGGCTGGAAAGAGACCATTGAGAAACGCGCTCGAGATCGGCATTAATGTTGTCAACACAGTTTTCAACCAAACCAATAGGACTGTTTAAGTCAATCTGGTCATCATCTGCATACATGCGCAGTTTACAGTTTGTCACGACACTGCTGAGATCATTTATGTACATGCTAAAAAGTAGCGGTCCTAATATTGAACCCTGCGGAGCACCGCGCGTGATTGGCAAAGAATCGGAAGTTGAATTTTGTAGCCATACTTTATTAAATCGATTATGAGTAGGAGTAACTCCAAATTAAGGAGGCCGCAGAGGATGAAAAACTCATGTTAGCCTAGTTTCAAGGAGCGTATGGCTAGCACTGTCGAATGCCTTAATAAAGTGGAGAACCTCAAGAAAAGCAATGTCATGGGAATCAACAGCGATTTGAAAATCGGTGGTCACTTTCGGTAGTGCAGTTTCACAGTTACTGATCTTGCGGAAACCGGACTGTGCATGGGACAGCAGGGACCAAATTTCGCAATGCCCATCGATTTGCCACGACATTAATTTTCTAGGACTTTGTTTTATTAATAATCCAAGTGTTTATTAATTGTAACATCTCTTACACATCAGTCAGCTCACGCAGAGAGTTCGAAGTAGAAGGAAAAACGAACAGAAAAAATCTTTCGTATATGGCTTACGTTTAGAGGGAATTCGACAATGACGGAGTTGCCATAAGTGTGTAACAATACTCCATCAATACACCAACAGAAACATAGTATGCTTATACGACGATAATCCGCGGGGCTATACGGAGATTTACATTTAGGTAGTGCTATTACTTTTGCGGAAAGTAGGATTTTGTCAGGTAATTATTAAAAATATGTGTGATATAGGGAAGAACCAGAGGAAAAATCGACTTTATGAATTTGGGTGGGAGATTGTCTGGATCAACAGATTCTTGATATACCTTATGATTAAAAAATTACCGGAATTTGTAGTTTTGAAAGCAGGCGCTTTACCAATCGGTAAATCGCTGATATATTCTCGTTGGCAAAACTAATTCCAACATTCTATCAAAGTTTGACATCAATTGGATCATAAGTTTTTGTTTGGCGTCTGTTTTAGTAAGTCGAAAAATTAGTGTGCGGCGATTTTTACAATGGAAGAAAAATTGGAACAACGTGCGTGCCTCAAATTTTGTGTTAAAAATAAAATTTCATGTTCCGAATCACTTAAAATGTTACAAGTGGCCTTCGGAGAGATGTGTATGCAGAAAACACAGGCATTAAAAGATTTAAAGACGGTCGTGAAAGCCTGAATGATGATGAACGTCCTGGGCGCCCAACAACATCAGTTACGGAAGAAAATATCGATTCCGCGAAGCAAATCGTGTTGGAAAATCGTTGTGTATCAATCCGAGAGCTTGCTGTGTTATTAGACATCTCATATGGATCGGCTGAACACATTGTGGTGGATGTTTTTGGTATGAAACGCATCGCTTCTCGTCTCGTACCAAAAACATTGAATTTTGTTCAAAAAGAGCGTCGAGTTGCTGTGGCTAGAGAGATGATTTCCAATGCAGATAGCGATCCCACATTCATCAAACGCATCATAACTGGTGACGAGACATGGGTTTACGAGTATGATATGCCAACTAGACAACAGTCTTCGGAGTGGCGCTTGCCTGATGAGTCGAAACCGAAAAAAAGTCGTCAAAGTCAAAGTCATCGCCGCACACTAATTTTTCGACTTACTAAAACAGACGCCAAACAAAAACTTATGATCCAATTGATGTCAAACTTTGATAGAATGTTGGAATTAGTTTTGCCAACGAGAATATATCAGCGATTTACCGATTGGTAAAGCGCCTGCTTTCAAAACTACAAATTCCGGTAATTTTTTGATCATAAGGTATTCTCGGAGTCCGCCCTGAGGGGAGACTTACCACCCGTTCAGATGAGTCATGATGCAGTATTTTAGGTGGTATCTCCGGAGTCTCTTCACTCCACGACCTCCCGACGAGCCAGCTCTACTCTTGAGGCCTGGGGTAGCGCCGATGTTTAGATTGCGTTGAATGGTTTTGCTCTAAATTTTTGTTTGTTTTTGTACGTGGATCCGTGGTTGGCCTCTTCGGGCAATCAACCCGCGGTCCTCAGTACAAATTAAAGCATCGACTCTAAAAGAGCATGGTTTACAGGTCCCTATTTGCGACTGGATTAATTTTATGTTAAAAACTCACCGATTAGTAATAAATCTATTTGAGAAGGTCCAGGAGGATACCATATAAGAAGAAATTCCGCAAAGAAAAATTGCCTTTACTGTAGTGTCTAGTGAATGAGCTCTAAAAAACTCACAAAAGATTACGCATATGATGTTATCATCGTGGCTTAAGGGTGAAACTGTTCGATTTCATCACAGTACAATAAGCACTTGGCTTTCAGCTAGTGAGCAATGGTAGGACTGAAAGTGAATCACGACAAAACGGTTCTGGTGCCATTAACCAGAAGGGGATACCGGGACGGGAAAAGTCTTTCGCTTCTTACAAAGAGCCAAATATTTAATGGTGGCATTAGATGCAAAACTCTATGAGGAGATCTGTAGGCCAGCCGCATTGCAGATGGGTCTGTATGTGGCTTACCACTAAAAACTATGTACTACATATACGCATAAAGCCCATGATAGCGTTTATGGAGTGCGGTAGCATAGAACTTAGTTGAGGACTTAAATTGGCACGCATTTTTGTTTCATCTTGAAGTAGAAAAATGCACTCTAGGCGATAGTTTTTTGATATTCTGTAGTTGTCAGCTTTATAGAAGAGGTCTTAGAAGCGGGAATGTTATCAGAATATCTCAAATTTAAGCAGTCGTCCATTAAAAGATAATAGAGTGTATACTGTGTTTTCCTTAAGATACTACAGGGTGGGCTCGTACGAGTGTTCAGCTTGAGAACCATAAATCGAATCAAAGAGATCAAATATCTTGGGACCCAGCCCAAATTAATTTGAGAATGCAAACCTTGCTTTATATGGGTCCGGAGCAATGGCAATTCTTAGGATCCCAATAGCAAAGACCAGGATTTCGGTATTTGCTCCAACTTTGTTGAGGTAGAGGAAGAGTATTTGGAAATTACCACTGCGGATCAGGGAAACAACAATCCACTATCGGTCACATATTTTCATTACCACAAGCAATTCAGAAGACGAAAAAGAATAAAAAGACCCATTTTTCATTGTCCTTAAAACAGTCTATGATATTGCCCTACGGTCAAAAATCTATGAAGCACTGGTGGAACTAAACTTTCCAGATTACTTAATTCAATTCACCAAAAACATCATTGATGAGTCAAGTTACACACAGAGTAAGAATTTAACGTATCAGTGCCCTTCCACTGTAAATCCAAGTGTTTAGCAGGTGTTTAAAAGTGGGAAGTGTTTACTTTTAAAACAGAAGAAGCGATTAATGCACAAAAGTGTTTTATTCTTAAACACTTTGTTTATCAAAAAATTCTAACCAAAGCACAAGTGTTTAAAAGTAAAACACTTATTCGCCAATTAAACGCTTTGGAAGGTAAACATTAAGTTACGCTCTAGCGTTTTATTTCTAAACGGCAAAGTGTGGAAAGTATCTGTCTAAAATGAAATATTGTGTGATTCTTTTAGATGTACTATACACCTAGTGACACCTCACACCCCCAAAGGGTACCATTTAGCATATTCAGTAAACCGCATCTCGTTCTTTTACAGATGTCAAGCCCAATTGAGGAGCCCGATGCAAGAACAACACTTTGACGCTCGGCCGGCCGGAACTTTCTCCTCCCCGGCGGACGCTTGCGAGTCGGTCTACCTGTCGCTCGACATTTTCAATATAAAATAATGATTTAAATTGTTTTCTATTGTTTATTCGTGAGCAACGAGCTAGCCGTCCGCCGGGGAGGAGAAAGTTCCGGCCGGCCGAGCGTCAAAGTGTAGTTCTTGCATCGGGCTCCTCAATTGGAAGTGGTTTGTAGTTAGTCGGAAGACCGCTTGGGAAAACGACACTTGGGCTTGCGATTTTTTTTTTTTTTTTTTTTTGTACTTTTGATATGATTCATAGTATTATGTTTTAATATAATATTGATTAATAGTTCGATATAAACGTTTACTAATTAAATACTTTGATGATTACATATTCAACGCCGCTAAGTGTTTAAAATTCGTTTACAATGGTTTAAACCCTTAAAGTGTTTGGAAACAAAACATTTAAGTTTTGAGTAACACCAACAATGATTTTGAAACTATCATCGGATAGAATAATCCTTTTATATATGTAATCTCTTAAACCTGGTTTGTTACAAAAAAACATGTCCATTTTACTGAGCTATAAATAAAATATTCAAAAGAAAGAATTTTATCATTTACTATGATTACATGCATACTTGAAGTCGGCTTCAAGTAGACTTGAAAATCATGTAACCTCAGATCGACTTCAAATCAAGAGCATTTGTCAGTTCAAGTTCAAGTCAAGTCCTCAGTCCGGCATGTAATCGTAGTATATATCCATTGCACAATAACCGATTGACTCTATCAAAATACATAATAACAATTGTCCACTTCAACAGATTTATCGGCAAAGCTTTAATTCAGTTAGATAATCTGTTCAGTATAAACCTATAAATAGATAATTCAAAGAGAAACTCCCTTTTTATAAATAGATATCCTTCATATCCCTCCTAAACAAAGAGGGAGAACTTCCCTGACGCAGAGTAGTCGTATACCAAGTTCCAGAGTAGTATAACAAAACAAAAAAAAAGTAAAAAATAAAATCAGAAACAAGTATAAAAACATCCCTAAAATGAATTGAAATGGAATAAAAAAGTTTTTTTTTTCTGTTCCCGTGTCACCCATCCTTCTTGCCTTTACCAATCACACACAACCTATCTACTTAAGGGAAAACTTTTCGAGTGTCACCAAAATACCTTGTATCCCTTTTGTATCTGGAAATCCATTGTTCCACACCATCGAACTTAAAAGTAAACAAGACCAAACCATTCAGATCACTCAAAGTTTTCCCATTTAGAGCCGGCTTTAGTATCACCACTATCTGGGTGTAATTTTATCCCCATCCCCTTACCCGGTTTATCCAGCAGCAGACCCGTTCCGAGTTTTCAAACTTACTTCTATTGCGCGAGCTTTTATCCTTGCAATAGCACCCTGTGTATGCTCATCCTATTACCTGGGATCTGTTCGATTCTATGGGTCCAAAAACTCGAAGGAACATACAGGATTCTTATATATCCTTTTTTTATCTTTAAAGAAAACGCTTAACCGTTGGATTTCTGGTGGATAAAACAGTAGAAAGCAGTAAGCAAAGTTTCTTTTCAAAACTCGATCTCTATTCCGCATAGTACAGCAGTTTTGTTTCTTATCCAAATTTATGCTAAAGGTAGATGTGATATCCATTAAAATTGGAAAGAGGAAGAACAAGAGAGAGGAAAAAATGAAGTTTCTTCTTTTTTCTGGTCCAGGATAAGATGAAAAACAAAAGGAAGAGGAGAAATTTGCATAAAACAAAATCAATAACTTCCGTTTTGGACGCTTCTTCTCTCACCGACTGCCATGGAACAAAAGTGGAAAATTCACACTCAGTAAAGGGAAATTTTTGCCCTTTTTTTTTATTTCTCCCTCGTTGCTCTTATTGCGATTGCAGTGCGGCCCTCCGTCTGCCCGCTCTCAACATAAAGGGGAAGTTTTAGAAAGAAATACAAACACCTCCCATTCCACCCTGCCACTGTTGAGGCATCAAAAAACACTTCCCGTGGGTAAGGATAAATGCAGTAAAAACATTCTTTTTGAAAAAAAAAAAAAAAAAAAATGGTGACGATATCAGAGGGTTTCTCGTTCGGGGTGGCAAAAAGTATAATATTGATAAAACGAAACTTTTTCTCCACTTCACAGGATATTCCTTAGGCTTCTCTTTTGGTATGTGTATGTGTGAAAAAAATCTCCCTTAATTTTTTCTTCTTTGCTGTATGTTTCGTTTTTCTACCCCCAAACTTCTACGCCTCGGGTGGGAAAAATGTAAAAAGTTTCACTACAACTCTGAAGTTGCAACTTTAAACTTGAAATAAGTAAAGTTTTCTGTTTTTCATCGAAAAGTCGAGAAGTATGAAAGTAAGGATGTACAACAACAACAACAACAACGAAAAAATAAAATAATACAAAAAATTCTTAAGCTATATTTTATATGATGCATGTAACACTGAATTATTTAACAATATTCTTACATTCCCCCTCCCCCTCAGCGTTATTTTTGTATATACATATATTTATCCTTGCAACTTACGAAAATATCAAAAGTTTTTTTTTTATCTTAAGAAGATTCTTAACAAGGAAGAATTATGCGTACTTAAACGCTGCCCATAAAGTTAAGTTTTACATTTTTGGGATAAAAGTCCCTCGTTTCCTTCGATAAATTTTTGATAAGGGAGGGTCTTTTTTATGGTGTTGAAAAATCTAAGGGAGTGTCATATATTTTGACAAGGTCAAGGACGGGGGCAAAAGCATGAACAAAAAAAAAATACTTATGTGTATGTAGATGAAATGGTTCAAGGTGAATGTTGAAAATTTTAGAAGCTTTTACGAAGGTTATCCTGGGACCGGTCTTAGTATAATGCATGGATATAGAAGTAAGTGTGAAAAGTGTACTTTTATCAAACTATATTTTATAAATGATTGGCTATATTTTTTTGTATGAAACATTGTGGGTGTTGGTAATTATGACTACCAAAATATAAATGGCCATTTTTAAAAACTGTAAATGAGCCGTCTTCTAGGGGAAGTAATACTAACCTATTTCATTGAAGCGATAGGATAGATCTAAAATGATGGTATGCACATAGTTGACAGAACCTACCAGGTTCTACTCCGCGGAGTCAAATCTAAAAACATCGAAGCGTCTTCTGGTGTCCCACAAGGTAGTCATCTTGACCCTCTCCTTTTTATTTTGCAAATTGACGATATTGTTACTCTTCTAAGGCACTGAAAAATCCTTATTTGCGCTGATGGCATCAAACTGTATCGCCACATAAGGAGTCTGGAGGATTGCAAACATCTTTTTTTTAGGAAACGTGGAGTTATAACTTATGACTATACTTTTCTCGACAACAAGGTCTCCCGCGCTAAAACTGGTGACATATACAAGCGAGCATGCATTGCATTCATCCGCTCTATGATATGCGGGGAATTTCCTCTGTCACATAATTACATGGTTGCGCTCCGTCTCGGCTTTCACACATAGTCCGAAAATCTAAGTTACGTGTTCATGTATTTGTTGTGTATGTTCATGTATTTGTTCATGTATTTGTTGTGTGAGCTATGTCGAATGCGGCAATACAGAAAAAGTTGAAAGTAACCCGACTTTTTCGTGGCATGCATTCCATTCACGGAATATTCCGTCAGGTGATATTTGAATACACACACTTCGATATTATCTGTCAACGAATGCAACGGATATACGCTTGGATATGTCACCAGCATAACTCTGCAATCGATCTAGAGGTTAGGTTAGAAAATAAGGTAGATTTCTCCATCGACATTAATTATATCTCCTCCAAGGGCAATTCAATCTTCTGATTTATAAAAAGATGGCCCAAGGAATTCAACAACCCGCTCATCACTTGTACGTATCTTTAATTAGGCCTTTTGCTTGAATACGCCTTCCAGGTATGGTCTCCGAACTACCCCTCCCATGTTGGTAGAATCGAATCGGTTCAAAGAAAGTTCGTTCGATTTGCACTCAGCCACCCGGGATGACCCATTTACTCTTCTGTCTTATAAAAACAGACTTAAATTGCTCAACATAAGGTCTCTCCATAAGCGTCGCGAGTTCGCTGACATTAGATTCGTTCATCGGGCTGATGAATGGCAAGGTGGACTCAGGTTTCTTAAGAAGCCGCACGGCATTTAGAGTCAATAACTACAACTGGGCTTTGGCTTCCTCCAGCATTTCTCTCCATGCCTTTCGGTTCCTGGCTAATGCCTTCCAATTACGTAACTTTACTAAATCTTCTTCAACGGAGTCCATGCAGCGCTTCTTTGGCCGACCTGAATTTCGCTTTCTATCAGGGATTCGATTTAACACTATTTTTGCAGGGCCGCTATCGCCAAGCCTTTGTACATGTGCCACTTTTCGTAATCTACTTAATTTTATACTTGTGACAAGGTTATGACATGATTATATCTCCTTTTCCATTGACTGTTTTCTCAGGCATCGACAAATATTGCGTGTAGAATGTTTCTTTCATCAGCCACTTTCAAAGCCCATGCCTCTGATCCAAACATCAGAACGGGCTTGATTTTCGTGGACTACAGTTTACACTTCATTCTTTTAGACAAAATGCGTGATGTAAGATTTTGTCGAAGGCCAAAATAGCTTCTGTTGGCAGCGTTTATTCTCCTTCTGATCTCTGCTGTCTCGCCACTGTCAGCTGGCAATACTGCTCCAAGATACGTAAATTCTTTAGCGGTTTGTATGTTATATGAATCTATTGCAATGTTTTGTCTTGGAGTTATGTATCTGTTTGAAGTACAATGGTACTTAGTTTTTTCTTCGAACTCCGATATTTTTTAGCCGATTTTGACAAATGAAGATTTATTTAGGATGTTATCTACCATTTATTTCAAATCATTTTTTAAACACAATGTCGATTAAATGACCTCCATTCGATATACAAAAACCTGCAGTTTTGGGCGTTATAGCATCTGCTTTGGCTGGTATGTTAGCTTTGAGTTAGTCAATGGTCTTCATCTTACTGGCAAGAACTTCATCGTAGGGGCTGCGGTGAGGCAAGGTACGCCGTCTTTTTAGAAAAGTGTTCGTCATACCTTTTTCACGCGTTTTCGGACATACGAATTGCACCAGAACCGTGGGTTGTCGAGGGTTTCTCGAACTTTGAAGAAAAATGGTCCGATGATGGTTTTTGAGCACACTTCCACCCAAACGTTCTCTGTTTCCCAAACTCGATAGTGTTGTTTATTGACTCCGACAAAGAATTTAAAATGAGCTTCGTTCGTTATCAAAATTTCAGCTCTGCATCGATCATTCTCGCCGCGGCATTTCCGTATTGCAACTGACGCGGCTTGTCAGTGAGCAACAATCTTTGAGTAAGTTGCACTTGGTATACGACTTGTGCAGTTCGGTCGGTGTTCCATTCCAGTTTAACTCCTGAGATCGGTGACGATACGACACATTTGGAATATTGGCAACGCTCTCTTTTACCGCTTCAACAACTTCATTGGATCGTTGCGGACACGGTCGAATGGGATGCTAGCGAGTGGTTACAGACAGCTGTACTCAAAGAAGTTCTTCACCAAACTACGAATTGTGTTGTGGTGCAGAATTTCTTCCATATTTTTTACGATAAGCACGCACAGTTTTCACAATTGAACGAATGTTTTCAGTGTTAAATGCTACAATTTCAGCGCATTTTTTCGATGTGAATAGATGGGTGGATTTTGTTGTTGCAGAAGAATGGAAGTATAAATTACAAGGCTAAGAGATAGCAGATCGCTGCTACTTTATTTTAAAAGAAAGCAGCATTTGAAACAGCACTTGAAAGAGTTCAAATTATTTCCACATATGGATATTCCAATATTTCGTTATAACAAATACTTAAAGCTGCTTACAAATTCATAATCTCGCTCTGGGAAAAAAATTAATGCAAGTTCTCGACCCTTTAACAAGAGAATACTATCTTTATTCATAGAATATAAGTAATTGAATTTTGCCTCGTAGATTTTACAATATAAAGTCACATCATATATTTCAAGCCCTTCAGAAGCTTTTCAAATATTTTTTTTTATTATTATTAAATCCTTATTGAAAAGCGCCTCTTGAACTTGAACTCTTGCGAAGCCATCCATTTTTATATTCCACCAACTCGTTCTGGACTGCCTGGTGCAGTTTGAAAAATCAAACTCTCAAAAATATTGCTTTCTCCAGTAATGGGTCTATGACAACTATTGTGCTCACTTCAGTCAGGTTGTGCTACTAACGAATTCTACTTTAGTGTATACAAAATAAAAATGAGTTGAATTGTTGAAACGGATTGTCTCCATATCATTTTGAGCTGAAGTGCATTTCAAATGAATTTTTCCGAGAATATGAAAATTGCCATTTTATATTTTTTTCGGTGTGGAAAAATTGTCGCATCGCAACCCTTTAATACAGAATATAAAAGATAAAAGGATACAAGCAGGAGGAGCACCAAGCAGCAGCCAGCAGGAGAAGGATTCAGCCCCAGATAAGAAATCACAATGAACGACAACAGACAGGGGAAACATAAAGGACCTTCGGATTGACGTCAAGAAGCTTCATTGATCTATGGTCTATCACTTTGTTCCGAATTCCTTTGGTGCCGCATTCGTAAGAATCCGGTTTGGTTTTTTTTAAAAAAGGCATAGAAATTGCCAGGGTGCTTTTGACTTGAATAGGGAAGATGGCTGCGGCGGGGCAACAATGGATATAAAAAAATATATAATATAATTATATATATATGTATGTATATAGTAAAACATATAGTAGTAGAAGTAGTGCTTTTCTAGCATGAAAACGTGATTTAGTGTTCCGCCAGAGCCTTTGTTTGGCAGAACGTAATTAATCAAATTTATGCCAAAAGCATGACTTTTGATGTTGGGGAGGATGATGTGACCATTATGGGGTTTATTTTGAAAGGAACGCTGTGGTCAGTGGCACAGTGCGGTAATGCTTATCCTCTAATCCCTGTTAATACTGTTATTAGCAAAGCCCGAATCGTTATGCTTGTTGTTATTAATGAATGCGTCACGAAGTACGTGCTGTGATTTGTTAAGTTCCCTTCTGTTGAGGACTTTAGGGAAATTGATGATTTTAATGGCAGATCACAACTTCGTTTTTTTTTTGTTTTTTGTTAGTGACAATATGGAAATCTTTTATTAAAAAAAAAACACACAACTTCATTTGCAAAATAGTCTGTGAATCTGGAACAACAATATTCGTGCTATTCAAAGTAACAGCGCGAACATGTTACCGCAGATAAAAAAAATCTTTCGTAGCAAAACACATAACCGGCTGGGTTAGGATACATACAGTGCCGGCCCTAGCACTTGAACAAGGTAGAGCGAGATTGTCTCTCGGCGCCCTTTGGTCAACGCTTTCACCACATCACATAAATTGGACTTCAGTTTATATTCTGTATATGTAGAATAAGCAAATAAAGCAACTAAAGCAAGCCAGTAAAGCAACTAAAGCCAGCAAGTTAAGCAACTAAAGCAAGCAACTAAAGCAAGCAAGTAAAGCAACTAAAGCAAGTAAAGCAAGCAACTAAAGCAAGCAAGTAAAGCAACTAAAGCAAGTAAAGCAAATAAAGCAAGCAAGTTAAGCAACTAAAGCAAGCAACTAAAGCAAATAAAGCAACTAAAGCAAGCAACTAAAGCAGGCAAGTAAAGCAACTAAAGCAAGTAAAGCAAGCAACTAAAGCAAGCAAGTAAAGCAACTAACTAAAGACATACAGTGGAACTTTATGAAAGGGCAGTGTACAGGAGCACGTCTGACTGACCTTGAGAAGGCGTTCGATACAGTATGGATCGAAGGTCTTCGGGGGCGTTCAAGTATTACGTAACGCAATTTTTGAAAATTTTTGACCCCCCCCTCCCCCCTGTAACGCGCCGTAACGTTTTTCTGTACCCCCCCCCCCTCCCTAAACGTTACGTAACACCCAACACTTTTACCTGAAAGTGACAATTATATGACGCAAAGTACCAGAAAGCCGCTAAAATAGCTTATTTATTGTTTTAATCGCGATTACCCGTAAAACATAAACGAAAAGGGTTGCTAAGTTGGGAGATTTGAATGCCCTATTTTTTATTTAAATAAAAAAACAATGTTACGTAACGCGTTGTTCGAACCCCCCCCCCCCTCGCCCCTGTAACGCATCGTAACGTTTTACAAACCCCCTCCCGCCCCCCAAAATGCGTTACGTATTACTTGAACGCTCCCTTCTCTACAAACTAGTCACATTACGGCATGAACGTCTACTATACATGATTTACAACATGATTCCAAAAAAGAAGTTCATCGTCAAAAGTGGGAACTTCACTTCAAATAGGACATTTGAAATTAAAAATGGTTAGCAACAGGGTGCGGTAAATTCGCCGCTTTTGTTTAATATCTACACAAGTGACCTTATACTTTCACTCCGCTCTGCGCTATCGTATACGATTGTCCTGATTATGTACAGGACAGGGCCGAGGATTGAAGTAATGCAAATGTTCCTGCAACGTGATTTCGAAACATTCGAACGCTATAGTATTGATTGGAAGTTGAAGATCAACTTTAGCCAATGCAAGCCGATTCTTTTTCGGACTACTCTAAACAGAGCTTCAAGCGATGTGAGGAGGAACTGGAAAAGCTTCCGAATTTCGAACAATGCTGGACAAGCATTGCAAAACAAATCGGTAGTGAAATACCTTGGGCTTTGGCTGGACCAACATTTATATTTCAATAAGAATGTAGGTATCGCTCTATTCAAAGCAAACAAGGTGTTCCACGTTTTATATAGCAAACACCTTGGCCCACGGGTCCAAGTGATTGCTATCAAGCCTTGGTCAGACCGATTTTGACTTGTGGTTGCCCAGTGTGGTGGTTAAGCTTATATCGAACGAACAAATCTGGCTTCACTAGGCTTCACGCTAACAATGTCCTATATGACAAAGCATTTGTTAATAGGATCTACAGCTTCATAATCAAGTTGATTCGAAACCACGTTGCTAGAGCGATGGAGAGCGACAATCCTCTTATTCGGGGAGCGTTCTACCCGAAAGCACTTTACCACAGAGCAGCTTGTAAAAGCGGCTATATTCCCCCAGAGGCATTTCTATACTGGATTCCAAGCAGTTGGTATAGGATAGATCAGGGATTCCTCTCTTCTATCACTTAAAACGCAACGCATGTGATAAACGTTATGCGTTCAACCAGGAAGAAATTCTGGTCCGGGATCTTCTGAGGTTCAGCACGCGGATCTCGGAAAGAGATAGAAAGGACAACTCCAATACTAGTAGTTGGTACTGGTGGTTGGAGGACGTATAAATGTTGGATATTCGCCCTATAGAATAATATAGTTTAGTATTACTTATAGACTAGTTTATTTTTAAGGATTAGCCTAGACTTATATAGGATCTAGTTGTAGTTTAAGTAATAAATTTAGGCAAGTAAGTTAGGTTAACGATGCGGACTTCCAAGCTTAAAAAAATACTTGAAAAACCACCACCAATTCAGTACAAGAAAACTTCTTGAATATATTGAAACTCTCCCATTACTACTTTTAACCACACACACACAAAAAAAAGTCCAGGAATCGATTTAGTCCTTTCTCTTCTCAGAAGTGGATTGTTAGGATTTAACAATCAAATTGCTGCAAAAAAATACCCCTAAAAAAGTATTCAACACTAAAAAGCTGAAAAGGGCACAAACTCAACAATGAATCCTTAACGGACGGACACAGAAGCTCCAATGTCAGACAGAAATACATTTACAAAAAAAAGCAAAACAAAAAAACAAGAAAGGAGGAAAACTCTCGTGCCTCTTGCAGTGATGTCCTTATTAAAACCACGTTTGTACATCAGGATGCCAGACATTTTCCGGACAAGTTCAGTGCTTAATAAGCTGTCTCTAGTCTTAACATTTTCAACAAGACAGAAAGAAAAAAAAAATACTTTCATAATTTCGTGGAAAAGACAGGGTGACTTTTAGTAGTAGAATATTCCTATTTAGGATTTTTTTTTATTTTGTTTTATTGTGCAGGCACCTCTTAAGAAATCCCAAGCACTGGGATGCTTGTTTGGCGATTTGGAATATGTGGTCATTCCATCGCAAATCTTTCGCTAATGTCACGCCTAAGATGTGCAAGGATGGGTCGGCCATTACAATTGGTAATGGTAATAATTTAAATTCGGCTAATGAAAATGTTCGGCTATGGTTTCATAAATCCAAGGAAAGTTTGGAAATAATTCTAATTTCGTTGGAAAAGCTGATTTATTTCACATTGTTAACGATGAGTTATCATTTTTTAAGGTTTTAAAAATACGATAGAGTAATCATTACGAAATGATTGAGGCTTAATCTTTGAAATATGTTGCCAGCTTTAAGTTAATCCTTTCTCTCGGAAATATGTATAAATATTTCACTAAAATTTTAGAAAAAAAGAAACCATTTTTAAAATATTGTGAAAGTAGATAGGGGGATCAAATGGTAGCAACGGCTTCAGGGATCTTTGGCGGTGCCAGGGCATCAAAGAGACAAGTGCTGAGGAACGCCATCTGCGATCTAAGGTCCATGCGACCTAACATCTTCCGATATGCTGCCCAAACCTACCTCCAACTCGACGAAGATGTTGACTTTTCATTGGGTGACCCCTGGATGCTCTTATCTATACAAGAGTAACAGACGGAGGAGGGTGAAAGGCGAGTGCTTCGCCTCCGGATTGGGGGTTGGGCTGCAGGCTGACCCACAGTAAAAACCCACAGTGGACTCACAGTGGCATAACGGATCTCAGAACCCACACGATACTGTCCAGTGTTTCATGGAATGGAAGAAGAGAGTTTAGAGCTGCCTTCATCATGAAAAGAAAATGAAATCACTGATTCTGGACTTCAATTCAGTAAGTAATAGAATATGTACGCGTTGAAAGACAAGACGGATGAGGAGAAATAGAGAGTCTACCAAAAGCTATCTAATTACTACCCTCAAACGATATTAAAATGAAGAAGAAATGAACGCCAAAGTAGGAAACGAAGAAAAGTTGCTAGAAGTCATAGAAAAGCATAGCCCACCCAACGTTACCAATGACAATGGCAGTAGACTGATCGAAATCGCTAGCTCGAACTCAATGTTTATAATATGACGTGGCAGTCACCAGACGTGGTAACAAATAATCAAATTGACCACATTCTAATGGAAAAAAAGGGCCATCAGTATACTGGATGTAAGAATTAGGGGAGGAGCTTGCTGTGGCTCGGACCACTATCTAGTCAAAGTGAAATTTAGAACTCGGATAACGTCATAGGCAAGCTAAAACTTGAAGAAAGAAAAGATGCCTACCAGAATGCTGTCGTACAAAACTTGAGAGAAATAGAAGCAGAACAAGCAGCAGAAGAGGCAATAGGCTGGGCCCCCAGAAAGACTAGAATTGACTGGTTTTGATCAGGATTGTGGAGCCGCAATAGAAAAACGAAACCAGAGCAATAGGAAGTACATTGCAAGGCCTATAAGAGCAAGGAAGCCTTCAAGCAAAAAAGAAGAAGCGCAGATAAGCTTTCCAGAAAGAATAAGAGAGAATATCTAAACAGGAGGATCCTACAGATACAGGAAGACTTCAATGGAGCGAATTATTCGTAGGAGTCAAAGTTATGTTACGTGCTAATGTTAACGTCTCGAAAGGGTTGGTAAACGGCGCTATCGGCTACATCACAGAGATTTTATGGCCTCAGTTCCGTCGAACGCAAACTTACGAAGCAGACATACCACTGTCCATAAAATTCAGGGTAGTACTGTTGACCATGATGTAGTGTATTTGGACTTTGGAAAGGCTATGTATTGAGAAGTTTGATTGTCAGAAATTAACAGGTAAGAAATCGTGCAATAAAGATGGAATGAAAGAGTTGGAAAGGATGACTTCCTCCCACTGTCCCAGATGGAGAGGTGTTGAACTTTTTTTTGAAACAAGACAGTATTTGGTTTTCGTGGGGTTGAATTCAACACGATTCTTGCCTCCCTACTCTATAATGAATTTATTGTCGTTATTCATAGAGTTAGACATTAGCTCAAGGTCATCCAGACAGGATCTGGCACGTGTCTGTCTTGAGAAGTGGGTTTGAAAGTAGGTCATTTATAAAAATAAGAAATAGGGTCGGTAATAAAATTGACCCCTGGGAGACCCCGGCATAGATTCGGTGGGATTCGGTGGTGACGCTATCCAATACTACCTTCTTGAACGGCCGGAAAGGAAACTCTCTATCCACTTCTATAGAAGTCAGCAGACTCCAATAGCTTTGAGTTTAGCCAGCAGAGCTTAGTGCCATCCTATAATATTTCGACAGTTTTTTTTTTAAATTGATATTTCTTATGTCAGAAAATAAAAATGCACTTTTAGAATCATAATAACGGTAACAAGTGCTAATATGTATTTTTGTAGATATGTGTATAAAATTTACAATACTCAAACAAATTTTTCCAACATATTTTATTTAATACTACCAACAGTTTGGATTCTATGAAATCTATTTAGGTCAATATCGTAAAAATTCAAAACTCTACACTCAATGTTCCAATTAATATACGCGATACAAAACCTTCACAGGTAATTATTCCCATAGCTTGACGAGCAATATGAAACAATAAATCTGTTTTATCATTTCATATCCAATAGAACTATATATTGTAATAAACTTTACATTGTAGGTAAAAAATTAACGAAGCAGAAGCTTGTTTTTTCCTTTCATTTTATTGCAATTCACATTTGATTGGCAATTTCGTTTTCCATATTTGTATAGATGAATGCAATTTTAGACGTGTAACGATATTTTTATAATTATTTATATTTTGTTTGTACATAGTAGAAAAATAGTTTCCTCGTCCCTACAGGTAAAAATGAAACGTATGGTTTCTATTCTGTCGAAAGTATTTAATTGTTTCTGATTATGTCTTCATTAATTAGCAGATAACAGACTTGAAGTTATTAGGAGCGATGAGATTCAATCAATTCTCAATTCGGGTATTTTCTAATAACATTTAGTCTAAAAAATTCAAAGATCCAAGATAAGTTTCCCGTCTTTTGCCTTGAGTACTATTTATCTAATATAGAGATAGTGCCCAACCACTCTGTCCTTGAGGGAGAAGTCTACTGAGACGATCCTTAACGATCTAATCTTCTAACTGTTGGGAGCAGTGTTACACGGAAGCTTTTTTCGACAATACATCATGTTCACTCATTTTAAAAGGTCTCTGCATTGAGCGACAAGAGGTCAGAAAGGAGGTGTTATACCTTTCCTGTTGTGCGTAGTCTCCTAACTCCTACTCAGTACCCAAAACTTTTTATCGAAGGCTTGGCAGATGACGTTGACAGCATGGTTCCGTGTGAAACAAGTTTTACTACGTCAAGGTGCGCGTACCTGGTCTCCGGATTGTACGCTGGTTTAGAACTCAACTCGAATCTTGACTGACTAGCCTTGTTTTAAGCTTCTAACAATAAGTCAAATGCTACTAGGCAGGGCTTCGACACTGATTTTGTCTGCCCCGAACCGGCTATTACGACAGTGACGGTAAGCTACCATAAGACAGTGAGGAGTAAAAAATCAAGCTGTATTAAAATAACTAAGTCACAACAAGTAACCTAAATTGCGGCACTCCCAGTACCCTTCACGGTTAATTTCAAAATATCACCAAATAAAATTTGGTGGCAGCGGTGGGATTCAAACCCAGTATCATTTTATAACGACATAAAACTTGGTGGCAACGGTGTGACTCAAGACGAAGATACTTCCTTTCAATTTCGTGCGTCCTGAATCGGCTACTACAGCAGGGACAACTCTAATGAAAGTGGGCGATAGCTTCAAGCAGAGTATCGTTCATTGGCCCGACTTCGTTCAGCCAAATATATGCTTTGGTGAGAAATCTTTAGACATACAGCTGGATCTAACTTTCGTCTCTCTTATGTTTACTTTTGTATTTTTATTTTTGGTCTCTTTTTGCTTTGCATTCTTCATCGTACCATTCTGCCTGTGCCTTTGTAACCTACGGCTTCCTTCTGTCGGTGTCGTCTTCATTTCATTGCCATTTTCCGTCGCCTGTATCTTCAATCTGTTACCAGTAAGTTTTAAGTGAAATGTCAGCGCACTTTTGATGAGCTAGGGCTGTTAGACATAATGTTCTTGGAGGCGATCAATGTCTAATGCTTTTTCTTTGATGCTTCTTTTTACTTAAACGGCCAACATCTGAATCGAGCTTTTACTAGAACCTGGTTCGATTCGTAAGTTGCACTTCCATAGGTTCTTACTTTGATGTCCTCTGTCTTCTGCTGTCTTCTGTCTATGACCTTCTGTCTATGAGTATATGGTAGTCTTACTTCTAAGTGATGCTCCCTTCTTGAGCAGTACAATATCCTGTAATTATCAAGGTCAATAATCCCGCCCTCTATCCATCTAATCTCTTTTATCGCGAGTATTTGGATTTTGTATCCGTATTTTTACGAATCCAGCATTTAAACAAACTAAACGCTCAACTCTTTTACCAGCAGAACTAGATCCGTGAGTTTTTACGGCATAGCGGATGGGATGGCTTAGATATACTCCCAGATACTAGGTACGTCCGTCGTCGCACTAGCGAGATGGTACGTACCGTTAGAAACGTTTTTACTCCTCTGCTCCTTTATTGCTGTTCAAATTTCATTCAACAATGATGATATGTAGTCTCTACAATCAGCAAAATGATAAATCGGATCTTAGCCACAAGTACAAATTATGCGGATATCAATTATGTGAGTGGCAATCACTCAATTAAATTTTCCTTATACAAAGCTCAACTGCCGGAAAATGTCCTACTAATCCATCAATTTTAGTATTCCGACGAAAAACTACCAACCAAAGCTGATAAATCTTGGAAATGTATTAGATATCATGAACTGGAAGCTCAACTCCCATATTGACAATTATTGATAGCAAATGAACACGAACAATCGGTGGCGCGGCGCCTGCAGTAGGGAAATGCTCAAAAGTCCGGAGCTGGGGCCCGCAATAAAAACAGAGCAGCAATAAATTTCCAGATTGATTCATCCATCATTTTTGGTGGCAAGTTTGAATGACAGTAACAAGCATGGCACACATCTATAGCTGACAAGAACTAATTTTCAGAATTTTCCATCATCGACCGATTTATTCGAGAAATCGACGTGGACGAGGCAAATCTCTTCCTTTCTGCCGCTGGCCCACGGGCAACCGCCCCCGTCCCGGCATCCCTGGCACAGGCTATACATACATATATGAGCCCTGCACTCAATCGAGCTGAATCTATCAAAGTGGACTCGTTTGACCATGGAAAAATGCTAGGCAAATCCCTTTTCGTGGTATCCATTTCACTCTTTCAATTTTCCCGCCAATTTTCTGCAGTCAAAAAAGTGATTGATGGTGTAAACATTCGATCATATAAGTTATAAGATGTCCTTCGGGGCCGGCGATCGGTTATGGACGAGACTTAGTGGTTCAGTGATGTTTTGGTAGGAAGGTCAAGCGAATCCTCATTTTCAATTCATTGTGGATGAACAACTAAGTGAGATTGACAGCGTCCTGTAATGGATTAGCTGGAGATTTACTTTTGATGGCTGTGTTCTGATTTTCCTTGTGGAAAAGGTAAAAATTGATTTTCCTTTTTGTGTGCCTTCAACTCCTACATGGAGTCATCTGAGGATGTGCGTTCTTAGGGCGACATGAATGTAGGACAATCGGATTAATAAAAAAGATGTTTTGGGCATGGCTGATTTTGGAAAGAATTCAGTGAACCAAGGTGGATAGTGGAAGGGTTATGGGAGTCTTTTTTACAAGGAATTATTATGAAAGGATTGACAGTGTGTCGCTGTTTTTTAGGAATGTGCAAGGAAGTGAGAAGAAAAAGATATCTTAAAAGTGTAGATTGAAGAGGAAGGAGAAAGTCCCAGAGTATAGGGGGTCAGCCATCAGAGGAATAAAGGGAATTGCATGTAGTATATGAAAATATGCACCCTTTAAAATTTAACAGAGATTGCACTACAGGGGTGCTGGGTGGAGCGCATTCATTTCGTTAGAACAGTAGCTATTCTAATAACAATAAAATTTACTCACATGCCTACTCTGGCTCAATAGACCTAAGAAGTTGCAAAAGGATTTTAGTCGCCGATGGCGGATGGATGGATGGATGTCACGTGGCTTTTTAACTATGTGAAACAATTCCAAAATTAGTAAGGCACTCTAAGACAGTGAGAAGTAAAAAATAGTGGATTGAAATAGACTAATTTACAGCAAGTAACCTCACTCCCAGTACCCTTTCTGGTCAGTTACAAAATATTACCACATAAAAATTTGGTGGCAGCGGTGGGATACCAGCCCACGCCTTCGGAAAATTCCTCCTTTGCAACTGATAAGTTAAAGTTATGCCTAGAATGTTAAGAGATCAATCAGCTGTCAGATCCAGACTGTTAGAAGAATGTCCGGTGCAGTTGTTGTTAGAGATGAAACAGAGAAAAAATAATTGTTATTGCTTTTTTCTTCTTAAATTCTGTTAAAGTCTTTGGTAGTACTCGGGCTTCTTGAAGTCTTTGCGACAAGATATCTACAGTAATTGATCATTTTTGTGAATTGATCGTTGAGAGCTATGTAGAGGAGGACAGGGCATCAGCTTGCACCTGATATGAAGGTTCAGGAGTCTTTCCATCGTTTTCACAAGAAAACTGGTCAAGGTGATAGGTCTATATTATTTAAGCAGTTCAAGGGGCCTGTTATTCTTGCTTCTAGACTGATATAAGATTCTCAACATTCCTACGTAAAAAAGGCATCTTGCCTGTCATCTCCTACTTTACGAAGCGCTCGTTCATATAAACCCCCAGTATGCCTTGCAGGTACTCCGGGAGTCCGAAGTCGCGCTCCATCACGCCAAGTACCTTGTCCCACATAACGGAGTTGAAGGCACTCTTCACATCTAGCGTGGCCAGCAGACACACGTGACGGGAGTGATTATTTCTCTACTTGGTCGACCTGGAGGCTTGGACGTACTACCTCTTGGACTCTATCAATGGTAGAGCCGCCCGATCGGAAGCCGAACTGCCTGGCAGCCAGGTACCCTGCCGCTCATACGGCCTCGTGAAGGCGTGGTCGCGGTAGTTTTTCTAGCAGCTTCACCGCCCTATCCAACATACATATGGCTCGCTTATTGATCAGCACGAGTCTCGCGGTCTTCTAGCTAGTCGGGAATCTGCCTTCAGGCACTAGTTGTACACCTCTAGCAAGAGAGGAGGGTGACTGGAAGCTGCTGCCTTCAATATTTCTGCTGGAAGGCCGTATGGACATGAAGCCTTCCGGTTGCGCATCGATCGAACGGTTACTATTAGCTTTTCTTCGTCAAAGGGGGGACTTCAAGGTCAAAGGGCAGTTGTCGCGCGGGCGATTCTCGCGGACGAGTGGGGAAAAGGGTATCCACGATAGCGTCCAAAGTGGCTGGATCCCAGGGACACCTTCCCAGCCTCTTGGTGACGATCTTCTACCCTAGTCCACACGGGTTTCGGTCTACATCCCGCATGAGACCCCCCAGCATCTCCGTTGGATAGACCGATAGGTTGCTTGGAATCCTGTTTCAAGGATTTCTTGGCCGCTTGGATCACTTCGGCCAAAGGGGCTGCTTTGACCTATTGCGCAGACTGCTTTCTTACGCATTGCAGCAAGTATGTCGTTCCACCAAGGCACTTAAAGCGACGACTGCAAGGGGGAGACAATAAGGAGATCATGGTAGGGAGAAGTCAATACCCCAGTGAGTAGAGTCTCAGTCATCTCCAGTTCACACAACGAGTTGATAGAAGCGGCGAGCATAGCTGCGTTAAGGGCACAAGCTCTTAAACTTATTGATTTCCATTTTCGGTTTCGATTTCGCACGTTTCGTAACTTTAACTCCTTTTTATGTTTGTTCTCTGAGGAAGTAGATTTATTTTCATGACATGCCTTTAGTGGTCGCCCCAAGAGGTCGTATTCCTCCGTGGAGGGTAAATTTTCTAAAATGACTAGGTTACCACCTGGCAGACACATTCCATTTGTTTTTTCTTTTCATATTTTGGTATTTTAGTGGGCTTTTAACATACTACGCTTATGTATTATGTCAACGCAGTGAGAGCTATTATATGTATGGTCAAAGTGTTGACTCCAGCACCAACCCCATATATACAAAAACCTTCTCCCCATTCTAAAAGGACTATAATTAATACAAATACTGTCCAGTGTCAATATATCATATCCTGATAGCTACTTATGCCCATACATCTTCAGCATATTTCGCAAATTTAGATTAATTCACAACCAACTCGTAGTCAAATATGCCGAGTAATCCCAATTGATTTATTGATTGAAATTTCTTCCAATTACCGGAATACCATACGTTCTCCCCTACCCCCGCCGCCGGGTGGCTAAATGTGGCATACAATTCATCCGTCAGTTGGCTCATCCATCCTGATGTAGTTCAAACTCTCGGAAAGCGCTATAATTACACAATTAATTGGGGATGCGTTACTTAATGTTTGAGATTGCTGTCAAGTGATATTCAAACACATTTCGAAACCCGGCAGAAATGAGGTCTTCCTCCAGGATCCTCTTCTATAAACAGGCATAGCTGGTGCTACTCGCGTGTACACAATTTCAGGCCAACACTATAACGTACTGGAAGGATACTATATACATTTCAAGATAGAAATCTAATTCATGGCTTTCTGTGGGGAGAACTGGAAATAAAGTACAGTAGTTTTAGTAACGTCCTCCAACCCCCCGCCCGTCCGGCTGCTCTCCTCCGGCCCAGTCTCACGCTGCACATAATCCTTTGCTCGGGTAACTTCACACCAGAAAGCGCCTCGCCACCATATCCCTATCCAATCCTGTGATGCACAAACCTAATGTGCAGCTGTATAGAGGCGATTTCATAGTGGTGTTATCACCGGCACTTAAAAGTTAACTTGAAATAGTGTTTGTGATTTTATCATTTCGCATATATTAATCCACAAACCAACCACACAGTCTGCATTTATGATTGCTTCGAGCTGGAGCGGCTCTGTGCGCCAGCATTTTCCAGGCCTGGAACATGTTGCCCATTGCTATGCGAATAATAATGATGTTTAAAGCTGAGCGCTCTCTAGTAAATCAACAGAAATAATTTAGGTACAACCAGCATAATCCCAGCAGAATGCCTGCTGATATAGTGTCCTTTGCAGGACCACCCACTACATGCGTTCCCGTATCCCCGGGCATTCCGGGCGGGGGATGTCTTAACTCATACATAGTCTGACGAGATATGCAATTTGCGGCACGAATTATTTAAAATGATAATTCTGTGAGAGGGTTGCCTCCAACAAGGACGAAAATTTGAAAATTGAATATTTCTTCTTTTTTTTGGCGAAAATAAAGTGAAGGCTTTAAGCGTGAATTTTAATTAAAGTATGTCCTTTTTGGGGGTAGAGCGGAGAAAAATTTTGGTAATAATCACGGAGGCGGGGTTCTGTTTATTTTTGTATAAAATGCTTGATTGGATCGGGGATTAGGCAACATAAAGCTCTCGGGATTCGTACGTGATATTTTATAACATGTGAAATATTTTGTAATTAATTTTTATGCTGGATATGTTGCGTTAGGTCAGGGTTGAACACGCTTTGTTAGTGCCTAAGCCCACACAAATTCACTGTGGGAGGACTGGCAAAAAGAGAAAATTACAAATAAGGAAGGTAATTATGGTACGAATACGTCATATACATATGTGGGAAATGGTCTCGCAACACTTTATTATTGTTATAGGTTTATATTATTGACGTATTACAAGAGGACGCCAAATCTGCTTTTTCAGCAGATCAGCAGTGGTCTTACTACAATGCGGTATAAATTAATAAATTTTCTAAATAAAAACCAGTGAACCCTAGAAATTCCTATAGGTTTGTATATTTTTCGGCTTCGCGTAGTTTTTAGGAAGAAATCGACAAAATTTTTGGTCTCTCGGCAAGAACGAAAGTGCTGCTCATCCAGGCCACTCGTCATCGATCAGAACAGGCGGTAGTCAGAACGCGGATAGAGTAAGACATCCCAATTCTGTTGTCTAGATAGGTTTTAACGACATTAGCAGCATGTGGCCTGGCGCTATTGTGATTGCGTTGCAAAATTGTGGTCGTTTTTGGTTGAACTTTCCGCTCAAACGCATTTGTTGAGGTGGGTAGCGCCAGCGAGCTCCTGTGATGATTCCACCCCATCAAAATAAACATTCCAATCCTTAATTTTGATTGATTTTAGACCCAAACAAAGCCACGTAAGCTTTAGAAGGTAACTTTTCATATAAACTACAAAAAAGACATTTTAATATACCAAGTTTATTAGCCCAAGCAGTCGACTGTATTAGTTTCCTATGCGGCATATCCTGCAATGGTGCCTTAGGAATGTGGATGTTAAGACCTATGGTACCTCAATTCTAACTTACGGTTCGCTGGTATGGTGGCCAGCGCTTAGAAAGACCTATAATTTCATAAAGTTCGGAAGGGTCCAGAGGATGACAACAATAGTGACAAAAGGGCCATGAGAACATGTCTCACAGCGTTCTTGGTTTTTTTTTGCACCTGCTCCCCCAAACTTCACATAACACATTAAACCTCAAGTTTCCAAGTCAAGTTTCCTCAGACTGAGGGAATTCGGCACGGTCGTATCAATATCCTGAACCTGCTGCCCGAGTGTGTGGTCCCTACAACCACGAACTGACCATCAGCATGGACTTCTCCGTCAATATCAGAGGTGCAGGGGTCATCGAGAGACCACAAACAGCACACTGTTCTGGCACCTTTAGGTTCACACTAGTATTCAGATTCTTACTTCTCAACCTATCGTCAAACGATCATTTGAATTTCCTAATGAAGAAATTATAGGAGTTTCTCAACTTAGTATACTGACGACGAAGGGACTCATTTGGAGAACTCTGGACGATCTTTAAGCGACGACGATTTTAGCTTTAAGTGAGTTTATATATTCTCCATTGAACGTTATATTGAGCATGGGCCTTATAGATTTTATAGAGTGGGGAAATAAACAAACGCACTTTCGTCCGTGTGACACAGAGAGCAGCAGTGTTCACATTGGTGGAAACACAAATCCCAGTCTGTGGCTTGAAGAAAGCTTTCTTTTGAGAACTGTGTTGGTTGAGTCAGAAGATAGGAATTAATGGAATATAACCATACTTAAGTTTAGAAATTAATATGTACAAGAATGCGCAGGTTTTCAATTTTGGTTTTGTGAAAGCGATTTTTAGCAATGAACTATTGGGTCATCCCATAAATAATGCCTTTTTTATACCAAAGATACATAAAACTAATCTAAATCCCAAATGTATTCTTCAATATTTTCTGCGATGTCTTAGCTTAAGCTCATAGTGGATTATACCTTTCCCACTCCAGCAAAAAAATTGCATCACTTTAGGTTGATGACGACTTGCTTTAGCTTTGGGTTCCGGGAAGTTTAGTGGCTACTATTTTTGATGACATTTCTACTTTTCATCGCTGCTCCTGAGACGTTACAGAGAGGCAGAGCACTCTTCCTACGAAATCAAACCGTGTGTGAGTGTGACCAGCCAAGCGTGCTCTAAGGCCAACTTTACGTGTCAAAAGCCACATCCTGCCCGAGGTGTTTGTAGCAAGTATGACTTCTAAATAAAACGAACCGCTTTAATGGCAACCTTTTATTAGCAGCTCAATGCGCAAGTGATAACTAGGACTGCTGCTTCTCAACTGGCTCTGCAGGTGCGGACAAGGGTTTGTCCTACTTACGATCTAACTCAGGTTCTTTGAAACTTGCAGTATTAATAACTTTTCAATTAATGCTTACAATATTTACGTACTTCAGTGACCTTGCACTGTTCCATGGACAGGTGATGGCAAGCAATCGCACACCGTACACCGAATATAGCGGATCTAGGACATTCTCCATAATACCCGTAATCCCAAGGTGTAAACAATCGTTGTGAAAGAATGAATTGTACTGCGTGAATGTACTACTAACGATGAACTGCGGAAACCATCTTCGTACAAACTTTCGGTTTAAATTAGGCTTTTTGGACATTACACGAGCCCTTCATTGGAAGAAAATCCCCTTGTAGGTCTACATGCTGAAGCGCGTAACCCGAAGAAGCTCGTGAAGAAGCTTTTTGGCGTTGGGTAGCCCCGAAAAGGAGAGGAGTGACGATCTTCATTATAAGAATAGCATTAGGTCCGCTATATCTCCTTCAGGTGAAGGCTGCCATTATCCGGCTCGAAAAATGTTCATCCAAAAAGTCCAAATCACCCATTATGTAGCGCATTACGGCTCCAAAACCTACCTTCTGCCAAAAATCCAGGTATCAGAATGAGTGTCTTGAGCTAGCTATCAGCCACGAGGCTGAGGGATCTGATGGTCGACCTTGAGCATACATAAATCAAGAAAATTTTTAAAGGAGAGGGGATAAAAAGAATAACATAGCTCCTGACTGGCTTAATTATCATCTAATACTGGTTTAAATTATGGTGGGGCTGCATACGCTTGGTGTCAGACTATAGGCTACTGCCAGCTATAGGATATGGGATTTTAACTTTTGAGTTTGAATCTATTTTATGGTTCCCCGTTGACTTGGGGCTGGGGTAATTCGTCCCAGTTGTCCTCCCTTCATGGCCGGTCTGACTTCCAGGCTACAGCGAGGAGGAGATTGAGTCTTCTTCATCACGAATTCCCTGCTCCCAGGGAGATTTCGGATATGAATCAAAAATCAATTGTAGGCTATATCAAAGCCTAAACCTGGAAGGTTCTTAACGATGACTTTGGCACAATAGCCCAAATGAAAAAGATGCAGTGCCTGCTTAGACACCCCCTTAAAGAGTGAATGAATCCAGGGATCGGAAACGCACGCTCACGTGCGTTTGGCTACGAGCAAATGTAATACGAACGCTCGTGTGCGATGTGCTTTAGAAATTTTCAAACGCACGCGCACATTGTGCGCGGACGTATGAAAAATTTCGGGTGCGCACGCGAGCGTTCGTTTGAAAAAATTTCTAACGCACGCGCTCGCGAGGGTGCGTATGCGTATACGAGTTGTTTAATCGACTCGTGAGTCGGACTTAAATTTTTGCTGTGATTTTTCGCGGCAATTTTTGTTAGGACGAATTAGTTAGTTATTATTAATTTTGCAGGTTGCCTTGAAAAAGCTAACATTTTGGGGTTGTGCGTTACTATTTTAATTTATTTTATATTAATATATTTTCGTTTTTTTTTATGATTTTTGGATTTCATAGATTTTTTGAAGTGGGTTTCATAGATTTTTTGTCGCGGTAGAGTAACTTTCTGTATTTTAATATGAAAGGAATTGGCAGAGCTTAGCGGAAGTACGCCAAATCCACTTTGCAGTTTTAATTAGGGCAAGAGCTGGTTCTATAGGAAAAATTTGCTTGTGGAGGGGTTAGTTAGGGCAAAAAGTGGTTGCCGAATCCACTTTAGGGAAAATGGTTCTGTAGGGAAAATTCGAATTTGGGGATTTTAGTTTGCGCAAAGGTGGTTTTATTGCCAAATCCACTTTGGGGTTTTGGTTGGGGCAAAAGCTAGTTTTCTAGGAAGTAATTCGTGTTTGGCGGTTTTAGTTTGGGCCAAAGGTGGTTTTGTGGCCAAGTCCACTATTGGGGTTTTAGGTAGAGAAAGGTGGTTCTGTGGGGAAAATTAACCTTTGGGGGATTTTAGTTTGCACAAAGGTGCTTTTGTTATCTAGTCCACTCTTACGGTTTTTGTTACAGCAAAAGCTGGTTCTGTAGAGAAAATTTGCCAGTATCATCAAATAAAAGAATTAGTGAAACAATAAATTTCATACTCGAAATACTACTGCCATACACAACAGAAGGTACAGCTTCAATAAACAGAAATGCAGTGAAATGCCAATGATATTGAGCGGTTATTTTTATGTAAGCCAGACCACTGATAGACTTTTGGGATAATAAATTAAAATTGAAGCTGAATAATTATAAAATAGTAGCAAGAATCTCTGGAATACCGATTGAGGCTGTTTGTTGTAAATATTTGAGTGAACTTAAATCACGTACTTTCATATCTTACTTTAGTTAGTTTTTGATTTTGGTGAAGATTTAAATAAAAGGGAATAATATATATTTTGCACGGATAAATGAATATAGTTTAATTCTTCGTTTTCCTTACAAATTTCCCATTCCTCTGAATTTGACATATGTATCAATTTACTTAACTTAGGTACTTTTTTCTTATGCGCTTTTTATGATAAATGTCAAAATTCAATTGCAACTTTATTATACATATATATATAAATAGGAAAAAATTAGGGAAGTACTTTATGTCTTTTCAATAGAAAATTAAAGTTAATCTAAAAAAGTACTCAGTTTGGTTTTTTGTGACAAAATGGGATTTCCTATCTATTTTGCATTTCGAACACAAAGGAAATTCTCGCAAGGCAATAATAAACAAGTAATACATGAATGAATGTAATTTCTTGGAACAACAATAAAATTATGGTAGGTATTTAATGGCAGCTTTGGTAAAAGCCGATCATCTACCTGGAATGTTCCCGAGAGGTAAAAATAAAAAAGTGAAAAGGCAGAACTCCAGGAATGTTCCAGGAATGGTAAAAAATAAATAATTAACTTCTGTCCTGTATGTAAACCTCGGATTATGTTTTTGGGATAAACCAAGAAGTACAACAAATTAATGAGCCTCGTTCCAGTAAATTTTTATATTACGTCTTTCTTAAAATTTATGTGAGTATTTCATGTTCATTTTATTTTTATGAAACAATTTTTTTTCTGCAACTATAATAAGATCAATGAAAAACCACAAAATTGTTTACATTTAAAATTATATTATAAAAAAATTATTATATTACTTTATATTATAAAAGTTATTACAATCATTCTGCTAAGTCCAATGGAATATTTTGTAACAAATCAAAATTTAATTTCACCAGCAAAATATTTTCTAGGTTTTTGCTTGATAATCGGCAACGTAATTTTGTTAATATTGTAGAAAGAGCACTAAATGCTCTTTCGACAGAAACTTGGGTTGCAGGAACTGCGAAAACAACTTCAATAAGTTTTAATAAGTCTTCTTCGGGTTTTTGGTGTTTCCAGTGTTGGAGCACATTTCTCTCAATCGGCAGTTGATTTGTTGCAGAAAGTAATAAAAGCTTCTGCTTTAAACTCCTGTTAGCTGGTGATCTTGATATAATGGGACTTCCCAATACTTCGCGAAGTTTGGCGTACCGATCACACTCTGATGTATCGGGGGTATTTAGTGGGCTTCCGGAGGATATGTCCAAACCAGCCGCGGATGTTTCGTCTGGCTCCGTCTGTGCAATGCCTTCCAATCGTTTTATACCATTAAAGGTTTTAATTAAATGATTCTGAAAGATTTTTTTCGGAAGGTTAGCATGACAAAACAAAAATGAATGTGTAACTAAAAATTTTACCACTGCATTCTGCTTTTGTTCTTCAGACAGAACTGATGATCCATTGTAATTAAATCTCGGGTCCAAATAAAGCGCAGCCACAACCACATCGTTATCCAGTAACTTTTTCTTCCGGGTTTCCAAAGCCTGAAGGAGAGATGCCGCATACCTGTTGTTTGCAAAATGCTCATCTTGCAACTCCAGTTCACACGTGAGCCAATCTCTATAAAAATCGCCTAAAACGTACTGCTCTTTTTGGAGCTGAAGTGTACACTCTTTTAAGGGTTTAAATGCCATCACAAACTGTGCAATAAAATGCCAATCAATGTCCATAAAACTAATGTCGTCTTCATTATTTTCAATAAAACTCTGCATTTTATGCAAGGAACTAACCATCTCGTAGGTTGAGTTCCATCTCGTGGAGTTATCAAGCGTTGGCAAAGTAACATTGATATTTCTCGATTTTATAAAACCACGGAGTAACTTAACCGCACTTCTGCAATCTATTAATTGAGTCTCAACTGTTTTTATCACATCATTCGCGGCTAATTGCAGTGTATGAGCAGCACACCTCACAAGTGAAAAAACAGCCGCGATTTCTGATTCTATGATGGTTTCTTCCGCTTGGTATTCAACATCTTGATGTTCGATTTCCTCTTCCTGCTGCTCTTTTAATAATTCCGATAGTTTAATAACATTACTGCCATTATCGCTGGTACATGAATAGAGTTGCTGTACATCAATATCAAATGTACGAAGACATTTTAATATCTCCTCCTTTAAGAAAGCTCCAGTGTGCCTATTTGTCATTTGAACCATGCCGGTAAATTCAAAAATGGAAAGTTAATATTATGTAAATAATTAATTGTCACAAAAATTAACATACCTATTGTATTAATGCAGATTCTAAAGTCCTTTATATATTGAACATTAATGCCCAAAATCCTTCTTTCGTTTCTTGTGGCAATATCTACTTTCAATGATATCAATTTATTTTTGATGTTGCTAATTATTTTATTTTTAATGGCATGTTTGCTTTTGTCGATTAAACCCCCTATATTTTTTGAATTAATATGAACATTAAATTGTTTTTCGTACGGTTCAATTAGTCTTTTAAAAAATTGTTCGTCGTCAAAAATTGCCAATGGAATGTTTTTCACCGTCACAATTCCCGTGCAGCACATTAAAAATTCTTTTTTGCTAATATTAATTTTCACTATTGGCTTTGCCAATTTGCTTCTCCTTACTACATTATTTGTTCTTCTATTTTCCGTATTGCTATTATCACTTTCCTCATCACTTCCAATATTTTTTTTATGAATTGATAAATAATGTCTTTTTATATTCGCAGGCCTTTTTCCCGATAACATTTTTTCACAAGCTAAACACATTGACTTCCCTAACTCACTATTATACGACACATATTTATTAATATCAAAACTTGGCACACGCACCATTTTAAAATTTTAATTTTTAATAATAATTCAAAATTAGTTTGCACTTCATTAAGGCAGATTTCAAAATGAATAATTATCCTTTCGTACCCTTTCCTTTTATACAGCTTACGAGTCTTTCCTAACTCAGGTGCGCACGTGTGCGATAGGACGAGCAGCGTGCGATATAAACATACAAACTCACACGAACACTCATGACCTGTGTGTCATTAGAATGGGCGTGAGTCGTATTCATGCGCACGCGAGCGTGTGCTTGCGATCCCTATTTTAGTCAGACCTTTAAATTCGTATAAGTCAAAATTTATCTATGCTATAAGTTTTCAGTCAGACAATTGTTTATAACTTGAAATTCCAAAGGATCAAATATTATGCTATAATATATAGTCAGCATTAATTATAGTGAGAAAATTCTTGTCCGTTGAAAGTTCCCATCATTAAATCTAAGAGAAATTTATGTATAAATATTGTCCCATTAGAACAATTAAATCAGTGTTGTTTAGAAAATTAAACCAGCCTTCTTTTACTTTTATGTGAGGCTACGCTATACCCTACAAAATAAAGTCCTAAGCGGTTAAGAAAAATAAGCTATAAACACAGATTAAATAGTTTCCCTACATATTACCAGAGATAAAATCCGAAATATCATAAGATCTGAAGGAAAATGATCGGCGTCTATGGAGAAAAGTTGCAGTTATAAATTAGTTCAAATAACACAGGACTTCCCACACCAGCACCCAACCCACACACCTACAATCCCGCACAAATTAAGAAGATAGGCGAAATCACCAAAGCAAAGCCGTGGTCATGATCTAGTAAGTGGCAAACTACTAAAGGAAACCCCAACATCCGGAATAACAGCCGTTCTCTACATATCCAATGCCATACTTCGAAACAACTACTACCCGACTACCTAGACTAGATGCCAGAATAATCCTCATCCCAAAACCAGGCAAAAACAGAACCAAAGTAGAATCAAACAGACCAATCAGCCTTCTACCTATCCTCTCCAAAATATTGGAAAGGCTTATATTGGACAAAATTCTGCCAACCCTAAACAACAAAGGTATAATTCCAGACCTCCAATTTGGTTTCATAAACAAGCACAGCACTATAGAGCAAGTGCACAAAATTGTAAACCAGATCAATTCAGCCTCCGAACAAAAGAAATTCTGTGTAGGGCTATTCCTGAACGTAGCGCAGACATTCGACAAAGTGTGGCATTGCGGACTAAAGTATAAGATTGCTATGAACTTACCGCACAAATTCCATCGGAATTCACCTGGACGGAAAGCTCACTTGGAGGAATCATATAGAAAAAGGGACGAATAACATAAAATAGTTCACAATTTGCGTTGGCTCCTACACAAAAGATCCAAACTAAATATCACCAGCAAAATAGTGTTATACAAAGCAATTCTAAAACCTACATATATGGGCATTCGGGCCACAACTTTAGGGCAAAGCCATCAAACATCGCCATAATCCAACGAATGCAAACCAAGATACTCAGATCTATCCGGGAGCCCCAAGATACGTCAATCCAGCGCGACGCAAACATACTATCACTGTCGACAGAAGCCAAAAAATTGTGCATCAACTACATCAGCAGATTACGCAACCACCCAAACTATCGGCTGAAAATATCAAAAATGCAAAAAAGTTTCGCCGCCCAAAAAGAAAAGACCCACTTTAAATTGTAATATGCTCATATCAACCACCCAGAAAACTGCCAATAGACGAATCGTTTATAAATTAACAAAATTAATGTCTTTAAATATTAGCAGGTCTCTCTCCCAATAACAACAATTTTTCACAAGTAAAACTTCCCAAACTCACTATTATAAGACTTATTTCTTAATGTCAAAACTTGAAATACCCACCATTTTAAAGTTTTAATTTTTATTAAATAATCCAAAATAAATTTTCATATCCACCAGTTTTGCTTCACTAAAGCAGCTTTCAAACTGAAAAATTATCCTTTCCCACTTTTTCCTTTTATACAGCTCACGAGTCATTCCTATTAACTCGCGTGCGCACGCGTGCGATAGGTATGAACTCAACTCAAAGCCTCCCGAGCAGTGTGCGATAGGACCGCACTCATGCAAACGCACGCGCACGAGTTTTATCTAAAGACTCGTGAGCGGTGAGTCGTTAGAATGTGCGTGAGTCGTATACGTGCGCACGCGAGCGTGCGTTTCCGATCCCTGAATGAATCAAACCAATTTGACCCTGCTTGCTGACTTTCCTGGTATGAAGGTGTCGATGAACGATACAATGACCAAATCCAAGCGTTTCCCTTAGTTCTCAGGTGGATTGAATCCGGCAAGGTTCACAGGACCATCTCGTCAACCTTCATACTTCTTCCAGGGTAAGGCTCCCTTGTAAGTTATAGTTTCAGGCTGTAAGTTTCTTAAAGCACCATGAGCACTGAAGTACCCCTGGTTTGTTTTTCCTTCTCCTTTCTTTCGGTTATTTTTGCGTTTTTGAACAAGTATAGTAAACAATACCGAATGCATTCTTTTGTCTGTTTCATTGATTCGTTCGACAAACTACCGTCAGAACTGCACTATACACTTCCAACTTTGCACTAAGAATAAGAACACGGTAAAATTTTTAATTATTTTTATAACAAGTTGCTGGAAGTATTTTAATCCCTCCCCGCCGATCTCCTTCAGCATTTAGAAAAACCGCATTATTTATGGGATATCCCAATAAACATATTTTTTTATAAAGGCATTAGACTATATCCAATCTCAAACTATCTAACATCAAATAGTCCTGCATTTAAAAGCAACACCCCCCTACATAAACACTACAATTTAAATAAACTAATCACTTAAATAAAGGCATAAAACAAACTCGAGGAATTTTTTTCTCATGTTATCAGATAACGAACACAGCAATATTTTATATTAGCGGTCGTTAGATCGTTAACCCTTTACTAATGCGCCATTATTATTTTTTTTTTCCTTTTTTACGGCTCCGCAGGCATCTTGACAAACGAGACGTTATTATATTAATAATTTTCCTTTTTTCTTTATATCAACATTTTCCGTCTGTCAAAAAGTGGCTAAACTCATTATGGCACGTCTCGCACCTCTTAATTTGTTTTACGGCATGTACATGGAAATTATTCAAACTGCTCGTAAACAAAATTCCGCCGTCGACCGTCGGCAGGTGGGTGCAGGAGAGAGAGGGCGAAGCGCCTAGTGTAGTATACAGCCAATGAATCACAACAGAATTCCGAAAAACTAAACAAAATAATGGCGGAGTATTCTCATAGTAATAAATTCCGCCGATAAAAGTACCTTAGATAAAGGTGAAATAAGAGAAACGAACGGGTTTCATGTCAGTGTGCCATTAGCCATCAAAACTTTTAACAATTGACTTGACTACAGCGCCCCTAATATCCTTCTATTAGGACATTTCAGTACAAAAGGTAAACTTGACGGCCGCTGAATGGTGGAATCGGGCACGATATTTATGTCCTTTGTGCATTGTCGCCGGTGCTGCTGCTGTTGCCGGGGGGAAGATCCTTGCCGGTTGCATTGCGGAGTTGCACCCGTGTGAGACCTTCCCCACCGGATTGGCGGAGACGACACGTTTCGAATTTGAAATCCACTTCATACAAATGCCGCCATCATTGTTGTCAGCGCCTTTTCTTCAAGTTGTTGAAGTCTTCTACCTGTGCACTCGTGCACAGCTACTAGGAATCCAGGTGGAACGGCAATAAGGAAAACTGTACAATAAGTTGGATGAGGTCAATCGAAGCAAACATCTAAGTGAGAAGTAGAGGAATGCATTTGGATCACGTATAACCAGCTCCAACTTCTCCGCACAGAGACAGAACACACTAATTACAGTTAAATATTCATGTATACCTGGGTGCTCTTTAGGCTCCCCCCAGATACCCAACCACCCATTATGCCGGGCCAGGTGTGGACAGGATGAGTTGAGGGGAGATTATTGGGTGCGTGAATACCTGGCAAAGGTTGATTATGCCTGTGGCTTGCCGTAACTAAGACGTCTTTGGCCACCCAAAATGACTTCATTTTCACCTGCCCACATTAAAAAGTACATGAGGGAGGGGGTGGGACTCGGACAACGTATTTTGGGGTGACCCTGGCGGTGCGTGAGAGTGTTGGTCCTGTTATTGCAGTCCTTAACGCATAATTTATGGCGTGAAATAATGGAGAAAACATGCTTTTAGGCCCGCTTTAATTCTAGCTGTTATCCATTTAGGGTGGGAGTTGATGAAATTAAGATTAATTCCGTTATGCCTCAATGCTGGGGCGCTGCTTCTACCTTTCTCTAGTCCGATGATTTAGAAAGTACCTGGGGGGCTTTTATCCGAAAAATTTTTCCTTGAATTTTCAAAACCAATTAAATTTTGAATTAAATAACGACAATAACTATTTGCGAGTTTTCAGCACTTGGAAATGGGGGAAAGATTTATAAATATTAGATGTCGTGGTAGATGTGAGAAATCGGCTGAATATAGAGAAAACTGGCGGTAAAATCCAACTAGCAAAAGTCATTAGAAATATTCTTAATTTAGAAATAGGGTCATAAGAATAGCAACAGTCAAACACAAAAACTAAGTGTTAACCATCATCCAACACTTAGGCACGATGTTCCCCGTGTGGGTTTTCCAGCTACTAAAATCAAATATTAATTACGTACCCAACAAGAATACCTTGGAAGGCTGTCGTGAGCTAGGACAACAAAAAAGGGAAAGTAACATTTTTCTTTTTAAAACAGTCGTAAGTACGGCAAGTAACGAGAGTCACTAAAGTTGTAGGACCAAGGACCTTATCTCGTTGGACTATTTCGTAATTGTCATCGAACGAGGTTGTCTGTCGAAATTGATTCACGTGTCGGCAATTTGGGTTTCTAACTAGTCAGCACCAACTTCCCATACAAATTTCCCACCACAACCAAACCAGCTAAAAGAATTGTGTACAATTAAGGAAGTATAATCGTCTGGACCTTACTCAGTTTGTCCAATCCAGTGACTGGAACCTCTGTTTCCGGAACAAAAAATGTAAACTCTGCCGCTATCCGTATTCTACTGTGAAGCGTAAGCCGAAAAGATTAATTAATCAGTCACGCAATAATAGAGCATTCGCATTGCAGGAGGTCCTCGAATGAGTCGCATGGTCATGAGTACATTAAGGGCGGTAAGCAGCATTGAAGTATACGTCTAACCGCTGTTGATGTTTAAAATGCTTAAAAGCGGCAAATCCCCAGGTTCCCGATTAAAAATAATTTCATGGTTAATTTCCTTACTAGCACGCACGCGCCCGCAGCTAGCACGCATAGCGAACAAACAGGCACGCCACAAAAGTACGTACTCTCCCGCCACAGGTACGCACGCTCCCGCCACAGGGATACACGCTCCCGCCACTGGCACGAAAATCTAAAAATTTGTTCGCTAGAGGGATGCACTCTCCCGCCACAGGTATCCACTCTCCCGCCACACGCACGAAAATCTCAAAATGTGCCTGCTTAAAATATGTAGGATCTAGCCACAAGCATGCACTCTCCCGCCACAGGGATGCACGCTCCCGCCACAAGGATGCACGCTCCCGCCACACGCATGCACGCTCCCGCCACAGGGATGCACGCTCCCGCCACAAGGGTGCACGCAGTTAGAAAATCCACAATTTTTCCGCTTTAGAGGTTTCCACGTTGGTGTTAAATGTGTACGTGTACGTTGATGTTAAATGTGTACGTGTACGTAAATGTGTACGTAAATCTTATTGACATTGAATGTATTATTACACTATGTTTTTTTATAAAGAACCTAAGCGATGCATATGTATTAGCGCCTAGTAATAAGTTTAAGTATGATGAATAATTGTTTTTGATTCATTAAATGTATTCTCTAATTAAATATGCAAAATTCCTATTTGTTTTTAGTGCAGATACTTGAAAAAAATTTAATGAAAAACTTCGATTTGATGACGACTTTACATACATATGTATATGTATAATACTCTTCTCCATCTTTTTTAAGAGGCGTAGAATTTTTATTCTATGAAAAAATTTTTTTTTCTTTCATTTTAAATTTGAGTTTCGTGCGTACCAGCTGCATGCTAGGCTAGTGTTATTTTCACTCAGGCGTGCGTTCTAGCTGCGTGCTAGCTGCGGGCGAATTTCATTTTTACTCGTGATTTATAATATTCGTGCGTGCCAGCTGCATGCTAGCTGCGGGCTAGTCTTCAGGCGTGCATGCTAGCTGCGGGCGCCGTGCGGGCTAGTGCATGCCAGCTGCGTGCTAGCTGCGGGCGAATTTCATTTTTAATCGGGTTTGGCAACTCTTTTCTAATATTTTCGAAAGTCGCTGGGATTTTGTATTGCAAATTTTTCCTACTTCTCCTTCGCTCCTACTTTTATTTCGATGTAATACCCAGGCTTCACCGGTTAAACTAAGCAAATTCGAAACTGAACTTTAAAATAACCTGATTTCTCATACAATTTCCGCATATTCAATTTCTGCATATTCAGTTCACCCAACTGGACTCGAACTGAAGTTAAAAGTAAAAGTTCACTCAAAACTGAACATGAACTGGACTTTAGCCTTTGAATCCAGTTATGTGATTAAAGTGAACATTATTGAACTGAGGTCGGTGAAGCCGACGCATTAAGCTTAATCTCTGAGTTAAGTTCACTCCAATATTAAGTTTAGTTGGACGCACCAATCTGATAGCGGGATATTGTCGAACAAGCTCTTGTAAAAGAGGGAAAATAAATCGATCCGATAGCGGCTTTCCGGGGTGGAATTGGAGGGTTTTTAGGTTTTTCGCCATTTCTGGCTAAACTGTGCATCATATGAGAAAAAAGTTAAATGTAAAAGTTGTAGGAAATAAAAAATATCTACAACTTATTAATTAAGAACAACTGCAAGGACAACTGCACAAGTACGATCGTCCGACTGTTACGATTCTGGCCATCATCAAAGGGGTGATCTCTGGTTTTAAAGACGAGCCTTAGCGCATGATTTTAAAGGTTAAACTCTTCCATCTACCTGGAACGTGCCGTTGAAAAAAGGTTCATGGTGATATCTCCCTTCGTCGCACACTTTTTTCCTATAGTGGCCAATTCATGCGCTTTTTCGTTACCCTAATTGTTTCGGTGCACTGGTTCCCACTGGAGAGTGTCCTGTTCATCCTACTCAAGAAAGGGAGCATATTTTGAAGACTACGACACGAAATATTAGATATTAGTCAGAACCATTTCTTTAATACTGTTAGTCGTTATGTTATTTTTGCCACCATCGGCTGGAATTTATAATTTAAAGTACTGAAATAAAACTTTCTACACGCAAAGATATTGGGACTTACAAATTCTGGTCAGAATGAACGGATAATTTCTCCCTCCTTCTAGTATAAATCTCTAAAGGCCCAAACAGATTGCGGTGTCAGCGACGATGACGGGCAAAACGTTAAAAATACACGGACTACCATATGTGCTAACGCAAACGGAAGGCGGCCGAAGCGGAGAAATTAAATCTATGAGGAATTCTGACACAGGCCGCTGCCGCCGCATATGTTTGGACCTTTAACCACACAAAATAACAAAAGTAAATGACTAGGTTGAAAAGTTGAGTCGAGGTTGAGTTGAAATTTCGACCACCGTATATGATGTCGAGTTGAGTACACTTTGGGTTGAAATAGAATCAAAACATAGCCTGAAACTTTGCGTGAAATTCTCATTTTTTTTTTAAAACGTGGAGGGTAATCAGAACGAGATAATTTTATATTCCTGTTCAAGCTACGCAGAAAGCAGACTTCACGCATGGCACACAAACCAAACAAATGTCACTTCAACCCATTTATAACTCAACGTATGTGAGGCGGAATATCAACTCGACCCGGGTAGGAGAGCTTTTTCAACTCGATCCCCGTTTATAACTGGGTTGAGCCTATGTTGAACCTGGGTTGATCCTAGTGATAAACGGTGACAACAACTGCAGGAATAACTTTACACTTGGTCCTCCTAATTTAACTTTAACGTGATGTAGATATTATCCATCTCATCAACATCATCTCTTCCTACCACCACTACATTTGGCACAACAGCATTTGGAAAAATTTAGAAACCAAATTAGTCTACATCAAATTGTGTTGTAGAGCCGTTAAATAAGAAGAAGAAGAAATTGTGTATCACCCTTTAACAGTTCACCATGTTACAGTTCAAGTGGTTCACCTACATGACCCAGTTTTTAATTGTTAACCAACGCAATATTTCGGCGAAGTTGATTCACCTTTCGGCATTTACGATCGTTGACCCTACAGATCCACACTTAATACTTTACCTTGCACCATGTCGAGTAAGACAAGACGGACTGAAATTGGGAGTATTCTGCGTATATTGTATTACTCATAAAAATATCTTATAGGGTTGCAAAATGACAGGGTGATATGTAAACTTCCACCTAAAAAATTTCAAAACGTCATAGCGACTGAAATGTTACGATTTCGGAAGTTATTTACGTGAAGAAAGTGGGAATGGCGAAGGACCGTGGTGCTGTCAGGATTCGAACCCGGGACCTCTGGGATGCTAGCCTTCTTTATTCCCCCTAAACTACCGAGGCCTCTTTGCGGCGTTGTCTGCCCTCGTAAACGTAGACCTTTTCGCCTCTTGGGTTGGCAGCATTTAGTTGCAGTATATGGTGAGGCAGCTTATAGCCTTAATTTTTCTGCAGTGTCTAACAACATAACAGGCTTGGCGTCGTTTTTAAGACTATTGATCTCGTTTTAGTTTTCTCACTCGACGTAGTTTATGCTGGCTCTAATTTCTGTTACTTTGGCTATCGATGGTTGAAACTTCAGTTGGAGGTCCCCCATCTTAATGTCACCCGTCTTAACTACTAACTGGAAGCTGACCTGCTATATACTATAAGATAAGCAAATAAACTAGACTTACAGAAGCCGCATATCTTGAGATTTAGATTTTCGGTTACACTCAATAGAAGACCACTAGTGTAACTCCTACTTTTGGAAAAATTAAAATTAATTGTTATAGTACAGGCTCTTGTTGTAGTTATCGGTGTTCAAATTGTCAGAATTCTAGATTTATTCCTAGAAAGTGTAATATGGGAAGATTCTGATAGATTTTTAACGCTAAGGCTCGCTCCAATCAAGGCCGGCGCTTGGGTTTTTTGCGCCCGGTGCACTATGCCATATAGAGCCACATTTTTGAACGTAATTAAGGACAATGGGAAAGACACAAACATTCAGTAAATAGGAAGTTTCACATTGGTAAACATCCAACCTAAAAAAACATCTGCTGAAAACATTGTTTGCGGAGAAGAGACTAGGCGAGACCGATGGGGCCGGCGCAGTTTTTAGACAGCTGTATATAATTTTTGTTTTTTGTCTCCCTTCAGCTAGGAAAAATAAAGTATGCCAGAAGGGAGAATTAAAGCAACAACAACAGACTAAAGTATTCTAACGTATAGTTTTGTGGGAAACGTTGGCTATTGTGAAAATCCATGCGACTCTTCATCGAGTTTCAAAAGGAAATTGACGATTACAGCCAATTTTTGTTGGCTGGCCCGTGGGAAACTGGCCATATTAATTTGTTAAACAGTAAACCCCGGCTTCACCAGCCAAACTGCGCAAATTCAAATTGGTGTACTGAACTTCAATTTTTGCCTGAGCTCCCATACATTTTCACATATTGAATTCAGGAAAAATAAAGCATGAGTTCGCCCAACAGAACATGAAATTGAGATTGAATGTAAAAGCTCGCTGAAATATTATTCCAGTGCGCCTTTGCATTTTTAACTTCTAGCGAAAAAACAACAATTTCAATCATAAACTGAATATGCCAACAGGTGAAACCACTTGTATGGATTGAATGGAACTTTATTAAACTGAGGCCGATGAAACCGGAGTATAAAGGAGCAAACAAAAAAGAGCAATTCAAAAGGAGTTCTGGCCACAAGGAGTTTTTTTCCTCATTTCCTTTATTTACCTTGCACGAGGAAGGAGTACAGGGACAGAAATTGGGTAAATTTGTGTAATTTCTTGCACCCGCGAGAATACTTTAAATGTTTTTTTTTTTCTGAAATTGTGCCCATGACGCCCAAGTGCACCATTCGCACCTATGAAAGCGCCGCCCCTGGCTCCAATCGAATTAGAAGGAATTTGACTTTACCGATGGTTGATTAACAAAAATCCCTAAAGTAATTAGCCAACGACGAAGTGACTGACCCACTTGGTACTAGGTGCCGTGCTTGATTTTAATTTCTGTCGTACATTCGCGTTTAAACGAACTATTGAAAGTGGAGAATGGCCTTGCACTTGACATATTTTTTATTGTCAACCAACTTCCGCACATTTAAGTTTTTTTCTACATTATTTCTGCACTATTCGTTATGTAATAAATTCGTTCTCTAAACTGGCCAACTATCTCTAAGCTTTCATCCTATTTATCATCTAAGGCTGCGGTTAAGCTGGCTGAAAGTTGGTGATAGTCCAGCTGGTGCCAGCTGTTACAAGAAAATTAAACACAAGGAACTAATTCAGAGTGGTTAGGCTGAAACTTGCAAGCTTTCACACATTCATGAAAGTTCATGACAGCGTGATAGCTAATCAAATTTGTTTAGTTAGCTGGCACCAGTTGAGATTAAAATTGGGAAAATGGATTCTGAAAAATTAATAAACGAAGCGAGGAATAGGAAATTGTTGTGGGATGCAAGGGCTGGCACTAAAACTTGGATGATGAGATGCCATCGGCGGAGGTGGACGTTGTAGTAGAAATTTAAGATAACTACTTTCTGCTAAAAATAACATATCTTCAAATGATTCGTCCATCATGAAAAATTGTTGTTAATAAAGGCACTGAAAAGTTTATACCAAAAAACGATACGATCCGAGCTAATCGATGCCGTGTACATAACTATCATGAACTGTCTTGCAGCATAACCACTAAACAATGAAAGCTTGAATTGTAACAGCTGGCGCCAGCTGGACTATCACCAACTTTCAGCCAACGTAACCGCAGCCTAAGCTTAACGAAATTTTAATGAAAAATGTTTGGATTTCAATTCAATTCTGAGGAAATTTTGAATTAAACTCGGAAGCAGAGTCCCAAGCAAATTTCAAAACGATAAGAAAATATATCGGTACTAATTTTTAATGCCCTCATTATTAATGCTTAGAGCCCGGATGTAAGTTGAACGTTTTGTAAGCTTATATCACTTCGTCCGTTTTAACAAAAGAAATCTATTTTCTAGAGGACATTTCTAAAAGTTTTCTCTCGCTTTTGTCGTCACATCTGCAATGACATTAAATGAAAGGACTTCCACGGTTTCATGTATGGGGGACTGTCATATTCACAATCGTTCCGTCGAAATGTGACGGAGTCCAAATTCAGCACATGAAAATATCCAGATCCGAAATGCTGCTAGGAATCGTGCCGCAAATGGTTCGTAAGTGACAATTTATGTATAGGAATTGTACAATAGCCAAACCATATATAATCACATTCTATTCAAATTCTATCATCATAAGCATAAGGAAGCACTATGCATAGTCTATATATATATATACTATTAATTAGCATATTTTCCCCCGCATTTCACACGGAGGAATTCCAGTGATTTTGTTCGCCCACAGAACGAAAAGTTATTGGGTTATTTATAAAATTGATAATAATGAAAATTTTAACATCTGGAAATGAATGAAATTGTGTAATAAAATAAATTTTCAATTAAAATCTCTACTTTACACTTCCACTCCGCAATCTTCAAGTTTCCTTGTTGAAGTTTCTTATATCTTGATAAGAGCGAAAATGTACCGGGGGAGTATATCCCAATTGTGCATTAGTGCGAACAGCAAATTGGCCACTCATTTATCTGCACCCTGATATCATGAGTCCTGGCAGTCCTTTTCCTATCTATAAAGAAGGGCAATAACGTAGCTACTCTTCTACCATAAATACGATACAATTGAAGAATTTTCCTGTTCAGTGATTGCAAGAAGGAAACGTTCTTGTAGCAATATTCTCCGAGTTGGACACAAAATACCTTCGCTCTTTGTGTATATTCTTGTGCTACTTTCGACTTGATAAAGCTGGATAACTTGCTGGAAGACTATCTGGCGCTGGTGTATACTTTCAGGGACCTCTCTACATCTTGTACATCACACCCTCCAGCTAAATAGAAGAAAATTTCTTCAGCCAATTAACTGACTCATGAAATTAAATTTTCGTTATCGATAGCAGAGACATGCTCATCCACCGAAAAGCTGAAAAAGGGAGATCTGGCGCCCGCCACCACCCCACCCTCATCCTGCTGCTGCTGTCCACCAGGACTTCGGCTCCATACACACGTATACAATTCTATATAAGCTGACCCACCCACGTCGACGATGTAGTCGTCATTTTATGTATTCGCTGGCTCCTTTCGTCCTTTCAGATTGTTTTCTTGCTTCGTTTTTATAGCTACTAATAGAAGTCGTCCTCGGCCGTTTATTCTCAAACTGTTGAGCTTCCACTTGAGTGCAGCAACAAGGCTCCTTTCACTGTTCCCAGCTTAGCATTCGAATCTAGTTTTCGATGATGGTTAGTGGGATGAAAGTCGATATTACTTCCACACACTCATGCAGAAGTGTTGGATAAACGGACTCGTTTAATGGATAGAAAAATGAAGGATAAGGAAAAGTCATGTTGAGCCAATAATGACCAGTTGAAGATAATTGGTGATATGAATTCACTTTGGATTTCAAATATTGTCGCAGATTGAGAGCTTGTCATCGACAGAAAATTGAAGAAAGACTTTAAGCGATTTTTCTTCAATTCTTACTTTAGTTTACAGGGTTTGGTAAAACAAGGATTTTACTTAGTGGTTCAATCTATCGGGGTTGTCTTCACGTGATTATGAATAAAAACTGCAAATATAAGTAAACAAGTGTTTCCCTCTCTTTCATCCCCTATGCAGCTACAGCAACAGACATTATGCGGGCTACCCAGTGGGCTTCAGGATCGCCAGCAACTCCGCTCGGATGATACAAGCGTTTACCGGAAGGTATTACAGAGAACTGTTAGTAGTTTTTAAGATAGATACGCTCTGACGTCTTGCAGTTGTCAATTAATATCCGTATATTGGACTCTTACAGCACAACTCAGTTTTTTCACATCACAGAAATATAGTGGGAAATTGGAAAGTGTACTACATCTCCTCTGCCACTGTCCAGCCCTAAGCAGAAGGAGACTAACCACAGTTGGATATTGGAAAGTGTACTACATCTTCTCTGCCACTGTCCACCCTAAGCAGAAGGAGACTAACCACAGTTGGTGAACCCTTTCTAAGCATGCCAGCGGAAATCTCGAAGATTTGGGATCCCGCAACTTAGAAGATTTATTACTTCCTCGAGATGGTTTAGCGAAGAAACGACACTTGAACCACAGGTTTAAAGTGGGATCACTATGGCATCACAATGAGCCTATCCTTTTGGCCTAATAGTATGAGCTTAAATCAACAGCTCCACCATATCTAACCTAACCTAAGCTCATATGGTTAGTTGCATGATATCAAAACTCTTTACAATTTGTAACCGGGACATAATACTTCATAGAAAATATAACAAATTGGATATTAAAATAAATTTAAGCATTTTAAAAATGTTGTCGGTATTTTTGTCGGTTATCTGTCTGCCTGTTTGTCCGGGGTATTCTCGGTTAATAAGATTGTGATAGGACTTTCACGGCAAGATACAGTATTTTTTTGGGCATCTTTTAGGCTGCTTTTTCACTCGGATAAGACTATCGGTTCAGACAGAAAACTTGATGCGATAGTCGGAGGAAAGGGAGTGGCAACTTCTTTGATCATTCAAATTGTAATGATGAAAGCTTGGAAAGAAACGGTTAATACAATTTTAGCACTTTCAGGGCATGATTCAGTATATTTTTAGGCTACTTTTTCACTCCCATCCGACTATCGGCTCACACGGTAACCTTGATCCGATAGTCGGAGGAAAGTGAAAGGAACTTTTAGCCCCTTCGCGGGATGGTTCATCATTTTCTCAGGCATGTCAGATCTTAATTGCAGCATTTGAAACAGTAAAACTGGGCGAAAAATGAAGAAAATTATGGACAAGGATAAAGACAAATATAAATCGAAAACTGAAAAAAGAAATCTACAACTTCCGTATACAGTGAGAAATACCAGTATTTATACTTTTGTATGAAATACACTAAATGGACACACATTGGACAAAAACCAAATTACATTTAAAAAAGGATTTATTTAAGCGTCGGCAATAAAATTGGATTGGTTGAAGTGATTGATAACATTCTTCCACATAAAAAAGAAAGCTTTTAAAGGACCCCGCACAAAATGTATGGAAATGTGCTTTCGGTCAAATTGGCTGAAATTTTTCTATGTTGTAGCTGACATCGTCCTGATCAAAAGTGTTCATGGTCACGAAACCCAAAAATGAGATCTTTTGGGTTTTTCAGGTACTTTTAGGATTTACGTCTCTTTTGCCTCCCACGGCCCCAAAACAAGTCGTAGGAGGCTCCAAGACCCCTCAATATTTTCGTAACGGTACCTACTATTAATAAAAAATACCAGAAAAATCCCCCCTTGCCTCTAAGGGGGCCAGGGGGCGGTCCGTATGGCTGCAACAGGTAAAATGCACTTATGCACTTTTACCTCCCACCAATTTTGGAGCGCACAAATCATATGGAAACGAGCTTTCGGTCAAATTGGCTGGAATTTTACTATGTTGTAGCTGACATCGTCCTAATCAAAAGTGCTCATGGGCACGAAACCCAAAAATGAGATCTTTTGGGTTTTTCAGGTACTTTTAGGATTTACCTCTCTTGTGCCTCCCACGGCCCCAAAACAAGTCGTAGGAGGCTCCAAGACCCCTCAATATTTTCGTAACGGTACCTACTATTAGTAAAAAATACCAGAAAAATCCCCCCTTGCCTCTAAGGGGGCCAGGGGGCGGTCCGTATGGCTGCAACAGGTAAAATGCACTTATGCACTTTATACTTTTACCTCCCACGGCCCCAAAAAAAAGCTTAGAAAGCTCGGAGACCCCGGAAAATCTTCGTAATTAATCGTACAATTACGCAAAAATAATATAAGTCCGCATTTCCCTCTAAGGGGGTCAAAAAGGGTCCTGAAAGTTTGCCCCCTCCCATATGCACCCTATGCACGCCACCCATGTCTAAATTATAACACTAGTTAATTACATTGTAATAATTCATAATCAATCAAAAAAAAGTCATTGCACCTCACCTGGGGCTCTAATTACATCGATTTGTAGGTGCATCAAAAAATAATAAAACACAAGCATAAGTGCATTTTGCCTGTTGCAGCCATACGGACCGCCCCCTGGCCCCCTTAGAGGCAAGGGGGGATTTTTCTGGTATTTTTTATTAATAGTAGGTACCGTTACGAAAATATTGAGGGGTCTTGGAGCCTCCTACGACTTGTTTTGGGGCCGTGGGAGGCAAAAGAGACGTAAATCCTAAAAGTACCTGAAAAACCCAAAAGATCTCATTTTTGGGTTTCGTGACCATGAACACTTTTGATCAGGACGATGTCAGCTACAACATAGAAAAATTTCAGCCAATTTGACCGAAAGCACATTTCCATACATTTTGTGCGGGGTCCTTTCAACATATAATATCGGCTGCTGTGAAAACATTTACAAATTACAAATCTTATATATTAATAGGCAAACAAAAAGTTTGTACACGCTAAGGCTTTTTTGTTCGTGGACCGATTTCGTTTAAATTTTCAGAGAATGTTCTTTTTATGGAATAGTTTTGTAATAAGGAATTTCAACGAAATCGATTCACGAATAAAAAAGTTATAACGATTTTAATTTTTCGAATTTTAAAAAGCCGTTGGAAAATTTGAATTTTTTGTGAGCATCAACGTAGAGCTGAGTAGCCTACGATTGACACAAATGCCGTTTCAGTGAAGCGAATGAGAAACAGAGAAAAACAAGCGTTTGTGTAGATTTTTGGCGGCATAACTGACTTAAAAAAACTCGGTCACTTTGTGCGTGCATTTTTTTTATACTTTTTCGTGTATAGTATTATTGAGTTGTATTGTGTAAAATTAAAAATTCGCCATTGCGTACCTATAATTTTTTTTTTTGAAATAAAAATATTTAAATTGAATTTAAATTCGAACAAATCGTGAATTTTATATATTTATTGTTTTTGTAACCGAATTTCGGTAACGGGGATCCCAACTAGTAAATATAAATTGCTTAAAAACTTTTGCAAAGGGTCATTAAATTAAGCTGAAATTCTGTAAACCTTAATGCATATTTAACAAAACAAATACTGGATTTTTCTGTATAAAAAATACAAATAATTATTGTATTCATAATTGCATTCAATTTTATGCAATGATGAGCCTTTACCCAGAAGACGTATTATACACCAGGAACAGGATGGCTCTTAAAAAATTTAACTGAATGAACATGAAGAATACGCTTTCAGTAATTTCAAGAATATTGACAAAACAATTATTTTTAAGCATAAATTTTATTACAGTTGTCCGCCATTATTACTAGAAATTGTTATTATTAACTATTATTATTTTATTACTCATTCATTATTCGGGCTGCGTTCTAATACCTAGAGTTATTGAGATCATCATTATTAACATTCGAAGCTTACACTTTCTGTGTACATATGAAAGGGTATGGAATTCTACAAACATAAAATACCATCAAAACAGAATTTAGTCAGTAACTAGCAACTTTAGCTTCCAGTCTAAATCGCACTGCAATACCGACCTTTCCAATAATTTAGTTTTGCCGCAATTTAACCAGTATTCGCACAGGACCTAAGAGCATTTCCACACCCGTGTGAAATATTCATTGATTTAAAGAGATTCATTTGAAGCCGCACTTGATTCAACGAAGAGCCGCGTTTGCCCACCGTTGGTATATAGCATAAAGAAGCAGAGTTAAAAATGCTCCATAATTACAACAAAGCCATCCAATCGACTATTCCCAGCGCGAATGTTGTTCTCCCTAGCGGTCCCCCAACTAAGTACTAACCATGTCCAATGCTGCTTGATATATGCAATCGAACGAGAACTGGTATACTGAGAATGCTAGTGCCACCCTTTATGGTCCCCAAGACAATTGCCCGTCTTCTTTGTCCTCAGCAAGTTTTTAGAGCCCCAATTTTGCTCTCTTTGTGAGCATAGCCTGCCTCGTTTATGTTACGCAGCGGGAAATGGAGTGCTCCAATAGCCATGTTTGAGCACTCCTTAAAAGGCTTACAGTGCTCCCCTTCCTATACCAGTTCCATATACTTTTTCGTTCTCCAAAACTTTTGAAAACTCCAGCAATGCTTCCTTGGGAGCATAATTTACAGCGCTCAAAATAAGCTCCCCTGAACAGCGGTTCCAATTTCCCCACTAGGGCGATACAGACGATTTGACACTATGTGTGCGTGCCTGTTACATTTTTAGTCAGATGTATTGTGCCTGTTTCGCGTGCCGTGCAGGTTAGTGCATGTCTGCTGCAGGCTAGGAGTGGGATGGTTTTATTTTCCGCCAAGCGCACTGTCCCTGTTGCAAAATAGGTGCGTTGCGAGGGAGTATTATATTTAATCAGGCGAACGGCTGAAGACCAGTCAGTCTGGTTTTTGCTTGGAATGAAATGCTGACCATCAATAACTTCACAAACGCAGTCTTAAAAGGTAGTACTTAACTATCTAACTAACAAGCTTTTCAGTCAAATTTCTTAATCTACAAACAAACGTTTTTGCTAATTAAATAACAGCAAATATTTAAGTCTAAAAATTTAAATTTACAAACTTTTAATAAACATGATAAAAACATAACAAGGTTTAGGCACATTAGTAAAACTTTTTAGTGGTGTATGGCTTATTGGATAACAGCTCCTTTTGGAAGGCGAATTTTATAAGGGGACACAAAAAAGTATAACCATTTATCAGCACGTAAACATTGAAACTACCACCTACCAGCAGCGATACGAGATGATAAACACGCAATTATCATGATGATAAGCCATTCAAATGTACATGGGGCAATAATAAGCAGATATGGCGCCACAGATAGGAGCCGAGTCTCCCAATATGTTACACTAAAATGAAATGTTGATTACCACATGACATAATGGGGCCCCCATCCGCACCCAGTTTTTGAATTTATATCCAACCAGCAAGAGTCACCAGGAGCCAGGATATGTATCCACCACCACCCAACCCCCTCCCGATCCCTTAACGGAAGGGTTAAAGGTGATTATTTATAGTTAAAACGAGTTTCATTGGACTTGCCACAAAGCACGACTATATGTAAAACGACTGATAAGGGAGAAACTGTATCTCCGATATATACTTCATTTGGGGCCCCCCCAAGTGTTATCCTCGGCCCCATTTAAAGAATGTCAATCAAAAAGAAGAAAAATTCCCATCCAGGATAAAATGTTTGCGTTTGTGTTTAGGTGGGTGTATGTGTGTATGTTTAAAAACAAAACCATCGAACGGTCCTCCTCTAGTGCTGGGGTAAAACGGAACTGGGGTGGCAACAAACCATTTGGGAGGTCACAAACTTAAGCTAAGGGTAAATGTGTTAAACTCCAGGAGAAATATTGTTCGGCATTTCCCAGGAAAATAGGGTGATGTATCTTACAATGGGTTAGTGGGACTACATAAAAAGGGTTTGACTCAACTGTTAGTAAAACCCATTGCAAAGTGGTTCAAATGATTTCGGTGATGGCACAAGATAAATTTTGAATTGCGGTTGAATGTAATATTCTCTGGTGTTCTTTCTCTCTTCTCGACTCTCTCTTTTTTTTCTGCTTATGTAACAATTTCACTGGCAATATTTTACTGTTTTCAATCTTATTCGGATATTTAAGTTGATTTGTTTTCTTTGGTTTCCAAAATGGATGGGTCCTGGCACCATGATGAAGAGCCGAAGCCGCCCCTTCATGGTGGCATTTATGCAGAAACTGAAGGGCTAAAACTAATGGTTTGGCATATTGCATGTCAATTTCTTATATGCCAAGATAAATGTCGGGCAATGGGGACCATACGGACTTGATAGATGCATTTACGCGAACCCACACACACACACACACATATCAAGCAATTTTAAAATGTTTATTTTGCTGAAAGTTCAGTGGTTAATAAAACTGAATTGATTCAATTCGAGGCAAATGAACGGCAATGAAGACAATGTGGGACCCAATTTTATTCACTACATTGTTGACTGGGCATTTTTGCATATATATTGACGCTTGTGAACAGCATCACCGGCAGACTTTTTATTATGTAATTCATTTATTTAAAAATTTTGATCCAGGGTCTGATTCGATCAATATTGCTTGTATTTAGGTCGAATTTTAATTCGTTCGCACTAACATGAATAAAAGTTTTATGTATAAATTTACTGGAACGTAACGAAATTATACAGTTTTGTTTTCTCTACTACCCGTAAACAAATGAAGGACCAAAGATACAATTCTTAATGACACAAAATTATTGTTCACTTTAAATCAGGTAAATGTGAAGAACCGTACAGTTTACGATATGTTTATGTGGCAGTACTAGCCGCAGGAATCTCCTTTTGTCCAGTTTGACCTTGTATGGGGCCCTAAAAACCTTATCAGCTCAACGAGTGATGCAGACCAAATCCTAAAAACCCTACCAAAAATACAAGACCGTACTCAGCGGATTGTAGCGTTCACTTCGTCGGAACGTTGCCTGCTCGGTCGATCGCTCGCACCCCCTTTCCGGGTCGATCTATCTTTCCCGATCGCTCTCTCCTTCTCGTTCGCGTTCGCCATCGATTTATTCGATTTATCCGATTTTATCCAGTTTTGCCCGTCTTACTCAGTATAAAAAATATCAGATTTTTCCGATTTTTTCCGATTTTTCCGAATTTATCCGCTTTTATCCGGTTTTACCCGATTTTCCAATTTTTCTGATATTTGATCCGATTTTTCCGGATTTTACCCGATGTTTATCCATTTTATCGGATTTCACCCGATTTGTAAAAAAATCCGATTTTCCCATTTTTTCCGATTTTTCCGAATTTACCCGTTTTTTGCGATTTCCATTTTTTTCTATCTTCCGAATTTTCCGGTTTTCCGCATTTTTTTCCCGACTTGGCCCGATTGCTTCCGATTTTATCCAATTTTACCCGATTTGTAAAAAATTAGATTTTTCCAGTTTTTTCCGAATTTATCCACTTTTACCCGATTTTGTCCGATTTTCCAATTTTTCAGAAGTTTCCGATTTTAGCAGATTTTTGGTGATTTTCCCGATTTTACCCGTTTTTCAGATTTTATCCGATTCTACCCGATTTGTAAAAAAACCGATTTTTCCGAATTTTTCCGCTTTTTTTGATTTTTTCCAATTTTTTCCAATTTTCCCGAATTTGTCAGATTTTATCCGATTTTTTCCCCGATTTTACCCGATTTTTTCGATTTTCCTTCCTCTTCCTCTTCCGATTTACCCTAGTCCCGGCAAGGACTATGGATGCACCCTGTGCTTCATTTCGTAGAGGCTTGATGGGTAGTGTAGCCTCTAGACTACGAAATCTGGATTCTAAGAAGTCTTGCAGCTCCGAGGCTTCAGGAAGTGAAGTTGTTGTCCCTTGGCTTTGCTCCCATAACTAACGAGTGTCAAAAGGTAGCCGTTCTGACATCAGGTAATTCACAATAGGGTCCCAATTATCCGTGTTGACCTGCAACAACTTAAGAGTAGCCATGCATTCTCGTGTGCGGTCAAGCAAACTTCGTGTCGCATGTTGGTTTTCTGGGCCAATGTGGGGGTTTTTTTTTGAAAGACTAGAGTCTCAGGAAAGGCCCTTTATACTGTTGACAATCTATTTTTTTCGTGTAGAGTGCAATGTCGAACAGCAGCTCTAGTCGGGGAGGAAGGAACTGCCACAACCTACCCGCGATATTTTTAGTCCACCTACTCCCAACCATTACTATCGCGACTTAGAAATCGGGGCATTGAGAAACAACTCGCTGGAATTTTATGCCTCCTGAAACGAGTTGAATCTCATCAATCAACCGATGACACGACGGCGCTTTGGTGGATCGGGGAAGGGTTAAGGAAGGCTCATGACCGGAGGAATCGGGAATGTAAAGATGGAAGAAGGAAGAAGGAAAGTTATGTAGGCGCTAAAGTGGAAAAGACGAAGGACCGTGGGGCTGGCCGGAACTCGAACCCGGGACCTCTGTGATGGTAGCCAGTAGCCCCTAGGCTACCGAGGCCCAATGCGCGAATAGCTCAAATTTTAAACAAAAGTCTTACATTTTACACTCAAATACCATCGGTTCTACTATAGAACTTTCACCTGCTAAACACCAACTTGTAATATCGACTTTCCTATAAAACTGACAAACTATATTTCAAAATTTTCCAAAAAATCTCTTTGTGCAGTTCATGTTCCCCTACTTAAAAACCAAAAAAAAAAAAATATTTGTCAACTTTCTGTTCTATATAAACCAACTTAAAAATCCTTGACAAAATATCCTTGATGTCCTTTATGTCCCAGATTTGTTTTTTGTATATTCGTGCAACCATTTTCCCAAGTTTGTTTTTACCGATGACATATTTTATGGCTTGACAGTCGTTGATAAGGGAATTCCTGAGTTGTCCTTTGATAGTTTTATGATTTTTTTTTTTGCAATTTTATTATCCTTGAAAACGTAATGTTAATGAGAAATTTTCCTGTACATATAGTTGAAAAAGGTCCTTGGAGCATGTCATTTCTGCAGCGAAAATGTTTAATAATTCATGTATGTTTCTGCAGGTGATTGATTGGTTTTGTAGTTATGTTTACTTATTTTTATAGTTATTAAGGTCAAGGGAAAAACAAATGAAGCTTTTAGAGGTTCATTGGTCTGGACATGGTTTGCTGTATGCTGTTGTGAACAAGTGGTTTTTAAACTTAATGTGGTACGAGAAAATATTTTTAGCTCTTTTGAAAATATGTTCGATAAAATTTGATCTCTTGGTAGTTTTTAATGAGCTACTTAAGAAGCCTTTGAGAACTATTAGGACTCTTCCTTCGATTGAAAACTCTCATCTCGATCAAGTTTAGCATATCTCAAAAGTCTTCCTCTTCTTCAATGGGTCTGCATCTTAACGATATATTGAGCATATTATGGTGCTCTACTTATCATACCCTTTCATTTGATGCCCATTTCTCGGGTGTTGTGAAGAAAATGGTAATCCGCCTTCTTGAGATGGCCGCCATGGATCTAACGGTATATTAGGGTAAATTCAAAAACTCATCACCGCCGCATCACTGCAGAATTCAGCTACAGACTTCAATTTGAAGTCTGTAGCTGAATTCTGCATTGATGCGGCAGTGATTAGTTTTTGAATTTACCCTTAGATATACTATATTGCTTACTGTATTCTGCCAATGATACCATTTCATTTGATAAACATGTCGAGAGGGTTATGAAGAAAACGGTAATCCGCCCTCTTGTGATGGCCGCCATGGATCTAACGGTATATTCGCATCCGGAAGTATTCAAAAAATCGATTGCAAAATTTATACCGGACAAACAGACAGACAATAAAGCAAGCTAATAAAAACGTTTTAGAATTCCCGCTCCGGCCATGAGGCAAGGTATGCATAAGTAAAGGTTCTAACTCTGCCATTCGCTTAAGTAGTAATGATCTCGGATTCGCTTCGGATCTAAACCCTATAGATCCACGACTTTTGAATCAGGGAAATTCCAGCTTCATCTCACCAAAGCCTGCTGTCATCATTTCAAATGCTACTGTGTCATTGTAAAAATTCCATTGACAAGCTTCATTGCATATTTTCAAATCAATTCCCTTTCATGTAGCCCAACTGTATTTTCTCAAACAATGGAAATCTCCTTTCTTAGTAATATGTATTTCAAAAGTTCGGAATGATTATTGTACATTTAACAGAGAAATATGAATAAAAGCGAATGCAACACCATTTCTCAAATTTATTCAAATATCCCAAAAAATATCACCGAAAATGTTAATTTCCATATTAAATCTCTGGAATATAAAAATAAAGAAATCCACTCAATAATTAAAATATTCCGCTCTATCTGCATTCATTGGACGAGTGAAAATTACCGAAAAAAAGAACTGGGTCTAACTAGTAACAGGATTCAAGAGCACGGTCCTGGTATTTATACAAATTTAGCCTATAGCAATGCCCCCATTAAAGTCAATTAGACACCCCATAAAGAGGCACGTGTATAAAATACTAACGGCTGACAGCTGGTGGAAATATAATGCTTCCTGGAAAACTCAAGAATAAATCAAATTATTTGAGCAGGTGCAAGCCTCCCATCAGCCTCCATTTTCCATGGACTTCCTCCTTTAGGGTATTTTGTTGGGGGGTGAGATGGCCTGGAGGCAAATCGATGCGATAAACTGGAACCTGGAACTTCTACTCTTCCACTTTGTTTCTACTCTAAGTAAAAGCGGCAAGGGGTAGGGGAGGGATGGTGAAAGACTATATGGCCTTACTATCGAGACTCTCGTTCAGATATATGTATATATGTGTTTTGTGTGTGAGAAAGAAGGGAGAGTTTTTACGTTTTTACCATCGACAAATCCCACTTATCCTACATGCTATAGAATCCGGCGGACGTTGAGCTCAATCACATAGTATTCGAGCCCCGGCAGCCCACCGCCTGCGAACCCCATTCCCTTTTATTCACATTCTAACACCCAAACTCTAACCCCTGGAACCTATTTCAATGATTAACAGCATTTTTGCGTGCCGTTAAGGGCTCCCTACCGCATACACGCTTTCTGGACTCTCTTCTAGTGCTTTCGGGGGGAAAAAAGTTTTCGAGACCATGCAGTCTCAGGTTTGAATTACTGCCACTGTGGAAGCCCCCTGCCCCTGCCCGGGTAATCATTCTCTCGTTGCCGTCCTGCTTCTATATATTATATTCTATATAGTAAAGTATAGGTACTAGAACGTAAAAGCCCAAAAAGTCGTAAATATTTCTTCATTTTTTCGGAGGATAAACTAGGTACTCCAGAGGAAATCAACGGATGAAATTTGTTGTAAAAGTTCGACGAACTTCTCCAAGTGCCACTTACCATGATACTTGATTGACCCTCATTGGGTGGAATATCCTTGGCTCGGCTCTCGCTGGCTTCCTGTCCTGTAAATTACTATAGTGTAACGTTTTGCCGATCTCGAAGCAGATTGGGTAGTCAAGCTGCCCGAAAGTACTAAGACCCTTGATTCTACAGTTTAAGAGCACTCGATTTGGTTGAAAAGTTTGTGTACCACCCTTAAACAAGGGTGCCGAGTATTTATGCTTATTATTAACCACTAAATCAATAAGAAATTCTTGGCTTTTGCTTTTGGCAATGATATAATTGTGGTGCCTGTCAAGTTGGGTGAAATCAGACATTATAAGGCTCTCTCTCTCTCTAATTAACCCTTTTAACCCCTTAGCAGGTGAGGCTGGGATCTCGGTACCCCGAGCGCTAATAATCTTCTATTCTCGTTAATTACCCACGCTTGCTTTTAACACATGTAAATTCAAATTACGGAGGCAGCATGATTATCAGAAGATGCTTTTGTTATTTTTGTCTTTCTGTATCAACGGCGGCTCCTCGTGCTGGCTTAGGCTCTGATCTCTACCCACCCCCAGCTTCCACGAGCACACTGTTTTAATTAAATGTTTTGTCAGTGGGGTTAATTTTTAAAATATTTACCCCTCCGCATGCATCCCCAGGAATACACTGCTAATTGTTCTCTAAAAAATTCATGTTTCACAAAATGAATTATTTATAGAAAGTTAAAAATACCGAAAAAGTCATTTGCTCGATATCTTAGCCCCAATCTTTGCCTCGTCGTGATGGCATTATGGAATTTAATAAGTTATATATTTTTTTAACTAAGTTTCGATGGCTTCAGGCTATGCGTGTGAACATTTCCTCTAGAGAAATGCCACAGCAAGTAAAATGTTGCCACATTAAGATTTCTCAAGAAAAACTTTTCTGACTTTGATGAGACTGAAAATCAGCCTCAGCCCAAAGTAAACACACTCAACAACCAAAAAACAAAAAAAAAATGAAGAAAGAAAAACGAAAGTCAAAAATAAAGAAATCTGTAGAAAGTTGACTAAAACGAGCGAGGGTCCTTAAGCCGGGCTGGAAGGGTGGGGGTGTGGTGGAGGGACAACAGACAGATATATTGAAAGAGTCTAAAGTTCGTCTAAATATAAGGCTCGACACCGAGTGATGCAAAATGGAGGAGTTTCGTTGTTGTTGTTGTTGTTTTTGTTGTTGTTCTGCGGTATAACGTTTCGCCGTACTGTTGTAATAGGAAATTAATAATTCGTAACGTTATTGATTTTATTACGTAACATTGACAAGCTTTGCGAACTGTATTTAAGGACTTATGGCCAATTTATGGCATTATTTTTGCCAGAAATTGAACATTACGGAAACAATTACGATGTAAGACCAGACGGCCCACGAGAAAGTAGTGAATTAAGGCAAAAATGGCAAATTGAACGGAAGTGAACAAACAAACAGCGACGTCTTTTAAGTACTAGATCATTTGAACTCTATTGCTCGACAAAAATTTCAGAGAGGCAACTAAAAATTTGGTATATGTACATTTTTTTTAATAAATATTGATATATGAAACTCACCAAAACGATGGGGTGTACTAGGGCCGGCGTTTGGCTTTTTTGCGCCCGGTGCAGTTTGCACATTGCGCCCCATCATTTCTGTTCATTTTTTTTATCGCAGTGAAGGGCAATGGAATAAGACACAAACACTCTGTGGAGTTCCTTTAATATATGAAAATGAAGGCACGGGAAAACCTTTTCAATTTTTTTCTAAAATTACGCCTCGTCCAATTGTGCCCGGTGCAAATACACCAATTGCACTTATGAAAACGCCAACCTTGCCCTTTTCCAATCAGGATCTGCTTCACGATCTCGCTTTTTGAAGTGAAACTTCCTTGCTCTCGTTCTGAGGATTTTGAATTAATTCGCTCAAGTACGAGTGAATTCAGAAAACTGAAACGCAAACAAGGACAGGTGTACGAAACGGAAGTTGCCTTCTCACTCATTTACATAATCGGAAATTTAGTGATGACACACCGCACCAGCAGGATAATATCTACAATTTATTTAAATTGGTCATAGATGGCTCAGGCATCGGTAAAGTAAAATGGGGAGTCGGTTATTAAAAAAATGAGATTGTGTATTAATTATTAAATATAAAATTTTTGTAAAAGCAGCGAAATATTTTTGATTTTTGAATTGATTCGAGCCAGTACGAGTGAATTCAGAAAACTGAAACGAAAACAAAGACAGTTGTACGAAACGGAAGTTGCCTTCTCACTCATTTACATTACATTACATTAAGTGATGCCATATAAACAAATTCTACCAAACCAGCAGGAAAATATTTACAATTTATTTAAATTTGTACATAGATGGCGCAGGCATCGGTAAAGTAAATCTGAGGAGTCGGTTATTTAAAAAATTAAGATTGTGTATGAACTATTAAAGATAAAGTTTTAGTAAAGCCAGTTAAATGTTTTTAATTTTTGTCAATTAATACTAAAAGTGTTTTTGGTAATATATATTTGAGTACATATGTAATAACTTGAGTATTGTCATCTCGTGGGCTCACAATTACATTAGGGAATAATAATTTCGAGCTGTCATATCGACAGCTAGTTAGCTACAAAGTGTTACAATTAAAGTGTGACATTAGAGATCATTTTTGAAAAATATTTTTAAAGTAAATTTTGAATATCACATTTAACTTGTAATTTAAGGTGATCCGCTGTCACATTTAGTGGTTTTCTTTGGCTTACAAACAGGATTGTTTTCTATTTAGACAAGTGATATTTGCTCAGTGATAATGGATCGCAAAATTCCTTACATCTATGTATTATCTCCGGTTATCATATGATAAATTTTGAATTGTATTAAAACAATGTATATTGCCAGAATTGAGATTATGGCCGTGTTCCATAATAACAACCAGCATACTAACCACTGAAAAAGGGTAAATTTAAGTTGTTACGCTGCGAATAACAGCAGTGTACATGAAAGTGTTACAACTTGAAACTAGCTGAAGTTCCATTGGGCGATACGCATAAAACTTCAGCCAGAAATTCAAGCTTTAGCTACTTAAAAATAGATGGCTTTTTGCTTTTTATACACTGTACTGCACTGTACTGTACTATTCATTATATTATGATCTATCAATTGAGTTAAAATATTATGGTTTCATTCATATTTTAGATTATAATGCAAGACACGAGCAAATGAAGAAAAAAAATACAATAATGAAGAACATACAGACATAAGTATGTACGCGATGTTTCGCTTCTGCCTTGTGTTCTTTAATACACAATAATATTTTTTTGTTGAGTTTGCTTGCGCTTTAACTTCACCAAACTCTCTCGCTGTAAGCTGCACTTCCTTAACTATTTCCAGAACAATTCTGGGCTCCGAAAATCTATAGTACTATAAACTCGAATCTCCATAATAGAGGTCTCTAGGTCGTTTTCCAAGCCTTCATATTTCGTAGGATAATAGGTGGTCACTGCACTGCATAGAAAAAAAAACAGCCTTCCTGGACATATAAGGCGCTTTCAACAGCTTCAGAACAGAGGCGATCCAGGTATTTCTCGCCGGGTTAGGGATCTATAATGGTACGACTACTACAAATTACAAATAAAGAACTATGGTACCGTGCTAGCCATAAAATGATAGACGACGAAATTAGGCGATCAAAATGGAATTGGATTGGCCACACCTTGTGACGCGATAACGAGAATCTAGCCAAACAGGCTATTGACTGGAACCCGCAAGGATCCCGTCGAGTCGGAATACCTAGAGCAACGTGGAGGAGATCCCTATTAACAAAGGCCGCAACAACTGGAAGATCCTAGTCGGAGCTGAGAGCTGTCGCACAAAGCAGAGCCCGCTGGAGAGCAACAGTCCCTATTTCCCATAAGGGATTAAAGAAGCATAAAGAAGTAGAAGAAGTCTACTTCTGCAGCTTGACCAAAAGTTGCGATGCTCCAGCCGGCTACATGGCAGCAACATTTAAATATTTCTTGGATTAATCGCTTTCGGAGATGCTCTTCTTCTTTGATCCGTTAGCTGGCGGCCCAAGCGGGACGTCCCCGCAACGGATACGCTGCTGTCGGTGCCTATATTTACGATTCGTATCCATTTTTGCCGGTTTTTGGCGACGTGTCGAGCCTCGGTAACTGATAACCGTTGATTCTTTAGGTCACCTTCGATATTCTTTAGCCAGGTTTTTATCGGTGCCGATCGCTGGATTCTCCAGCTTCTAGCCTCCGGTCTCGCCAGAGAAGTTTACGTGGCAAGGGGTCATCATCCATTCGGCAAACATCTCCAAACCACCGTAATCGACGTTTTTGCATTTCTTCTTCGATCAGTGTCGTCTGCTTATCGCATCTTTGTCGAACTGTCTCGTTTCGAAGGCGATCGCGGAGTGAGGCACCGAGGATCTACCTCAAGCATCGCATTTGGAAGACCTCGAGCTTGTTGACGTCCAGTTTGAGCAGTGCTCACGTTTCAGATCCATAAAGAGGATCAACGTTCTTCTGTAAAGGAGTAATTTCGTTTTGATGGAAATATTTGTTCGTTTCCGTATGCACCACTTGAGCGAGGCGAAGGTTGCTGTTGTCTGACCATGCTCTAGCCAGCTACATGGATACAAGTGATCAGAAAAGTGCGCAACAAAAGCGCGCGTGCCGCGAATTTCTAGTTTTTACCCCAGCCCGAAAAGTGTCAGTCGTGCCTAAAGAAAAAATAGTTCAAGAATAGTTTTGTTGTTTATCATCTGTGGTCAGTTGGTAACGGTGGTTTAAAATCTGGCCCACCCCAGCAAAAATTCTTTGCTACGGCCATGGGGTACACCCGGTGTAATTATTATTTTTAAATATATATACTATCCGAGACTAATTGCCATCCTACTTAAAATCTTCTTTATATGTAGTTACTGTCCAACATCCAAAAATCAGCTGGTCGTACTCGTTTCAAAAAGTATTGCACACCCATAACCTTCAATATCCAGGTGGTCTTTGTATTTATCTCACTGGTATCTATCATGGCCTCATGTCTCCGGAGCCGTAAGGACGCCGCCATGCAACAAAATATGCTTGTCCGAAATGAAATATCACAATTACAAAACTGATTGTCAACCTGACGAAATGTGATGTATTGACGACGCCATTGAGGAGAAACTACGGCGTTGACATGTGATGTCAACGTGCAAAATCAATATCCTGCGGCGATGTGTCCAATGGCGGCAGTCAGTATATGTTGCACAAATGAGGAGCCTTTAAAGAGTTACAGTGACGATATAATTGATTGGTATTACCTGGACAAAAGATTACCGCTTGCTTTGTGTAAATGTTCAGAAAAGGTTCGTCTGTAATTGAAATAACCTGTTTAGCAGGCCAAACAATGAAACTAGAATCTTGTTGGAAGGTGTCAACAATTCAGAATATTTTTCAATTAGAAAACATTAATTTGATGATAGAGCTTGTGGATAGCTGGGTTGATTATATTAGAGCCAGTTTAACTGCAAACATTTCAATCAAAGGCCCGCCCATTAATCAATTGTATTCAAACCACTGATTACATTATGTCTATGTGCCGAAATCAGCATCGAATTCACTTGTGTGTAGCCGGAATGACAACCCAATCAATTACTAGACTTCATTGCTGGACCGACAAGGTATACACAATTTCAGAGCATTCCTGGATACTTGAGATGACACAGTGCTAGTGAAATTAATTAAAACACTTGCGGGAGTGGAAATTTCCAATATCATTCAAATTGAATATGACTTTGGCAGATATCCAGTTCGGATAACATATCCCAGTTTTGCCGGGGAAATAGTACTAAATAAAATATGAAAATGGTCTTCGGTCCTTTACTGATGCTCACCGATAGGAGTCAGAGTGAATTTTCATAATATCTCATAAAGTCATGCATATAAATTGATTTTATCCTTTTTGATATATAAACATCAGAAGCATGAACGGCAGGGCCACCCGTAAGGTATAGCGTTATACGATGTAAAGTTTCAAGTACGAACCCATACATCCAGGCCAGCCCTCTGGCACACAGTCACACTTCTCTTATATTGTGAAAAGGAAAGAATTTATATCAAAGCAGACGATATGGATGAGGACATCGCCGAGTCGATATGGGGAATCAGATGAAGAAATTGATATATAAAAAATTGGATACTATCCTTGATTGGTTTTTGACATTTTCCCTTTTTACTTTCCGGTTGAGTACTTCAAGTTGTCTTTGGGGCATTTCAGGTTTCGCTCAGTGCAGGATAAGCTAAAAACGCATACATCTATATGTATATGTATAAATATGAAAAGGAGGAGGTTATTTTCTGGAAGGTAAGTTTACGAGGACCTAAAATTTTTCTTAATATTTTCGTAAGCTGTAAAATTTATGCCCCACAGCAAATAAAATAAATACGACCGCCTATTTCAAATGCGTTTGATTTCCTGACACGAAAATCCGATTTTGTTTCCTCTTTGATGTTAGATATGTCCTTGAAAGGATTAAGGGTACCCTACCCATTCTCGGTTTCAAAAAATCGATTTTTTTTTATTGTCTTATTCGAATCTATAACTCTTCAAAAATATTTCCTGAAAGTTTCAAGTCGAAATTCGGAATACTCCTGGAGTTCCAGCAGATTGATGGTGGGCGCGTCAAATCGCAAATGCTTAGTTTCGCCGTGGCGCGGAAAATTACTTCAAAAACTTTAAACGCATTTTTCTCGAAACTATGTTTTTACGATTGGCGGGCATTGTAAGTCAAAAACTATAAAAGCGATCGTTCTGAAATTTTGATATGTTTTTCTAAACACAAAAAGCTATAACTTAGACTATTTTTAAAAAGATTGATGATGATCTTCTATTATTATAGCCTAATAGTTTACAAAAAAAAACTCGTATTTTGAAAAAAAAAAAATTCATAAGTCCACCATTTTGTAAATTTTTGCACTAAACAAATAATAATAGTCTATTCCCTAGCCAAACATGAACTCTTTAAAATTCCGTTAGATTTTTTGGTTTCAGACGTTCCAGTCAATTACAATCATGCCCGCCATCCAAAAAGAGGACTTTTAGTTGATCGCAAAAAGAGGCTATAAAATGTTCATACACAACTATGTTACATTTTTTTTCTTTGTCTTAAGGTTTTCAATTACATGTATAAATATATCCGTACCTCATAAGTCGATTTTTAATCATTTACCGGCCCAATGAAAATCACAAAAATCAGAAATCGAGAATGGGTAAGGTACCCTTAAGATTCGCTTATACTTTTATATTTTGTTGGGTTATGACATAGTAGAAATATGGTAAAGAATTTTTCTATTTATATTAACTGTTTTCATAAAGTAGAGAGTGGGAATTATAGACAACTCATTGTTTGGTGTACTCGACTCAAACTATGCTCAACGAATGGAAAGTACTATTACCAATATGCAAGAAAATGACGAGCAAATTCTTACATTGGTTAAGGATTAGACGTCAGTCTTAGACAACACATCCAACTTATGAAACATACTCAATTAGAGAACTAAAAACACTTTGAAGAGATCAACAGATTCATTAAAGACGCTAACCTGAAAAAAACGAATTAAAATTGCAAATAGATAGATTAGTTAAATTCAAAAGTTTATAAAAGAAAAGGTCAAGCAATTTTGAATCAGTTAAGGTCTAGCGCTCGCAGCTCGCCATCGCTACCCCTACAGTAACTCGCCACGCAAACCGCCACCCCCACCAGATACAATCGGAAAAATCGGAAAAAATCGAAAAATATATTAAAAAAAAAAAAAACAAAAAACAAATCGAATAAAAACGGAAAAAATTGGATTTTTTTACAAATCGGGTAAATCGCGTGGAGTATGTCGAATACTGATAAATACACAATATGCAGGTTGGCAATACCAAGATCACCTCTTCGTTTGCAATACCAAGCCTTATATAAATAAGCCTTATATAAGAGTGATTTCTGAGTGCTCCAGTATTAATTTCAAGGCGAGGGAAAAATATTTTTCTTAACAAAATAGGGGATGTTAGAAACTGGGGCTATAGGCCAAAGTCAGAGCGATTTATCAATTTTGATGCTGCGCACAGTTCGGCGGTGGCAGCAAAAATTCAATTTATCAGCACTCAAAAATCACTCTGAATACATAACAAATTTTTGGAGTGATTTTGATCTGGAGTCCCAATTCTAAACATTTCCCTTTTCTTTATATGATATTACCTTAGAGGCAACAACAAACCCTAGCATTCAGGCGCTCTAGTGATGGGTGCCTCCTATTGAACGCCTAGACTGTCCATTGAGTCTACTCCTCTGCAGGCTACTATGAGGTTATCCCTGGTAAACAGGGCCCAAGTCGTGGTGTCGATCGGCATTTAGGAGTTCGATCCCCTCCCTCTTATTCCTTTCTCTATAGTATATTGAAAAACTCTGGGTCAAAAATAATAAACAGAGGTATAAAATTTAAGTTATACAAAACTGTATTGAAACCAGTACTTATGCGCGGATCGGAAATGTGCAAGCTTATTAGGTATAACGAGCAGGTTCTCGGAAATTGCGAGAAATAATTTCTTCACAGAATCACAGGCCCAGTAAATGAAGCGGATCTCTGGTGAAGAAGATTTGAACCACGAGCTGGTCCAAATATACAAAGAATCTGATAAACCAAAAGCATCAAGAACTAAAGGCTGCTCTTGATATGACATGTAATGAGAATGGCTGAAGAAGCTCCTACAAAAATCCTGTTACTCTAAGCCCCAGAGGGAAGTAGGCCACAAGGAAAATCTAAAAAGGCGTAGTTACCGAGTTATGCATGATCCTTCCACGTAGGGTGAGATTGAAAAGCGAAATGTAGGAACCTCTATTGTTCTCTTTTTTCTTTACACCCAAAAGAAGAACAATAGAGGGCTCTATACCTCTCTCATTCAAACTCACAAGCAACATAGGGCTCTGGAACTTCTTAGGAAGGTCGTGCGGCTCCCAAGAGCTGGTATTGTCCAGCACTGTTTTATTGCTAGAATAGATCTACAGTAAAAAGCCAGAAGTGCTTAAGTGCACATTCGATGATTTTAAGTTTATTGCATTTTTGTATTCAGTATTTTATTCTTGATCATTGTTATAACAACAACGTGGAGGAGAATCCTATTAGCAGAGGCCGCAACAACTGGAAAATCCTGTTCGGAGCTGAGCGATGTCACACAAACAGAGTCTGCTGGAGGGCAACTATTTCCGCCCTATGTTCCATGAGGGAATAAGAAGATTGTTATAACTTCTGTCTTTAACTGAGCTATGCTTGTTGAGTTATGGGACTGACATCGTACTATTTGCACAATTGCGCCATTTAGACCTTCGGTATTTGAACATTGAATAATTCCGAAATTTTTTAGTCGATTTCGACAAATGTACACGATTTTGAAACGCCATTCGATGCCATTTTCGCTATGAGTCAATACAAGTAAGAAATGCCACCGCAAGAATAATCGATGCCCAGCCTGATTTTTTTTAGAACAAAGTTTTGATGACGAAAGAAGCTCATTTTACTCTCTCTGGCGGAGTCAATAAGCAAAATTGTTCTCGTTCTACGGATTTAACGGCACCAGACTTTTTTTCTGTGAGGGTAATTAAAAAAGTAAAGTTTATGCCATCAAGCCGAATATCATTGACGAGCTCAAAGCTAACATACGAGTCAAAATAGCTGCCATAACTCCCGAAATGCTAGTATTTTACTTGCGGATAATCAGCATTTAGTCAAAACTTTGGTTCTACAAACAAGATTGGTGCAGAAGAATCGTATTCTTTCGGAACTCCACTTCTTAATCATTAGTCGAAAAGTTAAATTTTATAAAACATTCAAATCCACAAAATTAATTCTGATTAAAACCAAATCCAAGGTAGCTCTATGGATTAGTAAAACTTTTATGAATAAATATTAGTGCAATAAAGTCACTTTAAAACGTAGCATAAAATTTGAATGTGGCATTTAATAAAATATTTAAGCAATTTTAGAACTTTTATGCTACACTAACACTCACCACCGCATAAATAATAAAAAAAAATTAATTCACACTAAACTGACACAGAATTTCCTAGCAGCATGCACACATACATACATACAAGCATACATACCCCCAAAAACTTGTGGTGTACGTCTACTTTTCATGGTCCAAACATCGGCATAGCACTAACTTTTCAGTGAATTAAACATCAAAACGAATTCATGTACGGAGAAACATTATTTTTTCAACTCCTATAAAAGTAACAGGAAGCGTGAACGTAAGTTTCCCCCACAAATTTGCCGCAAATCCTGGAGAGTCCTTTTGATGGGGAAAAACGAGAGAAACTTTTGCCTACGCCTCGTGGTCCTTTTCTACATTGGACCCAAGGACGACGAATCATAAATGTTATGTGGTGATGGCGGCGGTCTGGGAAATGGTATATAGCTTCAATTATTTAATCGCACCTGAATTCACCTTTAAACTAATTCTACTCTATATTTCTTAGTGTGGCAAAGCGACTGTCGAGTGTCCTGTCCAACAGACGGGATGCAATTAAGAACTTTAATCGGAAGTGGTCAATTCGTGGTCAATTATTGCTGGAATTTGAGGGGATTTTCTTCCGTTTTTCCTTAAGTTAAAATTCCTTCCTTACGGTAATTAATAATACTGAAATTATTTTGAAAGGAATTCAATTTGAGAAAATTGCATTAAAAGATTTCATTTGTCGATTAAGTTCACTTGTTTTTGCTGCTGCAGGGAATTGAAATTGATCAATGAGAACTTTAATGGCTTCTCACAGGGTGGGCGTGATTGATTTTAAAGCAGGACACTTTATTTGAATATGAAATAGGATTCGCTAAAAGCATGACGGGGGAGGAAATCTAATGTTTAAAATTATAAAATTTAGGCGTGCTTCTGTGAAAAACAAAATTTACAAGTCTAAATCGTCATCGGTGGCGTTACGTCAGCAAAATACGTTTCTAGAGTAAAGGAGCACTGGAGTTTGGTGCCGTGGTAATGTAAGAACGGATCTTTTCCTGAAATACACATTTTTCAATTGAAGGAAACTGCGCAATTTTATTCCGGTTGTAAGAAACGTAAGTTCGTACCTAAAAATGGTATCTCTACATAGGCACATTGATGTTTTTCTATTTAAATACAAACTAATTCCAATTTTCGTGGACTTTTTTTATCTTCATTGCGAGTGTAATACGTGATATTCATATGTGGATATGTGGAATTTGAGGATTCATTACTGTTTGTAATTCGGCGAAATAAAAAGTATTAAAAATGGTCTATTTCAACGAATTGGGTATCTTTATAATATTTAGCTGTTACTGCTGCACTACCCAAGTAAGTACACTTGTACTCTAGAACGTGGACAGTTCGTCTATTGCAATATCAGAAGAGTAAATGGTAGACACAAGTTAAATAGTTCTCTGGCGACGCTAGATGCAAAATGCAGTAACAGGAGAGTTCGAAGTACGACCAAATCTCAGAAAAGGGGATGGACGAAATGCTATCTTTTCTCTAACAAAACCTGTATCGAATATCCTGTGAGATGCCCTGTGCTTGTACTTCAAGCCAATTCGTGATAAATTCATAAAAATTGATTTTGACATTATAGTTCATCTCTTTGTTTATACGAGTGCGCCATCTAGACCTTCGGTATTTCCACATTGAATAACTTTGACATTTTTTAGCCGATTTGGACAAATGTGCACGATTCTGAAACGTTATTGAGTACCATTTTAGTTATGATTCACCGAAAACTCATTTTGCATTGAGAACCCACATATCATTCACGAAACAGCGCTATACGGCAAGAAAGTCACAAAGTCAGTTACGAAAGTGAAAGGGCCGGAGTATGACCAAAAATCATCATTGGGGCATTGTTCTGCCAAGTAGGTGAACACTAACGTTGAATGTTGGCGAAATTTCGTGAAAAAGGAGGAGGAAGAAACTTATATTTTCAACAAGTCGGCGCACCTTGCCAAACCGATGAAGTTCTTGCAGCGTTAGTTCCCGAGACACGTTGTGTAGTAAAACAGTGATTTAGAGTGATTTGGAGTGGGGTTCTCGTTCCCCGGATTTAACAGCAGCAGACGTTTTTCTGTGGGATTATGGAAAGGAGGTGGTCATTTAATCATCATTGTATTCAAAAACTGATTTAAAATAAATTGTAGGATACCCTCTAAATATCTTGTTCATTTGTCAAAATCGGATTAAAAATGTCAGAGTTATTCAATGTTGAAATACTTATCTATGCGCACTCCATATTCTTTCTTTATCTTGCTCTTAGATCAACTATGTTTGAACGACAAGCTATAAAATGAGTATTCAAACAGACGCTGGTCATATTTTTTGCTCGGCGGTGCTAGCAACTAGGTGACTGCAACCACGCACGAAATGCTGTACTACAAAATTCACCCACCAACGGACTCCTCTCTTCTTTTTTTCATTTTGAGATGCAATTCTTTTATAAAATGAAATAAAAAAATGCTGAACCAAATCCATTGCAGGCAACATATAAAAACAGCTGCACAAGCAACTCTTCAAAAATTAGTGCACCTTAGGGGGAACATTGCTCTTAACACAGGAGGTACACTAACCGAGCTAATCCACAACTGCCTATTACTATAAATTTTACCCAGAGTGGAACGAACATGACTGTAACAATTTTGAGTTCAGTTGAGCACCCAAACTTTTTGGAAACTGCACATTGTCAATAACAACATTATTTAATACGATAGAGAGTAAGTCTCTTGTGTCTATGATGTTTCCATAAATAGCTATATGTAGATTGATTTCGATGGATTAAGCAGCAGCCTATTGCCCTTAGACCATTCATGAACACTTTGCAGGTCTTTCTTTATTCGCACAATACAGGCCTCGATTAACCCAATCGGACGAGTGAGATACAGTTGGTCATCATCGGCATATAAGTGAATAGCGCAATTTCGCATTACTTTTGAAAGATCATTTATGTACAGGCTGAATAAAAGTGGGCCAATAATTGAGCCTTGGGGAGAGAGCAATATACTGTACATACCGAAAATGATTAGCTTTATTTATCAATTTTGGTACGACATCAAAATAACATAGCACGTAGACACACCAAACATATTCCACAAATAAAACTTATAATACATTAATAATAAAGGCAATCGGGATTATCTTTAAGCTGTCTGGTTAAAAATATCATACAACTAACGATACTTGTAGGCAAAAAACGAAAATACTTTTCGAACAGCTCAATAAAAGTGGCCTTGCGAAGTCCCACATACAAAATTAATACCACAAGATTCAAATATACCACCAATAACCGACCGCATCACATAAAGTACGAATCGATTCCATACTAAAAATAGCAAAGCCAATTCGCACAGTTCTATTTCGAGCAAAGTTAAATTAAAACACCATAAAAATCCTTAGTTAAGGTCCTTGTAGAAAACCTGAACTTGTGCACAATTCTCAATATTTGTAGTGGAAACATGCTGAAGGAAAAAAAGTGTGGAAAATACCCATCTTCATGGAGGCACTTGCCTTCTCGACGTAACAATAAAGTTTATCCTTCACTAAGCTTCCAAGGCACTTAGGTAGATTTAAGTAGAGTTGAAAGTTTAACTAAGGCTCTCTCTAGTTTTTGGCCAAGTGATGGAGATTTACCTGATGCACGGTAGTAGTGTTAACAATAGAAAATTTCGGATGCTACGAAAAAATAAACGGGTTACAAAGAATGTTTAAAAATTATTTTTGAAGTATGTGCTTCTGAATAACAACAGTTTATTAAAAGAAATTTTTAAACTAAATATGTCGGACAAGATACATATATAAAAAATGTAGTTGAAAAGAAATAAAAAATACGCTTTTACTTTAAAATGAACAAAAAATTAAAAAATAATTTTGAATGTAAAGTTTTTATTGCTCCAGCCAGTATATGGAAATCATACATTATGTATCGAAAGGATTGACTAATTTCAATGAATTTTGTTTTTTGTTCGTATGCAGTTAGACTTCGTTATATTGCGAATCAAGCCACTGCATGTGAACTCGGCCGGGTTCATGTTTGCAGAACTGACTTAGATCTAAGTAGCAGCAAAGCGTTCATGAACATCGCAGTTAAATTTTCGAAGTCTACTAAGGCAGCGTTAAATTTATAACTGCAAAAAATAACACTGCGCAGTCAGAACTGCAAACATGAACCCGGCCCTCTTCATCGATGAAATTTCAATGTATGTAGCAAAGCAATGCCGGTTCTGAGTATCCGGATGTGCGTCCTACAGACGCACTTGGTCGCATTTACACAATTCGTCCGAAGAATGACGAATGCTTGCAGTTGTTGTCAGTGAATGTTCTTGGGCCGATATCATTTGCATCACTGCGAACTGTCAATGCGTGTGGTGTATCCAACATTTCGTACTGCATGTCAACAGCTCAATTTTCTTGAAAACGATATTCATTGGGACATGAAAATCGCTGCAATTGTTTCTGCATCTCCAACGCACATTATTTGCTATCATTATTTCGACAAGCTTTCCACCGAATCCATGTGAATTGTGGAATAAGTAAAAGGATAACATATGCCAGAAGACATCTGCACCGAATTCATGTCAGTTCGGGGAATCCTGATCTCGAAGTGAATGGGGAGATACAGAACCACGCTTTTGACCTATGACATATGTTCTCTCATGAGCGGCATTTTGTTAGTCAAGTAGAGAAAACCAACGTCATTTCAAGGAATGAACGAGCTTTTAATCGAAAATTTGAACGTGAACGAGAATACGATCGAGATGCATTGAACCAATCAGTTCGAGCGAATGTACCACTGTTGAACCCTCAAAAGAAGGAAGGGTATGATATGTTAATGAAGGCGATTATGAAAATTGTGGCTTATATTTCCTCGATATGCCCCGTGGAACTGGAAGACATTCCCCATGTTATTGGTTTTGGCCACAAGCTTGCCGAATGGCTCACCCCCAAAACCTTCAAACGACTGAAAAATCCACATACAACATTGCAAAACACTCAGCAACGCCCAAAATTTTAGTAGCAAGTGAAATCATCATTTGGTGATATCGCTGCAATTGTTTCTGCATCTCCAACGCACATTATTTGCTATCATTATTTCGACAAGCTTTCCACCGAATCCATGTGAATTGTGGAATAAGTAAAAGGATAACATATGCCAGAAGACATCTGCACCGAATTCATGTCAGTTCGGGGAATCCTGATCTCGAAGTGAATGGGGAGATACAGAACCACGCTTTTGACCTATGACATATGTTCTCTCATGAGCGGCATTTTGTTAGTCAAGTAGAGAAAACCAACGTCATTTCAAGGAATGAACGAGCTTTTAATCGAAAATTTGAACGTGAACGAGAATACGATCGAGATGCATTGAACCAATCAGTTCGAGCGAATGTACCACTGTTGAACCCTCAAAAGAAGGAAGGGTATGATATGTTAATGAAGGCGATTATGAAAATTGTGGCTTATATTTCCTCGATATGCCCCGTGGAACTGGAAGACATTCCCCATGTTATTGGTTTTGGCCACAAGCTTGCCGAATGGCTCACCCCCAAAACCTTCAAACGACTGAAAAATCCACATACAACATTGCAAAACACTCAGCAACGCCCAAAATTTTAGTAGCAAGTGAAATCATCATTTGGTGATATCGCTGCAATTGTTTCTGCATCTCCAACGCACATTATTTGCTATCATTATTTCGACAAGCTTTCCACCGAATCCATGTGAATTGTGGAATAAGTAAAAGGATAACATATGCCAGAAGACATCTGCACCGAATTCATGTCAGTTCGGGGAATCCTGATCTCGAAGTGAATGGGGAGATACAGAACCACGCTTTTGACCTATGACATATGTTCTCTCATGAGCGGCATTTTGTTAGTCAAGTAGAGAAAACCAACGTCATTTCAAGGAATGAACGAGCTTTTAATCGAAAATTTGAACGTGAACGAGAATACGATCGAGATGCATTGAACCAATCAGTTCGAGCGAATGTACCACTGTTGAACCCTCAAAAGAAGGAAGGGTATGATATGTTAATGAAGGCGATTATGAAAATTGTGGCTTATATTTCCTCGATATGCCCGGTGGAACTGGAAGACATTCCCCATGTTATTGGTTTTGGCCACAAGCTTGCCGAATGGCTCACCCCCAAAACCTTCAAACGACTGAAAAATCCACATACAACATTGCAAAACACTCAGCAACGCCCAAAATTTTAGTAGCAAGTGAAATCATCATTTGGGATGAATGCTTAATGGCGCACAAACACGCATTGGAAGCACTCAATCGAACAATGAAAGATCTGCGCACTGACTCAAGATATTTTGTATGCGCAATAGGGTGGAGTGAAAAAACTGTTTTTTTTACAACGGCTAGGGCATACCTGCAGAAAGTTGTCATTTTAGCTTACAAATGAAGACAAAAAATATTATTCACCTCATTGCATGTTAAGAGGTGCCCCAGATGGTATAAAGATTTAAAAAAAATTACAAAATCAGCCTTTTTCCCACCTCGAAGATTGGTTTTTTTATTTATGTTGTAGTCAAAATAAACATTACAATTCTTAATTTTGGCTCTTTTTAAACACAAACAAAACTATAACGCAAGTTTTAGAACAAAACTTATCATGCAAACTACAAACAAGATATTTTGTACCATTTTTACAAATTTTAAGAAAACCTCATATTTATGTATAAATGGGGCACTATATATATATATATATATATATATATATATATATATATATGTATATATATATACCGGGTGTTTTTTTAAAACTTGACACGCAATTCTTGAACAAAGGAGGGGTGACAGAGGGAAACCTGTTATACAAAAGATGTCTGATATGGAGGGGGACATCGATTGGGTATAGTGCGCACCCCCTCTCTTCCACCCCCTGACCAGGGGGGGGGGGGTAACTTTTTTTTTAAATGGCAACCCCTATTTTTTATGCAAGATTCAGATTCCTGGGATGAAAATAAACATCTTTTATCCCAAGCATTTTTTTCTATCATTTGTTTTTACTCCGGAAACTTTGATTGAAATCGTCATTAAGGGGAGCTTTCGGTGGATTTTTTTCAAAAAATCCAATTTTTTTTTGTTACTTTGAACATCTAAGAATACAGCAAAAATAGTTTCAAGAGTTTGCTGTATTCTTAGATGTTCAAAGTAACAAAAAAAAAAAATTGGATTTTTTGAAAAAAAAATCCACCGAAAGCTCCCCTTAATGACGATTTCAATCAAAGTTTCCGGAGTAAAAACAAATGATAGAAAAAAATGCTTGGGATAAAAGATGTTTATTTTCATCCCAGGAATCTGAATCTTGCATAAAAAATAGGGGTTGCCATTTAAAAAAAAGTTACCCCCCCCCCGGGTCAGGGGGTGGAAGAGATATATATATATATAATGCGGGAGTGCGGGAATGCGGGAGTGCGGGAGTGCGGGAATGCGGGAGTGCGGGAATGCGGGAATGCGGGAGTGCGGGAATGCGGGAGTGCGGGAATGCGGGAGTGCGGGAATGCGGGAATGCGGGAGTGCGGGAATGCGGGAATGCGGGAATGCGGGAGTGCGGGAATGCGGGAATGCGGGAGTGCGGGAATGCGGGAGTGCGGGAATGCGGGAGTGCAGGAATGCGGGAGTGCAGGAATGCGGGAATGCGGGAGTGCGGGAATGCGGGAGTGCGGGAATGCGGGAGTGCGGAAATGCGGGAATGCGGGAGTGCGGGAATGCGGGAGTGCGGGAATGCGGGAGTGCGGGAATGCGGGAGTGCGGGAATGCGGGAATGCGGGAGTGCGGGAGTGCGGGAATGCGGGAGTGCGGGAATGCGGGAGTGCGGGAGTGCGGGAGTGCGGGAATGCGGGAATGCGGGAGTGCGGGAGTGCGGGAATGCGGGAGTGCGGGAATGCGGGAGTGCGGGAATGCGGGAGTGCGGGAATGCGGGAGTGCGGGAGTGCGGGAGTGCGGGAATGCGGGAGTGCGGGAATGCGGGAGTGTGGGAATGCGGGAGTGCGGGAATGTGGGAATGCGGGAATGCGGGAATGCGGGAGTGCGGGAATGCGGGAGTGCGGGAATGCGGGAGTGCGGGAATGCGGGAGTGCGGGAATGCGGGAATGCGGGAGTGCGGGAATGCGGGAGTGCGGGAATGCGGGAATGCGGGAGTGCGGGAATGCGGGAGTGCGGGAATGCGGGAATGCGGGAGTGCGGGAATGCGGGAGTGCGGGAATGCGGGAATGCGGGAGTGCGGGAATGCGGGAATGCGGGAGTGCGGGAATGTGGGAATGCGGGAATGCGGGAGTGCGGGAATGCGGGAGTGCGGGAATGCGGGAATGCGGGAATGCGGGAGTGCGGGAATGCGGGAGTGCGGGAATGCGGGAATGCGGGAGTGCGGGAATGCGGGAGTGCGGGTGTTCAGGATCAACCTAAAAGGCAAAAAACAGGAAACATTAACAACATTTCATCGCAATAATAACACTTACCTTTTGCCCGATGTGAAGATGCTGCTGTGACGAGGAAGCCCTGGTGAATGCAGATATAATCTAAAATTCAATAAATAAAAGTAGAAAATTATTATTTAGTAAATGCAATAGATAAACAAATATAAATATTACCAAGTAAACATAGAACATAACCTCAAATTTAACATAAACAAACATTGAACATAAACATTAACGTAAATAAACTATCACATAACAATTAACTTAAAACAGAATTATTACGTAACTTCACTTAGTTTTTTATTGTATTAACGATATTAAATTAATTAAAATAGTACTTACCCTTATAATGTACTTATTTACTGCATCCACAACAACACATCAGAATAAAACTTTAAGTGGATTTTTGACAGCTCTTGATCGTGAGCTTTACCAAAAGCTCTCGATCGTAAGTTCTCTTAAAAGCTGCAAAGAAGAGCAAATGGTGGATGGAGTAAATAAGAATATTATAAGGGGAATTTTACGATGTAACGGAGAGCTTGCAAAAATCACGTAGGCATTTTGTATATATTCGAGAAATTACTTTGATAAAGCTCTCACAGTTTTTTTGATTGTTAACGCGCACGAGCTTTGAATTTTTCTTTGAGATTTTTCTATTGAGTTTTTGATTTGTAATTTAGAATTTGATTTTATACTATTAGTTATAATTACAATAAACATAGTTTGTATTTTTGAGAAGTTGAGTTATTTAATAAATTTAGATTTCCGTGAGAGTACTGTGGTTCCGAAATTCATTACTTGAAAACGGGTCGCAAAAAAAAACGGTTTCCATAAAAAACGATTTTCGTCTGAACATTAAATTTGGTCCTTCGAGCCGGATTTTGATTAAAAAACTATAAATTTAAAGTGCATAAAAGTTTAATAATAAGAGTGTATAAATTAGATTAAAAACCGAATTGAATGTTTGAGAATAAAGGGTGCATAATACGTGTATAAAAACGTGCCTAAAAAGGTGCATTAATTTGAGTTAAGTGCATTAGAACGGGTTTTGAGAGTGTTTGAATTGAACATAACAGTGTCCTTTAAAATTTATCATCTTGAATTTGAATATGATAGTGTCCCTTAAAATTTAGCGTTTTGAAATTGAATATAACAGTGTCCTTTAGAATTTAACGTTTGAAATCGAATATAACAGTGTCCTTTAGAATTTAACGTTTGAATTTGAATAAACAGTGTCCCTTAGAGTTTATCATTTTGAATTTGAACATAGCGGTGCTCTATTAGGCTTTACGGTCACAAAACTTAAAAACAGTGTTTTAAGATTAGTGATTAATAAAAACTGTTTATACAGTGCAACTGGATGATCTAGGAGAAGAAGGGACGAACTGGATTTGCAATAACGCACAGAACAACAGTAAATTTGAGGAGCTAATTTGGTGAGTCCTTTCCAATTTATTTATTAAAATCCAAATTTGATAAGTGCATGCAAGTTAGTTTGAAAATGGAGTTAGCGGTTTTCGAAACGTTAGTAGCGGAACAATACGCCACATACGAGAGTGCTCAAAAAAGTTTACGGAACTTTAGAAAGGATTCGAAAGCGCGAAAAACCAAGGCCTACTTTAACGGTCGTTTAGAAGCCCTAAATGAATTCTGGCAAGAATTTCGAACGCGCCATCGCGAGCTGGTGTATGCCAGTAAAAATTTTGAAAAAATACCTCCAAAAACAAATAAATATTTTGAGGACGACATTCTCACAGAAATGCACGAGTGTTATATTCTTGGGAAGGCAGAAATGCAGGACGAACTACAAATATTACACCCAGACACAACTAGTGATGAACGTCGGCACCGTCCTGTCCTAGAAGCAGGGGAACCGCACGCAGATCGGGAGAGTGTTAAACTTCCACGGATTAATCTTCCCATTTTTAGCGGAAATTATAATGAGTGGACGTCATTCCGAGATTTATTCGTGACGTTGATTCATGAAAACAATAAGATATCGAACGTCCAAAAATTACACTACCTGCGATCGACATTGAAGGGAGAAGCAGAACAACTCCTAAAACACTACAATATTACAGAGGCAAACTATTTTCCAGCATGGAAGGCTATAAACGAGCGATATAATAACAAGAGGTTATTAATTAAGGCCCAACTAAAAACCTTACTATCACAGAACACACTCACACAAGATTCTGCATTCAATATACGTAAACTTTTAGACACTACAAACGAATCGCTACAAGCATTAAGGAATTTAAACATTGATGTCGCTTCTTGGGATATTATGATAACATTTATTGTCAGTGAAAAATTACCAAATGAAACCAAACGTCTTTGGGAACAAAGCATTGGAGCCAAAACTGAATTCCCCAAATATGAGATTTTACAAGCATTTTTAGAGAGTCAGTTTAGGACTCTTGAAGCTCTCGGAACAAGTTCTAGGAAACCCATTGTCAGTCCTCGGCAGTTTGGTGGAACAAAACAGACCTTCCATGTATCTCAAGATATAAGATGTGTTCTCTGCGCGGGTAATCACAGTATACGAACGTGTGGGCAGTTTTTGAATATGAATTTCAAGGATAAAAGACATATTGTGACAACAAAGGGTTTATGCTCAAATTGTTTGCGACAAGGACACAAGTCGTCATCCTGCCCGAGTATATATTCCTGTCGTCATTGTAAGCATCGACACCACACGTTACTACATAGTGAAACCACAATTGCAAATTTTACATCAACCGAATTACCTTCAACATCTGAAACTTCGAGTTTGACACCTAATCCAACAACATTTTCCAAGAACGAAGTAAGTTCGATGCATGTTAAAGGTTTAAATCCGTCGCAGGACGTGCTTCTAGCCACAGCATTAGTTCGCATTTGTTCTCCATGTGGGCGAGAAGTAGTAGCGCGAGCCCTGTTGGATCAAGGGTCTCAAGTATCTTTCGTAACAGAGCGGCTGGCACAAATATTGAGGCTGGAAAAATCACATACAAATGTCAACATTAACGTAGTTGGAAATTCGAGGACCGGGCCCGCAAGGAGCTCGGCAAGCTTTACCCTAAAATCATTACACGACGACACGCAATTACTGGCAACGGCATTGGTGATCAAATCCATAACCAGCATACTACCGCCCCAAAGAATAAAATTGGATGGAAATTTCATGGAATTAAAGCAACTGTGTTTGGCTGACCCTCATTTTGATACCCCAAATAAGATCGACGTGCTCTTAAGGCCCCCATACACGGTCCAATTGGTTGTACAGCGAAGTGCGGTTGTACAACCAAAACTATCGATTGTGGGCCGGTCGGCCGATCAAAATACATTGCGATTATAGGTTTGATGAAAATCTGGTTGTACAGCCAATTTGACCGTGTATGGGGGCCTTAAGGAGCAGAAATATATGGTAGAGTATTGCTGGATGGAGTAAAGAAATTTAACAATGAAAGCTTCATTGCACAAAAAACTTCGTTAGGATGGATCCTGTCTGGAGAGGTAACTTCACATACCATGAACCAAGCGATAAGCCTTCATTGCAACATACAATGGGAACAAGATCTTCGACAGTTTTGGGAAATCGAGGAGGTTCAGAGTGAAAGATGTATGACACCAGAGGAAAAAGCTTGTGAGACATTTTACGAAAAAACAGCAAGAAGAGTACGTGACGGACGTTACATTGTCAAATTACCCTTTATTAATGAACAGCGTCCACTACTTGGTTCATCACGTCCAGCTGCCTTACGACGATTCAATCATCTTGAACTTAGACTCGCCAAGGACCCTCAAATGTATGAGGAATACTCGAAGTGCTTAGATGAATATCAAAAGCTCAACCACATGCGTCCACTCCTGACACCTACGGAAAAAGTGAAAACAAATGAAAAAAACGAGACATATTATGAATCATATTACCTTCCGCACCATGCGGTATTTAAGGAAAGTACAACGACCAGATTAAGAGTTGTGTTTGATGCTTCGCAAAATTCATTACATGGGCCATCGCTGAATGATACATTAATGGTTGGACCCAAGTTACAGGAAGATTTGATCAGCATTCTTCTTAGATGGCGCAAGCACAAGTTCGTATTCACTGCTGATATAGAAAAAATGTATCGGCAGATTCTTGTGGATGATGAAGACGCAAACTATCAACGTATCCTGTGGAGGCCTTCGAAATCAGCTGCTATCCAAGATTTCTGTCTACACACCGTCACATTTGGTACAGCATGCGCTCCCTATTTGGCCATCAAAACATTGTACAAACTCGCAGACGACGAGGGAGACAACTTTCCATCTGCAGCGCAAGTACTGAAATCAGATTTCTATGTGGATGATATGCTGACAGGAGCCAACACTATTACTGAAGCGTTGCATTTACAAACTGAACTATTGGAATTATTAAGATCTGGAGGTTTTAACTTACGGAAGTGGACGACTAACGAAATATCACTATTGAAAAACATCCCAATAGAGGATCAGGAAATTAGCAAAATTCACAATATAGAGTTTGATGAGGGTATTAAGACACTAGGTGTCCTATGGTGCCCTAATGCGGACGCGTTTATGTACAGAATAAATGTTGATACACAAGTTGAACGACTTACCAAGAGGAAATTACTATCACAAATTTCAAAACTATTTGACCCATTAGGAATGCCAGCACCAATTGTTATACGTTCGAAAATTTTGATGCAATCGGTGTGGTTGTCGGGCATTGACTGGGATGACGAAGTACCAGAAGCTATAGCTCAAGCATGGTTTGATCTTCAAAACGAACTTAAAAGTGTAGAAACAATAAAAATACCTAGGTGGCTGAATACGACTACGACCAAAATAGAGTTGCATGGATTTTGCGATGCGTCGAATCGTGCATATGCGGCTGTTTTTTATTCAAGGGCGATGGACGAGTCAGGAACTATTTCGACACGACTGCTGACTTCAAAAACTAAGGTGGCTCCTATAAAACAAATTTCGTTAGCACGCCTGGAATTGTGTGGAGCCGTTTTGTTGGTTCGACTATTTAACATTGTTAAAAGGGCTCTAAAATTTGACAACATCAATCTTACCTTGTGGTGCGACTCAACAATTGTGCTATCATGGATAAAGGCTCACCCATCAAAATGGAAGACGTTTATTGCTAACCGCGTGTCGGAAATTCAAGGCTCCGTGGATTGCACAACTTGGAGGTTTATATCGTCCGGAGATAACCCAGCAGACTGCGCATCTCGTGGCATGTCACCGAAGGAACTGGAGCAGTATTCACTATGGTGGAATGGGCCGAAGTGGCTCAGAACTCCAGAAACATATTGGCCAACCCCAAGAGAGTTTGAAGATACACAGTTGGAAGAGAGGAAGAACGTCAAGGTGCACTTAACTACTTCATGCAATACAGCTAAAATCAAACTTGTGACTAAATACTCAAATTTAACTACACTTTTGAGAGTCTCCTGCATTTGTTTTCGCTTTATAAATAAATGCAGGAGAATCAACAGCCATACATCGCCCTGGATAAGCACAGCAGAATTAAACAATGCCTTAACATATTGGGTGAAAGACGCCCAAACTGAAGATTTTGAAGCGGAACTGAAGACAATAACTTCAGGAAAGGGCATAACGGGAGGAAAAATTAAAAATTTATCGCCATTTATAGATAAGGATGGAGTTTTGCGAGTTGGTGGACGTTTGGAAGCTTCAGACCTTTCTTGGTCCGAGAAACATCCAATAATATTAGGCCCTAAGCATCATCTTACGACACTGATAATTAGAGATTTGCATGCAAAAACGTTGCATGGTGGCACACAGTTGATGATTGGGTTAATTAGAAGAAAGTTTTGGATCGTGAACGCCCGCAATGCGATTAAATTAGAAATACACCGCTGTATAACGTGTTTCAAGCAAAGAGCAACACCGCTAACCCAATTGATGGGGAATCTACCTGGCCCTAGAGCTAGAATATCTCGTCCATTCACCCATGTAGGCGTAGACTTTTGTGGGCCCTTTAACATGAAGGCATCCAAATTCAGGGGACAAAAATCTTACAAAGGTTATCTGGCAATATTCGTCTGTTTGGCTGTCAGAGCCATACATATCGAGGTCGTATCCGATTTGACGACGGAGGCATTTTACGCAGCGTTGAAAAGATTCGTTAGCCGAAGAGGAATGTGCTCTGACATCTATTCGGACAACGGCACTAACTTCGTTGGAACAAGTAGAATAATAGACAAGGACTACAAGCAACACACAATTAAAATCAAGGACGAAATTCCACAATTAAGTGCGCCATTGAAGATTAATTGGCACTTCATACCTCCATCATCACCCCACTTCGGGGGTTTATGGGAAGCCGGGGTCAAGGCTACAAAATACCACCTAAAAAGAATTCTAACCAACACAACCTTGACATACGAGGAGTTCACGACTGTAGCGGCGCAAATTGAAGCTTGTCTTAATTCGAGGCCGATTACACCAGTAACCGACGATCCGGAAGACGTGACAACGCTAACGCCGGGTCACTTCTTAATTCATGATGCTCCGTTGGCACTACCCGAACCGTCCACGCTAGACTATAAACTTAATTCACTAACAAGATGGCAGCACCTAACGCATTTGACACAGTCCTTTTGGAAGAGGTGGCAAGGAGAATATTTGTCCCGACTACAGCAGCGGCCCAAGTGGTTAGACAAATCAAAAAATTTAGAAGTGGGACAAATGGTGATCGTCAAAGACGAAAGGTTGCCTCCAACAAAATGGCTCGTTGGAAGGATTGTGGAAACCCATCCTGGTGCGGACAACTTAGTGAGGGTAGCCACAATAAAAACAAAGGACACCATCCTCAAACGCCCGATTGCAAAGCTTTGTTTGCTGCCACTTCAAAACGAGACCGCCAAAGAAACCGAAAACAACACTGAAGTCACAACATCTTAACCTATCACACAGTTACATACCATGTCTCCCGTCCTTGTCCTTTCCATTATTCTACTTTCTATTTTCCATAATGCCTGCTTGTTTCTTCCCATCATTTTTGTTCCCAATATAACATGTCATACTTTTGGTGAAGCATAACTAAAAACTGTCGTTGCAGGCATTTACTTTAGAATCCATAGGATTCAAGGACCGGGAGTATGTTCAGGATCAACCTAAAAGGCAAAAAACAGGAAACATTAACAACATTTCATCGCAATAATAACACTTACCTTTTGCCCGATGTGAAGATGCTGCTGTGACGAGGAAGCCCTGGTGAATGCAGATATAATCTAAAATTCAATAAATAAAAGTAGAAAATTATTATTTAGTAAATGCAATAGATAAACAAATATAAATATTACCAAGTAAACATAGAACATAACCTCAAATTTAACATAAACAAACATTGAACATAAACATTAACGTAAATAAACTATCACATAACAATTAACTTAAAACAGAATTATTACGTAACTTCACTTAGTTTTTTATTGTATTAACGATATTAAATTAATTAAAATAGTACTTACCCTTATAATGTACTTATTTACTGCATCCACAACAACACATCAGAATAAAACTTTAAGTGGATTTTTGACAGCTCTTGATCGTGAGCTTTACCAAAAGCTCTCGATCGTAAGTTCTCTTAAAAGCTGCAAAGAAGAGCAAATGGTGGATGGAGTAAATAAGAATATTATAAGGGGAATTTTACGATGTAACGGAGAGCTTGCAAAAATCACGTAGGCATTTTGTATATATTCGAGAAATTACTTTGATAAAGCTCTCACAGTTTTTTTGATTGTTAACGCGCACGAGCTTTGAATTTTTCTTTGAGATTTTTCTATTGAGTTTTTGATTTGTAATTTAGAATTTGATTTTATACTATTAGTTATAATTACAATAAACATAGTTTGTATTTTTGAGAAGTTGAGTTATTTAATAAATTTAGATTTCCGTGAGAGTACTGTGGTTCCGAAATTCATTACTTGAAAACGGGTCGCAAAAAAAAACGGTTTCCATAAAAAACGATTTTCGTCTGAACAGCGGGAATGCGGGAATGCGGGAGTGCGGGAGTGCGGGAATGCGGGAGTGCGGGAATGCGGGAATGCGGGAGTGCGGGAGTGCGGGAATGCGGGAATGCGGGAATGCGGGAGTGCGGGAATGCGGGAGTGCGGGAATGCGGGAGTGCGGGAATGCGGGAGTGCGGGAGTGCGGGAATGCGGGAATGCGGGAGTGCGGGAGTGCGGGAATGCGGGAATGCGGGAGTGCGGGAATGCGGGAGTGCGGGAATGCGGGAGTGCGGGAGTGCGGGAGTGCGGGAATGCGGGAATGCGGGAGTGCGGGAATGCGGGAGTGCGGGAGTGCGGGAATGCGGGAGTGCGGGAGTGCGGGAATGCGGGAGTCCGGGAATGCGGGAATGCGGGAATGCGGGAGTGCGGGAGTGCGGGAATGCGGGAATGCGGGAGTGCGGGAATGCGGGAGTGCGGGAGTGCGGGAGTGCGGGAGTGCGGGAATGCGGGAGTGCGGGAATGCGGGAGTGCGGGAATGCGGGAATGCGGGAGTGCGGGAATGCGGGAGTGCGGGAATGCGGGAATGCGGGAGTGCGGGAATGCGGGAGTGCGGGAATGCGGGAATGCGGGAGTGCGGGAATGCGGGAATGCGGGAGTGCGGGAATGCGGGAGTGCAGGAATGCGGGAATGCGGGAGTGCGGGAATGCGGGAGTGCGGGAATGCGGGAGTGCGGGAACGCGGGAATGCGGGAGTGCGGGAATGCGGGAGTGCGGGAATGCGGGAATGCGGGAATGCGGGAGTGCGGGAGTGCGGGAGTGCGGGAATGCGGGAATGCGGGAGTGCGGGAATGCGGGAATGCGGGAGTGCGGGAGTGCGGGAGTGCGGGAATGCGGGAATGCGGGAGTGCGGGAATGCGGGAATGCGGGAATGCGGGAGTGCGGGAATGCGGGAGTGCGGGAATGCGGGAGTGCGGGAATGCGGGAGTGCGGGAGTGCGGGAATGCGGGAATGCGGGAGTGCGGGAATGCGGGAATGCGGGAGTGCGGGAATGCGGGAGTGCGGGAATGCGGGAGTGCGGGAGTGCGGGAGTGCGGGAATGCGGGAATGCGGGAGTGCGGGAATGCGGGAGTGCGGGAGTGCGGGAATGCGGGAGTGCGGGAGTGCGGGAATGCGGGAGTCCGGGAATGCGGGAATGCGGGAATGCGGGAGTGCGGGAGTGCGGGAATGCGGGAATGCGGGAGTGCGGGAATGCGGGAGTGCGGGAGTGCGGGAGTGCGGGAGTGCGGGAATGCGGGAGTGCGGGAATGCGGGAGTGCGGGAATGCGGGAATGCGGGAGTGCGGGAATGCGGGAGTGCGGGAATGCGGTAGTGCGGGAATGCGGGAATGCGGGAGTGCGGGAATGCGGGAATGCGGGAGTGCGGGAATGCGGGAATGCGGGAGTGCGGGAATGCGGGAGTGCAGGAATGCGGGAATGCGGGAGTGCGGGAATGCGGGAGTGCGGGAATGCGGGAGTGCGGGAACGCGGGAATGCGGGAGTGCGGGAATGCGGGAGTGCGGGAATGCGGGAATGCGGGAATGCGGGAGTGCGGGAGTGCGGGAGTGCGGGAGTGCGGGAATGCGGGAATGCGGGAGTGCGGGAATGCGGGAATGCGGGAGTGCGGGAGTGCGGGAGTGCGGGAATGCGGGAATGCGGGAGTGCGGGAATGCGGGAATGCGGGAATGCGGGAGTGCGGGAATGCGGGAGTGCGGGAATGCGGGAGTGCGGGAATGCGTGAGTGCGGGAATGCGGGAATGCGGGAATGCGGGAATGCGGGAGTGCGGGAGTGCGGGAGTGCGGGAGTGCGGGAGTGCGGGAATGCGGGAATGCGGGAGTGCGGGAGTGCGGGAATGCGGGAGTGCGGGAGTGCGGGAATGCGGGAATGCGGGAGTGCGGGAATGCGGGAGTGCGGGAATGCGGGAGTGCGGGAATGCGGGAGTGCGGGAGTGCGGGAATGCGGGAGTGCGGGAGTGCGGGAATGCGGGAATGCGGGAGTGCGGGAATGCGGGAGTGCGGGAATGCGGGAATGCGGGAAAGCGGGAGTGCGGGAATGCGGGAATGCGGGAGTGCGGGAATGCGGGAATGCGGGAGTGCGGGAATGCGGGAGTGCGGGAATGCGGGAGTGCGGGAATGCGGGAGTGCGGGAGTGCGGGAATGCAGGAATGCGGGAATGCGGGAATGCGGGAGTGCGGGAATGCCGGAGTGCGGGAATGCGGGAGTGCGGGAGTGCGGGAATGCGGGAATGCGGGAGTGCGGGAATGCGGGAGTGCGGGAGTGCGGGAATGCGGGAATGCGGGAATGCGGGAGTGCGGGAATGCGGGAGTGCGGGAATGCGGGAATGCGGGAATGCGGGAGTGCGGGAATGCAGGAATGCGGGAATGCGGGAATGCGGGAGTGCGGGAATGCCGGAGTGCGGGAATGCGGGAGTGCGGGAGTGCGGGAATGCGGGAATGCGGGAGTGCGGGAATGCGGGAGTGCGGGAGTGCGGGAATGCGGGAATGCGGGAATGCGGGAGTGCGGGAATGCGGGAGTGCGGGAATGCGGGAATGCGGGAATGCGGGAGTGCGGGAATGCGGGAGTGCGGGAATGCGGGAATGCGGGAGTGCGGGAATGCGGGAGTGCGGGAATGCGGGAATGCGGGAGTGCGGGAATGCGGGAATGCGGGAGTGCGGGAATGCGGGAATGCGGGAATGCGGGAGTGCGGGAATGCGGGAGTGCGGGAATGCGGGAATGCGGGAGTGCGGGAATGCGGGAGTGCGGGAATGCGGGAGTGCGGGAGTGCGGGAATGCGGGAGTGCGGGAATGCGGGAATGCGGGAGTGCGGGAGTGCGGGAATGCGGGAATGCGGGAATGCGGGAAAGCGGGAGTGCGGGAATGCGGGAATGCGGGAGTGCGGGAATGCGGGAATGCGGGAGTGCGGGAATGCGGGAATGCGGGAGTGCGGGAATGCGGGAGTGCGGGAATGCGGGAGTGCGGGAATGCGGGAGTGCGGGAGTGCGGGAATGCGGGAGTGCGGGAGTGCGGGAATGCGGGAATGCGGGAGTGCGGGAATGCGGGAGTGCGGGAATGCGGGAATGCGGGAAAGCGGGAGTGCGGGAATGCGGGAATGCGGGAGTGCGGGAATGCGGGAATGCGGGAGTGCGGGAATGCGGGAGTGCGGGAATGCGGGAGTGCGGGAATGCGGGAGTGCGGGAGTGCGGGAATGCGGGAGTGCGGGAGTGCGGGAATGCGGGAATGCGGGAGTGCGGGAATGCGGGAGTGCGGGAATGCGGGAGTGCGGGAGTGCGGGAGTGCGGGAATGCGGGAGTGCGGGAATGCGGGAGTGCGGGAATGCGGGAGTGCGGGAATGCGGTAGTGCGGGAATGCGGGAATGCGGGAGTGCGGGAATGCGGGAATGCGGGAGTGCGGGAATGCGGGAATGCGGGAGTGCGGGAATGCGGGAATGCGGGAGTGCGGGAATGCGGGAGTGCAGGAATGCGGGAATGCGGGAGTGCGGGAATGCGGGAGTGCGGGAATGCGGGAATGCGAGAGTGCGGGAATGCGGGAGTGCGGGAATGCGGGAGTGCGGGAATGCGGGAGTGCGGGAATGCGGGAGTGCGGGAATGCGGGAATGCGGGAATGCGGGAATGCGGGAGTGCGGGAGTGCGGGAATGCGGGAGTGCGGGAATGCGGGAATGCGGGAGTGCGGGAGTGCGGGAATGCGGGAATGCGGGAGTGCGGGAATGCGGGAATGCGGGAATGCGGGAGTGCGGGAATGCGGGAGTGCGGGAATGCGGGAGTGCGGGAATGCGGGAATGCGGGAGTGCGGGAATGCGGGAATGCGGGAGTGCGGGAGTGCGGGAATGCGGGAATTCGGGAGTGCGGGAGTGCGGGAATGCGGGAGTGCGGGAATGCGGGAGTGCGGGAATGCGGGAATGCGGGAGTGCGGGAGTGCGGGAATGCGGGAGTGCGGGAATGCGGGAATGCGGGAGTGCGGGAATGCGGGAGTGCGGGAATGCGGGAGTGCGGGAGTGCGGGAATGCGGGAGTGCGGGAATGCGGGAGTGCGGGAATGCGGGAATGCGGGAGTGCGGGAATGCGGGAGTGCGGGAATGCAGGAGTGCGGGAGTGCGGGAATGCGGGAATGCGGGAGTGCGGGAGTGCGGGAATGCGGGAGTGCGGGAATGCGGGAATGCGGGAGTGCGGGAATGCGGGAGTGCGGGAATGCGGGAGTGCGGGAATGCGGGAGTGCGGGAATGCGGGAATGCGGGAGTGCGGGAGTGCGGGAATGCGGGAGTGCGGGAATGCGGGAGTGCGGGAATGCGGGAATGCGGGAGTGCGGGAATGCGGGAATGCGGGAATGCGGGAGTGCGGGAATGCGGGAATGCGGGAATGCGGGAGTGCGGGAATGCGGGAGTGCGGGAATGCGGGAGTGCGGGAATGCGGGAATGCGGGAGTGCGGGAGTGCGGGAGTGCGGGAATGCGGGAGTGCGGGAATGCGGGAATGCGGGAGTGCGGGAGTGCGGGAGTGCGGGAATGCGGGAATGCGGGAATGCGGGAGTGCGGGAATGCGGGAGTGCGGGAATGCGGGAGTGCGGGAATGCGGGAGTGCGGGAATGCGGGAATGCGGGAGTGCGGGAGTGCGGGAATGCGGGAGTGCGGGAATGCGGGAGTGCGGGAATGCGGGAATGCGGGAGTGCGGGAATGCGGGAGTGCGGGAATGCGGGAATGCGGGAATGCGGGAGTGCGGGAATGCGGGAATGCGGGAATGCGGGAGTGCGGGAATGCGGGAGTGCGGGAATGCGGGAGTGCGGGAATGCGGGAATGCGGGAGTGCGGGAGTGCGGGAATGCGGGAGTGCGGGAATGCGGGAATGCGGAGTGCGGGAGTGCGGGAGTGCGGGAATGCGGGAATGCGGGAATGCGGGAGTGCGGGAATGCGGGAGTGCGGGAATGCGGGGATGCGGGAGTGCGGGAATGCGGGAGTGCGGGAATGCGGGAGTGCGGGAATGCGGGAATGCGGGAATGCGGGAGTGCGGGAATGCGGGAGTGCGGGAATGCGGGAGTGCGGGAATGCGGGAATGCGGGAGTGCGGGAGTGCGGGAGTGCGGGAATGCGGGAGTGCGGGAATGCGGGAGTGCGGGGGTGCGGGAGTGCGGGAATGCGGGAATGCGGGAGTGCGGGAATGCGGGAATGCGGGAATGCGGGAGTGCGGGAATGCGGGAGTGCGGGAATGCGGGAATGCGGGAATGCGGGAGTGCGGGAATGCGGGAATGCGGGAGTGCGGGAATGCGGGAATGCGGGAATGCGGGAGTGCGGGAGTGCGGGAATGCGGGAGTGCGGGAATGCGGGAGTGCGGGAATGCGGGAGTGCGGGAGTGCGGGAATGCGGGAGTGCGGGAATGCGGGAATGCGGGAATGCGGGAGTGCGGGAATGCGGGAATGCGGGAGTGCGGGAATGCGGGAGTGCGGGAGTGCGGGAATGCGGGAGTGCGGGAATGCGGGAGTGCGGGAGTGCGGGAATGCGGGAGTGCGGGAGTGCGGGAATGCGGGAGTCCGGGAATGCGGGAATGCGGGAGTGCGGGAGTGCGGGAATGCGGGAGTGCGGGAATGCGGGAATGCGGGAATGCGGGAATGCGGGAGTGCGGGAATGCGGGAATGCGGGAATGCGGGAGTGCGGGAATCTAAATTATCTAAAATCTTAGGGTCAAATATTCAAGTTATAAACATATAGTGCCCCATTTATACATAATGTGCCGTGATCACCTAATTGTCACCCCTTAAAAAATCACCTTTGTTATAATTCTAACTTTATTGAAAATTCTAACCTTTATACAATTAATTTCTTAAATCTATAATTCATACAATTCAACTTTAAAATTTCATATAATTCATATAATATAATTGATGGTTTTCTAATAATTTCATTTATTCATTCAACAAAAACTTAACTTATATGGATATTGCCAAAAAAATTGCCTTGAAAATATTAGCTGCGTTCCTTCGTTTTCTGGGATGCTTTCCTTGGCTGGATTCGATGTACTGGGTTACTCAAGTTCACAATTTCTCTGAGTAGATGGCGCGGACTTTGTAGAAAATTGATGGTTTCGGCTCGATTGCTGCTTGTTTCGGCTCTGCTTGGTTGTTTTGGATGTTGTCTATCACTTCTTCTTCTTCGATGGCTCTACGGCCCAATTCGAGCCTTGGCCTCCTTCAGCTTCTTCCTCCAGACGTCTCTCTGCTCCGCAGCTTGTCTCCAGTTTCTCGTGTTGAGCAGTTTCGCTGCATCGGTCTTAACATTATCTTCCCATCTTGACCGTGGTTTGCCAACTGGTCTTTTGCCATCTGGTAGTAGATACAGGGATTTTTTTGGTATCCTTGAGTCATCCATTCTTTGGACATGACCGGCCCAACGTAAACGCAGTAGCTTGGCATGGGTCGAAAGTTTACATTCTTTGTATAAGTCGTACAATTCGTGATTGTAGCGTATTCTCCATGCATTGTCTTCATTAATTGGGCCGTATATCCTTCGGAGAACCTTCCTCTCAAATATATCCAACTTGTCGGCGGATTTTTGGGAGATACTCCATGCTTCACAACCATACGTAGCTACTGTACGTATGATGGTTTTGTAGACTCTTATTTTTGTTTTTCTGTGGATGTCTCTGGATTTCATTACTGGCAGTAGTGAGAAGTATGTTCTGTTTGCGGCGTTTATTCTTCTTTGTACGTCTATCGTTTCATCGTTGTCTTCACTGACTGTGGACCCCAGGTAGTTAAATTGGCTTACCCGTTCGAAGTTATATTCCCCCCAGGTGGTGTTGTGGTTTCTTCTTCTTCTTTCCACCCTTGACTGAATTAGAATCTTGCTCTTCTCTGCATTTATTTGCAGCCCTATATGTTTAGCTCCATCTTCTAATTCTGTGAATACTTCTCTAAGGTATGACAGTGATCTGGCAAGGCAGTTTATGTCGTCGGCATATCCTGCCAACTGTTTTGATTTGTTAAGCAGGGTTGCGTTCGCATCAATGTTTACTTTGCGAATTACTCCTTCAAGGCAGAGATTAAATAGCATGGGTGCCAGCCCATCGCCCTGCTTTAAGCCTTGCTTGACTGGGAAGGACTCCGTCAATTCTCCTTGTATTCTGACTGCACACCTTGTATTTTCCATTGTCATTTTAGTCAGTTTCACTATCTTTAGGGGTATGTTTAGGTCCAGCATTGTCGCATACATTTGCTCCCTGTCGATGCTGTCGTATGCTTGTTTAAAGTCGATGAAAAGTTGATACACGTCGATGTTGTATTCCCAGCATTTTCGGAGGATTTGCCTTATTGAAAAAAGTTGATCCATCGTTGACCTATTTCTTCTGAATCCAGCTTGGTATTCACTTATTACGGCTTCTGCATAAGGTTCCAGTCTGGCCTTAATTATATTGGTCATTATTTTATACACTGTGCTTAAAAGAGATATGCCTCTGTAATTTTCACAGTTGAATCTATCTCCTTTCTTGTGTATTGGGCAGATAATGCTTTGCTCCCAATCTTCAGGCATTTTTTCGTTCCTCCATATGCAGCATAGTAATTCATGTATAGCTGCTGAAAGCGGTTCGCCTCCTTGCTTGATCAGCTCTGCTGGGATGTTATCAATTCCTGGAGATTTGTTATTTCTTAAGAGTCGTATGGCACTTTGTACTTCTTCCAGAGTGGGTTCGTTTGTTTCTCTGGTGTCATCGTTATGTTGTGGACGGGGTTCTGGTACGTGTCGGATGCTCTCGTTTGCGTTCAGCAGCTCGCTAAAAAATTCCTTCCATCTTTTCTTTACATCTTCGCTGCCTGTAACTATAGTGCCTTCTTTCGTTCTACATATACCGGAGGAGGGTTTGAAGCCTTTCTTGAAGAAGTTTACTTCCTTATATGCTTCCCTGGTTTTGTTTCGGGCAAAGTTTTCCTCTGCTCTCAGGATGTAATTGTTGAGGAATTGCCTTTTCTTCTTCCTGCAGATGTTTTTTGCGGTTCTTCTTGTTTCCTCATATTTCAGTTTCTTGCTCCTCGTCGGTCTCTCTATGTAAATTTTCCTATTTCTATTTCTGGCCTCTATAGCTGTTTTACATTCCTCGTCGTACCAATCATTGGCTCTGGCAGTGCGTTTGTAGCCTACAGTTTCCTTCGTGACATCTGTCAGTATCGTCCTCAGTCTTGTCCATTTTCCCTCAATTGTGTCTTCATTATTTATGTTTAGGCTTGGACCTATCCTCTCTGCTAACGTTGCCTGGTATCTCTCCAATACGGTCTGTTCCTGGAGGCGGTCAACGTCGAATTTCTTTACTTTGTTGCTTCTTTGTTCTTGAGTGGACAGCCGACATCTGAATCTAGCTTTAACTAGGAAGTGGTCCGATTCACAATTCGCACCTCTGTAGGATCTTACTTGAAGGATACTGGAAGCTGCCCTTCTGTCTATAAGTATATGGTCTATTTGATTGCAGTACCTTTCGCTGGGAGATTGCCATGTGTATTTGTGAATGTCCTTTCTTGGAAAATATGTTGAGCTGACGATCATATTTTTGCTCATTGCAAAATCGATAACACGTTGTCCGTTATCATTTGATGTTTCGTGGAGACTTTCTTTTCCAATGGTTGGTCTGTACCAGTTCTCTCTTCCAATTTTGGCGTTGAGGTCTCCTATCACCACCTTGATGTCATTGGAAGGGGCCGTGTCATATGCGTGTTCAAGCTTGTAGTAGAAAGTGTCCTTTGTCGTGTCCGCTTTCTCCTCCGTCTCCGCATGTACATTTATGATTGTGAGGGTGAAGAATTTCGTTCGGAGTCGTATTGAACATAGACGTTCACTGATTGGCTTGAACTCTATGACATTATCTATGATTGACTTGTGTATTACGAAGCCTACTCCTAAGTGATGTTCCCTTCCACCTGTCTATCACTGGTGTGCTGGTTTACGTGTTGCTGGATATAACTATGATTGATTAGCGTAAGAAGTTATATTGGGATGCTGTCTCAATTCTACAGCTTAGGATGTTGACGGTACAATACTCCGTCAACTGATTCGGATTTGATTAGCGTAAGGGGTTATATTGGGATGCTGTCTCAATTCTACAGCTTAGGATGTTGACGGTACAATACTCCGTCAACTGATTTGGATTGGGAATTATAGATTTTTAGGTTATCAGGCTCAATTCTCCTGATTGGGTGAGATCACTATAGTTTTCCTAGGCTCAGTTCTCCTGGGAAAGATCGAAGTGATCTGAGTCTTTTCGCCCAAGTGCTGCGATATTTATTGGGAACATGGCCATGGGCAATTTTGGAAAGCAATTTGGTGGGGCGTTGGAATTGGAATTGGATCCACTTCTTTGTGTGCGTGCCCCTTCTTATATTTATATCAGCTGTCTTATTTTGACATATTTGCTGATGGCGCATTGAAAACAGGTAAGAGAATATTTATTTTATGATTTTACTTATAATTAATGTATTTTTATGTATTTTCAGGAGTTTTTAGTGGGCGGAGCGATTGATGGAGAATATATATATATATATGTTCTGGTGTTACCAGGTAAGGAATTTATGTTATTTGGTTATGTTTCTGATTTGTTTACCCTTTTAGATTTTGTTCGTGAGGGAAGTCGGTTGATGACTGGTGGAATTATTTTAGATGTCGCCGGTGGTTTTTTTATTAGATAAGTTTTTTTTTTTAATTATATAATTGAATGTATTCTTTGTGGTTCTTTTCTTGTTTATTTTCAGGTGCTGCCGCAACACATAAATATGAGGTTTTCTTAAAATTTGTAAAAATGGTAAAAAATATCTTGTTTGTAGTTTGCATGATAAGTTTTGTTCTAAAACTTGCGTTATAGTTTTGTTTGTGTTTAAAAAGAGCCAAAATTAAGAATTGTAATGTTTATTTTGACTACAACATAAATAAAAAAAACCAATCTTCGAGGTGGGCAAAAGGCTGATTTTGTAATTTTTTTTAAATCTTTATACCATCTGGGGCACCCCTTAACATGCAATGAGGTGAATAATATTTTTTGTCTTCATTTGTAAGCTAAAATGACAACTTTCTGAAGGTATGCCCTAGCCGTTGTAAAAAAAACAGTTTTTTCACTCCACCCTAATGCGCAATGACTCTACTATGTGACTATTTCCGCAAAACACAAACATTCATTCCAAGATAGACCACTGCCGATGAAATAAACGCTTGCGTCAAATCATCGACTCAGTGGCTCTATGTGAAGAAACTTCAGCTAACGACAAACATGTGATTTGTCTTGCTAAGCTCTATCCATCTGAATATCTAAAGATTTCTCCAAGCTATTGCCGACTCTCGGTAATGGCCGTATTCCTGCCGACGAATCGAAGGGATTGATTTCATTACCGCCAAATTTTTCCAATTTCGTCTCAACGAAGGACGAGCTCATCAACAAAGTGTTTCCGAACATCGTATTTCTAACCACAAAAATCTACAAGCTCTCTCAGCCTTATCGAAATCAAACTTGCCCTCACCTTCTGAGTTAATGTAGCCCAAACATTCGACTTCTATAGCCGCATTGAGTGAAGGATAGCAAGATCTTACCATCAAATAGCAAGGTGCGAAGCACGACTCCTATCCTTGATAAGTGAAGTTGGTGGTCGCCTTAAGCACAATCCTATAACCTACCATGAGAAGTTTCAAATCATTTGGACTTTGAACAGTCGGAGCATACTTCGGCAATTTGTACAATCTTTTGTGGTGTGCTGTCGCTACAGAGCCACTACAAGCATTTAATTAATGCGAAATCTACCAGCTGCTCACTTATATCCGACCAAGCAACGCTTACATATCCTACATTCCTACATACTACCTAGATTTCCACCAACCAATAATTTGTTTACTCTACTGTTCTAGGCTTTTGTAGCGCTTGGTGTCAGGTGTCGGCGGATCATCTTCAATTCTACCTCGGCACTCGACTATATGAGTATTTGGCTTTCGATTCTACTCATATATGTCCTCGAGACTTTTTACCGAATACTTTTACTCATATGATTACTTATAGGATGGAATTCTACCGAGTACCGATTACAATTTGTATTCAAGCCAGAATTAAAACTAACTGCAAACTTATCTTGTTTGTGAATATATTCCATATAAAGGCTTTGCACAGTATTTTTATTTTTCTGCCTCAATTAATTGCCTTAAACAGCTCTAAACTCTTCTTAATTGAAGCAGAAAAATGCATCCTAAACGCAAATTGGAGCTTTTTTATAGCACAGAAATAGGTATCCCGACAAAAAGATCCTAGTTCCTTTCACCAGGAAACGATCACTACCGGGAATTTGGGAACCTACATTCGCGGGCAGAACTATAGGCTTTTCACAACAAGCCAAATATTTAGGAGTGACGCTAGATGCCAAGCTCAATTGGAAACAGCATATGGACACTGTGATGTGTAGAACGCGCAGATCCCTGTGGGCTTGCCGCAGAGCTTGTGGTTCCACCTGGGGTTTGCAACCGAAAACCATGTATTGGATATACACCACCAACATAAGACCCATGGTAACTTATGGAGCTTTAGTTTGGTGGCACAGAACGAGGCTTAAGGGTTCCATAACCATTTTAAGCAAAATTCAAAGAATGGCTTGCCTCTCCATCACTGGGGCCATCCGCACTTCCCCAACGGCAGCGCTGGAGACTCTCCTCAATTTGGTACCCCTCCACCTTGAGGTAGAGAAGTCCGCCATAAACGCGGCGCTGCGGCTGAAAGCGAATGGTTACTTGGGCGCTGGTCTTGGGCGAGGACATTCTATAATAATCAACATCATAGAAGAGATTCGGGAAGCGGAGATGCTATCGGACGGCATGCCCTATAAAATCTCAAAATTTAAGCAACCTTCTGTACATATACAGGAAAGGCTTACCTGGACTTTTCCTAAAGTTTTGCCGGGCGGGCTAGTATGGTACACGGATGGCTCTAAAACGGAGACAGGTGTAGGCGCAGGAATCTGGAGTGAAAGTCCCAGATTCAGCAAGGCTATAAGTCTAGGCACTCTGGCAACTGTCTTTCAAGCAGAGGTGTATGCTATTCTGGCATGCACTCATGAGAACTTAAGAAGGGCCTACCAAAATAAACGGATTTTTATCTTCTCTGATAGCCAAGCGGCAATTAGAGCGATAAGGTCCCGTAGGACCAAGTCGAAATTAGTTTGGGACTGCCAACGTGCTCTTCATGAGTTGGGTGTTCTCAATAAAATTACACTTGTCTGGGTCCCGGGTCACCGGGGCTTCGAAGGCAATGAAAGTGCGGATGCCCTGGCTAAACAGGGCTCTGATATTGCATTCATTGGTCCAGAGCCGGCTATTGGGGCACCGTCCAGCTTGCTGCAAAGGGCCCTGGCCGATCGGACCTTGATGAAACATATTGAACGCTGGAGGTCCGCACCTGGACTGGCCAACTCTAAGCGGTTCCTTCCAGGGCCGTCCCCAAAGACGGCCAAGGAATTATTACGGCGCAGTAGGAGTGATGTTAGGACACTTGTTGGCTTAATTACCGGACACTGTGCCCTAAATTACCACTTATGGAGGATAGGAAGGGCGGAGGACCCTACATGTAGGCTTTGCCTAGAAGAGGATGAGTCTGCTCTCCATGTTCTCTGTGAGTGCCCTGCAATAGCGAGGAGCAGGGTCTCTTTGTTCGAGAAGTCCCTGCTCGAACACTCAAGTCTAAGCGACAAACCACTAGGCAGACTGCTGAACTTGTTCAGGCGGTCTGGCCTACAAATATGAGGTGTAGGGGTTGTAGTACAATAGGCCAACTAAATGGCCGCAGTACCTTTGGACCTAATACCTCACACGGAAAAAAAAACCGGTTCTTGTTCGATTGCGTAAGTCAAGCAGCATAGGACGTGGTTAGTACTTAGTTGGGGGACCGCCTAGAAAAACATACCGCGCATTTTTAAAATTTCGTGCTAAAGGAGGAGCCTGCACACCCGTGTGGCAGGTGAGTTTGTTCACCATGCGTGCTTTGTAAGCTACATATGGATTTGTAATTTGTCGCAATCGAAAATCGAGTGATGCATACGCTACGGTAGTTGAGTAATTTTCCTTCGATTCTACTCATAAGTATTTAAGAGATAACTCTGCACCGATTCCGTACCCCTACGCGTCCTTTAAAACTTTTTTATATTAGAATTATGAATTCATCAAGTGCAACCGAGAGCTTGATTCGGAAGTACCTAAAATATATTCAAACAAATTGAGAAAATTATTGTTGCAATAAAATAATATTAAGCATCGTGTTAGCTTGTGCACAAAAAAAAATAGGCTAAGGTAGTACCTCAAATATATGGCACAACCTGCATGGTCTAAATCCGTCACCTGCAGTTATTGTAGGCCAACTCATATCTAATTTTACTTATCAATAAATTTATGCACATAATAGTCACCATATGGCACTGTGCACGAAATTTCCCTTATATGGCAAAACTACGTCTACGTTCATCAAAAATTTAATTTGTTGTCATATCATTGTTGTCTGCCATAGAAATTCTACAAGTAGCAGGATTTATAACCTACAATTAACAATAATGTTGTCCTCTTATACAATTCTCCACCTGTTTCGTTATGGTGGGAATATTTATTAACGAAAGATCGAACGAAAGCCTGCAGCTATGTTTTTCAAAAAACCGAAAAAAGACAAAAAATGAAATGAAATGAGTAAGTAACAAAAAAAAAGGAGGGGTGGGGGGAGTATTTTTACGAAGAAAAAAATTACCGCACTGAACTTAGTTATAAACAAGAACCAACATAAATAACGGTTTCGATGAAAACAGGAAAGCTAAAAATAATCTCACGCAATCCTGTCGAAAACTTTCTTTTCCCACCCTGTGAAAAGCAGCAACAACAATAACTCCCTTGATATTTACCCAAGTGTGCGGGGCTGGAACGGGGGTGGAGCGGAGCGGCCGGGGGCACCAAGTATTCCGAAGAAATTCCCTTCAGGCATTGATTGCGGAAGTTTTCGTTTTAACTACGGTGTGTTTCGTTAAAATCTTCTTAATTTTTTTCCCTTTTCGTTATGTTTGTTGTTGTTGTTGTAATTAGTGAAAAGGACCTAGGATCTTTGTGAAATTTTTTTTCCCGTCAGTTTTAATGAAGTTTCTGCAACTTCTCAACGACCTTATTTGAAGACCTTGACTGGTTATGTAAATTCTTATCCATTTCATATCTGTGCTCGCCCCCGTCCATCCGTTGGCTCGTTGGCTGGCTCGTTCGCTCATCAGTTGAAAGATCTATTCCCATTAAGAAACGCTGACTTGCCATATTTCATAAAATGGCTGGCAATATTTTCACTTCTTGGGGTATTAGGCCCCACCAGCCCTGTCTGCCTGCCCATTGCCACCCTTCGGCCCACCCACCAGGCCAGCCCGATCACTTCGCCTGTTTCCGTTGCGGCCTTCCTGGCATGAACAACAGACCGGGCCGAGTCACCATCAGAGTCCGTTCAAAGCTGTGCCACCTTCGGGGCCCCAAAACAGCATGGCAGAAGGAACAGGAACAGGAAGAATAAGACAACACTGGAGAACTACCCTGTGTCGAGCGGGCCCATCAAGGCCATTCGGCATTCCGGTATGGCATGGCTCTGTGTATGAGTGTAACTAAGAGTGCCCAGGCTGAATTAGACATTGATTAATGCGATAATTTGTATTCACGACGCCTTTTTTAAGTAATTCCCATCGTCTTTAGGGATTTTGCCCCCAACTTTCCCTTCCGCAGGAGCAGCTCCAGCTCCGGCCAGAGATAGAGATATGCGGCCGCAATCTGAAGCTAAGAGTTCACACTTCCCTAAACTGAAGGATATAGAGATCCTTTATTATAGTGAAATGTTTACTCACACGCAATCCACAAACATCCTTGCTACTACGAGTTTCTAAAGGGCCTATCGGCCGCCGACGAGCGGGGCGTATGGAGGGGGGTTGCCTCTCGGCTACATAATCCCGTGCAAAGGTGTTTTCTATTTCACTCTATTTTCCTTCTTATTGCCAGCGAATTTTCTTCCTATATAGCTAGAAACATTTTGAAAGGGCTTGTAATGATTTAGTCCCTTCCTAGAAAGGTTTTTCATGTGCTTAATGTCAACCCTGAAGGCCGGTAATTTATCTACGCAAAACTGGACAAAATCTGAAGTAAACAAAAATAGAGGCACTCCTTGGAGGAGGGCGGTCGGCAACATGGCTCTGGAGGGTGGCTACGGGTGGAATTGGCCCTAAGTTACAGCAAACAATAATAGATTATTGAACGGTAGAACATTATCAGATAATTTAATTATTTTATTCAGTAATCAGTGAATCTATTATGGAGGCTCCTTTTGTGATGGAGTTTTGATAAGGATCTCGTCCTCGAGCATCTTTTACGAATCATTTGGGAATTTTGGAATTCTTGCTCCAACAATTAACAGCACAAAATATTTTCTCTTATAATGGGAATTATTTTGAGGTCTGCTTCGATGGTGGGGCTAATAATGGATGGCAAAATTATGGAATCCATATTAAAGTATGTCGGTTGACTCACACCTGCACTGCACCAAGGTATTTCATGTATTTTCATTTATTACCTTTGTGAGTTGTGGTGAATTAATTTAATAGGATCAAAGCCATTAGAACAAATAATATAGAAAAAAGGACCATCAAGGATGTTTCCAAATTTTGGGCAACATATTTTCATATACCTATATGTATGTATATTTATATATACCAGGTATATGCACTCCTCACAAGTGTAGGCATATGGGGGAAAATATCCGACGGGAGTAGGGCTTCGCACCATCTGCTCATCTTATCCTTTACAACAGTCATGAATTCATTTCTTTTATGTGGCATTTCTACGCCCCTTTGTATTTCCAGTTCGTCATGTCGTTTTCACCTCATGGGGCAATGTCTACTATCGGTAAGCTTAGTTTGAGGGTTTGAGTTGATTTGCGGCCATGAGAAGTCAGGGGATGTTAGAGGAAATGACGATAAATCCTGCGTTTTAACTCTGTGATGTTGTAGGAGTTTTAGGAATACTGACGGCGAAAGATTGTTCCACAGTCGAATTGTCTGTTCAGGAATGAACTCTTTAGCGGCATGAACTTATCTAGTGAAGTGCGAGTACGCACTCAATACACGAGAACCACACCCAAATATACACTAGAACATTAAGCTTTTAAAAGTGTTTCATTTTAAAACACTTAAAGTGTTTTATTGTGACGTCACATATTTGATTAATATTGTAGACACTTTCAAAACACTTAAATGTGTTTATAAAATGTCTACGATTGGAGTGATAATTGATCAACGCGCACATGCAAGAAATCAAGTCAGAATAAAGTTCTGAAAGTTCTGCAATAATATATAACTGACCCAAAATTGATATTGTTTCAACAAAATTTGTTAAGTAAAGTGAGTATGAAGGTTAGGTTCGGTTAGATATGGCTTGCATTGTGATCCCAAAGTGATCCCACTTTAAACCTGATATTATAGTGTCGTTTGTTATCTAATTCATCTTGAGGAAGCTATGAATCTTCTAAGTTGCGGGATCCCAACTTTCCTCCCCGTCCGAATTCTTACAGCTTCTGCAAAAATCGTAGGTCTCAAGACCAAAGCAACGGTGCCCCCACTGCAAACGCCAGAGTATTTTTTCCGTGTGAATTTAGCACACTACACACTTCATGAGAGTGTAAATTCAGTTAATCGTGTTAAAATATTGCATTTGAGGAATAAACCGTGTTAAAATAATCAAAATCACACACAAGCAGCGTATAATATTTTTTACACGCTAAAGACATTGAAACGTTTCATCGTTTTACGTCTTAAACGTGTGAAAATCAAACATTATGTATCATTTCCCACACTTCGCTTCCTACACATACTCTTCCAATATATTAGGAACCACACTCATCATAGAGCTTCACAATTCTTTTTCTAGTCATGCTGTAAACATGCTAAGGGCGACGGCGAAACTATTTTCCTCGGCCACCGCGAATGGCCTGACGAAATTTGTTGTCAGCACACACTAAGAGCGACAGCGACGCAAACTAAAAAACACACACCGGAATAATCATCTTGCACAGCAGTATGCTGCACACGCGCCCAGCACCACACGAGAATAGTCACACAAACCCACAACACTTTAAAGGGCGACGGCTACGAAATAGAAATTGGATTGATTCGGTCACTGAGCTCGGTGGCGTAGTTATCGCAGTGGTCTGCAGATTGTGCAGCTTCATACAAAAGGTTCTATTCGGTTTTGACAGTCGCTGAGTAAAGCGATTCGTCGGTCGCCCTTAGCATGTTTACAGCATCAATCGGTAACAGAAAGGCGGCGAGAGAAGACATTACGGTGACGATTTTTCTAGGTTTACTCCCTGCAAAAAAAGCTAAAAAAGCTTTACTCACAAAAGCTTCATAGTAATACATATTTGGTGTGTTTAAAATACACGCATTAAGTGTGTTAAAATTACACACTTTTCGCGTGTTAAATTAACACATTTTAAACGTGTAAAAAGTGACCAAACGATTTTACACGCTAAATGCGTGTTAAAATCACACACTTGGGTTGATATGTGTGATTTTAAAACACATCTCGGCATCGATTACTCCAAACGCGAGTGTTGTTTTACCAGGCAGTGCCCCAGCTAAGCACTAGCCACGTCTAATGCTGCTTGACCCTCGCAATCGAAGGAGAACCGTTCTACTGATTGTGCTACTGGCACTCTTTATGGTCAACATGAAAATTACACCTTTTCTTCGTCCTATACAATTTGTTAAAGTCATGCAGGCAATTTCGTGCATGCCTGTCTCGGGAAGGTGCATGCCTGCGGCGGGGGAGTGCCTGCTTGTGGCTATCTGTTTTAAGAAGCGTAGGATGCTTTATTCTACGAAAATATTTGTTTTCTTTCATTTTGAGTTTGAGTTCAGAATAAGACCCTTGCATGCTAGCTGCGGGTGAGTCTTATTTTTATCAGGCGTTGCGGGCTAGTACGTACCTGCTGCATGCTAGCTGCGGGCGAGTTTCATTTTGCCTCGGGATACCTCCCCGACTAGAAATTTTTTGCTGAACATGGTCAGGACCCGATCAGGCATGCCTGATCAGGAAAGTGCAAGGCATGTAATGCAGATAACGTATCAGGACCTGATCAGGAATGCCTGATCAGGACCTGATCAGGAATGCCCGATCAGGACCTGATCAGGAATGCCTGACCTGGACCTGATCAGAAATGCCTGATCAGGACCTGATCAGGAATGCCCGATCAGGACCTGATCAGGAATGCCTGACCTGGACCTGATCAGGAATGCCCTATCAGAACCTGATTCTTGCATTTAAAGCTGTACGATGTCGGCGCACTCTTTGCCGATTAAGTTCACGGTTTGTACACGGTCGATGATTTCTTGACATTTTCGGCACTTTGCACTTATTAAAAACACAAAATCCAATTCTTTCCACAAACCGTATTAAAAACTTCAAAACAAAATTGTTTTAACAACGCAAAATCCAATATTTTCACCAAGCTGTATTAAAAAACTGAGAACCAAATATTTTACATAATTGTTTCACAGAACTTATGAAAAACACACAAAACCCAATGTTTTCAACCAACTTCAAAAAGTAAAGCAAAATTTTTTCACACAACTTGTGAAAAACACACAAAATCCGAACTTAAAAAACTGAAACAAAATCTTTTCACAAAACTTATGAAACACAAAATCCAATTGTTTTCACAAACACACTTCTCTTCACAGCAAAGGTAAACTCGCAACTGTCACTTGTCATTTTTAAAACAAACAAATGGAATTTACGCCTTCTTCTTTCTTGGTTTACAAAAGCTCCTTCTCCGAAAACTTTGAGTACTTTTCGATTTTCGACCTTATAAAAAAGGTAATGGTAATGATGAGGATTTCCTGATCAGGACCTGACTAGGCCCCGAGTAGGAAAACCTCATGTACTTTATTTTTTCATAAAGATGAGGATTTCCTGATCAGGACCTGACTTGTTCCCGACAAGGAAAAATCTCATACTTTATTTTTTTATACATAAAATAGGATATCCTAATGTTATATAAAATAAAGTATGAGATATTTCCTAGTCGGGAACAAGTCAGGTCCAGTTCATGATATGTACCTCTCTAGGTCTCGACTAGGAAAACCTCATTATCATAAGATGAGGATTGCCTGATCAGGACCCGACCAGGTCCCGACTAGGAAAACCTCATTATCACAAGATGAGGATTGCCTGATCAGGACCCGACCAGGTGCCGACTAGGAAAACCTCATTATCATAAGATGAGGATTGCCTGATCAGAACCCGACCAGGTCCCGACTAGGAAAACCTCATTATCATAAGATAAGGATTTCCTGATCAGGACCCGACTAGGTCCCGACTAGGAAAACTTGGTGTGGCATGCCTTACCATTGCCTGATCAGGACCTGATATATGTTCTGGTTTTCCTCAGCTAAATTCTAGTCGGGTCGTAGACTTTCATTTATTAACGCTTTTGCATGGCAGCTGCTGTGTAGTTCATAATCAAGCTTTTACAAGACACCTTTCTTTTTTATTGCATCTTTTGGATTGCTGCCATTTCCACATTACGCTTTGGCAAGATATCTAGTAGATTTCAGTTAACGCATTTTCGTTTACAAACTCTTTAGAATAGTTATCAGCAGCTGATGCTTAATTTACGCTTCGATTATTTTGCTGTTCATCAAAAACCAAGATGGTATTCCACCTGCTCCTTAGACGGTTGATCATCTATTTGCTCCATTCCTTTTTTAAAAATTACACCGTATACTAACGAGCAGCTGTCCATCTCAAAACATGCAAGTAAAGTAACATCCTGATTCAAAAAGGATGATTACTTTGTATTTCGCTGCTCACCTGTTTAATTTTGCACTTTATTTCATTTATTTATGTCATCCCCGAAGAAGAAAGCCATCTTTTGAATAATTAATTTTGTGCCGGCCATTTTTCTACGTCCATCGCCCAACCTCTCCCAATTCGGGTTTTATTATCGTCCCAAGCTCAAAGTAAGGCCGCCGCACGTCCTGCACAGTTTTGGTATTCCACATGCCGAGGCGAAGATATTGTATTATACAAAATGTCCGTCAATTGCGAAAAAGTATCCAAGTTTATGGCGGCGGCAACCTTGAACTTTTGTTCGTTTTCCCGTTTTTTCCGCCATATTAGTTTATTCCCTAATATCATACTGCAGATGCAGGCCCTGTGTGCAATGGCCGGGGCTTTGGAATAATCCTATATCACATAGGGATATGCTATGGTGATGGTGGGAATAAAAGGAATTGAATTGGCAGCGGAAATGGCCCTGTGTTTCCGAGTTGGACTTTTTATATCGTAATTAGAGCACACAGAAATTGTATTAGCTTGGATGGCATTGCAAATTTGCATGAGCGATCATGATATGCTAATTATATAAATTCCGTGCCGCCATTTTTAATTAGAAAAACTCTTTTATGCTTTTGGAACGTCAAGGATTCTTACAGCATTTTTTTTTTTTTTGTTCGAGGCGTTTAAAAGCGTCACACTCTCCTCGCCTCATTGTTTGGATTCATTTTAAGGTCGTTGTGGAAAACTTTAAAATTTAAATAGGGAATGTGGGTTTTTTGTTTTTAGTTGGAACTAATGGAGATGTACATATTGCCTTCGACCTAGTAGGAAGCTAAGCTAGTCGCTGTCGCTGTGGCATTTTCATGGGATTTTTGGACCATAGGGGTGATTATTACTGGTATCGCTTTATTTTAGGGTGTAGTCGAACATCCTAAGTTTTTGCTACTGATTCTCGAAGACGAAATCTTCCTTCACTTTTTGAGTAAAATCTCGAGTGACATTTGTTGAGTAAAATTTTATGAAAATATGAAGTTAATATCTCTGGAAACTTCTTGCATGAAGAGAAGTTACATTTCCCCAGTTTTTCTTGCATGAGAAAGTCAAAAACTGGGTTTTGTGTAATTTTTTGCACCTCGGAGAATTATTTCTTTTATTTCTTTAAAAGTTTAATTTTTTTTGTTAAATTTTAACTCTTAAATTCTGAAATTGCGCCCCCAACACATTGCCCCCGGTGCAAGTGCACCATTCGCATCTATGATAGCGCCGCTCCTGGCTGCAGCAGGCGATCATAGACGTGGTCATTGAAAAGTCAGGCGGCTAAGTCAAGCCAGTTTTCAAGGGAAGTCTCCCAAGAATAGGCTGACTTCTGCTGGTTATCTCAAACCCTGGAGTAGTAACGACTCCGACATCTGATATAACTCTGGTGGAAGAAGGTAAATTGCCTCATATTTATGTGATTGGAGGCTACATCCGTAGAGTGTTACCCTAACCAACTATCATCGCACAAAACTCGATTCCCACTGACAAGTGGTAAGCTGTCCAAAGGTAGTTGAATTAAAATATTCTCCCCTTGGTCATGGTGGTGGACAGTGGATCTGGTCGGGTGGATCTTCAAGGATCCTTTCAAGAAGCAGCGACAAGAGCAGGAATCTTTGTGTGACGGACAGACCTCAGGATCTAAAATACCATCTCCAAATGCTTCCATGAATGCCGAGGACTGCAGTAATGCTATCAGGGGTCATCTCACCAACTCTGGTTTCATCTGGCATTGGTCCCGACCCTGCCCCGTTGCTGTAGTAAGCGTCTTATTGGCCCGTCTAAGACCTCGGACCGATTCAAAATAGGCTAGATTCAATCCCTTAACCTGGGTTAACCCTCTCTGAGAGACCTGTACTTGGACCATGGACCAGACCAGTGACTTCTATACAACTGGGTCTGGAAACCCAGCAGAGCCATTATTTTTCCTGGCCAAGCTCTGGATTACCTAGCAACTATTTTGGGGAAAAACTTTTTTGATGAGAGTGCCTTAATGGCAGCTTGACCGTCCGCAGCGCAGGCCTCAATGGCATGTATTTCTGTCTGGAAAACAGAAAACCACGTTCCCATTTCAATTGTCACCTTGGAGTTTGGTCCAGCGATATCAGCCGATGTACCATGTTCTGCGGCAAGCAAGATTTGCAGTCACCTGCATCTGAGGACCGCCGACGCCGTGCTCTGTTTGGTGTTGAGCCACCAGACTTTAGCGGCATAAGGAACAACAGATCAAACAATCGTGTTGTCTTTCATGGCATTAAAGCTTTTCAATTTGCGTTACGCGTTACTTTATTAAGGTCGTCCATAGGTATTAGGTGAGGCGTTTAGGGGGCGAGGGGGTCGAGCTGAATCTCACGCAAACTTTTAGACCAGCTCTGCCGGCACGGCCCCAAGAAGGCAACAGATTACTCAGTCTGACTATCCATCAGTCTACTCTACTTCAGTTATTCGCCTGACAGACCGTGGGATGCAGGCGAAGTCATGATTCCTTACAGGCACACAGGCGAAGACGACAGCATAGCAGGTTATGAAATCAAGTGCAAAAAATTTCATGGCCTCAACGAAAACTTCAAGGCGCCTCCAGAGTCGCGCCGTGAACACCCGCGAACAGGCGCGAACGTGAGTGTGGATAGCTTTCGCCTCACCTTATTTTTGGACGATCTCATCCCTGAAGTACCGGATGATAAATAATCAATACTACTACTTCTTCTTCTTCTACTACTACTACTACTACTACTACTACTACTATTAATAAAATATCACATCGGCCGATCCACAAATGGTATACATTCTATTCTTAGCCTGATCCGGATTTTCCCTAAATGGAAGGGATTATAAAATTTAATCTACTTTAAACTACTTCGTTCGTTTTAATACCATTCTCAGTATAGCCTCTGCTATAATAATTCTGAATAGAGAGTTTTAGTTCAGCGAAATCCGACGAAAAATATTGAATAAAAATTCGTGCTAATGAAGCTCCCATACCCGTGCATACCCCTAATACACCCAACAACCCAGAAATAACAAACTAATAAAAGACATTCCACGTAAAAAGGTGAACATTATTGAAACATTCCATAAAACCCGAAAAAAACTACGAAAAGGTGGGCAAAACTTTCGTCCTCTCCTATATTAAATTTTTCGGTTGACTTTCAGGCCTGTGATTTAGTACTTATCATCACATTGCCTTGAGTATATACTAACAAATCAATTAGAGCTTGTTGAATACCTTTTTTCATCGGGGGAAAGCAATATCACGATAGGAGAAGGAAGCAGCAAGAAAAAAAGCTAAAAGATAAAAATCAATGAAAATACCGTTGAAATCCAAGCAATAAACAAGCTTGACCTAAAAGACAAAATCAATAACATTTCAAGATATGCCAGTAGCAATCCCTTTATTTACACTTACTTGTGCCAAAGGGATAATATACACACCAACGAAATGCGAAGTACACGAAAGGCAATGGGTAGGCCCTGCCCCATTCAACAAAGAACTAAACTCATCACACAGGGCTTCTGCGAAAATTGTATGTCACAGTGGTCGGTGTTGCCGTTGTCCTTGGATCGATTACAGTTAAAGTGCTATATGTATCTTGGCCTTTTAACCTTAATACGTCAATGCAGCCCTTTCAGTATATATATTATTCACATATATACAGGGAGTAAGAAGGATATCACACCTATATACATATAAGGATGTATCTCTATGGATATTTTGTGTTATATAGGGAGCAGAATTTTTTGTTTGTAGCCTTAAGATCCTTTGTAACGTGAAACCAACGATTTGTACATGGGAAATACAAGGATTGTCTTTCACCCTTTGAGTATCTCCCGAGAAGGAAAGGATTAATGACGCCTTTTCCTTACATTACATACACAATCATATAATGTTTTAAAGAAAAAAAAAAAAATAAAGAAAAATACTTAGTATCATGGTAGTAAGGCTGTCTCTGTTGTCTTGGGCCTAGAACACCAAGGATAACTACTGCATATCATCCTGTGTACCAACAGCATTAATCAGACAATTATTTATGTCCTGTAATTAAGCGGTTTTTGCTTAATTTCTCTGTTCTCCCTTTTGTTTCTACACCAGGCCATACTAAATAGGATACTTATACTGGCCAAAGGCTTAGCACCCATATCCTATAAGGACATAGCAGCAGATTTTTTTGGAGGAGGGGGGGGGGCGAAAGTGTGTGTGAAATGACCGTTTCGTTAAGTATATGGCAATTTGTATCTGTGTGTATAAGAATAGGACATCCCGGAGGCTGGAGGCTGGACAACAACCACTGCGGATTGAGCAAAACGAACGAACAGTTGTTATCCTTCGGTAACATTAATATCCGCAAATTTTCTCTTTAATCTGTGACAACTTTTGGGTCATTAACGAAAAAAAAAAAAAAAAATAGAAGGAAACAGGAGCATGAAAGAAAACGCAAACTAATACAGAGCAACAACAAGGACTTAGGAAGAGCTGTTGGAGCGTTGCTATATTAGAACGGCTGAACCGATTTTTAGTCTATGAAGGGAAAAAATTACACGAAACGCAAAAAAGGATATACATATATTTTTCTTGCGTAAAAGGATAACAGCAAAGGAACAAGAAGGCAAACAAGTACGGGACTGCAGTGTTTTTCATTTGCCTTCTCATCGCGCCATTTTTTTTTGTATATATATAATATCCTTTCTGTGCTTTTCTCTCTCATCTCCTCGGTAGAAGGAATACAAAGTTTTTAATTAATACTTTCCGCCCTTGCGGAAACTCTTTTAAGAAATGAAAGTTTTGCTTGTATAGTCCCCAAGTAAGATTCTCTGTTGTGTTTTTTTTTTCGTCCTTTTCTTCTTCTTTTTTTTTCTGTGCAAAGCCTTGGCGTGGAATATACAGTAATATTTCTTTGTGTATAGTTGCGTTAATCCCTTTCATGGCTTCGTACCTCTCAAGGATAGTCTAGAAAGTGCCACTGGCACTACTACAACAATTATCTTAAACAACTAAGAAAAAACACAAAAAAAAACTCCAAGCGGGAGGATTAAAGCAAGGCTGTGTGACTATATTTTGCTAGGGTAAAGATGACGGTATCTCGGGGTAGGGGAAGAGGGTGTATTATAACCAGTTGGTGGGGTGGGGGGTACCTAAGATCCGCCTTGTACTGCAGCCACTTAAATTGACCTCAAGGCAATCCTCTCCCTTCTCTAAATGAATCTTCTGACAGTTGAGCAACAACTTCGTTAGTTAAGTGATAAATGGAATGAGATAAAGTTCACCAAGTAAACACTTGCTAGCATAGCACATCCAAAGGCAAAGCGCAAAGGGAATATTATGACAAATTTGAACAGTTGTTTGCAGGCAAAAAGGACTTCTTCTGCTTTTTGTACAAACAGACCCATACATTTTGGGTCACGTAAGAATTTAATCTTATAGTTTATTAATTTATCTTTCAGTTTCACCTTATTTGCTCGATTTATCATTTAGTTATAGCTTAACAATTGCTGAGATTTTTTTTCATCGTTGAACCTTAACTAAACAATATCGCTGCATACATATGTATTTCCACAATTTGCTCTATAAAAAATCGTAAGGAAAATAGTAAACATGGAGGATCCCAGCAATAGAGAAAGGAAATTAGTTTGAATATTTTCCTTTTTCGTCGTCTGGTCCCAAGTCCAGAGTCGACCTGCTGAATTGACCAGAATCGAGACACTGAAGAAACTAGCAAGAAACCGCATGGATACACGAACTAACTACTTACGAAATAATGCTACTTCTGGCGACCAGGAAAGCTGGTGAGAAGTGGGTGGAATGTACGAACAGGACATCAGGCCGGTCACGCTTTACTATTCCGATGGTGAGAAACGAAAGGCCGATGATGGGGTTATAGTCGATCGACGGGTTGCCAGCAGCATTATCGCATTCCAACTGGTATCCGAGCATTTGGCGGTTATAGCCATCGGTTGAACGATCGAGATCCATATCATATCCGTTTAAGCTCCAACCGAGTCCACCCCGGAAACGAGCAAGGATTAATTTTACGATTAGCCTCAACAGACCCTGGATATGATACCTCTAACCAAATTAGTCATACTCGCAGGTGACTTTAATGCACATTCAGGTGCAGATCGAACCGGCTGGGAAAGAACTATAGGAAAATTTGTACATGGAGAAATTAACGACAACGATTTGCGCCTCCTTTCATTCACAGCGTCAAACGTTGGCAACAGCATCTTCTGGCATCCACTCAAACACCAACTCACCTGATGAAATCCATGCGGCAACGACTCGGCTATGATAGACTACGTTTTGATCAGCACATAAACAAACGACAACATCAAAAAATCGGACGGAACTTTCATGACCTTTTCCCATGGACGCTTACAGCGGTGGAGAAAATTCTTCCACCAGCGGTACAACCACGATCGACCACAAGGTCCAGCACCCGATCATCCAGATTCTCCAAGCATCGTACGATGGCTCAACCAGTAGCGTTCGCATTTGAAGTGACTTAACCGAGCAACTCTCGATTCAAACATGTATCCAACAAGGAGACGTGGCTTCGCCACTTCTTTTCAACTTTATGATCGATGCGATAATTCCTGAAGTATTCGATGGACTACTCGGAGTTCGATACGGCGGCAGCAACTTCGTAACCGACTTTATGTTCACTAATGGTAGCGCCGTCTTCGCCGACACGGATCCGAAGCAAAGACATCTTATACTACATTTCCCGTATCGCCCAGTCAAATGGGTTCAAAATCTTTGCGTAAAAGACTAAAGTGCTCACAAAGGACCGATCGAAAGCCAGTGTTCACCCCGGTGGAACCCAAATCGAACAGATTCTTTTGTTCAAATATTTGGGATCATTAATTGAGAAAAAGAAAGTGGCATCGCCGGCTGACGTTCACAACCACATCGGCCAGACAACCGTAACATTCGCCTCACGCTAGGGGTGCATATGGAAACGAACAAATTCATCAAAGCGAAAGTACGCCTTTATCGAACGTTAATCCTGCTGAAGCCGGACGTCAACAAGCTCGAGGTCTTCCAATGCGATAATTGAGGAAGATTTTCGGTGTCTCACTATGCGATCGCCTTTGAAACGAAACAGTTAGACAAATATGCTATCAACAGACACTACAGTGGCTTGGAGTTGCTTGCCGAATGGATGATTACCGCTTGCCACGTAAACTTCTTTGGCGAGACCGTCTCGCAGATCAAAGAAAGAAGAAGAACAGGTCAATCGGAATTGTGTACCAATTTACATGAAAATCGATATCTGTCTTTTTTTTTAAGTAGCATATAACGAATTTACGAAATTCAATATGGCCGGGTCAATATGGCGGACGAATTTTGCAAATTGTGCTTCGATTCCGATTAAATTTCCACACCTCCGAAATGCACAAGATTTGAAATTTTGTATTCTTTGTACACCGGCTTTGAATTTCTGGGAGTGTCTCATGACCTCTGTAATGGTCTGTCAAACTTTTCCGAGACGTTCCATTAGAAACCAGATTCGTCGACAACCAGTGACCAGAGTTGGCAGGCCGTTGATAGTTTTGACACTAATGATGGGGACACCTTGGGTAGAAGAAATCTGAACCCCTGCAAGTATGACAGTTATGTGTACTCAATTTTGTGGAGATCCATGTTGCTGATATCCAGTGATCTAGAAGAATCACAGGCAGTGTGAAAAATCCATTTCTTCCCGGCGATTTGTAGGGTTGGAAATGCTGCCTATTTAGGCTTGTATTTGTCGAACATGTTCCCAGGGATGTTTTCCTCGAATATCGGCCAGGAACGGTCTTATGACTGTACCCAACACCCTGGCGATATACGGTCTGGAGAATATGACCTTGGAAAGTATCAGCTGAGCAAGCATCTAATGGTGTCTTCCTGGGTAATGGTGTGTGATCCTTACTTCCTTTTTAAGAAGATCCACTCCGCTAGAGAACTTCTTGATTAGGAGTCTTGCAGCCTAGTGAGCTATGCCAGAGTCTTCAGGCTTTTACAATGCTTCCTCCAAGCAATCCTTTTGGAGACTATTGGTCAGAGAGGTAATCCACTTTGTCCTGACGACGGTTCTATTGCTGCAGTCAGCATAAGCAATTCCAAGAATATGTATGAACTGATTGGTCGGTTCGCATACAAATGATGCTTCTATCTAATAAATTCTCTGTTGAAATAAATCCCGAACTGGCAACACAATTCTACATTATGTAGAGACCAATAATCCAATTTAAATCGGTTGTTTGGAAAGAAGAGTACTAAGACTTTGTTTTAGAGCCGATCAATAATATAGTAACTGCTTAAATGTTGAAAAAGATTGGATTACAGAAATATTCAACATCTTCGTAGTTAGACGACCTTAGAGAATACAGTCGTTAAATTTTTTATGCGTTACAAAGGTACTGCACGCTGTGTGTCCAACTATCTTCCAAGACTTTCCTCCTTTAACGGCGGAATTAAATTGTGAAATAATATGTAGACAGAGAAGCTTCTATACATAATTCCTGCTTCAATTATGACGTTAAAGCTCGTATGTTTTATTTAATAGACGTTTCAGCGCTTCATGATTTTGAAAAAAAAAAAAAAAAAAATAATACATAATAATAATAATAATAATAAAAATAATAAAATAGAACAAAGCGCATTTTCCCGAGTCGAGTCAAGTTACTCCTTGATAATCGTCTTCCTTTAAGTGAATCTCGGCATCCTATCCTGTATCCTTCGGGAATAATATTTCCATTCTGGAAGTGTACGAGAATGTACCTATTTGTAGCGTCTCCTTTCGTCCTGGTTCTTTATGGGTGGAGCGGGGAGTCCTTGCGTCTTCTTTTATTTCTTGCCAGTGTCTTCTGGTATTTTGATCAGCTTCTCGGATTGTTTGGTTAAATCAGCAACTCCCCGACCGCCTGCCCGCTCTGTTTAACTCGTCATAAGTACGAAGCAGAAAAAAAGGAGTCTCATACTACTACAGGTCTTATATATATATATATATTTTTTTTATCAGGATCTGGCTTTTAACTGGAACTCGTTACCTTGGTACGATTCGTCCTTAGTAGAAGGAGGGAGGATATATAAGCTTAAAGCGCGCTTTTATGACTCGCGTTTGATTTTTATGCTTTTCCATGGTACGTTGTCAATATTGAAATATGTGCGACTTCTTGTTGTGCTGTCACACGGAGGTACTGCCAGAGAAATGAAGAGGAAATTTGGTATATACATTTTTTTTTTCTTCTGTACTTGGTCCTTTAGCTTTTAGGGTGCTTGGTCGACGACGGAGCATGGGTTAAGGATAAACGTGTACACATTTTATTGGATATCGCATTTTCAGGAAAATTCGAATTCTCTCTTTTTTATGTTAACTGTAAAGCACTTGGAACAAAATTTCATCCCATACACAACATTTATTCAAATTATGGGCCGCTTGGTAACATTACTACAACCAACGGAGAGATGTCAAAGAGGCGAAGGTAAGAGCTGTAAAGAGCCCTCTCAGCCCGGAAGGGATACCAACCACCTATATATAGGTAACACTCACACAATTCACCCACCCATATCACATTAGGGGTAGGAAAAAATGTCTCCGAGAAATTGCCAACTTAGGGGGAAAATGAGACATTGATTTAGAGGATGGTTTCGTTGACAAATCGAGTGTTAGTTATATACCGAATTGAACGGATGAAGTCAAAGATGCTGGCTGGAGGGTGGTGGTGATGGTACCTGGGTGTTTGGCTTCAGGAAGAGATTCAGGTCAATGGAAAGCAAGAGTTCTCGGTTAGTCTATTTATATGATAATAGCTGCTTTATACAGGAAACACAGCAGAGAACGAGAGAGAGAGAAAATCTTAAGGAAAATAACAAGAATTTTCTATAAAATCACTCTGCAATCCTTGCTGGCAAGGAAGTAATTCAAAACCAGCTCCACATAAAGCTCCTTCTGTAATTGCTTCGCAAGCCAAATTGTCTTTCAGTTCTATATTAAAGCGACCACACCGGGCTCAGTGAAGTGAGCAACAATTTCATTCGCTATTTTAATAAACTTAAAAGGATTTCGCACAGGTATAGTCCGCGCGCGTCTCTCCATCCACAGTAAATTACAAACGAAACGAGTTACTTTCACACCCGTGCAAAGGACACTATTACTGAAGTTTACTTTTCCGCGAGGCAAGTAAAATACACTTATGTGTAAGGACGAAAAAAATGCGGTTATTATTTTTATTTTTTTTTATTTTGTTACGTGCTCTGATCAGTTCGCTATTTATCTTATATATACATATATATTTTCCATGCATGGTGTTTTCTGGTGGCGGAGCGCTACGTTTTATAGCTGATGAAAAACGATTCTTCAATAAACCGTCCTTCTTCCTGTCAATAAAAACCGCAAATGTCTACATGCCCTTAATGGGTCCAATATAAAACTGCCTTCTAAAATTGACGGCATCATGAGAAGTGACAGCTTGAGTGATGGAAACTGGGTAAAGATAAGAATTTCGATTTGTAGAGAAGAATAAATTTTAAGAGTTCCACAAAAAAAAAAAAATATTGCTCAAGGGTTAATAAACCTTGATGAGTGTTTGACGTTTTGAAATTATGAGAATTTCCTTAAAGAAATAGGAATTTCCTTATTTTGTAAAAAAAAAAAAAAAATATGTAACCTGACATATAAATTTTGCTCTATATCCCAAGAACATTGCAGTATTTCACGGATATTTATAGAAGTAGATGCTCATAAACATATTCATTGGCATAGTAACATGCTCGGAAATATCTTTCAAATGTTATTATTTAAGTCAAGGTTGTTGTTGACAAATTTAATACTATACCCTTATCAAAAACCCACAGAATAAAATGTCTTAACGTCGTCTGCAGTTCAATTAAAATCAGTGTCTTCAGAGTGTCTACCTGTCTTAGATTTTAATTACTAAGTATAAATTGTGTGCTTTTTGTATGAATATTTAACCCAAGAAAGACATTCCTTCTTTTTTGCTTCAAATTAAATCAAGTTTATGAGTAAAATTTGTTTCATGTAAACTTTGCAAATAAACAAAACAAAAAACGTCTTTTTTGTGGCAGTACTAAGTTCAGCGATCTTCTGTCTTCTACTTAAATGGTGCTGCAGCAGCTGGTCTTCGATTTTTTAACAAAACATCTTATTTTTGTGATTCATCCATCCATCTAATGGCGCTACAGACGTCAGGAGATCTGTTATTATTTTTAGTTCCCATCGCTGAAACTTAAAAGTTGGTCTACTTTAGCTTTGTCGATTTGGATGAAGTTTTTTGCTTGACGAGCGCCCTGGGTCCCTTGTCCAGCTATGAAGACTCAGCTGGTAGACCCATTTGTTGATGGCCGTTCTTACGTCGCCTCTTGCTAAGCTGCAGAAAGGTCCGGACCGACAAGTGATGAGTGTGCTCCTACTTTAGCCAGGCCGTCGCAAACTCATTACCAATGTGATCTTCGTGGCCTACATCAGCGTAATATTGTTGCTCCTGCTGAGGGATCTCAGAGATAAGAGGCAATCCAGGACAGTCTGTGATGGCATCCTGTGAGATTTAGTAGCCAACAGCGCAGTTTTACTGTCCGAGAAAATAACATTGTTAGAACTATTTGCACATCAAGATGGCGAGTGCCTCAGCCTGAAACATTGACAGTGGGGTAGTGCCCAGAGCCATGTATTTTTTGCTCCTTGGGCAAATACATCCATTCCTACCCCTTTATCGGCTTTGGAACCGTCGCATCTGTATACTAAAATGCCGTGTTTCCTCTAAAGAGGGGCCTGCTAAGTTGCCATTCTGACATATTTCGAACAATTGCCGTAAACGGTTTGTCGAAGTCAATGTTGGCAGGAATGGTATTGGACAATGAATTATTGGCTCCTTGAGAATCGATATATGATCCAGACGGTCTCCTGGCTTAAAAAAGAATAGCTCCTTAGACGCAGCGCCTCTGCCATAGCCTCATTCTAAGTGGAGCAAAGGATAGCCGCAGTCGGACAGGTGCTTTTAGCTCCCCCGTGATACCAAGACAGGCTAGTCTGTGTACTCTGGCCTGCTTAGTCACAGCACATTTTTGTTTGGTCTTGCCTCACCATGCATGTCGTATATAGCCAAAACATTAACCTCGGTTTGAAGCCCCAGGTTTTGCCTACAAATTGACTACAGATTTAGAGATATGTAATTGCTTTGGCAGTTACTCTCTCAATCTGGGGTTTCCAGGAGAGCTTTTGATCCAGGTCTACGCCTAGATATTTGGCCTTCTATGAGAAAACCATTTCTGTACCATACAAGGAGAAAGCTATTTACTTTAGCTTTCTTCTATTCGTTAGCGGTACAATGACAGTTTTTTGTGGGTTTATACCCGAGTTCTTGCTCTGACACCAGCTATACACCTATGACCGCCGCTAATCGTTATGACGATATTTTCTGCATAGGCCTGTGGTTTAAACCCCGGGTTTTCAGATCGGCAAGAAGTTCGTTGATTACAATTGACCATAACAGGACAGCCATAACTACAATCGATTCGTTATTCATCTCAGCGGTTCTCAATCTGCTGCTGAGAAGCTACCTTATCTATCTCGTGGGTGGGGTTGAATGCCTTCTTTTCCTGCCAAACGCGCCCACAATGTCTGCAACAGAGAGAGATTTCCTTGGCTCTCAGGGACTTATCAATATGCCTCACTAGCACATCTGTAGATCTGCCTGGCCGGTATGTAAATTGCAGACACTGACACAATCACATCTTACCTAGCAATATTAGAAAAGGTAGCTTCCTGCCCCTTGTTCGTAATCTGTATATTGTAGGTAGTAATGAAATGAAGGAGAGGTTCGCCCGTAGAATTAGTATTGGTACTTCCCCACGCAAGATGGTGCGCGTTGGTGTTGCAATCAATCTGAATGTTCCCCCTATAGTCCAGTAAATAGGTACTTTTTCTTTTGCGAAAAATACCGCACGCGATTTTTTTTACCAAATGTTTTTACATATTTTTATGAGCTTAAATTCAAAATGGCGTCATCCCCACCCTTATGCTTCACTAACAATAAAGGGAAACGCGTTTAATTCTATATCTCAGAAACTATGCGTTTTACGACAAAAATGTATATCATCTTTTTTGTAGATAAATAAGTGATTTAACTTTTTTGTTCAGAATTTTTTTTTGTAAAGTCAATATGTTCGGAGTTATAGTGCTTCAAACTTGATATATCACTTTCTTTGCACTATATTTCGTTAACGGTTAGCCCGCCATAAAAAAGTCCTTCCTAAGACTTATAGAACACACGATTATCTAAAATTTTTGCTGCTATTGTTTTTAGATAGGGCTAATATTTCACGAGTTATAGCGCTTTAAATGTCGGAAAATGTAAATTCAAAAAAAAATTTCCTAATAGCTTTTTCTTTCCCCGTTTCATTTCAAAACTGATTATATCGTGTGTTGAGCTTATCATTGCCCACATTTTTTGCCTTTACTTTTTTCTATAAAGTTGATATTTATGGATTTATTACACCCCAAAAGTTTATTAAAAATGGTTTTTTGCAAATATCTAGTCAACTATTTATTTACGATGACCAGTTATACCAACAAATTTGTTTGTTATAAAATTCCGTTGAAATTTTACTTTAAACATTTTTTTCTAGCATTTATACTTTAGCCGCAATTCAGCGCCAATTGTTTCATATAGATACACATTAATGTTCATACATAATTAAGAAACTTCCTTGGCGTACAAACCCTTTTCCACACCACCTTCAAGGTCGAGTTTTTGGCGCGTTTTTTTATTGTGGTTTCCCCAGTAGGCCTAATCCACAAGAAAACGAAACAATGATGCTATAACATGTTATTTATATGTTTCGAAGATGTCAGTTGACAATCGGATAGACCAATGAAGCTGCCATCTAATGACTTGAAGTTGTCTTCGTCGAATGATATATCTGGGAGACTTGAAAACTCGCAAATGTTCTCATTTATTTAATTGTTTTCAAGGAGGTTTGCAACCTTCGTCACATTTTCGCAATTTCCTCCACTGCAGTTAGAGCAAATTATTTTACATTTGAGACCACAGGAACCGTCACATTTTTTCCTACATTTGCAGGATATTAATTTTAATAAATTTGCTGGTGCCGGAGCAATTGTCATTGGGACTGGTTGTAAGCTAAATCTTGTTCGCTTCCAGTCCCATTCCTCCGGGTCTTGATAACTACCAAGCCAAGTTTGCACTTGATAATATACTCGAAATGAGTGAAGTCGAGCAGCATCTTTAGTTGGAGGCAGAGCTGATAAGTTCACTTTGGTTTTTGTAGCCGATTTTCCAAAACATTTGAACCTTAGTGAATGCTTAAACAAACGAATTTCCGGACGATTTTCCCTGTCGATTAACGCGAGCAACTCAGAAACTCTAAATTGACATTCCTTACTGTTGGTTATAAAGTTACTAATAACTTGCATCACCTCGGACATTTCTTTATTAGGACGACCCCTTTTGCCCCCTGTAGATGGTGTGGTTTTCAAATCTCGCATACAGGAATGATGATACCTAGCACCTGTAGCTTTGGCATCAGAAACATTTGCAATACGTTGCACAATGTCCAAACTTCTTTTATCATTCCGATTCTGCAAACGTACGCCAACGAAATTTCCTAATTATATGTATGAACATTAGCTAAAGTATAATGCTAGGAAAAAATGTTTAAAGTAAAATTTCAACGGAATTTTATAACAAACAAATTTGTTGGTATAACTGGTCATCGTAAATAAATAGTTGACTAGATATTTGCAAAAAACCATTTTTAATAAACTTTTGGGGTGTAATAAATCCATAAATATCAACTTTATAGAAAAAAGTAAAGGCAAAAAATGTGGGCAATGATAAGCTCAACACACGATATAATCAGTTTTGAAATGAAACGGGGAAAGAAAAAGCTATTAGGAAATTTTTTTTTGAATTTACATTTTCCGACATTTAAAGCGCTATAACTCGTGAAATATTAGCCCTATCTAAAAACAATAGCAGCAAAAATTTTAGATAATCGTGTGTTCTATAAGTCTTAGGAAGGACTTTTTTATGGCGGGCTAACCGTTAACGAAATATAGTGCAAAGAAAGTGATATATAAAGTTTGAAGCACTATAACTCCGAACATATTGACTTTACAAAAAAAAATTCTGAACAAAAAAGTTAAATCACTTATTTATCTACAAAAAAGATGATATACATTTTTGTCGTAAAACGCATAGTTTCTGAGATATAGAATTAAACGCGTTTCCCTTCATTGTAAGTGAAGCATAAGGGTGGGGATGACGCCATTTTGAATTTAAGCTCATAAAAATATGTAAAAACATTTGGTAAAAAAAATCGCGTGCGGTATTTTTCGCATTACGAAGGCCTTTTTTTTGACCTATTTACTGGACTACTAGCACAGTCTTACACAAGTCTCCTGACAACTGACAGCGGTGGGGTAGGCTCTTCTCCAGGGAGATAGGCCGAGGATATCACAAGCCTGGACATTCCTACGTCTCCAAGCAGCCAGCTCCTCTTTGAAAGTATTGCAGAGGCGTGATTGGGCCTTTCCACACTAGTATTCTTTCCACACCGGATTGACAACAACCGCGATTTCCACAACCGTATTCTTGCAGCGGTGTAAGCAGGACGGTCTTTCATGGGAAGGTTAATTTAAGCGTTTCCAGCCTACAGAAAGATTTTTATCTTTAACGTGTGCATTTCATATGATAAATTCTAGATACTCGACTCAATTCTGAATGAATAGAATTAGTGGACTAGTTTCTCAATCGGAAAGCCAAATGTTTGTTGCTGTTATCGCTGCCTTCCAATTGAGTATCAAGGTATTATTTGGGTCATGTTGATGACCTTTATATAATGACAATTTAACTGATTTATTAAATCGAAACAACTGACTGTAGTTTTGCCACTAATAATACCCATAAAGTTCTTGAACTTTCATTTCAAATCTATAGTTTTTGGGGATTCTGATTTTGACAATCATAATTAATCCAATTAATTATATAACAGCTCCTGAATAATAATAATAATAGATGAGAACGAAAATCAGACGCTATATGAATTCATATATTTTAATATTTTCAACCGAAATTAATAATAAATGTTGAAATTATTGGAAATTGAAATGTGCCAAAAATATTTTTTAGATAATGACCTTCCAATTTAGCGTTTCGCTTCAATCAGCATTTGTGGTAATAACTCTGTCCGAAAATCTATCCTGTAACCCGACCCATCCACAATTTTTAACTATGTTATATGATGAGTGGATATCAACTTGGTTACATCCGTAGATAATATATTTTTGAATTAAAATTTTATCCTAAAAGTATGGTGGTGGTGGAGTGGTGGTGGCGGTAAGTGGAGCCATGACCGCTGGATAATGTTGCCTGGAAAATTTATCATAATTAAAGTCAAAACAAATCGCAAATTAGATCCTGGTCGAATTGGGCAGCCCCATATGCTCGTAATATGTGACGAACTATGAAATAATTATTCATCGTGCTGGAGCTTTATGGAAATTATTACTTTTTATGCATTTATATACATATGTGCATTATGTGTAAAGGAGGGGGTATGCGATTATATTTGGAGCATAGTGTGCATGTGGATGCAGTGAGATTGTTTGGTTGAGATAAAATAGTTGAGTTGCGATATTAAAGAATTTGAATAGACTCGACTTAGGTTGACAGCTCGAAACTGGCTGATAAAGGCGACATCTTGACATGTGACAGAGAGTAAAGTTGACCAGATCAGACCCGATATTTAAAGGGGATATGCAGCGTGTGGGCCCCATGTGGTAAATGAGGGGCATGCCGAAATAAGGTTTCTGAACTGAGGTGTATCCTACCAGTTTCTGATTAGTGCCCATATTAGTCGCCTATCCTTCATGTGTGAAGGTAATTTGGGTTGTTTTTGCGGGTCGCCTGGATTTAATTCGACTTCATAAAACATATCCCGTAATTTTTTCAAGTATAGGTTTTTTCTTGTTAGTTTAGCTCTTGGTTAATGGCAGGATTTTATGCTTAACTGTGCATCTGGTATGAATTTCAATTTCCCAGTCAACCTTGGTTGCCGTTTTCCTTTTCCCAAAGAAAAATTTGAACTTAGTCCTTCTATTTGTTGACCTGTCCTAAGAATTCTTAATTCTTCTACTACAGAAGATGCAGAAAAGCAATCTTTTTTGGGGATTTCACGGTTATAAAATTTTTCATTTTTATGACACCTACCCCAAAGTAACTTTTGGAATCGTTATTCCCCCCGATGTGAAAAATAGTGTCGTCTCTTCATTCTAGGACTAAAACAATATTTTGTACTATATCGTTTAAGCTCATCTATCACATCTAATATTGGTACCAGATCATTTCTAAACAACTGGGTGAAGCGTTTTCCCTCTGAAAATTCAGTGAATTTTGTATTATATAGCGTCCATCGTGACCGTAGTTAGGAAGCTACAAGGGTGGGCATCGCCCTCTCAACAAAACCCATTGCCCACTCTAGAAAAATTAGGGCGGTATAAGGCAGGCGGTATGAACTCCTACAAAATTCAGGAGTTCAAAATCCAGGTACTTCGCGATTTTCTTCAGCGCTCTCCACACTCATATTAACCTATCCTGTCTTTTATTCCCCCCTTTGAACCAGGCTTACTAATGGGCATCGCACAAAAACGAGAATGACATGACGGACGGGTGGTACCAAAGGTAATTCCCAAGTTTGGGCTTTTACATAAAAAAGCGATTACGAAAGAAACTCATCTTCTCGACGTATGTATATCCATTGTTTAGCACACAAACTAAAGCTGGCGGCGCAAGTCGATTCCTGCGCAAAAGTTAGGTGAGCAAAGACAGTTTTAATGGAATCGAATCGTTTACATGTATGTATTCTCACAACGCGGTCATCATGCCAGTCTTAAAAAAATACAAAAATCTGATGTAAAACTAAGGCACTAAAGATTCCTAGGCCTTGCTTCTTTACGCTGTCTAGGCGAACACAGCCTATCTCATCCTGGTATTCGTGCTACAAGACGCATCGTTATCCAGAAATACTTCTAACTATTGATCAATAAAGACTGCATTGAGTCGTCTTGATGGTATCTTCTTAGTCCAAAGTTTCCTAGCATACCAAATCTCCATTTGAGACCTTCAAGATTCCAAATAATAGATTTGGCATGGATATGGCGGGGAATGTAGGGGAATCATCTCATGGATACTCGTCTAGCTTAACCATAGTCAGCAGATTCACGAGATGGCTTGAAGCGCATAAGGATTCGTCACTGAACTCATCCAACAATTCGGCCTACCTCTTGAGATCACAAGCTATATTATTGTTGGCAGTTAGAATGGAAAGTGGCCAAATTACTCGGTCGGCACTCATTGAATCCGGACAACCGCTTGTCACCCGCAGACTGTAGGGGGTGTGCGTTCTTTTGGGGCATGCCTGTTTGTTTGATATGCGTGCTAGTTGCGGGCGCGTGCGTGGTAGTAAGAAAATCAACCAGTAAATTATTTTTAAACGGGCCAGAATTTACCATGAACCTAATAATGCTGGTGTATATGCAGTACATGGGTTTCGGTTGCAAAACCTCATGTGATCCACAAGATTGGCGCGTTCCGTGAATTAGAGTTTCCATATGCTTGTTCCAGTTGAGCTTGGCATATTTGGCTTGCTGTGAAAAGCCTATAGTTCCGCCTGCAAATGTGAGTTCCGAAAGTCCCTGTAGTGATCGTTCCAGCGGTTCATCTGCAGCAAGGCACCACAGAAGTGGGGATAAAACACCTCCCTGTGGGCAATCTTTTGCTATAGTGCCCTTGCGGAACTCCCCAACATAATAGATCATTAGTTTGCGAGCTCTCACTTAGAGCTCTAGCTATAGTAGCAAAGTCCTTTGTTAAGTGCATGCCTGAGCATCAGATTGTACAATGCTCTCCCAGTGGACTTTCCCGACTGGTGCGTTTGCTGATAGGAGCTTAGTGGTTGGCGTTGGTGATAAGATTCCCTTATCGCCCTGTAGACAATTTGCTCCATTTTCTTTTATGTGAGACTAGAGGCTCTGGGAAAGCCTCTTTGTACTACCCTAATTTCGAACAGCAGCTCTAGTCGGAAGAGGAGGAAGGAACTGCCACAACCAAAATGAAATATTTTTTATTCCACCTACGCATTTCTATCGCGACTTTGACGTCGAGCCATCGAGAAACAACTCGCTGGAGTGCTATGACTCCTGAAACGCGTGGAATTTCATCAACCAATCGATGGCTTTGGTGGAGCGGGGAAGGGCTAGAGAAGGCTATGACAGGAGAATTCAGGAATGTAAAAAGGGAAGAAGAAAGAAGGAAAGCTATGTAGGTGGAAAGTGGGAAAAGAGAAGGACCGTGGGGCTGCGCCGGGATACGAACCCGGGACCTCTGAAAGCCAAACGCCTTATACCGTAAGCTACCGAGGGTCTTCATTTAGGGTTATCTGTCAAAATGCCGAAACAAAGCTCAAATTTGTTCAGTTTTCTTACGGTAATTCACGTCATATTAAGTTAAGGCTAAGTAACGAGTGTATACATTATATTACCTGCAAAATCCTTTTCATTTGATTTGAACATTGGAACCAAATGAGAGAACAAATTTTTTATATCTACACCTGTGCATTGCATCATTTAAAAATAAGCAATAAAGAAAAAGGTTACAATATTCCCATAGTGTTTTTGTGATAATTTGACACATCTATTTGGCTGTGCAACTGCTGCACTAATAATTTGGCTTTGAGCCACAATTTTCATGTTAAATTTGCGGCTGCATTACTGTAAATCCCCTTCTCTTCTACGAAATACACGTGAGATAACCAAACGCAATAAAGCATCTTTAATCGGCTGCAGTTCTCTAATGTTAAATATTAAAATTTTTAAACATTTATGAATGTTGTAAATCAAAACGTTCCACAAGATAAGATTTTTTATTGCACAATATATTTCTCGAAGGAAAGCCCTTCTACTTACTCGTAATAAAACATAAAACAACTTGTTTCGCTACAAAATCCCCCACCCCTTAAAATGTTGATGTTCCGTTCTGCTGCCTTCTTGTGTACAATAATAATAACTAGGGCGTCGTCGGGGGTGTCCGTGGAGGAATGAGTGGAATATAGGGCTGCAATGAGCAGCCATTGTACATATATTTTCCTTTATTGTGACTAGTGATGATAGCCAAGTCCAATCTGGAAAACTCCAACAACCAATTTCACTGTGAATATTGTTGTATGGTAGCGGGCAAAAACTATCAAAAAGGGCCATTGGGAATGAAATACCTTTATATACGCTCGCATATAACCCTTTATGCCCATAAACGGAGGGCGGTTAACGATCGGGTGAAAGTGTGACGTTGACGGTGTTTTGCTTCGGCGGGTGCACAATATTAAAGTGATTTTATACCTCGGCATATAATGTATACAGTGGCGCCAAACCAACACCGGCAATGGCAATAAAACCGGCAATATTGTTAAGTTATAGAAAATCGCGTTAATTGGACATAATCAGGAAAAAGCGTAGACCCTTGATCGTACATACATATATGCAATCAACCCGGCCTCCGCCATTGTCAAAGCAGTTCCGCCCTCGCCTGGCAATAATGCTTCAGCGGCATTAATTCAAAAGCCGCGGATTTGTTGTGTTTGAAGAAACCGCGAGCGAAATTTAATAAAACAACGAACCGCATTCCCGCAAAACTTACGTCGCTTTTAAATTAATGTTTGTGCAACACTTTGGGCTTTTTGAAAAATCGATTTATTTTTGATTGTGTACCTACACCACCGCTCCACCCCCACCCCCAACAAACACCCACCGAATGAGGTGCAGGAATCGGGGGTGGTTTATAACTTTATCAGCGTTTCCGTAACGAAAATATTCCCACTATTTCAAAGAACAATTAAAAAGTAATTCGCACCATCGTTCGTAGCGCCAATTAGTGCAGGAATTTGTTGTTGTTTTTCACGTTGTGTTTCGAAATTCAATTTGAAATTGTTGTGGATGATTGTGTACACAGAGTTTGTAGCAAAGTAAATAAAAAAAAATTGGGGAAATTTACTTTACGCCATTGCTTCGGTGAAAACTTTCGCCGCTTTCTTTTCAATCGGAAAATCAAAACTGCATTAATCATGAATGGATGAAAAATGGGATGATTTTGATTTTTCCGATGACTATTCTATTCCCGATTTGCATCTCTTTTTCTGTTTTCTCATTCTGATTCCCTCCCTCTACTTTGTTACAAAAAAAAATTGACTTCGTCTGCTCTATATTTTAGGAGAAACTGTCATTTTGCAGTTTTTGTTTTTTGAAGAGTTTTAGCATGTAAATTGGTCTGTTCGGTTTATTTAAACTGGTTAATAAAGTATTCAAGCTGGCAGTGCAACGGACAAAATGGTTTTAGAACTAAACAAACTAACATCCAAAGTTTCGTAGTACGTGGCTAATCAAGAATTTATGATGTGTCAGCTTGCTTCCAATATACATAAACCTAAATTAGACATAAACGTTACAAACACCAACTTTTGACGGATTTTCAACTTTTGGTTTAAGATTGCTTAGCCAGAGTAAAACTTTTCCAGGTCATGAAATAGTAATAAACTGACATGATTATTTAAGTTCAACACGGCCAATGTTACAAGCCAAATGGAATAATATTTGGTATCTTTAATGGAATTCGGCAAGGGGAAGTATTGTCTTATTTCGCTTTCGTAAAAGACGTAGCATTAGAATAAATGAATCGAGCGTGTGGCTCAGTTACGTCACCGTGAGTTGTGGACCGGAGAGAGCCATTGCAAAGGCAAGTAAAAAAGGACACGGTTTAACGAAGATCTTTAGGCCGCGTAGTCTAACATCATTCATGCTGAAAACACAATATGACTCATCGATACTCACATCAGCCAATCGGTTGGTGTGACTTTACTGCTCCTGGCTCAAAATGCCCATAGATAGATCCACTAAGAGAGCTTTGCGTGAGGTTTTGGAAACTATCGGAAAGACCCTACATTGCGCACAATATACCATGGCAGCTTTCCTATACATACAATGTACATACTAAATCGATTCGAGAAACTCTCATAGCCCTTAACATAGAAGCAGCCTTAAGCAATGGCAGCCGGCTATGTTGAGCTCGAGAATACTTCAAACGGATTTGGTATTAAAGATAGTTATCAAACACGCCAGAGTGGTACACCACAAACTTTCGATTCGATTCGTACCCGAACCACGGACCTCTAAGGGGGCAGTCGGACGCCTTATCCCTAAGCTACTAAGTCGGCCGTTCGGGTATAGAGCGGCCCAAAGTTCAATTTAGGGCTGTTGGTGCTTCAATCATCTTTTGGTGCCCCGTATCGGCAGTTTTACTTATTGAGCTTCTGTCGGCAAGCTATAGTATACAAATCGTTGCCTCTATTGAGGTTTTACAAATTTTCGAGTTTAAAAACCTAAATCCTCAGCGGGGATCCTGGGAGCTAGAAAACTGCACAAGAAGTGACTCTCCGAGGGCTCGGAGTCCGATATTGATTATAAACTCTTATGCAGGCGCAGACGAACTTTAGGGATATTGACAGTAAGAAACCGAATGCAGAATAAAGTTTCCTTCGGAATATCACCTGCTGTAAAAACTACTGATGTATACAAAATGACTTCACTCCTTTTTGTTTACTGATTTTATTGCAAAATATGACATTTCAATGCACAATGTAATTTTAACAATTTCAACTTTTTTTTATCAGGATTTTATTAATAATAAATTTTGGTGTTCTGACCGCTTACTTCAAGCTTCCCTGAGTTTCTGTCCTCTAGCATCTCATCTCCTTCCTGATTTAGTTGCTGGCTAGCGGTACTCCCCATCTCATGGAGCATCGTGCCTTGCGGTTGTGTTGCATCTGTGTTGTCTTAATGAAAAACACCCGATTTCCAACACCACCTATTAAATGGTATGGCGTTGACGATACGGACGACTTTGGAAAAACACCAAGGATGCGGAGGACGTCTTCACCTTAGGTTAGGTTATGTTGAAATGGCTGCTGCCCACTAAGGCCCACCATTGCGTCCATTGTGATGCCATCTAGTGTTCCCTATATAGTTGTGGCAGTACGAATCCAAGTTAGACCGTTTGGCCTTATTGAAGGCCTTTCTACTTTCAGACCTTAGTTTGAGAAGCTTACTGTTCCACCAAGGAGGTTTGGTTTTACCCCTGTATTTCCTAATAGGCTTCCAATGAATTATTTAGGAGATTGCTGAGACTCATCACCTGATATTGAGCGTTCCAAAAATGGCAGGGAACATCTTCGGGAAGCGACCTTTCCACCACTTGTCTATATACCGCCCAATATTTCTTTCGGGCTTTTCTGTAACCGCCTAAATAGTTGAGCACATATTGACATTAAAAATAATGACTCTGTGGTCAGAAAAGGATTTTATCCAGTTTTCATCACAATTGAGCAGGTCTTGGGAAACAAGATTAATGTCCAAGACTTCTTGTTTTACCCTTTTAACGACGTAGGTTCATTTCCCGTGTTACACAACAAGAGATTATTTTGGAGTAAAAGGTCAAAAAGTAACTCTCCTCTTACATTTGCGTCTGAGCTTCTCAAACGGAGTTGTGAGCATTTGCATCACATCCAATAATGAGGCTGGTTCCATAATTAGCCGCTTCCTATGCCGCATCGAAAAGACTTTGGCTGTTTATATCTCCTTCATATGGTATATAGGCAGATCTAATCCGCGTAGTCTTGCCGCCCTTTCTGCTGTCCAAGCAGGCCACCACAGTGTCAGCATTGCTATAACTATAATTGAGAATATACAGGCGTTATGGTCATTATTGAAAATTAAAAAGCGAGAGTAATTAAGAAATCCAGGCCTCCACAATGTACATATATTTAGATATCTCACCTCGCCTCAGCTCAAATTGGATGTTTTACTGCCGCAAAAGAAATAAGAAAGGAGAAACCCTTAACTCTGCACTACGTATTTACAACCACTTTTCGCTTCATTGATCTCTATACACCAGTAGGACATTATTTTTTATTTTTGAATCGGGACATTTCAAATATTGAGGCCTCAGTACAATTTACCATATTGTAAGGGTCAAATGTACTGCCTCGTGTAAGTCCGGCTAATTACAGGTCACAAAAAAGTATCAAATGACTACTACTACTACGGCCCGCGGAAAAAACGTAAATATGTGTCTAGCCCAAGTTATAGAAAGGTTGCCCACCCTTGATCTAGACAGCCAGTTCACTGATCCAAAGCGAAAAATTAGCTGCTCACCGAATTGTTCTCACAATCAACCATTGGTTTCACGGGCTCGAATAGAGCTCTCTGGCACTGCTTCCGCATGGACATATCAACCAATCTCCAAAACGGGTGTGCTATGGTCGGCACTCACAGAATTGGCCTCCTTCTGTATTACGGTCTTATGCTTGGAGGTGAGTATCTTTCCTCTGACCAGGTTGAGGCTAGAGTTTTAGCAGTTTTACTATGGTTGGTATTTACTGCACAGCTGGGGCCTGGTACCACTGTAGTAGATAGCAATTTTTATTTAAATTTTGTTTTCTTCGTTATCAACTTAACGTTATCAAACAACTTTCCAACTAATGCACCTTGCTTAGATGTTTATATATTTCAATTGACAATCGGCTGACACCTTTCAAATTAGCGCGTAGTTTCCCTACCTATCGGGAAAATGCAACAAACTTTTTACCAGACCTAATGTTAGTTGCAGTGTAATGGTGTTTCGTCGGAAGTTCTCTAACCTCCTTTTTTAAGGGAGGGTTGCCGGGAGCTCACGAGTTGTCCAGGGTCGTGTTAGAACAAACACCTTATTACAAAATAAAATTTCTTTATTTATTCAAAATATTCCTTATGTACTAACAATTTAGGTCTCTTAAATCTAAGCAAATACGGGATACATGTTTACAGGTTTCTTATAGCTATCTCTGAGTAATTGACTATGGTCTGCCTTTACAATACATTTTTCCTACTTATTTATTATTAAGCAGTTACCTACTCACTACTCTATTCTACATGTGCGTAAGCTGGGGTCAATGGTCCAGCAGGATGTGCGTGTGTGTGTGTGTTCGGTATGTGGTCAGTCTTGTATCTGGTCATACCGCGACACTGGTATAGGAAATGCTGCCGGGAACAATGTCGGATCATACACCACGACATTGGTCCAGGAAACATTCCTCCGGTATTCGGTAGTCGGTCGGTATGCGGTCGGTAGGTGTTATGTCTGTAGTCTAACCGTGCCGGATCGTACACCACGACACGGTATAGGAATAGCTACTTCGGCCCATAGATGGATCGTACACCACGACAAGGCATCGGCAACATTTCTCTGGTAATGTGTATTGTGTGTAATGTGTATAGTGTAACCGTGCCGGATCGTACACCACGACACGGTCTAGGACCGGAGAAGGAAACCTCTCCAGAACGAGCCTGATTAAAGACTGAATTTTAGCCTGGTGAAGCCGTTTATTTTATAGCCGGAAAGCTCGTCGGCGTAGGAAGCTTTACCGCTTTGAAGTGAGCTTTCAAAAGAGAAGCACACAGCCTGCTGAGCAAATATTTATTTTTCCTGAAGCTTTGTTAGGAAATGCCTTCTAAGTTGAAACGGGTTACTTTAGTATTTTTCTAAGAGAGGGTTCTTAGTAACGAACGTGGTTCGTTACAGCAGCGGTTATTAAATAGGTGCTTGGGTGATATATTTGGGGTCTGGTGTCTATTTTAAATACGCGTTATTATTTCTCCGTCACTTACATATATTTCACATGCTAATGCTGTAAAAATTTCTTTTGTTTAAATCCAGTTTTTTTTTATTAAATTGAAGTGTTGTTATCAGTATCTTTGAATTCAACTTGTGTGTCCTATGTCAACATACTAACAAAATGAATAACCTTTCAATATCTCCTATATAGAATTCACAAACATTATTTTCTTTTCCTTTTTTCATTGTTTGTCTTTTGGCTCTCTCTTAGGTTGAATATTATATATCTTCTATTCAATAGGAATATTCTGCATGGCATTTTTTTTTATATTGAAAACGTCCTGTTTGATCTCCATCTCGAGAAACAAAAATTCATACACAAAAAAATATACATTCAATATGCATATTCAAATAAATCATCCAAAAAGCGAACCAAATGCAATTCAACCTTTATTAATTTTCTCTGGAGGAAAACAATAAACAATCCAAAAAAAACGAAAAAATTCTTCCTTTTTGCCCCAGTTTTCAAGTAAATATTTCGCAAATGTTTGGTATTTTTACGCTTCACGTACACAAAGCAAATATTCATGCCGCCGCCCCCGCGCTCTCTCATCCTTGGCTGTGTGTTAATAGCATTAAATCTACCTACAAATATGTGTTTTTCGTCGGCAATCGATATTTTGCTGCTTTTCCTGTTTTCTTGGGCTTGAATTGAAAATTCGCTCAAACATTCCCGCGGCATAATTCTTGACCTATTCATGCTTTAATGTCATCCCTTAAGAAAAATGTAATAAAAAAGAAATGCAGGGCAAAAAGTACGTGTGTGTGTGCGAAAAAAAAATAAACAGAAAAAAAAATCAATAGACTGCTGCTCTTCAAGGGAAGTAATTTTTCTTTTTCTTGTTTTTATCCTGGAATACTTTACTGTCAGTAGGTCTTAGCCTATATGCGTATGTGTTGCACGTGGTGTGTGTGTGAGTATGGGGGATGTTTGTACGAACATCAGATATATCCTTTCTCATATATTCTGCTTGTGGAGGCATTAACTCAACTCAACGGTAAGAAGGGTAAGGTTTGAAACTTACCACTTGTGTTCCGTCATGTTTGGCTCAGTCTTGTTCTTTCTCCTCTACAAATTGGCTAGAAGGGATTTTTATGTCCACTCAAACCACTAGACTCGGTCGGTCGGTCGGTCTTCCTCACAGTAGTAGCCCGCCGTATCCATTATTATCCTTTCGGCTGAAACAAGTGAAAGAACCGTCCGAAATCCTATTCTCCTCCAACCCATATCTACCCCACCACCTATATCTCCCCGACTCCCCCCGAAAAATATGTTGCACAGAAGAAGGGAAATGAATGGCTTAAGGAACACATATTTATACACATATATATTTATTTATCAAAAAAAAAAAAAAAAAACTTTTCTCCGGCTGCGACAGAGAAATGTATGCATGTGTCATGCACGCGATCTCGTAAAGGATGATATGGAGCTTATGTCAAGGCGCGAAACGGAAGACAAACTTAGGAATTCCTCCCCACCACTCGACAGGGAATTATGATCCTTCTTCTAAATTTTCCGCTACCGACTTTGAGTTTATTTTTTATTTTTTTTTTTTTGAGTTGTTTTTATTATCCTTCTTTAAGATTATAGCAAGGAACATTGGGGAGTCTATGTTAGATTTATTTAGGACAAAGTATTCCAGCCCCCCCAAAAAAACCGGTAGGGTGTAGTAGGAGTGGTTGTAGCTGGGTGTGGGTACCAGCGGTTCGGGGAAATAAGCAGGCACGTAGCAACCAAAAACCGGGAAATTCAGCGTTCAAAGCGGTTTTAGGTGAAATTTGCTGCATGAATGACGGGGAAATTTTTTCTTTTAAAGAGTGACAAAATGACAACGGAAACGAATAACTAAGATATCTCAGAGCTTTAAGTATGGTAAAAAATAAATTGAGAGAACCCTTCAAGGGGATGCCTGCATATTTTAAGTTTATGACGGAATTTTTATATGTATGTATGTATGTGTCACAGAATATCAAGGTGAGATATTTTTAGGCATTCCAATGCCTTGGAATGTAATGTTATACTTAACGCACCGCATAGAGTTTGGTAATGCAAAGTGGATCGTTGCATATTAATCAAACTTTCATGAAAAAAACTCCGAACAGAACACGAGATCTCTTGTTCTGTAGGAAGTGTGCACCACAGAATTTGATATTTTGATGGTCACAATTTTAACTGAGCAACAGCGACGGAATGATCACACTTCCCAAGTGAGTCCCTTCGTCGTGAGTATATCAAATTAAGAAATTCTTGTAATTCCACCATCAGGAAGGTTAAATCGTCATTTGACGACAAATTAAGAAACAAGATTCTCAACGCAAATGCAGGCAGCAAAAACTTCTGGGCCTTGGTAACTTCCATCAAGAAGAATTTTACCTCTTCCTCAACCCCTCCATTCATCAATGGAAAGGAGGTGATAACAGAAAGCAAATCCAAGGCCGATTTATTGGCATCTCTGTTCGCCTCAAATTCTTCTCTGCCCGAATCTGATACGTCACCACCGGTCCTCGATCGCATCGCCCATTCAATGGGCGGGATCTTCTTCAGGACCCGTGAGGTGTATAAATGTCTCAAGCAGCTTGACGTCAACAAATCCACTGGCCCGATAATATTCCCCCTATGGTACTCAATAAATGTGCCTCACCTTTGGCTAAACCTCTGCGCAAACTTTTTGCCTTATCATATTTCTCCGGAGTTTATCCAAACTCCTGGAAACTAGCTCATGTTGAGCCCATTCCGAAAAAAGGTGATGCCAGCGACCCTTTAAACTACCGCCCAATAGCAATAACTTCTGTTCTCTCCAAAATCATGGAGACAATAATTAATAGAAAGCTGATGCAATATTTAGAATCTAACCAAATCATACACGACAGGCAATACGGCTTTAGACCAAAAAGATCTACTGGCGACCTTCTTGTGTGTTTGACCGAGCATCTACACCGAAGCATCCATAGTTCCTGTGAGTCTGGTCTGGTTGCTCTAGATATTTCCAAGGCTTTTGACAGAGTATGGAATCCCGCTCTGCTGTCTAAAATCCAAGCTATTGGGATCGACTCAGTTCTTATGAACTGGATTGAGAGCTTTCTTTCCAGCAGTTCAATCAAGGTAGTATTGGATGGCGTCGAATCCAACCCACACTCCATCTCGGCCGGCGTTCCCCAAGGATCGATCCTATCACCTGCTCTCTTTCTAATATTTATTAACGATCTGCTCTCAATCCCCTCCAACCCACTCCACAGTTTCGCCGACGACAGTACTCTGCGTTACTCTTACGCCAACGCTAGACAAGCAAGTGCCAGACCCTGTCTCTTAGACCGCGAACTCATGTCCAGCTCTCTTAACGCGGACATCGAGCTCATTCTTGACTGGGGCCGCATGAATCGGGTCGAATTTAACGCATCAAAAACAAAGTACTGCCTTATCTCCACCAAAACCTGTACCGACTTTCCCTCTATTTTAGTGGACAAGGATAACCTAACACCTGACCCATCTCTTAACATCCTGGGAATGACTCTATCTAATGATATGCAATGGAATGGTCACATATTCCAAATTGCCAAACAAGCGTATCAATGCCTAGGATTCCTTAAGAGATGCAAGTTCCTCCTTCAGCCAGCTGCTCTAGCCACAATCTACAAGTCCTACATTCGACCCCACCTTGAATACAACTCGTATATCTGGGCGGGCGCTCCTAAAACCACCTTGGCTTGGCTGGATAAGGTGCAAAATCGCGCCATCAAACTCATTGGTGATAGCACTCTTTGCTCCTCCATCGACCCTTTAAGCCACCGTAGGAATGTAGCTGCACTCAGCAAGTTTTATCGCTATTATTACAGCGAATGCTCCACTGAAATAAAGAACCTCCTGCCTACTCGGCAACTTTTTTCCCGCAACACAAGACTAGCCAACTCGGCTCACCCCTTCACCCTACAGCCGTCCCCTTCACGCACATTACGGTTTAGCTGTTCGTTTATAAATAGAACAACTCGGTTGTGGAACTCTCTTCCGCAGTCGGTGTTTCCGAGCTCATATAACATCTCTGAGTTCAAACGCAAGGTTCATCGACACCTACTCATGCACCCCCGAGACCCCTAACCTATCCTTTCTATTCTATCCTTCAGATCAAGCTTACTACTATACATTGCACCATGACTCGAACGACATGACGGACTAGTAGTACAAATGGTGACTCCTAAGCTTCATCGTATCACAAAAAAAAAAAAAAAAAAAAACTTACAATGAGAAAAACCGAGTCCTTCATCCATTATCATCATTTCACATCGGGTCGCAAGCTCGATTTAACAATTACAAACCACCAGAGGTGCTACGCAATGACCCATTCACCTAAATGCTAAGGTTAATAGTCTTCTTATTAATTCCCACTACAGTTCGGAAGGTCTTCTAGAATTTATCGATTGTCAGATCTCTTCAATCTAGTTGATTCCCTACAGACAATCTAGTTAATCTGGTTCGATGTCTTCAACATAGGATTATCAACTTCTCAGCCGCTCCTTGCACCGCCAAAGCAATACTGAAGGAAGAGCGTTTATTTATTCCCAATTTTTCTAAATCTATTAAGGCCTTGAATTCAATTCATTAATCTTGCCCGGACTCCAAAAATGCCTTAGTGTAGCTGAACAAAATGAAACCTCAAATTTATTGGGAATTAGCGCCTTCTGAGGTTCCATCGTTAACCAACGTAGGAATGCAGATGACAAAACTTTAATGGTATTACTGCAGCGAATGTTCAACCTAAATGATAACCTTCTGGCTCTTCAGCTTACCCAAATTTAGCCGGCTTCGTTCACTGATATAGCTAGCAGAAGTGTATTTTCGTGCATACTGCAACTGCAAGTCAACTTAATTTTGGAACAACCGTCCACAATCAATATTCCTGAACTCACAGAATACGAAGAGTTCCACCGCAAAGTTTATTGCTTCCTCGGGCGAGTGCTATTTTTAGTTAGGCGTGTCGGGCCTGTTTCGGAAGCCGTGCAGGCGTTTTGACACCATGCGTAGCTATTTTTTTTTTTTTTTGTGACACACTAGAGACTTGGGGAACGCCCTTTTGTACTGTCGACCATGCAGGCAGTGCCGGCGTATCGTGTTAGACTCGGATGGATAGTCAAACAAACAAACCCCCTCCTCCGAAACTGTTATTGGTAAAAATCTTTCCTAAACAGGAAAGAAAGTAGGTCACTTCATTTGTCCTGGGATCACTCCTGCCGATCACAATGTATAATGATGTGTTGAGGCTACGCCTCGATAAGATCGAATTAAGCGCGATCAAAGCTTTCGGATGTTATTAAAGCGTGGTAGCTAGAGAAAACGTTACGCATATTGCGCATTGGCGGGTGCGCACGTATGCATGCATCTGTTTTCTGCTTAACTGCAGAAAATGGAAGGCCGCTAGAGACTAAAGTTGGAAACAGATACATGCGTGTGTGCAATGCGTGCGGTGTATGCACCAAATAGTCTTCTACAAATAACCAAAATATCTAACTGACAAATACATAATATTGTATGTTTTTGTGTTTGGGTGACGATGGCGAATGCGGCAATGCGGAAAAGTTGGAAGTAGACCAACTTTTGCACTGCGTGCGTTCCATTACGTAACTATATGTCAGTTTGCATTTGAATGCGCGCATTTCTATTATACCAATCACGAATTCAAGCCGTATCAACTTGAAACTGAAAGCAAGCCGCAAACTAGGCACAAAAACCATCCACATTCGCGTTCGCGCTTGTTCATGGGTGTTCCATGGCGTGAGTCCGGAGCCGCCTTAAGGCACAAACAGATATGCCTCGGAGGCGGTGACAGTGGCCATCTGCGAGAGAGAGTTTCCCACACATTTAACTTCTCCGCGCCGCCTGCGCATTGTGTCAGCAAATATGGTGGTCCGTGTTTCTTAAAAGTTTTTTCCAGTCAGCAATCTGTTTGTGCCTTTAAAGTTTTCGTTGAGGCCATGAACTTTTTTGTACTTGAATTAACAACCTGCTATGCTAAACTGTCGTCTGCGCCTGTGTATCTGTAGGGAGTCATCATGAGATTATCTCCAAGCCTCGGTCTGTCAAGGGATACCTGAAGTCATTATTCCTTAGTTAGACTGAGTATTGTGTGGCCTTCATCGGTCCGTGCCTGCCGACCTGACCTGCCGGCGGCCTCTAAGTGAATAGGGGGAGAAACATGTTAGTGGAGAAACATGTTTTACTTTACTTTATCCAGTTTTCTAGCAATTTTACACTGTTCACTGTACACCCTCCCCCTCCCTAAACGCCTCAGGTAATTAATGGACGACCCCTTATACTTACATATTTCTTTTATGATCCTCACTCAAGGCCGCCTGTTTTTGATTTTCTACGGGTATAAAAACTCATCTAGATTCTTATATTATCAAATCGTTTTAAAATACGAAAGTACCACAGCTGTAGAAGATAAAGACTTTGTTTATCCGGATTAAGGTCAACCTTGAAATATTCTGTCAATCCAAAAAATTCCTGGAAGCACAATAAAAATTCGATAACTACTTTTTACTAAATGGTAATAGTATTAATCACCTACAACCGCCAATAACCACCCAAGTACTGCCGTCTCCACATTTGATAAATCTTCAGGAAATTTGCGAGATTGTTTTTTATCACGTTGTAGAAGAAATCTTTTGTGGTCTATCATCAAATGATTTACCTAAATCCTGCCTAAGCTTTTCTTATCTGCTGCTTATGTTTTCCTTTTACATTGTCAGGACTTTTATTTAATATGCCCATAAGGAATATTTCTTTTATGTTTCAAATAACCTTTAACTTTTTTATTGTGATAAAGGCTCTCTCCTACATGCTGAGGCTTATGATTGCCGCTTTTTTGCCTCGCTTATAAAATCAATAATTAATTAACGTATTTTCTTTTAAGGCATTCCACAACCGAAAAAAAAATGTGTGTGTGTGTGTGTATACAGAATTATTTTCTGCCAGCCTTCAAAAGGACTAACTGTTTTTAGGTGGTATTCATGTTTACAAAATTACCTGTTTTGAATAAGGTTTTTATTCATAATTTTTCGTCCTTATTTCTCATATCCTCCCAAAGGAAGCAACTAAAGTTTTTCTCTAAGCTTAAAAGTTTCCGCCTGTTTTTTTTTTCTGAGATTCCTTTTCCTCATTGAAAATTATATCCAGGATCCAGGACTCGTTTTTAAAATCCTTTAAAAACAATTTACGTTCGCTCGCCCCTCCAGACACTTGCTTGAACGACAGAAAATTGAAAATTTGAGCCCTTAGACACATTGCTATGCTTTGGTAATTGGCTTAAGGGAGCACAACAAAGTATGCACTCAAGGGTAGAATTTTTCTTCAAGTCTTTAAGGGGGTAGAAGAAAAATACAACACAAGAAAGAATAACAGCAACAACTCCCGACAAAATGGAATGCCAGAATGAATGCGAAAAGTCTTCTCATATGTATGAAGAAGAAGCTGGAGTTCACTGCCTTCTACGTACTTAGAGCTCAGCCAAGCTCAGGTAAAATATCGGTAGTGGTTATATACAGGTGGGGGAAAAGTTTGATTGAGGCAATTGCAGAAAAAATTGGGTTTGCAAAAGTTTTTACCTTTTCTCTGTTTTTTTTT